>CM028132.1:762797500-765577500 GCA_016271365.2 Neoceratodus forsteri
ACAGGACATACAACAGAGTTGCAATATATGTCTTGTGGTGTGATCCAGGGACACATCATTGTGTATTATTAGCTTCACTACAGTGGTTGCCACTAGAAAACAAAAGTGCCATGACATGACAAAAGATTATCTATAAATATCGTGTTGATAGTCCAGAGCATTACATTAACTTGGTGGAAGTGACCAAATAGGTATAAGGCTAAAAAGAACTATTCAAGCAAATAAAATCCTTGTTTCAGTAGTTAAAAACAAATCTGGGGAAAAGACATTGTGTCAGGCCATAAGACATTGGAATAATCTGTCCCCCTCAGCTCGTGCATTTCCAACCTACTGTTTATTTTTACAGGAGTTGGAAAAATCAAACTCATTTAGTTGGTTATGCTACTGTTAATAACTGCATCCATGAACACTTGTAAATCCAGAGAATGTCCTGGGAAAAATTCTATATTCATTCTGTTGTTTTCTTATGAACAAATCTGCGTTTAAGATTCGCATTAGATCGCTTGAACTTACTTGGTCCTGATTACAGGACCTAAGTTATTGTATTGTTATTTTACGGTTTGTATTGGTATGTATTGTCATATATGTTTTGTTGGTTATTTATTTTTCTTATGTATAAACAACATGTAAGATAACAGGACTGTCTTTTAAACTGGGTCACCTGACCTAAAGACATGTTTTCTCTCCTGTACAAAAATAAAGTTTTTACTACTACTACTACTTTAGAAATGTTGATCACTTGCTCTATATCAAGTGGTCAGGTAATCTCTGAGTAAAAAGAAGTGAAAGGAAGTGACACCTATGCACAAAAAGGGTTCCAAATATGATCTGAGAAATTATAGGCCTATAAGCCTGACTTCCATTATAGTACAATGTTTGGAAGAATTTGTGAAGGGCATCATGCAAAAACAGACACAGGAGTTAGGAACTGAGAATATATCACAGCACGGGTTTGTACCTTCTAGATCATGCCAAGCTAACCTACTACACTTTTTGGAACCATAAGTAAGGCTTTGGATGAGGGACTTCCTGTAGATGTCATTCATTTGGACTATTCAAAGGCTTTCAATATGGCGCCCCACAAACAACTGGTTGAAGAACTAGCCCACCTTGGTATTGGCAAAAATAATGTCTAATGGGTGGATGCATTGCTAAATGGAAGAAGACAGCATGTCTCAATTAGAGGAGATAGCTCAGAATGGGGAAATGTCAGTAGTGGAGTACCTCAGGACTCAGTGTTGAGCCCGACACTTTTTAATATATTCATATCGTCAATGAAAACATCCTGATGATACAAAATGAGGGGTTATTGTAGAAAATCAAATAGCCTGCCAGAAACTCGAGGAAGACCTAGACAAAATAGCATTATGAGCTATAAATCATAAGTTGTTTTAATGAGAGCAAGTGCAAGATTATGCACTTTGGAAAAAAATATATATAATGACACCTTATTTTCTAAATGGCATCCAATTAGAAGTGAATACAAGAGAAAAGATCTAAGTATAATTATTACTGATTTCCTATCCTTTTCTGAACACACCAAGGAAGTGGCAGCCAAAAGCAACAAAATATTGGGATGCATCTTCAAACATATTAGAAGCAGAGATAGGTGAATGATTATGCTCTTGTATGGAGCTCTGGTCAGGCCGAACCAGGAATATTGTACTCAGTTTTGGGCATCTTATAAAACACAGGCTATTATAAGGTTGGAAAAAGTTCAAAAAGGGCAACAAAGAGAATAGATAACATCTCCCACTTGAGTTATGAACACAGACTAACTGAGCTAGATCTACTTCCGCTTAAGTAGAGGCACTTATGAGGGGACCTCTGTCTTGTTTTCAGAGCTTTTAGATACAATGACTTGTGGGAGTGTACCGGATTACAAATTAAAACTACAAATAGGGAGTTAAGAACACATAGTATGCAACTAAGAGGAAAAATGTACAAGTCTACTAAAAGAGGGAAGAGGTTTAACCAAAGAATGGTATCTGTATGGAATTCAGTCCGAATATAGACTCCTTCAAAACAGCTAATGACAATTGTTTGAGTAGCCGATTTAAATAAATAAAACCACCGAGTCTAATATGGCTAACTGCTTTTGACTTTTAACCTTGATATGATTCCTGTGAATCTTAGCTGAAGCCCCTTTGTACAATTTTATATACTTCTGATGGCAAATACTGCTCATAACACAGTGGTACTGCAGTGCAGATGAGCGTGTGTCCTCTTATACAAATTTCTTCTTGAGAAAGCTAGAAGAAATTTGGATTTTTTTTATTGAAAAAAAAAACCCTTTTATTAACACCATTGCAGTCTGGAACAGATTCATTGACAATGTACTATGTGTGTGGAAGGGGGCACAGGAACAACTCACCCAGTTTATGGAACAGTTGAATGCCAATTACTTTAATCTCTTCTTTACTCACAGGTCTAATAAAACAACAATTGAATTATTACATTTAGCATTTTATGTGAACTGTCTGGGTACTATGTAGTGCAAGTCCTATAGAAAACCTAACATAGGTAACACCCTGCTACTGTATGTGCATAAAGTGCAAACCAAAGAAGCCTGGTAAACAACACTATAGTTTGTCTATTTCTGTGCTTATGCAGAAACTGTACCACTCCTGAAGAATGTGTCCCAAGCTGTGTACCTATACATGTGCTTTCACCAGAGGATACGCTGCCAATAAAATGGAAAAGGCATACCAAAAGGCCCTTAATAAAGCTAGGCAGTTCCTGCTGGTACCAAAATTGTCATCTGAAATGACTTTAGAACTGGTCACATGTCTGATAAAGTTAATCTTTGTGGCTAACAAACTTAAGAAAGCCATAAAAACACATTGACATGATTTGCATACATAGCCAATTACTGTATTGCAAACATTATAGGGGACGGTCCCTTATAACTTTCAAAAAGGGCAAACACATTTTGGAGACCAATTGGACTACAGGCACTTTGTTAATGAAACTTAAAAAATGTGTCTCCCAATGATACAGAAATGGCTCTTTTGAAGTTGAAAATGCAATGTTTCTAAACTATCCAGTGTAAACAATGCATTTAAGTACCCACTAATCTTTGAAAAATTCAAAACAGAGCATCACATGATTTGTATAATAAGTTTGTAGTGCACATGACCTGATGCACTTGTGAGAAAACATATATTGGTAGGACCCTATGCCCTTTGAAAACTATGGTACAAGAACACCTTCGAGTCATTCAGAACTTTATCAAGTGCAATACAGGCCTATTTTGTGAACAACCAGACCTGTGACTGTAAAATTGTGAAATTCATAGCTATAGAACAAGTCCACACTAGAACATGGGGTGGGAAGAACCATGAGCCAGGAAGGGACCACTACTTGTTACTGCCAGAACACAATGGTACCATGATACAACAAACAAAACAAAAATACCTGGCTACAACTAGCCTTACCCAAATAAGTCTTACACTGACTCTGTTTAAATGTGCTAAAAGTTACATAGAAACATAGAACGTGTCAACAGAAAAGGACTGCCAGGCCCATCCAGTCTGCCCCAGTTTGCCTAGCATGCTGCTAGGACTTCACTATCACCTCCTGCCCCCCCCCTTCCCAACTCTAACAGGCCCTTATGTCTATCTCACACTCTCTTGAATCCCCTCACAGTCCTTGCCCCACCACCTCCTCTGGGAGTCTGTTCCAGTCTTCCATCACCCTCTCCATGAAGTAGAATTTTCTAATATTACTTCTGAACCTTTCTCCTACTATCTGCAGCCCATACCCCCTTGTTCTCAGCTGCTTCCATAGCTGGAAGATGCCCCCTACTGGCACTCTGTTGATACCCTTAACATATTTGAAGTTCTCAATCATTGTTCCCTCTTTCCCTTCTTTGCTCAAGAGAGTACATGCTGAGGTCCCTCAGCCATTCCTCATATGACAGATGGCTAATTTAATTTTATTTGGTGTAGCAAACCAGTAAGACACAGGGGAACAAACCCAATGTTTTGCCCGTCTACATGCACTTAGTCACACAAAATGTTGGGTGAGTTCCCCCAATGTCTTACTGGTTTGCTTCACCGAATAAAATGAACTTTGGCACATTTAAACAGAGTCAGCGTAAGATTTATTTGGGTAAAGCTGGTTGTAGCCTGACTGTTTTTTTTTGTTTGTGGGAAGAACCACATTAGACTCTTATTACAGAAAAAGCCTAGTTGGGTGTATTCACTCAGAACACTTCAAGTCGTAGGATTACATGAAGTACATGATTTTAAACCCTTTTTGTTCTTGTGTCTGAAATAAAAATAAATGATTCAATTACAGTACATTATTCAGAATAATCTATACTAGTTGAACAGTTGCACATTTGTTTATACATTGTTTCTTTCTATTGCGATTTTATCTTTTTTTATGTTTTCTCACCTTTAGCCAACAGCTTGAATGCAGGGATATGAGCAAAAGCGGCAATGCATGACTAGGCTTGAATATTATCTTACCACCTTGTAACTGCCCTCCTTCCTCCTTACCTTCTAGATTCCACCAATCTAAGTGTTTTGGTAAACCACTAAAGTCTCTACATGTAGACCACAAACTCACAGTGCAGGGACAGTGTGGGGAAATGGGCGGGCAGCCCAGCTAATAAACTCTTAGGGCCAGATATTCAAAACTTTGCCCTGGGGCTAAAATAGCACTGCCCGGAGCACAAAGCAAGCTATATTCAAAATATGCCTGGTGCAAGCCAGCTGAATATAGCAAGCAAAGGAAGCCGGGCAAACAGGGCCAGGAATGCAGGGCAAAAATTGCCGGGGAATAAGACAGCTCTGAATATAGCAACAGGGAAGTGCACACTGCAACTGCAGCTCATTAGACTCTGGAGCAAGCCAGTGTTGCAGGTGAAGAACATTGTGTGTGACTGCACAGAGATGTCTGACATCTACTGCAAACAACAATGTAAGCCACACACTGCAGAACTGTGCTACACACCTCTCAACTGTACCACATTACGAGGAACGTTATTTATTTTACTTCACAAAAGCTCCCAGTCCCACATTGTGAGGACACGCTCCAAATTCCGTAGAAACATTTTAAAGCAAAAATCTGTAGTAAATGATGCAAAAAATATATAATTCAATTAATAAGACATTCTGAACATAAATGCAAACATTTTAACAGTGTTCTGAGCATCCTAGGTAAAGATTTGATTAAGTGTTCCTCAGTTAGCTCATTTGTTCCACAGTTTGAGAGGCAATGTTCCACATTTGGGGGACATAAGGTTGAGAGGTATGCTGTGCTATGCTGAAGTGAGGTTTGCCCGGGGCTAACCTGATTGCACAGCGCTAACACATTAGCCTAGTGCAAACTGGTTAGCCTGGGGCAAACGGGAGCTATATTCAAAGCTTCCATGCAAATGAGCCTACTTAGGTAATCCATGGGCAAACAGGCACATTTGCATCTCATTATGTGCTGCTTAGAATACAGTACCATGCAGTTTGCCCGGTGCTACTGCATGGTGCACACAGCTCTACCTTTTGGTTGGAATGGAAGTACAGGCTGGAAGCAGTAGGAACTGCGTGCTGGCAGTCACAGTCAGTGCATACAGTGCACCCATGCATCTGTACAAGCATGACCTGTATATGTGTATGTATATATATATATATATATATACACACACACATACACACTCACGGATTGATTGCTAAACACAGACACACTGCCTGTGGCCACTGTGGCCCTACATGCCCTGGAGGATGACCCCCCCCCAACAACATAGGTACCCCACTGCAGTAGTGGGTGAATTACAGTGGGGGCGACTCAATGCATGGGACAGGCATAAGGTGAATCTGGTGGGGGCGGGAATCCATAGGCTGTAGGTTCACTAGGATATGCTGCATATCCATTACATTGGGAACAGGGCGTATTGGCTGGGCCAGGCAATTCCTTCCCTGCCATCATGGTCCCTGTGCCCATGTGTGCCTGTTACACACTCTGACATACCCCTCATCTCTAGTGTCACTGAAAAGAGGGACATGGACATACAGTACATGGACACTCAAGATGAAGGACAGGGTAGTTTCAAGGGGTAAAATGAGGGATGTCCCTCATAAACAAGGACAGTTGAGTGGTATGCACCCTGGTAGGCTAGTGTCTCTCCCCCCCCAACATGGTCCCCAGCCCCTGGTAGCCTCCTCAATCAAAGAAACACCTGGTGATGTAGTGGTCCCCACATCCCCCCAGCACAATCCCCGACCCCAGAGCAAGTAATAATTAAGATTATTTCCCTGGTAGTTTAGTGGTCCCCCACCCCAAGCACGAATCTCGCCCCCCATTTACATTTTTAAATACATTTGTCCCTGGTAGTCTAGTGGTCCCTCCAAGCACGTATCCTGACCCCCACTGCACATAAAAATATTCATATTTTCCTGGTAGTCTAGGGTCCCACCCCAAGCATGTATCCCATCCCTGCTGCACATATAAATACAATTTTCCCTGGTAGTCTAGTGGTCCCACTCCAAGCATGTATCCCGACCCCCATTGCACATAAAAATATACATATTTCCTGGTAGTCTAGTGGTCCCCCACCCCCAAGCACGATCCTGACCCCTGTTGCACATACATAAATACAATTTTCTCTGGAAGTCTAGTGGTCCCCCAACCCCCAAGCACATATCCTGACCCCTGTTACACTTTAAAATATACATATTTCCCTGGTAGTCTAGCAGTCCCCCTACCCCCATGCATGTATCTCGACCACCGTTGCACATATATAAATACAATTTTCCCTGGTAGTCTAGTGGTCCACCCACCCCCATGCACTTATCCCGACCCCATTTACATTTATAAATAAATTTTTCCCTGGTAGTCTAGTGGTCCCCCAACCCCCAAGCACTTATCCTGACCCCTGTTACACATAAAAATATAAATTTTTCCTGGTAGTCTAGTGGTCCCCCACCCCCAAGCATGCATCCCGACCCCTGTTGCACGAATAATTACAATTTTCCCTGGTAGTCTAGTGGTCCCCCACCCCACGAATGTATCCCAACCCCTGTTTACATTCATAAATACATTTTTCCCTGGTAGTCTAGTGGTCCCCACCCCAAGCACGATCCCGACCCCCGCTTACATTCATAAATACATTTTTTCCTGGTAGTCTAGTGGTCCCCCCACCCCCAAGCACGTCAGCCCTGAGGCACATCCCACACCTGATTTGTGAAGATGCAGGAATGGGCAAACTGTAATGTTTTTTTCTATTGCTGCCAGCATGGTGGGGTTGGGGTGTTAGGGTTGGAAAACCTAACGCCACATTTCTTCTACTTTTGTCACTTTAATCTTGACTGGTGCATTAACAAAGTTTTTACAATGAAGATATACAGTATAGGCATGGTCGCACCCCTATAGTTAGGGTTGAGCGACCACGTCAATGTTAAATTTGAAATTATGCACATTAATAACTTTGCAATCGTTCAACAAATTTGCATGTAAATTGGCATGTACCATCACCCATGGTAGATCTCTGGTTGTTGCAAGTTACATTCCAGACGGATGTGCAATTTCTGAGGTACGGATAGATGAAAAAGCATTTTTTCGCTCATTGACTTTGCTGGGATTTTTCTTTGAACATGCCTACAGCCCAGACAGATTGTTTTTTTTTGGCCTGAAAATTTCAGGGCAGAAAGGGACTAGTCCACAGATGCACCTTTTGCTAGTCTGGTGAAAAAATAATCAGCCATTTTTTAGTTGCGGAGATGGGGTATCCAGAACTGGATGCAGTACTCCGGATGGGGTCTCACCAACTGTCTGTACAGGAGGATAACAACTTCCTGTTTTCTGCTGGTGATACCTCTCCTTATACACCCCAGTATCCCCTCAGCTGTCCCTACCGCCTTCTCACAACCAGGGAAATATGTATATTTTTATGTGCAACAGGGTCGGATATGCTTGGGGTGGGGGACCACTAGACTACCAGGGAAAAATTACACATTGAAGGGGGAGGTAGTAACAACAACAAAAATGGAAAGGGACCTGGGGGTAATCATATCAGATGACCTTAAGGTTGGCAAGCAAAGGTGAGAAGGCGGTAGGGAGGGCTGGGAGGATACTGGGATGTACAGTACAGGGAGATGCATCAATAGCAGAGAACAGGAAGTTGTTATCCCCCTGTACAGACAGTTGGTGAGACCCCATCTGGAGTACTGCTTCCAGTTCTGGAGACCCCATCTCCACAAGGACATGGACGGGATGGAGGCAGTTCAGAGGAGGGCAACTAAAATGGTGCCGGGTCTGCAAGAGAAGCCATACGAGGAGAGGCTAAAGGAGCTTAATATGTATACCATTGATGAAAGGAGAGAGAGGGGGGGACATGATAGAAATGTTTAAGTACCTCAGTGGAATCAACAAAGTCCAAGAGGGTAGCATCTTTCAGAAAAAGAGATGTGCAAGAACAAGGGGACACAATTTGAAGATAGAGAGGGGACGGCTCAGGGGCAATGTGAGGAAATATTTTTTCACAGAGAGGGTGGTGGACGCATGGAACAGCCTTCCTGAGGAGGTTGTGGGGTCTAAAACTGCGGGAGAATTCAAGAATGCATGGGACAGACATAAGGCAATTTTTCTGGGGGGTAGGAAGAAATAGGCTGTTGGTTAAATAGGATCTGCAGCTTATCCTCTAGGTAGAGAAATGGGCAGAGTAAGTGGGCCAAGCGGTCCTTATCTGCCATCAAAGTCTATGTTTCTATGTTTCTGTGTTATTACATTTTTGAAATTTGAAAAAATTGCTTCTGAACATGCTCCCATGGCGGAGTGGCAAGGCATCCGGCTCCTGCAGCAGAGTAGAACCATGGACCAGTGTGTGGTTCCCCATCTCTGAACACTGCCTATTGGTTTATTTTTTTTAAGTAATTTCCCCCAGCATCTTTCTCCCCATCCTCAAATTCCACACCCCCTCTGAGTTGATTGTAAAAATTCTGGAGGGTGTGGGGATGCAAAGCCCCCCATATCATGGGTGTGTGTGTGTGTGTGTGCGGGGGGCATAGCTCCCCACAAAAAAAGAAACCCTGCCATTGTTTTTATGTATTTTTAGTGTTGGTGTGGTATTCATGAAGTCGGTGTTTTTACTGACTTTGAATTCAACTGGTGATGTAATGGTTGTGGCGTATTGTGCAACAATGCTTTGTTGGCGATGTTATCACTTAGAACCATCTAGTGGTACCCTCCCACCTGCAGATGCTCCTGAATGCACCTCAAATAAAGAAAACCATCCTCAATGTTTTTTTTTATTTTTTATAAATTTATTTATTTATTGAAAATGTTTCATCAGGTAAGGCACACTGAGCAAAAAGATGCTCGTCTCACGGTGCGACCTGGGGGGAGGGGTTACAGAAGAGGCAGGTATACATACAGTAGTTGAGTTTAGCAGTAGTGTAATACAGATGATGTACATGGTTTGGAGGTATTACGTATGAACTTGTTACATAAGGAGAGCAGTACAGAACAATGATCATCAACGACAGGGTATACATAACCTAGATATAAGGCAAGGTAAGAGCAATACAGAACTTGCACATCAGGGACAGGGTAAACATATCATAGGTATACATATAATGGGTACAAGGCACAGTAGGAGCAATGCAGAGCATGCACATCAGAGACAGGGTGAACATATCATGGGTACTCCACGAGGGAATACATTAATTACGTAAGTGCCAATAGCACACAAGTGTGCCAGGACAGAACTTGAGTGCCAGTACCAGACTTGAGCTGCAGTGGGATGCACAAGTTGCCTGTAGGAGTTGGAGAGCAAGATGGGGGGTAGTGGAGGAGTGGACTAGTAAGCATTAGGAGAGTGGGGGGGTAGGTTTAGGTGAGGTGGGAGGGAGGGAGAATGGTCCCTTGCCGATCAGCCCCCCACCCCCACTCACCCACTCAGCACCCACCACCCCACCCCACCTCCAGTATAACCCCACACACCCTCACTCACCTAAACAGGTCCCAGGTTCGAGATCCACTCTCGAAGACACCTCTTGTTGCTGGAACCGGTGACTGCAATATGAGAAACTAAGGTAAATGTGGTTCAGGGGGTTCAACTTTTATGCATGACTCTCCCATTTTTTGACATTTTGACCCCAAATTTTCAACATTGCCTTTTGGGGACCCCACCTCATGAACAATATGACTGTTGTTATGCAACTCCTGCCCAAAAAGTGATTTTGTGGTTGTTTGGTGATTTCACCTTTCGGGTGGGATTTGCATAATGACAGTCATATCGTTCATGAGGTTGCGTCATAAGATGACTATGTTGAAAATTTGGAGTCAAAATATGTAAAAATGGCAATGTTATGACGATTCAGTGCAATTTTACTATGCATGCTCGTAATTTTTGAAATTTTAAATACTTTGATCCTAAATTTTCAGCATAGACTTCTTATTACTCCACCTCATGTATCTCATAGCTGTCATTTTTCAAATCCTAGCCAAAATGTGTTTTTGCACCTGTGGCACTGGACAGCATTGTGGTTGCGTGGAATTACATTTTGGTAGGGATTCAAAAATTTTCTGTACCAGGCACATGAGGTGGGATAATAAGATAGCTATGCTGGCAATTTGGTCACTGTTGTCCTATAAATGGAAGCACAGGGCCCTTCCACAGTGACATACATGTGGCATCTATGGAGGGATGAGATTGTAGGGCTCGAAGGGCACTGTGCTCCCACGGCCAAATAATGATACAGTCACTCTATCTGTAAAACTGTAGGTGGTTGGGAGTGCAGGGCCAACTGGGCCCTGCGCTCCCACAGGCAAATAAGGCAATGTAGAAATATAGAAACATAGACTTTGATGGCAGATAAGGAACACTTGGCCCACTTAGTCTGCCCATTTTGCCTACCTAATGGATAAGCTGCAAATCCTGGTTAACCAACAGTCTACTTACTCCTACCCACCACTATAATTGCCTTATGTCTGTCCCACGCATTCTTGAATTCCTCCACTGTTCTTGACTCCACTATCTCCTCAGGAAGGCTGTTCCATGTATCCACAACCCTCTCCATGAAAAAATGCTTCCTCACATTACCTCTGAGCTGTTCCCTCTCTATCTTCAAATTGTGCCCCCTTGTTCTTACACATCTCTTTTTCTGAAAGATGCTACCCTCTTGGACTTTGTTGATTCCCTTGAAGTACTTGCAAGTTTCTATCATGTCCTCCCCTCTCCCCCTTTCCTAAAAGGTATACGTATTAAGCTCCTTTAATCTCTCTTTGTATTTCTTCTGGTGCAGACCCTGCACCATTTTAGTTGCTCTCCTCTGGACAGCCTCCATCCTATCTACATCCTTGTGGAGATGGGGTCTCCACAACTGCATGCATTACTTCAGATGGCATCTCACCAACTGTCTGTACAGAGGGATAACAACTTCCTGTTTTCTACTGGTGATACCTCTCCCTATGCATCCCAGTATCCCCCCAGCCCTCCTTACTGCCTTCTCACATTGCTTGCCCACCTTTAGGTCATCTGATATGACTACCCCAAGTTCCCTTTCCATTTTTGTTGTTGTCAGTATTTCACTCTTCCCCTGGGTTTTTGTTTCCCTGGTGCATTACTTTGCATTTCTTTGTGTTGAATCTAAGCTGCCATACATTCAACCCTTCCACCAACCTTGCCAAGTCCCTTCTTATTCTTTCCACCCCACCTTCTATATTGACCCTGTTGCAGATCTTTGTGTCATCTGCAAAGAGACATACTTTTCCTTCTAGTCCCTCTGCAATGTCACTCATAAAGACATTAATGAGGACCAGTCCCATTACCAAACCCTGTGGTACCCCGCTAGTAACCCCCTTTCTTCAGAGTGGATTCCATTAACTATCACCCTTTGCGTCCTGTTGTCCAGCCAATTTTTTATCCAGGCTACCACCTTGGGACCCACTTCAAGGCTGGCTAACTTGTATATTAATCTTTTGTGTGGGACTGTGTCAAATGCCTTGCTAAAGTCTAGACAGGCCATGTCCACAGCCCCTCCCTGGTCTACTACTTTGGTCACCCTGTCAAAGAAATCTATTAGATTCATCTGACATGACCTTCCTGCTGTGAATCCATGCTGCCTTGGGTCCTATGCCCCACTGGCCTCTAGGTACTCAACAATTCTTTCCTTAATAAGTGATTCCATCATTGTCCCTACCACTGAGATCAAACTAACAGGTCTGTAGTTTCCTGCCTCTGTCTTGCTCCCACTTTTGTGAAGGGGAATCACATCTGCCCTCCTCCAGTCCTCAGGTATCACACCATCCTCCCATAATTTGTTAAAAAGGGTAGTCAGTGGTGTCACTAGTTCTACCCTTAGTTCTTTTAGAATTCTTGGGTGAATCCTGTCAGGCCCCATTGCTTTGTCCACCTTCAGTTTTAAGAGTTCTTTCAGAACCCTTTCTTCTGTGAATGGACTGGTATCAACCCCCCTATCCAGAGTGCTTCTGTTCTTTGGTTTAGGTACCTCCCCCTCCTCTTTGTTTGTGAATACTGAGCAGAAGTATTTGTTCAGTATCCCTGCTTTATTACTGTCACCCTCTGCCCACCCTCCCTTCCCTTTATTAAGCCTCACTATCCCTCCCTTGGTCTTTCTTTGCTTCCTACACTATCTCAAAAAGTAATTAAATTCTTTGCAAATAACTATGTTAATGCATCAGTTAGGGTTGATATCAAACCATAAAAAGGAAGGAAATACAACGTTAGGGTTTCAAACTCTAACATTCCACCCTCACCCTGCACACATCAACAGGCCTCGGGAGTGTGCTTGGGGTTATCAGCTCTAACACTCACCTCATTCTTCTGTACTGTACCCGTCTCAGCTTATTTACTTATGAAATAGGGTGAGCATTAGGGCTGATGACCCCAAGGCACACCCTTGTTGCCTTTGGGTGTGTTTAGGTTGGGGGTGGGGTGTTAGAGTTGGAAATTCTCATGTTGTAGTTCCCTCATTTTTATGGTTTGATATTAACCCTAACTGATGCATTAATGTAGTTTTTTGCAAAGAATCTATGTAGCTATCATCTATCTATCTATCTATCTATCTATCTATCTATCTATCTATCTATCTATGTCTCTCTGTCTGTCTGTCTGTCTATCTGTCTGTCTGTCTAGCTAGCTAGCTAGCTATCTAGTTTCCTTAGTTTGACACGTGTGCCAACCGTAATCTTCATTTTCTCTGTGCCATTCCCCACTCCTAAGCACTGCTGCCGCTGCAAAGTTCCCCAACACAAGTAGTAGGTGTTAAGTTCTTTATTTTTTTTAACAAAAAGATCACTGGGCACAGAAAATATACATTGACAGTGTGAAATAAAAAAAAAAACTAAACACTACTTTACGAGCCACAACAGACCGGGCTGAAATCCCAACAGTCTGCAGCTCGACTCTGTAAACAAATCCATTTATTTTGTATAATTGCTGTGGTGAAAAAATGATCCCCAGCAATTATGCATAATAAAGAATGGGTAGGTGGTCAGAACTTGGCTTTTATACACCCCCTCAGAGTGGGATGCCTGAATAAAACCTCACCCCTTGGGGTGGGTGTAAAATCCTCATTATAACCTCCTACCCATCCATTATTCTCTATATAAATTGCAAAAAGCTTTGTTAATGCACCACTAAGGCTGAAATATCAAAAGTAGGGAAATACGACCTTAGGGTTCCCAAGCCTAAGATCCCACCTCCACTGTGCATGCAGGAACCGGTAAGGTGAGTTTCGGAGTTGTGGACCCTAATGCTCACCTCATTCTCCTATACTGTACCCATCTTACCTTACTTACTCATGGAATGAGGTGAGCATTAGGACCCACAACCCCAAAACACACCCCTCATGCCTGTTTCTGCTTGCACAATGGGGGTGGGGTCTTAGGCTTGGGAACCCTAAGATCGTATTTCCCTACTTTTGACGTTTCAACCCTAATGGTGCATTCACAAAGTTTTTTTGCAATTTATTTCCTTACTTTTTGAGATAGTATAATAGTATACTTATTTTACTGTGGGAGCGCAGGGTACTTTGGACCCTGTGCTCCCATCCCTCCATAGATGCATATATTTATCTAGCTGTGGAAGCACAGGGACCTCCGACCCCTGCGCTTCCAGTTATTGCACAACAGTCAGCAGTGTCAGTGGCTCAGCAGGTTGCACACTCACCTCTAAGGACAGATGATCAGAAGGCTATGGGTTCTATCCAACACCAGACACTTGAGTTAAATCCCAGTACTGATACTGTGGTGCAGCATGAGAGGGGTACTGCACTTCTGAGGTGCCATCTTTTGGATGAGATGTTAAACCGAGATCCCATCTGCCTGTTCTGATGGTAGTTCAGGAGGATGTAAAAGATCCCATGGCACTTCTTGAAAAGAGCAGGGGAATTTTTCCCTGGTGTCCTGGCCAAATGCCCCCTATTCACTAAAAATACCACCAACAGCTTAATTTGGTTAAATGTCATTTAGCATCCACCTGTAACCCCCTCCCCCAGAACGAGGCTAAAAAATAGGCAGAATTGTCCAGTTCTCCTTCCTGGTCAACAAAAACTTAAAAAAACATTTTCACCATAGGCATGTTATTACCCCACCTCATGTTTCTGGTGCAGAAACTTTTTAAATCCCAACCAAAACATTACTCCATGCAAGTGCAACACCAATAAGCAGCGCAGGTGCAAAAAGACATTTCTGACAGGATTTGAAAAATGACAGTTGTCGCATACATGAGGTGGGCTGATACCAAGGCCATGTTGAAAACATGGGGTGAAAATATTGAACATTTCTAAAGTTACAAGCCTGCTTAGTGAGATTGCAACAAATGCTTATATTGCAGCAATTTTTTTGATTTTTTTTAAATATGATTTTTATTAAGTGAAGCACAAATATTATCATACAAGATACATCCATTATAATGCCAGTATACCATTAAGGCATTTATGATCTAGGTAACAAATAAAAATAAAATTTGGTAAGCAATACAGTCAGGGTCATAAAAATTGTCTAACAAAATCAGGATACTTTCACAGAACTCAGCATATTTTATAAACAGACATTTAGTAAACATAACAAATATCACCCCCCACACACACACACACAATAGCAGCACTCCATCCATCCCTGTCCAATGACAATATTGAAAGGACAAATCCTGGGTCTATTTGGGTCATGGTCCAATATTGAAACCTTGTATTCACTGTTCTCAAATGGACCTATGCATCAAACCTGTTTATTGTGCTTACGATTGTTGCTTGTATCAAATCTGTTTCATGTGTATTATTGTTACCTTGTACTCCACTGTCACCCTGCGCCATGTGTTATAGCCCGAGTCGTGCCTGAAAACGGTCCCTGGGATCAGTGCACTCACTCAGTTATCAAAGTCATAAATAAATAAACAAATAAAATATACCATACCCATCTTTGCCATTTTGTTGTAAACAGGTTAAGCTTATCATGTAGGCCAGCTGTTAATCTCTCTAATTGATATATATCCTTTATTATTTTCCACCATTCCACTATGGTTGGGATGGTAGAGGACATCCACCTTTGTGTTATGGCTTTCTTGGCAGACAGTATATCTAATGATAATAATGTTTTGCGCTGGTGGGGTGTGATGCTGGGGAAAAATGGTTAAAAGTACCATTTCAGCTGTTAATTCAACAGTCTCATCCAAGACATTCTTCCAGTTATTCCTGAGGAAGGCACCAAAAAGGTGTCAACAGTGGACACAGCCAAAACATTTGACCAAGGTCTGCCACTTGGCATCCACAGCCCCTCCAACAGGTGCCATATGATAGTGGCATATATTTTATCAAAAATGCAAGAGAGTGAAAGTATCTATACCTGCACTTCCAGGCATATTCTCTCCAATTGTTGGAAGCAGTAATTTTAACAGCAGGAAGTGCAAATTTCATCCAGGAGTCAAAGGGCACAGAGAGGCTTAAATCTTTGTTCCAACTGTCTAAAATTGACTCGGTGGAGTCCCCCAATGTATCCATCAAGATCTTGTATAAATAACCTATTAGATGCCCCCAGGAATTACCATTATTAATATCTATCAGTATATTTAATAGAGGGGGAGTTTAGGATCAGGGAGTTTGGTGCATTCCAAGTGTTGATGTAAATATAAGACTGAACCTGGAGGTACCTATAATGCTCTCAGCCCAGCAGGCTATATCTTTGTTGTAATACCACAAATGAAACAAGCATTTGTCAATGCTGAAAGTTCGCTGCTGGTATTGTTGTACATGCTTCCTATATTTTTCTGTGTATATTCCTCTGCATTGCATTTTAAGGCATCACTCTCAACACAAATTTCTTATGTTCTTCCAACACTGGTTTACTTCATTAGAAAAACAAGCATTTGCCAATGCCGAATGTTTGCTTGCTGGTATTGGCATTGGTAGTGCAGGAGTTAGAGATGCATTATAGGGAATGGCAGTAAAGTATTAAAGTAATGCTAACCCCCACCCCCACCCTGCAATGACTCACAGATGTTGGGGGTGTGCCTTTGGGTCATTGGCCATAACACTCATGCCATTCCACCTCACCCCACCCTGCAGACGCCGACTGGTGTCGCAGTGTACCTTGAGGTCTTTGGCCCTTATGCTCACCCCATTCCATAAGGAAATAAGCTGAGATGGGTGCAGTATAGGAGAATGGGGTGAATGTTAGGGCCAAAGAGCCCATGGCACACCTCAATGCCTGTCAGTGGCTGTGGGGTGGGGATGGAATGGGTTGAGCATTACGGCCGATTACCCCAAGTCACACCCCGACACCTGTCGGTCTGTACAGGGTGGGGTGTTACAGCTGGAAACTCTAATGCCCCAGGCATATGTTGGTATTTCTGCTCCAAATTTTCATCATGGGCTTTTTGGGACCCCACCTCATGAACAGTGGCAGTATAATTTTGTTACTCAATCCCAAAAGGTGATTTCACACAGTAAGTGTGCCATTCGACGCCACAGGTGTGAAAATACATTTTGGGCAGGATGTGAGAATGACAGCTGTACTGTTCATGAGGAGGTGTGAAGAAATGGCAATGCTGAAAATCTGTAATGAAAATATGAAAAAGTGATTAAGTTACGAGTGTGTATAGAAACTGTGCAATGCATGCTCGTAACGCAGTAATTTTTTGGAATGTTTTCACCAAATTTCAACATGACCTCTTTGGGACCTCCCCTCATGAACAGCGGCCCTGGAATTTCATTAATCTGTCCCGAACATTGATTTCGCACAGCGACCTCGCCATACTGCACCACAGATGCAAAAACACATTTTGGGAAATATGCAAAAAATGACAGCTGTACTGTTTATAAGGGGGTCTGAAAAAATGGCAATGTTGGAAATTTAGAGTGAAAATCTTAAAAATTGATGACGTTATGAGCATGCCTAGAAACTGCACAATGGACGCTCGTAATGCAGGCATTTTTGAGAATTCTTTCACCAAATTTGCTACAAGGGCTTTTTGGGACCCCAACTCATCAACAGTGACACTGTCATTATGTTAATTGGTCCCAAAAGGTGATTCCACGCAGTGACCACGAAATCACCTTTCAGGACCGAGAAACAAAATGACAGTGACTGTGTTATTGATGTGGGGTCCCATGTTGAAAATTTAGGACCAAAGCTCCCAAAAGTGGCTGAGATATCAACCTACAGTAAGCTGAAACCTCCCACTGATTGCCATTATAGGGCTTACCATGATTTTCTTCAGTTTGCGGTCAGCTTTTGAAGAATGCAGATATGTTCCCAATCCACAGATCCACAGATGATCACTGCTCCTAACCTCCGAAGGTAAGTATGGTGAGGGGAGTTGTGGGGAGGTGGGGGCAAAGGGAGGATGTGGGTTGGGGAGGTGGGCTGGTGGGAATGACGAGACCTGCTTTTTTTCAGGTTTAAAAAAAAAAGACTTTGTGGGTTTGTTTTCTCTTTTACAGGGAAACTATTCATGGATTTTGGCACACTGGGGTGGGCTCCTAGTGTGCCAGTGTACTGGGGGATCAATGCCGACCCAGAGATTGGGCACCCCGAGGTCAGCTGAGAAGATAGGGGCATGGGGAGTTTGCCTTTGACACTGGGAGTGGGCATCCTGGCCTCGGAAACACCAGAGGTAGTTTTTGGCACACTGTGGTGGGCTTCCAGTGTGCCACATTAAAGGGGAGGGGGATACATGCTGACATGGGGATTCAGCACTCCAATGTCAGCAAGTGAGGGGGATCTGCTAGCACGATCATGCTTAGAGTAAAAGTGCCTTCAGGCACTGAATACTCCCAGCCCGTACAAAGCTTAGGCTATGGCCTACTCCACATGGGTGGGAGAAAATAAGCAAACGGAGGCAGTGGGACGTGAAGGAGGCAGACAAAGAAAGCCCCTCCTCCCACCTTCCAGGAAGGACTGGTGGGGTGATGAGGAGGGGGAAGAGACGTCAGCCAGGCTGATTGCGATGCAAATAGCTGTTTGTTGCACAGTGACCTGCAGATGAAAGGAAAAAGCTGCCACATGATTTGTGCTGCTTTTTCATTTCAAGTGCAGACCACTTCAGGCAAAACAGCATCAGGAACAGCCTGGCTGATGATTGGTGTGATACTGTCGAGCCCTTTGCAGAGCACTCTGCATTGGACAGACAGTGTCACACCCCTCAAAAGTCACAATGCCAAAGAGTTTGCAGCGCATGCGCGAACTCAGAAACTCCTGTTGGACCTATAAATTGGTAAATATATTTAAGGCCTAATTGCCACTAGCATTTAAAGGTGAGGTTTCCCTGAGTTGGCAAAAAGTATTCATCTACTGACAGTAGTTGACAGAAATAGAATATTTTTGTGAAGTTAGGGTGAAATTTATTTGTTGTATTATCTGTTTTTATGCATTCTTCTCCAGCCCAGCTGCTCAGTTCTTTAGGCGGCTAAGCCCCACCGCACTGCTTCCTCCTGACCGCTATCCATCTTGATGCCACATCCCCTTACTGTCCCAGCATATCCCTTCACCAGGGGGTACCAGGAGGGGAGACTTTTCCAGTGCCCACCAGCACCTTCGCTTCCATCTTCACTGGGGAGCGGCGAGGGTAGAGCATGGGGTGATCCCAGGCTTTGTGGTGTTGGAGGGCAGGCTACCATCATCCAGGCAGCTAGATGTCCATTTTCCATGTTCCAGTGATCCCACCCCCTAGAATGCACACTACAGCATCCTGGCGTAGTTGCGCATGCGGCATGTGGTCACCCACACCACAAAGTGCAATGCTGATACCAGCCGCAAGGAGCTGCCAAAGGGTGGTGCATTTGTGGCCCTCCCTCCTGGGAGGAGAGCATCCAAAGAACGCTCTGGAGCCCTCCCTGCCAGCCTCCACATCTGTTGTCCCAGGCTTGGGAGCAAACCCGGGTCACCAGTGTGCCAGATGAACCCCTTTGCCTGGAGCCATGGAGCTAGTAGGGTGACATTTTAATTGAAACCGCACTCTCAAAGTGTGAGACATTAATTTTGTACAGTTGCATAATGGTGGAGATTTTCCTTTTGTAGCAAACAAAATGGGGTCAAGGTGGTATAGGTCATTTGGAGTAAATTCTATTTCTTTCCTCAGTGTGGTATGGGCTGATGTCATCCAGAGGAAGATCACCCAAAAAAACCCCGCCCTAACATAGAATTCCAGGTTGGGTAGGTTAACGTCCCCCTGAACTATAGGTAAATGGAGGACTGAGAGGCGAACAGATGGCCGTTGGCCCCTCCATATGAAATTGGAAATCATTCTTTTCCATGACGTAAAATAGAAATAAGCGGGAAAGACTGGGATGGTTTGGAAAAGATATAACAACCTCAGTAGTATGCTCATGTGGATTATCTCAATCCGCTGGAAAAATGATAAAGTTAACTTTCCCCATTTGACCAAATCATCCTGGATAAGAACTGTTAGGAGTTCATAATAAATCAGGTCCACATTATTGATGTCCTTCGTGATATAAATTCCCAGATATTTTATCTTTGCACATGACCACCTCGAAGGATACCATCATTTTAACTCCTCAAATGGGACAAAATTGAGCAAGAGGACCTCTGTTTTAGAGACATTAAGTTTAAAATCTGCTACTTTCTCAAATTGGTATAATATGTCCCATATAGCAGGTACTGATGTTTCTGGGGACAAAAATGTTAAAAGAACATCGTCCACGAATAACGAGACTTTGCATTCTGTCTGCCCCAAAGGAACCCCTTCAACCCTTGCCTCCCTCTGTAAGGTGATAGCCAGAGGTTCCATATACAGGGCAAACAGGAGCAGGGGGAAAAAGGACACCCCTGACGTGTTCCTTGAAATAAGGTTATAGGAGGGGACAGAGGTCCATTAATATGGATATAGGCCTGTGGGCAAGAATAAAGGTTTTGTAACCAGGTTAAAAAAATTGCAGGGAATTAAAAACAAGCTAGGGTGTCCCAGAGAAAAGGCCAGAACACCCTGTCGAATGCCTTCTCAGTGACTAAATTAAGCAGTGCCATGGGGATCTGTCTGGTCTGAATATATTCCGCTAAAAGAAATGTATGTCTAATACTATCCATCCTGTTCCTGTTTTTTTATGAACCCTGCTTGATCGGCATGAATTAGAGATGGTAAAAGGCATTCTAATCGGGTGGCCCAAATGGCCGTATAGATCTCATAATCTGTATTTAAAATGGAAATTGGATGATATGAAGTTGGATGGGTGGTATCCTTGTCCAGTTTTGGCAATGCAGCTATGATTGCATATACCCAGGAGGATGGTGATCACCTGCTGCAGCCTCCCAGTATACCCCCAGCAAATGTGGGAGAAGCAAGTTGGAGAATTTCTTGAACCATTCTGTTGTATACCCATCAGGGCCCAGACAGTCTGGGGCTTTTGCAGCTCGAATTTGGCACATGATTTCATGGGCACTGATGGGTGCCTCTAACCTGTGTTGTTAGTTTGTGGTGAGATGAGAAAGGAATAGCAGTTCTAGAAATAGGTACCGTTTCTCTGGAGTAGTGGGACCTCCTGCCATGTATAAAGTTTGATAATAATCCGTAAAAATGGACCCGATTTTATCTTCTTGGTGTGCCAGATGTTTCGTACCTGGATGTATCGGTTTAAAGATGGTCGACGCTTTTTTCCTCATTTTAAACCTGCGGGCTAACATACGAGATCCTCTGGCTCCCCCCCTCATAATTTTTCGTTTTAAGTAAAGCAATGCCTGTTTGACTTCGTTATCCATTATTTTCGTAATTCTTTTTGAGTGTCCTGGAATTTCAATTGCAGTTCTTTACCTCGTACCGTATATGGTAGTTGATGTGTTTGAAGTTCTTGCGTCAATGTTTTATATTTAGCATCTACAGTAGTTGGCACTTTTTCTCAGTGGAATAGGCAATTATATCTCCCACAAAACTTCTTTAAGAGTATCCCACATTATGGCCTCCATAACCGGTGTAGTGCTATTGTATTGTAAGATCTGGGGAATACGTTGCTGGATGTATGTGACAAATTATGGATCCTTTAGTAGTGAGGTATTTAGATGCCAAAAGGTGTGTCTCTTGATTTTTACCAAGTCAAGTTTTAATTGAATTGAGTGGTGATCAGATAAGAGTCGAGGGCCTATAGTAATGTCTCTTATTGAGGTGAAATGTTCGCTAAAGTCTGGGATAGCTATGATGCCAGCCTGAGTAATAAGTGTGTGCTCTTTGCATCAGGAACATCTTACGCCACACATCCACAACTCCTAGTTGCTCAAAGGTGCCCCTCGGGTATCTAAGTGCATCAGTCACCCTGTGGGTAGATGGATTACTAGAATCTAGATCTAAGGAGAAGGTCATATTACAATCACCCCCATTGTTAGCCTTCTCTGGAATAGATCTATGACCTTATTTAAAAAGATTTGTATTACCTGGACAGAAGTCTGTGGTGGAAGATATACAATGAATAATGTAACTGCCTGTGAGTACAAAGTACCTTGTAGAATTACATATCTCCTCTGAGCATCCACAAATGTTTTGTGAACATCCAAGAGGGTGGCATGAGGGATAAGAATAGCTGTACCTCTTTTTTTGCTGCTTTAATGAGAGGAGGCATAAACTCCATACTTCTGTCCCCATCCCACCTTTTGATGCTCTGTCTCAGACAAGTGTGTCTCCTGGATGAAATAGCAATCTGCACTATTTTTCTTAAATACTGCATAACTCTCATTATTTTAATAGGATTGTTTAGGCCATTAATATTCTGTGAAAATATCTTCACAGGTTCCATGGACATCATGACCCCAGAGAAGGAGGGTGCTGCCATTGTAGAAGAAGAGGCCCCTCCACTTCATCTAACATAAAGTTTCCCATCTCAGAAGGAGTCCTGAAGATGTCCATCCTCCCCAGCTGTCCTGAGGGACCCAACGCAGCAAGTCAAAAAAAGGAGGAGGTCCATCATCCAGTAACCCCCCTCGTAGAAATTTCATATATCCTCTTTTTCACCATTGTTTGAAATTTTGACTCCAAATTATCAACATACCCATCTTATGGCCTGACCTCATGAACAATATGACTGTTGCTACACAAATCCCACCAGAAAGGTGATTTTGCCAACTGACCGTGAAATCACCTTTCTGGCAGGAGTTGCCTAATGACAGTCATATTGTTCATGAGGTAGGTTCCCCAAAATGCCATGTTGACATTTTGGGACCAAAATCAGGAAAAATGGCTGAGTTATCGCTAAAAGTTGAAACTCTCCCATTGAAATACATTGACGTGCATTTGCTTTAGTTCATATTGCAGCCACCAGTTGCAGCAGCAAGAGGTGTCTTTGATCGGCAGAGTGGGTCTCGAACTAGGGACCTCCATAGGTGAGCGGCGGTCTGTGGGGACATCATGGAGGTGTAAGGAGGTGGGTGCACAGTGGAGGATCAAGTGCGGGGTATGGGTGAAATCGGCGATAGACTTTTTTCCCCCTCAGGATCAAAAATACAAAGAGACATTGAAGGACTTTTTTCTTATCAGGGACCAAAGATAAAGAAGGGGACCTTGAGGGGGGATAGCTCCACTGCCATCAATGTTGACAGGGACATTGGAGGGTAGGGGGGTACTACTGAACACCAAGAAAAAGGACTGGGACCCTTGTGACGCCCCAAAGAAAGAAGCAGGTGGGGATACAAAAAAATATTCAAAAATTTATAAATAAACAATTAAAAAAATGTATATAAATATATATATATATATACAGTATATATATATATATATATATATATATATATATATATATATATATATGTATGTATATATATATATATATATATATATATATATATATTATAAGTGGCAATATTATAGTGGTACGGTAGTGCCACTATAGTTAGGTTGAGGAGCCATTTCTATGTTAAACCCCAAAGTTTGCACCTTAATAACTTTGCAACCGCTTGACAGATTTAGCTGAAATTTGGAATACGCGATCAAGAACCATAGGCCTTGGCATCTGCCAAGTTTTGTACTGGTCGCTTATACGGCTGTGGAGTTATTAAGCATGATCTGCACGCATTTACGCTTTTCTGGAATTTTACTGTCGTCTCTACAGGTTGCACAGTTTGCACGACCAGTCTGAAATCTTCAGGGAACGTGCAGCCAGGGTCCCTGCTGTGCTTTTTGAAGATTTCATGAAAAAATATTAAACGGTTCAAAAGTTATTCAAAAAACAAGTTCCCATTATAAGTCAATGGGAAAAGTTAACAAAAAGTTTGACAGTGTCGCAAATGCAATTTTTAATGGCCCTTTTACTGTCGCAAATCCACCATTTTGTTTTCAGTTAGCGATCAGAAAATGCTTGGCATTTAAAATTGGGACTCTACTACTGAAATTTGGAGGAGCACAGCTGACATCTCACAGATGTGCCTTTCAGTGTTTTCTTGAAAAAATATTACATGGCAGCAAAGTTACGGCACTCCAAAGTTTACACTTTTTCCCACAGGATAACATCACGACGTCCGACACATTACAGGAATCATTTGGCACCATGCTTCAAAATATCGGTTTGGTATTTTGGGCTGAAATGTGGAGGGAACACAGCCAACATCACACAGATGTGCCTTTTTGTGGTTTGGTAAAAAAATATTACAGGGAGCCAAAGTTATGGCACTCCGAACTTCTCTTTTTTTCCCTTTGGATAACATTATGGCGTTCAACGTGCTTTTCAGGGCCTGTACCTCAGAAACGGTGCGAGATACAGACTTTTTGTCTGAAAAATACTTAGCCCCCTAATCAGGGCTAAGTACAACACTAGCCAGGAAAGTCATAAATCATATGACTTTTAAATTTTTTTTCTATGTCGTATGGTTCCTGAGATATTAGCAATTTAGTATTCCAACTCCTCATTTTCTGCTCCGAGAACCATTATTATGCATACATTCTTTGTACTCACTGTCTTTCTTTATGCAGCTTTTGGGGGAAAACCAGCCTGTGCACTTACATTACTGTTACCGTTACCATTTTTACTTGTGGTTCCCATTCCGTTTCACTTACCGTTCACGTCTACGCCACCATGTGCATTGCCCTTTGCGTTTTCATTTGCACTTGCTTTTGCGTTGTTTTTAACATTTCTGTCTACACTACTGTTTCTCTTTCTGTTTCGCTTAGCGTCACCATGCACATTACTATTTGCGTTTGTGGGCACAAGCTCCCACCGCTGCATTACATTCACTATTTTTTGTTATCATTCCCAAAAAGAAGGGAAATTAGAGGCATAAAACTCCATGTGTGAAACACTTGCTCACTTTGAATAAATTTCACTTTAAACCGTCTGTATGCCATATAAGTATGTGTGTATATGTATTCCTTTATACATATATATATATATATATATATATATATATATATATATATATATATATATATATATTATAGTGGTACGGTAGTGCCACTATAGTTAGGGTTGAGGAGCCATTTCTATGTTAAACCCCAAAAGTTTGCACCTTAATAACTTTGCAACCGTTTGACAGATTTAGCTGAAATTTGGAATACACGATCAAGAACCATAGGCCTTGGCATCTGCCAAGTTTTGTACTGGTCGCACATACGGCTGTGGAGTTATTAAGCATGATCTGCATGCATTTACGCTTTTCTGGAATTTTACTGTCGTCTCTACAGGTTGCACAGTTTGCATCGACCAGTCTGAAATCTTCAGGGAACGCAGCCAGGGTCCCTGCTGTGCCTTATGAAGATTTCATGAAATAATATTAAACGGTTCAAAAGTTATTCAAAACAAGTTCCCATTATAAGTCAATGGGAAAAGTTAACAAAAAGTTCGACAGTGTCGCAAATGCAGTTTTTAATGGCCCTTTTACTGTCGCAAATCCACCATTTTGTTTTCAGTTAGCGATCAGAAAAATGCTTGGCATTTAAAATTGGGACTCTCTAGCAACCTAATTCTTTTTGTATTCACCTAGTCGGACCCTGAGGATGCTAGCCATGCCTTTATTTTGGGGTAAAACACCCCAGAAATATGTTTTTCAAATTTCTGGAAAAATAACTTTCGCAAAGTACTGTTGAACGAATTTGCGAAAGCTTTCTCAAACTTCGACAGTACTTTTCTAGGCTGTGGGAAAATGAAAGCAATTCTTTGTCACCCTGCTGCAAAAGAACGATTCAGTGTTTTGGCCTGAAATTTGGAGAGAGCACAGCCGACATCTCACAGATGTGCCTTTCAGTGTTTTCTTGAAAAAATATTATGTGGCAGCAAAGTTCGGCACTCAAAGTTTACACTTTTCCCCACAGGATAACATTGACGTCCGACACATTACAGGAATCATTTGGCACCATGCTTCAAAATACGGTTTGGTATTTTGGGCTGAAATGTGGAGGAACACAGCCAACATCCACAGATGTGCCTTTTTGTGGTTTGGTGAAAAAATATTACAGGAGCCAAAGTTATGGCACTCGAACTTCTCTTTTTCCTTTGGATAACATTATAGGCGTTCAAGCGCTTTTCCAGAGCCGTATCTAGGAAGCGGTGCGAGATACGGACTTTGTCTGAAAATACTTAGCCCCTAATCAGGGCTAAGTACAACACTAGCCAGGAAAGTCATAAATCATATGACTTTTAAATTTTTTCATCGTATGGTTCCTGAGATATTAGCAATTTAGTATTCCAACTCCTCATTTTCTGCTCCAGAACCATTATTATGCATACATCCTTTGTACTCACTGTCTTTCTTTATGCAGCTTTTGGGAAAACCAGCCTGTCACTTACATTACTGTTACCGTACTATTTTTACTTGTGGTTCCGTCTCGCTTCACTTACCGCTCACGCCCACGCCACCATGTGCGCTGCCCTTTGCGTTTTCATTTACACTTGCTTTTGCGTTGTTTTTAACATTTCTGTCTACACTACTGTTTCTCTTTCTGTTTCGCTTAGCGTCACCATGCACATTACTATTTGCGTTTGCGGGCACAAGCTCCCACCGCTGCATTACATTCACTATTTTTTGTTATCATTCCCAAAAAGAAGGGAAATTAGAGGCATACAACTCCATTTTATGCATTAGTTAGGGTTGTTCTGCGAGGAAATTTGGTGTTAGGGTTGAAAGCCCTCCTTGGCCCCCTGTCCACACCCTTAACTGGCATCCGGGGTGGGCATTAGGTTGTCAATTCTAACTCTCACCCCATTCTCCTACACCCCGCTTCTTTACACATGTGATGGGGTGAGAGTTATGGCCGACTAACCGTAGTGCACACCCTGATGCCAGTTGGGGTGCAGGGGGCTAAGGGGGCTTCAGCCCAACACCGTGGAACAACCCTAACTAATGCATTAAATGGAGTTTTTGCCTCTAATATATATATATATATATATATATATATATATATATATATATATATATTTATATATTATATATATATATATATATATCCATATCTATGTATGTATGTATATATATATATTACAGTGGCGCAGTTGCACCACTATATTTAGGGTTATGAAGGCACTTCTATGTTAAAGTTGAAATTTTGTGCATTAAAAACTTTGGACCTGTTCAATGGATTTGCCTGAAATTTGGTATGCACAGTGGAGCATGGCAGATCTTCTGATGTGCCAAATTTTATTTTGTGCCAGACTTACAGTCTTGCACATAAGAACGCTGAAAAATGCACTTTTCGCCAGTTTTGGAGGCATTTTTTGGATTTTGTCTGTGGTCCTGTGCAGCCATCATGTAGCATGCTGCTCTGCAAGACAGCTTATCTGAAAGAGCTTGGGTGGCTGAACATGCTGCTTTTCATTTCGTGAAAAAATATTGAGGCATTCAAAAGTTATTGCAGTTTTAAGCTCCCATTATAAGTCAATGGAAAAATTTATATGGTTGTTTTGCGAACAAAGAATTGGATTTGGGCCATCTCGTCCTGCCTGGCAGTCAAAGAATTTGCAGCCTTGTGGTCAAAGAATCTTTGTCCCTGAGAATTCTTTGATCTTGAGGTCCCATCTTGTTTTGAAATTCCATGCTAAAAATCAAATATCTCAGCTCGGGGTCACTCCTGAAGTAAAACCTGCATGGGTTTTACTTAGGAGGCTTTGATCTATCGACCCATGCCTTTGGTTTCATGTTAAATGGTCAAAAAATAGAGTTATAATCTTTTAAAATCTTTGATTGCGGCTCGCTAACGATCTTTGATCGTGAGCCTGCAAATTCTTTGATCGCGAGATTCTTTGACTGCGATCTTGCATTGCGAGGTAAAAATAAAATTTTCTCAGGTCAGGGGTGGCCTAGGGACACAAATAAGGATGGGTTTTACTCAGGGGACTTCGTTCTATCGAGGCATGATGTTTATTTTATCTAAATCTGCCAAAAACTCACGTTTCACCATTTTTTATTCTTTAATCGCGAGCATGCAATTTCTTTGATCGTATGCCTGCAAATTCTTTGACTGCGAGATTCTTTGATCATGATCCTGCATCACAAGCGAGGGATGAGATAGCCAAATAAAAAAACTCAAATTTCTCATCCCAGGGGTGCCCTAGGAAGACAAATGAGGGTGGATTCTGCCCAGGGGGCTTCGTTCTGTCGAACCATGGCAGTGGTTTACCGGATTGATCTCAAAATATTTATTTTCAGCATTTTTTATTCTTTGATTGTGAGCTAGCAAAATCTTTGATCATGAGCCTGCAAATTCTTTGAGCATGAGATTGTTTGATAGTAAGCGAGGGACGAGATGGCCAAATTAAAAACTCAAAATTCTCAGCCAAGGGGTGCCCTAGGAAGACACATGAGGGTGGGTTCTGCTTAGGGGGCTTCATTCTGCCGAACCATGGTCGTGGTTTACTGCATTTCTGTCAAAATCTAGATTTTTAGCATTTTTTATTCTTTGATCGCGAGCCTGCAAATTCTTTCATCGCGAGATTCTTTGAATGTCATCTTTGATCGTGAGATATGGACAAGATGGACAGATTTTATAATGCATTAGATAGGCCAGTTTTACTGATCTTTAACATTACATTTCTTGGAAATGGTTTGGTCTTTTTAAATGAAATTTGGAGGGTGTTTACGGCATGTCCTGTAGTGTTCACATGTCGGAAAATGTATTTTTTGCTGAGATATTGTGTGGCGCAGTTTACATTCTGCGGACAGTGTTTTGTATTGTGGTGGTGGCTTGAAATTGATAGGGTACCTAGCCTTAGTATCATGGATGTAGTTTTCAGTCACTGTGTCTGTAAATTGTCAACAGGTGTGGAACTCTACCACTCTGATGAATGAAAATCACAAAATTTTAAATGTTATATCTCAGACATAGTTTGGTCTTTTATATTGAAATTTAGAGGGTCTTGACAGCATGTCCTGTAGATATCAATTATGGCATTTAGGTGTTGCAAAATTAATTTTCTGTGGAGATACTGTGTCATACACTTTATATTTTGCATATGCATTTTGCATTGTGGTACTGCATTCAGATTTATAGGGCACCTACTGTTACTGCCATGGAGATAGTTTCACTGCTTATGTGTCTGAGATGTAAAGAGCTGCTCAGTTATGCCACTCTATTCACTAAGCAATACATCTCATATTCAATAGTTGTACGCTTATCTTATGGAGATGTTTACAAGTTGGTGGGAGTGCAGGGCACGAAGGGCCCATGCTCCCACCAACTTCTGCAACTTTTTAGTTTTCTATTCTTTTTCAAAAATAAGGAAATTCTATGCAAAAAATGTGTTAGTGCATCATTTAGGGTTAAAAGCACAAAAAGTCAGAAATGAAAATCTTTGGGTTGCCCCTCCCTCCCTTGTGGACCTGCCAATCATCCCAGATTGACAGATGACAGGGTGTGTCATTGGGGTTGTGAAGGTGGGGGTTCTGGACCTGGATCTATTTGTGTCCAGCCTCAACCACCAGCTTCCACGGTACTGCTGCAGCCCCAGTCCTGAGGACCATCTAAGTAGATACTTTTACTCTGAACTGGGCAGGGTGGTTTCTGTGCTTTTCCTCTCCTTCCTCTGATTTATAGGGTTCTTCTTAAGCTAAGGGATAGGCCAGCCACCATAATTTTGGTGGCTCCGGATTAGGTGAGGCAACCCTGGTGTTTCCTGCTTCTCACACTGTCAGTCAGGAAGCCCATCAGACTACCGGTGACCCACAGTCTCCTGACTCTTCCCAAGACAGGGGTAGAATACCCCAACATTCCATCTCTTCATCTCAAGGCCTGGTACTTGAGGAATTAGAGTTTCCTGAAACCCAGTAATCTGAGCAGGTTCTGAGAATCCTAAGAATGGCTAAAAAACCTAGTATTAAGAAGACTTATGCTTCCAAGTGGAAAAGGTTCTCAGTATGGTGTAAGGATAAAGACATAGAGACCCTACAGGCTACTCCTCTTATCCTCCTGGATTATCTAGTTCACCTTCAGGCAGAAGGCCTTAAAGCTTCATCCTTGAAAATGTACCTGGCAGCCATTTTGGCTTATCTTTCCACTGGAGAGGAAAAATCTGTCATTTCACAGCCCAGTTTCAAAAAAGCTTTTCAAAGGCTTGCTGCACTTTCTGTCTCCACTGAGGGAAACTGTTCCTCCCTGGGACTTGAACCTCTGTATAGCCAAGCTCAGGGGAGCCTCCTTTTGAGCCCAGGGCTACTGCAGATCTGATGTATGTCACCTGGAAGACTGTTTTTCTGATTGCCATCACCTCCACCAGAAGGATTTCAGAGTTGTAGGCCCTTTGTACAGAACCTAACTACATTGTTGCCCACAAGGACAAAGTACATAGATACATACATAGACAGTGTTGGCAGATACGGGCCTATGGCCCACCCAGTCTGCCCATTTGAGCTTGTAAGTTCAGTTTGTTTTCCTAGAAGTCTGCTGCACCTTACCCCTGACAGGACATTTCTCCCCAAGGTGGTATCTGAGTTCCACCTTAACCAGTTGATCACCCTGATGGTGTTTTTCACAGACAAGTCCACCCCAGGTGAATGCAAGCTACTTAGTCTGGATGTGATAAAGCCCTGACCTACTACTTAGAGCACACTAAGCAGTTCAGAGACTCCCATACTCAACTTTTTCTCACCCACCATGGTGAGGTGGGCGGAAGGAAGACTGGCTACCAAGAGGACCATTTCCACTGGATTGTCTCTTGTATCCAGTTCTGTTACAGCAACGCTGGCAAACAACCCCCTCAGGGCCCACTCTACTAGGGGCATTGCTGCCACAGTGGCAGCTGCGAGATATGTCCCTTTGCATGAAGTTTACAAAACAGCCACTTTGAAAACTGTTCACACATTCACAAAGCACTATTGCTTGGATGTGCAGTCCAGCTCAGATGCTGGATTTGGCAGAGTGGTGTTACAGAGTCTTTTTCCTAAGTAGGTTTCTGTGCCCACCTTCCAACTGTACTGCTTTGTAATCTGCACCTGTCAATAGATGCTGAAGAATTCCTGGAGTGAGAAGAAAAAATAACTCACCATAGGAATGTAGTTTCTTCCAAGTTATTCTTCAGCATTATTGACACTCCCACACTTCCTCCCCTGTGGAACCTGTCTGGGGATAGCTCTGCTTTTTTGTCTTAGCCAAATTTGTTCCATTGTTTCATTAACAATGTTGTTCTTCTGGGCACAGTTTTTGCCCTTTTTTTCAGTATTGAAATAATTCTGAGGTTCTTAATGTTGACTGCAGGCAGCACTCCTCCCCCTTCTGATTGGCCAATGTATGTCTTCATTTACATTGACTCCTCCCCTCTGGGACAGCTTAACCCAGCTGGTATACTGCACCTGTCAATAATGCTGAAGAATACCTTGGAAGAAACAACATTACTAACGTAATTTGTTCTACTAAAATACTCACTGTATTCACTATTTTAGTGTCCGTATCCCGCATACTATATTCTTTCTTTATTTTCTCAAACTATTCCCATGTTGGACCAAACAAGGCATTTCAGTGTGTGTGTATGTTGGCATTGTCAACTACCTGGATATCTGAATGGCGCTGCTCTCACCCTCATGGTATGGTCTGTACAATGTAGAATCTGACTTCACCACCTGAGAGCAGTGGACAAGGAGCAGTCATTTCTTTTCTTAGGAAAAATAAAAATGTTAAAACACTTTTAATAGCTAGCTGGATGGCCTTGATGGTGCATATTGTGCTAAAACTCAGGAGACCTGGGATAAGCCTGTGATCCCAACCCCTCAATGTGGACTGTTGAAGTTTGGGACACACATGCTTTTAAGCTATAGGGAAGGAGGAGATGTCCACTGCAGCAATGTCTCCTATAACAGATGGACGACAGCATAGGTAGCATGGAGGACCACATGTCATCCATTGAACACTACTTAGAGAAGTGGTGTGGGAGGCCACTCCTGAGGTGGGTAGGGACAAGGGCAGTACCAACATCACTGCTTGGGGAACTATAGGTACAGGAGGGCAAATGACTTCTCAATGTGACATAGTGACTAAGTGGTTCTGGAGAGATGCAGTCCTGGGACCTTACAGCTATGCTCCAATCACTGGGCTAAACTGCCTTCTTGCTTTTCAAGAAACAGTTCTTGGCAATATGTGGGCTAACTACCAATTTCAGGAAGGATCATTTACATGGATAGCAGCAGTGTAATTCTAGATGTTGACTGGTGTTGACTTTGGAGGCAGATGACCTTCTTGATTTTCTAACAGGAGGATAGTACAGCAAAGTAAGCCACACATTTCAGTGTGTGTGTGTGTGTGTGTGGGGGGGACAAAGGGAATTGGTCAGAGAGAGAGAAGAGATGGGAGAAACCCAACCTCTGTTACTTATCAGGAGTCTGTATGTCAAGCTACTGCTCAGGTAAGGCTCAACCTGAGGCATATGCTACCATTTAGAATCTGCTGGTGTGATGAGAAGGAGAGCCTGCCCTATACCATGGAGTCACCAAGAGTAAACACAGAAAAATATCAATGACAAAATCAATGTTTTTATACCTCACATGTTATGCAGAACGAGCTGGTCAATACACTTTCACTACTTGCAATGAATCGGTGCTTTGTCTTTATTGCAGTCTTTTGCTAAATTTAACGTTGGGCAGCACTGAAAGAAACAATATTGATTGAGACATTTAGTGGAATAATTTTGACTTGTGCAGTTTTAACAGTGTAAAAGGCAGTGATATTTGTTTCCTTACACTTACATAGGACTGTATGAATTTCATCCTGAAGTTCTCTTGCAGATGGACGTTCAGTCTGATTTACAGTTAGACCCCTTGTGATAAGTGTTTTTAATTCACTGTTGCAGTTTGGTGGAATCTCAAACAGTGGAGGGCTATCCTTTGCAATCTGTAATCAGACATGGTTTAGTTTAAAATACATCACATAATGGTATTGTAGCAGTTGTGTTGTGGCTGTGCCAAAGCATAATAGTGTTCAAGCCCCAGATGATTTATAGGCAATCATGAACTTCTTCACTTGTTACCAGAGATGCTTCTTTTTGGAACCTCTCCTGATCACTGTAGTTCCAGCTTCAAACTTTAAAGGTATTTGTAATTCTGATCTACTTCTGAGCTGCAAGCAAACAATGTTATGCATTCACCTGTTGCATTAATTAACTTCTCAACCAGAGGTAGAAGAGAGAATAAACCATGGACAAACCAAAATTTGAATAAAACAAGTATGTTTGCTTTATTAAACAAAAAGATCTAATCTTACAAAAACAATAGCATGCATGAGTATATACTGAGAAAGAAATGAATGAATATATTTACAGTTTCATGACCAGACAGGGTCATGGCTGGGCACTTCTAGGAATTATTGAGGTAGTTTCAGTCAGGCTTATTAGCACAGAATAATCTGCTGGTTTATGCTTCTAGCAATGTAAAAGGTACTGATAGCAGAAGAAAATGGGGTTTAAAGCTCTGAAGAATCTATCTCCTAGAAGCATCACTCAATGTGCTAGTCTACTTTGTCACCCTTTCTTAACTAGTAATACTGCACCATGGTTAGCTTCTTGCTGTCATGGGGCACACTCTGTCAGACATGACTGTCGTCATGTCGCTTCCTTCACATCAAGAAAATGCGTCCAGTGATTTGGGTGAAGCAATATAGCGAAGTCATTTGGGTGAATGTCAGAACGGTGACACTGAATAAATGGCAAATCTGATAATAGCGACTGTGACACACTATTGTAACTGTTGTGCAGCCTCAGAGGTAGTTATATAAAGATAGAGGAGTTGGGGGAGCCCTCCAAATAAAACAGAAGGTAGTATGTTGATTATTTTTTACTGTCCATTCACCCTTTGACAGTCGCTGTGATTTGTGTGGGTTGCTTAAAGTTGGCAGCCATATGTACTCTGTTATTCACTGTTCATGGTGTTGCTCCATATGTACTGCCATTATTCCTTTCACTGATAAGTCTTCACTCTTTTCACGTGGAACCCAAGAAAACAGTGAAACATATAGTTTTTGTACTTGTTTGGATTAACTGGTAAAATGCATATGTAAGGAATGACTGATGGATTATTTTGCTGATACTTAACTGGTTCTGGTAATTCAATAGGCTTTATGGATGGACTTTTGCTTCCCAGAATGGCCTTGTGCTGCAGCATCATGAGCTCTTAAATACAGTTTGTGGGCCACATATTCAGACAAGGTGCGTGACGCATCTCAGGATGCACCATGTATCTCCAGTATGGGCATGGCCATATTCACAGGCCACTGATGAGCCACGCACCCACAACTGCACCACTGGGCACAATATTGTGATGCACCTATGCAAATGAGGGGTTCCTCATGCATATGCCACTCATTACAATATTGAATTCCTCCCAAGTGTAATATTGGCTAGCTGCACTGGTGCATAGTTACACTTTTGAAACCCTACTTTAACAATGCGTGGGTTGGGTGGTGCCCTCGCATAGTTTAGGGCTGGCTACACAGTTCCACCCCCTCAGCTCCGATAACTGTAAAAATAAGTTCAAACCCTATTTTTATAGTGTAGCATCTCCCCAAACCCTGATCCCTGTAAAGGGTAAAACACAGCCCTGAACCCATTTACATAGTGTAGCGTCCCTCCTTCCCAGACCTGATCGCTGTTAATTATAAAATACAACCCTGATCTTGTTTCCATAATGTAGCATCCTTCCAAGTCCCAGTCACTGTAAAATGTAAAACACAACATATCTCCTTTCCATAGCTATAGGGACCCCAGCCCTGATCCCTGTCAGAAATAATCAAACACCTGATCCCTGTTTCCATAGTGTAGGGACTCCCTAACCCTGATCCCTGTAAGAAATATGACAAACCCAATCTCCATTCCCTGGTGGCAAATGGTCCTCCCACTCCCCACCCTAGTAGGCAGTACCCCACCACCCTCCATCCTGACCCGTGCTGGCAACTGACATGGCCCTCTTCACCCTGCCATGACCAGCTGCCAACTGAATGGTCCCACAGCATGTACAGTAAATAGTTCACACTCATTGGTTGTCTGGCAACCAATGAGCACATGCCATATACTGTAGGCACTCTGGGACTGATCAGCTGGTAGCTCACCATAGCGGTGTGAGGAGGGTTGTGCCAGTCACTGGCACAAGTCATGATGGGGGTGCAGATGGTGGGGTGTTGGCTACTGGGGTGGGGGGACCACTAGTCATTAGAGAATGGGAATCGGGGGGTTGTCATATTTCTTACAGGGGTCGGGGCTGAGGGGGTCCCTACACTATGGAAATGGGGATTGAGTGTTTATGTATTTATTTTAGAGACTGAGGCTGGGGTGGGGGGGTCCTTACACTATGAAATGGGGATTGGGTGTTTACATATTTATCTCAGGGATCAAGGCTGGGGCAGGGGTTCCTCACACTATGGAAATGGGATGAGGTTGATTTATACTATTTTACAGTGATTAGAGCTTGGGGGTCTGGCCCAGTGCATTCTGCCAGGCTTAGCCATGCAAATGAGCCCATAATGGGCATGCAAATAGAACCTTTGCACCTGGTATACCCAACAGAATGCAACACATGCAGGTTTCAGCCCCTCACCCTGGATGCACTGTGAGGATCTTGGCACCCCCTGTAGTGCTCAGTGCATCCAGGGTCTGATATGCAACCAGATTGTGCAGTCTGTTCTGATCAAGCATTCTGTTTGAATATCATGCCAGAGCTGGCCGGCCCAATTTATTTGCATGGTACAACGTTATGCACACGTATCTTGCTGGCTCTGAATATGGGGCCCTGAAACATCCCCTTTTAGCTCTGTTGGACAACTTTGCTATTATTCTTTTAAATCTTTTCTTCTCTATCTTTAATTCACAGCTTCCGGGTCTGGGGACTGCACCATTTTGGGTACTGCTCCATTCTCAAGCTTCTTTCGGTCTATTTCGCCAACCTTTCTTTCCATTTAGTGTATGGCTACATAGCTTTGACTGCAGGCAGAGTGCCTCTGTCACCTTCACTCTCCTTATATTGTCTTCTAACTCCAAATATTTACTTTAAAAAAAGCAGTTCTGGTCTCCAACACCAACAGAACCATTTCAGCAAGTTTTGGTAAACAAGCTCTATATCTAGGCAGATTTGTGTTCTTGACCAATAGAATAAGTGTAATTATTTATTTATTGAATTTTGTGGACGGGTGGACCCATGAGACTAAAATGCATTTTCATAGGCAACCCAGAATTAGTTACATAGAGACATAGCAAATAACACAGATTAGACAGATTAGATTAGATATTTTATTTATATAGCACCCATCTCCAAAGACTCTGGGTGCTTTACAATTATAATACATATAACATTTACCATACATTAATACAATTCAAAAACTAACTATAACAATATATACAATATACCTAAAACAACACCTTAATTAACCATCATAAATATACTATTTTTAAAAACCTCTTCAGTTAAAAACCTGATTGAATAAATATGATTTGAGGCCCTTCTTAAAGGCATCCACTATGGCAGCCTCCCTAAGATAACCAGGCAAGAAGTTCCACAGGGTAGGTGCACTGGCTGCAAACGCCCAATCACCAGAACGCAGCAACCTAACCCAATGAACTTCAAAGAGGCCATCCCCAGCAGAATGGAGAGCCCGGGCCGGGCGGTATGGCATGAGGAGCTCTTGCAGATAGACTAGGCTGCATAAAGTGCAGGGATTTATAGGTTAACAGCCCTATCATGAAGACAGTCCTCCACTGCACTGGCAGCCAGTGAAGTTTGCGCAACGCTGGGGCGATATGTTTGCCTCTTTTTTACCCCCAACAATAGTCTTGCTGCCATGTTCTGCACCAGCTGCAGCCTGTGGAGGTTGCCTCCAGATATCCCTAGGTGCAGGGCATTTCATTAGTCTAATCTGGAAGAGACAAAAGCATGTACCAAAGTGGGTAGGTCATTGGGTGGGATCAGGGCTCGAATTCAGGCAATATTCCTGAGGTGATAAAACTCAGTTCTCACCACAGCTGACACCTGTGCTTCCAGTGTCAGGCCACCATCCAGGATTACACCCAAATTCTTCACCTGCTTAGAGAGGGCTAAAGGCACACCCCCCAACACAAGTTCAGGGGGTAATGTCATACTCCCCCTCCATCCTGATGACCCGACTCCAACACCAGTACCTCAGTCTTGTCTGGGTTTAGTTTAAGCCAATTTTGAGTCATCCATGTTTGGATTTCCTCAAGACAGCTGTTAAATACAGAGTCAGACACCTGGCTATTGGGAGCACAAGACAGATACAGCTGTATGTCATCTGCATAATAGTGGAAATCCCACAGCTACTGCCTGATAATGTCCTCTAGTGTCAGCATATACACCATGAACAACAAAGTGACAAAACTGCCCCTGTGGAACACCACAGCCCAGAGGCTTCGGGTTTGATGAGAAAATTCCTATGGTTACCCTCTGCACTCTGTCTATCAAGTATGACCTAAACCAGTTGATGACATTTCTGGACAGGCCACACCAGAACCGCAGTTAGTCAAGTAGCACCTCATGGTCCATGGTGTCAAATGCTGCAGAGAGGTCTAGGAGGACCAAGATAGTACGGTCCCTTCTATCCCTTGCCATCAGAAGGTCATTAAGCACCCCTCATCAGGGCCATCTCTGTACTATGCCCTGCTCGGAACCCAGACTGGAAAGGCTCATAGGCAGAGGAAGCAGTGAGATGTCTCTCCAGTTGAATGACCACCACCTTTTCTACAAACTTCCCTAAAAATAGGAGGTTCTAAACAGGTCTGTAGTTGTTGAGGCAGTCTGGGTCCAGAGATGTTTTTATCAAGAGAGGTCTAACCAAAGCCTCTTCTTGCAAGGCTGAAGGAAAGATCCCACTTCCTAAAGAACTCCTCGACTACCCCAGCAATCAAGGACCAATCAGGTCCAAACATTCCACCAAAAGGTGAGTTGGACCTGGATCTAAATCACAATAGGTTGGCTGCAGCTTAGAGATTATCTCTACTACCTCCCAACCCCAATCTGCTCAAACTCATCCCACACAGGAGAAGTGTTCTGACTCAACTCAGGCCAGACCCTGCAGCCCTTTCGAGAGATGTTTGATGACAGCTCAGCCCTGATGGAGACACCTTGTCCCCAAAAACAGAGCCAGCTCTTCACACCTTGCACTCGAACTTACCCTCCGACACACAGACAGGTAGGATGTAAAAGTCTGTCCACTGTGTGGAAGTGCTGAGCCGGTCTGTTTCTCACTGTAGCAAGCTCCCCAGAAAGAAATTCCACCTTTCTACAGGAGATTGCCCCCTGATAGTCCACATAATGTGACCTCAGGGCCAATTTGTCCTCCACCAAGTCAGATTTCCTCCAACGCCTCTCTAACCTCTGACCCCTAGTCTTAAACCTCGGAGATTCTCATCAGACCAGGGAGAACACAGGAAGTCAGGAACAATACAGATATTGCAAGTATTCACAATATTCACAGGGTTACAGAGTTAGGAAACAATGGTGCATTTACAATAGTGAGCTAATGGACAGGCAAATTAAGACAAGTTAAAGGCTGTACAGCAACAAATACAGGTCATTAGGTACAAAAGCAAGCCAGTAGGTACAAATCAATAATTGCAGGTGCATTGGTTATGCTCAAGCAGGAATGCCTTAAGTCCTTTCTTGAAATCTTCAAGTAAGGAGCAATTTTGAAGGGTTGCTGGGAGGATATTCAACAGAGATGGGGCTGAGGGAATGAAGTATCTTTTGCCTGTGCTAGACCTCAGCCTTGCATCTTTAACAGGGTGCAGCTGGAAGATCAGAGTGTTCTCCTCAGAGGTTTAGTTATCAGAACCTCTCAGAGGTTGGGGAAGGGGTGTGGGGGGAATGACATCCTTGACCAGTTTGAAGACAAAACAGAGGAGAAGGACTGTAGTCTTCCTTCAAGAGAAGGAAATTGATGGAGTGAAAAACATCACAGTAGTGCTCCCAACTCAAGACAATGGAGGCATATTTTCAAATTGTGTTGTAGAGGACTTTAAGCTTATTTGTTTCAGAGCACTAATGGTCTGGAGAATTGGGGCACCACAGAGTAGAAGGGGGAGCAGCCTGCTTTTAGGGATGGTGACCCGTGAATCCTTGTAGAGGTGGTTGCTTAGGCAGCAGATCAACAACATTTTTATGTTGTCTTGTGCACGCACAAGTAACATATTGGGGTAACTTGGAATAGCAGGTTTTTGGAGGTGCGATCATGTTGTGGCAAATGGCACCACTGCTTTTTCGGGTTGGGCTGTGTGGCACAAATGAAATACCATGCTGTCTATGACAGCAGTTGAAGAGCATGTCACCAACTTAAAACAATTTCACTGCTGCAATGAGGGAGCAACCCATCATTGCAGGGTGTACTGCCTGGTGTAACATTTCAATAAACATGCAGCGTTACAGTGCTGTCTGAAAGCCAATGTCAGGGATACACAACCCCTGTCATTATGCCTTGTCCCCAGTTTGCTGATGGGAAGCCCAACCCTGTTTGCATAATGTGCCCTCTTTGAATCTGACTGCCGAGAGGGTGCCAAATCCCCCTCAGCATCATGCACCCCCCCAAAACACGGGCATGTTTTGTGTGCTGACTGGGGCGCCCAGTCCTCTTAGGCTTCAGTGTCCCCCACAAAGAAACACAGATGACACACTAGGAGCCCACACCAGTGTGCCAAGACACACCTGTGGAAAAAAAAAAGCATTTTCCCTCAAATTTTCTTTTCATTTTATTTTATACTTGTAAAACAGAAAACGGTCCCTTACTGTCTCCGGTGTCCCCTCCCCTGCCTGTGCCCACTTTCTGTGTACCCACCTCCGCCCCCTCACCCCATACTTACCTCCAGAGCCTGATCACTGATCTTCAGTGGATCGGGAACACGTCCGCACTTTCCAAAGCTGACCGCGAACTGAAGAAATGTCAGTAAGCTATATAATGGCATAAATCAGTTTTTCAACTTTGGTGAATACCTCAGTCACTTTTGCGAATTTTGGCACCAAATTTTCAACATGGGGTTCTTGGGATCCCACCTCATGAACTCAGTCACTGTCATTTCATTAATCGGTCCCAAAAGGTGATTTTGCGGTCACTGCATGGAATCACCTTTTGGGGCTGGTTCACGAAATGGCAGTGTCACAGTTCGTGAGGTAGGCTCCCAAAAAAGACTACGTTGCAAATTTAGTGAAAAAATTCCCCGACATGACTGTGTTAAGGGTGTGCGTAGCACACTTCCCACGCACTCTCGTACCTTTGAAAATTTCTAATATTTTCACTCCGGATTTTAAACATTGCCAATTTTCTACACCTCTTTATGAACAGTATAGCTGTCATTTTTCACATCTGGCCTGAAATGTGTTTTCGCACATGTGGCGCACAATGGTGAGGTCGCTGTGCAAAATCAATGTTCGGGACAGATTAAGAAAATCACAGTGACAGTCTTCATAAGGAGAGCTCCCGAAAAGCCCATGTTGAAAATTTGGTGAAAAAATTCCCAAAAGTGACTGCGTTACCAGCGTGCGTTGCACAGTTTCTATGCATGCTCGTAACTTCGCCAATTTTTTGTATTTTTACTCCAGTTTCTCAAACTGTAATTTTGCACACCGCCTGATGAACAGTACAGGTGTCATTTTTCACATGCTGTTCAAAACATGTTTTCGCACCTGTGGCACACAATGAGCGTGGTCACTGGGCAAAATCAATATTTGGGACAGTCTAAGAAAATCACAGTGCCACTATTCATGAGCGGAGGTCCCAAAATGCCTATGTTGGAAATCTGGTGTAAAAAAATCCCCCAAATAATTGTATTACCGGTGTACGTTGCGCAGTTTCTATGCAAGCTCACTACTTCAATTTTCTTATATTTTCACGCCACCTTTTCAACATTACCATTTTTTTAAACCTCCTCCTGAACAGTGCAGCTGTCATTTTTCACATCCTGTTTGAAATGTGTCTTCACACCTGTGGTGCCAAATGGCATAATCATTGTGCAAAATCACCTTTCGGCTAACGAACTGATAGTGTCACTGTTCATGTTGTGGGGTCACAAAAAGCCTATGTTGAAAACTTGGAGTGAAAATACCAAGAAGCACCGGAGCATTAGACTTTCCCACTATAATGCCCTACCTTGTAGGGACTGACAGGCATCAGTGGAGTGACTTGGGATTACCAACAGTATGCTCACACCATTCTACCCCCACCCTGCAGCCAGTGACAGGAATCAAGGTGTGTCTTGGACTCTTCAGCCCTAAAATTCACCCCATTCTCCTATACTGCACCCATTTCAGTGTATTTCTGTATGGAATGGGGTGAGTGTAAGGCCCGAACACCCCAAGGCACACCTTGACACTTGTCGGTGTCTGCAGGGTAGGATGAGGTGAAATGGCATGAGCATTCTGGTTGATGGCCCAAAGGCGCACCCCAATGCCTGTCGGTCTCTGCAGAGTGGGGTGGGGTTGATGTCAGTTCCATAATTCACTGCCATTCCTATTATGCATCTCTCTAACTCCTGCAATACCTATGCCAATACCAGCAAGCAAACATTCGGCATTGACAAATGCTTGTTTGAAGTAGGGATTTTGAGAAGTAATCTATGTGGGACCGAAGGTGACTTCCCGGTCCATGTATATTACATGGTATTTAAGGGACTCAGCCACCTCAGTTTAAGCTCTGCAAGATGTGGTAAAGATTAACAAGTTCTGCCTGACTGTACCTAGGTGTCTGGGGCCAAACAGGATAGCTGGGTTTATGTGATAATGGCAAAAGCCTAAAGGCAATCACCATTATCGTGAAGTCAGAGTGCTGAAAATTCATTTCATCACTCTAACACCCCAGCGCACAGCAAAATGGCACTAGGGACTTAGGTTTTTAATGCTTTATATGGGGGACTGTGCCTCCCCGCACCCCCCTACTTCAGGATTCTCAACTCCGGGGGGTGAAAAACATTTAAAAAAAGGTTTGGACCAGGTGCAACAAAAATACACCAGCACCTGGACCCGAACCCAGTACCCTGTCCACCAATGCCACCAACCCACCCACCATGCCACAGGGTCAACTTAGCAACCCACTCTGGCACCACCCTCACATTCCTCCCACCCCTCACTGTGTGTGCTCACCCCCGCATGCGTATGTATAGTGACATCCCATCGCTATATTCGCTGACCCCCCATCTGGCTGCCCTACCCTACTGTAGCCCTGATGACATGTTCCGGGGATTAGGTAGCTGTTTTTGTAGGTGCCCAATCACCTACGCTTATGTCTCGGGCTACCGGATATGGCTTAGGTCTTCTTTGCATTTAGGAATAGCTCAATCAATCAATCAATCAATCAAGTTTTTATTTATATAAGGTGCCCTTCCAATGCTCAGGGCACCTTTACACATAATAACATTAAAACTTGTCACACATCATAGAACATATATAAAACATATTAAAAGACATTCATATAAATTCAAACTCAATATATTCCTGAGAAGATCTGGTTAAATAGATATGTCTTTAGACAACTTTTAAAACCTTCTACGGTCTGGCTATCTCATTTCTGGCAAGGTAGAGAATTGCACAGGGTAGGAGCCATGAAGGCAAAAGATCTTGCTCCTGATGTTTTAAGGAATACCCTGGGAATCTCTAGCAATCCCTCACCAGAGGAACGGAGTGAGTGGGAAGGACAGTAAGGATGCAAGAACTCTTTCAGGTAGTGGGGACCCTGCTCATGTAGGGCCTTATAGGTCAGCAACATGACCTTGAAGGTAATCCATCCGCCACTGTATTAGCAACCAGTGCAGATCATGCAGCACAGGTGTAATATGACTAGCTCTAGAAGCTCCAGTCAGCAACCTGGCCATCGTGCTCTGCACTAGTTGCAGGCAGCGGATATATACCCCCGGTAGCCCTTGGTAGAGGGTGTTGCAATAATCAAGGTGACTGGTGACAAAGGTGTGGACCAAGGTCAGAAGATCGGGACCAGGTGCTTTACCCAGGCTGTGTTCCTAAGATGGTAATGGGAAGCTTTGACTAGAGCCAAAACCTGCACCCACAGGGTCAGGCCTTCATCAAAAACAATACCCAGGTTCCACACCTGGCCAAAGGCAATAAGCGGGGTCCACCAAGACTTAATCTGACGGTTTCCCACCCATGTCCCTATCATCCTATCACCAGTGTCCACAACCAATACCTCAGTTTTTTCTGAGTTCAACAAAAGCCAGCTAGCACTCATCCAGCTCTGAATCTCCAGTAGGCAGTTATTAAGCACCACAACAGCATCTAATTCCTGGTCAGGTACAAAGGACATGTACAGTTGAGAATCATCAGCTTAGCAATGAAAGTTCAATCTGTACTGCCTTATTATGTCCCCTAACAGAAGCAAATACACTGTGAATAACATGGGGGACAGCACTGAGCCCTGTGGGACCCCGCAGGGCAGTCTATGAGGGGTCAAAGAATAAATTCCAGACACCACTCTCTGAGACCTACCCTCGAGGAAGGACTTAAACCAATTGTGGACTGCCTCCCTCAGTCCACAAAAAAAACACAGGTGCTCGAGCAGCACCCCATGATCCACAGTGTCAAATGCTGCTAAGAGATCAAGGAGAACCAAGCTCAAATGGGCTCTCTGATCTCGCCATCAGAAGGTCATAAGTACTCTCACCAGGGCCTTTTCAGTGCTATGTCTTTTTCTGAAGTCAGACTGGAGAGGGTCATAGATATTGTGGTTGGTCAAATGGTCATCCAGCTGCAGTGCAACCACCTTCTCAATAACCTTCCCAACAAAGGGTAAGTTCGATATTGGTCTGTAGTTAGCTGGGCAGTCGGGGTCAAGGGGGTTTTTTTTTAAAAGGGGGTAGACTACTGCCTCCTTTAAGAAATCTGGAAAGATCCCTCTCTCCAATGAAACTCCCACTATCCCAGCAAGGACCGGGCCGATGACCTCTACACACCCCACTAGAAGGTGTGTAGGGCTCAGGACCAAACTACAGTAAGTTGGCTGCAGAGTCTGAATGATCCTCACTACTTCTATGACTACTGGCTGGCTAAAGGTGGACCAGGTCAACCGGATATTAGTACCACCCAGTTGATCAATGCAAGGACCAATGGGAAGGCACTGGCTGATATCATTTCTGATGGTGGACACCTTATCTGAAAAGAACTGTGCAAACTCCTCACACTGTTTTTGTGACAAAGCTCGACCAGAGTAAAGACAGGCTGGATTGCACAGTCTGTCCACAGTCCAGAAGAGCTGAGCTGGCCTTTCTTTGCTGTAGCAATTTCCCTGGACAGGAATTCTGCCTTCTTATGGGAAATTGCTGATTGATAGACAACATAATGGTCCATCAATCTAAGTCTGTCCACCTCCAGGTGAGTTTTCCACCAGTGTCTTTCCAACCTTCACCCATGCCTCTTTAATTCATGGCTCTCCCATTAAATCATGTGGCACCTGGAAGAGAGGCACAGGGCGAACGACGAAGGAGCAATGATGTCCAGAGCCTCAGTAACAGCCTTATTATAGGCTGACACAGAGACCCTGGATCAGTGCTACCCCCTGGAATTCTGGAGAGGTCCAGCACCGCCATTAGGCCTTCTGAGGTAACTCCCCTTAAAGGGTGGAACTGTACCAACTCCCATGGGGCAGGCCTATTTCAGGGGGCTGTGAAACTGAATCTCTGGAGGTGATGGTTAGACCATACGACAGGCTCCACCTCCACATCAGAGGTCTCCATCCCCAGGTGAAATACCAAGTTCAATGAGTGTCCTTTCTTATGGGTTGCAGTGGTAATAACCCATGTTAGGCCCAATGAGTCCATCAATTGGAGGAAGTTCTGTCCAAATGGCGAGAGTTCATCGTCGACCCAGGCATTGAAATCTCCCGAGATCAACCATCTGGAAGACTCCAACACCCTGTTGGTGATGAAGTCCACAACCTCCTTCAGGAATTCCCTCCCATCACCTAGTGGACAGTAAATGAAAAGGACCCTGTAGCCACTTGCACCATCATACACATAAAGGCATTGGTGACCTTAACTGGGACCTCCATGCTACCCAGTTCCTGTCTAAAACAGACAGCAACCCCCACTCCAATGATCCACTCTTGGGTGGTGAATCACTGAGAACCAGCTGGAATTGCAGACTCCAAAATGGGGCCAGCACTTCCATCCAGCCAGGTTTTGGTGATACAAGCCAGGTCTGCAGATGTCACAAGATTGGTAATAACTGCTGTTTTATTTTTCGTTGACCTGGCATTGCTCAGCACTGCCTGAAAGGGACTGGAATCCAGGGATGAACCCACTTCCTGCCTGATAAAATAAGAGCCCTTGGGTATGGGCACAAGACAAGGAAAACCTTGTTCCTGTGTCCATTTCACCCCAGGGTGTCTCCTGGGCCTCACTATCCCAATCGGTCCACTTCCTTTCCACCCCCTTGAGAGTTCCAGGATCCCCTATTCCATCTGCTCCCTTGTCCCCTTAAAATACCAAGGGCACGGCATCTAAAATAAACATCAGATGGAAGCAATGGATAATTAAATGGATGGAGACCTCTTAGTCTCGAGGGGAAGTACTGCCTGACCGCACTCCTAGTTCCCCAACACATGACTCAGGTATTATAGAATTCAAAATATTTAATACAATAACCTCCCCACTTAACCCTCCCTCCTCCAAAATTTCTTTAAACTCTTTATTTAAAATTAAACCCTAATAAATTAACCCATTATATCAGTATCTCTAATCCCCACTATACTCTTATTACTACAGAGCAAACTTAAAACCTCCTAAACCTCTCCCACAAATTTAATTTATATTCATGAGAGGATTTAGCTCTGTTTCTCACAACAGACAGGGTCCAAGATTAAATTTCTTCATCTAAAGTTTCATATGACAACAAAACAGCCAGTTGAACTGAAGTCCAAGCTCCACCTGGTACTCTCACTACCTGGGGGACTCAAAATTGATCAAAGGCGTTCTCACTGCCAAAATCAATAGCTGTTTAAGTATTCACATGAAATTGAGCCTAATAAATATTTTTGTCCTGGTATATGTTTTCTTCCTGCTAGAAAGTCCTCAAACAGAAGTCCAACTTCCAAGTGATGAATAATTTAGGCCCACTCTGTGCAACATACTGCCCAGACAAATCTGCCCCACTAACACGACTCCTACCGACATCAGTCCACCAGCCGATACCACACGGAGCCTAGGGTATTAGGGCCCACCGACCAGTTCCCGGGTCAGTCAACTCCGTTCTTCCGAGTGGGAGCAGGACCAGGCAGCTAACTTCTACACAGGGGCCTCTCAATGTCCCAGCAAAGATTTACAGAATGTTCAGTGTCTAAAATCATTAGAATTTCAAGGTCCAAGCAAAAGAGGAGGAAAAATCAGCTGACACAGCACAAATGGCAGCTGCTTCCAAGTTCAGGAGGGAAAGGGGAAAAAAGGGGGGATGAGTCACCCAGCCCCTAAAGTGTCCCAGCCAACACAGATGGCTGTGCCATCCACTGACTGCCAGGCAGTCCACACCCCTTACCACCTGGCCTCAATCCTATGACAGGAGCCAAGGGCAGGGACTAGGAGACCCCAGGATCGCAAAGACAAACCCCTTATCAGACCCCAATACACCCCCCTGCAAAGTCTTAGCCCAAATTACTCACGACCTCAGCTGTAATAATTGGCAGTCACAGATTAGAAAGCCGCAGACCTCTTCACCCCTCTGATAACACAATTGCTGCCTGGAAAATCCAAGAAATCCAAAGTCAGATGTCCCAATAAATCCAAAGCAATAGGTTAAATCCAAGCAGAAATGAAACATAGTACATCCACGAAGACTAATAATATTGACATTGCAGGGATAATCCAGAATTTTTGTCCAAAGTTCTAACCATAATACGGTGGTTAAACTAGAAACCAGGATGAAAGGGTATGAGAACTACTACTAAGCACCCAACTAATCAAAGCAAAGTGGAGAAACAGCTCAACGCATATATAGTAAAACACTAAATATCTCACTTCTTTGACCTGTCTAAAAAACACACACAATAATAAAATAACATCTAACTGGTAGTGAATCACTTTTGTATTTCTAAGAAGTTACCAGCTAGCTGACTTAATTTGGTTAACATCCCCAGAGCCTCTACACAGGACAGGGTCATCAGCATACAGCTGTAAGTTAGCCCCACCACAGTTTCCAGCCATATTACTGACAAAAAAGGGTGAAGATAGTGGGACCCAAAATAGAGCCTTGGGGGACACCATCTTTGCATATATTGGACACCTTTCCATTTTACCTGCTGAGTCCTATTTGTCAGGTAATGTGAGAACCACCAACGGGACAAACTGTCTAGGCCAAATAGCCTCAATTTTGCTAGCAGAAGCCTATGAGTAACCAGATCAAAGGCCTTGATGAGGACTATGAAGACTGCTCCAGTCAGTTGGCCCTTGTTTATAGCACACAGTATATTGGTAGTTAGTCTTACCAAGGCAGTGTCTGTCCCGTGATTTTTCCTGAAGCTATGCTACCTATTAGTCAGAAGGTGTCACTGTTCAAAATACTGTTGTAACTGATTGTGAACTAATCATTTTTGTATTTTGGACAGGAAGCTAAGTAATGAGATGGGGTGGTAGTTTTCCACAGGCTCTTTAAGGCCAGTGTATTTATGAGAGGTTGTCCAGGAAGAAGTCTCCATCAAATTTGTAAAATCATGGACCAGTAAGATCCTAGAGAGGGGATATGATAGAGACATACAAGTATCTTACAGGGAGGAACAGGGTGCAGGAAAACACTATTTTTAAGCGAAAAAGATGTTTCAGGACTAGAGGGCATGGGATGAAGTTGGAGGGAGGACAATTCAGAGGAAACATGAGAAAGAATTTCTTCACAGAACGGGTGGTGGAAAAGTGGAACACCCTGCCAGAGGAAGTGGTGGGGGCTGAAACAATCACAGGATTTAAGAATGCATGGGATAGACATAAAGGAATTCTAGAGGTCAGGGGTAAGGAAATAGACTTCTAGGAAAACAAACTGAACTTACAAGCTCAAATGGGCAGACTAGGTGGGCCATAGGCCCTTATCTTCCGACACTGTCTATGTATCTATGTATCTATGTAGATGGAGGTCTGGGAGCATTATTTTCCATATACAAAAGTCTGGGGAGGGTTACTAAGAAAGTCTTAAAAAGGCCTGCATATCTGATTCTGGCTGGTTTGGTGATGAGAGGCCAGTCGAGAAGGGGCTGGTTACCTGTTTTGTTGTTCAGTCTGATAGACTCAATGATAATTTGGGCAAGATGGTCCTCGAACAAGGCAGCCTTGGGTCCCCCCATCTCAGAGGTCCAGTTTATATTAAAGTCCCTGAGGAGTATTAATTCCCCTAGGATTTGGTCAGAATGAGCCTTTGTTGAGAGTATCAAGAGCAGAAGATGTCACTCAGGGGGAGGGGAATTATAGGTGCATTCCACATGGAGTGGTCTTGTGCCCTCAAAGAGTGCCCAGATTTAAATGGCCTCACATTCAGATTTTTCTAAGGCAGGGATAGCTACCAGAGAGTCATTAATGGTGGATCTGACTTAAAGGAGAACACCTCCACCCTTCCTGCTAAGCATGTCATGTCTAAAGACAGTGAACCCAGTGAGCTTGACCTCATGTGGGAGAACCATGGGCTTTAGTCAGGTCTTGGAGATGGCTACTATGTCTGGGACATACAAGTCAATCCAGGTTTCTAGTTCTTGAAGCTTGGGCCTACTGTTATTGACATTCATGTGGACTATCTTTAAGCCCCATATTTTGGACCAACAGGTGTCAGAAGGAGAGCAAACTTTATGATTTAGGGGGCTAGGACTTGGATTTAGTTCTGTATCTCCTGATAAGAGCAGTCGGAAGGTAGAGAGGATCCTGATTAGGAGGCTAGGGCATGGCAAAGTAGGTCTCTCCACCACTTCCTATATGACAAACATTTTGTAGCAATTTTCCGTTACTGTAGAGCCCATGGAGTTCAAGAAAGAGAGGCTCAAAACTCATGGGAAACAGAAACATTAAGCAGAAGTGGTGGCTGCATACCTCGGTGCACATGCTGAGGGATATCAAGGTAAAGGATGACTAGTCCAAGCCAAGAACTACAATCATGTAAAGAACCAAAACAACCATCCCCTTCAGGGCAATTGCTGGGGCGGAGACTGTAGTTGCCTGGGAAAAAGGAAGCGTAGCGAGTACACTTCACCCAGCTAGGCTGTATTCTATATATATAAAAATAAGAAGGTATCAATCTTGTAAGTATGGTAGCTTGTCAGCTAGTTTCAAATAAAGGCAGGACTTGAAGTGCAAAAACACTCCACCCAGATAGGGTGTTTGTCGATTCAAATAAAGTAGGTCTCAAGAAAACATGTATACTTCATCCAGATAAAGTGTAAGTTATTATTCAGATAAAGGCAGAACATGAATTGCAAAAGCACAATAGATTGATAGATAGATACAAATAAAAGCAGGCCTAAAGATTACAAGTATACTAAACCCAGATAGGATCATGTACTTTGGTTTCAAAATAAAAGCAGAATTTGAATTGCAAAACCCACTCCACCCAGATAGGGTGTGAGTTAAGTTCTAATAATCGGGTCTCAAGTTACCAAAGCACTCACTATGATGAAGTAGCTCACCAGAGTTGTAGAGTAGACACAACATCAAAGAAGTAGTAACCATACAGCAGGAAACCTAAAGGAGAGCCAAGCGCTGGTACTTATTAAGAACAACAGAGATTAAAAGCAGGGCAGTGTAACCATGTGCATTATGATGGATTCCTAAGGTGTATAAGGCTTAGAAGTGCAGGTAAATATTGTAGCTCATATTAAAGTTAATGATTGGTACCAAAAGTCCAAAAATAGCATGTAGCACTGCATAAGTTCTTACAGGAAGCAGTTCAGTATTTCTGGCCACTGGCTGCCTCCCTTGGCTGACTCTGGAGCAGACTCCATTGTTGTCCTTTGCACTGCAGTTCTTCACAAAGAGGACCAAAAAACAGAGGACTGCTAGGTAACTGGCAGAATTTGAGGAAGTAGGAGAGACCTGCCCATGAAGTTGGAGCTCCTCTCCTACTGGCAGGGGAGTGGCTGGAGAGCGGGCCCATTAATGAGAGAGAAAGCTTGAGTCCCAGAGCTGCTGGAGGTGATCGCTGCACAGTGAGTGTTGCAGGAAGGATAGGCAACCTGAGTTACAACCTCCTAGAATGTCCTGAAGTGACCAGGATATGTGCATGGCTACAAGACTGAGCCAGTTGTTAGTTTGGAGATTGTGGGCTTGACTTGACCCATCCTCAAAGTTGGAGCTCTGCTCCAGTTGACTAGGGAGTGGCTGGAGGGAGGGAGGAGGGTCTATTGATGAGAGAGAAGGCTCAAGTTCCAGAGCTGCTGAAGGTGATCACTGGCATGGTGAGGGTTGCAGGAGGGATAGGTAATCCTCATAACACCCTGGAGTGTCCTGAAGTGGCCAGGATGTGTGCACAGCTACAAGACTACACCAGGTCTTTGCTTGGAGTTCACAGGCTTGACTTGATCCACCCATGAAGCTGGAACTCCTGTTGGCTGGGGAACAACTGGTGGGATGGTCCATTGTTGGCAGAGAAGGCATGAGTCCCAGAGCTGCTGGAGGTGATTGCTGGCATGGGGTTACAAGAGAGGTAGTCTGTTCTCACAACCCCCTTGAGCATTCCTGGCTGTGATGTGTGTGTGTGACTACAAGACCATGCCAGATCTTAAAGAGCAGGTTTTCACTTCAAAAATATACCTCCCCCTTCCCAGATTCTGTAGCTTACCCTCCGGTTTAAAGGTCCTTGTAGGTGCAGCATTTATTTGTGTAATACATTTGTTGTATCATTCCTCATAAAAAACAACATGGAGACCTGCGGCCAAAATGCCCGTACTTCCTGACTAGTAGGCACACCCCCACACTCACACGTTATGTGATGTCAGTCCAGTAATAGCACAGTTGCATGCCTCACAAGGCTATAATGGGGCAGGTTTTGCCATACAGTTTAAACACTTACATGTGCGGTTTGAGAAAAGAAAGTCACCGCTCAACTAACAAGGACCTTGTTAGTTGAGCAGTATTTCTTTCTCAAACCGACACATGTAGTGTTCATAAAATGAGCCAAACTCGGCCCCATTATAGTCTATGGTACGCCAGCTACTACTGGACTGACATCACATAACGTGTGAGAGTGAGGGCATGCCTACTAGTCAGGAAGTACGGGCGTTTTCGCCGCAGATCTCCGTGCTGTTTTTTACTCTTTAATCTGAAGTTTGCAGGCTTGACTTGATCTACCCATGAGGTTGGAGTTCCACTCCTTTTGACTGGGGAGCAGCTGGAAGGAAGGTCTGATGTCAGGAGAAAAAGCTTGAGTTCTGGAGCTGCTGGACATGATTTCTCACCTGCAGAGGGTTACAAAATGGGAAGGCAACACTCACAACCCCCTGTTGTCTCCTAGACCTAGAAGATAAGAATTTACCATCTAGATTTCTGCTCCGGTATCTAAGCTTTTAAAATATAGCCCTAAGTGAGTTTTTTCAGGATGAAAGCTGTGATTTTAAAACACACATAAAAATGTATTGCTCAGGCTGAAGGCAGTCCTTTGCAATATTACTGTACCACTGATCATTTTAATGCTGGGAGAGGTCCATTACATCATCTATCTGCTGAGAACTCCCCGATACTGCAGCTGCCTTTTTCAAAACCAGAGAACTTGGGATATAAACTTGCAACTATCTTGTTCCAAATGCAGGATTCTCCTACCAAGCTAGTACCTCTCATAGCAGACCCAATATACGTTTAGGTTGGTTGCTAAGTTTCTGCTCTTTATGGAATACAGTGATCTGAGTGTGTTTTATTAAGCATCTCAATTTGAGTGGCTCAATAAAACCGCTCATAAAAAGTAACAGAAAACATCAATATGGACCTTTAGAGTGAGTGCTGCAGTAAGCTATACTTGCTCAAGCAGGATATCTTGATTTGTGTGGTCAAGCCCTGCCAAGCTGGCCATTTGGCATAGTGGCTTGAGCCACTGCCTGTGGAGCTTGAGGACCGGGGTTTGGATCCTGGTATGGGAAAAACATTTTTTGCCCTTGGGTTTTCTATTTTTTTCCAAGTCGCCCCCCCCCCGGAGTCCTGGAGCTAATAATTCTTAAGTTGGGGGGTGCGGGAGGCACAGCTCCCTGCATAAAAAGTTAGTTCTTACATCTGGTTGCAGGATGTTTTTAATTTTTTTTATTTATATTTTAAATATTTTCTTTATTGAGTTTCAAAATTATACAACAATACAACACAGTTTAATACACCTCAAAGATAGAATAATACATAGTAATGTAAAATAATGTCAGGTAAATGTACTGGTAGCAAACAAGAAATGCCCCAACATATCTACTCAAAGTACTATCCACCCATTACCCTCTCCCTCCTGAGACTTTTCAGTACATTAGAAAAGGTGAAAATAACATGACCTCACACTCCAGTCGATTAATCAAATCATACATAATCAAAAACAGAAATAAGATTCTCTAAAACAAAATAATATATATAAATTATTTTATACCAATGAGCTAAATAATATGAGTATTAAGTATTATGTAATCTAATTGACTCCATTTTTTGTTAAATTTATCCAGGGTATTTTTCATACTAGCTAAAGCTTCTCTGCTCTTAAGTTAGCTGCACACTAAGGTTCTTTGTCTTTTAGCTTGTTTTTATTTTATTGGGCTCACCACAATCCAACCCAGATGGACCAACTTAGGGTAGCTGGTTCCTCCACTGGGGTGTCATACAGACAAGGCACACTGATGAGTCCTGGTAGGATGAAACACATGTCTGTGTCATTTGTTGGCACCCTTTGCAGACTGTGTGAGAGGCCTTTCAGCACCATGCATTTCTGCTTAAAGTTGAACCAGCAAAATATTTTATGGTGACTTGCACATACAGTCCATGATGCTTTGCATAATGGGGGTATGCATGATTTTGTATTTCTTTGAAACTTGGCTTCCGAGCCAATGCCCTTTGGGGTAACCTTTACCTCAGTGTTTGCGCACTAAGGTTCTTTGTCTTTTAGCTTGCTTTTTGTTTTTATTCGGCTCACCACAACCCAACCCAGATAGACAAACTTAGGGTTGCTGGTTCATTCCACTGGGGTGTCATACAGATGAGGCACTGATGAGTCCTGGTAAGATGAAACACGTGTCTGTGTCATCTGTTGGCACCCTTTACAGACTATGTGAGAGGCCTTTCAGCACCATGCATTTCTGCTTAAAGTTGAACCAGTATAATATTTTGTGGTGATTTGCATATACAGCCCATGATGCTTTGCATTATGGGGGTATGCATGATTTTGTATTTCTTTGAAACTTGGCTTCCCAGCCAATGCCCTTTGGGGCAACCTTTACCTCAGTGCTAGCGCACTAAGGTTCTTTGTCAAAATTTCATTTCTCCATTCTAAAAATGAAGGAGTTTGAGCTTTCCAGTGTTTTAAAATTACTTTTTTAGCTGATAAAGCAATTAAACTAATATGATGTCTCATAATTGTAGAATGGATATCAGATATATATCCTAGAATACAAATCTGAAATAAGCCTCCAAATTTAATTTATAAGCAATCTTCAGTTTCCTTTCAATAATTAATTAAGAGGGTTGATAAGAGGGAAGAATGGTGTTACCAAGTGGCCATCTGAAAACCTTATTTATGTTGCTAACCAAATAATATTAAAAAAGTTAGGTAATTTAAACCCCCCTTCATACCTGCTCAATGTGAGTTTCTCGAAAGCAGTTCTTGCAGGTTTATCCAACCAAATGGAACTCCCAATCATAGATTGTAATTTTTTGAACCAAGTGATTGGGATAAATATGTTTAATGCATTTAGTGGATAGAAAATCCTGGGGAATATATTTATTTTAACTATATTTATTCTCCCTAAAATTGACAATGGTAACTTCTTCCATCTTTCTAAATTCATTTTATAACAGATAAAGATTACTGAAATTTAAATTTAGTATCTGATGTACATCTTGCGATAAATATAAATCTAGATATTTTAGATTATTCAATGACCAAGACAGCCCTACTTTAAGTATATCATCTTTGTAAATTCTGTTAAGAGGAAATAACAACTGACTTTGCCGTATTCATTTTATAATTTGAAAAGATACTATAATCATTAATTGTACTTATAATGGGGGTAAATTAATATTTGGATGTTGTATATGTAAAAATATATCATCAGTATAAGCTGAAAGCGTTAGGACCTGAGATCCTATCTTAATACCATAACTGGAAGGGTTATTTTTAAGGAAATATAACAGAGGTTCTAAGAAAAATTAAAAAGGACCAAGAGAGATGACACCCTTGTTGCATTCCAGAGTTCAGCTTGATAGGTGAAGAGAAACATCTGTTAATAAAAAGTCTAGTATATGGTGAGGAGTATAGAGTAGTTATCCACTTGATAAATGTACTAGGGAAGCTGCATTTACCTAAGGTTTCAAATAAAAAGGTAATATTTACTCTATTAAATGCTTTCTCTGCATTCAGAGAGACCAAAGCCATAGGTGCTCTGGTCACCCGAGATGCAGAGAAAATATGGTCTCATTTTCTAATGTGGTCAGAATAGGACCTACCAGACATAAAGTCCACTTGAGCTGTCATTATTAAAGTATCCTATATGAATTTAATTCTAGTAGCCAACAGTTTAGTTAAACAATTTAAATTTTTAAATCTCCATTTATTAAAGATATAGGTCTATAGCTAGATAGAGAATTGTTAAGCTTACTTAGTTTAGGTATACAAACCACTATAGACTCTAAAAGATAAATAGCTGATATACCTTTTTCTAATATATAGTTGCAGAATTCTACTAAAATTGGGGTTAATTTGTTCTTAAAAATCTTATAAAAATCGGAAGTTAGGCCATCAGGGCCGGGATATTTATCCATTTTTAATGAGTTAATAACACTCAAACTCTCCTGGCTGCCTATTGGTAAAATCAAATCGCTTGCTATGTTGAGAGATATTGTGAGACAATTAAATTTACTTAAGTAATCCTGAATGTCCCGAGCAGAAGAATTCTTAACATCAGGATTATAAAGAGTTTTAAAAAAGATTTCAAATAATTTTATTATATCCTCTGGATGGGATTTAATAGATCCATCAATGTTGGATTTAATTGCAATAATATATTTATTAGTATCTTTTTTAATAATTATATGGGCCAATAATTTTGATGGTTTCTCCCCTTGATCCCAATAGACAGCCTTTACTTTTAACAAATCTTGTTAAGCCTTCTCCCTAGATAATTCTGCATATGTCTCTTAAATTTTGCAACTTGATTAACTCATAATCACTTAAAGAGATTATACCCTTAGACTCCATTGTCTCTATAGCTAGTAAGGTCTATTGAAGTTTTAATGAACATTTTTTTTTTATGTTTTGAAGCTAGTCTAATAAAGTGACCTCTCATATAACACTTAAAGGTGGCCCATATCATGCCCAATTTCCCAGTTTTTATTAATCTGCCAAAAACTTTTAATTTCTTTTCTAATATAATCTATAATAAAAACATATTTTAATAGGTAATTACTTAGCCTCTATAAGGGGGTACTAACCTTTGGGAGAATACTCAAATTTAAGGATAATTTCACCAGTGAATGATCAGAAATCACTCTCAGAGTGATAAATGTATTTTTAACTTTAGGCATTAAAGTTTTGCTTATTTAAAAAAAAAATCCAGCCTAGAAAAAACTTTATGCTCAGGAGAGTAAAATGAAAATTGCCTTTCATTAGGCTTGAGTTCTCCATGGGATATAAAAATGAAAAAGGTTAATACATTCCCACATTGCATTAGTATCTGAGATATTAGAGGTAGTTGAAATTGAAGTACTGTCAAGTATTGAACCTGTAACCAAATTCCAGTCCCCCCAATAACAACTCATAGTTTAAGTATGGAAGTAAAGCTTTAGTCAAATCAGATAAAAAAGAGGAAGATTCAAAATTAGGGCCATAAATACTGCCCAACAATAATTTAGACTGGTTTAATTTGCCACCTGTTAATATGAATCTACTGTTTGGGTCTTGAATTGAAAATGACTTAGAGAACTGTAACTTATTGTCTATCATAATTAAGACTCCTTTTTTGTTGGTCAAATCCCCAAAGTCAAACACCTGAGTGTAGCCTAATTTAGTTAACCAATTAAGTTCAGAAGGTAAAAGATGAGTTTTTTGTAAGTAAATAATTTATTCTTGCATCAACCGTAAATCTTTCAAGATTTGCCATTATTTAATTTTATCTCAGCTCCTTTAACATTCCAGGTAGCTAAAGTAACCTGTATAACCATGGAATAGAAATCCCACGTGAGGTACAATGATTAATGAACTGAGTGAAGGTCCCACTAATGAATCCTCAAAACCCATCCCTCAAGTGAAACCCAATATAAAAAAAAAAATATCTAAATAAACAACTACCAAGGTACCTTTTATCCCTATTCCTAAAACAGTATTTATTCAGGTGAGGCACACCAACTAGAGCCTGCAGAGCTCTCCCTCACCATATGTGAATGTATTAACAAACTATTCTCATACCAGATACATACAGTATAAGTAGTTTACATAGTGCAATAAAATACAAGCATAAAAACAGAAGTTGTAAAATATCAGTTACTAAGAGGAAAGGGTTAAGTAACTATTCTATCAGTAAACTAAAACCTTAAAATTAAAAACTGTATAATTAGAATCATACATCCAGAATAAACTTATGGGGCTGGATATTCAAACTGAGCCATTCCATGGCTTTGCCTTCAATGCTACTCAAAAAGTTGTGCAGGGGTGTGACTGTGGCGATATTCAGCGAGTTGCGCTTATTGAGCAACTCCTTTGGATATCGCCCCCCAACCACACCCACTGTGCATGGCGCAGTGGAACTTTCACCACCGCAAGTGGTCAGAGTGGAGCATTCAAGATGCGATGGCACAAGTTCCATTGCGCCATGTGCAAATTTCTGATATTCAAAAGGTGACATGCAAATGGGGCCATAAGTTATGCAAGGCACGGAGGGGGGCATTTGCATCTACTTATGGTCCCATTTGCATGCCATTAGCATGCAGGTGCGCCAATCTCCGATGACTTGTGCCCTGCCAGGCAGCAGCCATTGGGGACCAACACCCCCTGCAGCCTGATCACGGACATGAAGTAAATCCCCCCCACTGGCCCGATCGTGGCCAGAATGGAGTTCACCCCCCAAAGAGCAAACTCCCTGGTGGTCCAGTGGACGCAAAGCCCGATCGCGGGCAGTAGAGTCAACCCCCAGGTCCAATTACCCTGGTGATCTAGTGGCCCCACCACCCACAGAGTCCCACCACCCTCTCCTCGTCACCGGTGGGCGGCAGCACTCCACCCACCTGCCACTCTGCCACCCACCGACTGACTGCTCAGTAGGGCTGCACGCCCATTGGTTCAGAGCAAGAGCCAATGGGCATGAACCCATACCATACAAGGCAGTCCAAATATATGAAAGAATTCATTCATTCACATATCTGGACTGCCTTGAAATTCAATATCTTTATTAAGTTTTGATAAAACAAACCAACATTTGGCAATAAAAATGTGAGCCAGTATCAGGGACAACAAATGTAAAAAGAAAATAAGTTCAAAAGTATCTCTAGAATGTATCAGGATTCCTTAACCCTAGAGAGAAAACAACACCACACCCCCTCCCCCCTTTGTCACCCCACACTACCCCCCCACTCATACAACCCTTCCCACCCCCTCCTCAGGGATGTGCCTTATTGGATGCTTATCTAAAATCCTTCTCTCCAACTGTAGCCAGATAGGAAGGTATACATCAGGCCTAACATCATACCACCTCCCCATTTTGGACAAATGACTCGCCCAGTAATATAACATAAAATTTGGGAGACGAAGTCCACCTCTCTCCTTAGATAAGTTAAGTTTTAAAAAGGCCTGCCTGGGCTGTTTACCCTGCCAAATGAATTTGGAAATATCAGAGTGGAGCTGTTGAAAGTAGGACACGGGAAGGTAAATATTCAGTAAATTTAATGGGTAAAAACCTGAGGTAGTACATTCATCTTAATAATGCTTATACGACCCCACAATGACAAAGGGAGGGCAGTCCATCTCTGAAAATCCTGCTGTATCCTTGACACTAGGTCATCAAGATTGAGTTTTCTGAAGGCCTCAGGGTCTCTAGTAAGGTGTATGCCTAAATATTTAAATGAGGAAAGACCATTTCAACCAAACTGGGTAAAGTTGGCATGGGGTGTACTATCATTTAACGGGAATATGACTGATTTAGATAGATTCAGCTTATAATTGGACACCTTGCCAAACTGGGCAATAATTTGTAAAATGTGTGCTAGAGAGAGTTCCGGGTTAGCCAAATGCAAAAGGATATCATCAGCATAAGCTGAAAGGGTCAAAAATTGCTGATGCACTAAGCATCCTGTAACATGGGATGAATTTTTAATGCTAAGCAGGAGGGGTTCCAAATATAGGTTAAACAAAAAAGGAGACAGAGGGCACCCTTGTCGAGTGCCAGTAAATAAAGGGAATCAAGAAGAGAAGACCCCATTACAATAAATTCTAGCAGTGGGAAACTTATATACCATCCAAATCCATTGAATAAACATATCCGGGAAGTCCATTCTCTTAAGGGTGGCCCAGAGAAACTCCCAGTGAACTCTATCGAAAGCTTTTTCTGCGTCTAATGAGACTAAAACCATGAAAGCCTGGGAATCTTGGGCAACCTGGAGAATGTGTGAGAGGGTACGTAAATGATCAGCAGGGGATCTGCCTTGCACAAACCCCACTTGTTCGTGGCTCAACAAGTTAGACCAAATCTGCTTAATTCTAAGAGAAACGATTTAAGTTAGAATCTTCATGTCATAATTTAGTAATGAAATTGGACGATAACTGGCTGGATAATTCTGAGGTTTATCCAGTTTCAGGATCAAGACAATCATGGCTTCCAGCAAAGAGTGATCCAGGAGGGAAGAGGTAAACATATACTCAAACAATTTCAAGAGAAGGGGGGCAATCTCCTTACAGAAAACTTTGTAGAAATTGGAAGGAAGCCATCAGGACCCGGGATTTATCCAGAGCTAACCCCCAATCGCTTCCTCCACCTCCGCCAGAGTAATAGGGAGACCAAAGATCAAATATTCTGTTACAACATGAAAATATGTGGATATGTAAATTGAAGAGTTTAAAGCCAAGCAGATTAAATGAGAAATGGGACATAAACCTTCCTTAATAAATGAAAGACAAAAGAAACAAAGAAATAAAAAATAGTTTAGATTTTGTAAATTTTTTCTTTCATTGCCTTCCATTTAAAGTTCCTTTTTTCTTTTCTTCCCCCTCCTCCCCACTCTGTTTTGATATGTTTATAATATGTATGCATAAATTAAAATGATAAGAGATATTGCTGGTTTAGACAATCTAACAAAAAATGTGTTAAGAGCAGTTCTTATGATTATTTTTAAAAAAGTTTGTTTTTTTACTTCATTAACAGGATAGATTTCTTTAAAGGTAGTAAATAAAAATGCTGCAGTTTTTCTACACAGATTAACTAGTCTCTCTATTTACTTTTAGGAATGCAGGCTAATCTTTTTAAGGTCCTTGGACTCCTCCTACCCAGAATAAAAAATAATTGGGAGTTCACAGTGAATATGTCAATTCCAACTTTTCAAGACCTAAGGATTTCTTTCATTTCTTATATTTTGTAATATTTATTGTATGCGTTTGAATTTTATAAAATGGTGATGTTTTGGTAATAAACATAAATGATTTATAATAAACTCTATTTTATTAAAACTGTTAAATAAGATTTAGGATAAGACTATTGAAATCTGGTTTTACTCTGTCATGTGATAAGTAATTAATATTCATGAGTTAATAAAAGACAGATGGATTCCCTGTTAGCAACACCCCCTTTGAAGACTTGTGAGAGTCAAGGCGCTAGGGGTTATTTGCTACCTGAGTGATATTGTGAAATGTACTGAGCATGAGAGAAAAACGTGACAAGTAAAAGCTTATAATTATTTGGAAACTTCTTGTGTGGATATTGCTTTCTTCTATTTCTTGCAAGTAGAGATTGTTCCATATGTGTGCATTTCCATCTGGAAGATTTTATCCTGGATGGGTACCTTCACATCCTCATTGCCCTTCCTCACCAAAGGTTCCTGCAGTTCCTTTTCAAGGACAATACTACCAGTTAGAGCCCTGTCTTTTGCCTGTCATCAGCCCCTTGAGTCTTTACCAAGTGCCTTGCAGTGGTGGCAGTGACTCTCAGGAGAGAGGGCCATTGTGTCTTACCATACCTGGATGGTTGGCTCCTCGCAGCCCGCTCCAGGGAAACACTGCTTCAGACCTTGGAAGACACCTTTCCTCTATTTCAAGAGCTTGGAAATGCACTGAACCTTTCAAAGTCCTCCCCATGGCCCAGTCAGAGACTTCAATTCATAGGGGCTCTACTGGACATGGTCCAAGGAAAGGCCTTTCTCCCCAAGGACAGGGCAGATCACCTCTGGGCTAAAGTGCATGGGGTCTCCTCTGCCAACCTAGTTACTGCCAGATAAATTCTTAGACTCCTAGGCCACATGGCAGTGGCCATCACAACAGTGCCACTGGCTGCACATGAGAGTTATCCAGTGGAATGTATGTGTCTAGTGGGACCAATGATCAGACAACCTTGACCAACTTGTCAGGGTCTCGACCCCAGTCCACCAGACTTTACAATAGTGGCTTATCCCAACCAATCTTTCCATGAATGCCTTTCAGAGATGCCTTCCAGAGGTCATCACCTGCTCAGCCTCTGACCACGGATGTCTCTGGCATGGTCAAGGGAGCCCACCTTGCTGGCTGCAGAACTCAAGGAACGTTGGAGAAATCTTTTCATATCAATGTGCTAGAAATGAGGGCAATCCTCTATGCCATACAAGCTTTGCAGATGGACCTATCCCCAGGCCACCTTCTCATCCAGACAGACAACATGTTGGTGGTCTTTTACATCAACAAGCAGGGAGGGACACATTCATATCCCCTCTGCAGGGAAGCCATGAGAGTATGGTACTGGGCAATCGAGCACCAAATGGAACTCTCAACTGTGCATGTTCCAGGTGTCCAAAACACCTTTGCCAATGACCTCAGCTGGTCTCGGTCCAAAGCCCATGAGTGGGAACTTCTTCAATCAGTTGCAGAAGATCTCTTCCGACAGATGGGGTCAGCCTAAGTTACAGCTCTTTGCATCCCTGTCAATGTAAAACTGCCCAGTTTCTGCTCGATAGATCCAGCAGTGTGTAAAACACTAAATTAGCTGTGTAGGGAGCCTACAGTGCTGGTGGTGTGTCACATACTGTAGAACTGAAAATGATCACTGTTAAAAAAATCTCGCTATAATTGCGCCCTCGTAAGTACCGCTAAATTAAACAAAACACCACTATTATTGCCTTTAACTTTACTAAGGTCAAAGCTCATCACAAAGTACAAAAAGTATTCTTAAACAAGTAGATGTACAGTGCTTGTTCTGTCCTCTGGCACAGCTTGTTCGTGGTCCTGTAAAAAACAAGAGTATCACTATCACTGTCTTGTGTGTCTGTCATTAGTTGCCTATTTAACGTTATTTTATCGTACCTCTGATATTGCACTATCCTGCTTTATTCAGCTCTGCTTCATTCAGTCAGTGTGTTTGAAACCTACAAGAAAGAACACAGTAATGAACATAGTAAGTAAAGTACAGTACCTTAATGTAATGTGGAGGATGGAGGGTGCGTAGTCTAGTATTGTACTGTACCTCACTCAAGCATTGCGGTGAGCTTCTGCAATGCCAGCTATCTGAAACCCCAGACGCAGTCATCTCTCTGCTCCTTTAGTTCCATAAAGCCGACACTAACCACTTGACGTAGCTTCATTTTAATGGATGACATCTTTAAATCCACCTTGATTTCCTGAGGCTGAGAATCTGCATTGAGTTGATCGGTTATTAATCCCACATTCCACCCATGAAAGCAGTTTATAAGAAATCTTGTAGGAGATTGTTAATTGTTACATCTAGTGGCTGAAGAAGGTCTGTACAAGATACTGGAATGAACACAGGTACAATATTCAGATCTTCCAACTTCTCTAAAATTGCAGGAGTGGTGTGTGCCCTGTATGAATCTAAAATCAGTAGGGTATGCTGTTTCTCTGGTAGATCATTTTCTGACACCACATTTTATGTAGGGCTTATGAACACAGTCAATAAAGGACAGCATGATACCTGTGTTTGCCCAATGATTTTCTGTTTGTGCGATGCTCCACCCAGGTGGAAAATTAAAGGTTGGCAGAATGGCAGAAGTCTTTCCTTGAGAGATAACTGGGGGGTTGCTGGACAGTGTACAGCTCAACAGAAAGGACACCTGTCTTTTGTCTCCTCACCTGTCTGGCCCCTGACTCTTCAATTGTCCAGTGACAGCATGACTCAAGGTGAACACCGATTTTGTCTATATTAATGATGAGGTCTGGTAGGACAAGCTCTTGCCTACATACCCGACTGATATGGGCATGAAATTTTCTTTCAAGTTTGCAAAATCAGCAGGAGTTTTGCGGTCGGACTTGTACCTTTTCTCTTTACAAAACCAATGCAGTTGAGAAAATGCCATGCCCACTGCTTTGTTATGCTCAGTGTGCCTCCATATTCTGCCAGCATTTTTGGATTACTTGATCACACTACCCCAACTGCTACTGCTGCTACAACTCTAGCTTTTTTCACAACAGTGCCCTCAGAATGAAGGCTTTTAATGATCTTTTCTCATCTTGATCTCTACATTGTCCATTAAAAGAGTGGGGTGACCCTGTAGCATGGTGGGCAATAAGGGTTCCAGTAGTGCAGGATCAGATACAGTTTTCAGTTTATGAAGGTAATCCACCTTGAATTTGCTAATTGTACTTTCATTTATTGTTAGCCTATATTTTGTACAATAGAGTCTCACTGCATTCATTACACCACTATTTGCTCCATCCTCTCCTTGGACCAAGACCTTGTTGTGGTGGAGAGGCTTGTGTGTTCCAATGACCCTCAGGGCTATGTTGTCCAGAGTCTCGTACTCCTGGCAGGCTCACCTGTGGTGAACAGGCCTGAGACGAGGTCCCAGACTAAGTGCAGTCCAACCTCCAAAGTCCTCAACGGTGGATCAGGCTGAAGAAGATGTTAGGATCTCAACAGCTGTGAAAGTGGATGATGGCTGCAAAAAGATGGGGATCTTCAGCCTTTGTGTGATGTAAATAAACAAAACAAAATGATGTAAGACACCACTATGGTTCACAAAGGAGGTGACAGTGAAGGTTCAAGAGAAAAAGAAAGCATTCAGAAAGTACAAGGAATCACAGAAGGGGCAGGACAGAGAATTGTATCAGTTAAAGCAAAAGGAAGCTGGGAAGGCAGTCAGAACAGCAAAGGCCTGAACTGAGGAAAAGATAGCCAACTCAGTTAAGAAGGGGGCTAAAACCTTTTTTAGGTACATCAGGGAGTGAAGGAAGACTAAGGGAGGGATAGTGAGGCTTAAAAAAGGGGATGGGGTGGGCAGATGATGACTGTGAAAAGGCAGAGATACTAAACAAATATTTTTGCTCAGTATTTACAAATGAAGAGGGGGAGGTACCTAATACAAACAATAGAAACACTCTGGATACAGAAGTTGATACCAGCCCATTTACAGAAGAAAGGGTTCTGAAAGAACTCTTAAAACTGAAGGTGGACAAAGCAATGGGATCTGATGGATTCATCCCAGAATTCTAAAAGAACTAAGGGTAGAACTAGTGACACCGCTGACTACCCTGTTTAACAAATCATGGAAGGATGGGATGGTACCTGAGGACTGGAGGAGGGCAGATGTGATTCCCCTTCACAAAGTGGGAGCAGGGCAGAAGCAGGAAACTACAGACCTGTTAGTTTAACCTCAGTGATAGGGAAAAATCACTTCTGAAGGAAAGAATTGTCAAGTACCTAGAGGCTAGAGGGGCACAGGATCCAAGGCAGCATGGATTCACAGCAGGAAGGTCATGCCAGACAAATCTAATAGATTTCTTTGACTGGGTGACCAAAGTAGTAGAGCAGGGAGGGGCTGTGGACATGGCCTGCCTAGACTTTAGCAAGACATTTGACTCAGACCCACACAAAAGATTAATACACAAGTTAGCCAGCCTGGGAGTGGGTCCCAAGATGATAGCCTGGGTAAAGAATTGGCTGGAGAATAGGACACAGAGGGTAATAGTAAATGGAGTCCACGCTGAAGAAAGGGGGTTACTAGTGGGGTACTGTAGGGTTCAGTATTAGACTGGTCCTCTTCAATGTCTTTATAACTGACATTGCAGAGGGACTGGAAGAAAAGTATGTGTCTTTGCAGATGACACAAAGATCTGCAACAGAGTTGATGCACAAGGTTAGAGGAATGGTCAAATGTATGGCAGCTTAGATTTAATGCTAAGAAGTGCAAGGTATTGCACCTGGGAAACAAAAACCCAGGGGAAGAGTACACAAAGGGGGGTGAGATACTAACAACAACAAAAATGGAAAGGGACCTGGGGGTAGTCATATCAGATGACTTAAAGGTGGGCAAGCAATGTGAGAGGGCAGTAAGGAGGGTTGGGGGGATACTGGGATGCATAGGGAGAGGCATCACCAGTAGAAAACAGGAAGTTGTTATCCCTCTGTACAGACAGCTGGTGAGACCCCATCTGGAGTACTGTGTGCAGTTCTGGAGACCCAATCTCTGCAAGGACATAGACAAGATGGAAGCTGTCCAGAGGAGGGCAACTAAAATGGTGCAGGGTCTGCACCAGAAGACATATGAAGAGAGACTAAAGGAGCTTAATATGTATAGCCTCGAGGAAAGGAGGGAGACATGATAGAAACTATAAAGTACCTCAAGGGAATCAACAAAGTCCAAGAGGGTAGCATCTTTCAAAAAAAGAGGTGTGCAAGAACAAGGGGGCACAATTTGAAGATAGAGGGGGGACGGCTCAGAGGTAATGTAAGGAGGTATTTTTTTCACAGAGAGGGGTGTGGATGCATCAAATGGCCTTCCAGAGGAGGTTGTGGAGTCAAAAACAGTGGTTGAATTCAAGCATGCATGGGACAGCCATAATGCAATTCTAGGGGGTGGGGGTAGAAAGAAGTAGGCTGCTGGTTAACTAGGATTTGCAGCTTATCCATTAGGTAGGGAAATGGGCAGACTGGGTGGGCCAAGCAGTCCTTATCTGCCATCAAATTCTATGTTTCTATGTCAAATTCTATATCTTGGACTGTCCTTGCCACTGGGCGCTAGATCCCCTGCTTGTCAAGTTTGTGTGGTTGCTGTAGGCGCACCAGCTTCCTCACACTAAAAGAAGCCATGCACAGGCTTCTACCATGGGAAACAACATCCCCGCAACCAACCTTACAAGCCCTGCGGCAACAGACTATTGGTGATGGGAAAGGGACCAGTGAATCCGGCATTCTCTAGCCATGAATCTGCATGTAGGCAGTAGTAGTTTGATGGTCATCTGGCACCTGGACTGGGACAGAGGTGCAATTCAGCAGCTGCTACTGTGACTGAGCAGTCCTCTTTAGGATCCCCTCTACTCATCCCACATTGGAAAGGGGCCAGAAAAGGTGCCCTAAACCTAGGCTGTCTCACCTTCTCCTGGCTGGTTAGCCACATCCAGCAGGATCACTCTCTCTGTGGTCAAAACAAGAAACAGACAATTAGTTTTATGACATGGAATATTAGTACTCTGATGACAACCAGTATAGCTGAATGACCAGAAAGAAGAACTGCTATTATCCGCCAGGAACTTGCAAGATGTAACATCGATATTGCGCCCCAAGCGCAGACAAGACGATCAGATGAAGGCCAGTTGAGAGAAGAGGGTGGAGGTTTCACCTTCTTCTGGAAAGGGAAGCCTGCTGAATACAAATACATTCACAGCATTGGCCTTGCCATCAAGAACAAGATCATCAACCAGCTTACAGAGCCCCCAATTGGCATCAATGAACGCCTCATGACCCTTCGTCTTAAGTTCAGCAACAATCAGCATGCCACTGTCATCAGTGCACATGTCCCGACACTTAATGCTGATGAGGATGTCAAGAAACAGTTCTACTCCAACCTAGACAGAATCCTGACCAACACCCCTAAGGAAGACAAGATCATTCTTCTTGGTGACTTCAACGCCAGAGTCGGGCATGATTCAGATCTCTGGAATAGTATCATTGGGAAGGAGGGGAATATGAAAGACAAACTCCAATGGCATCCTACTCCTGAACAAATGTGTGGAGCATGGCCTGGTCATCATGAACACTATCTTCAGACAGAGTGACAAGTAAAAGACTACTTGGAGACACCCTAGATCCAAGCATTGGCACCTCCATGACTACGTCATTGTCAGAAACCCATAATAGAAAGGATGTCTACTTCATGAGGGCCATGCGAGGGAGTCGATGACTGCTGGATAGACCATCGTCTTGTCAGATCTGTCATGAACATCCAGCTCACTTAGAAACATCAAAGGCAGCCAAAATCAATTCAAAGGAAATTCAACACCAAGTCTCTTCAAGAACCAGTAGTTCAAGAGGACTTCCAGTAACATCTCCAAGCAAGGCTCTCTGCCATGCCCGCAGCTGATGATAACATTGAGAAATACTGGAAGGAGTTCAAGACCGCCATCCACTTGGCATGTGTTGAATCTATTGCCTATGTCACCCAGCATCACCAGGACTGGTTTGATGAAAATGATACTGAGATTCAAGACCTGCTCAACTGGAAAAGAAGAGCTCACTGCACATGGCAAGATGACATCTCATGCCAACAAAAGAAAGAGTCATACCAGCAGGTCAAGGCAGAAGCTCAAAGGAAGATCTAAGACATCAAAAACAAATGGTGGCAAGACAAGGTGAAGGAGATCCAGCTCTATATTGACAAACATGACATGTGGAGCTTCTTCCAGGCTACATGGGCCATTTATGATCCAAGCTGCCATGGTCCCACACTCCTCCGATCTCAAGATGGCTTGACGCCCCTAAAGGGAAATGAAGGCATTCAAGCTAGATGTAAGGAGCATTTTTAAACACTTCTGAACCACGAGTCACCTGTGACAGATGCCACTATCAATTCTGTCCCTCAACACCCTGAAAGAGAACCTTTCGCCAACTCTCCAACCATTGAAGAAGTAAGGCAGGCCATCAAGCTGGCCAAAAACAACAAAGCTGCAGGACCAGATGACATACGGCTGAAGTCTACAAGGCTGGGAGCGAGGAACTGGTACTAAAGCTCCATGAACTCATTCTCTGAATTTGGAACAATGAGGAGATTCCAGAGGACTTGAGGAATGCCATAATATTGTTACCATCTTCAAGAAGGAGATAAGTCAGTGTGTGGAAATTTAGGCATTGCTTTACTCTCCACCACAGGGAAAATCCTGCCTGTATTCTTCTGAGCTATCTCCTTCCCATCACAAAAGAAGTCCTGCCAGAATCTCAGTGTGGATTCAGACCATCTTGTGGGACAACTGACATGGTCTTCACTGCCAAGCAGATCCAAGAAAAGTGTCGGGAACAACATCAGGACATATACATGGCTTTCATCGACCTGACAAAGGCCTTTGACTCCATAAATCATGAAGCCTTGTAGAAGATGCTTGCCAGATTTGGCTGCCCTACAAAATTCATCAAGGTCCTGAGGCTTCTGCAAGACCAGATGATTGCCAGTGTTCTCTATAATGGTTCAAAGACAGACCCGTTCATCATCCAAACTGGGGTCAAGCAAGGGTGTGTCATCGCTCCAACCTTGTTCTCTATCTTCCTAGCAATCATCCTAGTCCTCACCAAAGGCCACCTTCCCACTGGAATTGACATCGAATACAGAATGGATGGAGGGCTCTTTAATCTTGGACGTCTTTGTTCAAAGACCAAAGTTTGCAAGGCATCCATCATTGACCTCCAGTACGCCGATGACGGTGCCATCCTTGCACACTCCAGGAGTGACCTCCAGTCTGAGCAAGATCTCTTTACGGAAGCTTACCAAAGTCTGGGACTCTCACTTAACATCAAGAAGACCAAGGTGCTCTATCAGCCTGCTCAACACCTTGTGAATGACCCTCCACAATTCACCATCGAGGGACAGACCTTGGAGACAGTCGAGCACTTCCCTTATCTCGGTAGCCACCTCTCCCTAACAGCGAATATTGATGATGAGGATCCATTGTGCTAGTACCTCATTTGGGAAGCTGCTTCGGCACGTCTTCATTGACTGTGACATATGAAAGGACACCAAGATCCAGGTATACAGTTTGGTTATCATCCCTACCCTTCTTTATGGATGTGAAACATGGATGACTTACCGACATCATCTAAAGAGCCTGGAGAGGTACCACCAACAATGCCTCCAGAAAATCCTCCGCATCAAGTGGGAAGACCACCGCACTAATGTCAGTGTTCTCACTGAGGTCAATGTCACCAACATTGAGGCAATGATCCTCAGACATCAATTCTGCTGGACTGGAAACTGTGTATGGATGCCCGACTCTTGACTCCCCAAACAAATGTTATACTCCCAGTTCAGTCATGGCCTGAGATCCCATGGTGGTCAAAGGAAATGCTACAAAGACACACTGAAGGCATATCTCAGGAAAACAGATATGGACATCATAAGATGGGAGGAGCTGGCCACCAACTAATCTCAATGGTGCCAGAACCTCCATCAAGAAGGGGCCTGCTTCAAAGAGAAATGCCTTGCCCTTGAAGCTGAAAGGAGAGCGCTTAGGAAGGAAAGGGAAAGAAAACCCAGCCAGCTAGCAGCTCTCCCACATGGAAACAGCTGTAATTTCTGTGGATGAATCTGTGGCTCTAGGATTATATTACTGAGCCACCTTAGGACCCATCAGCAAACCATAGTAGAGATCATCCTCAAATTGAGGGATCGCCAATGACAGATTTGCTGCATACTTGCCAAGTTTATAGTGCAGCTTCAGTGTATTATGAGCGTACTCTATGTGGCATTTTTTTGGTGGGGGTGGAATGCTGATGCTCCTGTGTGACACAGTCTGCAGTTTTCATTGACACACTGGCACTATTGCTTACAATAGTGGCTGACAGGTCCTCAGTTAGTGAGAATTCCCACTTGATCCCTTTGCTTTCTGCAACCACTGGATGAGTGACATTGTGCGAAGAGATGGCTTTGCGGTTCTGAGATAAAATCACTAAACACAGTACGCAGCTCGCAGCACCAAAGGCAGAGGTAAAGTGCTCCTGCCAATAAATGCCTGTATGTATTGTGTGCTAATAATTAAGAGTATAATGCAATTAAGTGTGCTTAAAGTTGCTTGCACTTAGAATAGTGTGTGATTACAGTGTGTGAATGCAGGTGATTAGCTTAATCACCAGTTACAGCAGCTGCTGAAAAAAAAAAAAGGGATTAAGTGCCTAGAAGGTACAGTGCTAGCCTGTTATAATGGATGCATCTGTGCACACTTTCGTCCACTATATCCAGTGTCCATTATATCCTGAGTAGGGGGAGCCTATGCATTAGGTGTGTCTGTGTGTGTGTGTGTGAGCAGGGTCTCAGAGTGAAAAACTGTTATAAGACTTCATAGATCACTCAGAATCCTGCCTAGCATATATATATTTCTGTAATTTGTGTGTTTATTTAGAGTTATTTAACTATCAGGAAACATGTTTTTTTATGAAGTTTGTTGCAGAAGGTAAGAAGATAGTAGCTCATGTGGTTGGATGTTGGGGTTCTAAGACAGTAAGAAAAAAAGGCAATTGCACTGTAAGGGTTTTGTTAAAAATAAAGCCACTTCCCTTTTAGTATAATCTACTAATGAAAGTGTATGCAACTTGTGGAGAATTATTTTGTAAGAAATTTAGTCTCTGTAGCTCCTTCATCAGAATTCTACATTTGCCTAATCTCCTAACCAGCTCTGCACCCTTCCCCCCAAAATGCACTACAAATACCTATAAAAGCTTCATAGTGTCCATTATAAGCAATGTTTCTGTCCATTATAACCAAAGGAAATGCATTTGATATATTTGGTTTGGGAAATCAATTTTTGTCCACTATAACCGATTGCTCGTTATAACAGTGTCCGTTATAAGTGGAGTGTACTGTATTACCATTCTCAAAGCAACCTATGCTAGCATAATGCTATAATGAATGGACTTGACAATGCAAACTTTAACTGCCACCAATAAGTCCTTTGAAGTTGGATAGCAAAATTTAGCGAGCATGATTATTTTCAATTCTGCAGTATTAATAACTGATAGATTAGGCAACCCTGTGCACACAGTGGCAGTGTGTAACATATTATTATACAATGGCAAGAACATTTCCTTTGCTCTGTTTGGTCAGTGTTTGCTTTGGACAGTGATGCTATCTGAGTATAACATCACTGTATCAAGTCCAGGCAGATACATGGCCACATGACATAGTATGAAGTAATGCTCCCCTCACAAGTTACCACAGCTCCTGGTCACGCTGTAAATGACTTCTACCCCCACATACAGACACACAATGTCACACACAGAAATTCCATCCTTGGCTCCTTTTTCAGACAAACCCACAGTATATTGTTTAGCAGTGCTGTAGCTTCTACAGTCTCTTTTTTTTTCTTCTTCCACCACATGGACCAGTTTCATTGAACAGTAGAAAGCAGACCCGAAGCCAACACCATCATGTGAAAGTTGTCTACACATTTCTTCCCATTCAAGTTAGGACAGGCAAACATTCTCCTCATGGCCACAAGTCTTTCAGTTTTAAAACTTTCTTTTTGCTGGCCCATTGGTGCAGCAGTTGTATTTCTGCTTGTGATGCCAGCAACCCGGGTTCTGGAACGGACCCGGGTCATCAGAGGGCTGGCCGGAGGAGAAGGATGGAGCATCCTATGGACTGCTCTCCTTTTCCGGGGGGATGGAGGGGCACCACAGCAGCCAGCACCAGAACACAATTTGAGGGCTGGGGTGCATGCCGGCATATATTGTATGTCCCTGTCCCCCACATACAGGGGAGAAAATACAGCTGCTTGCCACCTGGATGAAGCCTGCCCCTCCACTCTGATGAGCTCCTAGACTGGCTCCTTGACCTATCCCGACATTGCTGCACTTGGGCCCAGTGCCACAGCATACCCTGGGGGGTAAACCAGGGGGTATTGGGGAGTCACAGCTAAATGTGGGAGTGGGAGTGGAGAGGGTCTTGACCAAGGCTGAGGTAATGGCAGCAGGCACCATGAAAAAGTATAATAAATAATAATAAAGAAAACTTTTTTTTTGTTTCACAGTGTAGCCGATCAACCCGGTATTACAGAAGAGCAGGTGTGGCCATTGTAGTGGGCCAACAACAGCGCCACCCTCACTCCACTAGTCAGTCACCGCACAAAGACCCCTTCAAAACATAACACCCAAAAGTAAAATAAAATAAATGAAACAGAGAAGAAAGCGTATCTGTAATTCGGTTTTCTTTCCCACAACACAGTCGTGGTACCTGCACTTGCCCATCAGCTCCGCCCACTACCTGCAGTGGACATTCAGCTTATGCATCTTTGCTCATTTTGACATCCACAGACTAGTGAAGTGCTCCATTCCCAACAGAAGAACAAAACAAAACAAAAATGTTGCACTAAGAGACAGGGGCCAGCAGATATCATGGCAGTGTGACACAAGAAGAATCACAGACCTGTATACGGGACTGAAGCAAACCACCAGGGATGAAAACAGAGAGCAGTATACAATGGCAGCCCCATCTAGTGGACAAAAAAGAAACTGTGGACTTTTTTTTCAAGCCATATATCTACACACTACAAAAATCAAGGAAAAATACATTTTAAACATGATTTTTCTAAAAAAATTTTCTTTACAAGCAAGCCATTGTATAATAGCAATAAGGCACTCCAGGGATGTGTGTTATTGTGTAAAAACATCACTTCTTAGGTGTTGAACACACTTGACCTGTGGTCTCGTGCTTCAACCACCTGAGGCATGATGTTATACAAGCAATAACACATGAGGTGTGGGTTACGTGCTGATAAGAGCATGCCCAGGGGTGTACTAAGGCACGAGGTGCTTTAGTTGTAGGTGGTAGTCATTTACAGCCTTGTTTTGATTAAAGTTGTAAATAATAATAATGAATTTAGTTTTTACCATCATGAAGAAAAAGCAAGTAGTTCATAGATTGTGATAGGAAGTGCAACAAAATGCAACGTTGGTTTGACTTGAAAATTTTATTTTGAAAAATTAATGGTAACAATTTTTTTATTTTTAGAAATTAAAACTGTAATTATGTATTTATGATAGATCCTGGCCCCTGAGGAAGCCTGATGTGGGTGAAATGTTGGGCAAGCACAGGGGATCATTGATTCTAACAAATACTTTGAAAAATAAAAGAAATCAGCTCTTAAGAAAATATTGAATGGCTGGCTTTCTTCATTTTCTGAACATTGGATTATCCATACTCCAGCCCCACAACAAACTGTATAGCATATTAAGTGGAAGGGGACCCATAGACTCTCTTTTGTTCTCGCTGAAGGAAAGTTAAACATAATAAAATGAAGGAAAATTAGTACTATGGAAAAAAAAAGAGTTGCCCTGTGTTGTGTCGTGTCATGGATGTTGAGGGGTGGATGCGAGAATGGAGAGTGTGTTTGCAGTGCTGCTGAGGTCATGTTTACCATTAGTGGGCGGTCAGTTTAAAATGCTGGGAGGGATCAAGAGATGTATCTGCACTGGCCAGGGGAACCGGGAATGAAAAAAAAAATTGAACAGGTACCAAGTTTGTACAGTTTTTTTGGGTGGAAAAAATGGGGGGGCTCTGTTGTTTCTGTTGGCAGTTTTGGGGCACTGGTAGCACTCTCTCAGTGCAGCAGTTGTGGCTTACTAAGAGCTCTGACAGCCAACATTTCTGTCTTACGCTTGGTAGAGGTCACTGATTTGTTGCTGTGATGGGGATGTTGGTGGGCAGTAGTCCCGGTTGACTACTATATCATCTGATAAGGACATGGTTCAGATGATGCAGTAGCCAATCAGAGTTGGATTTCTTAAGCCCATTTTATAATACACAATAACACACACTCTGTCGTGCCTTATTGCTTAAATAACTGACTAGGTTGGGCAACCCTGTACATAGTTTCGAATAAAGATAGACGAGCTGACTTAATCTGCTAAAAATCAGTTAAGTAGTTTCTAAATCACAGGGTGTCAAAAATATAAAAACTAAATACAATTTTTTATATAGGTTTTTCTCTTGATGGGGCTCTTTTGCAGGCAGGTTGAGGTTCTCTCTCTCTCAGGTGATCTCAATCCGCCCCGAATTGGCTTCAGGGCTTCATTAAGCCTGCTGCAGTGCCCCATTTTCTGTTTTCTCCCTGTCCCTCCCAGAACAGTAGTGAACACAGGCAAGCACATGTGTGTGGAGGTGCATGCATGCTCCCAGAAACCACAATCCTTCCACCCTTCTGACATAATTCCCCCAGACCTACCTTGATCTCACATCCAGCCTCCACTGGGTGTCATTGAGAGCGAGGTAGCTAGTCTCCCTCATCCGGGACAGGAGAGCAGCCCAGCAACCATTACAGTACTCACCCAGCCCCCCCCGGTGACCTCTGGCAGCCTGAGCTTGCCTCCGAACACAGGTCACGGTGTGGCATGAGGTGTGGCATCCAGTGCCTCAACCCTCAGTGCCACAGGGCCAGCTACTGTATACAATTTTAAGATTTTTATAGAAAAGAAAAACAAAATATGTTAAAGATTTTAAACCTGCAACCTTCAGGTTAATTAGATCCTGTCAGAAGGTGGCACCTTTGAAGTTTTTAGAATGAATTAATGTAAAATTGAAAAGATTTATCAGTTTAAAAAATATGCCAGTTGTGCCTTCATGGTAGCATTCTACAGGGATTTTTTAGTAGGTGCACTCACATGGCTGTTGTCTTTAACAGATGTGCAACAAGCAGTGTTGTTGCACTTTCTTTCCTATTAATGTCTCCCTCCATGACCTACAGTACTTAAGTTTTCTTACATGAATTTCCTCTCCAGTGTTAGCCCCTCCTCCCAACATGTTTCTTTCACCAGCAGCCCATCCCTGGTCTCGTCAGCATCTTTTTGAATACTCCCAACACTGGGAACCCACTTTCAGTGTTGGTACCCTGTTGTTTAAAAGTTCCTAACAGTGAGAGTGCATTTCGGATGTCAACAGTCTATTGTTTAAATGTTCCTGACACCTGGAACTAGTCCCCAGTGCCAATTTCTTGTTGTTTGTTTTTTAACTTGGTGCTTTTTCTCATTCTTCAATTTCCGTTGCAGGCCAAATCATCCATGTCAACCTCCGCCCCCCAAGCCCTGTCACCCAGCTCCCCAGGGGTTACCTCAATTCCAGAATTTTGCTTCATGGCTTACCCTTCACATAGCAGGGGTCGGTGGGTTCCCCCTTCCACTTCAGATCAAACAGATTTGGTGTTATTTAGGAGATGACCCTGCCACTGGTGTGGTACCTGTAAGAGTTGGACCCATCATGCTGCACTGTCTGGGGTTTTCTACCATTTTCTTGTCCTTAGGGACACTGACTGGTTAGTGTTGCAAGACCAAGCATGCATGCATGTGGAGTGCATCACTGTCACACTGTGCCTTCCCATGTGCACTCTCATCTGTGGTCAACCAAGTGGTTGTATAGTACTTGGAGCTGCCATCCCCTCTTTGTAGAAGAAGAGAGCATTCTTTGGGACACAGTCCTCTTCCCCAGGCTGGCCCCCCATTGATTCAAGTTCTTTCCCAAACCTGGGTCATTGGCCTTGCAAGTGGTAATGCCACTGCTGTGCTGATGAGACAGCCCAGCATCCTGTTTTATTTAATGTTCTGACTCCTGGGGCCCAACCTGGTGTTGGCGCCCTGTTTTTTTGTTGTCCCAACACTGATCCCATTTCTCATGTTGGCCTATCCTGCCTGCTTGTCTTCTAGCTCCTGCTCACTGCCAACAATTTATGTGCAGCCACCAGGAACCCATTTCTGCTGATGCACTTCTTCCACAGTTCCCTCCCAATGAGTACATGTGGCCATCAGGGGCCCTCACCGATGTCATGCTCATGCCTCTCCACAGACAGTGACAGGCACAAACACTTGGAAACATAGAATCAGATGGCAGAAGGAGATGGAAAGTCCATCAAGTTTGCCCTTACTATACTTCCTTATGACCTACCCTACTGATGGATTGACTTCTGCTTTCCCTGCTCCACCAGACCTCAACTCTGTGGTGCACCCTTAGGGATTTAAGTCCCCTTGCCATATCCTAACTGTGTTTAAACCCATTTAGGGCACCTGCCCACACCACTTCAGCTGGCAGTCTGTTCCATGGTTCCACCACTTCTTCTGTGAAGTAAAACTTCCTCTCATCACTCCTGTACTTGCCCTCACCAACCTCCAGTCATGCTCCCTTGTGACTGCATCCCTATTTCTTACAAACAGATCCTCCCTATTTATCCTGCTTATACCCCCACAGAAAATTATATGTTTCTATCATGTCCACTCTCTCACACCTGGCCTGCACTGAGTACATATTTAGGACCACCAGCCATTCTTCATAGGATCTGCCTTGCTGGCCCTGGATCATCTTGGTAGCCCTTGTCTGCACTGACTCCAGGCTACCTATGTCCTTCACGCACCTTCTTGACAGACTGCCATCTGAATTACAGAATTTCAAAACACAGTTAATGAAATATAGTAGATGCACATGATGATTCCGTATTCCTAATAGGATCTACCTAGGAATAGGAATTCCTGCAGGAAGTCACAGACTTCGTCATCCAACTGGTGTTGGAGTCATCCAGCTGATTATTCTGACGACTTCAATGCCTGGGTTGATGACAAACTCTTGCAATTTGGGCAAGACTTCCTCCAACTGATGTGTTTGTTGGGCCGAACACAGGTTGTTACCTCTGCAATCCATGTACATGGCCAATCCCTGGACCTTGTTTTCTCACTGGGACTGGAGATCATGGATCTCATGGTGGAACCAGTCATCTGGTCAGACCACCATATTGTGAAGTTCTCATTTGATGCTCCCCCAAATAGATCCTCCCTTATGGAGATGGTCCAGTACTGTCTTTTAAGGGGTTTGACCCCACAGGGTCTGATGGCGGTGCTGGACCTATCAGGTGTAATGGGTGCTTGTCATGAGCCAGAGAGCTGGTTGTGACCTATAATAAGGTTGTGACAGAAGCCCTTGGCTCGACTACACTGTCCGTGTTCGGCCCTCACTTTGCACCAGGAATTCTCTTGGTATGGTGAGACTCTCGGGAGTTGAAGATGAGGTTCGAAGGTTGGCGTGACACTGACAGAGATCTGATCTGTGGAGGATGAGCTTGTACTGATGTCCCACTAGGACTATCAATAAGCAATTTCCATAAGAAATCATAATTCTTGTCCAAGGAGATTGCTGCAGCAACTAACAGACCAGCTCAGCTCTTCTGGACTATCGACAGGCTTTGTAATCCTGCCTGTCTTCAGTCCAGGGAGTTTTTACAAAAGGTGTGATGAGTTTGCTCTGTTCTTTGCGGATAAGGCCGCCTCCATTAGGTCGGGGATCCAGCCAGTGCCCTCAGTGGGATGTGCGGTGATGGGCGAGGTTGTGGGCCTTTGGTCTGTCTGGTTCGAAACAACCAGGTGGCGGTCATGGATGTTGTGAGGGTCATCCAGGAGTTAGCCAACCTGCTGTAGTTAGACCTGGGGCCCAGTGCGCCTTTAGTAGGCTGTGTTAAGGTCATTGGCCCAGTCTTAGACAAGATATTCCAGGTTTCTTTAGTGACAGAGGTCTTTCCTGGGCCCCTGAAGGAGGCAGTTGTTAGACCACTCCTAAAGAAACCATCACTGGACTTGGATTCTCTAGCTAACTACAGACCAGTCTCTAACATTCCCTTTGCGGGAAAGGTTATTGAGAAAGTGGTTGTCCTTCAACTGGAGAGTCGTTTGATAGCTTCTGACATCTATGACCCTCTCCAGTCAGGATGCAGGAACAGGGCACATCACTGAGACTGCCCTGGTACAGGTCTTTAATGATCTCCTGGTGGCGAGGGGAAAGAGGAAGACATTCCATCCTTATCCTCCTCGATCTCTCAGTGGCATTTGACACCATGGACCATGGGGTGTTGTTGGAGAGCATGTGGATCTGTTGCAGACTGGCTATTACAGTCCTCAACTGGTTTCAATCTTTTCTTACTGGGAGGATGCAGCAGGTAGTGTTGGGGATTTTTTCCTTGGCATCTCTGCCCCTCCTGTGTGGGGTTCCGTAGTGCTCCATTCTTTCTGCCATGTTGTTTGTGGTGTATGTGCTGCCACTAGGGGGCATTATAAGATGGTATGGGCTGAGTTTTCACTGCTACGCAGATGATACTCAGCTATACTTGTGTTTTGTGCCCGAGCAGCAGGAAGTGGTTTTGGTGTTTAATCAGTGCCTCGCTGAGATCCAGGACTGGATGAGGGACAACTGCTTGAAGTTGAATCCGGACAAGACTAGGGTACTGGTGGTGGAACCCGGTTGCCTGGGGCAAGTGGGCAATCTGGTCGAGTCTCTGGGCTTAGGCTTGGGAGGATTCCCAGTTGCTCACTTCAGTTGGGGTGAGAAATCTTGGCATGGTCCTGGACTGCGGTCTGACACTGAAGTCTCAGGTGTCTGCCATGGTTTGGAGTTCCTTTACCATCTGAGGAACATTGTCAGAATTAGATGCCTTATACCCCGGCGATCTGTCATCACTGGTTCATGCTTCATGACCTCATGGTCGATTACTGCAATGCCCTACCTGGGGCTACCGAGAGTTTACATCTTCACTGCCTGCAGCTAGTGCGGAATGCCACTGCCAGATTATTAACTGGTCTGCCAAGATTGTGCCATTGCACACCTGTGCTGTGATCTCTGCATTGGCTGCCTATTAGGTGGAGGATAACCTTCAAGGTCGGCTTGCTGATCTATAAAGCCCTATATGGTCAGGGGCCCGGCTACCTGCAAGACCTCCTTTGACCCTACCGCCCTGCCCATTTCCTCCATTCAGCTGACGAGGGTTTTTAGAGATTCCGAGGGTTTGTCTGGCAACATCTGGTGCTCGTGCCTTTTCATATATGCCACCAACCCTCTGGAACCCTCTGAAACTCTCTTTCTCAGCCGATAAGAGATTTGACCACTGTAGAATCTTTCAAGAAGGAGCGAAAAACATTTTTATTTAGCCAGACCTTCCAATCTGATTAGGGCTAGTTTTAGTCATTGTATTATTAGAAATTGTATTTTTGTTTTAATTTGTTTTATTGTAGATATATTTATTATTTTTAATTGTCCCTGTCTCGCTTGTAAAGTGCCTTGATTTGAAATTAGAAACGCACTATACTAAATAAAATTTGATTTGCTACCTTACTGGTCCTGGAACATCTTGACAACCCTTCTCTGCACTGACTCCAGTCTGTCTATTTCCTTCACTCAGTTTTTTGACTGGCTGTCATCTGAATTACAGAACTGCAAAACACAGTTGATCAAATACTGTAGCTGGTTAATGAGGGATGTGGTGTTACTGGACATCAGGAGCTGCTTGGTTTGGGGCAGGGTGAGGGACAGAGATGAGACAGGGTGAGGGAAGAGGAGTGTCACTGGACACAAGAGGGTGGTTTGAGGAAAAGGGTGAGGGAGGGGTGAGGATGGGCTGCCACTGGAGGTCAAGGACTGCTGGTCAAGGGGGTCTGAAGGTGGGTGTGTCACTGGACATCAGGGACTGTTTGATATGGGGCAGAGTGAGGTAGGGGTTACCATTGATGCCAGGATCAGGATCTGCTTAGAAACAGAGAAATACAGAATTTGCAGACAGAAAAGAACCGGTAGGCCCATCCACTCCACCATATTTTTCCCTGCCTATTCTGTAATCTTGGAACCTATTTGGTCACCGGTGGCCCTCTCACCTCCCTTACCTCTAATTATTACACCTGTGTGCCAATCCTATGCATGCTTGAAGCTCCCCACTGTTTTCAACCTCACCACTTTTTCTGGTAGTCTGTCCGAGGTGTCCACCACCCTTTCTGTGAAGAAGTATTTCCTCACATTCTTCTTAAATCCCCCCACCAGCCTCACTACTACATGCCCCAGTGTTCTGGTGCTTTTCCTGCTCTGAAAGAGACTCTCAACTTCCACGTTGTTCACTCCTGTGAGGTACTTACAGGTCTCAATCATGCTTGTCATGGGATAAGGTGAGGAAAGGGAGGGCCACTGGACACAAAGGGCTGTTTGGCACCAAACATCAGCTGGCATTGTCAGTACAAATTACTGTACATTTATTATTAACTATCCTTTTGTAAGGAGGATTAAAATTAATATCAAAAAAGTACTTTTAGGCATCAGTTAGGGTTGAATGACAAAGTGACTAGAGTGGAAAAACATGACATTAAAGTAAAAGGTCTCATAAATCTCAGTGACTGTGGTGTGGTGTTCATTAATGTCAGAATGATTGCTTGATGATACATTGGCATTGTTCTAACTTCAGGGGTTATGATCAGGAAACATTAACTGGAGCAGTGGAAACAGTTGATGAAATACCCTATAGTGATTTATTACAGAAAAGGAAAACAAGAAGAGACAAACTGAGAGATAAAATGGTTCTAAGAACTGCAGTATCTTTTCAGATTTTCTTCATTGAAATTAAAAGATAGTTAAATACTGGGCGATATTGTATGACAGGAACTATTCACTGTCTTTTAATTTTTGCTATTTTCACTGGTTCCATATTAGAGTGAAAATAGAAAGACAGTAAATATCATTATACAATTGCAGCACCAGTGTTAACACCAGTAAAAATAAAATGACCTGAACATGTTGGGGTGTGCTCAGAACGCTAAATATAATGGGCATCAATTTAAACTGTTATCCAGTTTCATCATCACAGCCATGGGGAGCCAAAGCTTTCAAGGGAGGGCTGTTAATTATAGCAAACAAAAAATCAAGAGCCTAATGGACAGACTGTTTTCTTCAATACGCAAACAAACGTCACAGAGTAGAGGTACTGATTGGTTAAAAACAAAGATTACAGGCAGTTACCCTTGTGGTAAGTTATGTGCAATGTTCACACACTTACAAATTGATTTTAATAATGTTGCACAGAGTCAGAGGATTATGATAGATGATTTCTCAAAGTTTACATTTATTTTACATTTGAAATGTCCATGTGATCTTATTTATGTATGGATGACAACAAGAGCGTTAACTAAATCCATCTCAGAACATAAGAGTGCCATAAGGTGTGAGGATATGATCTCCAGCACTGGGTCATAACAGCGCCAGTCTGAATAGTGCAGTCAAGAACCATGCTGTAAAAATGCTGTCACATTCTTTTTTGCAGGGGGCTCCGCCCCTGTACCCCCAATGCACAGGGCTCTGCACCCCGCATCCCCCCTACTAATAGAGCCTAACTATGGGGGAACTGGATCATGGGGAAATATGAAAATTGTGGGGCCGTGGAATACTGTTTCCATGGCCCCTTGTAAAACAAGTTCTAGCCAGAGCCGACACAGCAGTGATGAGCTGCCAAATACCAAAGTTACACATGTGCGTAGAAAATTTTGAACACCCGGGTGTAACATGGCCATTTTGGAGTTGTTGCACCAAATTTTCAACATGGCCTTTTGGGACCCCCTCATGAAGAACACCACTGTCATTTCGTTCACTTGTCCTGAAAGGTGATTTAGCAGAGTGACCAGCATTTCTGTGCTACAAGTTTGTAACAAAATGACAGTGACAGTGTTCATGAGGTGGGTCCCAAGAACCCATGTCGAAACGTGGGGCCAAAATTCCAAAAATGGTTGATTTATCAACATAAGTTGAAAACCTTTGACTGCCATTATAGCATGCTTACCTTTGATTCTTCAGTTTGTGGTTCGGCTTTGAAGAGTGCAGATGTGTCCCAGTCCAGAGAAGATGACAGCACTGACCTCCAGAGGAGTATGGGGTAAGGGGTGCAGGGAGGTGGGTGCTCAGTTGGAGGGTGGGAATGGGAAGGTGGGACTGGGCGACAACAGGGGACCGTTTTCTTTTTACAGGTAAAAATAAAACACGTCGAGGGATGGCTTTCTTTATTTACAGGGGAAAAGCACACATTTGGACACACTGGGGTGGGCTTCCAGTGTGCCACATGAGTTGGGGGGTACATGATTCCAACATGGGGATTGGGCACCCCAATGTTGGTGCGGGAATTTTTTTTTTTAAAACATACATTTGGGCACACTGGTGTGGGCTCCCAGTGTGAAACATGAGTGTGTGAGGGGGGGGTACATGATGCCGACATGGGATTAGGCACCCCAGTGTTGGCACGGAGAACATGAAAACAAAATTTGTGCACACTGGGGTGGGCTCCCAGTGTGCTACATGAGTTGGTACATAATGCCAACATGGAGATTGGGCACCCCAATGTCAGCATGGGGATGGGAGCAGGGAGGAAAGCAGCAGTGGAAGGAGAGGGAGGATTTTCTTTGCTGCCGGTGCTGGGAGGGAGTGGGGAAGCAGGAGCAGTGGGGGTCACGGGAGGTATGCCATCTGAAGATTAGGCGATAACAATATGTATAGTTGTGGTGAATGGCATTCTGCCATTCACAAGATGGTGGCACAAATGGAACTGTGCATAGGTTCATAGGTTCATAGGTCAATACTAGCTCGAGGGACTAGCCCATGATGAACTTGCCACCCATTAACCTGGGAGTGCAGTTTTTGCCCCGGAATACAGAAGTAACAGCTGAAATGGTACACCAGTTACTCCATAGCAGCTGATTGTGGTGGAGTGTTTCAAGCTCTGTTGGACTTTCAGAAGGATACTTCCAAAAGTCCAAGGGAAGGTGCCACGATAGGCCGTTTTAAGGCAAGACACGCCAAAACGGCAGTAGGCTCTGGCCACAGCTGTAAAAATTAAAGTCCCGATACTGCCAAAATCTAGGGTGACCAGGATTAGAACCCTGGTTTCCACTACTACCTAGTTAAGCTACTCCATGCCTCAGCCCTCCACTCCATGGGAACAACTCAGCCGGCCTCTGGAATTCTGCTACCCTTGTCCTGTGTCAACAGCACAGACAGCAACCAGGGGAGCGCTTACTGCTTGCATTCATAATCCCACTTGCTGTCCATGATAGCGCCTGTACAGATTAATGCTGTGTTGTGCGAGGCTAGTCTTGCAGTGCTATTATAACCTGGTATCGCCTCCCATGTGGCACACTATTTCAAGTCAGAAAGTCACACCATTCCACAGATGAGATTCTGGGATATTGAGATGGTTCAAAACCTGTAAGGGGTGGAGAGTGGGAGAAGAACATTTTAATTCAAGCCATATGGATCAGTGGCAGCCTTTCAGCACAGTGGTAGTGCTACAGCTTGCAATGCCAACACCTGGGTTCAGAAGCAAACCCAGGTGTTGGAAGACCAGCCTAGGGAGGATGATCGACATCCAGAGAACCACTCTCCTCCTCTGAGGGGAGGGTGGAGAAGAACTAAGTGCTCAACTGGCCCTTGGCAGAAGCCAGGAGAGACAGCCCATGTTGAAAAGGTGGGGAGGCATAGTAGACATCTGCATGTGTGCCTTGATGTCAGCGCATGCCATGTTTTCCATGGGAAAAAAGAGTAAAAACCCTGGTCGCATCAAGATGACCACCTGCCTCTGCAGGCCCCGCACCCGGTGACTCAGACTCCTCTCAGAATTTGTCTCCAGTCCTGGTGGGTTGAGGGACTCCCTGCCACTCTGTCATGGAGGGCAAGCTCTTGGGAATATGGGAGAGATAAGCCCTGGGGGAAGCCGGGGTGTCGGAGCTGGGAGGACTGGCAGGAAGGTGGGCCAGCTGGGACAGGGAGTTAAAAAAAAATGGATCCTCAGGTTAGAAACACTGAACCCCAACTTTAGATTAAATGAAGAAATTGCCGGGCTTAGCTTATTCTGAATGGTTTGGTTAGGATAGGGTAAACATTTGGAATAATAGTTCCACGAGAGAACTGGAGTTCCTTAACCATTTTTCTGCTTCCTTATATCAGGTAGTTTTAAAACTATGACAGTATAAGTTGGTGATTCAGTATTACTGTGTACATAATAGTGTAGCATATTAAGATTTTCTGTACCAGAGAGTGTAACTGAAGGAGTCAGTTTGGCACTGTGAGACTAGAAATAGGGTATTGTCACTATAGACACCAAGAACTGATTGTGTTTCTTCTAATAGATTGTTTCACAATAATGCTTCTCTCCCCAGTAACGTGCTTCAGTATTGTTACTAGCACCAACAGCCCTGCTTTTAGTGGTTGCTTCATTGTATGTAGGCTGGGCAGAGAGGGGGAGCGACTCAGTGAGTCACATGATACAACTGTGTCATGACGTCGGGCGGCACATGATGTCACCCTATGTATGCTCGATTTAGGACACATTTTACTGAGCAGGTGCTCAGAAAGGCAGATAAAGTTTGTAAAAAATGCTTGCTGCCAGTTTGTGAGGAGGGAGAAGCTGCGAGGCGAGAGGAATCTCTTTTCTTACTGGAACAAAGTTGGTCTGAGTTGAGATTTTATCATGAACAAAAGGTAACTGAGTTTTGATTTTTGTTGCCAGGACAAGGAGTCTTGTTCTGAAAAGAGCACTTAGGGAACAGAATGTCAATTGATGCAGGTAATAAATACTCTGCTTTACAAAGAAATGGCATAGAGTGATGAATATCCTGTAAAGGTGAAACGTAGGAGGCAATACTCAAATGAACTTTAAATATATTTATTTAGACATATGGACAAGAGAGATTACTGTATTCAACAGAATTTAAAATAGCAAGAGAAGAGTGCTTACAGAAAAGTGACTTTTTCCTTTGCTTGGAGTTATGTTTTTGAATCACTAAGGATAGTAAAAAAAAAAGAAACTTACTTTATTATTGTCTTTATTACTTAGGGTGGCCAGTCAAAGTAATAAAGGATATCCATGAAGAGAATTGGAACATCAAATAATACTACAGCCACAACAAAGTGAAGTGTGTTATATTATTGTTTGATACATTTCGACATATGTTGAAATGGTTAAATATTATGTTACTGAACAGGATAAGATACAGCTGATACCATTTCTGGAATTACAGGTCATTTTTCTCCTGAAGAAGATGCAATATTATACAAGGAAATGTTAAGATGTATATAAATATGACATATGATCTGTTTCAATAAATGAAAATTATGAAATGATTTGAACAGTGTTTTTAGGCCTCGATATTCACTAGTAGTGTAACCCCCCTGTTATCCGAGGTTACTAGAATCCCAGTAAGGCCTAGTGGTAGGCAGGGAAGGCAGCTTGTGAAACTCCATTTAAATGGATTTCACACTCTCTCACTCTGTTCTCAGTCTCAGCTGAGACTGAAGGATGACATCACCATAGCACTTTCGCAGCTGCATGAGCCACATTGGAATCTGCAGTTGGAAATTAGGATAGAATGTTGGGGATTTTTTGAACAGTGTGAGAGAGTCTATGTGTAGTCTTGAAGAGAGAAGCAGCACAGCAGTCTGTGGACAGGCTCTTTGAGCCTAAAGCTCCTGATACAGAGCTACTGTAGGGAGGTGTGTGTTTCCACTAAAAAAGGAACATGGTAAGTTTGTGAAGTGGTGGAGACCGCTGTTACTGGTCCCTGTGCCCATCCCTGAGGGGATTGGGGAGGAAAGGTTTGCCTGTCATTCCAGGGGCAACCCTCCTGGTTCTGGCTAGGGCAGAGCTGCCTTATTTCAAGTTATGCTGAGGCACCAGAAGCTGTGGGAAAGAAATTCCTGTGAGGAATCGCCTGTTGGGCACCTGCAACCAAAGGGTGAATCTGCTCTGACATAGGGCCTATGTTTTCACCTGAACTGTTGTAAAGTAGGGATTGGACTGCTTAATCAGAAGGAGGCCTAGAGTAATGGGCTAAGCCAAGTAAAAATATGTTCAGAGTCCAGCACAATGGGAAGGCCAAGACAAGTAGAGGAAATGTGACATGCATTTACCCTTTAATCTACATTGCAAGCTTTACAGAAAGAGATGTTTAAGTATGTTCAAGTCTAGCACAAGGGAAAGTCAAGACATGTAGAGAAAATGTGACAGGCATTTACCCTTAATCTACATTGCCAAGCTTTACAGAAAGAGATGTTTAATGTCCAGAGAAATGGCCGGGTATGAATTGTCGAAGCGAGAGGTGGGAGACACCCCCCCCCCATCAGTAGTAACCAAATTCACCTCTACAGATTTGCTCTGTGGCACTTTTACTTTCTCTCAGGTACTTGGCCAGTGCCTGAGGAAAGTACCCAGACATGGGATTAAAAGTAAGTTTCCCTTATGGAGTCGAAGGCTCTAAGGTGGTTTAGGGAGCCACCAGGAAATGTTTCCATGACAAATGGAAGGTGTTAGAGTGGCCAGCAGGGGAGCCGAGCCAGGGAAATCCCAGAATAGTGTACAAGTTCGGGCTGTGTACCCAAAGCAGCGTGCAAGTCTGGGCTGTGTGCCTTGGTGGGTTCAGAGCCTGAGGGCTTAAGTGTTGAGGAAGTGTTCTGATTCTTTTTAATCTGCATTACCAGAAGTGTAGCCCTGTGGGGCTCCGTCTATTCTTTGTTTGTTTTACTTGGATGTGAATAAAGTCACACTTTAGAATCCCATTCCTGGTATTGGACATTACAGTTATTGCTTCCTGTGTTCGGATTTACTTGGGTGCCCCTGTGCAGAGTAGCCAAACCTAGCCCTTGTGCCGAGTAACCTATTCCTCCCCAAACCCAGTCCCCACCTGGTACTGCTGTCAGATTCAAACAGCATACCACCTGTCGTTTGCAAAAAGGCAGGGATGGGGGTTACAGTAGTGTTGAGGACTAACTCATTCTTGGTCAGGCACCTTCTGAGTGTTTTCTGTTTTCAGAGGAGGGTCAAACTTCATTAATTTGGTGACGGGCCATTACATACCCCTTATATATGCACTGTTATAAATTACATATAAACAGCATGGAGTCATAACGTCACAGACGAAAGAACATGGCAAAAAATGCCACAACCAAAATAGCACAAGCTGAAATAAGGTCAGTGAAAACACTGACCAAACAAGTAACGTGCACAGCCCATTGACAAGAATTTGACTTTTAATTTTTTGAGGGGGGCTTCACCCCTTGATGTGGGGGGCTTCACCCCCACACACCCCAGACTTTACATAGCCAACTCCGAGAAGTTGTGGATTTTGGGGATGGGAAAAAACATGGGAGGGGGAAAATTATTATTATTTTTTTTTTTTATTTTGCAACACCAGGAGACCTGGAAGGAACCGAGCAGTGGTCCCAGGTCTTCTTGCCACTATGTGCTGGTGCCCTAGCCACTCCACCATGAGAGCGACTCTGCCAAACCCAGCAGCACGGTCTTCTTCAGCCCTTCCACTTCCTTCTGATTAGCAACAGGGGTAGCGGTAATTCCTACCAATACTATACCTCTGTTGCTGCAAATGTCCAGTGGTTTTGTGCGCTCTTTTTCATAACTGTATTAACCAGTATCCATATAAACAATTTCTGATAGAAAACCCTTGATGACTTCCTATTGGCAGGTTCCTGGCAGTATGACAGGACCCTGTCAAGAAATGTAAGGCTTATGCTCGGAAGATTATGGCCATTTCTAGGCATGTGACTGCTCATGCTCAGACGACAATTGTCGTTTTTAGAAACACACTGTCAATTAATTAATGTATTCCTATAATGTTCGCTACAATAGGATAACTTTGTTCTGAAGTAGGTCTTACAGGCCCCACATAGCACAAGTATTCCTTACAAAGTTACATTAATGGGCCCTATGCAGAATGTCGAGAAAGCATGAAATGTAGACCATCGTGATGCGTAGCTGTGCAGCGTGCAGGAACAGGCAAGACGCGGCGTGCACCAACTAATACATGAAATGCACAGGCCCTGTGTGCAGATCTGTGGATGGAGTGGCGCACACTGCGTAGGCCACGGAGGCTGCCACCAGCAACATGGCCCCGCTATCTGACCCTGCCATATAAGGAAAGACTCCCCACCCACTGCACATACAAACATAGAAACATAGACTTTGACGGCAGATAAGGACCGCTAGGCCCATCTAGTCTGCCCATTTCCCTACCTACAGGATAGGCCGCAGATCCTATTTAACCAACAGCCTATATCTTCCTGCCTCCCACAAGAATTGCCTTATGTCTGTCCCATGCATTCTTGAATTCTCCCACAGTTTAGACCCACAGCTTCCTCAGGAAGGCTGTTCCATGCATCCACTACCATCTCTGTGAAATAATACTTCCTCACATTGCCCCTGAACGCCCTCCTTCTATCTTTAAATTGTGTCCCCTTGTTCTTGCAAGTCTGTTTTCTGAAAGATGCTACCCTCTTGGACTTTGTTGATTCCTTGAGTACTTGAAAGTTTATATCATGTCCCCTCTCCCTCTTTCCTCAAGGGTATACATATTAAGCTCCTTTAGTCTCTCCTCATACTTCTCTTGCAGACCCTGCACCATTTTAGTTGCCCTCCTCTGGACTGCCTCTATCCTGTCTATGTCCTTGCAGATGGGGTCTCCAGAACTGGACACAGTATTCAGATGGGGTCTCACCAACTGTCTGTACAGAGGGATAACAACTTCCTGCTTTCTGCTGCTGATGCCTCTCCCTATACATCCCAGTATACCCCGGCCCTCCCTACTGCCTTCTCCACATTTGCTTGTAACCTTAAGATCATCTGATATGATTACCCCAGGTCCCTTTCCTGTTTTGTTGTTGTTACTACCTCCCACCCATTGTGTATTCTTCCCCAGGGTTCTTGTTTCCCAGGTGCATTATTTTGCACTTTTGCATTGAATCCTAGCTGCATCGTCAGACCATTCCTCTAACCTTGCCAAGTCCCTTTTCATCCTTTCCACGCCTCCTTGTGTATCAACCCTGTTGCAGATCTTTGTGTCATCTGCAAAGGCATACTTTTCCTTCCAGTCCTCTGCAATGCCACTGATGAAGACATTAAAAGGACTGGACCCAATACTGAACCCGCGGTACCCCACTAGTAACCGCCCTTTCTTCAGAGTGGACTCCATTTACAATTACCTTCTGTGTCCTGTTGTCCAGCCAATGTTTTACCCAGGCTACCACCCTGGGACCCACTCCAGGCTGGTTAATTTGACTAATAACTTTTGTGTGGGACTGTGTCAAATGCCTTGCTAAAGTCTAGGTAGGCCATGTCCACAGCCCCTCCCTGGTCTACTACTTTGGTCACCCAGTCAAAGAAATCTATTAGATTCGTCTGACATGACCTTCCGCTGTAACCCATGCTGCCTTGGATCCTGTGCCCACTGACCTCTAAGTACTCAACTATTCTTTCCTTCAGAAGTGACTCCATCACTTTCCCTACCACAGAGTCAGACTGACAGGTCTGTAGTTTCCTGCCTCTGTCTTGGTCCCACTTTTGTGAAGGGAATCACATCCGCCTTCCTCCAGTCCTCGGGTACCACACCATCCTCCCATGATTTATTAAAAAGAGTAGCCAGTGGTTTCACTAGTTCCTTCCTTATTTCTTTAGAATTCTGGGGTGAATTCCATCAGGACCCATTGCTTTGTCCACCTTCAGTTTTAGGAGTTCTTGCAGAACCCTTTCTTCTGTGAAAGGACTGGGATCAACCCCCCTATCAAGAGTGCTTCTGTTAATTGGATTAGGCACTTCCCCCTCCTCTTTTGTGAATACTGAGCAGAAATATTCGTTCAGTATTCCTGCTTTTTCACTGTCCCCCTCTGCCCACCCACCGTTTATTCTATTCAGCCTCACTATCCCTCCCTTTGTCTTTCTACGCTCGCTGATGTACCTATAAAAGGTTTTATCCCCCTTCTTAACTGAGTTGGCTATCTTTTCCTCAGTTTGGGCCTTTGCTATTCTGACTTCACTCCCTGCTTCTTTCTGCCTTAACTGGTACAGCTCTCTGTCCTGCTCCTTCTGTGTTTCCTTATACTTCTGGAATGCTATCTTTTTCTTCCTGACTTTCACAGCCACCTCTCTTGAGAACCATAGTGGCTTTTTCTTTCGTTTTGATTTGTTTATTTGTTTCACACAAAGGCTTGTTGCCTCTGTGATGGCAGTTTTGATAATTCCCATTGTTGCTCCACACCTCCTTCTAGCCTGTTTGCTAGTGCTTTTCTGAAGCACTCTCCCATCTTGCCAAAGTCAGCCTCTAAGTCCAGTACCTCACTTTTGTATGGCTTGACTCTGTAGCTGAGTTTAATGTGAACCACACTGTTTGATGGTCACTTGTCCCCAGATGGCAACCCACTTTTAGATCTGAGATCCTCTCACTGCCCCCGTTTGAGATCATGAGGTCTAAGATTGCTCCCTCACGAGTGGGTTCGAAACTAGCGTCTAATGCCTGCACCACCAGCAGGCCAAGAATGGCCCTGTCTTGGATGTCGCTGCAGCAAATGTGCTCCAGTTAACATCTGGCATATTCAGGTCTCCCATCAACAGTATCTTCCCTTTCTCTGCCATTCTAAGAATACCTTCCATCATATCCTTGTCCATTCCTTCCCCTGACATGGGGTCTGTACACAACCCTGTGCGGATTGTGGTGCCCTTTCCAGTCTCCAAGGTGACCCACAGTGCCTCCTCTCCTCCTGTTTACTCTTTTGTTCAGTTGCTTTTATCCCTTCCTTTACATAGAGAGCTACTCCTCCCCCTCTTCTCCCCTGCCTGTCTCTCCTGTAGGTTATGTACCCTGGTATGTTAACATCCCAGTCATGGTTCTCTGTGTACCATGTTTCTGTGACTGCTACGATATCCAGGCATCCCTCTTCCACTAAGGCCACCAGCTCAGGGAGCTTGTTGCCCAGACTACGGGCATTGGTACTCATTACCCTCCATTTCCTGATGGCCTTACCCCCTTTTGCCCCATCCCTGTCCTTCTTGCCTTTGTCACTTTCTCCATTTACCCCTGCCCTTCTCCTATCGACCTCCATGTTGGTGTTTGCCACACTTACTACCGTGATTGTTTGGGGGCTAAGATTTTCCTGCTCCTTTCCAGTGCCTCCCCTTGGCTAGTTTAAAAGCTTGCCAATGAAGCATTAAACCTATCACCTAGGATACTGGTTCCCTCCCGGACAGATGCAGCCCATCATGCCAGTATAGGCTTGCATCACTCCAGGTGGACCCCAGTCCCAATGAAGCCAAATCCTGAGCTCCCACCAGTTTTCAACCACTGATTGAATCCCATGAGTGCGTGAACACCCTAGCCTCTCCTATGCCGAGCAGATGGGTAGCACCTCCCAGAAGGTTACCGTATGCTACTTGACCAAGGCCCTCCCAATTCCACAAACTCTTCCTGCACTTCTAATCCCTTCTTAGCCAGGTCATTTGTCCCTAAGTGGACAATGACATCCAGCTCCTCCCTGTGCAGCTGCTCCGCAATCCTGAGGATTCGCTCCCTGTCCCTCCAAGCCATGGTGTCAGGCAGGCACCTGACCTCCCTCTCCCTTCCTTGCCCAGTTCTACCTTCCTAACAATGGAGTCCCCACCAGGAGTTGTTTCCTTCCCCTGCAGGGTCCCTGCCACCCTCCTGTGGGTCTCCTTTGTGGAGGTTCCCAACATCCTCCTTGGTCTCCACTGTAGGTGCCTCCATAGAGGAACCACACTTTGCCAGAATGGCATAGGAATTGTGGAGAGGTACAACTGGAGGGATGTGCCTCTGTTCCACCACCCTCACCCTCCCTGAGCCCACTGTGGTCCAACCGCTCTTCTTTCTTGGCAACCTCTGAGGCAACGGCAGTGGCACTGGTGGTCCCTGGATGGAAGAGGAGGTCCCACAAATCCTGGCCAACTCAGCCTGGAGATGAGCAACCTCCTCCCTCAGCCCAGAGAGGTGCCTGCAGATGGAACAACACCGCATCCTCCAGAACATCTCCCGGAAGACTGCTGCTCCACAGCCACTGCACTGCACCACTCCAATCATGTCTTATTTCTGGCCCCTTAACTGTTTGCAATCCTTACTCTTTCCTCTGTTTTTTTTCTCTCTCCTTACTTTCTGCCTGTGTGCCCTTTAAGCTCCTGATTGTCCTGTTCTGAGACAAGAATATCCTATATTTCTCAGTAGACCGCTTACTTGTTCAGAGGCAGACCTCCAGCAGCTAGAGGGGGCCGGAGAGCTACTCTTGCCCTTCTAGGATGGTGGGTCCTTGGTGGTTCTGTGATCACTCACTTCCTGCCCCTAAACAGGAAGTTCCTGTTGTCAGTCAAATCCTGTGCCTATAAAAATAGAACTAGCTTTGGCTGGGGGGGTGGAGGGAAGGGAAGGAGGGCAATATAGTCCCAGTAGAGAAGTTCAGTCACACAGCAGTCCTTTCTCCTGGAGTCTTCTGCCAAGCTATTAGCAGAATCTTTCTAAGGCAGTCTTTAAATGTAGCTTCCTTTTAGCTAAGCCACTCCCCCTACTTACCAGATTTTTCTACAAGTAATTTAAACCTCACAACAGTTAAGTCCTTTCAGTCACCTGAGATTTACACCTAGATGACTTTTCAGTTACCCATTCAGTTCAGTTAACCCAAACACACACTTTTTTTGTTTTGTTTTGTATGTTAGTTTTTTTACCCTAAATTAAAGGTCTAAATACAAAAGTTCTTCTACTTTAGTCCCAGCAGAGAAGTTCAGTCACACAGCAGTCCTTTCTCCTGGAGTCTTCTGCCAAGCTATTAGCAGAATCTTTCTAAGGCAGTCTTTAAATGTAGCTTCCTTCTAGCTAAGCCACTTCCCCTACTTACCAGATCTTTCTACAAGTAATTTAAACCTCACAACAGTTAAGTCCTTTCAGTCACCTGAGATTTACACCTAGATGACTTTTCAGTTACCCATTCAGTTCAGTTAACCCAAACACACACTTTTGTTTGTTTTGTTTTGTATGTTAGTTTTTTTACCCTAAATTAAAGGTCTAAATACAAAGTTCTTCTACTTTAGTCCCAGCAGAAGTTCAGTCACACAGCAGTCCTTTCTCCTGGAGTCTTCTGCCAAGCTATTAGCAGAGAATCTTTCTAAGGCAGTCTTTAAATGTAGCTTCCTTCTAGCTAAGCCACCCCCTACTTACCAGATCTTTCTACAAGTAATTTAAACCTCACAACAGTTAGGTCCTTTCAGTCACCTGAGATTTACACCTAGATGACTTTTCAGTTACCCATTCAGTTCAGTTAGCCCAAACACACACTTTTTTGTTTTGTTTTGTATGTTGTTTTTTACCCTAAATTAAAGGTCTAAATACAAAGTTCTTCTACTTTAGTCCCAGCAGAAGTTCAGTCACACAGCAGTCCTTTCTCCTGGAGTCTTCTGCCAAGCTAGGTGTGGAAGTGCACGGATCACAGAGCTGATGGAGGAATGATGGCAGTTTGGGAGAGAGATGCAGAGATGGGCATGCAGGCACATACAGCGCCAGAGAACACCCACCAGCTAGTGGGGCAGGTGACCAGAGATGCCGCGTGGCATTGGTGTGCCAGAACAAGAGCCTCCAACTTCATGGGGGCACAGGTGGTGACCATGGTGGTGGAGATTAGTGCCAACCATGACTGACTATATGGTGCGCTGGCCCATCCACCTCCGTGGACATGATGGTGCACCTGTGGCTGGAAGTGCAGGTGGCAGTGAATGCCAGAGAGCCGGACATGTACCATCACCACCATAAAGCACAAATGGCAGGATATGTGCATGTCTGTGGAGTGCAAGATGGTTAAGGATGCGTGGGCACAAAAAGGCACTGGTGGTTGCTCCCCTATCCAAGACAACCAGTTGACACCCATGGAGAGGATGGTGGCGGGCACCCTCATGGCCATCAGTATCCATGGTGTGGCCGAGGGCATCAACATACAAGCCAGTAAGTAATGCACTAGATGGCACACCACAACCAGTGGCACAAGTGCCTGGCAGCTGTGCCATCTAATGTCTATGCATTGTGCCAACAGAGCACACCAGGAGAGTGGACAAGTAGGGAGAGCACCAGCAGGGAGCAGCTCATATCAGGCCCTGACAGGCGGCTTGGGCAAGCAATGGAAGATGATGATGCAGGTGAGTATGGGGAGACATACAGCAGGTACACAGGCAGAAACATGACGCATCACCATAAACACCCCTCACGCTCCCCCAACAGGGCCAGAACAGCCAGCTGAGGAAGGGCAGCATGTGTCCGGGGACGACACCACCCATGCCATGGAGAGCGACGATGGGGACACACTGGTGGAGGAGGGACCCAACGATATCCTGGGGACACATGCTCCCACACACACATTGTGAGCAATCACTGCCTGAAGAGGCAGTCTGCAGCAGTGGTGCTGTACATGTGGGCAATGTTCCGTATCTGAGTAACATGGGGCAGACCGCTGGATGTGCAGGGATGGACAGTGGAGACAAGGGTCCATCCAGCAGTCCCACCAGCTGTAGCTGGCCATCGTGGGCCACCGTCATACTGGATGCTCAGTACAAAGAGCTGAAGCAGCTGGAGCATAGCAGGCTGGAGGCACAGTGCAGGCTCACAGAGGCCACTGTGGAGCTGACTGGCACAGTCTGTGCTATGGGACTCGATGTGACGAGGATGGCACACGTACAGGAGTATACTATGAAGCTGTTGACAGCATGGGGCCCCCCATCACCACACTGCCAACAATGCAGATGGAGATGGGAGCACTGGTGGAGATCGCAGCGAATGCGGCTGCACAATGACAGGGACACCGGAGAACAGCACTGTGCAAGATCATTGCAGAGGATACCACACCCCAGGATAAGCAGAGTAATGGTGCAACAGTCAGTGAGGGGCCTGTGGACACACTGGTGGGGGGACACGCATGCAGGCTGCACCATCGCACAGGGGCAGGGGTGGTAGGGCACTGGGTCCTGCACTCAGGTAGAAGACACAGTCCAGGCTGTGCGAGCAGGCTGCCCTGTACACGTCACCATGGCGGTAAGGGACACTGGGGTGATGCATTGTAGGAAGGCGCAGTACCAGGGCATGGGTGGGCCCCCTTGAAGCACACACACACACACACACACACACACACACACACACACACCATGGCACGGACACAGGGATGCACATTGACTCACACAATGCCACACAGTGGTGGTGGTGGGCACACTCCATGGGCACAGGTGGGATCGCCCATGCAGTGGGGGAGGCAGTCCCCTGCTTTGGCTGTCCTTGCCATGGTACAGGGGCTCAGCACAGTGGCCCATGTACCCTGTCACCAAATGCCAGCCAGGGTGAGCAGCACAGCACTGCAACTGCCTACCTGCACCCTCAGTCCCATGTCATCATGAGGCACAATGTCAGCCATGCCTGAATATGCCATGCTGTGGCATGAACAGTTCAACAGACAACAGGCCATGCATACCCCATGATCACGGACGGCTGGGCAATGGTGAGCACATAACTCCAACGCTACCATCTGAAGGTACCATTCATGACCCCCGCATGTGCTGCATGACCAGCAGCCATGTCTTGCCCATGACATTGGTCATCCCCCTGATGTCCTGGTGGCATGTCTGGAGGGTCATACTGTGGCATGGGAAGGCCCCACCACACCGCCATGTTGTGGAGCATCACGCACACAGCAAAAACATGGCAGGCATGGGGTGGTGCAAGCATGATGGTGCCCCCTGTGTGGTCGAGGCTGCTCCTCTTGATGATGGACCACATACAGCAGTCTGAGCTGAAGGCCTCCTCCACCACATCCACTGGTGTCAGTAAGGGTGTCAACAGGTATGGCTATAGTGGGTATCCTCTGTCACCTGTGGGGAAAGGAGAACATGTCAGTGTGTGCTGTCGGCTGGACATTGCACCACCCACCCATGTGTTCACGGTGCATATCAAATAGCCATCCATCCAGGCATCCAGACCGGAGAAGTGTGCTGAGGTCTGAGGCATCCAGGATGTATGCATCATGGCACGACCCAGGAACCTGGCTCAGATGATTGTGAAGAGCCCGCTGTGTTGCATACCATCTAGCAACTGAGGCTGTGAAAGCCCATTCTGTTTCAATATGCCTCTTTGGGCACCGACGGCATTATGAAGGTGATATGGGTGCCATCCACAGCACCGAGCACATTCGGCATCAATATGTGGCATAGAAGGCCTGTGTGATGGCATAGATCTCCCTGTCCATCACTGGGAAGTGTATGTAGTTGTGCGTGTGGTCAAGCAATGCGTTCATGACCTGTGCCAGGGCATGGGACAAAGATGACTGGTTAACCACAATGCCATTGCCCGCCATAAGCTGGACTGATCCTGTGGTATAGTAGGTGAGGGTGCACATAACCTTCATCTCAATGGACGTGGCATGGGAACGCTGTGTCCTTGGGGACACCCTCTCGTGGACAAAGTTGTACAAGTGCACAACAATGTGCTATCGCATTCAAAAATGCTCGATACAGTGGGTGTCTCGGAGCTCATCGCTGGCCATGCACTGCCGGAACATGTGCTCCCATGGCTGCCACCTTCCTCCACCCACATGGTCAGCATGCTATAGGTGCACATAAAGGAGTAGTCCAGGACACATCACTGTGACATACTGTACACAGAGTTGCCGATGGATGGCATAGCAACACAGCGGCACCCATCTTATGCATCATGCATACATCCCACCATGTGCGCTGCCACATGCAGGATGCCATCTGCCCCTTTGGTGGCACACGCCAACACGCATGTGATCATCTGAACCACAGCCCGGCCTTGTGCCCGTGCACCCTGTGTGTCCAAGGTGTCTGGGGTGCGTCCATGTATGTGGCCTTATTGTGTACAGCACGTGTCACACGGCCATGAGGGTGGATGTTCCATGCAGGTACGGGCTCCCAGTACCAGGCCGGTGGTGTCCATATGCATCTGTGTGCATGTGGCAACACTGCATCTGTCCGGTGGCATGTCCAACCCCTACTCACACAACACAAGTGCACCACAGCACATACCAGGCCTGCACGTCGTGCCCAGTGTGGCACAGCACATTGCACCCATTCACACTGCGCCACGGGGATGGCACCCTGCCCACAATATGCCATGCATGCTGGGGGCACAGCCCATGAGCTGCCCTACCACACAGGCATGGCTGCACACACACATACACACGCATGCCATCCAGTCCCCAATCCCCCTGTAGTGTGTTCTGACGGTGTCCATGGCCGTGCTGTGTGACTCAGCTGCACATACATGCACATGGGCCACCTGAGCTGTCACTCTGCAGTGGTGATGCTGGTGATTGGCTATGTGCCACTATGGTGGGCAGGGCCATGGTGCACGTGCACCAACACGCCTTGGTGGCTGGCACTTGTCACTCCATTTGGCACATGCACAGGTCACAGCACAGGGAGGGTATATAAAGGCACTGACCCACACATGTGATGAATGGTGTCAGTATGGAGCAACTGTCTCAGCAGGTATGAAGGGTGGCTGAGTGGGTCTACTGTGATAGCAGCAGATACGGGGCCCTGTGGGAGGCACAGGGTCATGGGCCATTGAGTACCATTCGTATGTGTGTGTGTGTGTGTGTGTGTGTAGTGTTGTGATGTGGGTCATTGAATGTCACTGTGTACTGACATCTCTGTCCCTCTTGTGTCTCCCTTCCCCACCCCATGCAGGATGTCATGGGTATGCCCTGTGTGCTGGAGCTGGCGAGGCAAGTGCAGGATGACAGTGCATCCATGAAGGTGGTGTACCCTTGGGGCTCTATTGCCGGCACTGGTGGAGGAGGTGGCTGCGCTACCTTTGGTGGACTGATGTGGAGGGCCAGCTTCATTTCGAGGTGAGATGGGGCTGGCAGAGGAGTCACTGTGGCGGGTCATGGTGTCATCAAGGGTAAATGTTTTGCCTGTGTTGCACATAGTGTGTCGTATAGGGCATGGAGAGAGTGGGGGCTCGGGGATTGCCAGTATGTCAGGGTCTGCCAACATGCTGTGTTGGGTACAGCAACAGTTTCAGCTCTGCGCAGTTGCCCCTGGTGTTGCCCACCATGACTTATGTGTGGTCACAGTGGCTCTGCGGAACACACTGGTGTGGGGGCCTCTGTAGCATCACTGGTGTGTATGTGCTGGGTGGTGCTGGCCCCGGGGGCGGACATGGATGCCATACTGTGTATCCGGTGCAGTTCGGGTGTGGGTGGGAGGCAGCCAGTCTCTCTGTGCTAACTGTCTCCTTTGTCTCCACAATGATACAGGGGTTCTTTGTGGAGGATGTTACTCTTCCACATGCCATGGCCCAGGAGGACAGTGGAGGATGTGGAGAGCACTAGCAGTAAGGAGTCTGTGGATGGTGGTTCATGCCAGAGGTGTCCGGGGACTGTAGTGGAGCCAGTGGCTGTCATGCCCCCACTGGTGGAGGCCCCCATGGGGGCTTCTGCAGACTGAGGGTGGGCGGGGGGCCCTGCTGTTTATGCTGGTGGGGGACACTGTAGTGGGGTGGGGGTTGATGTGAGCAGATTGTGGCCCGTTGCATTACATGGGTCTTGTACTTTCACCTGCTGCATTCTGCACTGATTTAGTAAACCTTCTGTTGTCATATCTCCATGTGTGCTCATTGTCTCGTGTGAGTGGGCCTGTGCATGTGTCGTCTTTTGGCTGGGTGTGGCTGTGCAGGTGGGTTGATGGTGGACAGTGGCGGGGGGTGGCTGTTTGTCCTTCCTGCCATTGAGTGCGCATGGCTGGGGCAGCTGCCCTACACCTGTGTCCGACTGTGTGTGTATGGGCATTGGTCATCTGTGCCAGCATGGGGGGGCCCCTGTCAGTGGGCACTGATGTGCATCCCCTTGTCATGCTGCTGTGGCTTGCTGGGTGGGCACAGCCATGGGAGTGACACATCATTGTGCCACCTGCGAGTGCACCGCATGGCCCACTGTGGTGGCCTGTGTGCAGCAGGCTGTCCATGACTCCCCTGTGTTGGTATGCCTGGATGGCCCTTGGGGCCGTGTGCCTGCTGTGTCCCATGGTGGATGGGTTCCTACGGTGCCACGCATGGGTGCAGCATGCCCCTCGCATGCTGATGTGTCTCTGTCCCATTGGCATGGCGCTGTCCTACTGCTGGTGTATCCACTTACGCGGTGGCTTACTGCAGCTCCTGGCCAGGTGTATGTTTGTGTGGCCTGTGCACAGTGTGTAGCATACCTCGCATGTCCATGCATGTGCTGAGCATGTTTGGATGTGCTTGTTACGTGGCCATGCCCCTGCATACCCATCGTGCTACCACCCTGTGTGGGTGCATGCCGAGGCCCTGTGCAATGGCTTGCATGCACATTGTGCATACTGCCACTGGGTTGCGCATGTGTATGCGACGTGTTTATGCACTGGTGCATTATGAATGCACCCTACGTAGGCCGCGCTGGCATTGTGCATAGGGTCCACTGTTATTTAGGGTGTATTGTCCAGATAGAGGTCAGCAATACAATCTAAAAACATGTGAAATATCTAGTCAACCAGTGAGGATCTGGAAAATGGGTCATTCTCTAATAAAAGTCTATCAAAAGTGTGTTAAATTTGTTGTCTAGAGTTCCTTGCATAATACTGCTAATTAACCAAACTGCGTTTCCCTTGAGACCAGAATTTGTTTAAAGTAATTCACTTGTGCAGCAGGCAGCTATGTATAGAGTAAGTAGTGCAGTTGGTTGCTTGGAGTTTTGTGCTTTTGCAACATATGGATTGCAAACCTGAGTGGCTTGTGGTGTATGTGGCCATTCATGCTCTTTTTTCCTGTTGAATTACCTTCCATTTGGGGTATTGGAGGCATGGAAAACCTCTTGAGAAAGGTTCCATCCCTAGTGATGCCACAGAGCACAGTCTGTTGGCTAAAAGTACCTTAGGGAAGAAGCCAGAAGGAGAAATGTGAACTGCTAGAGGAGAGGGAGAGATGGTTAGAGCAAGCAAATAAGCATCCAGATGACACTTAGGGCATGCACATTTAAATAGCGCTCAGTGTGCAGGGGCATGGTGCATGTCATCCACTGCCCCACTGAACCCCGAGACATTGCTTTGCTATTCATTGGCGCAGCGAGCAACTATGTATGGAGCGAGTAGTAGATTGATTGCTTGAGTATTGTGCTTGTGTAACGTATGGATTGCAAGCCTGAGTGGCTTGTACTGCACGCTGCCTTTCACACTTTCTGTTCCTGATGAACTACCACCTTTTGGGGTACCAGGGCATGGAAACCCTCTTGAGGAGGTTCCAACCTAGAAGTACCATAACAAAGATGGAGGAAGACCATGAAACAAAACAAGCAATGAAGAAAGTGGCCACCATCAAGATCCTACCCCAGCTAGTGGAAGAAACCTAACTACACCCTAGGAAGCTCATTTTATGACCACCAACACAGTGGAGGAAAGACCCCACTGTGGAGAAACCTCTAGGGATCCAGGCTTCGGGTCATCATCCTCCTGGCATTAGGCAAACTATTACTGACCTAGGCATCAGCTGGGCCTGCAAAAAAAAACACTGCATACTAAAGATGTGAGCTTCTCTTTCCAACAGAAGTCTTTCACCACTTAGGAGTTGAAGGTTTGCTGTCTCGGGGCATGGCTGAAGCCATGCCAAGGAACATTGGGGTTCAAACTCCCCAACAAAAAGGAGATGATAAGAAACAACTGCTTCAGGCCTGGCAGCCCAAAACTGCTCTGACAGGGCTCATTGATATAGGAAACAGATACCTTGAGGGGGTCAGGTGGAGCGGCATGAAGCCAGTGAGATGAAAGCATCCTGATAGTTGCAGCACAAAGCCAGAAGGTGAAAGTGTACTGAACATAATAGTACCAGAGCTAGAGAGGTGAAAGCATACTGTGCCCTAGAGGAACTGAGGTGGTGTATGCCCAATGAAGGAGGGTATGTCCCCATTGATGGTGGTGAAGCATTTGCATGAAGTCATTATTATTAGAATAGGAATGGTAGAGCGGTAAGGGTAAAGGTGAGACCCAAGGAGAAGGAAGAACACAACCTGGGCTGTCTGGTTGATGGGAGTTATGGAGCAGCAGAGTGCAGGCTCGAGGATGCCTGGCGGACTGTGCCCATGATGGGCAAGATGGGTAAACCCCAAGCTAAAAGGCAGCAGAAGCCCAAATCAAAACACAGGTGGTGAAGACAGCCACAGCCCTGGCCATAGTCAGGCAGCAGGGACCCAGAGACAGAAGCACAGCAAGTAACTCAGACCGAGGAGGGGTGTAAATCACCCAACCATGACAGCAGAAGGGGAAATGAAACCAGCAGGGAGAGGAGCCAGCACCCCCAGACTAGGCAGGGAGGTAGGACAAACAGATTGCAGAGGAGCTTGCAGCCAGCAAGGCAACCCAGGAAGACAGTGACTGGAAGCAACCTGGGCCAACAGGGTCAAGGCAGCAGGGTGATGGGCAAGGAAGAGTTAAAAGGCAGCAGACCAGCATGGCACAGAGGCAGGAAACTTGGCTGGGACCCACCACCTGGCTTCAGGAGGAGAACTAGAGTGTGAAGGAAAAGGAACACCGACTAATGGGGTGGTGCCAATGAACCTGGAAGCAGTCAGGCAGAAGTGCCACAGCAGGGCTCTGGAACTGGGTGGCCAGCACTGCACACCAAGGAAAGGAACACCAAGCAACTTGGAACGAGAAGGCTGCCCCAGGCAGTGGCCACATGGCAAGGTAAGGAGGACAGAGAGGGTGAACAGGAAGCCAGCAGCTACGTGGATGCTGCAAGCAAATGATTGTCCTGAGGATGCTTGGAGGAAAGCACATTCAAGTAGCACTCCGAAGGGTGTGGTGCATGTCACCAGCTGCCCCACTGAACCCCAGGCCTTGCCTTGCCAATGCTTAGCTGACAGAAAAATTATAGCAAAGAAATATGCAATCAAAATGGTTTGAAGTATATTTCAACTTGAAAACAAAGCTTTTCTTTATGAAAAATTTACCATGGCACAACATAGAACAACACAGTGCTGTGAATGGAACAAATGTTAAATAATGATACAATAATTTTTGATCTTTCTGTTTTATTGTATTTATCTGCTACAGTTTTCAGTCTATACCATATCAGTGGAGAAAGACACAAACCAAGTGTTTAATGTAGATAGATATCTATAGACAGACTGACTAATGGCCTGATCCACAGAAAAGCACGGAGTCCACGTTTAATGCATGCACATGGCTACATGGTGTGCACAGTCCACACAAGTGGTGCAATCCACACAGGCCAGGGGCATAACCAACAAGTGTGGGTGGCACTGTGTAGGGGCATGTAGGCACCCGGCCCAGCATCCATGTGGGACTGTACATATCCATTGCATACCGATTGACCCTTCCCTTGCCATATAAGAAAAGAAAACAAAACCATCACTGAAGAGTAGGTGAAAACATCTTTATTTCCAGGCTTGCCAAAACAGCTCGAGTAGAGAACAAAACCTCGACAAGTTTCACTCAAAGAAGCTTGATCAGGAGGATCTCTGATGATGCTCCTGAGCGAAACGTCGAGGGTTTTGTTCTCACTCGAGCTGTTTTGGCAATCCTGGAAACAAAGACGCCACCTACTCTTCAGTGCTGGTTTTGTTTTCTTTGCTGATCTTTGCCCTACTGAGCACGAAGAGTGTGTGGAGCGGAACTTGCTTGCTAGTCTTGCCATATAAGGCAATGCCAACCCTCAAGGACCACTACACAGAAATGTTGACTGAAGACAGAACAGGTGCGGTGCACAGAGAATGGCATAAATGTCACCACCGCAGCACAGTTGCCTGCGGGAGGGGGTCCAGGACTGGAAACTGCATGGCCATGGGATAGGGATGCTGGCAACCATGGTGTTGTGGTCTGTGGTCACTGTACCAGGCCATGGACACCCAATTTTATGGCTGCAGAGACCGCAGCAGAGGTGTGGACAACCTGACACCTGTACACCGCTATGCAGCATGAGCACAGACACATGGCACAGCAGGGATGAAAGCCAACCAGAAGTGTTGCCAGGAGGGACACCGATTCCCTGGATGGTACATCATGGACCCCCGTGCATGCCACCTAAGCAGCTGTCCCTGCATGGTATGTATGCTGAGTTCCATGAACTGGAACATCAGTGGATCTGACAGACAAGAACTGACCACAGACACCCTACGATTGTATCGCCACAATTGGATGACCTGTGCATGGAGGCTGTGGGTATGTGGTGAGCTAGTGGGCATCCACTGGTTCTGGATGGTGGCCTTGACTGCCTAGCTGATGCCCTTGGATGGGCCTCGACACCCCTGACACAGGTGGTACTGGCAAGCCACAGCCTACAGGCATCCCTCCACAGACATCCCACCTTGGTCTGACCCTATGTAAACAGCACAATGGATGGGAAGGTTGGCATCCATGAAGGCACCCAGTCTTGGCCCATGAGGTAACAGAAACCCTGTCACTGCCCCCTAGCCACAGGGGAAATTGTTGGCCAAGACACAGGGCAGCAGGCAACACAATGCACTCCTGCATAAGGATGCACTGCAGGAGTGAAAACACCTGTTCCACAGGTTGTACATCACTGGGCACACAGCACACACCATAGTAGACATTACTTATACTTGTATGCACACCACTGTATTGGAGTCCAGACCACTCCAATCATGGACAGCTCTGCTCACAGAGAAATCCCCATCAGTGTGAGAAGCAGTTCTGCATGACCCATACCCTATATAGATGCCGGTATCCAGTGAACAAGCCAACCGTGATTGAATGCTTTCAAAGGTGACTCAGTCACGACACCTGTATTCTGGGCTACCTGGCAGGGTGGCGACTGGATACAGGGGTAGGCGAGTACAGCGACAGGATGTTGCTATATGTATACACATGCATGGGGGGAGGGACCACAACATGGGATGAGTAGAAGGGGTGGGAGGGTGTGTGGGGTGTAGTGCGGCAGTCAGCTGCCAAGCTGGTCATGTGGTGTGGTGGGTAGGTGGAGGGCTGGGGTTGGGAGGTTGCCGGGTTCGGTTCTGGGCACGATAGTTTTTGGTGTCAGGTCAGGGTTTTTATTCTTTTTAGGTTTACACCCCCAGACATGCACCCCTAGTGTTGAGAATCCTTAAGTAGGGGGGGTGCGGGAGGTGAAGCCCCCTGTGAGGTGCGGTGCGGGGGGCACAGCCCCCTGCATAACATAGAAAACCAGTCACCGGTTTTCTAGTTGCTGCCAGTGTACATCACCGTAATTGATTTTTGGCGATGTACACTCGCCCAAACGGCGATTGCTATTCTGCGATCACTGTTATGACATAAAACCACGAATGCCCTGCCCAGTACCCCAGGGCATGTCTGCTGGCATGGCCTCCCCAGTTGGTCATGTTGTCCTCTCTATCACCGGCTTGATCACCGGGAGGTGGTTCAACACCCTCAGGTACATGTAGGGGATTCCAAACAACTGTACGGTGTAGCATGCAGCATGTGGTGAAGACCCTACACGCTTTGCTGGGAGAAAGCAACAGTGTTCCCCTGTTTTGGTCCAGGCACCAAAAGCCCATATTCAGCAGACAGAATACCCTCTTGATGATCTCCTTGTCTGGTGATGTGCCTCATTGACCTCTACTCCACCTTGATCTGTGGCTGCAGGAATGGGAATATCAGGAATCTGTGTAGAGGGAGGACAGTTAATGTGCACCCATATGGGTCCAGCTGCCTGCCCTCTCTTCATGTCCCACTTACTGATGAGGCACCCTGGCTGGCTGACATTGCATGCAGTAGCACCCACAGTTCAGAGTTCTCCATTATGTAGCAGTTGTGTATTGATCCTGGCTACCTGTCACAGACATGAGTAATTGCACCTACAGCATCCTACATGGCCTGCATGTTCATACTGTGATATAACTTGTGGTTCCTGTATGCCTCCACTGTCTGGGATAGGGCAATGAGCACCAAGTGTGTACAGTGAATGGAACTGAAGGTATTGGGCATGCAGCCCACCACATAGAATGCCACCTTAGTCTTCCTTGGGTCCTGCTCAGTTCACGAGAACCTAATATAGTCACTTCAGTGTTCCAGTTGTGCATCTGTCACCTGCCAGAGGTGCCTGCTAATGGATGACTGGTTTATATTGGTCACAACCCCTATCATATATTGGAAGGTATCTGTTCTGTTGTATACCAAGCCCATTAAAACTCATGCCCTGATCTCAAGTGCATGGCTGCCGCATGTTCTAATCTACAGCAGGGGCCCAGCAGCTGGCACAGCTCCCCTATTGTTGCCATATTGAAGCACTGCCGCTTTCTTAGCATAGCTGTGTATGTCCTTGGCTGGTATATTTATTTGTGGTGTACATGGTGCCTACAGCGCTTCCCCACCTTGTGGTGCATCTGCAGGGATACAATGTGCATCAGGATGCCATGGCATATTGCTGCACAATTCCCTTACATGTGGACCTGCCCTGCAAAGTAGCACCTCCTGTGGGCCCCTTAAATTAAATGTCAGCTGTACACTCTCATGGCCAATTACTATCTGGCTGCCATTGGCCTATGTGGGCAGGTCCTATGGGTGTGACATTACAGTGCCACAGCAGGGCACACATATGTACGGGAGGGGATTTGGGGTTCTGCAGATCTAGTCAAGATGCTCTAGACTCAGCTGATGCAGCTGCAATCTACATGGGTGCCACTCTTTGCCTGTGTACTACTTTGTCTTATTCGCTCCCATGTCCCACAGTGTTCTGATAATGGGAGACTTCAACATGCCAGATACAGATTGGTCAATACCAGCAGGAACATCTGCCAGAACTAGACTCATAGTGGATTCCCTGCAGGAGGGCCTCAAACAACTGGTACAGCAACCCACAAGAGACAGGGCTATCCTAGATCTAGTACTGACTAACAAAGAGGGATCATAGATCTCCAGGTAGAAGGTCACCTGAGGGCCAGTGACCATCACATGATATGGTTCAATTTGGCTACTACATCTAAATCATCCCATTCAAAGGAAAAATATGGGACTTCAGAGGAGCTGACTTTGATAAGATGGCCAACAGAGTTAAGCTAGCCCTGGCAAAAGAAACACAGGTGAGGAGGTACAGGCAAAGTGGGCAAGCATTAAGGATACAATACTTGATGCAACATCCCATTGTGTTAGACAGAAAAGGAAGTGCAAAGAAGAAGGAAACCACTTTGGTTCTCAAATACAGTAGCAGAAAGGTCAGAGCCAAAGGCTGGCCTTCAGGAAATATAAGGGAACACAGCGGGATGAAGATAGGAGGCATACCAAACTGCCCTAAGGAAGCAGGTAAGGCAGTAAGGCAGGCAAGTCCCAAACTGAGGAAACACTAGCACGAACAGTAAAAAAGGTGACAAGACTTTCTATAGATACATTAGTGAAGAGAAAGTCCAGAGGGTATTGCTAAGCTTAATGGAGAAAGGGGCATGTGAGGAGGAGGACCCTGTAAAGGCATCTATCCTAAATAGATACTTTTGCTCAGTATTTACTGAAGAGAAGGTAGGCAGGGCCCACAGCTCAGCATCATGGACACAGGGGAGGGAGGTGAGCACTACTCCTTCACAAAAGAAAGGGTCCTACAAGAGCTTGCTAAGCTCAGTGTGGATAAGGCAATGGGACCTGATGGCATACATCCCAGGGTACTTAAGGAGCTAAAGGAGGAACTAGCAGAGCCATTAGCAGAATTGTTTAGTGAGTCTCTGAGCACAGGAGGGTCCCAGAAGACTGGAGAAGGGCTCATGTGATCCCGCTCCACAAGAGTGGTAGCAGGGAGGAGGCGGGGAACTACAGACCAGTCAGTCTTACCTCAGTAGTGGGCAAGATTATGGAGGCACTCCTTAAGGAAAGGATAGTGCAACACCTGGAATCCATAGGGCACAGGATCCAAGACAGCATGGGTTTACAAAGGAAGGTCCTGTCAAACTAATCTCATAGATTTCTTTGACTGGGTAACCAGAGTGGTGGACCAAGGGGAGCAGTTGATGTCGCCTACCTTGACTTCAGCAAAGCTTTTGACACTGTTCCACATAGAAGATTGATAAATAAGCTAGGTAGGCTCGGGTGGGTCAGAAGTTGGTCAACTGGGTGGCAAACTGGTTGACTGGCAGAAAACAGAGAGTGGTGGTAAATGGTATACAGTCAGAAGAGATGCAAGTCACAAGTGGGGTACCTCAGGGATCAGTCCTGGGGCCAGTCCTATTCAACATCTTCATTAGTGACCTCGCAGATGGACTAGAGGGTAAGACTTGTCTGTTTGCAGATGACACCAAGATCTGCAACAGAGTAGATGATCCAGATGGGGTGGGCAGAATGAGAAGAGATCTGGATAAACTAGCAAAATGGTCAGAAGAGTGGCAACTGGGATTTAATGCAAAGAAGTGCAAAATCATGCACATAGAAGAGAAACCCTGAAGCCACTTATAGGCTGGGAGGAGTTGCTAGCAGTCACAAAGGAAGAAAGAGACTTGGGCATCATCATCACTGATGACCTAAAATCATCAAACAGACCTCTAAAGCAGTAGGTAAGCTGGGGGTGTTAGGGTGTATTAGTAGGGTATCACAAGTCGTAAGAGGGAGGATAATCCCTCTGTACAAGACACTGGTTAGGCCCCATCTGGAGTACTGCATGCAGTATTGGAGGCCACACCTTCACAAGGACATTAACCAAATTGAGGCAGTCCAGAGAAGGGCAACCAAAATGGTGCAGGGACTGCATCAGAAGACATATGAGGACAGATTAACGAGCTCAATATGTATACCCTTGAGCAAAGGAGGGAGAGAGGTGATATGATCGAGACATTTAAACACCTTAAGGGCATAAACAAGGTGAAAGAGTCTAACATGTTTAAATATAAGAAAAATAGCAGGACAAAGAGGACACAGCATGAGATTAGAGGGAGGCCGATTAAGGGGAATGTGAAGAAATTCTTTTCACAGAAAGGGTGGTAGATGCATGGAATAGCTTACCACAAGAAGTGGTGGCTATGAATACAGTGCAGGGCTTCAAACAGGCATGGGATAGGCATAAGGGAGCAATACAAATGACTATGAATAGATAGGTCACTGACAGAGCAAAGGCCGATGGCACATTTATAAGGTAGAAAAAGAAATGGGCAGACTGGATGGGCCTTGCGGTCCTTATCTGCCGTCAACTTCTATGTTTCTATGTTTCTATGATTGCTGCTCTTTATGTTGTTGCAGGGGTCACCAGATCCAATTGCCACACTAATGCTGTGGTGGAGGTGGCTGAGAAAACCAAGGAATGCACTGTCCCCCTATGACCACCACCTGAACCAGGATCCTGTAGAGTGGCCACAAATAGACAGAGGAGATGGCGATGGTGTGGCTGGTCCTGGACCAGTATAAAGGAGAAAGCTGGGCTGACATAGGATGGAGTTACTCGAGGAGTTCATACGGCCACATAAATACCACTGAGCTGGACAGGATGTATGTTGGTAGGAGCAGGGACATCAATGAGGGAGCCTGGGTGTGGTGCACCACAGAGTGTGGCAGACACTGAGCATTACTGTGCCATGGTGTGAAGGAACATTCTGGCATGCAGGATTGACGATCTGTTGCTACTGGAGTCTCCACTGCTTATTTCCCTGAGACATGTCCATGTTTTATTTCTGTACTCCACTAATATCCACCAGTGTCCTCCATTGTTTCTGGGGTGGGTGGGAGGAGCCAGGGGTGTGTGTGGGTGCTGGGTACCAGGTTCGTGGTGGGCCATGGCTATAAGGTGGAGTGTGGGTGTGACCCTGGTGAATTCCATGGTGGCATGGCACAGTGGCCACAATGTGTGCATCCTTGTATGCCTTGTGCTGCACGACTGCCTCCCTATACAGCAGTCCATCACCTGTGCAGTCAAGGGCCCGTACCTATGCCCACGCAGTGGCATCTAGGGGGCTGTAGATCAGTGTTCCCCCCTGGAGCAGGTGCATATAACTGACCATGCACTATGTATGTGCTGCATGGCTCCAGCATGCAGATGCCTCCATAGTTGGGCTGCAAACCCTGGATTGGTGTGTGTGTGTGTGTGTGTGTGTGTGTGTGTGTGTGTGGGGGGGAGGGTACATAAAATGTTTAATGTGTATCACCCTGCACTACTCTTGCATGGCTGCATAGGGAAGCTGCACCTTTTGTAGATCAGGACCTGACTGACACATCATATATATATAGATATATATTATAGGGTTGCAGTAGTGCCCTTAGAGTTAGGGCTGAGTAGCCTGTGCATTGTTAACCCCCTAACTTTGCACATTAATATCTTTGTCTCCATTTCACGGAATGAACTAAAATGCTCAGGGTTCAACCGTAACATTGTTTTACTAGCCCTGAACCTAGTGCAAATTGGCTAGGGCTAGTGCAGCTAACCCTCTACTTGTCCGTCTGGACTACTGCAGGTTTTCATGGCTGTTAATGATGTTGAAAAAGTCTCTACTTTAGCAGACTGTAGTCCTTTTGCTAATCTCCCTTAGTGTTCCAGGTGGCCTGGTGTGATTAACAGCTTATTAAGAGCTGCAATTATCTGGCAGTTTAAGAGGGGGATCCAACAAAAGACTCAATGTGAGTCATTATCACTCAATTGTTAGGACATTCAGCTAGTGTGCATGCTCTGATCAATGGCAGAGTGCTGTTAAGTAACTAGCTTCCAGTTTGCTGAACTAGTGTTTGATTAGTCCCACAATATTAAAACCAGTGTGCCTCATTTCCCAACTTTTTAAGTGCCTGTATCCAACACTGCAGGGACAGAATGCTATCATGTATACACGGTATGCCCAGCCAGGTGGTCTGTCCACTCTATACTTTCTCTGGACAGCACTGCAGACTAGGCTCTGAAGTGGCCACCCATAGACCCATAGCTGCCATTACTGACTGGTGTATGGTTCACAGCTCCTCTTAATGGATCACACCAGTCAATGCTATCAATGCAGTACCACCAGTATGAAATTTCATTCTAAAACAATGCTTTGGAGCATGTATGGTACAAAGCAAAACCTTAGTAAAATATATAATTTGAATGGTTTAAATAGGCATTCCTGGTATGCATAGATCATCCTATATAGAAAGAGAGTAGTACAGCATCATGCCTGTATACTGCTCCCCTTTAGCTGATGAAAGGACACTGTTATGAAAAATCTGTTTTGTTAGGGCAGAGCATGTTAAATCAATATTTTTTGCCTGGTATATATAAACAGACATGTCAAAGTTTCTTACAACCCAGCCCCCTGTGTTTGTTTAACTCTCTCCAAAGAAATCCTAGAACTGCCCCTGGCTCACTTCGCAGTGTAAGAAAACTTCCAGAAGTGCAGTTCTGGTTAATCACAGGGTGGGGGATGAGAGTGTCTTTCTCTGCCTGATTCTGTACATTGCCCTGCAGGTCAGGGTGGAGCTTTGGTGACGTACATGATGATGTTGGCTATTGTGTGTGCAGAGCTAGAGCTGCCTGATTGAACATTTGCTATTATGGTATTCTCTGGTTTGGCGGGAAGGGGGTGAAGAAAGAGGAAGCAAGGGGCACATGGTAAAAAAACAAAACAATGGGGGTACACACTGCATGTGATTGGACTGCAGTCTTTTATTTTTTTGCTGGGGCAGAAAGCAATGTGGGAGCAGGATAAATATGCAATAATCAGAGTATTTCTTGGCTTGCATTTTTCCTGTATAACCGATCAAAATTGACAATTATTATTGTGGGCTAGTGCAACCATCTGCGGGCTAGTGCAATTTTTAATCAACTTGTCTGGCTGGCTAGTGCAAAAAAAAGTTAAGGTTGACCCCTGAAAATGCTACATGTGTTGTGTACGAGGCAAGGTCTTGATGTGTGGACATTTTGTGACAGTAGCTGAGAGCATTCTAAGATCTGTAGCTGTCATTTTTTGGAAAAACTTTTTTTCCTATACTTAACATGTTTTTTTGCTCTCCACTACGGCCTACATGGAATATATTTTTTCCCCAAACTTGCAGGGGGCATGTGTCATGTCCTAAGGCAGTGCCTTTGGCAGGTCTGGTGTAAAAATATTAAAGGGTTCCAGAGTTATAAGGCTTCAAATTGTAATGGTTTCCAACCTACACATGCAATAGAGTGTTTGAGATAACATTCTGCAGCGAAAGCAAAAATTTGATGCCACAAAAGCGTGTTTTTGATTTAGCACCACTTGCTTGGCAGAGCACCAAACATTTTTTGTGATGTGCCAACCACCATCTTCTTGATTTTTTTTCCATGAACTAACAAACGTGCAAAATACATAAAAATGCTGGCGTTTTAAAAAACAAACATCAGAACCTAGCTAAACAGGACCCGTCTAGCTAGAGTCTGATGTTTGTTTCGTAACATTATGGCTACAAATACCTTTTCTGGGCACCAAAATCCTGGGTGCACAGCTTAGTGAATAAGTGCTTCCCAGCGTTCTCTGTATGAGAACAGTGGAATTTCTTCACTTCTGCAGCGCAGCTGAATTCATGCTGCCAGCTGCAGTGTGAGTCTGAGCTGTGGTTTACCTGGTGTTTGGTGGTGCCCTCCACTCTATTGCCGTTATTGGCAATTTTCATGTTGCCCTGGTGTCTACTGGCACCCCACCCTTCAATCACTGTCCCTTAATAATATAAAATTTCCTGGTGTCTAGTGGCATCATCCAACCCACCAATCATCCCTGTAAATAAATAAATATCTTCCCTGGTGCCTAGTGGCACCCCCACCTGCCAATCACCATTTCCTGATTTCTTTGGTGTCTAGTGGCACTCCCCACCTGCCAATCACTGTCCTTGTCATTAATGTATATATTCTCTGGTGTCTGGTGGCACCTCACCTCCCATTTCTGGCACAACCTGAAATGAAGAAACAGTTCCTCAATTTTTTGTTTTGTTTACAAACCTGTGGAAAAGAAAGGGTCCCTTGCCGATCAGCCTCACACCCCACCTCCGCTCAGCACACACCACCGCACATACCCTGTACACCACCCCACAGCCTCACTCACCTGAACAGGTCCCAGGTTCAAGACCAGTCTCCGATCGAAGACACGTCTTGCTGCTGAAACCAACTACTGTGACACGAGAAACTAAGGTAAATGCGGTTCAGTGTATTTCAAATGGGGTTTCAACTTTTATGCATAACGTAGACATTTTGACATTTTGACCTAAAATTTTGAACATGGCGTTTGGAACCCCTTCCTACCATGAACAATATGACTGTCATTATGCAACTCCGCCCGAAGGTGATTTCACAGTTGCTTGGTGAATTCACCTTTTAGTTCGGGATTTGAAAATTCTTCCTGCCTTGTTTGTGAGGTGGGGTCATAAAAGCTATATTGAAGATTTGGAGTCAAAATATGCATAAATGGTAAAGTTATGACCATTTGTTATAGTTTGCTAGGCAACGCTCATAACTTTGGAAAGTTTAAATATTTTGACCCAGATTTTCAACACGGTCTTCTTATTATGCCACCTCATGTATGACACAGCTGTCATTTTTCAAATGTGTTTTTGCACCTGTGGTGTGGAATGGCATTCCAGCTCATGCAGAATTGCATTTGGCTGGGATTGAAAATGTTCTATACTGGGTACATGAGGTGGGCTAATAAGATGGCTATGCTGACAATTTGGTCACTGTCATCCTATAAATAGAAGTACAGGGCCGGATGGGCCCTGTGGTTCCAACTACATACATATACAGTACACATCTATGGAGGGATGGCCCTGCGCTCTCACAGGCAAATTAGGACACGATTATACTATCTCAGAAAGTAACGAAATAAATTGCAAAAACATTTGTCAATTCTCTAGTTAGGATTAAAGCGACAAAGGTAGGGAAATGTGACCTTAGGGTTTCCTACCCTAACACCCCACCCCCAACCCGTACACACCAACAGGCACTGAGGTGTGATTGTGGTCATCAGGTCTAATGCTCATCCCATTCTCCTATACTGTACCCATCTCAGATTATTTACTCACAGAATAGGGTGAGCGTTAGGGCTGATAAGCCCAAGGCAAACTCCTGACACCTGTTGGTGTGTGCAGGGTGGGGGTGGGGTGCTAAGATAGGAAACCTTAAGGCCATGTTTCCCTACCTTTATCACTTTAACCCTAACTAGAGTATTAATGAAGTTTCTTGCAATTTATGTATATGAGAGAGAGAGAGAGAGTGCACAAGAGAGACTGACTGACACACATCATATAGTACATATATATATATATATATATATATACACAAATATACATAGGTTGCTAAAAACTACGGTAATGCAGAGATTAAGGTTGTAAAATGCAAAGCGCACAAAGACGGGAAATGAAAATACATTAGGGATTTCAGTCTCCGGAGTATTTGCGAATCAGCAGTGGGGTCTTACTTGGGGTTGTCAAAGCTAATGCCTCAACAAATACTTTTGCTCAGTATTTACCAAAGAGGACCCAAGGGATGGCCCAGCCTTGAAAAAACATAACACCCCAGGACCAGGGGTAGACATGAGCCCCTTTACAGAAGCCGAAGTATGGGAGGCACTAAATAAACTAAAAGCAGACAAAATCATGGGACCAGACGAGATGCACCCCAGAATCCCTAAGGAACTGGGGGCAGAATTAGCAGCCCCTCTGGCACTTCTATTAATAAAATCCTTGAAGAGCGGTGTGGTGCCTGAAGACTGGAAAAAGGCAATAGTGGTTCCATGTCACAAATCAGGCAGCTGCGAAGAGGCTAATAATTACAGACCAGTGAGCCTCACATCTATAGTAGGGAAACTAATGGAGACACTGCTCAAACAGAGGATCATAGCATTCCTTGAAACTAGCGGCCAACAAGACCCTAAACAGCATGGTTTCACAGCAGGTAGGTCATTCCAGACAAATCTGCTCAAGTTTTTAACTATGCTACAAAAATATTGGACGATGGTGGGGCAGTAGATGTGTTCTACCTGAGACTTTAGTAAGGCCTTCGACTCAGTTACACACAAAAGGCTAGTAAAGAAGCTTGACCACACAGGGGTTGGTCCAGAAGCAGTCAGGTAAAAACTGGTTACAAGGCAGAACCCAGAGGGTACAGGTTAATTGAATGCAATCAACGGAAGGCAGGGTGACCAGCAGGGTGCCCCAGGGCTCAGTGTTGGGGCCTCTGCTCTTCAGTGTTTTTATAGCAGACATCGCTGATGGACTGGAAGGGAAGGTGTGTCTGTTCGCAGATGACACTAAGATATGTAACAGGGTGGACACCTCAGAAGGAGTGAGCAAGATGGAAGCTGACCTCAAGAAAGTAGAAGCATGGTCTGGAGTGTGGCAGCTGAGATTTTAACGCCAAAAAGTGCAAGGTCATGCACATAGGAAAGAAAAATCAAATAAAGGAGTATTACCTAGGAGGCGAAAGACTGGCACCCTCAAACCAGGAATGAAACCTGGGAATCATAATCTCAGATGACATGAAGGTTAGTAAGCAATGTGAGAAGGCAACATTGAAGGCCAACAGAATGCTGGGCTGCGTTGGGAGGGGGGAATCACAAGCAGGAGAAGAGAGGTGGTACTACCATTGTATAGCTCGCTGGTCAAGCCTCACCTGAAATATGGAGTCCAACTCTGGAGGCCTCATCTCAGAAAGGACCTTGACTGGGTGGGAACAGTACAGAGAAAGGTGACAAAAATGATTCAGGGTCTGCAGGACATGTCCTACGAGGAAAGACTTACAGAAACTGAATATGTACTTCCCTGGAGCAGAGAAGAGAGAGGGGACATGATTGAAACATTCAAGTACATAAAAGGCATTAAGATACAGGCACAGGAACTTTTTCACTTCAAGAAGGGCTCCAGGACCAGGGTAAATGACCTCAGGCTGCAAGGAGGGAGGTTCTCTACCAACACCAGAAAGTTTTTCTTCACAGAAACAGTAGTGGACACCCAGAACAGCCTCCCCCAAGAGGTTGTAGGAGGTCAACAGTGTGGGGGGAATTCAAGAATGCATGGGATAGACACAAGGGAGCCCTGACTACAAAGGGCAACTAGAGTCAAAATAGGTCTAAAACAAATGGGCAGATTAGATGGACCTAGCAATCTCCTTCTACCATCAACTTCTATATTTCTAAAATGCTGCAAACAGAGCATGCACAAAGAGATGATCCAAACCAGCATCCTATAGGACTGGGTAGTTATTCTTTTGCTAAAAGGTGCACTAAGGTTATTGGGAGATGGGTTAGTCAATACTCAGAAAACTGAAGCATGCAGCAGTATTAATGTCTAGATCGACTGCAGGGGATAGTCATACAGCATCACCATGTTTCATGGCAAATCTGAGCAGCAATATGAACGAAAGACAGACCTAAAAAAGAAACATTTTTCAGGTCCCAGGAACATTGCAGAGGGTTGTATAGTGACACATTACTCTGTGGGTGCCATTGTGAGGTGGCCGATGCATTTCATATTGTGCGCAACAAGATGTGCCCATCATAAATAGATGCATGCTTTTTAACAGAATGGGAGTATAATGTATTTGGCAGTTTGGAGATGGTTGCTGTGTAATGTATTTGGTGGTTTTTGGACTATACGACACAGCTGTGTCCTATAATGCAAAAAAGAAACAAAATACATTATACAGCAGTAAGGGTTGCACTATATAATGCAGCTGTCATTTGTTAAAGGACAGCTGTGTCGTATAGTGCAACCAGCTCTAAATCACCGAATACGTTATATGGCAGTAAGCTTTATTCCTCAGTTTGTGGTTAGGATTTTGAAGAGTACGGACATGTTCCAGTCCACAGAAGATGACAGCGTACGACTTCCAAAGCTAAGTATTGGGTAAGGTGGTGTCGTCGGTGTGGGGTGGTGGGCACTCAGCGGGAGAGTCGGGATGGGGGGAGGGAAATGGTGGCGACGCATAAAGGACTGTTTTCTTTATTTCAGGTTTAAATAAAATTGGAAAAAAGAGCTGGGGACAGTTTCTTTCACAGGTATACATATAAAAATTTTTCCATATAGGTGTTTATCCTACTGCAGCAGATTGCAGCTGCTTGTCCACCAGCCCTACTGGACTGCAGGGTATTTGGTTCTTGAACATGATGTGTGTCCTGGCAGATCCCTGGAGATGGCTCGGAGGCATCATCCTGCTCGGCCCCCAGTTTTCCACATTTTGTTCCATCCTCAGTTACCTGGGGCCCCAGACAGAGAGGTGCATGTGTGTGGAGGTGCATATGTGCCCTCTTGCTCCAGTGACAGCCTCTTCCTCCCACCCCATTGGCCTAGTGCCCTGGCTCCCTCAGCTTGCACTGCCCCTGGCCTCCTCTGTGAGGCAGTCAAGAGCTGAAGGAAGCACAAATACCTTCCCGTAGAAGAGAGCTGCCTGTCAGCAGGCAGCTCAATCCTGCAGTGCTCCCCCCACCCATGCTGACCTCCAAAGGCCTGTACTCTTTCCCGAACACGGGTCGAAAGCATGGTGAGAGGTAAGGTGTCCAGTGCCTCAGCCCTCTGTATCACTGGGCCAGCTTATACATATAAAATGTATCCGTTTTGGGACACTGGGACATTAAAAATGCTGAGGGGGCAGTCAGAAAATCAGTAAATAAATAATTAAACAAATACATGAATGAATACACTGGCACCAGGAATTGGAGCCCCTAGATGTGCAGATACAGTTGAAGGCACAACACAGTCAGGATGGTGGTGCTACAATCACAGTAGCTCTGTCCCTGACCAATGGTGGTGACAGCAGCAGGGCTTGCACTACACAACACAGCTGTCATTTATTAAAGACAGCTGTGTCTTATAGTGCAAACTGCTGCTTTCACAAAATTCAGTTATGAATAGAACATTTATTTTTGAACTGCACATGCTCAGAAACTGAACATTTTTATTAAATATTTTAAAAACTACTTAGCAGCAGGACCTAAAAACCACAAAAGCATACATCTTGTACCAACCTCTATCAAACCTGACAGTTTCAGGTTTCAAAGCCTCCTATTTTTTGAGTTATCAGGTGGCAAAAAAGTCAAAACATTTTCAAAAATTGAGACTTTTGCATTTTGTGCACCTCTGTAACCTTGCCTCCCCTGAACTAATCTACATGAAATTTACAGGATCAAGATGTCCTGGCACAGAGGCTGTGCTTTCCAAATTTCATGTAAATCAGGTGAAAGGGCAAAGGTATTAAGGTGCAAAAATTTGAGTTTAACATAGAAGTGCTTACGCAATCCTAATATACAGGCGCGACTGTGCTTGTATAATATATATAGTTTTCTGTAAAATAAACCACTGCTGACACCCCCTGACTACACCGATGTCTTTATGTTCAGTAACCTAGTCTACATACTATGACGTGGCCACAACTTAGTCTACATACTATGATGAGGCCACTTTGCTATTTTGCTATCTATGCTCTCAGAAAAATAACAGTATTTCAGTACAATAGTTTAAAATAATATATTTAAACCACTTTACCCTTCTTAGTTTTCTCAGCTATAATCTGAGGACTCACCACAAAACTGAGGCATTTTAATTGCTTGTACTTCTTCACCCATGGGTGTCTACCATTGAGCATGTGCAGAAGAGTACAGGTAGCGCTCCACACGTCAGCCTTTCCATCATATGCTTCACTTTGCTACTAGGGCCATGTGTGTTTGAGTCCCTTCCATGATTTCACCTTTATAAAGCAAAACAACATTCTGCACATGTTGGCAAATATATTAACCAAATTATTACATTTTATATTAGCTGCTTAGTGAAACCACTGTCTGTGACTAGAATTACATCCGGTATGTGTATAACAATGTCTTGCCTCCCTGTAGCTAAATTTGCCCTTAATCAGGATGTAGCATATAAGCAGTAACAGACAACTAGATATGCAGAAATATAAAATTAATATACGCTTGTGATTATTTGTAAAATAATATTTCTTGCTTTTATTCAAGTACTGTACTTTTTTATTTGTAATTTCGTCTTTGGCTGTCTGATTGTTCCCCTACCTCCCCAGCCCACTCAGCCCCAACACCAAACTTCAATGGGATTTACTGACTCTGACATCCCCCATGGCTTACCCGCTATGGTGAGGCCAGGGGGAGAAGACCATCCTCCTACCTGGTGTCCACATCCAGATGTAGGAGCCTGCACAGTCAATGTGGGGCCTGCGGTGAGTGAAAGACTCATTACGCTGCTCAGGTTTTTTTTCTCTATTTTCCTCCCCTGGGGGGGGGTGCCCAGCATGTAATGATGCACTGTGCTTGTACCTCTGCATGCGCACACATGTCAGCATTGAGGGCAGCTTGATCTATCTCCACCAGAAGGCAGCCACCAAGTGGAACTCCAACCCCCTCCACCCCACCCAAGAGAAAAAGCAATCCCTTGGACGTGCATTCCTCTCCCCTGGGCCAACCCCTGAATGGCGAAGTCTCTTGAACTGCAGTTGCTGGGGTTGCAGTTGGTAGCATTATTGCCACACAATCAGGCTAGCCCCAACCCAGCAATGTGTTTTAAAATCTACTTTAATACAGTGTTTCTTTTAACAGTAGTTCTCCATTCCTCTTGGAATAGCTATGTGGGGTACACTTTAACTTGTCAAGTTTTATTTTCTGATAAAGCAAACTTCATTTTATAAATAAGCTTTTGGAATATGTTAAATATCCAAAGTGTTTAAGTGAGTTTATATTACACCATAATACATTTATTATTACTACAAGTTAATATACTTATTATTAGTATATATAATTGTATATTATAAACATTTAAATTTACACTTAACTCAGTCAGTGATAAAGTCTATTTTGGAATATATGTCCATCCACTTTTACATTTGAATATCTAATGCAGGCTAGATGTAGTGTTTGTCTAATTAGCAAATGGATAGAGGGTCCATGATCCCAAATAAAACTGCCATTTACTTTTGCAGTAAATTTATTTCCTTTACCAGTCCCCAGTGTGACTGAATGCCCCCAGCCAGTAGCCATGTCACCTCAGCTTTCCACTGGGACTTATGGTCACACTTCCACTGTGGCCCAGAAACTTACCTGGTGCAGAGCCTGCAAATGGCTGAAGATAGTCGAACCAGAGACTGCATTTTCCTCCATTTTCTGTCCCCAGTAGAGTGGACATGCAGTGTTACCAAGACAGCCCTGCCCACACTCCCATGCACAGGATGTCAGTGGCTGCCACTCCCCTTGTCCCTGACATAATGATCCTTGGCTGCTACCCCTAGCCATCGCTAGGGGCCAGGCTTGTACTGGGTGCCATCATGCCCTCCCTGGGAGAGAAGAGCTATCCTCTGGATGCTCAGTCCTCTCTCTCTGTCTGGCACACCCCCAGCAACCCATGTCCACTCCCAAACCAGGGATTTCCAAAGCCTGCGTGGTTTCCAAAGCCTCAACCCTCCGCACTATTGGGCTGGCTAAAACTGCCATTTACAAACTATTATGTTGCTCATTTCAGATATGCAGAAACATGTCTTGCAAATTTCTGCAGGATGACTTCTTTTTGCTAATGACACAGCCCTTGTAAGTTTATGTGTTAGATTCTGAGTGCTGTAGAAATACATTGTGCTAAACATTTGAACCTGACTGATTTGAAAGAGACTTTTTACCTCTTGGTATATGTTTCTGCCCTGGAAGAATTTTCTTAGCAAAACTGAAATCACATAGGAAAATCTTCTCTTGATTTCCACAAAGAAGAATATTATCTCCTTAAGAATATATATACAAAAAAATATTGAAAAGATTATTGTTAGAATATTCCTTGAAATAAGAAAAATGTATTACATTTGATTTTATGAAAATATAATTTCATTGCAGCAGAATGCTATCCATGTGTGAATGCTAAAACTACTAAATTAGAAAACTTATGTTTTCATTTAAATCCTGATTGAATGCACATTTGCTGCATGGCACAATAACTGTATGGAAACAAGAACACGTGCTCTATGACTATCTCAAATTATCACAGCCAGAATATTATTTTTCTTTGTAGTGCCCAAATGCATAATTTGCTCACATTTTTACTTTGTTAAAATGCATTGATTTTTTTTATTATATAAACAATGTGATGCTACAGAGATTTTAATGAACTATTTGGATGGTTATAGCAAGTGTTTCTTTTATCATTGTTTTCTGCTACAGATATTTCCTCATTCATCAGCACAAAATTTCAGTTGTCAAATTAAAGATGTTATGATCATTTGCTTTTGGATCATTGGAAATATAAAATGTACTATGTATTGCTTTCTATTCTGGTGTATATCTATAAAATAATACTCCTTAAAAATGTAAAAATATTCCACTATGTTAACTTTTGTAACCACTGCCTCTGTTCTAAGTTCTCAAAACCACAGCATTCTGTGGGAAACAAGATATACCTTTTTTTCTTTGCATTTTATAAAGAACTGGGTTAAAAATAGCTGCTAATTACTAAAATGGCTTCATCACAAAGTAGGCTTAAAAGATCAGGAAAGGAACAGCAGTAAAAAAGCATATTGGTAAAACACTAGGGAAAGCCTAAGCAATGTTTATTTATTGAACATGTTGTTAGTGGGAGTGCATGCTCCCAGTAAAAGTAAAGCAACTTGGGCCCCATTTTCAAAAGGTTAGCATGGCACAAACTGGGTTTGTGCCACACTAACCGGGGATAGCTCCAGCTGTCGGGGTTGCGCCCATATTCAAATGCACATATGCACGATGCACCCACGACAGCGTCATCATGCACAATATTGTGCTGTGCCTAAACAAATGAGGGTTCCCTCATGCATATGCAGCACAGCACAATACTGAAAGCTTTCAGAAGTACTAAATGGCTGCCAGCAGTGGTGCAGTTTAACACTTCTGAAACCCAGCCCTTAACAGTGCACAGACCCCTCTGCCCACTGTCAAGGACTGGGTGCTCTGGTGGTTCAATGATCCTCCCTAGCCCCGATCCCTCTATTGACAGTAAAATCCCCAATTCCCTGGTAGTCTAGTGGTCCCCCCTCCCCAAGTCCCAATCCCTATTAGAATAATAACATATTCCCCGATTCCCTGGTAGTCTAGTGGTCCCCCTTCTCTGAGCCCCAATCTGTGTCAGAATAATAACATATTCCTTGATTCTCTGGTAGTTTAGTGGTTCCCCCTCCCCAAGCACCAAACCATACCATAATAATAACATATTCCCCGATTCCCTGGTAGTCTAGTGGTCCCCCTTCCCTGAGCCCCAATGCATGTCAGAATAATAACATATTCCTTGATTCTCTGGTAGTTTAGTGGTTCCCCCTCCCCAAGCACCAAACCATGCCATAATAATAACATATTCCCTGATTCTCTGGTAGTTTAGCGGTTCCCCCTCCCCAAGCACCAAACCATGCCATAATAATAACATATTCCCTGATTCTCTGGTAGTTTAGTGGTTCCCCCTCCCCAAGCACCAAACCATACCATAATAATAACATATTCCCTGATTCTCTGGTAGTTTAGCGGTTCCCCCTCCCCAAGCACCAAACCATGCCATAATAATAACATATTCCCTGATTCTCTGGTAGTTTAGTGGTCCCCCCCCTCCCCAAGCCCCAATCCATGGCATATAAATAACATAGTCCCTGAGTCCCTGGTAGTCTAGTGGCTCCCCACCCCGGTAGGCAGTGACCCATCACCCCACTCCCCCCCAACCCGACCGGGGCCAATGACTGGCACAGCCTTCCTCACATTGCCATGGCCAGCCACTGACTGAACTGTACCAGAGCCCCTCCCAAGCCCTGATCCATGTCAGAATAATAACATATTCCCTGATTCCCTGGTAGTCTAGTGGTCCCCCCTCCTTCATCCCGATCTGTGTCAGAATAATAACATATTCCCCAATTCTCTGGTAGTCTAGTGGTCCTCCTCCCTGAGCCACGATTCATGTAAGAATAATAACATATTCCCTGGTACAGTAAAGATTCAAACAGCAGGTAACAGATAGTAACGTGAGGACACACCTCCTCATCACCCCTGCATCACAGCCAAATGTTTTTGTGCAAACTATGCATTCTGAGCCTTGAGAAAGTGTAGTTTACAAGAAAATGTTTGGCTGTGATGCGGGGAGGGTGTGTGTCCTCACCTTGCTATCTGTTGCCTGTTGTTTGGATCTTTACTGCTGTTGGTGAACTTTTATCCTCATTTATTACTTAATAAAGGAATTTTTTCACTATCCTGGACTTTGGATGGTTCCTTATGTGGGGTGGTGACTGCGATGCTGAGCTTCCTCCAGTCATTGTAAGTACCTTTCTGCTTTGGCTCTGGCCTGTTTGTTTAGCTGCCTTTGCTTGCCTTTTGTGTTCTCACTAGCCTACCAGGGAAATGGGAAGTATTTTATTATACTGACATGGATCGGGACTTGGGTGGGGGAATATGCACTCGGGCCAGGCCCTCATGTGCAGATGAGCCCATAATGGGCATGCAAATGGCCCCATAGCACCGTGCATGCCCAGTAGGCTCATTTGCATGTTTGGGCTAAATATCACCTATGGGGGCCACGGCACTAACCAGTGTGTGCTGTGCTGTACCCATATGGGTGGTCTTCAGCTCCACACCCTGGTAGTAATGCATCAAACATGGCAACCTCTTGGTGTGCCCTGCACTACCAGAGTCCGATATTCAAAAGTGTGGTCAGTTCAGATCATGCTATCTGTTTGAATGTGCGCCAGGCAGCGGCCCCTATTTTTTCATGTGGCACAGCTTTTGCGTGCTCAGACGGCTAGCTCTGAAATTGGGGCCCATATCTTTAATTTTTCAATTATCTTTTGTTTAGAACTATCTTTTTATTAGTTATCAGTAAGATGCAACCAAATATACAATATGTTAGTAATAAATACACTTATGAAAAGCCAAAATAGGTATATTAAGGAGAGCGTGTCCCCTCCAGATCAAGGCCTAAAGTTATTTGTTATCTTACCACTTAGAGGCTTCCCTTTTCCAATGAACTTAATAAAATCAACAGTTAAGATCATAGCATCCTAATAGACAACAAATCTGCTCTTTTATACAACAGTCTCTTAGTTCTGTTTTTACTACAAAGTATTCACTACCTTTGACATCATTGTGAATAATATTGTATTTCTGCAGGTAGTCCAATGCCCTTAGGATACCTCTGAAATAATGGACTGCTTGACATGTTCTCAGTTTCTTCTGATGCTTTATCAGCTGACTTAGCGTTCCTCCTATATATATTAAACAGAGTACAACATGAATAAAGAGTTGATTAGATCTAAGCGAGTTAGCAGCATTGTGATCATTTGGAAATATCTTGCAGAAGGATTGCCTTTCTATTACAAAATATTGTTCTTTAACACTAGAGGTGTATTGAAAGTCATATGTTCAAGTTTAAGTTTTCAAGTTTATTTTATATTTTAACAGGATAAGACACTAGGAGAAGCCTGTTTTCAGGGCCGTCCTGCTTACAGAGCAGTTTACATGAAAGTGTTACATATATCTGACTTCAACATAGACACCAAGATTAAATACCAACACACACCTTGTTATTTACAACATTAATAACATTTACACATAAAAGGATAGAATTCCAGAAAATGCAGTCTTAAAACTTAGATAGGTTGGCATGTTGCATATTGTAGGGGGAAGAGAATTCCATCTAGTTGTTGCGATGTATTCAAAACACATTCTACCATATTTGACCTTTACATGAGGGATTCGCAAGTCTCTGCATTGAATATGTTGTAAGGAGTAAACTGATGAATTGAGAGTCATTTTAGCTGTAAGGTATTCAGGGGCCATCCCATTTGCACATTTATACAAAACGTTACTCAGAATTATATCTCTCCTTACTTCCAAAGATGTCCATTTTAACTGGAGGAGCATAGTGCAATGATGGTGAGTTACATATGGACCTGTCAATCTGAAAACAAATTGTGCCAAACGATTTTGGAGTCTATCTGATTTTTGCAGATTGTGATTACTTGTAGATCTATATATCTAATACTGCCATAATCAATTAAAGGATTTATTATTGTGTTTCTTTTGTCTCTTGAGTCATACAGTTTTTATGTCTGTGGAGGGCCACCAATTTTTGGGAAACCTTAGTGCATACATAATCAATGTGAGTATCAAAGTTTAACTCAGAATCAACCAATACGCCTAGATATTTATAAGAGCTAACTTAGATAAATTCCAATCCCCTGGCACATTTTATTACCATGTCAGGTGTTGGAACACTAATTCCTTTTCCTGATTTGGGTTTAAATAACATTGTGTTTGTTTTCTTTATAGTCAAGATCAGTTTATTCTCTTCTAGCCAATTCTCAAGTTTACTAAATTCCTGTTGAAGAGTTATTTCTGCAGTAACACAATCTCTCGCAGGACAGAGAACAGTAACATCGCATTCAGTAAGAATTCTGAATAACTCAGCAATAAATATGATGAACAGAAGCAGTCCAAATATTGAATCTTGGGGCATGTTTCTGCTCAATTTCTTATTCTCTGATGTTGTTCTGTGGGTGTACGTTAGTCTGGGTCACGCTTGAATATGGGCCACTTGGACCAGTGCATTTACCCAGATATCAAACAAATGAAATCAAATTCAATCACTGTACACTTAATGAATTTAATGAACTGTATGACATCTACTACTCTGACTTTCTGAATCTACTGTGTGCTTATTCTAGGGATAGGCTCACAGAAGGGTTTGCAGTAAGCACACTTTTTGTTCATCCAGCTTTTTGCCCCTGAACTGGCACTCTACTCCTCCAGTTTGATCTGTAATGGTCCCTAGTCCCATCCATTTCTCCCTCTCACTGCCCCTGACCAATGGGGAGCTGCACAAGGTGCTAGTGACTTTCATTTAGACACTTTGAGGTATGCAGGGTTTTCCCATGCTTGTGTCCCATACACAACCTGTACAGGAGTAGAAAGTAAGAAAATAATCAAATGTGGGAGGTGGAATACCACAACTTTAATTTCTGTGTGTTCTGCTTCTGGGTCTGGTATTTCACCTATTCAGAAAAGCAGTGTTACAGATTAAACTGCAGAGCAGCAGCATGGTGCAGTGGTGCTCCAGTTGAATACCAGAATAATGAAAATGGTTATTCCACCACCAAAACTGGATACAAAACAGGATGGAATTCCATTAATTCAAGCCCTGCTGCATGACACTCAGCAGTGCCATGCTAGACTTTGCATGCTCACAGTATAGCCCTGCAGAGGACAAAGCTCCTGACCTACTGCAGGGATTGCTGTAGTGGTGGAAACCTGGTGCTGACCCTCCTCTGGCTGCAAGCACTGCTGTGTGGCAGCAACTCCTTAGCTACCCAGCCATGCTGATGGCTCCCCAGTCCACTACTGGATCCAGATCCCTGGCGTAGGAGCACAACATGCTACCTTCTCGGTCATCAGTGGTCCTTAACACACTATTTTTAAAGTTTGTACCTACATTTTTAAATTACAAAGAACCTCTGTGCATAAACACTGAGGCAAGGGTTACCCCAAAGGGCATGTGGCTGGGAAACCAAGTTTCAAGAAAATACAAAATCACACATGCCCACACAATGCAAAGCATCATGGGCTGCATATGCAAATCACTGACAGAATTCTGTGGTGATTTATATACTACCAAATACTTTATGGCCTTCTACTTCTAATGTCAATGCTGTAGTTACGAGGTTCTTATCTTTAAATAGTTTTTATTTTATAGGTTCACCACAATATAACCTAGACAGACCGTCTTAGGGTAGCTGGTTTCATTCCACTGGGGTGTCAAACAGGCAGACATACTGATGAGTCCTGGTAGGATGAAACACGTGCCTATGTCATCTGTTGCACCTTTGCAAACTGTGTGAGAGGCCTTTCGCACCATGCAATTCTGCTTAAAGTTGAACCAGCATAACATTCTGTGGTGATTTGCATATGCAGCCCATGATGCTTTACTTTGTATGGGCATGTGTGATTTTGTACATTTTTAAATTGTTTCTTAAGAAGATAAATGCCACCACACCAATTTATAAGGACAGCAGCACAATTCATGGCTGTATTATTGGTTGGGAATATTATACTGGGTGGATGCAGTTATTTCCAAGAAATGGTGATCAGGAAATTAAGATACAAACTTTTAAAGTGGTGTGCAGGATATATATTTTCTGGAAATTAAGTTCCTAGAACCTGATTCAGACTTCTCATTACTATGACAATACTCCTGCTCTAAAGGGACACTTTTCCTATACCTGGAAACATAATGTTGAGCCTTTATATTTTTCAACGATATTACTGAATTTGCTGGTAGCAGACATGGTTGTAAAGGGATATTATAACTATGCAGAGTGATCCTGCTTTAATAAGTCCTTATCTGTTGCAACTTAGGATACAATATTTTGTTGTGAACTGTAAAATACAAAAAAGTAATCAGTCAAAACACAAACAAGCATGTAGGGGGCAAAGTTTTAAAAAAGAGACAGTGCTCTTTTAATTGTCATAGTTGTTTAAATCCAGTTTAATTTCTTTTACTTAAAAGCAAATCATTTATAACTGCCAAATTTAATCTAATGTTGAAAGTCCTGAAGTCCTTCTTCTCAATTCTGTGAACTCTTCTAATGAGAACAGTCTTCAGTATCTTAAAAGGCTAGTGGACTGGGGATCACGTGATGAGCTAGCAGGAAGTAGACGTTTAACAAGGCTCCCGAGTCCCAAGAAAATAGTTATAAAATATAAAGTTTTGGGGACCAAGAACCGAAAAGCGAGGAGTCTTGATTGTTCAGAGGTTACTGCAGCGTGGAAAGCGACTTCAGGCTCTCACGGAGGGCTTAAGATAGCACTACAACACCAGTGAGTTCAGCAAGCGAAATGGCCGAGAGGGAGCAAGGAAGCCCCGAGCCTTTGGCAGCGAGAATGCCGGCGACTAAACGCTCAAAACCCCACTCGCCGACTTCGGAAGAGCCTGAGGTCTGGAAGGCGGAAGGTCAGAAGGGGCAATCAACTTCACAGGATATTATGGAAATAAAGCAACTCCTGAAAGGGCTGGTCGCTGATTTTACAATTCTGAAGCCTGCCCTGCATGCTCTTACGCAGAGAGTGGGGGACGTTGAGGCCAGAGTTGCACCACAGGAGAGAAAAACGGGAACCATGGAACAAGACCTGATTAATTTGAAAAGACAAGTGAAAAAAATGGAAAATCGTCTGGAGGATCAAGAAGCGAGGAGCCGGAGGAATAACTTAATAATGGCTGGGCTGCCTGAGAAAACGGAAGGCTCAGATTGCGTTGTCTTCACGCAAGATCTTCTTTTGAAATTATTTGGGCCCACACCGTTCGGTGACTCCTACAACCTTGAGAGGGCCCACCACGCACTGAGAGAGACCCCCCCACCGGGAGCACGGCCTCGAGTTATCATAATGCGATTCCTGAACTACAAGGAGAAAATTCATGTTTTAAACAAAGTCAAAGCTAACAGAAATTTGCACTGAATGGGGCTTCTCTGGCTGTTTCAGGACTTGGTTCCCTGGTGAGGGAAACAAAAGGAGTATACCGACATAAAAAAAGAAGCTGTACATGGCAGGGCTGAAATTTAGACTGCAATATCCAGCCACACTGGTGGTAAAGCTGGCAAAGGGACAGAAAGTATCTCACAGCAGAAGAAGCCTTGAAAAACCTTAGAGTGGAGCTACCGGATTTGTTCAAATCGGTGACCTGAAGGGAAGAAAGAGACTGGGAAAACATTAACATGACAGTGGGAAAAGGGTTCTAGCATTGTTGGGGAAAAGAGATATCAGTGGGAACAATTTTCTGTTATTGAGATGCTTTCCCTTCTGGTATTCCCCTCTTTATGAGTGGGCAGAACAGGTTTGAGAGCTTTATGAGGTGGCAAAATAAAGCCCTTTCTTTTCTTTTTATTAGTTTATTTAGGTATTTGATAGGCTGCTGCAGACCGCCATGGAGATAGTGGCTCAAGCTACTGAGAAACAGGTTGCCCCATCAATAATTTAGAGTCAACGGATGATAGGTTGGTTTGAACCTGAAGCTAGGGGAGAAGAGGACACCACGGGTTCACAAGGGGACTCGGGGGCCGACTGGAGACATCTTGAGAGCTGACTCATACACGTTTCGGGAAGATTAAGGAGGGCGATCGTAGGATCGGGGGTAGTATGAGGGGGAATTATGGGGGGGAAGGAACGAGAGAGAAGCTAAGACATGCGATGTAAAGAAAATAAAAAGTATGAGAGTGAAGGTCAAGGGCGAGGTCGTAGTAGATGGGGTCACTTAGAATTTTATCATGGAATGTGAAAGGTCTCAGGGGGAGGAAGAAAAGACTGGTTATACTTAGATACATTAACCAGATGGGGGTACATATAGCTGCACTTCAGGAAACCCACTTATTGACGGATGAGCTGCATTTGCTTAAGAAGGGATGGGTGGGCAAGGTAATCGAACTGGATGTGCGAAAGCCTCAGGTGGGGTCAGCATATTAATCAGAAAGACTGCCTATATGTGATTGGGTTACTAATTTAGAGAGGATGGTAGGGGAATATACACAATGGGCTCATTCTTGGGACACCCACTGGTGTGTGCTTCAATCTATGGACCCATTCCGCCAAATCAGAATTCTTCCTCATTGAGGCTGATATTGTCACACTCCCACAGGGCTCATCCATCTTGGCAGGTGACTGGAATATATGTTTGGACAATAGGGTCGATAGGAGTCCCCCTTCCAATAAAGTACCTAGCCCCTCTCAAGCAGCACTACATAGATTTTCGGAAGTTACTGCACTAGTTGATCCATACAGGATTTACAGAAAAGGGGAGACTGAGATGACCTTTTATTCTGGAGTACATAAGACTTACACCAGGATCGACTTTTTTTTGGTTAATAGGGAAGTTTTAAGGGGGATTGTAGATATGTATACTCTTGAGAGGACACTTCGATCATTCCCTAATACAACTGATATGGAAGATAGACAACATTCCCCCAAGCCATTTCTGGCATCTGGATGAAGGTGTTAACAGTGGACAATATAGTAGCAAAATGGAGGGTAAACTTAAGGAAATTATTCAGAACCAAATCCCAACTCTTGAAGATAGGAATTTAGCCTGGCCCATCTGCAAGGTGCTGTATAGGGGATGGGCACAAGAATATACAGCCAGGCGGAACAAACTAAACAGGGCTCGGGAGGAATTCATAATGGGGGCCATTAAGTCATTATCACCTCTAGAAGGCTTCTCTAAGGAGATAGATAGTGAGCTAAGAGAACTAAAAGAGGAATTTAGAGGTATACTGTATTATAGGGCAGACCACTGGCTGGAAAGATTAAATGCTAAATATTTGCTGCAGGGGGGACATGCCAGGTCGATTATTGGCCCATAGGATTAAGGAGCGGGAGGCGGAGAGAACGATTGTGGCAGTGAAGTTTGGAGATGAGTTTATCTCGGAACCTCAAGGATTGGCAGATGCCTTTGCGGATTACTACGCTGCAATATACCAGAAGGGGGCTACTAGCTCAGTGACAGAAATCAGGGGGTTCCTAGATGAAATACCTTTGCCTAGATTAGGTCCAGAGCAGGCCCAGGCCCTGGCTGCCCCAATATCAGAGCTGGAAATTTTGGAGGTTATTAAAGACTTGCCAAATGGGAAGGCACCAGGACCTGATGGTCTTCCGGCCAAATTTTATAAGGTTCATGCAGCGACATTAATACCTTTATTGAAAGAACTCTTCTCAACCATTATGAATGGAGGGGTTCCACACCCTTCACTGTATCAGGCCTATATCACGTTGATTCCAAAATCAGATAAACCCAGACACCTACCTGGTAATTACAGGCCCATAGCTTTAATAAACCAAGATAATAAGATACTTACAAAAAGTCTAGCTAATAGGGTCTTGAAAGTTGCTCCTTTATTGATTAGTCAAGAACAAGTTGGGTTTATGCCAGGGAGGGGGGCTCATGATGCATTAAGGAAACTCCATCATATCTTAGAGAGAGCGGCTGCTTCAAAGTCCGCTATGGCTTTAATTGCATTAGATGCCGAGAAGGCGTTCGACCGGGTTTCCCATCAATTTTTATTTCTCACAATGGAGAAAACGGGGTTTCAAAGGGAGTTCCTGGGTGGCCTTAGAACTCTTTATGAAGCCCCTACAGCCCGAGTCCTATGCAACGGATATCTCTCCAAAGAGTTTCTTCTCAGAAATGGAACAAGGCAGGGCTGTCCCTTGTCACCAATTGTATTTAATATCTACCTGGAACCTCTGCTAAGATCCCTTGTGATGGATCCAAGGGTTCAGGGGATTGAAGTTTTGGGGATAGAGCTTAAACTATCGGTGTTCGCCGATGACATCTTGCTGCACTTAAGTAATCCGTCTGATAGCTTTCAAAATGCACTGGAAATTATTGGGAAGTTTTCGAGGGTGTCTAATTATAAGTTAAATTTGTCTAAAACCCAAGTTCTTCCACTCACAGTGCACACTCATAGGGCAGATTTTGAGCATCTCCAACTTAACTGGGCCCCGGAAAAAATTAAATACCTGGGAATCTGGATTTTGGCTAGATCAGAAGATGGGGTGGAGGAGAATGTGGGTAACATTGTGGCTAAAATTAAACAGGATATTGAAAGGTGGAGGAGGCTTCCTCTAAACTTCACTGCCAGAATGGGACTAATTAAAATGAACCTTCTGCCTCGACTGCTGTACCCGATCTGTCTCTCCTTATATTATCCCAAGGGTAGGTTCACTTAGTATACAAAGGATCATTTCAGAATTCTATGGGATTCAAACCCCTTAGGAGGAACGCGTCGCTTATCGCCGCCCCTACCTGGTGCATGAAGCCCCCTGATTTAATATCATATTATCTAGCAGGGCAATTAGGGTATATGGGACGGTGGGACAGGCATCGGGGAGATGAGGCATACACGCCAATATGGCTGCGAATTGAACAACTTATCCTAGAAGACATAAAACTCTCCCCAAGTGCACTATTATATGTAGATCCGGAGACTTTGCCTGGCATAGGAAAGCAATCTCTGATATATAAATCAGTCAAAGCGTGGTGGGAGTGGTTAACCCCAGGCAAAGGAGATCACAAAGGGCAAGGAACTGCCCATAGTGGGGAATCCTAATTCGCCTGGGAAATCGAATACTGAGAGGTCAGTGGGCATCACTGCTGTCGATTCCAAAGTGGCAGATTTTATAGCCGCAGACAGGGTGCTCTTGCCAATACAAACTAGAGACTGGGATTTTTTTAAAAAGATCCAGATTACTAACCTGTTACAGAAGTTCATGTGAGATGATAAAAATGGGGGAGGGAAAAAGGTGTTCACAAGGGATCATTTAAGGGAATTGGATCTTTTACAACATCCCCTATCCAAAGTATACAAGGCTCTATTAGACTATGTTTGCACAGAATCCGAAAATCGGATAATATATTGGGAAAAAGCATTATCCCCCCTGAGACCGGATTGGATAGAAATCTGGAAACATATGAAAGATTTGCCTATACCGAAGTATAATACTATGCAATTTTTTATCTGTTCAAATATCTACTACACCCCTGCTAAGTTGTGCTCTAGAAAACTCAGACAGACAGACCGGTGTTTTCGTTGTGGCATAGAGCCAGGAGACCTATTGCACGTATTTTGGACGTGCTCTTGAATTCAGCCACTTTGGGTTCAAATTGCAAAAGAAATGGACCCAATATTAAACTACTCGGAGTACATCAGCCCAGAGATATGCATATTAGGGGACTTGGGAAGGATATCGACGGGCTTAGCTAAATATCATGTGTTCCTTATGTCAGCTGTAGTTAAAGCATTTGTCTTAAGACACTGGAAGGAGGATAGAACTTATGGCTATGATCAATGGGTGGGGGACCTCCTACAGGTCTTGGAGAGACTTAAACAGCATATGCTGATGGAAGAGAAAAAGAAAGTATATGACAGAAAATGGGGAACCCTAGAGGCAGTGTACTCAATGCAGTTGAAAGGTCCTCGGGTTCAGATCTGTCTGTCTGAAGAAGAGTAACGGGTTAAATTCTCATAGGACAAAGTCTAAGGGGTTTGTCAGTGAATGGAAATATATGATTGATACTAGATAAGTTCTTTATATGTTTAGTTATAACTCTCACATAATCTTGTTTGCCTAGGTTATAAGACATGCTTTTTCTTGGTTGGGCACTTGTGTTTCTCTCTCTTTCCTAGGGACACAGTTACTCAAAGATGGTCCGGAAGAAGTACACCCATGGACTGGACTGGCAATCAGAAATAACAAATCGGACCACGGTTAGGGCTAGACAAATTCCGAACTCGAATAACGGATTCTTAGGTTACTTTAATGGGGAATGGAGTAAACTGTTCAGGGACAATAAAATGTAACTGTGATTGTACATAGTTTCGGGGATATATATATAGTTTCCTCATCCAGTTTAGGGATGTGGGCCTGGGTGTGTATCCTGGGATGTACGTGTGTTTGTGAATGTGTTGGAAACAACAATAAAATCTCAATAAAGAGGTTTAAAAAAAAAAAGGCTAGTGGACTGATATGGAAATTTGTTTGACTGTTACTTTACACAGTAACCATCTGCCTAATCTATGTAGACTATTATTAAGTTACAAATAGCATTTTATAGCAGACATAATGCTTTAAAGGGCTAGTACACCCAAAAAACAACAGACAGAAAATGTTAAATAATTTTAAACGAGGTAGGAAGTACCTTTATTTTAAAAGGAATTTTCTTTTCTTTCTTTTTACTGGTTTGTTCTACTTATTTATGTATTTGTTTATGTACTTATTTCTTTAATTGCTTCATTTATATCAGACTGTATCAAATGGCTCAGAACACCCTAGTCAGTTTAAATGGATCACTGCAAACCAACATAGAAGATAAAAACAACTTATTACGCTATACTGCTGATAAATCTTACATTACAGCAGTAGGGTGTAAGAGTTTGTTTGTTGAATTTTGTTGACCCGGAAGCCCACTGGGCTTAGAAGTCCCTTTTTCAGGGGCGCCCGGGGGGGGGGTACAGATGGTAAGCAATTGAATTTGAACCAGATTAAGCTGTTGGTGGTATTTTAGTGAATGAGGGAAATTTGGCTGGACACCGGGGAAATTCCCCTACTCTTTTCGATAAGTGCCATGAGATCCTTAACATCCACCTGAACTACCACCAATCCAGGCAGATGGGACCTCGGTTTAACGTCTCATCTGAAAGACGGCACCTCAGAAGTGCAGCACCCTCTCATGCTGCACTACAGTGTCAGTATTGGGATATTAACCCAAGTGCCAGATGGGAACTGAACCCACAAGCTGTGATCTCACGGCCTCAGAGGCAAGCGTGCTACCTACTGAGCCACTGACACTGCTAGTAACAGGTAAACATTCTAGGCAGACTGAATGGACCTCAGGTCATTTTCTGCCACCACTGTCTATGTTTCTATGCTTCTATTACAGCATAACAACAATTTATTAATGTGCTCTGTACCAAATGTCTGTCTCAAATAGAAGGACACAGTTTACAAAATAGTTTATTCTATTCAGTGCCTATGGCTAAATTATTTTGTGAATAGGGCTCATGGCTTTTAATGTGTTTTTTTGAAACAATGTACAAGGTGCAGTTTTAATAGTCAGTGGTAAGGAATTTCAATGACTTGGGGCTGGACTGCAAAAGCATGGTGTGGTGCTTCATGTTACAATTGTTGTCAAGGCTGCTTACAGCTGCACAGTAGCTTATTTATTTATTTTTTATTTTTCTATATAGATGTTTATCCTACTGCAGCAGGCCATAGCTACTTGTCCACCAACTCTACCGGACACCGGGGTTGTTAAGAATCTAGAATGCGGTGCTTGTCCTGATGAACCCCTGGAGCTGGCCCAGAGACATCATCCTGCTGTGGCCCCAATTGTTCCACATTTTCCCCTTCTTCAGTTACCTGGGGCCTGAGACAGAGAGTGCATGTACATGGAGGTGCGATCCACACTCTTGCTCAGTGATGGCCCTTCCTCCCACCCCATTGGCCTAGCACCCTGGCTCCTCGGCTTGCAGTGCCCCATGCCTACTACATAAGGCAGTCAAGAGCTGAGGGAAGCACAGATCCCTCCTAGGGAACAGAGCTGCCAGTCAGCAGCCAGTCCTACATCACCCTCCCCAATGCCGACCTCTGATGGGCCGTGTCATTCCCAAACATCGGGTCGATGGCGTGGTGAGAGGTTCAGTGCTGCAGCCCTGTGCTGCTAGGCCAGCCGTTATTTATTAATTTATTTTGAAAATTGATGACCTGGCAAGGCACACAGAGTTGAGGATCATTTTAGGTGTGAATTGAGGGAATTGAGGATACAAATATATAGCAGAGACACAGTTCATAGCTACAATGAAGTGCAATCAGAGAGCACAAATTAATAAAGGAGTAAGTGTAAAATAAGCAAGAAGCAACAAAATAAGGTGTTTCAGCCACCCCTACAATGGGTAGGAGGAAAATGCAAGGAGAACAATCAGGTAGAGGGAAAACAGGAGTGTGGGGAGGGAAAGCATAGAAAGATATCTTAGATCTTTTATTTTTATTTTCCAAGGAGATGTGAGTTCAGCGATAAGGGAATACCGCTGATGATTATTTCTCAGACTGAGGTGCCATTTGGAACACTTAGCCAGGTTTTAACAGAAAAATAAAACTATAGAAGGTTACAGTTAGAAGTTCATTTAGGACTCTAGACCACGTGTTCTACAGGCCATATAACTTCCAAGGAAAGGTTGCCACCTCACTCCTTAGTGCTGCTTCATATATGACTGACTAATATAGTGTATGGGTTGATGCTGTTGTGTGTAGAAATCCATACACTCAAACATGCTGTTCTGCTGCAGCAGTGACATAACTACTACAGCAAAATGACTTTTTGCTCTGCAGTAGTACTTGCATAACATTAACATCATCCCAATTGGCGGTTCTGCATTCATGCTACTGCTGGTCCCTGGCAGCTCCCACTAGAGTGAAGTATGTGGTCACCCGATACATCTACTGAAAAATATGCTGACCCTGACTGGTTGGTTGGAAAGCACTGATGGTTGTAGGATGGCATTGGCACTCTACCAGAGAGTGGAAAGCCTTTCCTGAAAAGTAAGTAACTGCCAAAACCAAATACTTTTCATGTTTTCTTTTACTCATCACAATATAAAATAACGTGAAGCAAACCACACATGCCAGTTAATTTCTTCCCACTTCTAAGTTACCATGACACAACGTGAACTTCGCCTTTGTTGTCCTTCTGCTATCATGGTAACCACTCAGTGGCAAAACAGCCTTGTTGTGTATGGTTAACCATACATTGTACTATATATAGTTAAGGGAGATACAGCTAGACAGATGGGGGATTTTAAAAGGAACAAAGTATATGCATCCTGTACTAAGACATCTGAATGCACATACTCTTTTAAAAGTATCTTATAATGTATTGGATACACCTCTGTAAATAAACCATCAATCAAGAGTTATTTTCCCTATATTATCTTGGATGAGGAATCAGCTTCATACAGATGCAGTATTACCACTTTTGAAGACACAACTCTGGGGTACTATTCTAGTACATTTCAGTGTGGAGAATATGTGGGACATAATTGGGCAACCCTCAACGTACTGTAGGTGAACCATACCCAGGTGGGTGTGAAAGAAGGAAGCACCTGAGCGAAAGACTAGACAGAAAAAGCATGTTACGTAATGCTCCTTAGTAAAGATCCTACATGTCAGTGACATAGCATGCAGAAGACTTTCTAATGGGCATGAACATAACAAATGGTCACCTGTAGATTTTAGTCAGACTTGAGGCATTAATATCCACCCTAAATGTTGGGAACATGGTGAACAAGAAGTGGGATGGGGTAGAAATCATTCAAATAAGTAGGACCCAATCCATCAGGAGTTAAATATGTCAACATCAGAATCTTTAAATTGATCATTTATCTAGGTGACAGTGAATATTCTTTACTAGCTGTATGTGTCGATGTTAACTAGTAGGCAAATCCATGTGAAGCACATTATAATAACTCATGTAAGCCATGCAAAAGCATGAATAACATCCCTAAGATCATCAGCCTCAGAAAGGAGCATAAATGTTTTTAGATTATAGAATCCCCTCTTGACAACTGCTGTCACTTAGTTTTCAAGTGATAACTTGTAGTCCCAAATAACACCACAATTATAAACATATGCCACCAACATATTGCTTAAGATTTCTGTCTGTTACCATCTTTGGAGGGTAGTACAGGCTGTAAGATTGAGATTGACAGTTAAGAAATGCACCTACATAAAGTAGTTCCACCTTGTCAGGGTTTAATTTCAGTCAATTCACTACCATTTAGTCTTTAATCTTGGTTAAATATTGACCTAAGAGGACACTCACAGCAGGATAAATTTTTGGTGCAAATAATGATTTAGCTTGGTATCATCTACATAGCACAAATTATATATATATATATGAAAGATCTCTCCTATTAACAAAATATTTACTGTAAATGGAATAGTATGGAGCCCTGTGGTATATAAGATCTGAGTGACTGGCTTTATTATTTTCTTTTTTAGTTTTTGTGGGCTCAGAAATGAGGGTTATACAATACTGCCAATTTTCAACCTTGTCCCTGGGGGAAGCAGGGGGATACAGATGCAAACCAACTGAAATCACACCAGATTAAGCTATTGTTAGTCTTTTTAGAAAATTGGAAAAATCTGGCCAGGATTCTGAGGACATTCCTCTACTCTTTTAAAGAACAGTCATGGGATCTTTAACATTCACCTGAATGACCACCAGGAAAGGCAGGCATAACCTCAGTTTAACAGCTCATCTGAAGGGTGGCACACCCCGACAGTACTGCACCCCCTTAGCTCTGTACTCGGGTGCCAGCATTTATTGTATAAGCCCAATCTCAATGTGTGACTAGAACCCATGACCTTCTGACTCAGAGGTGGATTGCTACCACCTGAACCAATGTGACACCATACTTTGATAAAAATTTCTCATCACAAGACACTGTTCTTAAATAGAAAAAAATGACTAGAACCATAATAACATGATTCCATCAAATCTCACTATTTTATTAAGACATTGTATTCATTTCTGATGGCCAATATTTTCAAACTCTGCTGGGAGCACAAGGAGAATTAAAATCATTTATCCCTTGCTACAAGAAGATCATTTATGGCCATAACTAATGTAGTCCTATTCCAAGTCTTAACCTATTCTTTCCCCTCATTTATTGATTAAGGTTCCACACTTATACAGAGAAAGAGAAGGATTTTTTTTCTCCTGTTGGATGGGCTTACTAATTTCCTTTGCTTACAGCAAAGTTGCCATTCTCTATTTGGGGTCAGCAATGTGTCTTAAATTATTTGCCCATCCCTGGTTGGCTTTAAAAAAAAAAGAATCTTACTATCTATAGGCACAGATTACTCTTATTGCTTCTATTACTGCTATCTGGTTCTGTTCACCCGGACCCATGACCTTCTATGGCTTCTGGAGTTTTGGTTATTATTCAGGCAGCACACATATGATTAGAATTGGTCACTTGAATATTCAAAGTCTAATGGCCAAAAAGTTCAGCTTTGAACTGTGGGTTAGGGACTACAAATTTGATGTTATAGCTCTAACTGAAACTGGGCTTATGAATAAAATCCCCTCTAGTGAGACCGATATTGATTGATATTCTCTTGTTAGGAGGGAAAGAGTGGGCAAAGGGGGAGGTGGGTGTTTATTTTATGTCTTTAAGGAATTCACTGTCTCAGCCGGGTACTACCACATTAGAATCACTTTCACTAAATCTTATACTTGGAAATAATAAAATCATTACCTTAAGTGTGGGTTGCCTACCCCCAGGTGCATCTAACTGTGAATTAGAATATTTTTTGGAGTTAAGACATTTGTTTCCCTGTAGTTGAGAATGGATTGTACTAGGTGATTTCAATTTAAGTTGGCCGTCAGCTCAAGAAGGTGAGGCTAGGAGATCATTTCTGGTTTGAGTATGTACCAGCTTATAACTGATACTACCCATACAAATTATAAACACAGATATGAGTCTGTCTCTGATTGGGTAAGTGTTTCCAACCCTATTGGGAGCCCTACCAGATTTTCTTGGTGATCATTGTGCCATATTTTGTCAATGGTTGGCAAAAGGTTTAAAAGGAACCTATGTTTATTTTAACTAGGCAAATGGGAAAATTAAATCTTGATGAATTTTCAAAGGCTATTACTGCCATGACTGGTCATTTATGGACAACATCGAGAATATTGATGATGCTCTGAGTCCTTTAGCCAGACCTTCTTTAGTATTTGTAATACACATGTACCAGTAAAAAGGATTAGAGTCAGAGGTATAAGAAATGAGTGGGTTACAACTGGTCTTCTGAAATTAATGCTAGTAGGGACAGGGCATGGAAAGGTACAGAAAATTCAGATTAGTAAAACACAAGATTATAAATCTTTTCAAAGCAAATATAAAGCAGTTGTTCAAACAGCCAAATTAAATTTTGTTCATGATAAACAAACTAGAGATCTGGGAAATTCCAAGCTAACATGGAGAACGTTAAAAAATGAATTTGCTGGCAAGGGTAAGAAGGATGAACAAATAACACTCATCGAGGTGGAAAGACTTGTTAATGATTCATGGGATGTGGCTAACTTACTTAATTCACACTTTGGTGATCTAGACAGATACAAGCCTAGTGGTTTTCAACCTAATGATTTCAGCTCTGAGGGAGTTTTTGAATCATCCTCTGATCATGTTAAATCATCTTTCATTAGACCTAAATTTTATTTTTAATTTCCCTGAACAAATGAGATTAGAGAACATATTGAGAAGTCTGATCCCTGACTTAGTATTGGTTTGGATTGTATAGATTATTGTATATTAAAACTGGTAGTAAACCCACTGTGCTCCCTTTATTCATTATTTTCAATTATTCTCTGTGTAATGGGGTTTTCCCAAGTAAATGGAAAAATTTTATTATAAAACCTATACACAAATCTGGCTCCAATAATGATATATCAAATTTTAGGCCAATTTCTCTCCTTGCCACTTTCCAAAATTTTGGGAAAATAGTTTTGGATCAGACTGTTGAATATCTCAACAAATACAACATTTTGACTGAATCATAGCATGGCCTTAGAGCCTGTCATAATACTAAGACTGCTTTGGTGAGGTTCACAAACTTTATTTATAGGGCTATTGACGATGGACTGTATACTAGCTCTGTGTTTGTGGACCTCACCAAGACATTCAATCTTGTGGACCATGATGTGCTTCTCAATTCATTATGTCAAATAAATTTCTCAGGGGGAAGTACTCAAATGGATTAGAAATTACCTACATAACAGGACTCATAGGAAGATGATTGAAAGGCAATTTTTGGAAGATTGTCTTATTAAGTGTGGAGTACTTCAGGATTCGATATTAAGCCCCTTACTGTTTACTCTTTTTGTCAATTCTCTCTCTGAAATTTGTAACTACACGGAACTGATTCTTTATGCAGATGATACAGTCCTTTTTTGTAAAAGCAACAGTGCTTCTGTACTTCTCGATAACCTCCAGAGTGATTTTAGCAGACTTCACTCTTGGTTTTCTTCTCGTGGTTTAGTCCTTAATTCCAAAAAAGACTAAATCAATGGTCTTTTCTGGTATAAGAATGGCCATTTATTTTGAATTTACTCTTAGGGATAATGATGGTAACCAGATCAAGAGAGTTTCTGAGTTTAAATATCTCAGTATAACTCTCGACTGTCACCTGTCTTTTGAAAATCGTATACTGTAAGCCAGCTGATGAAAAACTACATATTAGGCTTTGGTATGTTATTCAGAGTAAAACAATTTTTAATACCTGAATAAAGGGCTATGTTGGCTATTAGTTTTTGCTTTTTTGATAGATTGTGGCTGATTGGTTTACTCTTCTACTTCTGCAAAAATTCTTGGAATGTTAGGATTACGTATCGTAGCACTATTTGCTTTGTTACTGGGCTCCCAAGGATGACTCATCATTGTGACCTCTATGTTTCCTTTGAATCAGTTATCTTTAGATTGCAGATTTAACAGTAAGATCTTGACTTTTTTCTGTAAAATTTACTTTGGTCATACAGTATGCCCAGTAATACTGTTTCCTTATTTCAAAGGCCTGTTAACTGATCTATTTCCAGATATACCATGGGGTACTCCTTTTAAATTCCATTTTTGCCATACTACTCAAGGGTAACTCTTCCTTTCATTTAAAGGAGTTAAACTTTTTAATAGTTTGCCAACTTGATTAGTTCAGTGTCCAACTTTGTCCATATTTACAAACTTAAAACATTTTTTTTTCTTAATAGAAGTGTGTGTGCTTTTAAATTCATTGTTTAATATACCATTGTGCATGTTTATGTTATGTTTGTATTTTTGTATTCATTGATTGTTTGTCAGTGGATGCTTGTGAAAATTACCTTTTTTTTCCACGTGCCTATCCAGTAAAAAAATGATAATGAAATGAAAGTCTCATAGTTATGGTGTGATCTGGAACGTTTGGAAGGCTTAATCTAGTAAATTAAACTTTTTTCAAGGTGAATCTGGAATTGTAATGCCACTTCTTTCTCGCTCATCTAACCCCCAAATGGAAGGGTTGAGAAGAACAATAATTCCCAAGTATGGTAGGATTCAGTGCTTGCTTTTTGAGTGATAGTCTGTTACTACCTGTTTAAGGGTAGTAGAGCAGTAATTCTCACTTATAAAAACATCAGTGATCTCATTAAGCATGGGAGCCAAATATCTCTTGAAAGCTAGTAGTAAGTAAGTAGGGCAAGGATCCAGCATTGAAGTTGCATGATGCATCTATAGTTATTTATTTATTTTTTATTTATTTAACTTGTGTTGACCGGGAAAGGAGGACTAGACTATTCTGCCCATTTTCAGCCTGGTCCTGGGGAAGGGGGATACAGATGGATGCCAACTGACATTGAACCAGATTAAGCTGTTACTGGTATTTTTTTAGTGAATGGGGGACATTTTGGCCAGGACACTGAGGACATTCCCCTACTCTTTTTGAGAAGTGCCATGGGATCTTTAACATCCACCTGAACTACCTCCAGAACAAGCAGATTGGACCTCAGTTTAACATCTCATCCAAAAGACAGCACCTCAGGAGTGCAGCACCCCCCTCATGCTGCACCACAGTGTCAGTATTTGGATTTAACCCAAGTGCCTGGTGGCATAGAACCCACAACCTTCTGATCTTCCAGTCACAGAGGTGATTTAGAAGTTTTATAATACTAACCTCTGTGGTTGGACTGACTTTGGCCGTAGGTGAGGAGTAAATAGTTTTTTTTTTGTAAAATATTTTTATTGTAAGATCAACAGGACATTACAAGTTCATTATAAAACATATGAACAGGGGATTACAATGTCTGCCCAGCTGTTATGGATACTTACATCCAAACTCATACTCGTATTATTATAATAGTATGACTGTTATGGATTACATTGTGTTGACCATTTCTCCGATCCTTCCCAGGCTAGGGAAGCCTTTACTTTACTAGCATTTTTAGACAGCATGTATTCCACCTATACCCTAGTTCAGCACTAGGGGAAAAGGCCTGCTTCAAGTGCCCTATTCAGTTTACACCATATCTGATCAAATTGTTGTTCTTTGTCAGCTATTCTCTACTGGCTCTCTCTATTTTCAGACAGCTTTGGAGATTATTAGCCTATTGCTGGATTGTTGGAGGGTTCTCAGATATCTAACATTGTGCAAGTGTGACTCGGGCATTAACTAGTGTGAGAGACCATAAGGGTAGGTCAGGTCTCAGGGCTTCTCTGTTGGGATCTGCCCCCAGAAAGAATTCTAGAGGGATTTGGGAGGTGACACACCTAATACACATGCCATAGCTTTATGCACCTCTATGCCAGAAGTTCAGTATTTTAGGCACATTAAGGTCATATGCAAGAAAGTTCCTTCTGCTGCCTTGCATTTAGGGCATGTGGGTTCTTTGCAGGGTCCAAGGCATGTCTTTTACTGGAGTGATATCGGGTGTATACAGAATATTAAATTGCATTTGGCGCAATCTATTACTTCTAGAGCAATTGTTTAGATGGATTAGGCTCCTGCCCATGTCTCTGGGGATATAGTTATGTCCCGTCATTTTCCCACACTTTTGTATGTTGAGTGTGGATCAAAGCCACCCCCGACAAAATGCCATAAATATAGATAGTGGGCTACCACTGGTTGGGGTCTAACTATCTCCTTAAGGTACAGGTCCTGTCCTAGGGTCCTCAGGGTGCCCAACAAGAGGTCTTGCATCCTTTGTCAGATCTGTAGATAAGTGGATAGTCAACATCAGGGACAGCCCATCTGTTTTGGAGCTCCTTAAAGGTGAGCAGTATCCCCCCTCCACTAACTACTGGATTTCTCTCAGACCTATTATTTGCCATTGCATCAATCCCTCATGTAGGAAGACATTGTACCTGGGTGTAGATTTTGGGGTTGCCAAGATGGATGCATACTGGGAGGGCACATTTTTTATATTAGCTTGCTCATGTGCAGTTTTCCAGACTTCATCAGAGTCCTGGTGAATGGGTTGGATAAACCTTCTTGGCAGCTGCTGATTGCCCTGGTGCTACTAATACATCTCTGCAAAGATCTCCCTTCAATGGTCATCCATACTGGAGGTGGTTGGTCTGATCTCATGGGCAGGAACACCAATTGGGCTGCCCAAAAGTAAAATTTGTAGTTTGGCAGCCCAGTCCCCTCTTTACTCATGGGGAGCTGAAGAGTCCACCTACTGATTTTTGCATTTTTCCTGTGCCAGATGAATGTTTGCAATATATTATTCAACTCTTTGAAAAACTTATCTGAGACCCATCATGGTATTGGCCAGAATAGATAAAGGAATTAGGGGAGTATAGACATTTTTATAGTGGCTAACTGCCCCAGCATCGTAAGGGTAGGTATATCCATTTGCCACACTCTGCCGAATTTTGACAAGGAAGTCTTCAAAGTTCAGGGAGTATACTTGTGGCATCAGCAGTATTGTGAACCCCTAGATATTTGATTTTCAATATAACCTGTACCCCTAAGTCATTATTTATTAAAGCTTGTCTGTTCCTTCCCCACTGGCAGAAGCTCACTCTTGGACCAGTTCATCTTATGTCCCTGATAGCGAGGCATATTCCTTTAATAATGCATGTACACATGGGAGACTCTCCTTAGGTTCAGTAAGTACAGCAGCAGGTCATCCGCAAACAGGGCCATTTTGTATTCACCCTTGGTCCAAATCCCACTACCCCAGGGTGTTTACGGATGGCAGCAGCTAATGGCTCCAGGGCCAAAATGTATAGAAGAGGGAGAGGGGACACTTTTTATGCAAAGTGAATGGTGTAGAAATGGTTCATTGGTTAGGATCTGGGAAGTAGGGTGGGTATAAACAGTTTTAACTAATGAGAGCATGTAGGGCCCCATTCCAAAGGCCTTGAGAGTGGTGAAATATATACTCCCATTCCACACGGTTAAATGCTTTTTCCGATCTAAGGCTGAGACTGCTGTTCGTGAGTTGTTTGTGCCTTTGCACAATAGTGTATAATATTTAGGGTCTTTTGAATGTTGTGTTTGCCCTGCCTTCACTGAACAAAGCTACTTTTGTCAGTGTGGGCGATTATTGCTAAAATGGGTTTAAGTTTTGCCGCTATTGCTCTGGCTATAATTTTGTAGTCCAAAGTGAGCAAAAATATTGGGTGATAGGAAGGGCACAGTGCAGGGTCCTTGCCTGGTCTAGGTATGACTGTAAATGTGGCTGACCTTATGGATATGGGAGGTTTACCCTCCTTAACACTTTCTACACATATTTCATAGAGTGGATTAGTGAGTTAGTTCAGAAATATAAAAAATCAATTGGTAGCCCATCCAGGCCAGGCATCTTGCCACCCTTCAATTGTTTCACCGCTCTAAGTATTTCAGTGATCTCCAACAGTTCCTCTAGGTCCTCTGAGGCATCTGCACTCATAGGCATGACAGAGGCCTTTTGAAAGAAGGTCTGCCATTGCTGTGGGGTAGGCGATGCCTCCAAGGTATAGAGAGTCTTATAAAACTCTTCAAATTCTAGCCCAATAGATTGATGGTCAGAAACAAGGTGCCCCTGTAACTTTGGATATTTTTTATACTGTTCTCCCCTTCTCTATACTTCAATATCCATGCTAGGAGCTTCTTTCCTCTGAGCCATCAAAATAAGAGGTTATGTTCAAGTAGTGAAGTACTCATAGAGTTGTATTGCCACTTTACATGCTGCAGCCTATGGTACTGCCTCCAAGCTGGATCGCCCATATGGGCATTCAAGTATTTTCCTCTATAGATCCTTCAGGTCTTTTTCTTCTGTTTGCTTCCTAAAATCTGCATAGAAGATAGATTGCCCCTGACAAATGCCTTCATTGCCTCCCATCTCACTGTGTCGGTGGTATCCCCTTTCTTATTGTTGTTCCAAAACTCCACTAGCTGACCCGCATATGATAGAGGTAAAGTCTGTCCTTTAAGAGGTAGAGTCCAGCCTCAAGGTCTCTGAACCACCTCTACTGTGTCCTGTTTAAATGTTGAGGTTAAGGGATCATGATTGAGACCAAAATTGCTTCATATTTTGTGTGTTCCATATGCAGTACTATTCCAGATATGACCAGGAGGCAGTCCAGTCTGGCATAACAGTTGTGGGGTGTGAGAGTAAAGCTATACTCTCTGCCAGTGGGGTTCTGGTGCCTCTATATGTCCACCAGGGTGCATGTTTCTCTATTTCCCACAGAGCCCTGGCATTCTTAGAGAGTGGTACTGGAGCTGTTTTGACCCAATACCGTATCCCCAATGCAGTTAAAGTCCCCTCCCAAGATCTATGGTCCTCTAAAGGAGGCCATGTCTAGGAGAAGTTTATGATAGAATGTTGAGTCTTCTATATTTGGCCCATAAATTGATCCTATCGATATGATCCTCCCATGCCCATTGCACCTGTGCCAGGGTGTTCTGCCTCCTGGGTCAGCATATGAGCTGATTATACTACCCGTGAATCTACTTGAGAACTAGATTGATGCATCCCTGACCCTCAATGAGTGTGTTGTCAAAACCCAGGCGCCTGCCCCCCATGCATTCTCTAGTCTCTCAGCTTTGCTGGCTGACATGTGCATCTCCTGCAATAGGGCCACCCTGGTACACAAATTTTAGTCTGGACTGAATCCTTTTCCTTTTTACTACATTTGTAAGGCCTTTAACATTCCATGTGGCAACATTTAGTTCAGCATCCATGATCCCCACATCAAAAAAGAGCCATTTCAACACAACCTAAGTCATATTCAGTTTCTGTTTGCACCCTCCTAAACAGCGGCAAGAGTACAGCATAAGTATTATTGCATCTATAAGTGAACATCTAACTGTATAAACATAAACATTCATAGTAACCCTTTCCCCCATTTTTCCCCCTTTTCATCCTTCCCCCTTCCCTACTGGCCCCCTCCTTGAGCCCTCCCCCTTCCCCCATCCCCCCTTCTTTGAGTTCATCACATGGGTCTGGAGCTAAAAACTTGCTGCACAGTCCAGTGTTTGAACCCCCCCCATAGCCCCTCTGTTTTTTATGGCATTAGTGGTTTGCACAATGGGCTTGTTTTTCCATATTACTTTTTAATAATTCTGTTTCGGCAATAAGTTTAATAAACATCAGAACAGCAAGTCAGGTGCAATGGGTCCCCTCCTTTCTGAAAGTATATTGGTGAATTGTTTTTCTGTCACCCTCGTATATCAGTGAGTCCCCCCTCCACATGTTGCCCCTGTTCTTCCAATCGAGTCCTTGATAAATCCTGGTTTGATACACCCCCCCCTCCTTTCCTCAAACAGCACATGAAACATCACTTAGGGAACATTTTAGACTGGTACCTTCAGCAGAGCATTAAACTGTTAGCATTCAGTCGTAATCGGTAGCCTCTAGGAGTAAGGACACAGTTTAGTATGATGTCTAGGACTGTGATTTCCTCTCTCTATTTTAATGTCCCCCGTCAGTACCTGCATCCCAAAGACACAGTTGGAGGGAGGGTATTGGTTGGGGAGAGATTAAACACCTCAATGTTCAGGGAAGAACCCTAAAGATCTTTTGCAAAAACTGAGTAATATCGGGTAGTATTGTTCCCTTCCAGGAGGCTCAATCACCTCCCATGCTTACAGAGCTATAATGTTTCATGTGTCAGCAGTTGGGGTCCAGATTTGCATACCCACTGCTAGGACAGTTATGAACCCCATAGATTACTGACTGTTTGTGAAGCACTTGAATTACTACTAGGAAACAGAAGTACACCCATGTTTGGTCTAGTTCAGACCTTAAGCAGTCCAGGTGGGACCGAGCGGATCAGTTCCATGGGTGATGGGTGTTTGGCCATGAGGCCAAGATGGTGATTCATGAGCACAGTTACAGCGATTCCCCCTTCACCTTTCCACCTTGCCAATTAGACTGGTAACCTCCAAGCTTTTACAGACACTTCAGGGTTCACCTCTAATCCTCGGACTTTAAGTTTACTGCTGACAAAATTCCATGTAAATAGCTCTGTTCTAGAGATTATTTTAAGAGCTTCTAGTATGTTGTTTTACTTCTGTGCTGGCTCAAAGGTGGAGTTTAGTTGGGTCTGTAGAGGAGTGTTGTAGGCAGGCAGATCATTGATCGAGGATGAAACTGACATGTTGGTTGATTTCCTCCGACAGCTGCCAGACTGTCTTGCTCTGGGTCATCTCTGTTGCTCTTCTTTCTCTGGTGGCCTCCTCCTCCCTCACAAATTTCTCAGCATCCAGGGACTTTAGAAAAATCAAGGGGACTGCTGGGCCTGATGATTTGCAGTTAGGAAGGGTACAAATGAGCTAACTCCATCCAGTGAGGTGGCGAGTAGCTTTGACCCCAGTAAACATCTGATGGGGATCTGTAGATCTTGACTATAATCCTGGACAATGAAGACTTTACCACTGTCATTTGCAATTATTGGGCCATTTGTTTTTGCAGCACATAGAACTCTCTCCTTATCTGTGTATTGCAAATATTTAATTAAGAAGTGCCTTGGTTTTTCACCTGGTTGAGGTCTTGGTCCCATTCTGTGCACCCTCTCCACCTCGTAGTCTAGTGCCTGGTCACCCATTTTGAGATGCTGTATGATCCAGCAATGTATTTTTTTTCCCTGGTCTTGTTTTTCTAGCCCCCTCTGGGAGACCTATTATTCTCAGATTGGATTGGCGAGAGCGATTCTCAAGATCATCCACTTTCTGCCAGAACTCTTCAAATTGTTTTTTTATAGTCAGTTCTTTCTTTAGATATAGTAGTTAGGGCATCCTCGGTTTCACTGATTCTCCTCTCTGCCTCATCGAGATGAGCTGTGTGAAGTGAAGTCTTGGACAGTCCGGGTTATCATAGACTGTAAATGGGTTATTTGGGTGGTGATGTTCTGAAAACCGGCATACATCTCAGTTTGAATTTTATAAAGTGTAGCCGGGACTCCCGACATAGATTTCTCATATTAAGTCATCCCTTCTGGTGGTGTGACCATGGATTGCAGGCCCTTTGATGCCTTGTGGCAGAGTGGAACACTCCCTGGTCTATTCCTGCTGGAAATAATAATTTTGCCTGCCTGATATTCACCTTTACCGGTGCTGCTTGGTTTTTACTAGCCATAAGTGAGCTTGTGTTCTTCAGTTCACCTGGCATACTGTATTATTGCTTGAAATGAATTTTGCCCATTCTGTGCTGTCTTAGAGTGCGTCCATCATCTTGCCTGGTTGGCCATGCCCCCCCCCCCACCACGCTGAGGAGTATTTATTAAAGTCTCCTTGTTTCATCTTTCTGACAGGCTTATTAGAGGAAAATGTGAATGTAATACTGATTATTTTTATTTGGAAAGAATTAAGATGTTCCTTGCATTAGTTCCTAAAAGCAATCTTTTTAGACCATAAACAAAAATGTTGTCCACTATGATGAAACGTGCTGTAGGTATATGTTTGTCAGCTGTTATGATTCCTTAGAAATGTTCAGTTTTCTCACTTTTTATTGACTACTGATACATTATGTACTGAATACTCAATTTGATCATGTCTATTTCACGTCAGTTTGATCATGTCTGTTTCACCGCTTGATTGCCACCACTATTTCTCTAATGCCTTCCCTATACTGTAATTTACATTGGTGGAGCTTATCATCATACCGTGGTGCACTTAGATAAGATGTAATAGCACAGGTTCATATTGGTGCTTAGAATTAATGGCATTAGACAGCAAATTGTTATAATTTATCTACAACCATGTACAAGTATGCATAGCTTGTGTTTTTTAGTTGTGAGAAATCCACATTTACTCTAAATTTTCCAGGATCAATATCCCTTTTAGATGGGTACATGATAGCATTTGTAATCAATGGATATCTTCTTATTTGACCAACATGTAGGGACACAATAAAATTACCTGACTTTATGTGTGATTTGGAGGGATGTCATTCTTAGCCTATACAGGATCAGATATACAAGCCTGTTTAAAAGGTGGTGTCTATTCTGGCAAAGTCTTGGGTAGACCTGCACAAGGATTAGCATACCCATGATGCCTTGCAGTTGGATTTAGGGTATTTGTGTGGCTTGGGGTAGTGCACAAAAAACAAACAATTTGGATATTTCTTCTCTCCTAGCATCCTTTTTTAGATCCCATGTACTACTCTTGCTGCAAACTGCCTCTTTGGTATGCTCAGTCTAAGTGTCCAAATGTCCATGATTTGACGATATATCTCAGCATGGATGGCTGGGAGGTACAACACCATAATTTTATGTTAGGGCAGCTGGATCTCTTGAATTCCATCAAGTGCAAAAATAACTCAGGATGCAGAGCTCCACATATGTATATCCATGAATCACATGTATCACAGCTTTTTACTGGAGCAGGTCCTTAATCATATAACAATAGTTCTTATCTTGATAAGGGTGCTTTCGGTATCCCCACTTCAAACAATTTGGTGGTGTGTGATTAATTTGGATTTAACATTAGGGGTGTGCACAACATGAAAAAAAACATAAAATGAGATAATGTGCTACATTTGCCGAACAATTATTGCTACTGTGTATGTGTCAATATTCACAACAAATTCCTTAAGAATGATCACTAAATATACCGAGACAATTTAAAATGATTAAGATCTTAACCTCAACAACAAACTCACATAAAAATCTTGCCAGCACCACAAGCTCATCGCGGTGTTAGCAAAATAACCTCAAGATTGTTTTAATATGAAGTCCATCCCTTGAGAAGATAATAATCTCCCCACATGTAATATGTTTTCAGCACAACACTGAAAGGCACATCTGTGAGATGCCATCTGCGCTCCCTCTAAATTTCAGCCCAAAACCCGTCCGCGGCAGTGCAAGTACCAAAGAATTGCTATCATTTCCCTCAGACTAGAAAAAACCACGTCTCAATTTCCTCGTAAAGTTCTCGCAAAAATTTCCGAGAGACACTTTCTTACGAGCACGACCAGCACTTTGTGAAAGTATTTTTTCCAGAAATTTAAAAAATATTTCAGTAGCTTTACCTCGTGGTTGATGGCTAAGATGTCTGGGTCCGAATAGTGAATAAAACACCAGGTTAGAGGGTCTGCCTTAGTGTTAAACATTTTCGATTAATCGAGCCAAACGGCAGATTTGCACAGCCATTTGGCGTGTAAAATGACGGCGACATTGTCGGCTTTTGTTAATTCTTCCATTGATCTTATAATGAAATTGTTTGAATAACTTTGAATCGCTTTTTTCACCACCCGAAGGCATTATCAATTCTGCCGGTACGTTCCCCGGAAGATTTGCCAGTCATTAAATCGCGGCGACCTGCACGCATCTACATTAGAATTCCAGGAAAACGCATTATGCGTCAGATCACGCTATCAACCCACAGTTGTGTATCTCAGACAAAACTTGGCAGATCCCAAGGCCTATGATTTCGATCATATTTAAATTTCAGCCAAATCCGTCAAATGGTTGCAAAGTTATTAAGGCAAAATTTTGGGTTTAACATAGAAATGGCTCCTCAACTTAACTATGGTAGCACTACCGTGCTACCAATATAATGTGTGTGTGTGTGTGTGTGTGTGTGTGTGTGTGTATATATATATATATATATATATATATAATGGTAGCATGCTAGTACTACCATAGTTAGGGTTGAGGAGCCATTTACATGTTAAACCTAAAACTTTGCACCTTAATAACTTTGCAACTGTTCAATGGATTTGTCTGAAATTTGAATACACAATTAAGAACCATACATAATGGGATCTGCCAACTTTTGTACTGTTCAAATATACAGCTGCAGAGTTGTTAAGGGTGATCTCTTGCATGATTTACGCTTTTTGAATTCTTTGCTCATCCCTACAGGTCGATGGTTTGTGTGACCGGTCTGAAAACTTCAGGGAACATGCAGCCAGGGTCCCGATGTGCCTTTGAAGATTTCGTGGAAAATATTAAACAGTTCAAAGTTATTCTAAAAACAATTTCCCATTATAAGTCAATGGGAAAAGTTAACAAAAAGTTCGGCAGTGTCACAAATGCACTTTTAGTGTCGCAAATGTCCCTTAGTAGTGTTGTCGTAAATCCACCATTTTGTTTTCAGTTGGGGATCAGAAAATGCTTGGCATTTAAATTTGGGACCGTGTAGCAACACAATTCTTTTGTGTTCACCTAGTCGGACCCTGAGGATGCTAGCTATGTCTTTATTTTGGGGTGAAACACCCTAAAATATGTTTTTCAAATTTCTGGAAAAAGTAGTGTCACACTCACGACACTTTCGCAAATGCTTACGCGAAAGCTTCGCAAATCCAACACTACTTTTTCAGACTATGGCCAAAATGACAGCAGTTCTTTGCCACCCTGCTGCAAATGAATGGTTTGGTCTTTTGGGCTGAAATTTGAAGGAAGGCAGACAACATCTCACATATGTGTCTTTAGGTGGTTTGGTGACAAAATATTGCATGGATGCAAACTTATGGTACTCTGAAATTGACACTTTTTCCCATAGACTAACATTAGGACGCCTGATGCATGACAGGAATTCTTTGCCACCCTGCTGCAAAATAACAGTTTGGTCTTTTAGACTGAAATTTGGAGGAAGAAAGCCAACATCCCACAGATGTGCCTTTTAGTAGTTTGGTGAAAAATATTACAGGGAGGCAAAGTTTGGCACTCGAACTTCTCTTTTTCCCATAGGATAACATTACGGCGTTCGCCGCCTTTCCAGGGCCGATATCGGAAATGGTGCTAGATACGGACTTTTCATCATAAAATGCTTAGCCCCTAATGGGAACTATGTGAAAACTAGCCAGGAAAGTCATAAATCATATGGTTTTTAAATTTTTTTTCACGACGCTTCCTGACATAGAAGCAATTTAGTATTCCAACTCCTCATTTTCTGCTCCGAGACCCATTATTATGCATACATTCTTTGTACTCACTGTCTTTCTCTATGCAGCTTTTGGGGAAACCAGCCTGTGCACTTACATTACTGTTACCCTTACCATTTCTCATTATGTTCTGCAACGCTTCACTTACCGCTCCCTGCTTCACGCCACCATGTAAAGTACTTTTTGCATTTTCATTTAAGCTTGCCTTTGCATTATTTTTACCATTTCTGTCTACAGTACTATTTCTGTTTCACTTTGCATCACCATGAGCATTACCATTTGCATTTGCGGGCACTGTGTTACTATGTGACAAGACATCACATGGCGGGGCTGTGGGTCCCTGCGTTGCCTTCATTCACTATTTCTCGTTATCATTCTCAAAAGAAGGAAATTAGAGGCAAAAACTCTGTTTAATGCATCAGTTATGGTTGTTCCACAGCAACAAAGCGAGGAAATTTGGTGTTAGGTTGAAAGCCCCCTTGGACCCCCAGCCCACCTCCCAATTGGCATTGGGGTGTGTGTTGGGAGTGGTCAGTCTTAACTCTCACCCCATTATGCTATACCTCTGCTCCTTCACGCATGTGATGGGGTGAGAGTTAGTTGACTGACTAACGCACCCCGATGCCGTGTTGGGGGGTGGGGCTGAGGGGTCCAAGGGTGCTTTCAATAGTAACACTGAATTTTGTTGTTTTTGTTGCTGTGGAATGTTTAACTGATGCATTAAATGGAGTTTTTTCTCTAAATATATATATATATATATATATATATGTATACGGGATACATGATGGGCATGAATGTGGTATGGAAAATATTTTTACTCCTTTAGAGTGATCGCTTGATACTCATAAGTGGCAAAGCCACTGAGAGTATCCAGAGGTCACTAAAGGAGTGAAAATATTTTCCATATCACATAAGTGCACATCACGTATCTGATTTATACAATAGGGGCCATTTACTGGTGCAAAAGTTACCATTTGCATGGGTTTGTGTGGGTGTAATAAATGTAAATATTTTCACTGTGGTGATGTCAGCAGCATTTATTTAATGGGGTGAGAATACATGTTTTATTCATAAAATATCTCCCAACCTATTGTGTATGTGTGTGTATATATAGGGGATACATGATGGGCATGAGTGTGATATGGCAAATATTGTCACTCCTGCAGAGTGAGCTCTGGATATCTCATGAGTGCCAAAGGCATGAGTGAGATATCCAAGCTCACGATGCAGGAGTGACAATATTTGCCATAGCAATACGATCTGCCCATCATGTATTCGATATATACAATAGCCAAGAGTTTCAGACATTTGTTATGCTGTCTTGTGTTCTGTTCTTGTTTATGTGTTTGCTCATTCTGTGTGTGAGCTTTTCTGAATGGGCTGGCAGTGTTATAAACTCTGAGAGACACATGAGTGTGTTTTGCAATGCTAAATGAGTTAGTTTTAGGTAGGAGTAGAAACATACTTTTGTGAGGCTGTATTGTTTAGTAGTCTGGCTGCAGTGAAGCTAAGAGCATCACAGTAATTGTAATGAGCTGAGAGGCAGAGTGTCAGAACAGCTGATACTGCTTTCAGTGGTAATTAAGTTAGCTGCAGGCAGAGTGCAGAGTGTTCTGTGAAATTGTGCTCTTTAGGATTCTGGCTGCAGTGAAGTTGAGATTGTCACAGTAATTGTAATGGGGAGAATCAGAGTTTGAGAAACAAGTGAGAGTGTGTTTCAGTAGTAGTTGAGTTAGCTGCAGGCAGTAGTTTAGACTGTTCTGTGAAGCTGTGCAGTTTGGAATTCTGGCTGCATCAAGTTGAGAGCATCATAGTAATGAGCTGGAAGTTGGGGGTAGGTGTGTTTGTAATGCTCACTGAGTTAGCTGTAGGCAGCAGTGAGACCTCTCAGGTAGTTCTGCATTTGTGTCTATGGTAACAGCACAGGTGTTTCTTGCATGCTGAGGGAAAGCTGCCTAGGGTGATGATATCAGTGACCTTTGTGACCTGTGTGTGTAAATGTCTGATATCATCACAGTAGAGCAGAGGTAAAAATATCACATTGCAGTGGATGATACGCTGATTTATCTCACTCATTTACCACTCACCCTATTGTATATATATACATATATATATAATCACAGGGTGGGTAGGTGCCACTGAACACCAGGGATATGCTTACAAAATGTAAACAAAAAAACCTACATACAAAAATATAGAAATGATGGGGAAAAAACAGGAATTATAGAAAAAATAAACATACGGGATTGAGGGTGAGAGGTGCCACTAGACACCAGGGCTATTATTGGGAGGATGACCAGATGGCTAAATTTTTGGGAGTAGATTGTCCCGTAACACATTTGTGGATGCGATGGCCAGAAAAGACCTTTTTCACCATCCCATTTCCTTATTCACTAGCCTTTCCCATCATGGCGAACAAGGACATTAGCTGGCGAACAGGGATTTCCAGTTTTGATGACCAGATGGCCCAATTTTTGACCAGATAGCCCTACTGTTAGTCCTTGTTGACCAGCCAATTTCCTTTTCACCATTCCTTATTTGTCATGGCAAAAAGGAAATCACTGGTGAACAAGGATCACCCATTTCACAACCAGATGGTCAGACCGGGAATTCTTTTTGCCATGGTAGTTCCTTTTTCACCATCCTTTTCATCATGGTGAAAAGGAAATCAACTGGCAAACAAGATTCCCTATCTGGCCATCTGGTCATGAAAATGGGTGATTCTTGTTTGCCAGCTGATTTTCTTTTTCACCATGATGAATAAGGAAAGCGAGAAAGGAATTTAGCGAGTGGTAAAAAGGATTTTAAATGTTAAAAAATAACTTTCTAGGGGCATACAAGGTGGAAACCACAAAGCACAGCTCATCAACTCCAGATCAGCTAAATACATACTTTAATTCCTGTAACAGACATCTCTGGGCACAGATATGACATTTTATTTTCAAGCAAAACAAAAACAAGATGTTGGTTCATGAAAAGGCATTTTTCACGGGTGAACAAGGATTGACTTCTCGAGAAAAAGGATCCTTGTTCGTCAGGCCAAATTCCTTTTTCATTCTGTCACTATCCTGAAAATAAAAATCCCAATGAAAATAATGGGACCTTAAAATGCTATAACTCTAGAACGGATTAATATTTTTCACCACATAATTCTGTGACCCAAGCTCTTTCTACCATAAAATGTCAGACCAAAATTCCACACTGTCTCTGCACAACACGATGAGAACTAAAACTGCAAAACTAGGCACATTTTCATTTTTTCACTATCTGGATCTCAGAATCCGCAAATCGGAGCGGAACAAAACTTGGCCTCTCACGAGTGATGAAAATGATTTGGGTCACAAAGAAAGAAACAGCACCTAAAATTACACCATTTTTGAGAATGTTTTCTGTGTTCATTGATCCCCGATGCCTGCATGAATGAAAAATATCCACTGTCTGAGTGGTGGGAGTTTACTTTTACTTTTCTTCCGAGATGTAATTTTCATGCAAATCCATTGAACGGTTGCAAGTTACTAAACTGCAAAATTTGAGGTTTAATATTAACGCCTACTCAACCCTAATATAGTGGTGCTACCTCACCACTATGATATATATATATATATATATATATATATATATATAAATTATAGGGGCACAGACGTGTCCCTATAGTTAGGGTTGAAAAGCATGTTTAATGTTAAACCTCACAGTTTGCACTTTAATAACTTTGTAATTGATCAGTGGATTTGCACAACACTTGGTATGCACTGACCTGTGAGGGTAGATCTCTTGAGGTGGCACGCTCAGACCGGTCGGATGTGATTCTGAGATCCTGATAGTGAGATAAAGTAAAAAGTCACCATTATTTGCAGTTTCTCCTCATCACCTTGTGCTCAGACAGTGTGGAATTTTGTTTTGATATTTTATTGTAGAAAGAACTCTGTGTAACAGAACTGCCACTGTTAGTTTGGTGCAAAAATATTAAACTGTTGCAAAGTTATTAAGTTTTAAGTTCCTATTATATTCAATGGGAAGTTCATTTTCAGGATAGATATATAAAGTTTGACAAAGGATTTGATTTAGCAAACAAGGATTTAGTCTTGTGAGAGTGTTATCTTTTCACGAGAACAAAATCCTTTTTCGTGAGCGAAAATTCCTTTTTAGTGAGCACGCCATCTTGTTTTACGTTTTTTAAACATGCAAATTAGGTGCTGTAAGGATACCAAAAATGGATCTTGCTCATTGGAACTCTAGTAGTTGGATTCTGCAGTTGCCTGGTACTAAAATGATCCGAAATATTTTTCCTATGTTTTAAATCCTTTTTGTCACTTGCTAAGATCCTTTTCATTCAAACCAAAAGGATCACGGTGACAAAAATGATTTAGGTCACAAAGAAAGAAAGAAGTAGCACCCTAAAATTACACGCTTTTCTGAGAACGTTTCTGTGTTCATTGACCCCGATGCCTGCGCGAATGAGTGGAGGGAGTTTATTTTATTTTCCTCCGCTTATTACAGAAGCGTGAATAGCTTTCTTGTGCTTTACTGTGCTGGAAATCAGGCAACATCAGCACAGGAGGAGCTGTAATTACACATTGAAGTGGGTGCAGAAGAACCAGAGTGGCATTGGAGCAGGTGATCCCGGCAGCTCAGACAGAGGCAGGCCAGGGCTTGGGACAAAGGAGAGCATTGGAGGCAGGAGGAGCCAGAGCTGCATCAGCAGCAAGAGGGGCAGAGGAGCGGGCTTTCCTAGCAGTTGCAGTTGGAGGCAGGCCAGGGTTACAGGGAAGAAGCAGTGGGCCATTCAGGAGCCAGGGTACTAAGATTTGATTCGTGGCTGGGCTATAAAGAACAGGCCCATCTGCATTCAGTTTACAGATGCACAAGAGGAGCTGTAATTACCCATCAGAGTGGGTGCAGAAGAACTGGAGTGGTGAGCGGCATTGGAGCAGGCAATCCCGGTGCTCAGACAAAGGCAGGCCAGGGCTTTGGGGCAAAGGAGGATTGGAGGCAGGAGGAGCCAGAGCTGCATCGGCAGCAAGAGAGGCAGAGGAGCGAGCTTTCCCGTGGCTGCAGTCAGCGGCAGACCAGGGTTACAGGGGAGAAGCAGCGGTCAATCAGGAGCCAGGGCATGAAGATTTGACTTGCAGCTGGGCTATAAAGAACAGGCCCAGCTGCATTCAGTTTACAGACACAGTAGGAGAGCTGTATTTTTTCCCACACCACCCACCCCAGCCCGACCTCTATTAAATGAACTGTGGGGGTGGAGCCAAGGGGAGGAGTGGCCTGACTTTAGAGGACTTTAAAATAATATTGCTCTGATCAGGCAAGTGTACATGTTGCTAGGACAGCTCTGACCAGGGTGTGGGCTCTGTGGCTGCTGTGATGCAGATCATTGTTGTGGGCTCAGTGGCTGCTGGGTGCAACTCTTTGGTGTAGGCACTAACTAAGGGTACAGGCAAAACTAGGGTAGCCCTGATCAGGATGAGGGCACTGAAGTGCGGATCATTTGGGAACCTTGTTGAAAGCTGAGAGAAAGGGAAAGTGATTGTATGTGAAATTGCTAGCTAAGATGTATTGAAAGTTAAGGGGGCTTGACCAAAGGAGCTTTTATAGGATGGGGAAGGGACCTCAAGTCACTAGAGCAGGCATTTTGGGAGGGTGGTTGGGTGCACAGGTATGGGACAGCCATGGTACTAGACTGGGCTTAGACATTTGGGGGTTGCCCAGCGTGCCACCAGCTTGCAAAGCTCAGGGAGGAAGTGGAAGAATTCCAGAGACAGCTAGGGGAGTGGAAAAGGAGGGGCATGAGGTTACCTACAAAATACACCAGGTGCTGAAACCTCAGGCACAAGGAGAGGAAATGGAGGTACTCTGGGGAACAGGGGCATCCTGGCAGGAGGAGCCCCAGAATGCAGGAGTGCCCATAAAACTTGGCAGGGGAGGGTTGTCAGGGGACCCAAGAGGGAGGATAGTACTGGAAGGGGGTCAAAATGTAGCAGGAGAGTGATGTGGGCCCCAGATCAGAACTCCACAAGAAGACAGATTGGGGCTGCATGAGTGGGACCTGGGACAACTTTGCAGGAACAGCAAAGACAGGGAAATGAGGAAACTGTGCGGTAACTAGCCAGGCAGAAAGCAGGATGCTGGGGACAGGGGCTGGCAGGAAGGAAATGGAGCATGGCCAAAATGAAGCTCGGAGTACAAGGAACAGAGGGAAAGCTTTGGGGGTGTGAGCAAATGGAGCAAGGCACAAGGGCAGGTAGCACCATAGAAGAGCCAGAAACCAGATTTTAGGCAGGGAGATGAGCAGGATGGGGAGAGGAAGTATCAAAAGATTCAGAGGGAAAAGAGCTGCACAAAGGAACCAGAGAACCCAAAAGGGCCTAGGGAAATGAGCAGGTGGAGGATGGGGGAGGAGGGCTCAAGAAGTTTTGGGGAATAGAAGGGTAAGGATGGGGAAAATTGGGAAAGAGGAGGAGAACAGCAGCAGTGAGGGGCACCCAGGAGGAAAAAGGGATAGAGTCTTAATAGTGGGGACTCCATTATAAAAGGAGTTACATGGGGAGAAGGGGAGAGAGAGAGGGGATAAAATATGGGTGGAGTGCCTGCCAGGTATGACAGCAGCCAAAGTTATACATTGGATCCCTTTGAGGGGAGGGAAATAGATGAGAGAACTCATCTGATCTTCTACCTAGGCACAAACGACCTTGCAAGGAGCAGTGTGATGGAGGCTCAGGCAAGGTTTATGGCACTGGCTAGGTTCTGCAGCAGCTTGAACTTTAAATCCTTGTCTTTCTCTGAGGTGCTGCCAGTACAGAGGGCCAGCATGGAGGTGAGGCAAAATATAGTGGCGTTCAGTAGCTGGCTTGCAGGTTGGTGTGCTCAGAAGGGTATGGTGTGATAGGAGATTTGGATTCAACATGGGCGACAATAGCCTCTATGCCCCGGATAGGCTGCACCTAAATGGGAGGAAAGCAGTGCTCAAATGCAAACTGGACGATTATGTTGACAGATGCTGCCATTTAAGCTAAACATGGGGGAGTAAGTAAAGTAAAGTAAAACTTTATTTTAAAGCACTTTTCAAAACTAAAGTGCTGTACAAACACATTAAAACAAAGAGTTAAATTAAATTAAACAATCATATTTAAAATCATTCAGGATAAGCTTTAAAAACAGATAGGTTTTGAGCTCATATTTAAAATTTAAGGCAGTCAGGCATTCTCTTATCCGATGAGGTAGAGAATTTCACAGGAAAGGGCAGCATAAGAAAATGCACGTGCCCCAGATGTCTTGAAACAAACCCTGAGAATCTCTAGCAACCTCGTCGGGCGGATCGGAGTGAGCAAGAGGGCAGTAGGGAGAAGAAGATCTTGCAAGTACTGGGGTCTCTGTTCATATAGGGCTTTATAGGTCAGAAACCCGACCTTAAACGTGATCTGCCACTGAACCGGCAGCCAGTGCAGTCTGCACAGCACAGGCATAATGTGACTAGATCTAGACGCATCAGTCAGAAGCCTGGCTGCTGCATTCTGCACTAGCTGCAAGTGGCGGATATCAACCCCTGGTAGCTCTAGGTAAGGCATTGCAGTAATCAAATCGGGAGGTGACGGTGTGGACTAATATGGGAAGGTCAGCCTGAGGAACCAGGTATTTCACCCCGGCGATATTCTAAGATGATAAAGGAAGATTTGACAATGGCAGACACCTAAGATTTCAGGGTCAAACCACCATTAAAAATAACACCCAGGTTAGCACCCGATCGGAGGTCAAGAGCTGTACACCATCAAGCCATAAGCCAGATGGAAGCCCAGCCCTCGGACCCACCTCAAGGTGACCAGGGTCTACAACCAACACCTCAGTCTTATCTGGGTTTACCCTCAGCCAGCTAGTGCTCATCCAATCTCTGACCTCGGCTAGACAGCTGTTAAGCACGGAGATCGCACCATCCTGTCTGGGAATAAAGGACAGATACAGTTGGGTATCATCTGCATAGCAGTGAAACCAAAACTGTATCGCCTAATGATCTCCTAATGGCAGCATATAAACTCGGAACAACATGGGCACAAAATGGAGCCCTCGGCACCCCACAAGACAGGAGAAGGTGTCAAAGGAATAAATTCCAGTAACAACCCTCTGTGTCCTGTCTGTAAGGAAAGATCGAAACCAATGTAAAACTGTTACAGACAGTCCCATAAAGCTACTGAGGCACTCCAGAAAGCACACCATGGTCCACAGCATCAAATGCGCAGAGAGATCAAGAAGGACTAAAATAGTATGAGCCTTTAATCTCTACTTATTAGGAGATCATTTAAAACCGGAGCAGGGCGGTCTCAGTGCTATATCTTTACTAAACCCAGATTGGAGAACATCATAGACATTGTGATTTGTAGATGGTCATCCAGCTGCAGAGCAACCACCTTTTCAATAACCTTACCCACAAGCGGCAGGTTAGAGACAGGTCTATAGTTAGCTAAGCAGTCTGGGTCCAAGGAGGATTTTTAAGGAGTGGTTGAATTACGTCCTCCTTGAGGGGATCGGGAAAGACCCCTGCTCCAAGGACTTCCAGACAATTTCAGCAAGGATCGGAGAGGGCAGGGAAGCCCTGTTGATGAGGCAAGAGGCAGAGGGGGGCAAAGCTCTACCCACACAGCCAGAGGGTAAGGGGCAAAATATATAGGACAGGAGGAAAGAGGTGGATGGAGGTCATGTGTGCAAACGCATGAAGTCTGTCTGGGTAGGAAGATCCCAGATCTAACAGCAAAAATAGTTGAGGAGGGCCTTGACATTGTTGGGGGTAACAGAACATGGTGCCACCAGGAACAGGGATGGGAAATGGAGATACCAGGGTACAAATTGTTCAGGAGGACAGGGTTTAAGAAGAGGAGAGTTGCACTCTATGTAAAGGAGAGTATCAGGGTATCAGAATTGCAGGGTAAGTGGGGAGAGGCCAAAGGACTCTGGGTCTCGTGTCTGTGGGGAAGGGAAACAGTGTGTAGGGGTGGTTTACAGGCCTTGGCACAGCAGGAATTGGAGGATAGAAGCATGGCTGATGAGTTTGTGAGAATGGCAGCAAGGGGGAAGTGGTGCTGATGGGGACCTGAACTTACCGGATTGACTGGGGCACCCTTTCGGTGCTTCAACCATCAGCAGGGAAATATTGGACTCCCTGCAATTGGTCCTTCTAAATCAACTGGTCAGGAGCCAACCAGGGCAGGAGCTACTCTTGATTTAGTCCTGACAAATGGGGATAGGGTAGGAGATGCATCAATAGGGTAACATCTTGGTATGAGTGACCACAACATGGTCAGATTTTGAATAAGGAACACTGCAGGGGTTCACTGGTCTAGGTTGAAGGTGCTGGATTTCAGAGAGGCAAACTTTGGAAAATGGGGAAATAGTGGAGGGCTTTGGAAGGGGTGAAGGAATTGACAGAGGTGGAGGCAATGTGGGGGTCGATAAAAGAAACTATTGTAGAGGCCACTGACATCTATGCCAAGACAGCAAGTTAAAATAAGAGGAGGAGGAAACCTCTGTGGTATACTAGGAAGGTAGCGAAAAAGGTAAAGGCAAAAAGAAAGCCTTCAGGAAGTTCAAGGAAACACAAGCGAGTGGACTGGGGAAAATACCAGGTGAGCCAGAGAGAAGCCAGGGTAGAGGTAAGGAGGGCAAAGCACAGACAGAGGAGCACATAGCTAGAGGGGTCAGAAAGGGGATAAGACTTTCTTTTGGTATGTAAGGAAAGAGATAGTCTAGGCAGGAAATGTTCCAGTTAAAAACAAATGAGGGGGAGATGCTACAAGGGGACAGAGAGAAAACGGACCTGCTAAACAACTATTTTTGCTCAATGTTCACTAGGAGGAAGAAGATGAAGGCAGCAGGGCAGGGAAAGAAATGGCAGGGAGGGAAGTGGACATGAGGCCTTTCCTCATGGAGGAAATTTTGGGAGAACCAGGCTGCATGAAGGTGGACAAGGCAATGGGGCTGGATGGGAAAATCGAAGGTGTTAAGAGAACTGAAGGAGATATTGGCAGTGCCACTGACTTCACTCTTTAATCAATCCCTGGAAACTGGGGTGGTGCCGGAAGACTGGAGGCAGGTAATGTGGTCCCGCTGCATAAGGCGGTGGGGAGGAGGAGGAGGAAGTGGTAAATTACAGTCCTGTGAGTTTGACATCGGTGGTAAGGCAAGCTCATGGAGAAACTAATAAAAGGCAGGATTGCCAGCTACCTGGAGCAAAGTGGCCTGATAAATCCAAGGCAAAATGGTTTTACTAGGGGCAGATCCTGTCAAACAAATTTGATAGAGTTTTTGACATGGTCATAAGGAACTGAATCAGGGGAGGGCAGTGATGTGCGTATCTGGATTTCAGAAAGGCGTTTGACTCCATCCACAAGAGACTTCTGTATAAAATGTCAGGCCTGGGGCTGGGGCAGAGGAGTAGTTAAATGGAAACTGGCTGGGGGCAGGAGGCAGGGGGTCATAATAAATGGGATAGCATCTGGAGGGCAAGGTCACAAGTGGGGTCCCTCAGGGATCAGTGCTGGGGCTCCTACTATTCAATATATTTGTAGGGGGACATTATAGAGGGCCTGAGGGAGGTGTGAGTCTGTTTAGGATGATATTAAAATCTGCAATAGGGTGGACACGTAAGAAGGGTAGAAAAATGCAGAGAGATTTGGGGAGACTTGAGGCATGATCAAAGAGGTGGCAGCTTTCATTCAATACAGAAAAGTGTAGAATCATGCATCTTGGCTACAGAATCGGAGGGCAGGGTACTGTACGGGGAACAGAGATCTGGAGGTAACAGAACAAGAAAGGACCTGGGCATCACTATATCAGGGGATCCAAGGTGGAAAGGCAGTGCGGAGGGCAGTGGCTAGGGGGAGGAATGCTGGGATGCATCAGATGGGGGATAACCAGTAGAAATAGGGAGGTCATAGTACCCTTGTACACCCATCTGGTTAGACCACATTTGGATACGAGTCCAGTTCCGGAAGCCATACCTCAGAAAGGATGTGGGGAGGCTGGAGCAGGTTCAGAGAGAGCAACGAAGATGGTAAAAGGGTTGAGCCACCTATCCTACTGAAGAAAGGCTGAGAGAGCTGAACATGTACTTGGAACAGAGGAGGAGAGGGAGACATGATCGAGACCATCAAGTACCTTAAGTGTATAAACAAGGTGCCAGTGGAAAGCATCTTCCAGATGAAGGGTAATCAGAGGGCGAGGGGCATGGCCTGCAGGTGGGGGCAGTTCAGGGTAACATTAGGAAATACTACTTCACAGAGAGGTGGTGGAAAAGTGGAACAGATTCCCGGAGGCGGTCGTTGGAGAAGAAACAGTGGAGGGATTCAAAAGGTATGGGACAACCACAGGGGAGTGTTAAGGGTGGAAGCGAGGTCCAAGCAGATAGCTGGACAAATGGGCAGACTCGATGGACCTTGTCGGTCCTTTTCTGCTATCACACTTCTACAAATCTATGAATCTATGATTTATGGCACTGTCAATACCTGTCACCTTTGTTAGAAAATAAAATAAAATAAATAAGAAAAAAGTAATGCCCCACACATATGGATGAGCTGTAATCCAGTTCTGAAGTGCAAACTGTCATTACTGTGCTTTGCAATGCTGGCAATCAGCCAGTATGTTTAAATAAATCAAAATGAATGAAAAAAATATATGTTGTCTGAGTGTAGCAAAGCTGAGCTTAATATCCCAGGGATGCCAAATCTCTAGAAATGATTACACTCTTAAACTGAGAGGGCTGTAATCTGTTCCATCCTGTTTACTGCATCCATCTTTTGTTTCAAACCTTGAAATGAGGGGAGTCATCTGACAACCAGTTTTCAGTGATTCCTTTGTAGGCAATAATAAGCATAATATTACAACTTTTTCCTTTTTAAGGAGTTTCCTGCTGCAGATGCACCAGAATCATATCTTAGAGGGTGAGTGGGTTATCCTCCATTATAGCCCATTTAATAATCTCATATATTTGTTCCCAGTACCAAGACACTGCTGGGCAGTCCCAGAAAATATGGCAATGTGTGTCCTTTCCCCACACCCCCACCAGCATTCATCCATCTGTTTTCTTAGTATAATGCTTAATGATATTTTGTGCATGGAAAAATGCACCAACTCTTCCAAGCAAACTCGGAGTGTCGGGTGATGATGTAACCTTCCAGCTCCACAGTTTAGCAGAGACAGTAATTCCTCACCCAGTTCCCAGCCAGTCCAAACATGTTCCAGAGGAGAATCTTCCCTCTTTCTCAGTGTTAAATAAATTTCTGAGATGTACTGGAACTTGGTTTGAGGACCATTACCCAACATACAAAGTTCTCAAGGCAGACCTGTCTATAGTGACCCGTGTGATATTGTCTTCGGTACTAAGGAAATGTCTCACTTGTTTATAGCGGACTAAACTCATAACTTCAGACTATATTAGTGTTGCAAAGCTTTAAAGTTAGTTATTTTGCCTACTGAACCGCACTGTGCAAAATTTGTTAAACCTTGTCTTGCCCACCTGTGAAGTTTGCATCAAGTCTGGGTGGAATAACATTTTTATGATGGCAAATCAGAGTTTTAGGACCTAGAGGTCCCTTGGTTTGTGGACCCAATATACATTTCGTGTAATTCACAGGGTATGAGATATCCAAGGTTATTAACCCTGTGACATATATCCAGAGCAAATGGCTCCAGTGAGAGTGCCAATAAAGGGACTGGGAAAGTTTCGTTGCTTATATCTCAACCCATTGTGAGTCTCCACTTCTCTCAGCTCATGAGTATAGTTCTACAGATTGTACGGCCAGGTAATACTTTTTCAGGTTAGGACTGACAGCCCATCCTTTAGAGTTGATAATATTAATTTTCCCACACTCAGGCAGGCCTGTCCCCACTCAAATTTGGAACTATTCTTCAGACGTGGGACCCAGAAAGTTTTTGGAATAGGGACAGGAAGAGACTGAAACAAAAAAGTAACCTTAGCAATGTATTTATTTTCACAGAATCTATCCAGCTAGTCCATAGTGCCATGTCTGTCTGGCTTTCGGCTGTTTCTTAAGTAAACTGCATTCTGCAGTTTGATAAGCAGGACTAAGGAGAAGCTGCTGAAGCTCACCCTCCAAGCAAGGTACGGGTTGGAACTCTGAATTTTGTCATCTACCCTGGAGGAATCTGACTTGCTCCTGCTTGCTAATGTTTCTCACACTATGTGCAGTAATCTAGAAGTCTTCTAGGAACTGCTGCCAAGAAATCAATGCTAGGACTGACCTCTGCTTGATGTGTTTTGATTTCTCACTTTAAGTAATGTTTAGTCTGATGTAGAGATTTCTTAGAGTTGATTTAAGTTTTGAGAGAGGTTTTAAGGTAGTGTGATGCTATCTGCCCTGAGCCCTGTGCCCCTTCCTTACAGCTGTAAGTCTGCAGGCTGCACCCTTGACCTCTGTGTCCCATTAGGGCTGCTGCAGTGCCCCCCAAACTTGCTTCAGAACCTCCCTGCCTGTTCTTTTTTTTTTTTTTTTTTTAAGTGCTGACTTTCTATTCTCAGATTATATCTTTTAGCCAATAGGGGCCCAGTTATAAGCACATTTACCCAATACAACCCAATACAATACAATACAATTCCTGTCTGATTTCACTTATTGTCTGGTCAGTCTATCACTATTCATCAGTCTTTGCCCCTCCCTCTTCTACTGATTGATACTGACTGATTGGCCACACCAGGCCAAGTTCCTACCCAATCCTTCTGTGTGCTTCTACTCTCCTTAGAGCAACTGATCTGCACACCAGGCTTGCTGTCTCTGGCAGGCATGACACTTCCTAATCCCGTCTTCTCCTAGCCACTTAACTGACTGTGTCCATAACTCTCCTAGCCTCGTATTTGCAGTGCCATGGCATGCTCCTTATCGTGAAGCCTTTCTTATTCCTAATCATTTTATCCATAGCGGCTCACCACAACAAAGAACAAGGATCAGGTCCACGTATGGAAATGTCCAGTCCTGTAACTGGAACCTCATTCCACTGCACCACCCCTTATTTAATATGTCTACCTCCTTTTATCCTCGGCCCATATTCTTCCCTTACACTTTCTGCTCCCTTCATATATGTCTATTAGAGCACTCTCGTTAGTTTCCCTTCACTGCTGCCCTAGCATTATGTTGCACCCATCATCACCTTGTGGAAGGTCCAAAGGAAAAAGCGCTCCTATCCTGCAAAACTGGATCAAGAAACTGCTTCTCTTGCTCCTTCTCTGTTGGTAACTTGGAGCTAAACCCTGGACCCCCATTACCACTTGCATCTCCGCAGAATTTGCATCTGCACCCGGACTTAAGTTAATGTTAGTCAACATATTGAGCCTCTCAAAAGTTTGATCAGCTTCAAGTATGGGCTGCCCATACTGAGCCTGACCTCATTATTAAACCAAATCTTGACTCAAAAGTCAAACAGTGATCAGCAAGTCTCCTTCCTGGCTACAATCTGCACAGGGCAGATAGGGAAGCCAGAGGATAGTGTGGCCATCTACTCTAACTCTGAGTTTGCAGTCAGTGATATTCACTGTAAATCTAAACCTAAGGAGTATGAAATAGTATCTCTCAAATTACACCTTCCAACCACTGAATGTCTCACTATTATTGGTGGTTATCGCTCCCATCTGGTGGCACTGACATCCTCACCATACTTAAATCTTTATCACCTCCACCAACACTGAAACTTTAATACTTGGGATTTTAATATGGACTGGCTTATCTCCAAGTCGCACAGCCTGAAATCCTTCTGTGACAAAGTCGGCTTAACCCAGTTAGTCGGTGAACCCACTAGAACCAATACATCCAATCCAACAACAGTTCTCTCCTTGATGTCATGCTTTCTACGTATCCCCACAAAATTCTTCACTCTGCAGTCTTCCACAATGACATGAGTGATCATGAGGTGCTTGTTTGTACAAGATCACAAATGATAGCCGACAGCAACCAACACTCATAACTAAGTGGTCCTTTTACAAGTTTAATGCATTGGACTACTTATCTGACTTGAGAAAATTAGATGGCAAGACCTCTACCTTGTCAAAATGATCAATGAGGCAGTCACTGTCCTTAAGGACAACCTCACTGAGCTGGCCAACAAGCATGCCCTTTGATCATAGACAGGGTGTGTAAAACATCCAACCCATGGTTTACATCAGATCTTAAGGCTACACTCCTATGTCGTGATAAACTCTGGGCCAAGGCTAGAAACCAAAAGCCTAGCTGACAGTAAGAATTATAGCCAGAAACACCTGCATTAAACAAACTAAAAAGCAAAGCCAACTATTATGTCTCCACCCCAAACAGGCAAAGGGAATTCCCAAAAATCTGGAAGACACTCAAGTCCATCAAAGTTGGCCTGTAGCCCCTCCATCCCTCTGAAATCCTCAGCAGTGGTAGGGCAGTGGAAAACAACTGCCTAATCCTCAAGAAATCAACAATCATTTGTAACTGCTGGCCTAGCTTTTGACTGTTCGCCTTATACAGCCTATGGTAGCAACCAAGACTAATAACATTGACATGCAAACTTCAACCTGCCCACTCCAGTTGTGCCTGTAGCTATAAAGAAGTCAAAGATTCACTTCTTAACATAGACATTCTAAAAAGTGCAGGGGATGATGGTCTAGATCCTTTTTTCTTAAACTAGGCTATCTAGCCTCACGCCCCATCCTCCACATATTCAATCTTTCCGTTTCCACTGCCACTGTTCCCTCCTGCTGGAATCTTCCCACATCCTCCCATTATTCAAGGCAGGGGACCCATGTGACCTAAACAACTATAGGCCCATCTCAATCTTACCTGTCCTCTCCAAAGTCCTCGAAAAGCTAGTTTACTCCCAATTGAAACTCCATATCAAATCATTTTCAATCCTCAACCCTGCACAATCTGGCTTCTGGCCCAACCATAGCACAGTCACTGCTCTAGCCAAAGTTAGCAATGAATGGATCCAAGCCATGGACTCCAGAAAGTTACTGGTGCAGTATTTTAGATCTTAGCAAAGCGTCGACACTGTCGACCACAATCTATTAGTCTCAAGCCCAATAAAAGTAGGTGCCGCCCCTTGCTGCCCAGTGGTTTACCAGCTACCTATCTGGAAGAACTCAGAAAGTAAAAGCTGGTGGCCTCTTTTCTGCATCCCTCCCAGTTGTCAGGGGAGTTCGCAAGGTCCATAATAGGTCCCATCCTCTTCTTCCTGTACATCAATAACCTTGACGCACATGTATCCCAGTCCCATCTGCATTTCTTTACTGATGATACTGTACTGTATACATCAGGCCGTACACTGGCTGAAGTGAGGGATGTACTCAAGCTGACTTTGCACAACTAGAAATCAACCTAATCAATGCCAAACTACTCCTCAATGCCAAGAAAGCTAAGGCCATGATCTTTTCCCCAAACACCACCTCCACTTCCCTTGCAAACACGCACAAAGATTTCATCACTACCTCCTAGGTGAACCCTTGAAATCACCTCCAAATTCAAATATCTTGGTATGTGGCTAGACAACAAGCTTTCCTTTCACAACCACCTTGACAATCTGGCAAAGAGGCTAAAAATTAAGCTAGGTTTTTCTTCCATAACAAGTCCCTCTTTCCATTGGATACCAGATCTAGGCTGGTCCAGGCTACTTTCTTGCCACTACTCTACTATGGAGATCTAATCTATCCTCTGCAGCAGCCTCAGGACTCAACAAACTAGATGTACTCTACCACTGCATATACGGTTCATGACAAACCTACCCTACCGAACCCACCATTGTGATTTGTACCTAGCCTCTGGCTGGACATCACTCTCAACTAGACGTACACTTCATGCTGGTATCTGGACTCTTAAGCTATTCCTGAACAAGCTCCCAAACTATCTCACAACTCTTTTCTGTATTTCCCATAGCACTACTCTCTTAGGAAAAGTGATCTCCTCCTCCTCCTCCTCAATGTACCAAGAACTTGCTCCTCACTCAGTAAGCGGCCATATCGAGCGTACTCCCAATTATCTGGAACCAGCTCCAAGGTGTACTGAAGCTTCCTGGTACTGTCCCTGTCAGCCTATTTAAAAGGTTGGCTGCAGCAAAAATAAAGATACATGTAGCTGTTTCTAAAGCCCAGCTGACTGCTCTAATCCAGCCCACTGCTTCCTCTTACTTACCTAGAAATTAGCAGCCTTGATACTCTGAAACATGCACTTTGCACCTTTTTTCTGTACTTGCATTTTCTACGTCATTGCCATTTTATGTAACATGTTAATGCTTGCCCATAATTCTGTACTTGAATTTATACTGTTTTTCGATTATGCAATCTGTCACTACCTGTGTGCGTCAAAGGACCTCCTTGTGAATGAGCTTACTCAAGGAGTTTTCCTACAATAAACTTGAACTCGAACCTGTCCAGCTCTGATGTAATTTATACCTCTAAGTATTGGATTTTATTATGTTTAGCCCATGCAAAGCAGACAGCCTGTTTTATTTCAGGGCTGCAAAGACCACTGATCCAGATGACCTCAGACTTTAAGTAATTCATTTTATACCTGGCCACTCTTCCAATTCACTCTAAAATCTTGACCAGTGCTAGTACAGATTGGATTCATTGAGGTGGGACAAAAATAATATACATATATATATGTATACACTTTACTTTTCCTCTGCTCCACTATAGAAGTGCGAACAGTGCTTTTCTGTGCTTTACTGGGTTGGCAACAGCCAGCTTTCATGGCACTATCAATACCACTTACCTCTGTTACAAAATAAAAGTCTGTTAGAAAAGAAAAGAAATAAGCAAAAAAAAAAAATGGTAATGCCCTACACATATGGATGAGCTGTAATGCAGCCCCCTCTTCTCAAGCGCTGGCATGAGATACAATCCTGATGAACCCTCACTATATTTGGACAAAATGGATGGACCCAGAGGGGTTCGTTATGAGGATCACTGTATCTTGAAGTAGTGACCAGCCCTTTGTAGGGTTTCTGTTGGCAAGGTGCATGTCTGCCTCCCTGATTAGCTGACTCCAGTCTCCATCCACCCTAGCACAGCAGCACTGGCTAAAGTCAAGAGCTCCTCCAGGGCTTCAGCTCACATTCCTGCTGCAGCTTCTGGCAGAAGAATCTTGCTTTCAGAGCAAGAGACACCTGACCAAAAGCTACAGCTTTTCTTACTGATAAAACACTTCTATCTCAGCAGGAGTCAGTACCTGTTGGGATTAAGCAAACAGGTGCTTTATTAAAAGCAGGAGGATTTCCTTTAGGATATAAAAAAGAATGTCAGTGTGTGTTTCTGTGTTAGGGAAGGGGACTGTATCAGCTTAGTTTGCTAAGTCAGGAGCAGAGGAGAGAAGTTAATTGGGGTGTGGCTTGAGCAGTACAAAGGCAGGTGTCTCCAATTACAGCTTCCTGATGCTAGCTTCTGGCAGAAGAATCTTGCTTTCAGAGTAAGAGACATTTGACTAAAAGCTATAGCTTTTCTTAGTACTTGCCCTCCTTCCACCCTGCACTCTTTCATAAGTCAGTTCTACTTTTATAGCCACTGGATTTGACTGACAACAGGAACTTTCTGTGTTGCAGTAGGAAGGGAAGAATCACTGAGGCACATTAGTTTCAACCTTGAAGTAAAATAATAGCTCTTTCTCCTCTAGCTGCTGGAGGTTTGAGTCCGAGCAAGGAAGAAGGAGACTACTGAAGACTACAGGAAGTTCCTGTCCCAGAACAGGAAGGGTGAGAGCTGTAAAGGCACATAGCCAGTGGAAAGTAGGTGGAAAATACATAAAGGAGGGAGAGTAAACATACAAAGCAACAGGGAGGGGCACAAAATAAGACATGATGGAAGTGGTGCAGTTCAATGGCTGTGGGAGGCAGTGTTCTGGGACACATTCTGGAGGCTGTGATGCTGCTCTATTTGCAGGCACCTCTCTAGTCTGAGAGGAGTTACCCATCTCCAGGCTGTCCTGGCTGGATTGAAACCTCCTCCCCACCCAGGGACCACCAGGGCCACTGCCGCTACCTCAGAGGTTGCCAAGAAAGAGGAGTGGTTGGACCAAGGTGGGCTCAGGGAGGAGAGGTGGAGAACAGAGGTGCATACCTCCAGCTGTACCTCTCCACAATTCATATGCTGTTCTGGCAAAGAATGGTTCCTCTAGGGAGGCACCTGCAGTGGAGACCAAGGAGGATACTGGGAACCTCCACAAAGGAGACCCACAGAAGGGTGGCATGAGACCCCACAGGAAGGAAACAACTCTTGGTGGGGACTCAATCATTAGGGAGTAGAAGTGGTTGAGGAAGGGAGAGGGATAAGGTGCCCACCTGGTGCCACAGCTTGGAGGGACAGGAAGTGATCCTCAGGATTGTGGAGCAGCTGCACAGGGAGGGAGCTGGATGTCATTGTCTACCTAGGGACAAATTACCTGGCTAGGAATGGGATCAGAGCAGAGCAGTGCAAGAGGAGTTTGTAGAGTTGGGGAGGGACCTTAGACAAGAAGCACATATGGTAACCTTCTCAGAGATGTTGCCTGTCTATGGCAAAGGGTGATGCTAGGGTACTCCGCACCATGGGATTCAATGAATGGTTGAAAATTGGTGTGGAGTGCAGGATTTAAGGCTTCATTGGGGACTAGGAGCCACCTGGAGGACACAAGTCTATACTGCTGTGATGGTCTGCATCTGTCCGGGAGGAACCAGAACTAGGTGATAGGTTTAAATGCTTCATTGGCAAGCATTTAAACTAGCTTGGGGAGGCACTTAAAAGGAGCAGAGAGTCCCAGCCTCCCCACAAAACATGGTAATTAGTGAGGTAAACACCAAGGTAGAAGTCATTAGGGAGCAGGATAGGGGTAAATGCAAAAAAGGTAAAGGCAGTAAGGACAGAGATGAGGCTAAAAGGGTAAAGTCATCAATAAATGGAGGGTGATGAGTACCAATGCCTAGTCTGTGTAACAAGCTTCCTAAACTAGTGGCCTTGATGGAAGAGGGCTGCCTGGATATTGTGGCAGTCACTGAAACATGGTACACAGAGAACTATGACTGGGATGGCAACATACCAGGATACATAATCTACAGGAGGGACAGGGAGGGTAAAAGAGGAGGAGGAGGAGGAGTAGCTCTCTATGTAAGGGAAGAGTTCAAGCAACAGAATAAAGAGTAAACAGAGAGAAGATGAGGCACTATGGGCCACCCTGGAGACAGGAAATGGCACCATAATCCACATGGGGTTGTGTACAGACCCCCATCTCAGGCTAGAGAATGGACAAGGAAATGATAGAAGGCATACTTAGAATGGCAGAAAAAGGGAAATATTGTTGATGAGGGGCCTGAATATGCCAGATGTTAACTGGAGCACCTTTGCTACAGGCACATCCAAGAGCAGGGTCATTCTTGATGCCCTACAAGGGGCATGCCTCAGGCAGCTAGTGTTGGAACCCACTTGAGAGGGAGCAATCTTAGACCTAGTACTCTCAAACAGGGATGGAGAAAGGATCTCAGATTTAGAAGTGGGTAGCCATCTGAGAACAAGCGACCACCAAACGTGTGGTTCACGAGAAACACAGGCATAGAGTCAAACCATACAAATGCAAGAGTATTGGACTTTAGGAGGGCTGACTTTGGTAAAATGAGAGTGCCTCAGAAAAGCACTAGCAAATGGGCAAGAAGGAGGGGTGGAGGAACAATAGGAATAATCAAAACAGCCATCACAGAGGCAACAAGCCTTTGTGTGAAGTGAATCAATAAAACAAAATGAAGGAAAAAAACACTATGGTTCTCAAAAGAGGTGGCAGGGAAGGTTAAGGAGAAAAGGATAGCATTCAGGAAATATAAGGAAACACAGAAGGAACAGGACAGAGAACCTTATCAGTTAAAGCAGAAGGAGGCAGGAAGTCAGTCAGAATAGCAAAGGCCCAAACCAAGGAAAAGACAGCCAACTCCATTAAGAAGGATGATAAAACCTTGTATAGGTACATTAGGGAGTGAAGAAAGATCAGAGAGGAATACTGAGGCTTAATAAAGGGGAGGGAATGTGGGCAGAGGGTGACAGTGAAAAAGCAGGGATACTGAATGAATATTTCTGCTCAGTTTTCACAACGGATGAGGAGGGAGGTACCTAAACCAAACAAGAGAAACACCCTTGAAAGGGAGTTGATACCAGTTCATTCACAGAAAAAGGGTTCTGAAAGAACTCTTGAAACTGATGGTGGACAAAACAATGGGGCCTGATGGGATTCACCCCAGAATTCTAAAAGAACTAGGGAGTTGAACTACTGACACCATTGACTACTCTCTTTAACAAATCATTGGAGGATGGGATGATACCTGAGGACTGGATGAGGGTGGATGTGATTCCACTTCATAAAAGTGGGAGCAGGGCAGAGGCAGGAAACTACAGACCAGTTAGTTTGACCTCAGTGGTAAGGTAAATGATGGAATCATTTCTGAAGGAAAGAACTGTTGAGTATCTAGAGGCCAGTGGGGTACAGGACCCAAGGCAGCATGGATTCACAGCGGAAGGTCATGTCAGACAAATCTAATAGATTTCTTTGACTGGGTGACCAAAGTAGTAGACCAGGGAGAGCTGTGGACATGGCCTACCTAGATTTTAGCAAGGCATTTGACACAGTCCCATAAAGATCAATATACAAAGCTAGCTAGCCTTGGGTGGGTCCCAAGGTGGTAGCCTGGATAAAAAATTGGCTGGACAACAGGACGCAAGGGTAATAGTAAACAAGAGTCACAGTGAGAAAGGAGGGCAACTAGTGGGGTACCGCGGGAGTTCAATTATGGGCCAGTCATCTTTATATATGTATATAATATACAGTATGTACATATATATGTCTTTATAAGTGACATTGCAGAGTACCTGGAAGGAAAAGTATGTCTCTTTGCAGATGACACAAAGATCTGCAATGGGTTGATACACAGGGTGGGGTGGAAAGAATGAGAAGGGACTTGGCTAGGTTGGAGGAATGGTCAAATGTATGGCAGCTCAGATTCAACACAAAGAAGTGCAAACGTGATGCGCCTGGGAAACAAAACCCAGGGAAGAGTACACAATAGGGGGTGAGGTACTAACAACAACAAAATGGAAAGGGACCTGGGAGTAATTATATCAGATGACCTAAAGGTGGGCAAGCAATGTGAGAAAGGCAGTAAGGAGGGCTGGGGGAGAGTGGGATGCATAGGGAGAGGTATCAACAGTAGAAAACAAAGTTGTTATCCCTCTGTACAGACAGTTGGTGAAACCCATTTGGAGTACTGCATGCAGTTTTGGAGACTCCATCTCCAAAGACATAGACAGACTGGAGGTTGTCCAGAGGGCAACAAAATGGTGCAGGGTCTGCACCAGAAGACACTAAAGAGAGGCTAAAGGAGCTTAATATGTATACCCTCGAAGAAAGGAGAGATAGGGATAACATGATAGAAACTTCAAGTACCTCAAGGGAATCAACAAAGTCCAAGAAGGTAACATCTTTCAGAAAAGAGATGTGCAAGAACAAGGGGCACAATTTGAAAATAGATGGGGACGAGCTCAGAGGTACAGTAATGTTAAGAAGATTTTTTCATGGAGGGGGTTGTGGATGCATGGAACAGCCTTCCAGAGGAGGTCATGGAGTCAAGAACAGTGGGGAATTCAAGAATGCATGGGACAGACAAAAGGCAATTCTAGTGGGGGGTAGGAGGAAGTAGGCTGTTGGTTAACTAGGATCTGCAGCTTATCCATCAGGTAAGAAATGGGCAGACTAGGTGGGCCAAGTGGTCCTTATCTGCCATCAAATTCTATGTTTCTGTGTTCTATGTTTCTATTTATAGCTAACGGGATTAGCACAAAAACATGTTAGCGCAGCAGCGTTTGCAATTTCAGCTTTAATCAGCCCCTCAGCCTCTACACCCCCCAGCCGAGTATTCACAGCCAACACATTAAAGAACCCTCGATACAGTGGTAAAAGAAAAGGGTCCCAACAACCCCTGCCCCCATGCACACTTTTTTTAAAATAAGAATTAAATAATGATCCTAATGAATTACTGGAAATTATTAATTCACACACTGAATGACTCTGTACTCTGTGTAAGGGTGTACTCTGGTGTGTGTGGCAGAGACAAAACAGGGCTCCCACTGTGTGTTAGTGAAAGACGTTGACAATGTCACCTAGTCACTATATGGCACTGCTATTTCAAATCAATTATCTACAATTCAGACAAATGATTCCAGTGTGTTAAGCTTAACCAGGAAAAACTGGATGTAGGGGGAAATTGCTCATTTGCTCATTCTGTTACAATTACACTTTCTGTTTACTGATTGTAACATGAGAGACATAGAATCTGATGGCAGATAAGAACTGTAGCCCCACAGTCTGCCCATGTCCCTACCCTAGTACTATACACTCCAGAAGGAACAACTCCTAAAGTCCCCTCCTAGGAGTTGTTCCTTCTCCTCTTGGGTACTGTGCCTCCCAACCTGGGGGTCTCCACTGTGGAGGTTCCCTGCATCCACATTGTTCACCATTGCAGGTGCCACCATAAGATATCCTCACTTCACCAGATTGGCGAGGGAATTGTGGAGTGGAAACACAGGTGGGATGCGCTGCTGCCCAACCTCCTCACTCTCCTTAAGCTCACAGTCATACAACCATCCTTCTTTGCTGGCATCCTCTGAGGCTGTGGGGTAGCCTTGATGGTCCCTAAGTAGGGAGAAGGTCTCCGAATCCTTTCCAACTTGGCCTGGAGATGAGCAACTCCACCCTCAACCCAGAGAGGTTCATGCAGATAGAAAGCACCGCAGTCTCTAGAATGTCTTCCAGAAGACTGCTATCCACACAGCCACTGTAACGCACCACTCCCATCATGTCTGATGTTTGCCTATAAGTGGAGGTCAAAACTTCTTGCAAAATGAACAGCTGATGGTTCTCTTTAAATCCATGTCCCACTGGCATCAGCTGCTCTTCTGCAATTATTGGTAGCAACAGACTTATTGACAGCATTCCCTGCCCCCACACACACCTGAAAGTCAAGTTAATTTGACTTCCCTTACCAACTAACAGCAGTTCCTTAGCCTGTAGTCCTTCGAGTAAAGTTTTCCTTAACATATATGCAATACAGTTCCCTCTATGAAGTAAAACAGGCTCCTTTGTTTCTTATATTGCTGTTGGCAGACTTAAGAAGGATTCTGGTGCCATACTGTGACATGGGTCTAATAATGTTAAGTCAAAAAGATGCAGTTGCAGACCCTTAAATAACACCAGAAACAGTTTAAAAGATTAATCATCATCAAAACATTCTGCTTGTAATTTTTGCTTCATTACTGACAGAATATAGAAGAGCAGTTACTTTTTAAATAATAAATATCAGTTTTCGTTTAGAAATGTACCTTCAATTATTTTTTTGTAATTTGGAAGTTTTGGTGGGGGGGCTCAATGACTTAGGGCAGCAGCAGCACAACTCAAATGCTATATTTACAGTTTAGATCATTTTGCTCACATATTACACTGAATAAAGCTACTATAATTCCAGTATAGGGTGCATGGCAGTTGTTAGTAACTAAGTACTGAAATATCACACTGCTGTTAGAACAAATTGCATCAATATCATAATGTCCCATAACAGAACATTGTAAGAGGTTCTATAGTTTATACAATTGTTTCATTCTTTAGAAACTGTTTTAAAATGTTTCTCAGTGGTCTTTTAGGGGGAAAACTGTTTTCACATTTTGATCTTGAGCTTGTTGGAAAAGAAAGTGTCATGTTGTTATGTATGTGAGAATACTTCTATTGAGCCATTTGTAAAATAATATACTTGCTATAGCTTGTACATAAAAGGCAAATCAATGGGTTGTATTTCTCTATGACTCCAGTTAGGAGAAGACAGTCAAAAAAAAAGAAACTAATTGCACACTTAAGCTGCACAGTTCATACTGACTACCCTCTCATCAAATACTAATTTTTCAATTTCAGTTTTGTTAATTACAAAAACAAACAACCCCAAGAAATTAGTGGCAGCAGCATACAAACCATGTTATATGCCAATGGCATTTATGGCTGCAGTGGGCGTAGCCCTGCAGACATTTTGTTTTGAGAAAGGACTTCCTACTTACATTACTCAACAAACAACATGTTAGAGTGTTAAAAATAGTGTTCCTCCATGAAACCTCATTACCACGCTGTCTGTGTGTGTGTATGGCAGCTGGGGAGCACTATTTCCTCTGGTTTGAAAAGATAATTGAGCCCTCCTCAGTACTGCCATTTTGCAAGTTGAAACCTCCTCCATAGTGTTTTATGGACCTTTCCTCTCATTTGAGAGTAGTTAATTGAGCCCTCCCCTAGTACTGCCTTTTTTGTAAGTTGAACCACCCCCACAGTGTTTTATGGGCCTTTCTTTTTTAAGTTTCAGTGCTTAATTTACTACCATTTGCAAACTGAGAAACTCAAAGGTATCATAATAAGGTACTTGAAGTTCAATTCTGCCGAGATGTTCAAGACAATGGGGCATGATATGTAGCTGGAAGGGGGAGACTCAGAGGGATGTGAGGAAATACTTCTTTACCAAGAGGGTGGTGGACACCTGGAACAGTCCATCAGAAGAGATAATGGGTACTGAAATGGTAACAGGTTGCAAACTTGCATGGGATACACATAAGGGGACCTTGGTAACAGGGCTGGTGCATGGGGGTTAAGGCTGGCGATCAGTTATGGTACAAGGCAGCACAGTAAGTATTCTTTATGCTTCATTTCTTGATGTTACTATGATCCCTATTTGCTGTTGCAAACATTTGTTCTGGAGGTACCAACCATCTCAGAAAAGACATAGACTGGGTGAAGGCAGCACAGAGAAGGGCAACTAAATGGTGCATGTCCTGCACCAGAAGCACTACGGCAAAAGACACAGGGAGATAAATATGTACTCTGTATAGGAAAGGAAGGAAGGAAAGAGTAGACATGATAGAAGCATTCAAATACCTCAAAGGTATCAATAAGGTACAGGAAGGTTAAATTCTGCTGAGAAAGAGATGTTCAAGAATAGGGGCATGATATGTAGCTGAAAGGAAGGAGACTAAGGGATATGAGGAAATTCTTCTTTACAGAGAGGTGGTGGACACCTGGAACAGCCTGCCAGCAGAAGTAATGGGTACCAAAATGGTAACAGGTTTCAAACATGCATGGGCTACAATAACTGGACCTTCGGAATAGGGTTGGTGTGGAGGGGGTTAAGGCTAGAGATCAGTTATGGCCCATGGCAACACAGTAGGTAGGGACCTTAGGGCAGACTAGGTGGGCCAGGAGGTCCTTTTCTGCCAACAGCTTCTATGTTCAACTTTAAATTAATTGACTTTATATTCTTTATTCTTTTCTTTCTTGATGTTACTATGATCCCTATTTTCTGTTGCTGTTGCAAGCGTTTGTTCTGGAGGTCCCAGCCATCTCAGAAAATATATAGTTTGCGTGAAGGCAGTACAGAGAAGGGCAGCCAAAATGGTGCAAGGCCTGCACCAGAAGCACTATGGGAAAGACACAGAGGCGTTAAATATGTAATTTGAATAGGAAAGAAGGAAAGGGAGACATGATAGAAGCATTCAGATACCTCAAAGATATCAATAAAGTACAGGAAGGTTCAATTTTGCTGAGAAAGAGATCTTCAAGGACAAGGGTGCATGATATGTAGCTGGAAGGGGGAGACTTGGAGGGGTGTGAGAAAATACTTCTTTACAGAGAGGGCGGTGGATACCTGGAACAGCCTGCCAGCAGAGGTAATGGGTCCCATAATGGTAATAGGTTTCAAACATGCATGGGATACCCATAAGGGACCTTACTAACAGGACTGGTGTGGGGGAGGGGTTAAGGCTGGCGAACAGTTATGGTCCATGGCAGCAAAGTAGGGCAGACTAGGTGGCCCAGGAGGTCCTTTTCTGCCAACAGCTTCTATGTTTCTATGTTAGTAAGTAGCTGGTACTGAGCATTATGCTGTTATATTGACATCAATTTTAAGATTTAAATATAAAGCATATGGTACCAGTAACACAATGCCATTAACAAATACTGCTCAAATATTCAAAATCCATGGAATCAACCTTGTGTCAACTTAAATCAAAGATATGTATCTCTATAGAAGGACCATAAAGAAAAGAGAGAGAAAGGAAACAAACACTGAACAAACAGTATGCATAAAATAAGCGAGGGGAGGGATAATATGTATAAAGCAAGTGAGCAAGTGGTTCTCAAAGGAGGTGGCAGTGAAGGTTCAAAAGAAAAAGAAAGCATTCAGAAAGTACAAGGAATCACAGAAGGAGCAGGACAGAGAATTGTATCAGTTAAAGCAAAAGGAAACTGGGAAGGCAGTCAGAACAGCAAAGGCCGGAACTGAAGAAAAGATAGCCAACTCAGTTAAGAACGGGATAAAACCTTTTTAGGTACATCAGGGAGTGAAGGAAGACTAAGTGAGGGATAGTGAGGCTTAATAAAGAGGGGGCAGATAGGGTGACTGTGAAAAGGCAGATATAATAAACAAATATTTTGCTCAGTATTTACAAATGAAGAGGGAGAGTACCTAAAACAAACAATAGAAACACTCTGGATACAGAAGTTGATACCAGCCTATTCACAGAAGAAAGGATTCTGAAAGAACTCTTAAAACTGAAGGTGGACAAAGCAATGGGGCCTGATGGGATTCATCCCAGAATTCTAAAAGAACTAAGGGTAGAACTAGTGACACCACTGACTACCCTCTTTAACAAATCATGGGAGGATGGGGTGGTACCTGAGGACTGGAGGAGGGTGGATGTGATTCTCCTTCACAAAAGTGGAGCGGGCAGAAGCAGGAAGCTACAGACCTGTTAGTTTAACCATAGTGATAGGGAAAATGATGAAATCACTTCTGAAGGAAAGAATTGTCGAGTACCTAGAGGTCAGAGGGGCACAGGACCCAAGGCAGCATGGATTCACAGTGGGAAGGTCATGCCAGATGAATCTAATAGATTTCTTTGACTGGGTGACCAAAGTAGTAGATCAGGGAGGGGCTGTGTACATGGCCTACCTAGACTTTAGCAAGGCATTTGACTCCAGTCCGACACCAAAGATTAATATACAAATTAGCTAGCCTGGGAGTAGGTTCCAAGATGATAGCCTGGGTAAGAATTGGCTGGAGAATAGGACACAGAGAATAGTAAATGGAGTCCACTCTGAAGAAGGGGGTTACTAGTGGGGTGCTGCAGGGTTCAGTGATAGGACCAGTCCTCTTCAATGTCTTTGTGATCATATTACAGAGGGACTGGAAGGAAAGTATGTCTCTTTGCAGATGACACAAAGATCTGCAACAGAGTTGATGCACAGGGTGGGGTGGAAAGGATGAGAAGGGACTTGACAAGGTTAGAGGAATGGTCAAATGTATGGCAGCTTAGATTTAATGCTAAGAAGTGCAAGGTAATGCACCTGGGAAACAAAACCCAGGGAAGAGTACACAATGGGAGGTGAGATACTAACAACAAAAATGGAAGGGACCTGGGGTAGTCATATCAGATGACCTAAAGGTGGGCAAGCAATGTGAGAGGGTAGTAAGGAGGCTTGGGGATACTGGGATGCATGGGAGAGGCATCACCAGTAGAAAACAAGAAGTTGTTATCCCTCTGTACAGACAGCTGGTGAGACCCCATCTGGAGTACTGTGTGCAGTTCTGGAGACCCAGTCTCCGCAAGGACATAGACAAGATGGAAGCTGTCCAGAGGAGGGCACTAAAATGGTGCAAGGTCTGCACCAAAAGACGTATGAAGAGAGACTAAAGGAGCTTAATACATACAGCCGCGAGGAAAGGAGGAGAGGGGACATGATAGAAACTTTCAAGTACCTCAAGTGAATCAACAAAGTCCAACAGGGTAGCATCTTTCAAAAAGAGGTGTGGAAGAACAAGGGAGCACAATTTGAAGATGGGGGCGGCTCAGAGGTAATGTAAGGAAGTATTTTTTCAAGGGGAGGTTGTGGATGCATGGCACGGCCTCCGGAGGAGGTTGTGGAGTCAAAAACAGTGGTTGAATTCAAGCATGTATGGGACAGCCATAAGGCAATTCTAGGGGTAGGGGTAGAAAGAAGTAGGCTGCTGGTTAACTAGGATCTGTAGCTTATCCATTAGGTAGGGAAATGGGCAGACTGGGTGGGCAAGCAATCCTTACCTGCTGTCAAATTTTATGTTTTCTATGTTTCTATGAGCATCACCGAAATGTATTTTCATTATACTTGTGAAAGGATGAAAGCTCAGGTCAAATAATAATCCTAAATATAGAAAACAGTTGAAAAGGATAAAAGGAAGGAAAGGGTCCTAGATGCAATAGAAAAGAACAAAACAACTAAAAAATCAAATAAAATGACTGGCAAAAATTTAGAACAACAGTGAATGACATTTGTCAGATTATGAAGGGCAACATGTTATCATTTGCAATTGTTACATTAAAAGGATCAAGGAATACAACAACAAATAATGACAAGCAAGATGGCTAAATGAGGATGTGAAGAAAGTTACTCAACAAAAAGAAGCTAAGCATGCAATAAAATAACTGAAAACAAAAACCCTGAGATAACCATATGGTCAGAATATTAAACATTTTAAAAGAAACATAAAAGCAAAAGTAACAATTTCAAAAGAAAATGGAGCTCAAACTTGCAAGATGCAGACAAAAGCAACAGCAAGCAATTGTGCAGTTACAGCAATAGCCTAAAACTAAATAAAAAATAAGAATACAAGTAATATTAATATTAAAGGAGAAACAATAAAAGTCCAGTGGAGATAGCAAACCAGTGTAATGAATATTTGTGTTCCTTATATAAACCCAGTCACAATTCAGTTCTCTGTCCCTGTACATTAGCAGGAATGCCAATAGAATTAATATAAATACAGACAACATACTGCAAAATGTCAGGATAAAAAAATCAGAGTGCAAAGTTTCCACTAAAATGCTGAAAGTAAATATTGGGATAATCCATAACCAGACACCCCTTCAAAATATATATTTTTAAATAATAAATACAGGTTTCACGTAAAATTCTAGAATCACTACTTTAAGTTAGCCGTATGTCTAACAGTGATTTCAATGACAGAGCGCAGCAGGGATTCATTAAGGGACAATCATGTACACTTATGAAGACATTTAACAGGACTGGGCCCAGGACTGATCCCTGTGGCACTCTGCTGGTCACACTCCTTTCCTTAGATTGACCACCATTTACCATGACTGTCTATCTTCTAGCATTCATCCAGTTCCCAACCCAGTTAACCACCTTCTGACCCACTCCCAGGCTGCCCAGCTTGTTCTCAAGTCATATGTGGAATGCATTGTCGACCTTACTAAATGCAATTCATGCTTATGTTTAAGCCCATGAAACACCCTTATCTAGTTAATGCGTTTGAAGCTGTAGTGGCTGTGCCAGAATTTGTATTAATCGGACACATCTTTCCTTTTATCCGAGAGAAAAATACTGCAGTTGAAATTTGGCATAGTGCTCTGTTTTGAGATAATAAATATCAATGGATGTGGGGCATTCAAAAATGCAGTGAGTTCCATAAGTATTTATGTATGTATGTATGTATGTGTGTAATAGATTTGGCAGAAAGATAACATTATTAGCCTCCTAAAAAGTAAGGAAATATATTGCAAAAGCGTTGTTAATGCATCAGTTAGGGTTATACCGACAAAGTAGGGAAATGTAGCATTAGGGTTTCCAACCTAACCACCTCATTCCCACCCTGCACAGACCACAGGCAGGGGCTGTCTTAGGGCTATCAACTCAACGCTCACCCCATTCTTCTATGCTGTAGCTTTATTACCTAATTTTTGTAATGGAATTGGGTGAGCATTAGGTATAGCCCCAAGACAGCGCCCCTGCCTGTGGGTCTGTGCAGGGATTGGTGTTAGGGAAACCCTAACACCACATTTCACTACTTTGTCAGTTTAATCCTATCTGATGCATTAATGAAATTTTGCAATATATATACATAATATATATATATATGTGTGTATATATATATATATATATATATATATATATATATACACAGAGAGAGAGAGAGAGAGAGAGAGAGAGAGAGGCAGAGAGAGGGCACTGGCAGTTGTAGCAGTGGATTTGCCTGAGAGTAGTCTAATCACAAGTGGTTGTTTTCTTGGTCTTCACATCTCCCTCTCCTCCCTCACACACCAACAAATATATTTTTCATGATGGTTATTTGACAGGGATTGAGTAGGCAAGCAGAAAGGCTGTCTCACCATGTAGAGAATGGAGGTATGTGTGGAAATCAGCAGAGGTGGGCGGCATAACTGTTCAGCAGTAGGTGTGAGACACATTAATATTACCTCATAAATTGGCATTAAATATGCATGGCAGTGATCAGGTTGGAAAAAAACACTTGTGGTTCAAGAAAGTGGCTGCATTAACTATCTAGGTCTGTAGTAAGACTGGGATTGTGTGATGGTCTTGCTAGCAGTCGCTACCATCTGTGGTAGTGCTGTTCAAGAAAATACCTCTATTGCGTCTTGGCTGGATGGACGTAGGGAGATCGAGTGGAGTGGGTATGTTGAGCAGAGTGGGGACATGAATGACTAATAGAACAAGCATAATGAAACAGGACAAAAATGGTGATTCAGATCTGCAATGAAAATGTTTATTATTGGGTGGTAATTATTGATGTTTTATAGTTACTGATTAGTATTGGGTGGTAATTGTTGATGTTTTATAGTTACTGTGTTGCTCTGTTTTGAACAAAAATGTTGTGGCTTATTGAAAAAATGGTGGCTGTTTTATTTTTTGTAATTATGAAAGCAGGCACATAGATTTGATTAATATTCTGCATCCTGTTTGACAGGGTTTGTTTTTCTCAGTGCATTATGCTTCTATAATGCACTGGCCTCAGCCAATCAGAACACAGGATGTTCCTTACCCATTTTATAAAATTATTCTTTATCTTCCTATTATTCTGTTTTATTAAGGATATGTACATGAATGGCCTTAGAGTTCATCAACATTTGCTGCTCAGTCCTCAGAAGTCACATACTGTCTTTGTGACATCACAATCTGCACTCAAGGAAATTTCTTTGATGTCACAAGTTGAGAATTATGACTGCAGGTGATGAATAAGAGGCCATAACAGATGAAGCCTATAGGGCAAAATCCTGTTCCCATGCAAATATCTTAAGTATTAAATAATAAGAAACAGAAAATACATGCAATAGAAACTGAGTTGTGTCTGTATAATATTTTCAACAGGTTTCCCACAAGCCTCAACTGCTGTTGAAGTTGTTTGTGATGGATACACAGTATTTACTTAAAGCTGGGGTAAGTACCTCGAATAATCTCTTTACTTCCTCTGTTGTCACAGAATCCTGAGAAAGGTGAAGGTGGTGTTTGTCATATGGTATTGGGTAGTGTTCTAATGGTTCTGTAGTTGGGAACTTCTTTGGTTTTCTTAATAGAGCACCAAGACAGAAGTTTTCCTTTGGTGGTACCGACACTTCTCCATTGCTACAACAACAATCTTCTGGGAGCATTACCCTGTGTTTTCTATGCTCTTGCTGGATGTTTTATCAGTTTCCTGCAATGAGAAATGTTATTTTTAACTAGTGATTGAGGAGGGACTAGCATGAATACCACTTTTTAATAAAATTTCTTCAAAGGACCTCATATAACAGTAAGCTTCATATTAGTGGTGCGCTAGCTAATGGAAATGCAGCTGATATTAAATGTACAATGTGCTTAAATAATTGCATTTTTTTTCCAGAAGGGGTGTTGTCTGGGACATGGGAGATATATCTTACTCTTGCAAATGTTGCAAGGAATCTTTAAATGTGAAATAAATCCTGTTGTTCCCATTTTAGTACTGTATAGTTGATAACTGTGTCACTTGTGAAGCCTGATTTATAGCCCCAGTGCACTGTGTCATATTTGTGTTTGAAATAGTCCTATTTTTCCCCAGTTAGGCCCCCGTTAATGCTTTTACTAGTCAGTATTAATTTTCAATTTACAATTACCAATGAGTTCGAAACCCAGTGACATTAGTTGTGAAGAAGCCTATAGTAAGACTTTCCTGTAGCCTTCCTTTCAACTGGTGTCTAAAAGTAATAGTTAGTTTAAAAATATAAGGTGGAAATTGCAGCAGTAGCAGGGACCTCAAAAGAAAAAATAGGACTGCTTCAAGAAACATATGAAGCAGTACAGCAGGGATACTGAACAGACTGCACACATGCTCAAAAGTATAATCATGTTAAAATGTAAAAGCAAAGTTTATGTTCTTTAACTTCCATTGGGACAACCACCTGTAAAAACAAAAGGGACCTTGCTCAACATTTTGTCTGTAGGAGGACACTACCAAAAGTATAACACCTCTCTATTACTGTAATACTGCCAGTATTAGCTACATGTCCAAGTTTTCGGTGTGGAATAAGAACCCACAATTTTGTGGCCTAGATGGGCAGCAAGGCAAGCGTAAGCAACCAGCCAGCCAGCCAACCAGCCAGCTAACCAACCAACCAACTAGCCAACTAACCAACCAACCAACCAACCAGCCAGCCAGCCAGTCAACCAACCAACCCACCAACCAATCAGCCAGCCAACCAATCAACTAGCCAACCAGCTAGCCAGTCAGCCAGCCAACCAACCAACCAACCAACCAACCAACCAACCAACCAACCAACCAGCCAACCAACCAACCAACTAGCCAGCCAACCAGCTTGCCAGTCAGCCAGCCAGCCAGCCAACCAACCAACCATCTTATTGAACCAACACAGCAAACCAATCAACCAATCAACTAGCAACCAATCAACTAATCAGCCAACCAATTAGTCCCCTCTGAGATGGGTGTTACAGAACACAAAGAAATTCTGTGTTTCTAACTAAACTTTAAATATTTGCTCTGTATGAATGACATTATTTCCTATAGATTTTTTTTAAATACTGTCTCCTGTTCTGTTAATGTTCTGCCTTTACTGACCTGTTAGTAAATTCAATTGGTGTTTATAATTGTCACATTTGTGGCAAGTACCATTTTAAATTGTGTAGGTGTTCATGTCCCTTGCAACTATAGCAGAGCTTAACAAAGCCAAACACAACTTAATGATTATAGTTAGGGCTAAGAAGGCACATCTACACAAATCCCCAATGTTCAGCAGCTTATACTGTAAATCTGCAGTTTCTAGACATGCAGTCATGTCACTTGCAAAATACTTATTCTGGGTCAGAATCTTGGGATATCCAATTTTGAAAACATTTCAGCAGCTTTTGTGCCAATAAGTGGCAAAAACCCCAAAAATATCATAACTAGCTCTATGAGACCCAGTCACGTGCCACTCTTTTCCTCCATTGTGCAGGCCCATGCACATCAGATCTACATTTTACATGTGGCCTTCAACAATGAAGATAAATGTCAAAAAAAGAAAAGAAAAAAGAATTATATAGACACAGAGAGACCAGCCCTGGTGTTGCTGAAGACCCTCTATTCTAACACTGCTCTGTTCATGATTGTTCATTTATTCATTCAGCAGCCAAACAAGGAGGTGATGTAGGACTGTGCCAATCCCATCATTTTTTTTTATTTTAATTATGGATGGCATTGGGGAGGGTTGGAAGGGTGCTAGTGGGCTGGGGAAAGGGGTTACACTGATCTGTGGTGTGGCGAGGGGAAGAGGAAGGATGTATGCTTGTGTGTAGGTGGAAGGAAATTAATTATGTTTTTAAATATGTTCACTATATCTGATGCCATTGTTGGGCACTCAGTCTTGGAACTGGGAGGACCAGACATGGTGTAGAGTAGAGGCCAGGGTTTTGATGGATGTCAGAGCTACATAGCCAGCCTGGTGGTGCTGAGGGTTGAGGCACTGGATTCCTTACCTCATGTCATGCTGGAGACCCAGGTAGGGAATGAACTTGGGTCATCGGAGAGCCAGCATGGGGAGGGATGAGGAGAGAGTAAGACTGAGCAGCCAAAAGGGCTCTTCTTTCCTGGGGTGTCATCACCCCCCCATAGTTCTGCTCCCACTGGGTGGAGGTCTGTGGTGGGTAACATGGGGGTGGGAGGGGTGGCAGTGTAGTGGGAGGGCACCCAGTTCTACGGCGCAGGCTTGCCCAGACTTGCACGCACACCCAGGGTTGGGAAACAGGAGAAAAACAGGAGAAAAAAGCCTACAAAATAATAATAAAAAATTAATAACTAATTGAGCATGGGACAGGATGTAGGAGGGGTATCACTGGTCTACAAGGATACTTGGACATGAATCAGAGTGTGGGAGGGCTGTTCCTGGACACCTGGGATGGGGTAGTGCAAGGGAGAGGGTACCACTGGAAACCAGGGATGTTTGAAAGAAGGTAGGGTGGGGGTACCACTGGACAACAGTGATGCTTGGAATGGGGCAGGATGAGGTACCACTGGATGCCAGAGATTACTTTGTACAGGGGTGTGGTGAGAGGGACAGGGTACCAGTAGGTTTTTATTTAGTTTATTGTTGACTGAGAAAGGAGGGCTGGGTAATTCTGCCTAGTTTCAGTCTCATCCTCATTTCTGAGGTTGACATAGTACTTGGAAGACAGGTTGTTGTGGTTGTGGACCTGATGGAGCTGCTGGTATCCCAGGGAGAGGAAGATTATGTGTCCTGTGATGGCAACACTGTCAACAGCCAGACAAATGAAGTGGAAGCAGAACAAGAGATGAGAGAAGAGTGGCTACAATGGGTAACTATGAGCAACAGAAAGCGAAACCTCTTGCTATTATTAGCAGAGGAAGAAAGGAGACTTGGGAGGAAAAGAGGTCATCCTGGGATGACATTAGTTGTGCACCTGGCAAAGCAGCAGGCAATGGTGTGAGAGACTGGAATGTCAATACTCCAGAAACATGGGAACTGCAACCTTGTTGCGCTGAGGAAGTCCGGTGCCCACTCTACCCACTGTACAATCCCAGGAGTGGACCTCAAATGCTGCCCTGGAGTGGCGGGATGGTGGAGGGCTGATGGCAAAACTGGCTGGTGGGATCTCTACCAACAGCTGCCAATATCATTATGGCAGCAAAGGTAGTGGAGTGTCCCTGGTGTGCAGCTTCACCATTAAAGGAACCATACCTGACTCTACCACATCCACTTCGGATAGTCCCAGGGGTGTTCAGCCTTTGAAATACAGCACAGAGGGAATAGAGACTTTGCCTTGGAACCAAATGTCATAGTGTTGCAGGATATTGGATTTGTGCATATACCAAGGAAATGCAGTACACTTACTGGGCCACAACTTCCTGTGGAAAAAGATTTAGAGACCAGAAAGCCTGACACAGAGGTGGATTCCTGAAGCCTGTGATTTCTGAGACAGTACCCCAAAGAGTTGATAATGGACCCACAGACAGTATTGGAAGAGGTGACTATGAACTCACAAGTTCCTGCATCTGTTTGTGTCATGCAAAAGATGGATTATAGGAAGAGGGCCATCACCCTCATTCAGGTACACCAGTAGGGGAATTTGGGAGCACTACTGGCCCGGGCAGGAGCTGTTGTAAGCTGTTTTGGGTTTCTGCTCTGGATGCCATGACTGAGACTGGAAGGAAGGGCAGGAACCTCAGGAACTCACCACACCCCTCACTGGGTTGTGGAAACAGTCAGTCCCCTCCAAAGAGTGGAGAAAGACCTAAGCCAACACCCCACCACCACTTATATGGCTGACCTGTTCAGCAACAAGAACGAGTCTGCACAGAGGTGGAATGCCATGCAGCTAAAATACAAGGGTGGACTTGAAGTTGTCCCTGATTGGGTATACATGGCCAGAACACTATTAAAGGATTCTATTTTGTTTCTTGCTTCTGAGATCTATATCCATATTCATATTTCATATAATTCAGTAGGGAGTGTTAATTTTGATGTGTCTCAGAAGCCTTGCTTTTTGGATAGGTTCTGGCATAAGTACCAGACATTAAAGGATACCCAGTTGTGGCTTCCATTTCTTGCCATTCCCTTGACACACTCTGCAGTAAAGATAGCCACTATATTGTTGAACAATGAGGGTTAGAATGTCTTCAGATGTCCCAGTTTGGTTGAAGAAGTAATGTGATGTCCTTACTAGGTCCACCCTATAATAGTCTCCAAAAACATCTGGATGGGGGATGAAAGGTAAATGATAGATTACTGCACAGAGACACTGGGCTTGTACATCTGCCAAGCAGTTTCTATGTTGGCAAGGACAGGGTGTTGTGCTTTTATCCAGCCAGGTGAAGACATGCCATAAGTGTGGTTCCTACCAAATCTTAGGTACTGCATGTGACAGAGTTCATTGTGGGGCATGTCTTGAGTATGAACATGTCAGCCTGTACTGTCCTAACCCATACTGGTGTAATTTGTGTGAAGGTTTGGGTTATTCATACACTCCAATGTCGTTGGGCTGGACAAAGACACAATTCTACTCTTTTATTTTTATCTCTCCTTATCGCCCTAATTTTTCCACTCCTTTAGGCATTGCTCATGCCATCCATGTTCCTTGACCTTGAGTCTGCCCCCTAGAATGCCCCAGTAACTCCTTTTCCTCCCCACCTACCTCTGTAGAAGCACCTGACAGCGGGAATCTGCCCGTGGTTCCTGGACTAGATGGCATAGAGTGGCCTTCATCTAGGACCGCTGAGGGGATTGTTTTCTATTTTTCTCCCTTCCCCAACCCCTCCCTTGAGGATGTCCAGCTAGGGCAAGGTGTGTGCTGGCGCACACCTGCCAAGTGCCTAACGCGTCCTCCTCCCCTCCCGACTCCAGCCCTCTGGAGCCGTAATGCCCTGTGAGAGTTGGTACTTCTACTGGCCCCCAGGGATGTCGGGTGCATGCAGCACCTCTGGTAACCCACCCCAAAGGAGGGAGCATCCACAGGGATGCTCAATCCTCCTTCCCCCCTATCCCGACAACCTGAGTCCATGCCGAACCTGGGTCGCTGGCATGTGCAAGATGTGGCATCCAGCACCTCAACCCTCAGCACCACTGGGCTGGCAAGACACAATTCTGAAACATGCTAAGCAAATGGAGATCTGAAGGAAGAAGGAGATCTGGTGGAATTTGCCCCCATTAGCTAGATCACCAGAGGTGTCCATAGTTAGTTCCTCTCACAGCAAGAATCCAGTTCAGTTCGGACACTCCAAACCCTCCAGCCCACCTCTACTGGTATTAATTCCAACCCCTTCCTCCCACCCCCAACAGTAGCAGGGAAAGTCCTGGACATATGGGGTGTCAAGGACCAGGAACCTGAGTAGGCATGAAGGACAGCTGTTACTGACCAGATAGACCCACTCAGTGACTCTGTGGCTGTAATGCCCTCCTCCTGCAACCTAGATCTGTGAATGCTTCCAGATGTAGGACCCACAGATCAGCATATTCCATGTCTAAACTCCAAAAGGATACATCCCAGATAAAGACCCAAAATCGGTTTAAACCACTGTTCAAGATGTCTCAATGGGGTGACACTGGTTTTGAATGGGAGGACTTGGAAGCCTTATCAGTGGTGTCATCACAAAGGAGGGTCCTTTGGACTTCTTATGACATCACAGGAGCATCAGCAGGTAGTTCAATTGGCTCTGCTCTTTACCTCATTTAGTCATCTGTAGTCTGGCAATTCATGATAGACTCATTTACTTTTGTCAGCAAAATTAACTCCATAAGGATGTCGGCTTAGTAGCAGCTCAAAGATTTCAGTGAGGACAGCCTGCAGCCCAAAAACTCAACCCAGGAAGGACGGAGTGGTTGTGCTGGCTGCCCAGTGGCCTTCCCATTGGGAGACCCCGGACTGTCTTAGTGATTTAGTGGAGGAGGAAACCTCTTACACTATTACCTCCAGAAACATCTCCAAGCTGCAGAAGATCGGCACAACTTTAAAATTTCTGCAGCCTGATGTTGCTGAAATGTGGTGTGAGCTGAAAGAGATCAGAGCACAAACCTGAGAATAAGAGCTGAGCCTGACTGAAATTGCTGAGCAGGGAGACCATCACAACTCAGTCCTGCTCTACCTGTACAGGCAGGAAAGGAGATCACTGACAAAATGAATGATCTTGAGCATAGATCACAAAGAAATAATATCCGAATACATGAGGGTACCTGAGGGACAGAGCTGGGTGAGATGGAGTCCTTGATTTCTTCACTGCTGCTGGAGTTGCTTGGTTGGGACAAAATACCTCTTTGCAAATTGAGTGGGCACACCAGAACTGACTCCCAAGTTCTCAGATCCTAAACTTCATCTCTGTTCCACAGTGGCATGATTTGTGAACTGCTCGATTCAAATGAAAGTGCTCAGAGCATCCTGGGGCAAGAAAGAGCTTGCTTTTGAGGACTCTAAACTTTATCTGGAACATGACTTTACCCCTGATTATGGACAAACATCATTGGATTCTTGTTGTGATCAAGGAATTCAGGAGAAAAATATTGAGGAGCAGTTTATTGCACCTGCCCAGATATAAATCTTCACAGAAGGTGGAATTAAACTTTTGACACCTGGAAGAGGCAGCTTCATGTCTTCAGCAACATGGAATCTAAGTACAGTCATCCGGTGCAGAAATGGGACCAGAGATGCAGGATATTCAGCAGCAACAATGGAGCAGGCAGGGCTGAAAGGCAGACTATATGACACGTCCCTCATAACAGCTCATAGTTTGGAAGATATCAAGCAGCGGAAGGCAGCCCATGCAGCAGATTCGTCTCCCTTGACATCACAAAGTAGTGGTGTAACAGGCCAAGACTGATCCATCAGGATGGGTAATTTTTCTTTCTTCTCCTACTTTCCATTGGTTTGTGGAGAATCTCTCCACCTGGACATTTGGGTTGCTTTGATGTCTGACTCTTTATTTGACTCCTCCCTGATAGTATAAAAATATATTGAATTGGTAGGGACTCCATACTATAAGGACAAGAGGGAACCTATATAAAGTGTTTTCTGCTGCATGTTCATAATTACAAGGGCATCTGTTTGATTGAATACATTGGAACTTGAGATTTATCAAATTGCAGTACTTTCTCGGCCAGGTACCTTTATGGGGAGTGCTCAGAGGGTGGTGGTGCTTCCCTGCAGAGGCAGGTCTAGATGAAGGGTGGACACACATGTGCAGGGGACATGTGTGGAATAATAAACTTGAGTAGCACCTTTGCACTGCTGTGGTGGTGTGGTACCCCTCAGTCTTTTACACTGTGGACCTTGGCATTTGGCTAGTCCCCTTCCCCTTGGGTGTCTGTAGGATGATAAGTAACCCAGCAATGGCTCCTGGCTCCCAGTTGGTAACTGTATAGGTGATGGCTTCCCATCAGGCCCTTTAATATTCCAGGGGATGGTGGGGTCCTAGTGGACCACATTATTTGTAACTAGTATTGGTACTCAGCTAGTTAGACCTAAATGGAAAAGCCTGGGGGGCAGCATGAGATGCTCAACACTTGGGACAGTTTTATCAGTTCAGAACCATTCCACTCCCAGGGCTCCATGGGGTCCTGCACCCATCAGAAAAGCCCAACAGGGTAATGGCCATTTTGGACATGCCACAGTTCTCGAGGATTGCACTAGCTGAGATTTCCTGGGACTGCACTGGCTCACCTGAAGTCATCACTGAGTTACTGGTTAAACTGAATTTTATGCAATTTCATACAAGCTCATCTAATAGTTCAAGTTCTAGTTTCTAAGTTTCACATTGTTGTTGGTTTTGATTGTTGTAATATGTGTCGTCCCATTCATCTGTCACAGGTGGTTTATAAATAGGACCATTAAAAATGATGTACCTAAGTTTTACCTTAGGAAAATTAAAGTAAAAGAAGTAGCAGTGGAAACTGAAAAAACTAAACCCCAAAAAGCAGGTGGTCTTGATAATACTTAAATTAGATTTCTGAAGGATGCCATGGTACAGTGTCAGCAGCAATTACCAACTTATCCAATTGAAGTCTGATGGAGAATATTCCCTGAGAAATGGAAGCAAGCTAAAATTGTACCTATTTTAGGGTGGATATTCAAATGAACCATCCAACTAAAGGCTAATAGCACTATTGTCCATTTGTCTAAACTGTTAGAAAGAATGGTTTACAGTCATTCTATGAGTATCTAGAGTAATTCTCGAAAATGACCTATTTCCAACATGGGTTCAGGGCTGGACACTTGGGCACCTCACTTGTGGATTTTGTTGACAAGGTGGCACAAGCATTGGATGCTGGTGAGTCCACGGGTGCAGTGTTCATCAACTTGTGCAAAGCATTTGATTTAGTGGACCATAAAATATTATTTGCTAGATTAGAAATGATTGGAATAGCTATAGGTCCGGTCAACTGGTTTAAAGGGACACTGTCAAACCCTTACGTCTCAATCTGTGCCTAGTTAAAAAACACATTTTATGATTGATAACATTCTGTAAAGATTGCTAATGTAGCTGGTAGTTTGATTCTGACTCTTTTTCTTTAAAAAGTGAAAAACAGACTGACCACCATACTGGTGTTACCACACAACAACAGGTTTGTTTACCTTCCTTGATCAGCTCCAACTGCATCTTCCCTGGACCTGGAAACACCCACAACACAATGTAACCCCTCATGGTGCAGTGGGAGTTTAGGAGGCTACTGCCTCATGAGTGACTGCACTGTTTGGGTGTGTTTCTAATGCTGAGGAAGTATGCAGTAAAAACAGATCCAGGATTGTAAACAAAACAAGATTGTTTATAGATATACTTTTGCATGCATTTCAGTTCTACTGAACAAGAAGACAGACAAAACAAACAGCAACGTCAATGCATTTTAGAGAAAGCAAGCAATCATAACATGTAGGTTTTAACTAGAAATAATATGATGAAAAACAGGTTGATAGTGTCCCTTTAAATCATACCTGAACCAAAGGGGTCAGAGAGTGGCAATAACTGACCAATTATCTGAGACAGGTCTTTTAACAAAGGGTGTTCCCCAGGGTTCTATCTCTGGGGCCACTGCTTTTGATTTTTATTAATGATCTGCCAGACCTTTTACAAAATACCCACAACAGACTATATGCTGATGACACTGAACTACTGGCATCCGACAGATTTCACCAAATAATGCTAACCAAACTACATACTGATTTTGATATACCCAGGACTGGTTTTGTAATTTGAGATTAGTATTAAGTTCCAGAAAACCCCAGGATAGGGAATCCCCAAAGAAAGCATGCATCAGAGAAGGAGAGGAACGGAGGGGAGGGAATAGGAGGAGGATATTCTGAAACTGGAGAGACCTAGGGATGTCATCAGAGCTGAGCATGGCAAGACAGTCCTGAGTCGGGAAGCAGCGCCTGCAAAAACATGAAGAATGCAAAATGACCTGATGTCATAGTAGAAAATAAATCATTTCACCGTCCATAGACAGTGCAGAAAACCAGGATACCTGAACCAAAAATACCTGAAAATGACAAGAAACAAAGTGAACCATGAAAACCAAAACACATAGACATAGCTGTAATAATCCAGAGAAAATAAGGCAGTTACCATGGTTGAGAACACATGGAGTCCAACGAAAACCATGGGTCAAAGAAAAGGCCCACTGTGGCAACAAAAGATGGCGAGGCCGAGTGGAAGTGACAGAGAATGAGGAATCCAGGGTTGGAATAGGAAGAGCGATAGAGATGGGCAGTGGTAGGGCAAGAAACCTCAAAAGGATTGAGATGGTAGAGTGAGGAGAGAGGCATACAAGCAGAATGGCAATGACAGGAGTGAAGGAATAACACACCAGTGATGAAAAGAAATAAATAAATTGCAAGACAAGACAAACATCGCTCCCCAGTGATGTATGGCCAGGGAGCAAAAGCACAACAAGGGCAATCGATAGGAGATGATGCACACCAGCAGTGAGTAATGGTCAGGATAGCAGCCATGAGGGCTTAGTAAAGAGATAGAAAGGCAGGAAGCCTGCAAAGACATGCTGCTGCAGTGGGCAAGCCAAGGAGGTGGAACACACAGAGGAGATGCGAGAACAAGGGAAGGAGCAAAATGAAGGACATGAGCAGAGGAGAGGGCAGTGCCAGGAAGCAACCAACAGAGACAGGAGGGCACCCAGGGTGAGAGGCAGCGGAAAACACAAAAGGAACCAGAAGGCTGATGGCAAGAGGAGGAGGGATGGGCTGCAGGGAGTGGCAGAGAGGAGGAGGGAAAGCACGAGGGAGGGAGCGAGGGATGGAGAGAGAACTGCATGGCAGGCAGCCAGGCCAGGCAGTGGCACCAGGGCTATGAAACAGGAAGGTTGGAGGCTATGAGAGGAGGATGGGGAAAGGACTGAGGAGGAACCCAACAGGGAATCAGGCTAGAGAACACAAAACGGGAGGCAACAGCTGTGCACCGAGAAAGAGAAAGGCCAGAAAGGAGATGCTCTTGGAAAGACAGATGCCGAAAGCAGTGCAGGGCAAAAGTGAGACACTGGAAGGGCTGGGGAGGGATTGAGGAAGTGGCTGAGGAGAGAAAGTCACAAAAGAGGAGGAGAGGAAGGAAGGAACGATGGAAAAATGAGGTACTGGCACACTTAAAAGGAAGATGAGACAGCCAGCAGACAAGGGAGGGGCCAGGAGGGAATAAACAAAGGCAATAAACAAATGACAGGAGAGGAAAATGAGCAGGGGAACACAAAGAAAGGAGCAAGGAAGGAGCAGAAATGAGTTGCAGCCAGAGGCAGCCGCCAAAAACAAGGTGAAAAGCAAATGACGCAGGAAGCCAGGAGAAAGGGTGGAGAGCAGCGCCTCTGGCAGCAACGAGAAAAGAATCATGGGGAGGCCCAGGATGATTGACTTATAAAGCCTGATGGGGAGTGATGTAGTTGCTCCACCCATTGAACCTCAGGCTTAAAGTCTCCCATAACCAAAACAGTAAATGCTAGTGCTTTGAGAAGGTCATCATCTATAGTAACCTCCAGATGCTAAACATAATTGCAGTTCAACTCATTATGCCAGTCCTGAAGTATGGCAACTCTGTCTATGGATTTGTGGGACAAAAGTTATTGGATAAGGTCAACTATTCATATAATAGATTTGCAAGATTTGTATTGAATTGTCCATTTAAAACCCATCATTGTCTTATTTTCATCAGCTGGGTGGACAGTTTGTCTCTCCAACTGAAGAAGCAATATCTGGACTTTATCGTATAAAGTGAGAAATGGCCTGGGGCAATCTCTCACTAGAATTTGAAATAGATGACCAGAAATATAATCTAAGGGATGTAAGACATCAAGACTTCCAATTCCAAACGTAAGAACAAAATATAGTCAATGACCTTTCAGTACAATGCAGCCAGATTATGGAATGATATCCCCCACTGAAGAATTTGTCCAAATTAGGTTCCTTCAAAACAGCTATAAATAAAAACTATCTGGAAGTATGTACTTGCATGTAGAACCCTTAGTTTTAGTAGAATGTATGTTGTGAACAATTTGTACATAATTTGCTTATTGTTCATTGAGTGATTCTTTGATGTTAGTGTGATCTATTATATGTATATCAGTATGGTATGTATGTCTAGGATAGCTTGTAAGATCTCTCTTGCAATAAGATAATTTTGCCTTAAGGGCTTATGTATTGTCCTTTAGTGGATGTTAATTATTATTTGTACATTTGTATGGATTGTAAGTATGACTGGTATACAGGACAACTTTGTAAATAGGTCCTATTGGCCTAAAGTTCTTATCCTGTCAAAAATAAAGTTCTAACTAACTAACTAACTAACTAACTAACTCACCAACACACACCATGTCTGATTTAAAAGTAGTAACCTGTAACATCAAAGAGGCTGCACTCCACCAATAAACAAGCACTGATCATGCAGGAACATGGAAGACTGGGTACCATGGTGGCATTTCTTGAAGAGACCCACTTATCTCAAAGTGAACGTCAAAAGCTCAGATGTGGTTGGATGGAGAAGGTTTTATTCCTCTGCATTAAAGGCTAACCCTCACCGGAGAGATGTTCCCATACTGGTGCAGAAAAGCACCCTACTCTTAGTCTCTGAGGTGACACAGGATTACGGGTAGTTACAGGGGTTCCTGTTTACTTTTAACATCTATGCTCTGAATGATAGGGCAGCTTGATGGCTTTTCTTTAAGCAGCATTTACTGAGGCCAGTAACAGAGAATGGAATGTTGGTGCTAGTGGGAAGACACTTTAACAGCACATTGGGAGAGGGATTATCCACAGAGGGAGGGAGGGAAAAGAAACTAAGGAGACTAATTCGAGGCCAGCTTAGTGGATGCATGGTGCCATCTGCAAGCAGGAAAACAAAATTACATGTTTTACTCACACTCATATTTTCAATACTCCAGGACTGACCTTTCCCTGATTTCTATGCACTGGCTCTACATGCTACAGGATAGTCGGATTAAATGTATTATGGCCTTGGATCATGCTCTAGTATGCTACAACCTGCTAATTGAATTGTTTGCAAAGAACCCCTCTGAGGCTGATGTGTCTTACCTCAATGATATGGAACTGTTAGAGCAGATATGCTTAGCAATCACAGAATATTTAGCAACAAATAAGGAGGGATACCTCTGACTCCATACGGTGAAATGGGATGAAAGCCACTTTGACTGGCTCACTTATTAATTATGTATCTAAAAGGAAAAAGAGCAGACAAGACAACGATTGAGTTGGAACAAAAATTTTCAACACAGAAGCAGAGCATAAGATCATGTTAGACCCCACGCTCAAGTCCCATTTGACTCTTTACAGGGATAAACTGACACAATTGTTGGAGATTAAGATAGAGGGAGGGCTCAAGTACAGTATACATGATAGAGATCCTATGAAGGGGAAACCATGGTGGAGATTGCTGGCATAGCAGCTTATCAGCAAACCACCAGTGGGGTGGTACATAAAATCAGAGGGCTGATGGGGGCATTGTACCTATTACAATCTGGCAGACATCTCTAGAGAATTTGTTACCTACTGTACCCAGCTTTTTGTGGACTTGGGGTGCAGACCAACAGGATCTGTGGCTGTTCCTAGCTTCTATCCACTTAAAGCAGCTCTCTGAAGAAAATAAAAATGTGTTTGATGCCCCAGTCTCTCACTTAGAGATAGCAGACACTATCAAAAATCTTAAAGGTAAGGCCCCAGGGATGGATGGCCTCCCAGCTGAATTTTACAAAAATTCGTGGACCAAATGATACCAGTTTACAGAAGTTGTGTAACTCAATTTTAGAGGGTAAGCGGCCCTGGATATGTGAAATGGATACAGATAACAGTCCTGCTGAAACCTGGGAAGGACCTACAATTTTGTAGCTCATATCGACCCATCTCTTTACTGCCAGCTGATATGAACATTTTCACATTAATTCTGGCCAATCACCTGCAGGGTTGTGTGCAAGGCTTGGTAGGTCAGACCAGACTGGTTTCATCAAAGATAGAATCCTGCAAGAGAATATCAGGACAGTCCAAAACCTCTTTGCATTTCAAGCAAATGTTAAGGAGTTACAATTGATGATTTTCTTAAGTGCTGAAAAGGTCTGGTGAGAATATTTAAACAGGTCCTTCAGACAATGAATTTTGGTCAGGGCTTCCAGGACAGCATTAATGCCTTGTAACGGGACCCTGAGGTAGTGGTTAAAGTTAATGTGGCAGAACAGACAGACACCTGCACTCAAGAACCTGAACACACCACTCCAACACCAATATACGGGTTAAAGACTTTATTGCCAATAGAGTGTGAGTGTGCACAGACTAAGACCACACATCACAATGCCCCAGCACTTTGAGCCCCAACTCTTCATCAGGGGCATCAGGCCCCCTGACAAAAGATTGCATCTAAAAGTGTCAGGGCATTGTGGTGTGTGTGTGAGCTATACACACTCAATACTTTATTGGCAATAAAAGCCTTTAAACTGCAAATTGGTGTTGGAGTGGTGTTCAGGATCTTAAGTGCAGTTGTCTAGTTGTTCTACATTTAACTGGCTGGACACCCATTTTCCTGCACCAACCTTATTGTGAGGACTCACAGTTCTGGTTTGAGAAAATTAATGGGTGAATTCTCAACAATTTCCATTAACTTGTGGTACTAGGCAGGCTGTCCTCCCCCTCCGCTGTTCACCTTATGTATAGAACCTATGTCAGATAAACTATGATCTAGCTCAGGAGTTTGGAGGGTAATAGTAGGGGAAGAACATTATAAAATTTCCTTATACATGGATGATGCCCTTCTTTTTGTCAGCAAACTGGAGACATCCATTCCAGCCCTTCAGAACATTCTGGAGGTGTATGACAGAGCTTTGGGGTAGTAAGTAATTCAGCTAAATCAGAAACCATCCGTATCAGTGGGACTTGTTCTCACACTTTTAAAGCTAACTTTCTGTATGCCTGGGTGAAGCACAACACAGTCCGATACTTGGGCATCCGGCTCATCCCCAAGCCAGGGAACTGTTTTTCCTTAACTACACTAACTCTCAATGGAAATTAAATCTGCTTTGAGAGGTAGTCCCACATCCCTTTTACCTGTCAGAGCAGGTGGGGATACTAAAATGAATGTGTTACCGAGGTTTTATTCCTCTTTCAAGCCCTCCTAGTCCCAGCCCTGAATTTATTCTGGACCATACTTAACAGCTGAATCCAGTGATTTCTCTGGGTGGGCAAAAGGTCAGGATTGAATGGTGGGTCCTCTTTGTGCCTAGAAAGCAGGGAGAATTTGGCCTTACTGACCTGCAGCTTTATTGTCCATCTGCACAAGCTACACCCCTGATCACTTGGGTGAGGCAATGTACCCAGTCTAGGTGGTACAGAATGGAGAATTATGGGTCCCTACCTTTTCCTCTGCATGCATTTCTAACCACCAAAATCACTTCAGGTCTTATGAGGCAGATGTTTAAAACAAATGGGTTAAACATTCCCTCACTATCTGACAACAAATTAGACAGCTAACAAACACCCCTAATGAAGTGTGTCCAGTTACCTTAATAACAGGAGATATGAAATTTGAACTAGGATGGACGGACCTTGGTTTTAACATTTGGAATAGGAATGCACTGATCAGGTTTGAACAACTTGAGAGGATAATCATTGTGTTTCTTATCAAACTCTAAAGGTGAACAGTGCACACATTTTCACATTTATGATCATAGCCAAAGCTTTTTTCCTTCAGGACAAATTATCCAATGTGAGCAGTCTAGGACCTGGGGTGGAGGTTCATGACATCTTCCAGCATTTCATGCTGGGGCATGGGTAGAGGTGACTCAGCCAAAAAGGGTAGAGATGTTTCAATACATGGTGCTAGAAGCTCTCAAGACATTGACCTCATATTGGCTTAGCTCCATGGTGCCAAGGGTGGAGGAATGGAAAGCGAGGGTAATATAGTAACATAGTTGGCATAGCTGAGTGTATGGCGTATATAACATGGAGCACCTTACAGCTTGCCTACGCCTCAAGTAACATGTTCAGTGAAACCTGGCTGCCCTTGGTTGTATCCAACACTTTGGGTGGTGTTTAGTACATTCCTGTGATATGTGACATAATTGAGTTGACAATGGGACACACACATAGTTCTACACTTTGTAAATAGTTGTAGTTTACAGTTTTATTTATTATGCTAATTATGACATTGATATATTTCTTTTGACATGTAGCGGCAAATCTTTGGGTCATGTTGGTTTCTGCTCTGGCAGACTTTACTACTTCCTGGGTAGAATGGAATTTAAGTTTTTATGTTGGCTTGCGTGCATGCGCAAAGCAACATCTTCGCGCTGCGTGCGGGTTTGGGGGCGCATTGCTGTTGAAGAATGCAGGGCATGCATCAGTAGGTGCATCCCTCGTTCTCCCCAATCAGCCTGCATGCCACAGCCACACCATGCATTCATAATGGGGTGAGCACATCAAAGCAAAGGTCTGCTGCAATCCGAGCAAAGCTTGTCATATGCAGCAGTCCTTTGCTTGCCGTGCTATACCATTATGACCATGGTCGTCGAGCAGGCTGCACGCCTCACATTTGCGGGCATGGGGGTGCCCAATCCCTGTCGGCAACCCCCGTGTTTGTGCCGACGAAGAGCCCACTCCCTGTCAGCATACCCCCCAAATGTTGAATGCCAGGGGGTGCCCAATCCCCCTCGGGTCACAGCCCAGCAGCCGATGGGGGAGCCCACTTAACGGCATCACCCCCAACTGTTGAATGGCGAGGGGTGCCCAATCCTCCTCGGCTTGCGCTCCCTCCCTTTCTTTGTTTGCCGGTGGGGTGCCCAATCCCCGTCGGCTACTGACACCCACCCAAAAACCCATTTAGGTGGCATGCTGGAGCACTCCCAGCATGCCAAATGCCCTGTAAGACGAAAACTGTCCTTAACGGTTTTCCTTTTCTTTTCCCCTGCAAAACGAAACCATCCCTCGTAGTCTAGATGCCCCCACCCGCACCCACCCCTGCGCACCTGCCTCCCTCACCCCCTCACCCCATACTTACCTCCGGACTCTGCGCAATGATCTTCCATGGACGGAACATGCCTGCACTCTTCAAAGCCGACCACGAACTGAAGAAATGCCGGTAAGCTGTATAATGCAATGAATAGGGTTTTTTCAACTTTGCTGCATATCTCAGGCATTTCTTGGAATTTTGCACCAAATTTTCAACATGGGATTTTGGGGCCCCTCCTCATGAATTCTATCACTGTCATGGCATTAATCGGTCTTGAAAGGTGATTTGCAGTCACTGCACGAAATCACCTTTTGGGACCCATTAACGAAATGACAGTGCCAGTGTTTATAGGCGGCCTCTCAAAAGCCTATGTTCCAAATTTGGTGGAAAAATCCAACAAATGCCTGTTCTGAGCAGGCTCGTAACCAGCGCATTCGCAATATTTTAACACGGATTTCCAGCATTGGCATTTTTGTGCACCTCCTTGTGAACAGTACAGCTGTCATTTTCCACATCCTGCCCAAAATGTGTTTCCGCGCTTCGGCGCATAATTGCGCAGTCGCTGTGGGAAATCAGTGTTTAGACCAGATTATGAAAATGACAGTGACACAGTTCATGAGCAGAGCTCCTAGAATGCCTATGTTAAAATTTGGAGCTGATATTCCATAAAATGACTGTGTTACGGCGTCTGCGTTGTGAGATTGCACATGCTCGTACTGTCGTGCATTGTGATATTTTCATTCTGGATTTTCACCATTGCCATTTTACACCTCTTGATGAACAGTACAGCCGTCACTTCACATATCCTGCCCAAAATGTGTTTCCGCACTTCGGCGCAGAATAAGCGTGGTCGCTGTGTGAAATCACTTCTTGGGACACTTTTAGGAAATGACAGTGACACTGTACATGAGCAGAGGTGCTAAAATGCCTATGTTGAAAATTTGGTGCCGAACGCCTATAACTCAGCAGAAGCAGCGCCTGTATATTTCCCACGCACTCGCAACTCCGCAAATTTCTATATTTGTATGCCACATTTTCAGCACTGGCATTTTATTACACCTCCTTATGAACTGTGCAGCTGTCATTTTCACATCCTGCCCAGCATGTTTTCCGCACTGCACTAACAAACACTCACAGGGACACCCTAATGCCTCTCACTCTCTGCAGGGTGGGGTGGGTTGGCATCAGTTCAATACTTGACTGCCACTCCTATGCTGCATCTCTCTAACTTCTGCACTGACAATGGCAGCAAGACAACATTCGGCATTGACAAATGCTTGTTAAGATCTGTCTCACAGCTTGTTACTTCATTGCTTTCCCATAGAAGGTTATGGTCACTTTATATAAGCTTATCTGATGACTTCATAGGTGTTACTGTACGCTGTTTAGCAAATGGTCTGACCAGGTGTTATATGTCCTGTTGATTGTAACATTGTCTTGCATGTTGTACATGTTCTGAACTGAGCAATAAAGCAGAGTTAAAAAAGGGTCCTTCAGATATGGATAGCTCATTGTCCAAGTCTTATGGCAACTACATCTAGTTCCCATCTTAAAAGTGTCAAAAAGTGATGGGCGATCTGTGGCGGTATCTTATTCTTATTTCTTTCTTGTAGAAGGTGGCATTAAGCCCACTACAAGTGGCCACCTGTAATGTCAACAGTGTAAAGAATCACACTCGTAGAATGATGACATTGTCTTGTTTAAAGGGAACTTCAGTAGACATTATATGTCTGCAAGATACAAGGTTAAGATCTCACAGGATATATCCCACATACAGAGATCCTGTCCCATGGAGCCTTGCTTTTGATTAGTGGATGAGGATCTTTGTTCTGAAATAGGGATTTTGTTCATAGTTACTGATTTTAAGTAACTCGTCTAATCAGTTTTATTCTGGGAAGGTATTGCTTCTGGACATCTCCTGGCATAATATACAGTTACAGATTTTTTTGGCATATATGCTTCAAACAAAGGCCACAAAGGTGGACTGTTTCAAGACCATATAGCTGTATGCTGTGTATTATATTATGTACTCACTGCTCTCCTCTGTACCCCCGGTTGTACTGTGAGGCAGAGCATCTTGTTGCTCAGTGTGCCTTTCCTGGTAAAACATTTCAATCAATACATTTATACATATATAGGAAGTTCTTTGTGAAGATTTCAACTGCAGCTTATTCTAAATGGGCAAAACAGGACTGACAAAACACATTTTTGCTACTCCTATTCCAAATGGACAAAACAGGACTGACAAAAATAGTTTTGCTACTCTGTTTTCTAAAAATATGATAGCGACAGCAGCCATGACCAACTCATACAGGGCACTACATATGGATATGGATCATATCTATTATAGAGGTGCACATTCCTCCAGGAAAAACTATGTCTTCATCTCCCTTAGTTTCTCTCTGCGGTCAGCAGAAATTGTGCTAATTGAAACCTCTGCTCCCTTAATGTTATATTGCACATTGGCTTTTGAACAAACATCTACACAGGAAGAGAGTGGAATAAATACTCAGCTTTTAGAAAATCCAGAGGTGCAGGAGGCCTGGAGTGATTTGTACCAGGCTAGATGAACTACACAGATGTTTTATAAGACAGTATCACAATAGTGGGAAGACAAAAATGACGATAAATGTTTATTTACACCAAGGGTTCAATGTGTGTATGCAGCTTACCGATACACTAGGCTTGTGCAGCTTCATTGCTAGTCTGATATTATCTGTATACTTATATTGTTGACTGAGACGAATAGGTACTTTGGCTATTCACAGTCTCTGTCAATGGGGAACTAGCACCTTTTGGGGTACCGTGAAGACAAAGGAACCCTCTTGAAGGAGATTCCATCACTAGAGGTGTCGCGGAAGATAACTCCTTTACACTAAAGGTACCTTAGGAATGAGCCCGAAAACATTGAGCAGCAAGTGGCGAATGCAAAACTGGATGAGCATGGATTGACAGCAGTAGTGGTGACTTGTAACAGACATATGTAAGATTGTGCAATCACTGATAATATTGGTATTGATAGCAGAAGGGCAAGACTTCCATAAGGAGAGAGGTAATGGAAAAATAGAAAGAAGGCCACCATCTAACCCCAACTCAACAGCGGAAACCTGCCTGGGCCAACATATAATATGAGCTACTTTCTATGACTACCTAAACTTTATGACCTTCCTTCAGCACAGAGGAGAGGAAATAAAATCCTATGAAGGAAACCTCTGGGATCCAAGGCCTCAGTCACCTTCCTCAGGCTTAGGATGAGTTAATGATGGTTGATTATTGCAATTTAGAGACCAAATTCAGGAGATCTTTAGAGAAGGACTCTCACTATATCCCTCTAATGGGAAAGCTGGGGGTGCTACAAGTGGATAGCCTCTGCCGCTAAAGAGGAACCCTGCTGGGGCCCACCCCCAGCAGAGGAGGAGAGCAACAACTGCTGAAAGGCACTCACCTGGTCTCCAAGCAGAAGACTAGAGGAGAAGCTATACCTTTGCAGGGTAAGGCAAAGCCCTGGAGGGGTAAGAACAGGAGGATTGTACAGTCGTCCCCTTGAGGGCAGGAAGGACAAGGGAGGGAGACAATGGAGACCAGGTGAACCTTTTGGTGACTGTAGGGGAATAGCTTTTGAAGGTGCTGCCAAGCTGTCAGCACAGCTACAGGAGTCCCATAGGACTTGGAGGCCCCACCCTCTGGCAGCAGGACTCTTAAATGCTACATCAAGAGATGCCACCAATGTTGTCTGCACAGCCAAAAACATCTCCCAGAGTGCAGAAACTTCTCACCTGAAAGTAGAAAGAAGGACCCTGCCCTGGCAAGGACCCACCCTCAAGATGCATACTTCAAGGGGCAGAGCCAAGCTAGGTAGAGAAAGGCTGGGATATGACTGAGTGTGCAGGATTGGCGTGCAGCTGGTAGTACTGAAAAAGCAATAGACAGCATGAGTGGGAGTGCAACTGTTAGCACTGAGTTTATCTAGAGAAGCATAAGTGGGAGTGTGACTGTTAGCTCTGAGTATGAGACTGCATGAGATAAAGTGACCGTAGCTAGTTACCAAAGAATAGAATGAAAATATAAGTAAAAGTGCAACTGTTAGCACTGAGTACATTACGACAGCATGAGGTGCAGTGCTACTGCAATTGGTAGCTTCGAGTATGGCAAGAGATAGCATGCTGAATTAATAGAAAACAACAGTTAGTACTGATAGGAAATGCAGTAGCATGGGGAATCAAACTAGGAAGCAGTGTGCTGCTGGGTGAGTAATGAAACCACTGAACCCAAAGGGAATGGTAACCAGGCTAGGAGCCAGTGTAAGTAGTTAAGTATTTGAGATGAACAGGAGATTGCAAATGGTACAAAAACAGTGTAAGTAAGCAGAGGGACTGCAGTTGGTACAAAAGAGCAAACACTAGAGCTTGGAGGTGCTCAAGGCAAATTAAATGAGCAAATGAGGGCATAAGGAAAACTAGAACCACTCAGAAAGAAACAGAACAGAGTAAAAAATATAGAAGCTGATAACAGGAGGGCAGCACAAAACAGCAGACAAAGAAGTACAAACCATAGCCAGGAGGCAGGAGCAAGATACTGACCTAGGAAGGAGGAGGCGCAAAGCAAGCAGAAACCCCAAAAGAACAAAATGAAGCAAGAGACAAACACTCTGTGGTGGGAGGGTGGGGAGCACCACGCTCCAGCATAGCTTCCAGCTGCAGCAAAGAAAGAATGCATCTTAGTTAGACTGCAGGGAGCTGACTTAAATAGCTCAGGCAGAGGCATGTCTAATTGCTCCCACACATTGAACTGCAGTCATAGCCTTTGATTTAAACAGATCTCAAGATCAAGTTATCAGACATACCTGGCACTTAGGATGCAATGGGCAAGAATGACTTTAAAACAGAATTTGAGGATAAGTGGACTTACCTTCCAAATAAAAGAATTAAAGGAACAAATGCGTGTGATTCAATATAATACGCCAAATCACTCTAGGTAGAATTAAATTTGGCACACTGGGAAAAACACTGTGGAGATATATATAAGGGATGTAAGGAATGGGTTAATAGGATGCTTTTCCCAGAGCTACAGTCATCAGCAAGTGTTTGCCATGAAGACATAGCGAATATGCAAAAAGTAGTATCCGATAGCCTGGAACAGTCCTTTGGTTCTTTATTTACCCACTTACTCCTTTAGAAGCCTTCCTATCAGACAGGCAGGGACTTGGGCTATCTCTGGTTGATTAGTGTTCCCTGCTGACTTCAATAATAGTTACAGAAGGACTAGAGACCATATGCTTACTATGGGATGGCATAGCCCCAGGTCTGCATTGGCTGTCAGTGGAGTTTTATAAAGCAGTAAAGGACTTTCTCATTTCTGATTTGGGTCAGTTATACAATGAGATCCTAGCTCCACCACCTCCCCCACACCCAGGATCCATGGGTGTTTAATTTTATGTATTTTCTTAAACAGGAGACCACACAGTGTTAGATAACTGGAGAACAGTTCGTTTTCTAAATGTAGACATGAAGATCGTTCTTAAGGGATTGTACATGAGATTAGCCAGGATGGTTGGTTATATGCTGTTGCCATTGCAGGGACGGTGCTGTACCTAGTCGTAACACAGTAGCTAATCTAGTGGCAATGAGGCAGTTTCTGAGAGAGGAAAAGAGGTATACTCAGTAGTCTGCTCTTCTCTATTGATCAGGAAAAGGCGCTTGACCAGGTCTTGCATAATTATCTGTTCTCAACATTAACATTTTATGGCATCCCAGATGGGTTTTGAACTGGATACATCTTTTTATAAGATTCACAATGTGGTCAGTGATCAATGGGTATAGAGGAAGGTTGTTGAATATAGAGGGGAGATGGTACGTTAGGGTTGTCCACCGAGCCCTACTGTATTCTCTATATATATTCATGTTCTTTCTCTGTAGAATTCAGTCAGTGGAGTTCAGTTAGATCAGAGCAGAGATAAGATGGGGGGTAGTTTGGAGAACAACACTGGAAGGGAAAGAGGGGTGAAATGCCTACCTGGTGCCTCTGCATGGAGGGTGGGAGCAGATACTTAGGATCTCTAGGTCAGCATGGCAGGAGGGGAGCTGGATGTCATTGTCCACCTGGGAACTAATGATCTGGCAAAGGGCTTGGCGGGGTGGTGCAGGATAGGTTTAGGGAGCTGGGGGAGGTGGCCTGAAGCATAAAGCATGCACTGTGACCTTTGCTGAGATGCTACCTGGTACAACCGGGGAAAGGCTAGGGGAGCACTGCACTACAGTTTTAACAACTGGTTGAAGGTGTGGTGTAGGGAAGAGGGTTTGGTTATGTATGGAGAACTGGGGTCTACTGGGGCATAATGACCTGTACAATGGAAATGGCCTGCATCCATCTAGGAGCAGAACAGCAGTACTGGGTGTGAGGGTTAAATGCTACTTTAATGGGGATTTAAGCTAGCGGGGGCAGAAAAATGAGAGAGGCAGTGAATGCCCCACTCAGATGAGGAGCAGCAGAAAGGAAAATAAATTCTCTAGGGGTGAGGGGCATAGGGACAAGGTAGGTGGAAAGGATAGAGAGTTAGGGGGTGGTTCTAAGGCTGAGAGAAAAACTAGGAAGGGTGGACAGAAGGAGGATAATAAGGAGGAGAACAGTACCAGGGACAAGAGAAGGGTGAAGGATGGACTGAGGAAGAGAAACACTAAGTAAGAGGCAGGAGGGATATAAGAAGTGGAGAGTCATGTCACGCCAAATGCAAGTAGCCTTAGGAAATAAAATTCCACGACACTAAGGCTATCTTTGCAGAGAAAAACTAGTATCTACGGTGTCCATAAAACAGTCATGGTACACTTACAACACAGCTGGGATGTGGTCATATCAAACTACACCATGTTTTGGAAGGGATAGGGCAGAGGGATTGTTTTATACATGAAGGAATGTATAAGGGCCACAGAGATACAAGGACACAGCAGGGATAAAGAATGGCTGATGCTTCTATGAATGGACTTGGAGACAAGGGTAAGGGTCTTTGTCCATGTGAGAGTGGTGTACAGACCACCAACACAGGGGTATAAGTTAGACAGGGTTTTGAGGAGGCCATTGGCAGAATGGCAAGCAAAGGGAGATAGTGATTATGAGGGACTTTAACCTGTAGACTGGAGCATTCAGACTGCAGCTACAACTAGAAACAGAACCATCTTAGATTCTCTACAAGTGGAATTTCATAGGCAACAGACTCTAGAGACACGTAAAGGGAACTTACAAGCTCAAATGGGCAGACTGGGTGGGCCACAGGCCATTATCTGCTGACAGTGTATATGTATCTATGTATCTCTGTAACTAGATACAGAAAACACCAGAGATGAGGCAGAGCTAGATTGGTACTTTATAAACAGGAACAACATTGCTGACATCACAGTGGGTAGCCCTTGCACAAGCGATCATCATACAGTTTGGTTTGGCATACAGATTGGACAGGAGAAAAACACAGCAGGATGAGGGTCCTGGACTTTAGAAGAGCAGATTTTAAAAGATTGGGAGACTGCCTTAGTAAATACCCTAATGTGGGGTTGGCTGGGGGAGTGGAGGCACAATGGAAAAGGATAAAGGAGGAAAGGAGGGAATATCTGAGGCAATGGCAAACTGTTTGAAGGAAATAAGTGAGAGAAAGAGGCCACTGTATTTCTCAAAGGAAGTGGCTAAGGCAGTAGAGAAAAATCAGCTTTCAGAAAGTACAAGGAGAACCAAACGGATGGAGACAGGGAGGTATATCTAGATAAACAAAGGAGGCAGGTAAGAAGGTGAGGACAGCAAAGGCTCAGACGGAGGAGAGGATCACAGGCCAAAGAAGGAGATAAGGCTTTTCATGTACTGTGAATGAAAAGAGGAAGGCAAAGAGGGTATAGTGAGGATCAAGTGACTGGTGGTGGAGGGGGAGTTGTGCAGAGGAAGATCAAGAAAAACTTACATTTTAAATGAGTATTTCAGCTTGGTCTTCACAGTGGACATAGGAGGTGATAGACCACCATGTACAAGCAAGCACCAAGGGAGTAGACACAAGTCCATTTTCAGAAGACAGAATCTGCCAGAATTGGAAGCCCTAAAGGAAATCAAGGTGATGGAGCCAAATAGGATCCACCCAAGGTACTAAAGAACAGAGCAGAGTGCTAGCCCTCATCTGGCAACACTGTTCAGCACTTCACTGGAGATGGGGTAGTTGCAGAGGACTGAAGTGAGCCGATGTGGTCACTCTGCACAAGGGTGGTAGAAGGGAGGAGGCTAGCAGTTACACAGCAGTCAGTCTCACATCAGTGGTGGAGAAATTATTAGATTTCCTCTTCAAGGAGAGACTAATGGAGTACCTAGAGGCAAATGAGTGCAGGACCACCTCCAGCATAGTTTCACAGGGGAGGTCTTGTCAAACAATCATAGATTTTTTTGACTAGGTAATAGGAGGTGGATCAAGGGAGGGTAGTGGATGTGGCTATCTGGACTTCAGTGAGGCCTTTAAGGCTTTGACACTGTACCACACAGGAAGGTAATTAAGAAACATAGCAATCAGTGGGGTGGAAGAAGGTGGTAAGCTGGATATCAAACTGGTTGTAGGAGAGGAGGCAGAAGGTGGTGGTCAACAGCAATCTCTTGGGGACAAGAGAATGCCCAGTGGAGTACCTCAGGGATCGGTACTGGGTCCTGTCTTTCAACGTCTTCATAAGTGACATTGTTGAGGAACTGGAGAGGAAGGTGTGTCTTTGCAGATGACACAAAAATCTGCAATTAGGTGGACACTTAGGAGGGAGCTGAGATAATCCAAAGGGATCTGAAGAAACTAGAGGAGTGGTCTAGGATGTGGCAGCTGGGTTTCAATTCCAAAAATTACAAAGTCATTCACATGAGGTGGAGAAATCTGGGGGCTGTATATAAGATGGTAGGGAGGTACTTTCAATTATCAAGCAAGAAAGGGACCTTGAGGTAATCATTCATGATCTCAAGGAGGCGGGAGACTGTGACAAAGCAGTAGGCAAAGCTAGCTGGATGCTAGGGTGTATAGGGAGGGTTTCTAGCAAGAGGAAAGAGGTAGTGTTGCCAGTGTACCAGGGTGGTACAAATCAGATAGCCAGGTGGCCAATGGCTACTAAAAAATTATTTGGCTACTAGATTTTGAAAGTTATTGGCCAATTGGCAACCTGCCTACAAACTGATTTTTGAGCCCTTAAATGATAGCCACTAAAAAATATTGATGGGCTACTAGAGTTTGAAAGCTAGTGGCTAAACTGATCACCAGCTCACAAACTAAATTGTACCCCCCTGCACTGTACTGATTACTAGTGAGACTGCACCTGGGGTACTGTATCCAGTTCTGGAGCCTGCACCTCTGCAAGGACATTGACAGGTGAAGTAGTCCAGATAAGAGCTACCAAAAGGTACGGGGTTGCATGAGAAACCATATGAGAAGAGGCTACAGGAGCTCAATGTGTAGCCCTGAAGAAGATGTGGGCAAGAGGGGACATGATTGATACCTATAAGTACATCACAGGGGTGAGCAAGGTGCAGGAGGAGTCTCTTTCACAGGAGGAGGAGGAGCAGCAGAACACAAGGGCATGCTATGAAGCTGGGGGAGTTTAAAAGGATGTGAGGAAATACAGAAAGGGTGGTGGACACCTGGAACAGCCTTGCAGAAGAGGTGCTGGAGGCAAACACAGTGTTGAACTTCAACCATGTGTGGGATAGGCACATGGGTATAATAAGTAGAGGGATGGAGGTGAGAGGGACACCTGTGACCAAACAACACAAACCTTTGCACTGAACAGTTGCACCATGGATCTGCATTGCAAAGAGACACTAGCACAGCAAAACACAAGAGTAGAATGTGATACACACAGAAGATGCTCCAAAATATGATTTATTGAGACATCAGTAAACAAATTCCCTGGTGCCGAGTCTGAAACCAGTAAACTAGGGTTACCACCTGTCACTATTTTCGCAGGACAGTCCTGATTTGAGCAGCTGTGTCCTGCAAAAACATGAAAAATACTACATGTCCTGACATTATAGCAGAAAAAATATTTTCTGACTTTTCTTTAAATGCTGCAAAACAATATAATACCTTAACTAAAATACCTTGAAATGATAAGAAACACTAAAACAGCTACAAAACTACAACACTTAGTCTTAATTTTGATTATTTAGAAAAACAAGTCTATTAGTTGGTCGAGGCTACATATTGTCCTACTTGAAAAATCATGTTTCAGTAAGAAATGTCCCACTTTGGCCTTCCTAAAAGGTGGTAACCCCACAGTAAACCCACTTAAATACAAAATAACCTGGTACGTAATTCAAGCATATGAAACCATCAGTCCAAAATTGGAAAGACATCTTGAGCACATGTGAAGTGATAATTGCTAAGATAAAATAAAAGTAATGTTAATGAAAATAAAATAAATTAATTTGAACTAAGCAAACAAAACCTTCATGGAGGCTGTCAAATTATCAAGCATTTCAAAATTCATAAATATTCTGATTTTCAGTATACAGTGGAGCCTATTATAAGTACATCCAAAATGCCAAGCAAAATGTTCTTGTAACAGGATGTTCTTATAAGAGGGCTACATTGAAAACAATGTAAATCTATGTAAAATCTATGGTTAACATAAAGACACTGGCCTCAAACTACATTTTAGAGAACTCATTATTAAAAGTGATATAACATAGCTTTTAAAGGAACTCTTGTTTTGATAGAGTATTGCAAAATTCATACACTGTCTCATTTAAGTACTGTATGAAGAAACATGTGCTGCCTTCTTCTCAGAACATCTTTCACAGTCCATTCACTACTTAAGTGACTGTTAATGAGAAAACTAGATGATGATTCAGTTCAGGCTTAGCATACACAGAAGTGATAATGAGCACCTACCACTGCCTCTGGGAAAAAACCTGTTCTTATAAACGGGCTGACTGTTCTTATAAATGGACTTTACTGCCATTGAAAACAATGGGTAAAAATTGGGACTTTCATCAAATGTTCTTATAAATGGGATGTTTTTTATATCCAATGTTCTTATAATCGCTTCACTGTATTATGTAAAGTTGCTTTGAGAGGACAGATTGGGATGATGGTAATAAATTCATGCAGGACAACAGTCATGTCAGTTACTTCTAATTTTAATAGCGATGGATCAGCCAAGTTAGTGATTACAAAGACAATTCCATACTTCATAATTTATCCTGTTGATACTGCAATGGGGTAAAAGGGTGGGTGGGTGGGGCTGGGAAGAAGGGAGGAAAATCAACCATCATGACAGAAGGACAAGCTAAATGCTCCAGAATGAACATCAGTGAGAGAGGATAGTAAGGCATCAAAAGACATGGGGTGTCTAACTAAAAGTCAATTCATGTTCATAAAAACAAGGCAAGTAAACCCTATTTAAACAACAATGATGTTGTGAACTGCTCTACTAATTACATTGTTTATGCTGCACAATGTTCCTGCAAGTTGCCATATATAGGCAAAACAATTAGACTTCCTAAGAAATGTTTCCTAGTACACCTTAGGGACATACTAATGGTAACACTGACTCAGTGCTTGCAATGCACTTTCTAACCAGCACCAACATGATCTGGCCTCCCTCAAATTTGCAGCATAAATGTAACATGTTAAGCTGTTACCCAGGAAAGGAAATATAAAGCAGCTTATTTTATAAAGAGTCCAGCTGGATCTATACCCTGGACTTCTTGTATCCTGTAGGACTTAATAGGAAACTGGACCCAGTGTTTACCTGTAAATGGATCTTAGGATTTTTAAAAGATAGCATTGTTGTTTAAATAGGGTTTACATGCCTTGTTTTTTTTATGAACATGAATTGGCTTTTAGTTATTCTGTCCCTGACAAATTTTGAAATGCTTGATAATCTGGCAGCCTCCATGGAGGTGTTTTTGCCTAGTTAAAATTATTGTATTTTTCATTGACGTTACATTTATTTTGTCTTAGCATTTATCACTTCATGTATGTGCTCAAGGTGTCTTTCCAATTTTGGATTGGTGGTTTTATATGTGCTGAATTACATCATCAGGTTATTTTTTATACTGTATTTAAGTGGGTTTACAGGTGTTAAACTCCCCCCCGATGAAGAGGAGTGTCCTCAAAGCACTGGGAACTTGTTTGCTGATGTCTCCATAAATTTTATTTTATAGCATCTTCTCTGTGTATTGCATTCTACTTGTGTGTTTTGCCATGTCTGTGACCAAGTAGGGTCCGGGGTGCTGTAACAGGCAGGGAAAACAGGGTAGACTAAATGTGCCTATTGGTCCTTTTCTGCTGACACCTTCTATGTTTCTATGTTTGAGATAAGAGGTTTGACTCACTGTCAGATGTATCCTGTACTGAAAATTCTGGTGTACGCAGATGATGTGGCTCTGTTTGTAATAGATGCAGCTTTAAGGAGACAATACAAAATCACACATGCCCACACAATGTAAAGCATCATGGCTGCATATGCAAATCACCACAGAATGTTATGCTTTGTTTATGTTTAAGGAGACAGGCTGTGTCCATATTACATGATTTTGCAGCTGTAGCAGACAAGGATTAACTTTGAAAAGAGTTCTTTAGTTACGCTTTGGGCACCACAGTGGCAGTGAGCTACCCACATATATCTGCAGCATACCTTGGAAGGACATGGATGTCCAAATTTTGGGGATAAAGTTTGGCAAGGGTAGCATGGGATTTCAGAATTGGGAATATCATTTGGTGGAATGTGAGGGAAGTTTGCTAGCTGGAAAAGCATGGCCTTGTCCAAATGAAAACAGGTTTTGTTGATGAAGACCTTGCTATTGCTGACTTTTTGTACATAACTGCAATTTTTCCCCAGTGGGGTCTTTGGAAACTAGACTGTACAATGTCTTTTAACAGGTCCTGTAGGGCAGCTAACTGAATCTCATAAAATAAATTACACATATCTTCCTGCCAAGTTGAAGGAATATGTGGGTGTTGAATTTTGTGGTCATCATCTGGACAGTATTCATTTTCAGTAATATGAAACCTATTCATTGTTCACAAGGGAAGAACTGTGGGGTATGTGGGTGTCACAGTGGCTATGCATTTTCCAAACTGTTTGGGAGGAATGGTACCAGAAAGTCTGACCACAGACCCAGTTAGGTGATGTTCCTCTGTATGTCGGACAATTATGCCAGAAAATAAAGAGTTGTTAAATATTGCATGAGTTGATACAACACACTGATTGGCAGGTCTATTACTAGCACATAACTGCCATGAATTTTTACCCTCTTAATGTGCCCTCTGCCCTGCAGGAAGAGAGGGAGGGGAGAGGTCAAACTTTACATGTTTCACATGTTCTGGTGTATTCATTGTATTCCTTGGACATAATGTGGCTGAGCTGAGATGGTCAGCTGGGGGTTCGTCCGCCCATAAACATAAAAGTATTTCTGAGTGGTATTGCCTGCAGGATGTCTGTGGGTGGCAACTGAAACTCAATCCCATTTGTTTCTTACCGCCATATATTTTGGTGTTTTGGGACCTGTTGGCATGTCAATGGAACGAACCCAGATTTGGGGCTATCACATATGAAACTTTGATGTAGTGTATAGTAGAAAATTGTTCTGTATAGAATTCCATCTCTTTGAAAATGCTGTTGTACCACAGTTCAAAGGTCATGGAATGTGATAGTACCCTTCTGCAGTACAACAGCATTTATATTATTTATTTATTCATGACTTTGGTAACTGGTTAGGTGCTGATCCCAGGGACTGTTTTCAGGCATGACCCGTCCACATTCTGTGGCACAGGAACTAATGTAACAAACAACGAAGCATGGAATAGTTGACAAAAAAAAACAAGATAAAGTTACAATAGTGCATGGGAATAGCAAATAGAAGAGCAACAAAAATACAGGATTCCATAAACCATACATCAGTTAGGCATTACAATAATTAAGGGCATGCAAATGTACAGTTCTATCAGAAACAGTTGCAATAGGAGACAAACAAGGAGTCTAAATATAAGTAGAAAGAGGGTTAAGGCACTAGCAAAGTATAGGGTGGGGGGAGAGACGGATGGGGCGGAGGGTGGGAGACAGGATTAACAAACATAGGTACTAAAGCTCAAGTGCACAAGCAGGCCAGCTTGATTGATTCATATGACCAAATATGCATACATATTCCCAGGTGGGGTGCAGTCAGGAAAGTGAGTGAGCTACGATGGAAGCAGTGGCAGCAGGAAGTCACCAGGACCCAGTCTTTGAGCTGGGTTTTGAACTGGCAGTGGTGTTGAGGGAGGAGCTCAGCTCGCAGTTTATTCCACAGTGTAGGGGCTGTGACAGACAAGGCTCTGCCGCCCATGTTGGTAGATACCCTGGGGATATTCGGGGATGCTTTTGAGATGAGGATACGGTGCAAGGTTTGTACAGCAAGGAAGGGAGCAAGGGTAGGTACCTGGCCAATATGGATGTCAGAATCCACCATGCAACACAGGGCTAGGTCAAATGGCCTTGCAGCAGGAGCCATCCTAGTGAGTTGTAGAGGACGAGTGGTGTGTGGTAAAAGGGCTAGCAAGGTGAAACAACAGGCACTGTTATAGGCAGAGAGAGCTTGACCATGAGGGGTGGAAACATTCTGGCATAGATAGGGGAGCAGTAATCCAGGACAGGGAGTAGATTTCTGTATGGTGGCAAGTCAGGCTTTCAGAGAGAAGTATTGTCAGAATCTGTAGGTAGCACCTAATTTTTGGTGAAACCTTCAAACTAGTGAATAGGTGTGTTTGGAAAAGGAGAGGGAGGGGTCGAGTATAACTCTTAGGTATTTGAAAGTACACACATCTTCAAAGGCTTGCCATCAGGGGACACGATGTTGGGGGTTGTATTTAGCTAGGAAGGGCTTTGATCTGAACAGCATAGATTTTGCTTTTTGGCATTAACCAGAAGGAGGTTATTTGTAAATCAGTTATGGGCTGAGTATAGTTTCGGGAGAGAACTGAGGAAATATTGTCTGGGATTTATCACAGTGGAAAAGCATGAGGTCATCAGCATAGAGGAGAGAGGACAACTGAGACAATCCAAGGAGGGAGTTTATAAATAATCAGAATAGCAGGGGCCCAGTATGGAGCCCTGGGAGACACCTGTAGAAACAGGCAGGGTGGGGAGGAGGCAGGCCAATATATACAAACTGGGAGCAGGCAGTGAAGCAGCTCTTGAACCAAGTAGTAAACTCTGGAGAGCAGCCAATGCTACATAGTTTGAGAGGAGAAAGGCATGGTTTACCATGTTTAAAGCCTTGGAGAGGTCAACGAAGACTGCTCCTGAGGCATTACCATGGTCCATATTAATGAGGATGTGGTTGGTCATAAGAGTGAGGGCAGAGGCAGTGGAGTGGTGTTTTGAAAGCCATGCTTTGGCTGCACAGGAGGTCATATTTGCCTATGATAGTCAACAAGTTGATGGTGGACAGCTCTCTCAAATAGTTTACTTAGGTGGGGATGATGGAGATTGGATGATAGTTGTCCATAGATGGAGGGTCCTCGGCTTTAAAAATGGAATCACCTTTGCAGTCTTCCAGGGTCTGGATGGAGGAGGAGGAGGAGAGGGCAAGGTTAAAGATACAAGTGAGTGGTTCAATGATGGCTGGGAGATTAGTCTAAGGAAGACAGGGATAGACATCAGCACCAGGAAGCTATGGTTTGGAAGGCTTTTCAGGAGCTTAGCTGTGTCAGCTTTGAGAGAGATTTGAAAAAGAAAGTGGGAATCTTGGGTTGGGTGGTCAGCCCATCGGAGGTAGTTGGGAGGTTGGATGGTGGACCAAGTTATTTGGTTGACCCTTAGGTAGTTTACTTTGATACATGGATAGGTTGGAGAACTTGTTAAAAGCCCTAGCTACTTCCAGAGGATCCATAATAAGACCATTTGGGGAGTTAAGTTCTAGGGCAACCTGTTGTAGAGGGGCTGAGGAGGAGCCAATGGATGCCCAGAATTTCCTAAGGTCTCAAGGTTAGCCTGTTGGAGATCACAGAAGTGGGTCTGCTTGAGGATTTTGCCAGATGTTTGCATAAATCCTCCGGCCTGTAGGCATCCCATACATCGGAAGAGGGGATGCTTTGTATGTGGACTAAACATGATCCCTACCCTTCATAAGGGTAAGGAGGTCTTTCATGACCCAGCATGAGCAGCCACCTCTGACCCTTCTTGTGGTGACCAGGAAGTGCCAGTCCTGCAGGGCCAAGAGGCTCTGTGAGGAGAGTTACTGTCTGTGTCACATCGGAGAGTGAGTAAAGAGCGGACCAATCCAAGGAATAAGCCTCTTCGAGGAGATTGGAATTTTGGGGCAATTAAACTGTGAAAAGACAAGTATTTGGGAGGGTCATTTGAATTTAGCTGACCAGAGGAGAACATGAGGGGAGTGGTCACTGATGGAGTCTGCCATGGTACCAGCATGTAGTACATAATCATCCCTGTTGGTAATAATCCAGTCCAGAAGGGATTGAGTGCCTGTATGTGGGTTTTACCTGGTGGGAAGTGTAATAGTTTGGATCAGGTTGTGTTGCTTTAGGAGGAGGCATAGTCAGACTGGTGGGTGCTCAGCCAGTTTAATTTAACATCTGAAACCTCTAGAGACTGCACAAGTCAGTTTAATTCTGCAAGTGAAAGAACCACCATGCACACATTTCACATAATATTATACACTAAGAAATACTGGATGAGAAACTTTTATACACAACCAGTGTGTTCTGTCACCTCAGGGTTCTGATTTTCACTGACCCTCAAGCTTCGCTCTTTAGATCAGATGGAATTAGAACTCCCTGTGGCAGAACACACTGGTTTTGCATAGTTTCCATACAGTAGGCTTCACATACATGGGTGGATTTTCAAAATATCACCTTGAGAGTGATATTTGCTGTGATAAAATATTAAATTTGGCACCACCAGTTTATGGTCGGTTACCCCGACAGTGACATTTTGCCAGTGACGTCCCCACAGCGACTATAAGCCTAACACGGTGGAAGACCCGCTGGAACCCGCGCTGTCTGTCGGGGGGTCCTGCACCCCACCAATCTGCTCCAACTGGAGTTTAGAATCCTGTGAGTGGGGGGTAGGGGAAAAGTAATCCGCAGCCAACTGCATCGCGTTGATCTGCCGGGTGTTGCTGACAGGTGTTCGACAGAATTTTATTGGACTCCCCGCCATGGATCCATTTAAGGTTATTGCAGCAGATGAATGAACATCACAACAGGACTTAGTGAATAAGGTCTCTAGTTCCCTCTCGTTTTATTTACAAATCTGAAATAAGGTCCCTTTGCTGTCCCAGGTAGACCTTCTATGGAGGAATGTGTACTGAGTTTTGTGGAGTACAGGAAAAAAGTATTTTCTTTTTTGAGTGCTCCGTTATATGCCTACTATTTATTGTTTTCTGTTTATGTTCCTGGTGATGCTACCTAAACAGGGCAAATAAGGTGGCATGTTTTGTCCTGAGGTGAGATAACGTTTTGGTGGGGTGATATTCTTTCATATAATGATTTTCATACAAGATTTAAAAAATATTTTTACATAGATATTTTGTTTGCTGTGTTATATTTTTTCAAATAAAAAATTCCAACTCTTTGGGGAAATACCATGGGATCTTTAACATCCACCTGAGCAGCCACCAGAATAATCAGACTGGAACTCAGTTCAATATGTCATCTGAAAACAGTGCCTCAAGAATGCAGCCCCCCATGCTGAGCTACAGTATCAGTATTGGAATTTATCCCAGGTTCTTGGTGTGGGCTAGAACCCACTGAGTCTTCTGATCTTCCAACCTTAGAGGTGAGTGTGCAACCTGCTGAACCACTGGCATGGATGATACCAGGGACTGTTTAGTACAGGTATGTGAGGGGAGGTGGAGGTGGGCAGGCATAGAAACATAGATACTGATGGCAGATAAGGACCACTTGACCCACCTCGCCTGCCCACTTTCCTTCCTACTGTAACACTGCAGACCCTACTTGATCTCAGGCTTTACTCCTCCTTTCCCTACCTCTAGGGTCCCATTACGCCTATCCCATGCATTCTTGAAGCCCATTACCGGTTTTGTTCCAGGCATCCACCAGTCTCTGTGAAGAAGTGTCTTGAGGCTCCCCACATCCAGCTTCATAGCAATGTACCCTTGTTCTTGAGGATCTTTTCCTCTGAAAAATGCTTCTTTATTGAACATTATTTATATCTGTGAAGTATTTGAAAGTCTCTATCATATTCCCTTCTCCTTCCTTTCCTCGAGGTGTACATATTGAGGTCATTCAGTCTCTCCTCATAGGGCTTGTGATGCAGACCCTGCACCATTTGTGATGCCCTCTTCTGGACCGCCTCTACCCCTGTCTATGTCCTTCCAGAGTTGTGGTCTCCAGAACTGGACACAGTACTCTAGGTGAGGTCTCACTAGTGATCTATACAGCGGTACCATCACCTCCCTTTCTGTGCTGGTGATATCCCTCCCTATACAGCCTAGCATCCCACTAGCTCGCCCCACTTCCTAATCATACTGTCCAGCCACTTTTAGGTCATCAGATATAACTACCCCCAAGTCCCTTTCCTGTTTGGTGATGACTAATACAAATCCCCTATTTTGTACTCCACCCTTGGTTTCTCTGCCCCAAGTGCATTGTTTTACACTTTCGTGCATTGAAATCTTAGCTGCCACCGCCCTGACCACTCCTCTAGCTTTTTTAAATCTCTATTCATTTTTTACGCAGCCCCACCCAGAATGTCTAACCTGTTGTATATTTTGTGTCATCTGCAAAGAAGAATACATTACCTTCTAACCTATCTGCAATGTCACTAATAAAGACATTAAAGTGGACCGGTCCCAGCACGGATCTCTGTGGCACCCTGCTGGTCACCCTCCCTTCCTCAGAGTTAACTCCATTTACCACCACCCTCTGTCTCCTGTCCCCAACCAATTAGTCATCCAGTTTACTACCTTTGGGCCCCTCCCAGGCTTCTCAGCTCATTTCTGGGTTTGCTATGTGGAATGGTGTCAAAGGCCTTACTGAAGTCTAGGTAGGCCAAATCCACCATTACACCCTGATCTAATTCTCTGGCCACCCAGTCAAAGAAATCTATCAGATTTGTTTGATGTGATCTTCCCACTGACTCCATGCTTGCCTCAGATCTTGTAAGCCACTGGATTCAAGATATTCCACAATCCACTGCTATAGTATTGATTCCATTAATTTCTCCACCACTGAAGTCAGCCCCACTTTTTGTGAAATGGGACTACTGTACATCTGCCCTTCTCCAATCCTCTGGAATCACTCCTGTCTCCAGTGAGTGGTTGAACAGGGCTGTCAGAGGTGCAGCCAACACCTCCTGAGCTCTCGCCCAATATCCAAGAATGCACCCTACTTGGCCCCATTACCATGCCCACTTTGAGATTTGTGAGTTCTTTCAGGACTCTCTCCTCTGTAAAGCGGACTAGTGTCTGCCTCCCATCATTCGATGCTCTGGCCATTATCTGTGGTTCTGCTTCCCCTTCCTCTGTGAACACTGAGCAAAAGTATTTATTTAAGATGCTCGATTTTCCCAGTCCCCTCATGCACTCCCTCCTTCACTCCTAAGCCTTACTGTCCCTCCTGGTCTTTCTTATTTCACTTACATACCTGAAAAATACCTTGTTCCCTTTCTTTACTGCCTGGCTATTTTCTCCTCCACTTGTGCCTGTGCACTCCTAATTGCTTTCCCTACCTCCCTCTGTTTCTCCTGATACACCTCTCTAGCCTCCTCTCTCTCTGTCTCCTTATACGCCAAATGCTATCTTTTCCCTTACATTCCTGGCCACCTTTTTGAGAACCATAGCGGTCTCTTTCCTTCTGCTTTTGCTTACTTGCTTGATGCAGAGTTAGTTGCCTTCTCTATCCCTCCTTTTAGAATTGTCCACTGTTACTCCACTCCTTGCAAGTCCTTCCTCCCTGCCTGGGCATCCCTGAGCCATTGCCCCATTTTTTTAAAATCAGTCCTCCTGAAGTCCCGGATCCTTGCCTTTGTGAGGTTTAATTCTACCATTGTACATATATTGAACCACGTCCATATGGTGATCATTGGTGCCCAGGTGGCCACCCACTGTAACGTGTACAACACTGTCCCCATTGGTAAGTACAAGGTCCAGTATTGCCCCCTCATGAGTAGTCTCTTTTACTAGTTGCCTGATGAATGTCCAATGCAGGGAGTCCAGGATGCCCTGATCCTAGCTGAAGCTGCAGCTGGGATACTTCAAATTACATCTGGCAGATTTAAATCCCCCACTAGCAGCACCTTTCCCTTATTTGCTGTCTTTGGATGGCTTCCACCAGAACCTTATCCAACTCCCAATGCTGGAGGTCTGTAGATCACACCAGTGTGAATAGTGGCTCCCTTCCTTATTTCTAGGGTGACCCACAGTATCTCTGCCTCCCTAATTTCCCTGTATCTCAGTAGCTTTTATGCTATTCCTCACATAAAGAACCACCCCGTTCTTCCCCACCCTGTCCTTTCTGAACAGAGTGTAGCCTAGTATGACTACATCCAGGGCATGGTTCTCATTGCACCTTGACTCAGTAATGGTGACAATGTCCAGGTAACCTCTACCATGATGGCCTCTAGGTCTGGGATTTTGTTTCCCAGACTTAACCATTGCACATTGCCTTCAAGAATTTGCTACCACCCCTTTGCCTTCTTTCCATACCACCTCTGCTCTCGCTCCCTTCTCTTCATTCTTCCATATTGTTTCTTTTGCTGTTGGGTACCATTGGGGATGTCTTTCCTTAGGATTCTCCCTACTGCCTACTTCCAGCTTGGGGGGCAGTTTGTGTCTTCCCATTTCCTTCTGCCACCCCCCTTAGCTGGTTTAAATGCTTGCCAATGTAACATTAAACTGTTCATTGAGGACTGTGGTTTCCTCCCAGATGAATGCAGGCCAACTCCCCTGTATAGGCTCCCATCCCTCCAGCTGTGACCCTGGTCCCCAGTGATGCTGAACTCCTCCTCACTACACCATTTCTTCAACCATGCATTTGCAGAGATCATGGGGCGGAGTACCCTATCCTTGGCCGTCATAGGGAGTAGTACCTCAGAAAGGGCCACTGAGCATGCTGCCTGCCTAAGACCCCTTCCCAAATCCCTGAACTCATCTTGCACTATCCTAGCCTTGTTTCTAGCCAGGCCATTGGTCCTTAGGTGGACAATGACATCAGCTCTCCCTCCTGTCCTGCCGCCCTTACAGATCCCAGGTTTGCTTTCTGTCCCACTGAGCAATGGTGCTGGGTAGGCACTAACCTCCCTCTCCCTCCTTCCTGTCCCAAATCAATCCCCCTAACAACTGGAGTCCCCACCAGGGCCTACTTCCTCTCTGGGGTTCTCTTCCACCCTCCTTGAAGTCTGCAGTATGGAGGACCTCCAAATCCTCCTGGTCATTATTATGGTGCTCCATGGGACAGTCCTACCCTGCCAGAACAGAGAAGGAGCTGTGTAGTGGTACCATGTTGGGAATATGCCTCTGACCCACCACCCTTATGCTTTCTGAGCCCATCTGAAGTCCAGCTGCTTCCTCATTGACATCCTTTGAGGCAGCGGCAGCAGATTTGATGGCTCTTGGGTGGGAGGAGGCACCCTGACTCTGAGGCAGCTCACCTGGAGTCTAGTAACCTACTCCCTCAGCCCAGAGAGGTACATGCAGATGGGTGAGCACTGCAGTCTCCAGAAAGTCTTTCTGAAGACTGCATCCCCGCAGCCACTGTACTGCACCACTTCCACCATATTTATATGTTACCCTGCCTGTTTTCCTGTTTGCTTCCCTTTAGGCTCTCTGTTACCCCATCCTTAGATAGTGTGTTTCATCTATACCCAAACTATTTCCGACCCTAACTCACCTCTACCCTGCCTGTCTTTGTTTTGCTCTTTTTAAACCATTATTTGCCCCTACCCTATATAGGGTGTTTCACCTCTGCTCAAGCTGTTGACCCTAACTCTAGACCTTAACTCGACACTACCCTGCTTGTTTTTATTAATTTTTTGTTCCATTTTCCCTTAGTGTTTTATTCTACTCTAGGTAGAGTGTTTCACCTGTACCCAGCGTATTGTGTGTCCCTGACTCTTCCCACTCCCCTGCTATGTGTGTGCAGTTACAGGAATTTATGCAGGATGCTTACCAAACACTTCCTGGTGTTCGTTTCCCTCCTCCTTACTCCTTTGTTGTTCTCCTGCTTGTCTGTTTAGCTACAGAGTTATCTGCCACTTTCTGCCTCATTGGGCTGACTTGGTGGGCAGACTCCATTGCTGTCTTTGTCTTGGGGGTCATTTGCATGGGGCCGCTTTACATAGGCTCCTTCACCATTCTGGAATTCACTGGCAGCTCTTATGATTGGCTGCCACGGGCTGGAGGCATGGCTGAGAGCCTTCTTTAGCTCTGTGAGCTCCGCTCCTGGTGTTTGCTTCTGTGGATTTGGCTGTTTAGGGGCTGTTCTGCTTCCCCTGCATGTCGTCTGTCTGAACAGGTGGATGATCTAGTTGCTGTTGGCTATGTGGGCTATTTAAAGCTTGATTCTTCCATTGTCTTCCTGGAATTCACTGGCAGCCCTGTGATTAGCTGCAGCTGGTGCTGGGAGGTATGGCTGAGAGCTGATTGGCTCCTTCTCAGAGTCTTCTTTCTCCATCCAAGCTCTTCTCCGGCATGTGCTTCTGTTGATCTGGCTGTCAGGGGCCGTTCCACTCCCCTACACATCTTCTGGCTGAACACCCTGAGGATCTGGTTGCTGCTGGCTAAGCAGGCTATTTTAAAGCCAGATTCTTCATTTGTCTTCCTGGAATTCACTGGCAGCCCCAATGATTGACTGCCACCAGGGTTGGGAAGTGCAGCTGAGAGCTGATTAACATCTTCTCAGAGCCTTCCTTAGCCCTCCAAGCTCTGCTCCGGCATTTGCTTCTGTGGATCTAGTCATCAGGGCTGTTCTACTCCCCTGCACATCCCTCTGGCTGACAGGCAAATGTAGGAGCTGATGTTTGGCACAGATGGAGTAAGGGTAGGAGTGGCATGTATTGCACTGCTTTACCATCAAAATTGTTGACACTGCTGGCTGAAGTCTGACATTTTTCTATACAAAATATTGTGGGTTGTATCTGTTAAAGGAAATTCATTCCAAAAGCTATGTGTAGGCATCAGGATTGAATCTTTATACCAAAAGGTAAGGAAATGCAACCTAAGGATAACATATGATACTGCCTCTACCGCTTCCCTAGCCAGACTGGACACCCTCTGCTATGCATTCTGTCACTTTGTCACCAACTCCTCTCCCCGTGCGCACCATTTGAATGCTATATTCAACCTCTCCATCCTCCTCTTCCAACGTTGCCCTATCCAACTGCACCTCCTTTATTGCCAAATATTGTTTTGACCCTCCTTCCTACCTTTCCTCACTCCCCTCCCCATCTGCTCCTCTTCTTACTCTCTATGTACCAGAGATGCGGAACTTTCACCATTGCCCACCCCTCACTCATCGCTGGGCAAGTTGCCTTCTCCACCACCTCCTTTCTCTCTGGAACCATCTCTCCTCTGTCCTCTGTCTCTCTCCCCAGCCCTCCATGCCTTCAGATGTTTATTAAGACCTACCTCTGCCCCCTACTCCTGTCTCGCCCTGTCCTAACCTTCCTTTCCTATTCACATTTATGCTCATCTATCTGGGTTTTCTGTTCTCCTATTCACCTCCCTACCCTTACAATACTTGGATCTCACTTTTTGGGATCCTGTGTCACGCCCCTCATCTCTTACTTGCTATAACTTGTGTCAAAGTCTTGCTATTATTTGTCTCCCCTGACAGGTCTTATTTCCATCATTTTGTTCTGTATAACACACTTTGTTAGCCTTTCACGTTTGTTGTTTCCATGTTTTGCCCTTCCGCTCTGTAACCATCTAGACACTTCCTTGCTAGTGTTACTGCTTGGCAATTTGTGCTGTTTATATGCTGCACTTTGTATTTGCTCATTAGTCATTTACTGTATTGCACTGTTACTCCACCTTCCTCTTCACCCCGATCATACCTGGAAATGAGCCTCGACTCAGCGTGTCTTTCCCAGTTATCAAATTGATAAATAAATAAAATAAATAAAAACAAATTCCTGTGAGCCTTGCTGAATCTGTGCCATGGTGTTTCGTGGTTTGAACAAGCATCAGTGCAGCCATGTCATAACCATAATTTTTTTTTTGGAACTTAAATTTTATTGAATTTTCGAATCTTAAGAAACATTCAATAGACAAACATAATTCCATATAATAAATTAGAACCACCTATAACAATCACAGACTACATGCATATTTGTTCTCAGTGAATATGAAACCTCCAACTTAATTACAGTAAACTAAAACAAACACAACAACAAGAAAAAAAACAATAAATATTGTACCATGTCAATACCACTGGGGAAGATAATTTCCCCGAAAACTTACTTCCACTATTTAAAACCATTCCATATAATAAGAACCCATAAAATGAATTGATGGGGCATATCCAGCATGAATAGAATAAAGAGGAAGTGGAGGAGATGTCTACGCTTACTGAGCCCATCATGTCCGTTTACTTTAAAAATTGCTATTTGAACTTGCTATAGGACAAACTCTCCTGGCTACGAACAACTGAGCCAAAATATTGAGAACATTTCATCCTTCTACCTCTGCTTGATAATGAAAATAAAAGCCAACTGGTTTTAAAGTTATTCTGTTGTAACCTAACCCAAGTTATCACCCTTTCCATTTCATGTATCCTAAAGCAATTTTTAATCAGATGTCCACTGGGGGTCAACCATAATTGAATAATTACTTTAGTGGCTGCTGCTGCTACTAGTATATATATAAATATTTTAGCCTTACCTTTAAGACATATGAGGGAATCCCATGACCCAGTTTCAGAACTGTCTAGCAGGAGCAATTCGAATATCCATCCTATCATTTCTGCTACTTTCTGCCAGTAAGTTTGTATCAAAGGACAGCCCCAAAAATATGGGTATGATTGCCTAAAGCCCCACAACCCTCCAACAATGGTCCAAGGGATGTGAGCCTAAGGGTTCCATGTGTTAATGGTGAAAATGAAATGGCAATGCATGAGAACAGAAGAATGGATTTGGCAACTGCACTTACGGTGATAGGTGTATCTTCAGGGGCTTCACCCTGTGCACCTCCCCTTTTGGGGGCTTTGTCCCACACCCTCCTTACTACATATTCCAGCTCTGGGGTGGGGTGCACCTTGGGGAGTGGAGGAAATCCCCCAGTTGCCTTATTTGCAGTGGCCATATTCTGGTGCCATTTTCAATGTTGCTATGTACATGGGCTACCGAGCCTATGTGTTTAGAAATATTCCGTGTCCTAAAATACCTAGTAACTGTCTGCCATTGGAACTCCTTCCATGAAGGTGATGCTGTAGAGTAATCCCATTGAAACTGCCTCCACTCCTCTTCAGAGAAGGTGAAACCAGATTCTTCTCCTACCTGCCCTTCACTTTGTTAAATGATCAGACTCAACTCCCTTAGCATCTGATAAAGCAAAGAAATCTTTTAATCTGGGGTTGAATGAGATTCTGCAGCAGCAGTCTAAGTAGATTTTCAACTACCTGGAGCATAGTTCATTTACCCTCCTCTGATAAATAGTGTCTAACTTGTAGATACCTGACAAAATCTTGTAAATTCAGACCAAATTCTGTACATAACAGTTGAAAAATTTTGAGTGTTTTTCCTACAAATAACTGTCCTATAGTTACAAGACCCTTATTTTTCCATTGTTTAACCCTGTATCCAAAGCTGTTGGAGTAAAATCTAGACAGGAGCAGATAGGAGTTAATTTGTTGATCTCACAGTGCAGTCGATATCTTGTTACAGACTTCGTCCCAGACTTGACCATCACTGATACCCATGGATTGAGTATTCCTAATTTTTGCAAATGGGCGATATCCATATAAAATCACATCTGCCATAGTCATTTGATTGAAGAGTGAAGCTCAAGAGAGGCCCAGATTGGTTTACTCCAAATCTACCATGTATGTTAGGAAATGTTGCAGCTGTGCAGCCCAGTAATATGTCTTTAGGTCAGGTACACTCATACCCCTTAAGGGTTCACTGCAGTGATAATTTACTATTAAATTTGTGGTCTCCCCAACCCCCACCCGATATGAACTTAGACAATGTTAAATGCATGGATTTCCAAAATGTGTGGGGTATTTTCAATGGAAGAGAAGGAATATCATCAGAGCAGATATAGGGTGGATCAAAGGTGGTCCATCATTAAGGAAGGAATACTGGTTACCACAGATGAGTGTATTAGGCTCAGGGAAGAATACAAGGGCCAAAGCACCCAGCTGGTTCAGTTCTGGGGTTGCCCAGGCAGTAAGAAAAAGAGGTTGGCCTATAGAAAATTCAGGAAGACCAAGACAGAGGTGGATAGGAAAAATTACCTTAGGTTAGCTAGTGAGGCAAGTAAGAACGTCCAGCAAGCAAAGGTCCAGAAGGAGCTGCAGATAGCTGAAAGAATTAAGAAGGGGAGAAGGCTTTTTCGCTTATATAAGTGAGAAAGGGACAAGAAGGAAGAGATTGTTAGAATTAAGAAAGGGAGGAGTGGGTGGAGAATAATGGGGAAAGCAGAGATACTAAATGAATACTTTGTTCTGTCTTCACCAGGGAGAACAGCGGACCAGTGCCTTCAGGAGGGAAAAGTGGAGCAAGGGGAAGGGAACACAGATGTAGTGATAGAGTAGGATAGAGTGAGGGAGGTGCTGCTGGTATTGAAGGTGGACAAATCACCCGGCCCCGACAGAGTACATCCAAGGGTACTAAAAGAACTTTCTGAGGAGCTGGCAGGGCCACTGGCAGACCTATTTAATAGTTCACTAGAGTCAGGCATGGTACCGCAGGACTGGAGAACAGCACATGTAGTATCCCTCCACAAAAGTAGTCCCAAGGATGACCCAGGAATTACAGACCAGTCAGTCTGACCTCCATTGTGGGCAAGCTCATGGAGACCATACTTAAGGAAAGGTTAGTGGAATATCTAGAGGAGCATGGTCTTCAGGATGTGAAGCAGCATGAGTTCATTGGGGGTGGGGTAGAGATTATGTCAAACAAATCTGATTGACTTCTTTGACTGTGTCACTACAACAGTAGACGGGCCAAGCAGTAGACATCCTCTATCTTGATTTCAGCAAGGCCTTTGATTCTGTGCCCCATAAAAGGTTGATCAGGAAGTTGGTGGATCTCATGGTTGGGGACAAGATGTCCAGATGGGTGGAAAACTGGCTGAGGGACAGAACTCAGAGGGTGGGGGGGGAGAGAATTATCTGGCACCAGAGAGGTAACCAGTGGTATTCGCAGGGGCTTGCTGCTGGGGCTGGTGTTGTTCAGTGTTTTCATCAATGACATTGAGATGGCATTAAGGGCAAAATGTGCCTATTCACAGATGACACCAAGTTCTGCAGGAGAGGGACACAGAGGATCTACAGGATGATCTGTAAAAGCTGGGGAGGTGGTCCAGATCTGGCAGCTTGGCTTCAATGCCAAGAAATGCAAAGTTATGCATATTGAGCCAAGAATCCCAGGACAGAGTACTACCTGGGTGGAGTCTGAGTATCTGCATCTCAGGAGGAGAAGGACCTGGGAATAATAATTACTAGTGACCTGCAGCACTCCACACAGTGCAAGAAAGCAGCAGCAAAGGCAAACAAGATGCTGGGATGCACATATATGAGGATCAGTAGTAGGAGGAGGAGATTACTGCCCTTGTACAGGTCCCTGGTAGGGCCTCATCTAGAGTATGGGGTTTAGTACTGGTGTCCAAACCTCAGAAAGGACATTAACCTGCTGTAGAAAGTCCAAGGGAGGGCTACAAAGATGATAGTGGGTCAGCAGGATAAGGCATATGAGGAGAGGTTGGGGGCACTGAGCGTGTACAGTATTCCCTGGAAGATAGGAGAGAGAGGTGAGAACATGATTGGGACCTTCAAGTACTTGAAAGGGATGAATAAGGTGGACAAGCAGCATCTCTTTAAGCTGAGTGGCAACCATAACACGAGGGGCACAGTCTTAAGCTGTAGGGTGAGAGGTTTAGGAGGGAGATCAGGAAGCACTTCTTCACAGAGAGAGTGGTGGACACTTGGAATGTGCTGCCAGAAGAGGTGATCTCATTGAAGACAGTGGACAGCTTTAAGAGAGGCTTATATAGGCATAGGGGAAGGTAAGGATCATGGGTAGGAGGATGGAAGGTGTGAGGAGGGAGGGCAGGGACAATAGCTCAAGCTGTGTACCCTGCAATACGAGCAGACTAGACAGACCAAATGGTCTTCTTCTGTTGGCTTATTCATATGTGCATATGAATAAAAAGAGAAACCTTAGCAAGATGTTCATTCATACCGCTCTGTCCTCCCCCACATTGAAATGGCAACTCCCTCCATCAGCTGCAATCCACCTGAATGTCAACTAAAAATTTTAAATAGTTGGTTTTGAATAAATTATGAATATCTGAGGGTATCCAAATGAATAGATATAAGAAGCCCATGGAGACTCGTTTTAAAATACAGAGACTCCTATCCTAGCATTCCAACACACCATTCAAGGACATAACTTCTGTTTTATTTTCATTCATTCTGAACCCTGATACTTGGCCAAAGGTCTTAAGTAAATTAAGTACTATAGGGAGGTTGCATTCTGGGTTTGAGATGTACAAAAAGGGTATCGTCAGCGATAATGATATTTTAAGTTCTTCACTATTAATTTTTATCCTCTGATAGTCACCTGTCTGTCTTAGCAACGTTGCCATAGGTTCTAAGCTCAGGGCAAAAGAAGGGGGAAGGGGACATCCCTGTCACGTAACTCATTCAATACAAAATGGGAAGGACAGGGCACTCTTCATTTTAACTCAGGCTTGGGGATTGCATATAAATTGCATTTCCAGTTCTGAAAACGAGCACTGAAACAAAATTTACCTAGGACGACATCTAGGAACTCCTAATCCAGGAAGTCAAATACCTCTTCAGCGTCAATCAATACTACCACCCGCAGTACATCCATTAGCAACTGTTTGGCAGCAGACAAGACATTTAGCAATGTCTGGATATTATCTTGATATGCTGCCCAGGTATAAACCTGATTTGATCTGGATGAACTAAAGATAGGATAATTTGTTGTAACAGAAGTCTCAATTCCTTAGAAAGATTAAGAAGAGAGATCGGGTGGTAGTTGAAACACCTAGTGGGGTCTTTCCTGGTTTAGGTATTATGGAGGCCTCACCCCAAGTTCCAGAGACAGCGCCATTCTCATGAGCAGAATTACACATTTTGTTAGCAGGGACTAGACCTGAGGGGAATTGCTTATAGAATTCTGCAATAAAGCCATCAGGGTTGGGGCTTTGCCTGTGTTTGATATTTACAATGCAACTGCTGTTAATTCATCTTCAGGAAAGGTGAAGTCCAACTCCTCCCTTAAATCCTCAGGCAGGGTTGGAAGGTCAATATTTTGCAAACAGATTCAAGTGAGTCCTTGTGTCCCTCCGACCTCTCCTTTTTATATAAGGTAGCCGGGAAGGTAGCATAACAGTCTAAAGATTCTTGGGCTGTTTGTGAGGGAACTTATGGCTGCTGGAATCTTGGCCTGATAGATCTGGAGTCACATATATGTTGGCTTTTGCTCGTAGACACACTGCCAAAAGTGTCCCTGCTTTGTTGCTCCATTCATAGTACTTTTGTTTAGAGAAATGAAGCATGTTTTCAACCCTCACCAAAGCTAATTGATACAGCTCCTCCTAAGCTTATTGACTTTTGGAATCAACAGAGGGTATTGGGACTTTTAAATTCCACCTCTAACAAACAAAGTTGGGTCTCCAGTTTACAATGGGATTCCCAATGTTGCTTCTTTTGAAGGGGGTGTATGAAATCATGTGGCTCTTAGTACTGCTTTCAGACCATCCCAGATGTGTTTGAGTGGGTGTTCCTTCTTTAGTCTCCTTAGATAATTTCAAAATACTTCTTTAGTGGGTTGAAATTACCTCATTGTGCAATAATCCTGGGTTTAATCTCTATACCCCCCCCACCTTTGCTGGCCCCAGTCCAATACGCAAGACAGCATAGCATGATCTGAAAGGGAGATTGTGTGAGTTGTCATCTCTTTAAAGGTAAATGTCCACTTTTTGTGTGTACATTCTGTCTAACTGGGAGTAAGAATTTGTCATTGGGGAGTAAAATGTAAAATCTCTTACTCTGGAATTAAATAAGCGCCATGGGTCTGTCCATTCTCCATCTTGTACTAGATTCAGTAGAAGTCTTGAATAGGCCCATCTCCTTTCTTGACTTATGGTTTCTATCTAACATATGATTCTTAATGCAGTTCCAATCACTGGCACAAACTACCTGGCCTTCAGGCAGCTGGGCAAGGTGGAAATGAGTTTTCTAAAAAGATTCTGCTGAAGGTGGTGTTGGGGCATATACTGAGGCTATATGTATACTTCTACCATTAAAAATGCCAGAAACCAGTACCAGTCTGGCAGATTTATCCATCCGCATTTGTGTCACATTATAAGGTAATCCCTTATGGATCAGGATAGTGGCCCTGCCTTTTTTCGTGATGGGTGTGAGTCTGCATGAACTGTCCCCACTCAATTTCACCCCAGTTTTGCATGTTTCCCATGATAATTTCATCTCTTGATGAAGGCAATATCACATCATATTCTACCCAGTTCTTGTAATATTTTGGCCCATTTCAGCACTCCATTGATTCCCTTAACAGTAAGCTTAACAAATCTTAAGAGAGCCCCTCGCACTTATGCACACTCCCAGCACGCTTCTCACTTCCTGTTATATCTGTCCCATATACCATGTCAGCCTTCCCTAGCCACTCATTGCCCCTGTTTCCTCCCACCTTGGTCCCCTAATTTCTGCTATGTTTCCTTCATCTATGATCACACCTAGAATCTACCTATGTCCCTCTCTTGGCCCTTGCAAGATCACTACCTCTCATGTATCTGACCAGAATAATTTGCATCTGAAGTTTGTGTTTTTCTTTCCCAGCTGCATCACTTATTTAATTCACATTTTGTTTCTTGACAAAGCCGTTGGTGGCTCCTTCTATGAAAATGTACTGTTATGTTTACTGTATTTAATTGCTTGTTCTTGTCTAAATTGCAGTGTCCTTGATGTGGAACCTTTGTAAAGAGCCCAGTCACTCAAAGGTGTTATCGAATTTCAATAAATAAATAAATAAATAAAAGCAGATTAGTGCCATCTCCCCCATAGTTACTGTGCCCCTCTATACATACTACCACAGATCCCAGTGGAATTCCTTCTAAAATTCATAAATACACAACAAGAAAAAAGATTAACATTGTAACCAGAAACAGAGAACAGAACAGAGAACTAGAACCAGCCTTTAAAAGGCAAGTACCAACAGGAACAGTGTAACTGGGTGGAAAGTTCCACCAAATGGAGTGAAATTTGTTCCAAGAGAAGGGTGATCCTCTGAAGGAGGCTTAGTGAAGGTGAAAGTACAGCAGGCGCAGCTGAACCGAGCTGATTCACCTATTATGAGCTCCTCTTGATCTGGGTACTGGGGACTGGAGGAATCATCTTACCCAGATGGCCTGTGTATTATAAGGGGCAGGTTGAAGGAGCCTCCCCACCATGTAGCTTTGCTGCCATACTGTATATCACTTCTTCTACAAGATGCTGTGGAAATAAAGTATACTCGTGTTCTTATAATAATCGAGCATGCTACTTATATTTCCAATAGTAAGTTTCAGCCCATTGCTTTCATTTACTGAGAGACTGAAACATTAAGAATAAATTCAATAAATTACTAAAATTACTAGAGACAATAAACAACCTGTGTCTCTCCTCCATAAATTACTCCAGCGCCCCCACCCCCGATCCTTGTTACTCTTCAAATGTACATTAATTTAGTAATACTGGTCAATCAAGCTTCTGCCTGAGAACACAGACATCCGTTCATTTGAAAGATCTATGGAAAGTCTTATGCTGTAGTCCTCTGCCTAGCCCACATCTCCATGTTGAGCGGAGTTGGAATGTTTGTTCTCAAAATTGTACCAGGTTACTTATAGATGGTCCATTTCTCAGGAATCTCCCACTCAGCTGTGATGAATTTAAAAATGGAAGAGAAGGAAGATAAAACATAGACTTTGACAACAGATAAGGACCACTTGGCCCACCCAGTCTGCCTCATTCCTACCTATTGAACAAGCTGAAGATTCTAGTTAACCAACAGCCTACTTCCTGCAACCCCAACTATAATTGTCTTATGTCTGTCCCATGCATGTTTGAATTCCACCACTGTTTTAGGACCCCACAACCTCTCCAGGAAGGTGGTTCCATGTGTCCACCACTCTCTCCGTGGAAAAGAATTCCTCACATTATCCCTGAGCCGTCCCCTCTAACTTTAAATTGTGCCCCTTGTTCTTACACATCTCTTTTCTGAAAGATGCTACCTCCTGGACTTTGTTAATTCCCTTGAGGTACTTAAACGTGTCTATCATGTCCCCTGTCCCTCCTTTCATCAAGGGTATACATATTAAACTCTCTCAGTCTCCCTTCATATGGTTTCTGATGTCCCAGATCCCAGTACAGCAGAACACCATCGCGATCATTGTCACAGTCACAGTCAAGTTGATCGCCAGGAAGAGGTCCAGGTCAAAACTCATCCCCTGCAACTGCAATTCATCAGAAAGTTACTCCCAGAAGACAGTAAGTAGAACATGTTTCTGCAAGTGCAAAATCTGGAGAAACAACCAGGACAGGGATAGGATCTTTTGGTAATACTGTTAGAACCATCTACACAGCATTTCCATTAATCCAGGGATCTGAGTGCAGTGGCCACTACTTCAACAGCTACCGTCGGGTGGGTTGGTGAGGTGAAGGTGACCATGGAGAGCAATGAAGATGATTTCCAAGTCAGGATATGTCTATCATGGTGGAGTCTAAGGTGGAGAGCAGATGAAGAGCAGCCAGACCTAACACAAATACAATGTTTTCAATTTAATCTGTCACCAAATCTGTTGTTGTATGCCCCAGCTTTGTGAATTCTGCATATGAGGGGCAGAGTGTCAGCCTTTCATTTAAAGTTCAAGGATCCCTTTGTGGCTCCTTTTGAGGATGATGATGACCAACGTGGGTCAGCGATCTCTTTACAGCTGTCTTTTCTTGCAAATCTGAGATAGATACCTGATGAGCCTATAGATATTTGCTGGCCTGCAGGAGGATTTATAGAGTTTACTACCTTCTGGTTGAAATACTAATAATTTTGCCAGATAGTGGATCTGTGCTTTGATTCCTTCTCCTGAAGTTGTTTGATCACATATAAAGTTTTTTTGCCATTGAGCCAAGATTAATAGAGGAAAGTCCTGGTCTATATAATTCAACAGGCATCCTGATTCAAATCTTTCTTGTTCCAGGCTGCTTTCAAATCTTGGTCTTTGTGGTGTATCATAAGAATTTAACTATTATAGATCTAGGAGGAGCCTGGTTTGGGTTTAGGGGTTACCGCTCAGTGAGCATGTTCTACCTCCAAATCCAAACCTGTGTCTAAATTCAGTTCCTTCTTCAATCAGGTTTCTATAAGTCCTGCCACATCATCTTGTTCTATGTTCTTGGAAAGTTGAAAACTTGATATTATTTTTCTCGAGCATGCTTCAGCATCCTCAACCCTCATTGGCAGCTTCCATTCCTCTTGAATAGATAAGCAATCAAGCAGTCAAACATAATGTGCTCATACTGCAGGGTGTCCATGCAGCTTTCTATGTCTACTCTCTGGTGTTTTAGGTGATGGAGATCTTTAGGATGCCAGAAAATTTGTTATCTATTCTGTGCAAGAGATGAAGGCTATCTCAGCTACTGGCTTGATCAGTTGTGCCACTGTCTGCCGATCTGCAGTCTTTGTCTTCTTTGCTGGATCCCATCATGTAGTTTGAGGTGGTGTGGGATAATGTTGAACTGAGGCTACAAGACTTCTGTGGCTTCAGTCTGCTCCCAGCTTGTGTTGGTTGTTTTGTCCTGATTTCTTGGAGGATCCCATCTCATTTAAGCTTAAAGCCCTCTATTACTTGATTTTTATAATCTATGGCCAATATTAGCAGCGGATTACAACTGATTCTGTCAACTGGATGATGGAGCTCTGACCTAGTAGCCATTCAGGACCCTGATATCACCAGATGTCCCAATCATAGAATCATAGAAGCTTGATGACTGAAAAGGACCCATACCAGCCCATTTAGTCTGCCCTTTTTCCCCTACACCTCCCCCTCCTGTGAGCCCCACCGTCCCCTGATACTCAGCCCCATATGCTTGTCCCATGCCCTCTTGAATTCTTCCACCAATTTAGCCCTCACCACTCTGTCTGGTAGTCTGTTTCAGGGCTGCACCACCCTCTCCATGAAGAAACACCCTCTCACATTGCCCTTGTATCTTTTCCTTGCAGTCTGAGGCTGTGCTCTCTAGTTCTGAGCCCCTCTTTCCTCTTAAGTAAACCTCTTCTCCCACTTTATTGGGCTCCTTTACATATTTTAAAGTTTCAATCTAGTCTCCCCTTTTCTCCTTGTCTCCAAGTGTACAAATACAGCTCCTTACACCTCTGCTCATATGACTTTCCCTGCATACCCAGCACCATCTTGATTTCCTTCTGAACCCTTCCAATGCATCTATATCCTTGCGGAGATGTGGCCTCCAGAACTGAACCCCATACTCCAGGTGCGGCCTCACCATGGCTTTGTAAAGGGCATTATTACCTCCCTCCTTCTGCTAGTAATGCCCCTGCATATGCATGCTAACATCCCATTGGCCTTGCCCACCACCCTGCTACATTGGATTCCTACCTTGAGGTTTGATGAGACTATGATCCCCAGATCCCTCTCCTGTTCTGTTACTTTGATTTCCTCATAACCATAATTTCAGCAACTTTCTTCAAGCATTGATGTCTAAGTATTTTTCTGTGCCTGGAAAGACGGTATTAAAGATAATGCAACACCAACACCGTGTTGCATGATTGTTTAAAGCTCAAGAAACATCACAGCACAGATTCACCGAGGCTTGGGGAATTTGTTTTACCCTAACATTGCATCATTTTCTTACTTTTGTAGCTTGAGAGCTCAACCCTAGCTGATGCCTAAATATGGTTTCTTGCAATGAATACAGCTATACAATGTCCTTTACCGTCAGTATGTAAACCAGAGACACCTATTAAATTTACAGAGCTAGTACAGATGGGCAATCAACAAATGCAAACCAGTGATTGATGTGCAGTTTCTGAAAAAAATACAGGCTTGCAGGTTAAAGAGCTAGTAGCAACAAAATAGCAGAACAGAAAATGTTATGTTTAACAGTAATCAGAGACCTTTTGCATTTCTGAGTATTTTCTTGGTGTAGAGTTTGGGGGCTTCCAGGCTCGAGCTCCCCAGGAAAGCTGACCCCCGGATAGGGTAGTCTAAAAATAGGTTCACTGTTTAGGCCAATAGTTTTGAGCCTGAGACCCCCAGGAAAACCTAAACTCTACACCCATGTTTCTTATTTTAGCTTTTACCTATTACAAATGTGTCTACTTGATAGTTTTAGGTTGGATGTGAAGAGCACTACTTTTCCTGGAAGCTGACCTATCTAATGTTATGCCCCTTCATACCTCATCAGCATTTGACCTCCCTCACTGTGACATCACAAGTGACCAATCTGGCAGCAGTTGAGTGCTTCCTTTGGTCTATTGTGATGTCACAATGAGTGAGATCACATTGCTCATGAGGTATGAAGGAAAACCGAACTTAGTCAGCTGTGGTACCATTTAGAGCATTGTTCCTCACAACACATTTTGTTCTATATAGTAGAATAACTTTCACAGCCAGGCAGTGGTCCTGGGTGCTCTGTAATCATTGTATTTGCCTAATGTGTTATAAAAACACATAGTAACTAGATAGTGTGCTAGACAATAACATTCTTTTTAACTTTACTTTTTCAAACAGAAAATAGAAAAGCGCATAGAAATACTGAGCTGGTAAAGCAATTCTTCTTTTTCGTAAGTGTTTTACTTTCATCATTAATTTAATAATAAATTTAACTTAAAATAATCATTCTTTTTGCTTAGTAAGTTTCTTCCCTTTGCACATACATGTTTTGTATGTCTAGAACACAGTCCACAAGTTTCTGTATTTCCCCAGAGGGTGCTATGCTTGGTAGAAAATAATATCCAGACTTTTATTAGCCTCTATTGGTGTGATCGGGAGGCGGAGGTGCAGCTGGCTCCACCATAGAGTCAGACCTCTTTATTATTTAACCATTTGCAATTTCACACTTTGTTACATTATACAAATGTATGTATTAGCCTGTCTGTGGTCATTTGTCTTTATTAATTTCTAAACATTTCGTAACGTAACTACTATAATGAAACAATAGAAAATAACTCCAGCATATCATTTATTTGATTACTATTACAGTACCTTTGCTTTACCTATTTATTTGAAATACTTCACAATTTATTTTGCTTGGAGTACCCTCCCCCTACACAGATTGGATCAGATATATATTGAGAAATCAGGATGATTAATAGTTAGACCACTTAGCACCTAATTTATATACTAAAGAAGGCAAAACTAAATGCGACACAGATATTTTATTGGCTGGATGTTACATATATGTAAACAGGCAAAAATACAATATATTAATTCTGTTTAGCTTGTATACTACATACTACTGTATATATGGGTTGAGTGCCTTACTACCATATATTACCTTGATTATTACCTGACCACAACAAGATCTCCCGTATTCCTTAGCACTCTAACGATGAGTTCTGGACCTGGGGAAAGATTTGAGATACTATACTTATTTTTAATTATACAACAGTATAAGTGAGGCATGGATTAAAGAAGCCTGACTGTATTTAGTAAATGGGAAAAGAAAAAGTACCTTAGTCATAAAAACAGTTGACTATGGTACTTTTAAAACATTCAGGCAGAGTACTAGCTCATTAACGGAAGTACTCTTTTAAGAAACATAGCAGAAACTGGCTCAATGGCGGAGTGGTAATGCTACTGCTTGTTGTGCTGGCAACCCGGCTTCTGGAATGGACTCCAGTTGCTTGGGGCTGGCTGGGGATGGAGGTATGAACATCCCAAGGACCGGTCTCTTCCTTTAGGGAGGGAATACTACATCCCGATACTTGACTATTAGCTAGTGGAGACCACCTCTGGGAGAAAGTCAGGTGCTGAAGAAAAAAGCCCAGGTCCACCATTGCTCCTGCATTCCCAGCTAGCCCACACCATCCAACATGGGAGACCACCCACTACTATCTTGGATCTAGATAAGTGGTAGATAAACTGTGATTCCATGAGAAAATTGGTGACACAGCTGGAAATGTGATGTTGGACAAGCTGGGGTAGAAAAGCTTGAGTCAAAAATGTAGCAGAATTAAAAGGAAATATTGGTTAGGAGGTACAAGAGGTTACAGTTCTTAAATCCCTGCAGGTGTCTCTGCAAATAAGTGCCTTTATTAAAGCAGCAGTGTACTGTAACTAAAATTGATGTAATAAAATACATTTACAACAAAATGAAGAAAAATACTTGGCTGGCCCACTGTGCTAATGGTAGTGCATTGAGCTACCAAGTGGGACACCAGATTTTTCCTTAGACACAAGCACATTCTCAGAAGGCTGATGGAAAAGGAAGCAGCACATAGTGGAAGGACTCCTCCTGATGGAGTGTTTCCATTGGAGTGTGACTGTAGCCTGGTCACCTTGTAATGCAATGCAGTAGCTTAGCTTTTGTATTAGGGTTGGTGAAACATTAGAATGTTCCACTGAGCTCCTGTGTGCTGATGTCTCAGGGACAGGGAAAACACCTCCAGCCATGCATGACAGCCCATGTATCTCCATGCTCCATGCTCCATGGTTCAGCTCTGGCATGCATGTCCCTTGTAGTAGTAGCTAGCCAGTGGAGCCCCACAGTTAGGACAAAGTCATTGATAACTGGTCGAAAGAGGTTAGGGGACAGTCTGAAGCAATCAAGAATCTGGAGTGGATGGTGGTGGTGGGAAGGGTGGTGATAGAAAAAATATAAATAAAAATGAGAATTCTCACCCCAGGCATTCTTAGCATCTGTTGATAGGTGCAGTATGCCAGTTTGTTAAGCTGCCCCAGAGGGAGGAGTCAATGTAAATGAGGAGATACATTGGCAAATCAGAAGAGAGAGAGAGAGAAAGAGAGAGAGGAGTGCTGCCTGCAGTCAGCCTGAAGGACCTCAGAACTTTTTCTCCGCTGACCTGACAAACAGCCCCAGGCTCTCTCTCTCTTCAGAGACCTTCCTGTGAGTTTTTTCTTTTTAGTGTGGGCACTATTTTTATGCCCTTTAGTGTTTCTCCCCTTTGGGGGTTTTGAGGTGTTTTATTATCCTGTTGTTTTATTCTCTTGTTAGAATTGTATTAGTAGTTCTGGTCCCTGACTTGAGTCTTGGGTGTTGGGACCAGCAATGATTGTTAATATTTAGGTAGCCATTTGGCTAGTGTAGGTTACAGCTTCCACACAGACCTTAGTGAGTTTTGCTCATAAAGATCTGACACTTCAGTTTTGAAATATCACAGACAGAGCTGCTTCTTAGAGCTCGTGCTCAAAGTTCCATTCTGGAATGGTATTAACCATTTCACCTCCGGAGCAGTTCTAGTGGTGGGACAAACTGCTACTGTCATAATATAGCAAGACTCCATTAGAAGAAACAACATTACTAAGGTGAGTAATTTTTTCTTCCATTTTTCTTTATTTAAGTGCTTCCTTTACATTTTAACATATTTATTATATTTTTAACTGTTTTTACTCGGTTGCATTTGGTTCCCCACAGCCAGAGACTTTTATTATTTTCCTGCTTCAGCGTAGTTTCTGAGATAAAGGTTTACCACATTTGTGATAAATTCATGATTTTATTATTTACTCAATAGTTCTTAGTGTATACTGTTATATTTTCTGTGTTCGCTTTGTATTTTTTTCTGTTTTTAATTGCACTTTTATGTAATTTATTTCCTCCACTTGTGCCTTTTCTGAGGACCATTTTTCAAGTAATTTGAAGTATTTAAAATTTAATGAGATGGTTTTTCTGCTTTACCTCTGAAGGAAACCTCTTTGTTGTGCAGTAGGGTTCTGTTGGCAAGAGATGTGGAGGTGGTTACTGTCATTCCTTTCCGCTATTGTGAAAAAAGTAAAATAAATCATTTTCTTAATTGGACATATATTTGCTTATTGCTTTTGGCTAAATACAAATTAGCATGGCAGCCCAGTCTGCCTCCCCTCCTCTAAAAGTGCTGAAGGGGTACCTCAAGTCAGCATAAAAATATAGATAAGTCCTCTAAGGACCCTACTGAAAATAAGTCTGATAAAAGTAAAATTATAGCCAAGCTTCTAAAGGACAAAGTGAGTGGGATTCTGATTCAGTCCCTGCTAAAAGACAAATAAAGATAAACACACTGCTGCCCTTCCCAAAAAAGCATATGGAGACATCAGTGGTTGATAAAGATATCCCTCTGCAAATGAAATGGCTAATGCTTGGTGTGTATATATATATATATATATATATATATATCACACTTTACAATCTATGGACAATATTTTCTCTGCTCCTTTGAGGCCTAGTACTCCTCTCCATGACTATGGGTATGCCCTGGGGTTTTATCATGAGGGAGAGGATGGTGATGAATTCCCACAGGGTGACGATTAGACCCAGATGGTCACCCCACTGGTAATTTCCTGATGACAGTGATGCAGTTTCTTCCATTTTATATTTGTTAAACAGATGGTGGATCTCCTGGAACTTCCTCTCCAGGGTGACATCAAGTAAGAGATGGATGAAGACTATGTAGAAATGATGGGTCATACTACTTCAAAGAAATGGTTTTGCCCATACACAATACATTAAAAGAGCAACTTTTACAATTCTGGAAACCACTTCATCTGCTTCAGGGTGGACAGAAAGATTGAGAGGAAATACCAGCTTGGAAAACTCACTGCTGAATTTCTCTACACACATTCTGACCACAAAGTGGTGGTCAGGTGGCAGCCTGTGACAAAGCTAATGTGTCACTGTCTGCTCAACCTCCAGAAAAGAGTCAAGAAATTTGGATTCCATGGTAAGAAATCCTCTACTACTGCTTCTTTGCTGTTACACTTGTCTACTTACATGGCGTATGCAGCTAGGTATCAGAGAGGATTGTTGAAATCTATCCTGGCCATAGGGCAACACGGGGAGACACTATGCTAAGGGATGTCGCTGAAACTGTTAAACTGGCCATATAAGCTACCAAGTACCAGTTTTACAGGGCCATGGATAATAATGACACAGACTCAAGAGTTATGGTGCAGGCTATTTCTCTCAGGTGGTTTGTTTGGTTAAGTCTACTAGTCTCACTCAGGATAGCCAACTACAGGCTATGGATTTTCCTTGTGAGAGAATTCCCTTTTCATGGAGCAAACTGAGGCTACATGAAAAGAATGGATGAGTAAAAACTACTTACAAGAGTAACTCAGCCAAAGAAGCCATCTACCTCCCAGAAACCTCAAAACATGGGGCCAGCACCTGGAGTTTTCCTAGGGCATTCTATTCCATGCCCATGGACTTTCTCAGATGAGAGTTTTTTCAGGAAAGAGGTAGAGAGGCCAGAGGAGAGCCAACTCTGCTGCTGTCCCCTCTGCTCAAACCAGACGACAGTCCTCCTGACTCCTTTTTGGTCGCTTCCACTTTCCCAGTCAGGGGCAGGTCTCCCACTACCTCCCTTACAGGCAACTCATCACCACAGACAAATGGGTCCTGGAGGTGATGGGTCAGGGCCTGTCTCTTCAGTTCAAAAAATTCCCTCCTTCTAGGCCCCAAATTCTCAAAACCACTAACCTCAACAGAAAACTGCTATTGGAGATAGAGGTGAAGAACCTTTGAAAGCCAAAGCCATGGAAAGAGTGGGGAAAATGCCTTTACTCCAGGTACTTCTTACTCTGAATAAAATGGGAGTGATTGCCTATTCTGGACCTAAGGTACCTCAACAAGCACCCGCTGAAACTAAAGTTCAAAATGGTACCTTTAATTCAGGTCATTCATTCTCTAAAGCAGGAGACTGGCTAGTCTCCCTAGATCTGAAAGAGCGCTACTTCCACATTTCAATCAGGCAGGCCCACAGAAAATTCCTCAGATTCTGGCTGCCTTCAGGCCATTACCAGTTTGTAGCCATGGCTTTCAGGCTAACTTCCGCTCTCAGGGTTTTTATCACGTGCCTGGCAGTGGTTGCAACTCATCTCAGAAAACAAACAAATAGTGTAGTTGCCATATTGGTCCTTGTAAGAACAGATCCAGAAACAAAGATTTGATATTTTTATTGGACCAACACAGATGTTACACAAAAAGAACAAAGCTGATCTAGCTTTTGGACCAGCCAGGTCCTTGGTCCTTCTTCAGAAGCTTTCTGACAGTTATTTAGTAAATTCCTTACTATTAACACCCAGATAATGCATATTCCATTTCCATTCCATTTTGTGTGAAACATTTGCTCACTTTGAGTAAATTTCACTTTAAACCCTCTGTATGCCATATAAGTATGTGTGTATATGTATTCGTTTATACATATATATATATATATATATATATATATATATATATATTTATATATATATATATCATAGTGGTAGGGTAGTGCCACTATAGTTAGGGTTGAGGAGCCATTTACATGTTAAACCCCAAATTTTGCACCTTAATGACTTTGCAACCGTTTGATGGATTGTCCTGAAATTTGGAATACATGATCAAGACCCATATGCCTTGAGATCTGCCAAGTTTTATACTGGTCGCATATATGGCTGTGGAGTTATTAAGCGTGATCTGCACGCATTTACGCTTTCTGGAATTTTACTGTCATCTCTACAGGTTGCACAGTTTGACGACCAGTCTGAAATCTTCAGGAACGTGCAGCCAGGGTCCCTGCTGTGCCTTTTGAGGATTTCATGAAAAAATATTAAACGGTTCAAAAGTTATTCAAAAACAAGTTCCATTATAAATCAATGGGAAAAGTTAACAAAAAGTTCGACAGTGTTGCAAATGCAATTTTTAATGGCCTTTTACTGTCGCAAATCCATCATTTTGTTTTCAGTTAGCGATCAGAAAAATGCTTGGCATTTAAAATTGGGACTCTCTAGCCTGAAATTTGGAGGAGCACAGCTGACATCTCACAGATGTGCCTTTCAGTGTTTTCTTGAAAAATATTACATGGCAGCAAAGTTACGGCACTCCAAAGTTTACACTTTTTCCCACAGGATAACATTACGACGTCCGACACATTACAGGAATCATTTGGCACCATGCTTCAAAATATCAGTTTGGTATTTTGGGCTGAAATATGGAGGAACACAGCCAACATCACACAGATGTGCCTTTTGTGGTTTGGTGAAAAAATATTACAGGGAGCCAAAGTTATGGCACTCGAACTTCTCTTTTTTCCCTTTGGATAACATTATGGCGTTCAACGTGTTTTCAGGGCCTGTACCTCAGAAATGGTGCGAGATACGGACTTTTGTTTGAAAAATACTTAGCCCCTAATCAGGGCTAAGTACAACACTAGCCAGGAAAGTCATAAATCATATGACTTTAAAATTTTTTCTCACGTCATGGTTCCTGAGATATTAGCAATTTAGTATTCCAACTCCTCATTTTCTGCTCCGAGAACCATTATTATGCATACATTCTTTGTACTCACTGTCTTTCTTTATGCAGCTTTTGGGGAAAACCAGCCTGTGCACTTACATTACTGTTACCGTTACCATTTTACTTGTGGTTCCGTTCCGTTTGCCCGTTCGTCCTGCGCCACCATGTGCATTGCCCTTTGCGTTTTCATTTGCACTTGCTTTTGCGTTGTTTAACATTTCTGTCTACCTACTGTTTCTCTTTCTGTTTCGCTTAAGCGTCACCATGCACATTACTATTTGCGTTTGCGGGCACAGCTCCACCGCTGCTTACATTCACTATTTTTGTTATCATTCCAAAAAGAAGGGAAATTAGAGGCATAAAACTCCATGTGTGAAACACTTGCTCACTTTGAGTAAATTTCACTTTAAACCGTCTGTATGCCATATAAGTATGTGTGTATATGTATTCCTTTATACATATATATATATATATATATTATAGTGGTACGGTAGTGCCACTATAGTTAGGTTGAGGAGCCATTTCTATGTTAAACCCCAAAAGTTTGCACCTTAATAACTTTGCAACCGTTTGACAGATTTAGCTGAAATTTGGAATACGCGATCAAGAACTATAGGCCTTGGCATCTGCCAAGTTTTGTACTGGTCGCTTATACGGGTTGTGGAGTTATTAAGCATGATCTGCACGCATTTACGCTTTTCTGAATTTTACTGTCGTCTCTACAGGTTGCACAGTTTGCATCGACCAGTCTGAAATCTTCAGGGAACGGCAGCCAGGGTCCCTGCTGTGCTTTTTGAAGATTTCATGAAAAATATTAAACGGTTCAAAAGTTATTCAAAACAAGTTCCCATTATAAGTCAATGGGAAAAGTTAACAAAAGTTTGACAGTGTCGCAATGCAATTTTAATGGCCTTTACTGTCGCAAACCACCATTTTGTTTTCAGTTAGCGATCAGAAAATGCTTGGCATTTAAAATTGGGACTCTCTAGCCTGAAATTTGGAGGAGCACAGCTGACATCTCACAGATGTGCCTTTCAGTGTTTTCTTGAAAAAATATTACATGGCAGCAAAGTTACGGCACTCCAAAGTTTACACTTTTCCCACAGGATAACATTACGACGTCCGACACATTACAGGAATCATTTGGCACCATGCTTCAAAATATCGGTTTGGTATTTTGGGCTGAAATGTGGAGGAACACAGCCAACATCACACAGATGTGCCTTTTGTGGTTTGGTAAAAAATATTACAGGGAGCCAAAGTTATGGCACTCAAACTTCTCTTTTTCCTTTGGATAACATTATGGCGTTCAACGTGCTTTTCAGGCCTGTACCTCAGAAACGGTGCGAGATACAGACTTTTGTCTGAAAAATACTTAGCCCCTAATCAGGGCTAAGTACAACACTAGCCAGGAAAGTCATAAATCATATGACTTTTAAATTTTTTTATGTCGTATGGTTCCTGAGATATTAGCAATTTAGTATTCCAACTCCTCATTTTCTGCTCCGAGAACCATTATTATGCATACATTCTTTGTACTCACTGTCTTTCTTTATATGCAGCTTTTGGGAAAACCAGCCTGTGCACTTACATTACTGTTACCGTTACCATTTTACTTGTGGTTCCATTCCGTTCACTTACCGTTCCGTCTACGCCACCATGTGCATTGCCCTCTGCGTTTCATTTGCACTTGCTTTTGCGTTGTTTTAACATTTCTGTCTACACTACTGTTTCTCTTTCTGTTTAGCAGCGTCACCATGCACATTACTATTTGCGTTTGTGGGCACAAGCTCCCACCGCTGCATTACATTCACTATTTTTGTTATCATTCCCAAAAAGAAGGGGAAATTAGAGGCATAAAACTCCATGTGTGAAACACTTGCTCACTTTGAATAAATTTCACTTTAAACCGTCTGTATGCCATATAAGTATGTGTGTATATGTATTCTTTATACATATATATATATATATATATATATATATATATATATATATATATATATATATATATATTATAGTGTACGGTAGTGCCACTATAGTTAGAGGTTGAGGAGCCATTTCTATGTTTAAACCCAAAAGTTTGCACCTTAATAACTTTGCAACCGTTTGACAGATTTAGCTGAAATTTGGAATACACGATCAAGAACTATAGGCCTTGGCATCTGCCAAGTTTTGTACTGGTCGCACATACGGCTGTGGAGTTATTAAGCATGATCTGCATGCATTTACGCTTTTCTGGAATTTTACTGTCGCCTCTACAGGTTGCACAGTTTGCATCGACCAGTCTGAAATCTTCAGGGAACGCAGCCAGGGTCCCTGCTGTGCCTTATGAAGATTTCATGAAATAATATTAAACGGTTCAAAAGTTATTCAAAAACAAGTTCCCATTATAAGTCAATGGGAAAAGTTAACAAAAAGTTCGACAGTGTCGAAATGCAGTTTTAATGGCCCTTTTACTGTCTAAATCCACCATTTTGTTTTCAGTTAGCGATCAGAAAAATGCTTGGCATTTAAAATTGGGACTCTAGCAACCTAATTCTTTTTGTATTCACCTAGTCGGACCCTGAGGATGCTAGCCATGCCTTTATTTTGGGTAAAACACCCCAGAAATATGTTTTCAAATTTCTGGAAAAATAACTTTCATAAAGTACTGTTGAGCAATTTGCAGCTTTATAAACTTCGACAGTACTTTTCTAGGCTGTGGGAAAATGAAAGCAATTCTTTGTCACCTGCTGCAAAAGAACGATTCAGTGTTTTGGCCTGAAATTTGGAGAGCACAGCCGACATCTCACAGATGTGCCTTTCAGTGTTTTCTTGAAAAAATATTATGTGGCAGCAAAGTTACGGCACTCCAAAGTTTACACTTTTCCCCACAGGATAACATACGACGTCCGACACATTACAGGAATCATTTGGCACCATGCTTCAAAATAACGGTTTGGTATTTTGGGCTGAAATGTGGAGGAACACAGCCAACATCCACAGATGTGCCTTTTTGTGGTTTGGTGAAAAAATATTACAGGAGCCAAAGTTATGGCACTCGAACTTCTCTTTTCCCTTTGGATAACATTATAGCGTTCAACGCGCTTTTCCAGGGCCCGTATCTAGGAAGCGGTGCGAGATACGGACTTTTGTCTGAAAATACTTAGCCCCTAATCAGGGCTAAGTACAACACTAGCCAGGAAAGTCATAAATCATATGACTTTTAAATTTTTTTTCACGTCGTATGGTTCCTGAGATATTAGCAATTTAGTATTCCAACTCTCTCATTTTCTGCTCCGAGAACCATTATTATGCATACATCCTTTGTACTCACTGTCTTTCTTTATGCAGCTTTGGGGAAAACCAGCCTGTGCACTTACATTACTGTTACCGCTACTATTTTTACTTGTGGTTCCGTTCGCTTCACTTACTGCTCACGCCTACGCTCACCATGTGCGCTGCTCTTTGCTTAATACACTTGCTTTTGCGTTGTTTTTAACATTTCTGTCTACACTACTGTTTCTCTTCTGTTTCGCTTAGCCACCATGCACATTACTATTTGCGCTTATGGGCACAAGCTCCCACCGCTGCATTACATTCACTATTTTTGTTATCATTCCCAAAAGAAGGAAATTAGAGGCATACAACTCCATTTTATGCATTAGTTAGGGTTGTTCTGCGAGGAAATTTGGTGTTAGGGTTAGAAAGCCCTCCTTGGCCCCCCTGTCCACACCCTTAACTGGCATCCGGGGTGGGCATTAGGGTTGTCAATTCTAACTCTCACCCCATTCTCCTACACCCCGCTTCTTACACATGTGATGGGGTGAGAGTTATGGCCGACAACCGTAGTGCACACCCTGATGCCAGTTGAGGTGTGGGCAGGGGGTAAGGGGGCTTAGCCCTAACACCCTGGAACAACCCTAACTAATGCATTAAATGGAGTTTTTGCCTCTAATATATATATATATATATATATATATATATATATATATATTTATATATTTATATATATATATATATATATCCATATCTATGTGTATGTATATATATATATATTACAGTGGCGCAGTTGCACCACTATATTTAGGTTATGAAGGCACTTCTATGTTAAAGTTGAAATTTTGTGCATTAAAAACTTTGGACCTGTTCAATGGATTTGCCTGAAATTTGGTATGCACAGTGGAGCATGGCAGATCTTCTGATGTGCCAAATTTTGTTTTGGCCAGACTTACAGTCTTTGCACACCAAAACGCTGAAAAATGCACTTTTCGCCAGTTTTGGAGGCATTTTTGGATTTTGTCTGTGGTCCTGTGCAGCCATCATGTAGCATGCTGCTCTGCAAGACAGCTTATCTGAAAGAGCTTGGGTGGCTGAACATGCTGCTTTCATTTCGTGAAAAATATTGAGGCATTCAAAAGTTATTGCAGTTTTAAGCTCCATTATAAGTCAATGGAAAATTTATATGGTTGTTTTGCGAACAAAGAATTGGATTTGGGCCATCTCGTCCTGCCTGGCAGTCAAAGAATTTGCAGCCTTGTGGTCAAAGAATCTTTGTCCCTGAGAATTCTTTGATCTTGAGGTCTGCCATCTTGTTTTTGAAATTCCATGCTAAAAATCAAATATCTCAGCTGGGGTCACTCCTGAAGTAAAACCTGCATGGGTTTTACTTAGGAGGCTTTGATCTATCGACCCATGCCTTTGGTTTCATGTTAAATGGTCAAAAATAGAGTTATAATCTTTTAAAATCTTTGATTCTTTCGCTAACGCGATCTTTGGATCGTGAGCCTAGCAAATTCTTTGATCGCGAGATTCTTTGACTGCGATCTTGCATTGCGAGGTAAAAATAAAATTTTCTCAGGTCAGGGTGGCCTAGGGACACAAATAAGGATGGGTTTTACTCAGGGACTTCTTCTATCGAGGCATGATGTTTATTTTATCTAAATCTGCCAAAAACTCACGTTTCACCATTTTATTCTTTAATCATGAGCATGCAATTTCTTTGATCGTATGCCTGCAAATTCTTTGACGCGAGATTCTTTGATCATGATCCTGCATCACAAGCGAGGGATGAGATAGCCAAATAAAAACTCAAATTTCTCATCCAGGGTGCCCTAGGAAGACAAATGAGGGTGGATTCTGCCCAGGGGCTTCGCTCTGTCGAACCATGGCAGTGGTTTACGGATTGATCTCAAAATATTTATTTTCAGCATTTTTATTCTTTGATTGTGAGCTAGCAAAATCTTTGATCATGAGCCTGCAAATTCTTTGAGCATGAGATTGTTTGATAATGGCTGAGGGCGAGATGGCCAAATAAAAAACTCAAAATTCTCAGCCCAGGGTGCCCTAGGAAGACACATGAGGTGGGTTCTGCTTAGGGGCTTCATTCTGCCGAACCATGGTCGTGGTTTACTGCATTTCTGTCAAAATCTAGATTTTTAGCATTTTTATTCTTTGATCATGAGCCTGCAAATTCTTTCATCCGAGATTCTTTGAATGTCATCTTTGATCGTGAGATATGGACAAGATGGACAGATTTTATAATGCATTAGATAGGCCAGTTTTACTGATCTTTAACATTACATTTCTTGGAAATGGTTTGGTCTTTTAAATGAAATTTGGAGGTGTTACTGGCATGTCCTGTAGTGTTCACATGTCGGAAAATGTATTTTTGCTGAGATATTGTGTGGCTTAGTTTACATTCTGCGGACAGTGTTTTGTATTGTGGTGGTGGCTTGAAATTGATAGGGTACCTAGCCTTAGTATCATGGATGTAGTTTTCAGTCACTGTGTCTGTAAATTGTCAACAGGTGTGGAACTCTACCACTCTGATGAATGAAAATCACAAAATTTTAAATGTTATATCTCAGACATAGTTTGGTCTTTTATATTGAAATTTAGAGGGTCTTGACAGCATGTCCTGTAGATATCAATTATGGCATTTAGGTGTTGCAAAATTAATTTTCTGTGGAGATACTGTGTCATACACTTTATATTTTGCATATGCATTTTGCATTGTGGTACTGCATTCAGATTTATAGGGCACCTACTGTTACTGCCATGGAGATAGTTTCACTGCTTATGTGTCTGAGATGTAAGAGCTGCTCAGTTATGCCACTCTATTCACTAAACAATACATCTCATATTCAATAGTTGTACGCTTATCTTATGGAGATGTTTACAAGTTGGTGGGAGTGCAGGGCACGAAGGCCCATGCTCCCACCAACTTCTGCAACTTTAGTTTTCTATTCTTTTTCAAAAATAAGGAAATTCTATGCAAAAAAATGTGTTAGTGCATCATTTAGGTTAAAGCACAAAAAGTCAGGAAATGAAAAATCTTTAGGGTTGCCCCTCCCTCCCTTGTGGACCTGCCAATCATCCCAGATTGACAGATGACAGGGTGTGTCATTGGGGTTGTGAAGGTGGGGGTTCTGGACCTGGATCTATTTGTGTCCAGCCTCAACCACCAGCTTCCACGGTACTGCTGCAGCCCCCAGTCCTGAGGACCATCTAAGTAGATACTTTTACTCTGAACTGGGCAGGGTGGTTTCTGTATGCTTTTCCTCTCCTTCCTCTGATTTATAGGGTTCTTCTTAAGCTAAGGGATAGGCCAGCCACCATAATTTTGGTGGCTCCGGATTAGGTGAGGCAACCCTGGTGTTTCCTGCTTCTCACACTGTCAGTCAGGAAGCCCATCAGACTACCGGTGACCCACAGTCTCCTGACTCTTCCCAAGACAGGGTAGAATACCCCAACATTCCATCTCTTCATCTCAAGGCCTGGTACTTGAGGAATTAGAGTTTCCTGAAACCCAGTAATCTGAGCAGGTTCTGAGAATCCTAAGAATGGCTAAAAACCTAGTATTAAGAAGACTTATGCTTCCAAGTGGAAAAGGTTCTCAGTATGGTGTAAGGATAAAGACATAGAGACCCCTACAGGCTACTCCTCTTATCCTCCTGGATTATCTAGTTCACCTTCAGGCAGAAGGCCTTAAGCTTCATCCTTGAAAATGTACCTGGCAGCCATTTTGGCTTATCTTTCCACTGGAGGAAAAATCTGTCATTTCACAGCCCAGTTTCAAAAAGCTTTTCAAAGGCTTGCTGCACTTTCTGTCTCCACTGAGGGAAACTGTTCCTCCTGGGACTTGAACCTCTGTATAGCCAAGCTCAGGAGCCTCCTTTTGAGCCCAGGGCTACTGCAGATCTGATGTATGTCACCTGGAAGACTGTTTTCTGATTGCCATCACCTCCACCAGAAGGATTTCAGAGTTGTAGGCCCTTTGTACAGAACCTCTACATTGTTGCCCACAAGGACAAAGTACATAGATACATACATAGACAGTGTTGGCAGATACGGCCTATGGCCCACCCAGTCTGCCCATTTGAGCTTGTAGTTCAGTTTGTTTTCCTAGAAGTCTGCTGCACCTTACCCCTGACAGGACATTTCTCCCCAAGGTGGTATCTGAGTTCCACCTTAACCAGTTGATCACCCTGATGGTGTTTTCACAGACAAGTCCACCCCAGGTGAATGCAAGCTACTTAGTCTGGATGTGATAAAGCCCTGACCTACTACTTAGAGCACACTAAACAGTTCAGAGACTCCCATACTCAACTTTTTCTCACACCATGGTGAGGTGGGCGGAAGGAAGACTGGCTACCAAGAGGACCATTTCCACTGGATTGTCTCTTGTATCCAGTTCTGTTACAACAACGTGGCAAACAACCCCCTCAGGGCCCACTCTACTAGGGGCATTGCTGCCACAGTGGCAGCTGCGAGATATGTCCCTTGCATGAGTTTACAAACAGCCACTTTGAAAACTGTTCACACATTCACAAAGCACTATTGCTTGGATGTGCAGTCCAGCTCAGATGCTGGATTTGGCAGAGTGGTGTTACAGAGTCTTTTTCCTAAGTAGGTTTCTGTGCCCACCTTCCAACTGTACTTTGCTTAATCTGCACCTGTCAATAGATGCTGAAGAATTCCTGGGTGAAAGAAAAATAACTCACCATAGGAATGTAGTTTCTTCCAAGTTATTCTTCAGCATTATTGACACTCCCACACTTCCTCCCTGTGGAACCTGTCTGGGGATAGCTCTGCTTTTTGTCTTAGCCAAATTTGTTCCATTGTTTCATTAACAATGTTGTTCTTCTGGGCACAGTTTTTGTTCTTTTTTCAGTATTGAAATAATTCTGAGGTTCTTAATGTTGACTGCAGGCAGCACCTCCCCCTTCTGATTGGCCAATGTATGTCTTCATTTACATTGACTCCTCCCCTCTGGGACAGCTTAACCCAGCTGGTATACTGCACCTGTCAATAATGCTGAAGAATACCTTGGAAGAAACAACATTACTACGGTAATTTGTTCTACTAAAATACTCACTGTATTCACTATTTTAGTGCTCCGTATCCTGCATACTATATTCTTTCTTTATTTTCTCAAACTATTCCCATGTTGGACCAAACAAGGCATTTCAGTGTGTGTGTATGTTGGCATTGTCAACTACCTGGATATCTGAATGGCGCTGCTCTCACCCTCATGGTATGGTCTGTACAATGTAGAATCTGACTTCACCACCTTGAGCAGTGGACAAGGAGCAGTCATTTCTTTTCTTAGGAAAAATAAAAAATGTTAAAACACTTTAATAGCTAGCTGGATGGCCTTGATGGTAGCATATTGTGCTAAAACTCAGGAGACCTGGGATAAGCCTGTGATCCCAACCCCTCAATGTGGACTGTTGAAGTTTGGGACACACATGCTTTTAAGCTATGGGGAAGGAGGAGATGTCCACTGCAGCAATGTCTCCTATAACAGATGGGACGACAGCATAGGTAGCATGGAGGACCACATGTCATCCATTGAACACTACTTAGAGAAGTGGTGTGGGAGGCCACTCCTGAGGTGGGTAGGGACAAGGGCAGTACCAACATCACTGCTTGGGGAACTATAGTACAGGGAGGGCAAATGACTTCTCAATGTGACATAGTGACTAAGTGGTTCTGGAGAGATGCAGTCCTGGGACCTTACAGCTATGCTCCAATCACTGGGCTAAACTGCCTTCTTGCTTTTCAAGAAACAGTTCTTGGCAATATGTGGGCTAACTACCAATTTCAGGAAGGATCATTTACATGGATAGCAGCAGTGTAATTCTAGATGTTGACTGGTGTTGACTTTGGAGGCAGATGACCTTCTTGATTTTCTAACAGGAGGATAGTACAGCAAAGTAAGCCACACATTTCAGTGTGTGTGTGTGTGTGTGGGGGGACAAAGGGGAATTGGTCAGAGAGAGAGGAAGAGATGGGAGAAACCCAACCTCTGTTACTTATCAGGAGTCTGTATGTCAAGCTACTGCTCAGGTAAGGCTCAACCTGAGGCATACGCTACCATTTAGAATCTGCTGGTGTGATGAGAAGGAGAGCCTGCCCTATACCATGGAGTCACCAAAGTAAAACACAGAAAAATATCAATGACAAAATCAATGTTTTTATACCTCATATGTTATGCAGAACGAGCTGGTCAATACACTTTCACTACTTGCAATGAATCGGTGCTTTGTTCTTTATTGCAGTCTTTTGCTAAATTTAACGTTGGGCAGCACACTGAAAGAAACAATATTGATTGAGACATTTAGTGGAATAATTTTGACTTGTGCAGTTTTAACAGTGTAAAAGGCAGTGATATTTGTTTCCTTACACTTACATAGGACTGTATGAATTTCATCCTGAAGTTCTCTTGCAGATGGACGTTCAGTCTGATTTACAGTTAGACCCCTTGTGATAAGTGTTTTTAATTCACTGTTGCAGTTTGGTGGAATCTCAAACAGTGGAGGGCTATCCTTTGCAATCTGTAATCAGACATGGTTTAGTTTAAAATACATCACATAATGGTATTGTAGCAGTTGTGTTGTGGCTGTGCCAAAGCAATAATAATGTTCAAGCCCCAGATGATTTATAGGCAATCATGAACTTCTTCACTTGTTACCAGAGATGCTTCTTTTTGGAACCTCTCCTGATCACTGTAGTTCCAGCTTCAAACTTTAAAGGTATTTGTAATTCTGATCTACTTCTGAGCTGCAAGCAAACAATGTTATGCATTCACCTGTTGCATTAATTAACTTCTCAACCAGAGGTAGAAGAGAGAATAAACCATGGACAAACCAAAATTTGAATAAAACAAGTATGTTTGCTTTATTAAACAAAAGATCTAATCTTACAAAAACAATAGCATGCATGAGTATATACTGAGAAAGAAATGAATGAATATATTTACAGTTTCATGACCAGACAGGGTCATGGCTGACCTCTAGGAATTATTGAGGTAGTTTCAGTCAGGCTTATTAGCACAGAATAATCTGCTGGTTTATGCTTCTAGCAATGTAAAAGGTACTGATAGCAGAAGAAAATGGGGTTTAAAGCTCCTGAAGAATCTATCTCCTAGAAGCATCACTCAATGTGCTAGTCTACTTTGTCACCTTTCTTAACTAGTAATACTGCACCATGGTTAGCTTCTTGCTGTCATGGGGCACACTCTGTCAGACATGACTGTCCGTCTGTATCGCTTCCTTCACATCAAGAAAATGACGTCCAGTGATTTGGGTGAAGCAATAAGAGCGTAAGTCATTTGGGCTTAATGTCAGAACGGTGACACTGAATAAATGGCAAATCTGATAATAGCGACTGTGACACACTATTGTAACTGTTGTGCAGCCTCAGAGGTAGTTATATAAAGATAGAGGAGTTGGGGAGCCCTCCAAATAAAACAGAAGGTAGTATGTTGATTATTTTTACTGTCCATTCACCCTTTGACAGTCGCTGTGATTTGTGTGGGTTGCTTGTGTTGCGCCATATGTACTCGCTGTTATTCACTGTTCATGGTGTTGCTCATATGTACTGCCTATTATTCCTTTCACTGATAAGTCTTCACTCTTTTCACGTGGAACCCAAGAAAACAGTGAAACATATAGTTTTTGTACTTGTTTGGATTAACTGGTAAAATGCATATGTAAGGAATGACTGATGGATTATTTTGCTGATACTTAACTGGTTCTGTAATTCAATAGGCTTTATGGATGGACTTTGCTTCCCAGAATGGCCTTGTGCTGCAGCATCATGAGCTCTTAAATACAGTTTGTGGGCCACATATTCAGACAAAAGTGCGTGCGCATCTCAGGATGCACCATGTATCTCCAGTATGGGCATGGCCATATTCACAGGCCACTGATGAGCCACGCACCTCCACTGCATGGGCACAATATTGTGATGCACCTATGCAAATGAGGGGTCCTCATGCATATGCCACTCATTACAATATTGAATTCCTCCCAAGTGTAATATTGGCTAGCTGCACTGGTGCATAGTTACACTTTTGAAACCCTACTTTAACAATGCGTGGGTTGGTGGTGCCCTCGCATAGTTTAGGGCTGGCTACACAGTTCCACCCCTCAGCTCCGATAACTGTAAAAAATAAGTTCAAACCCTATTTTTATAGTGTAGCATCTCCCCAAACCCTGATCCCTGTAAAAGGTAAAACACAGCCCTGAACCCATTTACATAGTGTAGCGTCCCTCCTTCCCAGACCTGATCGCTGTTAATTATAAAATACAACCCTGATCTTGTTTCCATAATGTAGCATCCTTCCAAGTCCCAGTCACTGTAAAATGTAAAACACAACACTTATCCCCATTTCCATAGCATAGGGACCCCAGCCCTGATCCCTGTCAGAAATAATCAAACACCTGATCCCTGTTTCCATAGTGTAGGGACTCCTAACCCTGATCCCTGTAAAGTATGACAAACCCAATCTCCACGGTGGCAAATGGTCCTCCCACTCCCCACCCTAGTAGGCAGTGCCCACCACCCTCCATCCTGACCCGTGCTGGCAACTGACATGGCTTCTTCACCCTGCCATGACCAGCTGCCAACTGAATGGTCCCACAGCATGTACAGTAATAGTTCACACTCATTGGTTGTCTGGCAACCAATGAGCACATGCTATACTGTAGGCACTCTGGGACTGATCAGCTGGTAGCTCACCATAGCAGTGTGAGGAGGGTTGTGCCAGTCACTGGCACAAGTCATGATGGGGGTGCAGAGTGGTGGGGTGTTGGCTACTGGGGTGGGGGAGCCACTAGTCATTAGAGAATGGGAATCGGGGTTGTCATATTTCTACAGGGTGGGGGCTGAGGGTCCCTTACGACTATGGAAATGGGGATTGAGTGTTTATGTATTTATTTTAGAGACTGAGGCTGGGGTGGGGGGGTCCTTACACTATGGAAATGGGGATTGGGTGTTTACATATTTATCTCAGGGATCAAGGCTGGGGCAGGGTTCCTACACTATGGAAATGGGATGAGGGTTGGATTTATACTATTTTACAGTGATTAGAGCTTGGGGCTGGCCCAGTGCATTCTGCCAGGCTTAGCCATGCAAATGAGCCCATAATGGGCATGCAAATAGAACCTTTGCACCTGGTATACCCAACAGAATGCAACACATGCAGGTTTCAGCCCTCACCCTGGATGCACTGTGAGGATCTTGGCACCCCTGTAGTGCTCAGTGCATCCAGGGTCTGATATCACAACCAGATTGTGCAGTCTGTTCTGATCAAGCATTCTGTTTGAATATCATGCCAGAGCTGATCGACCCAATTTATTTGCATGGTACAACGTTATGCACACGTATCTTGCTGGCTCTGAATATGGGGCCCTGAAACATCCCCTTTAGCTCTGTTGGACAACTTTGCTATTATTCTTTTAAATCTTTTCTTCTTATCTTTAATTCACAGCTTCGGGTCTGGGGACTGCACCATTTTGGGTACTGCTCCATTCTCAAGCTTCTTTCGGGTCTATTTCGCCAACCTTTCTTTCCATTTAGTGTATGGCTACATAGCTTTGACTGCAGGCAGAGTGCCTCTGTCACCTTCACTCTCCTTATATTGTCTTCTAACTCCAAATATTTACTTTAAAAAGCAGTTCTGGTCTCCAACACCAACAGAACCATTTCAGCAAGTTTTGGTAAACAAGCTCTATATCTAGGCAGATTTGTGTTCTTGACCAATAGAATAAGTGTAATTATTTATTTATTGAATTTTGTGGACGGGTGGACCCACTGAGACTAAAATGCATTTTTCATAGGCAACCCAGAATTAGTTACATAGAGACATAGCAAATAACACAGATTAGACAGATTAGATTAGATATTTTATTTATATAGCACCCATCTCCAAAGACTCTGGGTGCTTTACAATTATAATACATATAACATTTACCATACATTAATACAATTCAAAAACTAACTATAACAATATATACAATATACCTAAAACAACACCTTAATTAACCATCATAAATATACTATTTTAAAAACCTCTTCAGTTAAAAACCTGATTGAATAAATATGATTTGAGGCCCTTCTTAAGGCATCCACTATGGCAAGCCTCCCTAAGATAACCAGGCAAAGTTCCACAGGGGTAGGTGCACTGGCTGCAACGCCAATCACCAGAACGCAGCAACCTAACCCAATGAACTTCAAAGAGGCCATCCCCAGCAGAATGGAGAGCCGGGCCGGCGGTATGGCATGAGGAGCTCTTGCAGATAGACTAGGCTGCATAAAGTGCAGGGATTTATAGGTTAACAGCCCTATCATGAAGACAGGTCCTCCACTGCACTGGCAGCCAGTGAAGTTTCTTTTCTTGTGGGCGATATGTTTGCCTCTTTTTACCCCCAACAATAGTCTTGCTGCCATGTTCTGCACCAGCTGCAGCCTGTGGAGGTTGCCTCCAGATATCCCTAGGTGCAGGGCATTTCATTAGTCTAATCTGGAAGAGACAAAAGCATGTACCAAAGTGGGTAGGTCATTGGGTGGGATCAGGGCTCGAATTCAGGCAATATTCCTGAGGTGATAAAACTCAGTTCTCACCACAGCTGACACCTGTGCTTCCAGTGTCAGGCCACCATCCAGGATTACACCCAAATTCTTCACCTGCTTAGAGAGGCTAAAGGCACACCCCAACACAAGTTCAGGGGTAATGTCATACTCCCTCCATCCTGATGACCGACTCCAACACCAGTACCTCAGTCTTGTTGGGTTTAGTTTAAGCCAATTTTGAGTCATCCATGTTTGGATTTCCTCAAGACAGCTGTTAAATACAGAGTCAGACACCTGGCTATTGGGAGCACAAGACAGATACAGCTGTATGTCATCTGCATAATAGTGGAAATCCCACACGTACTGCCTGATAATGTCCTCTAGTGTCAGCATATACACCATGAACAACAGAAGTGACAAAACTGACCCTGTGGAACACCACAGCCCAGAGGCTTCGGGTTTGATGAGAAAATTCCTATGGTTACCCTCTGCACTCTGTCTATCAAGTATGACCTAAACCAGTTGATGACATTTCTGGACAGGCCACACCAGAACCGCAGTTAGTCAAGTAGCACCTCATGGTCCATGGTGTCAAATGCTGCAGAGAGGTCTAGGAGGACCAAGATAGTACGGTCCCTTCTATCCCTTGCCATCAGAAGGTCATTAAGCACCCTCATCAGGGCCATCTCTGTACTATGCCCTGCTCGGAACCCAGACTGGAAAGGCTCATAGGCAGAGGAAGCAGTGAGATGTCTCTCCAGTTGAATGACCACCACCTTTTCTACAAACTTCCCTAAAAATAGGAGGTTCTAAACAGGTCTGTAGTTGTTGAGGCAGTCTGGGTCCAGAGATGTTTTTATCAAGAGAGTCTAACCAAAGCCTCTTTCTTGCAAGGCTGAAGGAAAGATCCCACTTCCTAAAGAACTCTCGACTACCCCAGCAATCACAGGACCAATCAGGTCCAAACATTCCACCAAAAGGTGAGTTGGACCTGGATCTAAATCACAATAGGTTGGCCGCAGCTTAGAGATTATCTCTACTACCTCCCCAACCCCAATCTGCTCAAACTCATCCCACACAGGAGAAGTGTTCTGACTCAACTCAGGCCAGACCCTGCAGCCCTTTCGAGAGATGTTTGATGACAGCTCAGCCCTGATGGAGGACACCTTGTCCCCGAAAAACAGAGCCAGCTCTTCACACCTTGCACTCGAACTTACCCTCCGACACACAGACAGGTAGGATGTAAAAGTCTGTCCACTGTGTGGAAGTGCTGAGCCGGTCTGTTTCTCACTGTAGCAAGCTCCCAGAAAGAAATTCCACCTTTCTACAGGAGATTGCCCCTGATAGTCCACATAATGTGACCTCAGGGCCAATTTGTCCTCCACCAAGTCAGATTTCCTCCAAGCGCCTCTCTAACCTCTGACCCCTAGTCTTAAACCTCGGAGATTCTCATCAGACCAGGAGAACACAGGAAGTCAGGAACAATACAGATATTGCAAGTATTCACAATATTCACAGGGTTACAGAGTTAGGAAACAATGGTGCATTTACAATAGTGAGCTAATGGACAGGCAAATTAAGACAAGTTAAAGGCTGTACAGCAACAAATACAGGTCATTAGGTACAAAAGCAAGCCAGTAGGTACAAATCAATAATTGCAGGTGCATTGGTTATGCTCAAGCAGGAATGCCTTAAGTCCTTTCTTGAAATCTTCAAGTAAGGAGCAATTTTGAAGGTTGCTGGGAGGATATTCAACAGAGATGGGGCTGAGGGAATGAAGTATCTTTTGCCTGTGCTAGACCTCAGCCTTGCATCTTTAACAGGTGCAGCTGGAAGATCAGAGTGTTCTCCTCAGAGGTTTAGTTATCAGAACCTCTCAGAGGTTGGGGAGGGGTGGGGAATGACATCCTTGACCAGTTTGAAGACAAAACAGAGGAGAAGGACTGTAGTCTTCCTTCAAGAGAAAGAAATTGATGGAGTGAAAAACATCACAGTAGTGCTCCCAACTCAAGACAATGGAGGCATATTTTCAAATTGTGTTGTAGAGGACTTTAAGCTTATTTGTTTCAGAGCACTAATGGTCTGGAGAATTGGGGCACCACAGAGTAGAAGGGGAGCAGCCTGCTTTTAGGGATGGTGACCGTGAATCCTGTAGAGGTGGTTGCTTAGGCAGCAGATCAACAACATTTTTATGTTGTCTTGTGCACGCACAAGTAACATATTGGGGTAACTTGGAATAGCAGGTTTTTGAGGTGCGATCATGTTGTGGCAAATGGCACCACTGCTTTTCGGGTTGGGCTGTGTGGCACAAATGAAATACCATGCTGTCTATGACAGCAGTTGAAAAACATGTCACCAACTTAAAACAATTTCACTGCTGCAATGAGAGCAACCCATCATTGCAGGGTGTGCCTGCCTGGTGTAACATTTCAATAAACATGGCAGCGTTACAGTGCTGTCTGAAAGCCAATGTCAGGGATACACAATCCCCTGTCATTATGCCTTGTCCCCAGTTTGCTGATGGGAAGCCCAACCCTGTTTGCATAATGTGCCCTCTTTGAATCCTGACTGCGAGAGGTGCCAAATCCCCTCAGCATCATGCACCCCCAAAACACGGGCATGTTTTGTGTGCTGACTGGAGCGCCCAGTCCTCTTAGGCTGCAGTGTCCCCACAAAGAAACACAGATGACACACTAGGAGCCCACACCAGTGTGCCAAGACACACCTGTGGAAAAAAAGCATTTTCCATAAATTTTCTTTTCATTTTATTTTATACTTGTAAAACAGAAAACGGTCCCTTACTGTCTCGGTGTCCCCTCCCCTGCCTGTGCCCACTTTCTGTGTACCCCACCTCCCCGCACCCCTCACCCCATACTTACCTCCAGAGCCTGATACGGCGATCTTCAGTGGACCGGGAACACGTCCGCACTCTTCAAAGCTGACCGCGAACTGAAGAAATGTCAGTAAGCTATATAATGGCATAAATCAGTTTTCAACTTTGGTGAATACCTCAGTCACTTTGCGAATTTTGGCACCAAATTTTCAACATGGGGTTCTTGGGATCCCACCTCATGAACTCAGTCACTGTCATTTCATTAATCGGTCCCAAAAGGTGATTTTGGTCACTGCATGGAATCACCTTTTGGGGCTAGTTCCTGAAATAGCAGTGTCACAGTCGTGAGGTAGGCTCCCAAAAAGACTACGCTGCAAAATTTAGTGAAAAAATTCCCTATTATGACTGTGTTAAGTGTGTGAGTAACACTTCCCACGCACTGCACTTTGAAAATTTCTAATATTTTCACTCCGGATTTTAAACATTGCCAATTTTCTACACCTCTTTATGAACAGTATAGCTGTCATTTTCACATCTGGCCGAAATGTGTTTCGCACATGTGGCGCACAATGGTGAGTCGCTGTGCAAAATCAATGTTAGGGACAGATTAAGAAAATCACAGTGACAGTCTTCATAAGGAGAGCTCCCGAAAAAGCCCATGTTGAAAATTTGGTGAAAAAATTCCCCAAAAGTGACTGCGTTACCAGCGTCGTTGCACAGTTTCTATAGCATTTCGTAACTTCGCCAATTTTTTGTATTTTTACTCCAGTTTCTCAAAACTGTAATTTTGCACACCGCCTGATGAACAGTACAGGTGTCATTTTTCACATGCTGTTCAAAACATGTTTTCGCACCTGTGGCACACAATGAGCGTGGTCACTGGGCAAAATCAATATTTGGGACAGTCTAAGAAAATCACAGTGCCACTATTCATGGCGGAGGTCCCAAAATGCCTATGTTGGAAATCTGGTGTAAAAAATCCCCAAATAATTGTATTACCGGTGTCGTTACGCGTTTCTATGCAAGCTCACTACTTCAATTTTCTTATATTTTCACGCCACCTTTTCAACATTACCATTTTTAAACCTCCTCCTGAACAGTGCAGCTGTCATTTTCACATCCTGTTTGAAATGTGTCTTCACACCTGTGGTGCCAAATGGCATAATCATTGTGCAAAATCACCTTTCAGCTAACGAACTGATAGTGTCACTGTTCATGTTGTGGGGTCCACAAAAGCCTATGTTGAAAACTTGGGTGAAAATACCAAGCAGCAGACATTAGACTTTCCCACTATAATGCCCTACCTTGTAGGGACTGACGGGCATCAGTGGGTGACTTGGGATTACCAACAGTATGCTCACACCATTCTACCCCACCCTGCAGCCAGTGACAGGAATCAAGGTGTGTCTTGGACTCTTCAGCCCTAAAATTCACCCCATTCTCCTATACTGCACCCATTTCAGTGTATTTCTGTATGGAATGGGGTGAGTGTAAACCCGAACACCCCAAGGCACACCTTGACACTAGTCGGTGTCTGCAGGAGTAGAATGGTGAAATGGCATGAGCATTCTGGTTGATAGCCAAAGGCGCACCCCAATGCTGTCGGTCTCTGCAGAGTGGGTGGGGTTGATGTCAGTTCCATAATTCACTGCCATTCCTATTATGCATCTCTCTAACTCCTGCAATACCTATGCCAATACCAGCAAGCAAACATTCGGCATTGACAAATGCTTGTTTGAAGTAGGGATTTTGAGAAGTAATCTATGTGGGACCGAAGGTGACTTCCGGTCCATGTATATTACATAGTATTTAAGGGACTCAGCCACCTCAGTTTAAGCTCTGCAAGATGTGGTAAAGATTAACAAGTTCTGCCTGACTGTACCTAGGTGTCTGGGGCCAAACAGGATAGCTGGGTTTATGTGATAATGGCAAAAGCCTAAAGGCAATCACCATTATCGTGAAGTCAGAGTGCTGAAAATTCATTTCATCACTCTAACACCCAAGCACAGCAAATGGCACTAGGGACTTAGGTTTTAATGCTTTATATGGGGACTGCCTCCCGCACCCCCTACTTCAGGATTCTCAACTCCGGGGGTGAAAAACATTTAAAAAGGTTTGGACCAGGTGCAACAAAAATACACCAGCACCTGGACCCAACCCAGTACCCTGTCCACCAATGCCACCAACCCACCCACCATGCCACAGGGTCAGCTTAGCAACCCACTCTGGCACCACCCTCACATTCCCTCCCACCCCTCACTGTGTGTGCTCACCCCGCATGCGTATGTATAGTGACATCCCATCGCTATATTCGCTGACCCCATCTGGCTGCCCTACCCTACTGTAGCCCTGATGACATGTTCGGGGATTAGGTAGCTGTTTTTGTAGGTGCCCAATCACCTAAGCTTTATGTCTCGGAGCTACGGATATGGCTTAGGTCTTCTTTGCATTTAGGAATAGCTCAATCAATCAATCAATCAATCAAGTTTTATTTATATAAGGTGCCCTTCCAATGCTCAGGCACCTTTACACTAATAACATTAAAACTTGTCACACATCATAGAACATATATAAAACATATTAAAAGACATTCATATAAATTCAAACTCAATATATTCCTGAGAAGATCTGGTTAAATAGATATGTCTTTAGACAACTTTTAAAACCTTCTACGGTCTGGCTATCTCATTTCTGGCAAGGTAGAGATTGCACAGGGTAGGAGCCATGAAGGCAAAGATCTTGCTCCTGATGTTTTAAGGAATACCCTGGGAATCTCTAGCAATCCCTCACAGAGGAGCGGTGAGTGGGAAGGACAGTAAGGATGCAAGAACTCTTTCAGGTAGTGGGACCCTGCTCATGGGGGCCTTATAGGTCAAGCAACATGACCTTGAAGGTAATCCATCCGCCACTGTATTAGCAACCAGTGCAGATCATGCAGCACAGGTGTAATATGACTAGCTCTAGAAGCTCCAGTCAGCAACCTGGCCATCGTGCTCTGCACTAGTTGCAGGCAGCGGATATATACCCAGTAGCCTTGGTAGAGGGTGTTGCAATAATCAAGGTGACTGGTGACAAAGGTGTGGACCAAGGTCAGAAGATCAGGACCAGGTGCTTTACCCAGGCTGTGTTCTAAGATGGTAATGGGAAGCTTTGACTAGAGCCAAAACCTGCCCACAGGGTCAGGCCTTCATCAAAAACAATACCCAGGTTCCACACCTGGCCAAAGGCAATAAGCGGGGTCCCACCAAGACTTAATCTGGACGGTTTCCCACCCATGTCCCTATCATCCTATCACCAGTGTCCACAACCAATACCTCAGTTTTTCTGAGTTCAACAAAAGCCAGCTAGCACTCATCCAGCTCTGAATCTCCAGTAGGCGAGTTATTAAGCACCACAACAGCATCTAATTCCTGGTCAGGTACAAAGGACATGTACAGTTGAGAATCATCAGCTAGCAATGAAAGTTCAATCTGTACTGCCTATTATATCCCCTAACAGAAGCAAATACACTGTAGAATAACATAGGGGACAGCACTGAGCCCTATGTGGGACCCCATAGGACAGTCTATGAGGGTCAAAGAATAAATTCCAGACACCACTCTCTGAGACCTACCCTCGAGGAAGGACTTAAACCAATTGTGGACTGCCTCCCTCAGTCACAAAAAAAACACAGGTGCTCGAGCAGCACCCCATGATCCACAGTGTCAAATGCTGCTAAGAGATCAAGGAGAACCAAGCTCAAATGGGCTCTCTGATCTCTCGCCATCAGAAGGTCATTAAGTACTCTCACCAGGGCCTTTTCAGTGCTATGTCTTTTCTGAAGTCAGACTGGAGGGTCATAGATATTGTGGTTGGTCAAATGGTCATCCAGCTGCAGTGCAACCACCTTCTCAATAACCTTCCAACAAAGGTAAGTTCGATATTGGTCTGTAGTTAGCTGGGCAGTCGGGGTCAAGGGAGTTTTTAAAGGGGTAGACTACTGCCTCCTTTAAGAAATCTGGAAAGATCCCTCTCTCAATGAAACTCCCACTATCCCAGCAAGGACCGACCGATGACCTCTACACACCCACTAGAAGGTGTGTGGGGCTCAGGACAAACTACAGTAAGTTGGCTGCAGAGTCTGAATGATCCTCACTACTTCTATGACTACTGGCTGGCTAAAGGTGGACCAGGTCAACGGATATTAGTACCACCCAGTTGATCAATGCAAGGACCAATGGGAAGGCACTGGCTGATATCATTTCTGATGGTGGACACCTTATCTGAAAAGAACTGTGCAAACTCCTCACACTGTTTTTGTGACAAAGCTCGACCAGAGTAAAGACAGGCTGGATTGCACAGTCTGTCCACAGTCCAGAAGAGCTGAGCTGGCCTTTTTTGCTGTAGCAATTTCCTGGACAGAATTCTGCCTTCTTATGGGAAATTGCTGATTGATAGACAACATAATGGTCCATCAATCTAAGTCTGTCCACCTCCAGGTGAGTTTTCCACCAGTGTCTTTCAACCTTCACCCATGCCTCTTTAATTCATGGCTCTCCCATTAAATCATGTGGCACCTGGAAGAGAGTACGAGGCGAACACGAGAAGGAGCAATGATGTCCAGAGCCTCAGTAACAGCCTTATTATAGGCTGACACAAGAGACCCTGGATCAGTGCTACCCCTGGAATTCTGGAGAGGTCCAGCACCGCCATTAGGCCTTCTGAGGTAACTCCCTTAAAGGGTGGAACTGTACCAACTCCCATGGGGCAGGCCTATTTCAGGGGCTGTGAAACTGAATCTCTGGAGGTGATGGTTAGACCATGACAGGCTCCACCTCCACATCAGAGGTCTCCATCCCCAGGTGAAATACCAAGTTCAATGAGTGTCCTTTCTTATGGGTTGCAGTGGTAATAACCCATGTTAGGCCAATGAGTCCATCAATTGGAGGAAGTTCTGTCCAAATGGCGAGAGTTCATCGTCGACCCAGGCATTGAAATCTCCCGAGATCAACCATCTGGAAGACTCCAACACCCTGTTGGTGATGAAGTCCACAACCTCCTTCAGGAATTCCCTCCCATCACCTAGTGGACAGTAAATGAAAAGGACCCTGTAGCCCACACTTGCACCCATCATACACATAAAGGCATTGGTGACCTTAACTGGGACCTCCATGCTACCCAGTTCCTGTCTAAAACAGACAGCAACCCCACTCCAATGATCCACTCTTGGGTGGTGAATCACTGAGAACCAGCTGGAATTGCAGACTCCAAAATGGGGCCAGCACTTCCATCCAGCCAGGTTTTGGTGATACAAGCCAGGTCTGCAGATGTCACAAGATTGGTAATAACTGCTGTTTTATTTTTCGTTGACCTGGCATTGCTCAGCACTGCCTGAAAGGGACTGGAATCCAGGGATGAACCCACTTCCTGCCTGATAAAATAAGAGCCCTTGGGTATGGGCACAAGACAAGGAAAACCTTGTTCCTGTGTCCATTTCACCCCAGGGTGTCTCCTGGCCTCACTATCCCAATCGGTCCACTTCCTTTCCACCCCTTGAGAGTTCCAGGATCCCCTATTCCATCTGCTCCCTTGTCCCCTTAAAATACCAAGGGCACGCATCTAAAATAAACATCAGATGGAAGCAATGGATAATTAAATGGATGGAGACCTCTTAGTCTCGGGGAAGTACTGCCTGACCGCACTCCTAGTTCCCCAACACATGACTCAGGTATTATAGAATTCAAAATATTTAATACAATAACCTCCCACTTAACCCTCCCTCCTCCAAAATTTCTTTAAACTCTTTATTTAAAATTAAACCCTAATAAATTAACCCATTATATCAGTATCTCTTAATCCCCACTATACTCTTATTACTACAGAGCAAACTTAAAACCTCCTAAACCTCTCCCACAAATTTAATTTATATTCATGAGAGGATTTAGCTCTGTGTTCTCACAACAAGACAGGGTCCAAGATTAAATTTCTTCATCTAAAGTTTCATATGACAACAAAACAGCCAGTTGAACTGAAGTCCAAGCTCCACCTGGTACTCTCACTACCTGGGGGACTCAAAATTGATCAAAGGCGTTCTCACTGCCAAAATCAATAGCTGTTTAAGTATTCACATGAAATTGAGCCTAATAAATATTTTTGTCCTGGTATATTTTTCTTCCTGCTAGAAAGTCCTCAAACAGAAGTCCAACTTCCAAGTGATGAATAATTTAGGCCCACTCTGTGCAACATACTGCCCAGACAAATCTGCCCCACTAACACGACTCCTACCGACATCAGTCCACCAGCCGATACCACACGGAGCCTAGGGTATTAGGGCCCACCGACCAGTTTCCCGGGTCAGTCAACTCCGTTCTTCAGTGGGAGCAGGACCAGGCAGCTAACTTCTACACAGGGCCTCTCAATGTCCCAGCAAAGATTTACAGAATGTTCAGTGTCTAAAATCATTAGAATTTCAAGGTCCAAGCAAAGGAGGAAAAATCAGCTGACACAGCACAAATGGCAGCTGCTTCCAAGTTCAGGAGGAAAGGGAAAAAGGGGATGAGTCACCCAGCCCTAAAGTGTCCCAGCCAACACAGATGGCTGTGCCATCCACTGACTGCCAGGCAGTCCACACCCCTACCACCTGGCCTCAATCCTATGACAGGAGCCAAGGGCAGGGACTAGGAGACCCCAGGATCGCAAAGACAAACCCCTTATCAGACCCCAATACACCCCCTGCAAAGTCTTAGCCCAAATTACTCACGACCTCAGCTGTAATAATTGGCAGTCACAGATTAGAAAACGCAGACCTCTTCACCCCTCTGATAACACAATTGCTGCCTGGAAAATCCAAGAAATCCAAAGTCAGATGTCCCAATAAATCCAAAGCAATAGGTTAAATCCAAGCAGAAATGAAACATAGTACATCCACGAAGACTAATAATATTGACATTGCAGAGGATAATCCAGAATTTTTGTCCAAAGTTCTAACCATAATACGGTGGTTAAACTAGAAACCAGGATGAAAGGGTATGAGAACTACTACTAAGCACCCAACTAATCAAAGCAAAGTGGAGAAACAGCTCAACGCATATATGTAAAACACTAATATCTCACTTCTTTGACCTGTCTAAAAACACACACAATAATAAAATAACATCTAACTGGTAGTGAATCACTTTTGTATTTCTAAGAAGTTACCAGCTAGCTGACTTAATTTGGTTAACATCCCCAGAGCCTCTACACAGGACAGGTCATCAGCATACAGCTGTAAGTTAGCCCCACCACAGTTTCCAGCCATATTACTGACAAAAAAAGGTGAAGATAGTGGGACCCAAAATAGAGCCTTGGGGACACCATCTTTGCATATATTGGACACCTTTCCATTTTACCTGCTGAGTCCTATTTGTCAGGTAATGTGAGAACCACCAACGGACAAACTGTCTAGGCCAAATAGCCTCAATTTTGCTAGCAGAAGCCTATGAGTAACCAGATCAAAGGCCTTGATGAGGACTATGAAGACTGCTCCAGTCAGTTGGCCCTTGTTTATAGCACACAGTATATTGGTAGTTAGTCTTACCAAGGCAGTGTCTGTCCCGTGATTTTCCTGAAGCTATGCTACCTATTAGTCAGAAGGTGTCACTGTTCAAAATACTGTTGTAACTGATTGTGAACTAATCATTTTTGTATTTTGGACAGGAAGCTAAGTAATGAGATGGGTGGTAGTTTTCCACAGGCTCTTTAAGGCCAGTGTATTTATGAGAGGTTGTCCAGGAAGAAGTCTCCATCAAATTTGTAAAATCATGGACCAGTAAGATCCTAGAGAGGATATGATAGAGACATACAAGTATCTTACAGGGAGGAACAGGGTGCAGGAAAACACTATTTTAAGCGAAAAAGATGTTTCAGGACTAGAGGCATGGGATGAAGTTGGAGGGAGGACAATTCAGAGGAAACATGAGAAAGAATTTCTTCACAGAGCGGGTGGTGGAAAAGTGGAACACCCTGCCAGAGGAAGTGGTGGGGGCTGAAACAATCACAGGATTTAAGAATGCATGGGATAGACATAAAGGAATTCTAGAGGTCAGGGGTAAGGAAATAGACTTCTAGGAAAACAAACTGAACTTACAAGCTCAAATGGGCAGACTAGGTGGGCCATAGGCCCTTATCTTCCGACACTGTCTATGTATCTATGTATCTATGTAGATGGAGGTCTGGGAGCATTATTTTTCCATATACAAAAGTCTGGGGAGGGTTACTAAGAAAGTCTTCAAAAGGCCTGCATATCTGATTCTGGCTGGTTTGGTGATGAGAGGCCAGTCGAGAAGGGCTGGTTACCTGTTTTGTTGTTCAGTCTGATAGACTCAATGATAATTTGGGCAAGATGGTCCTCGAACAAGGCAGCCTTGGGTCCCCATCTCAGAGGTCCAGTTTATATTAAAGTCCCTGAGAGTATTAATTCCCTAAGATTTGGTCAGAATGAGCCTTTGTTGAGGAGTATCAAGAGCAGAAGATGTCACTCAGGGGAGGGAGTATAGGTGCATTCCACATGGAGTGGTGTGCCCTCAAAGAGTGCCCAGATTTAAATGGCCTCACATTCAGATTTTCTAAGGCAGGGATAGCTACAGAGAGTCATTAATGGTGGATCTGACTTAAAGGAGAACACCTCCACCCTTCCTGCTAAGCATGTCATGTCTAAAGACAGTGAACCCAGTGAGCTTGACCTCATGTGGGAGAACCATGGGCTTTAGTCAGGTCTTGGAGATGGCTACTATGTCTGGGACATACAAGTCAATCAGGTTTCTAGTTCTTGAAGCTTGGGCCTACTGTTATTGACATTCATGTGGACTATCTTTAAGCCCCATATTTTGGACCAACAGGTGTCAGAAGGAGAGCAAACTTTATGATTTAGGGGCTAGGACTTGGATTTAGTTCTGTATCTCCTGATAAGAGCAGTCCGGAAGGTAGAGAGGATCTGATTAGGAGGCTAGGGCATGGCAAAGTAGGTCTCTCCACCACTTCCTATATGACAAACATTTTGTAGCAATTTCCGTTACTGTAGAGCCCATGGAGTTCAAAAGAGAGGCTCAAAACTCATGGGAAACAGAAACATTAAGCAGAAGTGGTGGCTGCATACCTCGGTGCACATGCTGAGGGATATCAAGGTAAAGGATGACTAGTCAAGCCAAGAACTACAATCATGTAAAGAACCAAAACAACCATCCCCTTCAGGGCAATTGCTGGGGCGGAGACTGTAGTTGCCTGGGAAAAGGAAGCGTAAGCGGTACACTTCACCCAGCTAGGCTGTATTCTATATATATAAAATAAGAAGGTATCAATCTTGTAAGTATGGTAGCTTGTCAGCTAGTTTCAAATAAAGGCAGGACTTGAAGTGCAAAAACACTCCACCCAGATAGGGTGTTTGTCAGATTCAAATAAAGTAGGTCTCAAGAAAACATGTATACTTCATCCAGATAAAGTGTAAGTTATTATTCAGATAAAGGCAGAACATGAATTGCAAAAGCACAATAGATTGATAGATAGATACAAATAAAAGCAGGCCTAAAGATTACAAGTATACTAAACCCAGATAGGATCATGTACTTTGGTTTCAAAATAAAAGCAGAATTTGAATTGCAAACCCACTCCACCCAGATAGGGTGTGAGTTAAGTTCTAATAATAATCGGGTCTCAAGTTACCAAAGCACTCACTATGATGAAGTAGCTCACCAGAGTTGTAGGTAGACACAACATCAAAGAAGTAGTAACCATACAGCAGAAACCTAAAGGAGAGCCAGCGCTGGTACTTATTAAGAACAACAGAGATTAAAAGCAGGGCAGTGTAACCATGTGCATTATGATGGATTCCTAAGGTGTATAAGGCTTAGAAGTGCAGGTAAATATTGTAGCTCATATTAAAGTTAATGATTGGTACCAAAAGTCAAAAATAGCATGTAGCACTGCATAAGTTCTTACAGGAAGCAGTTCAGTATTTCTGGCCACTGGCTGCCTCCCTTGGCTGACTCTGGAGCAGACTCCATTGTTGTCCTTTACTGCAGTTCTTCACAAAGAGGACCAAAAACAGAGGACTGCTAGGTAACTGGCAGAATTTTGAGGAAGTAGGAGAGACCTGCCCATGAAGTTGGAGCTCCTCTCCTACTGGCAGGGGAGTGGCTGGAGAGCGGGCCCATTAATGAGAGAGAAAGCTTGAGTCCCAGAGCTGCTGGAGGTGATCGCTGCACAGTGAGTGTTGCAGGAAGGATAGGCAACCTGAGTTACAACCTCCTAGAATGTCCTGAAGTGACCAGGATATGTGCATGGCTACAAGACTGAGCCAGTTGTTAGTTTGGAGATTGTGGGCTTGACTTGACCCATCCTCAAAGTTGGAGCTCTGCTCCAGTTGACTAGGGAGTGGCTGGAGGGGAGGGAGGGTCTATTGATGAGAGAGAAGGCTCAAGTTCCAGAGCTGCTGAAGGTGATCACTGGCATGGTGAGGGTTGCAGGAGGGATGGTAATCCTCATAACACCCTGGGTGTCCTGAAGTGGCCAGGATGTGTGCACAGCTACAAGACTACACCAGGTCTTTGCTTGAGTTCACAGGCTTGACTTGATCCACCCATGAAGCTGGAACTCCTGTTGGCTGGGAACAACTGGTGGGATGGTCCATTGTTGGCAGAGAAGGCATGAGTCCCAGAGCTGCTGGAGGTGATTGCTGGCATGGGGTTACAAGAGGTAGTCTGTTCTCACAACCTTGAGCATTCCTGGCTGTGATGTGTGTGTGTGACTACAAGACCATGCCAGATCTTAAAGAGCAGGTTTTCACTTCAAAAATATACCTCCCCTTCCCAGATTCTGTAGCTTACCCTCGGTTTAAAGGTCCTTGTAGGTGCAGCATTTATTTGTGTAATACATTTGTTGTATCATTCCTCATAAAAACAACATGGAGACCTGCGGCCAAAATGCCCGTGCTTCCTGACTAGTAGCACACCCCACACTCACACGTTATGTGATGTCAGTCAGTAATAGCACAGTTGCATGCCTCATAGGCTATAATGGGGCAGGTTTTGCCATACAGTTTAAACACTTACATGTGCGGTTTGAGAAAAGAAAGTCACCGCTCAACTAACAAGGACCTTGTTAGTTGAGCAGTATTTCTTTCTCAAACCCGACACATGTAAGTGTTTAAATGAATGCCAAACTCGACCCCATTATAGCTATGGTAACGCGCTACTACTGGACTGACATCATAACGTGGAGAGTGAGGGCATGCTACTAGTCAGGGAAGTACGGGCGCTACCAGAGATCTCCGTCTTGTTTTACTTTAATCTGAAGTTTGCAGGCTTGACTGATCTACCCATGAGGTTGGAGTTCACTCCTTTTGACTGGGAGCAGCTGGAAGGAAGGTCTGATGTCAGGAGAAAAAGCTTGAGTTCTGGAGCTGCTGGACATGATTTCTCACCTGCAGAGGGTTACAAAATGGGAAGGCAACACTCACAACCCCTGTTGTCTCCTAGACCTAGAAGATAAGAATTTACCATCTAGATTTCTGCTCCGTATCTAAGCTTTTAAAATATAGCCCTAAGTGAGTTTTTTCAGGATGAAAGCTGTGATTTTAAACACACATAAAATGTATTGCTCAGGCTGAAGGCAGTCCTTTGCAATATTACTGTACCACTGATCATTTTAATGCTGGGAGAGGTCCATTACATCATCTATCTGCTGAGAACTCCCGATACTGCAGCTGCCTTTTCAAAACCAGAGAACTTGGGATATAAACTTGCAACTATCTTGTTCCAAATGCAGGATTCTCCTACCAAGCTAGTACCTCTCATAGCAGACCCAATATACGTTTAGGCTGGTTGCTAAGTTTCTGCTCTTTATGGAATACAGTGATCTGAGTGTGTTTTATTAAGCATCTCAATTTGAGTGGCTCAATAAAACCGCTCATAAAAGAGTAGCAGAAAACATCAATATGGACCTTTAGAGTGAGTGCTGCAGTAAGCTATACTTGCTCAAGCAGGATATCTTGATTTGTGTGGTCAAGCCCTGCCAAGCTGGCCATTTGGCATAGTGGCTTGAGCCACTGCCTGTGAGCTTGAGGACGGGTTTGGATCCTGGTATGGGAAAAACATTTTTGCCCTTGGGTTTCTATTTTTTCCAAGTCGCCCCAGTCCTGGGCTAATAATTCTTAAGTTGAAGTCGGGAGGCACAGCTCCCTGCATAAAAGTTAGTTCTTACATCTGGTTGCAGGATGTTTTTATTTTTTATTTATATTTTAAATATTTTTCTTATTGAGTTTCAAAATTATACAACAATACAACACAGTTTAATACACCTCAAAGATAGAATAATACATAGTAATGTAAAATAATGTCAGGTAAATGTACTGGTACAAACAAGAAATGCCTCAACATATCTACTCAAAGTACTATCCACCCATTACCCTCTCCTCCTGAGACTTTTCAGTACATTAGAAAAGGTGAAAATAATACATGACCTCACACTCCAGTCGATTAATCAAATCATACATAATCAAAAACAGAAATAAGATTCTCTAAAACAAAATAATATATATAAATTATTTTATACCAATGAGCTAAATAATATGAGTATTAAGTATTATGTAATCTAATTGACTCCATTTTTGTTAAATTTATCCAGGGTATTTTTCATACTAGCTAAAAGCTTCTCTGCTCTTAAGTTAGCTGCACACTAAGGTTCTTTGTCTTTTAGCTTGTTTTTTATTTTTATTGGGCTCACCACAATCCAACCCAGATGGACCAACTTAGGGTAGCTGGTTCACTCCACTGGGGTGTCATACAGACAAGGCACACTGATGAGTCCTGGTAGGATGAAACACATGTCTGTGTCATTTGTTGGCACCCTTGCAGACTGTGTGAGAGGCCTTTCAGCACCATGCATTTCTGCTTAAAGTTGAACCAGCAAAATATTTTATGGTGACTTGCACATACAGTCCATGATGCTTTGCATAATGGGGGTATGCATGATTTGTATTTCTTTGAAACTTGGCTTCGAGCCAATGCCCTTTGGGTAACCTTTACCTCAGTGTTTGCGCACTAAGGTTCTTTGTCTTTTAGCTTGCTTTTTGTTTTTATTCGCTCACCACAACCCAACCCAGATAGACAAACTTAGGGTTGCTGGTTCATTCCACTGGGGTGTCATACAGATGAGGCACACTGATGAGTCCTGGTAAGATGAAACACGTGTCTGTGTCATCTGTTGGCACCTCACAGACTATGTGAGAGGCCTTTCAGCACCATGCATTTCTGCTTAAAGTTGAACCAGTATAATATTTTGTGGTGATTTGCATATACAGCCCATGATGCTTTGCATTATGGGGGTATACATGATTTGTATTTCTTTGAAACTTGGCTTCCCAGCCAATGCCCTTTGGCAACCTTTACCTCAGTGCTAGCGCACTAAGGTTCTTTGTCAAAATTTCATTTCTCCATTCTAAAAATGAAGGAGTTTGAGCTTTCCAGTGTTTTAAAATTACTTTTTAGCTGATAAAGCAATTAAACTAATATGATGTCTCATAATTGTAGAATGGATATCAGATATATATCCTAGAATACAAATCTGAAATAAGCCTCCAAATTTAATTTATAAGCAATCTTCAGTTTCCTTTCAATAATTAATTAAGAGGGTTGATAAGAGGAAGAATGGTGTTACCAAGTGGCCATCTGAAAACCTTATTTATGTTGCTAACCAAATAATATTAAAAAGTTAGGTAATTTAAACCCCTTCATACCTGCTCAATGTGAGTTTCTCGAAAGTAGTTCTTGCAGGTTTATCCAACCAAATGGAACTCCCAATCATAGATTGTAATTTTTGAACCAAGTGATTGGGATAAATATGTTTAATGCATTTAGTGGATAGAAAATCCTGGGGAATATATTTATTTTAACTATATTTATTCTCCCTAAAATTGACAATGGTAACTTCTTCCATCTTTCTAAATTCATTTTATAACAGATAAAAGATTACTGAAATTTAAATTTAGTATCTGATGTACATCTTACGATAAATATAAATCTAGATATTTTAGATTATTCAATGACCAAGACAGCCCTACTTTAAGTATATCATCTTTGTAAATTCTGTTAAGAGGAAATAACAACTGACTTTGCCGTATTCATTTTATAATTTGAAAAGATACTATAATCATTAATTGTACTTATAATGGGGTAAATTAATATTTGGATGTTGTATATGTAAAAATATATCATCAGTATAAGCTGAAAGCGTTAGGACCTGAGATCTATCTTAATACCATAACTGGAAGGGTTATTTTTAAGGAAATATAACAGAGGTTCTAAGAAAATTAAAAGGACCAAGAGAGATGACACCCTTGTTGCATTCCAGAGTTCAGCTTGATAGGTGAAGAGAAACATCTGTTAATAAAAGTCTAGTATATGGTGAGGAGTATAGAGTAGTTATCCACTTGATAAATGTACTAGGAAGCTGCATTTACCTAAGGTTTCAAATAAAAGGTAATATTTACTCTATTAAATGCTTTCTCTGCATTCAGAGACCAAAGCCATAGGTGCTCTGGTCACCGAGATGCAGAGAAAATATGATCTCATTTTCTAATGTGGTCAGAATAGGACCTACCAGACATAAAGTCCACTTGAGCTGTCATTATTAAGTATCCTATATGAATTTAATTCTAGTAGCCAACAGTTTAGTTAAACAATTTAAATTTTTAAATCTCCATTTATTAAAGATATAGGTCTATAGCTAGATAGAGAATTGTTAAGCTTACTTAGTTTAGGTATACAAACCACTATAGACTCTAAAGATAAATAGCTGATATACCTTTTCTAATATATAGTTGCAGAATTCTACTAAAATTGGGGTTAATTTGTTCTTAAAATCTTATAAAAATCGGAAGTTAGGCCATCAGGGCGGGATATTTATCCATTTTTAATGAGTTAATAACACTCAAACTCTCCTGGCTGCCTATTGGTAAAATCAAATCGCTTGCTATGTTGAGAGATATTGTGAGACAATTAAATTTACTTAGTAATCCTGAATGTCCCGAGCAGAAGAATTCTTAACATCAGGATTATAAAGAGTTTTAAAAAGATTTCAAATAATTTTATTATATCCTCTGGATGGGATTTAATAGATCCATCAATGTTGGATTTAATTGCAATAATATATTTATTAGTATCTTTTTAATAATTATATGGGCCAATAATTTTGATGGTTTCTCCCTTGATCCCAATAGACAGCCTTTACTTTTAACAAATCTTGTTAAGCCTTCTCCTAGATAATTCTGCATATGTCTCTTAAATTTTGCAACTTGATTAACTCATAATCACTTAAAGAGATTATACCCTTAGACTCCATTGTCTCTATAGCTAGTAAGGTCTATTGAAGTTTTAATGAACATTTTTTTTATGTTTTGAAGCTAGTCTAATAAAGTGACCTCTCATATAACCTTAAAGGTGGCCCATATCATGCCCAATTTCCCAGTTTTTATTAATCTGCAAAACTTTTAATTTCTTTTCTAATATAATCTATAATAAAAACATATTTTAATAGGTAATTACTTAGCCTCTATAAGGGGGTACTAACCTTTGGGAGAATACTCAAATTTAAGGATAATTTCACCAGTGAATGATCAGAAATCACTCTCAGAGTGATAAATGTATTTTAACTTTAGGCATTAAAGTTTTGCTTATTTAAAAAAAATCCAGCCTAGAAAAACTTTATGCTAGGAGAGTAAAATGAAAATTGCCTTTCATTAGGCTTGAGTTCTCCATGGATATAAAATGAAAAAGGTTAATACATTCCACATTGCATTAGTATCTGAGATATTAGAGGTAGTTGAAATTGAAGTACTGTCAAGTATTGAACCTGTAACCAAATTCCAGTCCCCCAATAACAACTCATAGTTTAAGTATGGAAGTAAAGCTTTAGTCAAATCAGATAAAAAGGAAGATTCAAAATTAGGGCCATAAATACTGCCCAACAATAATTTAGACTGTTTAATTTGCCACCTGTTAATATGAATCTACTGTTTGGGTCTTGAATTGAAAATGACTTAGAGAACTGTAACTTATTGTCTATCATAATTAAGACTCCTTTTTGTTGGTCAAATCCCAAAGTCAAACACCTGAGTGTAGCCTAATTTAGTTAACCAATTAAGTTCAGAAGGTAAAAGATGAGTTTTTGTAAGTAAATAATTTATTCTTGCATCAACCGTAAATCTTTCAAGATTTGCCATTATTTAATTTTATCTCAGCTCCTTTAACATTCCAGGTAGCTAAAGTAACCTGTATAACCATGGAATAGAAACCTTATGTGAGGTACAATGATTAATGAACTGAGTGAAGGTCCCACTAATGAATCCTCAAAACCCATCCTCAAGTGAAACCCAATATAAAAAAAAAATATCTAAATAAACAACTACCAAGGTACCTTTTATCCCTATTCCTAAAACAGTATTTATTCAGGTGAGGCACACAACTAGAGCCTGCAGAGCTCTCCTCACCATATGTGAATGTATTAACAAACTATTCTCATACCAGATACATACAGTATAAGTAGTTTACATAGTGCAATAAAATACAAGCATAAAAAACAGAAGTTGTAAAATATCAGTTACTAAGAGGAAAGGGAGTTAAGTAACTATTCTATCAGTAAACTAAAACCTTAAAATTAAAAACTGTATAATTAGAATCATACATCCAGAATAAACTTATGGGGCTGGATATTCAAACTGAGCCATTCCATGGCGCAAGCCCATGTGCTACTCAAAAAGTTGTGCAGGGTGTGACTGTGGCGATATTCAGCGAGGTTGGCTATTGAGCAACTCCTTTGGATATCGCTCAACCCACCCACTGTGCATGGCGCAGTGGAACTTTCACCACCGAAGTGGTCAGAGTGGAGCATTCAAGATGCGATGGCACAAGTTCCATTAGCCATGTGCAAATTTCTGATATTCAAAAGGTGACATGCAAATGGGGCCATAAGTTATGCAAGGCACGGGGGGGGCATTTGCATCACTTATGGTCCCATTTTGCATCTCATTAAGCATGCAGGTCATGAATCTCCGATGACTTGTGCCCTGCCAGGCAGCAGCCATTGGGGACCAACACCCCCTGCAGCCTGATCACGGATATAGTGAAATCCCCCACTGGCCCGTCGTGGCAGAATGGAGTTCACCCCCAAGAGCAAACTCCCTGGTGGTCCAGTGGACGCAAAAGCCCGATCGCGGGCAGTAGAGTCAACCCCCAAGGTCCAATTACCCTGGTGATCTAGTGGCCCCCACCACCCACAGAGTCCCACCACCCTTCTCGTCACCGGTGGGCGGCAGCACTCCACCCACCTGCCACTCTGCCACCCACCGACTCGACTGCTCAGTAGGGCTGCACGCCATTGGTTCAGAGCAAGAGCCAATGGGCATGAACTATACCATATAAGGCAGTCCAAATATATGAAAGAATTCATTCATTCACATATCTGGACTGCCTTGAAATTCAATATCTTTATTAAGTTTTGATAAAACAAACCAACATTTGGCAATAAAATGTGAGCCAGTATCAGGGACAACAAATGTAAAAGAAAATAAGTTCAAAAGTATCTCTAGAATGTATCAGGATTCCTTAACCCCAGAGAGAAAACACCACACCCTCCCTTGTCACCCCACACTACTCCCCCACTCATACAACCCTTCCCACCCTCCTCAGGGATGTGCCTTATTGGATGCTTATCTAAAATCCTTCTCTCCAACTGTAGCCAGATAGGAAGGTATACATCAGGCCTAACATCATACCACCTCCCATTTTGGACAAATGACTGCCAGTAATATAACATAAAATTTGGGAGAGAAGTCCACCTCTCTCCTTAGATAAGTTAAGTTTTAAAAGGCCTGCCTGGGCTGTTTACCCTGCCAAATGAATTTGGAAATATCAGAGTGGAGCTGTTGAAAGTAGGACACGGAAGGTAAATATTCAGTAAATTTAATGGGTAAAAAACCTGAGGTAGTACATTCATCTTAATAATGCTTATACGACCCACAATGACAAAGGGAGGGCAGTCCATCTCTGAAAATCCTGCTGTATCCTTGACACTAGGTCATCAAGATTGAGTTTTCTGAAGGCCTCAGGGTCTCTAGTAAGGTGTATGCCTAAATATTTAAATGAGGAGAAAGACCATTTCATACCAAACTGGGTAAAGTTGGCATGGGGTGTACTATCATTTAACGGAATATGACTGATTTAGATAGATTCAGCTTATAATTGGACACCTTGCCAAACTGGGCAATAATTTGTAAAATGTGTGCTAGAGAGTTCGGGTTAGCCAAATGCAAAGGATATCATCAGCATAAGCCGAAAGGGTCAAAATTGTTGATGCACTAAGCATCCTGTAACATGGGATGAATTTTAATGCTAAGCAGGAGGGGTTCCAAATATAGGTTAAACAAAAAAGGACAGAGGGCACCTTTGTCGAGTGCCAGTAAATAAAGGGAATCAAGAAGAGAAGACCCCATTACAATAAATTCTAGCAGGGAAACTTATATACCATCCAAATCCATTGAATAAACATATCCGGGAAGTCCATTCTCTTAAGGGTGGCCCAGAGAACTCCCAGTGAACTCTATCGAAGCTTTTTCAGTCTAATGAGACTAAAACCATGAAAGCCTGGGAATCTTGGGCAACCTGGAGAATGTGAGAGGTACGTAAATGATCAGCAGGGATCTGCCTTGCACAAACCCCACTTGTTCGTGGCTCAACAAGTTAGACCAAATCTGCTTAATTCTAAGAGAAACGATTTAAGTTAGAATCTTCATGTCATAATTTAGTAATGAAATTGGACGATAACTGGCTGGATAATTCTGAGGTTTATCCAGTTTCAGGATCAAGACAATCATGGCTTCCAGCAAAGAGTGATCCAGGAGGGAAGAGGTAAACATATACTCAAACAATTTCAAGAGAAGGGGGGCAATCTCCTTACAGAAAACTTTGTAGAAATTGGAAGGAAGCCATCAGGACCGGGGATTTATCCAGAGCTAACCCCCAATCGCTTCCTCCACCTCCGCCAGAGTAATAGGGGAGACCAAAAGATCAAATATTCTGTTACAACATGAAAAATATGTGGATATGTAAATTGAAGAGTTTAAAGCCAAGCAGATTAAATGAGAAATGGGACATAAAACCCTTCCTTAATAAATGAAAGACAAAAGAAACAAAGAAATAAAAATAGTTTAGATTTTGTAAATTTTTCTTTCATTGCCTTCCATTTAAAGTTCCTTTTTCTTTTCTTCCCTCCTCCCACTCTGTTTTGATATGTTTATAATATGTATGCATAAATTAAAATGATAAGAGATATTGCTGGTTTAGACAATCTAACAAAAAATGTGTTAAGAGCAGTTCTTATGATTATTTTAAAAAGTTTGTTTTTTACTTCATTAACAGGATAGATTTCTTTAAAGGTAGTAAATAAAATGCTGCAGTTTTTCTACACAGATTAACTAGTCTCTCTTTACTTTTAGGAATGCAGGCTAATCTTTTAAGGTCCTTGGACCTCCTCACCCAGAATAAAAATAATTGGGAGTTCACAGTGAATATGTCAATTCCAACTTTTCAAGACCTAAGGATTTCTTTCATTTCTTATATTTTGTAATATTTATTGTATGCTTGAATTTTATAAAATGGTGATGTTTTGGTAATAAACATAAATGATTTATAATAAACTCTATTTTATTAAAACTGTTAAATAAGATTTAGGATAAGACTATTGAAATCTGGTTTTACTCTGTCATGTGATAAGTAATTAATATTCATGAGTTAATAAAAGACAGATGGATTCCTGTTAGTTAACACCCCTTTGAAGACTTGTGAGAGTCAAAGCGCTAGGGGTTATTGCTACCTGAGTGATATTATGAAATGTACTGAGCATGAGAGAAAAACGTGACAAGTAAAAGCTTATAATTATTTGGAAACTTCTTGTGTGGATATTGCTTTCTTCTATTTCTTGCAAGTAGAGATTGTTCCATATGTGTGCATTTCCATCTGGAAGATTTTATCCTGGATGGGTACCTTCACATCCTCATTGCCCTTCCTCACCAAAGGTTCCTGCAGTTCCTTTTCAAGGACAATACTACCAGTTGAGAGCCCTGTCTTTTGCCTGTCATCAGCCCCTTGAGTCTTTACCAAGTGCCTTGCAGTGGTGGCAGTGACTCTCAGGAGAGAGGGCCATTGTGTCTTACCATACCTGGATGGTTGGCTCCTCGCAGCCCGCTCCAGGGAAACACTGCTTCAGACCTTGGAAGACACCTTTCCTCTATTTCAAGAGCTTGAAATGCACTGAACCTTTCAAAGTCCTCCCATGGCCCAGTCAGAGACTTCAATTCATAGGGGCTCTACTGGACATGGTCCAAGAAAGGCCTTTCTCCCCAAGGACAGGGCAGATCACCTCTGGGCTAAAGTGCATGGGGTCTCCTCTGCCAACCTAGTTACTGCCAGATAAATTCTTAGACTCCTAGGCCACATGGCAGTGGCCATCACAACAGTGCCACTGGCTGCACATGAGAGTTATCCAGTGGAATGTATGTGTCTAGTGGGACCAATGATCAGACAACCTTGACCAACTTGTCAGGGTCTCGACCCCAGTCCACCAGACTTTACAATAGTGGCTTATCCCAACCAATCTTTCCATGGAATGCCTTTCCAGAGGTCATCACCTGCTCAGCCTCTGACCACGGATGTCTCTGGCATGGTCAAGGAGCCCACCTTGCTGGCTGCAGAACTCAAGGAACGTTGGAGAAATCTTTTCATATCAATGTGCTAGAAATGAGGCAATCCTCTATGCCATACAAGCTTTGCAGATGGACCTATCCCCAGGCCACCTTCTCATCCAGACAGACAACATGTTGGTGGTCTTTACATCAACAAGCAGGGAGGGACACATTCATATCCCTCTGCAGGAAGCCATGAGAGTATGGTACTGGGCAATCGAGCACCAAATGGAACTCTCAACTGTGCATGTTCCAGGTGTCCAAAACACCTTTGCCAATGACCTCAGCTGGTCTCGGTCCAAAGCCCATGAGTGGGAACTTCTTCAATCAGTTGCAGAAGATCTCTCGACAGATGGGGTCAGCCTAAGTTACAGCTCTTTGCATCCCTGTCAATGTAAACTGCCCAGTTTCTGCTCGATAGATCCAGCAGTGTGTAAACACTAAATTAGCTGTGTAGGGAGCCTACAGTGCTGGTGGTGTGTCAATACTGTAGAACTGAAAATGATCACTGTTAAAAAATCTCGCTATAATTGCGCCTCATAGTACCGCTAAATTAAACAAAACACCACTATTATTGCCTTTAACTTTACTAAGGTCAAAGCTCATCACAAAGTACAAAAAGTATTCTTAAACAAGTAGATGTACAGTGCTTGTTCTGTCCTCTGGCACAGCTTGTTCGTGGTCCTGTAAAAACAAGAGTATCACTATCACTGTCTTGTGTGTCTGTCATTAGTTGCCTATTTAACGTGTATTTTATCGCATTCTCTGATATTGCACTATCCTGCTTTATTCAGCTCTGCTTCATTCAGTCAGTGTGTTTGAAACCTACAAGAAAGAACACAGTAATGAACATAGTAAAGTAAAGTACAGTACCTTAATGTAATGTGGAGGGATGGAGGGTGAGCCTGTAGTATTGTACTGTACCTCACTCAAGCATTGCGAGTGAGCTTCTGCAATGCCAGCTATCTGAAACCCCAGACGCAGTCATCTCTCTGCTCCTTTAGTTCCATAAAGCCGACACTAACCACTTGACGTGCTTCATTTTAATGGATGACATCTTTAAATCCACCTTGATTTCCTGAGGCTGAGAATCTGCATTGAGTTGATCGGTTATTAATCCCACATTCCACTCCATGAAAGCAGTTTATAAGAAATCTTGTAGGAGATTGTTAATTGTTACATCTAGTGGCTGAAGAAGGTCTGTACAAGATACTGAATGAACACAGGTACAATATTCAGATCTTCCAACTTCTCTAAAATTGCAGGAGTGGTGTGTGCCCTGTATGAATCTAAAATCAGTAGGGTATGCTGTTTCTCTGGTAGATCATTTTCTGACACCACATTTTATGTAGGGCTTATGAACACAGTCAATAAAGGACAGCATGATACCTGTGTTTGCCCAATGATTTTCTGTTTGTGCGATGCTCCACCCAGGTGGAAAATTAAAGGTTGGCAGAATGGCAGAAGTCTTTCCTTGAGAGATAACTGGGTTTGCTGGACAGTGTACAGCTCAACAGAAAGGACACCTGTCTTTTGTCTCCTCACCTGTCTGGCCCCTGACTCTTCAATTGTCCAGTGACAGCATGACTCAAGGTGAACACCGATTTTGTCTATATTAATGATGAGGTCTGGAGGACAAGTTCTGCTCTACATACCCGACTGATATGGGCATGAAATTTTCTTTCAAGTTTGCAAAATCAGCAGGAGTTTATGGTCGGATCTGTACCTTTTCTCTTTACAAAACCAATGCAGTTGAGAAAATGCCATGCCCACTGCTTTGTTATGCTCAGTGTGCCTCCATATTCTGCCAGCATTTTGGATTACTTGATCACACTACCCCAACTGCTACTGCTGCTACAACTCTAGCTTTTTTCACAACAGTGCCCTCAGAATGAAGGCTTTTAATGATCTTTCTCATCTTGATCTCTACATTGTCCATTAAAAGAGTGGGGTGACCCTGTAGCATGGTGGGCAATAAGGGTTCCAGTAGTGCAGGATCAGATACAGTTTTCAGTTTATGAAGGTAATCCACCTTGAATTTGCTAATTGTACTTTCATTTATTGTTAGCCTATATTTTGTACAATAGAGTCTCACTGCATTCATTACACCACTATTTGCTCCATCCTCTCCTTGGACCAAGACCTTGTTGTGGTGGAGAGGCTTGTGTGTTCCAATGACCCTCAGGGCTATGTTGTCCAGAGTCTCGTACTCCTGGCAGGCTCACCTGTGGTGAACAGGCCTGAGACGAGGTCCCAGACTAAGTGCAGTCCAACCTCCAAAGTCCTCAACGGTGGATCAGGCTGAAGAAGATGTTAGGATCTCAACAGCTGTGAAAGTGGATGATGGCTGCAAAAGATGGGGATCTTCAGCCTTTGTGTGATGTAAATAAACAAAACAAAATGATGTAAGACACCACTATGGTTCACAAAGGAGGTGACAGTGAAGGTTCAAGAGAAAAGAAAGCATTCAGAAAGTACAAGGAATCACAGAAGGCAGGACAGAGAATTGTATCAGTTAAAGCAAAAGGAAGCTGGGAAGGCAGTCAGAACAGCAAAGGCCTGAACTGAGGAAAGATAGCCAACTCAGTTAAGAAGGGGCTAAAACCTTTTAGGTACATCAGGGAGTGAAGGAAGACTAAGGGAGGGATAGTGAGGCTTAAAAAGGGATGGGGTGGGCAGATGATGACTGTGAAAGGCAGAGATACTAAAACAAATATTTTGCTCAGTATTTACAAATGAAGAGGGGAGGTACCTAATACAAACAATAGAAACACTCTGGATACAGAAGTTGATACCAGCCCATTTACAGAAGAAAGGGTTCTGAAAGAACTCTTAAAACTGAAGGTGGACAAAGCAATGGGATCTGATGGGATTCATCCCAGAATTCTAAAAGAACTAAGGGTAGAACTAGTGACACCGCTGACTACCCTGTTTAACAAATCATGGAAGGATGGGATGGTACCTGAGGACTGGAGGAGGGCAGATGTGATTCCCTTCACAAAGTGGGAGCAGGGCAGAAGCAGGAAACTACAGACCTGTTAGTTTAACCTCAGTGATAGGGAAAATCACTTCTGAAGGAAAGAATTGTCAAGTACCTAGAGGCTAGAGGGCACAGGATCCAAGGCAGCATGGATTCACAGCAGGAAGGTCATGCAGACAAATCTAATAGATTTCTTTGACTGGGTGACCAAAGTAGTAGAGCAGGGAGGGGCTGTGGACATGGCCTGCCTAGACTTTAGCAAGACATTTGACTCAGACCCACACAAAAGATTAATACACAGTTAGCCAGCCTGGGGTGGGTCCCAAGATGATAGCCTGTAAAGAATTGGCTGGAGAATAGGACACAGAGGGTAATAGTAAATGGAGTCCACGCTGAAGAAAGGGGGGTTAATAGTGGGGTACTGTAGGGTTCAGTATTAGATTGGTCCTCTTCAATGTCTTTATAACTGACATTGCAGAGGGACTGGAAGGAAAAGTATGTGTCTTTGCAGATGACACAAAGATCTGCAACAGAGTTGATGCACAAGGTTAGAGGAATGGTCAAATGTATGGCAGCTTAGATTTAATGCTAAGAAGTGCAAGGTATTGCACCTGGGAAACAAAACCCAGGGGAAGAGTACACAAGGGGGTGAGATACTAACAACAACAAAATGGAAAGGACCTGGGGTAGTCATATCAGATGACTTAAAGGTGGGCAAGCAATGTGAGAGGGCAGTAAGGAGGGTTGGGGGATACTGGGATGCATAGGGAGGGGCATCACCAGTAGAAAACAGGAAGTTGTTATCCTCTGTACAGACAGCTGGTGAGACCCCATCTGGAGTACTGTGCAGTTCTGGAGACCCAATCTCTGCAAGGACATAGACAAGATGGAAGCTGTCCAGAGGAGGAAACTAAAATGGTGCAGGGTCTGCACCAGAAGACATATGAAGAGAGACTAAAGGAGCTTAATATGTATAGCCTCGAGGAAAGGAGGGAGACATGATAGAAACTATAAAAGTACCTCAAGGGAATCAACAAAGTCCAAGAGGGTAGCATCTTTCAAAAAAGAGGTGTGCAAGAACAAGAGGCACAATTTGAAGATAGAGGGGACTCAGAGGTAATGTAAGGAGGTATTTTTTCACAGAGAGGGGTGTGGATGCATCAAATGGCCTTCCAGAGGAGGTTGTGGAGTCAAAAACAGTGGTTGAATTCAAGCATGCATGGGACAGCCATAATGCACTTCTAGGGGTGGGGGTAGAAAGAAGTAGGCTGCTGGTTAACTAGGATTTGCAGCTTATCCATTAGGTAGGGAAATGGGCAGACTGGGTGGGCCAAGCAGTCCTTATCTGCCATCAAATTCTATGTTTCTATGTCAAATTCTATATCTTGGACTGTCCTTGCCACTGAAAGCTAGATCCCCTGCTTGTCAAGTTTGTGTGGTTGCTGTAGGCGCACCAGCTTCCTCGACACTAAAAGAAGCCATGCACAGGCTTCTACCATGGGAAACAACATCCCAGAACTCAACCTTACAAGCCCCGCGGCAACAGACTATTGGTGATGGGAAAGGGACCAGTGAATCCGGCATTCTCTAGCCATGAATCTGCATGTAGGCAGTAGTAGTTTGATGGTCATCTGGCACCTGGACTGGGACAGAGGTGCAATTCAGCAGCTGCTACTGTGACTGAGCAGTCCTCTTTAGGATCCCCTCTACTCATCCCACATTGGAAAGGGGCCAGAAAAGGTGCCTAAACCTAGGCTGTCTCACCTTCTCCTGGCTGGTTAGCCATCCAGCAGGATCACTCTCTCTGTGGTCAAAACAAGAAACAGACAATTAGTTTTTATGACATGGAATATTAGTACTCTGATGGACAACCAGTATAGCGAATGACCAGAAAGAAGAACTGCTATTATCCGCCAGGAACTTGCAAGATGTAACATCGATATTGCTGCCCTGCTAGACAAGACGATCAGATGAAGGCCAGTTGAGAGAAGAGGGTGGAGGTTTCACCTTCTTCTGGAAAGGAAGCCTGCTGAATACAAATACATTCACAGCATTGGCCTTGCCATCAAGAACAAGATCATCAACCAGCTTACAGAGCCCCCAATTGGCATCAATGAACGCCATGACCCTTCGCCTTAAGTTCAGCAACAATCAGCATGCCACTGTCATCAGTCATGTCCCGACTTAATGCTGATGAGGATGTCAAGAAACAGTTCTACTCCAACCTAGACAGAATCCTGACCAACACCCCAAGGAAGACAAGATCATTCTTCTTGGTGACTTCAACGCCAGAGTCGGGCATGATTCAGATCTCTGGAATAGTATCATTGGGAAGGAGGGAATATGAAAGACAAACTCCAATGGCATCCTACTCCTGAACAATGTGGAGCATGGCCTGGTCATCATGAACACTATCTTCAGACAGAGTGACAAGTAAAAGACTACTTGGAGACACCCTAGATCCAAGCATTGGCACCTCCATGACTACGTCATTGTCAGAAACCCATAATAGAAAGGATGTCTACTTCATCATGAGGGCCATGCGAGGAGTCGATGACTGCTGGATAGACCATCGCCTTGTCAGATCTGTCATGAACATCCAGCTCACTTAGAAACATCAAAGGCAGCCAAAATCAATTCAAAGGAAATTCAACACCAAGTCTCTTCAAGAACCAGTAGTTCAAGAGGACTTCCAGTAACATCTCCAAGCAAGGCTCTCTGCCATGCCCGCAGCTGATGATAACATTGAGAAATACTGGAAGGAGTTCAAGACCGCCATCCACTTGGCATGTGTTGAATCTATTGCCTATGTCACCCAGCATCACCAGGACTGGTTTGATGAAAATGATACTGAGATTCAAGACCTGCTCAACTGAAAAGAAGAGCTCACTGCACATGGCAAGATGACATCTCATGCCAACAAAAGAAAGAGTCATACCAGCAGGTCAAGGCAGAAGCTCAAAGGAAGATCTAAGACATCAAAACAAATGGTGGCAAGACAAGGTGAAGGAGATCCAGCTCTATATTGACAAACATGACATGTGGAGCTTCTTCCAGGCTACATGGGCCATTTATGATCCAAGCTGCCATGGTCCCACACCTCCGATCTCAAGATGGCTTGACGCCCTAAAGGGAAATGAAGGCATTCAAGCTAGATGTAAGGAGCATTTTAAACACTTCTGAACCACGAGTCACCTGTGACAGATGCCACTATCAATTCTGTCCCTCAACACCCTGAAAGAGAACCTTTCGCCAACTCTCCAACCATTGAAGAAGTAAGGCAGGCCATCAAGCTGGCCAAAACAACAAAGCTGCAGGACCAGATGACATACCGGCTGAAGTCTACAAGGCTGGGAGAGGAACTGGTACTAAAGCTCCATGAACTCATTCTCTGAATTTGGAACAATGAGGAGATTCCAGAGGACTTGAGGAATGCCAATATTGTTACCATCTTCAAGAAGGGAGATAAGTCAGTGTGTGGAAATTTAGGCATTGCTTTACTCTCCACCACAGGAAAATCCTCGCCTGTATTCTTCTGAGCTATCTCCTTCCCATCACAAAGAAGTCCTGCCAGAATCTCAGTGTGGATTCAGACCATCTTGTGGGACAACTGACATGGTCTTCACTGCCAAGCAGATCCAAGAAAAGTGTCGGAACAACATCAGGACATATACATGGCTTTCATCGACCTGACAAAGGCCTTTGACTCCATAAATCATGAAGCCTTGTAGAAGATGCTTGCCAGATTTGGTGCCCTACAAAATTCATCAAGGTCCTGAGGCTTCTGCAAGACCAGATGATTGCCAGTGTTCTCTATAATGGTTCAAAGACAGACCCGTTCATCATCCAAACTGGGGTCAAGCAAGGTGTGTCATCGCTCCAACCTTGTTCTCTCTTCCTAGCAATCATCCTAGTCCTCACCAAAGGCCACCTTCCCACTGGAATTGACATCGAATACAGAATGGATGGAGGCTCTTTAATCTTGGACGTCTTTGTTCAAAGACCAAAGTTTGCAAGGCATCCATCATTGACCTCAATGCGCCGATGACGGTGCCATCCTTGCACACTCCAGGAGTGACCTCCAGTCTGAGCAAGATCTCTTCTAGAAGCTTACCAAAGTCTGGGACTCTCACTTAACATCAAGAAGACCAAGGTGCTCTATCAGCCTGCTCAACACCTTGTGAATGACCCTCCACAATTCACCATCGAGGACAGACCTTGAGACAGTGAGAGCACTTCCTTATCTCGGTAGCCACCTCTCCTAACAGCGAATATTGATGATGAGGATCCATTGTGCTAGTACCTCATTTGGGAAGCTGCTCGCACGTCTTCATTGACTGTGACATATGAAAGGACACCAAGATCCAGGTATACAGTTTGGTTATCATCCTACCCTTCTTTATGGATGTGAAACATGGATGACTTACCGACATCATCTAAAGAGCCTGGAGAGGTACCACCAACAATGCCTCCAGAAAATCCTCCGCATCAAGTGGGAAGACCACGCACTAATGTCAGTGTTCTCACTGAGGTCAATGTCACCAACATTGAGGCAATGATCCTCAGACATCAATTCTGCTGGACTGGAAACTGTGTATGGATGCCCGACTCTTGACTCCCAAACAAATGTTATACTCCCAGTTCAGTCATGGCCTGAGATCCATGGTGGTCAAAGGAAATGCTACAAAGACACACTGAAGGCATATCTCAGGAAAACAGATATGGACATCATAAGATGGGGAGCTGCTACCAACTAATCTCAATGGTGCCAGAACCTCCATCAAGCAGGGCCTGCTTCAAAGAGAAATGCCTTGCCCTTGAAGCTGAAAGGGAGAGCGCTTTAGGAAGGAAAGGGAAAGAAAACCCAGCCAGCTAGCAGCTCTCCCACATGGAAACAGCTGTAATTTCTGTGGATGAATCTGTGGCTCTAGGATTATATTACTGAGCCACCTTAGGACCCATCAGCAAACCATAGTAGAGATCATCCTCAAATTGAGGATCGCCAATGACAGATTTGCTGCATACTTGCCAAGTTTATAGTGCAGCTTCAGTGTATTATGAGCGTACTCTATGTGGCATTTTTGGTGGGGTGGAATGCTGATGCTCCTGTGTGACACAGTCTGCAGTTTTCATTGACACACTGGCACTATTGCTTACAATAGTGGCTGACAGATCCTCAGTTAGTGAAATTCCCACTTGATCCCTTTGCTTTCTGCAACCACTGGATGAGTGACATTAAGTAAGAGATGGCTGGCGGTTCTGAGACAAAATCACTAAACACAGTACGCAGCTCAGAGCACCAAAGGCAGAGGTAAAGTGCTCCTGCCAATAAATGCCTGTATGTATTGTGTGCTAATAATTAAGAGTATAATGCAATTAAGTGTGCTTAAAGTTGCTTGCACTAGAATAGTGTGTGATTACAGTGTGTGAAATGCAGGTATTAGCTTAATCACCAGTTACAGCAGCTGCTGAAAAAAAAAGGGATTAAGTGCCTAGAAGGTACAGTGCTAGCCTGTTATAATGGATGCATCAGTGCACACTTTCATCCACTTATCCAGTGTCCATTATATCCTGAGTAGGGGAGCCTATGCATTAGGTGTGTCTGTGTGTGTGTGAGCAGGGTCTCAGAGTGAAAAACTGTTATAAGACTTCATAGATCACTCAGAATCCTGCCTAGCATATATATATTTCTGTAATTTGTGTGTTTATTTAGAGTTATTTAACTATCAGGAAACATGTTTTTATGAAGTTTGTTGCAGAAGGTAAGAAGATAGTAGCTCATGTGGTTGGATGTTGGGGTTCTAAGACAGTAAGAACAAAGGCAATTGCACTGTAAGGGTTTTGTTAAAAAATAAAGCCACTTCCCTTTTAGTATAATCTACTAATGAAAGTGTATGCAACTTGTGGAGAATTATTTTGTAAGAAATTTAGTCTCTGTAGCTCCTTCATCAGAATTCTACATTTGCCTAATCTCCCTAACCAGCTCTGCACCCCTCCCCCAAAATGCACTACAAATACCTATAAAAGCTTCATAGTGTCCATTATAAGCAATGTTTCCAGTCCATTATAACCAAAGGAAATGCATTTGATATATTTGGTTTGGGAAATCAATTTTTGTCCACTATAACCGATTGCTTCGTTATAACAGTGTCCGTTATAAGTGGAGTGTACTGTATTACCATTCTAAAAGCAACCTATGCTAGCATAATGCTATAATGAATGGACTTGACAATGCAAACTTTAACTGCCACCAATAAGTCCTTTGAAGTTGGATAGCAAAATTTAGCGAGCATGATTATTTTCAATTCTGCAGTATTAATAACTGGATAGATTAGGCAACCCTGTGCACACAGTGGCAGTGTGTAACATATTATTATACAATGGCAAGAACATTTCCTTTGCTCTGTTTGGTCAGTGTTTGCTTTGGACAGTGATGCTATCTGAGTATAACATCACTGTATCAAGTCCAGGCAGATACATGGCCACATGACATAGTATGAAGTAATGCTCCCCTCACAAGTTACCACAGCTCCTGGTCACGCTGTAAATGACTTCTCCCCCCACATACAGACACACAATGTCACACACAGAAATTCCATCCTTGGCTCCTTTTTCAGACAAACCCACAGTATATTGTTTAGCAGTGCTGTAGCTTCTACAGTCTCTTTTTCTTCTTCCACCACATGGACCAGTTTCATTGAACAGTAGAAAGCAGACCGAAGCCAACACCATCATGTGAAAGTTGTCTACACATTTCTTCCCATTCAAGTTAGGACAGGCAAACATTCTCCTCATGGCCACAAGTCTTTCAGTTTTAAAACTTTCTTTTTTGCTGGCCCATTGGTGCAGCAGTTGTATTTCTGCTTGTGATGCCAGCAACCCGGTTCTGGAACGGACCCGGTCATCAGAAGGGTTGGGGCTGAGGAGAAGGATGGAGCATCCTATGGACTGCTCTCCTTTCCGGGGATGGAGGGGCACCACAGCAGCCAGCACCAGAACACAATTTGAGGGCTGGGGTGCATGCGGCATATATGTATGTCCCTGTCCCCACATACAGGGGAAAAAATACAGCTGCTTGCCACCTGGATGAAGCCTCCCCTCCACTCTGATGAGCTCTAGACTGGCTCCTTGACCTATCCCGACATTGCTGCACTTGGGCCCAGTGCCACAGCATACCCTGGGGGTAAACCAGGGGTATTGGGAGTCACAGCTAAATGTGGGAGTGGGAGTGAGAGGGTCTTGACCAAGGCTGAGGTAATGGCAGCAGGCACCATGAAAAAGTATAATAAATAATAATAAAGAAAACTTTTTTTGTTTCACAGTGTAGCCGATCAACCCCGGTATTACAGAAGAGCAGGTGTGGCCATTGTAGTGTGGGCCAACAACAGCGCCACCCTCACTCCACTAGTCAGTCACCGCACAAAGACCCCTTCAAAACATAACACCCAAAAGTAAAATAAAATAAATGAAACAGAGAAGAAAGCTGTATCTGTAATCGGTTTTCTTCCCACAACACAGTCGTGGTACCTGCACTTGCCCATCAGCTCCGCCACTACCTGCAGTGGACATTCAGCTTATGCATCTTTGCTCATTTTTGACATCCACAGACTAGTGAAGTGCTCCATTCCCAACAGAAGAACAAAACAAAACAAAAATGTTGCACTAAGAGACAGGGGCCAGCAGATATCATGGCAGTGTGACACACAAGAAGAATCACAGACCTGTATACGGGACTGAAGCAAACCACCAGGGATGAAAACAGAGAGCAGTATACAATGGCAGCCCCATCTAGTGGACAAAAAGAAACTGTGGACTTTTTTCAAGCCATATATCTACACACTACAAAATCAAGGAAAAATACATTTTAAACATGATTTTTCTAAAAAATTTTCTTTACAAGCAAGCCATTGTATAATAGCAATAAGGCACTCCAGGGATATGTGTTATTTTGTAAAACATCACTTCTTAGGTGTTGAACACACTTGACCTGTGGTCTCGTGCTTCCAACCACCTGAGGCATGATGTTATACAAGCAATAACACATGAGGTGTGGGTTACGTGCTGATAAGAGCATGCCCAGGGTGTACTAAGGCACGAGGTGCTTTAGTTGTAGGTGGTAGTCATTTACAGCCTTGTTTTGATTAAAGTTGTAAATAATAATAATGAATTTAGTTTTTACCATCATGAAGAAAAAAGCAAGTAGTTCATAGATTGTGATAGGAAGTGCAACAAAATGCAACGTTGGTTTGACTTGAAAAATTTTATTTTGAAAAATTAATGGTAACAATTTTTTTATTTTAGAAATTAAAACTGTAATTATGTATTTATGATAGATCCTGGCCCCTGAGGAAGCCTGATGTGGGTGAAATGTTGGGCAAGCACAGGGATCATTGATTCTAACAAATACTTTGAAAAATAAAAGAAATCAGCTCTTAAGAAAATATTGAATGGCTGGCTTTCTTCATTTTCTGAACATTGGATTATCCATACTCCAGCCCCACAACAAACTGTATAGCATATTAAGTGGAAGGGACCCATAGACTCTCTTTTGTTCTCGCTGAAGGAAAGTTAAACATAATAAAATGAAGGAAAATTAGTACTATGGAAAAAAAAGAAGTTGCCCTGTGTTGTATCGTGTCATGGATGTTGAGGGGTGGATGCGAGAATGGAAGTGTGTTTGCAGTGCTGCTGAGGTCATGTTTACCATTAGTGGGCGGTCAGTTTAAAATGCTGGAGGATCAAGAGATGTATCTGCACTGGCCAGGGGAAACGAGGAATGAAAAAAAAATTGAACAGGTACCAAGTTTGTACAGTTTTTGGGTGGAAAAAATGGGGGCTCTGTTGTTTCTGTTGGCAGTTTTGGGGCACTGGTAGCACTCTCTCAGTGCAGCAGTTGTGGCTTACTAAGAGCTCTGACAGCCAACATTTCTGTTTACGCTTGGTAGAGGTCACTGATTTGTTGCTGTGATGGGGATGTTGGTGGGCAGTAGTCCGGTTGACTACTATATCATCTGATAAGGACATGGTTCAGATGATGCAGTAGCAATCAGAGTTGGATTTCTTAAGCCATTTTATAATACACAATAACACACACTCTGTCGTGCCTTATTGCTTAAATAACTGACTAGGTTGGGCAACCCTGTACATAGTTTCAATAAAGATAGACGAGCTGACTTAATCTGCTAAAATCAGTTAAGTAGTTTCTAAATCACAGGGTGTCAAAATATAAAAACTAAATACAATTTTTATATAGGTTTTCTCTTGATGGGGCTCTTTGCAGGCAGGTTGAGGTTCTCTCTCTCTCAGGTGATCTCAATCTCGAATTGGCTTCAGGGCTTCATTAAGCCTGCTGCAGTGCCCCATTTTCTGTTTTCTCCTGTCCCTCCCAGAACAGTAGTGAACACAGGCAAGCACATGTGTGTGAGAGTGCATGCATGCTCCCAGAAACCACAATCCTTCCACCCTTCTGACATAATTCCCCAGACCTACCTTGATCTCACATCCAGCCTCCACTGGGTGTCATTGAGAGCGGGTAGCTAGTCTCCCTCATCCGGGACAGGAGAGCAGCCCAGCAACCATTACAGTACTCACCCAGCCCCCGGTGACCTCTGGCAGCCTGAGCTTGCCTCCGAACACAGGTCACGGTGTGGCATGAGGTGTGGCATCCAGTGCCTCAACCTCAGTGCCACAGGGCCAGCTACTGTATACAATTTTAAGATTTTTATAGAAAGAAAACAAAATATGTTAAAGATTTTAAACCTGCAACCTTCAGGTTAATTAGATCCTGTCAGAAGGTGGCACCTTTGAAGTTTTAGAATGAATTAATGTAAAATTGAAAAGATTTATCAGTTTAAAAATATGCCAGTTGTGCCTTCATGGTAGCATTCTACAGGGATTTTTTAGTAAGGTGCACTCACATGGCTGTTGTCTTTAACAGATGTGCAACAAGCAGTGTTGTTGCACTTTCTTTCCTATTAATGTCTCCTCCATGACCTACAGTACTTAAGTTTTTCTTACACTTGAATTTCCTCTCCAGTGTTAGCTCCCTCCCTCCCAACATGTTTCTTTCACCAGCAGCCCATCCTTGGTCTCGTCAGCATCTTTTGAATACTCCCAACACTGGGAACCCACTTTCAGTGTTGGTACCCGTTGTTTAAAAGTTCCTAACAGTGAGATGCATTTCGGATGTCAACAGTCTATTGTTTAAATGTTCCTGACACCTGGAACTAGTCCCAGTGCCAATTTCTTGTTGTTTGTTTTTAACTTGGTGCTTTTTCTCATTCTTCAATTTCCGTTGCAGGCCAAATCATCCATGTCAACCTCCGCCCCAAGCCCTGTCACCCAGCTCCCCAGGGGTTACCTCAATTCCAGAATTTTGCTTCATGGCTTACCCTTCTCACATAGCAGGGGTCGGTGGGTTCCTCTTCCACTTCAGATCAAACAGATTTGGTGTTATTTAGAGATGACCCTGCCACTGGTGTGGTACCTGTAAGAGTTGGACCCATCATGCTGCACTGTCTGGGGTTTTCACCATTTTCTTGTCCTTAGGGACACTGACTAGTTAGTGTTGCAAGACCAAGCATGCATGCATGTAGGTGCATCACTGTCTCACTGTGCCTTCCCATGTACTCTCATCTGTGGTCAACCAAGTGGTTGTATAGTACTTGGAGCTGCCATCCCTCTTTGTAGAAGAAGAGCATTCTTTGGGACACAGTCCTCTTCCCCAGGCTGGCCCCCATTGATTCAAGTTCTTTCCCAAACCTGGGTCATTGGCCTTGCAAGTGGTAATGCCACTGCTGTGCTGATGAGACAGCCCAGCATCCTGTTTTGTTAATGTTCTGACTCCTGGGGCCCAACCTGGTGTTGGCGCCCTGTTTTTGTTGTCCCAACACTGATCCCATTTCTCATGTTGGCCTATCCTGCCTGCTTGTCTTCTAGCTCCTGCTCACTGCCAACAATTTATGTGCAGCCACCAGAACCCATTTCTGCTGATGCACTTCTTCCACAGTTCCCTCCCAATGAGTACATGTGGCCATCAGGGGCCCTCACCGATGTCATGCTCATGCCTCTCCACAGACAGTGACAGGCACAAACACTTGGAAACATAGAATCAGATGGCAGAAGGAGATGGAAAGTCCATCAAGTTTGCCCTTACTATACTTCCTTATGACCTACCCTACTGATGGATTGACTTCTGCTTTCCTGCTCCACCAGACCTCAACTCTGTGGTGCACCCTTAGGGATTTAAGTCCCTTGCCATATCCTAACTGTGTTTAAACCCATTTAGGCACCTGCCCACACCACTTCAGCTGGCAGTCTGTTCCATGGTTCCACCACTTCTTCTGTGAAGTAAACTTCCTCTCATCACTCCTGTACTTGCCCTCACCAACCTCCAGTCATGCTCCTTGTGACTGCATCCCTATTTCTTACAAACAGATCCTCCCTATTTATCCTGCTTATACCCCCACAGAAAATTATATGTTTCTATCATGTCCACTCTCTCACACCTGGCCTGCACTGAGTACATATTTGGACCACCAGCCATTCTTCATAGGATCTGCCTTGCTGGCCCTGGATCATCTTGGTAGCCCTTGTCTGCACTGACTCCAGGCTACCTATGTCCTTCCCACCTTCTTGACAGACTGCCATCAGAATTACAGAATTTCAAAACACAGTTAATGAAATATAGTAGATGCACATGATGATTCCGTATTCCTAATAGGATCTACCTAGAATAGGAATTCCTGCAGGAAGTCACAGACTTGTCATCCAACTGGTGCTGGAGTCATCCAGCTGATTATTCTGACGACTTCAATGCCTGGGTTGATGACAAACTCTTGCAATTTGGGCAAGACTTCCTCCAACTGATGTGTTTGTTGGGCGAACACAGGTTGTTACCTCTGCAATCCATGTACATGGCCAATCCCTGGACCTTGTTTTCTCACTGGGACTGGAGATCATGGATCTCATGGTGGAACCAGTCATCTGGTCAGACCACCATGTGTGAAGTTCTCATTTGATGCTCCCCAAATAGATCCTCCCTTATGGAGATGGTCCAGTACTGTCTTTTAAGGGGTTTGACCCCAAGGGTCTGATGGCGGTGCTGGACCTATCAGGTGTAATGGGTGCTTGTCACAGAGCCAGAGAGCTGGTTGTGACCTATAATAGGTTGTGCAGAAGCCCTTGGCTCGACTACACTGTCCGTGTTCGGCCCTCACTTTGCACCAGGAATTCTCTTGGTATGGTGAGACTCAGGGAGTTGAAGATGAGGGTTCGAAGGTTGGCGTGACACTGACAGAGATCCTGATCTGTGGAGGATGAGCTTGTACTGATGTCCCACTATAGGGACTATCAATAAGCAATTTCCATAAGAAATCATAATTCTTGTCCAAGGAGATTGCTGCAGCAACTAACAGACCAGCTCAGCTCTTCTGGACTATCGACAGGCTTTGTAATCCTGCCTGTCTTCAGTCCAGGGAGTTTTTACAAAAAGGTGTGATGAGTTTGCTCTGTTCTTTACGGATAAGGCCGCCTCCATTAGGTCGGGGATCCAGCCAGTGCCCTCTAGTGGGATGTGCGGTGATGGGCGAGGTTGTGGGCCTTTGGTCTGTCTGGTTCACAACAACCAGGTGGCGGTCATGGATGTTGTGAGGGTCATCCAGGAGTTAGCCAACCTGCTGTAGTTTAGACCTGGGGCCCAGTGCGCCTTTAGTAGGCTGTGTTAAGGTCATTGGCCCAGTCTTAGACAAGATATTCCAGGTTTCTTTAGTGACAGAGGTCTTTCCTGGGCCCCTGAAGGAGGCAGTTGTTAGACCACTCCTAAAGAAACCATCACTGGACTTGGATTCTAGCTAACTACAGACCAGTTCTAACATTCCCTTTGGAAAGGTTATTGAGAAAGTGGTTGTCCTTCAACTGGAGAGTCGTTTGATAGCTTCTGACATCTATGACCCTCTCCAGTCAGGATGCAGGAACAGGGCACATCACTGAGACTGCCCTGGTACAGGTCTTTAATGATCTCCTGGTGGCGAGGGGAAAGAGGAAGACATTCCATCCTTATCCTCCTCGATCTCTCAGTGGCATTTGACACCATGGACCATGGGGTGTTGTTGGAGAGCATGTGGATCTGTTGCAGACTGGCTATTACAGTCCTCAACTGGTTTCAATCTTTTCTTACTGGGAGGATGCAGCAGGTAGTGTTGGGGATTTTTCCTTGGCATCTCTGCCCCTCCTGTGTGGGGTTCCGTAGTGCTCCATTCTTTCTGCCATGTTGTGTGTATGTGCTGCCACTAGGGGCATTATAAGATGGTATGGGCTGAGTTTTCACTGCTCACGCAGATGATACTCAGCTATACTTGTGTTTGTGCCGAGCAGCAGGAAGTGGTTTGGTGTTTAATCAGTGCCTCGCTGAGATCCAGGACTGGATGAGGGACAACTGCTTGAAGTTGAACTGGACAAGACTAGGGTACTGGTGGTGGAACCCGTTGCCTGGGGCAAGTGGGCAATCTGGTCGAAGTCTCTGGGCTTAGGCTTGGGAGGATTCCCAGTTGCTCACTTCAGTTGGGGTGAGAAATCTTGGCATGGTCCTGACTGCGGTCTGACACTGAAGTCTCAGGTGTCTGCCATGGTTTGGAGTTCCTTTTACCATCTGAGGAACATTGTCAGAATTAGATACCTTATACCCCGGCGATCTGTCATCACTGGTTCATGCTTCATGACCTCATGGCTTGATTACTGCAATGCCTCTACCTGGGGCTACCGAGAGTTTACATCTTCACTGCCTGCAGCTAGTGCGGAATGCCACTGCCAGATTATTAACTGGTCTGCCAAGATTGTGCCATTGCACACCTGTGCTGTGATCTCTGCATTGGCTGCCTATTAGGTGGAGGATAACCTTCAAGGTCGGCTTGCTTGATCTATAAAGCCCTATATGGTCAGGGGCCCGGCTACCTGCAAGACCTCCTTGACCCTACCGCCTGCCCATTTCTCCATTCAGCTGACGAGGGTTTTAGAGATTCCGAGGGTTTGTCTGGCAACATCTGGTGCTCGTGCCTTTTCATATATGCCACCAACCCTCTGAACCCTCTGAAACTCTCTTCTCAGCCGATAAGAGATTTGACCACTGTAGAATCTTTCAAGAAGGAGCGAAAAACATTTTATTTAGCCAGACCTTCCAATCTGATTAGGGCTAGTTTTAGTCATTGTATTATTAGAAAATTGTATTTTTGTTTTAATTTGTTTTATTGTAGATATATTTATTATTTTTAATTGTCCCTGTCTCGCTTGTAAAGTGCCTTGATTTGAAATTAGAAACGCACTATACTAAATAAAATTTGATTTGCTACCTTACTGGTCCTGGAACATCTTGACAACCCTTCTCTGCACTGACTCCAGTCTGTCTATTTCCTTCACTCAGTTTTTGACTGGCTGTCATCTGAATTACAGAACTGCAAAACACAGTTGATCAAATACTGTAGCTGGTTAATGAGGGATGTGGTGTTACTGGACATCAGGAGCTGCTTGGTTTGGGGCAGGGTGAGGGACAGAGATGAGACAGGGTGAGGGAAGAGGAGTGTCACTGGACACAAGAGGGTGGTTTGAGGAAAAGGGTGAGGAGGGGTGAGGATGGGCTGCCACTGGAGGTCAAGGACTGCTGGTCAAGGGGTCTGAAGGTGGGTGTGTCACTGGACATCAGGGACTGTTTGATATGGGGCAGAGTGAGGTAGGGTTACCATTGATGCCAGGATCAGGATCTGCTTAGAAACAGAGAAATACAGAATTTGCAGACAGAAAAGAACCGGTAGGCCCATCCACTCCACCATATTTTTCCCTGCCTATTCTGTAATCTTGGAACCTATTTGGTCACGGTGGCCCTCTCACCTCCCTTACCTCTAATTATTACACCTGTGTGCCAATCCTATGCATGCTTGAAGCCCCCACTGTTTTCAACCTCACCACTTTTCTGGTAGTCTGTCCGAGGTGTCCACCACCCTTTCTGTGAAAGTATTTCCTCACATTCTTCTTAAATCCCCCACCAGCCTCACTACTACATGCCCCAGTGTTCTGGTGCTTTTCCTGCTCTGAGACTCTCAACTTCCACGTTGTTCACTCCTGTGAGGTACTTACAGGTCTCAATCATGCTTGTCATGGATAAGGTGAGGAAAGGGAGGGCCACTGGACACAAAGGGCTGTTTGGCACCAAACATCAGCTGGCATTGTCAGTACAAATTACTGTACATTTATTATTAACTATCCTTTTGTAAGGAGGATTAAAATTAATATCAAAAAGTACTTTTAGGCATCAGTTAGGGTTGAATGACAAAGTGACTAGAGTGGAAAACATGACATTAAAGTAAAAGTCTCATAAATCTCAGTGACTGTGGTGTGGTGTTCATTAATGTCAGAATGATTGCTTGATGATACATTGGCATTGTTCTAACTTCAGGGTTATGATCAGGAAACATTAACTGGAGCAGTGGAAACAGTTGATGAAATACCCTATAGTGATTTATTACAGAAAAGGAAAACAAGAAGAGACAAACTGAGAGATAAAATGGTTCTAAGAACTGCAGTATCTTTTCAGATTTTCTTCATTGAAATTAAAAGATAGTTAAATACTGGGCGATATTGTATGACAGGAACTATTCACTGTCTTTTATTTTTGCTATTTTCACTGGTTCCATATTAGAGTGAAAATAGAAAGACAGTAAATATCATTATACAATTGCAGCACCAGTGTTAACACCAGTAAAAATAAAATGACCTGAACATGTTGGGGTGTGCTCAGAACGCTAAATATAATGGGCATCAATTTAAACTGTTATCCAGTTTCATCATCACAGCCATGGGGAGCCAAAGCTTCAAGGAGGGCTGTTAATTATAGCAAACAAAAATCAAGAGCCTAATGGACAGACTGTTTTCTTCAATACGTAAACAAACGTCACAGAGTAGAGGTACTGATTGGTTAAAACAAAGATTACAGAGTTACCCTTGTGGTAAGTTATGTGCAATGTTCACACACTTACAAATTGATTTTAATAATGTTGCACAGAGTCAGAGGATTATGATAGATGATTTCTCAAAGTTTACATTTATTTTACATTTGAAATGTCCATGTGATCTTATTTATGTATGGATGACAACAAGAGCGTTAACTAAATCCATCTCAGAACATAAGAGTGCCATAAGGTGTGAGGATATGATCTCCAGCACTGGGTCATAACAGCGTCAGTCTGAATAGTGCAGTCAAGAACCATGCTGTAAAAATGCTGTCACATTCTTTTTGCAGGGGCTCCGCCCTGTACCCCAATGCACAGGGCTCTGCCCCGCATCCCCCTACTAATAGAGCCTAACTATGGGGGGAACTGGATCATGGGGAAATATGAAAATTGTGGGGCCGTGGAATACTGTTTCCATGGCCTTGTAAAACAAGTTCTAGCCAGAGCCGACACAGCAGTGATGAGCTGCCAAATACCAAAGTTACACATGTGCGTAGAAAATTTTGAACACCGGGTGTAACATGGCCATTTTGGAGTTGTTGCACCAAATTTTCAACATGGCCTTTTGGGACCCCACCTCATGAAGAACACCACTGTCATTTCGTTCACTTGTCCTGAAAGGTGATTTACAGAGTGACCGCGCCATTCTGTGCTACAAGTTTGTAACAAAATGACAGTGACAGTGTTCATGAGGTGGGTCCCAAGAACCCTATGTCGAAACGTGGGCCAAAATTCCAAAAATGGTTGATTTATCAACATAAGTTGAAAACCCTTTGACTGCCATTATAGCATGCTTACCTTTGATTCTTCAGTTTGTGGTTCGGCTTTGAAGAGTGCAGATGTGTCCCAGTCCAGAGAAGATGACAGCACTGACCTCCAGAGGTAAGTATGGGGTAAGGGGTGCAGGGAGGTGGGTGCTCAGTTGGAGGGTGGGAATGGGAAGGTGGGACTGGGCGACAACAGGGGACCGTTTTCTTTTTACAGGTAAAAAAATAAAACACGTCGAGGGATGGCTTTCTTTATTTACAGGGAAAAGCACACATTTGGACACACTGGGTGGGCTTCCAGTGTGCCACATGAGTTGGGGGTACATGATTCCAACATGGGGATTGGGCACCCTAATGTTGGTCGAGGAATTTTTTTAAAACATACATTTGGGCACACTGGTGTGGGCTCCCAGTGTGAAACATGAGTGTGAGGGGGGTACATGATGCCGACATGGGATTAGGCACCCCAGTGTTGGCACGGAGAACATGAAAACAAAATTTGTGCACACTGGGGTGGGCTCCCAGTGTGCTACATGAGTTGGGGGTACATAATGCCAACATGGAGATTGGGCACCCCAATGTCAGCATGGGGATGGGAGCAGGGAGGAAAGCAGCAGTGGAAGGAGAGGGAGGATTTTCTTTGCTGCCGGTGCTGGGAGGGAGTGGGGAAGACAGGAGCAGTGGGGGTCGGGAGGTATGCCATCTGAAGATGGCGGTGACCAACTGTGTATGTAAGTTGTGGTGAATGGCATTCTGCCATTCACAAGATGGTGGCACAAATGAACTGTGCATAGGTTCATAGGTTCATAGGTCATCACTAGCTCGAGGGACTAGCCCATGATGAACTTGCCACCCATTAACCTGGGAGTGCAGTTTTGCCCGGAATACAGAAGTAACAGCTGAAATGGTACACCAGTTACTCCATAGCAGCTGATTGTGATGGAGTGTTTCAAGCTCTGTTGGACTTTCAGAAGGATACTTCCAAGGGGTCAAGGGAGGTCTCCACGATAGAGCGTTTAAGGCAAGACCACGCCAAAGCGGCAGTAGGCTCTGGCCACAGCTGTAAAAATTAAAGTCCCGATACTGCCAAAATCTAGGGTGACCAGATTAGAACCCTGGTTTCACTACTACCTAGTTAAGCTACCCATGCCTCAGCCCTCCACTCCATGGGAACAACTCAGCCGGCCTCTGGAATTCTGCTACCCTTGTCCTGTGTCAACAGCACAGACAGCAACCAGGGAGCGCTTACTGCCTTGCATTCATAATCCCCACTTGCTGTCCATGATAGCGCCTGTACAGATTAATGCTGTGTTGTGCGAGGCTAGTCTTGCAGTGCTATTATAACCTGGTATCGCTCTCCCATGTGGCACACTATTTCAAGTCAGAAAGTCACACCATTCCACAGATGAGATTCTGGGATATTGAGATGGTTCAAAACCTGTAAGGGTGGAGAGTGGGAGAAGAACATTTTAATTCAAGCCATATGGATCAGTGGCAGCCTTTCAGCACAGTGGTAGTGCTACAGCTTGCAATGCCAACACCTGGGTTCAGAAGCAAACCCGAGGTGTTGGAAGACCAGCCTAGGGAGGATGATCGAGCATCAGAGAACCACTCTCCTCCTCTGAGGGGAGGGTGGAGAAGAACTAAGTGCTCAACTGGCCCTTGGCAGAAGCCAGGAGAGACAGCCCATGTTGAAAAGGTGGGGAGGCATAGTAGACATCTGCATGTGTGCCTTGATGTCAGCGCATGCCATGTTTTCCATGGAAAAAAGAGTAAAAACTCCTGGTCGCACAAGATGACCACCTGCCTCTGCAGGCCCCGCACCCGTGACTCAGACTCCTCTCAGAATTTGTCTCCAGTCCTGGTGGGTTGAGGGACTCCCTGCCACTCTGTCATGGAGGGCAAGCTCTTGGGAATATGGAGAGATAAGCCCTGGGGAAGCCGGGTGTCGGAGCTGGGAGGACTGGCAGGAAGGTGGGCCAGCTGGGACAGGAGTTAAAAAATGGATCCTCAGGTTAGAAACACTGAACCCCAACTTTAGATTAAATGAAGAAATTGCCGGGCTTAGCTTATTCTGAATGGTTTGGTTAGGATAGGGTAAACATTTGGAATAATAGTTCCACGAGAGAACTGGAGTTCCTTAACCATTTTTCTGCTTCCTTATATCAGGTAGTTTTAAAACTATGACAGTATAAGTTGGTGATTCAGTATTACTATGTACATAATAGTGCATATTAAGATTTTCTGTACCAGAGAGTGTAACTGAAGGAGTCAGTTTGGCACTGTGAGACTAGAAATAGGGTATTGTCACTATAGACACCAAGAACTGATTGTGTTTCTTCTAATAGATTGTTTCACAATAATGCTTCTCTCCCCAGTAACGTGCTTCAGTATTGTTACTAGCACCAACAAGCCCTGCTTTTAGTGGTTGCTTCATTGTATGTAGGCTGGGCAGAGGGGGAGCGACTCAGTGAGTCACATGATACAACTCATGCTTGCGACCGGGCGGCACATGATGTCACCCTTGTATGCTCGATTTAGACACATTTTACTGAGCAGGTGCTCAGAAAGGCAGATAAAGTTTGTAAAAATGCTTGCTGCCAGTTTGTAGGAGGGAGAAGCTGCAGGGCGAGAGGAATCCCTTCTACTGGAACAAAGTTGGTCTGAGTTGAGATTTTATCATGAACAAAAGGTAACTGAGTTTTGATTTTTGTTGCCAGGACAAGGAGTCTTGTTCTGAAAAGAGCACTTAGGAACAGAATGTCAATTGATGGTGGTAATAAATACTCTGCTTTACAAAGAAATGGCATAGAGTGATGAATATCCTGTAAAGGTGAAACGAGGAGGCAATACTCAAATGAACTTTAAATATATTTATTTAGACAAATATGGACAAGAGAGATTACTGTATTCAACAGAATTTAAAATAGCAAGAGAAGAGTGCTTACAGAAAAAGTGACTTTTCCTTTGCTTGGAGTTATGTTTTGAATCACTAAGGATAGTAAAAAAATGAAACTTACTTTTTATTGTCTTTATTACTTAGGGTGGCCAGTCAAAGTAATAAAGGATATCCATGAAGAGAATTGGAACATCAAATAATACTACAGCCACAACAAAGTGAAGTGTGTTATATTATTGTTTGATACATTTCGACATATGTTGAAATGGTTAAATATTATGTTACTGAACAGGATAAGATACAGCTGATACCATTTCTGGAATTACAGGTCATTTTTCTCCTGAAGAAGATGCAATATTATACAAGGAAATGTTAAGATGTATATAAATATGACATATGATCTGTTTCAATAAATGAAAATTATGAAATGATTTGAACAGTGTTTTAGGCCTCGATATTCACTAGTAGTGAACCCCCTGTTATCCGAGGTTACTAGAGTCCGTAAGGCCTAGTGGTAGGCAGGAAGGCAGCTGTGAAACTCCATTTAAATGGATTTCACTCTCTCACTCTGTTCTCAGTCTCAGCTGAGACTGAAGGATGACATCACCATAGCACTTTCGCAGCTGCATGAGCCACATTGGAATCTGCAGTTGGAAATTAGGATAGAATGTTGGGATTTTTGAACAGTGTGAGAGAGTCTATGTGTAGTCTTGAAGAGAGAAGCAGCACAGCAGTCTGTGGACAGGCTCTTTGAGCCTAAAGCTCCTGATACAGAGCTACTGTAGGGAGGTGTGTGTTTCCACTAAAAAGGAACATGGTAAGTTTGTGAAGTGGTGGAGACCGCTGTTACTGGTCCCTGTGCCCATCCCTGAGGGATTGGGGAGGAAAGGTTTGCCTGTCATTCCAGGGCAACCCTCCTGGTTCTGGCTAGAGGCAGAGCTGCCTTATTTCAAGTTATGCTGAGGCACCAGAAGCTGTGGGAAAGAAATTCCTGTGAGGAATCGCCTGTTGGGCACCTGCAACCAAAGGGTGAATCTGCTCTGACATAGGGCCTATGTTTTCACCTGAACTGTTGTAAAGTAGGGATTGGACTGCTTAATCAGAAGGAGGCCTAGAGTAATGGGCTAAGCCAAGTAAAAATATGTTCAAGTCCAGCACAATGGGAAGGCCAAGACAAGTAGAGGAAATGTGACATGCATTTACCCTTTAATCTACATTGCCAAGCTTTACAGAAAGAGATGTTTAAGTATGTTCAAGTCTAGCACAATGGGAAAGTCAAGACATGTAGAGGAAATGTGACAGGCATTTACCCTTAATCTACATTGCCAAGCTTTACAGAAGAGATGTTTAATGTCCAGAGAAATGGCCGGTATGAATTGTCGAAGCGAGAGGTGGGAGACACTCCCCATCAGTAGTAACCAAATTCACCTCTACAGATTTGCTCTGTGGCACTTTTACTTTCTCTCAGGTACTTGGCCAGTGCCTGAGGAAAGTACCCAGACATGGGATTAAAAGTAAGTTTCCTTATGAGTCAGAAGGCTCTAAGGTGGTTTAGGGAGCCACCAGGAAATGTTTCCATGACAAATGGAAAGGTGTTAGAGTGGCCAGCAGGGGCCGAGCCAGGAAATCCCAGAATAGTTGCCCGGCTGTGTACCCAAAGCAGGCAAGTCTGGGCTGTGTGCCTTGGTGGGTTCAGAGCCTGAGGGCTTAAGTGTTGAGAAGTGTTCTGATTCTTTTAATCTGCATTACGAAGTGTAGCCCTGTGGGGCTCCGTCTATTCTTTGTTTGTTTTACTTGGATGTGAATAAAGTCACACTTTAGAATCCCATTCCTGGTATTGGACATTACAGTTATTGCTTCCTGTGTTCGGATTTACTTGGGTGCCCTGTGCAGAGTAGCCAAACCTAGCCCTTGTGCCAGAGTAACCTATTCCTCCCCAAACCCAGTCCCCACCTGGTACTGCTGTCAGATTCAAACAGCATACCTGTCGTTTACAAAAAGGCAGGGATGGGGTTCAGTAGTGTTGAGGACTAACTCATTCTTGGTCAGGCACCTTCTGAGTGTTTTCTGTTTTCAGAGGAGGGTCAAACTTCATTAATTTGGTGACGGGCCATTACATACCCCTTATATATGCACTGTTATAAATTACATATAAACAGCATGGAGTCATAACGTCAAGAGCAGAAAGAACATGGCAAAAATGCCACAACCAAAATAGCACAGCTGAAATAAGTCAGTGGGAAAACACTGACCAAACAAGCAACGTGCACAGCCCATTGACAAGAATTTGACTTTTATTTTTGAGGGGGCTTCACCCTTGATGTGGGGGCTTCACCCCACACACCCCAGACTTTACATAGCCAACCCGAGAAGTTGTGGATTTTGGGGATGGGAAAAAATGGAGGGGAAAAATTATTATTTTTTTTTATTTTGCAACACCAGGAGACCTGGAAGGAACCGGCAGTGGTCCCAGGTCTTTCGCCACTATGTGCTGGTGCCCTAGCCACTCCACCATGAGAGCGACTCTGCCAAACCCAGCAGCACGGTCTTCTTCAGCCCTTCCACTTCCTTCTGATTAGCAACAGGGGTAGCGGTAATTCCTACCAATACTATACCTCTGTTGCTGCAAATGTCTTCAGTGGTTTTGTAGCGCTCTTTTTCAGCAGCTGTATTAACCAGTATCCATATAAACAATTTCTGATAGAAAACCTTGATGACTTCCTATTGGCAGGTTCCTGGCAGTATGACAGGACCCTGTCAAGAAATGTAAGGCTTATGCTCGGAAGATTATGGCCATTTCTAGGCATGTGACTGCTCATGCTCAGACGACAATTGTCGTTTTAGAAACACACTGTCAATTAATTAATGTATTCCTATAATGTTCGCTACAATAGGATAACTTTGTTCTGAAGTAGGTCTTACAGGCCCCATAGCACAAGTATTCCTTACAAAGTTACACTTAATGGGCCCCTATTCGAATGTGCGAGAAAGGCACGCAGAAATGAGCCATACGTGATGCGTAGGGGCTGCAGCGTGCAGGAACAGGCAAGACGCGAAGCGGCACCAACTAATACATGAAATGCACAGGCCCTGTGTGCAGATCTGTGGATGAGTGAGCACACTGCAGGCCACGGAGGCTGCCACCAGCAACATGGCCCGCTATCTGACCCTGCCATATAAGGAAAGACTCCCCACCCACTGCACATACAAACATAGAAACATAGACTTTGGCGGCAGATAAGGACCGCTAGGCCCATCTAGTCTGCCATTTCCCTACCTACAGGATAGGCCGCAGATCCTATTTAACCAACAGCCTATATCTTCCTCCCACAAGAATTGCCTTATGTCTGTCCCTGCATTCTTGAATTCTCCACAGTTTGACTCCCACAGCTTCCTCAGGAAGGCTGTTCCATGCATCCACTACCATCTCTGAAATAATACTTCCTCACATTGCCCCTGAACCGCCCTCCTTCTATCTTTAAATTGTGTCCCCTTGTTCTTGCAAGTCTGTTTTTCTGAAAGATGCTACCCTCTTGGACTTTGTTGATTCCTTGAGGTACTTGAAAGTTTATATCATGTCCCCTCTCCCTCTTTCCTCAAGGGTATACATATTAAGCTCCTTTAGTCTCTCCTCATCGGCTTCTCTTGCAGACCCTGCACCATTTAGTTGCCCTCCTCTGGACTGCCTCTATCCTGTCTATGTCCTTGCGGAGATGGGGTCTCCAGAACTGGACACAGTATTCCAGATGGGGTCTCACCAACTGTCTGTACAGAGGGATAACAACTTCCTGCTTTCTGCTGCTGATGCCTCTCCCTATACATCCCAGTACCCCCGGCCTCCCTACTGCCTTCTCCACTTGCTAACCTTAAGATCATCTGATATGATTACCCCAGGTCCCTTTCCTGTTTTGTTGTTGTTACTACCTCCCACCCATTGTGTATTCTTCCCCAGGGTTCTTGTTTCCCAGGTGCATTATTTTGCACTTTTGCATTGAATCCTAGCTGCCATCGTCAGACCATTCCTCTAACCTTGCCAAGTCCCTTTTCATCCTTTCCACGCCCTTGTGTATCAACCCTGTTGCAGATCTTTGTGTCATCTGCAAAGGCATACTTTCCTTCCAGTCCTCTGCAATGCCACTGATGAAGACATTAAAAAGACTGGACCCAATACTGAACCTCGCTTTCCCCACTAGTAACCGCCTCTTTCTTCAGAGTGGACTCCATTTACAATTACCTTCTGTGTCCTGTTGTCCAGCCAATGTTTTGCCCAGGCTACCACCTGGGACCCACTCCCAGGCTGGTTAATTTGACTAATAACTTTTTGTGTGGGACTGTGTCAAATGCCTTGCTAAAGTCTAGGTAGGCCATGTCCACAGCCCCTCCCTGGTCTACTACTTTGGTCACCCAGTCAAAGAAATCTATTAGATTCGTCTGACATGACCTTCCGCTGTGAACCCATGCTGCCTTGGATCCTGTGCTCCACTGACCTCTAAGTACTCAACTATTCTTTCCTTCAGAAGTGACTCCATCACTTTCCCTACCACAGAGTCAGACTGACAGGTCTGTAGTTTCCTGCCTCTGTCTTGGTCCCACTTTTGTGAAGGAATCACATCCGCCTTCCTCCAGTCCTCGGGTACCACACCATCCTCCCATGATTTATTAAAAAGAGTAGCCAGTGGTTTCACTAGTTCCTTCCTTATTTCTTTAGAATTCTGGGGTGAATTCCATCAAGACCCATTGCTTTGTCCACCTTCAGTTTTAGGAGTTCTTGCAGAACCCTTTCTTCTGTGAAAGGACTGGGATCGACCCCCTATCAAGAGTGCTTCTGTTAATTGGATTAAGCACTTCCTCCTCCTCTTTTGTGAATACTGCAGAAATATTCGTTCAGTATTCCTGCTTTTTCACTGTCCCCTCTGCCCACCCACCGTTTATTCTATTCAGCCTCACTATCCCTCCCTTTGTCTTTCTCGCTCGCTGATGTACCTATAAAAGGTTTTATCCTCTTCTTAACTGAGTTGGCTATCTTTTCCTCAGTTTGGGCCTTTGCTATTCTGACTTCACTCCCTGCTTCTTTCTGCCTTAACTGGTACAGCTCTCTGTCCTGCTTCTTCTGTGTTTCCTTATACTTCTGGAATGCTATCTTTTCTTCCTGACTTTCACAGCCACCTCTCTTGAGAACCATAGTGGCTTTTTCTTTCGTTTTGATTTGTTTATTTGTTTCACACAAAGGCTTGTTGCCTCTGTGATGGCAGTTTTGATAATTCCCCATTGTTGCTCCACACCTCCTTCTAGCCTGTTTGCTAGTGCTTTTCTGAAGCACTCTCCATCTTGCCAAAGTCAGCCCTCCTAAAGTCCAGTACCTCTACTCTTTTGTATGGCTTGACTCTGTAGCTGAGTTTAATGTGAACCACACTGTTTGATGGTCACTTGTCCCCAGATGGCAACCCACTTTTAGATCTGAGATCCTCTCACTGCCCCCGCTTGAGAGTATGAGGTCTAAGATTGCTCCCTCACGAGTGGGTTCCAAACTAGCTGTCTAATGCCTGCCACCTGCAGGTGCCAAGAATGGCTCCTGTTTGGGATGTCGCTGCAGCAAATGTGCTCCAGTTAACATCTGGCATATTCAGGTCTCCCATCAACAGTATCTTCCCTTTCTCTGCCATTCTAAGAATACCTTCCATCATATCCTTGTCCATTCCTTCCCCTGACATGGGGTCTGTACACAACCCCTGTGCGGATTGTGGTGCCCTTTCCAGTCTCCAAGGTGACCCACAGTGCCTCCTCTCCTCCCTGTTTACTCTTTTGTTCAGTTGCTTTTATCCCTTCCTTTACATAGAGAGCTACTCCTCCCCTCTTCTCCCTGCCTGTCTCTCCTGTAGGTTATGTACCCTGGTATGTTAACATCCCAGTCATGGTTCTCTGTGTACCATGTTTCTGTGACTGCTACGATATCCAGGCATCCCTCTTCCACTAAGGCCACCAGCTCAGGGAGCTTGTTGCCCAGACTACGGGCATTGGTACTCATTACCTCCATTTCCTGATGGCCTTACCCCTTTTGCCCCATCCTGTCCTTCTTGCCTTTGTCACTTTCTCCATTTACCCCTGCCCTTCTCCCATCGACACCTCCATGTTGGTGTTTGCCACACTTACTACCGTGATTGTTTGGGGGCTAGATTTTCCTGCCCTTTCCAGTGCCTCCCCTTGGCTAGTTTAAAAGCTTGCCAATGAAGGCATTTAAACCTATCACCTAGGATACTGGTTCCCTCCCGGACAGATGCAGCCCATCATGCCAGTATAGGCTTGTATCACTCCAGGTGGACCCCCAGTCCCCAATGAAGCCAAATCCTGAGCTCCCACCAGTTTTCAACCACTGATTGAATCCCATGATACGAACACCCTAGCCTCTCCTATGCTCATAGATGGGTAGCACCTCCGAGAAGGTTACCGTATGCTACTTGACTAAGGCCCTCCCAATCCACAAACTCTTCCTGCACTTCTAATCCCTTTTAGCCAGGTCATTTGTCCCTATGGACAATGACATCCAGCTCCCTCCCTGTGCAGCTGTCTGCAATCCTGAGGATTCGCCTCCCTGTCCCTCCAAGCCATGGTGTCAGGCAGGCACCTTACCTCCTCTCCCTTCCTTGCCCAGTTCTACCTTCCTAACAATGGAGTCCCCCACCAGGAGTTGTTTCTTCCCCTGCAGGGTCCCCTGCCACCCTCCTGTGGGTCTCCTTTGTGGAGGTTCCCACATCCTCCTTGGTCTCCACTGTAGGTGCCTCCATAGAGGAACCACACTTTGCCAGAATGGCATAGGAATTGTGGAGAGGTACAACTGGAGGGATGTGCCTCTGTTCCACCACCCTCACCCTCCCTGAGCCCACTGTGGTCCAACCGCTCTTCTTTCTTGGCAACCTCTGAGGCAACGGCAGTGGCACTGGTGGTCCCTGGATGGAAGAGGAGGTCCCACAAATCCTGGCCAACTCCAGCCTGGAGATGAGCAACCTCCTCCTCAGCCCAGAGAGGTGCCTGCAGATGGAACAACACCGCATCCTCCAGAACATCTCCCGGAAGACTGCTGCTCCACAGCCACTGCACTGCACCACTCAATCATGTCTTATTTCTGGCCCTTAACTGTTTGCAATCCTTACTCTTTCCTCTGTTTTTTTTTCTCTCTCCTTACTTTCTGCCTGTGTGCCCTTTAAGCTCCTGATTGTCCTGTTCTGAGACAAGAATATCCTATATTTCTCAGTAGACCGCTTCTTGTTCAGAGGCAGACCTCCAGCAGCTAGAGGGGCCGGAGAGCTGCTCTTGCCCTTCTAGGATGGTGGGTCCTTGGTGGTTCTGTGATCACTCACTTCCTGCCCCTAAACAGGAAGTTCCTGTTGTCAGTCAAATCCTGTGCCTATAAAAATAGAACTAGCTTTGGCTGGGGGGGGGAGGGAGGAAGGAGGGCAATATAGTCCCAGTAGAGAAGTTCAGTCACACAGCAGTCCTTTCTCCTGGAGTCTTCTGCCAAGCTATTAGCAGAATCTTTCTAAGGCAGTCTTTAAATGTAGCTTCCTTTTAGCTAAGCCACTCCCCCTACTTACCAGATTTTTCTACAAGTAATTTAAACCTCACAACAGTTAAGTCCTTTCAGTCACCTGAGATTTACACCTAGATGACTTTTCAGTTACCCATTCAGTTCAGTTAACCCAAACACACACTTTTTTTGTTTTGTTTTGTATGTTAGTTTTTTACCCTAAATTAAAGGTCTAAATACAAAAGTTCTTCTACTTTAGTCCCAGCAGAAGTTCAGTCACACAGCAGTCCTTTCTCCTGGAGTCTTCTGCCAAGCTATTAGCAGAATCTTTCTAAGGCAGTCTTTAAATGTAGCTTCCTTCTAGCTAAGCCACTTCCCTACTTACTGATCTTTACAAGTAATTTAAACCTCACAACAGTTAAGTCCTTTCAGTCACCTGAGATTTAACCTAGATGACTTTTCAGTTACCCATTCAGTTCAGTTAACCCAAACACACTTTTGTTTGTTTTGTTTTGTATGTTAGTTTTTTTACCTAAATTAAAGGTCTAAATACAAAGTTCTTCTACTTTAGTCCCAGCAGAAGTTCAGTCACACAGCAGTCCTTTCTCCTGGAGTCTTCTGCCAAGCTATTAGCAGAATCTTTCTAAGGCAGTCTTTAAATGTAGCTTCCTTCTAGCTAAGCCACCCCCTACTTACCAGATCTTTCTACAAGTAATTTAAACCTCACAACAGTTAGGTCCTTTCAGTCACTGAGATTTACACCTAGATGACTTTTCAGTTACCCATTCAGTTCAGTTAGCCCAAACACACACTTTTTTGTTTTGTTTTGTATGTTAGTTTTTTACCCTAAATTAAAGGTCTAAATACAAAAGTTCTTCTACTTTAGTCCCAGCAGAAGTTCAGTCACACAGCAGTCCTTTCTCCTGGAGTCTTCTGCCAAGCTAGGTGTGAAGTGAATGCGGATCACAGAGCTGATGGAGGAATGATGGCAGTTTGGAGAGAGATGCAGAGATGGGCATGCAGGCACATACAGCGCCAGAGAACACCCACCAGCTAGTGGGGCAGGTGACCAGAGATGCACGTGGCATTGGTGTAGCCAGAACAAGAGCCTCCAACTTCATGGGGGCACAGGTGGTGACCATGGTGGTGGAGATTAGTGCCAACCATGACTGACTATATGGTGCGCTGGCCCATCCACCTCCGTGGACATGATGGTGCACCTGTGGCTGGAAGTGCAGGTGGCAGTGAATGCCAGAGAGCCGGACATGTACCATCACCACCATAAAGCACAAATGGCAGGATATGTGCATGTCTGTGGAGTGCAAGATGGTTAAGATGCGTGGGCACAAAAGGCACTGGTGGTTGCTCCCCTATCCAAGACAACCAGTTGACACCCATGGAGAGGATGGTGGCGGCACCCTCATGGCCATCAGTATCCATGGTGTGGCCGAGGCATCAACATACAAGCCAGTAGTAATGCACTAGATGGCACACCACAAACCAGTGGCACAAGTGCCTGGCAGCTGTGCCATCTAATGTCTATGCATTGTGCCAACAGAGCACACCAGGGAGAGTGGACAAGTAGGGAGAGCACCAGCAGGGAGCAGCTCATATCAGGCCCTGACAGACGGCTTGGGCAAGCAATGGAAGATGATGATGCAGGTGAGTATGGGGAGACATACAGCAGGTACACAGGCAGAAACATGACGCATCACCATAAACACCCCTTACGCCCCCAACAGGGCCAGAACAGCCAGCTGAGGAAGGGCAGCATGTGTCCGGGGACGACACCACCCATGCCATGGAGAGCGACGATGGGGACACACTGGTGGAGGAGGGACCAACGATATCCTGGGACACATGCTCCCCACACACACATTAGAGCAATCACTGCCTGAAGAGGCAGTCTGCAGCAGTGGTGCTGTACATGTGGGCAATGTTCCGTATCTGAGTAACATGGGCAGACCGCTGGATGTGCAGGGATGGACAGTGGAGACAAGGGTCCATCCAGCAGTCCCACCAGCTGTAGCTGGCCATCGTGGCCACCGTCATACTGGATGCTCAGTACAAAGAGCTGAAGCAGCTGGAGCATAGCAGGCTGGAGGCACAGTGCAGGCTCACAGAGGCCACTGTGGAGCTGACTGGCACAGTCTGTGCTATGGGACTCGATGTGACGAGATGGCACACGTGCAGGAGTATACTATGAAGCTGTTGACAGCATGAGCCCCCATCACCACACTGCCAACAATGCAGATGGAGATGGGAGCACTGGTGGAGATCGGCAATGCAGGGTCTGCACAATGACAGGGACATACCGGAGAACAGCACTGTGCAAGATCATTGCAGAGGATACCACACCCAGGATAAGCAGAGTAATGGTGCAACAGTCAGTGAGGGGCCTGTGGACACACTGGTGGGGGACACGCATGCAGGCTGCACCACGCACAGGGGCAGGGGTGGTAGGGCACTGGGTCCTGCACTCAGGTAGAAGACACAGTCCAGGCTGTGCGAGCAGGCTGCCCTGTACACGCCACCATGGCGTAGGGACACTGGGGTGATGCATTGTAGGAAGGCGCAGTACCAGGGCATGGGTGGGCCCCCTGGAGCCACACACACACACACACACACACACACACACACACACACATGGACGGACACAGGGATGCACATTGACTCACACAATGCCACACAGTGGTGGTGGTGGGCACACTCCATGGGCACAGGTGGGAATGCCCATGCAGTGGGGAGGCAGTCCCCTGTTTGGCTGGCTGCCTTGCCATGGTACAGGGGCTCAGCACAGTGGCCCATGTACCCTGTCACCAAATGCCAGCCAGGGTGAGCAGCACAGCACTGCAACTGCCTACCTGCACCCTCAGTCCCATGTCATCATGAGGCGCAATGTCAGCCATGCCTGAATATGCCATGCTGTGGCATGAACAGTTCAACAGACAACAGGCCATGCATACCCTATGATCACGGACGCTGGGCAATGGTGAGCACATAACTCCAACGCTACCATCTGAAGTGCCATTCATGACCCCGCATGTGCTGCATGACCAGCAGCCATGTCTTGCCCATGACATTGGTCATCCCCTGATGTCCTGGTGGCATGTCTGGAGGGTCATACTGTGGCATGGAAGGCCCCACCACACCGCCATGTTGTGGAGCATCACGCACACAGCAAAAACATGGCAGGCATGGGGTGGCAAGCATGATGGTGCCCCTGTGTGGTCGAGGCTGCTCCTCTGATGATGGACCACATACAGCAGTCTGAGCTGAAGGCCTCCTCCACCACATCCACTGGTGTCAGTAAGGGTGTCAACAGGTATGGCTATAGTGGGTATCCTCTGTCACCTGTGGGGAAAGGAGAACATGTCAGTGTGTGCTGTCGGTTGGACATTGCACCACCCACCCATGTGTTCACGGTGCATATCAAATAGCCATCCATCCAGGCATCCAGACCGGAGAAGTGTGCTGAGGTCTGAGGCATCCAGGATGTATGCATCATGGCACGACCCAGGAACCTGGCTCAGATGATTGTGAAGATGCCCGCTGTGTTGCATACCATCTAGCAACTGAGGCTGTGAAAGCCCATTCTGTTTCAATATGCCTCTTTGGGCACCGACGGCATTATGAAGGTGATATGGGTGCCATCCACAGCACCGAGCACATTCGGCATCCAATATGTGGCATAGAAGGCCTGTGTGATGGCATAGATCTCCCTGTCCATCACTGGGAAGTGTATGTAGTTGTGCGTGTGGTCAAGCAATGCGTTCATGACCTGTGCCAGGGCATGGGACAAAGATGACTGGTTAACCACAATGCCATTGCCCGCCATAAGCTGGACTGATCCTGTGGTATAGTAGGTGAGGTGCACATAACCTTCATCTCAATGGACGTAGTATGGGAACGCTGTGTCCTTGGGGACACCTCGCGGGACAAAGTTGTACAAGGCATAACAATGTGCTATCACATTCAAAAAATGCTCGACAGTGGGTGTCTCGAGCTCAATCGCTGGCCATGCACTGCCGGAACATGTGCTCCCATGGCTGCCACCTTCCTCCACCCACATGGTCAGCATGCTATAGGTGCACATAAAGGAGTAGTCCAGGACACATCACTGTGACATACTGTACACAGAGTTGCCGATGGATGGCATAGCAACACAGCGGCACCCATCTTATGCATCATGCATACATCCCACCATGTGCGCTGCCACATGCAGGATGCCATCTGCCCTTTGTGGCACACGCCAACACGCATGTGATCATCTGAACCACAGCCCGGCCTTGTGCCCGTGCACCCTGTGTGTCCAAGGTGTCTGGGGTGTCCATGTATGTGGCCTTATTGTGTACAGCACGGTCACACGGCCATGAGGGTGGATGTGCTATGCAGGTACGGCCTCAGTACCAGTGTCGGTGGTGTCCATATGCATCTGTGTGCATGTGGCAACACTGCATCTGTCCGGTGGCATGTCCAACCCCTACCACACAACACAAGTGCACCACAGCACATACCAGGCTCCTGCACGCCGTGCCCAGGTGTGGCACAGCACATTGCACCCATTCACACTGCGCCACGGGATGGCACCCTGCCCACAATGCCATGCATGCTGGGGCACAGCCCATGAGCTGCCCTACCACACAGGCATGGCTGCACACACATACACACGCATGCCATCCAGTCCCAATCCCCCTGTAGTGTGTTCTGACGGTGTCCATGGTCGTGCTGTGTGACTCAGCTGCACATACATGCACATGGGCCACCTGAGCTGTCACTCTGCAGTGGTGATGCTGGTGATTGGCTATGTGCCACTATGGTGGGCAGGGCCATGGTGCACGTGCACCAACACGCCTTGGTGGCTGGCACTTGTCACTCCATTTGGCACATGCACAGGTCACAGCACAGGAGGGTATATAAAGGCACTGACCACACATGTGATGAATGGTGTCAGTATGGAGCAACTGTCTCAGCAGGTATGAAGGGTGGCTGAGTGGGTCTACTGTGATAGCATGATACGGGGCCCTGTGGGAGGCACAGGGTCATGGGCCATTGAGTACCATTCGTATGTGTGTGTGTGTGTGTGTGTGTAGTGTTGTGATGTGGGTCATTGAATGTCACTGTGTACTATCTCTGTCCCTCTTGTGTCTCCTTCCCCCACCCATGCAGGATGTCATGGGTATGCCCTGTGTGCTGGAGCTGGCGAGGCAAGTGCAGGATGACAGTGCATCCATGAAGGTGGTGTACCCTTGGGGCTCTATTGCCGCACTGGTGGAGGAGGTGGCTGCGCTCACCTTTGGTGGACTGATGTGGAGGGCCAGCTTCCATTTCGAGGTGAGATGGGGCTGGCAGAGGAGTCACTGTGGCGGGTCATGGTGTCATCAAGGGTAAATGTTTTGCCTGTGTTGCACATAGTGTGTCGATAGGGCATGGAGAGAGTGGGGGCTCGGGGATTGCCAGTATGTCAGGGTCTGCCAACATGCTGTGTTGGGTACAGCAACAGTTTCAGCTCTGCGCAGTTGCCCCTGGTGTTGCCCACCATGACTTATGTGTGGTCACAGTGGCTCTCTGGAACACACTGGTGTGGGGCCTCTGTAGCATCACTGGTGTGTATGTGCTGGGTGGTGCTGGCCTCGGGCGGACATGGATGCCATACTGTGTATCCGGTGCAGTTCGGTGTGGGTGGGAGGCCGCCAGTCTCTCTGTGCTAACTGTCTCCTTTGTCTCCACAATGATACAGGGGTTCTTTGTGGAGGATGTTACTCTTCCACATGCCATGGCCAGGAGGACAGTGGAGGATGTGGAGAGCACTAGCAGTAAGGAGTCTGTGGATGGTGGTTCATGCCAGAGGTGTCCGGGGACTGTAGTGGAGCCAGTGGCTGTCATGCCCCCACTGGTGGAGGCCCCATGGGGGCTTCTGCAGACTGAGGGTGGGCGGGGCCCTGCTGTTTATGCTGGTGGGGACACTGTAGTGGGGTGGGGTTGATGTGAGCAGATTGTGGCCTGCTGTATTACATGGGTCTTGTACTTCACCTGCTGCATTCTGCACTGATTTAGTAAACCTTCTGTTGTCATATCTCCATGTGTGCTCATTGTCTCGTGTGGGTAGGCTGTGCATGTGTCGTCTTTTGGCTGGGTGTGGCTGTGCAGGTGGGTTGATGGTGGACAGTGGCGGGGGTGGCTGTTTGTCCTTCCTGCCATTGAGTGCGCATGGCTGGGGCAGCTGCCCTACACCTGTGTCCGACTGTGTGTATGGGCATTGGTCATCTGTGCCAGCATGGGGGCCCCTGTCAGTGGGCACTGATGTGCATCCCCTTGTCATGCTGCTGTGGCTTGCTGGGTGGGCACAGCCATGGGAGTGACACATCATTGTGCCACCTGCGGTGCACCGCATGGCCCACTGTGGTGGCCTGTGTGCAGCAGGCTGTCCATGACTCCCTGTGTTGGTATGCCTGGATGGCCCTGGGGCCGTGCCTGCTGTGTCCCATGGTGGATGGGTTCCTACGGTGCCACGCATGGGTGCAGCATGCCCCTCGCATGCTGATGTGTCTCTGTCCCATTGGCATGGCGCTGTCCTACTGCTGGTGTATCCACTTACGCGGTGGCTTACTGCAGCTCCTGGCCAGGTGTATGTTTGTGTGGCCTGTGCACAGTGTGTAGCATACCTCGCATGTCCATGCATGTGCTGAGCATGTTTGATGTGCTTGTTACGTGCATGCCCCTGCATACCCATCGTGCTACCACCCTGTGTGGTGCATGCCGAGGCCCTGTGCAATGGCTTGCATGCACATTGTGCATACTGCCACTGGGTTGCGATGTATGCGACGTGTTTATGCACTGGTGCATTATGAATGCACCAATGTGAGGTCGCGCTGGCATTGTGCATAGGGTCCACTGTTATTTAGGTGTATTGTCCAGATAGAGGTCAGCAATACAATCTAAAAACATGTGAAATATCTAGTCAACCAGTGAGGATCTGGAAAATGGGTCATTCTCTAATAAAAGTCTATCAAAAGTGTGTTAAATTTGTTGTCTAGAGTTCCTTGCATAATACTGTTAATTAACCAAACTGCGTTTCCCTTGAGACCAGAATTTGTTTAAAGTAATTCACTTGTGCAGCAGGCAGCTATGTATAGAGTAAGTAGTGCAGTTGGTTGCTTGGAGTTTTGTGCTTTTGCAACATATGGATTGCAAACCTGAGTGGCTTGTGGTGTATGTGGCATTCATGCTCTTTTTTTCCTGTTGAATTACCTTCCATTTGGGGTATTGGAGGCATGGAAAACCTCTTGAGAAAGGTTCCATCCCTAGTGATGCCACAGAGCACAGTCTGTTGGCTAAAAGTACCTTAGGGAAGAAGCCCAGAAGGAGAAATGTGAACTGCTAGAGGAGAGGGGAGAGAATGGTTAGAGCAAGCAAATAAGCATCCAGATGACACTTGGGGCATGCACATTTAAGTAGCGCTCAGTGTGCAGGGGCATGGTGCATGTCATCCACTGCCCCACTGAACCCCAGACATTGCTTTGCTATTCATTGGCGCAGCAGCAACTATGTATGGAGCGAGTAGTGAATTGATTGCTTGGAGTATTGTGCTTGTGTAACGATGGATTGCAAGCCTGAGTGGTTTGTACTGCACGCCGGCCTTTCACACTTTCTGTTCCTGATGAACTACCACCTTTTGGGGTACTAGAGGCATGGAAACCCTCTTGAGGAGGGTTCCAACCTAGAAGTACCACTCAACAAAGATGGAGGGAAGACCATGAAACAAAACAAGCAATGAAGAAAGTGGCCACCATCAAGATCCTACCCCAGCTAGTGGAAGAAACCTAACTACACCCTAGGAAGCTCATTTTATGACCACCAACACAGTGGAGGGAAAGACCCCACTGTGGAGAAACCTCTGGGGATCCAGGCTTCAGGTCATCATCCTCCTGGCATTAGGCAAACTATTACTGACCTAGGCATCAGCTGGGCCTGCAAAAAAAACACTGCATACTAAAGATGTGAGCTTCTTTCCAACAGAAGTCTTTCACCACTTAGGGTTGAAGGTTTGCTGTCTCGGGCATGGCTGAAGCCATGCCAAGGAACATTAGGGGTTCAAACTCCCAACAAAAGGAGATGATAAGAAACAACTGCTTCAGGCCTGGCAGCCCAAAACTGCTCTGACAGGGCTCATTGATATAGGAAACAGATACCTTGAGGGGGTCAGGTGGAGGCGGCATGAAGCCAGTGAGATGAAAGCATCCTGATAGTTGCAGCACAAAGCCAGAAGGTGAAAGTGTACTGAACATAATAGTACAGAGCTAGAGAGGTGAAAGCATACTGTGCCCTAGAGGAACTGAGAGTGGTGTATGCCCAATGAAGGAGGGTATGTCCCCATTGATGGTGGTGAAGCATTTGCATGAAGTCATTATTATTAGAATAGGAATGGTAGACGGTAAGGGTAAAGGTGAGACCCAAGGAGAAGGAAGAACACAACCTGGGCTGTCTGGTTGATGGGAGTTATGGAGCAGCAGAGTGCAGGCTCGAGGATGCCTGGCGGACTGTGCCCATGATGGGCAAGATGGGTAAACCCCAAGCTAAAAGGCAGCAGAAGCCCAAATCAAAACACAGGTGGTGAAGACAGCCACAGCCCTGGCCATAGTCAGGCAGCAGGGACCCAGAGACAGAAGCACAGCAAGTAACTCAGACCGAGGAGGGGTGTAAATCACCCAACCATGACAGCAGAAGGGAAATGAAACCAGCAGGGAGAGAGCCAGCACCCCAGACTAGGCAGGAGGTAGGACAAACAGATTGCAGAGGAGCTTGCAGCACAGGCAACCCAGGAAGACAGTGACTGGAAGCAACCTGGGCCAACAGGGTCAAGGCAGCAGGGTGATGGGCAAGGAAGAGTTAAGGCAGCAGACCAGCATGGCACAGAGGCAGGAAACTTGGCTGGGACCCACCACCTGGCTTCAGGAGAGAACTAGAGTGTGAAGGAAAGGAACACCGACTAATGGGTGGTGCCAATGAACCTGAAGCAGTCAGGCAGAAGTGCCACAGCAGGCTCTGGAACTGGGTGGCCAGCACTGCACACCAAGGAAAGGAACACCAAGCAACTTGAACGAGAAGGCTGCCCCAGGCAGGGCCACATGGCAAGGTAAGGAGGACAGAGAGGGTGAACAGGAAGCCAGTAGCTACGTGGATGCTGCAAGCAAATGATTGTCCTGAGGATGCTTGGAGGAAAGCACATTCAAGTAGCACTCAAGGGTGTGGTGCATGTCACCAGCTGCCCCACTGAACCCCAGGCCTTGCCTTGCCAATGCTTAGCTGACAGAAAAATTATAGCAAAGAAATATGCAATCAAAATGGTTTGAAGTATATTTCAACTTGAAAACGAAAAGCTTTTCTTTATGAAAAATTTACCATGGCACAACATAGAACAACACAGTGCTGTGAATGGAACAAATGTTAAATAATGATACAATAATTTTTGATCTTTCTGTTTTATTGTATTTATCTGCTACAGTTTTCAGTCTATACCATATCAGTGGAGAAAGACACAAATCCAAGTGTTTAATGTAGATAGATATCTATAGACAGACTGACTAATGGCCTGATCCACAGAAAAGCACGGAGTCCACGTTTAATGCATGCACATGGCTACATGGTGTGCACAGTCCACACAAGTGGTGCAATCCACACAGGCCAGGGCATAACCAACAAGTGTGGGTGGCACTGTGTGAGGGCATGTAGGCACCGGCCCAGCATCCATGTGGGACTGTACATATCCATTGCATACCGATTGACCCTTCCTCGTTATATAAGAAAGAAACAAAACCATCACTGAAGAGTAGGTGAAAACATCTTTGTTTCCAGGCTTGCCAAAACAGCTCAGTAGAATAAAACCTCGACAAGTTTCACTCAAAAGCTTGATCAGGAGGATCTCTGATGATGCTCCTTGAGCGAACCGGTCGAGGTTTTGTTCTTCACTGAGCTGTTTTGGCAATCCTGGAAATAAAGACGTTCACCTACTCTTCAGTGCTGGTTTTGTTTTCTTGCTGATCTTTGCCCCACTGAGCACGAAGAGTGTGTGGGCGGAACTTGCTTGCTAGTCTTGCCATATAAGGCAATGCCAACCCTCAAGGACCACTACACAGAAATGTTGACTGAAGACAGAACAGGTGCGGTGCACAGAGAATGGCATAATGTCACCACCGCAGCACAGTTGCCTGCGGAGGGGGTCCAGGACTGGAAACTGCATGGCCATGGGATAGGGATGCTGGCAACCATGGTGTTGTGGTCTGTGGTCACTGTACCAGGCCATGGACACCCAATTTTATGGCTGCAGAGACCGCAGCAGAGGTGTGGACAACCTGACACCTGTACACCGCTATGCAGCATGAGCACAGACACATGGCACAGCAGGGGATGAAAGCCAACCAGAAGTGTTGCCAGGAGGGACACCGATTCCCTGGATGGTACATCATGGACCCCCGTGCATGCCACCCAAGCAGCTGTCCCTGCATGGTATGTATGCTGAGTTCCATGAACTGGAACATCAGTGGATCTGACAGACAAGAACTGACCACAGACACCTACGGTGTATGCGCTACAATGTGGATGACCTGTGCATGGAGGCTGTGGGTATGGTGAGCTAGTGGGCATCCACTGGTTCTGGATGGTGGCCTTGACTGCCTAGCTGATGCCCTTGGATAGGGCCTCGACACCCTGACACAGGTGGTACTGGCAAGCCACAGCCTACAGGCATCCCTCCCACAGACATCCCACCTTGGTCTGACCCTATGTAAACAGCACAATGGATGGGAAGGTTGGCATCCATGAAGGCACCCAGTCTTGGCCCATGAGGTAACAGAAACCCTGTCACTGCCCCTAGCCACAGGGAAATTGTTGGCCAAGACACAGGGCAGCAGGCAACACAATGCACTCCTGCATAAGGATGCACTGCAGGAGTGAAACACCTGTTCCACAGGTTGTACATCACTGGGCACACAGCACACCATAGTAGACATTACTTATACTTGTATGCACACCACTGTATTGGAGTCCAGACACTCCAATCATGGACAGCTCTGCTCACAGAGAAATCCCCATCAGTGTGAGAAGCAGTTCTGCATGACCCATGCCCTATATGCATGCCGGTATCCAGTGAACAAGCCAACCGTGATTGAATGCTTTCAAAAAGGGTGACTCAGTCCACGACACCTGTATTCTGGGCTACCTGGCAGGGGTGGCGACTGGATACAGGGGTGGCCAGTACAGCGACAGGATGTTGCTATATGTATACACATGCATGGGGGAGGGACCACAACATGGGATGAGTAGAAGGGGTGGGAGGGTGTGTGGGGTGTAGTCGGCAGTCAGCTGCCAAGCTGGTCATGTGGTGTGGTGGGTAGGTGGAGGAGCTGGGGTTGGGAGGTTGCGGGTTCGGTTCTGGGCACGATAGTTTTGGTGTCAGGTCAGGGTTTTATTCTTTTAAGTTTACACCCCCAGACATGCACCCCCTAGTGTTGAGAATCCTTAAGTGGGGGGTGCGTGAGGTGAAGCCCCGTGAGGTGGGCGGTGCGGGGGCACAGCCTCGCATAACATAGAAAACCAGTCACCGGTTTTCTAGTTGCTGCAGTGTACATCACCGTAATTGATTTTGGCGATGTACACTCGCCCCAAACAGCGATTGCTATTCTCGATCCACTGTTATGACATAAAACCACGAATGCCCTGCCCAGTACCCCAGGGCATGTCTGCTGGCATGGCCTCCCAGTTGGTCATGTTGTCCCTCTATCACCGCTTGATCACCGGGAGGTGGTTCAACACCCTCAGGTACATGTAGGGATTCCAAACAACTGTATGCGGTGTAGCATGCAGCATGTGGTGAAGACCCTACACGCTTTGCTGGGAGAAAGCAACAGTGTTCCCCTGTTTTGGTCCAGGCACCAAAAGCCCATATTCAGCAGACAGAATACCCTCTTGATGATCTCCTTGTCTGGTGATGTGCCTCATTGTACCTCTACTCCACCTTGATCTGTGGCTGCAGGAATGGGAATATCAGGAATCTGTGTAGAGGGAGGACAGTTAATGTGCACCCATATGGGTCCAGCTGCCTGCCCTCTCTTCATGTCCACTTACTGATGAGGCACCCCTGGCTGGCTGACATTGCATGCAGTAGCACCCACAGTTCAGAGTTCTCCATTATGTAGCAGTTGTGTATTGATCTGGCTACCTGTCACAGACATGAGTAATTGCACCTACAGCATCCTACATGGCCTGCATGTTCATACTGTGATATAACTTGTGGTTCCTGTATGCCTCCACTGTCTGGGATAGGGCAATGAGCACCAAGTGTGTACAGTGAATGGAACTGAAGGTATTGGGCATGCAGCCCACCACAGAATGCCACCTTAGTCTTCCTTGGTCCTGCTCAGTTCACGAGAACCTAATATAGTCACTTCAGTGTTCCAGTTGTGCATCTGTCACCTGCCAGAGGTGCCTGCTAATGGATGACTGGTTTATATTAGTCACAACCCTATCATATATTGGAAGGTATCTGTTCTGTTGTATACCAAGCCCATTAAAACTCATGCCCTGATCTCAAGTGCATGGCTGCCGCATGTTCTAATCTACAGCAGGGGCCCAGCAGCTGGCACAGCTCCTATTGTTGCCATATTGAAGCACTGCCGCTTTCTTAGCATAGCTGTGTATGTCCTTGGCTGGTATATTTATTTGTGGTGTACATGGTGCCTACAGCGCTTCCCACCTTGTGGTGCATCTGTAGGGATACAATGTGCATCAGGATGCCATGGCATATTGCTGCACATCCCCTTACATGTGGACCTGCCCTGCAAAGTAGCACCTCCTGTGGGCCCCTTAAATTAAATGTCAGCTGTACACTCTCATGGCCAATTACTATCTGGCTGCCATTGGCCTATGTGGGCAGGTCCTATGGGTGTGACATTACAGTGCCACAGCAGGGCACACATATGTCTGAGAGGGATTTGGGGTTCTGCAGATCTAGTCAAGATGCTCTAGACTCAGCTGATGCAGCTGCAATCTACATGGGTGCCACTCTTTGCCTGTGTACTACTTTGTCTTATTCGCTCCCATGTCCCACAGTGTTCTGATAATGGGAGACTTCAACATACCAGATACAGATTGGTCAATACCAGCAGGAACATCTGCCAGAACTAGACTCATAGTGGATTCCCTGCAGGGGAGGGCCTCAAACAACTGGTACAGCAACCCACAAGAGACAGGGCTATCCTAGATCTAGTACTGACTAACAAAGAAGGGATCATAGATCTCCAGGTAGAAGGTCACCTGGAGCCAGTGACCATCACATGATATGGTTCAATTTGGCTACTACATCTAAATCATCCCATTCCAAGGCAAAAATATGGGACTTCAGAGGAGCTGACTTTGATAAGATGGCCAACAGAGTTAAGCTAGCCCTGAAAAGAAACACAGGTGAGGAGGTACAGGCAAAGTGGGCAAGCATTAAGGATACAATACTTGATGCAACATCCCATTGTGTTAGACAGAAAAGGAAGTGCAAAGAAGAAGGAAACCACTTTGGTTCTCAAATACAGTAGCAGAAAAGGTCAGAGCCAAAGGCTGGCCTTCAGGAAATATAAGGGAACACAGCGGGATGAAGATAGGGAGGCATACCAAACTGCCCTAAGGGAAGCAGGTAAGGCAGTAAGGCAGGCAAAGTCCCAAACTGAGGAAACACTAGCACGAACAGTAAAGAAGGTGACAAGACTTTCTATAGATACATTAGTGAAAGGAGAAAGTCCAGAGGGGTATTGCTAAGCTTAATGGAGAAAAGGGGCATGTGAGGAGGAGGACCCTGTAAAGGCATCTATCCTAAATAGATACTTTTGCTCAGTATTTACTGAAGAGAAGGTAGGGCAGGGCCCACAGCTCAGCATCATGGACACAGGGGAGGGAGGTGAGCACTACTCCCTTCACAAAAGAAAGGGTCCTACAAGAGCTTGCTAAGCTCAGTGTGGATAAGGCAATGGGACCTGATGGCATACATCCCAGGGTACTTAAGGAGCTAAAGGAGGAACTAGCAGAGCCATTAGCAGAATTGTTTAGTGAGTCTCTGAGCACAGGAGAGGTCCCAGAAGACTGGAGAAGGGCTCATGTGATCCCGCTCCACAAGAGTGGTAGCAGGAGGAGGCGGGGAACTACAGACCAGTCAGTCTTACCTCAGTAGTGGGCAAGATTATGGAGGCACTCCTTAAGGAAAGGATAGTGCAACACCTGGAATCCATAGGGGCACAGGATCCAAGACAGCATGGGTTTACAAAGGAAGGTCCTGTCAAACTAATCTCATAGATTTCTTTGACTGGGTAACCAGAGTGGTGGACCAAGGGAGCAGTTGATGTCGCCTACCTTGACTTCAGCAAAGCTTTTGACACTGTTCCACATAGAAGATTGATAAATAAGCTAGGTAGGCTCGGGGTGGGTCAGAAGTTGGTCAACTGGGTGGCAAACTGGTTGACTGGCAGAAAACAGAGAGTGGTGGTAAATGGTATACAGTCAGAAGAGATGCAAGTCACAAGTGGGTACCTCAGGGATCAGTCCTGGGGCCAGTCCTATTCAACATCTTCATTAGTGACCTCGCAGATGGACTAGAGGGTAAGACTTGTCTGTTTGCAGATGACACCAAGATCTGCAACAGAGTAGATGATCCAGATGGGGTGGGCAGAATGAGAAGAGATCTGGATAAACTAGCAAAATGGTCAGAAGAGTGGCAACTGGGATTTAATGCAAAGAAGTGCAAAATCATGCACATAGGAAGAGAAACCCTGAAGCCACTTATAGGCTGGGAGGAGTTGCTAGCAGTCACAAAGGAAGAAAGAGACTTGGGCATCATCATCACTGATGACCTAAAATCATCCAAACAGACCTCCAAAGCAGTAGGTAAGGCTAGGGGTGTTAGGGTGCATTAGTAGGGTATCACAAGTCGTAAGAGGGAGGTAATAACCTCTGTACAAGACACTGGTTAGGCCCCATCTGGAGTACTGCATGCAGTATTGGAGGCCACACCTTCACAAGGACATTAACCAAATTGAGGCAGTCCAGAGAAGGGCAACTAAAATGGTGCAGGGACTGCATCAGAAGACATATGAGGACAGATTAACGGAGCTCAATATGTATACCCTTGAGCAAAGGAGGGAGAGAGGTGATATGATCGAGACATTTAAACACCTTAAGGGCATAAACAAGGTGAAAGAGTCTAACATGTTTAAATATAAGAAAAATAGCAGGACAAGAGGACACAGCATGAGATTAGAGGGAGGCCGATTAAGGGGAATGTGAAGAAATTCTTTTTCACAGAAAGGGTGGTAGATGCATGGAATAGCTTACCACAAGAAGTGGTGGCTATGAATACAGTGCAGGGCTTCAAACAGGCATGGGATAGGCATAAGGGAGCAATACAAATGACTATGAATAGATAGGTCACTGACAGAGCAAAGGCCGATGGCACATTTATAAGGTAGAAAAGAAATGGGCAGACTGGATGGGCCTTTATGTCTTATCTGCCGTCAACTTCTATGTTTCTATGTTTCTATGATTGCTGCTCTTTATGTTGTTGCAGGGGTCACCAGATCCAATTGCCACACTAATGCTGTGGTGGAGGTGGCTGAGAAACCAAGGAATGCACTGTCCCCTATGACCACCACCTGAACCAGGATCCTGTAGAGTGGCCACAAATAGACAGAGGAGATGGCGATGGTGTGGCTGGTCCTGGACCAGTATAAAGGAGAAAGCTGGGCTGACATAGGATGGAGTTACTCGAGGATTCATACGGCCACATAAATACCACTGAGCTGGACAGGATGTATGTTGGTAGGAGCAGGGACATCAATGAGGAGCCTGGGTGTGGTGCACCACAGAGTGTGGCAGACACTGAGCATTACTGTGCCATGGTGTGAAGGAACATTCTGGCATGCAGGATTGACGATCTGTTGCTACTGAGTCTCCACTGCTTATTTCCCTGAGACATGTCCATGTTTTATTTCTGTACTCCACTAATATCCACCAGTGTCCTCCATTGTTTCTGGGGTGGGTGGGGGAGCCAGGTGTGTGTGGGTGCTGGGTACCAGGTTCGTGGTGGGCCATGGCTATAAGGTGGAGTGTGGGTGGACCCTGGTGAATTCCATGGTGGCATGGCACAGTGGCCACAATGTGTGCATCCTTGTATGCCTTGTGCTGCACGACTGCCTCCCTATACAGCAGTCCATCACCTGTGCAGTCAAGGGCCGTGCCTATGCCCCACGCAGTGCATCTAGGGGCTGTAGATCAGTGTTCCCCCTGGAGCAGGTGCATATAACTGACCATGCACTATGTATGTGCTGCATGGCTCCAGCATGCAGATGCCTCCATAGTTGGGCTGCAAACCCTGGATTGGTGTGTGTGTGTGTGTGTGTGTGTGTGTGTGTGTGTGGGGGAGGGTACATAAAATGTTTAATGTGTATCACCCTGCACTACTCTTGCATGGCTGCATAGGGAAGCTGCACCTTTGTAGATCAGGACCTGACTGACACATCATATATATATAGATATATATTATAGGGTTGCAGTAGTGCCCTTAGAGTTAGGGCTGAGTAGCCTGTGCATTGTTAACCCCTAACTTTGCACATTAATATCTTTGTTCCATTTCACGGAATGAACTAAAATGCTCAGGGTTCAACTGTAACATTGTTTTACTAGCCCTGAACCTAGTGCAAATTGGCTAGGGCTAGTGCAGCTAACCCTCTACTTGTCCGTCCTGGACTACTGCAGGTTTTTCATGGCTGTTAATGATGTTGAAAAAGTCTCTACTTTAGCAGACTGTAGTCCTTTTGCTAATCTCCTTAGTGTTCCAGGTGGCCTGGTGTGATTAACAGCTTATTAAGAGCTGCAATTATCTGGCAGTTTAAGAGGGGATCCAACAAAAGACTCAATGTGAGTCATTATCACTCAATTGTTAGGACATTCAGCTAGTGTGCATGCTCTGATCAATGGCAGAGTGCTGTTAAGTAACTAGCTTCCAGTTTGCTGAACTAGTGTTTGATTAGTCCCACAATATTAAAACCAGTGTGCCTCATTTCCCAACTTTTAAGTGCCTGTATCCAACACTGCAGGGACAGAATGCTATCATGTATACACGGTATGCCCAGCCAGGTGGTCTGTCCACTCTATACTTTCTCTGGACAGCACTGCAGACTAGGCTCTGAAGTGGCCACCCATAGACCCATAGCTGCCATTACTGACTGGTGTATGGTTCACAGCTCCTCTTAATGGATCACACCAGTCAATGCTATCAATGCAGTACCACCCAGTATGAAATTTCATTCTAAAACAATGCTTTGGAGCATGTATGGTACAAAGCAAAACCTTAGTAAAATATATAATTTGAATGGTTTAAATAGGCATTCCTGGTATGCATAGATCATCCTATATAGAAAGAGGTAGTACAGCATCATGCCTGTATACTGCTCCCCTTTAGCTGATGAAAGGACACTGTTATGAAAAATCTGTTTTTGTTAGGGCAGAGCATGTTAAATCAATATTTTTTGCCTGGTATATATAAACAGACATGTCAAAGTTTCTTACAACCCAGCCCCTGTGTTTGTTTAACTCTCTCCAAAGAAATCCTAGAACTGCCCTGGCTCACTTCATGGTAAGAAAACTTCCAGAAGTGCAGTTCTGGTTAATCACAGGGTGGGGATGAGAGTGTTTCTCTGCCTGATTCTGTACATTGCCCTGCAGGTCAGGGTGGAGCTTTGGTGACGTACATGATGATGTTGGCTATTGTGTGTGCAGAGCTAGAGCTGCCTGATTGAACATTTGCTATTATGGTATTCTCTGTTTGGCGGGAGGGGTGAAGAAAGAGGAAGCAAGGGCACATGGTAAAAAACAAAACAATGGGGGTACACACTGCATGTGATTGGACTGCAGTCTTTTATTTTTTTTGTGGGCAGAAAGCAATGTGGGAGCAGGATAAATATGCAATAATCAGAGTATTTCTTGGCTTGCATTTTTCCTGTATAACCGATCAAAATTGACAATTATTATTGTGGGCTAGTGCAACCATCTGCGGGCTAGTGCAATTTTAATCAACTTGTCTGGCTGGCTAGTGCAAAAAAGTTAAGGTTGACCCCTGAAAATGCTACATGTGTTGTGTACGAGGCAAGGTCTTGATGTGTGGACATTTTGTGACAGTAGCTTGAGAGCATTCTAAGATCTGTAGCTGTCATTTTGGAAAAACTTTTTCCTATACTTAACATGTTTTTTTTGCTCTCCCTACGGCCTACATGGAATATATTTTTCCCCAAACTTGCAGGGGGCATGTGTCATGTCCTAAGGCAGTGCCTTTGGCAGGTCTGGTGTAAAATATTAAAGGGTTCCAGAGTTATAAGCTTCAAATTGTAATGGTTTCCAACCTACACATGCAATAGAGTGTTTGAGATAACATTCTGCAGCGAAAGCAAAAATTTGATGCCACAAAGCGTGTTTTTGATTTAGCACCACTTGCTTGGCAGAGCACCAAACATTTTTGTGATGTGCCAACCACCATCTTCTTGATTTTTTTCCATGAACTAACAAACGCGCAAAATACATAAAATGTTGATAAGTGAACAAACATCAGAACCTAGCTAAACAGGACCCGTCTAGCTAGAGTCTGATGTTTGTTTCTAGAACATTATGGCCACAAATACCTTTTCTGGGCACCCAAATCCTGGGTGCACAGCTTAGTGAGATAAGGCCTCCGCGTTCTCTGTATGAGAACAGTGGGAATTTCTTCACTTCTGCAGCCGCAGCTGAATTCATGCTGCCAGCTGCAGTGTGAGCTGAGCTGTGGTTTACCTGGTGTTTGGTGGTGCCCCTCCACACTCTATTGCCGTTATTGGCAATTTTTCATGTTGCCCTGGTGTCTACTGGCACCCCACCCTTCCAATCACTGTCCCTTAATAATATAAAATTTCCTGGTGTCTAGTGGCATCATCCAACCCACCAATCATCCCTGTAAATAAATAAATATCTTCCCTGGTGCCTAGTGGCACCCCCACCTGCCAATCACCATTTCCTGATTTCTTTGGTGTCTAGTGGCACTCCCCACCTGCCAATCACTGTCCTTGTCATTAATGTATATATTCTCTGGTGTCTGGTGGCACCTCACCCTCCCATTTCTGGCACAACCTGAAATGAAGAAACAGTTCCTCAATTTTTTTTGTTTTGTTTACGAAACCTGTGGAAAAGAAAGGGTCCCTTGCCGATCAGCCTCACCACCCCCACCTCCGCTCAGCACACACCACCGCACATACCCTGTACACCACCCCCACAGCCTCACTCACCTGAACAGGTCCCAGGTTCAAGACCCAGTCTCCGATCGAAGACACGTCTTGCTGCTGAAACCAACTACTGTGACACGAGAAACTAAGGTAAATGCGGTTCAGTGTATTTCAAATGGGGTTTCAACTTTTATGCATAACGTAGACATTTTTGACATTTTGACCCTAAATTTTGAACATGGCGTTTGGAACCCCTTCCTACCATGAACAATATGACTGTCATTATGCAACTCCGCCCGAAGGTGATTTCACAGTTGCTTGGTGAATTCACCTTTAGGTCGGGATTTGAAATTTTCCTGCCTTGTTTGTGAGGTGGGGTCATAAAGGTTATGTTGAAGATTTGGAGTCAAAATATGCATAAATGGTAAAGTTATGACCATTTGTTATAGTTTCGCTAGGCAACGCTCATAACTTTGGAAAGTTTAAATATTTTGACCCAGATTTTCAACACGGTCTTCTTATTATGCCACCTCATGTATGACACAGCTGTCATTTTTCAAATGTGTTTTTGCACCTGTGGTGTGGAATGGCATTCCAGCTCATCAGAATTGCATTTTGGCTGGGATTGAAAATGTTCTATACTGGGTACATGAGGTGGGCTAATAAGATGGCTATGCTGACAATTTGGTCACTGTCATCCTATAAATAGAAGTACAGGGCCGGATGGGCCCTGTGGTTCTCCAGCTACATACATATACAGTACACATCTATGGAGGGATGGCCCTCTGCTCTCACAGGCAAATTAGGACACGATTATACTATCTCAGAAAGTAACTAAATAAATTGCAAAAACATTTGTCAATTCTCTAGTTAGATTAAAGCGACAGTGTAGGAATGTGATCTAGGGTTTCATTCCCAACACCCCACCTCAACCCGTACACACCAACAGGCACTGAGGTGTGATTGTGGTCATCAGGTCTAATGCTCATCCCATTCTCCCATACTGTACCCATCTCAGATTATTTACTCACAGAATAGGGTGAGCTGCTAGGGCTGATAAGCCCAAGGCAAACTCCTGACACCTGTTGGTGTGTGCAGGGTGGGTGGGGTGCTAAGGTAGGAAACTCCATGGGCCATGTTTCCTTACCTTATCACTTTAACCCTAACTAGAGTATTAATGAAGTTTCTGCAATTTATGTATATGAGAGAGAGAGAGAGTGCACAAGAGAGACTGACTGACACACATCATATAGTACATATATATATATATATATATATACACAAATATACATAGGTTGCTAAAACTACGGTAATGCAGAGATTATGTAAATGCAAAGCGCACAAAGACGGAAATGAAAATACATTAGGGATTTCAGTCTCCGGAGTATTTATAATCAGCAGTAGGGTCTTACTTGGGTTGTCAAAGCTAATGCCTCAACAAATACTTTTGCTCAGTATTTACCAAAGAGGACCCAAGGATGGCCCAGCCTTGAAAAACATAACACCCCAGGACCAGGGGTAGACATGAGCCCCTTTACAGAAGCCAAGTATGGAGGCACTAAATAAACTAAAAGCAGACAAAATCATGGGACCAGACGAGATGCACCCCAGAATCCCTAAGGAACTGGGGGCAGAATTAGCAGCCCTCTGGCACTTCTATTAATAAAATCCTTGAAGAGCGTGTGGTGCCTGAAGACTGGAAAAAGGCAATAGTGGTTCCATGTCACAAATCAGGCAGCTGCTAAGAGGCTAATAATTACAGACCAGTGAGCCTCACATCTATAGTAGGGAAACTAATGGAGACACTGCTCAAACAGAGGATCATAGCATTCCTTGAAACTAGCGGCCAACAAGACCCTAAACAGCATGGTTTCACAGCAGGTAGGTCATTCCAGACAAATCTGCTCAAGTTTTTTAACTATGCTACAAAAATATTGGACGATGGTGGGGCAGTAGATGTGTTCTACCTAGACTTTAGTAAGGCCTTCGACTCAGTTACACACAAAGGCTAGTAAAGAAGCTTGACCACACAGGGGTTGGTCCAGAAGCAGTCAGGTAAAACTGGTTACAAGGCAGAACCCAGAGGGTACAGGTTAATTGAATGCAATCAACGGAAGGCAGGGTGACCAGCAGGGTGCCCCAGGGCTCAGTGTTGGGGCCTCTGCTCAGTCATTTTTATAGCAGACATCGCTGATGGACTGAAGGGAAGGTGTCTGTTCGCAGATGACACTAAGATATGTAACAGGGTGGACACCTCAGAAGGAGTGAGCAAGATGGAAGCTGACCTCAAGAAAGTAGAAGCATGGTCTGGAGTGGCAGCTGAGATTTAACGCCAAAAGTGCAAGGTCATGCACATAGGAAAGAAAATCAAATAAAGGAGTATTACCTAGGAGGCGAAAGATCTGGCACCCTCAAACCAGGAATGAAACCTGGGAATCATAATCTCAGATGACATGAAGGTTAGTAAGCAATGTGAGAAGGCAACATTGAAGGCCAACAGAATGCTGGGCTGCGTTGGGAGGAATCACAAGCAGGAGAAGAGGTGGTACTACCATTGTATAGCTCGCTGGTCAAGCCTCACCTGAAATATGGAGTCCAACTCTGGAGGCCTCATCTCAGAAAGGACCTTGACTGGGTGGGAACAGTACAGAGAAAGGTGACAAAATGATTCAGGGTCTGCAGGACATGTCCTACGAGGAAAGACTTACAGAAACTGAATATGTACTCCTGGAGCAGAGAAGAGAGAGGGACATGATTGAAACATTCAAGTACATAAAGGCATTAAGATACAGGCACAGGAACTTTTTCACTTCAAGAAGGGCTCCAGGACCAGGGTAAATGACCTCAGGCTGCAAGGAGGAGGTTCTCTACCAACACCAGAAAGTTTTTCTTCACAGAAACAGTAGTGGACACCCAGAACAGCCTCCCCAAGAGGTTGTAGGAGGTCAACAGTGTGGGGAATTCAAGAATGCATGGGATAGACACAAGGAGCCCTGACTACAAAGGGCAACTAGAGTCAAAATAGGTCTAAAACAAATGGGCAGATTAGATGGACCTAGCAATCTCCTTCTACCATCAACTTCTATATTTCTAAAATGCTGCAAACAGAGCATGCACAAAGAGATGATCCAAACCAGCATCCTATAGGACTGGGTAGTTATTCTTTGCTAAAAGGTGCACTAAGGTTATTGGGAGATGGGTTAGTCAATACTCAGAAAACTGAAGCATGCAGCAGTATTAATGTCTAGATCGACTGCAGGGGATAGTCATACAGCATCACCATGTTTCATGGCAAATCTGAGCAGCAATATGAACGAAAGACAGACCTAAAAAGAAACATTTTCAGGTCCCAGGAACATTGCAGAGGGTTGTATAGTGACACATTACTCTGTGGGTGCCATTGTGAGGTGGCCGTGCATTTCATATTGTGCGCAACAAGATGTGCCCATCATAAATAGATGCATGCTTTTAACAGAATGGGAGTATAATGTATTTGGCAGTTTGAGATGGTTGCTGTGTAATGTATTTGGTGGTTTTTGACCATACTGACACAGCTGTGTCCTATAATGCAAAAAAGAAACAAAATACATTATACAGTAGTGAAGGTTGCACTATATAATGCAGCTGTCATTTGTTAAAGGACAGCTGTGCCGTATAGTGCAACCAGCTCTAAATCACCGAATCGTTATAGGCAAGCTTATTCCTCAGTTTGTGGTTAGGATTTTGAAGAGCACGGACATGTTCCAGTCCACAGAAGATGACAGCGCATTTACTTCCAAAGCTAAGTATTGGTAAGTGGTCGAAGTGTGGGGTGGTGGGCACCAGCGGGAGAGTCGGGATGGGGGGAGGAAATGGTGGCGACGCATAAAGGACTGTTTTCTTTATTTCAGGTTTAAATAAAATTGAAAAAAGACGCCGGGGACAGTTTCTTTTCACAGGTATACATATAAAATTTTTCCATATAGGTGTTTATCCTACTGCAGCAGATTGCAGCTGCTTGTCCACCAGCCCTACTGGACTGCAGGGTATTTCGGGTTCTTGAACATGATGTGTGTCCTGGCAGATCCCTGAGATGGCTCGAGGCATCATCCTGCTGCGCCCCCAGTTTTCCACATTTTGTTCCATCCTCAGTTACCTGGGCCCCAGACAGAGAGGTGCATGTGTGGAGGTGCATATGTGCCCTCTGCTCCAGTGACAGCCTCTTCCTCCCACCCCATTGGCCTAGTGCCCTGGCTCCTCAGCTTGCACTGCCCTGGCCTCCTCTGTGAGGCAGTCAAGAGCTGAAGGAAGCACAAATACCTTCCGAGAGAGAGCTGCCTCAGCAGGCAGCTCAATCCTGCAGTGCTCCCCCACCCATGCTGACCTCCAAAGGCCTGTACTCTTTCCGAACACGGGTCGAAGCATGGTGAGAGGTAAGGTGTCCAGTGCCTCAGCCCTCTGTATCACTGGGCCAGCTTATACATATAAATGTATCCGTTTTGGGACACTGGGACATTAAAATGCTGAGGGGCAGTCAGAAAATCAGTAAATAAATAATTAAACAAATACATGAATGAATACACTGGCACCAGGAATTGGAGCCCCTAGATGTGCAGATACAGTTGAAGGCACAACACAGTCAGGATGGTGGTGCTACAACACAGTAGCTCTGTCCCTGACCAATGGTGGTGACAGCAGCAGGGCTTGCACTACACAACACAGCTGTCATTTATTAAAGACAGCTGTGTCTTATAGTGCAAACTGCTGCTTTCACAAAATTCAGTTATGAATAGAACATTTATTTTTGAACTGCACATGCTCAGAAACTGAACATTTTATTAAATATTTTAAAACTACTTAGCAGCAGGACCTAAAAACCACAAAAGCATACATCTTGTACCAACCTCTATCAAACCTGACAGTTTCAGGTTTCAAAGCCTCCTATTTTTGAGTTATCAGGTGGCAAAAAGTCAAAACATTTTCAAAATTGAGACTTTGCATTTTGTGCACCTCTGTAACCTTTCTCTCCTGAACTAATCTACATGAAATTTACAGGATCAAGATGTCCTGGCACAGAGGCTGTGCTTTCCAAATTTCATGTAAATCAGGTGAAAGGGCAAAGGTATTAAGGTGCAAAAATTTGAGTTTAATATAGAAGTGCTACGTTAATCCTAATATACAGGCGACTGTGCTTGTATAATATATATAGTTTTCTAAAATAAAACCACTGCTGACACCCCTGACTACACCGATGTCTTTATGTTCAGTAACCTAGTCTACATATATATGACGTGGCCACAACTTAGTCTACATACTATGATGAGGCCACTTTGCTATTTTGCTATCTATGCTCTCAGAAAATAACAGTATTTCAGTACAATAGTTTAAAATAATATATTTAAACCACTTTACCCTTCTTAGTTTTCTCAGCTATAATCTGAGGACTCACCACAAAACTGAGGCATTTTAATTGCTTGTACTTTTCACCCATGGGTGTCTACCATTGAGCATGTGCAGAAGAGTACAGGTAGCGCTCCACACGTCAGCCTTTCCATCATATGCTTCACTTTTGCTACTTCAGGGCCATGTGTGTTTGAGTCCCTTCCATGATTTCACCTTTACAAAGCAAAACAACATTCTGCACATGTTGGCAACGTATATTAACCAAATTATTACATTTTATATTAGCTGCTTAGTGAAACCACTGTCTGTGACTAGAATTACATCCGTATGTGTATAACAATGTCTTGCCTCCCTGTGCTAAATTTGCCCTTAATCAGGATGTAGTATATAGAGTAACAGACAACTAGATATGCAGAAATATAAAATTAATATACGCTTGTGATTATTTGTAAAATAATATTTCTTGCTTTTATTCAAGTACTGTACTTTTTTATTTGTAATTTCGTCTTTGGCTGTCTGATTGTTCCCCTACACTCCCCAGCCCACTCAGCCCCAACACCAAACTTCAATGGGTTTACTGACTCTGACATCCCCATGGCTTACCCGCTATGGTGAGGCCAGGGGAGAAGACCATCCTCCTACCTGGTGTCCACATCCAGATGTAGGAGCCTGCACAGTCAATGTGGGGCCTGTGGTGAGTGAAAGACTCATTACGCTGCTCAGGTTTTTTTTCTCTATTTTCCTCCCCTGGGGTGCCCAGCATGTAATGATGCACTGTGCTTGTACCTCTGCATGCGCACATGTCAGCATTGAGGGCAGCTTGATCTATCTCCACCAGAAGGCAGCCACCAAGTGGAACTCAACCCCCTCCACCCCACCCAAGAGAGAAAAGCAATCCCTTGGACGTGCATTCCTCTCCCTGGGCCAACCCCTGAATGGCGAAGTCTGCTCTTAACTGCAGTTGCTGGGGTTGCAGTTGGTAGCATTATTGCCACACAATCAGGCTAGCCCCAACCCAGCAATGTGTTTAAAATCTACTTTAATACAGTGTTTCTTTTAACAGTAGTTCTCCATTCCTCTTGGAATAGCTATGTGGGGTACACTTTAACTTGTCAAGTTTTATTTTCTGATAAAGCAAACTTCATTTTATAAATAAGCTTTTTGGAATATGTGTAAATATCCAAAGTGTTTAAGTGAGTTTATATTACACCATAATACATTTATTATTACTACAAGTTAATATACTTATTATTAGTATATATAATTGTATATTATAAACATTTAAATTTACACTTAACTCAGTCAGTGATAAAGTCTATTTTGGAATATATGTCCATCCACTTTTACATTTGAATATCTAATGCAGGCTAGATGTAGTGTTTGTCTAATTAGCAAATGGATAGAGGGTCCATGATCCCCAAATAAAACTGCCATTTACTTTTGCAGTAAATTTATTTCCCTTTACCAGTCCCCAGTGTGACTGAATGCCCCCAGCCAGTAGCCATGTCACCTCAGCTTTCCACTGGGACTTATGGTCACACTTCCACTGTGGCCCAGAAACTTACCTGGTGCAGAGCCTGCAAATGGCTGAAGATAGTCGAACCAGAGACTGCATTTTTCCTCCATTTTCTGTCCCCAGTAGAGTGGACATGCAGTGTTACCCAAGACAGCCCTGCCCACACTCCCATGCACAGGATGTCAGTGGCTGCCACTCCCCCTTGTCCCTGACATAATGATCCTTGGCTGCTACCCCTAGCCATCGCTAGGGGCAGGCTTGTACTGGTGCCATCATGCCCTCCCTGGGAGAGAGAAGAGCTATCCTCTGATGCTCAGTCCTCTCTCTGTCTGGCACACCCCCAGCAACCCATGTCCACTCCCAAACCAGGGATTTCCAAAGCCTGCGTGGTTTCCAAAGCCTCAACCCTCCGCACTATTGGGCTGGCTAAAACTGCCATTTACAAACTATTATGTTGCTCATTTCAGATATGCAGAAACATGTCTTGCAAATTTCTGCAGGATGACTTCTTTTGCTAATGACACAGCCCTTGTAAGTTTATGTGTTAGATTCTGAGTGCTGTAGAAATACATTGTGCTAAACATTTGAACCTGACTGATTTGAAAGAGACTTTACCTCTTGGTATATGTTTCTGCCCTGGAAGAATTTTCTTAGCAAAACTGAAATCACATAGGAAAATCTTCTCTTGATTTCCACAAAGAAGAATATTATCTCATTAAGAATATATATACAAAAAAATATTGAAAAAGATTATTGTTAGAATATTCCTTGAAATAAGAAAAATGTATTACATTTGATTTTATGAAAATATAATTTCATTGCAGCAGAATGCTATCCATGTGTGAATGCTAAAACTACTAAATTAGAAAACTTATGTTTTCATTTAAATCCTGATTGAATGCACATTTGCTGCATGGCACAATAACTGTATGGAAACAAGAACACGTGCTCTATGACTATCTCAAATTATCACAGCCAGAATATTATTTTTCTTTGTAGTGCCCAAATGCATAATTTGCTCACATTTTTACTTTGTTAAAATGCATTGATTTTTTTTATATAAACAATGTGATGCTACAGAGATTTTAATGAACTATTTGGATGGTTATAGCAAGTGTTTCTTTATCATTGTTTTCTGCTACAGATATTTCATCAGCACAAAATTTCAGTTGTCAAATTAAAGATGTTATGATCATTTGCTTTTGGATCATTGGAAATATAAAATGTACTATGTATTGCTTTCTATTCTGGTGTATATCTATAAAATAATACTCTTAAAATGTAAAATATTCCACTATGTTAACTTTTGTAACCACTGCCTCTGTTCTAAGTTCTCAAAACCACAGCATTCTGGTGGAAACAAGATATACCTTTTTTCTTTGCATTTTATAAAGAACTGGGTTAAAATAGCTGCTAATTACTAAAATGGCTTCATCACAAAGTAGGCTTAAAAGATCAGGAAAGGAACAGCAGTAAAAAGCATATTGGTAAAACACTAGGAAAGCCTAAGCAATGTTTATTTATTGAACATGTTGTTAGTGGGAGTGCATGCTCCCAGTAAAAGTAAAGCAACTTGGGCCCCATTTTCAAAGGTTAGCATGGCACAAACTGGGTTTGTGCCACTAACTTCAGGGATAGCTCAGCTGTGAAATTGCATATATTCAAATGCACATATGCACGATGCACCCACGCATTACGCCATATCATGACACATTGTGCTGTGCCTAAACAAATGAGGGTTCCTCATGCATATGCAGCACAGCACAATACTGAAAGCTTCAGAAGTACTAAATGGCTGCCAGCAGTGGTGCAGTTTAACACTTCTGAAACCCAGCCCTTAACAGTGCACAGACCCTCTGCCCACTGTCAAGGACTGGGTGCTCTGGTGGTTCAATGATCCCTCCCTAGCCCCGATCCCTCTATTGACAGTAAAAATCCCCAATTCCCTGGTAGTCTAGTGGTCCCCCTCCCCAAGTCCCAATCCCTATTAGAATAATAACATATTCCCCGATTCCCTGGTAGTCTAGTGGTCCCCTTCTCTGAGCCCCAATCTGTGTCAGAATAATAACATATTCCTTGATTCTCTGGTAGTTTAGTGGTTCCCCTCCCCAAGCACCAAACCATACCATAATAATAACATATTCCCGATTCCTGGTAGTCTAGTGGTCCCCCTTCCTGAGCCCCAATGCATGTCAGAATAATAACATATTCCTTGATTCTCTGGTAGTTTAGTGGTTCCCCTCCCCAAGCACCAAACCATGCCATAATAATAACATATTCCTGATTCTCTGGTAGTTTAGCGGTTCCCCTCCCCAAGCACCAAACCATGCCATAATAATAACATATTCCCTGATTCTCTGGTAGTTTAGTGGTTCCCCTCCCCAAGCACCAAACCATACCATAATAATAACATATTCCTGATTCTTCTGGTAGTTTAGCGGTCCCCTCCCCAAGCACCAAACCATGCCATAATAATAACATATTCCCTGATTCTCTGGTAGTTTAGTGGTCCCCTCCCCAAGCCCCAATCCATGGCATATAAATAACATAGTCCCTGAGTCCCTGGTAGTCTAGTGGCTCACCCGGTAGGCAGTGACCCATCACCCCACTCCCCCAACCCGACTGGGCCAATGACTGGCACAGCCTCTCACATTGCCATGGCCAGCCACTGACTGAACTGTACCAGAGCCCTCCCAAGCCCTGATCCATGTCAGAATAATAACATATTCCCTGATTCCCTGGTAGTCTAGTGGTCCCCCTCCTTCATCCCGATCTGTGTCAGAATAATAACATATTCCCCAATTCTCTGGTAGTCTAGTGGTCCTCCCTCCCTGAGCCACGATTCATGTAAGAATAATAACATATTCCCTAGTACAGTAAGGATTCAAACAGCAGGTAACAGATGGTAACGTGAGGGACACACCTCCTCCCATCACCCTGCATCACAGCCAAATGTTTTGTGCAAACTATGCATTCTGAGCCTTGAGAAAGTGTAGTTTACAAGAAAATGTTTGGCTGTGATGGGAGGGTGTGTGTCCTCACCTTGCTATCTGTTGCCTGTTGTTTGATCTTTACTGCTGTTGGTGAACTTTTATCCTCATTTATTACTTAATAAAGGAATTTTTTCACTATCCTGGACTTTGATGGTTCCTAGTGTGGGTGGTGACTGCGATGCTGAGCTTCCTCCAGTCATTGTAAGTACCTTTCTGCTTTGGCTCTGGCCTGTTTGTTTAGCTGCCTTTGCTTGCCTTTTGTGTTCTCACTAGCCTACCAGGGAAATGGGAAGTATTTTATTATACTGACATGGATCGGGACTTGGGTGGGGAATATGCACTAGGCCAGGCCCTCATGTGCAGATGAGCCTATAATGGGCATGCAAATGGCCCCATAGCACTGCATGCCTAGTAGGCTCATTTGCATGTTTGGGCTAAATATCACCTATGGAGGCTACGGGCACTAACCAGTGTGTGCTGTGCTGTACCCATATGGGTGGTCTTCAGCTCCACACCCTGGTAGTAATGCATCAAACATGGCAACCTCTTGGTGTGCCCTGCACTACCAGAGTCCGATATTCAAAAGTGTGGTCAGTTCAGATCATGCTATCTGTTTGAATATGGCGCCAGGCAGCGGCCCCTATTTTTTCATGTGGCACAGCTTTTGCGTGCACAGGCGGCTAGCTCTGAAATTGGGGCCCATATCTTTTAATTTTCAATTATCTTTTGTTTAGAACTATCTTTTTATTAGTTATCATAATAGCATGCAACCAAATATACAATATGTTAGTAATAAATACACTTATGAAAAGCCAAAATAGGTATATTAAGGAGAGCGTGTCCCTCCAGATCAAGGCCTAAAGTTATTTGTTATCTTACCACTTAGAGGCTTCCTTTTCCAATGAACTTAATAAAATCAACAGTTAAGATCATAGCATCCTAATAGACAACAAATCTGCTCTTTTATACAACAGTCTCTTAGTTCTGTTTTTACTACAAAGTATTCACTACCTTTGACATCATTGTGAATAATATTGTATTTCTGCAGGTAGTCCAATGCCCTTAGGATACCTCTGAAATAATGGACTGCTTGACATGTTCTCAGTTTCTTCTGATGCTTTATCAGCTGACTTAGCTTCCTCCTATATATATTAAACAGAGTACAACATGAATAAAGAGTTGATTAGATCTAAACGAGTTAGCAGCATTGTGATCATTTGGGAAATATCTTGCAGAAGGATTGCCTTTCTATTACAAAATATTGTTCTTTAACACTAGAGGAGTGTATTGAAAGTCATATGTTCAAGTTTAAGTTTTTCAAGTTTATTTTATATTTTAACAGGATAAGACACTAGGAGAAGCCTGTTTTCAGGGCCGTTCTGCTTACAGAGCAGTTTACATGAAAGTGTTACATATCTGACTTCAACATAGACACCAAGATTAAATACCAACACACACCTTGTTATTTACAACATTAATAACATTTACACATAAAGGATAGAATTCAGAAAATGCAGTCTTAAAACTTAGATAGGTTGGCATGTTGCATATTGTAGGGGAAGAGAATTCCATCTAGTTGTTGATGTATTCAAAACACATTCTACCATATTTGACCTTTACATGAGGGATTCGTGAAGTCTCTGCATTGAATATGTTGTAAGGAGTAAACTGATGAATTGAGAGTCATTTTAGCTGTAAGGTATCTAGGGGCCATCCCATTTGCACATTTATACAAAACGTTACTCAGAATTATATCTCTCCTTACTTCCAAAGATGTCCATTTTAACTGGAGGAGCATAGTGCAATGATGGTGAGTTACATATGGACCTGTCAATCTGAAAACAAATTGTGCCAAACGATTTTGGAGTCTATCTGATTTTTGCAGATTGTGATTACTTGTAGATCTATATATCTAATACTGCCATAATCAATTAAAGGATTTATTATTGTGTTTCTTTTGTCTCTTGAGTCATACAGTTTTTATGTCTGTGGAGGGCCACCAATTTTGGGAAACCTTAGTGCATACATAATCAATGTGAGTATCAAAGTTTAACTCAGAATCAACCAATACGCTAGATATTTATAAGAGCTAACTTAGATAAATTCCAATCCCCTGGCACATTTTATTACCATGTCAGGTGTTGGAACACTAATTCCTTTTCCTGATTTGGGTTTAAATAACATTGTGTTTGTTTTCTTTATAGTCAAGATCAGTTTATTCTCTTCTAGCCAATTCTCAAGTTTACTAAATTCCTGTTGAAGAGTTATTTTGCAGTAACACAACTCTCTGAGGACAGAGAACAGTAACATCGCATTCAGTAAGAATTCTGAATAACTCAGCAATAAATATGATGAACAGAAGCAGTCCAAATATTGAATCTTGGGGCATGTTTCTGCTCAATTTCTTATTCTCTGATGTTGTTCTGTGGGTGTACGTTAGTCTGGGTCACGCTTGAATATGGGCCACTTGGACCAGTGCATTTACCCAGATATCAAACAAATGAAATCAAATTCAATCACTGTACACTTAATGAATTTAATGAACTGTATGACATCTACTACTCTGACTTTCTGAATCTACTGTGTGCTTATTCTAGGGATAGGCTCACAGAAGGGTTTGCAGTAAGCACACTTTTGTTCATCCAGCTTTTGCCCCTGAACTGGCACTCTACTCCCTCCAGTTTGATCTGTAATGGTCCCTAGTCCCATCCATTTCTCCCTCTCACTGCCCTGACTAATGGGGAGCTGCACAAGGTGCTAGTGACTTTCATTTAGACACTTTGAGGTATGCAGGGTTTTGTCCCATGCTTGTGTCCCATACACAACCTGTACAGGAGTAGAAATTAAGAAAATAATCAAATGTGGAGGTGGAATACCACAACTTTAATTTCTGTGTTCTGCTTCTGGGTCTGGTATTTCACCTATTCAGAAAAGCAGTGTTACAGATTAAACTGCAGAGCAGCAGCATGGTGCAGTGGTGCTCCAGTTAGAATACCAGAATAATGAAAATGGTATTCCACCACCAAAACTGGATACAAAACAGGATGGAATTCCATTAAATTCAAGCCCTGCTGCATGACACTCAGCAGTGCCATGCTAGACTTTGCATGCTCACAGTATAGCCCTGCAGAGGAGACAAGCTCCATGACCTACTGCAGGGATTGCTGTGGTGGTGGAACCTGGTGCTGACCCTCCTCTGGCTGCAAGCACTGCTGTGTGGCAGCAACTCCTTAGCTACCCAGCCATGCTGATGGCTCCCCAGTCCACTACTGGATCCAGATCCCTGGCGTAGGAGCACAACATCTACCTTCTCGGTCATCAGTGGTCCTTAACACACTATTTTTAAAGTTTGTACCTACATTTTTAATTACAAGAACCTCTGTGCATAAACACTGAGGCAGGTTAGCGTTATAGCAAGTTTCAAGAAAATACAGCATGTCACAATGCAAAGCATGGGTTGTATAAAATCACCATGAATTCTGTGGTGATTTGCATATGCTGCCCATGATGCTTTATACTGTGTGGGCATGTGTGATTTTGTATTTTCTTGAAACTTGGTTTCCCAGCCACATGCCCTTTGGGTATCCTTTGCCTCAGTGCTTGTGCACAGAGGTTCTTTGTCTTTTAAATAGTTTTTATTTTAATAGGTTCACCACAATATAACCTAGACAGACCGTCTTAGGGTAGCTGGTTCATTCCACTGGGGTGTCAAACAGACGAGACATACTGATGAGTCCTGGTAGGATGAAACACGTGCCTATGTCATCTGTTAGCACCCTTTGCAAACTGTGTGAGAGGCCTTTCGCACCATGCAATTCTGCTTAAAGTTGAACCAGCATAACATTCTGTGGTGATTTGCATATGCAGCCCATGATGCTTTACTTTGTATGGGCATGTGTGATTTTGTACATTTTTAAATTGTTTCTTAAGAAGATAAATGCCACCACACCAATTTATAAGGACAGCAGCACAATTCATGGCTGTATTATTGGTTGGGAATATTATACTGGTGGATGCAGTTATTTCCAAGAAATGGTGATCAGGAAATTAAGATACAAACTTTTAAAGTGGTGTGCAGGATATATATTTTCTGGAAATTAAGTTCCTAGAACCTGATTCAGACTTCTCATTACTATGACAATACTCCTGCTCTAAAGGGACACTTTTCCTATACCTGAAACATAATGTTGAGCCTTTATATTTTCAACGATATTACTGAATTTGCTGGTAGCAGACATGGTTGTAAAGGGATATTATAACTATGCAGAGTGATCCTGCTTTAATAAGTCCTTATCTGTTGCAACTTAGGATACAATATTTTGTTGTGAACTGTAAATACAAAAAGTAATCAGTCAAAACACAAACAAGCATGTAGGGGCAAAGTTTTAAAAAGAGACAGTGCTCTTTTAATTGTCATAGTTGTTTAAATCCAGTTTAATTTCTTTTACTTAAAAGCAAATCATTTATAACTGCCAAATTTAATCTAATGTTGAAAGTCCTGAAGTCCTTCTTCTCAATTCTGTGAACTCTTTCTAATGAGAACAGTCTTCAGTATCTTAAAAGGCTAGTGGACTGGGGATCACGTGATGAGCTAGCAGGAAGTAGACGTTAACAAGGCTCCCGAGTCCCAAGAAAATAGTTATAAAATATAAAGTTTTGGGGACCCAAGAACCGAAAAAGCGAGGAGTCTTGATTGTTCAGAGGTTACTGCAGCGTGGAAAGCGACTTCAGGCTCTACACGGAGGGCTTAAGATAGCACTACAACACCAGTGAGTTCAGCAAGCGAAATGGCCGAGAGGAGCAAGGAAGCCCCAGCCTTTGGCAGCGAGAATGTCGGCGACTAAACGCTCAAAACCCCACTCACGACTTCGAAGAGCCTGAGGTCTGGAAGGCGGAAGGTCAGAGGCAATCAACTTCACAGGATATTATGGAAATAAAGCAACTCCTGAAAGGGCTGGTCGCTGATTTTACAATTCTGAAGCCTGCCCTGCATGCTCTACGCAGAGAGTGGGGACGTTGAGGCCAGAGTTGCACCACAGGAGAGAAAACGGAACCATGGAACAAGACCTGATTAATTTGAAAAGACAAGGAAAAATGGAAAATCGCCTGGAGGATCAAGAAGCGAGGAGCCGGAGGAATAACTTAATAATGGCTGGGCTGCCTGAGAAAACGGAAGAAGGCTCAGATTGCGTTGTTTTCACGCAGATCTTCTTTTGAAATTATTTGGGCCCACACCGCTCGGTGACTCCTACAACCTTGAGAGGGCCCACCACGCACTGAGAGAGACCCCCACCGAGCACGGGCCTCGAGTTATCATAATGCGATTCCTGAACTACAAGGAGAAAATTCATGTTTTAAACAAAGTCAAAGCTAACAGAAATTTGCACTGAATGGGGCTTCTCTCTGGCTGTTTCAGGACTTGGTTCCCTTGGTGAGGGAAAACAAAAGGAGTATACCGACATAAAAAGAAGCTGTACATGGCAGGCTGAAATTTAGACTGCAATATCCAGCCACACTGGTGGTAAAGCTGGCAAAGGGACAGAAAGTATCTCACAGCAGAAGAAGCCTTGAAAACCTTAGAGTGGAGCTACCGATTTGTTCAAATCGTGACCTGAAGGAAGAAAGAGACTGGGAAAACATTAACATGACAGTGGGAAAAGGGTTCTAGCATTGTTGGGGAAAAGAGATATCAGTGGGAACAATTTTCTGTTATTGAGATGCTTTCCTTCTGGTATTCCCTCTTTATGAGTGGGCAGAACAGGTTTGAGAGCTTTATGAGGTGGCAAAATAAAGCCCTTTCTTTTCTTTTTATTAGTTTATTTAGGGTATTTGATAGGCTGCTGCAGCAGACCGCCATGGAGATAGTGGCTCAAGCTACTGAGAAACAGGTTGCCCCATCAATAATTTAGAGTCAACGGATGATAGGTTGGTTTGAACCTGAAGCTAGGGGAGAAGAGGACACCACGGGTTCACAAAGGGACTCGGGGCTACTGGAGACATCTTGAGAGCTGACTCACACGCTTCGGGAAGATTAAGGAGGGCCATCGTAGGATCGGGGGTAGTATGAGGGGAATTATGGGGGGAAGGAACGAGAGAGAAGCTAAGACATGCTATGTAAAGAAAATAAAAAGTATGAGAGTGAAGGTCAAGGGCGTAATCGTAGTAGATGGGGTCACTTAGAATTTTATCATGGAATGTGAAAGGTCCTAGGGGAGGAAGAAAGACTGGTTATACTTAGATACATTAACCAGATGGGGTACATATAGCTGCACTCAGGAAACCCACTTATTGACGGATGAGCTGCATTTGCTTAAGAAGGATGGGTGGGCAAGGTAATCGAACTGGATGTGCGAAAGCCTCAGGTGGGGTCAGCATATTAATCAGGAAAGACTGCCTATATGTGATTGGGCTACTAATTTAGAGAGGATGGTAGGGGAATATACACAATGGGCTCATTCTTGGGACACCCACTGGTGTGTGCTTCAATCTATGGACCCATTCCGCCAAATCAGAATTCTTCCTCATTGAGGCTGATATTGTCACACTCCCACAGGGCTCATCCATCTTGGCAGGTGACTGGAATATATGTTTGGACAATAGGGTCGATAGGAGTCCCCTTCCAATAAAGTACCTAGCCCCTCTCAAGCAGCACTACATAGATTTTCGGAAGTTACTGCACTAGTTGATCCATACAGGATTTACAGAAAAGGAGACTGAGATGACCTTTTATTCTGGAGTACATAAGACTTACACCAGGATCGACTTTTTTTGGTTAATAGAAGTTTTAAGGGGATTGTAGATATGTATACTCTTGAGAGGACACTCTGATCATTCCCTCAATACAACTGATATGGAAGATAGACAACATTCCCCCTAAGCCATTTCGATGGCATCTGGATGAAGGGTGTTAACAGTGGACAATATAGTAGCTAAATGGAGGGTAAACTTATGAAATTATTCAGAACCAAATCCCAACTCTTGAAGATAGAATTTAGCCTGGCCCATCTGCAAGGTGCTGTATAGGGATGGGCACAAGAATATACAGCCAGGCGGAACAAACTAAACAGGGCTCGGGAGGAATTCATAATGGGGCCATTAAGTCATTATCACCTCTAGAAGGCTTTCTAAGGAGATAGATAGTGAGCTAAGAGAACTAAAAGAGGAATTTAGAGGTATACTGTATTATAGGGCAGACCACTGGCTGGAAAGATTAAATGCTAAATATTTGCTGCAGGGGACATGCCAGGTCGATTATTGGCCCATAGGATTAAGGAGCGGAGGCGGAGAGAACGATTGTGGCAGTGAAGTTTGGAGATGAGTTTATCTCGAACCTCAAGGATTGGCAGATGCCTTTGTGGATTACTACGCTGCAATATACAGAAGGGGCTACTAGCTCAGTGACAGAAATCAGGGGTTCCTAGATGAAATACCTTTGCCTAGATTAGGTCCAGAGCAGGCCCAGGCCCTGGCTGCCCCAATATCAGAGCTGGAAATTTTGGAGGTTATTAAAGACTTGCCAAATGGGAAGGCACCAGGACCTGATGGTCTTCCGCCAAATTTATAAGGTTCATGCAGCACATTAATACTTTATTGAAAGAACTCTTTCAACCATTATGAATGGAGGGGTTCCACACCTTCACTGTATCAGGCCTATATCACGTTGATTCCAAAATCAGATAAACCCAGACACCTACCTGGTAATTACAGGCCCATAGCTTTAATAAACCAAGATAATAAGATACTTACAAAAGTCTAGCTAATAGGGTCTTGAAAGTTGCTCCTTTATTGATTAGTCAAGAACAAGTTGGGTTTATGCCAGGGAGGGGCTCATGATGCATTAAGGAAACTCCATCATATCTTAGAGAGCGGCTGCTTCAAAGTCCGCTATGGCTTTAATTGCATTAGATGCCGAGAAGGCGTTCGGACCGGTTTCCCATCAATTTTATTTCTCACAATGAGAAAACGGGTTTCAAAGGGAGTTCCTGGGTGGCCTTAGAACTCTTTTATGAAGCCCCTACAGCCCGAGTCCTATGCAACGGATATCTCTCCAAAGAGTTTTTCTCAGAAATGGAACAAGGCAGGGCTGTCCCTTGTCACCAATTGTATTTAATATCTACCTGGAACCTCTGCTAAGATCCCTTGTGATGGATCCAAGGGTTCAGGGATTGAAGTTTGGGATAGAGCTTAAACTATCGGTGTTCCCGATGACATCTTGCTGCACTTAAGTAATCCGTCTGATAGCTTTCAAAATGCACTGGAAATTATTGGGAAGTTTTCGAGGGTGTCTAATTATAAGTTAAATTTGTCTAAAACCCAAGTTCTTCCACTCACAGTGCACACTCATAGGGCAGATTTTGAGCATCTCCAACTTAACTGGGCCCCGGAAAAATTAAATACCTGGGAATCTGATTTTGGCTAGATCAGAAGATGGGGTGGAGGAGAATGTGGGTAACATTGTGGCTAAAATTAAACAGGATATTGAAAGGTGGAGGAGGCTTCCTCTAAACTTCACTGCCAGAATGGGACTAATTAAAATGAACCTTCTGCCTCGACTGCTGCGTACCCGATCTGTCTCTCTCCTATATTATCCCGAAGGTGGGTTCACTAGTATACAAAGGATCATTTCAGAATTCTATGGGATTCAAACCCCTTAGGAGGAACGCGTCGCTTATCGCCGCCCCTACCTGGTGCATGAAGCCACTCTGATTTAATATCATATTATCTAGCAGGCAATTAGGGTATATGGGACGGTGGGACAGGCATCGGGAGATGAGGCATACACGCCAATATGGCTGCGAATTGAACAACTTATCCTAGAAGACATAAAACTCTCCCAAGTGCACTATTATATGTAGATCCGAGACTTTGCCTGGCATAGGAAAGCATCTCTGATATATAAATCAGTCAAAGCGTGGTGGGAGTGGTTAACCCCAGGGCAAAGGAGATCACAAAGGGCAAGGAACTGCCCATAGTGGGGAATCCTAATTCGCCTGGGAAATCGAATACTGAGAGGTCAGTGGGCATCACTGCTGTCGGATTCCAAAGTGGCAGATTTTATAGCCGCAGACAGGGTGCTCTTGCCAATACAAACTAGAGACTGGGATTTTTTAAAAAGATCCAGATTACTAACCTGTTACAGAAGTTCATGAGATGATAAAAATGGGGAGGGAAAAAGGTGTTCACAAGGGATCATTTAAGGAATTGGATCTTTTACAACATCCCCATCCAAAGTATACAAGGCTCTATTAGACTATGTTTGCACAGAATCCGAAAATCGGATAATATATTGGGAAAAAGCATTATCCCCTGAGACCGGATTGGATAGAAATCTGAAACATGAAAGATTTGCCTATACCGAGTATAATACTATGCAATTTTTATCTGTTCAAATATCTACTACACCCCTGCTAAGTTGTGCTCTAGAAAACTCAGACAGACAGACCGGTGTTTTCATGTAGGCATAGAGCCAGGAGACCTATTGCACGATTTTGACGTGTCTTGAATTCAGCCACTTTGGGTTCAAATTGCAAAAGAAATGACCCAATATTAAACTACTCGGAGTACATCAGCCCAGAGATATGCATATTAGGGACTTGGGAAGGATATCGACGGGCTTAGCTAAATATCATGTGTTCCTTATGTCAGCTGTAGTTAAAGCATTTGTCTTAAGACACTGGAAGGAGGATAGAACTTATGGCTATGATCAATGGGTGGGGACCTCCTACAGGTCTTGAGAGACTTAAACAGCATATGCTGATGGAAGAGAAAGAAAGTATATGACAGAAAATGGGAACCCTAGAGGCAGTGTACTCAATGCAGTTGAAAGGTCCTCGGTTCAGATCTGTCTGTCTGAAGAAGAGTAACGGTTAAATTCTTCATAGGACAAAGTCTAAGGGGTTTGTCAGTGAATGGAAATATATGATTGATACTAGATAAGTTCTTTATATGTTTAGTTATAACTCTCACATAATCTTGTTTGCCTAGGTTATAAGACATGCTTTTTCTTGGTTGGGCACTTGTGTCTCTCTTTCCTAGGGACACAGTTACTCAAAGATGGTCCGAAGAAGTACACCCATGGACTGGACTGGCAATCAGAAATAACAAATCGGACCACGGTTAGGGCTAGACAAATTCGAATCGAATAACGGATTCTTAGGTTACTTTAATGGGGAATGGAGTAAACTGTTCAGGGACAATAAAATGTAACTGTGATTGTACATAGTTTCGGGATATATATAGTTCTCATCCAGTTTAGGGATGTGGGCCTGGTGTGTATCCTGGGATGTACGTGTGTTTGTGAATGTGTTGAAACAACAATAAAATCTCAATAAAGAGGTTTAAAAAAAAAGGCTAGTGGACTGATATGGAAATTTGTTTGACTGTTACTTTACACAGTAACCATCTGCCTAATCTATGTAGACTATTATTAAGTTACAAATAGCATTTTATAGCAGACATAATGCTTTAAAGGGCTAGTACACCCAAAAACAACAGACAGAAAATGTTAAATAATTTTAAACGAGCTAGGAAGTACCTTTTATTTTAAAAGGAATTTTCTTTTCTTTCTTTTACTGGTTTGTTCTACTTATTTATGTATTTGTTTATGTACTTATTTCTTTAATTGCTTCATTTATATCAGACTGTATCAAATGGCTCAGAACACCCTAGTCAGTTTAAATGGATCACTGCAAACCAACATAGAAGATAAAAACAACTTATTACGCTATACTGCTGATAAATCTTACATTACAGCAGTAGGGTGTAAGAGTTTGTTTGTTGAATTTTGTTGACTCAAGCCCACTGGCTTAGAAGTCCTTTTCAGGGCGCCGGGGTACAGATGGTAAGCAATTGAATTTGAACCAGATTAAGCTGTTGGTGGTATTTTAGTGAATGAGGAAATTTGGCCAGGACACCGGGAAATTCCCCTACTCTTTCGATAAGTGCTATGAGATCCTTAACATCCACCTGAACTACCACCAATCCAGGCAGATGGGACCTCGTTTAACGCTCATCTGAAAGACGGCACCCTCAGAGTGCAGCACCCTCTCTCATGCTGCACTACAGTGTCAGTATTGGGATATTAACCCAAGTGCCAGATGTGGAACTGAACCCACAGCGCTGTGATCTCACGGCCTCAGAGGCAAGCGTGCTACCCACTGAGCCACTGACACTGCTAGTAACAGGTAAACATTCTAGGCAGACTGAATGGACCTCAGGTCATTTTCTGCCACCACTGTCTATGTTTCTATGCTTCTATTACAGCATAACAACAATTTATTAATGTGCTCTGTACCAAATGTCTGTCTCAAATAGAAGGACACAGTTTACAAAATAGTTTATTCTATTCAGTGCCTATGGCTAAATTATTTTGTGAATAGGGCTCATGGCTTTTAATGTGTTTTTTCTGAAACAATGTACAGAAGGTGCAGTTTTAATAGTCAGTGGTAAGGAATTTCAATGACTTGGGGCTGGACTGCAAAAGCATGGTGTGGTGCTTCATGTTACAATTGTTGTCAAGGCTGCTTACAGCTGCACAGTAGCTTATTTATTTATTTTTATTTTTCTATATAGATGTTTATCCTACTGCAGCAGGCCATAGCTACTTGTCCACCAACTCTACCGGACACCGGGTTGTTAAGAATCTAGAATGCGGTGCTTGTCCTGATGAACCCTGGAGCTGGCCCAGAGACATCATCCTGCTGTGGCCCCAATTGTTCCACATTTTCTCCCTTCTTCAGTTACCTGGGGCCTGAGACAGAGAGGTGCATGTACATGGAGGTGCGATCCACACTCTTGCTCAGTGATGGCCCTTCCTCCCACCCCATTGGCCTAGCACCCTGGCTCCCTCGGCTTGCAGTGCCCCATGCCTACTACATAAGGCAGTCAAGAGCTGAGGGAAGCACAGATCCCTCCTAGGGAACAGAGCTGCCAGTCAGCAGCTCAGTCCTCATCACTCCCTCCCCAATGCCGACCTCTGATGGGCCGTGCTCATTCCCAAACATCGGGTCGATGGCGTGGTGAGAGGTTCAGTGCTGCAGCCCTGTGCTGCTAGGCCAGCCGTTATTTATTAATTTATTTTGAAAATTGATGACCTGGCAAGGCACACAGAGTTGAGGATCATTTTAGGTGTGAATTGAGGGAATTGAGGATACAAAATATATAGCAGAGACACAGTTCATAGCTACAATGAAGTGCAATCAGAGAGCACAAATTAATAAAGGAGTAAGTGTAAAATAAGCAAGAAGCAACAAAATAAGGTGTTTCAGCCACCCCTACAATGGGTAGGAGGAAAATGCAAGGAGAACAATCAGGTAGAGGGAAAACAGGAGTGTGGGGAGGGAAAGCATAGAAAGATATCTTAGATCTTTTATTTTTATTTTCCAAGGAGATGTGAGTTCAGCGATAAGGGAATACCGCTGATGATTATTTCTCAGACTGAGGTGCCATTTGGAACACTTAGCCAGGTTTTAACAGAAAAAATAAAACTATAGAAGGTTACAGTTAGAAGTTCATTTAGGACTCTAGACCACGTGTTCTACAGGCCATATAACTTCCAGGAAAGGTTGCCACCTCACCTTAGTGCTGCCTTCATATATGACTGACTAATATAGTGTATGGGTTGATGCTGTTGTGTGTAGAAATCCATACACTCAACATGTTGTTCTGCTGCAGCAGTGACATAACTACTACAGCAAAATGACTTTTTGCTCTGCAGTAGTACTTGCATAACATTAACATCATCCCAATTGGCGGTTCTGCATTCATGCTACTGCTGGTCCCTGGCAGCTCCCACTAGAGTGAAGTATGTGGTCACCCGATACATCTACTGAAAAATATGCTGACCCTGACTGGTTGGTTGGAAAGCACTGATGGTTGTAGGATGGCATTGGCACTCTACCAGAGAGTGGAAAGCCTTTCCTGAAAAGTAAGTAACTGCCAAAACCAAATACTTTTTCATGTTTTCTTTTACTCTCATACACAATATAAAATAACGCATGGCAAACCACACATGCCAGTTACATTTCTTCCCACTTCATAGTTACCATGACAAGAAGGACCTCGTGAACTTCGCCTTTGTTGTCCTTCTGCTATCATGGTAACCACTCAGTGGCAAAACAGCCTTGTTGTGTATGGTTAACCATACATTGTACTATATATAGTTAAGGAGATACAGCTAGACAGATGGGGATTTTAAAGTATATGCATCCTGTACTAAGACATCTGAATGCACATACTCTTTAAAAGTATCTTATAATGTATTGGATACACCTCTGTAAATAAACCATCAATCAAGAGTTATTTTCCCTATATTATCTTGGATGAGGAATCAGCTTCATACAGATGCAGTATTACCACTTTGAAGACACAACTCTGGGGTACTATTCTAGTACATTTCAGTGTGGAGAATATGTGGGACATAATTGGGCAGCCTCAACGTACTGTAGGTGAACCATACCCAGGTGGGTGTGAAAGAAGGAAGCACCTGAGCGAAAGACTAGACAGAAAAGCATGTTACGTAATGCTCCTTAGTAAAGATCCTACATGTCAGTGACATAGCATGCAGAAGACTTTCTAATGGGCATGAACATAACAAATGGTCACCTGTAGATTTTAGTCAGACTTGAGGCATTAATATCCACCCTAAATGTTGGGAACATGGTGAACAAGAAGTGGGATGGGGTAGAAAATCATTCAAATAAGTAGGACCCAATCCATCAGGAGTTAAATATGTCAACATCAGAATCTTTAAATTGATCATTTATCTAGGTGACAGTGAATATTCTTTACTAGCTGTATGTGTCGATGTTAACTAGTAGGCAAATCCATGTGAAGCACATTATAATAACTCATGTAAGCCATGCAAAAGCATGAATAACATCCCTAAGATCATCAGCCTCAGAAAGGAGCATAAATGTTTTTAGATTATAGAATCCTCTTGACAACTGCTGTCACTTAGTTTTCAAGTGATAACTTGTAGTCCCAAATAACACCACAATTATAAACATATGCCACCAACATATTGCTTAAGATTTCTGTCTGTTACCATCTTTGAGGGTAGTACAGGCTGTAAGATTGAGATTGACAGTTAAGAAATGCACCTACATAAAGTAGTTCCACCTTGTCAGGGTTTAATTTCAGTCAATTCACTACCATTTAGTCTTTAATCTTGGTTAAATATTGACCTAAGAGGACACTCACAGCAGGATAAATTTTGGTGCAAATAATGATTTAGCTGGGTATCATCTACATAGCACAAATTATATATATATATATGAAAGATCTCTCCTATTAACAAAATATTTACTGTAAATGGAATAGTATGGAGCCCTGTGGTATATAAGATCTGAGTGACTGGCTTTATTATTTTCTTTTTAGTTTTTGTGGGCTCAGAAATGAGGGTTATACAATACTGCCAATTTCAACCTTGTCCCTGGGGAAGTAGGGGGATACAGATGCAAACCAACTGAAATCACACCAGATTAAGCTATTGTTAGTCTTTTAGAAAATTGGAAAATCTGGCCAGGATTCTGAGGACATTCCTCTACTTTTAAAGAACAGTCATGGGATCTTTAACATTCACCTGAATGACCACCAGGAAAGGCAGGCATAACCTCAGTTTAACAGCTCATCTGAAGGGTGGCACACCCGACAGTACTGCACCCCTTAGCTCTGTACTGGTGCCAGCATTTATTGTATAAGCCTCAATCTCAATGTGTGACTAGAACCCATGACCTTCTGACTCAGAGGTGGATTGCTACCACCTGAACCAATGTGACACCATACTTTGATAAAAATTTCTCATCACAAGACACTGTTCTTAAATAGAAAATGACTAGAACCATAATAACATGATTCCATCAAATCTCACTATTTTATTAAGACATTGTATTCATTTCTGATGGCCAATATTTTCAAACTCTGCTGGAGCACAAGGAGAATTAAAATCATTTATCCCTTGCTAAGAAGATCATTTATGGCCATAACTAATGTAGTCCTATTCCAAGTCTTAACCTATTCTTTCCCTCATTTATTGATTAAGGTTCCACACTTATACAGAGAAGAGAAGGATTTTTTTCTCCTGTTGGATGGCTTATTAATTTCCTTTGCTTACAGCAAAGTTGCCATTCTCTATTTGGGGTCAGCAATGTGTCTTAAATTATTTGCCCATCCCTGTTGGCTTTAAAAAAAGAATCTTACTATCTATAGGCACAGATTACTCTTATTGCTTCTATTACTGCTATCTGGTTCTGTTCACCCGACCCATGACCTTCTATGGCTTCTGGAGTTTTGGTTATTATTCAGGCAGCACACATATGATTAGAATTGGTCACTTGAATATTCAAAGTCTAATGGCCAAAAGTTCAGCTTTGAACTGTGGGTTAGGGACTACAAATTTGATGTTATAGCTCTAACTGAAACTGGGCTATGAAATAAATCCTCTAGTGAGACCGATATTGATTGATATTCTCTTGTTAGGAGGGAAAGAGGGCAAAGGGGAGGTGGGTGTTTATTTTATGTCTTTAAGGAATTCACTGTCTCAGCTGGTACTACCACATTAGAATCACTTTCACTAAATCTTATACTTGGAAATAATAAAATCATTACCTTAAGTGTGGGTTGCCTACCCCAGGTGCATCTAACTGTGAATTAGAATATTTTTGGAGTTAAGACATTTGTTTCCTGTAGTTGAGAATGGATTGTACTAGGTGATTTCAATTTAGTTGGCCAGCTCAAGAAGGTGAGGCTAGGAGATCATTTCTGGTTTGAGTATGTACCAGCTTATAACTGATACTACCCATACAAATTATAAACACAGATATGAGTCTGTCCTTGATTGGGTAAGTGTTTCCAACCCTATTGGGAGCCCTACCAGATTTTCTTGGTGATCATTGTGCCATATTTTGTCAATGGTTGGCAAAAGGTTTAAAAGGGAACCTATGTTTATTTTAACTAGGCAAATGGGAAAATTAAATCTTGATGAATTTTCAAAGGTTATTACTGCCACTGACTGGTCATTTATGGACAACATCGAGAATATTGATGATGCTCTGAGTCCTTTAGCCAGACCTTCTTTAGTATTTGTAATACACATGTACCAGTAAAAAGGATTAGAGTCAGAGGTATAAGAAATGAGTGGGTTACAACTGGTCTTCTGAAATTAATGCAGTAGGGACAGGGCATGGAAAGGTACAGAAAATTCAGATTAGTAAAACACAAGATTATAAATCTTTTCAAAGCAAATATAAAGCAGTTGTTCAAACAGCCAAATTAAATTTTGTTCATGATAAACAAACTAGAGATCTGGGAAATTCAAGCTAACATGGAGAACGTTAAAAATGAATTTGCTGGCAAGGGTAAGAAGGATGAACAAATAACACTCATCGAGGTGGAAAGACTTGTTAATGATTCATGGATGTGGCTAACTTACTTAATTCACACTTTGGTGATCTAGACAGATAAAGCCTAGTGGTTTTCAACCTAATGATTTCAGCTCTGAGGGAGTTTTTGAATCATCCTCTGATCATGTTAAATCATCTTTCATTAGACCTAAATTTTATTTTTAATTTCCTGAACAAATGAGATTAGAGAATATATTGAGAAGTCTGATCCCTGACTTAGTATTGGTTTGGATTGTATAGATTATTGTATATTAAAACTGGTAGTAAACCCACTGTGCTCCCTTTATTCATTATTTTCAATTATTCTCTGTGTAATGGGGTTTTCCAAGTAAATGGAAAAATTTTTATATAAACCTATACACAAATCTGGCTCCAATAATGATATATCAAATTTTAGGCCAATTTCTCTCCTTGCCACTTTCCAAAATTTTGGGAAAATAGTTTTGATCAGACTGTTGAATATCTCAACAAATACAACATTTTGACTGAATCATAGCATGGCCTTAGAGCCTGTCATAATACTAAGACTGCTTTGGTGAGGTTCACAAACTTTATTTATAGGGCTATTGACTATGGACTGTATACTAGCTCTGTGTTTGTGGACCTCACCAAGACATTCAATCTTGTGGACCATGATGTGCTTCTCAATTCATTATGTCAAATAAATTTCTGGGAAGTACTCAAATGGATTAGAAATTACCTACATAACAGGACTCATAGGAAGATGATTGAAAGGCAATTTTGGAAGATTGTCTTATTAAGTGTGGAGTACTTCAGGATTCGATATTAAGCCCTTACTGTTTACTCTTTTGTCAATTCTCTCTCTGAAATTTGTAACTACACGGAACTGATTCTTTATGCAGATGATACAGTCCTTTTTGTAAAAGCAAATAGCAGCTTCTGTACTTCTCATAACTCCAGAGTGATTTTAGCAGACTTCACTCTTGGTTTTCTTCTCGTGGTTTAGTCCTTAATTCCAAAAGACTAAATCAATGGTCTTTTCTGGTATAAGAATGGCCATTTATTTTGAATTTACTCTTAGGGATAATGATGGTAACTAGATCAAGAGAGTTTCTGAGTTTAAATATCTCAGTATAACTCTCGACTGTCACCTGTCTTTTGAAAATCGTATACTGTAAGCCAGCTGATGAAAAACTACATATTAGGCTTGGTATGTTATTCAGAGTAAAACAATTTTAATACCTGAATAAAGGGCTATGTTGGCTATTAGTTTTGCTTTCTTTGATAGATTGTGGTTGATTGGTTTACTCTTCTACTTCTGCAAAAATTCTGGAATGTTAAGGATTACGTATCGTAGCACTATTTGCTTTGTTACTGGGCTCCCAAGGATGACTCATCATTGTGACCTCTATAATCCTTTGAATCAGTTATCTTTAGATTGCAGATTTAACAGTAAGATCTTGACTTTTTTCTGTAAAATTTACTTTGGTCATACAGTATGCCCAGTAATACTGTTTCCTTATTTCAAAGGCCTGTTAACTGATCTATTTCAGATATACCATGGGGTACTCCTTTTAAATTCCATTTTGCCATACTACTCAAGGGTAACTCTTCCTTTCATTTAAAGGAGTTAAACTTTTAATAGTTTGCCAACTTGATTAGTTCAGTGTCCAACTTGTCCATATTTACAAACTTAAAACATTTTTTTTCTTAATAGAAGTGTGTGTGCTTTTAAATTCATTGTTTAATATACCATTGTGCATGTTTATGTTATGTTTGTATTTTTGTATTCATTGATTGTTTGTCAGTGGATGCTTGTGAAAATTACCTTTTTTTCCACGTGCCTATCCAGTAAAAAATGATAATGAAATGAAAGTCTCATAGTTATGGTGTGATCTGGAACGCTTGGAAGGCTTAATCTAGTAAATTAAACTTTTTCAAGGTGAATCTGGAATTGTAATGCTACTTCTTTCTCGCTCATCTAACCCCAAATGGAAGGGTTGAGAAGAACAATAATTCCAAGTATGGTAGGATTCAGTGCTTGCTTTTTGAGTGATAGTCTGTTACTACCTGTTTAAGGGTAGTAGAGCAGTAATTCTCACTTATAAAACATCAGTGATCTCATTAAGCATGGGAGCCAAATATCTCTTGAAAGCTAGTAGTAAGTAAGTAGGCAAGGATCCAGCATTGAAGTTGCATGATGCATCTATAGTTATTTATTTATTTTTATTTATTTAACTTGTGTTGACCGGAAAGGAGGACTAGACTATTCTGCCCATTTTCAGCCTGGTCCTGGGGAGGGGATACAGATGGATGCCAACTGACATTGAACCAGATTAAGCTGTTACTGGTATTTTTTAGTGAATGGGGACATTTTGGCCAGGACACTGAGGACATTCCCTACTCTTTTGAGAAGTGCCATGGGATCTTTAACATCCACCTGAACTACCTCCAGAACAAGCAGATTGGACCTCAGTTTAACATCTCATCCAAAAGACAGCACCTCAGGAGTGCAGCACCTCTCATGCTGCACCACAGTGTCAGTATTTGGATTTAACCCAAGTGCCTGGGTGGCATAGAACCCACAACCTTCTGATCTTCCAGTCACAGAGGTGATTTAGAAGTTTTATAATACTAACCTCTGTGGTTGGACTGACTTTGGCTCGTAGGTGAGGAGTAAATATTTTTTTTGTAAAATATTTTATTGTAAGATCAACAGGACATTACAAGTTCATTATAAAACATATGAACAGGGGATTACAATGTCTGCCCAGCTGTTATGGATACTTACATCAAACTCATACTCGTATTATTATAATAGTATGACTGTTATGGATTACATTGTGTTGACCATTCTCCGATCCTTCCAGGCTAGGGAAGCCTTTACTTTACTAGCATTTTTAGACAGCATGTATTCCACCTATACCCTAGTTCAGCACTAGGGAAAAGGCCTGCTTCAAGTGCCCTATTCAGTTTACACCATATCTGATCAAATTGTTGTTCTTTGTCAGCTATTCTCTACTGGCTCTCTCTATTTTCAGACAGCTTTGGAGATTATTAGCCTATTGCTGGATTGTTGAGGGTTCTCAGATATCTAACATTGTGCAAGTGTGACTCGGCATTAATCTAGTGTGAGAGACCATAAGGGTAGGTCAGGTCTCAGGGCTTCTCTGTTGGGATCTGCCCCAGAAAGAATTCTAGAGGGATTTGGGAGGTGACACACCTAATACATATGCCATAGCTTTATGCACTCTATGCCAGAAGTTCAGTATTTTAGGCACATTAAGGTCATATGCAAGAAAGTTCCTTCTGCTGCCTTGCATTTAGGGCATGTGGGTTCTTTGCAGGGTCCAAGGCATGTCTTTTACTGGAGTGATATCGGTGTATACAGAATATTAAATTGCATTTGGCGCAATCTATTACTTCTAGAGCAATTGTTTAGATGGATTAGGCTCCTGCCCATGTCTCTGGGGATATAGTTATGTCCCGTCATTTTCCACACTTTTGTATGTTGAGTGTGGGATCAAAGCCACCCCCGACAAAATGCCATAAAATATAGATAGTGGGCTACCACTGGTTGGGGTCTAACTATCTCCTTAAGGTACAGGTCCTGTCCTAGGGTCCTCAGGGTGCCCAACAAGAGGTCTTGCATCCTTTGTCAGATCTGTAGATAAGTGGATAGTCAACATCAGGGACAGCCCATCTGTTTTGGAGCTCCTTAAAGGTGAGCAGTATCCCTCCACTAACTACTGGATTTCTCTCAGACCTATTATTTGCCATTGCATCAATCCTCATGTAAAGACATTGTACCTGGGTGTAGATTTTGGGGTTGCCAAGATGGATGCATACTGGGAGGGCACATTTTTATATTAGCTTGCTCATGTGCAGTTTTCCAGACTCTCATCAGAGTCCTGGTGAATGGGTTGGGATAAACCTTCTTGGCAGCTGCTGATTGCCCTGGTGCTACTAATACATCTCTGCAAAGATCTCCCTTCAATGGTCATCCATACTGGAGGTGGTTGGTCTGATCTCATGGGCAGGAACACCAATTGGGCTGCCTAAAAGTAAAATTTTAGTTTGGCAGCCCAGTCCTCTTTACTCATGGGGAGCTGAAGAGTCCACCTACTGATTTTTGCATTTTCCTGTGCCAGATGAATGTTTGCAATATATTATTCAACTCTTTGAAAAACTTATCTGAGACCCATCATGGTATTGGCCAGAATAGATAAAGGAATTAGGGAGTATAGACATTTTATAGTGGCTAACTGCCCCAGCATCGTAAGGGGTAGGTATATCCATTTGCCACACTCTGTCGAATTTTGACAAGGAAGTCTTCAAAGTTCAGGAGTATACTTTCGTGGCATCAGCAGTATTGTGAACCCCTAGATATTTGATTTTCAATATAACCTGTACCCCTAAGTCATTATTTATTAAAGCTTGTCTGTTCCTTCCCCCACTGGCAGAAGCTCACTCTTGGACCAGTTCATCTTATGTCCCTGATAGCGAGGCATATTCCTTTAATAATGCATGTACACATGGGAGACTCTCTTAGGGTTCAGTAAGTACAGCAGCAGGTCATCCGCAAACAGGGCCATTTTGTATTCACCCTTGGTCCAAATCCCACTACCCCAGGGTGTTTACGGATGGCAGCAGCTAATGGCTCCAGGGCCAAAATGTATAGAAGAGGGGAGAGGGGACACTTTTTGCGGCAAAGTGAATGGTGTAGAAATGGTTCCATTGGTTAGGATCTGGGAAGTAGGGTGGGTATAAACAGTTTTAACTAATGAGAGCATGTAGGGTCTCATTCCAAAGGCCTTGAGAGTGGTGAACATATACTCCCATTCCACACGGTTAAATGCTTTTTCCGATCTAAGGCTGAGACTGCTGTCTGTGAGTTGTTTGTGCCTTTGCACAATAGTGTATAATATTTAGGGTCTTTTGAATGTTGTGTTTGTTCTGCCTTCACTGAACAAAGCTACTTTTGTCAGTGTGGGCATTATTGCAAATGGGTTTAAGTTTTGCCATTGCTCTGGCTATAATTTTGTAGTCCAAAGTGAGCAAAATATTGGGTGATAGGAAGGGCACAGTGCAGGGTCCTTGCCTGGTCTAGGTATGACTGTAAATGTGGCTGACCTTATGGATATGGGAGGTTTACCTCCTTAACACTTTCTACACATATTTCATAGAGTGGATTAGTGAGTTAGTTCAGAAATATAAAAATCAATTGGTAGCCCATCCAGGCCAGGCATCTTGCCACCCTTCAATTGTTTCACCATCTAAGATTTCAGTGATATCTCAACAGTTCCTCTGGGTCCTCTGAGGCATCTGCACTCATAGGCATGACAGAGGCCTTTTGAAAGAAGGTCTGCCATTGCTGTGGGTAGGCGATGCCTCCAAGGTATAGAGAGTCTTATAAAACTCTTCAAATTCTAGCCCAATAGATTGATGGTCAGAAACAAGGTGCCCCTGTAACTTTGGATATTTTTATACTGTTCTCCTTCTCTATACTTCAATATCCATGCTAGGAGCTTCTTTCCTCTGAGCCATCAAAATAAGAGGTTATGTTCAAGTAGTGAAGTACTCATAGAGTTGTATTGCCACTTTACATGCTGCAGCCTATGGTACTGCTCCAAGCTGGATCGCCCCATATGGGCATTCAAGTATTTTCCTCATAGATCCTTCAGGTCTTTTTCTTCTGTTTGCTTCCTAAAATCTGCATAGAAGATAGATTGCCCCTGACAAATGCCTTCATTGCCTCCCATCTCACTGTGTCGGTGGTATCCCCTTTCTTATTGTTGTTCCAAAACTCCACTAGCTTGCCCGCATATGATAGAGGTAAAGTCTGTCCTTTAAGAGGGTAGAGTCCAGCCTCAAGGTCTCTGAACCACCTCTACTGTGTCCTGTTTAAATGTTGAGGTTAAGGGATCATGATTGGAGACCAAAATTGCTTCATATTTTGTGTGTTCCATATGCAGTACTATTCCAGATATGACCAGGAGGCAGTCCAGTCTGGCATAACAGTTGTGGGTGTGAGAGTAAAAGCTATACTCTCTGCCAGTGGGGTTCTGGTGCCTCTATATGTCCACCAGGGTGCATGTTTCTCTATTTCCCACAGAGCCCTGGCATTCTTAGAGAGTGGTACTGGAGCTGTTTTGACCCAAACTGTATCCCCAATGCAGTTAAAGTCCCCCTCCCTAAGATCTATGGTCCTCTAAAGGAGGCCATGTCTAGGAGTAGTTTATGATAGAATGTTGAGTCTTCTATATTTGGCCCATAAATTGATCCTATCGATATGATCCTCCCCATGCCCATTGCACCTGTGCCAGGGTGTATCTGCCTCCTGGGTCAGCATATGAGCTGATTATACTACCCGTGAATCTACTTGAGAACTAGATTGATGCATCCCTGACCTCAATGAGTGTGTTGTCAAAACCAGGCGCCTGCCCCCATGCATTCTCTAGTCTCTCAGCTTTGCTGGCTGACATGTCATCTCCTGCAATAGGGCCACCCTGGTACAAATTTTAGTCTGGACTGAATCCTTTTCCTTTTACTACATTTGTAAGGCCTTTAACATTCCATGTGGCAACATTTAGTTCAGCATCCATGATCCCCACATCAAAAAGAGCCATTTCAACACAACCTAAGTCATATTCAGTTTCTGTTTGCACCTCCTAAACAGCGGCAAGAGTACAGCATAAGTATTATTGCATCTATAAGGAACATCTAACTGTATAAACATAAACATTCATAGTAACCTTTCCCCATTTTCCCCTTTTCATCCTTCCCCTTCCCTACTGGCCCCTCCTTGAGCCCTCCCTTCCCCCATCCCCCTTCTTTGAGTTCATCACATGGGTCTGGAGCTAAAACTTGCTGCACAGTCCAGTGTTTGAACCCCCCATAGCCCCTCTGTTTTTATGGCATTAGTGGTTTGCACAATGGGCTTGTTTTCCATATTACTTTTTAATAATTCTGTTTCGCAATAAGTTTAATAAACATCAGAACAGCAAGTCAGGTGCAATGGGTCCCTCCTTTCTGAAAAGTATATTGGTGAATTGTTTTCTGTCACCCTCGATATCAGTGAGTCCCCTCCACATGTTGCCCCTGTTCTTCCAATCGAGTCCTTGATAAATCCTGGTTTGATACACCCCTCCTTCCTCAAACAGCACATGAAACATCACTTAGGGAACATTTTAGACTGGTACCTTCAGCAGAGCATTAAACTGTTAGCATTCAGTCGTAATCGGTAGCCTCTAGGAGTAAGGACACAGTTTAGTATGATGTCTAGGACTGTGATTTCACTCTCTCTATTTTAATGTCCCCCGTCAGTACCTGCATCCCAAAGACACAGTTGGAGGGAGGGTATTGGTTGGGGAGAGATTAAACACCTCAATGTTCAGGGAAGAACCCTAAAGATCTTTTGCAAAACTGAGTAATATCGGGTAGTATTGTTCCCTTCCAGGAGGCTCAATCACCTCCCATGCTTACAGAGCTATAATGTTTCATGTGTCAGCAGTTGGGGTCCAGATTTGCATACCCACTGCTAGGACAGTTATGAACCCCATAGATTACTGACTGTTTGTGAAGCACTTGAATTACTACTAGGAAACAGAAGTACACCCATGTTTGGTCTAGTTCAGACCTTAAGCAGTCCAGGTGGGACCGAGCGGATCAGTTCCATGAGGTGATGGGTGTTTGGCCATGGGGCCAAGATGGTGATTCATGAGCACAGTTACAGCGATTCCCCCCTTCACCTTTCCACCTTGCCAATTAGACTGGTAACCTCCAAGCTTTTACAGACACTTCAGGGTTCACCTCTAATCCCCTGCGGACTTTAAGTTTACTGCTGACAAAATTCCATGTAAATAGCTCTGTCTAGAGATTATTTTAAGAGCTTCTAGTATGTTGTTTTACTTTCTGTGCTGGCTCAAAGGTGGAGTTTAGTTGGGTCTGTAGAGGAGTGTTGTAGGCAGGGCAGATCATTGATCGAGGATGAAACTGACATGTTGGTTGATTTCCTCCGACAGCTGCCAGACTGTCTTGCTCTGGGTCATCTCTGTTGCTCTTCTTTCTCTGGTGGCCTCCTCCTCCCTCACAAATTTCTCAGCATCCAGGGACTTTAGAAAATCAAGGGGACTGCTGGGCCTGATGATTTGCAGTTAGGAAGGGTACAAATGAGCGAACTCCATCCAGTGAGGTGGCGAGTAGCTTTGACCCCAGTAAACATCTGATGGGGATCTGTAGATCTTGACTATAATCCTGGACAATGAAGACTTTACCACTGTCATTTGCAATTATTGGGCCATTTGTTTTGCAGCACATAGAACTCTCTCCTTATCTGTGTATTGCAAATATTTAATTAAGAATTGCCTTGGTTTTCACCTGGTTGAGGTCTTGGTCCCATTCTGTGCACCCTCTCCACCTCGTAGTCTAGTGCCTGGTCACCCATTTTGAGATGCTGTATGATCCAGCAATGTATTTTTTCCCTGGTCTTGTTTTTCTAGCCTCTCTGGGAGACCTATTATTCTCAGATTGGATTGGCGAGCGATTCTCAAGATCATCCACTTTCTGCCAGAACTCTTCAAATTGTTTTTTATAGTCAGTTCTTTCTTTAGATATAGTAGTTAGGGCATCCTCGGTTTCACTGATTCTCCTCTCTGCCTCATCGAGATGAGCTGTGTGAAGTGAAGTCTTGGACAGTCCGGTTATCATAGACTGTAAATGGGTTATTTGGGTGGTGATGTTCTGAAAACCGCATACATCTCAGTTTGAATTTTATAAAGTGTAGCCGGACTCCGACATAGATTTCTCATATTAAGTCATCCTTCTGGTGGTGTGACCATGGATTGCAGGCCCTTTGATGCCTTGTGGCAGAGTGGAACACTCCTGGTCTATTCCTGCTGGAAATAATAATTTTGCCTGCCGGTATTTCACCTTTACCGGTGCTGCTTGGTTTTACTAGCCATAAGTGAGCTTGTGTTCTTCAGTTCACCTGGCATACTGTATTATTGCTTGAAATGAATTTTGCCCATTCTGTGCTGTCTTAGAGTGCGCTCCATCATCTTGCCTGGTTGGCTATGCCCCCCACCACGCTGAGGAGTATTTATTAAAGTCTCCTTTGTTTCATCTTTCTGACAGGCTTATTAGAGGAAAATGAATGTAATACTGATTATTTTATTTGGAAGAATTAAGATGTTCTTGCATTAGTTCCTAAAAGCAATCTTTTTAGACCATAAACAAAATGTTGTCCACTATGATGAAACGTGCTGTAGGTATATGTTTGTCAGCTGTTATGATTCCTTAGAAATGTTCAGTTTTCTCACTTTTTATTGACTACTGATACATTATGTACTGAATACTCAATTTGATCATGTCTATTTCACGTCAGTTTGATCATGTCTGTTTCACCGCTTGATTGCCACCACTATTTCTCTAATGCCTTCCTATACTGTAATTTACATTGGTGGAGCTTATCATCATACCGTGGTGCACTTAGATAAGATGTAATAGCACAGGTTCATATTGGTGCTTAGAATTAATGGCATTAGACAGCAAATTGTTATAATTTATCTACAACCATGTACAAGTATGCATAGCTTGTGTTTTTTAGTTGTGAGAATCACATTTACTCTAAATTTTCCAGGATCAATATCCCTTTTAGATGGGTACATGATAGCATTTGTAATCAATGGATATCTTCTTATTTGACCAACATGTAGGGACACAATAAAATTACCTGACTTTATGTGTGATTTGAGGGATGTCATTCTTAGCCTATACAGGATCAGATATACAAGCCTGTTTAAAAGGTGGTGTCTATTCTGGCAAAGTCTTGAGGTAGACCTGCACAAGATTAGCATACCCATGATGCCTTGCAGTTGGATTTAGGGTATTTGTGTGGCTTGGGGTAGTACAAAAACAAACAATTTGGATATTTCTTCTCTCCTAGCATCCTTTTTAGATCCCATGTACTACTCTTGCTGCAAACTGCCTCTTTGGTATGCTCAGTCTAATGTCCAAATGTCCATGATTTGACGATATATCTCAGCATGGATGGCTGGGAGGTACAACACCATAATTTTATGTTAGGGCAGCTGGATCTCTTGAATTCCATCAAGTGCAAAAATAACTCAGGATGCAGAGCTCCACATATGTATATCCATGAATCACATGTATCACAGCTTTTACTGGAGCAGGTCCTTAATCATATAACAATAGTTCTTATCTTGATAAGGTGCTTTGGTATCCCCACTTCAAACAATTTGGTGGTGTGTGATTAATTTGGATTTAACATTAGGGGTGTGCACAACATGAAAAAAACATAAAATGAGATAAGTGCTACATTTGCCGAACAATTATTGCTACTGTGTATGTGTCAATATTCACAACAAATTCCTTAAGAATGATCACTAAATATACCGAGACAATTTAAAATGATTAAGATCTTAACCTCAACAACAAACTCACATAAAAATCTTGCCAGCACCACAAGCTCATACGCAGTGTTAGCAAAGAACTCCTCCAAGATTATTTTAATATCGAAGTCCATCCCTGGTACGAAAAATAATCTCCCCACAAAATATAAATTAGAGCAGCACCAGCAGGCAAAACATTTGTCCAACCTTTCCTCTTCCTGCTGTACCCCAGTCTCCCTTCTTGATACCGGCTACCAAACAATAATTGAACTGTCCTTCCCTGCATCACACCAGGCCTTAGATCCTTCCTGCTCCATCCTGACACCATTGCACTATAAACTTTTGTTTCTGATCTCCATTTTACTGAATCTTTGATTTCTTCACACTCCACTTCCAGTCTCTTCCTCCTTCAATTTTTACTTTCTTCATCCTGTTGAGTCCTTGCCTCCCTCCTGACTCAGACCACTGCAAATGATTTTTCCGAGCCCATCATGTAGTATTCTGACCCACTCACTCACTGACTCACCACTCGAGACCAACAGCATTTTAATAAATATAGTATATTGTAGCAAGTGCCATAGTTAGTGGTGTGGGGCCCTGCGACATAGGTCAAACATCCTCCTGCCATAGTTGGACATTTTTACCAGTTTTCTCCACCATAGGAGACGCGCATGCACACACAGAGACATCCACATGCACCAAGTCAATCCAGCATCCTCCTACCCAGATTTGATTATACAAGCTGCACTGCCACCTGTGGTCACCCAGGTGGCAGTAGTGCACTGTGTCCATACACCCTCTCTCTGAGGTGGAGAGCAACTGCTCAGGAGTTACCACTCACCTACCTAGCCGGCTCAGGTTAATTTTCAAAACCCAGGTCAACAGCGCTCACAAGCAGTAGCTCACCACTGTGCCAGTGGGCCAGCCCAACTACATCCCTATTAACTACAATACTGTGAAGAACCGGACATCTACATGGAATCAAATGACTCTCACAGTTTACAGATCTCTGCCGTTTAATTTTGCTGGTTTGTTTAATGTGATTTACAAAAATGTTCTTAATACTCACAAATCTTGATACCTTATGTTGGCAAAAATCACTTTATGCCATTTTTCAAATTTTCTTTGCTGCCTATATTTTGTGGAAGTGATCGTAGTTCAGCCCCAACTAACTGGCCAGCAGATCCCTTAAACTCTTGTGTGCTCTGTCATGCTCCTTCTGTCAGGCATGTAATGACGTGTCCAGGAGAGCATGGGAGTGCACCCCATTGAAGTCAGTGCAGAGACAGCCCATACTCTGTGTGGTCAGCACCTTTCCCATGTTGGGCAGATGAGGGATGGAGCACTTGTATTAGAGACAATTACTGACATCCTTCATAATAAGGGAATGTTAAAAGGTATGGTGCTGTCTATGACCTTTGTTGAATCAGTACCACTGTCAACCACAGGCTGCAGTGAGAAGTATGCAGCCAGTACCAGTTTGATAATGAGGTTGTAATGACATGCAAATGATCTCTTTGCCCCATCCATTGGGAAAGTGGTCATTTAGTGATATGATTCCACTTTGTCCCTTCACTTCAGCTTCACAAATGCTGCCCCACATGTTACAAAATAATTTTCAAGACACATACAGTATATACTTCTTACCATCAATCATCTGCATAAAATATATCATATTATCTCCTTCAAGAATTGCACCATAAAGCTGGACAATGTGTGATGTTGTTAAAGTACTCCAGATTTCAAGTTCTTCATATTTAAATTTGGACAGGGATACCTTAAAAGAAACAGTTATACATTATATAGTCTAGCTAATTAAGCAATTGATAAGCTAACCATATTATTTTAATAACACTAGTAAACAATATAACACACATAACATGCTTACCATTGTTTCCAAAAATGTAATTATTGCATGTAATGTTTTGATAAAGTAGATAAATGATACTTAATATTTAAAATAGTAAAGGATTTGCAAAGATTCCATTTTCTGCTCGCAAATGCCCATCTAAGACTGTCGTCCTACTTCCTTTACATCCCAACCTGCTGCTAACCACTAATTTTGTTTTTACCTATGTGATGTATTTTCTCATACCCTTCCCCTGCTGCACTTGAAATTAACCTTGGCTCAGAGTACCTTTCCTGTCACCGATATCTAAATAAATAAAATAAACAAACCACTTCTGCAGTAGGGCTATCTGGGTCCCAGCGATCCTGGAGGAGAAACGTGGGATGGCAGCCAGTGAAATGGAAGGGATGACAGCATGGTGCACTTGCATATGAGGTTGCCACTGAGGGAAGCCACCATCTGCAAAGTCTCTGCTGGATGACAGGACATGAACAGCAGGCTCTGTCATGTATGACTTTCCCTCACCATGCAATGAATGATGCTACTTCCTTACCAGAAGTACAGTATCCCATGTTAAGATGGTATGTGCCGAGCCACCCACTGGCCAAGTGGGATGCCTGCTAGGGACATGAACCCAGGTCCACCCACATGGTGAGCAAATGCACTTTTCACTAGGCATGCGGGCTAGCCTCCTGTCCTGGATTTCCACAGGCCAATAAATGGCCTGCACTCTGCAGCTTGTCAAGGCCAGTTTGAGAGAGTTTTATTTGCCAGTGCTATGTTGCTGGCAGCTGATTTTATAAACTAATGGTGGTGGCTCTGGCCACTTTGCAGTTCTTGTGTTAAGATTTTTCTGAGACTGAGTGGTTCCAGAAAATGGAACTGGAAAGTGGCAGAAAAGTTGTACAGGTGGTAGATCTGAAAATAACCACCTGTATTGTAAAAAGTGCCACGACTTGTTTAAAACATCTGTTTCTAGTGCAATGAGTAACTGAGTCATTTTTAACTCACTTTTACTCCCACTTTAAGCTGTGCCATTTGTTGTCACAATATGGATTTAAGAAGCCCACCTATACAGTCAATTGGGCCAGCACAACTGAGTCACACATTTCCTGAACTCAACCCTCATATACCTGCACAAATATTTTTGCTAAATATCCTTGGTTCCCTGTTGGTATCCTCTTTCCTGGTGGTTCACTGGTTGTAGGAAGGTTGCATAAACATCTGCTGTGTATCAGGTCACTTCAAGGTACCTCCTTGTTTCTACAGCATCAACAAAGCAAACATTTCTGCCTGCTGCACGGGAGGGAAGCAGGGCAATTCATTTGAGTATGCTGCTTTGCGCGGGGCTGGTTAATTCAAGCAAAGCAACTGGCTTTTTAAAAATCAGACTTTAAATTCTGAACTTCACAGTTCTGGAATCCCTCACAATAACCAAAGGCTTCAGAAAACATCTTAACTTATCCAGTTTTACTGACCAAGGCTCCTCTAATTAGAAACTCTTCAGAGCGGTGGAATTGTTTTCAGCTGTAGTCATCACTGTTTCAGTGGTTTGGGGTCATGCTGCAGTACCTACTGTACATAATCTCAGAGGTGAAATACTGGCAAAATGTAGTCATGCACTAATGTACTTTTCCCATGACCGTTTGGCATTTACAACTGTAAAACATTTAGCATCATTGTTCAGTACCTTTTGACTGCATACTTGAAATCACATTTCTTATCACAAGCATGACTGACATGTCCAAAACTTCCTTGCCCAAGGAGGATAAATTGACCATTCATATCCCTCTGTAATTACCATAGTTTGGGACCAAATCCTAGAGGGATATAGAAAGGTATAGTAAAACAGGTAATTTCTGTATTATTCTGGATTGAAAACAGATATTTCTTGACAAACACAATTATACTGCAATACCTGAAATACCGGTACATGTTTGCTTAATAAAACACATTTTGAAAGCAATGGATGGAAGTAGAAGAACAAGTACTTACCTCTTTTATGAGCACACCTTTATGAGGGCAACTGATTGGAGTTTCACTTTTAGATTTTTACAAAAGTTGCTGAACTCAAGAAGCTCTTTTGTCCCCCTTGAACTATTCCTCACAAGTGTCTAATAAATCAGGCATTCTGTCACCAGAATCTTGTATATTGTCATTGAGAAAGCATGTATTGTTGAATTATGGAGTAAAATAGTCTACGATGTTCGCAGTGCACTCGGTATCTTTCTTTTCTAGGATCTGGAACATAAAACCTGCAAAAATTACATTCATTGTTATACTGTTACATACATCCAGTCATTACTTAAAAGGAACTCCAAAGCTAATCCCAACAATTGTCTTAGGCTGTCTTCAGCATATTTTGCCTGGAAAATAAGTTTTTCTTCTATTGCTGCTAATTTCATTATGGAATGGAGCTTGACTAATTGTTTCTCAATGGCTGCTACCAGACCGCAAGAGGCTATACTAATGAATAGTATTGCATGGCTAGGGGTCTGTTAACCAGAAACAATACAGCTCAAGCTCAAACAGATGATAAGATCTGTGCCTGGGAGGACAGTGTGGATGGGGCCAGAATTATGAACAAGGACGGGTGGATTGGAGAGGTGTCATATATGGCAGTTTACATTTAACACCAGGAAGTACAAAAGCATGGACACAGAGGTAAAAAATCTGAAAACTTACTACAGAATGGGAAGGGTGGTGGAAAACACAGCAGGAGAGAAGGACTTGAGAGCTAATAATGTCAGACAGTCTGAAGACAACAATGCAATATAATAGGGCACTGGAAGGGTAAATAGGTGCTGAGGAGCATGGGGGAGGGATCAGCAGTTGGAGAAGAGAGATTCTACCACTGTACATTTCACTGGTTTATCCTTACCTAGAATACCGTGTGCAGTTAGGAAGGCTGCATTTGAAGAAGGACAGGGACAGACTGAAGCCGGTACAGAAGAGTAACCAAGATGAACTAGACACAGCAGGAAAGGACATAGAGGAGAGGTTGAAAAAGTGAAACATGTACTGTACATGCTGGAGGCAAGAGGGATAGAGGGAACACTACTGAGACACACTACACAAATACCTCCATGAGGTAAACAAGGGGCTAGCAGGGAATTATTTAAATTGAGGGAACCCATTTAAAGCCCCTGGTGTACATGGTCACAGTCTTTGTACTTCAGGTGGGGAATGGGGTGGTATATTTGTATTGTTCTGTTGTGTTTGACTTGTTGTTATATCTTTTTTGTTTGATTGTTGCATGTGTTTGTTGAAAAATTAAATAAAGTATACTTAATAATAAAAAATAAACTGAGTGGGAACACAAGCACCAGGGGTAACTCACTGCAGTAGGTGGAGGCCAAATGTAAGAGGGATACCAGAAAGTATTTTTCACAGAAATGGTGGTAGAGGGATAGAATAAGCTGCTAAAAATGTAGTCTTTGTGAAATCAGTTGGGGGAATTCAAACATGGTGGGACAGATAGGTGGGCTTGGTAAAGATAGTATCAAAGGGAGAGTGAAGGGGAGTAAAGAGTCATTAGGGCTGTCATGCTCCACGTTAGATAGACAGACAGAAGGAAAGAAAGGACTGGACGATCCAATAAATCAAGGGGCTTTTTGTACTAGAAACTTCTATGTTTCTTACTGTGTTGCTATGTAGACATGGATATGCAAATCAAAGACAACCACAGGAAACCTCTCCACTTCCTTTGCCCAAAGAACGATTTTGTCAAGTACAACATTCACAGAAATACACCTTCCTTAAAGTGATAAACACAGGGACCCTCTATCTGCTTCATACAGATACAAATCCAGACAAAACTTCAAATTCACATACAAAACAATTTTCTTAAAACAGCAGCAGTGCATGTTACCATGAAAACATTTATGCTTTTTATGAAATTTGATTGTTTTTTGTTTTCTGTCTCATGAGATGACTTTTTTCTCATTTTGGCTTTCCTTTAGCATTATTTTAGAATAGAAATTGTTAAAAGGAGTTAGTATTCTCAATTTTTTGAACTTCCTTTGTTTAAAATCACTTTTCAGTGACTACAATGGACTTGCATGCAACATACAGTACCTATTAAGTTTACAAGGCAATGGATATACAAAACAGCTAAGAATATTAATGAAAACCTGAGGACAGCCCTATTTAAGGAGCACTTCTCTAACTTCAAGCTCCAAATAACACTAAATCAGGCTCAAAATGAGGCAAAAGGCAATCTTACAGTACAGGAGAGAAGGTGCAAACAGAGTAAATGCTATATGCCAAACCTTTCAACACATGAGCTGCTGCTGGAAGTACAGTACCCAGACCTCCACCCATCTGCTCTACACAGAAAAAAATCAAATCAAAGTTTCACATTCATACAAAATAGAACGTAAGCATACAGCACACACTGCCTAATCCTGTCTAGAACACACAGCACAACCATCTTCAATCATGGGGGATATAGAAATTTTCAAAGAGGTAGTAATTTTGTCAAGGGATAGCACTTTCCTCAAAAATGTCCATTTGAAAGCTCCAGTTTGTCCAAAAAGCAAATGTTTCCTAGCCTTGGGGTAAACAGGTGCTACAGTACAGTCAGCGTTAAACTTTAAAATTAGCTCATTGATACTTATTTATTTATTTAAAAGTTTTACCAGGAAAGCATACTGAGTGGACTACCACTGACTTCTGATGTGTGCTGGGGAAGGAACACGGGAGGATAGATGAAACAACATGGTACAATCAACAGTAATACACATATAAAAACTGGCCTTGCCTTTTTCCCATAGGAAACCATGGCGTAATTTGCCATTTAAAGGAGCGTTTATAACGTCGAACACGCGCTGACAGTTTCCCCTCACTTCATGTGATGCCCCGCTGCAGCTCTTCTCAATTCACGCCGCACGTTTTCTTTTGTTCTGCAGACATCCAACTACCATTTGACTTCGGTAAGTACATTTTAAAACAGAAAATGTACCACAATGGGGAAAACTTATCTTCTTGCTGCTGACCGAAAAAGTTTTAAAATAAAATAGAAAACGACTGCATACTGAAAGCAAATGGGACTGTGGAGTGCTCCAGAACCTGCATTCATTTTATATGATTGTTGTGGTGAAAAAGGCAACACAGCAATATAAAATAAAATAATAATTGATGTGTGTTAAACTTGAAGTTTACACACACCCTCGTGATTAGATGTAAACATAAACCCCGAGCTTCACTCGGGTTTATGAGCATCTAACCACTGGGTGTGTGTAAACTTTTGTTACGCACATCACCCCATACTTTATTCTCTATATAATAAACCAGACAGTGCGTAGACTTTAGAGTGACCTGAAATAATACAACAGAATAAATTAGCAACTCTGAGCATATCAAGAACTATGCACTTGAGGGCCTAGCTAAAAATTGTTGGCAATGCCGCCACGCTAGACTAAGTGTATAATTGTTCATCGTGTAGCAGAGTAATGTTTCCGATTATGTATAAAGAGTCCCCAGCTCGGGATGCAGTTTTTATGTAGGGCATCTATATGCACTGAAAAATCAAGGTTCTGTTCGAGCCAGACCCCAAGGTATCTGAAGGAAGTGCAGACTCAGTGTAGCCCCATCAACGGTGTGGAAGGAGGGGTGGAGGGAACTGACTTAAACTTTGTCTTGAGCCAAAGGTCATGGAGACTGTATTTTTGGTGTTTAGGAATAGTTGATTAGATCAGAACCTGAGCTGTATGGTATTGAAGTCTTCTGGAGAAGGGAAACCACAGCAGAGGGAGAGGGGCCAGATGCACATAGCACAGTACTGTCCACGACATATGGACAGAGGTGTTGGGAATGCAGTGGGCAAGTCATTGAGAAAATGGAAAACAGGAGGGCCAAGGATCGAGCCTTGGGGGATGCCAGAAGACAGGCAGGGAGCTGAGGTAGAGTTCCCACTTTGACAGCCTGAGACCTGCCCACCAGGTAGGAATGGAACTAGCTGGTGGCCTCACAGGAGAGACCTATTTTGGAAAGCTTGCCAGTAGAAGGGGTGTGAGACTGTGTAGAATGCCTTCACAAGGTCCATGAAAATTGCTGAGGTAATATGACCATTGTCCATTCCTGTGAGTATAGTCTGTGATCCTTAAGAGGGAGGTGGTGGTAGAGTGGAATTTTGAAAGCCATACTGGAAGGTGTGAAGAAGCTGGAGGAGTTGGAGGAAGGAGGACAGTTGCTGGAGGACTAGCTTTTCCTGAATTTTGGCCAGGATGGGGAGGAGGGAGATTGGGCGATAGTTATCGGAGGGGAGGGGTCACCACCTTTTAGGAGGGAGGACTGTGGTGTTCTTTCATTCAGTAGAGATAGTAGCCAGTGAGAAGGAGATGTTGTAGAGTGATGTCAGGGGAGGCAATGGCAGGTACTGACAGGAAGAGCATTTTGACGTCCACCTCAGAGGGAATTTTCCTTATTTGGGTTGAGAGAGAGAGCAGGGCATTGTACACATCGGTAGTGGTAACCAGCTGAATGGAGAAGGAAGGGGCAGGAGAGACCTTAATGGGGATAGGGGCCTTTGAGGGGCAAGGTGAGGTTTAGCTAGCAGGGCAGGTGGGAGGTGGAGAGGAGAGACGTGGTACTGTTTGTGAAGAAAGAGTTAAGTTCAGGGCCACTGCAAGGGTTCCATGATGCTGAGGCCACCGATATTTAAGGCAAGAGGTGGGGACCTGGGATGGGGAGAACAAGGATTTGACAACCTTCAGAAATGTTCTGGGTGATTAAGATTGTAATGGAAGGGTACTTTAAAGAAGTTTGCTTTGACATTATGGATTAGCCTTGTGCAGGCATTTGTAGGGTGCAATACCTATGGTGGTCTGCTTGGGAGCAAGAGGCTTTGTGGGCCTTCCAAGCCATTTCTTTGACCTTGAGGTGGGCCATGGTGTCAGTTATGATCCAAGGCAGGTGCGATCTCTCACCCTTGACCATCTGAGGGGGCATAGTAGTCCAAAACTGCAAGGAACTTGGACTTGAAATAATCCAGGGCAGAATCAATAGAGGAGGCCTGGGATAAGGGGACCAGTCAAAGCTAGCAAAATCATACAGGAAATGAGTCTAAGTCCAGGAATTTGTAGGACCTCAATGAATCAAGCTTCCCATTTACGGACGGCGTAGTGTATACCATTAATGTCATGTTATGCTATTGTATCTTTTAAATTCTACACCATAATCACTGTACCCACTTAGTCCTAAACTGTTGTACTTTGTTGTCTCATTGCAGCATTACTGTTTACTCACTGTTCTTATTATATGTAATCTACATGTAAATCGCTGTCAGTGTTCAAATCTGTGTAATTATTCCTCATGTTCCCTTCCCCCAGATCACACTGGGAGATGAATAACTTGTTGCTCAGTGTGCCTTCCCGTGAAACATTTCAAAAAATAAATTAATAAATACTGACTTGTTATTTGGTTTAATAAACCAATTTTAATCAGCTGCTAGTTGTTAGTGTTGAAATTTCTTTCTAGTATGCAATGAAGTGCAAGCCAGTTGTCAACTCTGTGATGTAATCATTAATATTAGAAACAGACAACACTGGTTAACAGCAGGTTAACAACAAATAAAACGTACTTATTTATCAGACAACCTGCATTAAAACCATCAACCACCTGAAAATCGGCTCATACTCTAATGATGACTGTACTATACTATGTTACATAGCTGGGTCTGCAAATGAATGTAGTCACAAAGATTTAAATACATGCCAAAATGTGTTGTCTCTGTAAACTACAATCTAAGTTTTGACTGGAGTACAAACTGGTGTGCTGAGCATCGTTTTGAAACCTCCACCTCTGGAAAGACTGGAGTTGCTTGAGAGGTCCAGAGAAGGACCACTAAAATGGTGCGTGGTATACAGAGGAAGTTATATGAGGAGCTCTGACTAGCCTGAACATGTACACGCTAGAGGTAAGATGGGGAAGGAGGGATATGATAAAGACCTACAAATACTTCCATTGGTTAATTGTGGAACTGGTCAACACTTTTCAGGTACAGTGAGGAATCAGGCATCCAGGTGTCATGAGAACAAACTTCTGAGGTACATTTAAGAGGAATGTAAGGAAGTAATACTTCACAGAGAGGATGGTGGACAATTGGAACAGACTGCTGAGTGAGCTGGTAATATCCAGGACTGTCCTGAGGTTGAAGATGGATAAGACAGGTACAGAGAATAGTATGAGTTTTGGGGAATGGGGATATTACGTGTGGGTCAGAGCTTGCATCTGGAGGCTTAGACTAAGACACTTAGCAATGGGCTGTAGGGGTATAGGTAGACCAGTGCAAACTCAATGAACTCCAAGTCTTCTGTCTGCAGTATTTTATGTTTCTTTGCTAACTGTTGCTCTAAGCACAAACGTTTTAAAAGGCAGGATATGATTTCCTCAGATACAGGCAAACTTTTCAAGACGTAGTAAGTGATGTCACCATTTGAAAATACAGTCTATGCAAACGCATCACCATCTGCAGCAATATTACCATGTGCAACTCTCTTAAAGATGCACTTGCACATCTACTCACATATGGACCTGACTGAAAAACAAACAAAAATAAACTTAAAATCATTACAAGTTCTGTAAGTGGAAAAGGCATTTCAGAGTGCATCTTAGATAGATATTTTATTTTAAATACCTTTCTACAAACCAAGGTGCTGTGCAAAAAACATCATAAACAAATACACAATAAATGAACAAATAAAACAAATTACAAATATAAACATAAATACTCCAAATACATACAAAAATGGAAAGGTGGTTCTAGGTAACTGGTGTGATAGAATCACGGATAATTAAAATGAAAAACAAAAGATCTTGCCATACAGTGCCAAATTCCAAACCAAGGAATTTAGTTAAAGAGCACCTGACACCTTTGGGAAAACTTTGGAAAATGTAGTCATTGGACACTGTTCAGCTTGTTTGTCAGGTATCTTCCTTAGCTATCATCTCTCCATTATTGTTGTCAACTTGGCTAAAGCTCTCAACACCATAGCCCACACTCTTCTCCCGATAAGTGTGCAGCAGCAGGGCTTTCTGTCCCCGCCACTAACTGGTTTCATTCCTATCTTGTGGGAAGGACTCAGTCAGTCAGAAAAGGCAACTCCATATCCCCTCTCCCCATCAATACCTCCCTCAGGGGTCAGTCCTTGGCCAAATACTTCTTGGTCTTCCTCAACTACCCTGCTGCCTGCTCCTCTGTGGCTATTCCTATGTACATGGACAACAAAATTCTGTATGCCACTAATGCCTCCCCTCTGATGTGGTGACCAGTCTGCAACTGGATTTTGACAAACTCCAGCTCTGGTTTCACTCAAATCAGTTATCTCTCAATGCCAAGAAGATGGCCTCCATGACCTTCGGCACCAGGCAAAGACTCTCTAGGCTTACTGCCACATCTTCCTTCTGCACCCTCAATGGGTCTCCAATCAAGGATGTCACCTCTTCAAATACCTAGGGCTCTGGCTAGACAGGCACCTCAAGTTTTCTGGACATGTGGATGACATCCATAAGAAACTGCACCCCAAACTCAGTGCTCTGTACATACACCATGGCTGCATCCCCTTACTGGCCTGCCATGAACTGTCCAGAAAACAACCTCCCAATTTTCAGCTATGGTGACATAGTCTACAGTGCACCCTAAGACCACACTAACCAGACTGAACATTGTCTTCTACTCCTTATGCCAATTTGCTCTTGACTGCCCACCCCATACTTACCATGTGACCTTTATACCACTCCTCTCCTTCCCTCCCTGATACCAGATGCCTCACTCACTATTCTTCCTTTGTCAGGAAGTACTGGCTTGATTCCTTCCTCCTACCTCTCCTCTGTCCTCTCCAGCCCCCCCTCCTGCCTCCTCCCATCCGCAGCTCTGGCTGCTGGACCTTGGCTCTCTGCTAGGTCATCCACATTAGGCCAGTCTGCTTTCTCCTGCTGCATCCCTAAACTCTGGAACTCCCTTCCTTAGATATGTGCTTACCCATTCCTTCGGATCGCTATCCTCTCTTCTTCCCACCTTCATCTCCTCCTGCAGCTGCACCTGACCCACTTTTTGGTACCACCGCTATCCCATCTCCTTGCCTCTTGTCACTCCTCACATTCTCCTGTCAGGCCTGAAAAACAGTACACGGAATGGGTGTGCACCCAGCCTGGTCCGACCTTGTAGGGTTTGCATCCCAGAGGGACAAGGTTTGCCTCCCTTACCACCCTGTCTCTCTCCTTGCAGACTTTGTAACCCGTAATTCTAACTATACATACCTGCTCATTGTTTTTTAAATCAGGGTAAGATGTTGTACACAGAGAGTAATAGTAAATGGAGTCCACTCTGGAAAAAGGGGTTAGTAGTGGGTATCGAGGGTTCAGTATTAGGATCGGTCCTCTTCAATGTCTTTATAAGTGACATTGCAGAGAGACTGAAGGAAAGTATGTCTCTTTGCAGATGACACAAAGATCTGCAACAGAGTTGATGCACAAGGTGGTGTGGAAAGGATGAGAAGGGACTTGGCAAGGTTAGAGGAATGGTCAAATGTATGGCAGCTTAGATTCAATGCTGAGAAGTGCAAGGTAATGCACCTGGGAAACAAAACCCAGGGAAGAGTACACAATGGGGGTGATACTAACAACAACAAAATGGAAAGGGACCTGGGGTAGTTATATCAGATGACCTAAAGGTGGGCAAGCAATGTGAGAGGGCAGCAAGGAGGGCTGGGGAATACTGGGATGCATAGGAGAGGTATCACCAGTAGAAAACAAGAAGTTATTATCCTCTGTACAGACAGCTGGTGAGACCACATCTGAGTACTGCGCAGTTCTGGGAGACCCAATCTCGCAAAGACATAGACAGGATGGAAGCTGTCCAGAGGAGGGCATCTAAAATGGTGCAGGGTCTGCACTGGAAGACATATGAAGAGAGACTTAAGGAGCTTAATATGTATAGCTCAGAGGAAAGGAGGGAGAGGGGACATGATAGAAACTTTCAAGTACCTCAAGGAATCAACAAAGTCCATGAGGGTAGCATCTTTCAAAAAAGAGGTGCAAGAACAGCAAGGGCAATTTGAAGATAGAAGGGGGTGCCTGGAGGTAATTTAAGGAAGTATTTTTCACAGAGAGGGTTGTGGATGCATGGAACGGCCTTCCAGAGGAGGTTGTGGAGTCAAAAACAGTGGTGGAATTCAAGCATGCATGGACAGTCATAAGGCAATTCTAGGGGGTGGGGGTAGGAAGAATTAGCTGCTGGTTAACTAGATCTGCAACTTATCCATCAGGTAGGGAAATAAGCAGACTGGGTGGCCAAGCGGTCCTTATCTGCTGTCAAATTCTATGTTTCTATGTTTCTATGTTTCTATTGTATCTTTGTTTTATATGCAGAAATAGTACTTACTCATTAGATTTTGAAAAGTTAGATTTTGTGATTTATATTGTAAGTTTGTGATTTATATTGTGAGTTTGTGATTTATATTTCATTAGACATTGTTAGTAACCTTCTAGAAGTTTCTGTGCTCCAACCTCAGCTAAGATCAATTTTCAGGTAATTGTGTTTAAATACCTGTTGTTCTTTCACCTAGCAGCAGTTGCTGAAGTTGCTTTGGCCCAGGCTGCTTGGGCTTTCTGTTGCTAGTAACCTTCTGAAGTTTCTGTGTTGAACCTCAGCTAGACCACATTCCAGGTAATTGTGGTTAAATTCTTGTGTGTTATTTCACCTAGTAGTAGTTGCTGAATTTGTTTATTACAGTTGATTTAGTGATTTATTTTTCTACAGGTTTAACTGTGCCTGGGTAACTCCACACTGGGTTTATTGTTTTGGTGGGCAGCACGGTAGGGAGGTAATGCACTCACCAATACCACAAAAGACTCTCAAACTGCTGCTTAGATAATTCGATTTATTTGCAGCACAGCTGCTTGCATCACGCATTGCAGAAACGTTCTATGTTTCGACCACCACACGGTGGGCTTCATCAGAAAATTATAAACACTCAGTGTGGAAACCACATTTATACATTTATGAGGCAACCACTAACCAATCGTAGTGTTACATTTAGAATACTTTCACCTATCAGTGACTGTATCCTATCAAAGTATAAGCACATTACTGCATTGATTAGTTACAGCAAACCCACATATAAAAAGGAAAAAAACAAGAAAAACAAACTATTAATAAAGAAACAATTTGATCTTACTATTTAGTGATCATTTTATCTTGTCTAAACAAAATATGATTTGAAAAGAAATCTTGTAGCAATCTGCCTGGGGTTTGCATAGCTCCCTTCATATGATTCTGAGTGGTCTGGAGGACCTAAGACAAGACCCAAAGAAAAACATGGAAAGTATTCTAAATGTAACATGTGATTCATTAGTGGTTGCCTCATAAGTGTATAAATGTGGTTTTCACACTGATGTTTGAAATTTTCTGAGGAAGCCCACCGGTGGTGGGCGAAACATAAGAAGGTTCCTGCACTGCATGATGAAGTCGGCTTGTGCTGCTAATAAATCATAATTATCTACAGCAGTTTGAGAGTATTTTTATGGTAGTGGTGAGTGCATAACCTCCCTGAAGTTTCCTAGTACTGAGACCTCTTGTCCTCACCTAGGGACCACCATACCACCAGTCACTGCTACAGAGGTACTCAGACAGAGACCTGGATAGACTACAGTGGCTATAGAAGATTGAGGAAGGTGGAGCTCAAGCACCCCCCACCTGGTACAACTAAAGAACAAATATAATGTTCTCAAGGAGAGGGAGAGGAGAGCTCTGAAAGGGAACCCAAGGTTGTGACCAGTGTGATAGGCAGACCTACTAGAAGGGGGGCACAGGGGACCGTGCCAGAGAATCCCAGGAAGAAGGAAGCTCCTAGTGGGGAACTCAGTAGTTTGGAGTATAGTAATAGGATCAGGCATCAGAAAAGAAAGGGAGGTTATGTGTCTCCCAGGAGGCAGAGCTCTGAGGAGGGGAATGAATCTACAGGATCACACAAGCTGTGGCTAGAAGGGGGCTGGACATCATTGTCCATCTGGGGACAAATGACCTAGCCAAAGAAAGAGCAAGTATGGATAAGGTTCAGGAGAATTTTAGGATTTGGTATGAGCCTTGGGGAGGTAGCAAACTTTGTTATGTTCTCAGAGGTGCTACCAGTCAGGGAAGGGGGAGAAAGAAATGCATCAAAATCTTCAACAAGCGGTTGTAAGACTGGTACAGAGAAAACAACTTTGGCTACATTGGAGACTGGGGAACCACCTGGGATGATGTATGCCTTTACAAAAAGACAGCCTGCATCCTTCTGAGGAGGGTACATCTGTCCTCAATGAGAGGTTTACATGCTTCCTGAACAAGCATTTAAACTAGCCAGTGGGGGAGCTGTCAGAAGCAGAAAGATTCAGGCAGCGCACCCTCACAGGTAGTACACATCAAGCAAAACCAGGATGTTGACCCTGAGGCACATGCACAGGTACCTCAGGTGGGATAAGGCTGCGCTTAGGACATACCCTTATCACCACTAATAAAAGGACCTGGACCACAAGCAACCAGTAAGGTAATAAAAAGGAACACCACATAGAACACCCAGGAACAGTAGGATGAAGCAAGAGACAAAACACAAGGAGGGAACAAAAGATGCCACATTTCATGGAAGGTCATGCACATAAATGCCAGCAGTCTGGGGAATGAGATCCCAGACATGGAGGCTGCAATGATGGAGGCTGGTCTGGACATAGTGGTGATAATCAAACATGGTACACCAGCAGCCACAGCTGGGACATGTGTACCAGGTTATGCCCTGTTCAGAAAAGATAGGAGGTTAAAAGGGGAGGGTTTCCTGTACATCAAAGAGAGCATAAAGGTGACTGAAATTGAAACAGGCATGAGCAAATGGAGGAAGTCTGGGTCACCCTTGATCCAGGCAATGAACAGCCATTCGCACAGGAGTCATTTACAGACCCCGGCTCAGGCTGAGGAAATTGACAAGCGGCTGCTAGAAAGCATGCATGAAATGGCAGCAAAGGGAGGAGGTACTGCTAATGAGAGACTTTAACATGCTGGAGGTAGACTGGTCCATCCCTGCAGGGACCTCAGCTAAGACACAGGACTTCATGGACTCCCTTGAGGAGGCTGGCCTTAAGCAACTAGTTCAAGAACTTATCAGGGACTGGGCAATCCTGGATCTGGTGCTGATCACTGGGGACAGGGTAGCAGATCTTAAGGTGGAAGGTCTGTTATGGCCCAGCGACCACAATATGGTATGGTTTAAAGAGGATACAAGAGATCCAGTCAACCCATATGAAGGCAAGAGTCTTAGACTTATCAAGGGCAGTCTTTACCAGTATGGGATGACAGTTAATAGAAACTTGGAAAGAAGGGATAGGTGGGGACATTGACGAGAAGTGGGCACACATCGAGGAAGCTATAGACGAGGTAACAAACAATGCATTAGTCAGTAGACAAGAGTGAAAGAAGAAGAAAACCACTTTGGTTCTCAGGGAGTGGCAGAAAACTTAAGGCCAAGTGGCTAGCCTTCAGGAAGTGCAAGGAGACAAAAGGATGAGGACAAGGGAATGTGCCAGAAGTGTCTGAGAGAGGCAGGAATGAGTGAGGAGTGCTAAAGCACAAATGAAGGAGAGAATAGCTCAATCAGTTAAAAGGAGATAAGACATTCTTCAGGTACATTAGCACGAGAAGGAAGGCAAGGTGAGTAGCAAAGCTTAGAGGGCCAGTGGGGAGATAGTAGAGGGACACAATGAAAAGTAATGATCCTGAATGAATATTTCTGTTCAGTCTTCACTGCGAAGGGGACGGAAAGGCCCACAGCTGGAATTCAAAGGAGCTAAGGATAAGGATGTAAACATCAGTCCATTCACAGAGGAGAGGTTTCTAGAAGAAATGGGTGAAGCTAAAGGTGGAAAAGCCATGGGTTCAGATGGCATACATCCCAGGGTTCTAAAGGAACTGAGGACTGAACTGGCAGCCCTCTGGCAGCCATGTTCAGTGAGTTCTTAGACACTGGAGTGGTCCCAGAGGACTGGAGAAAGGCAAATGTTGTCCCTCTTCACAAACATGGTAGTAAAGAAGAAGCAGGAAAGTACAGGTCAGTTAGTCTAACCTCTGTGGTCGGAAAGATAATGGAGGCACTCCTTAAGGAAAGAATAGTGGAACACCTGGAAGCAAATGGGCTGGTGGATCCCAGACAACATGGGTTTTCTGCAGGATGATCCTGTCAAACTAATCTGATAGATTTCTTTGTCTGGGTGACAAAGGCAGACCAGGGGTGGGCAGTAGATATTGCCTACCTTGATTTCAACAAAGCCTTTGATACAGTCCCACATAGGAGACTGGTCAGCAAGCTAGGCAGCCTGGGTTTGGGTTGCAAGGTGGTGAGCTAGATTGGAAACTTGTAAGGGACAGAAAACAGAGGGTAGTGGTGAATGGAACCCAATCAGATGAAAGGGAGGTGATCACTGGGTACGTTAGGGGTCAGTTCTGGGGTCGCCGCTCTTCAATGTCTTCATCAGTGACATTGCAGATGGGCTGGAGGAAAGGTTTGCTTGTTTGCAGATGACACCAAGATCTGCAACAGGGTGGATACTCCAGATGGGGTGGAAAGGATGAGAAAAGACCTGAACTGCTGGAGAGATGGTCACGGGCATGGCAGCTAAGGTTTAACTAAGAAGTGCAAAATCATGCACATGGGAGCAGGAACCCTGGAGCGAGCTACAGGTTGGAGGAGAGCTGCTGGCAGTAACTAGGAGAGGGGACTTGGGGGTCATAATCATAGATACAAAATCACACATACTCCCATAATGCAAAGCATCATGGGCTGTGTATTCAAATCACCACAAAATATTATGTTGGTTCAACTTAAGCAGACTTGTATGGTGCCGAAAGGCCTCTCACATTAGTCTGCAAAGGGTGCCAACAGAAGACACAGACACGTGTTTCATTCTACCAGAACTCATCAGTGTGCCTCATCTGTATGACACCCCAGTGGAATGAACCACCCACCCTAAGTTGGTCTACCTGGGCTGGGTTGCAGTGACTCCAATAAAACAAAAATAAGCTAAAGATAAAGAACCTTAGTGCACAAGACTAAGGCAAGGGTAATCCAGATGACTTAAAGGCCATTAGGCAGATGGTAAAGACAGTGGAGAAGGCCAGTGGATGTTGGGGTGTATTGAAAGGGCAATCACAAGCCAAAGGAGGGAGGTAATAGTTCCACTGTACAAGACCTGGTGAGACCTTGCCTTGAATACTGTACAGTTCTGGAGACCACACCTTTGAAAGGTTATTGACAAAATTGAGACAGTGCAGAAGAGGGTACCCAAAATAGTGAAGAGATTACATCACAAGCCTTACAAGGAGAGAGAGTGAGGGACCTCAATTTGTACACACTGGAACAAAGGAAGGAGAGAGGTGACATGATAGAAACATTCAAGTACCTCAAAGGCATTAACAAGGTGGAAAAGGAAAACATATTCCGGATTAATAGTAGTGCCAGGACAAGAGGATATGACATGAGAGTGAGGGGTGGGCCGCATAAGGAAATGTCAGGAAGTTCTTTATTACAGAAAGGGTAGTGGAAGCAGAGAAGAGAAGGAGGAGTGGGCGGAGTCCCAGATAAGATGGTGCAAGCATTCTGATGGTAGAGAGTCCCGCTAATCTCCTCCCGTAGCATGCAGGAGCATGCTAACCCAAACCTGCCAGACTCTTTGTACTTTGTAATGATGTATCGAATTTAGTTCCAGAAGAAAAAACTTTCCTTGCTGATGGTGGAAGCTATCATTGAACTGAGAGCAAAAATGGCATGGAAAACACTTTGGGGTAATAAAGATAAAATTACTCCAAGGAAAGAAGGTGAAACAAAACTTTTGCCAGATCAGTAAAACAAATGGAGACATGAACTAGAACCAGGTCTAAAACAGAAGTGGCGAGAATTGCAAAGAATGGTGAACCAAGAGCTTTGGGTAATCAGGAACTTCTTGTTTCTTCACCAGAAACTGAAGAGTCAAACTAGAAAAATAAAAAAATGAAGGAGCGACAATAAGGGTAAAGCTTCACAACAACCCCAGGTAACGGCTTCAATTTTCCTGTGTAAAACAGTAACAAACAAAATATCAAGCAAATACAAATGAATGCTTTACAAAGTACCTCTAAAGAGATTCTGTCAGCTTCGAAGATGAGACGCATGGGGCAGTTCAGGACCCTTGACACCGGGAGAGATGCCAAAAGAGGAACCAGGAGAAGCAAAGGGAGAAGTGGATGTGATAGAACATAGGACTGTTGCCATGAATTTCCACCAGTGAGGCTTTAAATCCATGGGCTGTGACTGCCTGTCCTGAACTATAGGTGCCAGAAGCATTGACCGATAAATCTCTCCACCTGACGACTGAGGGTTTAAAACAATCCTGGGCTGAATTACCGATGAAAGAATCAACCAGTGAATCTGTTTGGTAACGCCGAGCCTGCACTCGAGTAATTGCTGTCATTATGAGAGCCACCAGCAGCTGGGGATCAGTCTATTTCAAAGTTGGACTACAGTAATAAGGAAGCTACACCAGTAGTAAATCAGCGAACAAGGTATGTGCATTATTACCAAGTGAAACAAATATTCTACCTATACTGGAGATAATATAAAGGGTGATTTGAACAATCAACCAGGTTTACAGAAAAGTGGGGCAGAAAAAAGCCTTATCGCCTCAAGTTGGTGAAAAATGATAATGTCGGTTTTACTGAACAAGATACAGATATTTTAAAGGAACTCCTAGGGTGGAATTAATAACGAGTTACAACCGCGATTTGGTTACTCCGTGTGCATCACTATTAATCACCACAGCTCGGGCCCTAGTACTGAATCTAAATCAAGTTATTCCTCTGAGGAGGAAAATCTCCCTGAATCTGAAGGAGAAGAATCCAGGAAGGATCAGGACCTCACCTCCCAGGGCTTAAATAATAATAAACAAACTTGCCACTCTGAAAAATCAATGTCAGGTGCCAATGATAAAATGTTAAATAAAATAGAAAATCTACATTCTATCATAAATTCACTATTGAAAGAAAATCAATTGGAAGGTTAGGCCTGTAGTTCAATGAACAAGCAGACAGCCACTCCCACTTCCTGAGCTATATAAACAATTCCTCTCAGCCTCATTGTAAAAGCACTTTTCTTTGCAGCTGGAGGCTCTGTTGGTTTGTCCTCTGAGCTGGCGGAGCCAACCCCACCCCGCCTGCTGTTTCTGTGTGTCTCTGCCGGACTTCAGTGTTTGTCTTCCTGCTTCTGGTTTGCATCTCCTCCGCTGTGTGCTTTCCTGTTTTGTGTCTCTTGTTTTTGGGCCTTGTTCTCTGTTTTCTGTTTTGCTGTGTTTGGTTTTGTCTTTTTGGGCTTTGTTTCTAAGCTCCTAGCATACTGCTACTCAGAATCCATACTACTGCTTTCAGTAACCTACAACTGCAGCCACTGCTACTGTTTACCCAATTACTATTGTACCCAGTGCTTGTGTTTTTACACTGTTGCTCACCACGCTCAAACTACTGCAATGCAAATGCAATCATTATCTGTGTGTTTCAGCTCAACCATAGCTGCTCCATATTGCATACCAATTATTTTCACCTGACACAGGTTTACTCTGACCCTAGCTGTGTTGCTCATTCCTGCTCTCATTCCACTTGCAGCTTCATTGCACTGCCTAGCTACACCTGTTTTCAGAGCATTGTCTCCATGTTTTATTGCAGTTACAACTCTGAGGTCAGTCAACTAAGCTCCTGCTGAGGCTGTTAATATAGCTTTATTATTATTAAATCCTGCCTGCCACTGAAAATCCTCAGAGTATTTGTCACTTTGATTTGGCTATTCATGTCTGGCTGGCTTACCACCATTCAGTGCTTTTTCATTACATGTTATTCAGACCACTGTGGAGGTCCACCTATCACTACTATTGTTTATTGACCTATGTATTAGTATACACTTGCTTACGCTTATCATTGCTCATTGCTTACGCAGATCATTGCTTCATGCCTACTGCCATCCTCTCGGCTTCAGCCTCTGGGATTCTGCTGCACTCAAGTCTGCATTCGACCTTGCAAGGTCTCAGCATTCATTGCTCATTTTGATCTCAGCACACCGTGCTCATTCAGCTGACCAGCTTTTTCAGCTTTATCAATTTTGGGGCACGCCAGCCATTCTATTCTGGTGCAGGGTTCCTGCAGCCAGCGGTTTCGCCTCTGCATTTAGTCCACATCTTGAGCGCAACCAACTTGGGTGGGATCCTTCTCACCTGGCCCATAGCTGGGAAATGTCCTCACCCGGGCTTGGCTTTAGCTGCCTGCTATGTGACAGCAGCTCCTGGTGAAGAATTTAAGACTAGTGGTGAAGGGTGGAAAAGTTATCTCCTTTGGCTCTAGTATTCCACTAGTGGTTTCCTAGCAAGGCACCTTCACCGCATTTTCCCACGATTGCCTCTGGTTCACCTGGTTTGAGTTTAGGGCAGGTAGGCCAGGTGAGTGCCTCAGTGGTTGTTGCTCTCCTCCTGCACTGTGGATGCAGTATTGTTATAGAGTTTTCGCAACCTTCCACGGTGTTCGCTAGAGGGTTTGAGTGGAGCCTTCCTCCAAATTGGAATATTTCCCACCTCCCTTAATTGGGTTTTCCAATTGCAGCTGCAGAGCCATCACTAAATAAACTATCCCACGCCTGGAAGGAAGGTGACCTAGGCCTTGATCCCAGAGATTTTCTCCTCATAGGTTTTTTTCTCTCCTCCTTTGCCTCAGGTCGTAACTGTTAGTTAGCATAGTAGTGTCCCCTAGTTTCTTTAGATAGGTTCTGCTGTTGGATGGAGGTGGAGGATGTCCTGCCATTCCTCTCTCCTTAGAGGATCCCTAATTCTCATGCAAATCATTAGTATCATGCTACAGAAATCTGGGCATTTCATTACATTATCAGACTGAGCATCTCATTACATTATCAAACTGTCTATGCTTCTCTACTACTACGTCACAGTTACTGCTACTGCATCACAGTAACTGCTTGCTCATATGCTTCATGTTGCCTCATTCTTTTGGGGTATGTTTGTGCTACATTTCTTTTGGAGATTCCTAAGGTACCTGTAGCCATGGGAATCATCCTGAGGCACTCAAGGGTGGAACCTCTCCGAGATTCCTTGCCTTTCATACCCTGCAGGGTGGTAATTCCTCTAGAATAGAGCGTGAACGGCCAAAACCAAACTAACACAGTTGCTCAAGCATAACACTATACTGGCTGTGCAGGACATTGGACAACTGAAAACAGAATTAAAAGAGGGTGAAAAAGAATCTCTGAGTTAGAAAGACGATATGTCACCTTTGAAGTGCCAGTTAAAAGAGTAGAGAAAAATCAAAGTGAAATGGCCATGAAATTAACTGACTTTGAATCATGAGCCAGGTGGAAAATATTCAAATCCTGTGGGTTCCTGAAATACAGGACAAACAGGATAACCTAAATGTCATTGCTAAAATCATAGCAGCATCTACTGATACTGACCATGCCTCTATCAAATGTGAATTTGACTGAATCCATAGAGTTTTCAAGCCTAACAATGACTTTCAAAGGTCCACCTTGACCTATTATAGCCAATTTTTTCAAATCAGAGGAAAAGGACAATCTTATGAATGCAGCATACCAAAAAGGGATTTCTCTGAGTGGAGTGAGCATTACAATTTACAATAATTTACCTCAGGACATTTTGCAGGAACATAGAAAATTTGAGGACATCAGGAAAAACTTTGGGTTTTGGGTATTAAATCTTTTTTACCACCCTGCAAAGTTAAAAGTGGTATTGCATGGCATGAAGCATGTCTCCACACACCAGAAATTGCAAGGAAGGATCTAAAGGAAAAACCTGAAAATTTTTAATAAAGTGGTAGCTTAATAAATATTCAAATCTAATTTAGGAAATAGATAAAAGGGTAAAATGTATTAAGCAATGGCAGGTTGAAGGATGGGGGGAGGTAGTAAACTGCTAAACTAACCAGTCTAGTGACTGGTATGTGTTTCTGATTTTTGTGAAAATTGTTTTGAATTGTTTGGGGAAGGGTTCATTTTCCCATTTCTTTTATTTTCAAAAATGCACAGGGTCATGATCTATTTAAATTTACTACAGAAATGTTTGTGCAATGTGAACACTTTTTCTTTCTGTATAGGTATATTCTCCAGAAAAGGGTATTATTAGTACACTGTTAGTAGCTAAAGGCAATGTCATCATTTAAGCTGAATTGTACCACCTTCAAGGTAAATGGAATACATACTCCAACTAAGAGGGCAAGGTTGTTAAATTATATAAACAAATCCAAAGCTATATGTACTGCATCGCTTTACAAGAAACACACTTGGACAACGAAACATAGAAACACATAGATTTTGATGGCAGATAAGGACCGCTTGGCCCACCCAGTCTGCCCATTTCCCTCACCTATTGGGTAAGCTGCAGATCCTAGTTAACCAGCAGCCTACTTCTTTCCTACCTCACCCCCTAGAATTGCCTTATGACTGTCCCATGCATGCTTGAATTCCACCACTGTTTTTGACTCCACAACCTCCTCCGGAAGGCCATTCCATGCATCCACAACCCTCTGTGAAAAATACTTCCTTAAATTACCTCTGAGCCACATTTTCTATCTTCAAATTGTGCCCTTGTTCTTGCACACCTCTTTTTGAAAGATGTTACCCTCTTGGACTTTGTTGATTCCCTTGAGATACTTTTAAAGTTTCTATCATGTCCCCCTCTCTCCCCTTTCCTCGAGGCTATACATATTCAGCTCCTTTCATCTCTCTTCATATGTCTTCCGGTGCAGACCCTGCACCATTTTAGTTGCCTCCTCTGACAGCCTCCATCCTGTCTATGTCCTTGCGGAGATTGGGTCTCCAGAACTGCACACAGTACTCCAAATGGGGTCTCACCTAACTGTCTGTACAGAGGGATAATAACTTCCTGTTTTCTGCTGGTGCTGCCTCTCCCTATGCATCCCAGTATCTCCCCAGCCCTCCTTGCTGCCCCTCACATTGCTTGCCCACCTCTAGGTCATCTGATATGACTACCCCCGGTCCCTTTCCATTTTGTTGTTGTTAGGTATCTCACCCCCATTGTGTACTCTTCCCCTGGTTTTTGTTTCCCAGGTGCATACTGCACTTCTTAGCACTGAATCTAAGCTGCCATACATTTGACCATTCCTCTAACCTTGCCAAGTCCCTTCTCATCCTTTCCACCCCAGCTTTTGCATCAACTCTGTTGCAGATCTTTGTGTCATCTGTAAAGAGACATACTTTTCCTTCCAGTCCCTCTGCAATATCGCTATAAAGACATTGAAGAGGACCGGTCCTAATAGTGAACTCCAAGTGTAACCCCACTAGTAACCTCCCTTTTCTTCAGAGTGGACTCCATTTACTATTATTCTCTGTGTCCTATTCTCCAGCCAATTTTACCCAGGCTGTCATCTTGGGACCCACTCCAGGGCTGGCTAACTTGTATATTAATCTTTTGTGTGGGACTGTGTCAAATGCCTTGCTAAAGTCTAGGTAGGCCATGTCCACAGCCCTCCCTGATCTACTGCTTTGGTCACCCGTCAAAGAAATCTATCAGATTTGTCTGCATGACCTTCCCGCTGTGAATCCATGCTGCCTTGGGTCCTGAGCCCCTCTGGCCTCTAGATACTCAACAATTCTTTCCTTCAGAAGTGATTCCATCATTTTTCCTACCACTGAGGTTAAACTAACAGGTCTGCAGTTTTCTGCTTCTGCCCCGTTCTACTCTTTTGTGAAGGGGATCACATCTGCCTCTTCTCCAGTCGTCGGGTACCACCCCATCCTCCCATGATTTGTTAAACAGGGTAGTCAGTGGTGTCACTAGTTCTACCCTTGGTTCTTTTAGAATTCTGGGATGAATCCCATCAGGCCCCATTGCTTTGTTCACCTTCAGTTTTAAGAGTTCTTTTCAGAACCCTTTTCTGTAAATGGGCTAGTATCAACTTCTGTATCCAGAGTGTTTCTACTGTTTGTTTTAGGTACCCCCACTTCCTTTGTAAATACTGAGCAAAATATTTGTTTAGTATCTCTGCCTTTTACAGTCACCCTCTGCCCACCCTCCTCCTCTTTATTAAGCCTCACTAGCCTCCCTTGGTCTTCCTTGCTTCCCTGATGTACCTATAGAAGGTTTTATCCCCTTCTTAACAGAGTTGGCTGTCTTTTCCTCAGTTTGGGCCTTTGCTGTTCTGACTGCCTTCCCAGCTTCCTTTGCTTTAACTGATACAGTTCCATGTCCTACTTCTTCTGTGATTCCTTGTACTTCCTGAATGCTTTCTTTTTCTTTGAACCTTCACTGCCACTTCCTTTGAGAACCATAGCGGTTTCTTACATCATTTCGTTTTGTTAATTTGCTTCACACAAAGGCTTGTTACCACTGTGATGGCAGTTTTTATTATTCCCATTGTTCTTCCACCCCTCCTTCCTGCCCACTTGCTAGAGCATTCTTTAGGCACTCACCATTTTGGCAAAGTCAGCCTCCTAAAGTCCAGTACTTTTGCCTTTGTATGGCTTGACTCTATTGCTGTGTTTATTGTGAACCATACTGTTCGATGGTCGCTAGATTCCTCCATGGCTACCCACTTCTACATCTGTGATCCTCTCTTCATCTCCATTTGAGAGAACCAGGTCTAAGATTGCTCCTCTCGAGTGGGCTCCAATACTAGTTGTCTAAGGCATGCCCTTGTAGGGCAGCTAGAATAACCCCACTCTTTGAAGTGGCTGCTGCAACTGCATTCCAGTTAACATCTGGCATATTCAGATCACCCATCAGCAATATCTCCCCTTTTTCTGCCATTCTAAGTATTCTTTCTATCATTTCCTTGTCCATTTCTCCCCTGAGAAGGGGGTCTGTATAACCCCTGTGCAGATTGTGGTGCCATTGCGGTCTCCATAAAAGGTTATTAAAATGAAAAGGAAATGGATGGTAACATTTTTTATTCAGCTGGTACTAGGAAGAAAGCAGGAGTGTTGTTAATTTTCAGAAATTCCCCGAGACTTATAGTACTAGACACTTTCAGCCCAATTCCAGAAGGCATGATGCATGTCGCTGACAGTTGTAACTTGCACCAAATGCCGATGTGCGGGACCCTGCACCCAATTACAGAACAGCTGGGTCCCTGGCGGCCACATCCATGACTTGTGGTACCCCAAGCATTGTGCCAAGGGAGGGCAGCTGAATAGGGTGCCCAGGCCACAGAAACACCCACCAACAGGGCTCAAGCCCCCACCCATGCATCGGTCCCAAATAATGCCCACAGGGCTGAATATGTCCTCCTGATCCCAGTAGCACCCTGCAGGGTGTTAGTCATGTCCCCAAGCCCTGAGCCCTGATCACAGTGGCTTATAATAGTGTAACCATGCTGCCCATAATCCCTGGTAGTCTATTGGCCCCCAGCAGTGCCAGTCCACCCCACCCCACACCCATTTTCAGTCAGTGATTGGCACATCCCACACTCCATGGCCAGCCACTGGCTGAGCTCCCATCAAGTGAATTCTACTGTATACAGTAGGTGCTCAATGAATGACAGCTCATTCATTGAGCGCCTACTATATACGGTAGTACACACTTGAGGGGCCCAGTTGGCAGCTGGCCATGGAGGTGAGAGGTGGGATGTGCCAGTCACTGACTGGGAATGGGTGTGGGAGTGAGAGGACTGACACTGCTGGAGGAGGGGTGGCAGCCATTAGACTACCAGGGATTACAGGCAGCCTGGTTGTTCTATTATCAGTGAGCTGGTGACTGGGGCTTGGGGCTAGGGAGGGAGGGACATGATCAGCCCTGTGGGGCAATTGTCGGGATTGTGGGGACATGCCCAGCCCTGGATGGCAAATGTCAAGGATCATGGGGACATGATCAGCCCTGTGGTGCAATTGTTAGGGATCATGGGGATATGATCAGCCCTGTGGGGCAATTGTCAGAGATTATGGGGGATATGATCAGCTCAGCAGGGCATTTCTTGGGGATTGGGGCTTGGGGATGCCAGCAGCCCATTATGTGTGGTCCCTAATGGGGATGGTGGGTGGGGTACATGTGGGTCTGTGGGGGGTGGCTGAAGTGCACACATGGCACAGTGGTGCACCCTCAGGACGCAAAATACAGTTAGACTGGCTAATGGCTGGTCTGCCTGTACTTGGACCATTGTCCTCTGGGCAATCTCCTGGAATAGCAACTGTGCTGTTCCACAGCTACCCTCAGGAATATGGTGTAACTGCTGCCATTAACTCCCTTGCACCATGTCACAGGGGTTTATGGTGTGCATAGGAGCATAGGGTCACTTTTGCACAGGCAGCCTGTTACATATGCATGAGCAGCCTTTTAGTTCCCGATTGTTGAAACTCATGGCGAGACGTACTACTTGCACCATTTGTTTGGGTGCAAGATACTTTGCGCTATGCGTATCCTGTCTGGAATTGGGCCCTTTCTCTGATGCATAAGGATGCATAGTAATGGTTAAAGCCAAGTTATTCAACCAGACTTTACTTTTGCATCTGTTTATGGTCCTTTTGTATGATACAAAGATTTCTAGCAGAGCTTATAAAAGGATTTGTACAGCTTCAGGCAGAAAAATTATTCTAATGGGCACGCTTAATGCCTTCTTAAACCCTGAGTCAGATAGGAGTTCTAAATCACCTTTTAAAATAAATTCCATACAGACTTATTCAAACATTTCCTAACCCAGCATGAATTAATAGATACCTGGAAGACTCTTTATCGTACTCAGTCAAGAATATACCTATTATAATAAAAACTAAAGGATTTTCAAGAATTGATTATGTATTGGTGTCCAAAACATTAATTAAAGAAACAGTCCAAATAGAAAATAAACCATTGGTGTTATCTGACCATACACTAACTGTGATCAATTTCAATTTAATAGACTTTAATAGAAATAAAACATTTTCATGGTGGTTAAATAATGATATTCTAGGCTAACATGAACTGCAGGAGAAGGTCAAAACAGGCATTGAAGAGTTTTGAGGTTTAACTATCATCCTGGTAAAATATAATTTCTTTATGGGACCCGCTAAAAGCAGTTATTAGAGGACTAATAGTATCTTATCAGGCTTACAGATATAAATGTTCAAAACAAAAGGAAATAGAATTGGATCAAAAATCTAAACTTTAGATTAGAAGATCACAACAGATCATGACAAACATTATAAAGAATGGGCTACAGCTTGATTGGAAAAACAGAGTTTAATAATAAGGAAGTACTACAAAACATTAAAAATTTAAAAGGTTAAGATACAATCAGGGAAAAACAGGTAAACTGCTGGCAGCCCCGCTTAAAAACAGAGAGAATTGAACTTACTTATGGTTTTATTGGATAATGAGGGTAGACAAATTTACAAGGATGAAGAGATGGGGTCCTTAATAATAACTGAATACAAACAAATCTACCAACAAGATTTCAACACTAGTCCAGATGAAATAAATAATTATTCAGAAGCCAGTAGCTTGCCTAAAACAATTTGTGATGAAAACCTCTTTACTCTGCAAGAAGTATTATACACCATCAAATCTTTGCCAAAAATAAAAGTCCAGGCCTGGATGGGCTCGAATAGAATCTTACCAGCACTTTAGTGACCAATTAGCCTCTAGGATATTGCAAATATTGAAAGAGTTGAAAGATGGATACATATCCATTCCAGTCTCTATGCAGGAGTTCAAAACAATCCTATTGTTAAAAGAGGGAACGACCTAAAAGTATTTTGCTATCGTCCGATAGCTATTTTAAACACTGATTATAAAATAACAAAAATTATAGTTAATCAAATAAAGAGAAACTTGCATACAGTAACTAATCAAGAACAATATGACTTTGTACAGGGTGAACTATCTTTCAGGCCACAAGAATGGTACAGGCTGTGATGCAGGAAATTGAAAATCAGAACTCACCTACCACCTAGTGGCAGTCGATGCAACTAAAGTGTTTGACACTTTGAATAGAGAATTTATGTTTTCTTGTTTAAAGGCATTTGGTATATTTCAATTTCTGATTTATACAATCAGGAAAATATATGACAAAACAACTGTGAGATTTACAGTAAATAACTACATAACCGAATCACCGAATCATGGGTAATGGGATAAGGCAAGGTTGCCCTTGTCTCCAATACTATACATACTGTATTATCCTTACAGCCCTTTTAAACCATATTAAAATAAATAGGAGACAGAGGGTTTCAACACTAAGAGGTTTATTGAAAAATAAATGTTTTTGCTGACAACATTTTACTTTACATAAAAATATCAATCACACTATACCAGTTTTTCTCCAGGAAGTTAAAATATCCCCAGGTCTCAGGTTATTGTTTGAATAGAACCAAATCAGTAATAATGCCAGTAAATCATCCCCATTACCCAATTACTACTGAAATTAAAAATGATTTCCAAGTCAGTAAGTTTGAGATATTTGGGCATAACCATCTTTAACAACCAAGAGGAACTGATAAATGCTAATTACAAAAATGCAAAAGAAAGTTCAATGCCTGTTGGATAAATGAATAAAATGTTCTCTGTCTCTCTCAGGTCATATAAAATGGTAAAAATGATGGCTATGCCATATCTGCATTACATTATTCAAGCTATTATAGGATGCCCTGCTTTATCTTGGTATGATTTTGTTCGTCGGATCTTCAAAAATTCTTGTGGAGGGAGGAAAACCAAGGATCTCTTGGAACCATCTGTCTATCCTGAAGAAATCTGGAGAACATAGTTGCCCAGAACCACTAAATTATGAAACAGCCTACCAAATTAAGTTATGGTGGAATCTGCATTTGGGAATTCTGAGTTTGATTTTGTTGATACTTCTTACTGGAAGAATGGAGAAGAGTGGGGTCAGTTTTACTATTAAGGGAATATTTGTTTAACATCAAAATTCCCCACTTTTCCAAGCCATTGAGAATAAGTTTAAAAGGAAACAACAAGACTAAAAACAAATAGAGTACCTTCTTGGTTACTTTTAAAATTAACCAGACAATTGCTCCTAGGACTTCATTGGACCTTAAAATTATATTTAAGCTTAACACTGTAGGTATACAGAGATGGTGTCAATTGATAAATACTAAAGTTTGTGTTTCTTCTTTTAATGACCTAAAACTTAAGTGGACAAGTGAAGAGAATTTTCATTTCCTCCAATATCTGTCTCTAAAAGCCAAATTTGATCAATTTCAGGAAACATTTTAAGAGTGTTCAAATAAAAATATAAATGACATTATTCAACAACAATTAAAATTAATGGACTCATGGGGTAAAAATTACTTCAAATATTTATATTTTCATTACTATACATGATAAAGACCCTTGGGAAAAACAAATCTTAAATGGGAACAGGAAATGGGAATTGTTTTTACAAGTCAGCAATGGAAAACCCTGAGATCCAAGATTTATAAGGATTATTTATATATAAAAAACACAGTACAATACAAAAAGAAAATAGTTGACAAGGCTTACTATACCCTTGGAGTTTTAGGCCATATGTTAAAACTGGGTCCAATGAATGTTGGCAAAAGTCAGTCTTAGCCACTGTCTTTGAGGGTTGCCCAAAGGTTAAAAGATTTGGGAAAATACAGCTCAGTGGCTATCGGATATCATGGGACAAACAATTCTGGAGGATTTTAAGGTAATGGTCCTAAATGAAGCTAGACAAGTTAGAATTAGATAAAAAAAAAACGAGGAAAATACTTTGTATAGGTACTATGTGTACAAAACACATTCTGGGCAACTGGAATGCTCAGGAGATTGAAGATTTCTCGAAAGATAGATGGTGGTACCAATTACAGGAATCTCTACTATTTAAAAATTTATGGAGAAATGTCTCCAAAACCCTGAGGAGAACATTAACCTAAGAAAGACTTTTATCTTTGTGGGAGATGGATTAGATATTAAGTATTTTTTATCCAATTTTGGGCGAAAGGAAGGAAATTAGTTGTTGTACACTCATACTGTACTAATTATTATCTGTTTCTGAAGTTCTTATTAAGCAAACGGATTGTGATATGGATTAATGTCAAAAAGTACAATATTGTATACTTACTTTTTTGAAAACAATAAAAATATTTAATAAAAAAAGAAAGAAAGGGTGGTGCATGCATGGAATAACCTGCCCCAGCAGGTGGTGGCAGCCCATGTAGTGGGGTTTCAAATATGCATGGGACTGAAACAAAGGAATAATAGAGATAGGAAGAAAACACTAAAGCCAATGACCAGATAGGGTCACTGGATGCTTCATTAAACAGCTTAAATGGGCAGACTGGATGGGCCTAGAGGCCTTTATCTGTCGACAGCATCTATGTATCTGTGTATCTATGTATTTCCCTCCCCCAGGAAGCATCTGGAAATGAGCTATTTTTAGCTCAGTATGCCTTTGCTGGTGAAACTGTTCAAAATAAATAAAAATAAATAACATTTATTACTGAAGAAATTTCCACAAAATCAAGATCTTTATCCCTTAGAGTTCATCTGACATTACAGCTTATTCCCTACTTGAAATCCTAATTCTCTGTTGTGATGCCACAGTCTGCTGCCATGGGAATAAATGTGGTGTCACAAAGTAATATGACATCAAGTTGGGAAGAAGCAACAGGAGCTGATGGATTCTTAAAGGACAACTATCCTGTTTTCATGCATTTGACCAATTAACAGTGGGGATAAGGAATACAAAGAAACACAGACTTTGATGGCAGATAAAGACCGCTTGGCCCACCCAGTCTGCCCATTCCCTACCTATTGGATAAGCTGCAGATCCTAGTTAACCAACAGCCTACTTCTTCCTACCCACCACCAGAATTGCCTTATGTCTGTCTCATGCATTCTTGAATTTCCCACTGTTTTGACCCCACAACCTCCTCAGCAAGGCCATTTATGCATCACCACCCTCTCCATAAAAATATTTCCTTACTTTGCCCTAGAGCCGTCCCTCTTCTATCTTCAAATTGTGACCCTTGTTCTTGTACATCTCTTTTTCTGAAAGATGCTCCCTCTTGGACTTTGTTGATTCCCTTGAGGTACTTGAAAGTTTCTATCATGTCCCCCTCTCCCTCTTTTCCTCGAAGGTATACATATTAAGCTCTTTTAGTCTCTCTTCATATGGCTTTTGGTGCAGACCCTGCACCATTTTAGTTGCCCTCCTCTGGACTAGAGCTAATGAGAAATAAACAACTGCTTTCTTTCCAAATATTATGTTTTCAGTATTCTTCTTGAGACATCTGTGACTCTTTAATGATTCAGCACAGCTGTGGTGCTGCACTGTTAAATAAATTCTTTGTTTTGGAATTTGACATTGTTTGGCATGGTCCTTTTGTATTTCACTCCAAATACATATAATATTAAATACACATTTTAGGCATTGTGTGGAAGACTAAATTCTGTCTGTCACCATGAAATGACTGTCTGAATTTCCGTGTTTTCAGTTTGCTTTTGATAGTGGAGACTGAGGAGCAGAATGAATATCTGTGGGGAGGTTGTTTCATTGAGGCAGGCTGCTAGACAGAATGTCTTAACCCCACTCATTATGTTTGCTTGCGCATGTGCAAGAAACATAGTGCCATCATCCGAGTTTCGGAGTGTGGCAGCCCGCCTAATTCAGTCAGTGTGTTTGCAGGCACGGCCACAGTTCTCCAATGCCTGCTGGAAGCAGTCCAAATGCAGTGGAGTACAGTTGAAAGGGAGCTACGCTTCAGTCAGCAGCGATAAGATATCACCTGCCGCGCGTTTCCTATACACACAAACACACACACACGCACGCAGATGTGCTTGCCCCCACGCAGCAGGCGACTGTGTAGCCGACGGGGTGCCCAATCCCCTGTCGGCTGTGCTGCGCCCCTAAAACAGAGTTCCATATGCCATGCTGGGTGCCCACCCCAGTATGGCTGCACATCGTATAGCTGACGGGGTGCCCAATCCCCTTTGGCTCCATTGGTTCTCCCCCAGAAGGGTGCCACGCTGAGGCCCCACCCCAGCGTGGCAACAGATGCTATTGCCGACGGGGTGCCCAATTCCCTCATCGGCTCCACACCCCCAGCCATCCTTGTGTCATGCTGGGAGCCCACCAGCGTGGCAAACATCCTGCGTCATTTTAAAATAAAACAACCTGAAACTGGAAAGCGGTCCCTCGCTGTCTCTGGCCCCACTGCGCCCACCACTGTGCACCCACCTCTCCACGTCCCCTTCACCCCATACTTACCTCCGGACTCTGGTGTGATGATCTTGTTGGACCGAGAACACGTCTGCACTCTTCAAAGCCGACGTGAACTAAGAAATGCCGGTAAGCTGTATAATGGGATAGATAGGGTTTTTCAACTTTGCTACATATCTCAGTCATTTTTGGAATTTTTGCACCAAATTTTCAACATGGGGTTTAGGGCCCCTTCTCATGAATGCTCACTGTCATGGTGTTAATCATGCCCGAAGGGTGATTTCACAGTCACTGTGCAAAATCACCTTTCGGGACTGAGTAATGAAACGACACTGACACTGTTCATAAGGTAGGCTCTCAAAAAGCCTATGTTGAAAATTTGGTGAAAAAATCCTAAAATGACTGTTTTACTTACGTGTAGTTGCGCAGTTCCTACGCACGCTCATAAGTTCATGAATTTTCAATATTTTCACTCCAGATTTTCAATGTTACCATTATACCACACCTCCTTATGAGCAGTATAGCTGTCATTTTCACATCTTGCCCAAAACGTGTTTCCGCCTGTGGTGCACAATGGTGCAGTCGGTGTGTGAAATCAATGTATGGGACACGTTAAGAAAATCACAGTGATGCTGTTAATGAGCAAAGGTCTTAAAATGGCTATGTTGAAAATTTGGTGAAAAAATTCCTAAAATGACTGTTTCTACGGTGTATGTTGTGCAGTTCCTCGCGCGCTCGTAAGTTGTAGAATTTTCTATATTTTCACTCCAGATTTTCCACATTGCCATTTAATTACACTTCCTTATGAACAGTACAGCTGCCATTTTCACATGTCACCCAAAATGTGTTTCCATAGAGTAGCGCACAATGGTGCAGTCGGTGTGCGAAAGCAATGTTTGGGACAGATTAAGAAAATCACAATTACACTGTTCATGAGCAGAGGTCTTAAACTGATTATGAAAATTTGGTGACAAAAGTCAATAAAATGACTATGTTATTAGTGAGCATTGTGCAGTTTCCATGCACCCTTGTAAGTTCATGACTTTGTAATATTTTCAGTCCAGATTTCCACCAGTGGCATTTTTCCACACTTCCTTATGAACAGTACAGCTGCCATTTTTCACAACATGGCCGAAATGTGTTTTCACACTTTCAGCGCAGAGATGTGGGGTCGCTGTGGGAAATCATTGTTCGGGACAGATAAAGAAAATCACAGTGACACTGTTCATGATCGAGGTCCCAAAATGCCTGTGTTGACACTCTGCTGTAAAAATCCCCAACCTAATTACATTGCAGTTGTCGTTGCACAGTTTCTAATACAAGTGACTTCACCAGTTTTTAATATTTTTACTGCAGATTTGCAACATTGCCATTTTACACCTCCCCATGAACAGTACAGCTGTCATTTTCACATCCTGGTCGGAATGTGTTTTGCACCTGTGGTACTAAATGTCGTAGTCGCTCTGCATAAGCAGCTTTCGCTAACAAACTGATATTGCCACTGTTCATAAGGTGGGGTCACAAAAAGCATGTTGAAAATTTGGAGTGAAAATACCAATGAATTCCTGAGGTGTGAGGGTTTCCAACCATGCGCCCCACCCTGTGAGAATGACAGGCATCAGGGGTGTGACTTGGGATTCTTGCCTGTAATGCTCATACCATTCCACACCCTGCAGCCAGTGAGAGGCATCGAGGTATGCCTTGGACTCTTCGGCCCCAAAGTTCATCCCATTCTCCTATACTGCACCCATCTCACTGTATTTCCTGATGGAATGGGGTGCACATAAGGACCCAAGACCCCAAGGCACACGTGACACTTGTCCAGTGTCTGCAGGGTAGGGTGTTGGTGAAATGGCGTGACCATTATGCCTGACGACCAAAGGCACACCCCCAATGCCTGTCACTCTCTGCAGGGTGGTGGTGGGGTTGGCTTCAGTTCAATACTTCACTGCCATTTCTGTTATGCAGCTCTGTAACTTCTACACTACCAATGCCAATGCCAGCAAGCAAACATTCAGCATTGACAAATGCTTGTTTTATCTTGATTTTATTAACAACCAAAAGACCAGCACCAGAACAGCACAACCCACTGATATCGTTGTAAACTGCAAGAAGATCCCTAGGGCCCCAAGTCTGTTAAGGGACTTATAAGTCAAAGTAAGAGCTTAACATTGATCCACCATCTCATAGGAAATTACGGTGCAAAGAATGCAGCACAGAAATGTATCTCTCTCCTCTAGGGGAGGCAATGAGTCTAGCTTCTGCATTCTGCACTAGCTGCAGATGGCAGATTTGGCCTGATGGAACCCTGGCACAGTGCATTACAATAGTCAAAATGAGAGATGACTAAAGCATGCATTTATATTAAAAAGTCATCCAGATCAAGCTAAGGGCACAATCCAGTTATGTTTTCAAATGGGAGAAGCCAATCCTGACTACAGCTGACACCTGTGAGACAAGTGAATGATATGGATCAAGAGTGACCCTAGATTTCGCATAACTTGCCAAGCCTGGAGCCTCTTATCCCCAAAAATAGAGAGGTCCAGGCTTTTCCACATTGGATGACCTGAGATGAACTGATCCTGCCAGTATCAATGTGGTTTTGCTAGGATTTAGCTTTAACCCACAGTAAGTCATCCACCACTAAATAATGTCAGATAGAACATTCTAAGCACAGCTGATGGGGAGCCCTGCCCATGCCTAAATGAAAGATATGGAGGATATCATCAGCATAATAAACCAGACCATTCCCTAAAGAATCATTTGTCTTATCTGGGATAGTAGACTTGGACTACGGAGAAATGATCCTAAACTATGAGAGTTTTCCCCTCTTTATTCACTGAGCTGTCAAACACTAACATAGAAACATAGAAGTTGATGGCAGAAAGGACCATAAGGCCCATCCAGTCTGCCCATTTCTTTTCTACCTTATAAATGTGCCATCGGCCTTTGCTCTGTCGTGGCCTATCTATTCATACTCATTTGTATTGCTCCTTATGCCTATCCCATGCCTGTTTGAAGCCCTGCACTGTATTCATAGCCACCACTTCTTGAGGTAGGCCATTCCATCCACCACCCATTCTGTGGAAAAGAATTTCCCCACATTCCCCTTAATCGGCCCCTCTAATCTCATGCTGTGTCCTCTTGTCCTGCTATTTTCTTATATTTAAACATATTAGACTCTTTCACCTTGTTAATGCCCTTAAGGTGTTTGACGCCTTGATCATATCACCTCTCCCTCCTTTGCTCAAGGGTATACATATTGAGCTCTGTTAATCTGTCCTCATATGTCTTCTGATGCAGTCCCTGCACCATTTTGGTTGCCCTTCTCTGGACTGCCTCAATTTGGTTAATGTCCTTGTGAAGATGTGGCTCCAATACTGCACGCAGTACTCCAGATGGGGCCTAACCAGTGTCTTGTAAAGAGGGATTATTACCTCCCTCTTACGACTTGTAATACCCCTACTAATACACCCTAACACCCCTGGCCTTACCTACTGCTTTAGAGGTCTGCTTGGATGATTTCAGGTCATCAGTGATGATGATGCCCAAGTCTCTTTCTTCCTTTGTGACTGCTAGCAACTCCCTCCCAGCCTCTAGGTGGCTTCAGGTTTCTCTTCCTATGTGCATGATCTTGCTCTTCTTTGCATTAAATCCCAGTTGTCACTCTTCTGACCATTTTGCTAGTTAATCCAGATCTCTTCTCATTCTGCCCACCCCATCTGGATCATCTACTCTGTTGCAGATCTTGGTGTCATCTGCAAACAGACAAGCCTTACCCTCTAGTCCATCTGCAATGTCACTAATGAAGATATTGAAGAGGACTGACCCCAGGACTGATCCTCTGAGGTACCCCACTTGTGACTTGCATCTCTTCTGACTGTATACCATTTACCACCACTCTCTGTTTTCTGCCCGTCAACCAGTTTGCCACCCAGTTGACCAACTTCTGACCCACCCGAGCCTACCCAGCTTATTTATCAATCTTCTATGTGGAACAGTGTCAAAAGCTTTGCTGAAGTCAAGGTAGGCGACATCAACTGCTCCCCTTGGTCTACCACTCTGGTTACCCAGTCAAAGAAATCTATGAGTTTAGTTTGACAGGACCTTCCTTTTGTAAACCCATGCTGTCTTGGATCCTGTGCCCCTATGGATTCCAGGTGTTGCACTATCCTTTCCTTAAGGAGTGCCTCCATAATCTTGCCCACTACTGAGGTAAGACTGACTGGTCTGTAGTTCCCTGCCTCCTCCTGCTACCACTCTTGAGGGCGGGATCACAGAAAGCTTCTCCAGTCTTCTGGGACCTCTCCTGTGCTCAGAGACTCACTAAACAGTTCTGCTAATGGCTCTGCTAGTTCCACCTTTAGCTCCTTAAATACCCTGGGATGTATGCCATCAGGTCCCATTGCCTTATCCACCCTGAGGTTAGCAAACTCTTGTAGGACCCTTTCTTTGTAAAGGGAGTAGTGCTCACCTCCTCCCCGTGTCCATGGTGCTGAGCTGTGGGCCCTGCCCTACCTTCTCTTCAGTAAATACTGAGCAAAGTATCTATTTAGGATAGATGCTTTTACATGGTCTTCCTCTCTCACATGCTCCCTTTCTCCATTAAGCTTAGCAATACCCCTCTGGACTTTCTCCTTTCACTAATGTATCTATAGAAAGTCTTGTCACCTTCTTTACTGTCCGTGCTAGTGTTTCCTCAGTTTGGGACTTTGCCTGCCTTACTGCCTTCCCTGCTTCCCTTAGGGCAGTTTGGTATGTCTCCCTATCTTCATCCCGCTGTGTTCCCTTATATTTCCTGAAGGCCAGCCTTTGGCTCTGACCTTTTCTGCTACTGTATTTGAGAACCAAAGTGGTTTCCTTCTTCTTTGCACTTCCTTTCTGTCTAACACAATGGGATGTTGCTTCAATATTGCAACCTTAAAGATTGCCCACTTTGCCTGTACCCCGTCACCTGTGTTTCTTTTGCCAGGGCTAGCTTAACTCTGTTGGCCATCTTATCAAAGTCAGCTCTTCTGAAGTCCCATATTTTTGCCTTGGAATGGGATGACTTAGATGTGGTAGCCAAATTGAACCATGCCATGTGATGGTCACTGGCCTCAAGTGACCTTCTACCTGGAGATCTGTGATCCCATCCCTGTTAGTCAGTACTAGATCTAGGATAGCCTGTCTCTTGTGGGTTGTTATACCAGTTGTTTGAGGCCCTCCTGCAGGGAATCCACTATGTGTCTAGTTCTGGCAGATGTTCCTGCTGGTATTGACCAATCTGTATCCGGCATGTTGAAGTCTCCCATTATCAGAACCTCCCTTTAGCTGTCATGTTTTGTATATCTTCTAACAGTAATGTGTCTATGTCCTGCCCCTGGTCTGGGGGCCTGTAGACAACCCAGTTCTTATGGCTGTCTCATTTCCTGTTTCAGGGTGACCCACAGTTCTTCTGGCTCCTTATGTGTATTCTGAATTTCTGTAGCTTTGATATTTTCATTGACATACAGGGCCACTCCTCCTCCCCTTTTGCACCTCGGTCTCTTCTGAACAATACATAGCCTGCTACTGAAGTCTCCCAAGTGTGGTTACTGGTAAACCACGTCTCACTAATTGCTACTTTGTCCAGTTTAGCCTCTGACATTATTGCTTGCAGGTCTGGGATCTTATTTCCCAGGCTGTGAGCATTTGTGTACATGATTTTCCATTGGCAGATTTCATTGTGTTAGTTGTTGGGTGAGGTTTGGCATTACTCCTGTGCGTTGTATGGGGAGACAAACCTTTTTCTTACCTGTGATGCAAATGAACTGCAAACATGCTGAATCCCTTTATAACCACTAGCTGAGGGGAGAGGGTGTTCTTCCATTCGACATATGGGGTGTTGCACCCTCTCCCCACTGAGTGCCTACTGTATATAGTATGCATTCGGTGAGAGATCAGTCAGGTGGATGGTCGTGGTGGTGAGCAGAGGGCTGTGTTGGTTGCCAGCTAGGGTTGGGATGGTGGAGTGGGATGGTGGGGCACTGTTTGCAGGGGTGGGGAGTGGGTCCACTAGATCACCAGGAAATGTTATGGCACCGTAATTGGGAAGGATCTGAGATGGGAGGGGTCCACTAGTCCACCAGGGTTGTTTTGACATTTTGTATGGGGACATCGGGATTGGGAGGGGCACTAGACTACCAGGGTGGATACTTATCTATTTCTGGGGAACATCAGGAATGGGTGCATCTGCTAGTCAACCTGGAATGTTATGACATTTTGTACAGGGGACATTGAGTTTGGGGAGGCACTAGACTGTGAGGGAGGAGTACTATACTGTATGTACAGTACAATGACTGTATTGTACATACAGTACAATGCAAATGCACCCCACCAGGTGCCATAACTCCCACTGCTGCCCAGCTGTCTCTTCAACCCCCACAACATCTCCAGTGCCCCTACTGCACCCAGCTGTCCATTGTCAGATTCTGCCCCACTGGCACAAGCCACTTAGACTACCTCCTAGCTGGTCTACATGATGCCCTTTGCTGCATTGACAGTGGCACTTGTGAAATCCCAATGAAATGGATGTTGCAGCCCTGCAGTGGTGCAAGCCTCCGTGCAACTGGGTGCACCTGGTTATTTGGTGCAACTATGGCGTAAGGGGGCTTTGGCACAGTGGCATCAGGTTTGACAGAGGCTGCTTTAGAAAATTGTGTTTGCCATAGGTTGTGACCCAGTCACCACTTGCATCAAACTCTTTGATGCAAGTCCTTAGTGCATTCTTACATGTTTGAAAATTGAAGCCCATAGTAACTATGACTAACAACATTATAACAATACAAATAAACACAAAGAAATAACAATCTGTTAGTGATTACTACATATAATTGATCCACTTTAAAGAAGCAATCCATAAACCAATAATAGAACAGTGACAAGGTGTCTCCTAGTTTAAAACATTCTTATTCCCTATATTCCTGATTATATCTGCCACCTTACACGATAGTATCTGATTACTACAGTGAATCATTAAACATGCCACTATAAGGCTGATATTCCTGATGTACCGTATTCTGTCTTCTGCTTGATCTGAGATGTCAGTTAATTTCAGTCAGGATCCTGTAAAATCACAGGTTTGTGTATATCTGCCAATATACTTGATATACTGTATCATAACTCTGCTTAATCTGAGGTGTAAGTTCATCTCGATCAGGATCCTGCACAATTGCATCATATGTATATTTCATGAGCTCACTGGGCCCTTTCCCTTTCTCAGACTTTTGGTTTTGATTGCCATGAGCCCAATATCTCTCTGTCTGAAAATGTAATTGAGATGTATAAACATTTGGAACAATACTACTATTTTATAGCTCCAAAGAAATTATATAAGGATATGTAATAACATCCTCATATCACAATACTGAATGTAAATTTATTTGTCTTAGTCCTCAGTACTTATTAATATTCTGCTGTTCTGAATATTTAAAGTGATGAAAAGCAGCTGAGAAAGGAAAAGGCCCAGTGAGCTTCTGAAACCCACAAGGTAGGATAATGAGATCTTTTATGTCCGATATTGCAGGAATTGTGTTCTAAATCACTGTCTTTTTCTCTGATAGTATTTACTAGCATTAGTTGCTCAGTAAGAATGGCTAAACATACATGTGATTTTTGCAGGATCCTGATCGAGATAAACTGATATCTCAGATCAAACAGAAGATAGAATACGTGTATCAGGCATATCAGCAGGTATACAAACATAGAGCTCATTCTCTATGTGTACAACGCTACCCTTTTTGTAAGGACAAAGACCCTACTCTCTCCAAAACAAGCTTCAGGCTGACTCCCTATAGCGCCATACCTGGTTCATGTCCAAAAGTCTCATTCTCAACTCTAAGAAAACAAAGGTCATGGCTTTTGCCAGTCCCCAGAGATCGCTAGATCTCGACTTCACCCTTCATGACAACTTTGGTAACCCTACAGCGAGCGTGAACAAATTCAGGTATCTCAGCCTGCTCCTTGACTGCCACCTCAACATTGATGCGCACATCAGTCTCACTATCATGAAAGCCCACCAAAGCCCCAGCATGCTCCACAGGGCAAAGCAGTTCCTTAACAACGAATCCAAGTCCCTCCTAGCCAACTGTTTCCTCCTCCTTCTATTCCTCCTCTAAAAATGTCATTAAGCTCCACAGTTCCTACAACAGCGTGATCAGATTTGTCTCTGGTCTCCCAAATTCACCCATCAGTGCAACCTGTACCGAATCTCTGGCTGGCCCTCCCTTGAGAACAGACTCAACAGCAAATTGCCACCTTCTTCCCCAAACTCTCCCTTTGTCTTCTCCCTGACTGCATCAGCTCGCTCTTCCCAATGGTGGCTCTCTCAAGGCCACCAGACAGTACACCCCCTCCTTCTCTGTCCCTTTCTGTCACACCTTCTGTGGCCAAACAACTCTCTCCTATTTTGGCCCCAAACTATTCAACTCTCTACCCACAGACAGAATGAGAAGCGACCTGCAGAAACTTGAAGAATGGTCAGGGGTTTGCAGTTGAAATTCAATGCAAAGAAATGCAAGATAATGCATAGGGGGCACAAAACCCTAGCACAATATATCAGTTGGGGGTGAGGATATAGCATGCACCAAGCAGGAAAGGGATCTTGGGGTTGTCATCTCTGATGACCTCAAGGTAGGAAACAGTGTGACAAGGCAGCAGGTAAAGCAAATAGGATGCTGGGATGTATAGGCAGGGGCATCACCGGCAGGGAAAAGGGAGGTCATAATTCCGCTATACAAGACACTAGTGAGGCCCCACCTGGAGTACAGTGTACAGTTCTGGAGACCATACCTACATAAGGACATAGACAGGGTAGAGAAGGTTCAGAGGAGGGCAACAAAGATGGTGCATGGATTGCATCACAAGTCCTATGAAGACAGGTTGAAGGAACTGAACATGTACTCCCTGGAGGAGAGGAGGAGAGAGGAATATGATAGAGACATACAAGTATCTTACAGGGAGGAACAGGGTGCAGGAAAAACACTATTTTTAAGCAAAAAGATGTTCCAGGACTAGAGGGCATGGGATGAAGTTGGAGGAGGACGATTCAGAGGAAACATGAGAAAGAATTTCTTCACAGAACGGGTGGTGGACAAGTGGAACACCCTGCCAGAGGAAGTGGTGGGGGCTGAAACAATCACGGATTTAAGAATGCATGGATAGACATAAAGGAATTCTAGAGGTCAGGGTAGGTGCAACAGACTTCTAGGAAAACAAACTGAACTTACAAGCTCAAATGGGCAGACTGGTGGGCCTTAGGTCCTTATCTGCCGACACTGTCTATGTATCTATGTACCTATGTACCCCTGAACTTAAACAATGTCCTATCACCTCCACCTTCAAGTACAACTTAAGAAAGCAGCTGGCCCTCTCCTCCTGCAGCTGTTCCTGACCTGACTGTCTCTCTTCTGTTCCCTTTCCACCCTCTCATTCTTCCCTTCAAGTATGTACACTTAAGCTCCCTATTTCTTGGAGGAGGCATTCCAAAAAAAAAAGTTTACTTGCACTTGTCATCAAGTCTAGCACTTGTTTTTGAGCATTTAATGAGCACTTCTTTTACAATTACTCCTATTATGTAGCTGATATGCATTTTGTCAAACCTCTTTGTTGTAAATTATCATTGTCAAACCTTTGTGCTTACCTCTCTTACCTTGTAAACTGGTGAATTATTTTCTAAACTGGGCGCTGTGAAAATGGGCAGTTTTGCTCACATGCCTTTGCAGTATAACAATAAAATGAAATGAAATATATACAGTACATTTATGTGATTTTTGCAGGATCCTGACTGAGGTGAACTAACAGATCAAACAGAAGTGAAAATATAGTATATCAGGGATATCAGCCGTATAGTGGCCTGTTTAATGATTTATTGTAGTAATTGGATACCATCACTTAAGGTGGCAGATATAATCAGGAATAAGGCAGATACAGTTAATAATAATGTCTTAAACTAGGAGGCACCTTATCATTGTGCAATTATTAGTCGTGTATGTATTGCAGTTTTTCCACTTGAGTCGACAGAGTAAATTTAGATAACATAAGCAGAGGGCAGCTGCTTTCATCATTTTTATCAGAGATATTTAAAATGTCTTTATTTTACTAGATTCAATATTTATGGATTGTTTATGGTGGATCAATTATATGTAGTAATTAACAACACATTTTTATTTCTATTATGTTTATTTGCATTGTTATAATGTTATATAGTGTATGGTGGAACACTTTTATGGAATTCTATCCAAAATAGAGGGAGTTAGAGTAGAGGGAGGCGGGGGAGTAGCTCTGTATGTAAGGGAAGGGATAAAAGCAACTGAACAAAAAGGAACACAGGGAGGAGAGGAGGCACTGTGGGTCACCTTAGAGACAGGAAATGGCACCAAAATCCACACAGGGGTTGTATACAGACCCCTTTGTCAGGTGGAGGGATGGACAAGGATTTGATAGAAGGCATGCTTAGGATGGCAGAGAAAGGAGATACTGTTGATGGGGACCTAATATGCCAGATGTTAACTGGAGCACCTTTGCTGCAGCCACATCCAAAAGCAGGCCATTCTTGATGCCCTTCAGGTGGCATGCCTCAGATAGCTAGTTTTGGAGCCTACTCATGAGGGTGCAATCTTAGACCTCATACCTCAAATGGGGACAGTGAGAGGATCTCAGATCTAGAAGTGGGTAGCCATTTGGGAACAAGTGACCACCAAACAGTGTGGTTCATGATAAACTCAGCTACAGAGTCAAGACATACAAAAGTGAGGGTTCTGGACTTCAGGAAGGCTGACTTTGGCAAGATGGGAGAGTGCCTTAGAAAAGCACTAGCAAACAGGCTAGAAGGAGGGTGGAGCAACAATGGGAAATATCAAAACTGCCATCACAGAGGCAACAAGCCTTTGTGTGAAGCAAATAAACAAATCAAAATGAAATAAAAAGCCACTATGGTTCTCAAAAGAAGTGGCGGCTAAGATTACGGAGAAAAAGATAGCATTTAGGAAGTATAAAGAAACACAGAAGGAGCAGGACAGAGAACTGTCCCAGTTAAGGCAGAAGGAAGCAGGGAGGGTAGTCAGAATAGCAAAGGCACAAACTGAGGAAAAGATAGCCAACTCGGTTAAGAAGGGGATAAAACCTTTATAGGTATATCAGGAGCATAGAAAGACAAAGGAGGGATAGTGAGGCTGAACAGAATGGATGGTGGGTGGGTGGGCAGAGAGTGACAGTGAAAAAGCAGGGATATTGAATGAATACTTCTGTTCAGTATTCACAAAAGAGGAAGTGGGGAGGTGCCTAATCCAATTAACAGAATCACTCTGGAGAGGGAGGTCAATCCCAGTCCTTTCACAGAAGAAAAGTTCTGAAAGAACTCCTAAAACTGAAGGTGGACAAAGCAATGGGGCCAGATGAATTCACCCAGAATTCTAAAAGAATTAAGCAGAGAACTAGTGACATCACTGACTACCCTTAATAACAAATCATGGGAGGATAGTGTGGTACCTGAGGACTGGAAGAAGGCTGATGTACTTCCCCTTCACAAAAGTGGAGTAAGACAGAGGCAGGAACTACAGAACCTGTCAGTTTGACCTCTGTGGTAGGGAAAGTGATGGAATCACTTCTGAAGGAAAGAATTGTTGAGTACCTAGAGGCAGGTGGGGCACAGGACCCAAGGCAGCATGGGTTCACAGCGGAAGGTCATGTCAGATGAATCTAATTGATTTCTTTGACTGGGTGACCAAAGTAGTGAGACCAGGGAGGGGCTGTGGACATGGCCTACCTAGACTTTAGCAAGGCATTTGACACAGTCCACACAAAAGATTGGTAGTCAAATTAACCAGCCTTGGAGTGGATCCCAGGTGGTAGCCTGGGTAAAACATTGGCTTAACAACAGGACACAGAAGGTAATTGTAAATGGAGTCCACTCTGAAGAGAGGTTACTAGTGGGTACACGAGGGTTCAGTACTGGGTCCAGTCCTTTTAATGTCTTTATAAGTGACATTGCAGAGGGACTGGAAGGAAAATATGCCTCTTTGCAGATGACACAAAGTTCTGCAACAGGGATGATACACATGGAGGCAGAGAAAGGATGAGAAGGACTTGGCAAGGTTGGAGGAATGATCAAAGTATGGCAGCTTGGATTCAATGCAAAGAAGTGCAAAGTAATGCACCTGGGAAAAAAAAAACAGGTGAAGATTACACAATGGGGGAAGTAACAACAACAAAAATGGGAAGGGACCTGGGAGAAATCATATCAGATGACCTTAAGGTTGGCAAGCAATGTGAGAAGCGGTAGGGAGGGCTGGGGATACTGGGATGTATAGGAGAGGCATCACCAGCAGAAAACAGGAAGTTGTTATCCCCCTGTACAGACAGTTGGTGAGACCCTATCTGGAGTACTGTGTCCAGTTCTGGAGACCCCATCTCCACAAGGACATAGACAGGATGGAGGCAGTTCAGAGGAGGGCAACTAAAATGGTGCAGGGTCTGCAAGAGAAGCCATACGAGGAGAGGCTAAAGGAGCTTAATATGTATACCCTTGAGGAAAGGAGGAGAGGAGGACATGATAGAAACGTTTAAGTACCTCAGTGGAATCAACAAAGTCCAAGAGGGTAGCATCTTTCAGAAAAGAGATGTGCAAGAACAAGGGACACAATCTGAAGAGGAGGGGATGGCTCAGGGGCAATGTGAGGAAGTATTTTTTCACAGAGGGTGGTGGATGCATGGAAAAGCCTTCCTGAGGAGGTTGTGGGGTCTAAAACTGTGGGAGAATTCAAGAATGCATGGGACAGACATAAGGCAATTTTTGTGGGGGTAGGAAGAAATAGGCTGTTGGTTAAATAGGATCCGTAGCTTATCCTCTAGGTAGGGAAATGGGCAGACTAGGTGGGCTAAGCGGTCCTTATCTGCCATCAAAGTCTATGTTTCTATGTAGAGATGTCAAAATGTTGTGCTGTACGTCACTACAGTGGTAAAACAATTTAGAATGCCTGCACACAGCTGCCCACTACAAGCCATAGCTCTGATTGTTGATGCTTGTCTGATTTTTGATGACTAAGTTCAGTGGCAGGTTTTCAAACTTTGTCACTGGCAGGCAAAGTTAATTTCAGCAGCAGTTTACTAGCAGATCCTACTGAGAGACTTTCAGAGGTACTGACATCAACCTGTCCTACACCCCTGACATCCACGTGAACGAAGACACTGTGAGTGAAATTTTTTCATCCATCTGCTTAGTCCCTCAGTGGTAATCAGAGGCTTGCAACACAGCAACAAGTAAGGAAAACATATTCCAATGAGTCAACTTTATTATAACTCTTATTAATTTTTAAAAATGATAGGCACTGCCATCAAGTCCAGTGTTACATTAGCAGCCATTGAAGCTGCACACTAGAAACCATTGAAGCCATGCTCATCAAGATTTCAGTGACCAGTTTTGAAAGTGCTTCATTGTATAACTGAATTTGTACTTGTCACAGGTGCCCACTGCCCAAACACTATGAAGGCAACGTATGGGCAGCCTTAGGCGAGACAAGTCTGTGTTGTCATCTTACTGTTGCCATGACAACCACAAACCTCTTGAGCTGCACCTCAAGGTTGAGTGGTTGTTATGGCAACTTCGATGCCAGCGCTGGCTTGTGGTGCATGCTGCCCATACATCTTCCCTCTATATTATACATAGTTACTAAGTTTTCATCTTTACAACAGACATAAATATCTGAAATACCACTAAGCCTTGATTCAGTGGAATATCCATGAAACTCTGGTGTGTAGATCTCAGTGAAAATCAGAATTGTGTAGATCTGGGTGGAAATTCAAAATAAATATTACATGAAGATGAACTTACTCAGGAGTTCAGCCTTCTTTGCATTCTTTGGATCTCATCCTGAGAACTTACTGAAGCAGCCCCTATACCCTATATTTATCTACAGCCAATATAGGGCAGCGAGCAGCTTGGGTTTATTAGTGATGATCAAAATTCCCCAAATCGCTAACTGATGGCAGTCACTGAGGAGGACTGAATCAAACAAGCATGACCTACCAACCCTAACGATTCTCCTTATATATTTCACTAGCTCCACATGTTCAGAGTGTGATATCAGATAATAAATCCCAAATAACAAGGAAAGAAGCCTCTCCATGGGCTCTTACAAGAAGCAGATCATTCAGACCCTCACAGGGCCCTATCAGTGTTGTGCTGAGGATGAAATCAAGATTGAAAAGGATCACTGAAGGAAAATTCCTCCAGGTGCTCTCTACCCGGTGCCTCCACATTCTGAATAACTTTACCCCAGCAAGACAAGTTAGAGATTGGTCTAAAACTCTTAAAATTTGTAGGATATGAAGAAGTCTTCTTAAGGAGCGGTATAATACAACTTCTTTCAAGGCTGACAAAATGCTTTCTACCTCAGAGAAGCATTGACAACTTCCATGAGTGCTGGAAAGAGCACCCCACTCCAACCTTCATTAGAGATGCAGGAGCAGAGTCCAGTAGACAGTGACTTGCTCCATAAACATCCCTCCTGAGGGTTTTAATCAACCCACCACTTGGGATGTTGACTGGTGTTATAAAATGAGTAGGAAATTGCCACATTCTGATTGGTCAGCAGCTGTGCAATGTCAGACTTCTACCACTGGTTAAAAATGTGCTAGCAATATGGACAGAACACAATAACATGTCAGTGCCTTTTGTGATAAGTTCCTGACTGCAGTTACAAACATGGCTAATGATTTACTCTTAGTTAAAGTCAGCAATGCCCAAAATGAAATTCCTCAAAATTCACAAAAAAAATGTAGTGTTCTTTCCTTTATAATCCCTTTTTACATATGTATACCATTAAAAAGTACACTCATATCTTTACTTTTTCTAGCTTCTTTCATGAGCATCACTAAACCCTTCCTGTCTTTGCCAGTCTATCAGGGAAATATTTGCTGCTTAACCCTTCCCAAATCAAAAAATATATAAAATGGCAATGAAAATCCTGTACTTTGGTTGGTGGCTAGCTGTGCAGTAGAAGTGTCTAATGCAAAGCTGGCAAAAAGTCCAGGTAATCACCGCTGCATTTAAAAATCAGGTATCTAGATGCTGGATAGAATTTTCATTTTGAATCACAGCCATTTTTTTGTCACCGCTACAGTGAACTTGACCAAACCCTGTAAACCTCATAATAATTGTTGATGGTACTGCATACCTTAAATTATTATATGAACCGTACTGCAGAGCAGCTTCTTAAATGTCAGCAACTTTGTTCACCTGTTTCCAAAGCTATGGAGCTGCCTACAGTCAGTGAAACAGCACCAGTCATACAGGAAACCGTGGACTCTGCAGTCCTTTCAGATATATGTTCCTTTGCTCTGCTATCTGACCAACTGCAGCTCTTCTGTTTCTGTGGCTTGCCCAGTCACATAAAGCAAATAAAAATATAAAATAAATTAAATTAATGTCCTCTTAATTGCACAGGCACACACTGATGGTGGTTTCTGTGAGGGAGAGGGAATGCACAGACTGCTATACTTCTGGGCAGTAATCCAACTGTTTTTCAACTCGATGTGTCTGTGTATGTATGTATGTATGTATGGGGGCATCATAACAAACAATTTGGAAGAGAAAATCTTCCTAAGCTATCATAATAACCATAACATTAATAATAAAAACATAAAACTACTGTAGGGAGTCATGGCAACCACTTTGTCACTATGAAAACACACTACAGCTATGGTAGCCATAATAGGGCAAAGTCCTGGGAGGGGATGCAGCACTCTATTGTGGGTGGAGGAACTATTTTACAACAGAATTCATAATAGTTTTCATTTTATTCAATATAAACATAACATTTTTCTTTTTATTTAAATATAAATTACAGAGGCCTATTTTATAAGTGCAATAAAACCCTCCGGGTGTGTGCATTAGACATTTCTAATGGACAGCCAGGAGTCGCCCTGGTTGTATGTTAGAACTGTCTAATACACACACCCTAAATAATATCTCTTACTTGAATCCTTGTCTTTTTGAGACCTTCTGTTTTGTGTGTGTGTGTGTGTGTGTGTGTGTGTGTAATGTCTAATGCACAACCCTCATGTCTTATTGCTTACTTGAATCCCTGTCTTTACTGAGGCCTTCTGTTGTGTGTGTGTGTGTGTGTGTGTGTCTGTGTGTGTAATGTCTAATGCACAACCCCTCATGTCTTATTGCTTACTTGAATCCCTGTCTTTACTGAGGCCTTCTGTTGTGTTGTGTGTGTGTGTGTGTGTGTGTGTGTGTGTGTGCTGTGTATATACGTCGTGAAGCGAACATTCTGCCAGTAGACTTCTGCAAGTTTGAATTCCTGCATTCCATGATGAGCAAACATACCTTCTACTGAATATGTGGAAAGACAGATGATAATGGGGATGGACTGTTTTCATTAATCAGTTTTAACAATAGAAAATACCTGTTTTAAATAAGAAAGTTGGCATTTGAAATTTCTCACGACTCCATTTTATAAGTACAATAAGACATGTCAGGGCATGGATAGTTACAGTATGTGGTAACAGCACTTCCAGGTGCTGAAGGCACTTGGCATAAATACTTCAGGCCTCACAAAGAACCTTGTGTGCATTTATCACATAACATCCCACACCCACCCTGCTGTGTTTCATTGTTTGCATAACACTCACTCTGTTATGTCGTATTCCTTATAAAATATATCTGGTTGATATGGATTCCCCACCCCAGAATGCTTACGGCTGACATCAGCCATGGGCTGCTGCCACAGGAGATTTAACTTCCTCTAAACTACCCCTAAGCTTTCCAAATCTCCAATTTCCCAGTTCAGTTGTACACCTCTGGCTTAGTACTGACTTTTACTAGCCTCCAAGGTACAACAGGACAAGTGACCACCACAGTGGGGTTTTTAAAAGTTCAAGAATGGTGTAATGAGAATTAATTCTCCTTGGCTGCAACCTGTGGCTGGTGTCAGCTTTGGCAGATTTTGTGATATGCCTGGAGCTGAATGATTTACAAAACGCTGGGCTGAGGTGGTCAGCTCCAGTAGATATACTAGAAAATATATACAGCAGCCAAGATAAAATGATTTTCCAGGTAAAATATGCTAAATTAGGCACATCCCTGTCATAGTCCTGGGGATTCACCTGTCAATGTTCTCCTTGAATTACCATCTCAATTGTTTGTGGCTGTATGATTTACAGTTCTTAGAAAGAGACTATGGAAAGCTCAGGCTAGCCAAGTGAGCCTTATTGCTCAGTTGACAGAACACTAGGGGCTTGATATTCAAAAGATTGCCCCAGTGCAAAACCCATTTGCCCATACAAACCGTGTTTTGTGCCGAGGTCCCATCTTGAAAGTGCTGGTTTGCGCTGGTGTAATGGGCTTGTGCATGGGGCAAACAGTGGAGAGAACAAGGCAAAACTATGTAACTTGGGGGTGGGGACCTGAATATCATTGCAGCATAATATTCAGAGTATGTTTTCCATGCAAGGGCACTTTGCATGGTCCCTTTACATGGAGAAAATACTGCCGTCCCAACCCTGGTGTTAATCAGGTGCAACCCTAGCGGTTGCCAGAGGTAGTGCATTGGCACTCCCCACCCCAACACAGTACTCACTGGCAACTAATGATCCTCTACTTGCCAGTCGCTGTCCCAAGTAACGATAAGCAATGTCCCAGGTGGCTAGTAGTCCCCCAATGAGCGCAGTCACAGTGACAATAATCAATGTTCCTGGTGCTACTGGTGACCCCACCTCACTGACCACTGGCCTAAGTAATGACATTCAATGTGCCTGATTGTTAGTGGTCCCCCTCAATTGCAGTCCTGATTCAAAGAATACACTCCTGTATATGTCCCTGGTGCTAGTGGTCAACCCCCACCCCCATGGCCAATCTCCAGCTTGATATAATATATAATCCCTGGTGGTCTAGTGATCCCCCTTGCTGAATGCTGGCCCACAACATGTTTATTTCCTGATGACAGTGCCCCCCACTGATCACCATCTGATAATAAGGATATATGAAATCCCTGGTGTCCAGTGGTCCTCCCCTCACTTATGCCAGATCTGGTAATAAACATCCCTGGTGTCCAAGGTACCACCATCCTGACTCCTTGTGTAGTACAGTCAAACATTTCCCTGGTGGCCTAGCAGCCCTCCTCCCTCTCCCTCCCTGATCCCTTATAGGTGAATACAACCATAATCTGTCATCTAGTGGTCCTCCACCCCTTCCCTGACAGATAGTGACCACCACCCCAGCCCATCCATCTCTGAACCAGCAACCAACACAGCCCTCCATTCACCACCACAGCCACTGACTAAGCTTCTCAATAAGCGCATACATATACAATATGCGCCATTGATTGATAGCACCTCTGAGCTCACAATCAATGGAATGAGCGGTACTGTATACAGTATGCAGTCATTGAGAGCTCAGTCAGCCATGGTGGTAAGCGGAAAGGCTGTGCCAGTTACCCGGCTTGGAGATGGGATGGTGGTGGGTGGTGAGTCACACCTTCCGGATGGGAGACAGGGCAGACCACTAGATGCCAGGGTATGGTTGTATTGCAATTTATAGGAGATTTGGGAGTGGGGTCCACAGACCACCAGGAAATATTTCACTGTACTGGACAGGGATTGGGATGGTGGTACACTGGAAGCCAGGGATATTTATTATGAGATTGGGCATGGTTGCAGGTGAGGGAGAGACCACTGACACCAGGTATTTCATATTCTTATCATCAGGCATTGATCGGTGGGGGGGCGCTTGAACCAGGAAATGAACGTGTTGTTGGACAGCGTTGGTGAGGGGGAAACACAGACCACCAGAGATTATATATTATATCAGGCTGGAAATCAGCCATGGAGGTTGGGGGTTGACCACTAGCACCAGGAACATATACAGGACTGTATTGTTTGGATTGGGACAGCAACTGGTGGTGGTGGGGGACCACTAGCATCAGGGACATCTCACTGGGTTGGGAGCAATTGGGGGTCTGCACAAGCAAATTGGCCTCACTCCCCATACAAATCAGCCCATAATGGGCATGCAAATGGCTGCTTAGTGCCTTGCATGCCCAATGGGCTAATTAGCATGAGGATGTTTTAATTGTAAATTTAGCCCCCGGCGCTGGCCAATAGTGGGACCCTATTTCTAGTGACTAAGTGCCTTGGCACCAGGACATAATGATCCTATATGCAGACCAATAGTGCTCTGTGCTATTCTTATGAATGTAGTATTTTTGCCCACCGGCACTATTGCAAGACTGCGTGCAAGTGTTTGTGCCTTGTTTTGCACTTTTGAAAATCTGGCCCCAGGGCAGTATTCTGGGGACTGGGTTCAACTTCCAGTTATGTCACATTATTTTTTCTCGGAGGCTGAACCCCGAAGTTCAATGTGGGAGAATAGCCCTTCTCACATTCCAGATATAAGCCAACCCTTACAGCAATTCATGCTTGGTGTTTTTGTCCATACCCAGGCAGCTGAGTGATCCTTGGGGTTGTGGCCAGTAGTGGATCTAGCCATCCTGCAGGTCCTGTAGGGCAGGACCCTTCTTTGCTGGCCACAAAAAATGTTTTATGTGCACTGCTGCAGTAATTTAACCCTCACACCTAAGAAAGAGCCACTTTGAAGATCACTTTGCATTGACCTTATTTAATTCAGGTGTGAAGGGGTCAAACTGAACAAAAAAAGTACAGTCTGCTTACACAATTAATCAGCAAGGAGTATGTTCTGTGACAGTGGGGTCTGATCTCCATTCAGATTTACAGCCAACCTTGACATGAGTCTAGTTGCTTAAAAGAGCCTGCAATTCCATTAAAGTGTTTGCTTTCTTACTCCCTTTTTCTGATTCCTAATAGGGTTTCTTGATATCAGATATCAGCTGAGATGTTACAGGGATGCAGCTCAGCTGTATAATTTAGGTAATTATATGCTGTAGGGTTGTGCTGCTGTATAGTGCATTTTACTCAATTTGTAACTGCTATTTCTTTGTTTATCGTGGTATAATTTATCATGTCAAATGCTACTGACTATCACCCTCCAGCCATGGCTCTGCCTTGCCCAGCATTTGCACTGTGTACTCTTCCCCAATCCATCATCACCAATTAGTAGTATTGTTTCTACTCTGTACTTGTATTGCTTTTCTACATTTGCAAATTTATTTAAATGTATGCACCTTATTGTATTGCATTTCTCTGCATCTGGTATATGCTTTTGCACAATTGTTATTATTTTGCATTTATTGCATCATGCTGGATTATACCATTCCCCTACCTCTTTACCCCCAAATAAATACATGAATAAGAAAGTGTGCCAGGTTGCTTTTTTTTCTTACTTTGTACTCTCTTGTTTCCTCTCATGGATGGCACCTAGCAAGCAAGCAAGCAATCTTTATTTTTATAGCACCTTTCAAAATCAAGGTACTGTACATAGTATGAAATTACAAAATAAAAAAACGACAATATCATAATAATTTAAAATCAATTCATTAATTAATCAGGAAGGCCAAAGAAAATAAATACGTTTTCAACATAGGTTTAAAACTGCTGATGGTCAGGCATTCTCTTAACCGACGGTAGAGAATTCTACAGGTCGGTGCTGCAAATGAAAAAGCACGAGCTCCAGATATTTTAGATGAACCTTGGAATATCTAGCAATCCTCATTGGCGGATTGGAGAGGCCGATTGGGGGAGTAGAGAGTCAGGAGATCTTTGAGGTAGTCAGGTCCCTGTTCATGTAGGGCTTTAAAGGTAACAAACCTACCTTATGGTGATCTACCACTGAAATGGCAGCCAGTGCAGTTCAATCAGCACAGGCATAATGTGACTGGTCCTAGAGGTACCAGTCAACAGCCTAGCTGCAGCATTCTGCACTAGCTGCAGGTGGTGATATCAACCCCAGACAGCCCTAGGTAGAGGGCATTGCAGCAGTTAAGATGGGTAGTAATGAAGCCATGGACCAATGTTGGAAGGTCGCCACGAAGAATCAGGTGTTTCATCTGGGAAATTTTCCTCAGATGGTAAAATGAGGATTTGACCACAGCTGACACCTGAGACTTCAGGGTCAAGCTGTCATCTAATATAGTGCCCAGATTATGCACCTGATCTGAGGTAATGAGCTGGACACCATCAAGCCATAGGCCCAACCCTTGCCCAGCACCAAAACCCTCCTCGGCAGCCCAGTTCCACAACCAACACCTCAGTCTGCCTTTCCTAGTTACCAGTAGTGCCTTTCCAATGTGCCTTCCTAGTAACCAGTAGTTTACAAATAAAAGACATGCCATGCTCAAATATGCAGTTTTAGAAAATGCATTAACAGACACATAACACAAGGTTCTGCATTGTTTGCTTAGGTATGATTAGTTTTTACTAAGAAACAATGAGCTACTCAAGCCAATGAGTACTGTTCAGTGCACTGTGCCTCTGTCTGATCCACTGGCATGTGTTACACACTGATTTAAACAGCTGCAGATGGTTCTGATCATACCTTCTAGCTCTGTAAGTATAATTCCAATGCTGGATTCCGCTGATGCTTGAAGGAGCCTGCAGAGGTGGCGTGATGGAGGGATGAGGGAGCTGGTTCCAGAGAGTTGAGAGACAATAAGAAAAGGCAGACTGGCTGCAGAGGAGTGAGCGAGGAGTGGAAAAAGTTTACTGATCCCTGGAATGGAGAGAGCATGGTGCAGGCATGACTGAGAGAGAACTGATGAGAAGTAGGAGGAAGGGAACCAAACCAGTATTTGGAAATAAAGGAGGAACAAGCGTGGCTGTTGGCAATGTGCTGGGGAAATGGAGAGGGAGGGTAAAGGGAGCAATAGATGCGTGTAAGGGTGATAGAGTTTGTCAAACCTAAAGGCATTGCAGAAGATGTCCAGTCTGGCAAGGGAAGTGAAGGGCTGAACCAAAGACCATATCTGAATAGTCAAAAACTGGTAGCACAATTTTGATAAACTCATGGTGGACCAGCAGAGGGAGGCAGGCTCTATTACTGCAGATCTTGCAACAATCCCAGTGTCTACTGCTGGTGGAAAAGATCCTTTTCCACCATGAGGTTTCTGAAGAGAAACCTTTGATCAGCTGTGACAGAAAACTGATTGTTAGGCCTTTGCTTTGTGTTATATTCAGTGAGAATTCACAGAAGACACAGCAAAAACTATTGATACACTGATTGCTCCCTATGCCTCATAGCCATGCAGAATTATACTGAGTTTGTGATTTTAGTTGACTGTGTTGTGGTTGTGCAAGGAATTGATGGATAAGAAAAAGGTAATTGTGAAAATTAGTGGCAAAGTTTACATGCATTTGACTATAAATCTTTAAAACTTTTCACAATTGAAATATTTTAAAGAAACTGGCTAACATGCTTTTGTGTTTATGCTGGTATTGTGTATATACTATGTGTGTGTATATATGGGTGTACTGAAGACAAGGTATGGTGCTGAGGTATTTTGGTTGCAGATAATCCAGTGGCTACTAAATTATAGTTGGGATACTCTGACGAGAAAAAATGTTTTGCCAGATCACTTGGTGAAACCCTGTTTTGTTCAATGTTTATGCAAGTTGAACCTGGAGCGTATTCAGCCAAAAAATCTATGGTTGCATAAAGGTGTATTGTGTAACCAAACAAAATAATAGTGTTAATAAACCACTGAATAATGAAGCTCCATGTGAATGTTACTGTAACTTCAATTTTCATTATACAAAAAGGTGTTTATTACAGAAGAATCAGTCATTAGATGTTACACTAAGCAGCATTAGTTTTTAATATATATAAAATAACTAAAATTAACTTCCTTGTTGCCCACCATGACCATTGCATTGAGTGCACAGTAATGAATTGATAAGCATTATTTAATCTGATAGTCACGCCTTTGGCTCTGCCCTTATATTTGGCTCCACTCTCTTATTTCTGCCACAGGACCTTCTTAAAATCCTGGGCCCACCCTGGTTGTGGTTGTGCTGTCTCTGCCTGCTCGCTTTCTGCTGCTGTTTTGTTCTCTCCTTCTCCATCTCTCTTGCCCAGTGGTTTCATTGGAATGGAAATGTTTAGGAGGTGGAACTCTAATGTCTACATTTGTAGAAGGTGGACCTGTCATCTCTAGGAGGTGAAAGTCTCTAATAGTATTCAATGGAATAAGGTGTCAGAGGAGGTGGCACTGAGTTCCCTGAGTTCCTGCCCAATTTAACCCTTGCAGTCTTGCCCTTTTCCTTCCCCTGTCTTCTTCCTTCTCCTTCATTACTTTAGATTTCCTGCTCTTCTCCTGTTCCTTTGTTTTTGGTTTGTCTCCTTGGTGCTTTGTCTGTGTTCCTGTAGTTTTCCGTGCCTCATTTCTTCTTTGCCTGCCCCTATGTTTCTGTTCAGCTCTGGAGTTCTCTGCCTCCTCCTTTCCGTTTTCCTCCCCAACACCTGCCCTTCATTTTCCGCCACCCTCCCCACATTAGTCATCTATACTTCTCTTCTCCATTTTGTTTTGCCTCTTGGTTTCTTCTTTTTGTTCTTTTGGGGTTTTGTTCCTTTTGGAGCTGCCACTTCATTCCTTTTGTTGTGCTTCCTGGTTTGCAACACAGCTTGTGTTCACCGTTAAAGCACTACATTTCAACCTGCCACCTGTGTCAAATGCTGCTATGAAACTGCAACATCCTCTGTCTGCTAGAAGCCCCATCGCAATGTCAGCTGAAGTACAACTGAATGGACCTTTGCATTGAAAATGCATGGCTTTATCTTGTACTGGCCTTACAAAATACTTTGTCTTTTGTTTGCTACAGTTACTAAGGGCATATGCTCTCAGTTTAACTCATTACCTGTTTCATCTCAGTTGTTATCATTATTCTTCCACCCCTCTGTGACCATCCTACGCATCAAAATAGCTGCCCTAGTTAAAAGTCTAGTGCTTACTGTGTTTCCCAGTTTGAGAGTGGAAACTCATCTGGAATGGACATGCTCTGCTCAGTGTGTATCTTGCTACAACCTGCTGCTTAGCTCAGTGGAAGGTGAAACACTGGACAGAGACACAGCAGGATGCCTCTAAATGTGCTTCTTTTAATTAATTAAGTAGCTCATGGTATAAGCTGTAGGACATGACCATGGTGTTGTAGGTATACAAATGAGTAGTAAAACAAGCAAGTCATGCAACTGCATTTCTCTTCACATTTTCAGGTTCTTTTTCATCTAATTCTCATTCCTCTCACCCTATTGGCTCACAAATCAGGGTCACGTACCCAGATTCGGGACTCATTTCAAACATGTTATTATGCATTCGAAGCTATCAGACTAAGGGGGTAGTGTTTGGTGTTTATTTAAGGAACAATCCACAATAAGTGTGGGTTGGGCTGGGATTTACCACACCGGTGTGCTTCAGTGCCAAATGACCAACCACACCAGGTGAGGGTAAATTCAGCCGAACCCACACCCTATCATGGACTATTCCAATTATACAATTAGGAAAGATGACAATTACACAAAATGTGAAGCAAAAACTTTGTTTTTAATTTCTTATCCTGCTTTTAATAAAATATTCTTCTCTCCACAAAATAGTTGCTTATTGTTTGACAGAAGCCCTACCATGCTATTAACACAGCTGACCACAACATGAATGAGCTGAGCACTGTGAGCGGATTGTAACTGAATGGTTCTCAATCAAGGAGTCAAGTGGTTGTCAGAAGTGGGGTTGGGACAACGATAGAAAGAAAAGCAGCATGTGGAGGAAGGAGGTCTCACCATTGTGTTCCCATATGGTCAGCAGGGGTCCGGTGAAGAGATGGTAGCCAGTGTTCCCTCTTTCAGCATGTCCAGCAGGCAGTGTTGGCAGTCTTTCCCTAGCTGCTCAGCAGTTCTATCAGTCATAATCAGCAGCAGCCCAGTCCTGTGTTTTTTTTTTTCGTTTATTTAAAAAGTGAACCTGGTCCCCTGTCAGCCACCGAGCAGAAAAGGGCCTCAGGGAGGAGGGGGAAGAGAGAGAGAGAGAGAGAGAGAGAGAGAGAGAGACAGAGCAAGGATGTAGCAGAAAACTGATTTCTCAATGGCTTTTCATTTTGCAGAATGGCGTGGTTAGTGAGAGAAAAAATTGGCAGCTTTGTGAGACTGTGCTGGAATGCTAAGTTTTCTGCATGCAGTAATTTTGCTTTTTTTAATTCTGTGGTTGGCTGGTACTTTTGCAGAGGTGTTGTAATAATCACTCCATGGCATAAGCAGCAGCTGACCAATCAGGAAAGTTATTTTTAGACCCACTGTATAATCTGCATTATACAATGGGGTCTAAAACATCACTATTGATTATTCAGCTGCTATTTTATGCAGTAGGGAAATATCTCATAACCACCACATAAAGTACCAGCCAATCGCACATAAAAACAAGCATTTATCAATGCTGAATGCTGTCTTGCTGGCATTGGTAGTCAGACATTGAGAGATGCATAATAGGAATGACAGTACAGTATAGAACCAACGTCAACCCACCTCACTCTTCAGAGAGTGACATGTATTAGGTGTGCCTTTAGGTTGTTGGCAATAATGCTCATGTTATTAAACCTAACCCTACCCTGTAGACTCTGACAAGTGTTGCATTGTGCCTTGGGGTAGTCAGGCCGTCGCTCACCCCATTTCATAAGGAGTATGTTGAGATGGGTGCAGCACAGGAGAATGGGGTGAACTTTGGGGCTGAAGAGTCCAAGGCACACCTGGATGGCTGTCAGTGGTCATGGGTAGGTGGGGGTGCAATGGCATGAGCAATACTGTTGACAATACAAAGGCACACACCTTTGTTGCCTGTTAGTCTGTACAGGTGGGACGTTATGGTTAGGATACCCCAATGCCCAGGGCATTTATTAGTATTTGCACTCCAAATTTTCAACATGGCCTTTTGTGACCCCACCTCATGAAAGCATGTGAGACCTCTGCTCATGAACAGTGTCGCTGTGATTTTGTTAATGTTTCCTGAACGCTGATTTCCCACAGTGACCATGCCATTCTGCACCACATAAAAATGTCAGCTGCACCATTCATAGTGAGCTCTGAAGAGATGGCAATGTTGAAAATCTGGAGTGAAAATATTAAAAATTCTCAAGTTATGAGCTTGCATCAAAACTGTGCAACACATGCTCGTAACAGCCCTTTCTTAGAATTCTTTCACCAAATTTTTAACATAGGCATTTTGGGAACTCTGCTCATGAACAATGGCAGTATGATTTTCCTAATCTTTCCCAAACATTGATTTCCCACAGTGATCGCGCTATTGTGCACCAGATGTGCAAAACCACATTTTTGGCAGGATGTGAAAATGACAGCTGTTCTGTTCATAAGAAGATGTGCAAAAATGGCAATGTTGAACAACTGGAGGAAAATATTAAAAATTCTAAAACTTACAGTTATGCGTGGACACTGCTAACACACCCTTGTAACATAGTCATTTTGTGGAATTTTTCACCAACTGTTTAACATAGGCATTTTGGGACATCTGCCTATGAACAGTGTTACAGTGATCTTCTAACTCTGTCTGGAACATTGTTTTCCTACAGCTACTGTGTCACTGTGTGCTGGATGAGTAAAACAAATTTTGGGCAGATGTGAAAATGACAGCTGTACTGTTCATAAGGAGGTGTGAAAAATAGCATGTTAAAATCTGGAGTAAAAATATAAAAATTCTTGAAGTTACAGCGTGCGTGGAAACTGCGCAATGCATGCTCAGTAACACGGTCATTTTTGAATTTTTTCACCAAATTAGCAACATAAGCTTTTGGGAGCCCACCTCATGAACAGTCCACCTGTCATTTTTATTAATTGGTCCCGAAAAGGGATTCTGCGCAGTGACCGCAAAATCATCTTTTGGGACCAAATAACGAGATGACAGTGACTGAATTCATGAGGTGGGTCCCAAGAACCCCATGTTGAAAATTTGGTGCCAACATTTGGAAAAATGGTCTAGATATGCACCAAAGTTGAAAACCTCCCATTTATACTTTTATACAGCTAAATCCATTTCTTCAGTTCGCAGTCGGCTTTAAAGAGTGCAGACATGTTCCCGGTCCACTGAAGATCATTGAACCAGGCTCTAGAGGTAAGTTTGGGGTGGGGTGTGTGGAGAGGTGGAGTGCACGAGGGTGGCTGCAGGCTGGGGAGGGACAGGATGGCGAGGACCATTTCCTTTGTTTCTGGTAACAAAAATAAAAAAATTAACCATAGACCGTTTCTTTCTTTTACAGATTTGGCCACACTGGGGTAGGCTCCCAGTATGTTCATTTCTTTGGGGGCATGTTAGCCACACTGGGTGGGCTCCCAGTGTGGCACAGAGATCGGGTGGGACAGTGGCAAGAAAATGGAGGGGTTAACATGGCAACAGGGGGATTTGCACCCCATCGGCAAGCATATCTGTGTTCAGGAGGCATGATGCCGAGGGGATTGGGAACCCCTCAGCAGACCACATCAATAAAGGTGGCACATATGCTGACAGGGGATTGGACACCCCACATCGGCTTCCTAGGGACTGTGAACAGCGGGTGACGAGCAGCCGCCCGATCATGTTTATTGAAATATTACCAGGCAGGCATGAGCTAGCAATGAGGGGTCACTCCGGTCCTCCCTCATTGCAACAGCTAAACGCTTCAAGTTGGTGGCAGGTTTTGCAACTGCTGTCATAGACAGCATGCAATCTAATTTGTGTCACAGAGCCCAGCCCTAAAAGCAGTGGCACCATTGGCCACAACATGACTGTGTCTCCAAAACCTGCTCTTCCTCTTCAGCAACCCCAATATGCTTATCTGCGCATGCAAGACAACATAAAAAGTAAAATCACTGCAACACAGAGCGCTTAGCACTCCAAAATACTCTTGCAAAGCCCCCATTTTTTTCTCCTGCTAACTGAGCTGTTCCACAAAATGAAAAGCCATTAATGATTCAGTTCACCACCGTTGCCTTGCTCTGGTGTTCAGTCTCCTCTGCTGGGGCCCACTCTGCTCTGCCTCTGACAAGGGACTGGATTCCTTCTTAAATAAATAACCACAGGACTGAACTGAGCCTACACTGTGGCCACTAGGCTGCTGCTGCTTCCAACTGATGATGGAACTGCTGACTGGCTGTAGAAAGACTACCAATTCTGCCTGCTGCACATGCCCAGGGAGGGGCACTGGCTGCAGTCTCTTCACCAGACCACTGCTGACCATATAGGAACATGGAGAAAGATCTCTTCATCCACAGGCTACTCTTCTCTCTATCACTGACCTGACTGCACTTCCAACAACTCGTGACTCGATTGGAATCTTTCAGTTATAATCATGCTCACAACACTCCAGTTCATTCACATTGTGGCCAGCTGTGTTCATGGGAATGGAGGGCTTCTGCCCAACAATAAGGAACTAGTTGTGCAGGGAGAGGATATTGTATTAAAATAAGCATACAAAATTTAAAAACAAAGCTTTGCTTCACTTTTATTTGTGTAATTGTCATGCTTCCTAATTGTATAATCATAATAATCTATGATAGGGTGTGGGTTAGGATGGAATCTACCATGTGGGTTGGGATGGAATGTACCCACACCTTTTCATAGTTATCACTGCCTGCGTCTTATGACCAAAGCATGCCAGGTGGATAAATCCAGCCCAACCTACACCTTATCATGGATTATTATTCAATTATAAGGCTAATTACATATTAATGAGGTGATACTGGATCGATCATAAGTGATCAGCTAATGACAGATCCAGCTGTGAAACTGACATGAGTGAGCATCTCACATAATCACACTGTATTACAGTGTGCCATCAGTACCACACACACAGAGTCAGCTGATGTGCAAGCTGCCTGCTTGATGCAGTTAAAAACGAACAGGAACTGTGGTTACTGAGAAGGGCATCACTACAAAACTGACACTCCTTTCCTCGACCCATGGTTGCCTGAGCCCATACTCCCGAACCACAATATCCCAACAGTGGGATTTTCCCCTCATTGGAGTTTGTTATTTTAATTTTGGGGGGTGCCAGGTGAAGCCCCAGAAACACAAAAATGAAAAATCCCACTGTCAGGATTTTGAGTTTGAGATTACTTGTTCAGGCAACCGTGGGTTGGGGAAAGAGTTTGTTTTTTCATAGTAGATCCATGAGAAGGGGTGCATACATCAGTAAAAGTGAAAGGGAACAATTTCTTCTGTTTAAAAAATGATGACAGCCAACAGCACAAGTTTTGCCTTCTTAATGATGTGTGAAGGACGAGCTGGGCAGATGAGGTTTGTGGCTGCACTGTCTTAGACAGCAGCTTGGCAGGTGTGCACACATGTCACCATGGCCTGGCCAAATGACGCTTTAGCAGCGTCGGAGTCACAAAAGCCATGCACCCGCTCCGCCAGCTCTGAAAGATAAACAAGAAAACCAGTAAGTAAATTAGTAGATATCCTGCATTATTTATTTATTTATTTTATAGAATCAGAATTACAACCTTTTCAGTCAGGGACTCATTTACAAAGGCTCTTTGTCAAAAACAGAGTACAAAACACATACAAACACAGTAAACATATTATACAGAATAATTATAAGGATTCATTTACATATATGTACATTGTTACAGTGAATGTACATAGTTACAGTGAATAAAGTCCAACATGGGAGAGACACTCTATGTAGGTCCTATACAATGTGGTAGCTAAACTTACAAATATGTACATAGATACAGTGAAAAGAGCCCAACATGGGAGAGACATTCTATGTAGTTCTAAGCAATGTGGTAGCTAGAATATCATAGAGCAAGCAAGAGACTACAGTATCAATGCTGTACTACAACTAGCAGATAGCAGGTAGATGCTAAGGACAGACGAGCTGAAACACTCGAGCAGCGGCTATGTGTAGTTACAGCTGTGAGTGGAGATGAGATGTCTGAGCACTGATTTGAAAAGCCCTAGTCTTGGTTGAGTGGTAATAACAGGGGAGGCGTTGCTCCAGGAAGGTGCCCCTATAACAGAAGGATCTTTAGCAGAGTCCTGACCCTGGGTACTTGAAATGTGCACTCGCTAGCTTTCCGAGTGGAGATAACTAGGATGAAGGTGGGTGAGAATGGTACTTAGGCCTGGAGGAGCAAGGTCTGCAACAATTTTCTTGGTTAGGAGGCAGGTCCAGTAGCGCAACCTCTCCTCAAGGTTGAGAAAGTCAGCATGGTCATATAAGGTGCATGCGTGGGTGAGTCTGCAGGAGCCTGTAAGCAACGACAGTCTTTGTTCAGGGGCAGTTTGATTTTATTGAGTATGGTATTATCAGCTGCACCATACACCAGTATACCGTAGTCAACTAGGAAAGTGCAGATGAGGTGATGGCCAGTCTAAGGATTGCGGGCAGAAGGTAGTTTTGTGGCGGTACAGTAAGCCAACATGAGTGTTTATGGCTGTGGTGAGGTTGCAGTATGGTCATGAAAGGAGAAGGAAGAGTCAAAAGTGACACCCAGGTATTTGTATGTTTTTACTTGCTCTAAGGAAAGGATGGAGTCAGGCAGGATGGTGAGTGTGGCATCCCTAGATTTGTTTTGAGATGTGAGAATAGCATGTGATTTGTCTTTTTATGTTAATTACTAGTTGTCAGTCCAGAAACCAGGATTCTGCCTGATTAAAAGAGTGTTGAAAGGCACTTGGAAGGAGGAGGGGTCTGGTGGGTTGTGAAAAGAACAGCATTATCCATAGAGGAGCATGTTTTCATTGCAGGAGCTGGGAGTGACTTGAGATACAGACTGAAGAGCAGTGGTCCAAGAAACGAGCCTTGCGGGACACCTGAGTGAACCTCACGCATGCTGGCAAGGGTATTGTTGATTTTTACACACTGTGACACACAGTAAGGACTAAATTAGCCTTATAATAGCAATAACGACCTCACTGGTGGTCATTTCCTGGGATTAAAGACTGTCTGGTGGGTGGTGGCCCTTGGCTGTGCCTTGGGCCACCTTCACCCGTCATTAATCCGCGAGACAATGACTGCCAGTTTGGTCATCATTGCTTAAAGTAGAACATACATGTGCTTGACTTCATTTGTGCTTTAATTCCTACTGTTCAGTGATAAAATGCGACTGTTTTGAGGACCACAGTGATCTTCAAGGTGACATCAGGGATGCCCATGAATCCCAGAGAAGGTTGAAGACATGTTGTCATCGGACTACCATCACTGCTAATTCAGGAATACCAGTAATTGTTAATCTTATATCTTCCTCTGGTGTAACAAGTACCCATGCATCTTTGTTATCATACCACCTCCTAATTTCATTCTTTTGTTATCCCAGTGGCAACGTTCTAGCTCAATAATACATTCCTTCTCATTAGTACCACCAACATCTTGAAGTCTGATCCCCAAGGAAACATCTGATTGCATTTCCATTTAAAGCTCCGTCATTGTTCTAGATTCAGTAATAGTCCACCATAATTATATCTTGAGCTACAGACTACAACACTCATTTCTTCATTGTCAGCTTCTACCACATAGGGACATGCAATTCCTGAGTCGCAGAACATCGCCTCTGTACTAGCATACTTACTACTACGTCAGAAAGCCAAACATGACTCCATGTCAATGCCAAGTTCCACATGATTCTCACTCGATTCATCCATGTCTCCTCATGGTCATGAAAAAGATTTCTGGCCTTCGCATCTCTGCATCATCATGAGACACAGACAGCCTTCATTTCATTTGTCACATTATCAGTAGTCTGCACTCTAACTGTACATATTTTGTAATGCTGTACGCAGCTTTCTTTCTTTTGCAGCCCTCACCAACAGCCCTCGGTGCACTGTCTACTTAACTTGTTCCTGAAGGAGGTCTGTGAGTGTGGGTAGGCGCCCTCTGCCTACCAGGATGGGAGTCTATGTTTTCACTGCATCAATTGTCAACTCAAAGACTGTCTTCAGGGAAGCCCCTCAGATGTCTTCTTACTTGCCTCTACTCGAGGAAAGTTTCTGAGAAGCCCTTCAACTTCTTTCTACATACCTCTACATCAAGAAGGTCTTATGGGAAGCCCTTGAGACTTTTTTCTACATGCTTCAACTTGAAGACGGTTTTAAGGGAAGCCACTGGACATCTTCCTACACGTCTCTGCTTGAATGAGGTCTTTAGGGAAGCCCCTCAGATTTCTTCCTACATGCTTCAACTTGAAGATTGTCTTAAGGGAAGCCCTGAGGACATCTACCAACACATCTCTACTTGAAGAATGTCTTCAGGGAAGACCCTCAGACTTCTTCCTACATGCTCCAGTTCAAAGACAATCTTCAGGGAGTTCCTTGGACATGTTCCTACAATCCTCCACTCGAAGAAGCTTCTACTCAAAGAAAGTCTTCAGGAGGCCCCTCAGACTTCTTTCTACTCATTTCAACTCGAAGGCGGTCTTCAAGGAGTCCCCTCAGACATCTTCCTACAAGCTCTAATCTCCGATAAGCTCCAATCTCCAATAATGTTCCTTCATCCATGCTCATTCAAGTTTCTACCATTCTCTGGTTCTCTAATCAGACTGAAGCAGCCCAGAAAGCCCTCTTGAACTTATCTGATATGCACCAGCCTTGCAAGAACCTCCATAACCTTACACATTGAAAGCAGTACTGAGAAACCTCTGCTATCCTTTGGTGTACTTCTACAGATCAAGATGGTTCTCAAGGTTCCCATGGAAATCTTCAGATGCAATATCCTTTGTTCCTCATGCTGTACCCATCCTCTCTGTCTCCAGTTTCAATCTGAATCACAAGCCTCAGTGTTCAGCTTCTTTTTCCAGTGTAAAAAATGCATCTTAGTTAACGACTGGTATTTCTCAGCTTATCAGAGATCCTACATATAACCAGCTTGTTTTCATTCAGTTCCTGCCTTGATTTTTCAATTATTGGAATCAGATTCTTCCAGTGACCATTCATAACAGAGATACAGGCCCGTGTTCATGAGGTGGGGTCATAAGAAGATTGTGTTGAACATTTGGTGTAAAATATTAAAAATAACAAAGTTATGAGCCTATGATGAATTTTGTGAATGCAGGCTTGTAACGTTGGTAATTTTCAATATTTTACCCCAAATTTACAACATAGCCATTTATTTACAGCACTTCATGAATGTGACAGCTGTCATTTTCTAATCTCGCCAAAATATGTTTTTACATCCAGAAAGGTAAGTTTGCAGTCCCCAAGTGAAATCACCTTTGGGCAGGAGTTAAAAACTTTCTGTGCCCTTGTTCATGAGTTGTGGTCATAAGAAGGTTATGTTGAAAATGTGGCATAGAAATATTTAAAAAAAACAAGAAAGATAAGAACCTACATTGAATTTTAGTAGCATGAGCTTATAACTTTGGTAATTTTCAATATTTTCACCCCACATTTTCAGCTTAGCCATTTCTTTACAGCACCTCATGAATGTGATAGCTGTCATTTTTCAAATCCTGGCCAAAATGTGTTTTTGCATCCCAGAAGGTGATTTCTTTCAGTCCCTGCATGACATCACCTTTCAGACAGGAGTTGAACATTTTCTCTGCACATGCTCATGGGTGGGGTCATAAAAAGGCTATGTTGACAATTTGAGACAAAAATATTAAAACATAACAAAGTTATGAACCTGCATTGAAATTTACAAACACAGGTTCCTAACTTTGGTAATACATAACCCACAAGTGCACCACAAGCGTCTAGTACTCAGGGCTTCTATACCAATACTGAACATCTAGCATTGACAAATGCTTATTTTTTAGTTGTGACACACTCAAAAAACAGCAAGCACACAGTACTTATACTGTTTTTGTATTAATACATACAATTATAAAATAATTCTACATTCTCTAAATTTATCACTACTACACGTTATTTAATTAGAAACTGTGTTTGCATCCTAATGTTCACTCATTTATGCACTTAACTGAGTTACAAACATTTCACTCTCCTTCTTACAACCCTACTTTCTGTAGCACTCGACATTGTCAATGGTTATTCACAATTTGGTATAGTACACTCCTACCAGGAAGTGGAACAGCCCAAGCTTTAGAATGTTGGGCATATGAGGATTCCAAGCAGCAGCAACTCCCCAGTTCAGCTGTGCCATTGAAAGGTGAAACAGCTACCTTTATCTTCTCTTAAGATTTTCAAGGTTTTTCTCTTGGGCTGCAATTCTACATTGCAGGTTGGGGCTGCCTGGTTCAAGGAGCACCCTAAATTAAAATTGTGCTGTGGTCTAAACTGACTAACCTGCCTTTCCCATCTCCATTTGTGGACTGTGAGCAACTTCTGCCTTGCTAGAGTGTTTTAATGGTCTCTATTTAAAAAAAGTGCCACAGGTAGGTACATTTTGATTATTTCTGGGGCAATGCAGGATTTCTGGGGGGTTCCCTCAGCTCTGGCATCAGCTGATCCCACCCCTGCTTCAGGTTCCTGTGACAATTTAAAAAAACAGTTTTCTAGTCTTTCTGACCTTGTGTTGTGATCAGAGGGTCTTATCTATATATCTGTCAGATATTTTTAAAGTAACTACATGTAGTTCAAGTTCTTTATTTGGCATTTGACTTTCATCTTATTCATAAAAGTAAAATACAGTACAATACACGAGTTACATATTTAACATATGGAAGTAACTAGTGAATACAAATATTTAGGTTTGTGGGTTGATTCTCTTCTCAGAGAACACCCACATCAACAAACTCATCAAAGCCTAAATCAAAGATTGCCTTCCTGTTTAGAAACAAATCCTTGCTTCCGCAGAACTGCAGAAAGAGAATAATGCAATCTATAATGCTCTCTTCATTTGACCATGTGGACATCTTCCTTTGTAGCACTTCTAAGTCCTGATTGGCCAAATTAGATGTGCTTTTCAACAGGCCAGCCAAGCTGATGCTCGACTGCCTCACTTCACCATTAGAATAGTGCATTAAACTGGCTGTCCCTGGTGACAGCCAGCCAGGAGGTAATTACTTAATCCTGTTGTCCCTGGAGTGCATCGGCATTGCCCCTCTTATTTGCACTGAAGACTTAGTCACAAGTCCTGTCTTAGATCCTTTCCTCCACTGGATCAGTCAAGCTGATGGATAAGCAAGTAATAATACCCAACAGAATTGGGTGGTAGGGGCAATATTGACCGCAGGAGCATAATGAGGTCTGACACCTTATAGCTCCTGGAAGGTCCAGTATTGCTCATATCACCCACCCTGGAGGGTATTACTGTACTTAGAAAATTGGCTTTATATAAAGTTTTATGTAATATTTAAGAAATAAAAAAGACAAAAATTAACTTAAGTTGTATTGGTAATAAAGTGAGTCCCTCTACAGGTATACTTACCAGTAGAGGGCAGTGCTAGCATTCTCAGTTGTTTTACAGGTTTCTTGCAAGTATATACAGCATGTCCTATTTATACCCTCCTGCACCAGATCAGTTCCATTCCTATTTCTTTGTGGTTCGCTGGCAGAGACCGCAGGTGTAACCCCATCATTACAGATAGTTATATTTCATGTTTTGCTTGAGGACACTACTGGCGGTTGATGATACTGTCACAATCAGGTGATCAGGGAATGGATGGTAGAAGTTAAAGATAACTACATTGCTGAACTTAGTAGAACTTGATTTGTGTTAAAAACAGATCTCTAAATATTATGATGGACTGGGAGTGGAGCTGGAGCGAGTTAGGGACACAGTTCATGGAAGAGCTGTCTATGAATGGAGCTGGGCATGCGATGTGTGAGCGCTACTAACTAAAAGAAACACTTTTTGTATTACTGTGGGAGAGTGAGACAATAGTGGGACATAAACATTGTGTAAGGATCTGTTGGAACTGTTGTTAAATTGTTTCTTTTGAATGACTAGTGGAGAGCAGGGCGGAGCGGACTGGCGATGGCTGAATGTGTGAACGAGGGCGATTGCACAGCAAGTTTAAAAATATTTTTACAAGAAAAAGTGGTTTAAAAAAGAGTGCTTTGTATTTAAATGGCTAAGTTTCTTTAAAGTAGTTCATTTTGGTGGGGGCTGACTTGCTGGTCTCTCTCACTAAGGGAATGGAAAAAAAATGGCAGCTAATCATTTTTAAATTCAAACTGGCACATGGATACCAGTTTGAATGTGAGACATATGTCAGTTTGGAACTTTTATTCCTGGTCATCTACTGAAGTTAATGTACCCCACCTCGTAGGGGGTACCAGCCAGTCAGAGACCGGAAATAAAAGCCCATTTTCTAATGTAACTCATGGGCCCCCCACCTTCATCAGCAGATACCCGACTGCATGGAACTCTCTGCCAGAATCTCTATGCCTGGCAAACCACTGCTTGTGCTCCAGTACATAATTTATGGAATGGTTCTTTTCAGTCTGCTCTGGGCATAAACTCTGCTGCCATCATTCCAGGGGCATAACATAGGTACAAAACCATGAACTTCCATCCATTCTAAACCACATGCACTGGGCCTTAGCTTGTGTTTGAAACTTTTTATGCCTATATAAATATACAATGACTTGTAAGTTATAAACTACCTAGCACTGTTTATGGCTTTAATATGTTGCTTGTCTTCAGAAGTTTTACCTTAACAGGACATTATTGTACATGCACTCTGCTCATCATTAAGTTGAATCTTAGTTACTTGTACTGTAGTATTGCCATTGTGTTTGTTTAAATGTCACAGTTTTTGATAGTTCTGGGTTTTGCTCTACCATATTACTATTACTTTTAGTTTTCTTTGCCTTTGATCTCTTGCTTCAAACTCATCGCATTGCCATACTCATCTAACTACTCCTGTGTCTACAGAATCTGTTTCTTCTTATTCATTAATCCATGGTGGTTTACTAAATGATGACTACCTCTGCTCCTGCCTCCTTTTGCCACTCCCTTCCTATTTGTATCTTCCCTCATGATTAGTACACTCAAAAAGCTTTTTGCCTGGTGGCTTACTAATGCTAGTAAAGGTTACTTATTCTCTACTCAGGAACCTATGCACATCAACCATCTGCAAACCGAAGCCTCATATTTCCATTCTAAATTTATTAGTGAATCACCAACACCATCTACATTCTGGAACACAATGATTAACCTGCTCCATCCCTCTCCAGTCAGCCCTGATATCACCAGTCTCAGTAGTACCTCTGGTATGGCCAGGAATCAGACACGCAATAGCGAATGCCATAAATCTGCAATTTGTTGATGGTCTCTTGGCTATTTGTCTCCCATCTATGGGTGCTTGTCCTCCTTATGATCACCCCATATTAGTAGTGTGATATTTACATTCTCTAGTATTACCCTCTCTGTAGTTCTCCATGAGCCCTCCTGCATCAAGCAGAGTTTCCCACTGTAGCCTGATGTCCTCCCTGCCTTTTGGAACTGGGGGCCTTGTCATTGCAGGTCCATTGGAACATATCTTTAATTGTTCCTTTGCCACTGGTATATTTCCCATGCTCTGAAAGCATACCACTGTTATCCCACTGGATAAAGGTGGCCTCACTGACTCACCTGTAAACTATCAGCCCATTTGTCTACCCTCTGTCCTCTCCAAGATTTTAGAAAGGCTGATTATCAGTCAACTCTCTGACAACCTCTGTCATACATCCTTCTCTGATTACTGAATCTGGGTTTTGTGCTATGCATTCCAAATTTACTTCACTAATCAGGCTTACTGATTTCCATCTTTCTAATAGGGATGTGGGTTTTCAAACTGATGTAATTTTCTTTGATTTGGCCAAAGCATTTAGCACCGTTGACCACTCCCTCATACTAAACAAACATACTGCCTCTGGGTTCAACTGCTTCTCCCTTTTCTAGTTTATAGCTTACCTTTCTAACCATACCCAATCTGTCTCTACTGGTTGAGCTCTGTCTGATCCCAGACATATCGTCATGGGGTCCCACAAGGCTCTGTTCTGGGCCATTTTATTAATGATCTGCAACTATCTGCAAAAACCTGCAATATCCACATGTACACTGATGACACCATCCTTTATGCTTCTGAGCATTGTTCTGTCAACATAGCTGCTGCCCTTCAAGTGGACTTCAACTCAATCTCAGCTGGTTTACAGTAAATCGCCTTGCCCTCAATCTTTCCAAAACAGTGTCCATACTCTTTGGCACCAACAAGTGTCTTGCCCTGCTCCTAGTCTGACTATAAATACCCTGATGGTGTCTCCTAACTTTCATCTCCCATTACAAATATCTGGGTGTCATTCTGGACAGTTCACTTGACTTTTCTTTGCATATCTAGACATTGGTCTCTAAATCACACAGAAGCTTTGTGCTCTCTATCAGGTTGGTGATTGCCTTTTTGATGGGAATACACAAGTGCCTGGTTGAATGTAATCAAACCAGTCATTGACTTTGGCAGTGTAGTATGCAATGTTGTTCTAAAATGTTATTTATCAAAACTGGATACCCTCTACAACTCCTCTGCAGATTCATCCTTCAAGTACCACCTCTCACATATCATGGCACACTTTATGACTTACTGGGTTGGCCATCATTGTCTAATAAGTATGTGCAACACCTAGCCCTGTTTGGGTTTAAATAATGGTTCAACAAGCCCCAAACTACTTGTGCACCCTACTGTCCCCTGCTGCTATGTCTGGTCACCATCTTTGCTTTCACTCTGGATGGAGGTTTAACGTCCCTGTCAGAAGTGGAGTGCTGTGCAACTTGCCTTCAATTACTGCATCCACAGGTTTGAAACAACCTTAACTTGGGTAATAGTTCTCCTCCAGTCTTGCTACTGCTAGGCTACTTTTTAATAATACAGTTGTGTCCTGCTGTTACTGCACTTGGTTATTGTTGATCCACTAATGTTGCCACCTGTTCCACAACAGCTGCATTTGTTCAGGCGATTGATGTTAATGTATGATATATTTTCATATACCATTATATTGTACCTTTTTCTTTTGTTTTGTTTTGATGATTAATTATTTTGTGTTTGCTTATTACTGCTGCCTTGCTCCACCTTCCTATTCTATCAGGTCACATCTGTAAATGAGATTGTTTGTATATCTCTGTATGTGTAGGTAGAAACATTTTAAATAAATTTATCAATGGCTTTTATCCTGAACAAAATTGACTTGAATATAAGCTTAAAAAGTCTACATAATCAATTTTAGATTAATATAAGTTAAAACATCACACCCAGGCATTTGAAAATCAGCATGCTGTATTATCACCCTTTTGGTCACTGCATAACATAGGCAGTGTACACCTATTGGAAAGGGTTCAAAAAGATCCACAAAAATATACAATCTAATATCCTTGCCATACAATGAGAGGTTGCACAGTCTAAACTTCACTCACTGAATACAGATGTTTGAGGGGTTGACATGTCTAGTATACAAAGCGTTCATGGACAAAGACCTTTGGGAATGTGTAGGTTTAGAAAATAAACAAATCACAAGGGACACCAAAATGCACAAACATCAATTAAAGGGAGAGTTATACAAAACAACCAAATGAGGAGGGTGGGGTGGATAAACCAGTGGGTAGTGACTACCTGGAATGCACTCCCTGAAACATTAACAAATAGCACAAGCATGGAGGTTTTCAAGAAATCTCTAGACATATATATGGGCAATACATAGCTAAAACCTTCCACTAACCAGTGGTGAGTCTTTATAGCTAATGCTGTTTGACTCATAGCCATTCTATGAAATCACCAGACAGAACCAGAAATTTGTAAAGTTACAGGAAAATACAAACTACTGTAAGTTTTTGATATTCAGATACTAAGAGGAACTGAGAATCAGCCAGGGCACAGAGAACTCTAACTTTTCTTGAAGTCTATTTTTGTCATTTCTGAATCTGTTTAAAAGGGAAAGTCACTATTGTCTTCTTGGATCTCTAGGCCAAATTCTATCTAAATCTTAATTTGATCCTGTCTCCTATTGGTATATAGATATATATATAGAATTGGACCTAAACATTTGTTTCTAATATCAGCATAAAGAGGGCATATTGTTACTGTATATATAAATTATTGTAGATGTGGATCTAAATGAAAATTTGCACTGTACTGTCTGCTTTCTATGTAACATTTGTTGTAGATATTTGACCTGTCTTATTAGAAATATTTCTTGAGTGGCTCCTGTAAAAAGGAATTTCCCAGAGTGTTAACCCAGTTATCAAATAAAACTCAATCAATCAATCATTCATGTAAAGAAAGTGTTTTAAGATTTACCTCTTGACATAAAGCATGGAAATACTATTTTACTTCAGAAGTCCTTTCAAAATGGCTAAAATGTATGGCCATTGGGAATAACTTTATCATCATAATGTAAGGGCTTCACAAATGTTAGGTCATTTTAGAATGGATCATTTTTACTACACATAGTCTACTTTGGCTCAATGGTAGTAAAGAGATGTTTTAAGATTTCATCAAGACAATACCATTTGTCTAAACATGTTAATTGTTCAAGTTTTAATATTTGTTAATAAGTTTTCTCAATTCCTTCTGCCTCTGAGAGTCAGTAGTGTCCATACTCAAGAAAATGAAGATCATCTTGAATGTGTTTATGACAAGGAAAAACAAACACTTCATAAAGTGATTTCACAAACAGTAGCTTCCATGAAACATAAATTAAGTACTCTAATGTATTCCAGGAAAATTAATTCAATAATTCTATACTCTAGTAATCATCTGAGTTGTATTGAGAGTGAACCTGTTTCAGTTCTCAATAAGTATATTGGAGGGCTGCCTGATGACCCAGTGGGTGGCATGTTGTCCTGCCTTATCAGTGACCCAGATTCATGATTGAACTCATAGGCAGTGTTGGGTGGCTGCACTTGGTGTCAGGGGAAAATAGGGCTGCAATAACAGAGTGGTCATAATAGCGGTGATTAACAGCACCAGAAGACAACAAATGGCACAGGACAGCATGGGTCATTTAGGCGTCTGTGAGTTGTTGTGCTGTTGTCACTGAGAACATACACAATGTAATCCAGTTACTGTCAGCTCCTAACCATGCTGCCAGCGCAGTGTACAGGTTGGAGTCATTGGCTATGGTGTGGTAGAATGGGGTTCGAGGCTTGCTGTTGCCAGAATGTCTTCTTTTTTTGTTACTCCCCTCCCCAGTTTTGTTCCTCTCCAAGTGGCAATACTACATCCACCACCTTGCCAAGATACTCCACCTTTTCAAGTTCTGTCCCCCACCAGTATGTTTCCCTTTGTTCAATAAAGTGCGTCCTGGAGTATGTTTATATATGTAGAGAGGGTGTGGGGGCAAACTCCCTGTATTAATCATTGTAGTCTTTGTTTCACCAGGTTTTACCCTTGCCTTCCTCTGTATCTCTTGAGTTTTGTCCACCCATTCAGTGCTTTTCCATGTTCCTGATTTGTGCTGTCTTGCTCAGCGTGATTGTTCCCTTTGCCCTTTTCCCTCACCAATATTGTCACTGCCATTTTCTGGAGCTATTTTGACCTAGTAACACTGCACTTTCTGCTGTGGAGGGTTTGTGCAGCAATTCTGGCACTGTAAAGTCCTGCCATGGACCAGGAAACTTGTTAATCCTCAGAAACATCACTGCATGCGTGGTGGCTCACATGGGCATCTGCCCAGCATCAGGGAGGTGGAAGGACTTCAGAGACAAGGGAAAGCCAAAACAATCTATGTCTCCAACACCAGAATGATGGCCACTGGTATGTTCAGGCCTCACACTGTGTGGATTCCCACTGGTTTAGGCAGTGTAGGGAGTGGCAGATTGGGATTGGAGTTCTGCAGCAATGGCCAGAAAAGAAGAAAGCAGGCAGCAGTGACAGAGAAAAGCAAGATAAAAAAGCATATTGGTGTCAATGGAAATACATAAAAGTATAGGACAGATAAAGTCTATACAGTCTGCCCTGTTATTCCTACCTACAATTATTTAATCTCTTCAGAGCCCCAAGATCCCTGACCTCATTTCCGTTTCTTATTACCTTCTTGTAATTATTTCATTGAGATTTGAACTCTAAGATAACTCTGGCATTATTCACATTACTGAGTAATCTGTTTCACCTATCCACCACCCTCTCTGTAAATAAATAGTTTCTTATGTCCTTCAAAGCCCCCAGCTAGTTAGAAGTTGTGTCTTTCAGTGGTCATGTTAGAGTGGAAATGTGATGTTTGGGAAGTTGTATGAGGAATTATGGAACTCGAGCTGTAGATAAGGACCAAATTCAAAGGCTGAGGTCTTTATTTTCTACCCACAGTGCCATTATTCTCAAGGACAACCTCCCCAACATTCTCGCTATTATAGTAAGTGAAAAAAAAAAGAAGAAAAAGTGGTAGTGTGTCATTAATAAACTATTTATCTTGAACTGTTCATTTTTTTTTGAATGAACTGGGAGTCTGAATGAAATGGGAGGTTAATACAATTTTTACACAGTTTGAACTTAGCTACTAACTCAGCACGCTCAAGGTGAATATCAGGTGAAAAGCTCATTAGCATATCTAGTGTTCTTTTATCAGCTCATTTGCTTACCTAGTGTGCCTTTGTAGCCTGAAAAGGCACACAAGATAAGCAATCTGATTGGCTGAGCAGGTCCCCACTTGCTATTATACTCTTTAGTTTAAATAAACCTGTGGTGTCAATCCTGTTATGTTCCAGCATGTATTTGTAGGTTTCTATCATGTCTCTCCTCTCCCTCCTGTTCACTAGTGTTAGCCTGTGTTATCCAAGATGCTGGAGAAATTAGTGAGTATTCAGTTAAGGGAATATCTGGACAATGCTAATCTATTAAATTCAGCTCAATCTGGATTCAGGGCCAAACATAGCACTATCACTGCATTAGCCAAGGTCACCAATGATTGGCAAAACTGGATAAAAGAACAATGTCTGTGCAGTATTCCTGGACCTGAGCAAAGCATTCGACACTGTGGACCATGAACTGCTACTCTCATCCCTACACTCCATTGGCTTAGATCCATCCTCCTTAGTGGTTCAGATGCTACTCTCCGGTAGATCACAGCAGGTAAAAGCTGAAGGTGACCTCTCCCCATTAAGACCACTGTCAAGATGAGTCCCCAAGGCTCTATTCTGGGTCTTATCCTTTTGCCATTTATATAAATAAAATTGATTCAGCTGTTCAAGTCCTCAGTACATCTCTTTGCTGATGACACTGTACTGTATGTCAGCAACCCTTCACCTAAAGTTGCTCATGAAATCCTACAAGCAGAATTCTCCCTGTTACAACATCAGCTTCTCGAGAAAAGCTTCTGCTAAATGCAAAGAAAACCAAAGCAATGATGTTCACAACCCAAAACTCCACCAACACATCCTCTTCAATCAGTCTCCCCAGCTATGCACTATACTTGGAGAAAATCTGGAGTATGTTGAAAATTTCAAATACCTAGGTGTGTGAATTGACAACAGACTTGACTTTACTCAGCATCTAGAACAACTGCTGAAAAGCTTACCTAAGGCTTGGCCTCCTCTACAGATTAAAACCCTTCCTTAACAGAGATTCAAAGATGAGATTAGTCCAGGCCATCTTTCTCATCAGTCATTGACTATGCAGACTTCCTCTATAGTCACTGCCCCACTCCCTACCTTCAAAAGTTGGATACCTTATACCATAGAGCAATAAGGTTCATTACAGACCTGCCATATAATACTCACCATTGTTCTCTCTATGATGCAATTGGATGGGTTTCCCTTCATGTCAGGAGGAGCAGAAATGCAGCTCTATGGATCTACAGAGCTTTATCAAAAAAACTCCCAAGCTATATACTGGACTGCTTCAACCTGACCACTCCCAGCTCCTATGCCTCTAAGAAGCAACAATATCATCCTGCTCAAATTGCCCAAAGTCAACACCAAAATAGGGAGGGCAGCAATCAGCTATTCTCTAGCCATAGCATGGAACACCCTACAAAAATCCCTAAAACTATCCATTATCATTCCATTTACATCCTTCAAGCAGCACTGTACAGCCTTCTTCACAGAGAAATGCAGTTGCTACCGCTAGAGATAGAATAGTCATCCCACAAAACCATATTCCAATCACATATGGCATATTCCTTCCAGCCAGATACTGCCAGTATATGGCACCCAATATTCCCTTCACCATCCTTGTACTCATTATGTGAGTGACTGTCATTGTGATATATATGTACTGTACATATTGTAGACGTTAGTTTACTTTCTCTTGCCAAGCTTTAACATGTGAATTCTCTGTATATTATTGTGTTATAAATAACATTTTCTTTTTCTGTACAGTATGTATAACTGTCTCATAAGTATATGATGTATTTGCTGTGCATCAACTCGAATCTTGACCTCATCAGGTCCATCTTGTAAATGAGCCTTGCTCAATGATGATCGCCTGAATAAATAAAGATTTGATGGATTGATTGATTGACTAGTGAGTACATGATAAGACTGTCTAATCTGTCCTGGTAGATCTTATTTGGTGTTAACAAAATTCTGAGGAAACTATTGTGGGTGTGTTCTAATAATTTAAGATGTAACCATCCCCAAAATTCTGCAGCATATTTGATTGTTAAATTTAGACTGGAAAACCTGTTGGACAGCCACTGGTTTGTCTCTACCATATTTGCAATGCAGTCTGATAACTCCCTCAATTGCTTGACAATAACAATTGATTTCTCCTTCATTTTATTTTAAGAACCATGATCAGCAAAAACAACCCTAAATTATTACAAGAGGGAACTCTATCAGGTTTCATTTTATTGAAAAAAAAACACAGATAAAAGCACCCTTTTAAACCAAAGGCAATCACTTTAGACTGAGCAGCTGGCAGATCTGTTATCCTCAGGCAGGCAACCACACCAAGGAGCTACCTGTCTGCAGAAGTAAATTAATCTGCATTTGAATATTTTTTAAATGGTCTGTTAAGCAATATTTACTTTGTATGCTGCCCTTATAACTGCCAAAAATTATCTGAATATCTGTTGAGTGCTGCAGCCCCATGCCCCACCACTAAAAACAGCAGTTTGATGACATGAAGTAGGGAATGGGGCTGCAGACACATAATATACAAACACTAAAGAATAGGAGGTGGGTTTCTAATGATAAGATTTATAACTTTGTTGTCAGTCTGCAGGTATGTGGCTGCATATTACATTTCATACTAGCCATGTACCAGTAGATTGGCCAGCAAATTTACAAATCTTATCTTTCTTTAGGAATCTGGGCACAGCAATTGTGCCATTGTTTCTGGAAACAGCTGCTTCATGATAGATGTGTCAGAATGTGTGTGTCTTATTTTCAAACATTCTGACTGATTTGTGTCTCATTATCCACTTTATGGCACAAAAATATCACATGCAGCAGAACTTTGACACGTATATCATTTTCAGAGTGCAGTTTGTGGTTATTGTGCTAGGTTGTGTCATGCTAGTCCACACAAAAGCAGGAGTGAAACAAAATCTCTCAAGCTTTTTGTCTGTATGCCTTCTAGAAAAACTCACTGTGTATATTGTGACAACAGCTGGAATGTAAATAGTGACATTATTCTTACTGATTTTATGTTAATTGGCCCTTCAAAGTTTACTCAGACCTTTGCAGGGTTTTGCTTTTTACATTGCTAATCAAAACCAAGCTTCTACAAATAGCAGGCACTTCTGCCTACATAGTCCTTTAAGAAGAGGCTTTCAGGCCTTGAGCGCTGTATCTTTAACTTTTTGTTAGCCTAATAAAGGTATTACCTTTACCTAGCAAAAGAGTCTTTTTGTTTCTCTCCTGGGTATTGTATCAAGTGGCACACCTCCTTTTTGTGGTCCAACAGTCTTGATGCAATTAGTGCACCTGCATCAAAATAATGACATTATTCTTTGAAAATTTCAGGGATGACATACTGATGTATTAATGTACTTGTGACATTTTCATTGCTGTACCTACTTCAATATGCAAATAGGAAATTCATTTATATGTTGGATATGTACCCTTTCTACTGCTAACTTACTTTTGAGTGTTTATACTCCTGTGTATGTTGTCCTTGTTGTAATAAGTCATGTAGTGCATTCCTATTGTTGTATTCTTCTGGGTCATACCTGAAACAGACAGTTTCTGTCTCATGTACCTACAGAGTTAACAAAACTAAATAAATAAATAAAACCCAGTCCACTGTATTTAGCTATTCAGCTCTCAAATTTAATTTCGAGGAGTTATTGATAACAGTATGTCAATTTATTTTTATGTTTGGAGTCCAACAAATTACTGTCTAGCTTCTTGTAGGAAGTTCATCAACAATTCCATAATTTTGAGAAGGAATCACCAAACTGAAAAATTACATATAAATGTCCAAAGGGAAATGATCACTGTTCATCCTATCAAGGACCAGGAAATTTGAAAATATATCCCGTATTGGGGATTGAACCAATACAATAATCAGTTATGGAGCCAGAAAGTTTTGTGGATAAATTTTAAGGGCACAGGGTGATTAAGTTATAAGACATAAGAGCTAGCAATATTCTGCACTTATGACTCAGTGGTTACATTGCTGCCACTTGGATACACTGCCGAAACACATTTGGCAAAACAAACAGGTGCTACCTTTGTTTTCTGATGGGCTCTGCCTCACAACTTTATGCTATGAGGGGCTGTGCCCAAACCCCCATAAATATAATCAACTCTGGGGGCATTCAACATATAGGGATGAGGAGAAACACTGTGGAGGAGAAAAAAAGAAACCACACAATGCGGTTTAGCAAAGTCTGGGACTGGGATTTGAGCCCCGTCCACAGATGCACAACAACCCTTGCACTGGTGGCTCATTCCACTGAGCTACGGTGGCAGCTCGGCAGACCACCTCCCGAATAGAGGTCTTCACTTCCAGGTAACTCCTCCTCCCCACCCATGTGTGATAGGGTACAAAACCGCATGTGTAACATATGTGTCTTGGTAAGGTTCTTGTACCCTATCGCACTAGTGCATTACGCGATATGTTCCACTTAGTATTCCATGCATGGTTATGTCTACAAAATATTGACCCGTTAGGAATTTTAAGTGTGGCTCTATCAAAATCCTTCTACAGTTCATCTGATAGGGTCCCAAATCAGAGATATACTTCAGAAATTTCTTGTCCCAGTTTATCTTTAGATTATCTGCAAGGACACTGCACATAATACAAGTGCTAGGATACTATAATCAATCTTCTGTACAGCTACTGGTTCTAGCATTGAAATCACCAGCCACAAGAAGAGTCACCACAGGAGAGATTAAGAATACCTCAAATATTATCATTAGAAAAGCATCCCATAGTGAATCTGAATAAATTGGAGAATTTTGAGGAGGGATATAAATGTTACATAAAATAGAAATGAAAGGAGCAGGAGCTGATGAATTTGTTTTTATTAGAAGATACCAATTATGAATTGAGCTAATCACCTCAAAGGCCCAATTACTAATACATTTAAAACTTGCTCATCAAGCCAATTGCCAGCCATCGATATTGTTCTAATTCACCAAGGATTGTTGCCATTTCTGAAAATGCACTTGCTAGGCATTCTAACTGAACTGTACAGCACTTTTTTCACTGGATGGTCATCCTTTCAACTTTATTCTACTTTGTACTCATTTTTGACTGAATGTTGTTCAGTGTTTTGCTACTATGTATATGCTTCTGTTCTTCCACTGTTCTTCTCCCTGGGTCACACCTGAAAATGAGTCTTGGCTCAGTGTGCCTCTCCTATTTTTTTCTTTGGTTTGGTTCCTTATTAATACTGTCTTTTCCTGCCCAATACTTTTTTAGTTATTACAGATCAAGAGGGTGCATCCAACCAGTTGGAGCATTTCTTTGCCCTGCATGTGAAACACTTTTTCTGTAAAGACTGTCTGATGTGCAGGAGCCCTGGAAGCAGGACCAGTTGGAGGGTTTTAAAACTTTCAATATATTATCACTCAACTAGAAACAATAACATATTAATACTGTCACAGAGACCACTCTTGTGGTTGTAAAGTGGTCTAATTTACCTTCTTAGAGTATTAGACTCACTCACCTTAATTTCGCTATCCTCATATCCTAAGAATGCATGTGACACCGCTCTTACAACCGTAAGAGTCACTTACTCCACAGTAGTAACATAAACTTAGCAGTTGGGGAGCCTGATGACATCAGTTGAGTGGAAGCCATGAATAGAAAGTTTCACTTTAGACTTCAGTTTAACTGGTTTCACTGGGTTCCTGAACTAAGTAATTAACCCTTGCAGGGCCATGGACTGATATATTCGTGTATCGTTCTAATTCTGTCGGCAGCCTAAGGGTTAAACAACGCTGGCCAGAGCCGATAGGGCTGCAGGAGAGGAATTGGGTAAAAATATTGAAAATAGTTTTTTAAATATTTTTACTCTGAATTTTCAACATGGCCCATGAAGATGGGCAGAGAAAATGTTGAACTCCTGGCTTAAAGGTGATGTCATATAGGACTGCAAAATCAACTTCCGGATGCAAAACACATTTTGGGCAGGAGTTGAAAAAGTGACAGCTGTTACATTCATGAGGTGATGTACAAAATGACTATGTTGAAATTATGGGATAAAATATTGAATATTACCAAAGTTATGAGCCTGTGTTTGCAAATTCTACAGAGCCTCATAACTTTGTTTTTGATATATATTTCACACCAGATTTAAAACATAGTCTTCTTATGACTCCATCTCATGAATAAGGTCAGAGAAATTTTAATCTCCCATCTGAAAGTTGATTTGTGCAGGGACCGCAAAATCACCTTTCAGGACTTAAAAAAACAGTTTGGCTAGGATTTCAAAATGACAGCTGTCACAGTCATGAAGTGCTGTAAAGATATGGCTATGTTGTAAATCTGGGGTTAAAATATAAAAATTACCAAAGTTACGAGCCTGCATTTTCAAAATGCAAAATAGGCTCATAAAATTATTATTTTGTAATATTTTTATACCAAATTTTCAGCATAGTCTTCTTATGGCCCCACCTTATGAAAAAGGGTAGAGAAAATTTCAACTCCTTTCTGAAAGGTGATTTCACGAGGGACCACAAAATCACCTTTCAGGATGTAAAAAAACATTTTGGGCAGGATGTGAAAAATGATAGCTGTTACATTCATTAGGTGCTGTAAAGATATGGCTATGTTGTAAATTTAAGGTAAAATATTGAAATTACCAAAGTTATGAGCCTGCGGTCACACAATTAAATGTAGGCTCATAACTTTCTTGTTTTTAATATTTTACACCAAATTTTCAGCATAGCCTTCTTATAAGCCTACCCCATGAACAAGGGCAAAGAAAATTTGTAAATGCTGCCCTAAGGTGATTTAGTGCAGGACAGAGAAATCACCTTTGGGAGGGATTTGACTAATGTCAATGCCATTGTTCATGAGGTGGTGTCCCAAAAAGACATGTTGAAAATCTGGGCAAAAATATGCAAAATGCCCAAGTTATGGCATTAAGTTCAAAATCCCATTGAAATACATTGACTCATACCTGGTTCTTCAGTTCGTGGTCTGGCTTTGAAGAGTGAAGATGTGTCTGTGGTCCAGAGAGGATTATGATGTTGGACCCCTGAAGGGGTAGTAAGAACTTGTGGGGGTGCGAGGTGGTGGGTGCTGAGGGGATGGTCCAGTGGGAGGTCAGGAATGGCCGCAAAAGATATCATTGGACAGATTGTTTTACAGGTAAAAAAAACAGGGCAAGGATTCCCAGTCGCGACACTGGGGACTGGACACCCCAGTGTCTCTGTTATGTTTCAGGGGTGCTAAGAGGAAGGGTTGGGTGGGGAAGAAAGATATATACCATCATGACACTGGGGATTGGGCACCCCAGTGTCATTGTTATGTTTCTGGGAATGGGGTGGTGGGTACTGAGAGGGAGGGTTGGGTGCGGGATACGCATAATTCTAAATAAAAAACAATTGGAGATCAGTAATGGGACTAGCCTGGAGGCTGGCAGTGTTGGACAGAACAGGATGGGGTCTGGGAAGGGCAAGTAGGGCATGGATGGGTGCTGGGGTGGTGGCAACAGGTCCCAGATAGGCACACTGCAGGGTGCTGCCATGCCTGTGCCATCAATGGGTGGGTGGCTGCCACATGCCTTGCACCATGGGAGAGGGATCCTGTGGACACCACACCATTGAGTATGAGTGCTCTGGGTGCTGTGGAGGCATGAGATAACACAGGTGGGCAGTGGCACAGGTTCCCTCCCATCCCACTAAGGCTGCAGGGGTGGTCAAAGCCATTACACCACCTGTTGGTGGTCTATGTCCTGGCGTGTCCTACTGGCTATTGGGATCCCATTTAAGGGGATGTTGCAGCCAGCATCTGATGCAAGCCCACTAGTGCCCTGGTCCATCCTTGTCCTTGATGTAGGTCTGGTGCATGGCTGGTCTGGTGTAGGGGTGCCCATTGTGCCGCAGTCAGCCTTCCAGGATCACAAACTCTGCAAGCTGTGATGCAAGGTTCTCCTTGTGTCAATTCTGTTTGACACAGGCACCTTGAGTCACAGTCAGAGTTTTGAGAATCAAGCCCATTGTGTGCTCTTACTGGTCATGTGATTTCCTTGTGCAGTGATGTTATCCCAGCACAACATCACTGCATCAAAGTCCAGCACACATGATCTTTTCACATTTGCATAAAGCATATTGCTGCACACAAGGGACACAATCTGTCAGCTCCCCAAAATTTAACTTTTTCCATCACATTCTGCTTTTCTCCTATATTTTATCTGCTTCAAATGCAGGCAGCTATCCAAATTGCAAAGTTTTACATATCACCACTACGTACAGCTTCACAAATTCTCCATCACAGTTCTTGGGCATGCACTCTGCAGCCTGTTTGTGTGAATAGTCACATGTAGCAGTGGTTTCTATTTTTCTGTTCAATGAGTAATATTCTAAAAAAAAAAGCAACCAGTGGGACCGAGTAACTGACTGTCTCTATTTTGTGATCACATCTCCTTGTTCCTCAAACAGCTCTCTGAATTCAGAATATTCACCTGGTCCCAACACTGGCAACGGACCTGATGAAATAAATGTGGGAAAACAGACTAACAGAGACAAACACAAAAAGAGAGGAAGACAAAAAAAAAAGAGAAACAGTGACATGGGAGGCGATAGCAGGAGTGTAGGAACAAAATGTAGTTATTAAAAGTTTTATTATATTTTATTATCATTATTATTTTTATTATTTTAAGTACTATTTTACATTCTTTACAAATGCTTAATTACTAAGTTAAGGTCATGGAAGGCAAACTATAAACCTCTGGTCAAAGTTGCTATCTACATGAGTTTTCTAAAGCAAGAAGGAAGATTGTCTGCAAGAAAAACATTTCTTTCCACTTCATTCTGCTTAAGTAAAAGATTAAGAGGATGTACAATCTCTAACTAAGGGGTCCCTTGGTCTAGGCCTGTTTAGACCAATATTACCTGCACTCTAGTAGCTGTTTGAATATCTGAAGCAAGCTTACCAAAACAAAAGACTCAGAGAGGTTCCTATGGTAATCACACACCAAGATGATACTTATTGAGGTTTACAGTGGTGTTACAGACTGGTACCATGGCATCCCTGAGGAAAAAAAAACAGCCCTTTACAAAGTGCATTGCCTTCAATGGAAATGAAAAGACTTTTGACTATAATTAAAAAATGCAACATGCTGCTGTTATGAAATTTTCAGTTTGTAGAAGAGTTTGCAACTGTTTACCTGTCTAAATGTTGTAAATGCAGCTATTGGGAAAGAAGAATATATATATATATATATATACAGTGTGTATATATATATATATATATATATATATAAATATAATATATATATGTTTAGTCTTTAATGAAAGCTGACATCATGACAAGACCTATGATATAATTTTTGGACATGAAACTTGTTGCCACGTAAGAGATACACCATCTGAAAATTTGTAGTAAACAAGTTTTGACAGTTTGATTTATGGACTCTCTTAAAAGAACAAAGGAACAGCTCTTTATAAAGAAGTTTAATGCTGTTAAGGATGCTCCTGAAGAGTTTTATGGACAAATCTTTACATTATTCTAAAGCCTAGAATATTTAGAACAAAAGTATCATGTTGTTTTAAGAGACTTGGTTAAGAAAATTAAGTTGTAGCCCTTATTACCTTATCTCAGGAAACACTGGTCCTAGAAACATAATATATGCTTTAAAGTATTGGGTTCAGTGAGATAAGTTCAAATATGTTTGTTTTAAAATTGCATCATTTTGCATAAAAGATAGAAGAAAAGTAATTTTTATGTTTTAAAAGTGGACTTTGAGCAAGGAGGCAGTCCTTAGGAGGAGTAGAGAACTGCATCTACATCATCTAGAAGGACCAATCAGAACTGGCGATGATATCACTCTGAGTCTGAAAGATATACCCACCCAGAATTTCTGAAATCTTTGAACTGTATGGACCTATGCCAGTTGGACTAAGTACTTTTTGTTGTTTTAAGACTTCTGCTAGGCCTGAAGCCTGAATCACGCCTACCTGTGGATGTTGGACCAACATTCAGTTAAGCCATTGATGAGGTCCACCAGAGGTACTGAGGACAAGCCTGAAGCTGACACAAAATTGCAACAAGGGCCAGCTATAAGAACAGCTTGTTACAAAAGGACTTTTTCCAATATTGGATGAAGCAAAGCACATGGTTTAAATACTGGACATACTGACTGGAGTAATGTTTTGGAACTTCTGCTAAAGCCAAGCATTGACAGAGAATAACTGTTAAATTCACCAGCTAAAGCAAGTCTGCAGCGCTGATGGGTCTAACATCTGGGTTCAAGAGGAAATGAATTGAAACAGAAACAGTCATAAAATCCAGTTACCAAACAAGAACTTTGCTATCCACAAGGAAATCCTTTTCTACAATCAACTGAGGTGGTGAAAAGATCTACTGCTGTGATGTGGAACTGTGGTATATTGTTGTCTGATTTTCCGCCAAAATCCTAACAAGTGACTTTTGATGATTTGTGACGTCTAAAGCCAGGAGGAGCCAGTCTGCACTGCTGAACTGATGCAAGAAAAGTCAAGGGGCCAGATTCCAAGAGAGCTAGGAGAGCATGGCGAAACTGCCTATACTCCTCTCCCATCCCACCCCACCCCACTTGCCAGGCCATGCCCACAGTACTTATCAAGGACTCTACAGTACATCTCAATATTCTTCACACTTTGATGCTAGATGAACTGCCACTCCTGCTCACTATGACTCCTCCGATGATGTTTATTGTATAAACTTTATCTTGTTACCTTACATCCATATATCTGTATCTATGCAGTTGTATTTAAATGGCACTACCTCCTGTTGAACCTATTGCTATGTTCTGTGGAAGTATCTTGTCACATGTGATGGTTATATGTTATGTTGTTATTATTACTATGTAATTGTGATGTACGTTCACTCAACCTGTTATGTCTTAACCCTGTTGGAATTGTTTTGCCCCAGGTCCATCTTGTAAATGAGCTTGTTTCAATGATGTTCTGCCTGGCAAAATAAAGATTTTGATTGATTGATTGATTGACTATTAGGTATCACATGTACATGTGTACAACCTGTTTAGAGTGGATGGATCATCTGATAGCCTGATACATTTGGCAATGGGGGGGCAGGTCTGAGGGGATGTGTACCTATGTGTAATGTGGGGCTGCAGATGGAGGGAGAGTATACATACTGGACATATCTGGCTACACCCATGGTGGTCAGTAGTGGGACTGTGCTATGCCTCCACCACTGCTTTGCTCACCTCCCTCTGCCCCCCTTATGTGGAACAGAGGCTATCAGACTGTGGGACACATGGGCATACAGTGGAGCACTGCAGCAGACCTTACCCCAGGATGCCAGAACACTGTTACTCTGCCTATTTGTTCAGACAGTCGGTTATGACCTGTAGGCTATGGACTGTACAGCATGCTACAGAGGACTGTACCTGCACCTGCTGACAGTGCATGTGGACTTAGTCCTCACAGTGTGGTACAGGGGGCATTGTTGCTGTACAATGTGGACCTGGCATGCACCAATGCATCACACAGGCAGGGAAGCTATATGTAAGGTGGGCTGCACAACATTACTGTACAGCATCCTGGGTGCATCTGTGGCCTGACATGTGCTGGTTGTGGTTGTGCACAGGCTGCACAGCTGTCCTTCCCCTGTGGATGCCAACACAGTGCACTGGGAGGCGGCACAAGGTGGGACACCACAGCTGTACCTGACCACTGTGCAGCACAGCACACATTCCTTTGATGTGCACCTGACCGCGCTACATAGCAGGCCCACAGGTCTGTACAAGGGGGCAGGCATACACACTGTACACAGCTGTGCAGTGGTGTGATGTATGACTAACAAGCAACAAGTGCTATGCTGTGTACAGCTACATGACAGCCAGGTGTCCTGCAGCTGGTCTAGGCCACTGTACAAGGACCTTGTGCAGGCCACTGTTGTGTAGGGGACATCCATGTGCCTAGACACTCCTTTGCATAGGATGGCTCCACAACACTACCCAGATGGTTATAGCGGGTGATGGTGTGGGGAGTGTGGTGTAGGCAGCTGTTGTGGGGTCACCCATTGCACAATTTATGCGCATGGCACCACTCAGTCCTGTCATACAGGGGTGGTTTGTGGTGGTGGCGTACACCATCGGCAGGGGTGGTGACAGCAGGGGTATGTGTGCAACACAGCACTGTTGTGCTGCACCCTGGGATGGCATGGGCGGGATGGTGTGCTGCACCCATTGCCACTGTATCCCAGCCCTGTATGGTATGCTTTTTCTCAGGCGCCATGCCGGGCAGCATGTAGGGGAGTGAGACAGTATGGTGACCATACTACTGTGCACTGACACATCTGATGTGACATGTTGCATTGCAGGTCATTGTCACACGTGCCAGTACTCCCCGTGCCAGGTGAAGCAGGCAGACAGCATGCCATGCCAAAGCAGACTCAGCCTGAATGGGAGGGGCTCAGTTTCACCCCAGCTGAGACTGCACAGCTAATTAATCTCATGCAGCAGTGGGGATGATACTCCTCCTGCTCTATTGCTGAATGCACACAGCAGAGGAGTGGGCAATGGCATGGAAAGTGATAGGGCATGTCTAGATGCCATCAGCAGTGTGCCCCACACCATGCAACAGCTGCAGCACCACTGGAAAGACATGGCATAGAGGGACCCCGGTGTTCTGCAGCATTTACTGGATATGGCATGGTGGAGGGATGTGGAGATGTGCACAGGCCAGGAACAGGGTGTAGGTGGGTATTCCATCCTCTAACTGCACAATGTTGCTACGCTGCCACACATTAACTGTGTTCCCTTCCCCACAAGTGCAGGACACTGAGACCGGGGTCTGTAGGGCAGCCAGACAATGCACAGCAGTGTGCATAGGACAGCAGCAGGTGCCGAGGCACCGGAGATCAGGTAGGTGCATGCACTTTACGCCATGTGTTGTGTCTATGGCGCTGCAGGTCCGCGGGGTGGGGTAGGCTGTGTGGTACGACAGTGTGTCCCAGCAGGGCACTGACTACCACCGTTGCTTCCTTGCAGGTATGCGGAGCAGACTGACACCCTGCCACAGGGCCCTGCTGTGGGCGATGGCAGAGGTGAAGGTGGAAGACACAGTGACCCACCAGCACTGCACCCAGCACCAGCTATGCAGGGTATGCCCCATCCCGCCATCACTGGAGGGGAAGAGGAAGGTCCAGACACAGACATTGCAGACAGTGGGCAGCAGGGGACAGTGGAGGGCCAGAGGTGGAGGCGGAGGTGGGACGGTCGTCCGCTGCAGTGCCGGGCACCCTACAGCATGGTGGTGTAGCGGCGGCTGGGGCACCACCAGCGGAGGTGAGAATGGGTGCAGAGCAGGCAGCTGAGGGACTGGTGGTGATGGAGCTGCTTGTAGCCGAGCCGAAGGTGGTGGGACAGATGGAGAGGGGCAGGAGGAGGTGGCGCATCCAGTGGAGGGCAGGTGGAGGATGAAGATATGCTGCCGAGGACAATGCAGACCACCGGTCTGACAGAGATTACATGGATCAAGACCTGTGGAGGGCCAGGATGCTGGGATGGGTTCACCTGGAGGACAGCCTGGGCGCGGCAATGTTGTACCCAGGGCAGCAGGCAGCGGATGACCAGCAGCTGGTTGTGCTGGTGTCCGCAGTAATGGCAGATGTGGGAGACCTGCCGGCTCCTTGGGTGCTCTCTTCATGGTGCTGCAGAGGCACCAGCACCACAGTGTGGACTGGGGCCAGGGACTGTGGACCATTTGTATGCCTTTTGCTTGTTGGCTGCTATAGGCCTGTGGGGGCAGCCTGTTGTGTGTGTGTGTGTGTGTGGGGGCCAGTGGTCAGTGGGTGGTGTACAGTGGGAGATGCTGCATCCCATGTGTGGCGGGGCTGTGGGTGTGGTCGTGCCTGGGTGGGGTCCACAGGGGCCATCTGCTGTGTGTTACTGTTGGGTGGGGTGGGCATTGTATATGTGGGCTGGGGGCCTTGTACATATGGGATGGGGGCATTGTACATATGGGATGGTGGGAGGGCAAGTACTATTGGGATGGAGTGGGGCTGTACATAGTGGGTGTATTTGTGGTCGTGGGGGTACTGTTTGTTTCTGCTGTTGGTGTTGTTTGAACATTTTATACCCTTGTTCCATAGTGGTTTTGCACTGTTTCATTAAATGTTTTGTTTGCACCCTGGCTGTGCTTGCGTCTGTCTCTGGTATGCATGGGCATGTGTGTGTGTGTGATGTCATGCACATGAGGGCGCGCATGTGGCAGAGCTGTGCCATCTCATGTGCATCTCCAATGTGCACATGGTATCTGTGTGCTATCTGTGCACCTCACAGCCTTGGATGCACACTGGTGGGCACAGCCGAATGGTGCTCTGTGTGCAGCTGCACACCATGCTGGATCTGGTTCACATGCCACCACACCATGCATGTCATGGCTGTGTGGCAGTCATGGGCCTGTACAGCTCCCTTCCACCCAGGGGCATGGTGGTCCATGTGGGTGGCACCTGTGGCACAATGCAATGGTGCATCCTACCGCCATATGTATGCAGGTCTGTGCCACTCAGTGTTGTGTCCCTGTTGTGGTTGCACTGTTTACATGTATCAGTGACCATGGCAGGGGCAGTGTGCCTAGTGGTGCCATCATCACAGCGTTGTTCCTCTGACCTGTGTGTGTCCATTACCTACCTGTGTCTCCATGTCCATTGCCCATGTGTGATGTGGTCCTCTGTGTGATGCCTGGGGTGCCATCCCACAATCGCAGTCATGCCTTCCAGATGCTGTACAACATGCATGGGCACTGTTCCAGCTCAGTGCTGCCACTTGTGTTGCACAGCACCAGGCAGGCAGTATCTCCTCCCCGAGGCTCAGTGGTGCTGGCATGGGTGCCATACCATCGTCAGGGCTGTGTGGCAGCACAGTGTGTCCCCGTACTGCTGCAGGTGCACCATGGTGGTGCTGGTGGTGTGGTGGTGGGGTGGTGGTGGTGTGGTCAGCTATGGTGTCCTTCTGCTACATCAAAGGAACTGCTGGGTTAGCTCCTGTCATGCACGGTGGCCTGCTGTTGCACCACTGTGTGTCTGGTGTCCCACCATGATGTCAAGATCACTGTCACCCTCCTGTGGTGCACCATCCTCCTGGTCGCTGTGGCATTGGAACACTGTGCACCAGGGCAATGTTGTGGAGGATGCAGCAAGTGAGCACTTTCCTGTATGCCATTGCAGGGCGGTACTGGAGCACACCCTCCGTGGTGCCAAAGGATCGGACTTGGGACTTCAGTAGTCTGAAGTTGCACTTAATACCCCTCTTGTGCTGGTGTGGGCCTCATTGTACCTGAACTCAGCTGCTGTCTGGGGTGTCCTCACAGGGGTCATCAACCATGGCATCTGGGGATAGCCACTGTCACCTGTTGGGGGAGAGGTTATTTGCATGTTGCTGTGTGCACCTCGTCATCAGCATCTCACTATCCTCTGCATTGCACGCACTGCTGCATGCATATGTGCTCACATGCGGTCGTACTCTCAGTCATACACACATTCTTGGCTGTGTCCATGTACTGTGTGTCCTTCCCTTCACATTGTGTGGCCTTCCCAGGCCCCTGTGTGTTTCACAGTGTGTGTGTCTTGCCCCTGCCTTCCTCCCGTGTGTGGCATGCCACGTGTCTGTGTGGCCAACCTGCCCACTGCAGTGCCTGTCCGCCCTGTGCCCCCATTGTGCCACTGTGTCCCCACATGCCCACATACACTGTCTGCCACATGCATGCACACTGCCACAGCCTGTAGCATGTTGGCACTGCTGCTCAGTCAGGTCCTCGAAGGTTTTGTGAGGGCATTTTAGTCTATGCGCGGTGGCCTTGGTACCATTGGTGGTGCTGTGCTTGGTCCCTGGGCCCTCTCTGTTCCTGGCATGCCTGCGCTCACAGTGCTCTGCTATCATTATTCCCAGTAGGGCTCTATTGCTGACATTGCTGTGTGTCTCACTACACTGCTTTCAGCTGTCTGGCTGTGTGTAGGGGTTGGGGTTTCTATGGCCTGTGCTCTGGATAGACAGCTATTCCTCGGTCTAACTTAATCGGCTTCATCTAGTGGATTTAGTTACGCCTCTGTTCTGGAATAGCAGTTTTGTGGTGTTGGTGTATTACGTATGTCGTAAGCCACATTATGCACTAGCGCAGACTTTCTTTGGCATAGCTGCATCGTATCTTGCATTTGACATAGTGGTTGCGGGTTGCAGGCGTAACGTTCTTTTGGAATTGTGCGTGCATGTTGCTGGCATAATCAGGATTTGCACCATCAGGACTGGTGTATTGCATTTATGTCTGGGCGAAGCTGTCTTGGAATCGGGCCCAAGAGTCCCAGGTTTGAGGGTGAGAAAGACAAAAGACAAGGACTACAGCTAAGCTAGTTACCACAGAACTTTCAACATCCAGAATTAGAAATTCTTATCAAGATTTTAAAGTTAAAAGGAAAGAAGATCCAGGCTCTACAGTTAACCAGAAGTTTAAGTATTATTTTAATTATTTTAATTTTAATATTTTAATTTGTCTTGTCTGGGAGGTAACAAAGTTAACTTTTAAATACAAAAATCTTGGGTTATAGTTTAAGCTTGAGTTTAAATAAGAGATATGTTTTCATGCCATAAAATATTGAAATAAGTTTTAAATAGAAATAATCCAAACACTAATGTAATGAGTTTGCAAGTTCTCGTACTAAAAGGTTATGATATTTACAAAGCATGCTGAAAGCATAGTATATAGCCAATGCCATTTATTGTGTTGAGTCTTGCTCATTTCTTAGTTGTGTTGTTTATTTGCTGAAAATTGTTTTGTTTTGGGGTTTATTACTTTGTTTTGTTTTATTTGATTTTCTGAAACCTTTGTTGTTTGTGTTTGCATTACTTTTACTACGCTTGATATTTATGCAAATTGGGGATATTTAGAATTATTGTACAGGGTAAATAAAATACATTTCTCATACTTCCTGGTGTGGCAGAAACATTTTTACCGTTCTCTAGAACCTTTACAATGGGAAGAGTATAAGATTTACATTTTATAATTATTTATCTAATTTTTTTAATTTTGTGGTGTAAGGCCTAAGGTATGTCCTTATGCCTATGATAAAATTAGTATTCTGACCTATTGTTACGACAGGAGAACACTGGGAGACACACATGTAGCACCACCTTCTGGACAAAAAGGAGAACAGAACTTCTTTTGTAAACTGTATATTTACCCATGCCAAAAAAAAAGAAGAAACTATATTTTAAAACTGTATTTTTAATTTTTTTAAGTGAGCCACTGTATAATAGCAATAATGCAGTCCAGGGTGTGTGTCTGTGTGGGATAACATCACTTCTTGGGTTTTGGATGCACTTGACATGCAGCCTCGTACCCAACCATCCAAGGTGTGAGGTTATTCCAGCACAACATGCACTGTTGTGCATTATTGCTAAATAATAACTGGAGAGCATTTTTCTGACATAGGAAACCCAGTAATAATTCACCCGTTATAACCTGCAGGTTATAATGATTAACTTGCACTGGATTTCCCATTTCCATGCAAGCGCCAACCTCTGGTCTGCCCTTCCTCAACACCAGCCGTGCTCACTTACCACAGGACACTTCACTGCAACTCGCGACTTGGCGTAAGTTAAATTAAAACAAAAAAGTAACTGGATCTTTCATGGAATGCCTCTACTAAATAAGTGGCACTGAAAATGAAAAAAGGAACATTCAGCCACTTCCGACCATGGACTATGCTTAATTCTGACCAGACCATGGCTGAGCAGAGATGTATCTTTATCTGGGCATGATCCTCGATGACAGCTTGATATTTGATGCACAGGTGTCAGCTGTCATTAAAAGCATTTTTACGATCTGATGAACATTACTGTGATCCGGGCCCCTGATACCAACTGAGGATCTGACTGCTCTGGTGTATGCCTTTGTTACATCCAGGCTGGAGTACTGCAATGCCCTGTACCTGGGGCTATCTGAAGGCAATCTCCACTGTCTGCAGCTGGTGCAGAACGTGGCAGCTAGACTGTTGACTAATGCTTTGAGATCAGACCATATTATGCCTGTCCTCTGTGGACTGCTCTGGTTACCAGTAAGGTGGAGGATTGCCTTCAAGGTCAGATTACTAACCTATAAAGCCCTACGTGTGTGTGTGTGGGGGACCAGCCTACCTGCAAGACCTCCTGGTTCCTCATTGCCCATCCCGGGCTCTCCTTTCCTCTGAGGGTTGCCTCCTCATGGTTCCCAGGGCTAGGTTGTGGCATTTGGGGACCATGCATTCTCAGTTACCACACCAACCCTGTGGAACTCCTTACCAAAACATCTAAGGGAGGCACCCTGGGGAAACCTCCAAAAGGATTGAAAACATTTTATTCAATCAAGGTTTTGATATATATGTCTTGTAATGGAGCTGAACAAAACTGGATCGACTGTTGTTTTATTGTATATTATCTTAGGATAGACCGAATTTTATACTGAACTCTGCACTATGTTATGAAGTTGTGTATTGTGTACTGTGTGTGAATTGTTTTAAATATTGTTAAGTACTCTGAGCCTGCCCCAACAATTTTATAAAATAAAGGCTGGGTAGGTGTGCAAAACTGAAGTTTACACACACACTCTGTGTGTGATGCCTTTATAAATTCCTTGAGCTTCACTCTCAGGGTTTATGTGGCATCCCACCTTGTGTGTATGTGTGTGTAGACTGTATTATTCATACTGTTTTTCTAGCAAAAGGTGTGACACACTATTACTAGCTCTTTCATACAATCATTGTTGTGTGCATATGTACCTCAGCAGTCTGCTGTCTTTTAGCACACTGTGCTTTACATCCTGAACAAAGACATCAAAATGCACATTTGCCTTACCATTCTGCTGCCATTTAGCACATTAGAGAACTGCTTCACAGCCTGCTAAAACCACTTAAAGACACAATTTTGCTTTATTATTTTTTTACATTTCTTTCAGAGCAAAAGTGTGAGTGTGACTTTATCTTTATCTATGCAATATAAACATTACTGCATGCATGCTGTAGCATTCTGATGTCTTGTTGCAGGGTGTCATGAAACTGCTCTACATTCCACTAAAAGCCACCGAAATGCATCATTTGGCTTCAACTTTCCTAACTGTTTTTGGGAAACCATGCCACTGGACCTGCTTAAAAGATTCAGATTTTGTGCTGCTCTAACAATAATCTCTTTGCTTGATGCCCCTGACATAAACAATGGAGTTGCTGCTTTGTATTTTCAGCACTGTGACTGGCTAAGTGCTTTTGGTAGTGCAGAAAAGCAGGTGGTGAGTAAGCAGACTATGGGTAGAGATTGATGATTCTATATGTTTATTTATTTATTTAAAAGTTTAACCAGGAGGTACATACTGAGTTGAAAACAGCTAGTTTCAGATGTGTCCTAAGAGAGGCAGTTGGAGATAGCTAACAATAAAAAATAACAAGGTAAAATACAATAATATAGTTTTACAAGCAGAATCATAAATATTATAGGCAGAATAGTAAATGAAGGCATCTAGAAAATAACACATACTCTTATATATGCATAAAGGGAAAATAGCAGAACAGCAAGAAGAGGGTAAGGCTAGATGATGGAGAAAAGAGGAACGGTCACAAGCAATTGCAGGTAAGATGACGAAAGTCAGAAAGAAAAGTCTTTGGGGAGAAAGGAGAAGAGGCAGAAGAACTAGGAAGGGAAGGAGGACCCAAGTTTTGGAAAGTGGTAAGAAAAGCAGATTGGCCAACAATAGATTTTCTAGAAGGAAAAGAGAGAGAGAGAAAGAATGAAAAGTATTGTTGTGGAGAGGGTAGGAGGAAGAAGGAGGAGGAGGGAAAGAAGGATTTGAGATAAGAGGAAGAGCTGAACCAGAATTTGGATAAAAAAGACACAATGGGAAAGCTGCTAGTATCAAGAGAAGGGAGAGAAAGAGCTGAATAAAGAGAGCAGGTGAGTACAAGAGGGGCAATCTATACAAAGCGATGAATGAAAAGGGGGTCCAGTCTGGCAAGGGAGGATTTGGGGCAGTACTGTAGACTAAATCACCATAGTCAAAAACAGGATAATTTTAGGACAATCTCTCTGTGGGCAGGGAGCGTGTACTCACTTTATTCCTCTACAAAGCACCAAGCTTAGGGTGAATCTTTTGGCGAATTGTATCAATGTGCAGAGAGAAATCAAGATGCCAGTCAAGGCAGACCCCAAGGTACTTAAAGGAGCAGACATCTTCAATATTAGCAATGTATGTTGAAGTCAGCCAAACCTTTAAAGCCCCTGTCTTGGAGTGATCCAAATATGTTTAGTAAGCCTTTTGCAAGCAGACACAAAAAGTACACCACAATAAATTCAGTTTAATGTTTTATAGTAATTCAGTTATTTGACACTATGAATAAATAGCAGCTGTGAATTGTTTATGTTTTGCATATTTACCATATGCTACATTGTTTAATAAGCACATGTATTTCTTTTTGGAGTATGTAATATATGACACATAACTATATAGCTCAGTAAAGAGGTATTTTTATTGTTTTATTTAAAATATAAAAGTTGACCTGTCAGTGGCACTGAGGGTTGGGCGCTGGGCGCCACAGGTCGCGCCACACCGGTGACCTGGCTGCAGGAATGAGCTTGGATTGTTGGGGGTTGGGGGGAAGGCAGGGACAGGTTTGAGCTGCCGTGAGGTGGCTTTCTCTCTTGGGAGGGTGAGGGTTTCCCGGTCCATGGCTGCCACCCAGTGGAGGACGGATGGCAGTTTGGGCTACAGGAGCCCAGCAACTGCTAGGGGTGGGGAAAAGATGCTGAGCCGGTGCCTAGGTGTGTGTGTGTGTGCCTCCATGTGTATGCACTGCTGTGTTTTATTTTTATTTTATTTTTGTTTTATTTTATTTTGCCAGGATCCTGGGAACTACAGGGAGAAATGGGGAAAAATGTAAAGTACATATAGAAAAAATATATAAAAGTTTCATATCAAATTATTTTCCATCACTTACTCTAGTCACCATTTTTGATGTTTGCCTTTATGCAAAGTGAACATATTGCTATGATACTGGATTTCAGAGGTGCGTCACTGTTAGGTCCAATACAGCTCAAGTTTTACTGGGCTCAACCTTGACAGTCCAATGATCAGTGAGGCCGATCATGATGTTGCTCTGCCAGTTGATTTGCAGAAAGTTTGTGTAGTTGAAAAGAAGTCACCATGTCTATCAGACAGCAGCTGCCTTCTGTCATCTGCATGACACTGCCCACCAACCAGTTGAGCGGCATTCTGCAGATCACAGGAGAGGGCTACTGTTTACTTTGAAAATCTGCATCAAAAGAGTGCACTGATGAGCTTGCTTGTCATCAGTACTTTTCATGTTTGATGATTGTTAGCTCACAGATTTGCTACTGTTAGAGAACAGCCAAAATTGCTTCATTCTCAACTGATGTTGCCCTGATCAAAAAGTTTTATCAGGTGGCTCTTTTCCTGGTATTTAATTTTTTGTAAAGTTACTTGTATTTGTTTTGCCAAACAACCTCTATAAGAGTGTGTCCTACTACTGTTGTTGGGAGGTAAATGTGATCAGTATTAAAGATAATATTCACATTAGACTGTACCCCTGTGTTGAATGTTCATCCTTTTCCTTTTTACAGCTGCAGTGGGTGAAGCCTGCAGATGTTTTGCATGTACAAAATGGCTGATGTCATGTTTTCTGTCTGTGGAACTGGCTGAAGGTGTAAATAGTCTCCTCCACCTTACCCTCCACCAAGAAATGCTCTCTGCCCTCAAATACATACATTTTCATGTTAGTCAATGGTTGCAGGGCACTATTTTCTTTCTTAATTGGGAGGTATAAGAATGGGAACCTGAGTAGTGGGAGGCAGTATTAGTTTTTTTTTTTGGTAAGATCCACCCCTCCTCCACCTGAGCAGTTCCTAAAGATCCACCCCACCTTTTTTTTGTCCATGTGGGAGGGGCCTGAGGTGGCTCTATCATGTTGGAACAACTGACCATCAGAGCTGCCTGGGACATCAGATCTTAAGGTTCAGAGGAAAGAAAAAGTAATTAAGAAGTGCCTGAAACTACATCCTGAAATTAGAGCACCTGAGGAAAACAGGTACAGTGCTCTGATTCAAGCTGAAAAGCCACAAATTTTCTTAAACATTTTAAATAACACTAAATGCATAAAGCCAAGCCATTTGGATGGCCTGAGCACCAGACACACTAGTTTGGGACCTGGACCAAGCGACAGAACAAGTCTGTGGAGTGATTGAGTTGTGGAGCCCCTGCATTTTACTGAGCACTAGAAGAACAGAAGATACTTAACGCCTTAAAAATGGCCTTCAAAACCCTTGGAACAAATGATTATCAGAGCCATCTGGGGCCTCAGAAGGAAAGAGTAGTTAAGGTGCCTAAAACTACAGCATCCAATGAAAACAATAGAGGCAGCGTCCTGATTCAAGTTGAAAGAGCCACAGGTTTTTCTTAAACATTTAAATACTGAAAGCATAAAGCTTAAAGTTCAGCTTTTGGGATTAATAATATTTGTTTACCATAGTAAATATATACATATATATATATGGTTTGTCTTTTAGTAGTTTCAAAACTTTGAAAGCATTTGTGTTAGTAATGCATTTAGAAATACATTTTTAATTGCCTTTACAGTTAAACATACAGTTTCATGTAAGGGCACATTTTTGGGGAGGGTTCAAATTATTTTAATCATGGGCACAGTACTTGGTAAACACATCCTTTGATGACAACATGTATTTTTTCTTCTACGTGTTCTTAAACATTTAAATATTAAAAGCATAAAGTTTAAAGTTCAGCTTTTGGGATTAAAAATACTGTATCTGTTTACCATATTCAATAAATGTATATATATATATATATATATATATATATATATAGTTTGTCTTTTAGTAGTTTCAGAACTTTGAAAGCATTGGTGTTAGTAATGCATTTAGAAATACATTTTAAATTGTCTTACAGTTAAACATGCAGTTTCACGTGAGGCAAATGTTTTGGGGGAGGGGGTTCAAATTATTTTAATAATGGGCACAGTATTTGGTAAACATAGTCCTTTGATGACAAACTGTATTTTTCTTTTAAGTGTGAGAAGTATGTATTATATGTTAGTGTAGCAGTGTTGTAAATAAGATTGAGGAATGAATAATGGTAAAGTGCCTAGAATTTTATTTTAATATAATCAAGTTCATATGTGAGGCAAGTAGGTACGGGATAGTGTTTTGAACGTGGCAGTAGGACAGATTTGTTAGGATAATATATGCTGTCTTGCAAATAAGAACAAATTGTAAGGGATACATTTTGCAGAACAGTGACATGTATCATAGTTTTTTTTCATGTATTGTTGGAAGAAATAGCTATGAGCTCATTTTGTACTATCAGTAAAAGGAGATAAGAAAACATTGAACAAGAAAACAATTGGTGATTTTAAAAGCTATTCTGATCAAAGCTGAGATTAAGGAAAAATCTCAACTGTATTTATAATTTTATTTTATATGGGACACTAGAAACAGGATGTTTGCACACATCAGTGAACACTGATGCCATTTGTCTGTGTTAGGAAAGTTGTGGGTGGAGTTGTCTTGCACGTTAAAGGATACCAGCTGCAATTAACAACTACTAGTAGAAGCAAAGGTCTGCGTGTTTTTCTTTCCTTCTTTCTTTCACTGATATTATAAACTGAGCCAGGAAAACACAAGACTGAACAGATCAGAGCTGAAATTAAAAATGTGATGTTCCTAAGGTCTGTTGCATGCATTGTATGCTTTCATTTCAGATGTCCATCAAGTCTAAAAACATAATTTTGGTATAAAATGTGTCTCTTTTCTGCTTTCTTAAGTAGTTCTGTGGGTTTGAACATGATTCAGCTGGTTCTAAAAATTTTAAAATGAAGTGCACTCCTCCTGCCTGTCAGATAATAGGAACACTGATAACAAGGATGATCTGTTTTGTCTTTTAGTAAACTTGGATTCAGAAAACCTTGCATATATACTTGCAGTAAATAGAGACTGTAGCTGAATAGGTCCTTCCTTGGAAATAATGCTGCTGGGTAGTTTAATATCTTCTATTGGACAAACATTAGTCTCACGAATAGGTGGTATAGCACATATGTTTTGGGGCCACATAAGTCCCTTCATTAGGTGCAATACCACCTGAACAGAAGAAGCTAAATTGTTTTTCAGATTCTTCCTTTCTGTACCTGTTACAGACCTGCTCTTTCAGACACTGAAGTTATTAAGTTATCCAGTGACTTCTGCTTTCGATATCAGGGTGCTTAATGACCCTCCCCAAACATCCTTTAATGGGGCACATTAGGAACCCATCCAGTGTGCCAAACCCTGCTTTTTGTGTTTCTGACACTGGATGCTCCTCCGGTGTCAGATTCACCCTCCCCACACACACATATCTTCCAACCTCAGAGTGTCCAATCTCTGGGTTGACAGTTGATACCCCAGTAGTGTGGCACACTGGGAGCCCACCCAGTGTGTCAACATCCAGGTTTCTCTGTCAAAATGGACCCACAATGTCTCTTTAACATGAAAAACAAGAAAACAGCACCTTGTTTTTGCCAGTGGCCCCTCACCCAACCCACACCCTCCCTCTGCACACTCCACTTCCCTGCACCCCAATTCATACTTAACTGCAGAAGTCAGGAGCAGCGATCTTCAGTGGTTCAGGAACATGTCTGCACTCTTCAAACGCTGACAACAAACTGAAGAAATTAAGGTAAGTCCTATAATGGCAATTGGTGTGTGTGTGGGGGTCAATTTAAGTGGATATCTCAGCCATTTTGGGAGTTTTAGTCCCAAATGTTCAACATGGGGTTCTTTGGACCCTCCTCATGAATTACGGTCACTGTCATTTCATTATTCAGTCTTGAAAGGTCATATCATGGTAACTGCATGGAATCATCTTTTGGGATGGGTTAATGAAACAACCATGCCACTGTTCATAAGATGTGCTCCCAAAAAGCCTATGTTGCAAATTTGGTGAAAAGTCCAATAAATTACTGTTATGAGGTGTGTTGTGCAGTTTCCATGCACGCTTGTAACTTTGGCAATTTTTAATATTTTCACTCCAGATTTTCAACATTGCCAGTTTTTACACCTCCTTATGAACAGTACAGCTGACATTTTCACATGCTGCCCAAAATGTGTTTTCTCACAAGTGGTACACAATGGCATGATCGCTGTGGAAATCAATGTTCTGGACACATTAACAAAATCACAGTCACACTGTTCATGAGCTGAGGTCCCAAAATGCCTGTGTTGAAAATTTGGTTAAGAAAATCCCCAAAATAATTGCATTATGGACATCGTTGCACAGTTTCTATGCTCATTACTTCACCACTTTTCATATTTTCACTCTAGATTTTTAACATTGTCATTTTTACACCTCCTCATGAACAGTACAGTTGTCATTTTTGCATCCTGTCCAAAATATTTTCCACACCTATGGCGCCAAATGGTGAAGGCACTGTGCAAATCACCTTTCAAGCTAATGAACTTGATAGTTCATGAGGTGAGGTCACAAAAGGCCCATGTTCAAGAAATTTTGAGTGCAAATACTAACAAACACCTAGGGCATTAGGTTTTCCAACCACAACACCCCACCCTGTAGAGGATGATAGAAGTCAGGTGTGACTTGGAATTGCTGGCTGTAATGCTCACACCAGTCCATGCCCATGCCCCTTGCAGCCAGTGACAGGCATTGAGGTGTGCCTTGGGCTCTTTAGCCCCAAAGTTCACCCATTCTCTTATATAGCACCCATTTCAGCATATTTCCTTATGGAATGGGGTTACCATAAGGCCTGAAGAGCCCAAGGCACACTACAACATTTGTCAGTGTCTGCGGGTAGAGTGAGTGAAATGGCATGAGTGTTATGGCCAATGACTGATTGCCTGTCAGTCTCTGCTGTGTGGGGTGGGGTTGGTGTCAGTTCCATACTGCACTGCCATTCCTATTATGCATCTCTAACTCCTTCATTACCAATGTCAATGCCAGCAAGACAACATTCAGCACTGACAAATGCTTGTTTTATTTGAAGATGTGGCTTTAAATCCCTAAAAGCCGTTAGTACAGCCCTAGACTGCTCAAGTCAAATGAACCAAAACAACAGCAATTTAGGAGCAACCTGTGTTAGAAATAAATGCTTTCAGGATAGCAAACAGCTGATAAATGACAGCCCTACCTTATGAATTTTGGGAATATCTTATCTGAGTAGGCTGCACTAGCTATCATGTCTGGTTAAGGAAAGAGACTGTAAGATGAAGTTCAGCCACAGAAGTTTGATTTGAACATAGGGACAAATTCATGTATGCCATAATCAAAGAGGTTCTGTTAACAGAGGAGTAAGTCTTATGAATACAATATCTCTCAGCTTATAAATCCAAGGTCATAAGTGCACAAGTGTGCTAGAGACACACACACACACACACTTTCCTGCAGTGTTATTCATTTTACACACTTGGCAACAGACCAAAAAATTAATTTTCAGTAGAGATGCCAACCTCCGCAGTTATAGCACTGCTGAGACTGATCATTCCATGTTGTATTTTAGTCATGCTTTTTTATTTTTGCCTACGTGCATGCACAAGAAACATGTGACAGCTTGCTGAAGCAGCAATTTGTGGAAGTGCTGTCGTGTTGTGGCCAATGCCCCACTGCTTTGTGTGGCTTATCTCTGTGGCAACAATAAATGAGCATGTTGTCTATGATCGCAGTGCAAAAGCATGCCACCAACTTGAAAGAATTTTGCCACTGCAATGAGGGAGCACCACCTCATTGCAGGGAGTGCTTGCCTGGTGTAACATTTCAGTAAACATGGCGTCAGCTGTCACTGTTGCCATCTGCCTCTAGTCCCCAGAAAGCTGATGTCTAGGATGTCCAATCCCCTGTCAGCATGCCCCTTCCTGGTTCATTTGCTGATGGGGAGCCCAATCCCCATCAGCATAATGGTCCCCATCCAATAATTTGTCTGCTGAGGGGGCCCAGTCCCCTCGGCATCATGCTACCCCAAACAAAGACCCTTTTCTTTTCCGACAGGGTGCCCAATCCCTGTTGGCTTCAGTCCCCCACAAAACACCTAGGTGGCATGCTGGGAGCCCACCCCAGCATGCTAGATGTCCCTGTAAAAAGAAAACCTTTCTGCAACAGTTTTATTATTTTGTTTAACCTGTAAACAAGAAAATGGTCCTCATTGTCTGCAGTGCCCTCCCCAACCTGCACCCACCCACCCTCTGTGCACTCCACCTCCCACCCCTCACCCCATAATTAACCTTCAGATCCTGCACAATGATCTTTGGTGGCACAAGAACATGTCTGCACTCTTCAAAGCCGACCGCTAACTGAAGAAATGACAGTAAGCTATAATGGCATACAGTAATTTTATTTTAAACTTAGGTGGCTATCTCAGCCAGTTTTGTGACTTTGGGCACCAAATTTTCAATATGGGGTTTTGGGTCCCCACCTCATGAATTCAGTCACTGTCAGGTCACTATTCAGTTCCAAAAGGTGATTTTGCAGTTACTGTGAGGAATCACCTTGTGTACTGCTTAACAAAATGATAGTGTCACTGTTCATGAGGAGGGCTCCCAAAAGCCTATGTTAGTAAATCTGGTGAAAAATGTAAAAAAATTACTGTTATGAGCATGCATTTTGCAATTTCCACTCACACTTCATCTTCAGAATTTTTAATATTTTCACTCCAGATTTCCAATATTGCTATTTTTCACACCTCTCATATGAACAGTGCATCTGTTATTTTTCACATCCTGCCCAAATATGTTTTCGGAGCCTGGCTAATGATCTTTGGTGAGGCGAGAACACATTTGCCCTCTTCAGAGCTGACCATGAACTGAAGAAATGCCGTAAGCTATATAATGGCATACAGTAATTTTTTTTCAACTTAGGTGGATATCTCAGTCAGTTTTGTGACTTTTGGCACCAAATTTTCAATATGGGGTTTGTGGGTCCTTGTGGGTCCCTACCTCATGAATTCAGTCACTGTCAGGTCATTATTCAGTTCAAAAGATGATTTTGCAGTTACTGCTTGGAATCACCTTTTGGGACTGATTAACAAAATGACAGTGTCAAGCTGTTCATGAGGAGGGTTCCAAAAAGCCTATGTTGCAAATCTGGTGAAAAATGTAAAAATTACAAGCATGCATTGTGCAGTTTCTACTCATGCCCGTAATTTCGAGAATTTTTAATATTTTCACTCCATATTTCCAACATTGCCATTTTTTCACACCTCCTTATGAACAGTACATCTGTTATTTTTCACATCCTGCCCAAAATGTGTTTTACACATCTGGCACACAATGGCATGGTCACTGGGAAAATCAATGTTTGGAACAGATTAAGAAAATCACAGTGACACTGTTCATGAGTGGAGGTCCCAAAATGCCTATGTTGAAAATTTAGTGACAAAATTCCACAAAATGACTGTGTTATGAGCGTGCATCGTGCAGTTTCCACGCACACTTGTAACTTTGAGAATTTTTAATATTTTCTCTCTAGATTTTCAACATTACCATTTTGCACACCTCCTTATGAACAGCACAGCTGTCATTTTTCACATCCTGCCCAAATATGGTTTTGTGCATCTGGCACACAATGGACGTGGTCGCTGTGTGACATCACCATTCAGGTCAGATTAGAAAATCACAGTGCTGCTGTTCATGAGCCGAGGTCTCAAAATACCTATGTTGAAAATCTGGTGTATCAAATCCTCAAAATAATTGCATTATGGATGTGTGTTGTGCAGTTTCTACCTAAGCTCATGACTTCACCAATTTTTGTTTATATTTTCACTCCAGCTTTTCAACATTATCATTTTTTACACCTCATCATGCACAGTATAAATATGTGGATCACTGGCAGGACTTTCAGGGGCATCACTTGTACTATCATGATGGTTTGCATTTAAACAGGCAGGTTAAGCGTATCTTCACACTCAAATTAAAACACATAATTGACTCCCATCTAAACTAATACAAGGGGAAGGGCAGTAGCACCAATAGGGAACATATAGTAAAAGCCCAAACAGTCCAACATTAATTTTCTGTCCTTAAATGCTAGAAGCCTGACCAACAAAATGGATGAACTTCGATTAGTCATGCATGATCTGGATATACATATTTGTGCTATAACAGAAACCTGGTGGAAACAGGAAGACACGTGGGACAAAAATATTCCAGGGTACACCCTCTATAACAAAGACAGGGTACACTCTAGGGAGGGTGTGGCACTTTACATTAGTGATGACATTATAGTAGAAAACATGGATACTGTGGGAGAATGTGAGGTGTTGTGGGTAGCATTCACCCTAACACACAATACTAAGATCAACATAGGGATGGTATACAGACCACCCACTATTACCCCAGTGGATGACTCCATGTTGTTGGACTTCAGCAATTTGTTAGCACAAAAGAATAATGTTATACTTCTGGGTGATCTTAATCTTCCTGGAATAAACTGGGAAGGTCTAAAACTAATACGGTTATTGAAAGGGAATATCTTGACATATTTACTAGCAGGGCTCGACCAGTATGTGCTAGGTATCACCAGAAATAATCATATCCTGTATTTAGTCTTAAGTAATATGGGCAATTTGATCCAGAACTGTACTGTCCTGCCTCCACTGGAGCAAGTGACCATCAAATGGTTAACTTTAATTATTTGGGACCTAGTAATAAAATTACTGGAAAAACCTTAAAATATAGGTTTGATTTGGTAGATTTCAAGGGTATGAATAGTGATCTATCTAAATGGAAATGGGATAGTGACTTCTGTGGTGCATCCATACCAAGTATGTGGGAAATGTTAACTACTAAAATAAACACCCTGGTTCAGAAGTATGTGCCCATTAGTAAATATAGTGGGGCTATAAAATCCCTTCCTCCGTGGTTGACCTTATCGGTCAAGAAGTCTATTAAAAATAAGAACAGGATGTTTAGAATGGCCAAATTAAGTGGAGTTGAACAAAGCTGGGATATTTATAAATACTGTCTTAGGCCCACTAAAAGAAGACTGAGCAAGCTAAAAGAACTTATGAGCTCAAACTAGCAGCAAAGGTCAAGGATAATTATAAGTCCTTTAGACATACATTAATAATCAAAAGGATCAAATAGAACAATTGACCCCTACTAGATCAGGACAAGAGATTAATATCTGATAATATGGAAATGGTGGAACAATGTAATAACTATTTTGCTATGGTTTTTAGCCAGAGTACAGCAAATGTTACTACCCAGCACAAAGATTATGACCTTAGTATCATCCTGGATAAAGAAGATGTGGAGAATAAACTTAAACATTAGATCAAAACAATGCACAAGGCCCTGATAAATTATACCCTAGGGTGCTTAAGAAATTAGCAGAACAACTAGTGGGCCCCGTAACATGTCTCTTTCAAAAGTCAGTAAATGAAGGAGCAGTCCCTGAAGTATGGAAACAGGCCGAAGTCATCCCCATATTTAAAAGGGTTCCAGGCAAGAGGTTGCCAATTATTGACCGATTAGTTTGACATCGATACTGGTGAAAATATTGGAAAGCATCCTCAAGGATTATATTACTAATTTCCAACACATGTCAGGTAATATTGACCTAACACAGCATGGGTTTGTAAAGGGCGGTCATGCCAGACCAACCTCCTAGAGTTCATGGGAAGGTAAATAAAGCTTTGGATGAGGGAAACCAGTGGACATAATCTTCCTGGACTTCGCCAAAGCTTTTGACAAAGTTCCTCATGACAAACTGATTGATGTTTGATCAAGTTGGGCATACCAGGAAATATCACCCTTTGGATTGAGGCCTGGTTGACCAATACGAAGCAGAGGGCCTGTATAAAAGGAGATTATTCTAGTTGGGTGAATGTGACAAGTGAGGTCCTGCAGGGCTCAGTTTTAGGTCCATCCTTGTTTAATCTGTATATCAGATCCATGAGTCCACCTCTTGATATATGGCTCTCAAAATTTGCAGATGATACCCAATTGGATATGTAGTGGAAAACAAGGAGGATGTTGATGTTTTACAAGCTGTCCTAGTAAACCTGGAAGCCTGGGCCCAAGACCACGGATCTGTATTTAATATCAATAAATGCACCGTGATGCATATGGGGAGGAAAAATAATAATTACCAATATAGCTTGGGAATTCATTTCTCAAGGTAGTAAGTGAAAAAGTGACCTAGGCATCAAAATTAGCAATGATCTTAGTTTTAGACCTCATTATAACCAACTTATCAAAAAGCTAGTAGCATCAATACAGAATACATAAACACATAAAAGCAGGAACAAAAGGTGCTGCTCCTTTGTACACCCTCATTGGTGCGCCCGCATGTTGAGTATTGTGCTCAGCTCTGGGCACCCTGGGGTAAGGATGACATTAAATCCTTGAGAGGGTACAAAATGGGCTATGTAGAATAAGTGAGGTACAGGGCCTGAGCTATGAAGATTGGCTGCAGTCCCTGGGTCTATATTCCTTAAATTTAGAAGATTGCGAGGAGATATGTGTTTTATCTTCAGGGCTGTAAATGATACAGCGTCATGGGAGCAATTAAACTTGGTTCTGAGGGATCAGGTATACAACACTAGAGCTCACTCACTACAAATACTTAAGGAGAAGATAAATACGGTCAGGAGAAAATACTGGTTGACTGTTAGGGTCACAAAATCTGTAATAAGTTTCCGATTGACATAATGGCCAGCAAAACAATAAAATAATTTAAAGTCAAGCTGGACAGGTACTTAATTAGCAATTACATTTTTGGGTATGACTAATTTTGTATAATATATGGATCTCTAATCTAATTAATTGCTTCAATACACCTATGAAACCTATGAAACAGTACAGCTGTCAGTTTTACATCCTGTTCAAAATGTGTTTTACACGGTGGCACCAAATCTCAAAGTTACTGTGCAAAATCACCTTCGGCTAATGAACTTTTAGTGTCACTGATCATGCGATTGGGTTACAAAAGCCCATGCTGAAAACTTAGAGGGAAAATACTATGAAACGCCCAGGGCATTAGGGTTTCTGACCATAACACCTGCCCTGTAGGGACTGACAGTCATCGGAGTGTGACTTGGGATTGTCAACAGTAATGCTCATGCCATTCCACCCCATCCCACCCTGCAGCCAGTGACAGGTATTGAAGAGTGCCTTTGACGCTTCAGCCCCAAAGTTCACTCCATTCTCTTTACTGTACCCATTTCAGCATATTTTCTTATGGAATGGGGTGAGTGTAAAGCTTGAACATCCCAAGGCACACCTTGACACTTGTCTGTGTCTAAAGGGTAGGGTAAGGTGAAATGGTGAGTTATGGGCAACCACCCAAAGGCACACCAAATGACTGTCCATCTCTGCAGGGTGAGAGTGGAGTTGGCATCACTTCAATACTTCACTGCCATTCCTATTCTGCCTGTCTGTCTGTCTCTCTCTCTCTCTGTCTATGTAATTATCTATCTTTCTATCGATTGCATGTATTGCTATTTTTACCAATTTCTAAAACAAACCTGCATATCACATTTGCCTGCACTTTGAACACATACAGTACTTGTGAAACTGTGCATATTTGTACTCCACTTCTGCATAGACCTCATACTTTCCTAATATTCCCATTATCACAAGCATAACTACCTTACCCTTATCAACAGTGACCTCCTCTGAAAGTTACTATCACATTTTGTCTACTAACAGTCCATCATTACACCTGACTTCTTGACATCAACACATTGTTTAAATTTAAGTTACATCACCTCATGGACAAAACTCTGTTTCTCTAAAAAAAAAAAAAAACTGAGTATATAATCCCAAGGCTGAACATATGCCAGCCATTACTTTTCATGTACTGCCACTTCTGTACAATTATGGGGATTTGCATATGTTTCCACAATGCTTTGCCTTATTGGGGTATGTGCAACTGTGTTTTCTTTAAAATGTGGCTGTCTGGCCAATATCATCCGGGATAACACATATCTCAGTGGCATTTGCTCTGGGGTTCTTTTGTAAACCTATATTGCTTCCTATTCCTTCCATTAAAATGTACACCTCCATATATTTTCCTAATAATGTGTATGCCTTCCTTAGAACAGAAACTAAGACAAATCTTACTACTTACAAATCATTGTGTTGTTTCTCCATACCTCCTTAATAATTCTACACAACTTCACTAACTTCATAATGCAGCCGTGGTGGATCTGACCAGAATTTGTTTGGTTACTCTGCACAGCTGTTCTTGTCATAATTAGCCCTTTCCATCTATCCCCTGGCCTGATGAAACATACTATCTAACTGCTGTTTGGCTGCCATTAAAGATTAGTTTGTATAGTAATGTTACAGTGACAGTCTTCAACTTCAAATGAGCACTTCAAGTAAAACAACCTTCCTTTTGCCATTAGATGTACATCTAATAGCTAATTTGTTTTAATTCCTTGCATGAAGCTCTTAAGTCACGGTCATGTTATATTTTTGTATTCAGATTTGCAAGTCTTACTTTTTATGTTTGCTTGGCATGTGCAAGAAACATAGATGCCATCATCCGAGTTTTTGGAGGTGTGGCAGCCTTCTTCCAATTCAGGCAGTATGCTTGGAGGCCCTGCCGCAGTTCTCCAATGCCTGCTGGAGCTTGTCTATGACAAAATGCAGTGGAGTACAGTTGAAAGAGGGAGCTACGCTCAGTGAGCAGCGATAAGATATCGCCTGCTCATGTGCGCCCCCTATACACACACACACACACACTGTGTGCTGCCCTCCCCACGCACACACTGTATAGCTGGGGCGCCCAATCACCTGCTGGCTGTGCTGCGCTCCCTCCCAAAGCCTTCCACATGCCACTGGGTGCCCACCCCAGCATGGCAACTCATTGTATAGCCGACGGGTGCCCAATCCCCATGGCTCCACTGTCCTCTCCCCAGAGTAGGGTGCCACGCTGGGTGCCCACCCAGCGTGGCAACAGATGCTATGGCTGATGGGGTGCCCAATCCTCCATCGGCTCCATGCCCCCAACCAGTTGCTTGACGCCACGCTGGGGAGCCCACCCTAGCGTGGGCAAACGCCCCGTGTCGCCATTTAAAAACAAAAACCTGCAAATAAAAACTGTCCCTCCGTGCTTCTCCCTGCCCCCTCCACAACCCGCACCCATCCACTGCACCCTGCCTCCCCACACCCCCCTCACCCCATATTTACCTCCGGACCTCGGCACAGCGACGCCGGTGGGCCGGGAACACGTCTGCCCTCTTCAAAGCCGTCCACAGACTGAGGAAATGCTGGTAAGCTGTATAATGGGATAGATAGGGTTTTTCAACTTTGATGCATATCTCAGGCAATTTTGGAATTTTGCACCAAATTTTCAACATGGGGTTTTGGGACCCCTTCTCATGAGTGCTGTCACTGTCATGGCGTTATTTGGGCCAAGGTGATTTCGCAGTCACTGTGCAAAATCACCTTTTGGGACCGATTAATGAAATGACACTGCCAGTGGTCATAAGGTGGGTCTCAAAGCCTATTTTGAAAATTTGGTGGAAAAATTCAAAAATGACTGTTTAGGCGTGCATTAAGCATTTCCTCGCATGCTCCTAAGTTCGTAAATTTTCAATATTTTCACTCCAGATTTTCAAAATTGCCATTTTACCACACCTTCTTATGAGCAGCACAGCTGTCATTTTCACATCTCACCCAAAATGTGTCTCCACCCATGGAGCGCACGGCGAGTCGGTGTGTGAAATCAATGTACAGGACAAATTAAGAAAATCACAGTGACACTGTTCATGAGCAGAGGTCTTAAAATGGCTATGTTGAAAATTTGGTGAAAAAATTCCTAAAATGACTGTTTCACGAGCGTGCATTATGCAGTCTCTATGGCATGCTCAATAAGTTTGCGAATCTTTTCAATATTTGTTCCAGATTTTTCAACATTGCTATTTTACCATGCCTCCTTATGATCAGTACATGCTGTCTACATCTTGCCCAAAATGTGTTTCCACCCATGAAGCACAATGGCGCAGTCGGTGTGCTAAAGCAATGTTTGGGACAGATTAAGAAAATCATGGTTACACTGTTCATGTGCAGAGGTCTAAAATGGCTATGTTAAAATTTGCGACACAAGTCCATCAAATGACTGTGTTACGAGTGAGCATTACGTAGTTTCCATGCACCCTCGTAAGTTCATGACTTTGTAATATTTTCAGTCCAGATTTTCACCAGTGGCATTTTTCCACACTTCCTTATGAACAGTACAGCTGTCATTCTTCACAACATATGGCCGAAATTTGTTTTCACACTTTCACGCAGAGATGCGTGGTCGCTGTGGGAAATCATTGTTCGGACAGATAAAGAAAATCACAGTGACACTGTTCATGATCGGAGGTCCCAAAATGCCTGTTTTGACAATCTGCTGTAAAAATCCCCAAACTAATTACATTATGGGTGTGCGTTGCACAGTTTCTATGCACGCTCATGACTTCACCAGTTTTTTAATATTTTTACTGCAGATTTGCAACATTGCCATTTTTACACCTCCCATGAACAGTACAGCTGTCATTTTTACATCCTGTTCAGAATGTTTTTGCACCTGTGGTGCTATGCCGTAGTCACTGTGCATAAGCAGCTTTCGGCTAACAAACTGATATTGCCACTGTTCATGAGGTGGGGTCACAAAACCATGTTGAAAATTTGGAGTGAAAATACCAACGAATGCCTGAGGTATTAGGGTTTCCAACCATAACGCTCAACCCTGTAGAGAATGACAGGCATCAGGGGTGTGACTTGGGATTCTTGCCTGTAATGCTCATACCATTCCACACCCTGCAGCCAGTGAGAGGCATCAAGTATGCCTTGGACTCTTCGGCCCCAAAGTTCACCCCATTCTCCTATACTGCACCCATCTCACTGTATTTCCTGATGGAATGGGGTGCGCATAGAGCCCAGAGACCCCAAGGCACACCGTGACACTTGTCAGTGTCTGCAGGGTGGGTGGTGAAATGGCGTGGCTATGCCTGACGCACCCAAAGGCACACCCCAATGTCTGTCACCTCTGCAGGGTGGTGGTGGGTTGGCTTCAGTTCAATACTTCACTGCTATTCCTATTACGCAGCTCTGTAATCTCTACACTACCACTGCCAATGCCAGCAAGCAAACATTCGGCATTGACAAATGCTTGTTTTATTAACACACAAATGTGTTATGTAGTGGTTTCTGACCACAGTGATGTGCAATCATAAAAGAAATGCACATCAATCATTAACATCCTCTTCAGATATTATGCTTGTATTCATACTGATATATTTTTTCACCACCTAAAAGAAAATTAGCTAATGGCATGTCAGCCACATTCTGAAATTGTGTGTCACTGCCACATTCTGAAGTATTGCATCATCGCCACATTCTGAATTGTGCGTCATTGCCACATCCCAAAATTGTGCGCCATTGTCACATTTCAATTTGTGTGACCACCACATTCCAAAACTATGTGTCTATGCCACATTCCAAAACTGAGTGTCACATGCCACATTCTGAAATTTTGCATCACTGCCACATTCCAAAACTGCATGTCTCTTCTACATTTTAAAATTGTACCTGCCTGCCTGCCACATTCTGAAATTGTGTGTAAACTTCCATGCTCCAGTATTGTACGTCATTGTCACATTCTGAAAATGTGCATTCCCACCATATTCCAAAACTGCACATCCCCACCACATTCTGAAGATGAGTGTCACTGCCACATTCAAAATTGCATGCTCAAGTTACATTCTAAAATTATGCATCCCTGCCTCATTCTGAAATTCCTATGGCTACAGATTCTGAAACAGCAGCCACTGCCACTTTCTGAGATTTCGCTTCCACACTTCATTCTGAAATTGAATGTTGCCACTACAATCTGAAATAAAGCATACCAATCACGTCTTGAAATGTTGTATTACTACACCACATGCCAAATTAATCCATCCAAGACACATTACTAAATTACATGCCTTTCCACCTTCCACAACTATGTGTCTCCCACATTACAAAATTGTGTATCTTGCCACATTCTCAAACTATATGACACTGCCACATTAAGAATTTTAGCATCCCTGCCACTTTCCAAAACTGTGTGTCCCATCTACTTTCTGAGATTGTGCCACTTCTGCATTCCACAGTTGTAATCTGGTGACATTTCAAAATCTTATCCCTGCACCATTATAACAATTGCACATATTTTTGTCATTCTAAAGTCATATTTGCTGCTGTATTCCAACCCTTCTCCCATCACATTCTTAAGTACTGTACCTTGTATCTGCACATTATGGAATGCATCCTGACTCACCCATCATCACCTTTCCTTTTCCATATGTTTAAAACCACTGCAGTTTTATGTAATGTGGGAGAAACAGGTCTTGTAAGGTAGTTTGCAAAAGGACTAGGCTGTGAGTTCTGGTTGTAACATCATCAGTAACTCTACTGAAAATTGCTTTTTGAACAGGCAGTAAATTTAGGGTTACAAAATGACTTGTAACTTTTAAAAAGTAACTTAGAGATCTCATTTTGGCATACGGCTGACTGGGGATTTGCTGATCCAAATTCTGAATTTACTGATGCTAGAAATTTGTCCAGACTACCTCTTTAAAGATCAATTGCAGTGCTTTTTAGGTGTCCTGCCACAATACTGATATGCTAAATCACATGGCACTGTCCATCAGGGATCAACAAATTTCAAATTTGTGTGGTAGTCCAGAACAACTGGTCTATCCAAAATGGTAGTCCCACTGTTGTGAGTGGTAGTCCAGTGGTTGGAAGTCCATATTTTAAGGAAAACTAATAAAAATAATGTAGCAACAAAGTAAATGATTGTGTCATTGTATTATTAATACTACATAATGTAGGCTATAGAAAACAATAAAATGAAAGGACCACCTCTGGTCCACCCTTTCTTTGAATTTTAATGTCCACAGCAGGCTACGGACTCAGGCAGTTCAGCTTGTTTATTATCAGATGTGGACACCACTTATCCTGCTGATAAAATTTCCTTAGAACAACAGAGACCCCAACCAGGTCTCTCTCTCCTCTCTCTCTCCCCTTAATATTTTATTTGAATGAAATGTCCCACTGTGAGTGGCTCCTTTGCCAACTTTCCTCACTTATGATGGGTGAGGTAGAACGGAGGAGAAGTGCTAATGGTTTTCTGATTTTTATTAATTTTTCTTATGCCAAAAACAAAGCTCTTGCTCTTTTAAAATTCTCACTGACTACAACACTGGGTAAGTCCCAGACCCACACCCTTTCTTTTTAGCTCAAATTGTCATTGCTGTAGTGTTTTGGTTTTGGCAGTTATCCTCCTCTGTATTGAATGCAGTTGTACTGTACCTCTCCCCTACACCTACACAGCAAACTGCTCAACTGCCCCACACAGAACACAAGTGATGCTGATCTCTGCTGTAGTTGTTCTGTACACTCGCTGACTAGTGACTACAAATTCCCTTTTCACTGGTCAGATTTGTTTCTAGCTTCTCACTCACAGTGAGTTCTCTCTGTCTCACTCTCTCTCATATTATTTTCCTGTGTGTTTTTTCTTTTGTAATTAAAACCAATGAGCAGAGTTAAACAACTTTCTGTATGCCTGTTGGTTCTTCCTGGCCTGGGAGGGACCTCCAGGTTGTAAATCAATATGAAGGCTGTATTACTTTTTTTTTATAAAACTATTCTTTTTGGTACTTGTCTGTTGTCTGGCTCACTGACACCTCAATCTTCTTATCAGCAGGCTCTCAGCAGCCCCACAAACACAGACTCAGACCACACCCTCACCCCACTGACCAAGCTTGCCCAGATGGCCCTACTGACTGACTCCCCCACTTTCACCATCTCTTTACTTTTGTTTTGTTTCCCAAGAGGCTTCCCCAAAACAGTATTTGTTTTTGTTCCTTTCTCTTTATTTGCAACCCCTTACAAGTTCCAGTCCTAGTACAACAAGCTTGATAAAGAACCCCACTAATGACTGCTTCAGTCCGCACTCGATTGATCGCACAGTTGCACACAAAGAAACTGCGCCCACACACTTCAGCTGCAGTGAAAATGATGTGTCTCTCCGAGTTGCCACCAGCGTGAATCCTCTCCAGCACAACCCCACCCCGTGCCAGGACTGGCAGGCAGCAACAACAACCAATTTGTCAACTCACCTGTCAGTCCTGTGGGTGGCACTGGTTACTGATGACTTGTTGACTGGGTGCTCGGATGGGCGGGTCGGGAGGAAGGTGGTGCAGTCCACATTCCAGCAGGTGGCTTCTTCTGCTCCAGCTCCATCTCGGTGGCTCCTCCTCTTTCTTCGTGAACGCGGAGCTCCTTGTGCTGGCAACATACACCACGTGGGGCACTGGACTCATGATAATGTCACCATCACCCACTCAGAGGAATGAGCTGACTCAGTCGGAGGACATCTAGTGGCCACAACCACACACAGCACCTTAAAACAAACCAAAAAAGCCAGGCTGTCAGCTCTAATTTGGTTGTCCTTGAGGACAACCTATGACACTCAAGGTGCTTGTCCGAGAGCATTACATGGTAGCCTGGGATGTCGGGCTATGGGATTTGTTTATCCCTGCTGTCCATTAGCTTAAATTGTGTGATTTCTGTTTAGTTTACGGTGTTTAGGAACATTTGCTATAGTCATATACTCTACAGTTTCTCTGTTTCTGACTCAGCTATTTTCCTAAGTGCTGCCAGTGCCAGGTTGCTATGACATAAAATTTGCCTCTGTAGTGCATTGTATTTTCTCGGTGTAGCATATGGTTTGTACTAAGCTGAATCCCACTCAATATTCATCAGGTTTACAGGTTTTTTTGTTATTGTCAGTGTAGTCTGTTATTGCCTCCCATGTGTGTTTAGCTAAGTGAAGCATGACTGAGAACTGCATTCCCATCTACACAGACACACCATGACAAAACTACTGTACAGTCATCTGTCATATGGAAAATGAACTAGAATGAAGTTATGTGGGTTCCTTAGACTTTTCTTGTGATGGATAGTATTTTTCTTTAGATCAAAATGGAATTGAATGAATTGCTGCACCACACACAAATTTAGCTTTTAAATGTTGGCATGTGTGGGGGACTCTGAGAGTGTAGCCTGATTGCAGTGTTTTTTTTAGGTGTCCTGCCATAGTACTGATATGCTAAATCACATGGTATTGTCCATTAGCTTAAATTGTGTGATTTCTGTTTAGTTTACGGTGTTTAAGAAAATTTACTGTAGTCATATACTCTATACAGTTTCTCTATTTCTGACTCGACTATTTTCCTAAGTGCTGCTGGCGCCAGGTTGCTATGACATAAAATTTGCCTCTGTAGTAAGGGGCAACTGTCTTCTAGAAAACATAAAGGAACTTACAAGCTCAAAGGGCAGACTGGGTGGGCCACAGACCCTTATCTGCCAACAGTGTCTATGTATCTCTGTAGTACATGGTATTTTCACTCAGTGTAGCTTATGGTTTGTACTGAGCTGAACCCCACTCAATGTTTGTCAGGTTTACAGGGTTTGTATTTTGTTACTGTCAGTGTACAATGTCATTGCCACCACAAGTGTGTTTAGCTAAGTGAAGCATGACTGAGAACTCCATTCACATCTATACAGCCACACCATGAGAAAACTACTGTACAGTCATCTGTCATATGGAAAGCAAACTAGAATGAAGTTATGTGGGATCTCTTAGAATTTTCCTGTGATGAATAATATTTTCCATTAGATCAAAATGAAATCTAATGAAATTGCCACACAACATCAAAGTTAGCTTTTAAATGTTGGCATGGGAGAGGGTGAGAGACGCTGATGGTATAGCCTGTTGCCAATAGTAGAGTCACACTTTCACCTGTCATCTTATGATCATGTTGATAATTTCATACTAGCTAAGTCTGCAGTTTTTTGTGCTCTGCCAAGTAACAGTCCCTTTCTGTGTGGTGATGCTAAAGTGTTGATCACTGATGACACTGTCTTTGATCTGTACAGATGCAGAGTGCTGTCCTGTTAGCAGCACATGCTCCTACACCACCAGCATCAGAAAGGTAACTTTCTCTGTTGTTTCACATAGAACCACAAAAGCAGAAGTACACTCTAAAAGTTAGGTCTCTAAGTTCAAAACTCCATTGAAATACATTGAATGGCATACCTGTTTCTTCAGTTTGCGGTCGGGCTTTGAAGAGTGAAGATGTGTCTGCGGTCCAGGGAGAATTATAGCGATGGACCCCGATGGGTAAGTAAGGGGTTGGGGTGCATGAGTGGGTGGTAGGTGCTCAGTGGGACGGTTGGGTGGGGGGTCAGAAATGGCACAAAAGACATTGATGGACAGTTTTCTTGTTACAGGTTAAAAAAGAAACAAAACACTGGATCGAGGTGCGATTGGGACACTGGATTGGGCACCCCAGTGTCACTGTTATGTTTCTAGGGAGCGGGGTAGTGGGTGCTGAGAGGGAGGTCAGGTGGGGAAAAGTATAAAACAAAAACAAATAATTACATGCGCAGATGGTGGGGGCATGAGGATTCCTACACTGGGGATCGGGCACCCTCAGTGCCACTGTTACATTTCTGGGGAAGTGGGTGGTGGTTGCTGAGGGAGGGAGGGAGGGTGGAGAGTTATGTATTTTAGCGGTCATGGACCACCAACTGCCAAAAGTAAAAAAAATGCAAGCGTGGAGTGTTCCGATGCGGATTTGACTTTTGTCACTCCAACATGCTGTGCTTTTATGAAAGCAAGAGATCTGCATGGCTCTGCCCACTGCAGCCTTAAAAGGAATATTGGGCAGGGAAAAAGGCAGCATTTACAAGAGCTGTTAAATAAGGTGTGTGGTAAGTGACCCTGGTGTTAATAGGAAAATGTTTGTATTGCATCACAGTGGATTGTGCCATTGAGTTCAGCCAGGGATAGGGAAGGCTGGACAGACTTTACAGGATTTGTGAGGAGAAACTGTGACCAACTATGGTACCATGCTAAAGCATCCAACACCCTAGGGAATACTCAGGCCTACAAATAAGCACGGAATACTTTACAAGAGCTATCTGCCAGGCGAAAGCCCCCTACTATTGGAATACCTTGCAGATGCCTGGAATGATGGGAGGAAGTTCTGGGACAACCTCTCCAAGGTAATTGAAAAAAAATAGGGTCTCCTGCAGTGCTCAACACTGATGGAACTATCACCCTGGATAAAGTAACCATTGCTAACGCTTTCAACTCAACATTTTGTGACCTCAGTCATGTGCTCCCACCTAACGTCTTTGATCCCACACCAATAGTAACCCATCCCACCATCCATCAGGCAGCCCAGCGACACCCCATTTTATTTTAAGGCTATCACTGAAGGGCTAGCCAGGAAACATCTACTCAAAGTACTTGGGAAGCCTAGGCATAGTGCTGACTTCCTTGATTTGAAGCTCATCATCCTCACCTTTGATGAAGTTCTGCCACCCCTACAAAAATTCTCAACCGCTCTCTTATGCTCTCACAATTCCCAAGCAAATGGAAGTCTGCTGTGGTGACTCCTATCCACAAATATGGTGAAAAAACTCTCACAAGTAACTACAGGCCTATAACCATCCTTCCCCCACTCTCCAAGGCTTTGGAAAGGATAGTTGCTGAACAACTTGTAGACTACCTGGAAAAATATAACCTTCAATGTTCCCAGCAGCATGGTTTTCAAAAAGGTCACAGCACCACCACTGTACTACTAGACTTCACCTCCTTCATCCATCAGGCACTAGGCCACAACCAATTGGCAGGTGCCACCTTTATTGATCTGACTAAAGGCGTTTGATACAGTTAACCACTCCCCACTAACAGGACAACTATCTCATCTTGGCCTTTCGCCAGATGCCACTCGCTGGTTCCAAAGCTACCTTAGTGACCACTCTCAGCAAGTCAGAATTGGAGACACCATCTCGACCCCCTTCCAGTCTGCTGCGGTGTACCACAAGGTTACATCTTTGGCCCTCTACTCTTCAGCATCTTCATGAATGACCTGCCTGCCACTTGCCATGACTGAGTTCTACTCTATACAGATGATACAGTCATTTTCTCTAGCCACTTCAACCCCATCACCTCCAGCAACAGCTACATCATAGTTTCTCAGAGTTAAAACCTGGTTTAGGTCATGTAAACTCATCCTAAACTACTCAAAACCAAATCAATGCTGTCTTAAGGATGGTACTCACAACAAACACGAACTCCAACAACTGCTAATCTACAATAGTGGTGGCACTGTGCTGGAACAGGTAGACCAGTTCAAATACCTGGGAGTGACCCTTGACTCCACTCTTTCATACTTCACACATATAAATAACCTAGCTAAAGCTGTGAATACATGCATAGGCCTGCTATATAGGCATAGCGCTGTCTGACAGACAAAGCATTAAAACTTGCCATCAGAGCTCAATCACCTCTTTAATTGACTATGGCCTCGTAGTTTATGGATCAGCTACTGACACTGCCCTCTGGTGTATAGCCATAGCCTTAAACAAGGCCTGCTGGCTCCTCACCACAGCCTCTAGACTCACACACACATGTGATCTATATGAACAGGCTAACTGTCTACAACTTCAAGGCAGAATTAAGTATCAGACCTGCTTACTTTTTCTTTTATTTAGCTTTTGTTAACGGGTAAGTGCACTAGCCATAAAATGAGTATTTTCAGGCACGACCCAGGAGAGTACAGACATGCAGAAACTTAACAGGATAACAAATTATAAGTGCTTTACATACAATGAATTAAAGTAGATACAATATATCAGAGACATACAAAGTAGACCCTTCATAAGTTCATAGGTGCCTACCTATGCAATGAATAGAGAGGACCTTGGACAATAAATTAGCAGGTGACATATCATATGAACAGAACAAAGGTACACAAAAACAAAAATATGTAATACAAATGGAAGAAATAACCATTGAGAGCAGGGGTGTCATTAAGGAAAAGGTTGGTAAGTGAGGAAAGGGGAGCAAGCCATGAAATTAGATTATATGACTGTATGTATGTATGTAAGTGTAAGGAGATGCCTGCAATGAAAGATTGTATATGGGCAAGGAAAGGGAGCTAGGACAGGCTGAGGCAGTAAGAGGTTATATAGAGGTGAGGAAATACTATTGTATGGCCAGATACATCAGTCATTAGGTGGGGTAAAAGCAGGAACAGGCATCAGCAATCAGCAGATTGGAGATTTTCTCTTAAAGCATGTGTGGGAGCTAGAAAGTCTAATGTCGAGGAAGGAATTCCACAGCTGTGGAGCTGCATGCTCAAATGCAACAGTTCCTTCCTAGTGTGGCACCTTGACAAATTCAGAAAGGTTTATCAGCTGATCGTAGACCATGGAGTGTGTCCTGAGGAACAAGCATAGCTGCAAGACACCTAGGGTTTGATTTGAATTATCGAATCAATAAGATAGCCAAGGTAGTATTTCCTACTAGGTAACGGAGACAGCCAACCAAGACCATTATAAAGCTGACAGTGGTGTTTAAGCTGAGGAGCAGAAGAGGCATAGCGACATATGTTGTTATCAGTAATATCCATCGAGTAGGTCAGTTTTATGAGCAGCCCCAAATAAAGGGAGCCCCATAGGTAAGGGTGGGGAGCAGAATCCCCTCACAATGGCTATTTTAGCTGATGGCATGAGCATATAACTAGTCTTATATGCAACACCCAGTTGGAGTTGACAACTCTGCAAACAGACTGTACATGAAGATTAAGATCAAGAGATTGATCTAGCAGGATGACCAGGTACTTGAAAGAGGTCACACATTCCAGTAATTGACCTTCTAAGTCCTGCACTGTCAGTGCTGTTGTGCAAGCCTGGAGCTTTGGGGCCAATCCAAGAAGACAGTGCTAGGCCTCCTTCCACCAGGGATTCAGGCTATACTTTCCTCGCACTGTGTCACCTGCCTTACCAGGAGTTCTGGAACACTAATCTTCATAGTTCCCTGCTGCCAGACCACTCAAGGGCAGTGCTCCTACAAAGTTAGACCTCTAACTGGTTCAACACACTCTCAGTGGATGTCACCAATGCACCGAATCTCAACTCCTTTAAGCACAAACTATGACAGCACTTGGTGGCCAGTGCCTACTGTGACTGCTACACTTAAATTCCCTGCTTGCCGTCCTGGCATCTCCATTACTTATGCACTCTCACCACACCCGCTTCCTCCTTATTAACTCCTTCCAATATCTCACGTCAGCCATCTCAGCCTTCTCCCTTGCCACCCAGATTTCCTCCTCCCTCTCCATTCTCTCTCACATCCTTGTCCCTCCCTCACCTATTACCCCATGCACCTCCTAGCTTTTATATTCTCTCTCTCCTTTCACCCCAGCCCTCCTTAACTCCCTTCTAGTTCTCATTTCTCTCTCCTTTCTCCTCCTTGCCCATACTAACTCTTTTCTTCTTCTCCCTCCCATCCTGTTACCCCCACTTACCTCTCCCATCCCTTCTCCCTCCATCACCACCTACTCCTCTTCTTCACCATGTACATTATCCCTCAATCCCCCACCCCTTGGTTCTTGCCTGTTCCTACTACCTATCCTCTCACCAACTACTTCTGGCCCTCTCATGCACTTGTTAGATCACCTGATAAAGCCTTTGGCAGCTCATGCATTCTGTAATGTTTTACCTGTTATTAATTCTTTTGTCTTATCTTGACAAAGCCACTGGCTGCTCATGTACTGTAATTGCATTAACTGTTATCTACCTGCTTGTTCTTGTATATTCTTGTCCATTGTCCAAGGACGTGCAACCTTTGTAAAAGAGCACTGTTTGTTCAAAGGTGTTATCTGAAATTGTCAGAAATAAAATAAAAATAAAAAAAAGTATATCTGTGTAACTATGCAAGTGGTAGTGGGAGAGTGCAATAAGAAGTTTGTAGTAAAAGAAGGATATTGGAGATATAGGAATGACATTTGGAAGAAAAATGAAAGTAGTGAAGTATTGCAATTCCAAGATGGCAGTAGACGTAGCCTGAACATTTTTATTTTTTGGTGTATTGATTCATTTATGGTATACCACCTTTTGTCTAGAAAAACAAGGTCTGGCACCTGACCATGCATGGATAGTATTTTACTGTATGGTCAGGTGACAGCTCTTACCAATAAAGTCTTAGGATTTTACTTTGCCATTTTATGATAGATTTTAAATGTAGTCTGTCTCCTTTGACACAGTGGTGCATAACAAGCTTTTGGGTCAAGTAGACCAGTGTGATCTGCATAGAGGCATACACATGGTGGATTACTAATTGGTGGATTACTAATTGGTTTTGGGACAGGAAGCAGAGGGTTATGGTGGATGGCTCCCAGAAGAAGACATAGTGTATGTCACTATGGAGTGGAGGGAAAGAGTTAGCTGTTACCGATGTTGCTGGTTTGGTGTTGTTGTCCACTGTGTAAAGTTTACTTCATCTTGCACTTTAGTGAGTGTCTTATACATTTTCTTATGAATTTCACTCTACTGAGACCTATAACACTGTGAGTGCACTATCTCTTTGGTTGCAATATATTGGATGTTCATAGGGCACCAAGTAGCATCAGAAACATGATCTTACCAGTCCTCCTTTCAGAGTTTTTGTGGTGGATGGCATCTACTCTAAGTGGAGTGGGGTACTCAGTAAGGTCCTTCATTATAGAAACATAGAATCTAATGGCAGATAAGGACTGCTTGGCCCATCCACTCTGCCCATTTCTCCTACCAACACTTTTAATTCAGACTGCACCGATCTACAGCTCTTTCTCCCCTCCCCTTCCTTTCCACTATGATTCCTTTGTGTTTATCCATGCAGTCTTGAATTCCTCCACTGTTTTTGCCCCACCACCTCTGCTGGAAGGCTATTTCAGGAATCCACCACTTTTCTGTGAAAAGTGCTTCCTTCATCTCTCCTGAACCTACCTCCCTCCAACTTCAAAGTATGCCCCTTGTTCTTGAGCACATTTTTTCTGAAAAGTACTCCCCTCCTGTACCTTTATTTACCTCGTGAGGTATTTAAAGGTCTCTATCATATCTCCCCTTTCCTTTTCTGTTCCAGGGTGTACATATTGAGGTCCTTTAGTCTCTCCTCATAGGGCTTTTGATGCAGACCCTGCACAATTTTAGTTACACGCCTGGACTGTCTCTACACTACTCTGTCCTTCTGGAGATGTGGTCTCCAGAACTGGACCACACTACTCTAGGTGGGGTCTTATCAGCTATCTATATAGAGCAACACCACCTCCTTCTTTCTGCTGGTGATACCCTCCCTATGCACACCAGCATCCACCTGACCTCCCCAATACATTGTCGCACTGCCTGGCCACCATTAGATTACCCAATATAATTACCCCCAGGTCTAACCTTGATCAGCAATTGGGCCACTGCTGTTCAACATGTTCATAAATAATCTTGAAGCTGGGTTTCCAGCAGGCTATTTAAGTTTGCTGATGACACTAGGCTAGCCAAGGTGGTGGACCTCCTTGAGGATGAGTACAAACTTCAGGATGACCTAAATAAGTTGGGCAATTGGTCTGACCCCTGTAGTCTTAGATTCAGCGTAGCCAAATGGAATGGGCTACACTTGGGGATGTAAAACAGATGCAGGGCGTACACATTGTGTAAAGGCTCCTCTTGCTGCAGTGGAAGTGAAAAAGGACCAGAGATCATAACTGACAAGGGGCTAAAGCATAACAAACAGTGTGCAGCCAATCAAGAGGGCCAGTAGAATGCAGAGTTGCATCAAACATGGGGAAGACCATTAGGGCAGGGAAGTAATCATTCCACTTTACAAGATCCTGGTCAGGTCTTCCTGGAGTATTCTGTATAGTTCTAGGCTCCTCAATATGAAAAGGTCACTGAGTCAGTCAAGAGGTGCAATGGACCACCAAAATGATCAGATGTATGGGGATAAAACTGATGAGGAGAGGCTGGTGGCCCTTAGCATGTTTACTTTGGAGAAAAGGATGCTAAGAAGTGACAAGATCTCAATCTTCCACATACTCAAAGGGTATCAACAAGATTGAACAGATGGAGATGTTTGATCCGATGTCCTCCAGCATGACATGTGGACATACCCAAAAACTTTAAGGTGGTATGTACAAGGGTAGCATTAGTAGGTGCTATTCTCCTACAGGGTGGTGAATCTACAGAACAGTCTACCAGCAGAGGCAGTGGACATAAAGACCGTAAAGGCCTTTGAGGTAAGCCTCAACAAATTTTACTTACCAAAAAAATGCATGGCACCTGAGTCACTAAGTGGGTATTGAATCCCAATACCTGAATACATATTGCACAGCATACGGTCTATCTCTGTTTAGGTCTCATAGGTCTCATAGGTAAGTACAGAGCTATATAGGCGTTAGTCCTTTTGCTCGCAATTATTAATAACCCTGAATATTATGCTTAAGTAAGAAGCTATCTAGTTTGTTTTAAAGCGTTCACGATTACGCTAGCTACACCTCTAATGGCAACCTATTCCAAATATTGGTAACTCTCAGCGTGAGCCAGGATTTTCTTTTTTGGTTTTGGACATTCCACATGTAGTTGTAGGGGTGTGATCTAGATTACCCGACAATTCCCTGTACCTCAAACCCAGTAGTTCCTATAAATCTGGATCGATAATGGCTTTATAGATTAAACACATATCCCCTTAACGCCTATATTCCAAGGAATATAAACCCAGAATATTTAGCCTCTTTTGATAATCATGACCTTTAACCTCCTGTATATTTCAGGTGGCTCTTCTCTGAACTCTCTCAAGTGCCACTATCTCGGTTCTTCACTGGGCGACCAAAACTGCGCACAGTAATCCAAATGCGGCCTCACCAATGATGTATAAGGGCAGAAGAACATCCCTACTTCTAGATGTAATATGTTTATTTATACAGTGTAAATACCACTTGATTTTAATAACTGAATTGCAATGCATTTTAGGTGATAGATCGTTTGTAACCATAATACCCAAGTCACTCTGTTGTTCCACAGTATTTAATATTTGTCCTCCAAGTGTATATGGTATCTGTTTATTTGCCTTCCCAGGTGCATAACACAACATTTGTCCACATTAAACAGCAGTTTTTATCTAATGCCCAGGACTCCAGCATATTTAGTGCTTCCTGTAGTTTTGTAGGCGTCATTTGGTTATTAATAGAAACCCAACCCTGGTATCATCAGCAAACTTAGAAACCCAGACTCCATTGTTGACTTTCATTGAGGCAATATATATATTAAACAATCAGGGCCCCAAGACAGAGCCCTGGGGCACCCCACTAGTCACCTCTGCCCATGCTGAGTTGGTCCCATTTACATTTACTGACTGCTTTCTAGGGTGAGCCATGCATCTACCCATTTTGTTATTTTTCCTGGTAAGTCCTGTAGTATTAATGCTTCAATAAGTTCTCCATGGGGGACCTTGTCGAAGCCTTCAAAATCGAGATACACCACATCCACAGGCTGTCCCTCACCCATTGCCCTACTAACCTTTCCATAAAATTCCAACAGGTTGGTCTGACAGGACCTTCCGTGGTAAATCCATGCTGTACTGGGTCTACCAGATCTGTTTTTTGCATGGTCCACAATATAATCTTTTAAAATACCCTCAAAGATTTTTCCTAAGACAGACATCAGGCTAATTGGTCTATAGTTGGACACCTCATGTCTACTCCCTTTCTTGTAAATGGGAACCACTCTTGCTTGTTTCCATGCCTCCAACACTAGCCCTTTTTTAATGATGTTTGAAAAATAACCGTCAGGGGTCCCGCCAAGAGGTCTGCCAGTTCTTTAATTATTCTTGGGTGTATTCCATCTGGACCTTGTGATTTATTCTGATCTAATTTGCGGAGCCTTTAAGTATGTCTTCGCTTGTTATCAGTGATTCTACTTCTAGTACAGTTTGCAAATGTTATGATTTAGGGAGGATTTACTATTGAAGACTGAGATAAAGAAATCATTATACATTTGGGCAAGAAGAGACTGGTCAGTAACTGTACTACCATCCATTGCATGTGGGCCAATAGGTCTACAAGCACCTTTTTGCCATTAATATATGCATAAAAGATTTATAGTTATCCCAGACTCTGGTTGCTAGGCTTAACTCATATTTTAGTTTGGCTTCTTTAATACATTTTTTAACTTTTTAAAAGGTCCTTATATGTTTTCCAGCAAATGTTGTTTCCGATCTTTTGGCCTTATAAAATGCCCTATTTTTTTCTTTTTATCAGTTTCAGTATGTGTTTTGACATCCATTTGGGTTTGATCTTGGTGGTGCCATCCGTTCTTTTACTAAAGGAGTAAGTTTGGTAGCTAAGCTTATTTTACCCACCAGCAGATCCTACATGGAGTTGAGTGTTTTGTTTTGAAATTCCTCCACCCAGTTCCAGTTTTTGAGATATGTTCTCATACTATCAAAATCAGCTTTACTATAGTTATATTTGCTAGTCCTGCTTACAATAGTGTCTGTTAATGTGTCAAGGGAAAAGTAAACCATAGAGTGGTCACTTGATCCAAGAGAGGGAATAACTACATAAGATGTTATATTACCATCTAGGTTACTTAACACAAGATCTAATATGTGACTGTCTCTAGTATTGACATTTACCCACTGGTTCATTCCTGCTAGCAAGCAGAATTCTAGATATCGTGATTCCATTGTAGTATTTGTCCGTAATGTTGTCCAATTTATGCCTGGTAAATTAAGATCACCCACTACAACGTTACTTTTAGTTCTACCAATTGTATCCAAAATCCAGTAATTGTTCCTCCTGGTCCGTGTAACAGTGGGTGATCTATATATGACCCCAATGTTAATAACGTGTGAATGGCAAAATGATATTTTGACCCATAACACCTCTATTTTATCCCATTTAGTTGTTTACTAGGTAAAGGTGGGGAAAGATAGGCCTGGCGTCCCTTCTGGTCTTTACATTACTTTGCATGCTAACAAGACTGATAGTAATATGCAGACTTACCACTTTAGAGCTTTATTCTGTCAGATCTCACAAGCCAAGCAAGGTCAGACCTAGTTAGCAGTAGGATGGAAGACCTCAATGAATACTAGAAACATAGAACCTGGCAGCTGAAAAGGCCTACTGACTCATCTAGTATTCCCAATGCTACAGTACCTATTACTTGTGTGATAGCCCTAGTGCCCATCTTCCTCCTTTTTCCTCTTCCACGTTACTTCCCCACCTGCCCTTATCAGGCCCTTTGTGCAAGTTATACTTGTTCCACCCATTTTGAATCCACTCTACATTCTGACACAGGCCACCTCCTCTGGCAATTCATTCCACTTATCCATCACTCTGTTGGTGAAATAATTTTATGGACATCCCTCCTGAACCTACTCAAGCCAGCATTAATGGATTCACCTTTATGTGTGTGTTTGTACTTAGGGTGAACATTTAACTGCATTTCAGCTTGCTCCCCATGGCGATATTTGTATTTTTCTATCATGTTCCACCTCTTCTTCCCTGTCTCCATGGTGTACATGTTAAGGTCCTTCAGTTTTTCCTTGTATGATTTTCTCCCCAGTCCTTGGACCATGTTGGTTGCCCTTCTCTGCCCAGCGCTTACCCTATCACAGTCCTTCTTCAGGTGTAGACTCAAGAACCTCATTCAGTACCAGACGGGGTAACCAGAGACTTATACAAAGGAAGGATCACTTCTCTGTTTCTACTAATGATCCACTTTCCTATGCACCCCAGCATCCTGTTTGCAGTTCTCACTGCCCTGTTGCACTGTGCTGTCATTTTCACTTTTTCCAATATTATCACCCCCAGGTCCCTGTTCTCAGTTGTTCTATTATCGCCCCCTACTCCAGCAGGTATTTTGTTTTGGGTTTCTGTCCCCAATGTGCATTACTTTAGAAACATAGAAACAATGTTGGCAGAAAGATCATTGGTCCAGTCAATCTGCCCAGTTATACTCTATCCTACTCCAAGACCTATTGTCTAGATGACATGTTTGCCCATGCCTCCTCTTTCAACCCCTGCCTGTTTGCTACCCTCCCCTGAGTAACTAGTAAGCTCTTCACTTTGTCCCAGTTGTGCTTTGAAACCATTAATGGCTTTTGCATCCAACACCTCTGGTGGTAGTCTGTTCTATGGCTCAGTCATTGTCTCTGTAAAATAGCATTTTCTCATGCCTCCCAAATCTCACACCTCCCACCATAGCTTCCACTCATGTACATATGTTGTTGACTCACCTTTCTGGATGAATAGTTCCTATCTTGTTCATTCCTTTAAAAATTTGAAGCTCTCTGTCATATCACTCCTCTCCCTTCTGGCCTGCAGTGAGTACATGTTCAGTGCCCTGCATCAGTCCTGGTCAGATCTGCTCTGTTTGTCCTGAATCATGATGGTTACCCTATGCTGCACCATCTCCATCCTGTCTTTGTCTTTCTTTAGGTGGGACTCCAGAACTGGGCACAGTTATTCCAGACCAGGCCTCTTCAGTGATCTATAGAGATGTAGTATTATCTCTTTCCTCCTGCTGTTGAAACCCTCCCAACACATGCCAACATTCTGATTGCCTTGCTGTAGGCCTAGTTGCATCAGCTAGATTGTTTAAGGGAGTCTATTCTGATGACTTTGAGGTTCCTTTTCTCAAACATAGTGCCCAGCCTACCCTCCTAGCCTAGTATCTGTCCTGGCGGTTCTTGTTTCCTTTATGCATCACCTTTCACTTTTGGCATTGAACTGCAATGCCTCAAACCTTGCAAGTCCCTTACCCCTTCTCGCTGTCTACCCTGCCACATAGCTTAGTGCCATCTGACGAGACACATCTTGTCCTGTATTCCTTCTGCTACATCACTGATGAACATATTGCAGAGGACTGTCCTCAGAACTGATCCCTGAGGCACCCCACTTTGTGACCCTCTCCCTCTGTTTACTACAACCCTCTGCTGATTCCCACACCAATGTTCGACTCATCTAACTAGATCATTTTCTGCACCCAAATCCTTTAAGTTCTTTAGTAACCTTCTGTGGCACAGAGCATACTATATAACAATACATTAGGTGCTGCAAGCATGATGTTAGTAGATCTGCAAGGACACTCGTCCCTGGCTGAAAAGGAACCATACCAAACCCTAGAATGGTGTTTGTTGGATAGTGTGCTGCCAGAGGTGCCATCTTTCAGATAAGACATTAAATCGAGGTCCCATCTGCCTGTTTTATTGGTTGTTTAGGTGAATGTTAAAGATCTCATGGCACTTCTTGAAAAGAGTGGGGAATTTTTTATTAAAGGAAATATAGAACAACAAGGTCACGCAATGGTACATCACTTACTGTTAAAGACTCATGGCACTTCTCAAAATGAGCTGGGGATTTTTATCATTAAAGGAAATACAAAACAAAATGATCACAAGAATGTCACATAACATTTTCAGAGAAAAATAAAACAACTTCAAATCCACAGCATCAAACAAAGGTCTAACCATAATACTGGGCAGTAGAGGACAACAGAGTTTCAAATCCAGTCATGCATCTTAGGGACTCAATGAGTAATCCAGATCAAGTTTTGTCAGAGAGAACAACCTCTGCTTTTACAGAGATTATCATTCTGCCTGACAAATGGACTGAAAGGAGGTTGTAATGCTCCTCATCAATTCAGTTGGTGAAATTTGTTTCTGCTGCAAAGCCAGATGACATCTAGTTTGCCAGATATAAAATTTGAGTGTAGAATTTGTTACAGTCAGTGTATGCTCCATGCCTAGGTTATATGCTCAACACCACTGTCTCACGTGAGGGAAGAAAATAAGGGCCTCCTTCATTCTTTTGCTACTAGGCCTCAAAAATCTGACAATATAAGGACAGTGAAGCTACAAATTTCTTTTGTGTTACTGGTTGCGTAAACAATCAGGTCTTGGTAAAACCATTCCTGACGGCTTTTCTGTTAGTGTGAGTCTATTGCCCCAAACTTCCCATTGCAACTAAATCATACTACATTCCACATACAGAATGGGATCAGGGTGTCTATTAACTGATAGGTTACTGCTTGTTTTATTCTGAGAGATGGTCTTAAAGTCCATCTCTCCCAAAAAGGGCTTCTAAAATTCATTGATAAATTTGTTTCCTATAATTATTATGCACCTGCTCTGGTAAGAGTTCCCTTTCTTAAGTTTTGACCAAGTCTGATGAATGTTCCTAGGCAATGTTGGAGCCTTCTGTATACTTGGCACCCATAAATGACCATGTCTCCAAATTTCAAACAAAGGCAGAAAACAATTCTTTACCCAAGGGACCCACAACTTAGCCGTATCTTAAAATGCTGGTTGCAGATTACTACTGAAAAAAAAAGCTGAAGAAAAAACAAGGGGATTTATAGTTTTTAACTTCCTGTGCTGTTGGAAGGTACATAGTTTTTATTTTCAAAGGGTTTAAGCTACTGCCCTGACATGTTGAAAACAAAAATACTATTTATCCAAGTTTCCACTGTTGGTTAAGGGACATATACAAAACTTAAGAATAAGAGTTCTGACAACAGCAACATTTTTATCAGAGAAAATGCTTTTTCCTTGAAAGTTGCCACTGCTCCATTATTTCATTTTAGTTTTCTCACTGCCGTTTCCCTAATTTAGGAGACTTATATTTCCTCTACCAACTAACTCCTAGAACTGATATAGTTTGGGCTAGCAAGGGTATACCTGCCAAAGTTTTCAAACTAGCATCTGCCATCCTTTCCAAACTTAGACCTTTACTTTTTCAAAATAGGAGAATCCATCTAGATGACTAACAGCTTGTTCCCCAATTCTACACTTTTATAAACAAACATAGTCAGCAAAAGCTTGTGCCTTTAATTGGGGAATCAGCATGTACCCTCAGGTCTCTAATATTTCCAGAACCCTGCAGTTTCCTTAATAAAGGATCCAAACATATGAAATATGGGATCAGTGGACATACCTGTCTGGTATCTCCTCATACAGGTAGTGGCTCCCCAGTCTCCCACTGGTGAAACTTTGGCTGCACAATATAAAAGCTTTATGCAATTCACACATAATAGAATGCCATATTTTTAACACTGAGAAAAGGTATTTGTGTAACACTCAGTCAAAAGCTTTTATTGATCTAAAGACAGAATGTACTCATCCATGATTCCTTGATGGCTCCTTTCCATAATTCCATAAATAGCTATCAAAGTATCATACATACAGACTTCATCCTGGTATTGAACAAGACTAGGTGTAGGACACGAGATACCCAGGATGCCACCTGGACAAGTCTTTGCAAAGGATTTGCAAAGTAGGAGTGTGGCACTTACCTAAAGGCAATCTGCAGGGCATCTACAGGTGAGTCTGCAGTTTCATAGGAAACTTTGAATGGCATAGGTGTCTGGTACTTCACTGAAAGCTCAAGAGGAGGTGGTGTAAGGGATCATAGAGATTCCCTATCTGGGATACAATGTGTAACTGCACATTACTTTTACAGTGTAAAATACTGTGGTAGTTGTTTGGGGTTTCTATTTAGGATGGATTAACATTGCAGTTAATGAGTGAGTACCTGTATACTAGGGTAATTTAGAAGTTGCAGCAAAGTCCCTTGTTAGGTTAGGGGTGTACTAGGTAACAACCTAAGGGTGTCAGGCAGGTAGACTGTAGCAGTGCAATCAGTATTTTTGCAAGACTCCTATCTACAGTAGGCCATTACAGGGAATAACTAAAAGGATGATAGGCAAGCAGAAGGAAGCAAAGGTTTAATACCCAGTGTCCAATCAATTATTGTGTATAGGATGACAATTGACAGTATAAAGCAAAGTTACAGTGGGTCTGGTTTTCTAAGAATGTCAGAGAGTCAGTAAGGGCCAAGAAAAAGGCCTTCATCAAATAAACAGAGAAGCAGGGGATGTAGAATGGTGTGGCTGCCAGGTGAAATCAAGGAGGACAAAAGTACAGTCAGGGTGCAAAAGCAGACACATAGCTGCTTATTGTAAAGGGGTCAAGTCATGGAAAACAGTTTTCAGATATATTATAGACAAAAGAGATGGTAGGAGGAATTGTTAGGCTGACAGAGGGGAAGGGTAATAGGGAGGACATGCAGATGACAATTGTTCTTACTGACCACTTCTGCTCTATTTTCACAGTGGAAGGCAGCGGTTGCAAATAAATAAACAACGGCCCAGATATTCAAAGGGTTCGCATGGTGCAAAACTGTTGTGTCATCATAACCCACTGATGCACCCAGTGCGATATTCAAAAGGGAAGCGTGCATGGCACAAATCCCGATGCTGGAGCGCATCAATAATGTATGCAGGCACAGGGCGTGCCCATGCATAACCTGCACAGCCTGATATTCAGCCCAGATGTGCAGAGCCATGCATGCTGAACCCCTACCTGCGCCAGCACAAAGTTACAAAAAAAAGGAACAACTGATGGCCACCCACAGGTGAACTGCCACATTGCAGGGTGCAACACGGCAGCTGCCACCTGTGGTGGCACCCAGTTCCGCTGCACCTGGCGGCACCCCCATGCCCGATCGCGGGCATTTATAAAACAAGTGAGATGAAACTGTTCAATATCCCTGGTGGTACAGTGGACCAGATATCCGCCCAATCACGGGCATTTGTAATAAAGAAGAATCGTCCTATATCCCTGGTGGTCCAGTGGACCACTATCCGTCGAATCCGGGCATGTGTAATAAGAGAAGAATCGTCCTATATCTCTGGTGGTCAGTGGACCGCTATCTGCCTGATCGGGCATGTGTAAGAAGAAAATAATTCCATTATCTCTGGTGGTCTAGTGGACCCTATCTGCCTGATCGCGGGCATGTGTACAAGCGAGATGAGTCCAATATCCCTGGTGGTCCAGTGGATCGCTGTTTGCCTGTCGCAGGCATCTGTAAAAACAAATTCCAATATCCCTGGTGGTCTGGTGATACCCCCACCGCCCACTGAGCCCCACCGCCCTCCTCCCCTGGTCAGCGGTGGGTGGCAGTACTCAACCCGCCTGCTGCCCGCGCCGCCCACCGACTGACACCTCAGTAGGGCTGCACCATACTACCTGTCCGTACTGTACTGTACCTCTACCATACTGCACTTCCAGATATGTGAATGAAAATCATTCATATCTGGAATGTGGAGAGATGGAGCTGCACGCCCATTGGCTCACGCTGTGAACCAATGGGCATGCAGCCTACCGAGGTGTAGTCGGTGGAAGCGGCAGGGCGGCAGGAGGGTGGGTACTGCCGCCCGCCAACTGACCGGGGGAAGTGGGATGGTGGGGCTCAGTGGGCGGTGGGGGGTACCACTAGACCACCCAGGATATTGGAATTTTTTACAGATGCCCGTGATCAGGCAAACAGTGGTCCACTGGACCACCAGGATATTGACTTATCTCGCTTGTACACATGCCCGCATCAGGCAGATAGGGTCCACTAGACCACCAGGGATAATGGAATATTTACTTTTACACATGCCCTGATTGGTGGGTAGCGTCCACTGGACCACCAGGGATATAGGACGGAATAGCTTTATTTTATTACAAATGCCCGTTATCGGCTGCAGGGGGCGTTGGTCCCGATGGCTGCTGCCAGGCAGGGTGCCAGGCACAAGTCGTCGGGGATTGGCGCACCTGCATGCAAATGGGGCCATAATGATATTCAAATGGCCCCATGTGTGCCTTGCATACATTATGGCCCTATTTGCATGCCAACTTTTGAATATCACGGTTGCTGTGCATGGCGAATGGAACTTATGCTAGCGCGATCTCATGCTCCACTCTGGCCACTTGCGCTGGCACAGTGCCACTGTGCCATGCACACTGGGGTGGCCAGAGGGTGATATTCAACGCTGCTGAGCCATGGCGCAGCTCTGTTGAATATCGCCAGTCCATACCCCCAGCTGTTGAGCTGCGCCCAGGCTTGCACCACAGCCTGGCGCAGTTTGAATATTTGGACCAAAGAGTTTATTTGGGGGTTGGGGAAACAAGGTAGGGGCAAGAGAAGCAAAGGTAAAATAAACACAGACAGCAGTTTACATTCACCCCCACCATAAGGCATGTCTCAGCACCTCTTCACCACTAGTGCACCAATTAATCTTCAGTCTCTCTGGGAGCTCCCAACTGTAGTTTGAGTGTGCACACAGATACAGAGTTGTTGGTCCATAATGCTTTGACCTTGGTACTGTAAATTAGATTTTAGGCTGCCGCTGCTGATTGGCACATTACACAACTGGATGGATAGTAAAACAGTTACTCCTGGTTATAAGCTGTAGCAGTGGGCTTGAGTCTAAGGTCACACAGGAATGTCCAGAAAGTATCTAACTAGCTAAACAATAGGAATGATATGTTCTGTGGGTAAAACCCATTACTCACAACCTTTAGATGACAGATTGGTGCTGTTTCTGCCTTTTCTATAGGCTGGATACAGGTGCAGCAGACCCAATGTGCTCCTAGTGGCAAGGGTGTGGGTCGTGATGTTCGGACGATGATGATCCTCTTCACCCCACACGAGGGCTTGCCTTCATTCATCCCAACAGGCAGGCAGTCACTTGGGACCTCAGCTGTCTTGATCCCCTGTCAGGATAAAATCCTAACAACAGCAGAAGACAGTGACTTACCACCTCCCAAGATGCAGAGCAGCTTTCAGGGCACCCACTGTTCTATTTTGGTGCTAGAACCCAGGCTTGGCACACTAGCTGTATCAATCCTCTTTTCAGGGGTCTCAAGTTTGTTTTGGACAGTACATGTTTTAAACACTGGGGTGCATGGGGTGGGAAAGACCCTTCTGAGTTGGATTAGAACTATGTATTCCTCCCCACTGAGCAGATCGCAGTGAATGGGAACTGACTCCCCTTTCTCCTTGGGGTTGGGAACATATCAAGGGTGCCCCTATCCCTGTTCTTGTATGTAATTTCACTGGAACTGCTAGCAGTGGCCATTAGGAACCATGAAGCTATTCAGGGTTATGTGGGCACGGGTGGGGAGCACAAACTTGCCTTATATGTAGATGACCTGCTACTATATTTAAAACCCAACTCAGGACCTAGCAGCAGTTCATGACCTACTGAGAGAGTATGGTTCTCTGTCAGGTCACAGGGTCAACTAGACTAAGAGTGAATTACTCCCTTCGACGAGGCGGCAGACTCCAACTGATTGCAAACCTGGGTGGCCTAGTGATGGTGGAGCACCTGAAGTACTATGGATATATATGTCTGCCAAGCTGGGATCCCTGCTTGCCTTAACTTACAGACCTTTGATTATGCAACTAGCTAAGGAATGTGAGAGGTGGCAACCCTACCTTTGTCAGTACTGGTGCAGGTCAGCACAGTGAAAATGATGATCCTTCCCAGATGTTTATACCTGTATCAGTCCTCCCCATCTCGGTCCCCATGGGCCACTTTAGGCAGATAAACTTCACTGTGCATAGATTCTTGTGGCAGGGAAGTCAGAACGAATTAGATGGAGAGTGCTTTAGCTCCTGGAGTCCAAGAGGGTGGTTGGCCTTCCAAATTTCCTACATTATTATCGCACAGCCCAGCTAGCATTCCTACTGGCAGGAACCCAGAGTTTGGACCCCACTTGGCTAGCAAGGGAGGAGGAGGAGCTGGGGGCTCTGCTGTGGTCTCGGCTTCTGTCCACTTCCCTAGGGTCTATGTCCTCACTAGGAATGTATAACCCATTTTTCAAAGTCACTCTCAATGAATGGAGGGCAGCCCACAAGCACATAGGGCATCACACCACCCAGTTCCCATATTCAAACCTGATCACTATGGTGGAGGACAGGGGACCATACTTGGTCCAACTGCACCAACGCCTGAGACAATGGCATCATCTGGGCCTACAGTCGGCACACCAGATGTCATGAGGGGAGGATACTGGAGTTCACCTCCCCAAAGCAGACCTGGCACATCGCTCTGGGGGATTTCTTTGTTTACCTGATAGTACAGAAGTGACTGGGGACAGCTAGGACAGTGGGCATGACTGGGCTACTCCCACACTATTTGAAGAAGAACTTTACAGACCACAACCTTGTAGGAAGCCACTCATGGTCTATTACCAAACCCTTCTCAGAAGGGATGGCAATGCTACTGGCCCCATAATTGCTAAATGGGAACATGATCTAGATGTCTCAATTGACCTGGCAATGTGGAGGCTAGCCGCTAAGCATCTGAACTCTTGCTTCGCAGCAACACATTTAGGCAAGTGCACCTAAACTTTATGTACAGAGCTTACTACACCCCTAAAAGATTACATGCCATGAAGCAGAACAACTCCAGCATTTGTCCTAAATGCCAGGGGAAGATGCCAATTTTCTTCACATGGCATTGACCTCCCCTCAAGTGGCATCCTGGCACAATATTCATAAAATAATAGGTGGGGTGTTGGGACTTACCCTCCCAACTCTCCATTGAATTATTACTGGAAGCAGAACATTATCATTCCCAACACAGAGAAGGTGCCCCATTGTGGTCAGAAAGGAGAGGGGCGACATGATAGTGATCTTCAAGTTCCTGAAAGGAAGAATGAACAAGGTAAACTGCTGGAACTATCTCCAGGAATATCAAATCTAGAACATGGGACCATGAATAGAACGTTGCATGGGGAAGAATCAGTAGGACGTGGAAAAATTCTATTTCACAGAGAGAGAGAGTGGTTGAGCCATGGAACAGGATGCTGGCTGGAGTGGTAGGTGCTAAAACCATCAATGGCTTCAAACATGGTTGGGACAGGGTTAAAAGCTTAATAGTGACCCAGGTGGGTAGCAGTAGGGCAGGAAACATGGGGGAGGTATAGTGGGGATGAATAACCCCAGATAGCCACTAGATCTTGGGGTAGGATAGGGTATTATGGGCATTATACTTATTGTATGCCAGTTCCAAAGGTCTGTTGTGTCTCCTTTTTTCTATATAGGTATTTATCTTTCCTTGGCGGGCTGGGTGGCTACATCAGCCCATCCCATTGCCGTGGCTGTCCTGAGTCTCTGTCTGTCCTCTGAGACTGGGCGGACTACTGGGGCCAGCTGGGAGGTTTCATTATGACCATCCTCCATTTTCTTCCAGTTTTCTTCCGGGGCTCAGCGTGACGTGCAGTGAGCATGCAAGTGCACTCTACTTCCAAGGAAGCACTCCAGCACCATGTACACAAGCCTTCCCGAAAAACAGGCCTCGCACATGCCACTACCTGGCTTCCGCCACATGGCAGATGAGCAACAAGTCACGAGATCTCCCATCCCCAAGGGAAGAGAGCTGTCCTACAGACACTCAATCTTCTCTTTTCCTGGCTGAGCCCCTGAGCAACCCAACTCTGTTCCTGAACAGGGGTCTCCAGCATGGCTGCAGGGAGGCACAGATGTCTCAACTGGCTGCGCCATTGGGCTGGCTAGTGTCTCCTTTTTGTACAAACAGATCAAAACTGCCTTAGCATTGGTGTCACATATTGCCAAAATAGACAATATGTGATTATACATATCTGAACCAAGTCAGGGCCTAAGTGTTCTACAAAAAGCTTACAGAATTCAATTGATAGGCCATTTGTTCCCATGGCCGTGTTAATCTTCAGAGAGCTAACTGCAATTTTCACCTCCCGAAGGCAATAGGTGAGAAGAATGCTTCCTTCAGTCCTGACAGTGAGATGGAAACTCTGATCTATTTCAGAAATCTTCCAGTGGCAAGAGAGGGAGCCCTACCAAATGTTCTAACGTACCGCAACGAAACCTCGATGGTGAACACCACAACAGTGGCAGGAATCGGGCAAAATCCACCCATCGCTGTGGTGGTCAGTGTACGATCCGGACTGCTTCGCTTGGTGATTGCCCTCTGGTCCAACTCTGACTCGGAGTTAGAATCCTAGAGACTGGGAGGTGGGGGGTGGAGCCCTGGGGGGTTTGGGGAGCACAGCCCCTGATTGGAGTGCCGACATCCCGTAGCTACAATGCCGATGGTCAGCATTGCAGCTGTCACTGTAGGGGATGTCGGCACTAGCGCTGTCGAAGCGCTATAGGTAAACCATTTCAAGGAGGTATTTCTTAGCAATTTCTAACATTTCTGGAGTGTCAATAGAGAGATGCCTGAAGCAGATTTTAGAGCTGAGAAAACTCTACGGTTGATTTAATTCTGACACCCAGGGACACGTCAAAGGTCTGCTGTGTACCTTGTGTTCATAATTTTAGTTCAGCTTGTAAAGATGCTGCTCATACTGGTAAACTGTGCCTGCATGGTTTCAATTTGGGGTCCAGAAGTCTCCTCTCCTTTATTATACTTGTTGATCAGTTTAAAAGCTGTACTGGTAAATCTAAATATTTATGAGAGTGAGTTCTTTGAACAAGCTTTGCCTGAGACTGAAAAAACTTCAGAATTCATTTTTAATTCTCCCACCATTGTAATTATGTAACTAAGCACAATTATATTTTTAAAGAAAAACACAGGAAAGTCACAGCTTTCCCCAGCTGCTAATAAAATCATCCGTTTAGCGCTTTCAGGCAATAGCGACATTTTTAAATGAACCTCTAAATGCTTTTAATGAGTTAAACAGCAACTCGACTTCTGGTTTCCTAATGCTGGCAGCCACCATCTCACGAGCAGCCATGTGCTCCCAGCTAACTTTATGCTAATATGCCCTGCTGACCTCAGCCATTGGTCGGCTGGACATAGTAGCATAAAGTGAGATAGGGATGCTTTGATTTCTGTGAGATGGTGGTTGCCAGCAATAGAAACCAGAAGTTATGGGTTGCTGTTTAACTCAGTAAAAAGCATTTAGAGGTCATTTAAAAAACAAATTAATTACTGCCTGAAAGTGCTAATCTGGCATTTTTGTAGGAGCTGGGAAAGCTGGGCCTTTCCTTTTCCTGAGTTTTCCTTTAAAGCACCCTATCACAGGAGCTCAGCTCCAAAATATCCGTGCTCTAGGAACTTTCATTTTGCACTGCTGGCACCAGGATCACCTTCATCTTGTAATATTAGTCATGCTTTTGGTGGGGCATTTTGTGAGGTTTCTGATGTAATGTCTGGGGCAACACTGCTGTTAAGCCAAAATCAGATTATCTTCTCCACCTTCAGAAGCACCTGCTTGAATTAATATCATTACTTCATCTGTTCCTTGAGCTGCACTTGGGATTGATAATGTCTCCTGTGCAGGGGGTGGGATGGGGTTCAGGTGCTTTATTCTTTATAGCTTCATGAAATGTGAGTGGTAGCATATTCTCCTTCCACAGAGTTTGGAAGGAATGAACCAGAGCTCTCTTTTTCATATTCCTGTTTTAAGCCTGCATGAGAGTATTAATTCAGGAAGGTACTTCTGCAGTGGAGAAGAGACTCTAGTATTGTTTCAGACAGTAGTGTCATCACTGGACTTTACATCAGGAAACCTCACAAAAGGAATACACTTCCCTAGTCTTAGCTATGGGCTAATTCCTTTCACATTAGTTGAAAAATCTATTTTGGCTAAATTGGATATTAGTATTACATACAATGATATCTGCAGGTTTGCCCTATCTGTGGCCCATCTCACATATCATTGTGTGCTCAGGGTTAAACTTGGCTGGCTGTCCCCAACAGTCTCCTGTTTACCCTTGTCTGTTTTACTATAAGGTCAACAGATCTGCCATCTCTGCTCCCAGTTGGATTACTAAAGTATTCAAACAAAATGTACTCACTCAGACCTAATGAGACATCTCTGCTTAATGTCCTCGAAACTGGTACTGCTATTGGCAGCAGGCCTTTTGCAGTATGTATGCCTCAGCTCTGGAATTCTTTTCCACTGCAGGTTCACAGCTCCTCATTTCACTCACAGTTTGGAAGATCCTCTGGGACTACTTTAATGCTGACTCAGTATGTAGCTGCACTTTACTAAGCTATTGTTTTTTTTTATTCCTTCTGTATTATTAGTGCCTGGTTGGTCTGTATAACTTTGTACAGTTGATAACTTTGTACAGCTGAATGCTGTGTAATTTTACTGTATATCTTCAGAAATCTTTATTTGTGAACCATGCTTGGACAGGTGTTTTGATGTTTGAATTGTTAGTTTATCCCTTATTACTTATTATTTACTTGATTAATGTTTGTTCTTTGGTTCTGCTGTAATTCTATTTTTGCTATAGTCTGCATGCTTTTGTTTGCTGTGCTTTCTCTGCTTTGTAACTCCTCCTGGTCATACATGAAAATAGGCATGGATTTCTCTTTGTGCTAACCTGACCGTGAAAACTAAATACATAATATGCTCCTGATCTACTCCATCTGCCCAAGTATAGGAGGCCCAAGGGCAATGTCAATATGAATGTTCTTATTCATCATAAAGATTGCAGTGGAACAGATTAGAACAATGGTGGCTGATGCAACCATAGAAACATAAACAATGATGGCAGAAAAAGACCACAGGTCCATCCAGTCTGCCCAAGTTCCCTATAATCCCTGGAACCTTCCTTGGAACTTATTGTTCATCCAGGGTACTAACTCTCCATGACCTTTCCCCATTCTCCTTTCTGGTCCTGTCACCCAGGCAACCACTGTTCCCTTAAAGAGCAATTATCTTGGTCTCTGCCCGAAGCACAACTAAAGGCTTATCTGGGCAGAGTCCTAGGATACCCATATTTAATTTTTAATAGCCCTATTTTAGAAAGGAAGGATCAGATTTTGGCTCTGTAGAGCCAACCCATGCTGATCCCTTCCACTTTCTGATATCACTCAGTCTGCGATCCGCCTCATTCCACCCCCACACGCGCACGCTTTGTGATGTCATGATTTGTAGAGTACGGGGGTACTTCCATAGGAATGAATAGGGGCTGTTTTTGAAGTTAAATTTATATTATTTAGATGGCCGTTGAACAAATCATGTCCACCGCTTAACTAACAAGGTCTATTAATTTCTATGGAAGCACCCCCCCATGCTTTACAAATCATGACATCACAAAATGTGTGAGCATGGGGTGGAATAGGGCAGATCACAGACTGAAGTGCTTATCAGAAGAGGAAGGGATCAGTGCAACTTGGCCTATGGAGCCAAATATGATCCTTCCCTTCTAGAATAGGGGCTATTAAAAATGAAATATGGGCATCCTAGGACTTCTGCCCAGGTAAGCTTTAGTTGTGTTTCTTGGGGAATGGTCAAAAGCCTAAGAAAGTTGCTCTTTAATTCTATCCCAGCCCTACTTGAATCCCCTGACTGTTTTGCACCACCACCTCAGCCAACAGACTGTTCCAAGGTTCCACCACCCTTTCTGTAAAGAAGTATTTCTCACTTCCCTCCTGAACCTCCCACCAGTTAATTTCCACCAAGTCCACAAGTTGGTATTCAAGCTAAATAATTCCTCACAGTTCATCTTGTTAATTCATTTAAAGAACTTGAAGGTCTCTATCATATCTCCCTCCCTTCTGGTTTCCAATGAGTACATATTTAGTGCCTTGAGGTGCTCCTCATAGGTTCTGCCCTGCTGCCTGAATCATTTTTATTACTATGTGCTGCACTGTCTCTAACCTGTCCTTGTCCTTTCTGAGGTGAGTACTCCAGCACTGGGTGCAGTACCCAGGTGAGGCTTCTCCCAGATCTGTAGAAGGGAAGTACACCTTTTCTTTCTGCTATCAATAGCCCTCCCAGTACATCTCAGCATCCTCTTAATGTTACTGTAGGCTTATTGCACTAACTCATTTTGTAAAGTGAGTTATTAATTATAATTCCCAGCTCCTGCTCCTCAGATGTAGTGCTAAGTCTCTCCTCCCATACAGTATTCTGTCTTGGGGTTCTTCTTCCCACATTACCTTGCACTTTTGGCATTGAATTTTATTTGCCAGACCTTGACCACCCTCAAGTTTTTGTAGGTCTCTCTGTATATCCCTTATTCCCTCATCACAGTCCACCTCCCACATAGTTTTATGTCACCTGAAGAGACACAACCTGCCTGGATTCCTTCTACAATGTCACTAATGAACATGTTGAAGAGAACCATTACCAGACAAAGACCACAAGGAAGTGTGTTGCAGATTCTACAAGGTGCAAATGGGGTTTATATTTATGGCATGACTTGGGTTAACCTCAATAAAACAAAAACTTCCAACTCTTTGCCAGGAAGGAACTCATTGGCAGGTGCTGAAGTCCAGAATCCATTTAATTTTAAACCTCCACCTCTCCTCCAGATGTTCTTGAGTCTCTAATGGGTTTGAGTTTTCAAAACATCACATCTTTGTTTTAGCCAAAAGAAGATATTAGAAACACTTACCCCTCATTTATGAACAGGAAAGTGACAACATTCACTGCAGATTTCAATAGGGAATGGCTATAAAGCATTGATGTCATAACAGTGTCTAAGTCTTGACTGACTGCTAAAATAAGTAACTATGCTATACAGTTCTCTAATTAAAACATATTCAGATGTGACAGACCGGTAGGGGAGGTATTGATTTTTGTAAAGATTCATTGCCTGCAGTTCAAAAGCCAGAACTCAGAAGGGAAAGAAGCAAATTAATTTCAGTGCTTTACAGTAACGGTTCATTGCTATTTTTGCTTTAAACTTAGATTGTGGGCTTTTACTGACATTGTAATTTCTTTGCTGTCTTTACTTAGAATTGTTTGAGGGCTGTTGAAAATTTAAAACCTAGTTTGGTGTGCTTGTAGTGGTGGTGTATTCCTTTGCTGTCTTTAATTGCTGCAAATTAAGTCTTGGCTTGTCTGGTTTGCCTCTGTAGTTTGGGTGAGGGTGCTAATTGTCTGACTTCTGACCTCAGCTATGTGATAACTGGAGGTGGGGCTTAGTCAGAGTTGAGGTAGCAAGTGATTCTTGTTTTCTCAGAAGAAGCCAGAACCCAGAAGGGAAGAAACAGATTAATTTCAGTGCTTTACAATATCTGTTCATTGCTATTTTTGCTATAATTAGATTGTGAGCTTTTAGTGACACTGTGATTTCTTTGCTGTCTTTAATTAGAATTGTTTGTGGGTTGTTGAAAATTTAAAACCTAGTTTGGTGTGCTTGTAGTGGTGGTGTATTCCTTTGCTGTTTTTAACTGCTGCAAATGTTTGCTCCGCCTCCCTCCCTGCCCCCACTCTTAATTATATGCCCTGTTAAATCTGATTGACAGGAGCAAAGCGCAGGGGATAGTGGGGTTGTAGAGTAGGAGGGGCATAAGGGAAGAAGCCTGTCCTCTGCACAACAAGTGTTTTGACTCATTTTCCTTGTTTAAAGAAAAGCATCTGAGGATCAGTGGTAGGATTTTACGACAGTAAATTAATAAAAAGGGAACTGGGAGAGCTTCAGTAACAGACAAGTACTGGAATAGCCATATAAGTGCAGTATAATGTGGGAGTGGTGCAATGCAGTGGCTGCTTGGGGCAGCCATATTCAGGCAGACCTTCAGGACTCTGAGGTGCTGCCCTATCTGCATGCATCTGTCTGGACTGGGCAGAGTACTGTTCAGCAGAGACACAGGTGCCAAAAGGGGGAGGGCCCTGTATGTCAATGAAAATATCAAAGCTACAGAAATTTAGAATACACATAAGGAGCCAGAAGAACTGTAGGTCACCCTGGAAACAGGAAATGGGACAGCCATAAGAACTGGGATTGTCTACAGGCCCCCAGACCAGGGGAGGACATAGACACATTACTGTTAGAAGATATACAAAACATGACAGCTAAAGGGAGGTTCTGATAATGGGAGACTTCAGCATGCGGATACAGATTGGTCAATACCAGCAAGAACATCTGCCAGAACTAGACACATGGTGGATTCCTGCAGGGGAGGGCCTCAAACAACTGGTACAACAACCCATAAGAGACAGGGCTATCCTAGATCTAGTACTGACTAACAGTGAAGGGATCACAAATCTCCAGGTAGAAGGTCACCTGGGGCCAGTGACCATCACATGGTATGGTTCAATTTGGCCACTACATCTAAATTATCCCATTCCAAGGCAAAAATATGGGACTTCAGAGGATCTGACTTTGATAAGATGGCCAACAGAGTTAAGCTAGCCCTGGCAAAAAGAAACACAGGTGACAGGGTACAGGCAAAGTGGGCAAGCATTAAGGATGCAATACTTGAAGCAACATCCCATTGTGGTAGACAGAAAAGGAAGTGCAAAGAAGAAGGAAACCACTTTGGTTCTCAAATACAGTAGCAGAAAAGGTCAGAGCCAAAAGGCTGGCCTTTCAGGAAATATAAGGGAAACGTATGGATGAAGATAGAGGCATACCAAACTGCCTAAGGGAAGCAGGGAAGGCAGTAAGGCAGACAGTCCCAAACTGAGGAAACACTAGCACGAACAGTAAAGAAGGTGACAAGACTTCTATAGATACATTAGTGAAAAGAGAAAGTCCAGAGGGGGTATGCTAAGATCAAAGGAGAAAAGGGGGCATGTGAGGAGGAGGACCCTGTAAAAGCATCTATCCTAAATAGATATTTTCGCCAGTATTTACTGAAGAGAGGTAGGCAGGCCCACAGCTCAGCACCATGGACAAATGGGGAGGGAGGTGAGCACTACTCCCTTCATAAAAGAAAGGATCCTACAAGAGCTCGCTAAGCTCAGGGTGGACAAGGCAATGGGACCTGATGGCATACATCCCAGGGTACTAAAGGAGCTAAGGGTAGAACTAGCAGAGCCTTTAGCAGAACTGTTTAGTGAGTCTCTGAGCACAGGAGAGGTCCCAGAAGACTGGAGAAGGGTTTATGTGATCCCGCCCACAAGAGTGGTAGCAGGGAGGAGGCAGGAACTACAGACCAGTCAGTCTTACCTCTGTAGTGGGAAAGATTATGTAGGCACTCCTTAAGGAAAGGATAGTGCAACACCTGAATCCATAGGGGCACAGGATCCAAGACAGCATGGGTTTAAAAGGAAGGTCCTGTCAAACTAATCTCATAGATTTCTTTGACTGGGTAACCAGAGTGGTGGACCAAGGAGGAGCAGTTGATGTCGCCTACCTTGACTTCAGCAAAGCTTTCGACACTGTTCCACATAGAAGATTGGATAAATAAGCTGGAGTAGGCTCGGGGTGGGTCAGAAGCTGGTCAACTGGGTGGCAAACTGGTTGACGGGCAGAAAACAGAGAGTGGTGGTAAATGGTATACAGTCAGAGATGCAGGTCACAAGTGGGTACCTCAGGGATCAGTCTTGGGGCCAGTCCTCTTCAATATCTTCATTAGTGACATTGCAGATGGACTAGAGGTAAGGATTGTCTGTTTGCAGATGACACCAAGATCTGCAACAGAGTTGATGATCCAGATGGGTGGGCAGAATGAGAAGAGATCTGGATAAACTAGCAAAATGGTCAGGACGAGTGGCAACTGGGATTTAATGCAAAGAAGTGCAAGATCATGCAGATAGGGAAGAGAAACCCTGAAGCCACCTATAGGATGGGAGGGAGTTGCTGGCAGTCACAAAGCAAGAAAGAGACTAGGGCATCATCATCACCGATGACCTGAAATCATCCAAGCAGACCTCTAAAGCAGTAGGTAAGGCTAAGGGGATGTTAGTGTGTAGTAGTGGTATCACAAGTCATAAGAGGGAGGTAATAATCCTCTTTACAAGACACTGGTTAGGCCCCATCTGGGGTACTGCGCGGCGTACTGGAGGCCACACCTTCACAAGAACATTAACCAAATTGAGGCAGTCCAGAGAAGGGCAACAAAATGGTGCAGGGACTGCATCAGAAGACATATGAGGACAGATAATGGAGCTCAATGTGTATACCCTTGAACAAAGGAGGGAGAGAGGTGATATGATCGAAACATTCAAACACCTTAGGGCATTAACAAGGTGAAAGAGTCTAACATGTTTAAATATAAGAAACATAGCAGGACAAGAGGACACAACATGAGATTAGAGGGAGGTCATTAAGGGTAATGTGAGGAAATTCTTTTCACAGAAAGAGTGGTGGATGGCTGAACGCCCACTTTCAGGAAGTGGTGGCTATGAATACAGTGCAGGGCTTCAAACAGGCACTGGATAGGCATAAGGGAGCAATACAGATGAGTATGAATAGATGGGCCACTGACAGAGTAAAGGCCGATGGCACATTTATAAGGTAGAAAAGAAATGGGCAGACTGGATGGGCCTCTATGTCCTTATCTGCCGTCAACCTCTATGTTTCTATGTTTACCATCACCCCTATCCAGAGACCACCCAGTCCAATGCCGCTGCCTTAAAGGATGCTGAGAACGAGGAGCACTTGGATGACAGAGGGCTCAGGGAGGGTCGAGTGGTCAGGCAGAGGCACATCCCAGATCCTATTCCACTCAAGAACTCATATGCCACACTGGCAAATGAGGACAACCAAATAGAGGTACCCATAGAAGTGGAAGGAAAGGATGGAGGTTAGCCAAGTAGGTGACCTCAGTGGGGAGAGCAGTGGACCCCAGAGGAGGAGGAAGCGAATCCTGGTGGGGACTCCATCATAAGAGGGATCTAGCTAGGAACACAGCAGGGGTGGACAGGGAGGTGAGGTGCTCACCAGGTGCCACAGCATGGAGGATGGGAGGAAGTTCTGGGATCGCTGGGAAGGCAAGACGGGAGGGTGAACTGGATTTCATTATCCACCTATGTACTAATGACCTGGTGAATGGGGAGCCAAAGGAAGTTCAGGAAGAGTTTAGGAAATTGGGGAGGGGTCTCCAGCAAGTAGCTACTGTACTTCTGCCACCTTCTCAGAAGTACTACTTAGAGGCATGGCAAGCATAGGGTGCATGCACCAGGAACTTTAACCATGGTTGAAGAACTGTGCAGTGAGAAAGGGTTTGAATTCATTGGTGACTGTGGACCCACCTGGTGGGATGAAGACCTGTTCCAGCCTGACAGCCTGCATCCATCCTGGAGGGAATCCAAGCACTCAATGATAAGTTTAAATGCTACATGGACAAGCATTTAAACTAGCCAAGGGGGAGGCAGGCCAGCAAGGAGGGTACTCTAATTGCCCACCCCCACAGCTAGCAGTGGAACCATTGAACTGGAGGAGTGGATCTCTACAAAGTAGTGTGCAAAAGATGGAGATAAGCACCAAGAGGTGGATAGGCAGAAAAGGGCAAATTCAACAGAAGGGCAGACAGCAGGAGAACCAGGATAAAGGACAGCCAGGAAATGGGCAGGAGTAGAATAGCTAAACAGTCTATGGAGGTCAAATCATGAAAAGTCATGTGTGCCATTGCCAGGAGCCTTAGCAACAAGATGGAGGATCTGGAGGCTGTCATGGTGCAGTCAGACCTGGACATTGTGGCCATCACAGAAACCTAGTGTAATGATAACCACGACTGGGAAATGGCCATACCTGGCTACAACATATTCAGAAGAGACAGTGCAGGTAGGAACGGAGGAGGAGTGTCACTTATGTGAAAAATGACATAGGGGCCACAGAGATACAGGAGAAACAAAATGGAGGAGAGATACTGTGGGTTTGGTTGAAAGGAAAATGGGCCCAGCCATCTGCACAGGTGTGGTCTACAGATCACCAGCCCAGGGAGGAAGAAACAGATAGAGTTGATGCTAGCCATCCAAAGGATGGCAGACAAGGGTGAGGTAGTGCTGGTTGGAGACCTCAATATTCCAGATGGGACTGAGCATCCCAGCAGCAGCATCAACTAGGAGCAGATTTATCCTGGACTCCTTCAAGGTGCCTTTTCAAGCAACTGGTCATGGAACCAACTTGGCAGAAGGCAATACTGGACCTTGTGCTCACAAACAGGGACAGTGTGATGGGGTAACAGTGGAGATCACCTGGGGAACAGTGACCACCAATCATTGTGGTTTGAAATCACAGAAGGAGCCAAACCAAACCACACAAAACATGTATCCTGGATTTTGGGGGGCAGACTTGGAAAATGGGAAGATGCTTGAAAGAGGCATTAAGGAGAATGGGGCAGTAATCAGGGTTGAGGAACAGTGGGCAGTATTTACAATGGGGATTACAAGAGCAACAGAATTATGCATTAAGCAGGTTAGCAAGAGAAAGGAAGAGGGGCCATTATGGTTTTCCAAGGAGGTAGCGGAGAACGTAAAGCCAAAAAATACTGCATTCAGACAATACAAAAGACACAGGCAGAGGGGATGGGGAAGTACCAGGAGAAGCAAAGGCAGGCAGGAGGTCAGTAAGGGAAACCAAAGCTCAGACAGAAGAGCACATTGCAAAATCAGTTGGTAGAGGGACAAAACCTTTACAGGTACATAAGTCAAAAAAGAAAGGCAAAGGAGGGATAGGAGACTGAAGGGGGAGGATGGGAGCCGTGGGAGCATGACAACAGTAAAGCTGACATATTGAACAGGTATTTCTGCTCATTCTTTACTGAGGAGTAGGAGGTTAATGGGTCTGAAAGCAGTACAAGGGGTGGGAATGGTGCAGAAATGGACACAAGTCTCTTTCCACGAGAAAGGGTCCTGAAGGAACTGGAAGTAATAAGAGTTGATAAAGCAATGGGGCTAGATGGGGTGCACCCCAGGCGTCCTTAATGAACTAAGAGGTGGTGGCTGAACCTCTGGCAATCCTGTTTATCTGATCACTGGAAACAGGGAGGTACCCAAAGACTGGAGGACAGCAGATGTAGTCCCTTATACAAAAGTGGGAACAAAGAAGAAGGGGCACTACAGACCAGTCAGCATCATCTTGGTAGTGGGAAGATCATGGAAGCACTACTGAAGGAGATTGGTGGAACAACTGGTTGTCAATGGGCTACAGGACCCAAGGCAGCATGGTTTCACCAGGGGGAGGTCATGTCAGACCAACCTCATTGAATTTTTTGACTGGGTGACTAAGGAGGTGGATCAGGGAGGGCAGTGGACATGGCCTATCTGGACTTCAGCAAGGCCTTTGACACTGTGTCACATAGAAGACTATTACACAAACTAAGGAATATGGGTGTGAGTAGGACAGTAGTGTGGTGGGTAGGTAACTGGCTGGGCAGCAGGACACAGAGAGTGGTGTAAATGGCTGTCACTCCTCAAGGGAAGAGTGACCAGTGGGGTACCATAGGGATCAGTGCTGGACTGGGTCCTATTCAACATCTTCATCAGTGACATTGAGCAGGACCTAGAAGGTAGAATTTCCTTGTTCGCTGATGACACAAAGCTCTGTAACAGAGTAGACACACCAGAGGGTGAAGACAGAATGAGAAGGGACCTGCAGAAACTTGAAGAATGGTCAGCGGTTTGCAGCTGGGATTCAATGCAAAGGAGTGCAAGATAATGCATATGGGGCACAAAAACCCTGGCACAATATATCAGTTGGGGGTGAGGATATAGCATACCAAGCAGGAAAGGGATCTTGGGGTTATCATCTCTGATGACCTCAGGATAGGGAAACAGTGCGACAATGCAGCAGGTAAAGCAAATAGGATGCTGGGATGCATAGACAGGGGCATCACCAACAGGAAAAGGGAGGTCATAATTCCACTATACCAGACACTAGTGAGGCCTCACCTGGAGTACTGTGTACAGTTCTGAGACCTTACCTCACGTAAGGACATAGACAGGGTAGAGAAGGTTCAGAGGAGGGCAACAAAGATGGTACATGGATTGCATCACAAGTCCTATGAGGACAGGTTGAAGGACTTGAATATGTACTCCCTGAAGGAGAGGAGGAGAGAGGATATGATAGAGACATACAAGTATCTTACAAGGTAGAAAAGGGTGCAGGAATACACTATTTTTAAGTTAAAAAGATGTTCCAGGACTAGAGGGCATGGGATGAAGTTGGAGGGTGGACGATTCAGAGGAAACATGAGGAAGAATTCTTCACAGAATGGGTGGTGGACAAGTGGAACACCCTGCCTGAGGAAGTGGTGGGGGCTGAAACAATCACAGGATTTAAGAATGCATGGATAGACATAAAGGAATTCTGGAGGTCAGGGTAAGGGCAACAGACTTCTAGGAAAACATGAAATGAACTTACAAGCTCAAATGGGCGAACTGGGTGGGCGAAGGCCCTTATCTAGCTGACAGTGTCTATGTATCGATGTATCTCTGTATCTATGATTTTAGCTCTTCGTATAATGCTTGGAATTTTTTAGCTGTTAAATTGCTAATGTGTAGGGCTAAACATTTTTTTGTGTGTGTGTCTAACTTTTATTGCTTATTTGATGAAGGCTTATCCCTTTGACTGCATACAAATATGTCAAAATGACACAAACGTTTATTGCAATGGCTACAGAGCAAAAGTCTACAGGAGACATTCTGGAGACTGAGTAGCTTCCCATATGTACCCACCTCTGGTTGAGGGAGGAGGTCACCAGACTCCAGGCTGAGCTGACCAGGATCCAGATGACCTTGTCCTCACTCAAGGCCACCAAGTCCACTGCCAATGCCCCAGAGAATGCCTAGGGAAAGAGGACTGGCTGGACAGTGGTGTGCTCGGGAGTGTGGGGGTGGCAGGGCAGGGGCACATTCCTCCACCAGTGCCAGTATGCAACACCTTTGCCATTGTGGCAGAACAGGACTGCTGGGAGGTGGCACCCTTAGTAGTGGAAGAGGAGGATGTTTGGGTCCCTTGAAGGGAGAACCCAAGGTGGGTGGCAGAGGACCTCAGCAGAAGGAGAAACAGCTTTGGTGGGGGATTCAATTGTTAGGGAGATTAGAGAACAGGGAGGGTGGAGGGGAGGTAGGTGCCTATCTGGCATCACGGCTCAGAGGATGGTCAGTGTATCTAAGGATCTTTAGGGTGGCATGACAGGGGGAGTTGAATATCATTGCCTACCTGGAGACCAATGACCTAGCTAGGGATGCAGTTAGGATTGTTCATGGGGAGTTCAGAAATCTGGGAAGGGGCCTAAAACAGGTAACATGCATGGTGGTCTTCACCAAGGTACTACCTGTAAACAGCCATGGGGAGGTCAGGGAACTCCACATCAGGAGCCTTAACTTGTGGCTGGAAGGAATGGTACAGAGAGGAGGAGTTCAGCTGCATTGGGAACTGGATCAACCTGAGAGGATGTGGGCCTGTTAAAAAGTGATGGCCTGCATCCATCTAGGAGAGGAACTGCAGTCCTCAGTGGATGGTTTAATGTTACTTTGATGAACATTTAAACTAGCTGGGTAGAAGGATGGAGGGAGGCATATACTGCCCTCCATACAAAATGAAACAAGAGGGAGGAGGACCTGAGGAAGAAAACTCCTCAGGGAACAGGTCCAAGGAAAAAGATGGAGAACTGGAGACAAGGAGCAAGGAACAAACATAGTAATATGAGAGGGGAAATGAGCGGGGTCAAGGAGGGAAGGGGTGGGTTGCAAGCAGTGTGGAAGAAAGATGTGGAAGCCTTGCATGAATTCAAGAAGTCTTGAAATAAAATTCCAGATCTTGAGGGTATCATGGTGGAAGCTGACCTGGACATAGTGGCCATCACTGTGTCATGGCGCCAGGAAACCATGACTGGACATGGCTATACCAGGATACACGCAGTTCAGGAAGGATAGGGAGGGGAGGGAAGAAATGGGGGATTGTGTTATATGTCAGGGAAGATATCAAGGGCAATAAAATGCAAGGTGGTAAGGAGGGTCTGAGGTACTGTGGGTCATCCTGAAGACAGCAGCTGAGCCTCCATTCACAGTTGGATCATTTACAGACCTCTAACACAGGGGAGGATCTGGAAAAGGAAACTTTTTTTATTTATTATTTTAGTTTTGTTGACCAGGAAAGGAGGACTAGACAATTCTGCTTATTTTCAGTCTCATCCATGGGGAGGAGGGACAGATGGAAACCAGTTGACATTAAACCAGATTAAGCTGTTGGTGATATTTGTAGTGGGGAAAGTCATTAGCAAGATTGCAGATAAGGGGACGTGCTGCTGATGGGGACTTCAATATCAGATATTGATTGGAGCCTCTGACTGCAGCTTCAGCTAGATGCATGGTCATCCTAGACTCCCAGCAGGGGGTGTTTCTCAGGTAACTAGTCAGAGAACCCACTGTGATGGGAACAAACTGGACCTGGTGCTACAAACAGGGACAGTGTTGCAGATGTCAAGGTGAGATGCCACCTGGGGACCAGTGATCACTGGGCAGTGTGGTATAACAATAGGATGGCAGCAGAGGCAAGCCACACAAGGAGAAGGGTCCTGGACTTCAGGAGGGCAGATTTAAAAAAAAAATGGGCGAATACTTCAGAGATGCTCTGACAAGGGGATTACCCTGATAGGGTAGAGGGACAGTGGGACAAATTAAAGGATGGAATCGATGAACAAACCTCTGTACAAAAGAGGTGAGCATAAGCAGGAGGAAAAAACCTATATGATTCTCAAGGAGGCAGCAAGGGTAAGGGCAAAAATGGCAGTGTTCAGGAGATACAATGAGATACAGAGGGAAGAGCATAGAGAGGTGAACCAGAAAAACAGGGAAGCAGGGAAGACAGTGAGGGACGCTAAGGCACAAACTGAGGAAAGAATAGTGGAGGGTAACAAAATGGAACAAGACCTTTTTAGGTATATAAGGAAAAAAGAAAGACAAGGAAGAATTGTGAGTAGTGCAGGAGAGATTGTGCAGAGAATGATCAGGAAAAGCAGATATCCTGAACAAATGCTTCTGTTCTGTCTTTAGTGGAAGAGGAAGGCCATGCATAGGTTAAAGAGCCACTAGAGGGAAGGAAGTAGACACAAGTCCATTTGAAGAGGAAAGTGCCCTGAAGGGACTTGCAAATCTGAGAGTGGACAAGGCTATAGGACCAGATGGGGTACATCCAAGGGTGTTGAAAGAGCTCAGGAAGGTACTGGCTACAGCTCCGACAGCCTTATTCAGTAACTCACTAGATACAAGGACTGAGAAAGGCAAATGCAGTCCCATTCCATGAGAGCAGAAGCTGGCAACTATAGGCCAGTCATTTCTACATCAGTAGTGGGAAACTAATGGAGTCACTTTAAAGGAAAGACTAGCAGATTATTTTGTGTGGGATATAGAACCTAAGGCAGCAGCATGGATTCACAGGAGGGAGTACATGTCAGACAAACCTGCTAGGTTTCTTTGACTGGGTGACCAGAGAAATAGATCAAGGTGGAGCAGTGGATGTGGCCTACTTAGACTTCAGCAAGGCCTTCATTACTGTGCTACATAGGATGCTCATAAAAACTGGGAAGCTTGGGGATGAAACCAAGGTGGCACCCTGGGTACACAATTGGCTGACATAGAGGTGACAGAGGGTGGTTGTTAATAGCACCACACGGGGAAGGAAAGTAAAAAGTGGAGTTCCTCACTGCTAAGTACTAGGTCCAGTCCTCTTTTTTTTACTTTCTTTATCCCCCATCCTAGGTGGCCTCCATCTTGCCGACCTTGCCTCACAGTCCACCTCATGTTGTCTCCCATGACTTAACCCCATAGTGGGGTGGCAGAGATTCCTCAACCCACTGACACGGATCTGGTTTTGGGAGGTGCCTGCCATTCATGTGAGAGTCGCCTGTGGGGCTAGCATTCATCTACCAGGACATTTCTCCTCTGGCTTTTCTGCCTCATGTCCCCTGGGGAAGAGCATTTTTGGCATTGGCAATGGCTGAGCTGTATGCTCTTCTGCCCACAGCATGCTGGCTGACTACTCGCCTCCATCCCTAATGTACAGGACCCAGGCCCTCTGACACCCAGCCACCGTTAGGTGTCAGAGGTGTGCTGGCCTCATGTCCTTCCCTCCCCGGAGAGGAGAGCTTTCCTTCAGAAGCTCGATCCTCTCCACCCCTGGCCGACCCCTGAGACCTTCTCGCATCCACGAACACGGCTCACGCTGGTGTGGCAGGAGGTAAGGCATGATGCCCTCAGCCTCCATGCCACTGAGCACTGGGTCCAGTCCTCTTTAATGCCTTTGTAAGAGACATCATAGAAGAACTGGAAGAGAAGATGTGCCTCTTTGTAGATGACACCAAGCTCTGCAATAAGGTGGACACCGGTGGGGGAGGTGGAGAGAAGAATAGAGACACAAAAAGCTTATGGAATGGTCAACAGTATGGCAGCTGGACTTCAATGCAAAAGTGCAAAATCATGCCCTTGGGTACAGAAACCCAGATGCAGAATATAGAATGGGGGAAGTATTGACAGTCGCTAAAAGGAAGGGACCTATTGATAATCATAATGGATGACCTTAAGGTGGCAAGGCAATGTGACAAAACAGTAGGGAAAGACAGTGAAATGCTGAGGTGCATAGGGAAGGGTATCACCAGCAGAAGGAGGTGGTTTTGCCACTGTATCAGTCATTGGCGAGACCACATCTGGAGCACAGTGTCCAATTCTGGAAACCACACCTCAGAACTCAGAAAGACATGGACAGGGTACAGGCCATCCAAAAAGGGCAACAAAAATAGTACAGGGCTGCACCAAATGTCATATGAGGAGAGACTGATGGATCTAAACATGTACACCCTGGAAGAGAGGAGGGAGAGAGGGAAATTATAGAGACCTTTAAATACCTTACAGGGTAATCAGGTACAGGAAGGAGCATTTTTCAGAAAAGAAGGTGTTCAAGAACTAGGCAGCATGCAGAAGCTGAAGAGGAAGTTTGAGGATGTGAGAAGTATTTCATCGCTGAGAGGCTGGTGGATGTCTGGAATAATCTTCCAGCATGTGGTGGTGGGGGCAAAACAGCGGTGGGCTTCAAGCATGCATGGAATAGGTATAAGGAAAACTGGTATCACTGTGTGTGGGGGAGGAGGTGGTTGGAGACAAGGTAGGGTCTGTAGTTGCAGAATAGGTAGGGAGAAGGGGCAGACTTAGTGGGCCAAGTGGTCCTTATCTGCCGACATATTCTATGTTGCACATTTCTATTGTTACTTGGTGACTTTAATGTTTATTAGCATAATAAACAAAGCCACAAAGTCAGATACCAGCTAGGGGTTAAACCTTCAATAGGTGATCACCATGTTTACACGTACTGATTATCAATCAGGCACTTTAATAGCCTGGACCCTTATTACTGCAACAGATTGTGTTTTGTATGCATAGTACTTGTAACTAGAGTGCGCACAGGTGTGGGGGTGCTCTTGAAGAATCAAGTCAGTACAATACCACAAATTCAGGCACTTACACCAGCCACATCAAGGACACCTCCACCACTTCTTGTTTATTTTACTTCATTTATTGAACAAAAAATAAAACCTGACACCAAAGTCAGCGTAAGCATTTGAATTTGCCCATATTTGTGGTAATTGTGTTTTGCATGCTTCGACTTTACCTGACCTATAAGTGAGTCACCCATATTACGTGATACCATTGTCATATGCTATGTTTTTGGGGACATGCAAACCACACCACATACTATTCATATATTCTCATATCCCCGTGTGGCCTGACATCAATAGCTTCAGGAAGCCTGTGTCTGAAATTGATTGGAGCTTTCTCAACTCTATTTCAGACATGGACTGTATGTTACATTTTATTTTTATGGAATTTGGCTGTCTGCAATAAATGTGCCCCTATCAGAAAACTACTTATCAGTGATCAGAAGCACAATTAGATTACACAGAAACTGATGTAGGCATGCAGGAATATGACAAATCATGGCGAATGTATAAAAAGATCACACTGTAGAAAGGTTATCAGAGTAAGAGGCTGTGTAATATAATTAAGAATCTAGTAAGAAAGGCTGAAGGTGATTTCTATTTAGAAAAACATTTTCCATCATAAATTGTCAAAGTAAAAAATTAAGCTTACTGAATGACCTTATGGGTAAATCACATTTCACCTCCATTGCATCATTAATTTTGACAAGTGGCGATTTAACAGATCCTTTGGCTATTAAGACAGAGTTAAATACTGTGGTTGTTCTGTGATGCTGTAAAATGGTTCTCATCTTGATGTGGCAGATGCTATTTCATTTGGTTTGGAAAACCTTTGGACACTAAGTTTAGTTTTGTAACTAACAGTTGAAGAATCACTGGGGTATCTTTTTAAAATGAATTGAAATCAAATAATGGGTGGACAACATTGATCCATGACCTTTATTTTTGGTATTGGATCTAACGGTGACCCCCAATGTCTTTGTGTAATTTTTTATTAGTTACGGAGAGATCTCTGGACTTTGGAAGCAGGTGACCCATGTTACCATCTTCAAGTCGGGTGACTGCACCATGGCCAAAAATTATAAACCAATTTCTTTATTGGCCCCATTTTCCAAGGCTCTGGAGAAGATTGGGGATGATCAGGTAAAGTTGTATCTGGATTGTACTGTGCTGTGACTTCTTATCAGCTTGTTTTTGTGAGAATCACAGTAGCATGACAGTACTGACTGAGATTACCAGTTCTTACTGTCTAGCTTTGGACAATGGGGCATGGCCAGTGCACATTTTCTTAATTTGTCAAAGGCCTTTGACTTGGTTACACAGTCACCTGTCATCCAAGCTCAGGGACCTTGGTTTTTCGGTTACCACAGTGTCTTTCTTTGAAAGCTAACTCTAAACAGACTGCAGAATGTTCTTGTTGATGGAACTACTTCTACTACTTAGTGTGGGAGTTGGAGTCCTCTGGGCTCCATCCATGGGTTGATACTGTTCAATATGTTACTAAATGTCTGCCTAATTTTATTTCTTCATCTAAAATTCTCATGTTTGCCGATGACATCAGCCTCACTGGCTCTGGATATAGCTTTGATGATGTGGCTGCAGCGATACAGAGGTACTTCATAACCATTCAGAAGTGACTGTCAAGAAATGGTCTACTTCTAAACGTAGCTTAGACTAAGTATATAACATTTGGCTGGAGGCATGAGATCTTGAATTCTTCTAGTTTACTGATTTGTGAGCATGATGGTACTATCATTGAGACAGTTAAGAATTTTAAATACTTAGGCATTTGGAGGTGGTCTACATCTTCAAATCCTGACTAAAATCATATTTTTTCCATCCTTTGGACTTCCAACACTCTAGTGTCAGCTCACCTCGTGTACAAACCTGTGGATTGCAAGTCTTGTCCCTGCTCATTGTTTCTTATCATTAGTGTACTTGAATAAGTTTTGCCTTGTAAACTGTGTATTGTGATTGTGGTACACTGCACAAATCTACTATATAAAATGCAATTTTAAGGCATGGCTTTACTGTGGCAAAGATGTCTACTTAAGTTTTACTTCCTAGTCCCTCAGCATTATCCTTAATCAGTGTTGGGTGTTACTTTTTCTATTGCTTTCTATTACTTTTGTAAACTTGTTCCAGAAAGCTCTGTGCAGTCACTAGAGGATGGAGAAGTACTGGGAGATGTGATACACCTTACAGTTATAATTACCTATGTCTTTTATACAAAAGAAATACATAACTGTAACTGAGTACATTTATTTGAAAGTAACTAGTAACTAACACATTACTTTCAAAAATGTCATTTTTGTAGTTATTTGTTATTTTTGTATTGTTTTTGTATAAAAGAAATAAGTAACTATAATTGTAATGTGTATTACTTTTTCTTGTACTTATCCATCCTTGTTAGTGACTGCACAGAGCTTCCTGGAACAAGTTTTCAAAAGAAATAGAAAGTAATAGAAAAGTAACTTACCCAACACTGTCCTTAATAATGTAATTGCTAATGTTTATACCTCTGCAAAGTTAAATGCCCTTGGCTAGATCTCACTTCAGGATACTGACTGATCGGCTCATTCTGTTTCGGGCAAATATCCCAGAGTACTTGTTAATGAATGGTCAGGATGCAAAGCACCTTTCATTTGCCTCAGCAGGTCAAGATAGAGGATACTGTGAGTGCAGTAGGTCTGAATGATCATGGGCAGATCAAACTTATGTTTGCCTAATTGTTTTGTAAACAGTAGAACTCAGGGAGCCTTTTAACACACCTCAACTGAGGTGTCTAATCTGGCTCAGCATCTCGGTGAGGCAGAGTCACACATCACCATCAAAGAAGACACCACTGACTCTCTGGCAGCAATGCTGCATAAGAAGGGCAGAATTATTCACCCTCAGGGACCGTGATTGATTATCTGGAAAACAGGAGCTGCAGGAACAATTTGCAGTTTGTAGGATTCCCGGGAAACAAGGGTCATGGATGCTCGCGCTTTCCTCCACAATGTCATACCTATCCTGCTCGGGTCCTGAGATGATTTCAGTTGAAATTGAAGGACCCACTGGTTCATCGCTCCACCACTGAAACTGGGTGACAGACCCAGGCCCATAATGGAGAAATTCTTATAAGACCCAATCAATGAATGCATCCTAAGACTGGCAAGGGAAAGAGGCTCCTCAGCTGGCAGAGAAATACTATACAAGCTGTTCAAGGCTTCTCTCATGATGTCCCTATAAAAAAAGCATTTGCTAAGGTGAGAAATAAACTCTTTAATCTTGGGATACCATACAGCATGGGATATCCTGTCACCATCTGTACCATTTGCAGTAGTGTACCACATATGTTTGTCAGTCCAGCAGCAGCTGAGAACTACATCTGTAGGTCATGATCTGAAATAAAGACCTCCTAACCACCTTCGGCCCCTCCAGCCCTCAGCAGCTCTCAGCCTCATATATGCTAAAGCCCATGGACACAGTCCCACCTCACGACACTAGTGAGGAACATCCAGTAAATGTAGGGCTCTCCCATGCTTTTCCTCCTAGGGCAAACATGGCAGTCTATGAGCAGGGGTCACAAGAAGAAAAAATCAAGGGCCACCCAAAGGAAGACTCTTCACCTCTGAGAGAGAGAGAGAGAGAGAGAGAAAGAGAGAGAAGAGAGAGAGAAAGATCTTGCAACAGGAGCCACATCTGTGGGTCTCGGGTCTCCTCTGACAGCTCATCCCAAGTACTGGTAGAGAATCATTTCACAGCACTTCAGCATGCCTTGCTGACTCTGATTCCAGAACAACACTGCAAATGAGCTGTGCTCAGTGGTTTTATCCCATAATAAAAACTGAAATTGAAAACTGACTCTGACACCTACTCCATAAAACAACCAGGCCTCCATATGGACATTGTTGCAGATCTCAGAACTTTGATGTCCTTGGCCTCTGTGGCAGCCACCACACCATTTCTGGTAGGAGCTCCTCAAGGTTGGATGACCCACCGCAGTCTCATCTACTGCACCAGCCTGCTACCACACCCACTGGGTGAGCCATCTGTAACTTAGGAGCAGTGCAGGTACTGGGGTCTAAAAAGGAGGTGGGAATGCTGGGTGCAGTCTTAGGTTTCATGGCCAGATCATCATAACCTTACGCCAGATCTTGACTCAGAGGGACATAACTGTCCATGATGTACTGAATAACAAAACTATATGATATAAATAGAGTTTTATGGACTTTTTAGCAGCTCACATTTTAAAAGGACTTTATACTGTACTTGTTCATGTTTTAAAGTCCTTTTATGTGATATGTGAGGTCACTCTGCATAGTTCTGTCAAGTTGCATCCTTTTGTTATGTAATGTCTGGGGCAGGGCCCCCAGGCAACCCCGTTATCAAAATGACATCGGAAAATACCCAACCAGGTACACATAGCCAGCAGAACCTCAACTATTAATTGAAAGTCCAGGGAATAATCTTATACCAAATGCTTGGTTGTCTTGGCTTACAGTACCCTATCCTGATGTATGTCTGTTGGGGTTTTATCTCCCTTGGGCAGCTTCAGAGCTCCAAGGTATATCTCCTGACTGCATACATATTTTCCCTCCTAGGCTGTGGTTGGGGAACACAACAGGAACTCAAACAAGGCCTGGCCTAGTCCCTGTCATACAGACTGCTACCACACTGAAATGGTGGGGATGGTGGAGCCTCGTCTACCACTCGCAACCTATGGCTAGGGCCTTAAGAGAGATTTTTGATAGTAGCATGGTTGCTGCTCACAATTTGGCTGTCCTGCCTCATGTCTCATGGGGTACAACTGTAGTGTTCCACCAGGACCTGCTCATGGGTCCTCTGCCCTTTAAGCAGTGACATTAACTAGCTCCAAAGTTCAAACTCCATCTCAGCAGATAATGTTTGGCTGTATCTTTGTCCCTAATGTGTGACTTGCCCTTTTGGGAGCTTGGTGCAAGCACTGGGTGATTTCAGTGCAGACAATATCCCCATAATGCTTCTAGATAGCACATTAGATAGAGCAACGGTACTCCACTGAACCATTCAGAGTCAGGGTAGCCCTGCAAAGCATCATGGAGAAACATGCTCTCATGGGTGTTTTGCATTCATTTCATCCAAATGGGAGAGACCACTTTATTTTCCCCTGCTTATCACTCATACCATAGAAATGGCTACTGGCTACTATCCGCCCATGTGACAGGTCCTAAAAGAAGTCCATATAGGGGAAATCATTCTCTCTGACTGTGCTTCTGCATTGGTCTTGCTAGGGCTATCCCTGCCTCCACCCAAATCCACTTCTTGGCAGTTGAATCTGCTTCTACTACAAGATTCAAAGTTTGCAGAATGGGTAATCAATGAAGCAAAGGTGCTTTGATCTCAATGCTTTGCCTGAGGCCTCCACAGCATCTGTTTGGGAAGGTATGTCTCTTACCACAGGAAGCAACAGGAGGCAGAGGATCTAAAATCAGTGCCCTAAAATATCAGCTTAACTCCTGCTAATGAGAAAGACAGAACTAGCCCTCTTGCAACTTAAACATGTATACTGTGAAGGTAGAAAATAGCTGGGCAAACTTCTGGCATACTGTCTTAGAAGGGCAAGGTAGGAACATACCAGTATTGTGGGTCTTCCTCAGGGGAACCTTCTTACAAAGGCAGAAGATATAAATCTCAGCATGAGGGAGTGTGAAGCAACTGCATTCATCACCCTCCAACCAAAAAAAGAGGACATCAAGACATTCCTGCAATCTTTGCATCTACAAAACTTATCCCAGCTCAGGCCACTGTACTAGATGCTCCACTAATGGTGTCTGAATTAGTCTCTGTCAATCAGTTCATATGAAAATCTAAGTCCCTGGGAGATGCTGGCATGTCTATCAACTGATGCCAGAAACAGCTACCCTCACATGCAAGTTATGTTCTCCCAAGCATACACAGAGAGAATTCTCCTGCAGTCTTCAGGGGAGCGATTATTAATGTTTCCAAAATGGGAAGGACAGCTGCCATGCTCCGGCTCCCATCCCATATCATTGAATAATGTAGATTGTAATGTGCTGGCCAATACACTGGCAGTGAGGCAAGATGCATTGCTCCCATAAATTATCCATGAAGCACAGATGGGATCATTAAGAGGAGGGTGGGATCACATCACCTTGGCTCCTTATTTAAACATTATTAAAGCCTCAGAGGACTTCTACTACATCCACTGCAGTCTACATAGATTTAAAAAGGGTTTGTCTTGGTGGAGTGGATGTTTTTGTGAGTTCCTAACAACCTTTGGCATAGGGCTTCCTTCCTAAGAGGGATGAGGTCATTGTACTACAATCGCACTGCATGCATAACATCTAATGGTCTTCTATACTTTCCTCTACCACTGCAGAAGAGGACTAGACAGGGATGCCATCAATCTCACGTTATTCATGTTGTTCATTGAGCCACGTGCGTAGCCACATGCTCCTCCACTTAAACTCTAGGGGTAAAATAGGAAGCACTTTCTGTACCAACAGCCTATATGTTGATGATCATTTCAGAAACATAGACAATTTCATTTAATTTTGTTTTGTTGTTTGGTTATGCACTGGAATACAATTCCATATTACAATTCTGTTTATAGGTACGACCTGAGGTCAGATACAGAGGATACCTCAAAAAGGGTAATTGTGAGTGTGTGAGATAATAACTGGGCACAACTAGGCAGAGATCAGATGCATAAAAGGCACATAAATGTGTCTATCATTTTATTTAAACGCACAGCAAAAATATATACAGAAATAATGATAAGAAACGTTAGTCCAGCACAACAGCACAAAGAAATCTTCAGGACTCTACTTTCCTGAAGAGCTTGTGGCTTAGCTGCAGCCAGCATACCTGAGTGTAACACACCTCTTACACTCTCAACTCTGAATTATTGTGTGAATTTAACAGCGACAGTAGCAGGTTCTTCTCCTTTACTGTCAGTACACCAACTGACTCGACTGATCTAAACTCCCTAGTGGTGAGCCCTTTGTATAGCTCCTTGTGATTACATCTCATAATTGGGGAGTTTCCATAGGCCCACGACATCACAGGCTTCAAAACATACAAATAGGGGCAGTTTCAGGCCAGCCAGCCCTATAGAACACCTCGCACAATAAAGGCTCTCCACAGGTAATTACACCTTTATCAGCTTTGTAATATCCATTGTATTCCACAGGTGTCTCTGAGTTGGCTAGGAAAACAAGTTTAGTGGAGTGCTCCCTATCTTCTTTCTCCTGCCAGCTCAGGAGACCTGAGAAAGCTTATTTGCTGAAGCAGTTACGTTTTGTTGTTTAAACAAAGCAGAAAACTCCTTGTTTTTTCTCTGCAGCCCCTTGCTGCAGCATTATTAACCCTAAACACTCAAGTATCATCAGGGGCACCAGGGTCTTCTATGTTGCTTTGAGACCCTACTTATTTCACAGCATACTATTTTTTATAGCCAAACAACTTAAATCTTAGCCATCGAAACCTTTCATTTGGGCCTATTTTCCATGCTTGGCCCATTTTTATTCTATTTATGCAGCCCCACATTTATTTTTTGCAGCCCCAGTTACAACATCTCTGGGGCTGCTTATTTCTTCATAGCACATGCGTTATTAAAGGTATAGGACAATATGGGGCTTATTCATACTCATGCCCGTAGTGTCCATCAGCCAGCAATGTTCTTTCATATTGTCACTATGTGCGGCCGCCTGTATTTGCTCTGGAGCATGCCCTTGCTCTGAGGCATACCTTTCTATCGCGCTCCACACAAAGAGCACTTCCCTAGCCACACTCAGCGACAACCCAGACATAGAGCTTCTGCTCCAAAGGACTACATTCCTTGGTTGTACCTATGCATCGAGCCAGATCTAACACAGAAGCTGCAATCAGCAGTGGTGGCTCAGTATTTCAGCACCTCAGGAGCGAGCGCTACATTTAATAATTTATTCTGGGGCACCAGTCCATCATCCAACCCCTGAACACTCAAGTATCGTCAGGGGCACGGGGATCTTAAACAGAAACTGTGCCATGCACTTATTCAATATCTCCAGACTGAGATCACTTCAAAAGCGCTTCAGCCGCCTTTTACATCATCGATGAATATATTTAAGCAATAAGGCAATTTATAGGGTGTGTGTTATTGTGTAATATCATCACTGTGCCAGGCACACACTGACCAATCAGAATAGAGGAATTTTCCTTGCCATTGTATAATTATATTTTAACTCACAGCAGCATAAGGGGACAGCAAAGAGGGAATATTTAAGTTTGCCAGGTTACCACCTGGCAGAATATAAGAAGAGGCAGAATAACATAAAGAACAAATAAAGAGGAAAAGAAAATACGGGAGGGGACACATATACCTTTCTTTATATATCAAACAGAGGACAGACTGTTACAGTAATGAATAGGGACTATGATGATGATGACAATGATGGCAGAAAAAGACCAGTGGTCCACTCAGTTTGCCTGAGTTCTTTATAAGCCCTAGCACCTATTGTTCCTCCGGGTACTAACCTCCTTGACCACCCCTTCTCCATCTTGATTTCATCACCCTGAGCAGCCACTGTACCCTTCATTCTATCCCAGCCCTGCTTGAATTCACTGTTTTTGCACCCACCACCTCAGCTGTCAGACTGTTCCAAGGATCCACCCTTTCCATAAAGTAGTACTTTGTCACGTCCTCCCAGAGCCTCCCCTGTGATTTTCCACTCATGTCCATGAGACTGTGAGTTAGTGTTCAGGCTAAACAGTCCTCGCAGTTCACTTTGTTAATTCTTTAATGAACTTGAAGATCTCTATCATATCAACCCTTCTGGCCTTCAGTGAGTACATATTTCAGTGTCTTGAGACGTTCTTCTTGGGATCTGCCCTGCTGGTACTGAATAATTTGTGTTACTCTGCGCTGCACTGTCTCCAACCTATCCTTATCCTTTCTGAGGTAAGGACTCAGAACTGGGCACAATATTCCAAGTGAAGTCTCACGAGGATCTGTGGAGGGAAGTATTACCTCTTTCTTCTGCTCTCAGTACCCTCCTGATACATGCCAGCATCCTACTAGCCTTGCTATAGGCCTTATTGCACTGACTCAATTGTTTAAGTGAGTTTTGATAACTCCTAAATCCGTTCTTCAGCCATAGTGCTAAATCTCTCCCATTCATCCTGTACTCCATCTTTGGGTTCTTGTTCCCTAACGGCATTGTACTTCTTGGCACTGAATTTCAATTGTCAAACCCTTGAGCTCCTGTCTAGCTTTAGTAAGTCCCTATGCATTTCAGTTATTTCCTCTCAGTGTCAACCTCCCACATAGCTTAGTATCATCTGTGAAGAGTCACAACCTGCCCTGGATTTCCTCTCCAATGTTACTGATGAACATGTTGAAGAGGACTACACCCAGGAGTGATCCCGTAGAACACCAATTGTAACCGCCCTCTCTTCTGGTATAACCTTATTGACTGCAACCCTCTGCTACCTCCCATTTAGCCAGTTACCCACCCAGTTTACTAGGGTTTAGCTGTACCTAGGTCCTACATCTTCTTAAGCAGTTGTTTGTGAGGTACTGAGTCAAAAGCCTTGCAGAAGTCGAAGTACAGCAAATCCACAGCATGGCCCTATCTAATTTCTTCATCACCTAGTCGAAGAAAACTATTAGATTAGTCTGACAAGAACTTCTGCCATGAAATCATGCTGTTTACTATACTAGAGCCCATTGCTCTCCAGGTAGTCTACAGGTCCTCTTTGATTAGTTACTCCATCAGTTTCCTACGATAGAGGTTAGATTAACAGGTCTAGTTTCCTGGTTGCTCCTTGTCCCCTCCCTTGTAAAGTGGAACCACATCCACTGCCCTCCAATCCTTCAGAACTTCCCTGTCAATAGTGAGCTGTTGAATAGACCTTCCAGTGGTTCAGTCAATTCTGCTGCTAATTCCTTGAGTATCCTTGGTGCAACCCATCAGGTCCCAGAGCCTTGTCTATCTTAAGGGCAGCCAGCTCTTTCAAGACCTTCACTAGCAAATATTGGCTGACTCATTTCAGGATACCCTTAGTGTCTACTTTGATACCACTCTCCAGTAAGGACCACTGTCCGTCCTAGTGAAACCTGAGCAAAATTAGTTATTAAGGATGGTGGCCTTTGCCTATCTTCCTCTAGCACCCTACCTCCTCAACTAGTCTTATGATTCCCCACCTGTCTTCATTTTTTCAATAATATGTATGTGAAGAACTGTTTTTTTTCCATTCTTGACCCTTCTGCAATACAGCTTTGTGTCTGCCTTTGCTCTCTAACAGTACTTTGCCTCTGTTTTTCTGTACATAATCCTCCCATTCTATGTCCCTTCTTTTCTTGTATTTATTGAAGGCCTTCTTTGGCCTTCACCACTTCTCTGATTCTTGCTGAGAACCATAATTGTCTCTTAAACCTGTTTTTTTGTTACCATTTGTATGTGTGTACCATAGATGTCTCAAGAATGGCTTCTTAATTGTCCCTCATCTCTCTTCCACCTCACTTATGTCCTCCACCCCAACTTTCATTTCATTTTATTTTATTTAATTTCATTTATTGTTTATACTTGAAAGGCATGTGAGCAATATTGCCCATTTTCACAAGTGTCCAGTTACAAACTTTAGTACAATAAAAATGTTGGTGAACATTACATAGTCTGGAATAAGAGTGAAACGATATTGGTACAAAAACATGCTGGTAAACATTACATCGATCAGGAATACCTGTCATACAAGGGGACAGAACATAAAGGAAGGTACTGTTAAAGATAACATAACTAAATAATAATTTAAGGAATGCAGCAGAGTATGCCTGGTGAGAAGTGCAGGAAAATTGAAATGCAGTGGTTGGGGCTCAGAGCATGTGTCAGGGGTAGCTGCATTGGAGTTTGTCTAGGAAGTAGGATTTCAACTGTTTTTGAATGATGTAAGTGTGTTGCACAGGATCAAGGGCAAGGGAAGGTTGTTAAATAATTTGGCATATTTGTAGAGAGAGGAAGTTGCCCCTAGGTGTAAGACAGTGTAAAATCGAGAAAGCGTGGGTATTGGATTGCCTGGTGGTCCTGGTGTAAAGCGATTGAAGAGGGAGGAAATGCTGCTAGGCAAGGAACCCAGTTATATTTTAAAAGAAAAGTAAGAATTAGATGGCCAGCCAGTGCAGTGGTAGCACTACCACTTGTGATGCTGGCGATCCAGGTTCGAGAACGTGCCTTGGTCATCAGAGGGCGGCTGGGGAGGACACCTGAACATCTGAGGGACTGCTCATCTCCTCCGGGATGGGGGAGACATGACTTCGGTGCATGTCTGGCCTCTGGCAGTGGATGCAGGTGCAGCAAGCTCCGAGTCCTGTTTGGGGGCGTGATAGGCGTTGGCATATGCCTTGACATTATAGCACATGTCACGCCCCAGGGGGGGTGTACCAGGAAAAGCTCAGCCCCGCACAACAACCGATTAGAAGGTCTGAATATTGGCCCTCACCCACCGGGTGCCATGACTCAGGAGGGACCCCAGTGAGATTTAAGGTACAAGGGGCTGGGGCCCACTTCATCCCACCTGGGGTACAGCCAAGGCTCTGTCGAGAGGGTCCTCCAGGGCATGGTGTCTGGACAGGGAGTCAGGATGGGCCAGTTTGCAGCCTTGTACAGATAACAGTGGTGTGTCCTAAGAAGGAAGCTCATGATGAATCAAATTATGCTGTGATATGTGGTCTTTAATATACCTAGATTCTTCTGTGAGATGGAAGTTGATTAAATAAGGAGCCATAGTCTATAATAGGAAGCAGGAAACTGTTGGTGAGCAAGGCCCTAGTTTCAGGTATGAGGACATGTTTTAGTTGATGTAGGATGCCAAGTCTTTGGTGAATTTGTTTACTTAGTTGATGTGTGTGTGTGTGTAGCTCAAAGTTCAGGTGACTGTCTAGGTGAATCTCCAGGTATTTGAAGGTGGTGACTCTCGACTGGGTTGGCGTCATTGAGTAAAATTTAAATTTAGGCGCTTCCTAGAGTCTGAGAATATCATGACCTTGGTTTTCTTGGAGTTGAAGAGAAGGCCCAGGAGAAGAACCAGGAATGTAGTTTATAGAAGTCTTGTTGCAATTTGTTTTAATGAGGGGGTTCTTATCCTTATAAAAAGGGCTGTGTCATCTACGCAGAGGATGAGCTTGGTGGATTAACAGATACTGGGAGGGTTAACTACAAGAGAGAATAGAAAAGGTCCAAGGATGGAAACCTAGGAAACTCCATATTTGATGTGATGAATTTTAGAGTATTGGCCTACTATTGTAGTCCTGTGCCTCCGATTGCTAATTATTAAATCATTTTATTACTTCAGCAGAGTAATTTTGGCCAGCTAAGGTGTGGAGAATTTTATGATCACAAGGTTGAAGGCCTTTGTTAGGTTTTACAAACACTGACTTATCCCTGACCAGGTCACTCAGCATATTGAAGTCTGCCCTTCTAAAGTCAGGACTTCAGTTCTAGATTGTGATTAGCTGGACCAAGGGTCAATTCAAGCCAACTGATTAATGGTCGCTGTTCCCCAGCAGTTCCCCCATTCCTACAGCTCCTGCCATCTCTGAATTGGTGAGCACCACATCAAGGATCGCTGTCTGCCTGGTGGATCCCTTAACTAGCTGTACCAATAGACAGTCTTGGAAAGCATCCAGCAATGCCTGATGTCTGGTGCTCTTGGCCACCAGAACATCCCAAATGATGTCCGTCAGGTTCAGGTCGCCTCCACCACTACTTCCCTTTTGCTACTTCTCTTTAAGTTCTTCCTTGAGCTAGTGTCTGTCCCTTTCCTCACCTTGCCCTGAGAGCTATAGATCACACAAGTGTACTTTTCTGCCTGAGGCTGCTGTGAGTTGCACCCATATTGACTCAGCCTCCTCACTTCTACTCCAATGCGCCCATCTTCTACCACCTTGATGTCCTCCTTGACAAAATGGGCAACCTTCCTTCCAATCATTGTGCAAAGTCCTCATTTCCATGATGGCCACAGGGCCCACCTCAGTGTCTGCCATCAGCACCTGGAGCTTGCTGAGTTTGTTACATAGGCTTCTAGTGTTAAGGCATACCCTGTCCATCTATCTCCTGATCCCACTTTGCTACTGGCCTTTTGATTTCCTTGTCTTCTTTCACCTTTTTGCTGCTTTCAGCCTTTGCTTTCCCCCATTGCCCCTTTCTTTGGTCCATGAGCACTACAGCTCTCTTTGTACCATTATTTTGCTACAATCAGGGAATACTATCTAGGAGCCCTTCTGCTCACCATCCAATTTCACAATCCACCATCCAGGTCATACCTGAAAATGGGCAGCCACGCTGACTAGTGTGCCTAACTGGTCAACAAAAATAAATAAATAAACTTAGTCTTCTAGACCCAGACTCCACTGTAGACAGTTTAAATGACTGATATAGATGTAAAACTTCTGCCTGAGCACACTGGCTCTCTCCCCTCATCAGGTGAAGTCCATCACCCTTGAAGAACTCCTGTTCCAGAAGTCCCCCAACCCCTACAAAGTGATACCCATTTCCTGACACTAACCCTTTAGCCAGCTGTTAAACTCCCTATGACATTACTCCTAATTTTATCCTGCTTCCTCCTGCCCCACACAGGAGGACTTCCAAAAAGGCCAGGGAGGCTGACTGTGCTGCCAGTCTGTCTCCCACTTCTAGATGTTCTACTTCACCATCTCCATCAACTGATTTCGCCAGATCTCTGATACCCTGGTTTACTAGCACCCCATCTCCCCCTGCTCTCTCTCCACCATCCTCCCTATCCTAACTCCCAGATGGCTGATGCCCCAGGCAGGCATCAAGACATCCCCCATCTGACCCCTCACCATCCTTTTCTACCCCTTAATCATTGAGTTCCCGACCACTAGGACTTTCCTGGCAGCCTTGCACTCCTTGGGTGCCATCCTGTTGTTTTGCCCTTCCTCCAACTGACCTTGAATCTCTTCTAGCAGAGTCAGGTGCCTGAACCTTCTCTGGGGTTGTGAAGCAATTCACCATATGGATGGTACTGACCTGGACAACCTCCTTGTGGCTACCTCTTCCTTCTCCTGTTCCCCGCCACTCTCCATCCCCCTGGACCACTGGGTCACTGGGGAGTGGGATGTGGAGGAGAGCTCCTACAGAGCTGAGTGCTTAGCTGAGAGATATTTCTACCCTTGCTGTCACCAACTAAGCGTAGAGCTCTGCTATGGAACTGCAGATGGGCAGTGCCCTTCTCTAGAGGACATCCCTAGAGAAGAGTGCCCCACAGTCTCCACAACAGCACTTCCTCTGAATCCCATCCTAAAAGGATCTGTATTACAGGCAAAACTCGGTTTCAAAATGTAATGCTCACCCAGAATGAGTGTAGCTACACCAGTCAGTTTCTGAACAGTAAACAGGAATGTAAACTACCCTAGTGTGCTCAGCCAGATGTCTTGCTTACCTTGCTTTCCAACTCAAGGAGGTCAGTACCTGAGCAAATAACTCTCTTCTCAAGGTTTGCAGGACTGTAGGCATGAAAGTAAATTTATTTATTTTACAAATTATAGTGAAAAGAAAAGATAATGTGACCTACTGGGAATTGAACCTAGGCCACTGGAATATTATCTCAGTGCTCATTGGAATTTAACCCTCGCCCCTGGAATACCATCCTGATGGTTAGAGAACTGAGACAATATTCTGGGGCCTGGGTTTAATTCCAGTAGGTCACACATATTTTTATTTCTCATTTTGATTTGTAATTTAATTTCTAAGCCATGGCTAATACTGCACCAAAAACATCTAACTGTAGTCATTATTTATTTACCTATTGGTTTGAATTTTGGTGATTGGGAGGACACACTGAGCCAAGGCTTGTTTCAAGTGTAACCTGGGGGCGAGAGAACAAAGGGACATAATAACAATGGAAGAGCAGTGAGGTACAATAATGCAATGCATAACAACACAAATCAGGAAAACACTACAGGTATTAAAAGGTACAGTTTAGGAGATGCTATACCGCAAGGTAGCCCTAGTTCAAAATCAGTTTATATACATTAGAAAGGGTAGGTCAAAACAATGGACTGTACATAGGAAGCAAGGCAAAATTACAAAGTTATAGTAATACCAAAATGTGAGTAATGACACAAAGAGGCGGAAGGCATAAGAATGATAAGTAATAGGTGGAGGCTACAGGCAAGAGTGGGGGGGAAAGATTAGCAGAAAGGAGTTAAGAGATGAGTAAGAAGCGGAGGTGAAGGAGATGGGAAGCTTGTTCCAAACCACTGGGAGTTAAGAGTTAGAAGGCTAATTGCCCAGAAGTTCAGCAGGCAGGAACAGGGCTAGGATCAGAGGAGCGGGGAAAAAGGCAAGGGGGATAATAGATGGCTGAGGTAAGGTGGAAGAGAGGAAACCAGAATTTGGACAGCAAAGTGACACAGTAAGGCAGGTGATGGGAATCCAAAGATGGCAAAGAAAGGGATTGGTAGAGGAGACAGTGATGACTAAGTGAGTGAAGGGGAGCTGGAAGCAAAGCAGCTGAAAGAGTAGAAGAGAGGATCCAGACGGACTTGATAGGTTTTGGGAGCTGCAACTGTGAGACCCCATTCGCACAGTCAAATATAGGCAAGATAATTTTTAGAACAAATTACCAGTGGATTGAGGGTGTGAGTCAATCTTATTACAGTAAGGGGCTCTGGATTTAGGATGTAACTCTTAAGAATGGCTTTGATCTGAAAAGAAAAGTCAAGGTTCTGATTGAGCCATACACCAAGGTACATAAAGGAAGGAACATCCTGTGAAGGGAAACCTTCCAGAGTGGTGAAAGAGGGTAAGAGGAAAGCTTAGCTAGCTTTTTGTTTAGTACCAAAATAAATCAAGACCTTTTTTAGCATTAAGCAGAAGCCACTCTTGAGAAGAAACAGTACTGGACATTATCAAAGTCCTGTTGAAGCCAAGAATGTTCCATGACATTGTGACCAATAGCATAAAGAACTGTGTCATCAGCACACATGTGTATGTCGAATTGACACAGATGGAAGGAAGGTCATTAAGAAAGAGTGAGAAAAGAATAGGAACAAGAATGGAGTCTTTAAATAAATAAATAAAATACATGCATACATAACTAAATAAATAACTAAATGGAATTGTAAATAGAAGTAAAACTCAAGTCCTCCCTCCCAACGAGGGACTCTGGCCAAAATGCTACATTGCAGAATTAGAATAAGCATGCCCCAATAAAGCTCATACCAAATATTAGGTTTCTATGTTAATTCATTTAAAGTTATGAGCTATTTTGTAACCCTGATTTCACTACCTGTTCAAAAAGCCAGTTTCAGTGAAGAGCTGCTGCTGATGTCATCTCCTGAAATCACAGGCTAGTCCTCCTGTCAGCAAATGTATAGGACCTGTTTCTCTAATGGTTAAAGATAATTGTGCAATGGTTTTCACAAGTAAAACAGGAAGCACCATTCTAAAAACATTGCTATAAAATCTATGTGTCTCAGGTTTTGTAACAAAGTTAACAAATATGTATTTTAATGTTTTTGTGTGGTTCATTTCTCCAGAGTTGCAGGATGCTGAGTCAGCATGCCTCCTGGCTGCTGATACCATATTGGTGTTGCTCTACAGTGCATGTTAGGAAGTTATATTGCTACAAGTGTAATATTGGTAAATTCACTGCTGTTTGTCAATGTTTGCTTTACAATAAGTTTTAATAGGGCCTTATACTGTATGTGTTAATTCCTACTAGGTGTGAAAGTGTTAGTCCTGGTAAAAATTCATTGTAATGTGACGTACAACACAGATGAGCCTGAATGCAGGTCAAGTAACAGCCTGACAGGGAGAAAACAGAAATGAGCTCTACTCAACTGAGTATCCCATTCATTCATACTTTAATGATGAATAAAATAGTGATTGATTGATTGATTGACTGCACATTGAGCAGACTACTGCATAGAAACTCAAAGTAAGGTTTCAAAACAGAATTACTTCTCCCACCCCCATTTACAGGGTGATGGAATAATTGTTTTAAAGGCCATCCTGAGAAATCACCTCAATTGAATGACGTGAATGATCACAGCCTTTCACCACATCAGGGATATCCAGTCTACAAATCTCATAGCAGTGTGCTATGACTTATCACCCAGCAACCCTGGAGAAAAGGACTGCAAAAAAAAACACCAAAACAAACAAAAAATACAAATTTGCACCTTTGTTACAAAACCTGAAACACATAGTTTTTAAAGCAGTGTTTATTGAATGGTCCTGCTTGTTTTACTGGTGAAAACCATTACATGTAATCTTTAAACTTTGGAGAAACAAGTCCTATAAGCTTGCTTACAGGGACGACTAACTAAACTGTGAATTCAGGAGATGACATCAGCAGCAGCTCTTCAGTGAACCTGGCCCTTTGACTAGGCAGTGAATTTAGGGTTGTAAAATGATTTGTAACTTTTAACCAAAGTAACTTTGAGATCTCAATTTTGGCATGATGCTGATTGGGGCTATGTTGATCCATATTCTGAATTTATTAATGCTAGTAATTTTTACCATAGTCCCTCTTAACACTTGTTACCCAAAGACTTTTATGCAGGCAGGTCAACAGTGCATTCCTTCAGGAACTACATACTTAGGAATAAAGGTAGTCATGGATTTGAAACACATTCCTTAGCTTAATTGGACCCCCTACTAAAGGATCTGTAGGACAAATGCAGTAGATGGCTCGTCCTAAACTAAGGTGGGTGGATATCCAATCTAATAAAATAATCCTGTCAGATATCCAGCATTTTCTGCAGATTCTGCTCCAGTCAGATAGTTTCCCTTTAAGCCATCAGATTAATTAAATTACTTGAGCACCTGTTAATAGTCTAAATAAATGGTGCCAGAGTGTGAGTGAGTGTGGTGAAATGAGGGAGAGAGAGAAGGAGAGAGATACACACTGTGATTAGAATGCTGTTCCTGTGTTGCTGCAGTGTCAGAGACCATTGAGAGTTAAAAGAAATTCACCGACAAGCAGGGCAGAGTTTCTGAGACTGCTGAGCAGGGCGAGTTCTGAATTTCTGAGGCTTATAATGTCAAACAAAAGTCTGGTATGGAAATATTTTACTGTGGACACAGAAACAGAGTCCAAAGCTAAATGTTGTCTTTGCCTTACATCAACATTTATAAGTCGAGGTTTTTCAGTGAAAAGTTTTGGCACTTCAGGTTTGCTTAATCACTTAAGAAACAAACATAAGATTGAATACTTAGAGTTACAAACCGAAAAGGCATAAATTGAATTGGAAAGGCAAGCAGAGTCCTTGTGTGAGCCACCAGCAAAAACTTAAGAGGGAGTTTCAAACTATAGAAACCTGCATAGCTCACAAACACCCCTTCCCAGTGACCACCTGTGAGCAGTTGAAATAATTAGTGCAGTGGCAGAGATGATTGCTCTAGATGAGCAGACATTTTCCATCTTTGAAAATGTGGGCTTCAAAAGTTGTTAGTAGTGCTGGAGCACAGATATTTTTGTCTTCACAGGATACTTTTCAAAAGTAATAATCCTGAAATCTACAATAAATTAAGGGCAAAGATGCAGGTAAAATTATCCAGTGTTACCTCTTTTGGCTTTACAACTAACACCTGGACCACGCAGTGTTCTACAATATCATACTTGCCTGTAACAGCACACTGGATTGATGACTGCTTTAATAGGCATTCAGCCCTACTATATCTAAAGCCCTCTCTGACAAGCACACCAGGGAAAATCTCTCTAAAGAGTTCTTGCATGTACTTGACACCCGGGGAACTGTGGCCACAAAAGGCACCTGGTAATTAGAGATAATGGCCCCAACATTGCTAAAGTCATGAAACTTAGTGTTGTGGCCAGTGCTGGATATGTTGCTCATGCCCTGCAGTTGATAATACAAGATTACAATCTTAAGCAGCACTCTGTTGAAGAATTACTTGCCACAGTGCAGACGATGGTAGCCCATTTTAAACACTGCATCAGCCACAGCAAAGATGACTGAGCTGCAAAATACTTAAGGTGCCACTGCACCATTTAATCCAAGATGTGCCAACAAGGTGGAACAATACATTTTACGTTAGAGTGGCTTTTAGAGCAGCATCGGGCCAGATATTCAAAGCATTGGCGTGTGTGCAAACCTTTTGCGTGGGATTAGCGTGGGTCTGCCATATTCAAAAGGCCAAATAGCATGCGCACTGTATTAGCACCGGGCAAACCATAATTATATGCAAGGGCAAAGTGAACATGAATACAGGCACTAAGAGATATTCAGTGACTAGCGCGACCCTTAGCGTGGTACAAGTTACCGCCCAGGAAAAGCTGGTCTTAACCCTTGGGCAAACAGCTTTGCACAACATTGGTGCTTTTGTGCGTGTTAGCACACAATTAGCGTGGCTTGTGTGACCCTAACATATGATCATGACACTTAGAAATTGCCAGACATGAGGACACATGCTACTCACTGATGGCACCACCATGATACCAACAGCTGCCACCAGTCCCAGCCAAGCACAGACAGTAAGGGGTGATTTGACCCACAGGGACATCATGGTAGTGTGGCCATACAGCACGCACCTGCAGACCATATGCCTGTGGTGACCAACAGATGCCAGCACACACATGCAGCACTGTGGGCATGGTGGTAATTGAGGGAGGGTGTACGGTGGCCAGACCTCACCACAGCCCAGGTATGGCCACATGGCTGGGACACATCATGCAGTGCACATGGGCCAGTAGTGGAATACCCCACCACCTGTGTGCCTGTCAGATCTTACATGCCGTCCTCCAGCCACATACCGCACAACTATACAGATGCCACAGCACACACAGCCAACCATGTATATGTCACTGTGAGCATCCCATGCCAGAGGTGCATCATCTGTGGAGCACACAACAGTGAAACATTACTGTCCACTGTCAGTAATCACCTGCAAGCTGGGCCTGTCACTGTGTACAGTGCAGTGGTCATCACTGCCCTACATACCATAGGCATTGCTGTGTCCCTCACTACCAGCCCCTGCTACTGTAGTGTCTACTGTGCACTGTAGCCTGTCCTACAGTGTGATGGTTGCATGCAGCACCACCACCGCCTGTGCCTATGCTGTGTTGTCCCCTAGGGCACACAGTGCTATGCTGTGCTGCATACATGTAGCCTGCAGCAACCATCATGCACTGTCAGACTGACCTACATGTGGAGCTGCGGCCAGACTTGGCCAGCCTCTGTACTTCCAGACTGACCTACAGGTGGAGCTGTGGAGCCCTGCAGTAACGCTGGGCAAACTGCATGCAAATCAAGGAATAATAAAATGCTAATATGGCTGTTTTCCCAGGGACTACCTAGTAGGCTCATTTGCATGTCACTTTTGAATATGGCAAATCTTAGTTCCAGGCAAATGTGTTTGCACCAGGCAAACAGCTTAGCTCCACTCAAGTTAGCGCGGCTACCAGTTTGGGAATATTATACAGTTCTGATTGCTGTTCTTTCACATCTGCTGCTGCCTGCAGTTGTACAGGGTCCATGCATTCACTGGCCACACATTGGCCACATAGTTCATCTCTACCTGCCCTCATGTTGCTTGCTTTGTGCTCCGGCTAAGTTTGCCCGCCAGGCAGTGTTAACTTAGCCCAGGGACAAAGTTTTGAATATCTGGCCCACAGAGTCTTAACAGTTTATGCTGCTGAGTGTGAGACCTGTACTTTCAGCTCCTTGCAGTGGTCCTTAGCAGAAAATGTTTGTACAATCCTAAGACTGTTCGAAAATGGAACAAGGAGACTGAGCTCTGACAGCGCCTGTATTTCGATGTTATCCCAACAGCTACTGTCCTCTATTACAGCACTGAAAGCATAAAGGTGCCTGAGCTACTTACCATAAAAAAACACTATGCTGGTACCTATGCACAACCATTTGCTGCACTATAAATCTACTAAGGAGGTTGTTGTTGCAACTGTTTTAGGTGCCAGATATAAAATTCAATTTTTAGAAGTGAATGTGGTAGAAGTTTTGCATGAGCTGTGCTGAAACAGCTTGTAGAGAAGCTGTCTGATGACCAGCTATCATCCACGAAACCACCACTGGACAACCCTGCAATTGAGGCTGATGATCCATGGGAGATGTTCTCAAAATAACACGCTACCTGAAGATTGTAAGTTATCTCTGTATCTCTCACCGGACAATGCAAATATACTATTATTCATTAAGCAGAACTTAACTTCTAATGATTCCTATTGCTCTGCTCTGCCTGATTTTAAAACAAACAGTAATGATTTCATTAAGTAAGATATAAAATAAAAACAATTACAGCATTCACTGTGTAGTGTGTAGTGATGTAATGTACTCACTCAGTGGGAGGTGACTCATGGGAGTGTGGGTGGTGGTTACTCTGGTGACCATGGGCGCTTGAAGGAATCATCTTTATGGAGCCGTCATGGACCTGGTGGGGACCAAATGTTTCAGGTCCGAGGGGAGGAGGTAATAATAGCAAGGGACTGAGTGGAGCCCTGTGATTGGCTCCAACTGCTCCTCCACGTCACCATGATGTGCAGCATATGGCAGGAGCGTGGAAACATACACTGCTTCTTCAGTCTCAGACAGGCTCTGTGGACAGGACAAATTGGAGGCAGGAGGTGCATGCACAACAAGTGGGCAGAATAATTTTTTGTGTGTGTGTGTGCGGCAGCTGAGAGATCGTGAGGCCCCTAACTTCTTTGTGTGCCGATTCCGACTACGCAGTTCCCAACTTCAACTTGCCTTGCCTTGCCACCACCAGTGACTGAGTTCAACGTTCTGACTTCTGAGTTGCCACTTACTTTAGAAATCACTCAGACAGGTGGTGGCAGGCCCCGGTAGATCAACGCATGAATAGTGAGGCGGAGCGATTGGCGACTAGGCGAAAGAAAATAAATATGGTGTACAGCACACTCACAGAACGGAGTGGAGATGAGGAGAAGGCGAAGGAATTACTAATTACGGAAGCTGGAGCAACTTAGGTATGTGATGCTGCCAAGCTGCTGCTTCTTTTGTATTTTTTCCCTTTTAACATGATGAAGGTGAAGGCCAAGGGTAAGGGCTGCGCTGTATGTAGCAGTCAGTCATGCTGAGGCTGTTTAAATGGTGTGTCTTGACTTTTAGACTGTTTTGTTTTGTCTACTGGCCTTGCGTGTGGCGGGGTTGGCGGGGGGGTGGCGTGGGGCCTCCCGCAGCCACAGGGTTGTGGGTGCCTAACGCCGGCCATGCATGGAGGGGTAACTCAGGTATGATCTGTGATGTGTATGTGGGAGGGGGGGACTAAATTCACTCAACTCTGACCTGTTGGGACAAAGTTTGTGCAGGCTTGTGGCACGCTACTATATCTAACCTGACAAATATCCTATTATGATCTGATATTGATCAGCCACTATCCAGATTCGATATCCTACTGTGAATAGTGATCCATCCACCCCAATCCTAAACCTTTCATCAGCATCGTAAACTAGAAGCTGTATAAATGATCCCCTCAGCAAAGTTTATTTTCTGTCTAAGCTACTGTATCTCCTTCTTGCCACATAACACTTGGTTCCAAAAGATTGACAAATTATTTGGTTCCTTTCCATGGGAAGGACACCCACCTTGCTACAGTAAAAGTAAGATGAAAGCATAGTGGAAAAAGTGTGGACTCCCATAGTTAAAAGCGTACCACATTGCTTTTGTGGGGGCACAAACTCTAAAATGGTTCTAGAAAGGTCACAGAGCACTTACCTCAGTGATTATTTATGAAGGTGAGTGCAGTGGAGTTGTTCTGTCCTGGTATTTACCAATTCAACTCACTCCCAGCTCAGCTTAAGAAACATGCCATCATCTTGGTATACCTAGGATGCTGGAAAGAGCCTGGAAAACTCACTAAACACAACCTATGCACAATCAGTTTTGCTCCTGTATGGGAACATGACAAACTCACTGGTAAATCATTTACTTGGTCAGGGTGGAGAGGAAAAGGAATTACTGAAGTTCTGGATTTATTCATGCTAAATACAACCACCCTGCATTAATTTGACCAGCTTGTGAAAGTTCTGGAAATCTGCAGTGCACCTGTAACCCTTACTTATGGCCAGGGCCCCATGTTTCTGTGATTCTGTCATTGCAGCAGTGGCGCAGAAATCAGGGCTGACCACATGAATCGAGTGCTTGCCACAGAAATCAGGAAAACCAGCCACACAGCTGCAGAAATGCTAGCTGTGCTATGCAATCACACAAGACAAGGGCATAGCTACTGATATGTTAAATATGCCATGACATACATGCACTTTAGAAGAGGCAGCAAACTGATGCCATCCACTACAAAGCCGAAAAGCTAGTGGCTGCATGGCATCTTGACTCATGCTGAATCTTGTTACATAACTCCGTCCAACCAGTATTGGGGGTGGGGTGGGGAACTGAGCAAGAGTAGCAGAGCTTGATTAGGTCCATGGCAGTTATGATTTGCTGCTGTGTAGGTGTGGCTAGCTCAGCCATGTTATTTTTCATTGTAAGGCAGCTCATGGTGCATGCTGAATCCTTGAAAGATGAATTTGGAAGGAAGAACCTGAAGGTGATCTGTAGTCAAAAGTGAGAAGATTCAGTGGTGCCTGTGGAGGTGGAATCAATCTCAGTGTCGTGACGGGTATCAGAGGAGGAGCTGATAGCAGAAACATAGGGCTGGTGGCAGACTGAGAGAGGACTCAGTCCCCACTGGTGGACATCGATCACAGTTTTGATTTGTGGGCCACAGTTCTGTACCTGCAAGTGGACCAGTAATTTCTTGGCAGATTTTAACCTGCAGCCCTAAGTGGTGGCATCAAGCTCAATTCTAAAGGAGGGTCAAGTTGTCCAGCTGCAGCAGAGTTGGGGACCAGGGTATACTAGAACTGGAGCAAGCAGGTATGGAAAAAATTGGAATGGAGAGTTTGATTGCTGCTATACATAAATGAAATGAGGGTCACTGACTGAAGAACACCACAGCCCCCTGAGTTGCGAGCAGAAGAGAACATGCTAACCAAGATTACTCCAGCTTAATAAGAATGACTTGCTTGCAATTTTTAGTGTGTTCCCCAGAAAAATCATCAGTCAATAAATCCTACAGACACTGCAAGGTACACCCTTCTTCACTGTTATAGGAAGACAACCCTACAATACATATTTGCACACTGCACTCAACATGTTTGTTGCAAGGCAGCTGGGGTACTCTAGTTTAAAAAAATAGTTGAAAATAATGTTGATCAAAATCAGAAAAAAATGGCTTTCAGGTTGGAGTCTCTTTTATATCTGCTAACTGTAAATATAAACCAGAAGAAATCCAAGCTGGTTTTGGCTTCTGTATAGTTTTAGTTATGTGTGTATGTCCTGCTGTGATTATAACCTAGGAGAACAGCAAAGGCCACCAATTTCCAGAAGAACAGATGAGCCTTCAAATTCGGGGGAGGAAAATTCATTAACTGGTGCCCATGGCTGTCCCAGGTTTTGGTTATTGCAGTTTAATATTTGTGATAAGAAGACTACATACTGTTAAATGGCCTGCTGTTCCACTTTCAGTGTAGCAGAATGGTTGCATGAAGGCAGTCAAAGGGTTAACAAAGACTTAATCCTTTGAAGGTATGCTGTTTAGCCACAATTTATCTGCCGCAGAATGGTCTCAGAACCAGCAGTTGTTCTGCCGCAGAATGTGGAGGTCCTGCCGCAGAATGTAGGTCCACTTTACCACAGTAAATGCGGGCCTTGCTTATGGTACAGCACAACAAGTCAATAAGTGGTCCTTATCTGCCAACAAATTCTCTGTTTCTATGCCCTTTAGCTTTGCCCACTGTTCCTCCACCCCACCCAGATCCTCCCCCTCCTGCTTGATCATCCCTGAGGCAGTCACCCGTCTTATAAAATCTGCCCTCCTGAAGTCCAGGACCCTCACCCATGTGTGGTTCGATCCTGCAGATGTCCTTATATTGAACCACACTGTATGGTGATCACTAGACCCCAGGTGGCCTTGATGTCTGCAGCTCTGTCCCTATTAGTGAGTATAAGGTCCTGTACTGTCACATCACAGGTGGGTTCACTGACTAGTTGCCTGAGGATTGCCCTTTGCAAGGAGTTCAGGATATTCTGGTTTAGCTGAAGCTGCAGCTTGATGCTCCAATCTACATGCAACAGACTGAAATCCCCTAGCAGCAGCACCTCCTGCTTTCTGCTATCTTGTCAGTGGCTTCCATCTGTACCTTATCTAACTCCTCCTCCTGTGCTGGAGGTCTGTAGATCATGGCAGTGTGAGTAGTAGCTCCATTCCCCATCTCCAGAGTGACCCACAGTTCCTCTGCCTCCCCTGTATTTCCATCGCTTGTATGCTTTCCTCACATGAAGCACCACACCCGTCTTTTCCTTCCCACCTTGTCCTTCCTGAATGAGTATAGCCTGGTATAGCCATGTCCTAGTCATGGTTTTCAGTGTACCATGGCTTGATAATAACCACAGTATCCAGGTTGGCCTCTGCCATGATACCTCTAGGTTCAGAATCTTACTTCTTATATTTTTACATTCACGCACCTGGACTTCCAAATTTTGTTTCACTGTTCTTTTACCCCTTTTTCTTTTATGGTCTCCTTTCTCCTCTATTTTTAATGCTCCTGTTTCCATCCCCTTCATTTCTATCACCATTTTTCATTAATTTGCACCCTGAGGTTGTTCCTTTCCCCTAGGGTTCTCCTGCTTTCTACTTCAGGCTGTGGGGGCAGTTTCCTGATTCCTTCTGCCAGCCCTGAAGCTAGTTTAAATGTTCATGAAAGTAACATTTTAAACTATCAACTGAGGACTGGTTCCCATCCCAGATGGATGCTGGCCATCATCCCTGTATAAGCCCTTATCCATCTAGGTGGATCCTCAGTCTCCAATGTAGCCAAACCAATCCTCTCTGCACCATTTCTTTAACTATGAGTTGAAGCTCCAGGTGCAGAGGTCCCTGTCCTTCCCCTGTCATGGACAGGCAACAACTTAGTGAAAGCCACTAAACACACTGTTTAAGACCCTCCCGAGTTCCCTAAATGCACCCTGCTCTATCCCAGCCCTGTCCCTAACAAGGTCATTGGTTCCCAGGTGGACAATGACATCCAACTCTCCCTTCCATCCTATTTTTCTGGCAATCCCAGGATCTGCTTCCATCACTCCAGGCTGTGGCACTACATAGGCACCTGACTTCTCTGCCCCCTTCCTATTCCCAGACATATCCCTCACAATTGTGTCCCCATTAGAAGTTGCTTCCTCCTCCTTTGGGGCCCCTACCATCCTCCTTGGTGTCTTCACTATGGAGGACTCCTGACATCCTCCTGGCCACTATCATAGGTGCCTCCTGCCGGCAACCCTACCCTGCCAGAGCAGCATAGAAATTTTGTAGTGGTGCTGGTTGAGGAAAGGGCCTCTGACTCAACACTCCCACCCTTCAAGAGCCCTCCAGAGTCCAGTTGTTCCTCCTCCTTGGCATCCTCTGCGGTACGGCGGCAGACTTGGTGGCCCTGGGGAGGAGGTCTATGAATCCTAGCCAACTCAGCCTGGAGTCCAGCAACCTTCTCCTTCAACACAGAGAGGTGTGTGCAGATGGGGCATGCGACTTTATTTTTCCAAAAGATGATGTGTAAGTGTCGATCTTGATCTGTCATAATGCAATGATGTATTCCATTGTCTACTTGAATTCTCCATGCACAGTGCTAATTTGTTAACTAGTTATTTTGTTAAAGGTTTGTTGCCCAACACATTCTGTAATCCTACTCTGCTTACCTTTTAATTAAAATTCAATAAAATCTTTTAATCACAAAATACAATTGCATTTTATTGTATTGTAAACAGTTATAGTGAACTCATGTAAGGTTGCTTTTTGCAAAGTTTTCCTAATGTCTCTGTCTTTCTCTAGCAGTGTTGGATGCAAGATTTTACAATGGGGTGCTGGGGTAGTGTGCATACCAGATATGCAATTTTAAAATTTATTTAATCCTTTATATTGTCTGCTATTACCTTTTCATTACATTTTGACAGAAAATGCAAATTTAATCTCTAGTTTTGAATGTATATTTTCTTACAATCAGTATATTAGACTTTTCAACAAAAGAGAATGTAGCAGCAAGGCAATTTACAATGGGGGTGGACCGTCCCATTCTCTCCCCTAGCTCTACCCCTGTTCTATAGTGAATGCTGTGAGCTACACATTAGATAAAATTAATCACAAAAACTATGTTAATGCACAAGTTAGGGATTCTTCTTAAAGCCACAAAAGTAAAGAAATTCAGTGCTAAGGTTTTTGAACCTTACTTCTACCCATACCCATGCACCACCCCTGGAATCTAATCAAACTGAATTCCAAAGCACAATCCAGATTTCAAGCATATGTTTTAACATTATAAATAAATAACACAGTATAAGGAATACATTGTGCCAGACCTGTAGCGAACTTCGGAGAGTCCTTCAAGGCCATCATATACATCGCACAGAACTGTAGCGGGATCTTGTGAGTGGCTTTATGAGCCACTTGGGAATCAGCTGCATCATCACACACACTGTGCCAGACCAACAGAGGCTACTCATGAAGCTACTACATGTTGACAAACATGGCCTACAAAGTCATCATGATTTTCTCATTTTGAGACTTGTACCTGCACGTCAAGAGATATACATCAGCGCCATGTAATTCGTGTAAGCTATTCTTACTGAAATGCTGTGGAGCAGCATTTAGACAGCATGGCCCTGGAGCACTGGAGGGATGCTCCTTCAAGTTCCAGCATTTTAAGGAGGGTTTCATCGGGAGGGTGGTGGTCAAGATGGGGTGATGGCGCCACAAAGATCGCGGATGGATCTTATGACCCAAGTTCAGTTAAATATTGTTTTTAGTAGTGTAAACATAGCTGAACTCAGGAAGTGGTTCTTTGTAAACTGAAGGGCTAAAAATTGGAAAAACACAGCCTCAGATTCGAGCCGTGACACCGAGCATGCACCAATGTATGCATAAGCCGCGATGCCCAGTGTCACGGCCAGAATATGAGACCATATTTTTTCTAATTATTAGCCCTCGGTTTACAAAAAGGAATCACTCCTCTGAGTTCAGCTGTTACAGTGCTAGAAATAACCTTTAGCTGAACTCAGCTGTGTGAAAGTTAGTGCCTGCAAGCAAAAGAAACACAAGTGCAAGTTGAGAAAAGCCTGCCACAATGCTGTGTGTGGTGTGGGCTGTTCAGATGGCTGAGTAAAATGGCACAAAATGCCCACACCACTACCCGATCACAAGGAAGCAGGATTGCAGACAGAATGAAATGCAACCCCAAATGAAAAACTGTGATGCTTCAGACATGCACAACAGTAACGATCTTGCTGCTGTGCACCACCAACAACACTACAGATTTGTCCATGTGAATGGGGCTTAAATGTCACATAAGTTAGGGTGCATCTCACAAAATGGGTTTTGCGAATCTTGAAAGCAGGTGACCAAAGCAGGGCCTGTTTTGTGATATGCTTCGCCTAATTGAAAACTATTAGTTATTTCAACAAAAACACTTGAAAAATCAACCATACACCCTACACTGTTGACCACACAACTTTTATCACTCCCAACACAATTTCCTGTATACTATACTTCTTCAACAAAGTGAAGTGCAGCAGCAGGAAGCAAAGAAGTTACAGTGGGGGTGCACCATCTTGTTCACTCCCTAGATCATCACTATGAGCTACATATTATATAAAATTCTCTGCAAAATCTATGTTATTGCATACGTTAGGATTCATCTTAAAGCCACAAAAGTGAAGAAATGCGATATTAGGGTTTTTGAACACTAATTCCACCCACACCTATGCACCACCCCTGTGAACCCAAACAAATTGAATGTCAAAGCACAGTCCAGATTTCAAGAATATGTTTTCACATTATAAATAAATAACAAGGTATGAGGAATACATTGTGCCAGACCTGCAGTGAACTTCATGAGATGCCCACTGCATCAACATACACATTGCCCCAGACCTGCAGTGAACTTTGTGAGATGCCCACTGCATCATTATACACATTGGCGCCCAGACCTGTAGTGAACTTCTCGTGAGATGCCCACTGCATCATTATACACATTGCGCCAGACCTGTAGTGAACTTTCGTGAGATGCCCACTGCATCAACATACACATTGCCCCAGACCTGCAGTGAACTTCGTGAGATGCCCACTGCATCATTATACACATTGCGCCAGACCTGTAGTGAACTTTGCGATGGCCCGTGAACCACTTGGGAATCAGCTGCATCATCACACACACTGTGCCAGACCAGCAGAGGCAAACATGGCCTACAAAGCCATAACAATTTTTCTCATTTTGAGACTATGTGTCACAGAAGTTAGTGCATCTCACAAAATGGGTTTTAGAATCATGCAAGCATATTCTTGAGTGACCAAAGAAGAGCTTGTTTTTGTGACAGTCTTTCACCCAATAGAAAACTATTAGTTATTTAAACAAAAACACCTGAAGAATCAACCTGACGACTACATGTTGACTACACGTTTTAATTTCCAACACAATTTCTTGTTTTGATGCTGAAGGTTTCTCTTGTTTTCCCTCTTCATGAATGCTAAGTCTTATAAAACCATGAGTCATAGTTCAAAAAGTGGGTTCTGACTAAAAATGACATACATAAGTTTTGCAAAAATCAAGTTATGAAAATGTGGGAAAAAATGAACAGCACATTCACAACAATTGCATTTATTGTCTTAATAATTCAAAATCTGAACATTTTTGGTGCGTCACCTACCAGAGAATCATCCTTGGGCTAAATGCTACAAACTTGAAATAAATGTTTCAATCGCAGTCATTCTCATGCTATCAGTGAGTTTAAAAAAGTATTAAAACCTGTTTTCATGTATTTTCCACCTTCTACAACTTTCAAATTGACCAATATCAAATTTACAGAGTCTATAGATCCTGGCACTGACTATATGCATGCTGAATTTCATGTTTTTCTGTCCAGAGACAGCCATAGTATTAAGATTAACCTTATTATAACTGGGGTTTGACAAAGAAATGCTAGTACACCACTAAATACACTTGTGCATGCTACTTATGCAGCACTTACACTAACAGGCACAGAGAGGCTACTAACTGGGTGTACTGTACTACAGCTTAATATGTATTTCCTGGCAAAACCTTGAAATAAATAGAGTATACTACTGTATATTATGAGCATGCATATTACTAACTATGTGGTGGGCAACATGTCTATACCATCACACTTATGTTGAGCTAGTAGCCTGCTCTTGGACATTACACCATTATAAATAATGTACAGTATCCAGCTTAACTGGGGTAACTTGTTAAATATCTTTAATACATAAAATTAACTAAGTAAGTATAACTAACTAATTAACTAACTGAAACAGCTAAGAAATGCAGCCTCACAGTCAAAACAGGTTACTGCAATTAATGTTTTTCTTCCCCAATTCATTTACCCAGAATAGGCCCTGAGATGCAACATTTTGTTTCCAGTGGGTTCTGCTTCTGCCAGTTTTGGAGCTGGGTGGACTGGGGCACGAGGAGGTTAAGTGACTTACCCAAAGTCACACAGTAAGTATTTGGCTCTTGTGGTGTTTGAACCTGTGATGTCCCAATTCCAATGCTAGTGCAACAACCATAAATGTTACTCTCCCACTTGTCTTCATGAGTCCTGTGATGCACTGAAATTAAAAGCAACCCTCAAGCTGTTTCTCAGGATACACAGGAAATAGAGAAGAAGCACTAAGGGCATAACAAGAAACAACAGAGTTCAGTGCGCCACCCCACCCGGTAAACCTGAGAGGTTGAAATTTCTTTCTGCATAAATTACCTACTTTCTTACTTTTGTCTTCATGGAAAAGAGGTTCCCTAGTCTTCATTTTACAGCTGTAATGTGAGCAAGCCAAATCACCAGACACCAAGGTGGAACCCCATGATTTGGTGTTAACTATGAAATGCCTACAATGGTTAGTTTTCTATAGAGTGCTTGCCTAAATTGGATCCTTTAAAGTATAACGTGCTTCTACAGTACCTAGCATTACATAACAAGATCAGGCAGTAAGCTTACAATTGGAAAACACTGTTTTAGCCAGAATAATCACCGTTAAGTACCAAAGAAATCAGTTGGTGCAATTCTGAAGTTTTTGGAAGAAGATGTTCCAAGAACAAGGCACACTGAATGCAAAAAGTGTGTTTCTCGGCTAGTTAGAACAGAATGGCACAAAGCACAATAAAATAAAATTATCTGTATAGCACCCATTAGACATAAAGAATCTAAAAAAGTTTTACAAAGAAATGGTTCATACAGACAGAGAGCAGTGACTATCTGCAAAGAAATTGAGAGTCTTTATGCGCTCAAGAACATCCTGCACTGTCCTGAGAAATACATCAGAACTGATTTCACTAGGAATGAACGTGCTGGCAAGAAACCAAGTTAGTCATCCACCCTTTCTGAATAGTGAGTTGTGATCTTTATCTTCTATTTGCTGTAGTTTTCATCTGCACAGCACCTTTCAGATATTTAACACCAGGGAAAAGGCTGATCTTTATGTACTTTAAGTTTATTTTAAATGATTTGCAAGAGATAAGCTGCTTAAGTAAATAACAGGTTAAGAAACGAGAAACATGGACAATGACGGCAGAAATAGAGCAGAGACCCATCCAGTCTTCTCATGTTGCCTATAATCCCTGGAACCTTCCTGGAACCTATTGTTCCTCCAGGGTACTAACCCTCCCATCCTATCCACATTCTCCATTCTTGATGATGAAATAACGAACTGTGCATCTCCCCAGTGTCTTAAAGATAACCAGTAAAGGTTATTGAACATAGGCTGGACAAAGTTGTGGACCCAAGAAAGAGCAGTCAAACGAGCAAGTCAGCTCATTATTAGCAAGATGAAACAATTTAAGTTTCAAAATTAGCCAGGAACCACTCTTTATTTTTGAAGTTTTGCCAGTTACATGTTCTATCTGACAGTACAAAGCACTATTGTAGAATAGTGCATTGTATATTACAATCAAGTACTCAATTTTATCTGTAGTGTTTGACTACCTGATCAATATGTACATCAAATTTGATTAGGGAAGATAAGATGCCAAAGTATTTGAAATTCAAGACCATTTAAGAAGTGTCCTCATCAAGGCATTTAGGTTGTAGCTCTCGATGGGTGGGATTTATTTAAGTTTCAAACTACCTCTACTTTTCAAAGCCATGATTTCAGTTTTGCCAGTCACATACCAACTTATTAATTAACCTGTTTAAAGTGAAATAAGATTATCTTGGGGAAAAAAACAGATTAACTTAGTCTTTGTATACTCTATAGGCAGAGTAATGCTCCTGCCCTCCACCGTTATATGAAACATTATTTTGCTGTCTTTAGTCATCCATGTTTTTTCTTCATCTTTTCTAAATAGCTCTGTGATTATATTTTATGTTTTCTGTAATGATGTCTGGGTACATTACCATATTAATGAATGGCCTCTTATTATCCATTTTAGTTTGCACAAAGCAATCCTGGCCAGTGAAATTGTATTGATTTCTTTGAAGATAACTTCTACAGACTGTTTATTTTGAAATTAAAACAGCAGTGCATGTTAGCGTTGGAAATTTTGACCTACACGTTTTATTCCATTTTAGATTACTCATCTCCTGTCTTGTATGATGCCCTTTTCCCTATTTTGAGTTAGATTTAGCTCTTTTTTACATTTGAAAAATAAAATGAGCGATTTTAATATGGCTTGGTCCAGGTTTTCATCAATATTCTCTTTGTTTTGAAAACCATTGTTAAACATTACTGTCCTCGTGGCTAAATGAACAATCATGCAGCAGACATGGCTTGCTGACCTTATGGTGCAGTAGCTGTACAAAAGAACTGGGAATACTGATGTAAAGCAGGTACTCTGCAAGCTATTTTAAAAGGCATACTTTTTAATATTTAAAATGTAAAAATGCTAAATCAGACTTAAAATCTAAGAGAAGGGCACCATACAAGACTTGAGATACTAGACAATTTAAAATGGTATTTTCATCATACCATGCACTGATGCTTTCATATAATGGAGCCTTACACCAAACAGTTTATAAGTGCTGTACAATAGCTGTAAGGTAACTACACTGATATCAATGCCGTCTCACTAATGTAATGTAACACTGCAATACTTGATAAAATCATAACTGTCTTTACAGCACTATTGTAAACTGCAGACAGAAAAACTTATAGTCCTTGACCTACTCTGTAAATGATGCATTATTACATGTTACTTTCAATTACATACAATATACCATCCTATTTCTTTTTATGTTTACAATGCAGTCTCATCACATGCGTCTAAGATGAATCAGAGAGAGATATTTAAATAGCATAACATACATACATTTGAATCAATTACATTTGAATCAGACATTAAATATTGCATACCTTGTAGCTGGGATCTTTCTTAAATTCCATTTTGTTTATTTCCGTTTTTGTAGCCAAATTATTTCCTAATCCTTGCATTTTGAGTCAAGTTTTTTGCAGTTGCCACATGTAAACCATTACACTTTCTTAACAGCTATTTAAAATTTTAGAATATATAAGGTGCACATTATAACTGTTTTGACACAGTGAAATGTCAATGTCATTTCTTTCACGGACGGTAACAATAGAAAGCACTTGCTTTTATTGTTTTTTTTAACCACAAACTCTTTCCAGCCTCTTGTGGTGAAGCTCATTAATAATATCAGCAACAGGATATGACACATTTTTAATTCATGTTTTTTCTGTAGTAACGAGGAAACAAAAAGCTTTTGCATCCCAAATGCAGCATTATTTTATTTGTGGCAATAACTGCAATATTATCAAACACCTTCAGGGAGTAAAACATTATTATTGTTCTATTACTTCACAGAAATAATGCAGTTTGTTTTTGCTCCTGGATCCATGGTTGAGTTATTTATTTTAAAATGTGCTATCCTTGAGTGACACAGGGTTGCACTGACACCTGGGAGACTGAGGCTTGTGTATACATAGAGGGGTGCTTAGCTCCCAGAGAGATAAGGCAGGCAGTATAATGTAGTTGTCTAAGGCTCTGAGCTGCAAATCTGGTGATATCTAGTAGACCAGACCTGGGTTTGAATCCCACAGCTTCCACTTGCATACTGTGTGAACCTGAACAAGTCACTTAACCTCCTTGTGCTCCCCAGGTCACTCCTGTAAAAAGCTTTCCGCTTAGTGTGCTATACCTGGTTAAAAACAACTAAATAAAAATAAATAAGACATAGGCTGCTTGGCATTCACATATCCTTCCTCAGCAGCTGAACTAAAAGCAGCACTAGCTCAATAAAGATTGCCACTCATCCATTTTCTTGGTGGGAGGAATGGTGCAATCATTGCCACACTGAGGGTGGCAGAAAGGTGGTCTTGGGAACAATTGGGAAATTAGGAAAAATAATAACATTTTAAATGGGAATACAGGATTCAAAAGACATAAAAGACCAAGTGATCCATCTAGTCTGTCCCATTGCCACCTGAGCAGATGCACCTGTCATGTAATGTGGAAGATGTAATGTGCTTGTGAACATAGTAAGGTTTTATTTTCCTCATGATCCTGACACTGAGGACAGAATAAAAACACCTATGGCAAGACATCTGGAAACCCAGGGTAATATGGATGTTCCTGTTCCAACCAAGCATACTACATTGTTGCTCACTGAGTTAATAAAACTACCTCTCATAGTTACCTGGATAGCTTCTTGATATGCATCATCTTATTTATATGGCAATGCTAGGAAACAGCAGGAGAACACACACACACACACACACACACACACACACACACACAACACACAGCATGACAATGATGCTAGGAAACAGCAGGAGAACACACACACACACACTCAGCATTATATCCTGTGCTCCTATCTTCACAGCATATGAGTGCAGCGTTTGCCATGGGGTGTAACTGTATTCCTTGCACTCTGTTATTTATGTTGCTTATGATGTTAACACATATGCTTGAAATCTGGATTGTTCTTTGACGCTCACTTTGGTGGCATTCACAGGGTGGTGCATGGCAGTGGGTAGAGTTAAGGTATAATAAAACTCTAATATCAGATTTTTAACCTTTGTTGATTTAAAATATTATACAGGCATGGTTGTGCCTGTATATTAGAGCTGAGAAGCACTTTAATATTAAACCCCACTTTTTGTACCTTAATAACTTCACCCTGTTCAACCGACTTATATATTCATAGAAGTGTGACAGCAGAAAAGGACCAACAAGGCCCACCAAGTCTGCCCATTTGTCCAGCTATCTGCTTGGACCTGCGCCCCACTCTTAACACTTCCCTGTGGTTGTCCCATGCCTTTTGAATCTCTCCACTGTTTCTTCTCCAACAACTGCCTCTGGGAGTCTGTTCCATCTTTCCACCACTCTCTCTGTGAAATAATATTTCCTAATGTTACCCTGAACTGCTCCCCTCCACCTGCAGGTCACGCCCCTCTCCTCTGATTACCCTTCATCTGGAAGATGCTTCCACTGGCACCCTGTTTATACCCTTAAGGTACTTGAAGGTCTTGATCATGTTCTCACTCTCTCCTCTGTTCCAGGGAGTACATGTTCAGATCTCTCAACCTTTCTTCATGGGATAGGTGGCTTAACCCTTTACCATCTTTGTCACTCTCCTCTGAACCGCTCCAGCCTCCCACATCCTTTATGAGGTATGGCCTCTAGAACTGGACTCTGTGCTCCAAATGCAATCTAATCAGATGGGTGTACAAGGGTATTATGACTTTCCTATTTCTACTGGTGATCCCCTTCCGATGCATCCCAGAATTCCACTCCCCAGCCACTGCCCTCCTGCACTGCATTTCCACCTTCAGATCCCTCGATATAATGATGCCTAGGTCCGTTTCTTGTTCCGTTACCTCCAGATCTCTGCCCCCTTTGCATGACATTCGGAAAGCACTGTATCTGTGCCAGGATCTTTTGACCCTGAAAATGTTATGTACATCGGTTCAGTGGGGCAAAGTTACAGAGGTGCACAAAACGTAAAAATCACCATTTGTAGGCCTTTTTGCCCCCAATAACTGAAAAAATATTAGGATTTGAAACCTGAAACTTTCAGATTTTATAGCGTTTGGCCCAAGGTATGTGCTTTTGTGGTTTTGTATATTGTAGTCAAGTAGATTTTAAATGATTTATAAAAGATTTTTCGTCCTTGGGCATGCACAGTGTAAAAAAAAACATTCTATGGGTAGCTGTTTTTTTTGTGAAAGCGTGATGACCTGTTATATTTACTATGTGTGTCATATCATGTACTGTGGTGTTTCGATAGCAGAACACCGTAGTTTATGGAATGACACACATAATAGAAAAGCAAGCCCAAAGATATGTAAGAACGTTTTCCCTGGTGGATAGTGGTCTCTCACCCACCCCATCACCCCCATATATATTAATGCTTTCCTGGTGTCCAGTGATCCCTCTTCCCACCTGATCAACTGCTTCATATATAGTAAAGTTTCCTGGTGGCTAGTGGTCCCTCCCCCACCTGATCACCCACCTGTTAAGTCCTGTTTTTGTATTTCATTATGTGTGTGTATCATAATCTGTGGTGTGTCCTATAGCAGAGACACCACGGTATATGATCTAATACATACTGAAAAATACAAGCAGACCGTCCCCCAACCTCCCCACATACAGCACATGACAGGGGCAGCATCAGATGCTATGCCCCCACTGACTATCCCTTGTTCTTTTCTTTTCACTGGTGTTTAGTGAGTACCGGTCAATACTGTGCATGAAAGACAGCGGTATTAACCGCACAGTATAGGGAGCACATGGATTTATATTGACAGGGGTAGAACAGTGCTAGGGAAATATTGCTACTCCTGTCACTGCACACTGTTCCTGGGAGGGTCAAGTTGCTATGTGCTGGGTGCCTGGTCAAGCCGCTCCCATGGTGGAGAGATTAAGGCACCAGCACATGATGGAATGGAGACCTGGGACCATGGGCCGCTTCCCCATGTCTTCCCGTGTTGCAGCTTTTGCTGAATTAAAAAACAACAACAATGTTTTACTCCCAGTGGAATTTCTCCCATCCCGAGTCCGCAGCCCCTCAGAGTTTATCTAAATTCCAGGGGTATGGGGGCAAGGCCTTCAGGGCTGCTGGGGTGAAGCCCTGCAAAAAAACAAGAAGCCCATGCTTTCTAAGGGTGTGTGCTGTTCTATGGTCATCAACGTTTGCCAGACTTTATTTTAATACCAGCTGTTGTTATGTGCAGCATTAACTGTGCACATTTTATTGTATGCAGCAAGATGACCCTATACCTGTCTAGTGGCACCCCACCCTCTGATTGCTGCCCCATTGTTTTTGTATGTTTCCTGGTGTCTAGTGGCACCCCCACCCTCAAATCACTGTCCCATTGTTTTTGTATTTCCTTGGTGTCTAGTGGCACTGCCCACAGACTGATCGCTGCACATTGTTTTTGTAAGTTTCCTGGTGTCTAGTGGCACCCCCTATCCTCTGATCGCTGCCCATTGTTTTTGTATGTTTCTCTGGTGTCTAGTGGCACCCCACCCTCTGACCCCTGCCTTGCTGTTGCTGTATGTTTTCCCAGTGTCTAGTGGCACCCCTCATCTGGTCACCATCCCTGTTGTTTTGTATGTTTCTTGGTTTCTAGTGTAGCCCCACCCTCTGATCACTGCCCCATTGTTTTTTATGTTTCCTGGTGTCTAGTGGCACCCCACCACCTGATCACCATCCCGATATTTAACTGTTCCTGGGAAAGAAAAAAACTGTCCGTGATTTTTTTACCTGAAAGAAAGAAAACTGTCCTCACTGTTGCTGCTGTCCCCCCCCATTCCAACACTCCCACTGGGCACCCACCACCCTACACCCTTACCTATACTTACCAGCTGAGATTGAATACTGCAAACCTCTGTGGATTGAGACATGGCTGCACTCTTCAATTACCGAACTGTGAACTGAGGAATACAGGTAAGTGCCGTATAATGTATTTCAGTGGCATTTTGAATGTATTGTTTAACCAGGAAAGACACACTAAGCCACGGCTTGTTTCCAGATGTTCTTAACTTGGTCATTTTTAAATTTTTTTCACCAGATTTTCAACATGGCCTTTTTGGGACCCCCACCTCATGAACACTGTTGGTGAAATTTCATTGGTCCTGGAAGGTGATTTCTCGGTTGCTAGTAATCACCTTTCGGACCTGACTAATGTAATCTCATCACCAGTGTTCGTAAAATGGAAATCCCAAAAGGCCATGTTGAAAATTTGTGATTAATCAAAATACCAGGTTATGAGCATACATTGAAAATGTTTTACGTCATAAATAAATTTGGTAATTTTCAATATTTTGACCCCTAAATTTTCAGCATAGCCATTTTTTCACACCACCTTTTGAACATTGCAGCTGCTATTTTTCACATTCTGGCCAAAACATGTTTTCGCACCTATGGTGTGGAATGGCATTTCAATGGGGATTTGACATTTTCTCCTACTAGGTTTGAGAGGTGGGGCATAAGAAGACTATGTTGAAAACTTAGTCAAAATATTGCAAAACAAAGAATTTATGAAGTAACATTGTTTGCAAGGATGTCCATTACACCACTGGGGACCAAGTTGCTTTACCTGCCAGTGAGCTGAGTTCAGGTGTGACCTCAGTGAGCTGGTTTAATGGGACAAGGCTGATGGAAAGGTGCTGCAGCATGCAGCACCAGTCACAGCCTGAGTAGGGATGGAGCAGTGTGTTGGAACAGACACCACACCCTGTGGTGGGTCAGGAGCCTTACCATAAGATATTGACATGTGGCGGGCCTGCTGGGCCCATGCACTGGGTCTGACTGTCTCCAATATTGTACTTATCTCATTTTGGGCAGGTCCCAAATGCAGATACATTTCCATTATCAGAAAATAAAGGGAATTCATTGCAAAAAACTACGTTAATGCAGACATTAGGGTTGAAGAACACAAAGCTCACATAGCAGGAAATGAAAAAACATTAGGGATTTGGGTCTCCGTGAGCTGGAGAATCAGTGGAGGGTCTTCCTTGGGGTTGTCAACCCTAATGTCCACCCCTCTCTCAAACCTGTAGCCTCCTGTCCAAAGCACAAGTTACAGCTGCAAGTCAGTGCCTCAAAGTGATACACTCTTCAAGCGTAGGGAAGTATGGTTTGCCACATGTTGCATTAGAATGTGTCTTAGCTTACTTAATGCAGGGCCCACATAAAGAAGAGATCACATCTGACCTTGTTTGTTCAGGGGAGGTGGGTGGGTATTAAGGTTGACAACCCCAAGTAAGACCCCACCACTGATTCAACAGTACCCTCGAAACCCAAATCCCTAATGTTTTTCATTTCCTACTTTGTATGTTGCATTCTTCAACTCTAATGTCTGCATAAACATAGTTTTTTTTTTTGCAATGAGTATATATATATATATATATATACATACACGTACACGCATACGTATACGCATACTGCACACACACACACACACACACACAACCCAAGCTTGGTTCCTTCAAATGCAAACTCTGACAGCACCTTACTGCACTTAGGAACTGTGACTGTCCCAACAAGCTTTTACCCTAGCAGAACATTGCCACCCCATTCCTATTTGGTGCTATCACCTCACTACTCTTTCTCTATTAGCTCCTTCCTTCACGGTCTCACTCTCCCCCCATCCTCACGGTATCCCATGACATAGGTGACTGCAATTGGGCGTCTACAATAATGGTGACACAATTGTGGCACCAGTCATTGGAGCAACCCAGCAGGGAGGTGACCAGATGGGGAGTTTGTGCATATAGTGACAGGATGTCGCTACATACATATGCACACAGGAGGGAGTGAGATGCTCAGCGAGGTGGGAGGGAGGGGAGGATTGTGAGGGGTGGTGCTGCGATGATCTGCCGAGCTGCTCCCATGGCATGGTGGGGGGTTCAGGGCTGGGCTGCAAAGTACATTTCAGGCCAGGCACAACAAAAAGGCCACCTGCGCCAGGACCTGAACCTAGCACCTTGCTGGGTTTAGGTCCTGGCGTGACCTACGCCTGGCCATCTGAGCCACAATTTTTGGTTTGTTTCAGCAACCCCTAATATGCACCCCCATGGAGTTGAGAACTTTCAGTAGAGGGTGGGGCACAGCCTCAATGAACAAGTAAATCATAAGTGTCCAGTGCCCTTTGCTGTGTGCTGGGGAGTACATCAACAAAATGTATTTTAGGCAATGTACATTTGCCCTAACACTATTCTGGGATCGCGTTATCACATAAATGCCATCCTCACTCCTGACAGCTCCCAGATTTTCCTGATCCTTCTCCCTGTCACCCCCATGTCCTCTGTGCTCCTCCCTCCTCCCACCCACTCTCCCCATACCATTCCACTTCCCTCCCGTCAACCCTCAGCCTGACAAAGTCTCCTTGCTGACTGCTCTGCTTTTGCCTCTTCTCCTTCTCTCCACTCTGTTACTTAACAAAACCAATAGTCTGACTGCTCAAACATTGCTGCTTCACACTATTGGTGCACCAACCTGTAATTCGTATTGTAAACTTGTATTTTCTACCTGTAACCCCTTACTGGTTCCTCTACACATTCATGCTGTTACCTTTCCTCGTTATCTATCAATTTGCACTGGGATTGGAACCCCATGCTCTTTTGACAATGTCTCCTCACTGATGGCTCAAGTGTTCCTAATGTTCTCATTGTCTGTGTCCTCTATTATAATCTGCACCCATTGTATCCACAAATGTACATAGTGTTAGCTGTCACCTAATGTATACATCATTTACCACATAATTCTGCCTTGTGATTCAATATCCCATTGTCGGTACTATTTTATTTTACATTGCTGTATTCTAACCTGTTGTATGCTCAGACATGAAACCTTTGTAAATGAATCTCTGACTCAAAGATTTTGTAATTAATATATATTGCAAACAACATCATTAATCCATCAGTTAGGGTTGATAGCATTGTAACAAAAGTATGGAAATGTGTTGTTAGGGTTATCCCCCAGCCCCACACCAACAGATGTCAGGGTGTGTCGTGGGATCATCAGGCCCAATTCTTACCCCATTCCATGTAAGCAAGCTGATACGCTACTGTATAGGGAGAACGGGGTGAGTTAGGTCTGACTAATTCCTATGGCACACCCCAACGCCTGTTGGTGTGTGGGGTGGTGGTAGGGGTAACCCTAACATCACATTTCCATACTTTGTCGCTGTGCTATCAACCCTAATTGATGCATTAACAAAGTCTTTTTCAATGAATTCCTCTTTTTGAGAAAGTGTAATGTACCTGGTAAACTGTGTTTAGGGTAGGCCCCTGACCCTGCACCTTTCATATTAGTCCATTTTTGCTTAATGGTATCTGCCTGTGGGAGCTGGGCCCTGCGCTCCCACTGACACATAAGTACAGAGCCATACAGCAGCACCATAGTACTGAAAAGGAACCTCAGAATACTTTATTTGGCAATATCTCAGTAACCGTAGCAACTATGGAACGACTTCCACTGCAGTCGTAATTATGGCTTTGAAACCGCCATGCTGCAGTTAGGGAAAGATCCATATCGCAAATCATTTTCAAGATATGGGCGCGAAGGTGCAGCAATGTTATTCTATGGGAAATTTCTCATTCGAATGCTGTAACTATGAACCCATTGAATGTTTTGGGATCAAACCACCCAAAGGCACGCCTGTGGGACCAGGGCATGCCACCCTGCAAATTTCCAGCCCAAAAGCACAATCCACCTTGGCACAATGAAGTGACAAAGAAAACACATGGGACAATGTTTTTGAGCATCGTTTCACGAAACAAAATGTTTTTGCAACACCCCTATACCTTACAATGAAATCTTTGCATGCACAAAACATTTTTCATGAAAGTTTTCACAGTGCACATATACATTTTCCCATAGGCTAAAAATAGGACACAAAAACTTCCGTAACTTATGAGTGGAGTAATACTTTTCATCAAATCTTCAAAAGGCACCACTTTACCCAGGCCACATATACACATGCACATTTGAATCCAAACAGATGCATTTTTCAGTCTGTTAACCCTGATGAAAAATACACAAAAGTTGAGGATATTTCACATTTCTAACACTTTGCAGTTCTGCAATCGCATTCGACCAAAACAAAACTTTCCAGATCCAGAGATCTATGGTTGGACACAGCACTTGCAAAGTTTCATGCAAATTGAACAAACAGTTGCAAAGTTATTAAGTGCAGACTTTGGGGTTTAGTATAGAAGTGGCACGCTTAACTCTAACTATAGCTGCACTACCATGCAGCTGTATATATAATATATAATACATAAATATGTAATATATGGATCATTGTCCATTCTCTTGTCCCCAGAACCTCTTAATGGTATTATTTCCTTGTAACAGACACAATTATTCTATTTGTAATATATGGATCATTAAAATAATACTATCCTAAAGCATACAAAAATTCCCTGTAATACACTGCAGCCAAAGTGATAATAGTATCATTGCCAAAGATGATAATATCTTTCAGAACTTCGTAATACTATCGTTCGAGCTCTGAACGATAATATATCACCAAACCAGAACAGTGCAATCTCAAAACCCTCTAATACCATAGACTTAATGCATGGTGACCATCAAAAATCGCACCTCCTCATTAGACACAGGGTCTCTGTGGGCAGGCAAAACAGTTTGAAAAAATGGCGCCTGTCTCGCTTAGCGAAAGAAAATGATCCGTCTCGCTTTACTGCTGATTCTTTGCCGTACAACTGTTTGGATAATCCTGCATACAGCAACGCAAGAAATCAATGAAAGGTAGGACTGCCTAAAAAATAAGTTGCTCAAGAGAGACACTGAGTGAGCGGGTGTGGCAGAATAGGGCTGGCGGATGGGGTGGAGACGGAGAAAGTCAGCGCCTGAGTCCTCCCTGTGATGGCAGCCTGCCCTGGAGTCATGGCACCTCACAAACTGCAAGTAAACTCACATCCATATATTACAAAAATAAAAATAGGTGAGTGCCTATCACTGGGAATATTACTATCTCGAGTTTCGGCAAGGGAAACCTCTCGAGCTTCTTTCTCGGGGGTCTCTCTTGTCCCAGAACCTCTCAATGGTATTATTCCCTGTAATAGACACTGGCCTATCTATTATTCTATTTATAATATATGTATGTATGTGTATATATATAGATATATACAACAAACTAAAAAGGCAAACAACCTCAGCATAGAAGTAAGGTTACCCAAAGGGCACTGGCAAAACAAGGTTTTAAAAAATTAAAAATCACACATCCCTAGTAATGCTAGGCATCATGGACATGTACTGAAATCACCATACAAATTTAGACTGGTTCTGCTTAAACAGGAGTGGATGGTGCTAAATGACCCTCAAACAATCTGCAAAGGGTGAGAACAGAAGACACAAACCATTTTAGGCCTTCTCAGGACTCATCAGTGTGCTTTATCTGTTTTTCAATCCAGGAGAAAATTAAGCCTAGCCCTTATGTGATCTTATGGGTTTTGGGTCATGGTGGGCCCAAAATACAAAGCAATAAAAATACAAAGAAACACATACAGAAGCACTGAAGCAAGGTTGCCCAAAAGGGCATTGGCAACAAAGCCAGCTTTCAAATAAATACAAAACCACACACATCCCAATAATTTAAGGTATGATGAGATACAATTATTTATTTATTTCAAAGATTTCACCAGGAAAGACTTACTGAGCATGTAACAGCACATTTCCAGATGTGTCATGGGAGATTTGGGGAGTGGAGTATACAATACATGATGTACAAGTGAAAATACATAATGTAAGGGTCAATAGTAATGAAAACAAGTACAATAAAATGCATACAGTAAAACAGAGTAACAATAAATACAATGCACAGTCACAATTCAAAGGACAAACATTCAGGGCTACAAAAATAAGAAAGAGATATAATGCAAATTTAGACACAAGTGCTGTACAGTGGCGAGGACGATGCCAGAATAGTAGCAGGGTTAGCACCATGCCAAACTGCTAAGGTGCAAACTTACAAAGTCAGTGCAGAAGGTAGGCTCAAGAGTACAGCCTCGCCAGAGGGATTACCTGATGAAGGAACAGTTAGCCTTTGAGGGGAGAAGTTGCTCACAGCGCGGTGGTGGGGTGGGGGGACAAGAGAGACATTAATGAAAAAGGAGGAAATACAATGATCAGGGATCAGAAACAGTTGCAGAAGGGGTGGCAAGGTCATGAAGCAGGAATCTGAGGAAGAGAAGGATGGGACTTAGTAGATAGATAGGGGGAAGGAGGACCAGAGTTTAAGAAAAAGATATGAGAAGGCAGCCTAGTCCCAGGAATTTTTCTTTGGGTGAGGGAGAGTGAATGGGAAGCAATATTGTGGAGGGGGTAGGAAGAAGGGGAAGAAAGAGGACAGAGAGGTGGGGGGGGAGAGCCAAACCAGAATTTGGAGGTGACACTGGCACAGTATATGAGGTGTCTGACATCAAGTGAAAGGAGGGAGAGGGAGGAAGAGAGAGAGCAGTGGTGTGTACAATGAAGGGGAAGTCCAGGCAAAGCAGCAGAAAGACTGGGGGTCCAGTCTGGCAAGGGTGGACTTGGGAATGATGCTGTAGACAGTATCATAGTTGAAGATGGAAAGATCATCTTGTGACTAGCTCCACTGTGGGAAGGGAGAGGGATACTGGCTTTGTTTCTATACAGCACACCCAGTTTGGGATGAAGCTTGTGGTGGATTGTGCCAATGTACACCGAGAAGTCAAGGTGCTGGTTCAGCTAGACCCCACGGTACTTAAAGGAGAGGATGTCAGCAAGCACAGTACCATCAAGGATGGGGAAGGAGGGAGGAGTCTGGCAGCATCTGCTGGGAGCTTAAAATCATGGAGACAGTTTTCTTGGCACTGAGGAACAGAAGGTTTTAACTGAACCAACACAGAACACTGTCAAAATCCTGTTGGAGATGCACAGCAAGTAACAGCAGGGAAGCCAGAAGCAAACAGTCAGTGTTATCTGCATACATGTGGATGGACCTAGAGGAACAGGCAGAGAGAAGATCACTTAGGAATATGGTGAAGAGCATGGGGCCCAAGACAGATCCCTGGAGGATACCTGAGCAGATAGGGAGTGGAGGGGAAGGATGTCTCCAATATGAACAACTTGTGACCTGCCCTCAAGGTAGGAGAAAACAGCTGACTGAGGAGACAGAGGGCCCTGCTGTCTTAAGCTTGTCCAGGAGAAGGGGTGTGACATTGCTGAAGGCTTTGGCCAGGTTGACAAAGATGGCGGAAGTAATTTGGCCCTGTTCCATACTGGGCTAGATGGAGTCAGTGAGCTGGAGGAGGACGAGATAATAGATGGGTAGATATATACATCTACTGTATATGTGCAAATCACCATGAACATTTAGACTGGTTCTGCTTTATGAGTGCATGGTGCCAAATAGCCTCTCACCACTCTGCAAAGGCTGCCTTGCATTATTGTGGTATGTTTGATTTTATATTTCGTTGACACCAGGTTTTCTTAAGAATGCCCTTTTAGGTAACCCTTATTTCAGTACTTCAGTGATGAGTTTTTTTTTGTCTTTTAGCTTGCTTTCTTATTTGGGGCCCCATCATGACCAACACCCATACTGTTAACAACAATACCTGAATGGGTGGGTGGTATTGGGCCTCTACCTACCAACCCAGGGGGAAAAATGAGGCCTTACACCACAGGTGGAGGATCCTATAGGCCCTGGAAGGGTGAGTATAATCCACACCAACCACCCTGGAGGGCATTATTGTGCTTAGAAAATTGATATTAGACGGCACTGAGCGATGGAGCATCACTTTGGTACACTGGAGATCCAGGTTCACGCTTTGGGCCAGGATACCAGGAGTGGAGTCTGACAGGGAGGGAGTTGACAGCGTCCTTTGGACGCTTTCCTCTCAGGGAAGGGATGTGTGAGCCACTCATAGCAGCTCCTGGTAGGGGGTTATGGAAGCGTTCCTGGTGTCATGGGTGACCACACACTGCCAAACACCCCAGGATGCCGCTGCAGTTGCACACATTGTGGAGGTGGAGGGTGCCCCAGAACAGAGGAAATGGCCACCTGCAGCACTGGATGACAGCCTTCAGTAGGCCTCCTTCCTGCCGCTGATCTGCGCAGTGCACTGTGCCTGCTGCAACCGACATTCCTGGTGTAGCAGGCACTTTCTCCCTCCTGTCGCCACCCCCTCAGGGCCCCACGGCAGGGATAAGCTGGACTGCCAATGGGGAATGTCAGCAGAGTTCTGGGGGAAGCTGAGTCAGGTGTGGCAGCAGGGATTGGGTCTGACAGGCAGAGGGAAAGCCACCATGTGAGAGCCCAAAGGAGGGGCTACAGGGCCCTGGGAAGGAGCAAAAATAAATAAAAAGAAAAGTAATATTAATTTACATTATAAAACTAAATATGAACACAAATGTATAAAAATACATTGTCTTTTAAAATGCCCTCCAGTGGTGAAACTGCCAATAGAGGGCACTGCTCATTTTGTAAAACACCTTTCTGTTGTTACATAGCTACTTTTATTTTCTTTTGTTCATAACTACCTCCTACCACACCACCACCACTACTACCACCACCACCACAGGACAGTGTGAGGAGAATGTTTGGTAATGGATATAATCTGTGAGTAGTTTACTGTTTTGTGCAGTTTAGTAATTTGGAGCATAGTCAGTATAGGCAGTGGCTGCTGTAAGGAATGCAATTGGTGTTTGGCAGCAGGATTCTAGTGTGTCGAGCATGACAGCTCTGACAATACAGCAGCAGTGCTGAGACAGAGTAAGAACAAGGTATTTGATTTGTTTTAAAAACATTATGTGGGAGTGGGGTTTTATGTGCTTCTAGTTATGACCCAAACTGTGATATTAATAGGGTCCCATAATATATCCCATACTTATGTTACCAACCCTTATTTATATAATGGAGACATTCAAGATTCATACAATCCAGACAAACATTTTCCATAGCATATAGGTTGGTGGTTCTTTATTCTTCACCCTCTAGCTATATATCTTGTTGCATTTACAAAGGCAATGTTTAGAATTTTACCCAGTTTATCTGTGGGTAAGTTTTGTTTACAGCTGGCACCCAACATGCAGATTCAACCTCTCTGAAATGTTTATACCTGGGACTTTGTTTAAGACCTTAATTATACAGTCCCAAAAAGGGACTATATCTTTACAGGTGGCTATCATATGTTCCAGGCTTCCCACAGATAGACCACACCTAATACATGTCAATGAGATTGAATTATTTATTTAACTTAATTGTGGCATATAGTACATTCTATGAAAGATATTATATTGAATTTGATTTAGTCTGTTATTGATTGACATTTTTTTCCTGCAATCATTTCATTTTTGATCTGTGATGTTTATATTAAGTTCTTTTTTCCTATTTTTGTTTTAATTTTGTAACTGGTGATCGTTCTATTTCCAACATGAAATTATACACCTGGGATATTATTTTAATTCTATCATTCATTAAATGTGTTTGTATTGTAGTCATAAGAGGTTTTGCCAGACAAGAACTTAGTTCTTTGCTATAGTATGTCCTCAACTATAAAATAATAAAAATAATCTTGTGGGCAGATATGGTATTAGTCCATAATTTGTGTCAATACATAGAAAAGTTGTCTTCATTATATAAATTATTTAATCAAATGATTTCTTTCCTTGCCTAGATTTTATATTCCTTATTTTTGAGGGCAAATGGTTACTATTTAGATATACAGGTGTCAGAATATTAATTTCAAGTTTTTGGTCATCCTGTGGTACTCATTTCATGTTTCTAAAGCTGTCACTGTCAGTTCATTTTTAATGTTATTCCTTTCTGCTCTCCTATATTAGAGAAAAATATTTGAGCAGGCCCTTTGCATTTTACTTAATTTGTTTCGTAATGCACCCACAATGGAGGTACTCCCTCATAAAGTTCTCCAATTTAATTTATAGTTGCTGCTTGGTTATATCTTTAAAGTCTGGGAGATTCAGTCCTGCTTTTGTCTGAGGTGCTTTTAAGTTTTTTCATGCTAATTTTGCCTTTTCATCGCTCCAGAGGAATTTTGTATTAATTTATCTAATTTTTTAACCAGTTATTTTCTATTTGATAGATTTGCAAGGTCCTAAACCTTATGAAAAACATGGCACAGAAGCAGGTGTAGCAGAACATTTGTTTATTCCCCAATATACATGTACAAGGACAGCTTGCCACGGCTGGGAGTCCAGAACCCTGAATAGCAGGTGACATCATAGAGAACCTCAGAGAACAATTCTCTTACACAAAGTTATAGACTCAGAGATCACAAGGTCTGTTACCTGGTAATAGATCTATCTGCATGGCAGAGAGGTTAAACAAAGCAATTCTATTGGTTATACTGGTAGGAAGCTCCTCATGCGTAAATACTGTAGTGATAAGCATTACACTGACTACAGTTCTTTGGTTACAATACAGTTATTTGTAAAGACATGCTGATCATAGTATTGTGCCCAATGGCTGTAGGTGGCACTCTAACACCACCACATAATCATGCTGGTTAACAATAGCTGGGCCACGATGTACTGAAGTCAGTTAGGAACTAACTGATGCCAATTCTGAGTTACAGAACAAAGATGCTTAGGAAAACCAATGGTGTCATGGGCCAACATGAGCAGTGCTGATATCGTTCTCTCTGATAAGGGTACAATAGGCAGGTGTCAGAACTGGTGGAGGCCAGTTCTGTGTTACACTACAGAAATGCTTAGTTAGCCAATAAGAAAAGACGGGTCAGCTATACAATATAAGGTCTGTATGAAGCGATGCTAACACTATGTGGGCCAAAGGATGCCTAACATAGCTCTGTTATTAGAATATTACAATCATATGCACATATGTATTACAGAAGCACAATAATATTACCTTGCTATGAACAAATGTATGTATACTATATGCTGCATTAGTGTGTGTGTGTGTGTGTGTGTGTTAGCCTACATGAGTGTTCTTAATCACTTGGACTCTCCCAGTTAAAGTCAAAGGAAGATCTCTCCAATTTTCCTGCAGATCCACTACTTTTCCCAGTATAGTGTCAATATTCCACCTTATTATTTTTCCTATTCTGAGCTAAGTCCTGACTGAGTGCTGATTTCCGAGCAGACTTGATAGACCTTAGACCTATTCTGCTGGTATGTATGTATGTATGTAAATACATACCTAAGTATTTTATCTTGTCCTTCTCCATTTTAAAGGGATATTATTTTTTTTACTGAAAATGAGTTATGTCCTGGGTCTATGTTTATTGGCTACAGATTTGTCCCAGTTTATTTTACATCCTGAGACTAACCACATTATTTTATCTCAAACATTATGATATTCAAAGCTTATCAGGTTGTTTAATAAATAATAAAATATCATCAGTGTATAGGGACATTTTAGTTGTTATTTCCACTTTTGAGGCCATCAATGTCTTAATGATCTCTTAATAAGTTTTAAGGGCTCTATTGCCAGGGCAAAAGAGCAGTGACAGAGGGCAACCATGTTAAGTACCTCTTTTAGTTCAAAAGGTTGGGATATATTTTTATTTGTTAGAATATGTGCAGTGGGGTGTGAATAGATCAACCTAGCCCATTTTATAAAATTCTCCTAAGTTTGCTTTTCCATTATTGAGAAAAGATACTCCACTCCACCCTGTTAAAGGCCTCTCTGCATCCAATGATAAGATTAAAGCTTTTTGGTCTTCTACTGCTAATGCATTTAAAGCATTCCTTATATTATTAAAGCATTTCTTCCTTTTAATGAAGTTTGGTCAATATGGATCATTGAGGAAATACTTTTCTAACCTTTTAGACAGTATTTTGTTAAATATTTTATTGTCTACATTTAAAAGTGATGTTGACTTGTATGATCTGCACTGTAAGGGATCTTTCCCTCCTTTGGTATTAAAATAATTAGGGCTTCTGGAAAAGTTTTAGGACTCTTCCTTTTTCCAAAAACTGTTGAAAAGATCTGTTAGCACCGGTGATAATTGTGTATACATATCTTGCACAGTTCCAATGGAAGCCCATCAGAACTTGTGGCTTTCTCATTTTTTAAGAGCTTAATAGCCAATTTTACTTCCTCTTCTGTTATTCTATCATTTAGCACTAATTTGTCCTCTGTACGGTACTTATTTTAGGAATGTTGAGCTAATTTATAATCTCCTACTGTACTTCTTTGATTTCAGATGTATATAGATTTCCATAGAATCACCTCAATTCTTCATTAATTTTGTTATAATCCACATTTTTTTCCCTGAAACCTCAATTTCTTTTATTAATCATTCAGTCTTCGCTTTCTGAAGTAAGTAGGTTAGGATTTTACCAGATGAGTCTGCCTGTGCATAATATTTAGCCCTAGTTTTAATTATAAGCCTTTCTGTTTTACATCTGTTAATTTATTGTAGTTCCATTTTAGATTTTCTCAGGTGGGATATTTAAAGGGGTTGCACCTGGTGCAACAGGGTCGTCCATGTAACCTCCCAATGCGCCCTGATCATATTCAAAGGGGTAAGGTGTCGTGCAACCCCCATTGCACCGGGGCTCATTGGTAATGTACAGTATGTGACACAGATGCAGGGGTGTGCCCATGATATGCGGCACATCCTGATATTCAGCCCAGGATGTGTGGCTCATATACTGACACAACCCCTACCTGGATATGTGCATGAATGCGTCATTCACATATCTGGTCCTGTGTAGTACAGTATGGTCTGTAGCCTATTGGTCCACACTGTGGACCAATAGGAATACAGATCTTACTGTACTCTGTCATTTGGCGGCCGGCTGGCAGCATGTGGGCAGGATGCTGCTGCCTGCCAATGATGGGGGGTGCTGGGTGGCCAGGGACCTATGTGGGTGGGTGGGGAGGAGGGTACCACTGGACCACCAGGTACTTCCATATTTCCACAACAGCCCGTGATCGGGCATGGGGGGTGGGTTACCGCTTAGTCCACCAGGTAATACCATGCCATATTCTACAGCCTGCAATCGGGCATAGGGTCCGCTTAGACCTCCAGGGATTACTGGAATAATTACAGATGCCCACAATCAGGCATACGGAGGTCTGCTAGACCACCAGGAGGTATAGTGTTGTGTGCTGATTTCCGCGATCCTGTGGTGGGGTGCGGGGAGGCTGCAATAGCCCACCAGGGTGTCCGATCCCGATGGCAGCTGCTTGGCAGGGTACAGGTGCAATTCACCTGGGATCAGTGCATCACACATGCAAATGGGGCCATAATCATATGCAATGGCCCCATTTGTGCCTTGCATGCATAATGGTCTCATTTGCTTGCCCCGGTGAATATTGTGGTGATGCACCTAGCACAACTGCACTTGTGCTGGCACATCCCCTGCTCCCATTATGTGTCTTGTGCTGGCACAGTGCCACTGCACCATGCACACTATGGGCACCCCTCCATGCCATATTCAATGGTGCTGAGCCTTGGCACAGCACCATTAGACATCACCTAATCCCTGGCCCAGCGCCCAGCTAGTTTGCACTGCACCCAGGCTTGCGCCACTGCCTGGTGCATTCTGAATATCCAGCCCCAGTGTTTTAGATCCTTTTCGTTTTGTATGTGTATATACCTGATTTCAGCTTTCATGTGCATTTTATTTCTTAAATATACAGTAATATGGGTGTGGTAGCACCAGAATGTTAGGGTTCAGTTAGTGTTTGTGTCAGAAACAGTGTTTTTGACAGTTTATATCTCACTGATCTTTGCTTTTAAGACTGCTAAATATGGTGTGCACATTCTAAGTCATAAGGCTAGTTTTTGGCAAGTTTTTGAAAATCAGTTTTGTAGTTCATAAGTTATTAATTACTGAAATTACATAAACATCCCAAATTCAGTTTTTTTCCCCATTGCATCGTGAAAAAACCCTACACCAGCTGAAATTATGAAACTTACAGGTCTGTTTCCACTTGTCCCAAATACGGCTATTTAATGGTTTTAAATCAAAGTTGTTTTATTTTAAACTGTAAGGTTTTAAAGTTTTCAAATTCACCGTGTTGACCTCTTTTGTTCAAAATTTTTATTTGTTTGGTCATAAGACCATTACAAAATATTATTATAGCATATATACACAAAATTGAACATAGTAAATAATTAATGTACAAATGTAAGCAAATAAATAGAGGCAATTTTATTAAAACGATATACAAACTAATCAAACTACATCCAGCAGTTTCTCAACTGATTATTACTAGCCAGAGGACAACAATTTGTGTTTCTGAATTTTGATACAGCCACAAAAAGTTTACTATCTTTTCAATACCATACTTGCATTCAGTAGTCACGATAAGATTGAGGATATCTCTTTTTTCTAAGTCACTAGACTGGAGGATAGACCCTAATCGAAAGTTTCTCATCTCTTGGCATCAGGGCACTCAAATACAATATGAAGCAGATTATCTCCCTCCAGTTCTACACTTACATTCTTTATCAGAAGAATTCTTCATTTTTATAACATGCTTTTAAAATTTGACTTGGAAATTATTCAAATCTATCATTTATAAATAGTTTTCTTTTAACAAGATCAGTCAGAACATACAGATAATACCTTCATTTATACACATATACATACATAGAAACATAACACAGAAACATAGACTTTGATGGAAGATAAGGACTGCTTGGCCCACTCAGTCTGCCTTCCCATTTCTACTAATTGGATAAGCTGCAAGTTCTAGTTAACCAAATAACTTTTGCAACAATTGTATGACTGCTCTAACCTGTAGTATTCTTGCTATTATTCTTATGCTGTGTTTTTGTTAATGCTATTTGTGAAGATTGTTCTGACAGTTATCTTTGCCTTTGTACGTCACTGTTGTCATTTGTTGTCTCTGCTGTATTACTGTAACTGTACTCTCCTGGGTCATGCTCTGAAAATAGGCAGTTTTTTGCCTAGTGCACTTACTCAGTCATCAAAAGCTAATAAATAAATAAACAGCCTACATCTTCCTACCCCCCACTATAATTGCCTTATGGCTGTCCCATGCATTCTTCAATGCCCCCACTGTTTTTGACCCAGCAACCTCCTCAGGAAGGTGGTTCCATATGTCACCACTCTCCTTGAAAAATACTTCCTCACGTTGTTTCTGAGCCATCCCCTCTGTCTTCAAATTGTGTCCCTTTGTTCTTGCACATCTCTTTTCTGAAAGATGCTACTCTCTTGGACTTTGTTGATTCCCTTGAGGTAGGAAAGTTTCTGTCATGTCCCCCTCTCACTTCCTTCCTCAACGGTATACATATTAAGCTCTTTTAGTCTCTCTCTCATATGGCTTCTGTTGCAGACCCTGCACCATTTTAGTTGCCCTCCTGACTGCCTCCATCCTATCTATGTCCTTATGGAGATGGGGTCTCCAGAACTGCATGCAATACTCAGATGGGGTCTCACCAACTGTCTGTACAGAGGGGATAACAACTTCCTGTTTTCTACTGGTGATGCCTCTCCTATGCATCCCAGTATCCCCCAGCTCTCCTTACTGCCGTCTCACATTGCTTGCCTACCTAAGGTCATCTGATATGACTACCCCAGGTCCCTTTCCATTTTGTTGTTGTTAGTACCTCCATTGAGCACTCTTCACCTGGGTTTTGTTTCCCAGGTGCATTACTTTGCACTCTTTGCATTGAATCTAAGCTGCCATACTTTTGACCATTCCTTCAACTTAGCCAAGTCCCTTCTTATCCTTTCCACCCCATCTTGTGTATTAACCTTATTGCAGATCTTGGTGTCATCTGCAAAGAGCATACTTTTCCTTCCAGCCCTGTGCAATGTCTCCTATAAAGACATTAAAGAGGACTTGTCCCAGTACTGAACCCTGCGGTACCCCACAAGTGACCATCTTTCTTCAGAGTGTAGTTCGTTTATTATTACCTTTTGTGTCCTGTTGTAGCCCATTATTTATTCAAGCTACCACCCTAGGACCCACTCCCAGGCTGGTTAACTTGTTTATTAATCTTTGTGGGACTGTGTCAATCACCTTGCTAAAGTCTAGGTAGGCCATATCCGCAACCCTCCCTGGTCTTCTTTTGTCACCCCATTAAAGAAATCAATTAGATTCATCTGACATGACCTTCCCACTGTGCATCTATGCTGACTTGGGTCCTGTGCCCCGCTGGCCTCTAGGTACTCAACAGTTCTTTCTTTCAGAAGTGATTCTATCATTTTCCCTACCACTGAGGTCAAACTAACAGGTCTGTAGTTTCCTGCCTCTGCCTTGCTCCCACTTTTGTGAAGGGGAATCACATCCACCTCCTCCAATCCTGGTGTACCTCCCATCCTTCCATAATGTGTTAAAAGGTAGTCAGTGGTGTCACTAGGTCTCTCCTTAGTTCTTTTAGAATTCTGGGGTGAATCCCAGCAGGCCCCATTGCTTGTCCACCTTCAGTTTTAGGAGTTCTTTCAGGGTCCTTTCTTCTGTGAATGGACTGGTGTCAACCCTGCTCAGAGTGCTTCTATTGTTTAGTTTAGGTACCTCCCCTCCTCTTCTTTTGTGAATATTGAGCAAAAGTATTCATTCAGTATCTCTGCCTTTTCACTGTCACCCTCTGCCCACCTCCTCCCTTTATTAAGCCTCATTATCCCTCCCTTGACCTTCCTTCTCCCTGATGTACGTATAAAAGGTTTTATTCCCTTCTAACTGAGTTGGCTATCTTTCCTTGGTTTGGGCCTTTGCTAGTCTGACTGTCTTCACACTTTCTTCTGATTTAACTGATATAATTCTCTGTCCTCCTCTTTCTGTGATTCCTTATACTTCCTGAATGCTGTCTTTTCTCCCTAATCTTCCCCACCACCTCCTTTGAGAACCATGTTTTTTTTTTTTACTTTGTTTTGTTTTCTTTATTTGCTTCACACAAAGGCTTGTTGCCTCTATGAAGGCAGTTCTGATTTTTCCCATTGTTTTTCACTCCTCCTTCCTGCCATTTGCTAGTATATTCCTTAGGTACTCACCCATTTTGCCAAAGTCAGCCCTTCTAAAGTCCAGTACCTCGTTTTTGTACATGTTGACGCTTATGGTTGTGTTTATTGCAAATCACACTGTGTGGTAGTCACTTTGTCTCAGGTGGCTACCACTTCTACATCTGTGATCCTGTTTCCATTTGAGAGTACCAGGTCCAAGATTGCTCCCTCCTGAGTGGATTCCAACATTAGTTGTCTGAGGCATGCCCCTGTAGGGCATCAGCAATGACCCTGCTCTTGGATGTGGCTGCAGTAAATGTGTTCCAGTTAACCCCTGGCATATTTAGGTCCCCATCAACAATATCTCCCTTTTTCTGCCATTCTGAGGATGTCTTCTATCATTTCCTTTTCCATTTCCTCCCATGAGATGGGAGTCTGTATACAACCCCTGTGTGGATTGTGGTGCCACTCTCTGTCTCCAAGGTGACCCACAGTGCCTCCTGTCCTCCCTGTTTACCCTTTAGTTCCATTGTTTTGATCCCTTCCCTTATGTAGAGGGCTACTCCTCCTTCTTTTACTCTCTCTGTCCCTCCTGTAAGTTGTGTACTCTGGTATGTTGACATCCCAGTCTTGGTTCTCCATGTACCATGTTTCTGTGACTCTACATTGGTACTCATTGCCCTCCACTTTATGATGGCTCTTACCTTTTTGACCCATCCCTGCCCTTACTGCCATTGTCTTTTTCCATACATACACACCAGCAGAGAAGGCCTAAAGGTCTATCAAGTCTGCTCAAAATCAGCACTCAGTCAGGACACTGTTGCTGCCCTCTTCCTCCCCTGTAAATCTCCCCAACCCCTCATCATAGTTACACCTCCAGATCTGGTATCTCTCAGCTTTACCTTACCCTTGTACCTGTCCCAGCCCTCTTGAACCCCACCACTGTACCAACAGACACCAGCTCTGCAGGCAGTGCATTCCAGGGTCCACCACCCTCTTGGAAAGTAGCATCTCCTAGTCTCCCGAGTCTCCCTCAACTAGCCTCATGGAATGCCCCATGGTGGCCTCTTCCCCTCAGCTCCAACACCCTGTTTAGGCTGACCCTGTTCAATCTCTTTAGATATTTGAAGACTTTGATCATGTCCCTCTGTCCCTCCTCTCCTCCAGGGGTGCAAGTTCAGCTCCTCAAGCCTCTCCTCATAGGATCTTCCCCAGGCCCTGTATCATCCTGGTTGGCCTCCTCTGGACACTTTCTAGAAGTGCAATGTCCTTTTTCAAGTACAGGCACCAAGACTGCACACAGTACTGTAGGTGCCATGCTCTTGAGAAACAGTTATACAGAGGAGGATCACCCTGCCTCCTCGAGGTTATTTCCTAGCAATACATCCAAGCATTTTGTTTGCCTTAGCTGCCACCCTACTACACTGCTCAGAGTTATTCATTTTGGCATCCACGACCACCCCAATATCCCTTCCCCAAAATCTGCAACTTCTCTTCACCCAAACGCACTCATGATTAGGGTTTCTAAGCCCCAGGTGGAGAAATTGGCACTTCTTGGCATTAAACCGTAGTTTCCAAGTGCATGATCACCTCTCCAGAGTCTCCAGGTCCCCTGTAGGGCTCTTCTACCCTCCTCACCATTCATCACTGTCCCCAGCTTTGAGTCATCCACAAAGAAGCTCATCCTACTCCTGATAACGTCCTGATGTCTGAGATGTAAGAATTAAACAGGAGTGGGCTTAACACCGACCCCTGTGACACCCGCTAATGGCCTTCTAGGGATGATACCTCCCCAACCACCACCCTCTGAAACTGCCCAGTTAGCTAGTTCCCTATCCACATCACTATCCTTTCCTCACCCCATTCCCCGGCTTGTCCAGCAACCTGGGTGTGGCACGAGTCAAATGCCTTGCTGAAGTCTAGAAAGAGGACATCAACTGACCTTCCTGGTGAAGCACCTTTATCACCCAATCATAGAACGCCACAAGATTAGTCTGACATGATCTGCCTTGAATGAAGCCATGTTGGCAGCCATCCAGGTGGCCCCATGACCCTAGACACACCTCCAGTCTCTCTTTCAGGATGGTCACCAACATCTTGCCCACCACCAACATCAGACTGACAGGTCTGTAGTTACCGCTCCTCCCGTGAGCCACTTTTGGATAAGCATGACATGAGCCATCCTACAGTCCTGGGGCACCCAACCCATCTGAAGGGAGGAGTTTAAAATGCCCACCAGAGGTGCAGCAAGGACCTCCACCATCTCCTTCAGCACCCTGGGATGAAGGCCATCTGGACCCGTGCCTTGTCCATTTTCAGGGACTTAAGGGCCTCCCACACCCTACCAACAGGGATTTCCATGGCAGAGAGCTCCTACCTTCCTCCATCCTAATCCTCCTTCCCATATGGTGATTTTCCTCCATCATCTCTTGTGAATATGGAGGCAAAGTATTCATTAAGTACCTCAGCCTGCTGTTTGGCCTCTCAGCCCACCCACTCCTGATCTCAGTCTACTGAACTGCCCTTCACTTTCCTCCATTCCTGACATACCTAAAGAACCCTTTTCCCCATTTCTAATCCCCTGTGCCAACCTCTCCTCCTTCCTTGCCTTGGCGATCTCACTCCCCGGGTCACCTTTTGGATACCCTGTCATGCTCCTCCTTTGTTGTTATTTGAAATCAGCCAAGGAAATATTGAGATGCATGCATTAATTCCACATCCCTACAGACTTGTGATATCATTTTTTATATATTTCACACTAACAAGGACATTCTTCTTATTGTACAGTATCTCCATAATGCAAATAAGTCAAAAGTGTGTAGCTTTTTCTTAAGATGCAAAACCAGGGAGACTGTACACAATTTTTCCAATATAATTTCTCTGCCAAACATTGTTTCAGTAACCTTCCACTAGTCATCCTCACATTAAGCAATAATTTATTTTTCTAGTAATTGAAGGGCCAGTAAACTAGTAATGTTCAATTCTGCCCTCAGATAAGTAGCAGGCACTGTTTTCAGGACATCCAATAATTGTGATTAAAGTGAGCCATGGACTTATCAAAACACAGAAACATAGAATGTGTCATCAGAAAAGGACCAGTGGGCCCATCTAGCCTGTCCTATTTTTCCAGTCTATTACTACATTCTGGACTCTATTTGGTCACAGGTGCCCCTTACCTCGTTTTATTATACATATGTACCTACCCCATGTATGCTTAAAGCTCCTCTGGTCTTCCTCTGCCACTCTTCTAGCAGGATGTTCCAGGTGCTCCACCACCCTTTATGTGAAGAAGTATATCCTCACACCCCTCTTAAACTCCCCAAACCAGTATAGTGTAATGGTTATGATACTGAGCTGCAAGCCAGCAGACCTGGGTTTGAATCCCCAGCCCCACCTGCATACTGTGTGGCTCTGAGCAAGTCACTTCAATTCCATGTGCTCCCAGGTTGCACCTGGAAACAAGTTCTGGCTTAGTATGCGCTTCCTATTTAAACAATTTCCCTTTCCCTCAAGCTTCATGGCATGCCCCCATGTTCTGTTGCTCCTCCTGTGAAAGAGACTCCTCTCCTGCACCTTGTTCAACCCCATGAGGTACTTATAGGTCTCAAATGCATTCCCTCTTATTCTCCTCTCCTCTCCTCTCTCTCTCCAGGGAGTACATGTTGAGCTTCCAGAGCCTCTCCTTGTATGTTTCTTTGTGTAAACCCCTCCACACCATTTTGGTAGCTTCCTCTGGACTGTTTCCACCCTGTTACTATCCTTGCATGGTGCTGCTCCCAGAACTGAACACAGATACTCAGATGGGGTTTCTGTATTATATTTCATTTCAGGGATGTCAATGTTTTGTAATAAAGTTATATTGAATGGCCCTTGGCTTAGAATGAAATAAAATGTTTTATAAATGAAAATTTGTATTGAAGAGTATAGCGGATTCTGGAGTGATCACTGATGATTCCTAGGATAAAAGGAGACTCATTCTTGTGATACCTTCAGATTCATTTTGGGATCAGCCAGTACTGATCCATTTGGGAGTCTGCACTTACAGACTAAGATAACTGAAATCCCAGGCGGCCTTTTTCGTTTGCTGATATTGCCTGTGGAAACATTCATTTATTTTGTACCTTTTATGTTTCTTTCTGTATTCCTGCAAAGTTAATAGTTTTATATTTTCTTTTTTTTGCTGTTACTTTAATAAAGCTTTGAGCTTGGCACTTTTTTAGCCTTGCCACTTACCTTTTTGTGTCAGTGTCCATCATTACACCCACAGCCTATGACAGTGAGATGATTAGGTAAGACCCTGTCATATTTATTATGCAGAGAGAGTTAAAGCAAGGATCTAGTCTGTTCTCTCCTATTCTGTCACTTGTCTATCTCTTGCCTATCTGACTGCAACTCACATTTTCCTTGTGGCACTTAGGAACTGATCACTCCTACAGTTCCACAATTTCTACCCATTACCTCCTTCCTTCACTTTCTGTTTCTATTCTTTCTTTCTTTCTCCCATGCTTTTCTATGGTTAAACAATATATGTGAGTCTGTGTGATACTGGGATCCTGTAGTTTGCAAATTTGTGTAATTATATTATTGCAATGTTTGCAGAAAGCTGTTTGGGTTTATCTGGAACACAGGGTTAACCTTGAGGTGCATTGTGACCTCCAAGCTTATTTGCAGAATTATCTGCAGGAAATTAGCCCTGAACAGGATGTCTTAACTGATCGCACCTGTTAAGAAGACTAATGTACTCTTCAGGCTGGTCACAGGAAGGACAATGACAAAGTTTAGTCACAGTCTGTGAAACAGAAGATATAGCTTAAAGAGAACAGGATGCAGAATTAAAAAAAAGTCAGGCAAAGACATCTTATAAAGAGAGCAATGCTTTGATTTTTCAGATTTAGATTTAGAGATGCTCTCAGATTTATGACTTTGTTTGAACTGCCTGTATTAAGAACCATCCTGTATATTTTTTCCTGCTTTTATTTTATTATTAATAATAATAAAACACTACTTACACATTTAAAACATCTCTTGGTCATGCTATGCTTCCTGATCTTTGTCTCTAAAGCAGTTGGTTAGAAGTGGGATTTATCTTGTGCATATTCTAATCCGGCAGTTTTGTGTGTGGGTACTAGACCTGGTATCGGGAAAGCACAGAAGAAGGATATGGATCCTGTAACAGCAAGCCCAGGAGTGATTACTAAAAGAATGGCAGCCAAACTAGAAGCAAAACCAAAGTCCAAACTGAGACTGTACAGCTGGCAGCAGTAATGAAAGAAGAACTGGCAGGAACAGAACCTGAAAGCATGCCTGTCTTCTTCAAAGAAGGAGGCAGTATAGTGCAGTGGTTTAAGGCTCTGAGCTGCAAATCTGGAGACCTGTGATGGAATCCCACAGCCTCCCACTTGCATCCTGTGTGACTCTGAGCAAGTCACTTAACTTCCTTGTGCTCCCAAGTCGCACCTGAAAACAAGATTTGGCTTAGTGTGCCTCCTGCTTAAACAATTCTCTTCCTTCCTTCCCCTTCAAATGGTGGGCTATACAACAAAGAGAGACTGATAAACAGAGAAGAGATGCAACAGCAGGAGTAGTGATGGCTGGATGCCTTGTCAGCTATCAAAACTGGAGGATCTGGTGCAGGTCCTGCAGATTAACAAAACACAAAACACTTAAAAATTTTACATTTACAAAGATGTGTCCTCAGATGATGCTGAAGTATACCTGACAACTTTTGCAAGGGTTGCGGAATCTGCCAATGGCAAAGGGCAGTCAGGCTGGTACCATTTATGGCAGGTAAAGCCCAACATGCATACAGCAATATGGACACTTCATAGTCAGAAAACTATAACCTTGTGAAAATAGAAATCCTTCAAAGGTATGACATCTCAGAAGAGATCTATAGTCAGAGATTTTGGTCCTTGAAGTACCACTCAGTCAACAACCCTCAAGAAGCCTTCACCCAACCAAGAGATCTCCTCATTAAATGGCTCAAACCAGAGATCTCCTCATTAAGTGGCTCAAACCAGGAGGTGAATGAGTAACACAGATTACCAACATATTTGCAGTGGAGCAATTCATCAACATTCTTCCTATAGCTGTGCAGCTTTGGGTAAAGGAATATTGACCAGAAAGTGGAGAAAAGGCAGTTTCTTTGGCTGAGGACTATCAGGTGATCAGACAGATACTGCAGCAGCAAAGTAATAGCCAGGGACTGGTAAGATCCTCCTTTCCTGATTAACCTCCAGATCAGACAAAACTTAGATGTGGGTAACAAATCTTCACTCAAGGACTTTATTTGCTATACCGTAATTGTAATAAGCCACACCCTATTTCATGAAACTGCCATAAAATGAGGGTAACACTGAAGAAAATTTGGCTATAGCAAATTGGGTAAAATATATAACAGATGTCAAGGGTGGGAGATAATATTGTGAAGGATTTATAGATTTGGGAAGCAGACAGACCCTGGTACATGTTGAAGTGCTGGGAAAATATTGTGCAAAAGGACCAGATGTCAACATGGCTCAGTTGGTAGCACATCCGCCTTTGGACCAGAAGGTTGTGGGTTCTCATCCCACAGCGAGATTGGACTCGTATCTAAAAACACAGACACCTGAGTGCAGTATTAGAGGGTGCTGTACTGTTGGGGTATGCTGTCCTTGGATGAGACATTAAACTGAGGTCCCTTCCTGGTGCTGTCTAGGTTGGTGTCCACGTGGAAGTAAAAGAACCCAAGGCATTCTTTGTAAAGAATAGGACGTCAGTGTGTTGGCCAATATTCCCTTCCACAAAAAATTAACAGTTCATGCAATTGTCCAGGCTGTGTGTGGTGTTGATCTGTGATATGGCCACCACTACACATTCTTCACTTCACTACCAGTCTAGCATTGCTTGTAAAGTGCTTTGGGATACATTGTGTATGAAAAGTGTTATATAAATGCAGATTCTTCTTCTTCTTTTTCTTCTCAGGTACAGGGTCATCTGCATCCATGGGGACACTTGATACTATCCCACCACCCAAGTGGCTGTGAGTATTCATGGAGTATCACACCAAATGAAAGTGGGAGTAATACCAAAGTTACCTGTACCTGTGATTACTGGAAATGACTTTACAGGATTTCATAGTTAGTCACAGAGGGAATAAACCCTGCTGTTTCAGCAGCTGTGATGACATGAGCACAGGCAATAAAATCTTAAATGTTGGGGACTCTTTTCCTATTGATAACTACTTTGATTCAGACTTGTTTGAGCTCATCTCCAAGATCCAGAAGTCCAAGAAAAAACAAGACACCTGAAAACAGTGAAAACCAAAGACTTATGGACATAAGGCATTGGTATATGAAATGATGAAACTAAACTGATATCTGATTGTGACTTTGTTTCTGAGCAAACTAACAAAGTTTCTCTCCAATGTCATTTTAAGCAGCTAGGGTAAAAACAAAAACAAGGTGAACCAATGCTTAAAAATGGAATGGGCTACTGTACAGAGTTTGGGTTAATTCTCAGACACAGGAACAGATAGAACAACAGGTTATACCAAAGAAGTATAGAAATGAGTTGTTATAGATAGCACATGATAGTCCTATAGCTTGTCAGTCATGGATGGACTTCACCCTTGCTAGATTGTTGTACAGATTTTACTGGTTTGGGATTTATGAGGATGTTGCTACCTATTGCAGTTCTTTTGCTGAATGTTGGAAAGTAGCCCCAGTGACTAAAAAGACAAAGTGCCCTGGTGTCCCTACCTTGACAGGCGTGCCTTTTTAGAGAATTGCAATGGATGTGGTGCCCTTAGACAAACGTAAAAGGGTAATTGATTCATTTTGGTAATGTATGACTATGCTTCTCAATACCCAGAGGCAGTTCCAGTGCATACTATCACAGCCCAAAAACGGTAGCAGAGCTTGCCAAATTTTCAGCAGGGTGGACATACCTAAAGAGGTTATTGCTGATCAGGGTAATAAATTTGGTGCTGCATTGCTGAAAGAGCTACTACTGCAGTAAGAACCTCCCTTATCACTCTCAGACAGATGGTCTTGCTGAACATTTTAATCAAACCATAAAACACATGTTGAAAAGGTTTGTGAAAAGTGAAGAGAAAGAGGGACCAATAATAACGTTACCTGCTTTTGCTTACAGAGAAGTGCCATGAACATCAACAGGTTTTCACCCTTTGAAATGTTATATGGTAGACAAGTTAGAGGGCCACTAGATGTGATAAAAGAAACATGAGAAAATAAACACCACTCGGAAAGAATCTATTGCATCTTAAATGTGTGCACTGAGAAAGAAACTGGTAAAATATGTTGACATTGCCCACAATAATCAGGAAGAAGCCCCCAAACAGCAGAAGTTGTATTATGACTATGGGGTAAAGAAAAGTTTTTCAGCCAGAAGAAAATGTAATGTTACTGTTACACACTACAGGAAACAAAGTGGCAAGGACCTTATAAAGTGGTTAGAGGTACTGGAACAATTAACTATGAGACTGCAATCCCTGATAGGAATAATCCTACCAAGATATACCATGCTAACCTCCTGAAGACATGGGTTGAAAAACACCAAAGGTTGCTTTGTTACTATTACCAGAAACTGCTGAAGATGATATTGATATAGCTTATGACAGGCTGAAACAAACTGTAAGTTCTGATGCTATAAAGGTGAATGTTTCCTTACCCCAAACTGCAGAAATTGTAACTTGGTAAAGACATTTAGAAGTACTTTTACTATACTGCCAGGCTGAGCAAAAGGGGATGAGCATGTAGTGTCAGAGAATGCTTGCCCTGTTAGACAAAAGACATATAGATTACCAGAGCAGTTAAGAGCAGATGTGGCTAAGTAAATACAAAAAATGAAAGAGTTAGGAATCATTGAAGAATCAAGAAGTACTTGGACATCACCGATGGTGACTGTGAATAAAAAAGAAAGGGCATAAGAATCTGCCTTGATTTTAGGAAACTTAATCAAGTGTCCACATTTGACAGCTATCCTATGCACAGGATAGATGATTTGGTGGACAGACTGGTAAGTGTCAAGTACATTAGTACCCTTGATCTCACCAAAGGGTTACTGGTAAATTCTTCTAGCTGAAGAATCCAGAGACAAAACTGCATTTTCCACTCCAGTTACATTCTATCAATTCACCACGATGCCATTTGGTTTACATGCCACACCCACTACATTTCAGTAGTACATGAATGTAATTCTAGCTCTTCACACTAGGTATTGGGCTACTTACTGGCTGATGTTTTTCTTGCACAGTCTAGACTGGAAATGCCACCTGGAACACCTATGAACAATTATCCAATCTATTAAAAATGCAGGTCTGACCATTAATCTTACCAAGTGCTGAGAGGCATGCAGGAAACCAGATAGTTAGGTTATATTTGGGAAATGGAGAAGTAAAGCCAGAGATTTCAAAATGGAAGCTGCAGCTAACAGTCCTGTCCTAAAACAAAAATGTCAGGTCATTTTAGGTTTGGCTGGTTACTACAGGACATTTTATTCTCAGCTTTGCCTAGTTAGCTAATCCCTCACAGTACTCATGAAAAACAATACCTGAATAATGTGATATGGTTCCCAAAGTGAGATGAAGCTTTTGGGCCATCAAGGCTGCATTACATTCAGCTCATGTTTTAAGAAATCCAAATTTTGAGAAACAATTTCTGTTACAGACATATGCATCAGAGTAGGCCTAGGTGCAGTCCTGAATCAGAATATAGCTGGAAGGAACATTCCATTCTGTATAACAGTATTTCAAAACAGAGAGAACAAGCATTTGTCAATGCCGAAAGTTTGATGTTTTGCACCAGTACATCCTCAGATGTTACATGGGCACTTGGGTTGTGAGTGCAAGGAATGCTGGGTATAGCAAACAGCTCTCTTACAGAATGCTAAGGACAACACTGAGCGATATACCAGGTGTCAGAAGGAGCAAGATTCACTACTTCACACCTTTGGACGTGAGAAAGGGTTGTGCCTTTCGGGAAGATATTAGCAGCACCTGGATCCTTTGTTAGGGCTTGATCAGGCATTTACACCTAAGATTTGCAGCCTGGGAGATTTTGCTGGGGCCTTAATCAGTAATCAAAACCCTCATGTTGCCTTAATATCAGTCTGTGCCAAGAAAGTTATTCTTCAGCACTGTGCTATCAGACCATCCCTACTTATGTTGAATGGTGTTGGGAATGCTTTTGCCTTGCAGGCAGAATGCATTATTGCAAATATGTTAGACTCCAAAGAGAAATACACTTGGGTATGGGAACACCTTTATACCCTGTTGACCCTTAGTGCTGAGTGATTGTTGGTTACTTGGGACTATAACGCCTCATTGCCCTGGGAAAGGTTGGGATGGGTTATGCCTGGACCTGCTTCTTAGTCTGACATCCTTTTTTTCAGGAATATGATGTTCCATTTTGGTTGCACCCATTTGTTATGTTACTGTCCTTGCTACTTTTGGGATTAGCTCAGTCTCTGGAGAAAAGGGGAGGGAGATTCTTTTCCTTGGGTTTTGGGGGAGGAGGGATGGGGAACATTGTTTTATAACTTGATTGGAATGACTCATGGTTTTGGTTTACTTTATCACAATTGTTACTAACTCATAGATACTCAGCTTAGTGATTGTTTTATCTATTATTGGTCTGTCTATTATGTATCATTTGTCCTTTTGTGATCATTATTTGTTTCTAATCAAGTTCAATAAAGTTTGTTCAATTTGAAAAACACTGAGGTGCAAGATTCACTTTTGGAAAAATCCCTTTGTTTTTTTACACCTACTGTAGACAGATATCAAGGGTACTGAATAGACAGTGCATTTAGGAGAATAATAAGTGTCTAGAGGCTAGGAGAGAGCTGTTGCAGAGGATCACCATGGACAGAGGGCAAATACTTGGATCACTGCAGAAAGGATGGCAAGGAAAACAGTTGTGCACAACAAAAAAGAGACTACATGTAGGGATTGCCAGTTATTCTTTTATTGAATTTTCAATATATGTAATATAACCATGTTAAGATCTATGCATCACTCAGATCATGGCAGGTTTTTATAAATGCAAGAGCTAAAAAAGGAGGGGTAAGGGTAGCATACAGTGGAGGGGTATGGATGGCTATGATATGGGAAGAGGAACATAAGAATTATGGGAGGAGGGTGATGAAAAGGAAATGGGGAGGGGCAGGAGAGGATTGCAAAAGTTGTTGACATCCATGACCTTTCAAATGCCATTCATGTACTATGACACAAAAAAGTTTAGAATGAATATGTGTCTTTGCCTAGGTTAAAATTGTTTGCAATATACACTTGCTGGTGAAGAGAAATGGAGGTATATTATTATTTTTCCCTATATTTAAAAGTTGCCATAGTAGGTACTAACTTCCATACTACAGAGAGACAGGCAATGGCTAATTTTTCTTCAGCAGACTTGCTAATTTAGGAGAAAAAAAGCTGTAATTTGAGACAGCATGGCCAGTTTCAAACTGCTTACAGACTAGGCAGAAGAAGTAGGAAAACCTTTAACAGTAATAAAATAATAAAGACTGGCACAACACAGTTCAAACTTTTTAGCTCTCCTCAATTTTCTGATGTAGTCTGGTCAGCTTGTTACTGCTGCTGATTTTAATGACAGGCTGCTGATTTTGACAGTCCATCAGCTGTTTGTTGAATGGCTTCATTCACATCAAAGGACTGAAGCCCTCTAATTTATTAGCTTGGTTCTTTTGAAGTGCATTCAGCAGAAGAAGTGTGTCACAGTTAAAGTGCACGTTATTGGTCTAGATTGCTTTGCTCTACAGTTTTAACTGCAGTAAGCTCACAGAGACACACCTCTGAAACTCCTTCCATGCATAACAAAATGTTTGCTGCACATGTGTATCAAACCTAAAAAGTTCTCCACTATTGAAAAGAATGCCTTGCTGTGAAATGGCAATGGAGTCTGCACTAACGGGCTTGTATAATGCATATTCTTTGCAAAAAACTTTGATAATGCACCAGTTAGAGTAACTTAATGCCACAAAAGCAGGGAATTTGGTGTTAGGTTTTCCAACCTTATATACCTGCCCCCAACCTACCCAAGCAGCAAAAGGAAAACATTAGGTTTTGGGTCTTGTGCTTCATGAATCAGTGGTGGGGTCTTCCTTTGGGCTGTCAACCATAATGCTCACCCTTCCCACAGTCCTTAGTTCCTGTCCAAAGTGCAAGGTAGAGCTGCAAGCTAGTGCCTCATAGGGATACACTCTTTAAAGGTAGAGAAATATGTTTTGCCATATTTTGCCAACACAGTTTGTTGAGCTTTCTATACTCTCAAGCGGGGCAGTGAGGAGGGAGCTCAGATCTAGAAGTGGGTTGCCATCTGGGAACAAGTGACCACAAAACAGTGTGGTTCACGTTAAACCAGCTACAGAGTCGCCATACAAAAGTGAAGGTACTGGACTTCAGGAGAGATGACTTTGGCAAGATGGGAGGGTGCCTCAGAAAGCACTAGCAAACAGGCTAGAAGGAGGTATGGAGCAACAATGGTGAATCATCAGAACTGCCATCATAGAGGCAACAAGCCTTTGTGTGAAGCAAATAAACAAATCAAAATGAAAGAAAAGCCACTATGGTTCTAAAAGAGGTGGCTGTGAAAGTCAGGAAGAAAAGATAGCATTCGAAGTATAAGGAAACACAGAAGGAGCAGGACAGAAAGCTGTACCAGTTAAGGCAGAAGGAAGCAGGAGGGAAGTCAGAATAGCAAAGGCCCAATCTGAGGAAAAGATAGCCAACTTGGTTAAGAAGGGATAAAACCTTTCTAGGTATATCAGCGAGTGTAGAAAGACAAAGGAGGGATAGTGAGGCTGAATAGAATTAACGGTGGTGGGCAGAGGGAACAGTGAAAAGCAGGATACTGAACAAATATTTCGCTCAGTATTCACAAAAGAGGAGGGGGGAGCCTAATCCAATTAACAGAAGCACTCTTGATGGGGGCGGTCCCAGTCCTTTCACAGAAGAAAGGGTTCTGCAAGAACTCCTAAAACTGAAAGTAGACAAAGCAATGGGGCCTGATGGAATACACCCCAGAATTCTAAAAGAATTAAGGGGGAACTAGTGAAATCACTGGCTACTTTTAATAAATCATGGGAGGATGGTGTGGTACCTGAGGACTGGAGGAAAGTGATGTGATTCCCTCACAAGTGTGGGACAAGACAGAGGCAGGAAACTACAGACCTGTCAGTTTGACCTCTGTGGTAGGGAAAGTGATGGAGTCACTTCTGAAGGAAAGAATAGTTGAGTACTTAGAGGCCAGTGGGGCACAGGACCCAAGGCAGCATGGGTTCACAGTGGGAAGGTCATGTCAGATGAATCTAATAGATTTCTTTGACTGGGTGACCAAAGTAGTAGACCAGGGAGAGGCTGTGGACGTGGCCTACCTAGATTTTAGCAAGGCATTTGACACAGTCCCACACAAAAGATTAATAGTCAAGTTAACCAGCCTGGGTGGAAGCCTGGGTAAAACATTGGCTGGACAACAGGACACAGAAGGTAATTGTAAATGGAGTCCACTCTGAAGAAAGAGGGTTACTAGTGGGGTACTGCAGGGTTCAGTATTGGGTCCAGTCCTTTTAATGTCTTCATAAGTGACATTGTAGAGGGACTGGAAGGAAAAGTATGCCTCTTCGTAGATGACACAAAGATCTGCAACAGGATTGATACACAAGGAGGTGTGGAAAGGATGAGAAGTGACTTGGCAAGGTTGGAGGAATGGTCAGAAGTATGGCAGCTAGGATTCAATGCAATGAAGTGCAAAATAATGCACCTGAGAAACAAGAACCCAGGGGAAGAATAACAATGGGTGGGGGAGGTAGTAACAACAACAAAAAGGAAAGGGACCTGGGGATAATCATATCAGATGACCTTAAGGTTAGCAAGCAATGTTAGAAGGCAGTAGAGAGGGCTGGGGTATACTGGGATGCATAGGGAGAGGCATCAGCAGCAGAAAACAGGAAGTTGTTATCCCTCTGTACAGACAGTTGGTGAGACCCCATCTGGAGTACTAGTCTCAGTTCTGGAGACCCCTCTCTGCAAGGACATAGACAGGATAGAGGCAGTCCAGAGGAGGGCAACTAAATGGTGCAGGGTCTGCAAAAGAAGCCGTATGAGGAGAGACTAAAGGAGCTTAATATGTATACCCTTGAGGAAAGGAGGGAGGGGGGATATGATAGAAACTTTTAAGTACCTCAGTGGAATCAACAAAGTCCAAGAGGGTAGCATCTTTCAGAAAAAGAGACGTGCAAGAACAAGGGGACACAATTTAAAGATGGGAGGCAGTTCAGGGCAATGTGAGGAAGTATTATTTCACAGAGAAGGTAGTGGATGCATGGAACAGCCTTTCTGAGGAGGTTGTGGGGTCTAAAACTGTGGGAGAATTCAAGAAGGCATGGGACAGACATAAGGCAATTCTTGTGGGGTAGGAAGAAATAGGCTGTTGGTTAACTAGGATCCGGCCCATCCTGTAGGTAGGGAAAGGGCAGACTAGATGGGCCAAGCAGTCCTTATCTGCCATCAAAGTCTATGTTTCTATGTTTCTTCATGCGGGACCCAGAGAAGATCATAGTATGATATTGTTTGCTCAGGGAACACGGAGGGGAATAGGGTTGACAACCCCAAGGAAGACCCCATCACTGATTCTTGAAGACTCTGGAGACCCCAGACCCTAATGTTTTCCTTTTGCTTCTTGGGGGGTGGGGTGGGGGTTAGGTTGGAAATCCTAATGCCACATTTCCCTACTTTTGTGCTGGGAAGTTACCCTGAGTGGTGCATTAATTAATTTTTTGCAAATAACTTCCTTCTTGAGATAGTGGAATTGTATCCTTCCTTCCACACAGGTCCCCTTCGAACCTGTGTGAACAGATGCAGATGCATGGGGCCCTGTGCCATGAAGAAACATGCATGAAGAGGTGCAGATGAGCAGGGACCTTTAGACACTGTGCTATGGAAGACTCAATCCGCCCTATAGAAGTGCAGGGCCTGGCACATCCCCCCCACCTCCGCCACAGAAAATGCTAGTTAAATTATTGAAGTTACAAGGAGAACATTTAAGCACATGCTCATGACTTTGTCATTTTATATATTTTGACCCCACATTTTCAATATAGCTTTTTATGAGCCACTTCATGAATAAGGGCAGTGAAAACTTTCAATACCCACCTGAAAGACGATTTTGCCAAGTAACCACAAAATCATCTTTTGGATCTGATTTGCAAAATTCTACCACCATGGGTCATGAGGTGGGGTCCCTGAAAGGCCATGTTGAAAATCTGGGGTCAAAATATGCAAAATGACAAAGTTATGTATACAAATTTTAAATCCCATTGAAATACATTGAACCGACTTACATTAGTTTACATAAAATACATATCACATATAACATGTCACAATATTTTTTTACCATTCACATTTTTGGTTAACTCAAAATCGTTATAACTCTAAAACCATGTAATATTTTTCAAGAAACCTTTCAAAGGCACACCTGCACAGGCCCATTCAACCCTGAAAATTTCATGACGAAATTCCACATTGTCTATGCTGTGTAGGTGAGAGCAAAAATATGCAATGTTAAGCATAGGCTTTTTTTCCATTTTTGTGTTCTGTATCTGAGAAAGCAAACAAGATGCTGTCACAAGACTTTTCTTATCTTATGACTCTGAAAGCCTTACACGTGTGCCAAATTTTGGGCTATGCTGTCAAATGAGGACAAAGTTATTAAGGTGCAAAACTGGGGTTTAACATTAAACAACCTACTCAACCCTAAGTGCACCCCTATAATAGATATTTTTTTTGGAACAAAAACTGTGTTAATGCTCAGTTAGGGTTCACCTTAATGCATCAAAAGTAGGAAAATGTGGTGTTATGGTTTTCAACTTAACTCCCACCATCACCCGAAGCAACAAAGGAAAAGAACATTAGGATTTGGGGTCTCTGAGTCTTGACGAATCAGTGGTAATTCGTTCCTGGGGTTGTCAGTTATAATGTCCACCTCCTTCCCTGAGCAATAAGGTCAGATGTGACCTGCTTTCTTCATGCATAGAGCTACAACAGATTATGTTGAAGAAAACTACAACAGATTCTGTTGGCAACATGTGGTGAGACATATTTCTCTACCTTTGAAGGGTGTACCACTGTGATGCACTGGTTTGGAGCTGTACCTTGTGCTTCAAACAGGAGCCTACAGGCTAGTGGAAGGGATGAGCATTAGGGTTAACTGTCCCAAGGAGACCCCACCATGGATTTGCCAAGACTCTGGAGTCCCAAAGCCTTAATATTTTTTTTCTTTTGTTGTTTGAGGGGTGGGGATAGAGTTAGGGTTGGAAAACCAAATGCCATATTTCCCTACTTTTATTGTGCTACGCTGAACCCTAACTGGTGCATTAATGCAGTTTTTTGCAAAGAATGTCCTTCTTTTGAAATAGTGGAATTGTATCCTCATTATCACAGGTTTCTTTTGGGAAATGTGTGAAGAATGCAGATGCACAGGGCCCTATGGACCCTGCACCAAGAGAAGGGTCTGTTTGCCTGCAGAAGTGTAAGACCCTTCTGGGTCTTGCACTTCCATGTAACAATGGATATCAAAGATTTAGTGCTGGCTGGTGGGCTACAGAAATTGCAGGGCCCTCTGGGCCCCTACACTTCCTTAATGGCCATAGATGCAAATGCACAGGGCAAAGAGTCCATCTCTTGACCAATGCACAGAGCCCTTGGCACCCACAGGTGCAGAGCGAAGGGCCCTATGTAAAAGAAGAGTTCTCTTCACTATATGGTACCTAGGTCCATGTGGGCAACCCTGCTTCTTCCCTTTGCTGGGGGTGGTGGTGTCACATAATAGTGTCATTCCCCAGCCTAGGCCCATCCAGGTGGCTCACTGAGCTCACCCTGGAACTCAGCTCACTGGCACAGGATCACAAAGCACTACCCACTGGACTAAAGGCTAGCATTACACACAACATTTCTTAATTTGTTTTCAAATTTTACCCCAAATTTTAAAGCTAGTCATGTTATAACTGCTGCTTATGAACATGTGATATGTCATTTATAGAACACTGTGTGAAACATGATTTTGCATCACAAGTGCAAAATGCATTTTGGCTAGGATTTGAAAATTGACACCTGTCAAATTTATGAGCTTATGTGAAAACAGGGTTATGTTGAAAGTTTGGAGTCAAAATATTGAAAATCAACAAAGTTATGAGTAAGCATTGAAATATTTAAACGTTCACTCATAACTTGATCATTTTACTGTATTTTTCATCACATTTTCACTGTGGTCTTCTTATGACCCCATCTCATAAACGAGGTAGATGAAATTTTTCAAATCCTGGCTGAAACATGATTTCATGGAGTGACTGTGAAATCACCTTTTGGCCTGGATTTGGAAATTTCATCTGCATGATCTATGAGTGGGGTCCCAAAGGTTATGTTCAAAGTTTGGTGGAAAAGTATTGAAAAACAGTGACGTAATGAATGAACATTGAAATATTTCAATGCTCACGCATAACTTGGTCATTTACCATATTTTCTGCCAAATATTCAACTTTGCCTTCTTATGACCCTACTTCACTTGAACTCCATAGGTGAAATTTCTCAAATCCTGCCAGAAAAATGATTTCATGGAATGACCATGAACTCACCTTTCAGGATAGAGTTGAAAATGTCACCAATTGTTTTCATGAGGTGGGGTTCCAAGTGGGCTATGTTGAAATTTGATGTAAAAATATTGAAAAATGACAAAGTTATGAGTAAAAGTTCAAAACACATTGAAATACGTTGTACAAACTAACCTTGTTTTGTCATATCACTGTTGCCAGTTCCAACAGCAAGACATCTTTTCAATGGAAAAGTGAATCTACACCGCAGGACACGTTTAGGTAATGATGGTATGTGGGGTGGTTTGGGGTCATGGGTGCTGAGTGGAGCATCAGAGTTGGTACATGGGGTGTGGGGGTTAGATTGATGAGGGACCTTTTTATTTACAGGGTAAAACTACAAAAGACAATGAGGGACTGTTTTCTTCTTTCTGATCCTCAACTGGATCTGACACTGGGGACTGGGCACCCCATTGTCAGTTTGTACTGTATGGTGGCGCTGAGGATGGTGGGCACCCCCAGTGCCACCATCTATATTGGGAGGAAGGTGACCCGGAGGGAGGGGGTAGGGGATGCCGTATCGAGGTGGGCACCCTGGTCTGCTTAATATAAATGAAATAGGGAGGACTGGCTGAGCTGGGAGTGGAGGGAAATAGAGAGAGAGAGAGAGAGAGAGATTAAGATCACTGACTCACTGCTGGCACACAAGCCAGCATCATGTCTTTATCTTCAGCTGTAAATGCAGGAAAGTTCTGCTGTTCTTATACAGAGAACATGGGTGAATGGGTTCCCTTGCTTAGCTGAGCACCCTGAATGTTGGGGTACCAGAAAAGGTATTTCTGGTCTTTTTATAAAACAGACACCAGCATCTAGTTAAACAAGTACCGTTTACTTAGATACAGGTGTTTGTTTTTAAAAATACATAATTTTATATATTTTCAAGTTTTTTAGTATTAAAAAACAAGATGGCAGCCACCAAGATTCTATTTTTTCTCATGATCAATAAATCACAAACTATAGAATCTCACAATCAAGGTTTTTACTATCTGTATCAGAGGGTTAACACAAAACCCTCCTGAGCATGTGCAGGCAAAAATTAAAATCCTTATAACTCTAGAACTGTTTAATATTTTTTTGAAAACCTTTGAAAGGTACTACCTTAGCACAGGCTGCTTCTATCCTGAATGGTTTGTGAAAAATTCCAGACTATCTAGGTTGTGCATGAGAGCAAAAAAACCTGTGTTAAGTATAGGAAAAATTGAATTTGAAAAAAAAATGGAATTTCATTAACAATTGACCTTCTGTTTCTCATAAACCGTGCAAGACGCTTTCACAAAACTGTTAATGTCTTGAGACCCTGCAAGCCAGACCACACATGCAAATTTTGGGTTATTTTGTTGAATGCTGCCAAAGTTATTATAGGTGCAAAAATTGGGCCTGTAGAGCCCTGTGTGAAGAAAAGAGATCAAGTCAGATCTTGTTGGCAAAGGGAAGGAGTGGGCATTATGGTTGGCAAACCCAAGGAAGACCCTACCATTGATTTGCAAAGACTTCAGAGACCCAAAACCCTATTTCTTTCCTGTTGCTGTTTGGGGTGGGAGGGAACTTAGGGTTAGAAACTCTAATGCCACATTTCCTACATTTGTTGTATTAAGTTGAACCCTAACTGATGCATTAACACAGTTTTTAGCAAACAATTTCCTTTCTTTTGAGATAGTTGAATTGCATCCTCATGCACAAATGTCCCATTGGGACCTGCCTGAGCAGATGCAGATGTGCAGGGCCCTCAGAGCCCTGTAACAAGGGAAGCCTCTGTTCACCTATGGAAGTACAGTACAAGTCACATTAAACTGTCCCAACAATGAGTTGGTTTAGTATTGTTTTTTTTACAGTTGGCAATGCATTGGTGACTCATAATGTACTGTTTTTCTGTGCCTAATCAGTTTTCCAACTTAGTTGGAATGTGTCTGCAGTCCAGTCACAGTGCAATGTAAACCTGAATTTTAAGTCTTAAGAAACAGTTAGTACCTGGCTTTGTGCTGGATCCAACAACACTTACTGTATGCAACCCAATAAGAAATGCTAAAGCAACTCATTGGATGAACAGTTTAATGTAACTTGTACTGTACAGGGACCTGCACTTGAGCCAAACTCATGAGCCAAATTTCTTGTGTCATGAGTGTCAGAAAGAAGATTTCAGTCTCACAAAAGAAGAATCTTGAGTCACGAAAGAAGATATTGGGACTTGGTTTTATTTTATAGTTCTTTCATGAGTTGACTCACTTCTTTTGTGATCATGAAAGAGCTCATGAAAGAAGAATCTTGGCTTATGAATGAAGATGGTGGGACTTAGTTTTTTTCATAGTTATTTCATGAGCTGACCTTCTTTCATGAGTCATAAAAGAATTCACAAAAGGAGATGATTGGCTCACTAAAGAACTGTGAAAAAGTTAATTTGACAAGAAACATAGAAGGTGTCAGCAGAGAAGGTCCTCTTGGCCCACCTAGTTTGCCCTATATTTCCTACCTATTGTGCCACCACAGACCCTACTTGATCTCCAGTCTTCTCCTCCCTGCCTTTCTTCTAAGGTCCCCTTGTGTCTAGCTGATGCATGCTTGAATCTTGTTACCATTTAGCCCACACCACCTCTGCTGGGAGGCTGTTCAGGCATCCACCACCCTCTGTGAAGAAGTATTCTTACATCTCCGCTGAGCTTCCCCCGCTAGCTCATATTGTGACCCTTGTCCTGGAGCATTCTTTTTCATGGAAAATGCTACCTTCCTGTACCTTTTAATACATGTGAGGTATTTTGATGTTTCTATCATACCCCTTTCTCTCCTTCACTCTAGAGAGTACGTGATTTGGTTCCTTGAGTCTTTCGTCATAGGGCTTTGATGTGGCCTTGCAATCATTTGGTAAAAAAATCCAAATGGAGTATGTGCTCTTGTTTAGCTCCAAGTTGGTGCTGCAGTAAGGGTGGCTACCAGGAATTAAAATGTGAAATCAAAGTGCAGCACTTGAAAACAATTGATATCCACAACAGGTTGTTGAATCCAAATGTCCATTTATTTTAGGACTACCAACCATTGAATCTCACTGAGCAAAACACAAGCACAGCACTTCACCTTTCTCTGAGGCTTCAAGGGGCAGAGTCAGAACATTCACCTTGTTTAAAGATCTATGGCAACCATTTTACACATTAAAAAAAGCCTGAATTTAAGTCCCTGTGTCATGAGTAGTGTTTCCTGGAAATGTCATGCTATTTAATTGTGTGGTTTCTTTAATCAGCATTTGTTAACTTGTTCTGCACTAACTGGAAACAGGCTGCTTCTGTCCTTCTGATTGAGCATTGGAGAGTGATGACATCATATTGGACTAAGCTACTGTTGCAGCAGTGATGGTCCCTACTTGACTGAAGAGCTGTAAACTTCCTAATTACAGCAGCTGTCAAATTAATTGTTTGCTGTCCAGGATTTTTACTAATTCAGTCTTTGGTATGTGTTCAGATGAATTAGCTGAACATCTATAATTTTGTTCTTCTAAAAAGCTGATCATTTAAGTTTTAGTGCTGAATTCAATTCAATTCAATTTTATTTATATAGCCTTTCAAAACCAAGGCGCTGTACAGAAACATTAAAATTAATAAAATCCAAACATTTAAAAGTCAGCCAGAACAAACAAGAGTATGCTAAATCAAAAGATATGTTTTTAAGGCAACCTTAAAATTATCGATGGTTGGACATTCTCTCAACCAACGAGGTAGAGAATTCCACAGGGTTGGTGCTGAAAAGCAAAGGCACAGGATCCTAATGACTTTAATAGAACCCTGGGAATCTCCAGCAGTCCCTTGTTGGCGGAACAGAGAGGATGGAGGGGCAATAGGAATCAGCAGATCTTCAGGTAACCGGGTCCCTGATCATGTAGAACTTTAAGGTTAGTAAACCAACCTTAAAGGTGATCTGCCACCAAACAGGCAGCCAGTGCACTGTGAGCACAGGCGTAATATGACTGGTTCTAGAAGTCCCAGTCAAAAGCCTGGCTGCCGTGTTCTGCACCAGCTAGAGCAGCGGATATCAACCCCAGGTAGCCCTAGGTAAAGGGATGCAGTAGTCCAGATGAGTAGTGACAAAGGCGTGGACCAATGTTGGAAGATCCCTGGGGAATCAGATGTTTCACCAGGCGATATTCCTCAGATGGTAAAAAGAGGATTTGACAACAGCTGACACCTGAGATTTCAGGGTCAGACCATCATCAAAAATAACACCCAGATTTCACACCTGTTCAGAGGTAGAGAGGGTACACCACCAAGTAATAAATCTGATGGTTGTCCAGCTCCCATACCCACCCCGGACTACCTGGATCCACAACCAATACCTCAGTCTTATCCGGATTGAGTCTCAACCAGCTCAAACTCATCCAAAGTCTGATCTCAGCAAGGCAGTTATTAAGTACAGAGGTACATCACCCTGACCGGGGAGCGAAGACAGATACAGCTGAGTATCATCTGCATAGCAGTGAAAACTCAGACTGTATCGCCTGATGATTTCTCCCAATGGCAGCATATACACTGCAAACAGCATGGGAGCTAAATGGAGCCCTGTGGTACCTACAAGGCAGAGAGTGAGTGCCAGAGGAATAAATTCCGGTGACAACTCTGAGACTCCAGTGAGGTAGAACAGAAACCATTTGAGGACTGTAGACAGCCCACAAAGACCACGAGCAGCTCAATAGCACTCCATGGTCTACAGTGTCAAATCACAGCAGAGAGATCGAGAAGGACCAGAATGGTGCAGCCTTTCGATCTCTAGCCATAAGGAAGTCGCCCAATACCCGGACAAGGGCAGTCTCTGTACTATGCCTTTCCTGAAACCAGACTGGAGAGTATGGCAGACATTGTGAGATATAAGATGATCATCCAATTAAACGCAACTGCCTTTTCAATAACCTTACCAACAAATAGCAGGTTAGAGATAGGCCTGTAGTTAGCTAGACAATCTGGATCCAAGGAGGAATTTTTTAAGGAGTGGTCGAACTACCACCTCCTTAAAGGTGGAAAGACCTCCCTCTCCAAAAGACTTCCAGACAATGTCTGCAAGGATTGGGTAGATAACTTCTACACAACCTACTAAAAGAGGTGTAGGACCCGGATCCAAACTACAACTAGTTGGTCGCATTGTTTGGATGATCTTCACAATGTCCCCATTCCGGCGGTGAAAATCTAACCAGACAGACCGAGGACAAGCCACTTCTAGTTGGCCGCAATCCCCCATAGGAAGGGTTGGACCGATGCGGACCTGATGCCGGCAACCTTATCCATAAAAATCGTGCAAAATCCTCGCATCTTAGCTGAGAAAAAAGCTTCTCTGGGCTGAAGACAGACTGGATTGCACAATCTATCATAGTCTGGAAAAACTGAACTGGTCGATTTTGTGCAGTAGAAATCTCTCTGGACAGGAATTCTGCCTTCTTATGGTGATTTCTGATTGATAGCTATCATGTGTCCATCAATCTAAGCCTGTCGGCATCAAGGCCCGACTTCTGCCAGGCTCTCTCCAGCCTTGGCCAACTCACCTTAACTCCTTCAAGGAGCCATCAAACCACAGGTTCCTTGAACGGAGGGTGAGAGGCGAACATGAACAGGAATCAATTTTGCCCAGAGCATCTCCCACAGCCTTATTATAGGCTAATACAAGATCATCTGGACTCATGCATTCACCTGACAAACTTGATAGATCCAGTACCGCCATTAGGTCATTGGGGTTAACACCCTTAAACAGTGGTACTGAACCATCTCCGTGAGGAACGACCTATTAGAGGGCCTGAACTGAACCTTATGGTGTAATGGTCAGACTAACTGACAGGTTCCACCCCAAATCAGCGATCTCCATACCCAAGAGAAAGATTAGATCCAGTGAATGACCCCTATATGGGTAGAGGAGGTAACAACCTGTGTCAGGCCCAGCATATTCATCAGCTGGAGGAGATTTTGACTGAAATGAGAGTTTCATCATCGACCAGGCATTGAAGTCCCCAGAACTATCAGTCTGAAACCTCAGCACAGTCGACAATGAAGTCTGCTATCTCCTGCAGGAGTTCTCCACCGTACCTGGTGGGACGGTAGATGAGGAGAATTCCACAGCCTACACCTCTCCCAGGATATATTCAAAGGAACTGGTGTTTCCCAATGGCACATCCATAAGGCCCAGCTCAGATTTAAACATAATGGCCACACCCACCCCTACGATCCAGCCTTGGACGGTGTATCACCGAGAACCTGGCTGGAGTTAGCCGAGCCAATATAGGGCCTGGATTTTCATCCAGCCAGATCTTGGTGATGCAAGTCAGATCAGATGATCCAACAAGATCAGCAATGATAGCTGTCTTGTTCTTAATTGATCTGGCATTCCATAACACCGCCAAGGTGGGATGAGCTGTCGGGAAGACCTCGGCACCTGTCCAATTGCTTGAACCCTTGGGTATGGGGACAAGACAAGAGGTAACTCTAGCCTGACCCCATTTTGCCTCAGGGCATCTCCTGGACCCTAAAACCCCAATCCACCCTCCCTTTCCTGTCCCCACCAGGCCCGGCTTTCCACCTTTGTCCAAACTTCCTCAGGATGCCCAACGCATCGACACCTAAAATAGGTGTCGGATGACAGTGGTGGGCATTCAAGGATGTAATTCCTGAGCCTAGTCGGGGAATAATGCCCAGCCTCTCTGTGCCTGTCAAACACATTTTAATTAATCAAATCAGCTATAAAGAAAATAAAGCAAAAACCTATAAATATCAAACCTATAAATAAAAACACTCCACTCTCTCTCACACAGGGGAGCAAAATAAAACAAACAATATTACAAAAATATAAAATAAAACCCCACCCAAAATACACAAATTAAACCCCAACCCAAAAATAACCCAAATAACAAAAATATAGTAATAAAATAACATCAGATTGTCCAAAGGACACAATGTCAATGTTATCATATGCCACTGGATACTGAACCCGGACTAAAACAGAGTCTATATTTTAAAGTTCAGTGCAGCACCTCTCATGCAACAATCCAGCAAGTCATCAGTATATTAAAAGATATTGTATACTCCTCAGTACCACCTCTCACATGGTGGGGAACCATTCATAAAATGAATCAGACATTAATCCATAACTGTAAAAAAAAATAAATGTGCACGTACTCTCACCACCCTAAGTCTAGAACAGGGCAGGGACAAGAAGTCAGTTCTCCAGCAGATCCAAACACAAATGGGAATCAAGATCAAATCCAAGCAGGAGAGGCAAGTCAGTTTCTCAGCAGGTACAGTCAAAAACAGGGATCCAAATCAAATCCAGGCAGGGAAGGCCAAACAACGCTCAACACAGTCCCCGGCAGCTGATCCTCAGCTCGATCCAGAAAACCGAAAACTCCAGACAAAACAATCAACTCCAGGGAACAATCACAGGCAGGCACACAAGCCCTTCGCTTAACAGAAGCCAAAGACACCCCAGCCGGTCGACGACCAGTGGCTACAGATGCCTCAGCAGTCAGCCCAACAGCTGAACTCTAAGGTGGCTTAAAGAAGCCCCAGTTTGCCCCAGCTCCCTAGGGAATAAATGAGGTGACTCCTGCCCGGTCGAAGACTGAAACGGCGGCTGTAGCTCCGTAGCTCCCGGAAACACTAATAGATCTCCGCCGAAAAGTATCTGCCAGAGCAAGCCCTGCTTAAGCCCGCTAATTAAAATGAACTCCTTCCCTTGTTGCAAGTACTTCCAGGCAAATCCACGGCTCCAAAACTGAACTCCTTCCCTTGTTACAAGTTCTTCAAACAAATCCACAGCTCCACGTATCCTAGCGAAATGATGAGATGCGAGAGTCAAAAACAGAGCAAATCAATCAGCAAACCTAAAATTAATCCACACAGTTTGTATAATCAGTCCTTGGTTCCGACAAAAGCGGTAGCAGATATCAGTATCCAGATAGCATAATAGGCGCGATTACGAACAAATCAAAATAGGCTAATAAACTTTAACTTTAAACTTTAAATTATTTAATCTTCAAACTTAAAACTAATTAAAACCATAACTCTTAGTAGCCCTCAGTGGCTGGCCCAGCGTAGCGCCATCTTGAAACCTCTCTCACTAGAATTGAAGTGGTATGCATTTGAGAAATCAGCTTGTATGTATCACAGCTGTGAGTTCTGTCCCTTTAAAACTTTGTGTTTTGTTTTCTAGCTTTATAACACTGGGTTGTTTATTTAGTGCATATAAAATAAATCTAAAGTTTGTTAATTCATGCAAGTAGTTTGTCTTTGATGTAGCCTCAATAATAGGTCCATGTAAGAACAATTCTTTTCCTCTCAGATTGACAAACAGGTATCTGCCACACTCTGCTATTTCAGGCACGTGTACTATATGAAATCACACATTTCAGTTCATTGATGGTTTCTGTGTGAAAATACATAATGTATAGCTAGAAACAGTATAGAGCATCCTGATGCCCACTGTCTCCTGTGCCATAGTTGAGGCAGCTGCAGTCTGCTGCCACATCCCCTGCCCCACAAGCCCTCTGTCTCTTGCCCCATATTCGAGACTGCTGCACCCTGCTGCCCGCTGTCTTCTCTCACATGGTTGGGTTACTGCACCCTGTTGCCCCCATCACCTGCCTGAACAGTCTGGGCTGCTGCACATGCCACACCCCATCCCATTGTCTGGGATGTTGTACCCTGATGCCCCTGTGTTCTTCCCCACAGTCAAGGTTTCTGCACCATCCTGTCCACAGTACCCTGCCACCACAGCCAGGCTGCTGCACCTGCTCCTGCCTACTTATGCCAGGGCTGCTGTGGTCTACTGTGCCCTAGAGCCCTTGCCTTCACAGTTAGAGCTGCTGCACCATGCTGCCACTTATCACAAGAGTTATGGCATTTTCTGCACCTGTCCTCTGCCCCCAAAGTTGTGTCAGTTCCACCCACGTGTGGCTGCCTCACCCTATCCCACAGTTTGGGCTGCTGTACCCATGCCTTCCTTGTCTTCTGGGCCAAACAGTCAGGACTTCTGCACCTTACTGCCTTCAGCCCTATAACACAAGATGAAAGTATTTTTCTGTTTTTCTTTGGGCAGTGCAGCAAAAATCTGACTTTGGTGGCAGGGGGGCAGCATGGTGCAACAATGCTAACTGTGGAGTCATGGGGCAGTGGAGGCATGGACTGTAGTGCAGCAGGGCACAGCAGCCTGACTGTGTGAACAGGAACAGGATGCAGTAGCTCTGGCTATGGTGGTGGGGGACAGACTACAGCACGATTGCAGAAGCATTGATTGTGGGGAGGGTAGGACATGGGGACAGCCGGTGCAGCAGCCCTGACTGTATGGACAGGATGCACATGGTGCAGCAGCCTTGCCCATTTGGGAAAATGGAAGTAGGTAGCAGGGTGCAATAAAAGCCCCACCTCTGTGGCATGGGCAGCATGGTGCAACAACCACAAATGTGGAGGCAGGGGACATTGGCCTCTAGGGCATAGCAGAGCACAGCAGCCCTGACTGTGGTGACAGAAACAGGGGTGGTGGACAAAGTGCAGCAGGGTGCAGCAACCAAAACTGTTCAGGCAGGGACAGCAGAGTGCAGTGACCCTGATTGTTTAGGCAGGAGATGGGGGCAACAGGGTGTAGCAGCCCCAGCTCTATGGGAGAAGAGAGTGGGCAGCAGGTGCAGCAGCCTCGAATGTGGGTTAGAGACAGGGTGCTTGTGGGGCAGGTGACATGGGGCAGCAGAGTGCAGTTGCTTCAACTGTAGGCAGGAGGTGGGGCATCAAGATGCCATATAGTGTTTCTAGTTACACATATACATGATATATTTTCACATAGAAACCATCAAAGAACTGACATTTGTGAGTTCATATAGTACATGTGCCTGATACAGCAGAGTGTGGCAGGCACCTGTTTTCAATCTCAGAGGAAAACAATTGTTCTTGCATGACCGATTTATTGAAGTTACATCAGTGACAAATGTATAAATTAACAAACGTTAGATTTAATTTATATCTATTAAATAAACAACCCAGTGTTATGTAGCTAGAAAAAAACACTGAGTTTTTTTTTTTTTTATTTTATTTCTTTCTTCAGACACTGGTCCTTGGGTCTCTCTCCAGCTTTTGCTCATTTACCCCAATGTCCCTCTGCCGAAACCTCCCGTTGCACCGTCTCTCTCTCTCTCCAGATCCATTCCATCTCCTTCAGGCTACAAGTCTTCCTGGCTCTGAGCCCACTGGGCAAGGGCTGCCAACTCCTCTGGTGCTCTATCTATACAGTCCAAGCTGCAGTCTGGAGGCCAGAAGGAAGGAAGGAGAAGTGCCAGTGAGTCCGGTGTTGAACATGGTTGGGAGTGGTGAGCAGGCCTTCACCTACCCAGGTGCCATTTTCCCTTTCTTGGTTGCCCCAGGAGATTGGATGTGCAATGACATCCAGCATGAGACAGGTGCATTCCTGCACCCACCATGAGATGTCTGCCTCATCTTCCATACCCCTAAATCAGTGCCTTTCCTGGAAAAATCCTCACTGGTAGCTCCTGAGCAGAAGTGTCCTGATTGGCTGCCCGATGGACTGGCTTTTGCTCTCCTGATACGGACTCAGCTTTTACATATTAAGCCAGTGAATTAATTTGGGTTGCCTCCGTTCTGGAACTGACAAAGAAATATATTTGTTTTATTTCTCCCTCCTACAGCACAGCTGAGACCCTGCACTTACAGAATCCTGTCTCCCTGCAAGCGTCTATTCTCAGTTTCAGTGCACCAAGTTGTTCCCAGTTTCCTTCTGCAGATTTTCCTGTGCTACTACTTACAGTCATTTTTTGTATTGTGTTAAACCTGCTACCTCAGTCGCTGTGTCTAAGTTTATTAGAGTACAGGATTTAGAGTTCAGGATTTCTTTGCTGAAAGTCTCCATACCCTGCCGATTTGTTGTATTTTAATCCAGTGCAGCTACCAATTTAATTTCTCCTTTGTTTTCACCCTCCTGACTGTGACCTTCTTGTTTTACAAATCTCAGTTACAGGACATGGCGCCTAGCTGTCTGCTTCCATGCAGCTGATTTGGCCCTCTTTTGTAAATTGCAGCTCTTTTGTCTGTTTGCTAATTTTATTTTCACTCCCACCACTTTGGAGTGCTATTTATTCCTGTCCTGTCCCTCTTTCAACAGGCACCCTTGTAGCCCACTGGGCTATCTACTGCCATCTATGGTTCACCTCCTGCATTCCTGGACACCACTTTGTGCCTCTCTTGGCACTAAGGGCCTGCTGCCACTGGCCCCCTGGAAACCAACATCAGGTATAACTATACACAGTCTCAGCCTCACAGGCTGCTGCTCCTGCTGCGAATATTTTGGCCCACCCTCCCTCCCCTCCCGGGCCACCTTTAAATACACTTAAGCTCTTCCCTTCCCTACCCTGTTCTGCCCCCATAGAGCTCTGGAGCTTAAAGCTATTCATCTCTCCACCCCTTTGTTGATCTCCGCTCTCTCTTAAAGCTTTCTCACTGGTCTGCTGTTCTCACCCAGCACTGCTCACACAAAAGTGTCCTAGACCTGCATTCTGGACTCCAAATTTTCACCTTCTCTCTACTAACATCTGCTGTCACCATGAACCTGCCCCAGCTCACACTGTTTGCGATCTCCCTGGCATGTGCCCTGGTGCTGATGGATGGATGTGTCTCAGCACTGGCCCAGGACCAAATGTTCCTTGTCTACCTCTCAGAATCCCTCTCCCTGGTACCCTACACTCCTCCCTCATGGGAACTCTCCTACCCAGGTCTTGTCGCCTCTCCTTCCTCTTAAACAGGAACATCGCTTGCAGTGGCTACCTGGCCTCCATATCCTGCTCTATTGCCATTCCCTCATGCACCTGCATCCCATTCCTATCCCTCCTACTCAGTACAAAATACATTGACAGCAACCCTGGCCCCCTAATTCCCAATAACCCCTCTGATAATATCTGGACAAATGCCCCAGGACTAAAAATCACCCATATAAGCGTATGTCAGTCTCCCTCAAATACACCATGACCTGGAAGCATGGGTTGAGCTATATAAACCCACATACTGGGTCTCTCCAAGACATGGCTAAAACTTCACATTACTGATGCCACCTACCAACTACCTGGGTACTCCTCCACCGCCTGGATAGACCTGGCAAAAAAAAGGGAGATGGAGTAGCTCTGTTTATCAAGGAATCCCTATCAGCCAACATAGTTCTCTGCTCCTACCCAACCTCTCCCAGTGAATGGCTTCTCACCGAACTCACCCTGGGAACTAGCAAAACTCTACATCGGGTGCTGCTGCAATCCCCTACAGCCAGAACCTAGGGTCTAAACAGCTTCCTCTCTGGCCTGGGCTCCATATCCCCACACAGAGACTCAATTCTCTTGAGTGGTCTCAGTCTAAACTGACTCAGTTCCACCAGCCTGACTAAGCCTCCCTCTAAGTAATACAACCTGGCCCAAACTATTAACCTTCCCACAAGGCAGAACCCTCACAAGGGCACACAGACACACCTGGATTGGATTGTAATTAACCGGGAGGACTGTGTCCTGCACACTGATACCATGGCTGACTCCATTAGCGATCACTCCCCTATGTACCTTCTTTGGTCATTCAAACTTAAATGGCCCCTGCCCAAATACCTGTACTTCCATAATTTCTGAGAAACCCAAACACCCTGTCTTTCTTTCTTTCTGAGGCACAGGCACTGGACTGATCTGCTGTTTTCTCAGAATCAAATGCGACTCAGGCAGCATCCATGCCTCAAGCTGTCCTGACTCTACAGGACAAGCATTTTCCAGTCACCACCAGAAGGGTGAGGGTGGCTACTCATGATGGGTCATGAAAGACCTCCTTACCCTCATGAAGACAGAGACCGTGCCTGGTCAACCTATAAAGCATCCCCATCCCATACCCAGCGGGATGATTACAGGCATCAGAGGAACCTTTGCAAACACCTGGCCAAAGCTCTCAAACTGACAAAGTTTGCAATCTCCAGCAAACTAACCTCAGGGACCCTAAACAATTCTGGGCATCCATTGGCTCGATATTAACCCCCAGTAAGCTTGTCCCACAGCTATACACTACTGCTGGCCTCATTACTAATCCCCAAGAAGTGGCCAAGGCCCTCAGTGACAAATTCTCTAACCTCACTATATACCTAAGCAAACTCCCAAATGACCTGCAAAAAACCCTGTCCCCCTGCATGCCCCATGACATCACCCACTGGGCCTACCTCTCAACCTCCACCTCCCCCTTTTTCTTCATGCACTGACATAGCTAAACTCCTAAAGAGCCTCCAAAACCATGGCTCCCCAGGAGCAGATGGATTATCCCCTGTCTTCTTTAGGCTTATCTTCCCTGCCATCATTGCCTCCCTAATGTTCATTTTCAACCTCGCCCTGACCACTTCCTCCATGCCTGATACATGGAAAACCATGAAGGTCATTCCCATTCATAAAGCTGGGGACCCATAAGCCACAGACAACTATCACCCGATCTCCATCTTTCTTCACCTAAGCAAGCTACTGGAAAAGTCATCCACCACCAGCTTGCTGACTACATAGGTAAATATGACCTGCTATGTAGCCAACAACATGGCTTCCACAGAATCACTCCACCACCACTGCCTAGCACTCCTAACTGACCACATCCTCACAAACATGGACCGTGAAAATGCAACTGGCACAGTCTTCATTGACCTCTCCAAAAGCCTTTGACCTGGTCAATCACTTACTCCTCTTCTCCAAATTGCATCACCTTGGCTGCTCTCTGGAGGTCACCGTCTGGTTCAGAAGCTACCTAACAGGGCACTCCCAGTTTGTGTGCATTGGCCAGGCAAGCTCGCCCACCCTGCCTGTCTCTACTGGGGTCCCCATGGCTCTATCCTGGGACCCCTCCTTTTATCCTTATTCATTAACTCCCTTCCAGCGAATAGTCTCAGCTGTCACTAGATCCTTCCTCGATGACCTCATGCTCTTCTCAGTGGAAAGTCTCCTACCCTCATCTCCACAACCCTCTCACAAAACTACACCTATCCTATCCTGGACTACTGCTCTCGTTTACTCCAGGACCTCTGCATCCACCATGGAAAAACTATCAGTAGCATACAACAGTACTGCTGCTTCTGCCTGCTGGCCCTTGCTCCACCACGCCACTGTACACTCTACACTACACTGAGGTGGCTTCCACTACAAGCCAACTTTGACCTTGCACTGTGCAGTTTTGTTGATTCTGCCATCTGTATTGGCCAGAAAACCCCTCTTGCTCCCTTCTCACTGTCCAAACCTCGCTCCTCCAGTATCCTCTCTGAAAATCCTCCATGGTTGTCACGAACATGGGTGCTAGAACCCTGTCTGTAGCAACCCCCACACCATGGAACAAGTTGCCCACTGAACTGCGCACCATAAACCCTCACTGCCAGTTGAAGACTTCACCTCAAAAACTGGCTCCTGTTGGCATCCACCTGCTACTGCTTTAAGGACTAGCCCCCCATAGATTCCAGGGCAGGGCCAAATAGGATCTCTTATTTACTGAAACTGTACCACTATGAGCCTTACTTTGCTTTGTTATTTGTTGTCCCTCAACTACTGCCACCATATACTGCCAAATGTTATGTTCTTGTTATTCTGATGTTTCTACTCTCTGCCACCTTACATGGCTGGGTTGTGCCTAAAATGGACCCTGGGATCAGTGCTCCTACCCAGTTAACAAAGTCATAAATAAATAAATGTTGTGGCCACTGTGTTGGATTTCTAGCCACTGCTAGGAGGTCTCTCCTACAGCGACCAACATTAGCTCCCTCCTCCCAGGAGAGAGATCAGTCTATGGATGCTCAATCCTCCCGCCAACCCCGATGGCATGGTCCACTCCGAACCCTGGTTGCTGGCATGGCGTGAGGTGTGGCGTCCAACACCTCAACCCTCACTGCCACTGGGCCAGTTGTAAACCCACAGAGTTTTGGTGGGACAGAACTCACAGCTGTGACAGATAAGCTGATTTCTCAAATGCATACCACTGCAATTCAGCACTGAAACTCAAATGATCAGCTTTTATAAGAATAGATTGATAGATTTTCAGCTAATTCATCAGAACACATAACAGAATATGAGTTACTAAAACCCTGGACAGCAAACAATTAACTCTACAGACTGCTCTAATTAGGAGGTTAACAGCCTTTAGCTCTTCAATCAAGCAGGGACTTACACTAATGCAGCAGTAGCTTAGTCCAATATGATGTCATCACTTTCAAAGGCTCAGTCAGAGGGACAGAAACAGCCTGACTGTTTCCAGTTAGTGCAGAACAAGTTTAAAGAAAACCACAAAACCAAATAGCATGACATTTTCAGGAAACACTACTCATGACACAGGGACTTGAATTCAGGCTTTTTAACAATGTGTAAAATGGTTGCCATTGCTCTTTAAGTTCCCTTACTCATGATGTCATTCACAACAGCCTTAATTCCATTGGCTAGTGCAATATTCAAAAACAAAGTGCCATTCCACTCACAGTTTTTAAACACAAGTGAAAAAAGAGGTTAACAAATAAATATAATAATAAGAAAATACATTACCCAATGAGAATGGATTCACACACATTCAAATTCTGATACACAAGTTAACCTTTTAGTAGTGAGTGCCCATTAATTAAACAACTCAATATTGTATTCATTGGTTTTGACACTGTGGGCCAGATATTCAAAACTTTGAGCTGGGCAAAACCATTTGCACAGGTTTAGCTCAGGATTAGCGTGGGTCTGCTATATTCAAAAGGCCAAATAGTGCGGGTAAACTGCATTAGCGCTGGGCAAAATCATAATGTATGCAAGGGAAAACTGAAATGAATACAGGCACAATGCTATATTCAGCTATTAGCGCTGTGCAAAGTGGTTTTGCGTGACTTGGCGCGACACTTAGCGGTGCACATTACCGATCCAAGAAAGCTTGTCTTAACCCTGGGCAATCAGCTTTGTGTGACACCATGGCTTTTGCGGTGTTTGCATGGGTTTTACGCCACCTAACAAATAAATATGACACATAGACAAAGCCAAACATAGAGGAAGCATGCTGCTAACTGATGGCATCACAATGATGCCATCATCTGCCACCAGTCCCAGTCATGCCAGGCAGTAAGTGGTGACCCTACCACCAGTGGACAGCATGGCAGTGTGGCCATACAGCACACACCTGCAGACCACACTTCTGTGGACACCAACAGATGCCAGCACACACATGCAGCACTGTGGGCATGGAGGATGTTGAGGAGAGTGTATGGGTGGCCAGGCTGTGCCTGAGACCAGGTGTGGCCACAAGGCTGGGACACATCATGCAGTGCACATGGGCCAGTATTGGGCATACCCCAACACCAGTGTGCCTTTCTGATAATATATGCCCCCCGCCACATACCGCACAGCTGTACAACTGCCACAGCACACAAAGCCGCACATGTATATGTCACTGTGAGCATCCCATGCCAGAGGTGCAGCATCTGTGGTCACACAACAGTGTAACAGTAATGTCCACTGTCAGTAAACACCTGCAGGTTGGGCCTCTCACTGTGTATAGTGCAGTCATCATCACTGCCCTACACATCATAGGCATTGCTGTGTCCACACACTACTGGCCCCCTTGCTACTGTAGTGTCTGCTGTGCACTGTAGCATGACCTACAGTGTGACAGTTGCATGCAGCACCACCACCATCTGTGCCTATGCTGTGTTGTCCCAATACAACTGCAGGCAGCAGCACATGTGGAAGCAGTGTTCAAAACTGTATAATATTCCCAAGCTGTTTTTTGCAGCGTAACACGTTCTTGTGGTTTAGCTCAGGGCTAAATCATTAGCCCGGCGCAAACAACATGAAAATCAGGGCATAATGAGATGCCAGTCTGGATGTTTGCCCAGAGACTATGTAAGTAGGCTCATTTGCATGTCACTTTTGAATATTGCAAAGTTTAGCACTGGGCAAACGTGTTTGCACCGGCTAATGGTTTAGCCCTGCGCTAAACTCGCGCAAACATGTGCAAGTGCAAACAGTTCGGGGACTATTTTACAGTTTTGAACACTGTACTTTCACATAAGCTGCTGCCTGCAGCTGTACTGGGTCCACGATTTGCTGGCACACACATTGGCCACATAGTTCACCTCTACCTACCTTCACATTGCTGTGCACTGTTTTGCTGTTGTGGTTTGCACTTCTTGGTTGCCATATTCAGAGCTGTCTTATTCCAGGGCTAAGTTTGCCCTGCACTCCTATCCCAGTTTGTCCGCCTCATTCCATGCTATATTCAGAAGCTGTTTGCCCGGGCTATTCCTTTGAATATGGCTTGCTTTGTGTTCGGCTAAGTTTGCCCGCTGGGCAGAAAGCGAATTTCACCCCAGGGCAAAGTTTTGAATATCTGGCCCTAAGTCCATTATAATGACTAAATACAGTCTACAACTTCAGGATTTTGTCTGAAGATAATTGATAGCAGTCTATCAACTATACTGTTCAGCAAGTTTTGCTGTTCATTTAATGAGCATCAAATTCCATAAATGTATTAAATCCAAATCAAAGCCAGAGTCTTAAGTTACTTAAACCAACCAGACTGTAAGTGTTTGTGGAGCTAGAAAAGCCAGACTCATTGAGTGGAAGGGCTAAACATCCCATATCAGTAAATATCTGGAAATAACAGTCTTACTTTTTCAGACCTGCATGAATGTCTGATTTATAATGCTGCGATCACTCTACTGGATAAAGGCATATCCTGGGGACCAGTAGCTCCATTATTATATCGATGTACCTCTCCAACTCCATCTGGAATCCTAATGGGACAAAACAACAAAGAAAAGAAAAATTGGAGAAAAAAGGGATTATCCAGTCCAAACCAAGTATCCTAAGTCTGAAATTGGGTTTATAAGCTAAATGCAAGGTAGAAGTGGATGGTGTCAAACTGGGTGGTGATGACAGATAGGTTATGCATATAAATGTGTGTATGGGGGTTGAACACAGAAATATACATTTTCATACATACTGGCATACATGTGGATAGTAACATCCTCATTCTTTCAATAAAAGTGTGGTTTCAAATCCTACATTTCATTCATGCCATTAGGGTCCACAGTATCCATTCTAAAATCCAGTACCCTTCCTTCTTCAATAACAGATTCACTCTATCCCTGCCCTTCTTGCCACACTTTGCCACTTCAATTCCTATACATTGTAACCCACTTAGATCACATTATTTGTCTCTGTAAAGTGTCTGCCTACTGCTTTAGCCATCCTTCTGTTCCTAATATAGCATATGTGCACTTGTATGCATGATATTGCAGGTGGACCAGATTATGTATACAACAAAGGTTGTATTACACATAATCAAATCATTATATACAATGGGCACAAAAATATAGAAATCCTGCATTTTGATTGACTGGCTGGCACCTTTCCAGCATTGTAAATCCTCAAGAGTACTCACTGGAAAAGGTGCCAGCCACCACTCAGCGCATCAGGAACTCCTGGCAAATCTCTCCGTTCCTCACAAACACACCACTGCCAAACACACAGATGACAGCGAGATTACCTTGTCCTTAACCCAACATCCGATACTCCATCACTAGCCTCAAAAGTTCAGAAAGACTGCCGCACCATTACCAAAAACGAAGCACCGGAAAGAAAAAAGAAAGAAAATGCAATTCATTCTCTCCAAAGCAAAGAAGCTGAAAAATTCAGAACAGTGGCGGTGGAAATCTAGATTCTCCAGCAATGTGCAGAACTTGCAAAAAATCCGAGCATACCGCTGCAGTGAAAAACAAATGAGCAGCAACTTTTTAAAACAAACAGACGTTTTTAAAGTTTTTCTTTTATAAAAAAGCAAGCAGGGCCTTTGTATAATGGCAATATACTCAGGGGTGGGTATACGTGGATTACCACTACTGGTGTGGTTAGATCCCTCAGCTCTCCGTGACCGAACCACACCAGCCATGGTAAATCCTCCAGTATACCCAAATCCTGTCGGGTATATTGTTTTAATAACCACTCTTTTGTTGTTGTGAAAGAGCTCCTGACAATGTTTACCTTGTTCAGGTTTCTGACACCCTGAGATCAGTTTTAACAAGGGTAGCCAGCATTAGTCTTTAAAGGATCATTTATACCTCTTTTACTCCAAACCTCATACCACCCACGATCTATATAGTTTTCTATGTTTGCCAATTGTTGCCAGGCTAAACCATATGTGACATAATTTTTAGGGCTACACTGAACCGCTGAGGAGAAGACAAATCTGTGGCTTTCTTCCCAGACCCCCGTTATTCACACTCTGTAATTGTTTTCCTTTTTAGATCATTATTGCTGTCCCTGGAACCTCCACTGTTTCTAGTGATAGGTTGAACAGAGCTGTTAGAGGTTCAGTCAGCACCTTCTTGAGCTCTCAGTATCCTACAGTGCACCCTGTCAGGTCTCATTGCCTTATCTACTTTTAATTGTGGTAGTTCCTTGAGCACACTGTCCTCTGTAAAAGTACTAGTGTCCACCTCCCTTCCTTTAATGCCCTTGTCTCTTATATTTGGCCCATCATGTACCCCTTCTTCTGTAAATACTGAACAAAAGCAATTGTTCAATATGTCTGCTTTTTGGTCCTTTTCCTCACAAACCCTCCTTCCCTTTTAGCCTTACTATCCTCCTTTGGTCCTTCTCTCTCTTATAAATGTAAAGAATGTTTTATCCTTTTTACTGACTGGGCAATATTCTCCTTCATTTGCGCCTTTGCACTCTAACTGCACTCCTGCCTCTCTTTGTTTCTCCTGGTAACTCTTCTTCTCCTTCTGTGTCCTCTTGTCCTCTTGCACCTTCTAAATGCTAGTTTTTGCTCTTACTTTCTCGCTACTTCTCTAGAGAACCATAGTGGTCTCTTCTTTTTCTCTTACATTGTTAACCTGCCTGAGGCAGAGAGTTGTTGCCTTTGAATGCCCCTTTTATTTTTGCCCATTGTTCACCCTTACATCTTCACTCACTTGATCATATATCTAGAGACTGGAAAATTGCGCCTGCTTTTTTTTTGCAGAACTACATTTTTACCATTCTTAAAAACTGACAAGTTCTCAATTTTTTCAGTTTTATACTGAACTGTGTAAAAAGTATTAACATTTTAAATAAAACAGTCTCAAATATATTAACAATTTGCATGCAGACTTGGGGTTGGCCAAAACAATGCAGTGCAAGGTAGGTCAAGGGTTTATGTGACACTGATTTCTTTTGAATCCTCATCTTGTTTGGTTTCAAAATCCACTGGCCAATCATAAGTACACTTAAACACTTAACATTTGTTTTGTGTTGAAGCAGTCTATCAGAAAATATTTTGTTGCCACACAGACTGAAACAAAGATGAAAGAAAAGGTGTAAATTATCCCATTCACTTAAATGGGTGCTAACTAGAACCTTTTGTAAGAGTGGCAGGGCAAGTTTTTCTTTGTGAGCATACTTTCATTCAGACTAGTTTTGATTCAAACAGCTGAGGATTTTTGGATGGCCAATTTTAATCTTGAATAAGCTAATTGCTAACAGTGATCTCCTCTTAGCAATCTACCATCTAAATGCTCACATGCAAAGACTACAATAAAAACCTGACTAAAGTCTAAAAACAAGCTATAAAACACAAAATGTGTCTGAACATTTATCTTAAAACAAAATCACTGCAGCCAGAGTAAAACAAAGGTACATTACAGAGTACCCTGACTATTATATGATGCAGTAAAATATATTCGGTATTTTTACATTTTTGGTAACTGCATAGGCCACTAGGCACAAGTGCCTGTTTTCAGGTACAGCCCAGGAGCACTGAGAGGAGGTTAAGTGACTTGCTCAGAATCACACAGTATGCAAGTGGAGGTTGTGGAATCAAACTCAGGTCTGCTAGATATCATCAACTCATTCAGTTTGTTACTCTAACCTCTAGATTATATTGCCAGTCCCAATAACCCCCAGATTTAAAGTTTAAATATGAGATTTCAAAAATAGTATACAGGTTCCCACAGTACAAATTATGACCATTAAACACTTTAACAACATTTTACTAAAACTCAATTATTCACCACTCTATCTGCTTATTTTTTTCTTGTACCACAGTGGATGAATAACTGGCAGAGCACTGTAAACAGTTGTTGATTATGCTACATTATTCTACAGCCAGAAACAAAAAATAATTTTTCTGGCTTTATTTAATATTGATTTGCTGTGGCTCACTTTATAGAATCTATTTAGCACTGTATGAGGCAGACACATTTAAATTTTGGAAGATAGGCAATGCTTACAATAGCTTATCAATTTAGTATTCTTTTTAAGAATATAAACTTTTTATGTTTAAACATATTCAGGTGTCAGTGTATTCATTTAGCAATTTATACTGACTAATATATGCTGCAGAAAACATTAAAAGATTTATTGTGAAGCACTCAGGGTCTATAGGCGAACCCCGCACAATTTTCCGCAATTTTGCAAAATGCTCCACAATTTTGGGTAACCTTTTCTGCAATTTTCCAGTGGCCCTAATCATATCCCATGATGCCTTTACCTGCATTTTCAGTATGAGAACAGTGGGGACTTTCTTGAAATGTGAAGTCCAGCTGGAGTCATGCTGTCAGCTTCAATTACAGTAGTGAGCTGCTGATCCCCGATCTCTGTCTGTCTCCATGGCTCCTATCTATCTATATATCTATCTATCTATCTATCTATCTATCTATCTTTTGTTAAGCAGACCAGGGTGCCCAACCCTGTACCTCTTCTCTTGTCGCATCCCTTCTTATTATAATGAAATAATAGCATACCAGGATACCCACCCTGGTACTGCTTCTTTCCACCCTCCCTGCCAAGTTGCCTCCCAAATAAATAGGTGGTGGCACCCAGGTGCCAACTCCTGGTGCCACTGAAGATCATCCTGGTGCTGGGGTGCCCAGCTCCCATTGTTGTCCTCTATCCCCTACAAAAATCATCCCTCTTTAATCTTTTTCTTATACCTGAAGAAAAGAAAACAGTCCATTGGTGATCTGTCCCCCAACACCCCCATCCACCCCACCCTGACCCCTCCACTCCAGCACCCACCATCTCACCCTCAGATCCTCATGCCTTCACTCACCTGATCATGTCCCACAACACTTCTACTGATTTTTCAGCATAAGAACAGCGTGACTTTCTTGAAATGTGAAGCCACAGCTGGAGTCATGCTGCTGGCTTCAATTACAGCAGTCTCTGTCTGTTCATCTACTTATCTATCTAGCTTTAATTTTTCTTTAGCAGACCAGGATGCTCAGCCCTGGTATTTCCACTCAAACAAACCTGTGCTAGGGACCGAGTTGGTGCAGATACAGGGAATGCAACCCAGAAACAAACAAAGACAGAAAAGTACTGCACAATGGGGACTGTGAAATGTTAGGCTGGTAACCACCGACACCTTTAAAAATAAGGCAATACTCAAATTTTTAAGCAATGCTTGCTTGTTTATTTATTAAAAAATAATTTCTGCCACATGCAGGGAGCACAACAGAATAAACCAATGGCTCACAGTTACCTCAGCACTTCACTATTTGGAGCTTTCTGGAGGGTGCTATACTGTGAGAAAAGCCACATTTTTATAGCAAGGAACCAATGGTCAAGTTAATTGATTATCATCATTTTGAAATTACTCATGGAACATTGCTGACAATGACATCACATTAGTCCTGAATTTTATCACTGAAAATAGCGATTAGTTTTCATTTACAGTGATCTATTATATGGCTATACTGAAATGAACACACATAAAGTATAGTGCAGTATCAAAACATTTTTTACAATCATATCTAATGTCAAGCAAGATAGTTACTTTCCCTTTTATTGAATGTAAAACATGTTTTTATATCAAAATAACCATCCTAAAGAAAGGACAAGATAATGTTTCAAATGGAAGTCACTAAATGTGATATTGCATATAGCTAATAACTGTAATTTGTAAATGCACTTCTAACAATAATTGAAAAATCAGATAACATCATTCATTTCATGATTTATCAAAAAGGAAAATAGGGACTGAAGGTATTACCACACCAAGATGGGAGTGAATGAGAAAGCAGAGTAGGGAGCAGAAACAAAATTTGTTATGCAGGAAAACCCTAGCTTGACCATGCTCCATTCTGTAAAGAAGAAAAGACACCAAGAAAGAAAAATTGAATAGTTGTATGCTATCATATTTCATGCTGTATAATTAACAATGTATCCTATAAGTAAAAGTATTGTAGGTAAAAACATAAGAATTAAGATTATGGAAGAAACCTTAACAACTATTTGCAGAATACCAAGTATGAGGTGGGGGTGGAAGAAAGGAAAGGAAAGGAAAAAAAGGAGTGGGGGATAGGAAAAGTAAAAGAAAAGGGAAGGTAACTGTAATTAAGGATGGATAGGGAAGGGAGGAAAGGAAATTTGGAAGAAGAAGTGGAATGGGGTCAGAGAAGAGGGGAGAAAGAAAGGGATGTGGAAGGGCAAGGAAGGGAAGGTTAATGGAAGGAAAAGAAGAAGAAAGGCCAATAGATACTTGGATGGGTCATAAAAACACAAGGTTACACACAATGAATACAGATAATCCTGGCATCACACACATACAATTCACAAATAGGGCTTGGAATCTATCTTCATATACAGTTCATCAGGTGAAAGTGCTCTAGTACTAAAAAATCTAAAATGTCCATCTTTGTAATAGGCATTTAAATCTATTACCATCTCTTCTGCCAACCTTAACCTGATCCATTTTAGAAAGGATTGTACCTCAAATCAGTTCCAACCCACACAAAGATTGTCATTTATAAAAGCGGTACCACTCCACAATATTTTTGTGATATGGATTCACTGTAATATTTTATATATATATATATATATATATATATATATATATATATATACACACACACACACACACACACATATATATATTATAGATGTAAGGGACATAAATGATTTTAACTTTGAGAACTCTATTGCTGAACATTTTTCTTGTGCCATAATGGTGATGTCACTGGTTTCAACTATGAGTTTGGAGCAGGGTAAGGTTGCAGAAGAGGAAGAAATAGAGCTGATCACCTGTTACAAAGAGAGACATTTCAGATTTTTGTTTCAAATGCTGGCTAAAATGTGCTTTCGAACCTGTGGCACAAAATGACATTTTGGCTGAGATGTGAAAATTGTCACCTACCAGGTTCATGTTGGTTCCTAAGAAGGCTATGTTGAAAATGTGGGGTCAAAATATTAAAAACAGCAAAGTTATGCAGTACATTGACATTTTCTAAACTGATTCATAACTTTGGTAGGTTTTTGACATCCGTCGCTGCATGGAAGTGCAGGGTCAGCAGGGCCCTGCACTTCCATAGGTGAACAGAGTCTTCCCTTGGTGCAGGGCCAAGAGGGCCTTATGCATCTGCATCTGTTCATGCAGGTCACTTTTGGACCTGCATGAATGAGATACAATTCCACTATCTTAAAAAGAGATGAAATTCTTTGCTAAACAACTGCATTAATGTACCAGTTAGGGTTCAATTTAACACAAAATAGTAGGAAATGTGGTGTTATGATTTCCAACCTAACTCCCCACCCCACCCCATCCCCCAAGCAGCAAAGGGAAAGAACATTAGGTTTGGGTCTCCTAAGTCTTGGTGAATCAGTGGTGGGGTCTTCCTTAGGGTTGTCAACCCTAATGCTTACCCCTCCCTGAGCAAATGAGGTTAGATATGATCTCTTTTCTTCAGGCAGGCAACATGTGGCAATACTTACACTCTTTAAAGGTAGAAGTATCAGTATAAAACACTGTCTTTGAGTTGTACCTTGTGCTTTGGACAGAAGGCTACAGGCTGAGTGGGAAGGGTGAGCATTAGGGCTGACAAACCTCATGGAAAATCCTACCACTGATTTGTCAAGACTCAGGAGACCCAAAACTAATATTTTCCTGTTGCTGCTTGAGGAGTGAGGGTGGCGTTAGATGAAAAACTTAATGCCACATTTCCCTATTTTTGTGTTAGATTGAACACTAACTGCTGCATCAGTTCAATAACTCATTCATATTATGGATTGACATATGCATTCCAGCTCTTAACTTATTGTGATCAATCAGAATACATGAAATGCATGGGAGGCCGTTCAATTCAAAATGACAGCTTCTTGACTATGACACATACAAAATGAACGTGACATACTGAAATGGGTATGATATATGTCACAGTGACTATAACTCATTATGATACAAGTAAGACACCAGCTGAAATGAGTCTAACACATAGCAAAACAGGAAACACATGATGAAATAGGTAAAACAATCAAAACAGCATAACACATTCAGATATGAGTAGCTCACATACCAAAATGAGTAGAACATATACTGTACCAAAACTGATTCAATACATGATAAAATATGTATAATACATACTAAATAAATATAATGTATACTAAACTTTGTGAAACACATATCAAATCAAGCACCTATTCCTTTTTAAAGCATTGCTGATAAATGGGAAAATTGTCTATTGCTAGACTAAGCATTAGTCTCACAGATGTCAGCATATACCCTCACTTCCTACGACCTTGGTGAAAGAAACAAAAACATTTGGAGCTGGAAGGCTACAACTGCATTTGATTATCTGAGTGCTCCCATTTCCTCCCTTTAGTTGTTCCCCAGTCTCTCCACAGTGATCAGGGTTGGTCTCCACTGCTGCGCCATTCATCCAGCTAGCAGTGTGTGTGGGTGAACCATGGTCTTCACAGTATGTGTCGCATTCAAAGAGCTGCAATTTTGAATTGAATAGTGGCTATCCACAGAAATGCTCATTAGAGAAACACAGTGCAGGTTAGATAGGTAAAGTCTGCAGCAACCAGACCTTTGTCACTTTGTCAATGGGTGGAGAAGAACTACATACTGCATAAAAGACATCTACATCTGTTTTTGTAAATCTGAAAAGGAATATGTTTCATTTAACTTGATATGATGTAAAGGAGGCCCAATATAAGGGGTTCTAGGATTTTGAGTAAGGTTATAAGGATGGTTGATAGCCTATAAAAAGGAACACAGGCATTCATAAAAATTGATTTTCTCCCAAAATAGATGTTCAAAGCATCTCTTTTCCCTGCCTCTGAACAATGAACATCCTGTACCATGGTGTTATTGGTTCCCTCCAGGTGTCAAAATCGCCATGTCCAGTGGGAACAGACTTTATCCCTGAGCAGGTTTTAGTCTATTGGAATATTCAGCTTCGTGAGCAGGCTCTGAGGCCTTGAGCCATGCCGGGGGTTTGCAGGTGGGCACTCATTAGTTTCTAGGTCATCTAGTACATCTTGAACAGTTTCTCTTTTAACTAATAGAAAGGACTGGAGTTTCTTTTTGAATCTGAACAGTTCAGTGGGCTTGTCCTTGAGTCACTATAACTAGCTTGAATGACTATGTATGGGGGTCCTCCTCTACCTTTACTAAGCACTGGTCAAGCACCCTGTTGAGATCAACAGCTGCACAACACTAAACAAGTACACATAGCTGCAATGTACTAAAGTCCACTATCCAACCTCAAACAGTCATTTTCCCAGAAATTCAATTCTTCCTAGCACACTTTCAGTGCACGTTTGGTTGATCCCTTAGGGGATATAAAACAAGTATAGTCATAGCAGGACTGACTTCACTGGATCCAGCTACAGTATATGATAACTTTCACACTCCCCATAGGGTGGCAAACAATAACTATTTTAGCCTAATTTGAGCTTTAAGGGAGCATTTTACATTTTAGGAAAGTGCTAGCCCCTTGATAAAATTAGTTAGCACTTGAAATAATTCTAGGTCTGCCACTAGTTGACCTCCTCTTCATGTACCAATCAAACAAGGCCTACTGAACCATTTTAGGTCAATAAACAGAGCACTGCAAACATTTGACAGTCTGGTTCATTGTGGGTGTTGTGTTTGTGATGTAACATCCTGTGAGGATCCCAGCAATTGCCTCAATAGCAACCCTGTCCCTCAGGTGTGGGGCAGCCTGGTATCTCTTGCAGTATGCTGCAACCTTCAGGCCTTGAACTTTCGATCCAGGGTTGTGGGGTGGTAATTGAAGTCAAGACAAGAAGCATGGTGCCTCCACCTTGCGAGGATGGCTAACAAAGTTGCTGCTAGCAGGTTCCTACCAGGAAGCTGAAATAGGGTATTGTCCACTCCCACCCAGTGCAGGGGACCAACACAGTATATAACCTTCACAATTAACAATTGTTATCCTTCACAACTTTGCAAGACAATAACTGTTACACATTAAATTAATGCAGAGAAACAATACATCCAGCTTAACCAATAACCCTTGGTTTATTTAGGGATAGGACAAAGGATGAGGCATTTAAGGAAAAAAAGTTGAAATAAATAGAAATACAAATAGTGGGCCCCTATGATGCCAAGCTGGGTGTGTTGTCATCGTGTGCATGAATGCTCGGAGTGGTGGTCATGCGACATTCATGACATGGCCATGTGGATAACGCTTGATCTCTCTGCTGCATGGACAGCAATGCATGGGGGTGGCATTTTGAGGCATGCCAGCACTATGGGTGTGCATGAACCGTGTAGTGCTGGCTGCATAGGTGTGAAGAGGGGCACAATTTATGGCAGGGGGCCTGCTGTAGCTCACTGCAGACCCCACAGACACAGGCCCTTGGTCACTGGGAGACTGGGATGGAGCTCACTGTGCCCCCTGACCACTGGGCAGCTGGAGACAACAGGGGCAGCTGGACGGGTGAGTGTTCAGCAACGGATGGGAGCAGCAGCACCGAAAGGGATGGGAGCGTGGGTCCGGGTGCCTGGAAATGGCATGCACAGCCCTGAACCCACACCTTCCTATGTAAGAGATCCACTAGGGGTCCCAGGGAGCATCCCATTGGATGCCCACCGGGATGATGATGACTCCTCCCCAGCCACCCTGTGGAGTCCTGTGTGCTGGCAAGGGGTAGAGGCTGTGGACAGGTGGCCAGCTTTTGTCCATGTTGATATGGGCACACCAGTCCATGGGTGCACAGCTGTGGGTGGGGTATAGAAACATAGAAACATAGACTTTGATGGCAGATAAGGACCGCTAGGCCCATCTAGTCTGCCCATTTCCTACCTAGGATAGGCATGAGATCCTAGTTAACCAACAGCCTTTATCTTCCTGCCCCCACAAGAATTGCCTATGTCTGTCCTATGCATTCTTGAATTCTCCCACAGTTTTAGACCCCACAACTTCCTCAGGAAGGCTGTTCCATGCATCCACTACCCTCTCTTTGAAATAATACTTCCTCCATTGCCCCTGAACCGCCCTCCTTCTATCTTTAAATTGTGTCCCTTGTTCTTGCAAGTCTCTTTTCTGAAAGATGCTACCTCTTGGACTTTGTTGATTCCTTGAGGTACTTGAAAGTTTCTATCATGTCCCCTCTCCTTCTTTCCTCAAGGGTATACATATTAAGCTCCTTTAGTCTCTCCTCATCGACTTCTCTTGCAGACCCTGCACCATTTTAGTTGCCCTCCTCTGGACCGCCTCTATCCTGTCTATGTCCTTGCGGAGATGGGGTCTCCAGAACTGCACACAGTATTCCAGATGGGGTCTCACCAACTGTCTGTACAGAGGGATAACAACTTCCTGTTTTCTGCTGCTGATGCCTCTCCCTATACATCCCAGTATACCCCGGCCCTCCCTACTGCCTTCTCACATTGCTTGCTAACCTTAAGGTCATCTGATATGATTACCCCAGGTCCCTTTCCTGTTTGTTGTTGTTACTACCTCCCACCCATTGTGTATTCTTCCCTGGTTCTTGTTTCCCAGGTGCATTATTTGCACTTTTTGCATTGAATCCTAGCTGCCATACGTCTGACCATTCCTCCAACCTTGCCAAGTCCCTTTTCATCCTTTCCACGCCTCCTTGTGTATCAACCCTGTTGCAGGTCTTTGTGTCATCTGCAAAAGGCATACTTTCCTTCAGTCCCTCTGCAATGTCACTGATGAAGACATTAAAAGGACTGGACTCAATACTGAACCTGCGGTGTTCCCACTATAACCACCCTTTCTTCAGAGTGGACTCCATTTACAATTACCTTCTGTGTCCTGTTGTCCAGCCAATGTGTTACCCAGGCTACCACCCTGGGACCCACTCCCAGGCTGGTTAATTTGACTATCAATCTTTTGTGTGGGACTGTGTCAAATGCCTTGCTAAAGTCTAGGTAGGCCATGTCACAGCCCCTCCCTGGTCTACTACTTTGGTTACCCAGTCAAAGAAATCTATTAGATTCGTCTGACATGACCTTCCGCTGTGAACCCATGCTGCCTTGGATCCTGTGCTCCACTGACCTCTAGGTACTCAACTATTCTTTCCTTCAAGTGACTCCATCACTTTCCTACACAGAGGTCAGACTGACAGGTCTGTAGTTTTCTGCCTCTGTCTTGGTCCCACTTTTGTGAAGGGAATCACATCCGCCTTCCTCCAGTCCTCGGTACCACACCATCCTCCCATGATTTATTAAAAAAGTAGCCAGTGGTTTCACTAGTTCCTTCCTTAATTCTTTTAGAATTCTGGGGTGAATTCCATCAGGACCCATTGCTTTGTCCACCTTCAGTTTTAGGAGTTCTTGCAGAACCCTTTCTTCTGTGAAAGGACTGGGATCGACCCCCTATCAAGAGTGCTTCTGTTAATTGGATTAGGCACTTCCCCTTCCTCTTTTGTGAATACTGAGCAGAAATATTCATTCAGTATTCCTGCTTTTCACTGTCCCCTCTGCCCACCACCGCTCATTCTATTCAGCCTCACTATCCCTCCTTTGTCTTTCTACGTCGCTGATGTACCTATAAAGGTTTTATCCCCTTCTTAACTGGTTGGCTATCTTTTCCTCAGTTTGGGCCTTTACTATTCTGACTTCCCTCCTGCTTCTTTCTGCCTTAACTGGTACAGCTCTCTGTCCTGCTCCTTCTGTGTTTCCTTATACTTCCGGAATGCTATCTTTTTCTTCCTGACTTTCACAGCCACCTCTCTTGAGAACCATAGTGGCTTTTCTTTCGTTTGATTTGTTTATTTGCTTCACACAAAGGCTTGTTGTGTGTGATGGCAGTTTTGATAATTCCCCATTGTTGCTCCACACCTCCTTCTAGCCTGTTTGCTAGTGCTTTTCTGAGGCACTCTCCCATCTTGCCAAAGTCAGCCCTCCTAAAGTCCAGTACCCTCACTTTTGTTGGCTTGACTCTGTAGCTGAGTTTAACATGAACCACACTGTTTGATGGTCGTCTTGTCCCCAGATGGCAACCTACTTCTAGATCTGAGATCCTCTCACTGCTCCCGTTTGAGAGCACGAGGTCTAAGATCGCTCCCTCATAGTGGGTTCCAAAACTAGCTGTCTAATGCCTGCCACCTGTAGGGCATCAAGAATGGCCCTGCTCTTGGATGTGGTTGCAGCAAATGTGCTCCAGTTAACATCTGGCATATTCAGATTACCATAAACAGTATCTCCCTTTCTCTGCCATTCTAAGAATGCCTTCCATCATATCCTTGTCCATTCCTTCCCCTGACATGGGGGTCTGTACACAACCCCTGTGCGGATTGTGGTGCCCTTTCCAGTCTCCAAGGTGACCCACAGTGCCTCCTCTCCTCCCTGTTTACTCTTTTGTTCAGTTGCTTTTATCCCTTCCTTTACATAGAGAGCTACTCCTCATTTGGGTTAATTTAGGTGTCGAATGTTTCAAATACCCTGCGAGTGCATAGTGCCCAATATGCTCATGTTGCTTGCCTCACCTGCATTTTAAAAAGAACCACAATTACTAGCCATCTAAATACAGAGGTGCTTCACATCACTGATTCTAAAGTTAAACATAACTTACTAACAATGAACATCTAGTACTTGACTCACAGACAACCAAAAACATGGAGAGTGTTATCTATCAGCCCTTCCATGGTCTTAACTACAATATAGCAGATTTGTTTTGCTAAACTGTCACTGGAAATGTTTCACTTTATGGGGAATTTAATCCTTGAGGAGATGATAATTTTGTCCCTGATGGGGTGTTAGACCATTCCTTGAAATCCCCATACAAGCCCACAAAGAGTGCTGGGATGCTAAGAGCTCTCATCACAGAGGATCAGTTGTTAGATGCATGGATACTTCAAAATCCAGCTATGCAGGCTTATACTTTTACTCTCATGTTCACAAATCCTATATCAGAAATGATCTAATACAGTATTAGCAAGCCAGGAACTCATAGAAACATAGACTTTGACGAGATAAGGACCACTTGGCCCACCCAGTCTGCCCATTTCCTACCTACTGGATAAGCTGCAGATTCTAGTTAACTCTTATAGTAGTTGGAAAAAAATGTTGTAGGTGCCGTATTGGTCCTTTTAAGAACAGATCCAGAAACAAATGATTTGATACCTTTTATCGGACCAACATGGATGTTACAGAAAGAACAAAGTGCTCTAGCTTTCAAACCTACCTGGTCCTTCTTCAAAGCTTTATGACAGTTATTTTGAAAATCCCACTATTAACACCAGATTATGTTGAAAAAAACAGAAATAATTCTAATTGGTTTAACATATACATTTAAAACATAACAGAAGATTACATCAGAAAAGCTAATTAACACCAGTATGCTTTTAACTGAGGAGCCTCAGAAGGGCAAAGGTTATCAAGAGTGCTCAACAACCAGAGGTTCTTCTCACATACATTTTAAAATGTCTCAGTATGCCAAGAAGCATTCTAGTGATAAAAACCTTAGGCTAGCATTCTCTAATACATGTAAGGTGAGGTTACAACTTACATTCCAAGTGTCCTGGTGTATTAAAGAACAGATAATGAGAGACAAAATCCTGAAATTAGGTATAACTACAAGTTGAAAAAGTGCCCCAAATTAAACATGCAATTATATACATGGTATACCGAATATCACTTATAAGTGTAAGTGCCAAATAAAGATACGTATCAAGGACCTCCAAGAAAATGAGACCATGAGCCTGATGAGTGCATATTTCAACACAGAGTCAGTGTATAACAAAATGCACAGAATCAGTCTAAAGAACCTAAATGAAAACTTCAAGGATGAACTCCTCCAGGCCCCTTCCTTTTCCCCATTTCTCTCTCTCTCTCTCTCTCTCTCTCTCCTTGGGAAAGGTACTATAACTAGTAGGAATGAGATATACTGTATGTGCAACAGTCATAAATTATAGCATTTGGATCACGCACCTGTCTGTGTAAGTAGGGAGGGGAACAGTGTACTGGCCAGAGGTAAGAACTGGTGGTTATACCCACTGTAATTAATGATTCAGAATTTAGAAATTACATAGCTAAGATGGTAACATAATTTCTGACCAACAACAAGGAGAGGGATACTTTCGAGTTGGTGAGATAGGAAGCCTTAAAGGCCACACTGAGGGAGAAATAATCTCTTTTGCTGGCCAAAAGAAAAAGCTCTGCAAAAGTGAACTGCAGATCACAATGTTTGAAAGGGTCTACAAGGGCCAGACAGGATCTTACTATGTATAGCAATCTTCAAAAGCTAAAAGTGGAGTATAATAATATCAGTACACAAGTAATAGAGAGGCAGATCCTATGTCCTGGGCAGAAGCCTACTACGTAGGGGATAGGGTGGGAAACAGCTATGTGGCAGCTAAAGGTGAACACAGAAATGAATAGCCAGTGTTTCCAGGATACAAATGCGTGTGTGTGTGGGGGACTTTCACCAGGTCATGAGATATAGAAAGAGAGTTTGCAGATACTATCAGAGTGTAGTCCATCAATGCAGAATTTAGAAGACTTCTCCAAAAAGGCCACATTTAACACAGTTAGTGCAGAACAGAGGACAGAACTGTAGGCACTGATATGGTATGGCATGAAGAGGTGCGGAAAAAAGATACAGTGTTAGTGAGGGCAAAGCCCCAGCCCGGATGGATTACCTATTGATTTTACAAAGTGTTTGGGGAGGCCCTCAGGAACCCCCAATGGAAATGTCAGAGAGTATAATGACCAGAGTGCTGCTCCCATCCATGTAGTCAGCAACCATCGTAGTGCTTCCTAAACCAAGGAAGAATCCCTCCTGGGCTCCTCCTATTGGCCATCTCCCTACTCACAGTAGACTACAACATCTTTGCTAAGGTGGTGTCATGCACCTCAAACAAGTCCTCCCTAGCACAGTTCATAAAGACCAGTCTGGTTTTGTTAAGGGTGGCAGGAGCAACATACATAGGGCTTTCAATGTGGTCTTGAAATGAAGTGAAGGAGGGAGAGCCAGCAGGTATTTTGTTTCTTGACTGCAGAAAAAGCCTGTGCTCCACAAAATCAGATGGGGTGCTTAAACCTCAGGCCTGACAGCCCATATGAGATCCAGAAACAGTTAGTTGGCAGCACTTCACATCGGAACAAACAGTTCTTTTAAGCCAATATAGATGCAAAAGTTGTATGTAATGAAGACCGATAGGTTGGACTTGCAGGGGTACTGCTGAGTGTTGTAGCCTCCCCTGTAGCTGTATTATTCCACAGCTTTTTGCACTTTGCTGTTTGTACATTTAGTTTTTTGCACTGAATTAAAAATCACAACTTTTGAATTCTGTTTTGTCTCTTAACCCTAAAAGGCATTTGACTGTGTGGAATGGGGTACTTGCACTAAGACCTGCAGAAGTTGGGTCTAGCAGACAACTTTAGGAACTGGATGAAGCTTCTTTACATGGAAACTGTAAATGGGGATCTCAAATACCTTTATGCTGCAAAGGGTATGCACCAGGGCTATCCCTTGTCCCTACTTCTTTATATAATGTCACTAAAGCCCTTGACAGTGGTGTTACAAAATAATACAGAGGGCTTAGAGTGGGGTAGTTATTTATTTATTTAAAATCTGATAACAGGGAATGATCGAAGCTCATTTCCAGATGTGACCAGGGCAAGGTACAAACAGAGGGTAAACAAATGTAAGTTACATGGTAGTACAGTGCTCATTAAACAGTTAGAAACAATTGACAAAAATACATATAAAAAAACCTGACCCAGATATTTACAAAGTATATACAGTATTATACAGAATATGTATATTCACATATACAGGTTTTTTTTTTGAAGTTATTCTGGGCCAGCAATTTACAGTAGGAAATCATCAGTAATGGGAACAAACAGATGGGAGCCTGCTAGCACCTAGATAGAGCAGAGCCTACTTAAGCAGAGAAGGTGCTAAAGAGAAGCAAGCAGGGAGAACAGATGCAGGAAAAGGAAGGGAGAGTCTGAGTAGGTGATAAAGGGCAGAAAAGGAGGGGTGAGGTGGGTTTGGGGGATGCTGTTCCAGAGGACGTGAAGCCTATAGGAGAAAGCCAACTTGCTGACTGAGGTATAGACATGCTGGAAGGTGAAGAAATAGTCACTGACTGAATGCAAATTATACGGGGAGAGGGTGGCAGGTTTGAGGAGGAGGCAAGGTATGCAGGAGAGTTCCAAACCAATATTTAGATATGAAGGTGGTGTAGTGGGAAAAGCATCTCCGGGAGAGAGATTGGAGGGATAGGGAGAGTAGGGTCACAGTGGTGGGTCAGAGGGGAGTTTGACATGAACCTGCAGAAGGAATGATGAGCACACCTCGAGTTAGGAGAGGAGGTTGCAGGGCAGCACTGAAGACAACGTCAGCATAATCGAAGACAGTGAGTATCCATTTAATCAGTAGATCGTGTCTAACGGAGAGGGAAGGCTAGCCTTATGTCAGTAGAGTAATCCCAGTTTAGTTCACATTTTGAGTGGACAGTACTGAGGTGGCAGGAGAAGTCAGGTGAGGATCGAGCCAGACTCCAAGGTACTTATAAGAGAGGACATTTTCGAGGAGTGGATGCTTCAGAGAGGAAGGAGAGTAAGGTGTGAAACTTAGCCAATTTTGCTTGCTTCCGAAAGTCATAGCTACAGTTTTCTTAAAATTAAATTTTAGACAGTTTGCATTAAACCAGGAGGTGACAGCTGAGAAGTCATTTGCAGGAAGTTTAGATGGCCAAGATGGAAGGCCCAGAAAGGAAGAGACGGTATTGTCCATGCATGTGGATCTTGACATGGGAGCACGCTGAGAGGAGGCTAGAAGCACTACAGAACTTTGCAAGGGGTTGGGAGAAGCTCCACTACCCACCCTGAAGATCTGTGCACCACGGAACTGAATCCTCATCCCAGCTGCAGTTAGCCCTGTATGAACACCAACTGTCTGGGGCTAATCAGTGCTTGTGGGTTTCTGTTGTGTACAATCAGCTAGCGTGGGAGCTCAGAGGCGAGCCAGCAGCTGATGTCTGACTGGAAGGAGGGGCTTGCTGCTTGAAAGCCTGTGTCACTCACTATCCCTCAGTGGCTAGAAGCACTACAGAACTTTGCATGGGGGTCAGGAGAAGCTCCGTGGCTCTATGATGCCTATTCGACAACATTTTCATTGACCGGCATCACAACGACAGGATTCATGTTGACTGCAAGTTGAGGTCAACAAAAATCCCATTGTCTCCCGGTCCTTGATTTCACCAGGGCTTTGCCCCGAAGCCCATGCGAGGTGCTCTGCCCCCACACCCCATACTTCAGATTATCAACTCTGAGTTGGAGTTGATTTGTGGAGGAGTGCAGGACCAGGAGAAAGTGTGCCCTATGTCAGGTGCACAAACACAGCGACCTGTCGGCAAAATGTGATTTTGTCAACAGGTGCATAGGTCGCTGTGTTGGTGTTACTAATTGTGGCACATATGAAGCTCTGCTACCCACCCTGCAGTTAGCCCTGTATGACACCAACTGTCTGGGACTAATCAGTGTTTGTGAGTTTCTGCTTGTGTACTATCAGCTGGCGTGGAGCTCAGAGGTGAGCCAGTAGCTGACGTCTGACTGGAAGGAGGGTTGCTGCTTTGAAAAGCCTGTGCTGCCTATCCCTCAGCAGCTAGAAGCACTGCAGAACTTTGCACAGAGGTTAGGAGAATCTCTGCTATCTGCTCTGAAGATCTGTGCGCCATGCAACTAAATCCTCATCCCAGCTGCAGTTAACCCTGTATGAACACCAACTGTCTGGGGCTAAGCAGTGTTTGTGGGTTTCTACTTGTGTACTATCAGCTGGTGTGGGGGCTTGAGGCGAGTCAGCAGCCGGACGTGCGACTGGAAGGAGGGGCTTGCTGCTTTGAAAACCCATGCTGCTCACTATCCCTCAGTGGCGAGAAGCACTATAGAACTTTGCACAGGGGTCATGATAAGCTCTGTGGCTCTATGATGCCAGTTCGACAACACTTTCGGTGGCCAGCATAGCAGCGAGCAGGATTTATGTCGACGAGTTGCAGTTGACATAAATCCTGTTTGTCTTCTGGTCCTTGTTTTCATTGGTAGGCTTCACCCCCAACCCCTCATGCTGGGTTCTGCCCCACCCCATACTTTAGATTATCAACTCCGAGTTGGAGTTGATTTGGGGAAGGGAGTGCGGACCAGAGACAGTGTGCCCCTGTCCAGGTGCTGTCACACTGTGATCTGTCAGCAAAATGTTGATTTTGTCGACAGGTGTGTAGGTCGCTGTGTTGGATGTTGCTAATCATGGCACATACCAAGCTCCGCTACCCACCCTGAAGATCTGTGCACCATGCAACTGAATTCTCATCCCAGCTGCAGCTAGCCCTGTATGAATACCAACTGTTTGGGGCTAATCAGTGTTTGTGGGTTTCTGCTTGTGTACTATCCAGCTGGCCTGGGGCTCGAGTGAGCCAGCAGCTGGCGATCTGACTGGAAGGAGGGGCTTGCTGCTTAAAGCACGTGCAGCTTACTATCCTCTCAGTGGCTAGAAGCACTACAGAACTTTGCAAGGGCGTTGGGAGCGCTGCTACCTGCCCTGAAGGTCTGTACACCATGGAACTGAATCCTCATCCCAGCTGCAGTTAGCCCTGTATGAACACCAACTGTTTGGGGCTAATCAATTTTGTGGGTTTCTGCTTGTGTACTATCAGCTAGTGTGGGGCTCAGAGGCAAGCCAGCAGATGATGTCCGACTGGAAAAAGGGCTTGCTGTTTGAAAAGCCCATGCTGCTCACCAGTACAAGCCTGAGTCGGTTACAGAAAACAGCCCTGAATTGATTAATTATGCAGTGCCTTAGAGTGAGGTAATCCTTTTAATAGTTATTTGGTAGATATATATAGATTGCCTAGGTACCACTGAAGTGTTGGATTTATTTTATGATTTTATCCTAGATTGACAGCCCACCAGAAAATTGTTTTTCTGTTCCTAAGTTAAAACAATATTTAAGAAGGATTATAACAATTTAGGTTGATTGAATATAGTAAGATGTATCTGTTGCTGGCTATATTTTTCCTGTCCAACTGTTATAATTCATGCTATCAAGTTCAAGAACCCTAACAAGCGAAGGTACATCTGTGTGGATTTGGGATGGCTTTTGCCATTGGCTGGGGAAAATAGCTGCTAGTATATCTCACCGTTACCTGGATAATGCACTAATTAAATGGCTCTTAATTCTTAGAAATGCACCTTTTGGGTATCAAAATTTGATTAGGTACCGAAGCAGGTACTGTATGTTTAAATATAATAAGGCCATAATGTATAAACATGGATTTAAATTATGTAAGATGTTTCTTTCACTAATTCTGATACTTAGTGGTGGTGTACAATTGAATCTGGACCAATACAAAAACTCTATGTAGTAAGTAAGAAACCACTTGATGTTGAAAACAATCTGAGTATAGATGTAACTGCTGAATTGTTAAAGGTGCAAGGCTTGTGTATGGTTCACATTAGCTTATTACCCAAAATAGAATGCTTGAGAGAATGGACCTCAAAATTTAAACCTGATATTATAGTAATCACAGAATCAGGCTAAGCAGAAAAGTAACAAGTGAACAAATACTAATGCAGGGATTCAATTTATGGCGACATAATAGAAGAAAGCAGGATGGAGGGTCATAATTTATGCAAATAAATCCTTAGATATTGTTAGGAGAGGCAGTAATTTAGATTGGAATGGATCAGAAGGCCTACTCCTGGAGATCAAACCATTTTTAGTAAACCTTTGTTATTATTAGGTCTGTACCATCCCCGAAAACTAACTGTAAGGCCCTATAATCAATAGAAGAACTCTTAGGAGAATATACTGATAGCCATGAATTGATATTAATTGGGACTTTAATATAAATTGGAAAAAGGTTGATCAGTGTCATCAAATATTTGAAATAGCTACTACTTTGGGGATAACACAATTAATACAGGATATTACTTGAGTTAATAGTAAACATCCAGAAGCATCAACAGTTTTAGATTTAGTATTTGTTACTAACCCTGAAAATATGTTATTAGTTGGGTGCTCCTGGATTCATTGTCCAATCATCAAATGGTGTGCTGTATTAGACAAGCAAGTAAACAGAAGGTTCAGGAAGACAGTGATGAACAGAAATTATTAAATGTTTGATTATGTGAATTTCATGCTAGACCAGAAAGGTGTACATTGAGGAAAGGTAAATTTAATACCCACTGTAGAGGCTCAGTCTTGGGGCCCACACTATTTAACATCCTGGTTAGTACACTGCAGACATCAGACAATGCATGGTTAAGTAAGTACACTGATAACTATAAACTAGGAGGTCCAGTACAAGCTCCTTCTGATGGACAGAAACTTCAGGATAACCTCGATAAACTAACAGCCTGGACCAAAGACAACAAAATGCAGTTTAACATCACTAAGTGTAGGTGATGGATCTAGGTGCTAGTAACCATAACTTTACATACAATACAGATAACCAGATACTAGAGACCACCACCGAAGAAAGAGACCTGGGAATAATACTAACAAATAAACTATCCACAGAAACACACACCAGAATAACTGTTCAAAATGTCATAAAATATTAGGCTGTATCTTATCCAATATAAAAAGCAGAGAGTCACAAATAAACCTCCCACTAATTACCAGCTGAGTCTGACCACATATGAAACATTGCTCCCAGTTTATGGCAGCAAATACTGTTAAAACAGAGAATTAAAAGAATGAGTTCAAAGAAAAATAACAAAACAAAATAAGGGGTTACAGCATCTTACATACAAGATAGATTAGAAAAAATGTGTCTACACTCTACAGAGTATAAACAATTAAGAGGTGACATTTGCTTAATATTTAGGGCTATCAGGATGAATGCATGATGGAATATATAGCAATTCGCAGAAGCCAGGTGTATAACAAGAAAGCGAGTTCCCACAGATATAGATGTATGGGAGAAGATAATACAACAAAGAAACATTGTGATTTTTCACACATAGAATCACTCAAAGTTGGAATACACTCCCAAAACACATAGTAGATGTTGGATGTTGCCATGACTTGGATTCTCGCGCATGCTGCTCGGAGCTGTAATCAGGACATAGCCCAACAGCTCGCGCATGTGCAGTTAGGGTCTTAGCTCCTGCAATCCTCCCGCTGCATACTAATTCCTTTGTCTGGTTTTCCTTCAATAGGCCTCTCAGCCCCCCGCCCCATACTCTCTGTGAGGTCGCGGTTGAGACCAGCGCCTGCAAGCTCCTCCTGGAGCTGGATTGGAAACCAGTGCCTAAAAGGCAAAGGATACCTCTTCTGCACACTGCTACCTGTGTGGGGTGTTAGCCATCAACGTTGTGCATCAACTGCCTGCCCACCCCAGCCACCCAGGGGCATCCCTTAATTTATAGGCCCTCCTCATGACATCACTTCCTGCCTGCTGAAATACTTTTCCATTTGCAGGTTATACCTGCCAGCCACTAGAGGGACCCATAGACTCTCACCTCAGGTTCCACTACCTGTCTCCTCCTCTCCCTACTTCCTGGAACCCTTCTAACTTCCTGTGCCACTTCTATCCTCCACAACTCACACCTACCTCTGCACACCTCTCCCAGCACCCAGCCCACAGCAAGCCCTACTTCCTGATTCATAGCCACACCACCAAACCTACACCCAGTGACCACTAGGGTCACTATTCTCACCCTGTTTTGGCCCCAACCCAGCCTGCATCACACCCCTAGAACGTGGATCACTGCTGTCACCCAGGTCCCTTTTCTAGCTGCCTTGGCAGAGACTTGAACTTGTACCCTATCCACCAGAGTCCGTGTCACTACCACTAATCCAAAGTGGTATCCACGCTTTCTGGAAGACAACCTAAATACTTCTACCTTTCTGCCCTACTGCCACCACAAGAGCTATGTTAGTCCACCTCCTCCTAAAATGCCTCCCCTCATCTACTTCCTAGTACCCTCGTCCCACCAGCCAGTCATCTCACCTGGCTCACTGGTACCAGTGCCAACAATTCCCCTGACGTGAGTCAGATCCCACCCTACACTGACCATGTATACTGGCCCAGCACCCATCCCTGGCTACCTCCCACCGCCTACCCTGGCTCCCTTTGGCGGCTAATCATTCTCACCCTCCCAACCTGGCAAACCCTGCTCATCCCTGTTCCTTGAAGGTCCCTCCCCATCCTCATATACCCATTGGAAGCTTTCACATCACTGCTCCCTGGCCAGAGCCGTGGTCCTCCTTCTACTCTTAACAGGCAATATACATCCCAACCCAGGCCCTACCCAGACCAGCCCACCAGCTGGGTCACCCAGTCTGCACATAGCCTCCATGAATATATGCAGCATATTGAAAAATATGATACCCTCAATGTTGGGTCATGCTGCACAAACCAGATGCCATTGCGCTGGTGGAAACCTGGCTATCAACGTCCACCCTGACTCCTTTGTCTTCTTCCCAGGCTACACCCATACTGGGAGGATCATGTAGGCAAGCGTGGGGGTGGCTGTGCAATCTATACCAGGGATACACTCACTGGTCAAGCACTCCCTGCCCTGGCTCTTGCAAGCGGGGCAGGCCTGACCCTTAAACTTACTCGGGACCCCTCAGGCCCCTATATCTCACCACTGCCTACATTCCCCCAAAGAACCAAAACTCGGCACTGTTATCCTTAACTGATTATCTTCTTACCCTCCTCACAAGGCAGAACAAGTCCTTGTGGGGACCTGAACATGAACTAGCTCAGCACTGCCTCCTCCACCACCCGGGACTCCTTAGTGGCCATTGATCTGACTCATTCCAATCCCACAAGAGTAAACCCAAAGAGAGGTACCAGCACCCTCCTAGATGTTATCATCACCAACCACCCAAAAAATCCAGGATATCCAGGTTCTCCCTGACTCACTTAGTGACCATTCCCCATTCTATTCCACTGGGTGACCCCCCATGCCCCAACTCACAGCCCAGTCCACTCTGCTGGCACTTCAGACCGGGTGGGCTTAAAACCTCAACAATTTCTTGCACAGATAAACTGGTCCCCATTCACCATGCTCCTGACATAGATACTGCCCTTGCCTTCTTTTCCCAAACCTTTAACAAAGCCTGCAACCTCTTTGCACCGATCACGGATGTCCAAACCAAAAACATAACGTGCCTGGGTTACTCCTGCCCTATTACAGTTGTTCAGGCTTAGGCGCAACCTATGGCACCTTGCCACAGAAACAGGCTGGATGGCTGACAGACAGGCCTACAATGCTGTAGTGGAATAAGTGCACTTGGGCCATCCGTAAAGCCAAGGCCAACCACTACCAGGCTACTCTTACCTCCTCCTGGGTGTGCCTGAACTTTCTGGGACAATGTCAAACAATTAAATGGGGCGCTTGCTCCCTCCCCATCCAGATCACCATTGACAGCTCTACCGTTGCATGACCCAGCATACATTGCAAACTACCTTACACATCCTTTATGGACCTTAGCTCTGTCCTCCCCAGTAATTTCTTTGACCGCTACCCACCTTACCTGCCCCAGTCCTCCAACGCCTTAGCTTCTACCTACATGGGTAACTACCCAGGAAGCCAGACCTCACCTGGTCAAGCGTTAAAGAGCAATAGTCCTGCCGACGACTCTCTGGACGCCAGCATTCTTCAACTTGTACTGGATCAGGTCCTGCCCCACTCGCCAGCCTTCTCAACAAATCCCTCTGCTGGGAAATTCCCATTTGCATGGAAAACCGCCATTGTTACTCCCATACACAAAGGTGGTGACAGGTCCTCTGCCGGAACTACTGACCTGTCTCCATCCTCCCACCCCTCTCAAAGCCCTAGAAAAACTGGTTGCCACACAAATCACTGAATACTTGACCAAACACAACATCCTCTGCCCTGAACAGCAAGGCTTCTCTGGGGCACAGTACCAACACTGCACTAATTGAGTTTTCAAATTTCCTACACTCCTCTCTGGACTCTGGCTCCCTAGCCAGGGCAGTGTTCATTGACCTCTCAAAGGCTTTCAACACTGTCTCCCACCCCTCCTGCTGGATTCCCTCTGCCACACTGGCTTCTCTACTGGGCCTCTCACCTGGTGCACCAGCTACCTATCTGCCCACTCCCAATGTGTCCAGAATTAATGGGACACTTTCAAAACTTGTCCCATCCACTCAGGGGTTCCTCAGGGCTCCATCCTGGGACCCATACTCTTCTCACTGTACCTAAATACCCTGCCCAGTGCATGCACTGGTAAATTCTACTGTATGCAGTTGACTCAGTCATCTTTGCCACCCATCATAACCCCATTTCCTCCAGGACACCCTACAACAATCCTATAATGATGCAAAACCTGGTTTAAAGAGCACAGACTGGTCATTAATCTCAAAAAACAAAAACAATGCTCTTTGCCCACCCCAAAACAAAACCAGCAACTTCCCACCCATATCCTCCCAACTCCAAACAACCGCTAGAACAAGTCCACTCCTACAAGTACCTTGGGGTCTCCTTTAACTCAGCCCTCACCTACCACACCCACACTGATGCACTTGCTTCTCTACTAATGGCCATGCGGCTAGGTATCTTATACCGCTATAAAAGCTGCCCCCGCTGCCCTCCATCTAGCAGTTACATCCTCTATACTATCCCTTGTTGACTATGGCCTACCAGTATCGGTGCTGCTGGCCGACCACCTTCAATAAAATTTACCTCATTCTAAATAAGGCATGTAGGCTAATCACAGCCCCTGGCTCACTCATTCATGCCAGCTCTATGACATGGCAATACTGCTGAATCTAGATGAATGTCTACAATACCAAACCTGCCTAATAATAAAAAACTCTTCTCGGCTATCCCACCTGGGCTGACAGCCTCCTCCACCAAGCCCGACCCTTGGTCTGTACATGAACCTCCTGCAAGGCCACTCTACTGGTCCCAAGATCCAGGACTCCCATGGACAGAGGTCCTTCTGCTATAGAGCTCCATCCTGATATAACTCCCTCCCTGCCCCATCTGTGATGCCCTCAGATCTCCAACTTCAAAACTGCACTTGAAGCCAACTATTTAATATCGTAGCTGCATCTGTCTATAAATGAGGCATAGCTCTCTGTGCCCTGACAATGCTCGCTGTCGCGGCATCCTCACCTCACTCCTTTTAGTCCTCACCATTGCCAATTGAACTGCTATTTTCCTGCTGTTTTGCTCTTACCTTCATGCAAGAATGTGCCATTGTAACTAAACTGTCTTATCTGTTTTAAATGTTTGTAATCACATGTGTTTGCTAACTATATAACTCCTATGCTGTAACTATAAGTCTGTAATGTATTTGTCCTCAATGTGATGAGGTACCTTTGGAAATGAGCCTCTGGCTCAAAGGTTGTAAACTGATGTACAAATAAATAAATAATAACATTAGCACATTTAAACATAGATTGGATTAATACATGGGGAAAAGATACATGTGCACCTATAAGACATAATAGGTGGCAAGTTCACAAAGGACAAATTGTCCACAGAACTAGTATCAAACTATGAAACTATGTAAGTGATGTATGGGACTTTTCTATGAAGAATTCATGGGAATATGTAAACATAATCATTTAAAAGTTAGGAAAGTAAAAAGAGGAATGATGACACTCTGCCCAGATGGAGCGAACGTAAGGTTTGGTAGCCAGAGACTGTTAGCTCTGGCTATGTGGTATAACATGATTTTAATGGTCTATTTTGCACTTTGAATTTTTGTCTACTTGCTGTCTATTTGCTGCATTTATTGTAAGTAACATTTGGAACTTCTTCAAATGGAACTTGGTGTAAGATATTAAAAGTTTTATTTAAAAAGAAAAAGTTTTCTCCAGGCCTCCATTCTTGAAGTGCATTATATGTCTAGGATAAAAGAGATATAGTGCTGTTTTAGAACGTTTAAATTTACTGTCTATAAGCTGGTACACTTTTGTAATATGGGATGATATTTGTGGGTAGTGGTAGCTCAACTTGCTTTAATTTAGACTCGAAATGGGGCACCAGACTATTGCTCTCATTTGGACATTAAAGTGGAACATCCACATGCAGCAAACAGTAAAAAGATTAATAGGTGTATGTACGCTCTGTATCGAATCAAACAGTGCAAAACAGAGGCTATTAGAAGACATGTGACTAACACGTCGATTATTCCATTGATAGATTATGGAGATTTAATATATATGGGGCAAGAATCACCTGCTTAGGAAAATAGGATATTGTTTATAACAAAATAGCACATTATATTACTATGGCCCCTAAAGAGCACTTAGGAATCTATCAGACCCTAGGGTGGTATACTCTGAGGGACAGGAGGTCTTTGCATAAACTCTTGTACATGGAGAAATGTTTTATTAATAAAGTCCTGACTATAACACAGAGTGGCTACAAGCAAGAGTAATTAAGCCAGGTTTGAGGTCTGCTAGAGATGGAGTATCTCTTATCCAAATGTAAAACAAATTGGGCAGGCTCAATTTTTATAAGAGCCCTTCTCTTTGGAATACATTGCCTGTAGAATTGAGGGTTCGAGATAGTCAAAGATATGTAGACCAGATAAAAACTGGTTTAGGAAATGAAGGATTAAACGATTTAAAGGTAACATTGGAATGAAATCTGATCAGTTAATGGCCTAACAGTTGAATTAGTGCAATATCTGTCATCTGTGTATATTTAAGCAATAAGGCATGACAAGGTGTGTGTTATCGTGTATCTCGTCACTCCTGGGGTGGGTTGAAGCACGAGCGAAACAATGTGCTTCCACCACCCCAGGAGCAATGTTATACACAATAACACACACCTTGGAGTGCCTTATTGCACTTATACAATGGCTCAAAGTTACATAAAATAAAAATTCAAAATGTTTTTAGTAGATTTTTGTGTTTCTGAAGAGACAACAGCGATCAAATGATCCAATAAATCAATACAGTGATGTTACTGTGTACTGTCTCAGGCACCCACTGACCAATCAGAATACAGGAAATTTCCTTGCCATTGTATAATTATATCTATGATATTTATAGCCTATGATTTTGAGAGATTTGTAGTATGTATGTATCATTTTGTCTTAAATATGATGTAACTGATGTATCCATGAAGTAGTGTAACTTATATCACTGTGTTATCTTACGGATCTCACTGAAATTAGTTTTTAACTCAGCTAAGCTGCCGATTCATTCATTATAATGAATAACATTTTTACTACTACTATTACTATTAATGAACAGAGTAAAGAGTACTGGCCTGAGAATTGAGCCTTGGGGTACCAGCCAGAATAGGGAGGGGAAGAGACAGCATTGCAGATTCTGAAGGACTGTGAACGACCCATCAGGTAAGATCTGAACCAGGACACAGAAGATGGAGAGAACCCATAGCACCAAGTCTGTTTAGAAGGAGAGGTGGGACATGGAGTCGAAGGTCCTTAGTGAGGTCAATAAAATGGCGAGGTAATCTGGTTTGATCCATGGCAGATTGGATGGCATCTGTCAGGTGTAGAAGGAAGGTAGAAGAAGAGAGGGCTTCCGAAATCAGATTGAACAGGGGATAGAGAGTTTGAGGCCAGAAGAAATCATTCAGCCTAGACAGGACTAGGAACTCTTGTACCTTGGCAAGTGAGGGAGAAGTAAGATAGGGTGGTAATTACCATGGACAGTGACATTGCATCGATTGAATAGGGGAGGACTGTGGCAAGCTTCCAGACAGTGGGGAACAGAGCAGAGGAGATGGACAGGGTGAGAATAAATGTGAGAGGTGCAACTATGGAGGGAACAGAGAGTGTAAGGAGCTTAGGGTGCAGGCCATCAGGACTGGATTTGGCAGGACTGAGGGAGACCAGGTAGTAGAACATAAGCTGTCACTATTTGCAGACGATCTGCTCCTCTGTATCAGGCACCCAGGAGTATCCTCATTCACATTGCCTCCCACCTACTGTACTATGGACAGCTATCAGGACATAAGATTAACTGGGGAAAGTGAGTTGTTGTACATTGAGAAAGGAAAAGTTTACAGATTAAAGAGGTTGAGGCTTTAAAAACTTAGGCATAAACATTCTAAACAATTAGGAAGGCTTTATCAACTCCGTTTCATACCCCTCCTTAAGAAGATAAAAAAGGATCTCAACAGGTGGGCATCCTTGTCTCTGACCCTCATGGGAGGGTTAACACCCTAAAATGAACATTTTCCTCAGGCTCCTCTACCTAATGCAGGCGATTCCAGTCAAGCTCCCGTGAAGTTTTTAGGAAAGTAAATGGCTTATTTCTTAACTTTCTATAGAAAGAAAGCAACTAATAACCAGGTATTCACCCTGCATGACTCTGCTTAGGGTGGAGGGGCCCTCTGGAGGCAACTGGAAGAGGACACTTTGGCACAGGAACACTGATGGATAAAGAGGTTGCCCTATTAAAGGGCAGCCCAAGTTGTCATTGGTACCTCTGGGATTAGCAAGGGACAGATGGGGGAGAGGTAAGGGATCAGGTAGCAAGGAGGAGTAAGGGAAGGTGTGGGAAGATGACATCACTGGGGGGGGAATGAGGTCATAGAAAGGGCAGGTTTAGGGCTGATAGTCAGGTTAGGTGATTGGCTGGACGGGATCCAGTGGAGGGTAACACGGGGTAGAAAAGGAGCTGCAGGAGAGAAATCCTCTCTCTCCTGCAGCTGTTAAGATACAAACTTCTGCACAGATGACTGAAGTGAGGTAGACTCTTAACTGGTTTAGGTAAGGTGGGAAGCAGAATTGTTTTGGGCCTTTTTTGCTACAGTTTGGTATTTGGCACTTTATTTGCTGTTGGGTAGTTGAGATTTGGTTATTGTAGCTAACTGTGTATTGTTTTATTTCCATATTGATAAAGAGTCCCCTTTTAGAGCTTACCTCTTTAGCATATAATTGGTAATTGATGATGACTGTATGGTGTTACCTGCGAGGGCCTGAACAGGTAAGGAGCACGGTAAAACCATTGGGAAGTACAGTACTGTAAGTGGCATCTGGTTGGATTTTGCAGGGGACAGGTTGGGGCAAGAAAAGTGAGCAGGAGTCACACGTTGGAGGAGGATGGTGCATGCCAGGTCCACCATGAGTTGAGAAGGAGCGGCTGTTTTGCAGGGCAGGCAGGAATTCTTATTTGGCTCCTCATGGATGGGTGTGTTTTGTTGTGGAAGGATGGCCTCCTTTGTTTGGGATGGCACTTGGTGCTGGGCCAGGGTGATAGAGAGAGTGCACCAGGCCACGTGGCAGTGGTGAGCCGAATGGCTATAGAGCCCTGGAAGCAATGAGGCCATTGGGATGTGTCCACATGAGTACCTGTTCTGCCCACTGTAGGAACTGGTGGCAGAACGCCAGGATACATGGTGGCTGTCGGCCACGGCTGAGCCAGGCATGCACCGGTAGGTCCATTAGGACACATCAGATCAGTCCAATACAGGAGCAGCTATGAGCATGATGGGTCCAGTGAGGTTGTAGGCCATGTGGGGGCCAAGGCTGTGCTATTGGGGGCCTTGAGCCACAGGCACAGCCTAGTGCAATTTAAAATCTGGCCAACTGGGATCTGTGGAAGGGCCGGGATGTGCTAAGTGGGGGCTATGGGCCATGAGGCTTGGCCTAGCATGATGGTTGGCAGTTTGTGACAGGGACCACATCTATGGGCAGTTTTGGATGGGGACCACGTGGCGGCTGAGGCCGTGGGTGGGCTAAGCTGGGCGTCCGAGGAGACCTCGAGGAGAAAGGGTGAGCTGGCAAGAGGCCAGCGGCCTGACAAGGTGGCAGAGCTAGTCCTTTTTGTTGGAGCATTGGGCAGCATGATGGGGAAGCTGGATGCACACATTCATGCATGGTTGTTGCAGTAAGCAAGCCACACATACTTTTTCCAGTCATTTCAGAAAGCATGTCAGGAAGCTGAAAGAAAGTAAGGGGTTATATCAAGGGGAACAAGTTGTCCTGAGGATTCCAGTTTTATGGAGTCATTGGAGTGTTATGGGTGAATTAAAAGCAGCTTTCTCCATGGGTGAGGGATCACCGTCTCAGATCTATCCAGTCCTATGAAGCAGGTCTGGAACCTAGTTTAGGTATTTGTTGATTTTACTTTGATATTTAAAAATGCCTATAAGAAACTGCGTATGGAGGAAAAAGTATTTTAGCACTGGTGGGTACAAGTTCCGGGCGGAGATGGTGGCTTAGGCCCTGGTGGGCCCTAGTGGGTGCTGGACCAGGGAGTTGGGCCCAGGCCCACCCCGTCTGCCTCCAGCTTTGGTCTTCTGAGCATGGGCAGGGGGCCTCAAGTGATCCTGGGGTATCCTCCAGCGGAATGGGAACAGATGGGTGGGGGGTGTAGGAATAACTGGGCCTACACTTAACCACAGGGAGCACATTTCAGACCATTTGGAAGGGTGGCCATGTTGCATGGGGAGGGAGGGAACTGGGCAGGACAGTGCAAAGAAAAAGTTATTACGAGAAACAAACAAAAAGGACAAAGCGTACAGGGAGATGGCAAACAATGGGACAAGGAGAAGCAACGTTTTTCTTTCTGGTGTAGGTATGGCACAAATGGCAGTTGCCTGGGAGCCTGGGGGGATCCAACAGGGGTGTTAAAAAAAAAAGAAAAAGGGGAGGGAAAAGGAGGGAGTCGGGTTTGCATCAGCGGGGATTAATGATACAGAGCCTCATCGTACCCCAGAACTCAGGGGACAGCAGACTCACAATTTCATTGTTCCATTGCAAAATGACTCCCAAGAAAGCTCCTAAGCAGAAGACCAGTGAGGTGCTAGTACAGAATGCAGTGGAGCTGATGAAGCAGGTACAAGCCATCATAAAGAGTCGAGGGTGGAGGAGGAGAAGAAGAAGGAGAAGAGGCAGACAAGTGGAGCGCCCACCTGCTTGCAAGTAGAGATCCAACAAGAGGCCAACCAGGAGTAACATGGATGAGGGTGGTGAGCCTCAGCTGGAGGAGGGTAAGGTACCAGTGGTAGACCTGTCGGTGGAAGGCAACTGAGGAACTGCCTGGCAGGCATTATGGATAACCAGGTGGAAAAAGGTTGGAAGGAGGTAGATAAGGTCTGGAAATAATTGAAGGAGGAGGAGAAGAAATCAGAGAAGGCTTCTGAAGGGCAAGGGCTGGAGAGGGTGGCAGTAAGGCTAGTTATGGATGGCCACTGGGGATGACCCTTGAGCATCATGTCTTACAGGCTCTCAAGGAAAAATATGGAAGGAGGAATATGTGGACATGTTTGCTTCAACTGATAAAGATCATGGCAAAAATGTATGAGCAGATGGAGTCAGTGGGCAACTCGGAGATGGCAGTGGCTCTAGCCATAGTGGGGAAGACTAGTGAGGATATTATCTATAAAGGGAAAACCTTTGGGTCCCGGATGGAGGCTTCATGTATTTTAGCACCATAATGCTGCAGAAAAATGATCTGGCCATCCCTTTGTTACCTACTCAGCCATTATAAGGGATACCTACAGGGTCAAGAGTGGCTACAGGTGGCTTATCTATGATGAAAAGTTCAGTCAGAGGGTGTCATCACATGGGGATGTTAGGTGGGATGTTACTATCTGAGTAGTGGATTAGGACTTTGTCAGCACTAGTGGGGGTCAGGCAATGAGGAAAGAAGACCAGTGAGGAGATAGGGCAAAAGCTTGCTGGGCATTTAACAAAGTGAACTGTACATGGACCAACTGCAAGTATAAGCATGTGTGTGTTCAGGATGTGGGGGCATGTACCTGGTTCACAGGTGTAGAACATACGGGGACAGACAGACCGGCCCTGCCATGGGGTAGTCCTTTCAGGGAGGTCTTGAGGGAGTAGGGGATGATACAATGGGCAGGGGTAATTTCCAGTAGCAGAATGGTAGGGGGTACAGGGGACAGTAAGATGTAAAAGGGAGGGGGCAAGGCGGAGCTTTCCATGGCTCAGTCCCGGTCCGTGCATGGGTGGTGTGCAGCATGGACTAGGGACTATCCAGACCGCTGGGTGGGGTTTATGCAGAGGGAGGGTTTATGGTGGGTTTTAATTTATATTATTTGGGGATTAGGAAGGCTATGAGGCAAAGACCTAGCATCCATAAAAGGAAAAGCAGAGATAGTTACATAGAAACATAGAATATGACGGCAGATAAGGACCGTTGGCCCACCCAGTCTGCCCATTTCCTACCTAATGGATAAGCTGCAGATCCTAGTTAACCAGCAGCCTACTTCTTTCTAACCCCACTCCTAGAATTGCCTTATGACTGCCCCATGCATGCTTGAATTCAACCAGTTTTGACTCCACAACCTCCTCTGGAAGGCGTTCCATGCATCACAACCCTCTCTGTGAAAAAATACTTCTACATTACCTCTGAGCCGCCCCCATCTTCAGATTGTGCCCCTTGTTCTTGCACACTTCTTTTTTCTGAAAGATGCTACCCTCTTGGACTTTGTTGATTCCCTTGAGGTACTTGAAAGTTTCTATCATGTCCCCTCCCTTTCCTCAAGGCTATACATATTAAGCTCCTTTAGTCTCTCTTCTATGTCTTCTGGTGCAGGCCCTGCACCATTTTGAGTCCCTCCTCTGGACAGCTTCCATCCTGTCTATGTCCTTGGGAGATTGGGTCTCCAGAACTGCGCAGTACTCCTGATGGGGTCTCACCAGCTGTCCATACAGAGGGATAACAACTTTCTGTTTTCTACTGGTGATGCCTCTCCCTATGCATCCCAGTATCCCCCCAGCCCTCCTTACTACCCTCTCACATTGCTTGCCCACCTTTAAGTCATCTGATATGACTACCCCCAGATCCTTTCCATTTTATTGTTGTTAGTATCTCACCCCCATTGTGTACTCTTCCCCTGGGTTTTTGTTTCCCAGGTGCATTACCTTGCACTTCTTAGCATTGAATCTAAGCTGCCATAATTTGACCATTCCTCTAACCTTGTCAAGTCCCTTCTCATCCTTTCTACCCCACCTTGTGCATCAACTTTGTTGCAGATCTTTGTGTCATCTGCAAAGAGACATACTTTTGCTTCCAGTCCCTCTGCAATGTCACTTATAAAGACATTGAAGAGGACCCGGTCCTAATACTGAACCCTGGGTGCCCCACTAGTAGCCCCTTTCTTCAGAGTAGACTCCATTTACTATTACCCTCTGTGTCCTATTTTCCAGCCAATTCTTTGCAGGCTCTCATCTTGGAACCCACTCCCAGGCGGCTAACATGTATATTATTATTTTTGTGTGGGACTGTGTCAAATGCCTTGCTAAAGTCTAGTGAGCCATGTCCCACAGCCCTCCTGATCTACTACTTTGGTCACCCAGTCAAAGAAATCTATTAGATTCAACTGGCATGACCTTCCCACTGTGAATCCATGCTGCCTTGGGTCCTGTGCCCCTCTGGCCTCTAGGTACTTCGACAATTCTTTCCTTCAGAAGTGATTCCATCATTTTCCCTACCACTGAGGTTAAACTAACAGGTCTATAGTTTCCTGCTTCTGCCCAGCTCCACTTTTGTGAAGGGAATCACATCTGCCCTCCTCTAGTCCTCAGGTACCACCCCATCCTCCCTTGATTTGTTAAAGTGGGTAGTCAGTGGTGTCACTAGTTCAATCCTTAGTTCTTTTAGAATTCTGGCATGAATCCCGTCAGGCCCCATTGCTTTGGGGGCATATTGCCAGTTGAGAGGAAGATCAGGAAGGAGGTGGAGGTGGGATGAGTGGAAGGTCCATTCAAGTCCCCTCTGTTTGTGAACTTCAGGGTCTCCCCACTGGGCATTGTACCTAAGAAGACCCCAGGGGACTACCGGCTGATTCATCATCTGTTGTACCTGGAGGGGACTTGGTGAATGATGCCATTGCCCCAGAGAGGAGTACAGTGTTATGTGTTAAATTAGACAATGTAGTGAACCTGATCCTGGGCAAGGAGCGGGTATGGATGACATTTTCAGGAGGTACTATTTTGACAAAGCGATGGCCAAGGGGTGCTCAGTGGCTTGTTCCACTTTTAAAGGTATTTAGTACCTGGCTTCAATGGGTGTTTACAGTCCGATAAAGGCAGGGAGTAGTGGTCCATTACCTTGATGACTTTCTGTTCATAGGGAAGGCAGGGATAGCACGCAAGCCATGCTTAGGGGTTTTCGAGGTTCTGCGTGAGGAGGTTGGAATCCCCTGGTGGTGGATAAGACCGAAGGTCCTAGCAGACAGTTGGAATTCCTGGGGATTGAGCTGGATCTGAACCAGAAATTCTACAGGCTCCCAGCAGACAAGGTGATCAGGTTGAATGGGCATATCCAAACAATAAAGGGCCGGAGGAGGGTGCAGCTCAAAACAATACAGCAGGTTAAAGGGCATATGAACTTTGCTTGCAGAGCAGTGGCCCTGGAGAGGCTGTTTACAGACACCCAGTCAGGGCATCCACCAAGGCCAAGTTTCCCCACCACTGGGTGTACATTACCAAGGGAGTGAGGAGAAGCTTCAGGCATGGGAAGTCTTCCTACAGGAATATAACGGGTGACATTTTGGTGGGACAGATGGGTGGCAGGGGAGGACCTGGAGCTGTTCATAGACACAGAGGGCAGTTTAGGCATGGAGGCATATTGCCAGGGAATAGATTTCAGAAGAATGGCTGTCCCAATGGGTTGAGCTGGGTTTGATGAAAGACATCACGTTCAGGAGGCATTCCCTGTATGGGTTGCTCTGGTTGTGTGGGGCACATGATTTAAAAATAAAAACATGGTGTTGAGGTGCGATAACATGGCCGTGGTATCTGTCATAAATTGTGAGTCAGGGTCCACTGAAGTAGTTCGGTGGCACGCATGCTGGTGTTGGAGGGTTGAGGTTGAATTTGTCTTGTAAGGCTATGCATGTGGAAGGTCAAGGATGACATAGCGAAAGCCTTCACATTGCAGTTGTATAGGTTCAGGCATTAGCCCGAAGGCAACCGACCAGAGAACATGGGTGCCAGCATGCCTTTGGGAAATTGGACAGACCAGAGCACAGCTACTCTTTTGGAGTACATGGGCCCCTAGCACGCTGAGGGCCTACAAAGCAACATGGAGGATCTTCCAGGTGTTCCAAGAGAGGATGGAGCTGGGTAAGTAGCCAAGTGTCTAAAACCCAGGTCATACGGTATATGGTGGAGAAATGGGAGAAGGGCATGTCAGGGCCACAACTGGAATATGCCTAGCGAGCTTTGGCATGGTCTGCAAATTGCAGGGCTCGGGACACAAACCAGGGCTCAGCCATATGCCAGATGCTGTAAGGTGGATTAGGCTGCAGGGCCAGTGCTTGGACAAATGCAGACCCATTGACGAGGAATTGCTGGGGCAGTTGTGCAGTGCCTGCCACGTGTATGCTCCTCAGCCTATGAGGGCCGGTTGTTTACAGCAGTCTTTCTCATGATGCAGGCAAGGCATTCCGGGTTAGTGAAGTGGTGGCTAGTAAAAAAAGGGACAGGCGGGACAGGCTACAGGACCAGGATTATCATAGCCAGCAGGCACGGTCATGGTTTGCTTAGACATTCCAAGACCCGATCAAGCAGGACAGGAGTAGTTGGGTGGACCTCAGTCAGGTAAAGGTCATGGGAGGGTGGTAGGAAAAACCATAATGGATTATGTTGCAGCACAACCTCAAGGGAGGGTAGTTTCTTTAGGCACTGTAATGGGGACCCAGTGACTGCTCCCCAGGTAAAATTGGTACCCAAGAAAGGTATGGGATTCCTCAGCAAGGACCCTACAAGGTTTACTTCACACTCTTTCAGGATTGGGGTAGCCTCACAGGTGACCAGGCTGGGGGTTACTGCCTCCACTGTACAGAGAGGGGCAGGTGGTCCTCCCAGGCCTATAAAGATACGTTCAGGAAATGACTTCTAATATATCTATTTGCCTGTCTTGCAGGGGCCGGACATCGCAGGGTGGTATGGATTGTTGACCATTCATTTATCCATTGGGCAGAACAGTGGGTGGTCAACATGAGCAGGCATCACCAGCTCGGACAGGATCAAAAAGACATTGATAGAGTGGCGAGGGCAGAGGGGCCTAAAATGGCGGCTGCTGTTACCATTACTGGAGAAGAGCAGCAGATTCCTGCCAGCATCCGATTTGATTATTATTCATGCAGGGGGAACAACTAGGCAACCTGCCCTGGGTGGAGTTGGTTCCACAGGATCCTAAAGGACTTGAAGGTTGTGCAGCCATGGTGGCCACGGCAATGCTAATGTGGTCAGAACCACGCACGCAGATGTTGGAGACATGCTAGGCATGTCCTGGCAGTGGATAGGGTCCAAGAAAGGGTTAACAGGAAGATGGCAGACTGGGCTAGGAGGTGGGGTTTATACATTAAGCATGACCTGATAACACACGACACGCCAAGAATGAAACAGATCAGATGGGTGCACATGTCTGTAGTGGAATACGGCACTAAACAGGGCAATCAGGGAGGCAGTCAAAAATGGCAAGATTTTGGGGGCATATTCACTAGATTTTAATGGGGAAACCAAAAAGGCTGGACCGGGGTCGGTCTACTGGGGCTAGTGGGGAAAAAGCTGGGCCCCTGTTGAATGGAGGTAGGGCAGGGAGGGCTTCTATACGGTATTCACCTCAAGGAGGACAGGGCTGGGGATCAGGTGGGACACCTGAGCCAGAAAGAAGAATATGATGGTGAAGGGAGTATCGGGTCAGGTACGTCAGGGTCCGAGAACAGCAAAATGCTGAATTTGTATATATATATATATATATATATATATATATATATATATATATATATATAATATTTGGTGAAATTATGGAATTGTAAATAAAGGGAAACCCCAGAAAATAATGTATGTAAATATTAATATGGTGGTGATAATTATGAAAATGAAATGTGGTAAAGCCTGGAATTAAGAATCTACCTAATAAACTTTGATTGTTAAACCATAAAATGGTGTGGGTTGGCTGATTCCGGGGGGTCCACATGACTGAAGAGGTTGCCCTAATAAAGGGCAGCCCAGGATTCATTGGCCTCTGGGATTAGCAAGGGGACAGGTGAGGGAGGGAAGGGGTCAGGTAGCAGGAGGAGGAAGGAAGGGAAGGAAGGGCGGGAGGATGACATCACTGGGAAGGGAATGAGATTACAGAAAGGGGCAGGTTTAGCGTTGATGGACAGGTTAGGTGATTGGCCAGGGGGTAGTATAGGATTAGAAAAGGGCCGAGGAGAGAAAATCCCTCTCTCTTCTGCAGCCGTTAAGATACAGACTACACCCACCTGGAGAACTCAACACATGAGGGTAGCAGGTTTGGCACAATTTTCTATGAAGGTTGCTGGGAAAGGGCAACAGGGACACATGAGTGTCAAGGATGGGTTGCTGGTGAGATCAACAAAGGTGGTGCATGGACGGAGGAAGGGGGACCCAGCGAATGGAGGTAGGGTGGGGTATTCTCTCAAGAGGGGACAGGGCTGGGGGATCAGGAGGGACACCTGAGCCCAGAAAGAAGAATATGATGGTGATAGGGGCATCAAGTCAGACGCCCGGGTTCAAGAAGAACAAAATGTTGAATTTGATATATATATATATATATATATATATATATATATATATATATATACAGTGTATATATATATATATATATATATATATATATATATATATATATACTGTAGTCGTAAATTGATGGAATTGTAAATAAAGGAAAACCCCAGATAAGATTGTATATAAATATTAATATGGTGGTAAAATCTGGAATTGAGAATCGACCTAATAAACTTCAATTATTGAACCATAAAATGGTGTGTCTGTGGCATATTGCAGGAGTTCACATGACAAGATCCTCAGTCAGCCCTGGAGACCAATACTCCCAATCTAAAAATTCCTGTTACAAAACTAACCAGCCACATCTGGCAATTAGCCCATAAATTTATAGGGAATGAAGTGGGAATGTCACCAGTAGCAGCCCCTCACTTCAGCATTTTAAAGGAACAAGGGCTACATGGTGCTTGTGTACCAGAGTCTGTTAAAATGAGGAAAGAAAAGGATCAGTAAGATGCATGATCTATAGGGGCAGGGGCATGATAGCTTCTTTCACTGAGCTGAAAAAGTAATTCAGTACCCCTCAACACATACTTTCTCTTCTTGTGTGTAAGAGGCCTTCAGAGGAGGGATGGTGGGAGGGAGCCCAGTCCCATGTTGTCACCTTTTGAGAGTGTAGTATTATCCCACATCCAACCTGTAAACATATGTCAGTCCTCTATACACTAATATGAGGTAGTATACCCTCAAAGAATGAACACTACCAGGCAGCCTGGGGAAGACTTGATATCAATATCATCCCAGAATTTGAAAAGGGCCATCCTCCATGCAGATAGATGCACCGGCTCCAGTAGACATCACCAAGCCCAGTACAATTTATTTATATAGCACATACCTCTCCACAGTGAAACTACATAACTTAAAGCCATCTGTAAGTGCAGAATGCCAAAAGTGTAGGGCAGCAGACAGTACCTATATACATATGGTCCTAGTTTGTCCCAGAGTTGCCCCATTCTGGCAGGAGGTACAGAGGACTATGGGGGACATTCTGGGATGGCTCTGCCTAGCTGCTACTGGAATTACTGTTAGCAGAGCAGGGCAGGATTAGCAGAAGGAAAAAGGGGGCATGGACACTGTCAGACCTGGCTTTAGCTAATGCTGGAAAACCCTGGCACAACACTGGGGCAAGGTTGATCCTCCACCTGTAGCACAGTGGCATTTGAATCTCATGGAGTGTATGTGGAGATGAGTGTATGAAGCTTGAACGGTCTCAGCTGAAGCCTAATGGAAGGAGGAGACCTTTACCAAGATGTGAGAACCTATGCTATAGATCACAGAGCAAGGCTTATTAATTTAGAGGGAACCAACATTAGAGGAGAGGTGTAAAAAAACACTCCCCAAGCTGGAAACCGGCATAAAAAATTTATAGCAAACCAGCAATTTTGATGCCATAGCACATTCTGATGAACTACTAGTTGCTTCGACATTGTTGAGTTCATACTGCTGTAATATATATGTAAAGAATGTATTATATAATTTCTGTAGCATTTTAGTCTCTTTCAGGTGGGCACTATAGCCTAGAACAGTATAGCACGTGATTTAAGACTCTGAGCTGCAAATCTGGACACCTGGGTTTGAATCCCCAGCACCCACTTGCATACTGTGTGACCCTGAGCAAGTCACTTAACTTCCTGTGCTCCCAGGTTGCACCTGTAAACAAGCTTTCAGCTAATGTGTCTCACCTGGTTAAACACTTGAAAAAGTTAGAGTAATGAGCTGTGAATGAGCTTGGTATATCCAGCAGATATAGGTTTGAGTCCACAACCTCCACTTGCATACTCTGTGACTCTGGGCAAGTCACAACCTCCCTGAGTGCTCTCAGGGTGCCTGTGACTTGTGCCTGAGTCAGGGCTTCAACTGGGTACCAAAGAATTTATGTGCTGGCAGTATAGCCTAGAAGTTACAGTAATGAGCTGTGAACAAGCTTGGTACATGCACGCAGACCTTGGTTTAATTCCCCCAACTCTCCAGTTGTATACTGAGCAAATCAATTAACCACCCCACTGCTCTCAGGTCATTCATGAAAACAGGGACTGGTGCCTAGTAGGCTTTACTCGGTTACCAAAAAGAATAAAAATCAATCAATGAATCAATAAAGGACCACAGGTCAAAATGCAGTAACTCTTGCATACAGCACTAAAGTTTTAGTTATGAGTATTACCCCAGACACCTAGGTTGGGGCTAAAACCCACAACCTTCTGATCTTTAAGAGGCAGTGTAGCCTAGTGGTTAGAGCACCATCCTGGGAACTGGGAACTGGGAGACAGCAGATTCAAACCCTGCTACAGTCAAAATACACACTGAGTGATCTGGGCAAGTTACGTAACCTCATGGTGCTCCAGTTGCAGAAATGGCAGAAGCAGGGTCACACTTGAAGATGAGAAGCTGCATCTCTGCTGGGCTATCCTAGGTAAATATAAAAATAGGTCTCCATAATTGTCCATACATATATGTTCTGTATTTTAGGCTGACTTCCAGTTGCAGGAGCTGTCACATGCTTGTCATCTTCATCTCTCAGTGGTAGGTATTGGAAGCCATTGGTAAGATGGCAGAAAAGGGAGGTGCTGCTGGTGAGGGATTTCAAGTTCAAGTTCAAGTTTATTGCAGGAAAACTCCATTGAGCAAGCTCATTCACAAGGAGGTCCTGAAACACGTATCCATACATACATAAAATCAAAATTGCATAAGAATAAATGGTACATGTGGTAAGCAGTGCTCATGTAAAACATTCAAAGGTAATAGTTATAAACATAACCTTGAAAAAAAATCCTTATGAGTTGAAAACATACAGCCAAAATAGTTGGGATGGGAAATAACGTAGCATAAGGTGAAGGGAGGTTACAGAGGAGCAGGGGAGGTGGAGGAGGAGGGAAGGATCTAATATGGGAAGGACAAGGGAGAGATGTAGAAATTATCAAGGCAAGGGTAGCTGAAATGAATAATAGGGGAGGGTAGGGAAGAGGTGGAGAGACAAATAAAAATAGAAAGTAGGAGAATTGTGGAAGTGAGTTGATGATTCAGAATGTCATATGACAAGTAGGGTCTAGACTAGAAACAGATGCAGGAATCTTTTAGTTTAGTCGCAGCAAAGGCCTTAAAGAACTTGACAGAGACAATGCTAGAGATTTTCAATGTAGACTGAAGCTGGTTCCAGATAGTTGGAAATGCATCGAAATGGCGTGTTTATCAAAGGAGGTGCGCATTCTAGGCATGTCTAAGAAGATAAAGTCAAACTTCCTAAGGGAATACGAACTGTGGAGATGTGAATAAGGGATGTAATATAGCTGGGTAATTTGTTCAGAAGGATTTTAAGAGTCCAGATCCGGCATGAAGCAAATGCCTAGAGGCAAGTGACAACCAAGCCGACAGCTGCATACAGATCACAATGGTAGGCTCAGTAAGGAGAATTAGTAATGAACCACAAATGCATGATGGTAGAGGACGCCCAATTTATTTAGATTAAGGGCTGAAGTGGAATTGTATTATATCACCATAGTCGAGTAAAGGAGGAATGTGACCTGAACAAGCCTAGTTCTAGTCTCAATTGGAAATAGGGACCTGTTTCTAAAGAAGAAACATATTCTGTGTTTTAGCCTGCTAGTCAAATTGTCAATAGGGTCACTGAAAGTGAGCTTATTATCTTACCATACACCTAGATATTTGAATCTGGGGACGACCTCAAGAGATTCACCTAGGGAGGTGACAATAAAGTCTTTGGGCAGATCCATGTAGGTGGTGGAGGTCTATAAAGAGTGAAGATCATGGCCTTAGTTTTTATGGCAATGAGAAGGAGTTTTGTTTTAATAAGGTTGTGTTCAAGCTGTGTGAAGTCGACATAATATATCTCTTACTTCAGACAGGGTTGAGTCAGAGGTGTACAGAACCATATCATCAGCAAAGAAATGTAAATTGGAGTTACATGTATTAAAGTTCAGATTATTAATGTACAGGGAGAAAGAATAGGTCCTAAAATGGAGCCTTGTGGGACTCCTCTAATGATTGGGAAGGAGACTGAGAATAAGCCATCAGCCTTGACTTTCTGGGTCCTCCCTGTTAAATAAGTGGTGAACCACTGAGCAGAGGAAGGGTGGCATTGAGTTTAATAAGGCTACTGACAACTAGGTTGTGATCAATGGTGTCAAATGCCTTACTAAGATCTAGGAAGACTGTACCAGTGAGCTTCTTGGAATCCAGAACTGTAACCCAATCATTAATAACTTTGGCAGGGCTGTAATAGTACTATGGTTAGGGCGGAAGCTGGACTGAGTTGGGTTAAGAAGTAAGAAAGTTTCGATGTGACGTTTTAGTTGGGATGTAGATTAATTTTCAAAGATTTTGGAGAGAATGGGCAGGATAGAGATGGGCCTGTGATTATTTAAATCACATGGGTCCCTGATTTAAATAAGGGAGGATATGTGCAGATTTCTAGCAGGATGGAACTAAGGCTGTGCCAATAGAAAGATTAGATATATGAAGAATGGGGCTGTAAGATTGTAGTAGCCTAATTTCAGGTAAAAGGGTTCTAAACGTCATCCCTGAACTTTTCTTGGTGTCTAGGTTGAGAAGCAAGTCTTCAATTTCTTTGTAATTGAGCGGATGCAGATGAAAGTGATGAGGCAGGGTCTGGGGTTCAGAGATAGATCTAGCCTGACAATTTGAGAGGCCCACATAGGGTGACAAGTAGAAGGCTAGGCCAGCAGTAGCGAAATGTAAGCTGAGCTCTTCAAGGATTTGGCTATTGTTTTGATGACCTTGCCATTGGTGTCAATCTTGGCTGGAATGAAAGGAGAAGCCTACCACCCTTCAATGGATTTGATGGTCCTCCAGATTTTGCATGCATTCCCATTTGCCTATTCTAAGGTGGTGATATAAAAGTTTGATTTAGCTTCATGAATGCATTTAACACAGGCATTTCTAGCCGTATGGAAGGCCTGCCAATCGGATGAACACTTAGATTGCCTGGCCTGAGCCCAACGTTTGTCCCAGTTAGTGAGCTCAGCCTTGATGTCTGGTGTGAACCAGGGTGAGAAAATTTACACACTCACGTTTTAATGATGGGGGCATGCTTGTTAACCAAGGCAGCAGATTGTTATTGAGGATGGATACAGCCTTGTCAGTCATTTTAGCGAGATAGAGTTCTTGGCAGTTAATAGTGCTTAAGTCAGATAAGTACTGTAATTCACTGCCTTGAACTTCTGAAGGACCATTTAGCTATTAAATTGGATTCGTGCCATCCCTTAAGTTGCGATCTTACACATACTACTACCACGTGGTCACTCATGTCGTTGTTGAAAACAGCAGAGCACAGAATTTTATGCTGGTGGGTGATTAAAATGACATCAAGGAGGAACTACTGGCATTGTTTGAGTATTGATTCTAGTGGGTTTGTTGACAATCTGGGAGAGGCCAAGCTCATCACAGAGGCATTTCAAGCTGTGACATTTGGAGATAAGCCAGTCCATGTTTAGATCCCCAAGGATTATGGTTTAATTATTGGCAGCAGTAGTTATGGACTTTAGAATATTGAGGATAACGGTACCACCAGCAGGGGCCTATAGCACCAATAATAGTGATACATTCCATAGAGGGAAGGTAAAGCCTTAGTGACACAATTTTGTATTCCTTAGGTTTTGATTTACAGCAGATGTCACTAATATTGTATTTGCTTTGAGTAGACAGCCACCTCACCCCTCTAGGATCTCTATCAGCCCTAGACAGTTTGTAGCCCGGCAGATTTATTGATCAGTTTTGACCTTTTGAGCCAGGACTCTATAATAATGATAAGATCCAGTTCTGTGTGGGTGGCATGCTTGCAACTGGTCAAATTTTTGGTTAGGGTTAGGATATTGACCAAAATAATTCTGAGTCCAGGGACAGCTGCAAATTCCAAAGGTGAAGCAAGAGGTACTGGGGACCAGGATTCAGCTCCATATTACCCAAACAAAGGAGGAGCAGCTTCTTTAAAAGCACTTAAGGAAACAGTGATTTTTTTTGAGATCATACATTTTGGGTACAGTGATAAAGTATTGGTGGTAGAGGTGGCAGGACTGAAAATATAATTTAATGAGATTAATGACAGAGTTCTGATGGTCATAGGGAAGTGATGAGGAAAGGGGATGAGGAGGCGAGGTAAAAGAGGAGGGTACTGGAGTTGAGAAGTACAATCCGATGGGGCAATGGAAGGTGCAGAGGAAATATCTAAGGCTGGACTGAAACATGGATTGGTGTTCAGAAATAATACATTGGACAAGCTGAGTAGCAATAATAATATGGTGAAAGTGAAGAGTGCCATGGGACCCAAAGATGAGGGTCAGAGAGGACAATAGAGAAGGGACCCATAGCTGAGGGAGTGAAAGAAGCACAAGGAATTCAATATGCTAGATGTGGACTGGAACCTTCTAGCAGCAGCTTCAGTTAGAAGCAGGGACACCCGGGACTCTCTGCAGGGGCATCCCTCAGGCAACTAGTCAGTAAGCCCACTCATGATGGAGCAATACTGGACCTAGTACTCACTAACAGGGACAGTGTTGTAGATATCAAGATGGAAGCCAGTTGAGGGACCAGTGATCACTGTACAGTGTGGTTCAATATAGGACGGCTATAGAATCAAACCACACAAAGGTGAGGATCCTGGACTTCAGGAGGGCAGATTTTAAAAGATGAGTGAATGCCTCAGGGATGACCTAGCAGAGGTGGGTGACCTTGGTTGGGTGCAGGAACAGTGGGTGAAGATAAAGGGAGCATAGTAAAGGCAACAAACCTCTGTGTCAAACAAGTGAGCAAAAGCAAGAGGAAAAAGAGACCGATATGGTTCTCGAAAGAGGTGGCTGAAAAGGTAAAAGCTGAAAGGGAAGCATTCAGAAGCTATGGAAACAGGCGGAAACAGGAAAGCAGTAATAGCATAAAGGCACAAACTGAAGAGAGAATGGCCCAGAACACAACAAAAGGGGACAATACATTTTTAGATATGTAAGTGAAAACAGGAAGACCAGGGGTGGGATTGTAAGGCTAAAAGGGAAGGAGGACTGTGCAGAGGGGACCAGGAAAATGCAGACCTCCAGAACAAATAATTTTGTTCAGTGTTCACAGAAGAAGGAGAAACGGAGGGCCACAAAAAGTAACGAAAGTTTTGGAGGGAGGAAGTGGACACTAGTCCTTGTTAGGAGGAGAGAGTCCTGAAGGGACTTACTAATCTGATGGTGGGATATTGAGGGAGCTCAGAGAAATACTGGCTGCACCTTTGACAGTTCTATTTAACAGCTCACTGGAGACAGAAGTGGTTCTGGAAGACTGGATGATGGTGGATGTAGCTACAGAAAAGTGGTATAGGGAGGAGGCTGGCAATTATAGGACAGTCAGTCATTAGAAATTTAATGAAATAACTGCTGAAGGAAAGTATTGTGGAATATCTTAAATCCAGTGGGTTATAAGACCCAAGGCAGCATGGTTTCACAAGAAAGAGGTCATGTCAAATGAATCTGAGAGGTTTCTTTGACTTGGTGACCAGGAACTAGATCAGGGTGGAGTGGTGGACATGGCCCACCTAGATTTCAGTAAGGTGTTTGACACCATTCCACATAGGAGACTAGTAAGCAATCTGGGTAGCTTAGGAGCGGGTCCAGAGTAGGGCTGCAAGTTTGGTTTGTCCTAGCCCAGAAAATGCTCGAACTTTCTGAGTTTGCACTTGTCCGGGGTTGCAAACATTTTTAATAAAAATGCAAACTTTGGTTCACTGTTGCCCAATTCAAAAGTTATTTTTCATACCTTGCAGTTTCTCCTAGCTGCAGCTCATGCTCCGTATTTCTCCAAGTCCGTCCCATGTGGTACACCGAGAGGAGAGTCATGAGACAGTCTTGAAGCCTGTCTGTCATCCAGCCTTCCTCCAGTAAGAAATTCTTTGATTGGAGGAAGGAGAATTTCTCCACCACCCACTCTTCAGACAGGGAAGCAAGTAAAGCAATCATTGGAGGAGCAGGTCACGTACACATGGTTGAACACTACGATGCCTTAGACCTGCTCTACATTTTACCTGTCATAGTGTTGAGTGTGGTGGTGTGAGCAGGACGCTTGCTTGGAATCGTTCATTGTTGGTTGAACACAAACAAATCAGTGATCACCAGAGAATCTAGTCATTCCTGTTGTTCATTTCATTTGCCTTTGAGAACAAAAAAATCATATCTTCAATTCATTACCTGTAAAAAAGTACACTTGACTAGACTGAGAGACTGAGTAGTTAATGACTGACGATCAGGAGGAAGATACCTAGAAGAGCATGTTCTACTGAAATTTCAGTTCTCTGCTCTGGTTCTTCATTCTAAGTTCCTCACTTTAGTTGGGAATCTTATTAATCTTCTTTGGAATCAGATCATATATTTTTATTCAAAAACAAGTCAGGGCTGGTGCAAAAAGTAAAGTTTAAGACAAGTACTACTTGTTTTTTCCCCAACATCCTATAATGTACTTACAAATAGAACTACTACTAACAATCTGGATTATTCTGTCCATGTAGGGGGGCATGAGTCCCTGCATTCTGCTGCACTAGAAACAATATAAGACAAAAATAAAAAGTAAGGCTTTTATTTGGTGCAGTGCTTGCTCAATGTGAAAACTGAAGTGCTCTGCTCTCTGTCTCTGACTGATTTTCTTACACTCCATGCAGCCAGCCCTGCACTGGTAAGTTCTTTCTGACTGAGTCAGCTAGACCTGTTTGATAGAATAAATCTCAGTCAGACTCTCCTTGTGTTTAAAAGTTTTCACTCATGTCCTACTGACCATACTGTAAGTTCTCATCCGGAGGTGGCGGGCGGTATCTCGGGCAGGGTGCAGCCATCCACTGATGACGGGGAGGAAGCTGAGTGGAAGGGACCTTAGTGGGTGGAGGAGGGGTTCCAACTGGCACATCAGGGATTGCATTTATGGATGGTTGCCTGTGATAGAGCGGAATGGGAGGGCGGGATGCCACTAGCCTACCAGGGAACCACTACACCACCAGGAGATATCCCGTACAGAGCATGGTGATGGTGGCCCTGGGGGCGGGGAGGGATGCACTGGACCACCAGGCTGTATGACCATTTAGCCTTACAGCTATCGGGATATGGGCAGGGAGGGGATACCACTGGCCACCAGGGGATAGTGCGGTACCTTTTTACCACCATCAGGCTAACAGGGAGGGTGGAGTTCCACTTGGCTACCAGGGCATTGCGGGTGCTTGTGCACGGTGTTGGGGGGTTGCAACTCATGGTAGGTGGCTGCTGTGTTGCGCCTTGCAATACAGCAGCCCGCCTCAGGTGGCCTGGACTTATGCCTTGTTTTCAGGCAGAAGTTTAAGCCCCTGTGCGTTACAATGCAGGTTGTGCCAGCATGTCGCCCGCATCCGGGCTGAACTCGGGATGTACCGCATATGCATGGCGCCCTGCATTTGCATGCATGCGTTACCAATGCGAAGGGGCAAGTTGCAATGCTAAACTCATGATGCTTCAGGGTGGGTTGTGCATGGCGAACCCTGTTGTGCCATGCACAGTCCTTTGAATATCCAGGCCTCTGTGTTTTACTACTTTAAGTACTTGACACAGCCGGCAGTGCTGTGTTACCTATTGGGGTACATTTTCCTGTGTTTTACTACTTAAAGTACTTGACTTGATGCAGCCAGCAGTACTGTATTTACCTATCTGGGATATATTTCCTGTATTTTATTACTTAAAGTACTTGACCCGCGCAGCCACCAGTGCTGTATTTACCTATCTGAGATAAAGATCCCTGTGTTTTACTACTAAAGTCCTTAACTCAACACAGCCAGCCGTGCTGTATTTACCTATCTGGGATATATTTTCCTGTATTTTATTACTTAAAGTACTTGACTCGACGCAGCCACCAGTGCTGTATTTACCTATCTGGGATATATTTTCCTGTATTTTATTACTTAAAGTACTTGACTCGACACAGCCACCAGTGCTGTATTTACTTATCTGGGATATATTTTCCTGTATTTTATTACTTAAAGTACTTGACTCGGCGCAGTCACCAGTGCTGTATTTACCTATCTGGGAATAAAGATCCCTGTGTTTTACTACTAAAAGTCCTTAACTCAACAACCAGCAGTGCTGTATTTACCTGTTAGAACACAGATCCCTGTGATACCAAGTACACAATGCACCTGCCAGTGCTTTGAGCCCTATTCACCTACAGCACAATAAGATGAAGCGGTATTAAAAACAGAATATGTCTTACTGTGTTGCAGCGCTTAAACTGAGTGATCCATTTCATGTTCGATTTAATTAACCCGTTTTATTTCATTCGCATTGTCCCTCGATCCGTGTTAAGTGTAGCTCAGTTCTGCAGCGTGCTTAGTTGGCTTCTGAGATCATGGATGTGGTGTCAACAAGAATGAAGGAGGAAGACCGTTCTCACTGTGAGTAGAAATGTGTCATGTCTTAAACATTTCAAGAACTGTGCTATAACAGAAACATAGATTTTGATGGCAGATAAGGACCACTCGGCCCACCTTGTTTGCCAGTTTCCTTACCTATTGGAGAAGCTGCAGATCCTAATTAACCAACAGCCTACTTCTTCCTACCTCCCTACCAGAATTGCCTTATGTCTGTCCTGTGCATTCTTGAATTCCTCCACTGTTTTGACCCCCATGACCTCCTCAGGAAGGCGGTCCATGCATCCACCACCCTCTGTGTGAAAAAATGCTTCATTCGTTGCCTAGACCGTCCCCCATTATCTACAAATTGTGTTCCTTGTTGTTGCACATCTCTTTTCTGAAAATACTACCCTCTTGGACTTTTGATTCCCTTGAGGTACTTAAAGTTTCTATCATGTCCCCCCTCTCCTCCTTTCCTCAAGGGTATACATATTAAAATCCTTTAGTCTCTCTTCATATGGCTCCTGTTGCAGACTCTGCACCATTTTAGTTGCCCTCCTCTGAACTGTCTCCATCCTGTCTATGTCCTTGCATAGATGGGGTCTCCAGAACTGCACACAGTACTCCAGATGGGGTCTCACCAACTGTCTGTACAGAGGAATATCAACTTCATGTTTTCTACTGGTGTTGCCTCTCACTATACATCCCAGTATCCCCCAGACATACTTACTGCCTTCTCACATTGCTTGCTTACCTTTAGGTCATCTGATATGACTACCCTCAGGTCCCTTTCCATTTGCATTGTTGTTAATACCCTTCCCCCACATTGTGTACTCTTACCGTGGGTTTTGTTTCCCAGATGCATTACTTTGCACTTCTTTGCATTGAATCTAAGCTGCCATGCTTTTGACCAATCCTCAACCTTGCCAAGTCCCTTCTCATCCTTTCCCTCCCCCTTGTGTATCAACCCTGTTGCAGATCTTTGTGTACGTTTGCAAAGAGGCATCCTTTTCCTTCTAGTCCCTCTGCAATGTCACTTATAAAGACATTAAAAGGACCGGACCCAGTACTGAACCCTCGTGGTACCCTCTAGTAACTCCTTTCTTTGGAGTGGACTCTATTTACTATTACCTCTGTGTCCTGTTGTCCAGCCATTTTTTTCCAGGCTACCACCCTGGGACCCACTCCCAGGCTGGCTAATTTGTTTTGTTTCCCAGGTGCAATACCTTGCACTTCTTAGCAATGAATCAACCTTGCCATACATTTGACCATTCCTCTAACCTTGCCAAGTCCCTTCTCATCCTTTCCACCCCACCTTGTGCATCAACTCTGTTGCAGATCTTTGTGTCATCTGCAAAGAGACATGCCTTCCTTCCAGTCCCTCTGCAATGTAAACATAAAGACATTGAAGAGGACCGATCTAATATTGAACCCTGCGGTACCCACTAGTAACCCCTTTCTTCAGAGTGGACTCCATTTACTATTACTCTCTGTGTCCTATTCTCCCTAATTCTTTACCCAGGCTGTCATCTTGGGACCCACCCCAGGCTGGCTAACTTGTATGTTAAACTTTTGTGTGGACTGTGTCAAATGGCTTACAAGTCTAGGTAGGCCATGTCCACAGCCACTCCCTGGTCTACTACTTTGGTCACCCAGTCAAAGAAATCTATTAGATTCATCTAACATGACATTCCCACTGTGAATCCATGCTGCCTGTGGTCTTGTGCCCCACTGGCCTCTAGGTACTCAACAATTCTTTCTTTTAGAAGTGATTCCATCATTTTCTCTACCACTGAGGTCAAGCTAACAAGTCTGTAGTTTCCTTCCTCTGCTTTGCTCCCACTTTTGTGAAGGGAATCACATCTGCCCTCCTCCAGTCCTTAGGTACCACACCATCCTTCCATGATTTGTTAAAAGGGTAGTCAGTGGTGTCACTAGTTCTCCTCTTAGTTCTTTTAAAATTCTGGGGTGAATCCCATCAGGCCCCATTGCTTTGTCCACCTTCAGTTTTAGTACTTTTAGAACCCTTTCTTCTGTGAAAGGACTGGTATCGACCCCTATCCAGAGTGCTTCTATTGATTGGATTAGATACTTCCCCTCCTCTTGTTTTGTGACTACTGAGCAGAGTATTTGTTCAGTATCCCTGCTTTTCACTGTCCCTCTCTCTGACCACCACCTCCCTTTATTAAGCTTCAAAAATCCCTCCTTGGTCTTTCTTCGCTCCCTAAGGTACCTATAAAGGTTTTATCACCCTTCTTAACTGAGTTGATAGTCTTTTCCTTGGTTTTAGCCTTTGCTATTCTGACTGCCTTCCCCACTTCTTTCTGCTTTAACTGGTATAGTTCTCTGTCCTGCTCCTTCATACTTCCTGAATGTTATCATTTTCTCCCTAACCTTCCCCACCACCTCTTTTGAGAACCATAATGTTTTTTTATTTCATTTTGATTTATTTGCTTCACACAAAGGCTTGTTGCCTCTGTGATGGCAGTTTGATGTTTCCCATTGTTCCTCCACCCCTCCTCCTTGCCTGTTTGTTGAGTGCTTTTCTGAGGCTCTCTCATTTTGACAAAGTCAGCCCTCCTAAAGTCCAGTACCCTCACTTTTGTATGGCTTGACTCTGTGGCTGTGTTGATCGTGAACCACACGGTTTAGTGGTCACTTGTTCCCAGATGGCTACCCACTTCTAGATCTGAGATCCTCTCTGTCCCCATTTGAGAGTACCAGGTCTAAGATTGCTCCCTCCCTATAGCCTATGTCAGATCAGGGTTTAGCACAGTTCTTGAAAATGTGTCCCAAAGCAGAATAGGTGCAAATGCAAAGGTGCTGGCACTGATCTGAAATGGTTTAACTCCGAGAACCATTTCAGATCAGAAATATGAAAGGGCCTTATGACTTGTATGGGATAATTTTTCCCTGTCTTCATAGCTACTTGATGCAGCCAGCAGTGCTGTATTTACCTATTTGGTAGTACATTTTCCTATGTTTTACTGCTTAAAGTACTTGACACAGCCAATAGTGCTGTACTGATCTGTTAGGGAACAAATATCCCTGTGACACCATGTACACAACACACCTGCCAGTGCTTTACTGACCTGTTTGAGATAATATCCCTGTCTTCATAGCTACTCGACATAGCCAGTAGTGTTGTACTGACCTGTTGTGGAAAAAATCTACCTGTGATCCCAAGTACACAACACCCCTGCCAGTGCTTTACTGACCTGCTTGGGATATTTCCTTGTCTTCATAGCTGCTTGACACAGCCAGTAGTGTTACATTTACCTGTTGGGCAACAAATACCCCTGTGTTTTACTACTTAAAGTACTTGACTCGATGCAGCCAGCAGTGCTGTATTTACCTATTTGGGAGTAAATGTTACTGTGTTTCGCCACTTAGGTACTTGATTCGACGCAGCCAGCAGTGCTGTATTTATCTATTCTGGAGTAAAGTTCTCTGTGTTTTACTACTTAAAGTACTTGACTCGATGCAGCCAGCAGTGCTGTACTGACATGTTAGGGAGTAAAACCATGAGTGGTAATAAAAACAGCAGCACTTCTCAGGCAATCCAGGCAACAGTAACAATGATACAGAAAATTCAGGACATTGCAGGAGTGACCTGTCATGGTACTCAGAGGATGAGCACAAGAGCCATCATAGTGTGGCAGCCAGTCTTAGTAAGAAGAGTCAGTGATGGATGATGATGAGGAGGAAAGACAGATGAGAGTTAGGGAAATCAGTGTAACAAATGCTGAGTTTGTAGTAGATAAAGTAGCAGTCAGTCTGTCAAGTAGTAGCAGTTTTGGGGAGTGGCATGAAAGAGAAATACAGGGGCAAAAAAGAACAAAAATACTTCTAGGAAGGATGGTGGTGGTGGGAAAAAGACATTAATGATAGTGTGGCATAAGAAATGTCAGAGTACACCCACATATGCAGAGGAACAACAGAGGACAGAAAATAAACAGGCTTCATGAGGGGCGAAACAGAAGCAGTTCAACCAGTCAGAGGCTGTGCATCAAAAGATATGCAGATGGGCATGAAAGGCCTCAAAGAGATAGTGGAAGTAGTAGTCACTGTGGTGGTGGCAGTGGTAATGTGAACATATTCTCCTCATAAGCAGCAGTACAACAACATTTTGAAATCCGTTGTGTGGGATTTTTTCACACAAGATAAATTATCTGGCAACCATGTGGTTTGCAAATTATGCAAAACAAAATTAAGTTATGGTAAAGTGGGTAATTGACTGTTAATCAACTATGATAAGGCATATGAACAAGTCTCACATTTAGCAGTATCAAAAGCACAAAAGGAGCACACACAAGCTGTTGCACAGCTGCACTCAGCTGAGAAGGATGAGGTAATGGATGTTTACTAAAGCGATGAAGAAACTGATGCGGAGGTGGAGAATTATGAAAATCTTCCTTCCAGTCAAAGCATGCAAACCTCAATTTCTCATTTCTTTACCCTCCTGAGTCTACCACCACAGCCTAACAGGATTCATATGCAATCCATGACCACAACATTCACCCCTCATGGCAGTAAAGGTCAAGGGAAGCAGCCCAGAAAATCAGGTGATAGCAGCAAGCATAGCAGGCATCAAATTTCTTTGAAAGACAGTTTTGAGCGGTCACAGAAATATAAGCCTGAAGCAAGGTGATTGACAAAGGCAATTGGGTGATGATAGCCACTGATTTGCTCCCATCCTCCTTTGTGGTTAACCCAGATTTTAAAGCAGTAATGGAAATCGCTGTGCCAAAGTATCAGGTTCTCAGCTGGACTTATTTTTCAAGTATTGCCATCTCAGACTTGTATGATGATGTTCGGAAAAGTGTGTCTGATGCTCTGAAAGGTTCAGTCAGTGGGCAAAAGGTTCATGCTATGATAGATACATGGACCAGTGGGCGAACGACTGACTCTATGACTGTGACTGGCCATTGGGTAAACTTTCCTCCCGCCTCATGATCTTCATCATCATCATGTAGTGGCACTGGCAGCAGCAGCAGCAAGAAGTAATGGATGGTCACTGTTCGAAGGCAGACAGCTTTATGCATTTGTGGTTTTGAAAAGACCACAAGGCAGAAAATCTTCTGGAGGGTCTAGAAGAAACGTTCACTGGTGGCTGACTCCAAAGTCCTTGCAAACAAGGTTTATAGTATTTGACAATGTTTCAAATATTGTGAAAGCAGTAAGGCTTGATAAGTTTACACACGTACCGTGCTTTGCACACACTATTAACTTGGTGGTAAAAGACTTTATCAGTGAGGACCAAAATGTTCAGAACTTTATTGCAGCTGCCCACACTCTGTGCACCCACTTTAGCCATTCCGTCAAAGGCCTGAAAGTTGTTGCAGCAGATTCAGATTGAAAACAGCCTCCCTCTCCACCAGATGATAAAGGACGTTCCAACCGGTGGGATTCTACTTACTACATGATGCAGAGAATGCTTGAATAACGAAAGCCATCCATCAATATGCAGCTCAACATGGCATCGGAAAGGAGATGTGAATATCAGCCCCAATCAGTGGTGTCTGATGGAGAATCTTTGTTTATCCTTAAACCCTTTGAGGAGGCTACACAGTGGTGAGCTCTGATGGTGTCGGACTAAATCAGATCCTACCCTTAATTTCACTCAACAGGATGAGACTGGAGCACCTTGAGTCACAGTTACTGGACAATGATGACATCAATGCTGCATCACTTGCTGGAAAAATGTCACAAACCTTCCTGGCTCATGAGTACATTGTAAATATGTGCAAAGCAGAACATTACATTTTGGCCACACTTCTGGACCCTCGGTTTAAGGATACAATTGCAACATTCTTCAAACCACATGACCTTAAAGACCTGGAATACTATTGTGAACTGTTAATTGAGAAAGTGTCAGCTTGTATAGTTAAGAAAAGTACTACATCATCAGTGCCATTTTGGAAACATTCAAATTCTGACCAAAATCTGGTGGAGAGGAGGGAGCACAATTTGCTGTTGCTGCTACTGGCACCCCACTACTGATGTTTTGGTCGTCAAACACCAACGAGAACTGCTGCTACACCACATGAGGACAGACCACTGTGGGACATGGTGTCAGACTTTGGTCTGATAAAGACAGCTGGGAAGGCTCAGCCAGCTATTGTAGTACCAGATGTTTCTGCTGCAAAACTGGCTAAGGATTATATGGAGGAGACTGTACATCTCACCGGGTGACAAACCAATGCTTATTAGCAACAGAAAAAAACTAATCTGGCCTTCTTTAAACTGAGATCAAAATTGACTACCTCAATTGCCTACCCATCAGCACATATTCAGAGAGAATTTTAGTGCTGCTGGGGCAATAGTGAATGACAAAAGAAAATGTATTTCCACGAAGAATGTAGAGAGGTTCACTTTTTAAAATGAACCAGCCTCAATTCAAAAACATATACTGTCCAAAATTTATGTAGACTGACAACACACAGATGGCATGACATGCTGCTGCTGCTGATGATAGCGGCGAGGATTTTGTTGCCAGTAGTAGCTACAAGCCTTTCCAGCTGTCTTTCCTCCACTGGTGGGTCCTCCGTGTTCTCCTCCTCATCCTCTTCCTTGAGTTCCATAAATTTCTGAAACAAACATCTACTGATGGTTATCATGTGCCACTGAGGCTCAACCTAGCACCAGAAATTGAAGGGTACATACTACTGTTCAGCTAAAACAACCATAAGTAACTACACATTACTGTAACACAGTTCTTCAACCATTTAGTTAATTTCTGTTGTTTTAAATACAGATCAATACTTACTAGGCTGTTTAAAAAATTAATACAATAAATAAATAATAAATAACTGATATTCATTCAGGTCTGACTCCAGATGGGGATTTAAAAGTAATTTTTTAATTTTTTGTTGCAAAATGTCAGCTTTTCATTCACTATTTCTGCTGCACCCAAGGACATCCAATGCTTTGATCTGAATGAGCCATCCATATACAAACTGTTTTCATCATAACCTGGAAAATTAAAATAAAAGACTAGAATTAAAAACAAAATGCTGTTTCCACGTATTGAACTGATTGACCATCATGAGAATAAAAAAATGTTCTTACTCTACCTCTCACCCCCAACTCTAAGTCCAAACCCACTAAGGCACTCCCTCTTACAAATACAATCTACCTCTATTGTTAGATCCCCAGCCACCCACCTGGCATCATAAAGAAAATTAACAGATGGTAGACTGTTACAGGGTTTTCCATTATTCTGAGAAAAGATGAGGAATATATTTATCAGGAAAGGATCCCCTTTTCACATTTCCAAAACATGCACTCTCGCTATACTGACTCATATCCTCCTTCAACTAGATACCCAAATATGCCAATACCAATACCTCCCCTCCACCTACTTTTATACACATCCCTCTTCACCCTTCTCCTTAGCAATATCACATAGATAACTTTTCCCAAGCACTATGCTTTTAGGAAATGTCTAGAACCCTTCTTCATTATTCAATGAATAATACCAAAACATTGAAACATCTATTAGCTCCTTTTCACTTCTCTGTCCATTGAATTCCTCCTTCCACTTCACTGGACACTCACCTGGCTTTCTTAGTTGCACTTCAACCTGACCAGTCTGTCAGAATGCAACAACTTCTTCTATCTCATATATGGAAGTAGTACTTGCTGGTTGTCAGTGTCACTACTACCATATATGATATAAGCTAAAGTTCTATTGTTAGAGAAGAGGTGGGGATGGGGAAGGGATGATGAGAGGTGAGACAAATGGAGTAATAGTGACATGGTTATCTATGGAAGGAATTGGGATCAGGGCAGGACAGTGTACTACAGGGACAGGCGAGAATGAGGGTGAGGTAATATTGACATTTACTCAGAATAACAGAAAACTCAAAATTGACACTGGATGTTAGTCACCCTGCATTTCTTTATGGCCCATGGCAACAGCCATTGAGCTCTATTAGTACTTTGGTCTAACAGTGAGGGAAGAAATATAATTATTGTAAGAGGGTGCAGCTCAGAGGTTAACCCTTGAGCTGCAACAAGATTTAACAACAAAAGTTATCAGGGATGATATACAAATTATATATCATCCTGACCTTTACTACTTGCTAAATCTGTTTCAACAATATTTTACAGCATCTACTGAGTATAACCAGGTTCTACAATATATTACCAAGTTCTAACTAGTTCTACTTGAGTATAAAAATACACATATTTTATGTTGCAAGTCAGTGAATGTACATGTAGTACAAAGATTTTAACTTTAAGAATAATAAGCTTTGCAAAGCTTTGGAACACTGAAACAGAATCCTATGCACCAAAGCTTTGCAATACATACCATTCTTAGTACTACATGTATTTCTTTCCATAACATGCAAAACAACACATATGTGGATTTTAATTAAGTAAAGCAGGCAAAATGTGTTTATATATTGTAGAACCTGGTTTCTAAACAGAACTTGGTTTTACTTGGTAGAACCTGGTTTAACTGGGTAGAACTTGGTTATTACTGGTGAGACAGTTCTGCAGGTGAACTCTGATTCTACTAGATTCTACCTGGTACAGCATTTTGGGTTCTTCTCAGAAAGTTCATGGGTGGAACATTTAGAGATTCATACAGCCCTAATCCAGAGGTAGTAAATTGGATAAGAAATTGGCTAAGGGATAAGCGGCAGAGGGTGGTAGTAAATGGAGTTCACTCCAAGGAAGGAAGGGTGACTATTGGGTGCCTCAGGGATCAGTGCTGGGACTGGTCCTCTAATATTTATATAAGTGGCATTGCAGAGGAGCTGGAAGGAAAAGTCTGTCTCTATGCAGATGGCACCAAAATTTGTAGTAGGAGTGGATGCTCCAGGGGTAAAAGGATAAGCAGAGATCTGAGCAAACTAGAGGTGGTCAGGGGTATGGCAGCTGAGTTTCAATATGAAAGTGCAAAATAATGCACTTGGGGCACAGAAACCCATAGGGCAAAGTACAAAATGGGTGGGTGGTACTGATGACCACCAAGCCGGAGAGAGACCTGGGGTAATCATATTGGATGACACGAGTTGGCAAGGCAGTGTGACAAGGCAGTAGGGAGGGCAAGTGGGGTGCTGGGGTGCATAGGGAGGGGTATCAGCCACAGAAAGAGGGAGGTGGTGTTGCCTCTGTATAGATCACTGGTATGACCCCACCTTGAGTATTATGTCCAGTTCTGGAGACCACATCTCCAGAAGGACATAGAGTGTAGGTGGTCCAGAAGAGGGCAACTAAAATGGTGCAGGGTCTGCATCAAAAATCCTGTGAGGAGAGACTACAGGACTTCAATATTTACACCCTGGAACAGAGGATGGAGAGGGGAGAATATGACAGAGATCTGTAAGTACCTCATGGGGAGTAAATAAGATACAGGAGGGGAATATTTTCAGATGAAAACGTGCTTAAAACAAGAGGACATGCTATAAAGCTGGAAGGGTAGATTCATGAGAGATGTGAGGAAGTACTTCTTCACAGAAAGAGTGGTGGATTCCTGGAATAGCCTTCCAGTGGAGGTGGTTGGGGTGAAAAGAGTGGTGGGGTTCAAGAATGCATGGGATAAGCACAAAGGAATCATAGTAGAAAGAAAGGGGAGGAGAAAGAGCTGTAGATTGAGCACGGTCTGATGCAATAGTGTAGGTAGGAGAAATGGTCAGACTGGATGGGCCAAGTGACCCTTATCTGCTGTCAAATTCTATGTTTCTATGTCTCTGTGTTTCAATATAGTGGAAAATGCAATTGCCTATGAAATGTATATATTCCTGCAAAAGTAAAGTTTAAAAATATTTATTTTAATTATCAATTTGGCAAGACACCAAACATCAAATTGATGAGACTAATTGGTAAAAGCAATTCCCTTTGGCATTGGGACTAAAATCTGAGGTGTTGGACAGTCACTACAGAAGAAATATTCAAACCTCCACTCAACTGATTTGCCATTGCCCTGTAGAATCTTTGTTTTTCATACAATTTGAGTTTGCAACCTCTGTAACCTGAATAAGAGCAGGTTCAAGTATCTGAAGTGTATTCAGATCCATCACTGTGTACAGTAACATAGGCTAGAATAATGTACAGTATCCCAGGTTTAGGTAAGATATCTTGCAGACGAATGCAGGACTTCAGTGTGATCCAATGGTAATTACTCCAATTTTCTGTGCAGTAAACTATGAAATCTCACAAAGAGTGCTTGATCTTGTATGTACAGTACTTTGTGCTATGACCTGGATAATTACACAAACAATAAGACACAACAGGGTGGGCCTTATACTGAGATAACCGCCACCCAGGTATCTCAACATATGGACCACCCTGAGTATCTTATTGGACTTATAAAATGGGTAATATGTTTCTCTGTTTAAACTTCAGAAAAAAGACACATTTGTAATATTTCACAATTAATGTTTTTAAGGTAATGAAAGGGAAAAAATAGTCCCAAACTGGGGAACAAAAGTGCATTTAAACTTGTGGTGCACTTTTGGTAGTAAGGTAACTTCAGAGGCTGAATTTATTTTACCAGCTTTTCAAGTGTTTATTCTGTTTTTATTGTTGTTTTATGTCTTTTTCAAATGCTGCTAACAGTTATGTTGCCTGTATAGAAGGCTCAAGTTTCAGCGCAAGAGTCTGTTTATGGCTTGCTCCCATCATGTCAGGCTGAATGGCGGTAGAAAGCTGACACTGGCTGTACAGTACTGAGTTTAACATCCTGGGCATCCTAGGTGGTCTGATCTTGATGGACGTTTGTAGCAGGAGTCTTTGTCAGTTCCACAGTTTCATCCTGTTGTGTGACATTAGTGTTTGAGACTCAAGAACAAGTGGCTGTTGTACTTGAATGCTCCCTTGTGCTTGGGAGCTCGGTTGTGTGGCTTAATGGAATAGGAAAGTCAATGGTAGCTTCAGACTTTCTGGTGAAGAGCTGGTTGCTGTCGGTGGCTCCAGTTTGAGCAGTTATGGGACTGGGTGTCACTGGATCACTTCTTGAGAGGTTTGAGCAGTGTCGCTACAGGGCTGTTGAGCAGTGGAGTAGTGGTTGCCATTGGCAGCTCCTGCAGGCTCCATGGCTTGTGCTTCTTCTGATCATGTTGCTGTGCTGTCAGGAGGACAGAGACAAGTGTTTGGGAGGGTGATTACACATTATATTGGCAGCAGCAGTGTTCTGGGTGGATTTCAGTATATCAAGAGAAGCAACGCTGTTTGTGCTGGAATGTGCATTTGTGCCAGCAGCAGCAGTTGACAGAATGTGTGCTCAGCTACATCTGTCATTTTCTGTGGGTACCCAGTGTGATCTAAGAAATCTGCTTTATGTTCAGTTACTGACATAGTTTCCTGGCCTGCAAGCCAGCATCTGCTAATATTTGTATAGTAGTTGCATGGATTGAGTAATTGGCCTACCTGCATGAGAACTCAGATTCCACAGACAGCTTTGGCATTAATACTCCCAGAAAATTCTTACCCATGGGCTCGATCAGGTTGTACCATACAACGGGTGTCAATATAAATTTGTGGTAGTTTTGTAGGTGCAGGTAAAACTGGTTGCATTACTGGGATTATACTCAGGTATGTTTTCAAATTTAATACTGGGCATAGGGGATCCCTGGGCTGCTGGTAGAGAAAACCCTTGTTTTGTTGCTTGTTTACCTTGGTGTAGTCCTTGTATTTTTTTTGTGGCCTCATTGAATGTCAGTGTGGCATATCTTCATCCTGAGCTATCTGTTTTGATGGCAAAACAGTCTGGTTTTAAGTCACTAAGGCCCTCCCAACCACACCTGGCCATGTACAGCTGTGCATCAAACCATACCTTTTGACAAGGCTAGGGGCAGTGTTAGGGCAGTACACTGATGTTTTCAGCTTCTGCAGGTCTACTTTGGAGATGGCAGTGGTGGGCTGTTGTATCTTTGTTTCATTTTTGTAACTTTTATTAATTAAAATAAATACATTATTTTCTGGCTTCAGAGCTGGATCTGTAATTAAACTGATGTTTCTGCATATGGCTGGACTACTCACAAAACAATTTAAGTCTGCTCCCAGTGATGTGCAACTGACAGTTAGTATTCTGCTCCTTTGTTGTTTGTAACTTCTGAATAAGAGTCTCAAATGTTGATTTATTTCAGGCACATATGCAGTTCTCCAGTCAAAGCTATTTTGTTTCTGAAAGCCAGTCACTGAAGATTCTCACTGACCAGTTAGTTGTCTTCTGTGTGTTTTTCATCTTTCTGTACTTCAGTGTTGCCTACTTCAGTAGCAGTTAAAGTTAAATGTCTTTACTCACAGTTTCATCTTTCTTGGCTTTTCTGACTGATACTTGCTTTGTTTCATTGTTACTTTCCTGGTGGAAGTACACCATTACCTTTGGGCCTTCCAACATTTCAGAAGAAACTGGTGGGAAATCAGACATTTTCTCCTCAGACAGTTTGAAGTGTGAAGAAAAAAATGGCTGCTGTTTAAAACAGAACATTCTGAGGTGGCTCAAGGATACTGTTCTCTCCTTGGAAGGCTGACACTGGGATTTTCCCATACCTGGGCATTATGCTGAGGTAAATGTTGGGGGCTGCCTTGGACAATTAGAAGCCAGGATTTTCCCTACCCATTTTATGAAAACATCATCATGGATGAAGGTAATGGAATTGTCACCAACAGTTTGCCAGTTTTGTGATCACTGTTACCTCTACTGTGAAGTTCATAACTGAAAATAAACATCTGCACTTAATTTGATTGTTATGTGACTCTGCTATGATAAGTACACCAAGGCAATTCAGGAATTGTGCAGTTCTGCTGTATGTATTGCCAGTAAAAGGATACAGACACTAGTTAACTCTTGCCAGTACTTATTTGATTAATGAAGTGATGTGGACCACCATATACAGTAAAGGGTGTCCATTAGCACAATAAATTAACAATGTACATGAAACCATAAATTGTAGTCTGTAATCATTAATGGCGTACTACAAATTTGACAAACCAACATTTGGAAGAGGAGAATAATGATGATTTAAAGACAATGAACTTTGATCTGCTGACTGGGCTGGTTTGGAAGTTAATGCACCATCTGTATCATTGCCAGAGTCAATGTCATCAGATTTTAATGAATCTGGTGAAAACATTGAAACACTACTTTCCAAATGGCCACTCTGGTCTGTTGATAACAGTGATGGATCATCTATTTACTGATCAGCTGTGGCTAACTAAATGGGCATAGATGTGCATTTTGGTAGGATGTTTGACAATATTTGTGGCCTGTTTTGTTTTGTATTTTTAATTTTATCATGTCTACTTTTGTTGGATTAGGCGCAATCTTAAGTGAGCAATGTTTTAAATAAACAATGGTGTAAGTATGCTTTCTGCTGATTCTGGCCACCGGCATGGAAAGTCATGAGTCTCCACTGTGCATTGAACAGCAATTGATACCTTGAAAAATCTGGCTTTATCTCTGTGGCCTGTCACTTACTGATTGTTGTTGTGCCGCTGTTCTTTCTGTACTGTCCCAGCTATGGGCTCCCAGAGGCAGAATGCAGAAAATTAAATTCATGTGATTGAAGCTTCATCTCCACATCCTGCTCTATCAACTAAAATAAACATAACTAGTTCATATTATTTAAACTTGAAAGAAATCAAACAGAAACAAGCAGTACTCATCGGCAATTATTCTTTAGGCAATTATTGCTCACTGTTTTTAAAATAACATAAAATATCACATACAATTTTACAAATTAAGTATTGGAGTTTTACAATGCTGCATACACTTTTATGTTTGCTGTGATTGTTGCTGCAGTGAAGTTAAAAATATGATCATGAATGTTTTTTAAACTCATGTTTAGTAAAGAAGACTTAATGTCACAGGCTTAAAACACCATCACTTCCATGGGTGCCATACAATGCATTAGTAACAATATATAATACTGTACTTGTTTAATTGTCTGACATTCCTTTGTTTTCAACTGTCATCGTTTGAAGACTCATTAGTACTATCGCTGTACAGTGTGCAGGTACAGCACTTTTCTTCAGACTTTTCAAAGGCTTTTCAGTATAAGTGCACTGAAAAATAAAAAGAACTGTCGGCATAAGGAGAAGTAAAATGCAGATAAAATATTTACTTTTCATAGGTAATAACTTATAAGATTAAATTAGGTTCAAGTTCATTGGTGGTCGGTTATTTGAAGCAAGAGTTGTGAAAGTGGCTTTGAGGGAGATTATATCCGAGCCTTGGAATGTGGTGGCCTACTGTATACCGAGGGAGATCAGGGATGGAGAGTTGTAAGTAGTGTCTACTGGTACAGGTATTTAGTGCATGGACAGTTGTATGAGATGCCTTGTGGAGGTGGTTAGGAAACAAATGGAGTAGCATGATGGGAGGCAACAGATGGTGTGTATGAGATGCTTGGTAAGGCATAGTTGAGGAAAAGATGAAGTAGACTGAGGGGCAGCAAGGATAGTTGTGAGGATGAGATGCCTGGTGGATGGTGGTCAGGTGGCTGGGTACAGACAAGGTTGCCAGGTTGGTGGCAGCAAGGATAGTTGTGAGGATGAGATGCCTGGTGGATGGTGGTCAGGTGGCAGGGTACAGACAAGGTTACCAGGTTGGTGGCAGCAGGGATAGTTGTGAGGATGAGATGCCTGGTGGATGGTGGTCAGGTGGCTGGGTACAGACAGGGTTGCCAGGTTGGTGGCAGCAAGGATAGTTGTGAGGATGAGATGCCTGGTGGATGGTAGTCAGGTGGCTGGGTACAGACAGGGTTGCCTGGCTGGCGGCAGCAGGGATAGTTGTGAGTATAAGATGCCTGGTGGGACTGGTCAGGAACAGATGAGGTAGTGGGGGGTAGATGGCAGGGGTAGATGTCAGTATGAGAAGCCTGGTGGGGCTGACCAGGCAAGATATAGCCATACCTCTTACTGTTTGTAATGTCTCAGTTTGACACTTTGATTTGTTTTGTATTGGGTCCTGGCCCCAGGTCGCATCTTGAATTGAGCATTGTTGCTCAGTATGCCTTCCTGGTAAAACTCATAAATAAATAAATAAATAAGATATGGGAATAAGGTTGGGGAGTTTTAGGCAGGGAGAGTTGTGAGTTTAATATCCCTGTGAACAGGAGATGCCTGGTAAGGAATGATTGGGGAGCAGTTGGGATAGCCTAGTGGTGGTTTTGGGGAAGTGGCAGGATATTTGTGAATATAAGATTCCTGGTGCAGGTGGTTGGGGAACAGATGGGGTAGACTGCTGGGGGAATGGCAGGGACAATTCTGAGTGTAAGAAGGGTGAACTAGGTCAGAGGTAGCCCAGGCAGGGACATGGGGTAAAATAATGTGTAACTGTAAACTTACTCTTTAATAGAACCAGGGATTATCAAGTAATCCTCATCTGAGGGTGGCCTTAGAAGATGACATTGTTTTTCTTAGGCTAAATCAATTGGCATTGATGTTCAAAGCTTTAATGCCAAAATCCATTGCTTTTATATTCTCATTGAATGGCACCCTGTGTAAAAACATTTTATAGCCAATTTTAGTTTTCCACTAATATTTTAACAAGACAACACGTAAATTTGCATGTTTACTGGTTTGCTGTATCATAGTGCTTTAGTCTAAGACAAGAAATGAATGATGAAAACTAAATGACAATATTTTGTAAAATAAAGAAACTTTGCATACATACCCAGTATTAAAAACCTCCTAATAACCGGGCTTCATGTGATACTGATTCTGTGCAGATTGGGGAGTAAAATGATTTGTGCCGTGGGTGCAGTATTAAAAGGAATAGCCACACTTCCTCTAATCATTTGTACAGTAAAACCAAAAGTAACCTGCTCATCCCTGGCTACTTAAATTAGCTAAATAATATTTTAGGGTGCTTCTGGTGAGAGCCTGATAAGAATCAAGAAGCAAGGTCCATTGTGCCCCTATACTTCCCGAGCTGGATTATAGTCACCTCAACCACCAGTGAGGAACACCAATTAATGCTGCACTTTATAAATGTGAGACAAAGAGGCTGGAGGGTGGTCTGAGCATAAAGGAGACTATAATTGTAGGATGTCAACTCATAGTAGCCAGGTAAATAGAAATGAATTAAGCAACAAGCCACGAGGTGGTGTGGGTTATCGGGGGATTTACCACGGCTGGAGTGGTTTGCCCACAAGGTGCAGCTTAGTGGGTAAATCCGCTACGCAGCCGGTAAATCCTCCATAACCCAGATCTCCGAGTGGCTTATTATGTATTATACCATGGGGAAAAGTGAAGGATTAGAAAGAAATAGTAAAAGTGTAAGAACAAAATATTTTTTATTGATTTTAAGCTGTGGTATGCTTCCACTCGGTTCAGTAGTCCTCTGTTGCTGACCCGAATGTGTGTGTGTAAAAGGCATGCTGGGCAGCTAGTGCTGATGCATCCTCCCTCCCTACTGCTTCTGCAAAACACACACTGTAATATGTTATTTTTTGTATTGAAAAACATTCTGCAGTGCCATTTTCATTGAAGAAAGATCCTACCTGCGGTGAGTTAACTGTTCTTCTTTTACAGTAGTGCAGGTAGTGACAGTTTGTCTGGCTGGAGAGGTCATGGGGTGATGTCGTTCAACATTTGTTTCTGGGGTTTTGTGGCCATCACATCAGGAAGTACATTTTGTACATAATCATAGTGCTGGAATGGATGTTTGTTAATTAAAATAATTTTTATGCAGTGGAGAATTGTTTTGTGGTCGGTGGAGGACTAAATGATTTATGGTGCTCCAATGGATTGTGGCAATGGACGGAGGTATGGAGTGGAGTGGAGCAGACAGTTAAGAAGGCTGTCAGGTGAGCCGCGTGGAAGTGGTTGCAGGTATTTTTATATGTTTGGGCTGAAGTGTGGCTTGATGAGTATTTAAAAATGTGAATGTTTTGACTTTTCTGGACAGTAGAGTGGGAGCGTCTGGTAGCGTAACCTGTAATACTACTGAGCATCTCGTTATTGGGCTCGCCGTCTTTGCTAGTCCTCAAATTAATGTTACCCAGAGTGATTCCTGTGGGGTCTTGCTGTGGCTGGCTGGAGGCTGGCACCTTTTCCGTGGGTATATCATAGGATTTACCACAGGTAAAAGTGGCAGTGAGCCAATCAGGATGCATGATTCCAGGACCCCATTGTATAATATGGAGTAGTGTAGTACCTTACTGAACAGGGTCACCTTGAAGTAGTGGTTAGGCTTTGGCAAATCTCAGCTGTTTTTGTTAACCAAGTGAGCAAGACAAGACAATTTTATTTATATGGTGCCCATTCAGGGGCTCTGGATGCCTTTCAACAAAACAAATGGGTAAAAAAAACCACTCATAGATAATTACAAAACAATAATCACAAAATGTATTCAATAGAACCAGATCCAAAGCTCAACAAAATAGATGTGTCTTGAAATGTAATGTGAAGATGGACAGGAATGGTGAATCTCTCTCTTCCTGGGAAAGGCATTCCCACAAGGGTTTGGGTGGCCACCAAGGACTTCAAACAAGTCTGGGAATTAACAAGAGATTCACATCCACAGACCAGAGGGATGACTAGGAGCATAAGGAGTCAGGGGATCTTTCAGGTAGCCAGATCTTGACCATGCAGAGTTTTGTAGATTAACAACCACACCTTGAAGTGGATGCACCACTGCACCAGCAACCAGTGCAGAACACGGAGAACTGGCATGATATGCTTGGAGGTCCCACCAGTCAGCCAGGCTGCTGCATTCTGGACCAGCTAAATGTGACTCATCAACGTCACTGATAACCCAAGGTATAGAGGGTTGCAGTAATCCAGTCTAGAAAGAACCAGGGCATGCACAAGAGTCACCAGATCAGCCAGTTCCAGAAAGGGTTTGATCCAGGAGATGTTCTGGAAATGGTAAAAGCCACTGCAGACAACAGTCAACACCTGATATTCTAAGTCAGCATGGAGTCCACAATGACCCCCAGATTCCTCACACTATCTGTGGCTCCGAGTGTTATGCCATCCAAAAGAGAAGGACAGTATCACCATTCATCATTGCCAAACCAGGCCCACCTAGCTCTACTAGTAACACCTCTGTCTTCAGTGGATTCTGTCTGAGCCAGCTGGCTGTAATCCAATCCTGGATTTCCCTAAGGCACTTGGTCAGTTCCAAGACAGCAATATCATCATCAGGCGACGACACATATGGTTGGGTATCATCAGCACAGCAGTGAAACCCAAGCCATAGCATCTAATGATCTCCCCAATGGAAGCATGTACGTGGTGGAAAGCATGGGAGCTAAAATCAACCACTGAGGCACACCACAGCAGAACACACCACTGCTTGAGATGGATGAGCCAAGTGCCACCTGCTTCACCCTGCTGGATAGGTGGGACTTAAGGCTTTACAACACAGTACCTGTGAGTCCTACATAATGCCTCAGATGGGTCAACAGCACCCCCATTGTCCACTGTATCAAAAGCTGAAAACAGATCAAGCTGGGCAAAGATGGAGTGATGCTTGCTATTTCTTGCCAAGAGGAGATCATGGTGCACCTTGGCTAAGGCCATCTCAGTACTAAGACAAGGCCTGAAACTGAACTGGAATGGCTCATAGATGTCATATTTCTCCAGGGATTATTCCAGCTGCACTGAACTGCAACCACATTCTCAATCAACTTCCTAAAAATGGAAGGTTCAAGATAGGCCTGTAGTTTGTAAGCTCATCCGGGTCCAAAGATAGTTTGTTAAGGAGGAGCCTCATCACCATTCTTTTCAATTAAAAAAAAAGTGTATTTTTTAGGTCCAACCCCGATCCTCCATAACAGAGCTCAGCTCTGAACTGCCAACTGCCCCACCATACCCAGGCTTATTCCCTGTTCAGGGCCACTGAGCAGGTGCCCCTCCCAAAGACACTATTTGGCAAGCCCTCAGCTTACCCCTGGTCAGGCCACGGAGCGAGACCACCCCCGACAGACACTGTTTGGCAATGGGGCAGTGACAAACAGGGCTTCATACCTAGGGGCTGGCTTTTTCTGAATGTTGCTGTAGTTCCTCCGTGGAGGTGGGACATGCAATGTCGTCAGTTAGTCTAACTCAATGTCTGTCCTGCCTCCACACATTTTAAGTGCCGATTGCGATGGGTGTCCCGGCCTCCACCAGAGGTCACTAATATGCCTACACTTGCCTCTCCCCACTGGAGAAGGAGGCTATCCTCAGGATGCTCAATCCCTCTCCACCTGGTCATCCCTCTGACTCCCAGGTCTGTTCCTGAACACAGGATGTTGGCATATAGCGGACACCCTGCGCGCCGTGTTGGTGGGATGGCCCATCACTATTCTTTTAAGGCACTGGGAAAGATCCCTTCCAAAGTAAACACCTCAAATTTTTCACAAAAATCAGACTGAGCTTACCCCAGCACTCTAAAAGAAGCTGGGTTGGCCAAGTTCAATAAACAGTAGGTTAGGCATAGACTGATGCTTCTCCGAGGACATCATCTTCTAACACTGGCTCAAACTCAGTCCAAATAGATGAAGTGCAACTGTCCACCAAAGACTGAACACTACAAGCTGATGACAGACCACTTGAAGACATCCCAGCATGAATAGAGACACCCTGTCCAGAAAGAAGCAATTATACTCACCACATTTATCTGCTGAAAAGGCTTTACAAAACTTCAGACATGCTTAATAGCTAAGCAGGTCAATTTCTTTAGTAGCAATCATCCGTGACAAGAACACTGACTTTTCAAGGTGATTACCTGGTGATACTCATCATAATGAGCACACAGCACCAATCTGTCCTTCTCTAACCAAGATCTCTGCCATCTAAGGTCCAACCTCTGGCCCCTTTGTTTTCAACCGTCACAGATCACCATTAAACCAATGTAACCTATGTCAGGAAATCAAGAGGCCAACATGGAATGGTGCTAGAATCGAATGATGTCATATCCTTGTTTAAACTATGACAAGCAGAAGTAATATGTTAGAAAAATAATAAACCTCAAGCACAGGCTAGTTGGGGCAGTATGGGGACAGCACTCTGGACTTTGTTCACTTTGATAGTTTTACCAAAAATGAGATGAAAATTTTGATGCTAGCCTATCTTTAACAGGAAATGTAAAATTGACAAGTTGGATTAACCTCCTGCCTCCAGTGCAACTATTAGAAGCTTCCAGAGTGTTGTCATTTGCTGGTGTGCAGTATCCAGCTAAACTGCCTGGGCAATGGAGGAGCCTGCTATTTCCCTTTGGACTGGCTGACTGATCAGTTGTGCTCAGCAACTCCACCCACTGCTGCAACTTCCACCTGCCTCCTGCCACCCCAGTTGAACAACTCTCATCTACTGCTGAAAGTCCAGTCCACCTCCTCAAAACACTCCCTTGTCAATGCTGCTAATTTCCTGCCAACCTCCCAATTAACCCCTGGGTCCTGGTTGCACTACCAACATCCCTCCATTGACACCTATATCCCTCAAATTTCTCTCAAACAATGCTAAACATGATTCACCAAGGTCCAGACTTCTGAGTCTAAGAAAGGGATGGTCTACAACAGTAGTGGGCAACCTAAGATAATCAGAGGGCTGCAGGCGTAGCTCTTTAACACAACCAAGGGCCACAAGACCCCCACAAGCCCTAGCTACCTCAGTTACAAACCCAAATTATACAAACGAGCTATATTAAAAATGACAAAATGTAAGATGGGACTGGTATATTTAAACACTTACTATTAATGTGACTTCTGAGTGACCATAGTTTCCACCATCTTTTAAAGTTAGGAGTAAGGCTGGTGCAGGTGCATCTCAACTCATCTGGGAGGTTTCTATCTGTCAGTCTGTTGTGTTTATTATTTTGATATGTCCCATTGCAGAGAATGTGTGTTCACATGTGTAGGTTGAACCAAAATAGACAACAGCTTTGCAGAGCAAAGGCAGAGAACTGGCCTGGAAAGGTTTGCCATACTTGAGAAATGCCCTCTTTCTTCAGCTTCCAGTGCATGCATGCAAGCAATTCCTCTTTGAATGTTTTCTTGTTGAGCCCAAGCCTCTGGCACACAATGCCACTGTTAGCAAAATCAAATCCAAATGGGTTTGTAAGCAATGAAATGAATGGCGTCAACTCATTCAGTGAGGAAAACTGCTTGTCAAAATGCTCTGCCAGTACATTAAGCATACCAGAGTGAACTGATGCATTGTACTCTTTCCTGCAGGCATTGGAACTGATGTTCAGTGCTTTTTAGGATGGGGAAATGGGTAAAATCGTCAGACTGTATCTGAGCTGACATTAGCTGTAAGTGAATCATGAATTTCCTGATGCTGGTAATTAGGGTAGGTAGAATGTGGTTTTCCTGCACAGCCAAGTTAAGTGTGTTGAGATGAATGATGATATCAGTGAGAAAAGTCAAATCCAGTACCCACTGTTCATTGTCAAGTTCAGGCTGTGTATGTGAATACTGAAGAAGAAACTGGTAAATTCATGGGAGCAGTGCAGTGAAATGTTCCAGTACCTTTCCCTGCTTTGCCAGCATACTTTGGTGTGTAAGATGAGGTCCTCATATTCCGAATTCAGTTGATCCAGAAGTTCCATAAACTGGCGATGGTGCAATGGCCATGCATGTATGAAATTAATAATATGCATCACTTTGTCCATCACAGCCTTCCGCCTATCTCCCCATCTAGCTTTGCACAGAGAGCCTCCTGGTGGATTATGCAATGCACCTCAAATAAGTAAGGTCAGTGACTCAGTGTCAGTGGCTCAGTAGGTAACACACTTGCCTCTGAGGCCAGGAGATCAGAGGGCTGTGAGTTCATTTCCCACACCTGGCACTTAGGTTAATATCCCATTTCTGATACTATAGTGCAGCATGGGGGGAGGCTGCACTTCTGAGCTGCCGTCTTTCAGATGACACGTTAAACTGGCGTCTCATGTGCCTGGATAGGTGGTAGTTCAGGTGGATGTTAAAGATCCCATGGCACTTTTTGAAAAGAGTAGGGAATTTTTTGTGTGAAAACCATAACATCAAGTTTAGTACATCAACAATTCATACATCAATTTTTTTTCTTTTGTTTCATTTGAGTATTTGATTCCTGATACCATTACATACATTTCCATATCATTTCCAAACATAATGACCACGTAAAAATAATCTCCTAAAACCTTTTCCACCTCCCAATAATGTGCTACCATCCCTTGTACCTTCTAGTTTCATTCATTTTACAGTTCTTAAGAGTCCAAGATATGTTTTCCCATAATTTTGAAACTTCCTTCTATCAAATTGTTCCATGTCTTTTCTCTTCTGTCCTATAATTGCTGACTCAATTTGTTTTATGACAACTAGATTCGGAGTATTAATGTGCTGTATAGAAAATTGGCACTTAGTTTGCCACATATAATATTTCACACATGCAAAATTACATTCATTGTGCTAGGGTGATATCTATTTAAGAACCCTGTATAACCTCTAAGACCAGGCATTCGTATGTCATATGTTTTGCTGGACTCCAGTGCCATCTAAAGGCTAGATCCACCTAGAATTGCTTTGCAAAGCTACAGATAAGCAAAAATGTTCTAAAGTTTCTTCCAAACCAATACACTCAGGTCTGATACATTGTCTCTCCATAATAGGTTTATGTTTTAAGTTCCCTTTAACTCTAATTTGCCATGGCAACTAAGCCATTAGAACATCCCACATGGTTGCTGAAATCCTCTTAACTGTCAAAATGTTTAGAGCAGAGTTCCGTTTAGAGGGTGCATCTCGGAAAATCGATTTGTTCAACAAAGTTTGTTTCTATTATTTCCTGTATAATGCCTTCCTCTGCATACCTTGTACTTTATCCTTCTTAATTTTCCATAATTGTAATTTTTTATAGCCGAATAGCAAAATCTGGGATCTGTAAATTTGGGTGAATCTTTGGAACTTCATCCCCCATTTTGTAGAAAAGGCTGAAAGATGGTTTTGTCCACTTATCCCATGGGTGTCTTTATTCCCTCCATTTTGTTTAAAAGAGGATTCTATAAAAGGAATGGTAAAACACCAAGGATTCATCATTCCTAAACCACCCTGCTTAACTTTTAAATATGTGAAATCTCTTTTTATGGGGTTCAATACCCCATACAATCTGGAAAAAACAACTAAAAAGCCTAGTTTCCAAAACCACAAGGACTGGAAAAATAGGGCTTACATACAAAAAATGGTAGTTGGAATTTTGTTTACAATCATAACTCTCTTCTGCTTTGAAAAGGATCATGTTTTCACTGCTGTACCTTTAGTTCCCCTATTTTTAACTGTTCTTCCCAATTTCTAAGTGCTAGACCTCCATCACCAAAATAAAGCCCTAATATCTTAATGTTTGTGTTTGAGATTTGTATTTATGCTATGTTTGACTCATTTCTTTCTCCCCTATTTATACTCCCACACTTTTATTATAATTAAACCTCTGCCACTGTGAGCTTTGTGTATTGTTCTATAAGGTAATGTAGGGATTGGAAAATATGTAAAATCTTCCCACTGTATCTTAGGGTTACATGTGTTCACATGTGCTCTTTTCCCTGATTCTGCTGTTTGTAGCATCAAGCATATATCATCTGCATAAAAAATATATTTTTGGGGTGTCATTTCCACAGATGGCATAATTCCAACAGTGTTTCTGCCATATAAAATAGCCTGCATTACTGGATCCAGGACAAAAGTATACAATAAGGGGTTGATTTGGCACCTGTCTGACCCCTCCCCATTTAGATGTATCCTAGTTCCCATTAAACCATTTACAGTTGGACATCCTGTTGCAGTAGTACATAGTGTTTCTATCCAAGAGATACACTTTTAAGGGACTCCATACTTTTAATACTAAAAATAAAAACTCATGTGATACTTTATCGAAGGCTTTGGTTTGATCCAGAGCTATCAAATACCCATTTAATTTTTCTGAGTGTCCCATATTCACATATATCTCTCTTAGTAGTATAAGACTCTGTTTTATATTTCATGAAGAATTGAGCAGATTTGAGCTGGGTGGATCACTGTAGCTGCAACTTTTGGAGTCTTTTGCATAATATAGTAGAAAGTATTTTATAATCAGTATTTAATAAGCTAATTGGCCTCCAATCACTTAAATCTTATTTATTTCCTTTTTAATGCAGAAATAGAATTATTGCTGTTGCAAAATTTGAAGGGATTCCAGTATTTAGTATTTCATTACATAAATTTGGTAATATTTCACCTAACTCTGTCTCTAAGCATTTATAGAGCTCATTTGTAAGACCATCCTCCCCAGGGAAATACCTAATTTTAGATTATTTATTTATTGCAGCCGCAACTTCTTCCCTTGTTACGGGTTTTCTAGGTCTCTGTGTAAGTCTGAAGGTAATGTAGGGATGGGAAAATATGCAAATCTTCCCACTGTATCTTAGAGTTACATGTGTTCACAAATGACTTTAGTAGGGAATTATGTATTACTTCTACCATCTCTATATCCATATTTCTTAATTTTCTGGAATCATCATATAAGCCTTCCATTAATTTTTCTCAAGTTCTGTTTGTATGCAGAATATGGAGCCACATATGGTTTCTTTTCTATGCCAAACTTCATTTCCTGGATGTAAAAAAACCGCTCTGTCATATTGAAATGGTCTCATTTTACTTTTAATACTTGATATATGTTTCTGTAATCTGCTGTCAGAAGCATTTGGTAAGGACATTAGTTTATAGAAATAGGGTGAGATAGTCAGACTCGCCAGGCTGTGGTGCAAGCCTGGATGCAGCGCAACTGGGATGCCAGGGTGCTGACAGGGTGATATTCAATGGTGCTGCACCATGGCTCAACACTATTGAATATCGCTCTGTGGCCACCGCATTGTGCATGGTCTAGTGGCACTGCACCAGTGCAAGTGGCCAGAGGGGGCAGGGGATGTGCTAGTGCAAGTGCTGTTGCGCTAGGTGCATCAACCATGATATTCAATGGTGAACATGCAAATGGGGCCATAATTCATGCAAGGTGCAAATGGGGCCATTTGCATATCATATATTCATTGCATGCAGGTGTGCCCATCCATGGCGACTTGCGCCTGGCATCCCGCCAGGCTGCAGCCGTTGGGGATCAACGTCCCCTGCACAAGTGGCAAAGTGCCCTACAGCCCGATCGTGGGCATAAGTATAGAAATATGAAACTCCTATATCCCTGGTGGTCAGTGGACTGCTGCGCAGCCCAGTCATGGGGCATAAGTATAGATATAAGAAACTCCTATATCCTGGTGGTTCAGTGGACTGCTCACAGCCCGATCACAGGCAGATGTCTAGAACAAGATTAGATCCATCCCTGGTGGTTCAGTGGTACTCTCCTCCCTCCCACCCTCCCTCTGAGTCCTGCCACCCCGCTCCCCGGCCAGCGGCTGGTGGGAACTCCCTCCACCATAAGCCACCCAGCTGCCCGCCGACTGACTATGTACACTACAGCTGTACATCCATTGAGTCCACAGTGTGGGCCAATGGGCATCTGAACCCTTCCATACTACACGGTCCAGATATGGAGATAGATCCATTGACATATCTGGACTGTATGTCAATCGTATAGTCTGCGTATAGTCAATAGCAGCTATCGGACCAATGGGCGATACAGCTGCACTGTACACAGTCAGTCACTGGGTGGCTGGGCAGCTTGCGGGTGGGGAGTTGCCACCCACCACTGACCAGGGTAAGTGGGGTGGGGCTCAGTGGAGAGTGGGAGGGGGATACTGCTGACCACCAGGGATTGGATCTAATCTTGTTTTAGACATCTGCCCGTGATCAGGCTGAGAGCAGTCCACTGACCACCAGGGATATAGAGTTGGATATTTCTAAACTTGTGCCCATGATCGGGAATGGGGCGCTACCTGATGGAGGGCGCCAGAGCTGGGTGGTTGCCCACAGCTGGAAGCTGCCGTGTTGTGCCCTGCAATATGGCAGCTCATCTGTAGGTGACTGGCTGTTGCTCCTTTATTTTGGAACAACTGTATGTGGGCATTTTAGGGGTTGTGCCTGCATGGGCTCCAACTCATTCGGGCTTGAATATCGGGGATGTCGCGGGGGGTATGCATGGGCACGCCTACCCACTTGCACCACATACATTACTGATGCACCCTGGAGCATCAGGATTTGTGCCACACACTTTCCTCTTTTGAATATTGTGCCAGGGTGCATCAGTGGGTTTCGCATGGTGCAACTGTGTTGTAACATGTGCAACCCTTCTGAATAAGCGCACCCATGGTTTCTATTTTCTAAATATTGCAGGTATTCTGAATTGCTTTTGTCTTTCCCTATTTTTAGAAACAGGTTTTTTATTTCAAGTTTGGTGTCTTCTCACCACTCACCCCAGCTATAATATATTCTACTACCGTTTTCCTGATGTCCATAAGTTGAAATAGTTTATGTTTTATTTCCGTCTGATCTAGCAAGATGGAGTTCAGCTTCCATCTTTTCTTCACTGCAGGAAATTTAGGAGGAACATTTTTCAACCCTACTATACAAGATAGGACTAAATGGTCCAAAATTCACAAAAGAAAGCTGAAACTGATGTGCAAACAAAAATTTTGATAGGAAAAATAAATCTATATGGGATGAATATGCACTTCTCCTATAGGTATTTCCTGCATCTTTAAGTAGTTCTCTGTATGCATCACTAAAATTAGTTAATTTTAATATATTTTCAAAGCATGAGAGTCATAATAAACCTTTGTTTGAATATTATCCTTTTTTTAAATCCAAACTGCAATTTAAATCTCCTCCCCATATCATGTGTCTGGATGTGAATAAATAAGGTTTTATGTGATTAAGAGCTCATCCCTTGCTGTTTTGACTTGTGGTGCATATGCATTTGTTAAACGTAGGAAAACCCTTTATATGTGCAATCTATTAACAAGGCTGTCCCAGGAACTATATCTATTAGCCTTTGTACTTGTACATATGTTTGATTAATATGATTCCTACCCATTTGCTGCATCTGATCCATAGACCAAAATGAAGGCACCCACCTCCAGATTTGTTTGCCTGCAAAACATCTTGCAGGGAAGTAAATCTGGTTTCTCTAAAAGAAAATATCCACTTAAACTTCTGCAGTATGTCAAACATGCCAACCTCTTGCAATTTTTGATACTGCAGGTGTTTAAAAATAAGATGTAATGGCATAATTCCTGCTACATTTTAAGGTTTGTCTTTATCATTTTCTATTTCTCCCCTTCTTTTTTGTTTCTAATACCTCTGTGCCTATCTCCTCCTCACATTCCATTTCTGAGGTGGCTTCTGATCTTGATGAAACATCTGACTCAGCCTACCTCTAAATCTTGCAGTGCCTGAAAAGTAGTTTGTGTGGGACGATTGTGTTTGAGAGACCCCTCTGTCTGCTTGCTGTCCTTGTTACTCTTTTGGATGAGGTCTGTGGGGTTGCCACCTTTGGATGAGGCAAAACCGGATCCTAAGCTCTGCCCCTAGCCCCATCCCTTTTCATGCCTCATCATGCATCGTTCCTCCAATAAAGACAACACTTAAAGCAGCAGTGAAATAAAAATGTTAAGATACTGTACTGTGCGCCTCTTAAAGTTACTTTCCTAGGTTCTTCCTAATTATTTATTTATGTATTTATTTATTTATTGACATTGGTTAACCAGATAAACATACAGAGATAACATAAATCTAATTTACAGGTATGATCTGGGAGGCAGGAAATACTGTAAATAGCATACAACAGTAGACATACAGTACTTTATATCTTTTCTGCCTCCATTTCCAGTTCTTGTCCACAGTACTATTTCAAAGCCAAAGAAGTGATCATACTTTTTCTTGAGGAAACACAATTTAAAACATTTACAAATGCCTAAATTCTTTTAGAGATGAAAATGTTCACCAGCAAATGAAAGTGGAGGACAACTGGCTCTATTACTGCTACAAAGGTGGGGGCAGCTTTGCTGCTATGCCACTTTAAGATGCAGTGGAAAGATTAGGTTAAGTAAGTGCTAATGGTGTTAATGGCCATAACTTTACACCTCCCAGGGTGACTGCATTCACAAACAAAAGGCTACACTGACAACAGAACTTGTTTGTAACCTGAACATGTAGCTGAAACAATGAGTGATATGACAATATTTGTTTCAAAAGTATGTGAACACTCAAAATGGTTCAAAACCTGACCAGCACAGAGCAAAACCGGATTACCTGATAGGGACCCTGAAAACCTGATTACCAGGTAAAAACCTGACAGGTGGCAATGCTAATAAGGAGTTTGAAAATCTGAAGTAGTGGTGGGGAGCATAGTAACCACTTCCTGTTTTTCTGTGGAGGTGCCTGGATCTCTGCCCTGTTCTTGTTCCTGCCTTTTCTTTGGTCTAGTTTCCTATCCTGTTCTGTATTGTTCTTGTTTTTTTTGTGGATTGTGTTGTCTCAGGACACAGTGTTCTTGTATTGGGTGTTTCCTGTTACTGTCCTCAAAATTCTGGGGCCTACATCTTTCCTGAGCCTGATTAATCAGATTTTCTTTGCCTAGGCCTCCCTGTTAATTCTGGCCAGCCCAAGGGCACTGGTAATCGCATGACCGTGTTCCTCACATAGATTGCATTTGAAGACATTTCTACACACAGTGCTATCAGGATCAAAGTCCCCACACAGAGCGCATTTTATCTTACCGCATGCACTGCCGAGGTGTCTCCTACTGTTACATTTGTAGCAGGCCTTGGGCTGCTAGGATAGAAGCACACCCTCTGTCTTTCCCCAAGAAAAAGCTGTTAGGGATGTGCATAACTCAGACCCACAATATTTAGTTTTACTTTAAATCTCCAACCTCCTGTCCAAATTCCTCCACATCAATTATAGCTTCTGGAGGACCCAAACATTACATTTCTGTTGTAGCCAAAACTGAAAGTACCCACATTTACTTCTTCATTTCTAAACATTATTCTTACTGTTTTAAACAATGGTTTACTGATTGGGATGGCCCAAAGGGGTCCCACAGAGGCTGCGATTTACATGTCTCATACTTATTTCAGAATTTACCTAAACCAGAAAAGTTTTAAAGCTCACACCAAATGTGTCCTCCCGTCTGATGTTGATAAGGCATAGACATCAGAGGCCTGAAAGTTCATTGACTCTTTCAGTGACTTTCATGACACATATGATCTGTCTGTGTGTTCTTGCATCCCTCCTCTGTATCTTAGACAGACTGCGGTGTGCCTCAGTGCCTGGTCAAGTCTGTTGTTTTAAACAAATCCACAAATCTGGGCCCAGTTCTCCTATTATCCTGGCATGGGGGAGGCGGAGGTGTTTAAATCCTCAATAAAAGTTCCTGAGTCCTGAGGTAAAGTTTGTCTTTCATCAACAAGTTCCTCCTGTGCTTGTATTCAATTTAATGATTTGTTTTGAAATGAATTATGCTGACCTGAAGCTTCTCCCTGTTGTAGGTGATCTCTGCGGGCTCCTGTGTGTCCAAAGGAGTAGGCAGAAAAGAAATCCAATTCAGGTCTGGCACCCATTTACCATCTTCTAGCTGCATCTAGCCCACCTGAGTCACAGCCCGCTCTTTTGACCAGCTGTTGTCGGGGGCTGTCGTGTCACTGCTCAACTGCTTCTGCATTCTCTTTGCTGCTTGTGTCAGTGCTCAAGCCAGATACTACAGGCCCGGCCTCTTCAGCCTGTTGCCGATCAGCTGGTGCACTGTAAGTCACTGTCATTCTCTCCGGTTGCAGTTTTGGATTTTCACAGTTGCTGCTTTTGTCTGAATATTTGTGCTCCGCTAACCTCGATAAATGATGTTTCCATGTCCATATTCATCATGGTCAGAATATTCCTGGATTATATGCCATTGTTCAGGTTCCCAGCTCGTGGTTTTCCCCATGCATATCCTCCTAGATTAGGTATGGAGAAACACTCTCCAATCATTAGCTTCATCCCTTGATCTTCCACAGCTGAAGTAGGAGATTAAACCTCTGACTGCTGTAGCACAGATGCATGCTCCTCCTTCTGCAGTCTAACACCATCTGCCATTCTGCTGAAACAGAGCAGCAGCTCCTCCTAGGAATTTCCTGGTGTCCTGGCCAAATTTCCCTCATTTCACTGAAATACTACAAACAGCTTAGTCTGGTTAAATCTCACTTGGCATTCATCTGTGTGAGTGTGTGTCGGGGGTAATTGTGAAGGGGAGGGGCAGCTGCAAGTGGAGGCGCTAACTGCACACTCAAGCAGACTTGATAGACCATGTGGCCTGTATCCACAGCAAGTAAGGAAAGTAAAAGGTATCTGAGAGCTCATCAAAGCTACAAATCCTCTATTGATGCCTACCACAGAAGGACAGCCATCTGTTGTAACAGAAACCAATTTCCCCAGTGTCAAATTATGCATTCTAAAAAAAAAACTACACATAACTTGCAGATCCGATATAGAAAGCATGCCATAAAAGTTTTAAACTACTGGAATGATATTTTCTCCAGGCTAAAGGAAAATCCCATAGCACAAAATGGCAGGAGTCAAGGTGAAAAATGGGTGTATACCACCTTTCTGCTAATAAAATTAAAAAATATTTAATAAATGGATATGTCATACAGTATATAAATGGTCTATTGTCTCAACCTCTGTTACACAAGTACTTCTGGGACAGAACTTATCCTTTCATTCCTTGTGCTTGTGGTTCCCTTTGATGTTAATTCTATTATGAATCCCAGCTACACAATATCCCACATCTTTTTAGGTATTTGGGAATCTAACAACAAATGCCTAACATTATCCTATTCTGACCTAGGACAGTGTGAAAAGGAGTTTAAAAAACAACAATGGTGTAAATTGTCATCATACAGAGATTTATTTATTTTATTTTTCCAAGAGATGTTAAGAATACCTTTACATAACAGCTCCCATTTCTTAACACAATCCAAGATATAGAGCCAAAGTGATGATAATCTTGGATCTCTTTATTTTTGTGTAAAAACTTGTGCTACCCATTCCTGCAATATGCCCTTAAAGAGGGTATTACCAATGGACCCACATTTTTTTCATGTGTCAGAACAGAAATTACATTGGCATGAAAAAAAACAGTAAAAAGGAAATCTATTGGGTTAGGCATGCCCCATCCTTCAAATCCAAATACAAAATATTCCTTTTGACAGGGTTGAGCCTATTTCTCCAAAAGCAAGAAAAACAACAACCTAAAAATGCAGATTCTAAAACTTTAGAAACAGGGAAGATATAACAAAAAGTGGGTAACAAAATATTTTGGATCAAGTAATTTATTTAAGCTTCCCCAGGTGCCAAGCATTCTACCAATTCACTTGAGATTTCCTCTTGCTAAATAATGCTCCCAGTTATATGTAGCCATAACCCATTTCCCCAAAAATATCCAATATTTACATGGTGTCTGCTCTACTGTAATGTCTGCAATAGTGAATTCTGTTGCTCCTCTACTCTGAATATTAATACAATGGCTTTTCGATATATATTATTTTTAGATCCTATTATATGTGACATGGTTTGTAAAAGAGTCTGTGCAATTGCCACTGATTGTGCATCTTGAATTAAAAGGCACAAATCAACAGCATATACAATGGTCTTAATTTCAGAATCATGTCATAACAAATTCCACTTATGTTGGGAGAATTTTGCAGGCTCTGTACCACTGGATCTAATGTTAAAATGTATAAAAGAGGGCTAAGTGGGAAGCTCTGCCGAACCCCCTTGACAGGGCATTAGTTCCCAACCATCGGTTGTCATATGTGTAACATAAGCCAAAGCATAACATATTTGAATCCAGTGTATAAATAGAGGCAGTACCCTATATGCAGCCAAACACATCCATAAAAAGTAATGTGATACCCTATCAAATGCCCTGGATTGATCTAGACTCATAGTATAACCTGTAGAATATACTTGGGCTCCTATATCCAATATTTCCCTAATTAAAATTTACACAACCATTATACAGCAGCCAGGCACAGAACAAAACTGTGAAGGGTAAATTAAGGTATCCAAAACTGTAACCAACCAATTACTAAAAATGTTGTTAATATTTTTAAGTCAGTATTGAGGTATGATTGACCTCCAATTATTTATGTCAGATTTTATCCTTTTTGAAATGGAAAACCATCAAGCCCTCAGACATTGTTTCTGTGATGCGGTCTTCTGATAAGAAGGCATTAAAGATTTCCACCATTTCCACAGAAATTTATTCCTATAAAACTTTGTATAAGTTTCCAGGTAGACCATCAGACCCTGGAATACCTCATTTTGTAGAGCCTTTATTGCAGATTCTAATTCCATAATAGTGGTGTCCATGATTAAAAGTTGTGTCTGGCCATCCCTTAGTTGTGGTAAGTTGGCTGCTTGTAATAAAATAGACATATGGTCATTCTCCTGCACTGGAGTATCAAATTGATCCTTTATATGGTGTTCTAACATGGACAAAATCCTATATTGTCACAATACAATACAATATGTAATCCTCAGATTTTAATTCAGATATGTGTTGTCTGGAGAGTCTAGCCTTACAGTCCTCAAATGGGTTTGTTTGGCCTTTCTTTCCTTGTGTTCCAAAATATTGTTCTTATTCTAATGATTTTTGCCTATTAAACTAAGAAAGAAACATTTGTCGCTTAATCTCACTAATTTTTGCAGACAGAGCTTGAAAAGTGGAAGCTTGTAGAGAAACCAAAATATTTAGCTGGTGTCTCAAAACCACGTACTTTTCATATTTCAGTGCCTCCCTCCGATTGGCTGTCTGCTTAAAAAGTCTGTGAGGCACAATTTAGTGTCCTCTCAACATAATATGGGGAATCATACATAAATTTCACAGATTGCCTATCTCTGATAATGTATGTCAAATCCATTTGAATTTGAGAATCTGAAAGTAAGCTGGAGTTCAGTCGCCATATCCTCTACCAGCTGACCTGTGGGGAGGGGAGAATGAGAAACCAGATCCCCACCAGGGCATTGTCAGACGTTTCCACTTGCACAGTTTCAGTCAGGAAACAGGAAGAGATTTGGAAATAAGCCAAAAATCAATTCTTGTCGATAATTTACCTTTAAAAAGGTGTGTTGTGGTGCTCGTCCGGAAGAAAATGGACATCTTTTAAAGCTGTTTGTGTCAACAAAGAATGTAAGTAAGTTGTATCACAATAAGTCACAATAAGTCTTGACTGAGCTAAGGCTTTTGTCAGATTGTAACATACTGATATTAAAATCCCCAAAAAAGATGCCTGCTGGCATGCAAATAAGGTTGTATAAGTTTCAACTATTCTATCTGAAGCACATTTGTCTGAGGGGCATAAATGTTCACCAACCTATATGCAAGCCCTCGGAAGAATGCCTAAAATTAGAGCCCTACCAGATTCTACCTCTATCAGTTTTGCACAATAATATCAGCATTTGAGAAACAAATACCCAGTCCATTACATTCATCAGTTCAAGAGACCAATAAGAATCCCCTGTAACCATTCTGAGGATGCTTTCTGAGCTTCCTGCAGTGTATGAATCAGGGTGTCCAGTAAGAAAAATGTCAAAATGGAACTGCTGTAACAGCAAAAGGTGTGGTGTGTTTGATCTCAGAACTGATGCTGTTAACATTAAGGCTGGCCAGTCTTATAGGAGGTGTTGTAGTGAAAGTGACGTTGTCAAGTTTTCTTTCTGCCTGATCGTGTCACCCGTTTTCTATGAACTGGTGCCAATCCAAACTGAAGGAGGATCACTCTGGGAGGATTGATTCAAACATCTGAACCTTCATCTTCCCTGGCCTCACCCCAGTTTTGTAGTACATCAAACTTATTATCCGTGTGAAGTGGTTCAGCACCAGCCATTTTCACCAACTGTGATGATTGCACTCTTTTTCCTTTAGCAACAGGCTGGGATGTATCCAAATCCACTGGAGGCAAGACAATGGGGAGGAAGGCATATCCTGAATCTCTTGCTCCACAACTACCAGGCCTTGTCAAGGCAGAAGGTGCTGTAGAAGGAGACACAATAGGTACAGTAGTCACAGATGCTTCTGAGACATTTGAAATAACCTCAGGAGCAACAGCTTGTGAAGCTTACTGAAGCAGGGCCCTGTCAAGGTTGCACCACTCTGTGTGGTTTTATTGCCTGATTTATATAGTAATCCTGCTCAGTACAGTCATTTGAATTGTGGTCTGCCAAGGGCAAGACTTAAAAGATGCTCATCCTCCCACACAGGTTGCATTTGGGGGTATGGTACAAAGATTAGCTGTGTGTCTTAATTCCCACACAGGAAGCATTTGATTTTATCATGGTCAGTGCTCAGGTGTCATGGGGAACCACACCGATAATAAGAGTGAGGCTGGCCTGGATAGAAGATGTTGCATCCCTTGGTCTGTCTGTTGTAGCTGAATACAGAATCTCCACCCCAAGTTCAGAAACCATTATCATCAGTTATGGGGTCTGGTGTCCCTGCACTGTGCATAATTTCTCTAATCAATATACAGTAAAACGTCATTAACATTCACACCTTCATTCTGAAATAAAACAGTGATGGTTTTGAAGATGGGTTTAGTGTTGAATTGCAATAAATGGTTCCCACAGGGAGAGTCTTTAACCTGATAGTATGCGCTCCAAATCTTGTCCAGTAAAGTGGCATTTCTAAAACTAATGTCGAAATTATAGTCGCCCAGGGCATGTATAAAACCATATACATCTGCAGGTCTAAAGCGCATAGAGTCTTTATTAGGATTTTGCCCACAAAGTTTTGATCAGGAACCTGATCTAAATCCCCTTAACAAAAACGCACCACATAGCATCTTTTAGCAGACTCTGCTGGCTGTTTAAACAGGCTTGCATAACTTGTGGGTCTGGCTGATGGAATATTAGGCAAAACTTCTTCGGGCATCATGTCAAAGAGTTCATCAACAATATTATGAGATGACAATGCCAGAAAAGTGCCTGAAATCAACCACAAGGTAAAGCATGTTCTCTACCAAATGTTGTACAAGAGTCTCTGTAGCGTCTGACACAGCACCAAAAGTCTGACAGCATCTCCCTGTTGTGCAGCTGCCACAGCTTCCTGGTTACTGTTTTAAGCCTTTTCTGTAATCTGTGCAGGTAATTCTGTTGGTGAAGCACTTCATGTGCATTCCTGTGTTACAGGAATTTGAATCATAAATTGGGTATCCATTTACCCTCAAAAATCCAGCCAGCGTTCCATACGCTACTTCAGGCGACCATTCTGCAGAGTTTAATTCAGGAAATGGAAGCATGGATAGTATCAGGCACAGAAGATACTGAAACAAGCATCTCTAGACATGAATCTTCTATAGCAGGTAAAACTTTTCCAGGGATCCCTGAGGGACTAATCGATAAACGTTTCCATTTTTTTCTTCTTCAAGCCCCCTGTGCTCCCTTTGAGGGAGGCATCCTCCTCCATCAGCAGTTCAATCCTCACTGGAATCCTCCATCCCTCTAACAAAGAGTCTGCAACCCCAGAGGAAGAGTAGGGCATTTTTATTTAAATCTTCCAAAGAACATTACAATACAATATAATTCATTTTAACTGTTTTGAAATTGATCGTTGGAAGAAACATAATGAAGCACATTAGTATTGCAACATACTAAACTGAACTCCCTCCACTTCTGCAACACAGAAAATAATAATAATAATAATGAACATAATATTAAAAATATTAGTATAGTCTTATTAGATTAACCTTCACTCGTGTTCCGAGAAAACAAATTAAGTGTTTTAAACAGCCCTTCTTCCCATCTACCTAAATCATTTATTTTTCATGTTTCAACTTTTTATACCTTTCACAATAATCCTTTGCCCTTCTTCCCTGTCCTAACTAGCATATAAACCACAACAGAGTACTGAAATGCATATCTTGTACTTACTCCATTAAAAATGTCATTGAGGACCACAAAGGTTGCATACCTCTATATTATATTTTTTTTCTTTTATTTTAATTTCTATACTGTAGTTTATTTGCTGAAATAGTTGTTATTAGGTCATCTCAGTTTGTTGGGAGCTATCCTGTAACACTCCTTGGTATAAGATGGCACAGGCAGGGCGCTATGAGCTACAAGCTGTTAGCTGCATGCTGTTTATTGTTTTATTTTACTTTATTTGCTTTTTCATTTTCTTTCACTTTGTTTTAGCTTGTTTTTTTCTGTGCTGCAAACTGCTTTTGCTAGCAAAGCCTGGTGCAAAACGACCATTTACCTCATAGTCTTGGTCATTTTGATTGCCCTGCTGTATGCGTAGTGTTTCGATGCCCCACTGCACTGGAAAATGCAGGAGTTTTGATCTGAGGTGCTGCCGTCAATGCCTCAGTGAACAGTGGTGAGAGGACCTGGGCATCCACATTTTATTTGTTTTATTTATTTATTTTACTGAATATTATGTTTATGTTTATTTTATTTGTTTTGATAGATTTATTTTATTCTGGGCAGTGAGAGTGCCTGGAACTCCCCTATTCCATGGCTGTGAGAGGGCTTGGGGGTGAAATTATATGTGCTTTGCATCCTGTGAGAGGGACTGTAATAGTTTCTGGGATTGAACTCGTCCAAATAGTGGGAAGTAGGGTGGTATTTTATGTATATTTTTAGTGGGTGGAATTGTTTAATTTTATTGTTTTCTTCGGGGTCTTGTGAGGTTGGGTTTTTATTGTGAAATGTGTAGGTTCCCCCTCCTCAGGTTGTCGTTACTTGTTCTGCACTCTCCATGCCTCCTCCCTTTCTCCCCCCTTTGTTGTTGTCAACTTATCAGCGCTGTTGTGCACTAGGTATTGCTCATAAAAGATGGGGTGGGGCAGGGTGTGTGGACATTGGAGGATGAATGAATGCACCTCTCACATCGGTCTGGTCAGGCCTAGAAGATGCTCTGGGGTGAAATGGAGTCTGGAACAGGGTGTGCCCTATCTAGTCTCCATACCAAGGGCACTGCCTCGTGTGGCAGGCAAGTGGCAGGGGTGGTCCTTGAAGCCCATCCAACTCGGAGGTGTTATGTAATGCCAGATCTATTAAAATAAGACTGCAATTATTGCAGATCTTATTGAAATAACTGATCTGGCTTGCATCATCGAGACCTAGTTGGATGAAAATGCTGGTTCCATTTTGGATGCTGCAATTCCGACCGGGTACTCAGTGTTACACCGCTCGAGATTGGATCCCTGGGGGTAGCGATCTGTTTTAAGGCTGAGTTGGGCCTCACAAATGTACCAGTTGAAGAAGCCAAATCATTTGAGTATACCATGGTGGCTGGTGTGGGTTGAAGGTTAGCTCTCGTCTACCGGCCACCCAGTGATGAACGCGATTCCTGCAGGAAGTAGCAGACTTCGTTGCCGACATGGCATTGGAGTCCCTCAGATTGATGGTACTCAGAGACTTCAGTGCCTGGGTTGATGACAATCTCTTGCAGTTTGGACAACACTTCTTCCAGCTTATGACATCTCTGGGCTTTACACAGGTTGTTACCTCTGCCACCCATAAATTTGGTCACTCTCTTGATCTGGTTTCCTCCTGGGAATTGAGGCCTCTGATCTGGAGGTGGAACCAGTCAGTTGGTCTAGTCATTACACCGTGAAGTTCAACTTTTGTGCCCCCTCCGGAGACCTGCCCCTGTGGAGATGGTCAGTTATCGCCCTTACGAAGTGAGTCGAAGGCCTAGCAGCGGTGATTGACCTCTCAGGTTTCCTTTGACCAGCTCAAGTTCAGAGACTTTAGTGGTGGCCTATAATAAGGCCATCTCATCAGCTCTGGACTTGATTGCTCCCGTTCATGTTTATCCTCTCCCCTTAGCCCTAGGGCCCCTTGGTTTGATAGGCCTTTGAGGAGTTGCGGCAAGTAGGACGTAGGTTACAGTGGCATTGGAGGAAATCTGCCCAGGTTGCTGACCACCTTAGATTGTTTGAACATTATAAGATTTGCCAATCAATGATCTCCATAAGAAGGCAGAATTCCTGTCCGGGAGATTGCTACCACTCAGAATCGACCAGCCCAGCTCTTCCGAACTGTTGACAGGTTGTGCAACCCAACCTGTCTGCAGCTCCAAAGACCTTTTCGCAAGTAGAGTGCGATGAGCTGGCTTGGATCTTTGCAGATAAAGTGGCCGACATTAGGTCGGAAGTTCATTCAACTCACTCTATGGGGTTGCTGATGATTGGTGCTTTGTCACCTCACCCCGAGCTTCCTGGAGTACTTTGCCCTGCCCGAGCTCATGGATGTCATGTGGATTGTCCAGGGTATGCACCTAAGTGCTGTAGTTTGGATCCGGCTCAACTTCCTTGATTATGGGTTGTTGGGATACAATCGGCCCTGTCCTGGCTCAGATAGTCTGGTGCTCCTTGGAATCAGTGAGTTTCAAGCTCCCTGAAGGAGGTGGTGGTAATCCGCCACCTGAAGTAAACTTCTTTGGACCCGGACTCTCTGGCCAACTACAGACTGATCTCAAACCTTCCTTTATAGGGAAGGTGATTGAGAAAGTAGTGGTGATACAGCGGATGACCATTGACCATCCATGACATCTACGAACCTCTCAGTCCAGTTTTCATAAGAGGCATAGTACTGAGGCGGCACTGGTTCAGGTGCTCAATGATCTCCTGATGATGAGGGATCAGAGGAACCATTCTATCTTGGTGATCCTTGATCTCGCTTCAGCTTTTGACACTGTAGACCATGGGGTGCTGCTTGGATGTCTGAGGTCCATCTGTGGATTGTCAGGTATGGGTCTTAGGTGGTTTACATCTTTCCTTACTGGCTGGAGTCAGAGGCGGTGTCTGGGATTTTTCCTTGGACCCTTTCTCCCAGCCTTGTGGGGTCCCTCAGGGTTCAGTGCTGTCCCCATATTGTTTGCAGTGTATATGCTGCCTCTTGGAGACATTGTAAGATGGTATGGGCTGAGGTTTCACTGCTATGCTGATGATAGCCAACTCTACCTGTCTTTTGCACCTGACCAGGATAGAGCTGTCTGTACTTATTACCTGCCTCGCTGAAATCCAGGACTGGATGAACTTGAGCTGGTTAAAGTTGAATGCCAGAAAGACAGAGGTGATGGAAGTGGACCCGGGTCACCAGATAGAGGGGTTTAGGGCTGATCAACCCTCTGGAATTTTCTCGGGGCTCTCAGCTCCTATCTTCTGAATGGGTGCGAAACCTGGGGGTAGTGCTTGATGACGGGCTGACTTTACGATCTCGGTGTTGGCCAACATCAAGTCTTCCTTTTATCATCTTAGGAATATCTCCAGGATTAACCACTGGTTCCGTCTGGGGACCTGCCCACATCAGTCCATGCCTTTGTGACTTCAGCCTTGATTATTGTAACTCCTGTACTTAGGGCTTTCTGGGGTTGTAATCCACTGCCTGCAGCTCATGCAGAATGCAGCAGCGATTGTTAACTGGGGCTTCTCAGTATCCCATATTACTCCCGTGCTGCGCGATCTTCACTGGATGCTGATTAGGTGGTGGATCACCTTTAAAGTTGGTTTACTGACTATAAAGCCTATATGGATTGGGTCCCGACTGCTTGAAAGAGCTCCTTGTCCTTACCACCCGGTCGACAGTTGCGTTTGGCTGGCGGGGGTTTGCTAAAGATTCTGATGGTGTCTCTGAAATCTTCTGGGGCCCGTGCATTTATGCATGTGGCCCCAACCTTTGAATTCTCTACCCCATCAGCTTCGGGAGTGCATGACTGTGGAGGGGTTTAAACAGGCATTGAAAACTTTTTATGGAGTTTCGCCTATGATAGCTCCATATAACTCTGATCCCTGCCATTTATTTTTTCTGTATGTTACTTATTTATTATCATGTGTATTGTTTTATATGACTGTTTTTATCTTTTGTAAAGCGCTTGATGGCCCGAAGGCACTTATGCAAAATAAAATGTATTATTATTATTTATTATTATTAAACTAAATTGGCATCTGAACTGCCATATCCACTACTTCATATAAGTGAAAACTAATCTTACACTGCTATGATTATAACCATTTCAACTGATTGTAAATAAACCTAGAAACAAGATATCCTGGGGTATATTATAAAGGAGCGTGTTTCATTTCTCTTCTACTAATTTCCAGAATTCCTTTATATCTGGTCATTTATAGTATAAATGTTCCATGGTTTCAAGTTCTTTCATGCATTGATCTCTTGGGCAAACTCTTTTAGATACTTCTTAATGTTTTAAATTATTTTTAATGTTAAGTTTCCACGTGCACATAGCCAGATTATGCCCTACATGTTTTCAGGGGTTATTGGGTCTATGAAAAGCTGTTCTATAAATTTGATTTCTTGTTGGTTTTGTTTATAAAATCTGTGGGTTTTCATAAAAAAATAGTATTTGTATGTATTCATAAAGTTGTTTTCTACTGTTTTGAATTATCTGTGCTTTAGTTATTTTTCATTATTTGAGTTTCCGAAACAGTGTAGGAAGTGTACAGGTAAACCTTGAATTCTCTTCTGTTTAGGTATACAAAATCCCATTTCCACTCCTGGACTATTTCTAAAATTACATCTTGTACCCATAGGCCCAGATATTCAAAAGGTTGTGCATGGCGCAACAGTGTTGCGCCATACACAACCTACTGATCTTCCAGTGCCGATATTTAAAAGGAAAAATGCGCCTGCACCGTCCCGATGCGGGGTGCATCAGTAATGTATGCAGGCACAGGTGGGGGGCGAGCATAAACTGCACAGCCCGATATTGAGCCCGCCATGCAGAGTTATACAAGCGAACCTACCTGTCGGAAATACCTGGTGATCTAGTGGCCCCATCCCACCCACCCACGGAGCCCCCACCACCCAACTCCCCCTGTCAGCCCCGGTGGGTGGCAGCTCCCACCCGCCTGCCGCCTGCCACTGCCCGCCGACTGACAGCTCGAAGGTAGGGCTACTGATCATTGGTTCAGAGCATGAGCCAATGGGCATGCAACCCATACGCTCAAGCAGTCCTGGATATGTGAATTAATTCATTCACATATCTGACCGCCTGTGTGTATAGGGTGCTGCCACCCGCCAGCTGACGGGGAGTGGGGTGATGGGGCTCCCAGGGTGGGTGGGGTGGGGCCACTAGATCACCAGGTATTTTTGATGTGGGTGAGGACGCTGCCACTATCGGGCTACTGGCGGTCCACTGGACCACCAGGATATTGGACTGGGGAGTTCTGATGCCCGTGATCAGGCTACTCGGGGTGGGGACCATAACTGTTATGCCCATGATTGGGCTGCTTGGGGAAGTGGAGGACTTTCTGGTTATGCCCGCGATCCAGACTGCTCAGGGGTGGGGGACTTTCCGGTTATGCCTGGATTGGGCTGCTGGGGGCGTATGACCATTATGCCCGTGATCAGGCTAATGGGAGTGGGGGAACATAACCGCTATGCCCGCGATCGGGCTACCTAGGGGGACTTTCAGGTTATGCCCACGATCGGGCTGCTCGGGTGGGGACTATTCAGTTATGCCTGCGATCAGGCTACTGGGGGACTATTCAGTTATGCCCACGATCGGGCTAATGGAAGTTTACTATTATTCCCGATCAGGCTGCAGGGGCATTGGTCCCGATGGCTGCTGCCTGGCAGGGCACCAGGTGCACGTCATCAGGGGATCGAGCGCTTGCCTGCTAATGGCATGCAAATGGAGCCATAATTAGATGCAAATGGCCCCCTGCACCTTGCATAAGTATGGCCCCATTTGCATGTCACCCGCTGAATATCGAGGTGCTGTGCATGGCGCAATGGAACTTGCGCCACCGCATCTCAATGCTCCACTCTGACCACTTGCATTGGCGCAGTTCCACTGCGCCATGCACAGTGGTGTGGCTGTATGAGATATTCAAAGAAGTTGCGCCATAGTGTAACTCCATTGAATATCGCCCTGGCCACACCCATGCACAACTATTTTGAGCGGCGCAGGGCTTGCGCCTCAAAATGGCGCGAAGTTTGAATATCTGGTCCATTGTGTCCAAATTAATTATTTAATAATATAGGAAAATGTTTGCATAAAAAGATGCTGTAAAAAATGCAATTGGGCTAATCATTTTAGTCCACCTCTTTTTATTTCTAAATAAGTAATACCTCTTTTGATTGGGTTTAGTCTACTACCTACAGACACTGTAGGAAACAACTATATAATCTTGTCTCTAGTTGTTTTGGGGTGGATATATATATATATATATACATATATATAACATAAATGCAAGAAAGAAATGGGAATTAGGTAATTTTAATCATATACCCTTTTCTTTTGGCCATTGCCCATTTATTCCATTGTGTCGCCTTCTGATTTGCTCTTTGAATTGCATGTTCCCAGTTTATTTGAGCTAGATCACCTTTACCAGAAAAGATGCCTAGAATCTTACAATGAATTGGATACTGTTATATCAGTTATTTCTTTAAATTGTTCCAGTATTTGTCCAATAGGTAAACATACTTTTATGTTAGTTAATGGAAGAGTTTCTAAGTGTTGAGAATGTTTGTAATGATTTTTTGCTTCTGTTGCTGAAATGAGATCTGATAAAACTAATATCAAGTCATCTGCATAAGTTACAGTATCTTGGCTGCTAACTGACAATCATGTAATGGAATCATTATTGTTTATATGTCTTCACGGGGTCTAAGGTTACAATATATAACAATGGGCTTAGGGTACCCTTGGCATTTCCCTGGCTGGGATAGTCAAAGGGTTGTGCCTGGTGCAACTGAGTTATGCTGGCACAACTCTGCATTGTGCCTGGCAGGATATTGAAAAGACTGCCTGGCACAGCACTAAATCCGATGCACCAGGGTGCAATGTAATCCTATGCAGCACAGATGCAGGGGGCATGCCCATGCATATGCGGCACATCCCGATATTCAGCCCGGGATGTGTGTGCATATACTGGTGCAACTCTACATGCGCCAGACACTGGTGCTCAAAGTTGAGCCATAAAATATAGGCTTAACTGCTGGCCACCCACAGGTGGGCGACTGTAATGCAAGGTGCAACACAACAGCCACCAGCCGTGGTGGCCACCGCCCAGCAGGAACACTGTCCACAAGCACCTGGTCCCCCTGGTAGTCCAGTGGCTCCCACCCCACATGCCCAATCCTGGAGGCAGTAGTTGGACCCCCTCACTCCCTGTATGCCTGATCATGGGCTGTAGTGATATGTAGGGAGCAACCTGGTGGTCAGTGGTACCCTCCCATCCACCCACAGAGGCCTCAGCCACCAAGCACCCCTCTGTCATCGTGGGTGGCAGCACCCCACATGCATATTGCCCGGCTGCCCGCCAAATGACAGCTTACAGTATGAGCTGTATGCCTATTGGGCCACACGTTCATTCACATATCTGGTCGTGTGTAGTATAGTATGGTCTGCAAGCCCATTGGTCCACACTGTGGACTAATAGGTGTACAGCTCATACTGTACGCTGTCATTCGGTGGGTGTTTGGGTGGTACGGAGGCAGGGTGCTGCCAATCCGCTGATGACAGGGGGACTGGGTGGCTGGGAGCCCTGTGGGTGGGGAGGGGGTACCACTGGACCACCAGGTTCTCTCATGTATCGCTACAGCCCACGCATCGGGCATACAGGGAGTGAGGGAGATCCACTAGACCATCAGGAATGTGTGATTAGTCTTGTTACTGCCCACAATCAGGCATGGGGACCTGTTGTTTTAACTACTGCCCATGATCGGACATGGGGACCTGTTGTTTTAACTACTGCCCACAATCAAACTTGGGGACCTGTTGGTTTAACTACTGCCTGTGTTCAGGCATGGGGATTTGATGTCTTAACTACTGCCCGTGATCGGGTATATGGGAGGGGTGGCTGCAATAGCCCAACAGGGAGCCAACCCCTTGACATCAGTGGCTTGGCAGGGGCACCAGGCTCAATTTGCTGGGATGCCCAGTGCATCACAAGCAAATGAGGCCATAATGACATGCAAATGGTCCAATTTGCACCTTGCATGGATTATGGCCTCATTTGCATGCCCCTGGCTGAATATCGTGGGTGATGCACCTAGTGCAACAGCACTTGTGCTGGTGCATCCCTGTGCTCCCTCTCTGTGGCTTGTGCTGGCACAGTCTGTGCACCAACCATGTTATATTCAATGGTGCTGAGCCATGGCACATCACCACTGAATATCGCCTGGTTCTGGCCCCAGCACAGCCCAGTTACGCTTGTGCCCAGGCTTGCGCCACAGCCTGAAGCAGTCTGAATATCTGGCCCTGGTGTAACTTTACATTTTTTCCTATCCAACCACTGATATATGGAAGTAATACTGCATCTTTGTAACATGTCTGAATCCATGCTATAAAAATGTCCAGAAATCCATATGCATACAGGCATTCCCATAAATATTTGTGTGCTACTTTATCAAAGGCTTTGTGTTGGTCTAGTCCTATAATAAAATCCATTAATTCTTCTCATGCTCCTTTGGAAAATATTTCTCTTATTAAAATCAGTATATCTGAATTTTTACTCCCTATTATGGAATATGTTTGAGGCTTATGTATCAGTTCTCCCAATATATGCTCTAACCTATTGCTCAATATTTTTGTTAAGATTTTAGGTCAGTGTTGAGTAAGGATATTGGTCTCAGTTTGATAAAACCATTTTGTCCCTTTTTGTGTAGGAATATTAGTAAACCTTCATTCATATCCTGTATTAATCTCTGTTATGTTAGCACTGTATTATATACCTGTGTCAATTCTGTTTTCATTTCTAAATTAATGTATTGATAACATTCCAAAGTTAAACCATCGATTCCTGATGTTGTACTGGTTTTTAATTGCTTAACAGTATTCCGTAATTCAGTTTCTGTTATAGGCTGTGTCAAAAATTTGTAGAGTCTATATTAAATTTTTGCAATTTACAGTTTATTAACAATTTTGTAATTCACCTGGAATTTGGAAAGATTGGTTGAAGTTTTGTTGTATATATTGTGTTGCCTGTTTCAAAATGTCTTCTTTCCCTGTGACTATATGCCCTTCTGTTGTTTTAAGTCCTTTGATTTCTTTCTTCCTTTTTATTTATACAATCATCAAATGGATTTGTTTGCCTTTGTGTACTAAATTCATGTTCTGCTTCTAAGTTTTAATCTGTTATATTGATATTGTACCATTTCTTTTTATATTTGAAATTTGTTCTGTGTAATTTCCTTGTGTGTATTTTGTAGAGAAATCAGTTTTTGTAGCTGTTTCCTAAGTGTATCATATATTTGATTTCTACAAGTGCCCATAATTTTACCAGCTAGTTGTAAGAAGTCTCTAAAATCTTTCTTGGTGTCAGTCCACCAAACTATTGAGGAATCATACATAACAAGAACTGATTTTCTTGCAGCTATTATATTTTCAAGCCCTTGTTTAATTTCAACATTTTCCAATAGTTTTGCATTTAGTTTCCAGTATCCTTTGCCTGGGGTTGTGTCCTTAACATTGGATATTGTGACTTTAAGTAATTTGTGATCAGATGTTAATACTGGAATTACTGTTACAGTCATTATTGGTAAATGTGCTGATAGAAAAACATAATCCATTCTCGTGGATAATTTGCCTTTATAAAATGTGTGAGGGGAATTTTGTTATTTTTGTTAAAACTATCTATTAAATATGCTTGTCGTATGAATGTGTTTAGAAATGCGGCATCACAGAAGATGTTTTTAGTTTTATGCCCTGTGTCTGTAGAAAGTCTGCTACAGTTAAAATCTCCACACATGATGATTTTTCCTGTATACAGATAGGGTTGTATATCTTTAAAAGATGTATTCTTCCTGATTTAGTCTGAGAGGCATAAACATTTATAAGTCTAAACTCTTGTAAATCTATTTGTATATCTATTAATAATGCTCTACCTGATTTTATTTCTACTACATGTATGAGTTTTGCCTCGGAATATTAATACAGGTTCCTACCACTGCACACTTCTTCTCCTTTAGACCATATTGTCCCCCAATACTATCTGCAAGTTATATTATTTCTTTCTGTTACAGTATTTAATCTGCTATCCTGTAAAACACAATATCAAAATCTTGTTCATAAAAAAAATCTAAGGTTGTTACCCATTTTTTCTGATTTCATACTATTTACATGATGCCATGTTAAGATTCAATAAAGTGTTCCCATTTATATGACAATGTCCTTAGGTTGCTTTCTTTACTCTAGCTCGGTACCCCATCTTTTCTTTTGGCTTTGCTTTTCTCTGGGGGTGGGTAAGTTCTTTAGGTTCTGATGTGCCTTCTTTGTGTGAGGAAAGAATAGATGCTGTATCAGATTCCTCTGCAGGATCTGTGTCTCCCAGTTTAGAATAGAATATCTATTGTTTAAAGGATTGCTTCACTTTGTGCCTTCTGGTCCTGTTTTTTTTTTTGTTTGTTTTCCTCTTGTAACTGGTCAAATTCCTCTTCCTCTGGTATGGGTGGGGGTAGCATATCTGGTTCTATTATTCTTGTTTCTTCTGGTTGGTCATTTGGTATCTCTGGTTCTGGTCTTGTTTGGTTTTACTACTGTTATTCTTTTCCTGGCAGCTTTGTTAATGTAGAAATCTTGCTCTGCAGCCACAATTGTTTGTATTGTGTGCCCCATGGCAGGTTGTAAAGAAATGCCTTCTTCCTCACACAAATTACATTTGGGGTAGCTGTGCACCTGGCTCCTGAGTGACCTACTACCCCACATACAGTACATTTTATTTTATCACAATTGGTACTTATATGTCAAATAGAACCACATTTGTAACATGATTTTACTTGTCTTGGGTAAAACAGAATGCCTTTGTTCCTTTTGAGATGAAAGCAACTCAGCAAATGTTGGATGCCTGTTTCTGTCTGTTTACGCTTTACCCAAATTTCCACCCACTGTCCAAAAGCCTTCTTGATCTATAATGGGCTCAGGGGTTCCTTGTAGAGAACATTTTTTTCCAACCAGTAAATTATGTCAGTCACATTGACCCCTCACTTCTAAACAAAATAGTGATCACTTTAGAGTTAGTTTGGTCAAAGGGATTATTTGATAGGGTGTCCATATAAGTTTTGTTTTGCATGTTATAAATTCTCCAGAATTTATCTAAAAGCTATTCTGTTCTGAAGCTGATGTCAAAGGTGCTTCCCCGGAGTGTGTATAAGGGCATACATGTCTGAAGGTAAAATCCCATTTTGTGTTTAATTATATTCTTTCCTAAAAAATCTGTCTGGGGATTGTCCAATCCACCTAGATATCTTCTATGCATTGCATGTCTTCTCTTTGTGTTTTCTACTGGTTTTGCAGCAAGCTCGTAAATGTGGTTTGGGAAGAAAAGGATGCAGTATTGTCACCATTATTTGTATTACTAGTACCATCTAAAGGATAAACCTTGTAGGAGCTTCATAAAAATGTCCTCAGGATTGTCAGTTAAAGAAACAGTACTTGTATTGTTCGATGTTCGCTCTGGGGTTTGTGGCCTTTCCTTATCAGCTGGTGGCTGTCTTTGATCTTCTGACAGCTGCTCTTGACAGTTGGGTCTCAGTTCTTGGTTGTTGTTGTTGTCCCATTCAAAGGATTTTAGGGTCTGGTATCCAGTTTCCTTCATGAGTGCGGACCCATTCAGCATTTTGTAACACAGTATCAGGGTTCCAGGCTGTTGTTTGGGATGTGGCCTCTGCCATCAGGTCAGTCGGCATTTGTTTGAATCCAGGTATGAACTTGTGGAGCCAAATTGGAAAACTGCATGCATAGGCATTTTTTCGGCGCTGTAGGAGAGGTTATTTGTCAGATGTTTTCTTTTCTCTTCCTCAAGTTTTGATTTTTCCTTCTGGTATTGTGATTCTACTTCAGAAATGTTTTCCAGTAAAGTTTTCTTTTACTGTTCCAAGTTATTTTCTAATGCGATTTTGCTTGCATAAATTCTTCATCAGACATTTCTATATCACTTTTATTAGTAGTTGGTTCTGTAGCTTTGGTTGTGCTCTGTAGGATTGTATTTACCTCTCCATCTTTATGTTTGTTTAATCCCTTTGTTTCCAGTGCCTGTCTCCTCCATGTTGTCCATCTCCTCCATCATTGAGCTTCGTGCTCACAGGAAGTGGTGCTGCCCCTAGGGCAGAGTAGGGGAATCTCTCCAGTGTCATGGCCAGTACTTCTCCTTTTAATAAAGAGGCCCATGTAGTCCGCCCTTGGGATGCTCCTGAAACAAGCTGTCACTGTGCTCTGTGTGCCTTTTCAGTTCAAAACTGCACATAAATAAAAGTGCAGTAGGTTTATAGAAAAAGTTTATTGAGTTAATAATTGGGTATGGCTGATTTTGTCATTTTTGTATTTTGGTCACTGTGTGGTTCCATCAGCAATCAGATAGGCAAAAGATAAGGGGTCTAGGTAGGGCTTTCAATTCCTTCAATACATTTTGCAGGTGTTAAGCAGACATAAGCAGGGAGGAATGCACTAATCTCAAAACAAACGTGCTGCAAACTGCTTAACCACTGGAAAAAATTCCAATTTAATGGCGTATACAGTGAGCAAAAACAAAGCACACCAAGGGAGCCTAGGGACTTTGACTGTATATTACTTCATCAGTGTGCTTTCTTTTTGCTCACTGTGTATGCCATTAAATTGGAATTTTCCTATATTAAACCAGAGTGTGCTGTTTTCAAGGTTTTTAACTTGCAGGTGATACCTGTGATAAATTACTGATTCAATCAAATGGAGGTGAGCTGAAGTTCTGTGTTGCATTCCCCACACACAGTTTAACTTACAGTATATAGCTGTTTGTGATAATTTCCCATTTTATTTATGTTTTAAAGTAGAATGATCAACATTTAAATGATGCCTTGAATCCAGCATCAAAACACAGCTTAATTCAATGGAGCTGAAATTGTAATTGCTGTGCTCAGGTCCGTGTGTGTCCAAGAATGACAAACAGTTAAACATTTGACAGCTGTCAAACTGAGGACCTGAATTAAGAGGATTAAGACTGTTAAAACATAAACCTCAAGTAAAACCTTTATCATTTTTAACACCAGTTAGAACCTTAAAGGAATAGGATGTGGTATAATAGGCTATCACTTTCAAAGAATAATGGAGGCCTGAAAGCACAAAGAGGTTCATTTCACCAAATTGGTTACACTGACCTTAGTGACAAATATGTACTAAAGTGAATAGAAACTGAAGAAGACATACTTCAGACTCAGAAAATAAATATAACATCTCTTTTATTTGCTAAACCCCTTAGATCAACCATCAATAAGGTAATATCAGGCACTCTACAACAAATAAGACAGTAGACCATTATTAAAACTAGAAATATGGAAACATAGACTTTGACGGCAGATAAGGACCGCTAGGCCCATCTAGTCTGCCCATTTCCTACCTACAGGATAGGCGCAGATCCTAGTTAACCAACAGCCTATTTCTTCCTACCCCTACAAGAATTGCCTTATGTCTGTCCCATGCATTCTTGAAATCTCCCACAGTTTTAGACCCACAACCTCCTCAGGAAGGCTGTTCCATGCATCCACTACCCTCTCTGTGAAATAATACTTCTCACTTGCCCTGAACCGCCCTCCTTCTATCTTTAAATTGTGTCCCCTTGTTCTTGTAAGTTCTTTTTCTGAAAGATGCTACCCTCTTGGACTTTGTTGATTCCACTGAGGTACTTAAAAGTTTCAATCCGTCCCCCTCTCCTTCTTTCCTCAAGGGTATACATATTAAACTCCTTTAGTCTCTCCTCATACGGCTTCTCTTGCAGACCCTGCACCATTTTAGTTGCCCTCCCTGGACTACCTCTATCCTGTCTATGTCCTTGTGGAGATGAGGTCTCCAGAACTGGACACAGTACTCAGATGGGGTCTCACCAACTGTCTGTACAGAGGGATAACAATTTCCTGTTTTCTGCTGCTGATGCCTCTCCTATACATCCCAGTATACCCCCAGCCCTCCCTACTGCCTTCTCACATTGATTGCTAACCTTAAGGTCATCTGATATGATTACCCCCAGGTCCCTTTCCTTTTTGTTGTTGTTACTACCTCCCCACCCATTGTGTATTCTTCCCCTGGGTTCTTGTTTCCCAGGTGCATTATTTTGCACTTCTTTGCATTGAACTAGCTGCCATACTTCTGACCATTCCTCCAACCTTGCCAAGTCCCTTTTCATCCTTTCCACGCCTCCTTGTGTATCAACTCTGTTGCAGATCTTTGTGTCATCTGCAAAAGACATACTTTTCCTTCCAGTCCCTCTGCAATGTCACTGATGAAGACATTAAAAAGGACTGGACCCAATACTGAACCCCTGCGGTACCCCACTAGTAACCCTCTTTCCTCAGAGGACTCCATTTACAATTACCTTCGTGTCCTGTCATGCAGCCAATGTTTTACCCAGGCTACCACCCTGGGACCCACTCCCAGGCTGGTTAATTTGACTATTAATCTTTGTGTGGGACTGTGTCAAATGCCTTGCTAAAGTCTAGGTAGGCCATGTCCACAGCCCTTCCCTGGTCTACTACTTTGGTCACCCAGTCAAAGAAATCTATTAGATTCATCTGACATGACCTTCCCGCTGTGAACCCATGCTGCCTTGGGTCCTGTGCTCCACTGGCCTCTAGGTACTCAACTATTCTTTCCTTCAAGTGACTCCATCACTTTCCTACCACAGAGGTCAGACTGACAGGTCTGTAGTTTCCTGCCTCTGTCTTGGTCCCACTTTGTGAAGGGGAATCACATCCGCCTTCCTCCAGTCCTTTGGTACACACCATCCTCCCATGATTTATTAAAAAGAGTAGCCAGTGGTTTCACTAGTTCCTCCTTTAATTCTTTTAGAATTCTGGGGTGAATTCCATCAGGACACATTGCTTGTCCACCTTCAGTTTTAGGGTTCTTGCAGAACCCTTTCTTCTGTGAAAGGACTGGGATCGACCCCTATCAAGAGTGCTTCTGTTAATTGGATTAGGCACTTCCCTCCTCTTTTGGAATACTGAGCAGAAATATTCGTTCAATATCCTGCTTTTCACTGTCCCCTCTGCCCACCCACCGTTCATTCTATTCAGCCTCACTATCCCTACTTTGTCTTTCTACACTCCTGATGTACCTATAAAAGGTTTTATCCCCTTCTTAACTGAGTTGGCGATCTTTTCCTCAGTTTGGGCCTTTGCTATTCTGACTTCCCTCCTGCTTTCTTCTGCCTTAACTGGTACAGCTCTCTGTCCTGCTCCTTCTGTGTTTCCTTATACTTCCGGAATGCTATCTTTTCTTCCTGACTTCACAGCCACCTCTTTTGAGAACCATAGTGGCTTTTTCTTTCGTTTGATTTGTTTATTTGCTTCACACAAAGGCTTGTTGCCTCTGTGATGGCAGTTTTGATGATTCCCATTGTTGCTCCACACCTCCTTCTAGCCTGTTTGCTAGTGCTTTTCTGAGGCACTCTCCCATCTTGCCAAAGTCAGCCCTCCTAAAGTCCAGTAGCCTCACTTTTGTATGGCTTGACTCTGTAGCTGAGTTTAATGTGAACCACACTGTTTGATGGTCACTTGTCCCCAGATGGCAACCCACTTCTAGATCAGAGATCCTCTCACTGCCCCCGTTAAGAGCGAGGTCCAAGATTGCTCCCTCACGAGGTGGGTTCTGAAACTAGCTGTCTAATGCCTGCCACCTGTAGGGCATCAAGAATGGCCCTGCTCTTGGATGTGGCTGCAGCAAATGTGCTCCAGTTAACATCTGGCATATTCAGGTCTCCTTCAACAGTATCTCCCTCTGCCATTCTAAGAATGCCTTCTATCATATCCTTGTCCATTCCCTCCCCTGACATGGGGTCTGTACACAACCCTGTGCGGATTGTGGTGCCTTTCAGTCTCCAAGGTGACCCACAGTGCCTCCTCTCCTCCCTGTTTACTCTTTGTTCAGTTGCTTTTATCCTTCCTTTACATAGAGAGCTACTCCTCCCCTCTTCTCCCTGCCTGTCTCTCCTGTAGGTTATGTACTCTGGTATGTTAACATCCCAGTCATGGTTCTCTGTACCATGTTTCTGTGACTGCTATGATATCCAGGCATCCCTCTTCCATCAAGGCCACCAGCTCAGTCTGAATTGATCTAAACTCATCAAGTCTGTCAGAATCCAAACTTTGCTAATGTAATCCTCCCAATGGGCTTACCTGTGTGGGTTTCAACCACTGATTCTCCCCACAGGTGGTCCCATAATGGCCTTAGTGGGGTTTGGGCCAGTCAGCTCTGTGTGTGCTGTATGGCTGCAGCCACTGTTTCTGGTGTCTCTGCCCCATGTTCCTATGGGGACCATTCTCAGATCTGCTCCTGTGTCTCTGGGAAGGGAAAGAATATTGTACTGGTCCTGGGAGCTGCTGCATAACAAGACAGGCTGAGGGTAAACAAAGATGGTGGCCCACGCCTACTGGGCATGCATGGCTACTGGAGAGTAAAATTTAAAGGAGCCATGGCTCTAAAAGAAGGATTTCAAGCAGCCACAATATAAAATATCACCAGCTCCAGGGCAGGCTGCAGAGCTGGGATCATCACTGAATGCCTCCAGGTGGGGGACAGTGTCTTCTGCCCTTCTAAAGGCTTAAGTAATAAATAATAAGGGGATGAGTATTTGGACTGCAGTATACACCATGATGGCAGCCACCATGGAACTACAGGAAATGGGGCTGCTGAGATATAATGCAAGGGCACTGAAATGCCTAGGCAAGCAGCAGCCAATCAGAAGGGACAATGTAGAGGGGACAAATAGAGCTGCTTTGCCGCATAAAGGGAGATTGGTTTGGGGACTTCAGTGTGAGTAGAGTGCAGGAGGGACTGGTAAGACTTCCCAGCCCTATACCTGCATTCAGAGCCCAACAACCTGTCTGGCCCAGAAATCACTGTAGAAAGAGGAGAGCTTGGAGCTTTGCAGCCAGAAACAAGATAAAGAGGTTTTGGAGTTTACTGCAGATGACAAGGAGCCATTCTTCAGCGAGAGAGAGAGAGAGAGAGAGAGAGAGAGAGAGAGAGAGAGAGAGAGAGCTACTGTGTGAGCTGAGAGACTGTAAGACAGGCAGCAGAAAAAAATATGAGTTTTGCCACAGAACTTGATTCTTAGCTGCATGTGTATCCTCAGTAGGGTAACTACTGTTTGAGACTGCACTTTGTTGATTCTACTCAGGTGCTTAAACGTTTCTATCATGTCCCACCACCCTCCTTTCCTCAAGGGTATACATATTATGCTACTTTAGTATCTCCTCATATGGCTTCTCTTGCAGACCCTGCACCATTTTAGTTGCCTCCTCTGAACTGCCTCCATCCTGTCTATGTCCTTGTGGAGATGGGGTCTCCAGAACTGGATGCAGTACTCAGATGGGGTCTCACCAACTGTCTGTACAAGGGCATAACAACTTCTTGTTTTCTGCTGGTGATGCCTCTCTCATACATCCCAGTATCCCCAGCCCTCCCTACCGCCTTCTCACATTGCTTGCCAACCTTAAGGTCATCTGATATGATTACCCCAGGTCCCTTTCCATTTTGTTGTTGTTACTACCTCCCTCATTGTGTAATCTTCCATGAGTTTTGTTTCCCAGGCACTACTTTGCACTTCTTTGCATTGAATCCAAGCTGCCATACTTCGACTATTCCTCCAACCTTGCCAAGTCCCTTCTCATCCTTTCCATGCCTCCTTGTGTATCAACCCTGTTGCAGATCTTTATGTCATCTGCAAAGAGGCATACTTTTCCTTCCAGTCCCTCTGCAATGTCACTTATAAAGACATTATAAAGGACTGGACCCAGTACTGAACCCTGCGACCCCACTAGTAACCAATCTTTCTTCACAGTGGAATCCATTTACAATTACCTTCTGTGTCCTGTTATCCAGCCAATGTTTTACCCAGGCTACCACCCTGGGACCCACTCCCAGGCTGGTTAATTTGACTATTAATCTTTGTGTGGGACTGTGTCAAATGCCTTGCTAAAGTCTAGGTAGGCCATGTCCACAGCCCTCCTGGTCTACTGCTTTGGTCACCCAGTCAAAGAAATCAATTAGATTCGTCTGACATGACCTTCCTGCTGCAAAGCCATGCTGCCTTGGGTCCTGTGCCCCACTGACCTCTAGGTACTCAACAATTCTCTCCTTCAGAAGTGATTCCATCACTTTCCCTACCACAGAGGTCAAACTGACAGGTCTGTAGTTTCCTGCCTCTGTCTTGGTCCCACTTTTGTGAAGGGGAATCACATCAGCCTTCTTCCAGTCCTCAGGTACCACACCATCCTCCCATGTTTTGTTAAAAAGGGTAGTCAGTGGTGTCACTAGTTCTCTGCTTAATTCTTTTTAGAATTCTGGGGTGAATTCCATCTGGCCCCATTGCTTTGTCCACCTTCAGTTTAGGGGTTCTTTCAGAACCCTTTCTTCTGTGAAAGGACTGGGATCGACCCCTCTCCAGAGTGCTTCTGTTAATTGGATTAGGCACCTCCCACTTCCTCTTTTGTGAATACTGAACAGAGTGTTCATTCAGTATCCCTGCTTTTCACTGTCACTCTCTGCCCACCCACCATACATTCTATTCAGCCTCACTATCCCTCCTTTGTCTTTCTACACTCCTTGATATACCTATAAAGGTTTTATCGCCCTTATTAATCGAGTTAGCTATCTTTCCTCAGTTTGGGCCTTTGATATTCTGACTGCCTTCCTGCTTCCTTCTGCCTTAACTGGTACAGTTCTCTGTCCTGCTCCATGTTTCTTATACTTCCTAAATGCTATCTTTTCTCCCTAACCTCTTTTGAGAACCATAGTGGCTTTTTCTTTGTTTTGATTTGTTATTTGCTTCACACAAAGGCTTGTTGCCTCTGTGATGGCAGTTTTGATATTTCCACATTGTTGCTCCACCCTCCTTCTAGCCTGTTTGCTAGTGCTTTTCTAAGCACTCTCACATCTTGCCAAAGTCAGCCCTCCTGATGTCCAGAACCCTCACTTTTTATGGCTTGACTCTGTAGCTGAGTTTATCATGAACCGTACTGTTTGGTGGTCACTTGTTCCCAAATGGCTACCCACTTCTAGATCTGAGATCCTCTCACTGTTCCCATTTGAGAGTATGAGGTCTAAGATTGCTCCCTCATGAGTAGGTTCCAAAACTAGCTGTCTGAGGCATGCCAACTGAAAGGCATCAAGAATGACCTTGCTTTTGGATGTGGCTGCAGCAAAGGTGCTCCAGTTAACATCTGGCATATTAGGTCCCCATCAACAGTATCTCCCCTTTCTCTGCCATCCTAAGTATGCCTTCTATCATATTCTTGTCCATTCCTCCCCTGACTTGGGAGTCTGTATACAACCCTGTGTGGATTGTGGTGCCATTTCCAGTCTCTAAAGTGATCCACAGTGTCTCCTCCTCCTCCCTGTTTACTCTTTTTTTTCAGTTACTTTTATCCCTTCCCTTACATAGAGAGCTACTCCCCTTCTCCCCTCTCACTCTCCTATAGGTTGTGTACCCTGGTATGTTAACATCCCAGTCATGGTTCTCTGTGTACCATGTTTCTGTGACTGCTACGATATCCAGGCATCCCTCTTCCATCAAGGCCACCAGTCCAGGGAGCTTGTTACCCAGACTACGGGTGTTGGTATTCATTACTCTCCATTTCTTAATGGTCTTACCCTTTTGCCCCATCCCTGTCCTTATTGCATTTGTCACTTTTTCCATTTACCTCTGTGCTTCTCCCTATTGACATCTCTATGTTGGTGTATACCTCACTTAGTACCCTGATTTTGGGGCAGCTTGGATTTCTGCTCCTTTCCAGTGCCTCCCCTTGGCTAGTTTAAATGCTTGCAATTGAAGTATTTAAACCTATCATCTAGGATCCTGGTTCCCTCCTGGACAGATGCAGACCATCACTCCAGTATAGACCTGCATCCTCCAGGTGGACCCCAGTCCCCAATGAATCCAAATCCCTTAGCTCTGCACCAGTTTCTCAACCACTGATTGAATCCCATGGTGTGGAGCACCTAGCCTCACCCATGCCATAGACAGGCAGCACCTCTGAGAAGGTTACCGTGTGTGCAATTTGTCTAAGGCCCTCCCCATCTCCACAAATGCTTCTTGCACTGCTCTGATCCCTTTCTTAGCCAGGTAATTTGTCCCTAGGTGGACAATGACATCCAGCTCCCTCCTCTGTGCAGCTGCTCCTGCGATCCTGAGGATTCGCTCCCTGTCCCTCCAAGCCATGGCACCAGGCAGGCACCTTAACTGCCTCCCTTCCTCCCCCAGTTCTACCTTCCTAACAATGGAGTCCACCACCAGGAGTTGTTTCCTTCCCCTGTGGGGTCCCATGCCACCCTCCTGTGGGTCTCCTTGTGGAGGTTCCAGCATCTTCATTGGTCTCCACTGTGGGTGCCTCCATAGAGGAACCACACTTTTCCAGAATGGTATAGAAATTGTGGAGATGTACAACTGGAGGATGTGCCTCTGTTCCACCACCCTCACCCTCCATGAGCCCACTGTGGTCCAACCACTCTCTTTCTTGGTAACCTCTGAGGCAATGGCAGTGGTCCTGGTGGTCCCTGGGTGAGAGGAGGTCCCACAAATCCTGGCCAACCTAGCTTGGAGATAAGCAACCTCCTCCCTCAGCCCAGAGAGTGCCTGCAGATGGGACAACACTGCATCCTCCAGAATGACTCCCGGAAGACTGCTGCTCCACAGCCACTGCACTGCACCACTCCCATCATCTCTTTTTTCTGGCCCCTAACTGTTGTTTGGAATACTTATTCTTTCCTCTGTTTGTTTATTTCTTTTTTCTCTCTCCTACTTACTTACTTACTGCCTCTGTGCCTTTTAGCTCCTGATCTTCCTGTTCTGAGACAAGAAGTTCCTATATTTCTCAGTAGTCTCCTTACTTGCTCAGAGTCAGACCTCCAGCAGCTAGGAGGAGACGGAGAGCTACTCTTCCTTCTAGGATGGTGAGTCTTTGGTGGCTCTGTGGTCACTCACTTCCTGCTCCCAAACAGGAAGTTCCTGTTGTCAGTTAAATCCTGTGCCTAAAAACGTAGAACTAGTTTAGGGTGGGGGTAGAGGGGAGGGAAGGAGGCAATATAGTCCCAGTAGAGAAGAATGTGATCAAATTTATAAGTGTACTTTTATTTACTTCATTTCTGCTGCCTGTTTAGTTTTAGTGTAGTTTCTTAGTAAATTTTGGGTTATTTTAGTGTTATTTCGTGCACTCAATGATTCCTCGCAACTGCCGGGAACCGATTATTTTGCTCTATTTAGTGGTAAATCACCAAGTTTAACTTGGTGTTTGTTTTATATATTTGATTTTATTATTTGAGTTCTCTGGCTTGTTTGTTTTTTTTTTTGTTGCCAGTTGTGGAACCGACAGCAAACACTTCTCCAACCTTCTTTGTGTTTCCTATCGAAAGCTAAATCAGTTTAGAAACTGATCTATTTCTCATTACTTTGTGCTAAATTGCTGTGGTACTGTCTGAAAAGCCCAAAAAGAAAACCCGCCTACCAGATTTAAAACTTTCTAAAGTGTCAAGAAGAAGTTTTTGCAAAGCAGACAAGCGTACTTATACTTGTTCTGTCTTGAGCTAAACACTTGAGTCAGATTGTGAAATCTGTAAAACATTTCCTGAAAACTATACAGAAACACAGGAAGTGTTTCAAGGAAAGAATGTCTAAAACCACGGTTCCGGATCTGATGGATCCAACTGATAAAAATAAAGAAGAGTCGGAAGATGTCGGTACAATTGCCCCTGAAAAGGCGAGACTTCTAGGCTGCAGAGACTGGGTGAACTGGTAAAGGATTCAGTTCCTTTGAAGAAATTGGACAAGAAAAGAATATTGGTCCATTGACTAAAAAGCAGTGGGGCATCCAGTATCTATGGCTGGAATGCCAACTGCTAACCAGGTTGTACAGGATCATAGGGCCAAATATTATTAACTATTAGGATAATATAGTCAAATGGCCTAAGTGCAGGCTTCTATGAAATCTGAGCTTCTTATAGTGTAACAATTACGAGGGCATCAGGTTTGAATGATGGCCTGAGCCAGTAAGTGTTCCATTAATTTGCATAAAGTTCCATTCATCTCCGGGCAGTGCAATCTAGGAGGCTGACTGTTAGAGATAATATATTGAAGAATACCTTGGAAGAAACAAGATTACTATGGTGAGTAATTTATTTGTTCTTGTCGTGTTGGGTACCCTGGATCCAGCCAACAAGGCTAACTGGAGTCAAAATCAGCTACCTTGTCCATGCCTACAATTGTACAAAAAAATGACACCACACAAAGATTCCTTTCTTTCTTATGTTCAGGTATGAAGCCAGGTTGTCTGTAGACCTATGCTTAGCGTGTCACCTGACGACACCTCAGAGGAGTCATATCTCGTTACATCCACAAGCCTTGGAACAGTTACGAAAGCTCACCAGCTGGCAGCAGAGGCAGCTGCTCAGTCCAACAAGGCAACAAGAACAGATAGGACAAACCAGTGAAGCATCAAGTCCTGCAAATGGGGATCATGTGTTGCTCCATAATCTGTCATACAAGGAAACATAAGATCCAAGACCAGTGGGCCCCTGATGTTTGTTTACTTGTGGAACAGTTGCCAGATTTACCAGTGTATAAAATCCACCAAGAATAGGGAGAGGGTAAGAAAAGACTGCACACAGACATCATCTTCTCCCCATCACTGAAATTGTCCCTAACCCAGCTCCTAACACTGGGACTCCTGTTGAGAAAAGGCCAAGAACAAAGAGGCAGACTGTACAATAGGAAAAGAAAGCCTTGTCTTGTCCTGGGGACAAAAGGACTACTTTGAACCTGAATACTGGTCTAACTGAGCCTTTCTAGTGGCCTGCAAGAAGAGATACTATTTGTCCATGCCCGACAAGACCACATTGAACCTGAATATTGGTCCAACTGAGCCTCCTGGGTGGCCTGCATCAGATTCTGATACAAGTGATGCAGAGTCTTCTGAGTTGGGCAAGGATATGGCATATTGGGAGTGTGTGCCAGAGACAAGTCATGACTTGGACCAGTGCCAGCCCAGTGGCACTGAGGGTTGAGCGCTGGATGCCACACCTCACGACATGCTGGTGACCGTGGCTCAGGAACGGACTTGGGTCATCGGGGTTGGCAGGAGGAGGATGATCATCCAGAAGACTGCTCTCCCTCCTGGGATGGGTGACGGGCATGTCTTGCTTCCCAGCAGCCCCTGATGGAGATCAGGGACCCTGCAGGGAGTGATGCCACAATAGAGTTGGGGACGATCAGTAGCGGATGTCTGCACTTAGGTCTGCCAATGTCATTGCATGATGTGTTCCAAAGGGAAGCAATGAAGCAGGAAAACCCTGAGGACCAGGAAGGTGTCAGAGACCCCAGGAACTGGCACCCACATCCTGCTGCTGGACCAACCCTCCACAGGCCCTGACCCAGGGCTGCTCCTCTAATTACAGACAGGCCACCAGGTAGGTGGGGTGGGTCCTCCACTGGGGGTGATCCAGGGGCTGAGCAGGTCCATGGGTTGGTGGGGGCCTCTGGGGAGGGTGGTTTCAGGCCAGGAGTAGAGACAACAGTTAAGAGGGTTCTCCTGAGAGATGCCCTGGTCCACTAGAGCCAGAAAAAAAAAAAAGACTTGGACCACTGGCAGATGGCCTGTAGGAATTCATAGTCCTCTACCAGAATGGCCTCATTGAATGTAGACTGCTTTTGAACTCTAATACAGTACCTTTTATCACGGTGAGAAGGCCCAGTATCCCAGCACCTGAAAAGGAAATGGACATTGAAATGGACAATGCAGTTGATCCTGGCCCCTGTGAGCAAGCCCCTGATGATGGTGTTTTGCCAGATGTTGCCCCAGTGCTGCCCATAGAACAAGGATAGGTAGAGGGTGCCTCCTGCTCCTAGGAAAATTGCAACACCTGACAAAGCCCTGCCTAGAAGATCTGAAAGGTAGCACAAGCCTCATTATCAAGCTCACCTACAATACTCTTGGTGCCTCTTCTGATAACTCCTCCATGTTCTCTACATACAGGTGGTTCCCATTATTTACTCCAATGTGTTGCCCAATGGACAGGGTGGGTAGGTGTATGCACATACCTGTCAGTGCTTGTATATAGATAGTATTTGATGTCTAGGTAGATGCTGATTTGGGGACCATGTTATTGTGACTGTATTTTACTGTTTACCTTTACACTAGATAGGAGGGCCTGATTCCAAGACAGCTACACAGGCACAAATGCAGTATAGTCCCAATAGGCAAATCGCAAATTACGTAGCGACTTGTGATACACATGATTCCAAAAGAACACATACCCAGCAATCCACAACCACTACGACAAATGCAAGTTATGACACAGTTACACCAAAGAAGGCCTACACTACTCACGTAATGCAGCTTGAGACATGCATAACACACCAGCACCATGAAACTGCTATTCCAGAACAGGTGGCATAAGTAAAGATGCCAGAAGAAGGCAACATAAGTTAGAACAAGGAATAGCTGTCTGAAGCAGAGCACAGGCCATAGAACCCCACCTCCACGTAGCCAGACTGCAGCATGCCTCCCAGCCAGTTGGCCCTGTAATGTGGAACAAATGGGCAAAATAATGGAACACGAATCAAAACATGGCCTAGGAAGCCCAGGACACTGTGAAAATGTTTTCTGCATGGTCAGAAGGTCTAGTAGTAATGGAATAATACATGAGCAGCTGCAAGTACCATAGCACGCTGCCCCAAACGGAACACTGAATGTGGCACAAGGCTCACAATGTGGAACAGAGCACTGTTGGAAAGTAAAATGAGGAACTGTGCCCGTAATGTGGGACAGTTGAGAGGTATGGACTACAGACTGCACTGTAGTGGGACACATCACTGTCAGCAGTAGGAGCAGAACATGGATAGCAGAGACCAGTGAGCGCAGGTACCAGCACCATGCCCCCCAGCACCACCCTGACAATGGCATGGCACCCATGCCATCCACCACCGTGCTGCAAGGAGGTGAAACTGGCCTCCAGGTGCAATGCAACATGAGTGGCAGCATGAGCTGGAACAGTGCCCATGTGTGTCATACAGCAGCCATGCAACATGACCCGTGAATGAGGGACAGCACCACAGGCACACACAGGGGACCACAGCATGCATGGACAACAGGCATGGAGTCACAGGAGGTGAAGGACACACACAGGGCAGAGATCCAATGCCATGATGATGGAGCCACCAGGCATACTGCCCCTGCCATGGCCACTAATATATGTAAACAGTGCAACCACAACAGGGACACAGCACTTGGTGGCACAGACCTGCATACATATGGTGGTATGATGCACCATTGCATCATGCCACTGGTGCCACCCACAGGGACCACCGGTCCCTGGGTGGAGAGGAGCTATACTGGCCCAAAGGCTGCCACACAGCGGGACATGCACAGTGTGGTGGCATGTGGTCCAGACCAGGCATGGTGCACTGCAGCACAGGGCACCATGCAGCTGAGACTACCAGTGTGCACCCATGGCTGTGAGCTGCACAGCCGGCACACAGATACCATATGCATGGTGGGGATGCACAGGGATGGCACAGGACCACCTCATGCATGCCTCCACATGCATGGTGACAGACACACACACACACACACACACACACCCATGCATACCATAGACAGATGTCAGAGCCAGGTGTGCAAACACAACATTTAATGAACAGCAATACAGGCTATCATACATGGTAAACAGTAACAACAACATCAACAACAACAATAACAGCAAGAATGCACACAACCCCCAACACCCACACAATAAACCTGTTTTGTGCAGCCCACCCACACCAGCCCAGGTAGACATGCCCCCAGCCCATATGTACATGGCCCCCATATGTACAAGGCCCCACAACCCCATATGTACAGTGTCTGCCCCAAAAACATTAAACTCCAGCAGATGGCCCCACCCCATATGGACCCCACCCAATCATGCCCCCCACTGCTCCCCACATGGGATGTAGCCCCCATACACCACACACTGCCCACCGGCCTCCCAACCCACATACCCACAACAGGTTGTCCCCACAACCCCACAGGCCAATAGCTGCCAATGGGCCCAAGGCTGTAAGGTCCACTGTCCATGGCCCATGTCCATAGTGTGTGGTGCTAGTGCCTCTGAAGCACCGTGAGGAGGGCACCCAGGGAGCCTGCAGGCAAGCCACATTGACCATAATGGCAGACACCAGCATGATGAGCTGCTGGTCACCCGCTGGCAGCTGTCCTGGGTACAGCACACCCTGCGCCAAGGCTGACCTCCAGGTAAACCAATCTTTGGCACCCTGGTCACCTGGTTGTGGCTGGTCCATGTCACCGCCATCGGCCTGTTGATCATCACCATCCATGGCCTGCATGGCCACGTCCTCCATCCGCCATCAGATGGGGTGCCGTTGGCTCCTGCACCTCTGCTGTCCGCTCCTCCACCACTGCCCCACAGCGGGCACCTCCAGTGCCACTGGTCCTTTAGTGGCCTGCACCATGTCCTCCTCCACCTCTGGCAGCTCCTCCAACCCCTGCTGCCCACTGTCTGCAGTGTCCGCACCTCCACCTCCTCCTCTGCCTCTCCTCCTCCGGAGATGGCAGGATGGGACCCTGAGCAGCCAGCGCTGGGTGCGGCACTGGTAGGCCTCCATGTCCTCTGCCCTGACCTCCACCATCGCCTGCAGCAGGGCCCTGTGGCTGGGCATCAGTCTGCACACATGACACCTGTAAGGAAGCAAAGGCAGTGGTCAGTGCCATTCCAGGACACACTGCACACACACAAATGCAACACAGCTGCCACCCCACCCACACGGGGCACCATAGCATGGACACAACAAATGGCATACAATGCATGCACCTACCTGATCTCTGGTGCCTCGCCACCTGTGGCTGGCCATGTGCACACTGCTGTGCACTGTCTGGCTGTCCCTGTTGTTCCTGGTTGCCACATCCTGCACCTGTGGGAAAGGGAACACAGGTACATTGTGCACCAGTGCATGCCATGGAGTGTGTGGCAGCGTAGCACCAATGTGTGGCTAGACATTGGTATACCCAACTGCATCTGTGTCCTGGACCAAGCGCATCTCCACATCCCTCCAGTGTGCCATATCCACAAGTTGCTGCAGGAGCCCAGGGTCACTCCATGCCAGATCCTACCAGCGGTGGTGCAGCTGTCTCACGGTGTGGGGCATGCCACTGCTGGCACCCAGGCATGCCCCATTGCCCTCCATGCCCTTGCAAGTTCCTCCACTGTGTGCCACCTGCACCTGGGTGGAGGAGTGTCGTCCCCACTGCTGGACCAAGTTGATCAGCAGCGAGGTCTCAGAAGGTGAACTTGGGTCCCTCCCACTTGGACTCAGTGCTGTACTGTGTGGCATGCTGTCCACCCTGAGGCACCTGGCAGGGGTGTACGGTATGTGTGGTATAGATCTGCAAGGTAACATGTCACAAAACATGTGTCAGTGCATAGTAGTGTGGCAACCATACTGTCACTCCCACCTACATGCTGCCCAGCCTGTCTGGCAGTGGACAGCATGATGTACAGGGCTGGGGTACAGTGGCAATGGGTGAAGCAGTGCACCCTAAGGTTCATCCCAGGGGTGCAGTGTGGCTGTGCTGTGCTGCACATACATGCCCCTGCAGTCCCTGCCCCCTACCAATGGTGTACACGCTGCCACCACACACTGCACACTGGATGACAGGGCTGTGTGGTGTCATGCCATACAGTGTGCAATGAGTGACCCCACAGATGCCCACACCATACCCCCCACACCGCCACCCACCATACCCATCCATGCACTGCCCTGTTGCCATCCCTATGCACAGGAGTGCCTAAGACATGGCCATCCCCCACATGACAGCGGCCTGCAGAGTGTCCATGCGAGTGCCCTAGTCCGCTGCATGATACCTGGCTGGCTTGTGGTGGTACACGACATGGCACATGTTGCCTAACAGTTGCATATCACACCTACGGCACAGCTGTGCACAGTGTGAATTGCTACTGAAACCCTTACTCACCACCCTGCAGTTATGATGTTAAGCTGCATGTGTAGTGTTATATGGCGCTGAGCTGATACACCTATGCCCAGGATTGCAATCCCACAGCCCCTACTTGAAAACATTGTGAATCTGAGCAAGGCACCTACCTTCCTGTGCTCCCAGTTCACACCTATGGGCAGGCCTGCAGCCTAGTGTGTTTCTCCTAGATATACAATTGGCAACACGGCATTAACTAGCAGTATAAATATTGACCATTGCATATGTGGTGATATTGCACTGTCCTACTACCTGCCACGGTTCAGGGTGTGTCTCTCCTGGATAAACAGAAGGAGCACAATATTGGCAACTGTATGTAGTACTGTCTGTTGCATATGTGCAGGTGGTGCACTGTCCCAGTACTTACCAATATGCAGGGTGTGTCCCACCTGGGCATACAGTGTGTTAGGGGTCTCTGTGACTCCTGCTTGGCTTGACCTCTGTATCACTGCTGCCAGATCCTCCCTAGTCTCATCAGCATGTTTGTGTTTGCAGCCTCGGTGTTGCCTGCATGGCTTGCTTGGCACATGGTGCACATACAGGCTGCACATGCAGTGTAAGTGGTACCATGCATATGTGTCATGAGTCTATGCACACTGCACATACACAATCACGGACTGCATGTGCAGCATATTTGCACATGTGGCCTCACGAGTTGGATATGCATATGCAATATGGTGCATGCATCCCACCAAGGCACGGATGTGATATATGATATGTCCTGTCACAGCTTTGAATGAGTGAGTCCACACGGATGTATAGTGTATGGTTTTACTAGGTGCTGGTGACAAAGGATGTGACAAAGTGCAGTAAAACAGTACAGCTGTGATCATCCCACACATACCCACACCCAGTGACAGTGCAATGCACACACACACATATGTTGTGCTGTGCAACAGTGCCCACACACCCCACACAGTGCACACACACACACACACACACACACACACACACACACACACACACGCGCACACCCCACACACACACCGTGATGTTAGACTGGCGTGCTCTTCCAAACTACCACACCACCCACTGCCCACCTCCCATAGCAGCGGTGAACCATGGAAGCACGGTAGTCTGCCCCTGCTGCTACCACCCAGATCTCTTGCACTTTGCTGTGTACATGACCCATCCTACCCTGTGTTTGGGCTCTGCTGCCCCAGTGGTAGCACTGGGCTCACCCTGCCCTGGTGCATGACTGCTGGGCCACCACTGCCCAATGGTCTCTGCTGGCACTGCCGGCCTCTGGGGTCTTCCATGCCTTCCTGGTGTGGTTGTTGCATGTCCTGGTACAGTCCCCAGTCCCTTTCCTGTGGCCCATTGCCTTCCATGGCCTGCTGGTACACCACCACCTGTGTTGCCTCCTGTTGTCTGGCACTGGTCCTGCGCCCTGTGCCCAGCACCTTCTGCCCAATGGCCATGGCGGTGGGTGTTGCTTCGCCCTCCGCCTTGGTGCCTGGCCACCTGTGGTGCCACCATCGCTGTTGTTAGGGCAGTGTTGGATGTGGTTGCACTGGCACTGTGGGTGTTGTCGACAACAGGGCTGTGGTGCCTCTGGCACAAGTGGTGCTGGTGGTGGTGGTGATGGTAGGTCGTGCACTGGTGCATCTGGGGGTGTTGGTGGCGGTGGCAGGTGCTGCTGCTCCAGGGTGCCAGTGGTGGTGGCGGTGGGAGAGGGTGCTGCTGCTGGGTCTGCCGCCCCTGTGGTGGTGGTGTTGTCGCTGCTGCTGGTGGCAGTTGTGGAGGTGCGGGTGGCAGGTGCACTACCTGTGGTGACTGTGTGGTGGTGTCCCTCACAGCGGGCCCGCAGTTGCTGGTCTGTGTGTGCACCTGTAGCATGGCAGACAGTCCGTCTGCTTGTCTTGTCTGCTGGGCCACCGACCCTCCACAGCTATGGCCAGGCGGCTGATGACTTGACTGTGCCTGCGCACAGGCCTGGGAGGTGCCCATGGCATCTACCAGATGATCTAGGGCTGCCTCTTTGCTGCATGTCCCTGTCTCCAGCACTGCTATCAGGGTGCCCATGTGCTCTCCATCACCACGTGGTGCACATCCATGCTGAGTCTGATGCTGCCAGCATCTTCCCCTGTTTTGCATGTGCTGTCACAAGGGTCTGACAGAACCCTGCATAGTCTGTGGGTGCCTGCAGGAGGTCCTCCTGCGTGATGGTGTGGTCCCATCCAGGCCTCCTCCAGCCTGCGGTATGATGCGGGCTAGGTCCTGCGTTAAGTCATCCCCTAGGCTTCCACAGCTGAGGAAATCACTCAGGTTGAGCCCCTCCTCCTCCAGCTGTTGCTCCTCCAATGCCTCATGCTACCCCACCACTGGTGTCCGGGCTATGTTTGATATACACATCAGCACCACTGGGGTATGCGTCACGGTGGCCTGTTGGGTGGTCAGCTGCATGTGTTCATGCTCTGCACCTGTGTCACCACTGTCCATTGGCCCTGTATCCACTGCTGCTGCTGTGCCTGTGGGGAGACATCAGAGAATCAGTGCTACCTCCCATGTCATGCCCACCATGCCTGCCACCATTCCCATCCCTGCATTACTGCCCCATGCACTGGGGCAGCACTGGCCATTGGCTTACCTTCCCTGGTGTCTGCTGGTGCCACACCTGTGGAGGAATGACAGTGCATCAGTGCTGCAACACCATTTTGTGCCTACCGTGCTTGCCTCCATTCCCACCCCTGCATCACTGTCACACATACTGGGGCAGCACTGGCCATTGGCTTACCTGCCCTGGTGTCTGCTGGTGCCACACCTGTGGGGGGAACGACAGTGCATCAGTGCTGCAACACCATTTCAAGCCTACCATTCTTGCCTCCATTCCCACCCCTGCATCACTGTCCTGTGCAATGGAGGTAGTGCTAGTCATCAGCTTACCTGCCCTGTGTCCACTGGTGCCACACCTGTGGGGTACAACAGTGCATCAGTGCCACCTCCCCATGTCTTGCCTACAATGATACATACCTCTCGACTGTCCCACATTATGTGGTCCAGTTTCTCATGTTACTTCCCAACTATTCTCTGTTCCACACTGTCATTGGCCTTGCCACATTCACTGTTCGATCATACAGCAACACTCTATGGTACATGATGCATATATTATATTATTCATTTAATAATAGTCATTCTGACCATACAGCACATTTACACAGTGTCCTGGGCTTCTTACGGAATGATTTGCTTTTGTGTTCCACATACTGCCCATTTGTTCCACATTTTGAGGGTCATTGTTCCATATTAGGGGACAGCTGGTTGGGAGGTATGCATGCATGCCACCATTCACACCCCTGCAGTGCTGTCCCACCCACTGTGGGCAGTGCCGGCTATCCATTTACCCGTCCCTGCATCCATCCACGATGTATCAAGGTCCGTGTCCCCATGGACGCTGTGCTGGCTCATAAATGTCAGTGCCCTCTCTTCATGTCCACTGAAGGGTCTCACCTCTGTGGCCCACCTCCTGTGGCTGCTGCCTGCCGCCTATTCTGGGCTTCTTGGCCTTAGCGTGGCACTTGAGGTCACTAGCCACTTTTGTATGTCATGCACAGTGTGCGTCCGCATTTGCCACAGCATTGACCTTCTTGGCCACCTCCTCTCATGCCTCCTTCCACCTGAGGTGCTGCCCCATTCCCCTTCCTTGCCCATTAGAAGTTCTGTTTGGGCTTCCAGTTCATCAAGGAGAACATCCATCTCCTCATGTGTGAAATTCCTCTTCCTTCTTTTACTGTGCTTCCTGCCTCTCACTGCTACCTGATATCTGTCCTGTAGCTCCCTACACCATGTCTGCATCTTGTGCACTTTTATATGGTTGTTGGGGTGTGACATGCATGCTACCTTGCCCCGCTATTGCAGGTAAAGCCATGTCTTGCGGTACGTAACTTGCAACAAGCATAATTCGGTATTCTCCATTGTATCTGGTGATTCTCTTGAATATGTGCATAGCTCGTGTTGCAGAGGTTTTGTGTACTTTGCATCATGCTCTCCCCGCTGTCTTGGAATCAGGTCCCAGGTGTCTAGATAGAATTGTGTTATTGTTTGATTTTATTAAACCTGGGTAATGAGGTTGGAATTTTGATGGCTTGTCAGGATGCCAAGCATTTGGCAAGTGGAAGTGTATAAGCCCCAATGGGCTTTTATGAGGTTTCAGCCACACTGATGGTCCCCACAGGTGGTCCCATAAGTTGCTGTGGTGAGGTTCAGGCCAGTGAGCTCTGTGTGTGCTCCACGACTGTGATCACTGTTTCTGATGTCTCGTCCCCATATTCACATGGTGGCAAGCTCCAGATCTGCTCCTATGCCTAAGAGCACTGAAAAGAATATTGTACTGGTCCTGGGAGCTGCTGTGCAACAGGACTGGCCAAGGGTAAACAAAGATGGTGGCCCATGCTCTACTGAGCATGCATGGCTATCTGACTGCCAGAAAGTAAAATTTAAAAGCCATGGCTACAAAAAGAATGATTTTAGATATGGCCACATTATAAAAATAGCCCCAGCTCCAGGGCAGGCTGCAGAGCTGGGGATCATCACTGGAATGTCTCCGGGTGGGGGACAGTGTTTTCTGCCCTTGTAAAAGCTTAAGTAATACATAATAAGAGGATGAGTGTTTGGGCTGCATTATACACCAAGATGGCAGCTCTCATGGGACTACAGGAAACACGGGGTTGCTGGGATATAATGTGAAAGGGCACTGAAAAGCCTGGGCAAGCAGCAGCCAATCAGAAGGGGACAAAGTAAAGTGGATAAATAGAGCTGTTTTGCTTGCATAAAGGGAGATTGGTTTGGGAGTTCAGTGTAAGGAGAGTGTAGGAGGAACTGCTGAGGTCTTCCCAGCCCTATAACTGCATTCAGAGCCAATAACAGAGAGAGAGAGAGAGAGAGAGAGAGAGATACTGTGTGAGCTGAGAGCCTGTAAGATAGGGCAGAGAAAAATATTGAGTTTTGCCACAGAACTTGATGCTTAGCTGCCTGTGTAGCCCCTCGGTGGGGTAAGTGCTGTTTGAGACTGCATTTGCTGCAAGCCTGATAGACAGTGTGGACAAAGGCTAGAGATACCTTCATAGTACCGTAATACCTCAGCCTACAGACCCCCTCCCTTTGAACTGCTGAACTGTAAGTACCTTGAGCTGTAGCTTTGGGGAGTCTTTATTTAGCTAGATAGCTAGGTTGACATTGACGGGGTTTAACCCTGGGCAGGACTCTGCCAGAAAACTGTACCCAGTCCTGAAAGTTAAAGTTAAGAGTATTGAATTTAATGTTTGGGCCCCAATGAAAGATCCCAGTGTTGACTTCTGTGCCACAGTGGGCAACCCATTGAAAAGACTGCATAGACTTTCTGGGCAGCTGCCAAGGAAAGATGTGTGCACTTGTAGGTGGCAGGTGGGGATTGTTTAGGGAAGAACTGTTAGTCAGTTATTACTGTTTTTGCTGTTTTATCTCCCCTTTTCATCTTCCCTTATAATAAAGTATTGTTGTTGTTCATGTTAATTGTTGCTATACTGTGTCTCTGCAAGAAAGTGGGGTATTGTCATTGTGTGTGGGGAACTGTTTGGGTGGCTAAGTAATCTAGTTTCCTTTGGGGTGGTAACCTGCTATTTGCCCACAGGTATTCCTACCATTTCCTCAGGTGGAGGCACTGCACTACTCTACACCTACCTGTCCTAACCCAGGCTGGCCCCTCGAAGATAATTGCTGAAAGGACCTCGAGGGCCCTGGAACAGCCAAAGATGAGTCAAAGGGCTGTTACATTAAGAATAAGCACACAGTTACGTATAATTGAAAGCTGGGACAAGAAAGGACTTAAGTAAATATTAGATATTACTAATCAGGATAACTCTACATGAATCATAGAATTATCAAAGAAGTTCAATACCCCATTGGAAGAAGAGGGTCTATACACTCAAATTAACATAATAACTTATCAAATATCAAATGCATAAATAAACTACTAATGTTCCTGGTTTTATGAAAATGTGTCCCAGGATATTTACATTCTTTAATCTACTTCTTGAAGAAGTTAGAGGTAGTGCTAAAGAAGCATCTGGTTGGTGGTCTGATTTTCTAAATACAGATACTGATAGCTAGGATTGAAACAATATACTATATGGCTGTTTTTATATTAAAGCATTTAGTGCAGTTAATCTAAAACTACAGCTTAAAACATTACACAATGTATTATTTTTTAAAACAATTTTATTAAGTTTTCTAATAAATATATTATACATATTTCATTTTATGTAATCAAATGAACATTTACATACCAAAAAAGGGCAAAAATATGTAGTATGGCACCTTCTTCTGTCTTTACATATAGTAATATACTTTCTTACTCTAAAATATAAAATATTCCCATTATTTAAGTGAAAATGTATATAGAAAATTAAATAATCTATTTCTATATATTTACCTGTCTCAACATAGTGTTTCTATGGAGAATCTAACCAGGATAAATGGGGTCCATATTTCATTATATTTATGACCAGTTCTAGCATGACGATGACTAATAAATTCATTAACAGTTATTTTGGCAAATGCCTTGGTCCATTCATTAAATGTAGGGTTTGGTTGTCTTTCCAATGGCTAATGATCAGTTGTTTGAAACATAAAGAGGCTTCCATTTTTCCGAGATATGGGCATATCAAAAGCAAGTCATAGTCACCTATTATAAATATGCCAGGATCAAAAGAGAAACTATGTTGTAATATAAGTTGACATGCTTTCCAAATAATAATCCAGACAGGCCTTAATGATGAACAGTCCCACATCATGCGAAACAGATTAGCCTCTGTAGCATCCACATCTCAACATTTGCTATCCATAGATAGACCCTGTTTGTGCAATTTTTCAGGAGTATAATACCAGTTATGCAATAGCTTGAACTGGACCAGTCCATACTAGATTTATAAGCATTATTCCAAACTGAGTCCCATGTCTGGGCAGAGATAGAGTACCCTAGGTAGGTTTCCATAACTTTTAGACACCACAGTAAGATCCGACTCTGCTTTAATTGAAAATTTATATAATTTACCAGCTTGTGCTTTGTTATTAGCCATTGTTAATAAGTTGTCAGGTCTCTGGATATAGGGGAAGCTAAATTTTTGTCTAAAATGCTTTTAGTGAATCTCAAATTTGTAGATAGGAGTGTAATTGAGTATAAGGCAATCCATATATCTGTTTTAATTCAGTAAAAGATCTAAGGATACCTGTGTGAGGGGTCTGTTATATCTTTTAATAAAGAGATCCCGGTGCTGTTAGTAAGTACCTTATTACCAAATCTAATAAACGGGTTCCTACATAATGGAATATATTTCAGCATTACTAAGGGAGCCAAAAGTAGGTTAGTGTAAATATTAATGGAATTGGCTGAAGCTTTTAAGTAGGATGGGACTTAACAGAGTTTGGGTAAATACCCATGATTATATGATAAAGAGAATGTGGGTAAACACAAGATTGTTAATATTGTACCCACATAGGACTATTGTCAAACAATGTAAACCAATAGCTAGCCTGTCTAAATAAAAAGGCTTGATTGGATTGTTTAAAATCTGGTAACCCCATACCCCTTGTTGCCAACGTTTTTTTTGTTTTGGCAAACTGATCCTAGCTTGCTTACCTTCCCATAGAAAATTCTAATAAGATAGTCCATTTTCTTAAACCAAAATGAGAGGATATGCTTTGGCATCACATTAAAAATATAAAGAATCTTTGTTGCCAGCATCATTTTCAAGGCGTTAACTTTGCCCCATATTGACAGATTTATTTTGGCCCATTTTTCTAAGTGTAATTTCATGTCATCTAAAATGAATTTCATATTAATTTGAACCAATAAGTCTAGCCTGTTAGAAACTTTGACTCCTAGATAAGTAATAAGTTCCTCCTGCCATAAGAATGCATTATCCAAACATAATTTCTTTAAATTTTGTATATTACCCTTCAAGGGAAGCATTTCAGACTTTGACCAATTAACGAGAGGTCAGATAGTTGTCTGAACTCTTCTAGGAGCTCAATGTGAGTGTAAGAGATTTATATGGATTGGAAAGTGATAATGATAAGTCATCAGCGTAGGCTACAACCTTATGTTCGATTTTGCCTATTCTAATCCCAGAAATTTTATTGTTGTCCCTAATATTAAATAATAAGGGCTCCAAAGCTAAAATAAAAAGTAAAGGTGAGAGGGGACAGCCTTGTCTAGTGCCTCTTTCTAGGGAGAATGTCTCTGACAACACTCCATTAATACAAATTCTTGCAGTAGGGACCAATATATAATGGCTATATTATCTATGAATTTATCCCCCAGACCAAAGGCCTTTTGTACTCTATATAAATAATTCCATTCTATGGAGTTAAAAGCTTTATGTGTGTCTAATGACAGCAAAACAAACTCATCTTGTAATCGGGCAGCCATCCAAATAGTAGAGAGAATTCTCTAACATTTTCAAAGCTCACCCTCCCTTTAATAAACCCAACTTAGTCTTCATGAATGTATTTATTGAGAATGTTTTGCAATCTACTTGCCATAATCTCAGCCCAAATTTTATAAGCAATATTTAACAGGAAATAGGGCGATAGTTGGCCTGGTCTAAGGGGTCCTTCACTTTTTCAACATAACTGTTATGATTGCTTCTGACATTGTTGATGGTGAGGCTTTAATTTCCTCTGCCTCTGTGAATACTTTGTGTAGTATTGACTAACCGCATCTTTCAGAAGTAAGTAAAACTCAGCAGGTAGACCATCCGATCCGGGAGCTTTAAATTTGGGCATGTCCAAAATTATGTCAGTAATCTCATTGACTGAAATAGCCTTATCAAGGCTCTGTTGATCTAGTTTTGAAACCAAGGGTAATTTAGCTTTAAATAGAAATTTGTCAATTAAATCTAGATTGTCTAAACCTTTGGTTTTATATAGATTTTCATAAATTTCTGAAAGACATAGTTAATATCCCTGTTTTTAATAAAGGTGTTTTGGCTTTATCCATTATGCTGTGTATGTTGTTTCTGTATTGAATTTGTTTAAGCCTATGAGCCAATAATCTACCAGCCTTTTCACCTGACTCCAAATAATTTTGTTGTGTCCTAAACAGCGAATTCAGCTTTGCTCGTATAAATTTTATTTTTCATATCTCAACAGTATTATTTTCCTTAGAATATTCCAACCATCCCCTTATGATTTTTATGCATCTTCTCTAAATCTTCTCTAAATCTTCCAACTCTTTTTCTTTACCTGACAAGTGTTTCTCCTTTCTTTCTTTTTGTAAGAAGAGTAACTGAGAATTCTGCCTCTGATATATGCCTTTTAGGCCTCCCATACTATGGCATATGATGTCACATTATTATCATTGATATCGAAAAACTGCTTTGTTTCATTCACCACCCAAGGCTGGAAATTGCGATCTCTTAACAATGAGCAGTTAAATCACCAATAGAAGGTTTTGTAGCACTGGGATCTAATTGTAGAATGACAGAAATTGGGGCATGGTCTGAGACTGTAATTGTGCCTATGTCAGCTTTCATCATCATACAATTTAACAAGTTGTCAGATAACAGGAACAAATCTATCCTACTATATGTACTGTGTCTATTTGAAGAAAAGGAATAATCCTACTATCTGGATACATCATTCTCAAGCAACAGATAAACCTAAATCTTTCATCCTATCCTTTATGATTTTCCTAGCCTTTGAGTTGGTAATCTTACTAGATGAATTACTCTTATCTAGTAAGTGATCAAGGCGATGTTCATATCTCCACCAATCACAACATTTCTGCAGGTTATTCTACTAACTATTTCAAAGAGTCCCTAAAAAGACACTGGATTCACCATTAGGAGCATAGACATTGCATATAACTATGTCTGTACCATCTATAGAACCTTACAAAATTTGCCATCTACATTAGGATCTGTTTGATGTGAAGTGATGACAAAATTAACTGTTTTTTAATAAGGATAGCTAATCCTTTTTGTTTTTTCTAACCAAATTATGAAAGACTTCTCCCACCCAGGATCATTTAAGCTTAATGGCTTTATCTGACAATAAATGTATCTCCTGCAAAAGTGCTTATGTCTGTTTTTAATTTAAAGAGATAGGAGAGTATTTTTTTCTTTTAATGGGTGATCTAACTCCTTTACATTCCAAGACACACATTTAATGCTCATCATACTATCACCCATTTTCAATGACTGACCAGACTATAATAAAAGAGTATCTCATACATAACTGAATAATATAAAATCTGGAACCTTCCATAACTATGCCATATAGAGTTGAGTATGAACTATATGTAAAGCCATTCATATGAGACATAAGCACCTTATTATTAACTTTGTAGATGAATATCTTTCTGAATAAAATACATTTGGATATTATAATCCTGCCATAAACCCTTTAGCCTGGATATTCAAAGGTTATGCTAACAGGGTTGTCATGTGCAACTCCAAAATGCGCCATTCTGCGATATTCAGAAGGGCCAGTTGGCGCCACCGAAAACATGCTGAGCAACAGCGCAATGGAAATGAAGGATGCGCAACCAAAGGGGCGGTCCATGCATAAAGTGCACAATGCGATATCTGAACACTTGCGCAATGCGCAAGAGTAGCTCACCGGAGGATGCGGCAATGAGGATGTGAGCCAAAATAAAAGGCTCAAGGGGCGGCGCAGAACCCCAGCAGGCCGCAAACTGGGGAGAGAGACAGAGAGAGAGAGAGAGAGAGACAGGAGCAGGAAGGGCAGAGAGGGACAGTGGGTCCTGGAGGACAGAGAGGCCAGTGGGGGTGCCCGTGCAGTGGAAGCAGCAGTGGGGGCAGTGGGGGGTAACACAGGAACAGCAGCTGGGGGGAAGAAGCCAGGAGATGGACAGTGTCAGCTTCCACATGGAAGCTGTAATGAGGGGGTGAGACAGCATGCTGCAGGGGGACGTGGCTAACGGAGGGGCCGTCAGCGGCATGCCCCGACAGGCAGTATCATGCCCGCATCAGCTACGAGCTGTACACAGATGTCGAGATTGTGGCCCGTACCACCTGAACAGGGCAATACTGAGACGGCTCAGCGAGCTGTGCAGTGATGTGATTGCAGGCACCCTCACGACGGAGTCATGCTCTGTCCGTGGAGACCAAGGTGACAGCCTGCATGTGCCTGCTCACCACGGGCACCTTCCAGAGGCCGACAGGGGACACCACAGGCATTACACAGTTGGCCACGCCACGCATCCTCACCCAATTCCTCAGCGCACTGCTGCCTCATGCTGCGGAGTACATCCATTTCCCAGCACCGCGGCAGAGTGTACAACAAACATGCAGGAGTTCCACAGGGTAGCACATATGCCTGGCATGCTAGGGGCCATAGACTGCACCCATGTGGCCATTCGCGCATCACCTGGACCCGATGGCCATGCTTATCGGAACGAAAGGGCTTTTCCAGTGTCAACTGCCAGGTGGTGTGTGATGCCACTGGGCGCATCATCAATGTCTGTGCACACACCCTGGCAGAGCACATGATGCCTTCATATGGCACCAATCTGCACTGTGCCATCGATTCAAGAGTGGGAACATCCCCCACGGGTCATCTAGTGGGTGAGTACACATGTATGGAATGCAAACTCTGTGCAAGGGTGGAATGCTACAGGTGCCATGGTAGTGGCACACAAGGATATGGGCAATATGGACCTGACATGACACTGATCTCCACTATCTCCACACAGGTGACTGTGGATACCACTGCGTCCCTGGCTGCTCACCATACCGGGCGCCACGACCCCAGCGCAGCTCGGTTTCAATGAGGCACATTGCAACCACGGAACATCATAAGTGGGTGTTTGGGATACTCAAGGCACGCTTCCGATGCCTGGACACTCGGCCGGAAGGCCCTACGGTACAGCCCCCAAAGGCCTGTGGGATATTCCTGCCTGTTGCATCCTGCACAACATGGCCAAGACCATGGGATAGCCGTACAGGTCCAAGAGGGGACAGCGATGGGGCGCCAGTGGCGCCGGTGATGTGGGTGATGAGCAGCCCCCTAGGGATGGAGGGACCCCTAACTGACACGGCAGGCCCAGCTGCACGGACACATTGCAGAAGAGCACTCGCACAACACAGGTAAGTCAAGGGGACATGTGCAGGCAACACTGTCCATGTGCAAACCACAGGCACACAGGGGAACACACCGTGCATGAAGGTCGGGGAGTTGAAGGGTCCAGGCATACCAACACACCATCAGAGAGGGTGAGCACTCATATGGACACACACACACACCAGGCAGCATACAGGGGCAGCAGCACAGCACTGTGGAAATGACATCGCTAACACACAGCACCACCAACCACCCCACCTGGACTGTCCACGTGACGTGTGTCAGGACCTGGGCAACTCTGCACCTTGGTGTACAGTGCAATGCAGGCATCATCATGCACACGCACCTGTGGACAGCAGTTGGGAGAGGTGCAGGTGGTCCGTGTGTCAGCTTGGTGAGCAGAGCACCCAGCAGTGCACTACCCACCATGACACACATTGCACACAGGGCAGCACCAGACAGGGCCTGCATTGGGAGACAGCTCAGTCAGGAGCACTGTCCCCAGCCACCACCGGATGCATGGGCGGCCCCGCTGCGGCCTAGCAGCACTGGCAGGCTGAGCAGGGGCTTACATCGGGTGGTGCTAGTGCACCACCAGGGTCCCAGTGCTGATGACCTTGCCTGCACAGGGTCTGCATCCCGCCAAACAAACTTGCACCAGGGGTGCTCAGGATGCCACAGCAGAACCCGGCATCGACAGACCTGGTGTCGCATGGCGCGGGAATGGGGAGTGGAGTGCACACTGTGGGGTGCATGGTACAGGGCACCTGACAGTGTGGTCAATGCATTGGCCACAGAGACCACTGCCTGGGTCAGCCTGTCAATGGCAGCGGTCACATCCGTCCGCTTATAAGGACCATCTGGCTCGGTCCTGAGCACACACTCCCTGCTATGCGCTCCACGGACACAGACAGTGCCTCCACAGACCTTGCAACCCGCTCCTGCAGCTGTACCCGACTCCTGCAGCAGGCGGTGTGTGCGTCAATGGGTACTGTGCCCCAATGGCATCGTGACCCCAGAGTGTGGATGGTCCTGGTACAGCACCTTGAGGGTGGCCGCTGTTCACCAGGACCAGGTATGGGGCGGATCTAAGGCGGAGGACAAGTGCCACTGCTTGACGCTGTCCCCAGGCCTGGTGTGCAACTGCTGCTGCCGCCTCAACTGCTGAGCCCCAGGTCCACCTGTTCCACCTCTGTGCTGTCAACAGTGCCAGACACCTGCACAGCCACCGATGCTGCCCACCGGTGCTGACAGGCACAGCCTGTGACTGTGCCAGCATGCTGGTACACAGGTGTGAACCAGGACAGCGGGGGCATGTCTGTTACCTGTGTGTCCGTCATGGGACACACACCTATCACTGCCATTGCAGGCCTGCTATCATCAATGGTGCGGTCGTGCCACTGCCATAGGCACAGCAGGCTGGCATACCTGCATGCCAGACTGCTGTGACACAGGCTGTGACCCCTGCACCCATATCACTGCCGCCCGGTTGTTGGGCCAGCCTGCATGCTGCTGCAGTGCCTGCAGGCTGGTGGCGGAGGTGATGGTCCCTCCTCCAGGTCCAGCAGGTCTGCCCTCACTGTCTGCACCCACCACCACCACCGTCTCCTGCAGACGAACAGGATCTGTAACAGAAAGAGAGTACATGTGAGTGCATGTGAACAACAGCCCCCAACAACATCACCATGTCATACTGTTGCAGTGATGGGCTTCCACCTGTCTGGAATCCTCCGCCTGAACGCCCGCAATGGCACTCGGCTGCATGGCGTGACCAGTGTCTCCTCAGTCAGGGTCAGCTGCAACACCACTGGTGGTCCCCAACCAGTGGCAGCACGTACACCCTGAAGGCTGCCACCTTCTCCTTCAGCCTCCTGCGGTCAGTCCCCATCTTCTTCCGGCATTCCTGCACGGGCGCTGGTGGCTTCCGTGCAGGTTGGACGGCCCGAGCTACCCCTCCCATGCAGCTGCACGCCCTGAGGGGTGCCCTCCGTCCCACTCAAAAGTGGCTCATCCTCCAGGTAGGCCTGAAGAGGGCCTCAGTCTCTGCCGTGGTGAAGTTCGGCCTCCTCCTATGCCCGCCCGTCCACAGCCTCAGCCTGGTTCTCATCAGTCATGGTGATCTCTATGGGTGGAAGTGGACACCTGTCACTGTGCAGTCCACAGCATTTCCCCATGAGCATAGCTGCAGGCCGGGGGCAGAAGCCCCCTTCTCCTCCGCATGGCAGATACTGATGGAAAGGTGCCCTCTGTCCCTCCATGTGCCCTCATCATGCTCAGCCCCTCAACCTATATCATCCTCCAGCACCCCTGCCCATGAGCATTGTCCTGAGCATCACACAGCATGTAACTTCGCTCTCACCTGCAACAACCAAATCGGCCGCCACAACCCAGTGGTGCATTTTTATAACACAATACATGCAAATGAGGTGTGGCTCAACTTAATGACATGTAATCGTGCCACTGCGCCTTTGAATGGCTGATCGAATGATTTGCATATGTTGGCTGAATATCGCGTATTGCGCTTAAGCGCCACGGAAGGTCACGCTAGGCTATGGTGCATGTTTGTGGCTGTGTGCTACCGCATTGTGCATGCCCAGACAGGTTATGCATGCGCCGATCGTGGTTGCAGACCTGCTGAGCGAGGGCGATCTGGCTATGGCTACCATTGTGCCAGTGGTGCTACAGCACTGGGCACTATATGGTGCTGTGGCACTTCTGCACGATAGTCCACTATGGCACTGGTGCTGTGTAGCAGTCGCGCGGGATGCCTATACATCCTATGGCACTGTGCATAGCCTTGCATCATTGCGGCGACCTTGTGTATGCCCTCTGACCCCTGGGCGCTGTTGGCATGCCATGTGTCGTCCTATTGCGCTGTCTGGTGACAGCGCCATAAGTAAGGACGGGCGCTGTTCGAACAGCGCGATTGGAGCCTGTGCTGGTCTATTGCACAACAACTCCACGTGGGGTTACGGTGCAGTGGGCCATATTGCCTGCTGTAAAGTTGGTGCCATGGCTAGGAGGAGGCGGTGTCCTGGAGCCAGCTTGAAGTGGCCAACCTGGTGGCCCTGGTGGAGCCCCACTGTGAGGCACTGTATGGTGAGGCCCCCTCACCATGCCTAGGACCCATGTGTGGCAGCAAGTGGCCACTGACCTGGTGGGGTCACTGGCTGGGGCGGTCTGCTGAGCAGTGCGCGCACCGGTACAGTGACCTCCGCCCGGAGGGAGCGGACCTGTTGATGCGGCTCGTTCTCACGCGCAGGCGGGGCCTGGTGCCTAGGCCACGTGAGTGTACCATCTATGCACCTATATTCTCTGTAGGGTGTGTGTGTGCTTGGGTGGCTGTGCATAGGTGTGTCAGTGTGTGCAGCTGTGCGATGGATGGTTATGGCTGTGTGGGCAGGCACTCTCACTGGGGCAGGGGCACTCTGCTTTTCAGTCACACTGATGTTTGTCTCACCATATGTCTCCCACAGGCGGATTGGCAGGGACACCGACCACGGTGATGTGGGCCATGCCAGGGCCCCGTGCCATGGGATGTTGTGCCACAGCAGCAGCAGCAGCAGGCATCAGCAGCATCAGACCGAGCTGCTGGAGGAGTGGAGTATCATTACGTCATGGATGCTATTGCATGCTGGGGGGCAAGACCACCAACCATGCTGGACACAACCAAAGGGAGGTCATAGTTCCACTATCACGAAACACTAGTGAGTCCCCACACTGGAGTACAGTGTTCAGTTCCGGAGACCATACCTGCGTATGGACATGGACTGGGTGGAGAGGGTTCACAGGAGGCGACATGGATGGTGCATGGATTGCATCACAAGTCCTATGCAGACAGGTTGACGGAACTGAACATGTACTCCTGGAGGGAGGAGGGTGTGGGGATATGATGGGGACATACAAGTATTTTACAGGGGGAACAGAGTGCAGGAAAACAATATTTGTAAGCGTAAAGGATGTTCCAGGACTAGAAGGCATGGGATGCAGTTGGAGGGCTCATTTAAGAGGAAACATGAGAAAGTATTGCTTCACAGAATGGGTGATGAACAAGTGGAACACCCTGCCAGAGGATGTGGTGGGGCTGACTTGGTTACAGGATTTATGAATGCATGGGTTAGCCATGAAGGAATTCTGGAGGTCAGGGTGAGGGGGAACGGACTTATAGGACAACAGAGTGAACGTACAAGGCCAAATGGCCAGACTGGGTGTCCCATAGGCCCTTATCTGCCGACACTGTCTATGTATCCATGTATGTAGGCATGACACAGGTGATCTGCATCACAGTGCAGCATCATGACACGTCTGTGTATGCATCACAGGTGGTCCAGGCATGCACTGGGCACATAGCTGTGTAACTGGCATCGCACCACGTTGCCACATCACTTGACAGCCTAGTTTGTACTGTGATTGACGTGGGGTGTGTGTGGGCAGTGGTGCGAGCTGGTGCTGCCTGTTTGTGATGGCTATGTGCATGTTCACTGTGGGTGGGTGCATGCCATCACAGGTGCAGAACATTGGGTTATATGGGTTGCAGGTTGGGTGGTGTTCAGGGTTGTGGTCAGTCTCAGCCATTGACTGTGTTCCCATTTTCCTAGGCCTCGGGGTGCTGAGACGATGTCCCAAGATTCAGGCGCCTCACCCAGGTTGGACTACAAAACCGGAGCTCCTGCAGGCCATACAGCCAGGGTGAACAGTGGCGGCAGCACGGAGGGGACGCCAGCAGGGGAGGACCAGGAGCCAGCTGGGCGTGAGCCCACATTCCCTTCCCACTTCTCCCATCCCTTTCACCCTGCCTTCCCTCTCCAAGTTTTATTCCCTCCCCTGAACACCCCTGCCTTTTACCTGTCCCCCCAACTTGTACATAGTTTCACCTGTTATTGTTTATATGTTGTTTTTAAATATACATTTCTATTTTGATACAACTGCTGTGTTGGTGTCTGCTTTGCAACTGGCTATGGGTGTTCCGTTGCAGGGGTGTACATGCCATCTGGGCTGCTATGGTCCTGGGTATATATGTGTGTGTGTGTGTGTGTGTCCAGGGGAGGTATCACCAGTGGCGGCTCTCATGCCAGGGCACGTGCCTGAAAAATGCTGTGCCCCAGTTGGTGCCCCATATGGTGCAGAGCTTCCCCATAGTGACAATACATCAGTGCCCTGGCTGCCATCTGTTGTGCCCCAGCTGTGCCCTGGTAACCATTTGTGGCTGGAGCCGCTAGTGGGTATCACCAGCATGGCATTGCCTTTCTGTTGGTCTTGCCATCTGCTGCCACCCACTGCTGGGTGCACAGGGGTGGGTCTGGCTGGTATGCTTCTCTGCAGCATGGGGTTGACGTGTGGCACAGGGGGTGCATGGTGTTTCCTGCAGTGCCTGTCACTGCACATGAGCAGTGTCTTGGGGCATGGTGCACGGTGTGCTGTGCGCACGGGGACTGATGTGCACTGTGGTTGTCAACCCCTGTGTGTGGCACTCTCTGCCTGCCAGTGGTTGTGGTGGGGTGTCATGGCTCTGCTATGCTTTAGTTGGCTTGTCCCCATGGGCACGTGGATCATCCATCCCACCCCCAGTGATGCTGTGCTTGGGGTGTGTGCCGGTGTGGTGTGGGTTCTGCAGTGAGTTCCTGTGCCCCATGTGTGGCATGGCTGGCGGTGGGCCTAGCCTGCCTCCCTGATGTGCAGTTCCATTGCTCTGGGGGGCTGTGCTTGCGCTATGGCAGCTCTGCAATGCTCAGCTGAGCTTCCATGGTTGCGCCATAGCGCGGCATTTTAGCTCAGCTTCTCTCCTTCCTGGTTCTTGCGATGGCGCGGTATGTGCGATATTGAGGCGTTGGTTGCTTGCGCAATTTGCTCTGCTCCATGTTTGAATATCACACCTGTTACGCATTTGCGCAACTGGTTTGCGCCTCCCTACTGTTGTGCCAGTTTTCAGCGCAGTTTGAATATCCAGGCCTTTGTGTGAAGTAATCCACATCTCCTGTGTTCCAAACAGCATTAAGGTTAACTATGCAACTCAGGATACTTTGGCATATAAGACTCTGTTCTGTAGAGTTGTAATTAAGCCATAAAACCTGAAATTCTTAAATAATCTGAAAATGTAAAATTAAAACCATAAAGCACAATTGTTTTAAACAACATTAAAGTTAGTGTTAATAAAGAGATTCTAAAATAGACATCATCATAGAGCTATAATCCAATAGTCCGGTTGTCCCAAGAACCCAGGGTTATAAACCCCTGTCACATGACTTAATACAAAATTGTCAAGATATAATCTTGGTCAATAACAATTTGAAGAGAAAAAATAAAACAAATTAACTAGAAAAATAGAAATTTTAATAAGGCAAAGCTTTCTAAAAGATAAAGTTTTCTCCAAACAGAACGAATGTGGCATTAAGGATTAATAACTCTTATTAACATTAAGCAGTAAAAGTGCACCATCCATCATTAGGATTTGAAATAGAGAGGCACAACAGCACACTTTCTCCCAAACCAAAACCACAAGTCCCTCTGAGACCTATAGTGGCATATTTTCTACGGTTTTCTGTGGAAGAAGAGATTTTAAATATAGCAAAAGAATGGAAGTTACTGTCATGGAATGGGAACCGTATTTCATTTTATCAGGATTATTCAAATGAGGTTGCATCTCAGAGAAAGGCATTTACTGACATCAGAAAAGTTTACAAAATTTAGGTCTTTTATACAGAATTAAATATCCTGCTATCTTAATTGTGTCAGCTAATGGGGTATCACACACATTCAAATCGCCTGATGATGCAAAAGTCTTTGTTAATAACTGGAGTAAAGACATAAATGTTTTCAACAGCCTGACTGTCACTTTGAAAATTCTAATATCTCTAGCCCACTATAGCCACGAGACTTCAAAACAACACTAACACTATCAGAATCCAGACACTCTCGAATTGAAGAAGTTTAGCAATGCTAAACACCCTGTTGTGCTTCATGAAGCTTCCCAAGTAAGATGGCAGTCGGTAAACAGAAAATGTAAAGGTTTTCTCACTAGAAATCACCGTGCATCCATGAGATTTGTGACAAAAAACAACCCATATAAACTAGTGATGTCTAATCGCTATGCTTCACTCTTGTAGACATGGAGGATGTGGAGGAGGAGTCAAATGCTAACAAACAATCAACAGAGGAAGATGCAGCCTCAATCTGCTAGAAGGTTTGATTGGATGAGAATCTGATGACCCAGGATGCCCCACCCCACCATATTACCCAGATGCTCCATGAAACTTTTCAATGAGATTATTATAAGTACAAACGCAAAGCTTCTTCTGTTAGGTTGAGTTAGTTTTGCTAGCCATGTTTACTGTTACACTTAGAGTCAGTTACAGATTCTGAGAGCTGGCTTAGATCTTAGCATCAGAGAGCAAATGGTTGGATGAATGGATAGAAACAAGACTCCTGAGCCTCACAATGAACCAGTGAAGGGAAAGTATTTCTTTTTTTTTGGACTTTGTAAAGACAGTTGTTGACTGATTATTTTATTAAATATTAAAACCAGTTATTATATGTTTCTCTCGATTAGCTATTGATTTTTTTAGCATTTATATATTTGAAAGCATATAAAGACCTCTCTTTCTATCCTCAGACAAGGATCATATTTTCATAGAAAGTCTTTTATCTCTAATGCTTCTAGACTGAATGATGAGTCTGGCAGTTGCATTGCAGTTAAGCAGCCTGTCCTGTCTATATTAAGAGATTTATGTCTGCATGTCCTTATGCCCCCCTTAACATGGTCTATTAACTAACACTCTTTTAACTCCTTCTTCTCTGGTATTCTGAGGTTGATCAATTGATAATGCTTATAAAGACTAATAAGAGAAGCAACATTGGTCCTGGTAATCAATGGATTTGGCTATAACTGAGCTTACCCATCATGAGATTACACATTTCTAAATGTCTCAAACTGACAGAGTTACTGTTGTGTGTGAACACTTTTTGATGAATATAAGCTTATAGTTAGAATGCCCTAAGCCAGTACAGATATTTTGGCTATTGCCATTGTTTCTCTAGTCTATGTAGTGGAACTACAAACAAGTGAAAGGTCATGAAACATATGGTAGAATACCAAGCGTTGCATTTTTTAATAATACTGTCTTTAATTTAGTGTTTACTCTGATTGTTTTGATGCTTTTCTCACTTTCCTACTCCACTCTATATTTTGTACACAATGTATTCTATACACTATGCCAATTACATAGCATGGATGTAAGAGCCACTTCTAACTGCTTAAAATGCAGTTCTTTGCTTAGTGAATATGTGTGGTGCTTCTGCAAACTTTAATTTGGCCTTTCTCATTCCCAGCCTCAGTAGGAGCCAGGCGTCATTTTGGGAATGAAGGTCCAGCACTAAGGATGAGAAGAGTGCCAGAGGAGGAGGAGGAGGCGGTGGAGATGTAGGGTTTGAGATATACTAAGCATAGAGGAAGGGAAAGGCAGGCTTAAATTGGGCTGGTGGGAGGAGTTATTTCCCCACACTTAATCATGGGCAAAAGCCTCCCATTCAATGTTTGGTGAATATGTGTGGTGCTTATGTGAATTTTAATTTGGCCTTTCTCATTACCACCCTCAGTAGAGGAGTCAGGTGGCATTACAGGAATGATGGCCCAAAAGAAGAGTATGATTACATCCTCCAACTCATGGAGAGTGTGAACAGTTAGCATACAGGAGAGAAAACACTCCTGTGGAGGAAACCTCCTGAGGAACCATGGCTACTGAACTGCCCTTCCTCTGGGCGTATTACAAGGAGATAATCCTAAAGACTTTTCTGATATTCTGTTCTGGATTTGAAATATAGATTTCAAAACATATGGAGGTCCATCTTCCGAGCCTCTAATGATATGGGCAGCAATGGTATTTTGAGAGGCTGAAGAAGCTGCTCAATCCAGAATGAATGACCTGAAAAGAAAATGGGTTGAGTCCAAGTCATTGCAGTAAGTTCCTCACATGTTCCATAAACAGTTTGGTGGTCATAGGAGATTATTCATTAGTAGCCAGGAGAGGAGATGAGGGGTTAGATCTGGCATAATATAGGATGAGCTGACTGAGAATCTGTACTGGCAACAGTTGTTATGACTTGGATAGTATGTGATCTGAACTCCTTTATGTAGTCTGTCAGCATTTGATTTTGGCAGGTTATAATGGTCTGCTTGTTTTCTTAGACTAGCAATTGTGAGAAAAGTAGTAGAGGAGTGATGGAACTGTAAACTCCCTGGATGAAAAAAAACATAAATGGCTAAGCAAATAGCTGAAGATATAATGATGTTCATTGTAGGCTCAAAGGAATTAGAATGGAGCAAGTTGAAGAGCTTCTGAAATATAGGTCCACTGAGACATTTAGGAACTTTTGGGAGAGATGTTCTATTGATTCCTGGTAAGAGGAGTTTAACAGAGGAATTGGATAAAATACAGGGCATGGATGGATTCACATGAGAAAGGAAATATTATATTCCAGACAAACATTGTATTATTGTCCTGTAAGATAATTTGAGTGCTTGGTGGCAGTAAGTAATACATGCTAGAATGTGATTGATTAAAAATGGAATGTTATGAATTGACTGAAATGCATAAAACAAGATATATTTCTTCCAGGTGATAGAATATGTAGCCTGAATACCTGAAGACAGAGCTGACCACATGAGGGCTTCAGCTTGTTGACAGTAGCAAGTTACATTATGATGAACTCTGAGAATCAAGGAGGATGAGTAACGATTTAGTCTGCTGTTGGACAGATATGGTGGAATCTCAGGAATTGGAAATGATAAATAATCAACTGCTGTATTTGCAAAACCAGGAACGTGAAGGTAATGCATAGTAAAGTTATGGAACAGTGATAGCCAAGTCAGCCTCTGCATGAAAAGCATAATGGAATGAAAGGAGGATCTGCCTTTATTAATAATATTGACTGTAGCTTGATTATCTGAGAAGATTGAGATGATTTGAAGGGACCAGTGATGGCCCCATGTAAAGGCAGCAGCTACAATAGGGTATACATTTTGAATAAAGGAGATGTCTTTGAAAAGTCCTGGAGGCTATATATATCTGTGTCCATGGACTAGTGAATCAGAAATGTCCAAAAATTTCAGTGAAGCCATAGTTTGGAGAAGCATCTGTGTAAATTCTGGGATGATGATCTGGAGAGGGATCCTTGTAAAACATAGAGCAACTGTTCCAGAATTTTAGGAAATGGGACCACATTGCTAGATTTGACATGGCTGTAACTGTAATGGTGATATGATGATGCAGCTCAGAGACAGAGGAGCCAGGGATAAGAGATATGAGATAAAGGAGGTGACCCTAGGGTATAGTCGCATGGCGAATTGAGATACCCCAATAGCGAGAGAAGTTCATGTTTGGTACAGGAAGAGTGAATGGAAAGAATTTAACAACAGCTTGGATCCTATGGAGTTCAGTAAGAGGCAGTTGGGCTTCTATGCATATTGAATCCAATTCAATGCCAAGGAATTCAATCGCATAGAAGGACCAAGTGTTTTTCTGCTGGTAAGGGCACTGCTGATTCTTGAAAGAGGCATGTGACTGCAGAGATCCCAGCAGCTGAAGGAGAATCAAGTGGCTCAATTAGTAGGAAGTCATCTAGGAAATGGAGCACAGCTGGACGATGGCATACGTTGATCAATAGCTAGCAAAGCGTCTCTGAAAACATATCAAACAGTTTCAGGCTGCTTTTGCAACCAAAGGTCAGCCTAACGGCAAAGTAGTAGTGGTCTTCCCATTTGATACCATAGTGATGCTACAGGGATGGGTGGATGGGCAGTAATTTAAACACATCTGTAATGTCTGCCTTTGACATCCAGGAGCCAGGGCTGAATCATTTAATGAAGGTGAAGACATCATCTATATGAGCATATGAGAGAGAGATCATCTGAAGGCATCAATGAGTTGATGCTGGGAATGGACTTAGAATGAGGACCTGATAGAGCGATAATCAGTTGTTTCTTGCCTGAAGATTTTCTGGTAGCTATGCTGATGGGCTAATCTGGTGGGAGGGAAAGGTGGATGAAAGACCAATGAAAAATCCTCTTTGCAGTTCTCTTTGCATGAGTTGCTTGACGACTTCTGGTTCCTTTAGAGCTGACTGTAAATTTTACATACAAGTGAATCTGAGGAAGAACTGAAATGCCCATATAAAAGCCTTCAGAGAATCCTGATGTGAGAAAATCCACCATTTGGTGAGAAGGATGGGAAGCTAGTGCTTGAGCTAAGGCCTGAGTATTAATGGGGGTAGATGGATGCGCTGATTGTCATTGCTTTTATTGAGACATTTTGGAGAAATGATTTGAGCTTGTGCATCACCACAAAAACTGCAGATGTGAAGGAATTGACAGCCAGAACCAGGACATCCTTCATTGCCAAAATGATTGAAAATAGGCTTGTTTCTCACATATTTTATTTGTTGGCCATATCTATCAGTTATTGTGTGAAAGAGCAATAGGGTTAAAAATTGTGTGGGTCAGTCCTGAAAAGGAGAAGGAAGGAGGAATTGATCCATCTGATGAATCCTTCCTAGGTGGATTGGACAATGAAGGATCTCAGATACTGACAATGGACAAAGGGAAGCAAATGGGAAAAGCAGCCACATAACAGGCAGGACTGTGCTTGTTGTCCAGTGAAATGATGATAAAATAGCTCACTATCCAAGACTGCTCAGTTCAGCTTCATATTGAAGTAAGCTAAAGCAGCTACTGCTTTTGATGAGAAGGGGGTGGCAGTCATAGAAATGCATTTCCATATTTAACATCTAGATCTACCAAGAGATAAAGGAGTCAAATTCTTCATGCCTGGAAGGGAATGCAGAGCAAACGATGTCCCAATACAAACTGAAGGCATGAACGAATTTGGGAATAGTCAATTTCTTCATCAGCCTGGAGTCTTTGATTTTAACACTACAGAAACATCTCCATAGGATATACGTCTGTTTTCAATAGTGTCATGTGAGGAGATGAGGAGAGAGAGAGAGAGAGAGAGAGATAAAATGTATGTCTTTTCACTCTAGGATGTCCTTGTGGAGGTCACTTAGATGAGATGTACTTGAGATATAAGTGGTGGAGGAGTGGTCGATGAAAATGTAACAGAATCATGATGAGTTGGCAGATCTATAGTCGATGGAGCACTGCAAGAAGGAGGAATGCCAGGCAGGACCACTTTTTAGGAATGGCTACAGGACAAGATGGCAGCAGAGGTAGCTGAAGTAGATGCCATAGTAGACTGCACTGGAAGGTGAGCTTTGATGGAGGTGATGCAAGGTTGTAAATAGATACTGAAGTAGTGAGCTGAGCTGTGAGGTCTATTATTTTGGATAAGGTAGCAGAAGCTGGTGGAATAACTGGCTGGTTAGGAACAGGAGTGTCAATGTGCTGAGATTTAGCTGCTATAAATAAATTAAATAGTTCTTGCATTAGAGTGGTTGCTGAGAAGGAAATGCCAAGCATCTAAAGTTTGGAAATGAGTCATGGAGTGGTCCAGTTTTTAAAGGAATATTTTGATTTAGAAGATTGTTTGTGAGGAGGTTGCATGCCTGGAAGACTTCCAGGAGTCCTGAAAGACCTTCTTTGGCATCAGGAGAGGAGTTGCAGAAGCAGCGAACTATAGTGCCAAGTTGCTATGGTAGCAGTGATTTATTAAGCCTTGAGGAGAATGAGGACTCCCATCTTTGGTGGATGATGTCAGACCCTGCCTAAGCTCGTGGCCTTCCAAAGGTACAAGATAGGAAGATGGTGTGTGAAATGATTAATTAAAGCTAGAGGAGAATGCGGACTCCCATCTCTGGTGGACAAAGTTGAGACCCTGCCTAAGCTTGTGACCTCCTGAAGGACAACATAGGGAAACAAAGTCTGAAACAATTAGTTAAGCCTTGAGGAGAATGAGGCCTCCTATCTCTGGTGGCTGAATTCAGACCCTGCCTATGCTCCTGACCCCCTGAGGGAGATGGAGTCTGATACACACTGCTGATGAGGACTGGAGAAGAGGACAAAATAATAGAGGAAGCCAACGGAGGAGGAAATAGAGCTGGCAGTAAAGGGATACCAGAAGGGAACTGACTAGATCCAAGAAACTGCACTTGAAAGGGAAGACAGGAAATAATTCAGAATGAGAAAACCAAGAAATATACCAGAAAATCAAGAAATATAAGGCAAAGGATTAGAAGAGCTGTTGCTTTAAACTGGACAGTGACATCACAAGTCATGGACCCAGAAGAGAGAGGAGAGTGAGAAGCCATTGAGAGAACTGCAAAAGCTGCAGAAAATGGATGAATGGCTAGTGGGGAAAGCAAATAGAATGCTGGGGTGCATGGAATGGGCATAACCAGTAGGAGGAGTGAAGCGGTGATGCCACTGTATAGATCACTGGTGAGGCCTCATCTAGAATACTGTGTCCAATTCTGAAGACTGCATCAGGAAGGAAATAGACAGAATGGAAGCAGAGCAGAGAAGAGCAGCAATGATGATACATGGACTGCACCACAAGCCTTATGAGGAAAGACTCAAGAACTACTGTAAACATCTATTTACTGAAAGAGAGAAGGAAAGAGAGGATATGATAGAGACTTTCAAATACCTTAGAGGAATAAACCAGGTACAGGAGGGGACATATTTCAGAGATGAAAGTGCACAAGGACAAGGGGACATAAAATGAGGGTGGAGGGAGGGAGGGAGGCTTGGGGGAATGCTAGGAAGTATTTTTCACAAAGAGGGTGGTGGATCCGTGGAATAGCCTACCAGCAGAGGTGGTGGAAGGAAAACAGTATAGGGATTTAAAAGTGCATGAGATAAGACATAGCCCCTTCTGTACAACAGAGCGGGGAAAGGCAGTCCAGATTAAGAGAAGAGATTGCCAAACCAAGTAGGGAAATGGGCAGATTAGGTGGGCTATATGGTCCTTCTCTGCTAACAGATCTCTATGCTTTCTATTAAATAAAACCTTCAAAAGGATTAGGATGCAGAGGATGAGAGGCAGAAGGTATGTGTGGGTGGGGTGAGCACTGACAAGCCACAAAGCAGCAATACAGGCAAGGGGGAAGGGCACAGATGAGATGTGTGGCAACACAGGAGAGGACCAGGAGGATCACAGACAAGCTGCAAAGCAACAGCAGAAGAGGGGATCAGGAAGCAAGTGAGTGCAAAGGGCAAGCTAGGGAAGAAAGGAAGGAGGGCAGGAGGCACAGACAGGAAGAAAACAGAAAAAGACCAAGGAGAGAGGGTGAGGAACACAGCCACACAGACCATGCAGTGGCTCAGCCATTTGAGATGCACTAAGCATGAAGGGAAGGGGAAGGCAGGCTTAAATTGGGCTGGTAGGATGAGTTATTCCCCACACAGAATGATGGGCAAAGGCCCTCCCATAATGAGAACAGAACTCTACTACACATGTTGTGGGATTGCCCATTAATTAAGGACTTGTGGGATAAAAGAAGAATTTTCTTAAAGAGATTCTGGTCATATCCAACAACTTTAATTTAGGAACATGTATTATAGAACATTTTGATAACTCAAAGGTATGGACAATAGAACAAAAATATTCTATATGGGTGTTCGTGGAGCACGGTTACTGAGCTGGGTTCCATGTGATGATAGTGATCGAAAACAGCTATCGTTATCATCACGAATGCATATCGCTGAAAAGCATTGTGGCAATATACATTTCTCAGCGAATTGACATCCAGTGAAATAAGTGTGTTTTGTGGAGGGCTGACCCCCACACACACCCTCTCAGGGGCTTGCCCCATACCCTCTTACTAAGGATTCTCAACTCCAGGGAGGTGCAACTCGAGGAGGGGCAAATTCTGTATAAAAAAATTAAGTACCTAGCCGCAAGCAGCTGCAAAATTTTTTCCCCAGCAGATCCCAATCCAGTGCCTACTGCACCATAGCCAGCCACCCTCACCACCACACCACAGGACTGGCTTGTTGCAGCAGGCTCACCTATCCTCCTGAAACCCCTCCTTCCTTCCTGTACAGCTCCCCATCCTCCCTTCTGGTTGCGCTTAGATGTTATTCTATTGCTACCCTTGCAGGGTAGCGGATCATGATAGCAATATAAATGAGTCGCTGTTTCTACAGTCACTCAGTTATAAGTGTTAACATCATGGCCTACTGCTGAGAAGACACCTCCCTCACAGCTCGGTGTCTTTCTGGACTTTGGTGCAACTTACTCAGCTTTAAAGCTGTTAATTAACTAGTACCATACAGCTTTGGATTCATCTTGTCTGGGGACACAGTTTGGTAGTAAACTTAGTATGGGCCATCCTAAGGAACTGGAGGAGGACTGAAGAATCAGCCACCACCACCTGAGCAACAGGTAGGGACATCATCCACACAGCCTGCTACCCGCCCTGGATCAGAACCCCGTGTCAATCTCTGATGACCGCCATTCAAGCTATCAATTGCAAGGTCGACACACTACTTAAAGAGCAACTGACACCACTCTGGCCAAAATGCTACATTACAGAATTAGAATAAGATGTTCCAGTAAATCTCTTACCAAAAACTAGATTTCTACATTACTGCATGGTTACAAAATAGCTCATAACTTTAAATAAAGTAATGTAGAAATCTAGTTTTTAATATGAGATTTACTGGAGGTGTGCTTATTCTAATTCTGCAAAGTAGTACTTTTGGCATCAGTGGAATGGGAGAGCAAGACATTAAAACAGAGGTTGCTACAAAGGCCATGACTCGGCAGAACAGTCAGTGACCCAGGGCCCTGACAGTGACCAGTAAGATGGCACAAGAAAACTCAGTTACAATATCAGTTGGAGGCTGTGGAAAACTCTAACAGGGCTTCCAATGTGTGACTGGTCAGGCTCCTGGAAGGAAGTGAAGGATAACAGCTACTTTGGTTTTAAAACTTGGCTGCCAGGTGCCTTGGGTCTTGATCTAGTGGCTCCTAGCCCCACTTTTGTTAAGACATACCAGATTTCTCCCAGATCGGTGGACCAACAAGGGACTTTACCACGGACTATGCTACCAGTCACCACATTGGTAGTGACCTGAGATATTTTACTACAGGCTGCTCGGGATTCCTCTCAACATTTGAACTTTTATGGGACAACTCTACATCTACAGTATTTCTTGATTTGTCATTTGCTACCTGGGTTCGCTAGATGAAATCTGACACTGTGTGGGCCCAATTGAAGATTCTTGGAGTTACCAGTCCCTCCTTATGCCTGCCCGTCTCTACATGTCTTATGGCAGACACACTTATCAATTTACAGATGCTACAGAGGCAGTTAAAAGGGCTGAACTTATCTGGAGAGAGTTTGAGACTGCAGCTACCGGACATGGAGGAGATCCAGAGGATGAAGACTACACTGGATGGACAGCAGATTCTGAGTTGAATTTTTCTCAGTGACTTTTGTCCTTTACAGGCTTATTTGGCTAGGATGTTCTGTGTGGCATTGGTTGAGTGGGGAACTGCTTTGTAATATGGGGGTTAAAACTCTGCATTATGATAACTGATCCTTTATTTCTAATGGGTAATTTCAGTCATTATGGCAATGTTGGAATTATTATTGGAAATCTATTTCTTTTTTTGCATAATATGTTTATTAAATTTTCCACCATAAAACAAAGGTACAATCACATATACTCCATACACATCAGTACCACATTGATTCAATATGTACCTATACCCCCAACATCTGCTTCTTACATCAGTTTATGTGGTAGGGGCATTAGTTATGCCCCTCCATTCTTTTTGTTTTATGTTTGTCTTGTGGGATCGTGATATGTTTTCATCTTTGTCTTTTTCTGTAGTGAATAGCGCGTTATAGACTGGCCACCTATTACCGCTATTACCCTCCCCAGACATGTCTTAATGAACATTCGGGCATAAGCTTATGCAGTATTTTCTTTTGTATTTCTCATTATAGTAAATGGAGCGTTTTCTGTAGCGTTCTCATTTGCTGTAATGGCAGCTGCCTGCTGAGCCATATAGGGATTGTAGTCAATGTTGGATTGCCAGGTGTGGACTGGGTGCTTGCAACTTGTTGTTTGGGGGTTAGTGACGGGCACTATCTGTAAAGTGGCTTCGCTCTATGAGTTCTCCGTGGCTTCAGTGAAACACGGACAACTTTTAACATAAACCCCCCAGCACTGTATAGAAAAGAGACTAAAAGTTCTTTCAAACCCCTTTCTTTGTTCAATTCCTTTTCTTTGCCCTTTCCCGTCCTCAGAGTTTCGTTTTCTACCATCATACTGGTATCTGTTCCTGTGCGTACTTTACCATGCGACTGTGAGCATGTTATCGCAAAGTAGCTTGTCTTAACTCGTTTATGTTTGGTAATACTTTCAGAAAAGCTTTAATTAAAAGAACTTGTCGTTTGTACCTTTTTAGGAAGTTATCTTTTTCCAGGTCTTTCTTTACCATGAATTCCGATACTGAAAACTGAAGGTATTCCCTTCAACAATAACTTGAGAACCTCCCATTCCTTCTGCTCTCTAAGAGCCGGGCGGCCCCTTTCCTTTCCAGTTTATGCAGAGAATCTAGGGAGGATCCTTTCTATGCTTTAAAATAATAAATCAAAGATTAAACTGTGTTTTGGAAACTTATTTTGGTTCTTTATCCTTTGAAATGCCTAATTCATTATTGCTATTGTTTGAATGCCTAAATATTGTATGTATTTATCATTTTGATTATGACGAGTAGATGACAGACAGCTGGAAGAACTAATCATGTTTCTTGGTTTCCTTTAAATAGCAACCTAAAATATAGAACAGATCAGATGTAACCTGGGTGTTGTACCTAGAACACCTTGCTGGGCTGCTATGCTTCTCCTGCAATGCAAGGGTGGAACTGGCATGTTTTCCAGTCAGAGATGTTATGTTGTATTTTCTTTATTTGACATTCAGTTCATTTTATTTATGTTTCGACTACAATTTGGAGTTCCTGTAAATAAAGCCTGTGGACTACTGCATCTACCAGATATCCTGTCAAGTCTCCATTTGTCTGACGCTCTGCCTTCCACATTGGTGTTAGAAGTGGGATCCTTGCTTGTACTGGTTGGGGCTAACCAACTGGAGGACTAAGACACGCTCTGGTGGGTATCTCGGATGCTACAGGAAGAAGAGGGTCTGGTGATTCAGCAAAGACTGTGGGGTGCTCAAACTAGATCAGCCACAGCACAATATAAGTTATCTTTGCTCCCAGGGTTAGAACCAGTTACCCGGAGAAGAGTGCCCATCACAGTGAAAGCCCAGATGGAGGAAACAAAATCCGAGGGCTGGTGCAAGCTATTGGAGGAGGAGGAGGAGGAGGAGGAGGAGGAGCACTTCCCTGAGGAACCCCAAGATTTGTTGAGATGGTTATGTGCAAGACAACTGGAGATGGAACGTCAGAGGGACAGAGATCGCAGGGAATATGAGGCTCGATGGAATGATACCCTGAGGGCTTTTCAGCGTTGGGCCTGGGTAGACTCCTGATACTGGGGTCATAAAGATATCCAGTTAGCAAAACTTACTGACACTGATGACATTGAAGCCTATTTATTAACTTTTGAAAGGGTCACTACTGCATGCAATTGGCCCCAAGACCAATGGGTCATTTGCCTTGCCCCTTATTTGACTGGTAAGACCCAGCTAGCATACAGCCGAGTAGAGATGGCAGATGTGAACAATTATGACCGGTCAAACAAGCTATTCTGAAATGATATGACATTAACACTGAAACTTATCGACAAAGTTCAGATCATATAGGTATGGGGGCAGCAGATAACCCACAGGTTGCATTTACTCAATTAAAAGATTTATGTACCAAATGGCTGCAACCTACCACTAAGATCATAGATCAGATTATTGAGACCATAGTATTGGAGCAGTTTCTTCAAATTCTTCCTCCAGATGTCCAACTATGGGTCAGAGAACGTCGCCCAGAGGTTTCTGACACTGCAATATGATTGGCTGAAGATTACATTGCTGCTAGATCCCATAAACAGAGAAGCAGTCATCAAACAAGCCATCAGCACCCGATAAGATCTATCTCTACTCCTACTAAAAATGGGAAGCACAGGTAGCACTCCACTAACAACCGGTATGCAAGGCACTACAAAATCAGGAAGGGGTACAATTGGATATTATTTGTTACAAATGTAAAACTAAAGGACATATTGCAAGGTTTTGTCCCAAGAAAAGAATTGAGTCTTCCATCTTGCTTTAGCTAATTGGGGATGCTACATGGTCACTGTACAAATCGGTCCTCATTCTGTTACAGGACTATTAGACTCAGGAAGCAAACAGACCCTGATACAAGCGGAATTATTAAATGTAACTCCATCCCAAGAAAACCCAGTACAGAAGTAACCTGTATCCATGGTGATACTCATGTATATCCCTTGGAAGAGACTGAATTATCTATACAAGGACAGGTACAAACCATGAAGGTGGGAGTAATGCCTAACTTCCCAATCCCAGTACTAATTGGACATGACTGTCCTGCCTTCCAGAAACTGATGTCAGTTAACCTTTGTGCCATGATGACAAGATCACAGACAAGGTCACAGACTCTTCAAGATTCCTGTATCGAATCTCCAGAACATTATTTTCCTTTTGAACAGGATATGTATGGGGGCTCTGGGAAAAGATAAGAAAGCCAGAAGACAAAGGAGGACTGAAAAATATAATTGGACTATAAGTCATAATAGTATTAATAAGTGTATGGTAGATGGATGTGACAAAAGTATGTTTATTGAATTACAAAAAAGATGAATCCTTGAAATCATTGTTTTCTTCCCAGGATTAGGAGCAAGAGACTGGAAATAAATGTCAGATGAAAGCGGGTTAATGTACAGAATATGTAAGAATCCTAGAACACAGGAAGTTGTTGAACAATTATTAATTCCTGAAAAGTTCAGGCCAATCCTAATCAGGCTTGCTCATGATATTCCTGGCTGGACATTTGGGAGGGATCGAACCTTAGGCCGATTACTGTATAGATTTTTCTGGCCAGGAATACAAGAATAGGTTGCTGAGTACTGCAAAAGTTGTCCGGAATGCCAGAAGGTATCCAAAATCATAAAAAGGATAAAGCTCCTATGCAAGTAATGCCTTTATTTTCAACCCCTTCCAGAGAATGGCTATGGACATTGTAGATCCAGTCCAGAAAAGTGCTAAGGTAACCAGTATATTCTAGTGGTCTATGACTATGCTACCAAATACCCTGAAGCTATACCCTCCATACAGTCACTGCTACTAGAACTGCTGAAGAACTGGAGAAAATTTTCAGTAGAGTAGGTATCCCCAGGAAATTCTTACTGATAGGGGTACAAACTTTTGTTCCCAGGTTTTGAAGTGGCTCTACCAGACCTTGGGTATTGAGGCAATACGGACTACACCCTACCACCCTCAAAATGACGGTCTGGTAGAACATTTCAATCAAACCATGAAGAAAATGATCCAGAAGTTTGTACAAGAAGAAAGCAGACAATCGGACACTTACTTCCCATACTTGATGTTCGCATATCGTGAAGTACCCAAAGCCTCAACTGGCTTTTCACCATTTGAACTAATGTATGGGAGGAATCCAAGAGGATCACTGAATATCATAAAAGAATGGTGGGAAGAAAGTAAAGAAGACCACAACAAATGTCTTCGGATTATCTAATTCAATTGCGTGAACAAATAAAAAGTATAGTCAGCAAGCCCATGCTTATAACCAGAAACAACAGCTGATACAGAAAAACAATATGATAACGGGATAAGTATGAAGGACTTTAGAGAGGGAGATCAAGTGTTATTATTATTACCATCTTCTGATAATAAATTGTTAATGAAATGGCAGGGCCCCTATAAGGTGATTCGAAAAGTGGGACCTGTCACATATGAGATCCACTTGCATGATAATACTAACAAGAGACGAATTTACCATGCTAATCTTTTGAAACCTTGGATAGAAAGAACACCTAAGTTATGTGGGTATGTTTATCCGAAAGTGATTCTAGTGAAATGGATATAGCTTATAGGCGGTTGGAAATAAAAGGCAAAGTCAAAGATATAAAATAAATCCCAACTTAACTCCCCACAAAATAATGAATTATCTGAGATATTACAGTCATATAAGGACACCTTTAGAGGCACACCTGGGAGAATAAAGGGGTAACACACAACATTATTTTATCTCAGAACAAACCTATATGTCAAAAGCCTTACCGCCTTCCTAAGAAAGTTAGGAAAATGTCATTCAAGAACTCCACAAAATGCAAGAAATGGGGATTATTGAACTCTCGCATAGTGAATGGAGTTTTCCTTTAATTGTAGTAAATATAAAGGAAGGGGAGTACGTTTATGTTTAGATTTCCGCGTCTTAATGCCATTTCCAGATTTGACAGTTATCCGATGCCCGTATCGATGACATATTGGACCACTTAGGAAATTCTTAGTATTTCTCAACCATTGATCTAACTAAGGGATACTGGCAAATTCCTTTAGAACCGAGGCAAAAGAAAACTGCTTTCAGTACTCCCTTAGGGTTATTTTGGTTACCGTCATGCCTTCGGCTGCATGGCGCCCTGCTACATTTCAAAGGGTAATGGACAAAATATTAGCTCCTCATTCTGCATACAGTGCAGCTTATTTAGATGATGTAGTTGTGTTCAGTCCTTCATGGCAGGAACACCTGCATCATCTAACTAAAGTCTTATCTGCTATTTATAACTCTGACCAACCATAAACCCCGAGAAATGTACTATGGGAATGCAAGCGACCAAATATTTAGGGTTTCTAATAGGAAAAGGAAGTATAAAACCAGATATAAGTAAAGTAGAAGCTGTGGCTAATTGTCCTAGACCTCAAACAAAAAAGGATGTTCGCTTTCTTGGGTTTAGCCGGTTATTATCGGCATTTTATTCCCTCTTTTTCCACTATAGGAGGACCCTTATCCGACCTTACCAAGAAACGTATACGGATAAAATAAATTGGGATCCTAAATGTGAAGAGGCATTTTTGTACTATAAAAGCACACTTGTGTTCTTCGACAATATAACATACTCCTGATTTCTCATATCCTTTTGTAGAACAAACCGATGCCTCTAACAGAGGTATTGGAGCCGATATTATCACAAAATATTGCTGGGGAAGAGTACCCTGTAATATATATAAGTCGGAAACCACGTGAACGAGAGACTAATATTCTACTATAGAAAAGGAATGCTTAGCCATCAAGTGGGCTATAGAAGCACTCTGTTTCTACTTATGGAGAACTGAATTTGAAATATGGACAGACCACAACCCTTTGTGCTGGTTACATAATATGAAAGGAATCCATCGATTATGCGGTGGTACTTATCATTACAACCATATCGTTTCATTATAAAACATAGTAAAGGAGAAAAACATGAAAATGCTGATTTTCTGTCCAGATATGGAATAGAAAACTCGGGTAAGCAGAATAGTCATGCAGAGGACGATCTCTTCCGCTTACTTGTTGAATAGCATTACTATAAATCAAGGACCCTGGGGTGGAACCATGGAGATGGTGGGCTGTGTTCCAATTTCAATTACCCCTATATTACAGTTGGAAATTAAAAGGAGGATTCAGTCAAAGGAGGGAGGAGAGTGTGATAGGGGCATTAGTTATGCCCCATTCTTTTGTTTTATGTTTGTCTTGTGGGATGAGGTGATATGTTTTGTCTTTGTCTTTGTCTGTAGTGAATGCGCGTTATAGACTGGCCACCTACTGCTGCACGCTATTTACCCCAGCATGTCTTAATGAGCGTTCGGGCATAAGCTTATGCCGAGTATTTTTTTTTTGTATTTCTCATTATAGTAAATGGACGTTTTCTGTAGTGTTCTCTATTGCTGTAATGGCAGCTGCCTGCTGAGCCATAGGGGATTGTAGTCAATGTTGGATTGCCAGGTGCGGACTGGTGCTTGTAACGTGGTTTTGGGGGTTGAGCAGCGTGGAGCTCTCGCCTGTCTAGAAAGTGGCTTAGCTCTATGAGTTCTCTGTGGCTTCAGTGAAACAAGGACAACTTTTTAACATACCCCCAGCACTGTTAATAGAGAAAGAGACTAAAAGTTCTTTCAAGCCCTTTCTTTGTTCAATTCCCTTTTCTTTGCCCTTCCGGTCCTCAGAGTTTCATTTTCGCCATTATACTGGTATCTGTTCTGTAGCGTACTTTACTGTGTGACTGTGAGCACGCTCACAAAGTAGCTTGTCTTAGCTCATTTATGTTGGGTAATACTTTCAGAAAAGCTTTAATTAAAAAGAACTTGTCGTTTTGTACCTTTTTAGGAAGTTATATTTTTCCAGGTCTTTCTTTACCGTGAATTCGATACTGAAAACTGAAGGTATTCCCCTTCAACAATAACTTGAAACCCTCCATTCTGTCTGCTCTAAGAGGCAGGGCGCCTTTCCTTTCAATTTATGCAGAGAATCTAGGGGAGGATCCTTTCTATGCTTTTAAAATAATAAATCAAAGATTTAACTGTGTTTTGGAAACTTATTTTGGTTCTTTATCCTTTGAAATGCCTAATTCATTATTGCTATTGTTTGAATGCCTAAATATTGTATGTATTTATCATTTTGATTATGATGAGTAGATGACAGACAGCTGGAAGAACCAATCATGTTTCTTGGTTTCCTTTAAATAGCAACCTAAAATATAGAACAGATCAGATGTAACCTGGGTGTTGTACCTAGAACACCTTGTGGGCTGTTATGCTTCTCCTGCAATGCAAGGGTGGAACTGGCATGTTTTCCAGTCAGAGATGTTATGTTATATTTGCTTTATTTGACATTCAGTTCGTTTTATTTATGTTTTACTACTACAATTTGGAGTTCCTGTAAATAAAGCCTGTGGACTACTGCATCTACCAGATATCCTGTCAAGTCTCCATTTGTCTGATGCTCTGCCTTCCACAGTTTATTAGTTTATTCATTCTCCCACCCAAGAAACAAACAAAAAACAAAACAAAACAAAAACACACACACACACACACGCCTAGATTATGTTTAATACCATACACATCTCACATTGATTAACTCTATACATTGCTAGTTTGTTCTTATTCATTACTCTGTACATTGCTAGTTTATTATTAACCTTCATCTCTCATTTGTTTACCCTCTCCTTATCAAGTCCAGGATGCTTTCTCCCCATTCCAGCTCATTTTAACAACTGTTCCTAAACCTTTCTACACATTGAACCATTACCCCTATTCTTGCAGCCCTTTCCTAACATTTCCCTCTCTTCTGGGGATAATGAAAGCATAAATGTTCCCACACTTTCCAAAACTATTTCTTGCTACATAATATAGCTTTTCCAGGCCGAGAGCCTGCAGGCACAGGATTTTCCATTGCTGCATAGTGGGAGTATCACTTGAAACCCATGTGTTTAGTATGCAGTGTCTGACCAAAACAACCAGAATCTGCACCCACCTCGGGAGGGTCTCCAGTCCTCTTCCTTAGAGTCATCCACCCCAAACAACATGAACAATGGGTTTCTCTCCACCTGCCTGCCCCACATCCTTCCCATCTCCATGGCTACTCCATCCCAAAATTGTTCAAGGTGAGGGCACTCCCAAAACAGTGTATATAGGTGCCCTCCACCTTCTTACATCTCCCACATAGAGGTGGTATCTGGGACGAAATCTGTGAACCATACTTGGGGAAGTAGAGCCTATGTAGGAACTTATAGTAAGACTCCTGGTATTTATTACACACCAATAACCCTTTATGTGATTGCAGTAGTAAATCCATCCCTGGTCAAGTATCTCCTTTTCAGATTCCTACTCCATAACATCCAGTTTTACAGGTATAAGCCAGAAGATACTGCCCCCCATTTTGCCCCCTTCCTATTATTCCTTTTGCTCCCTTCCAGGTACTAAGTACCAGATGCTCGATCTCCTCTATAGGAGAACCCACTACTCAGTCCCTTTCAATTGTTTTAGCATAATTTCTCACCTGAAGGATTCGGAACATACCTAACCCCATACATCCCCTAACTCTTCCACTGATTTTAGTCTCCTTCCCTTCCATAAATCTTTTATACACTTAACCCCTCTGTGCTCCCAACATAAAAATCCTGTATCTTCCAACCCTACCACAAAACCTGGATTCCCCTCAGTGGGAGCAGCAATGTCTCTTCCCCTGATTTCACTCCTACCCACTTCAATAGCTGTTCCCACCCTCCAAGACTGAGACCACCAGTGGATTTGGATCTGCCTGGCCACTATATGCCTTTTTCCTCCCCTTCCCAGGAATGCCAGAGCCTTACCACCCCTCCCTTCCTCTAAATCTAACCACCCCTGCCTCTGGTGGCCTATTCACCCAATCCCTTAACAGTCTACAGTGCATAGCTAAAGCATAGTTCCTTAAGTCAGGTAGATTTAGCACCCTGTCCCCCATCTGCTTGAAGCCTCTGAAGGCTCACTCTGGGCCTCCTCCTTCCACAAAAAGCCTGAAAAGGCCTTATCCATCCTCTTCACATCCTTCTTATTAAGGCCCACCGGCAACATTTGCATCAAGTACAGTATCCGTGGCAAAGTATTCATTTTTATAAGATTTATTCGACCTAACCACAATAGAGGTAGGTCTCTCCATCTCTCAACTCCTCTTCTACATTCTGCACCATCGCCCATAATTTAATTTGTAGAGCTGACTCAACTCATGCCCTATTCGAATCCCCAGGTATGTAAATTCTGTTTTTGCCTTTTAAGGCCCCAAGCCATATTTCCACTCTTTTCAGTTTCTCCCCACAACATAATTTCGGACTTGTGGATATTTATTTTATATCGGAGAACACTGCGAACTGCTCTATCACTGTCAGCAATGGGGGAACAGATTTAGCTGGGTCCCGGACATATAATAGCTTGTCATCTGCGTATAATGTGACCTTATGTTCTTTTCCGACCTCCCAACCACCCCCAATTTTCATGGAGCTTCTAATGGCAATCACTAGAGTGGTGAGAGGGACAACCCTGCTGAGTGCCCCTATGGAGGCAAATTCCCAGTTAAGCCTCCATTCACCAGTACTCTCACCTCCGGGGCTTTATACAAGCTTTCAACCCATCCTATAAACCCTTCTCCCATCCCATACATCCAAAGGACCCCAAATAGATACTCCCACTCTATATGGTCAAAGCTTCTTCGCGTCCATTGTCAGAACCGCTATATTTTTTGACTGTGGGAAGTTCTTCATATTTTGTTGAGAGTTTCCTCAAATTATGATATGAGCATCTACCAGATACAAAGCCTGTCTGGTCTGGGTGCACCAACTCTGGTAGACATTGATCCAGTCTCCTGGCCAAAACCTTGGCCAGGATCGTAGCATCGCAGTTCAATAGGGAACTCGGTCTATATGATGAGCACTCCTGCTCATCCTTCCTAACTTGGGGACCAAACAGATGGCTGCTTCCCTGAATGAAGCGGAAGATCATTCCCCCAACCTCAGATAAAACCTGCTGTAGAGGTTCTACTACATGCTCTAGCAGCGTTTTGTAAAACTCTATAGAATCCATCCGGTCCACTGGCCTTTGACTGCTTCAGACACTGTATTGCTTGCCTAATTTCCAGTTGTGTAATTTCCCATCCAGCTGTTTTTTTTGCTGCTCAGTTAATTTAGGAATTTTAACTCCCTTAAGAAACTGGCTGCCATTTCTCCTGTTCCAGTACATTCTGCTTGGTACAGCTGTCTATAGAATTGCTCAAACCTGTTCCTTATTAAAACTTTATCCACAACCAGCTTCCCTCCCCATCTTTTATTCCGGAGATGTGCGTACAAATCTGCCTTCCCTTGATTAACCGGACCATTAATGGGCCAGACCTGTTCCCCCATTCAACAACCTGCTTCTAGCAAGCATCCCAGCAGTTCGCACTTCTCCCAAAAGAAAGGCATTTAATGCTTCCCTTGCAGCTTTCAAGTTCTTTTCCTCTTCCCTGTTGCCCTTACTACTACCTCCCTTTCCCACCTTCTTATCTCTCCCTCTAATTCCTTTCAGGTGGTTCCTTCTTCTTTTTATATTGGGCAACAAACCTAATAATGGCACCCATATAAAATGCTTTTCCGACTTCCAAAATACCCTGAGAGTTTCCACCGACTTCTCATTCATTTCTTTATAATACTGCCACTGCTGCTTAATATATTCAATAAATTATTTTTGCCCAGCAGATACCTCAGAAATTTCAGGGTGGAGACCCACTCTCTTCCTTATTTCCAACACCATCTGAACCATAGCATGGTCTGATAAGAGAATGGGACTGTGTTCAATTTTTGTACCTTACTTAACCAAGGTTGTGGTACATAAATGTAGTCTATCCTGGTCCAGGTTTTGTGCAGGTTCAAGTAGAAGGTAATCCCTTCTCTGTTGGATGGCTAGCTCTCCAACAGTCTATCATTTCCAGGTCAAGCACCTCCTGCCACCTCTTCAACCTACCTCCATATCTACTCTTCCCCTCAGTGGTCTAACTCCCTTGCATGACTGCGTTGAAATCCCTCCATGATTAACCCATTAAATTGTTCCCTCATCAACACGTCAGAATTTCTTGATAAAGCCAGGTCAAAACAGAGGGGCTTAAATACTTCCAAAAGTGATCTTCTCCCCAGATAGCACCCTTCCACAAATATGTATCTCCTCCTCTAATCTGCCACTACTCTTGTACTGATGAAGGGATCGTTCTACTTATCAGGACCGCTACTCTCTTTTATGTGAATTGTAAGGGGATGCAAAGCACTTGCCTCATCCTCTCTCCAGCTTGCAATGCTCCGCTAGTTAGGTGCGTTTCCTGCAGGAGGGCCACTTGAGCACCCTGATGATGCAAGACCATCAAAATACCAGTGTGCTTGATCGGCAAAGAGATCCCTTCACATTCCATGAGACAATTCCCAATGTTTATGCTTAGCCATAGGACCATAGAGCCTTTCCCTTCATCCCTTCTATTACTGTTATGTTGTTCTGAGTTTCCCACAGACCCGGCCTACTATAATTTACAGAGTCATATACTAGCATCACACTCTTCACGATTAATAAAAATGAGACACATTCACCATCTTGTATTAAATCATGCAAACATACCCATAACAACCCCAAGCCCAATATAGCCCCCCCTCCGCCTCTCTCTTCCACATCAAAACAAAATTCCCATTTCTAAACATACCTCCTCTAAACACTGTCTGCCTCATTGCCATTCAAACCTAGAATGGACCAACTACACACAAATACAAACATTCCGTTCCCCCTCCGCTTATTTAGTTTCACACAGCATCAGTGTAATCTTTGTTCATGAGTTCGAAAACTTGTCATAAAATTAACAGTCCAACTATAATAACATACTTTTAGTCTTTAATGTCCTTAAAAATGAGTCACCACTGTTCCTCCTGGTGCTGCCTACGTGATCCCTTGCTTTGCTGCCCCCAAGCAGGTTGTGAAGCCTTCCTTCTTCTTATCTTGCATAACAGGAACCATAGAAAATTAGAGGCCTGAGGGGTGCCAGTGCTGCCCTAAAACCCACCCAGCATCGCACCCCCCCACACCTACTTACCTGACCTCAGCACCGTCCTGCCTTCCAGGATAAGGCCTGACCCTTTTGCATGGCCGAATTCCACCTCGACAAGTCCTCCGTTAGGGCTCTGCTCGACTTCCACAGCAATGTCCCTTTTAACAGTCCATCCAACTAGTTAACCATCTGCATACTAGAGGACTCTCTCTTTGAGCCTCTACTCCTTGTTCTCTTTTTACTTTCTTCTAGCTCTTCTCATACCTCCACACTCCATAATTGCTCCAGCCAGGCACCAGGAAGGGGACACATCCGTAGGGGAAGAAGAGAAATAAAAGTTATAGCAAGTTCAACTTCTGGCCCTCTGAAATGAGGAGGCAATGGCTTTGAGCCCACCAACAGCTTTCAGTTTTTAACAACTTCGAAACAATCACAGCCAACACAACTATGCTTCTCACAGCTTCTCCCACACAGCGGCTCTCATCCTGCCTTTTCTTTAAATCTTCCACAAAGGCAGCCACCCTCTCCAGTTCCCAGAACGTGAATGTAGCCCCTTCATGATTAATTTTCAGGATCGAGGGAATAACATAAAACAGTCCACCTTCAACTCCCTGAGTTGTGTCAGCACGAGGTTAAAGGCTCTCGCTTCTTTAGAATTCTGTTCGAGTAGTCCTGCACCAGATACAGTCTCTCTCCCTCATACCTCAGCTCTTTCATGTTCCGTAGGCCCACAGCATCTCTTCCCAATCCTGGTAACTATGGAACTGAAATATGATCTGCCTCAGGGGCTGCCCCACCGGGGACATGCTGCAACAGCTCTATGGGCATGCTTCAACTTCAACCTCCTTTCTTTAGCTTCATACCCAACATATTTGGTAACTTCTCTGAGCAAAAGGACAAGATATCAGGACCCTCCCTCCCTCAGGGAGCCCTCAGAGCTTGAGATTTAGATGCCTTGCATAATTTTCTTGGTAGTCATGCTGCTCCACTAGTTCTGTGAGCTCCTTCTCTAACTTAGCCACGGGGTGATCATGGGTCCAAATCATCTTCCAGCTTAGAACAGCTCCTCCACCTCCATAACTCTACCCATCTGTGCTGTCAATGGCTCCATTAAATTCTGCAGTCGGCCATCAATTTTTGCTCCAGCTTGTTCCATTTCCTCCAGTGCCTCCATTACTTTTTCCAAAACCTCGCAGCCTAAAACCACCATTTCAGTCACTGAGAGTGAGATCAGGCCCATTACCTCCGAGGGATTTGCAGTTGCTTTCTTCCCCTGGCTTTTGGTTGTGGACTGCTGATTCTTTCCTGCAGTGGGCAAGGGAGCTGCAGGAACCCATGTCCTCACCACTGGCTGCTCATCAGCACCCCAGAAATCTATTTCTAATGCACAACTTCATGGCTGTCATGGCAGGCTACCATGTGGTCTGGGTTTAGCTGTGTAAGAATCATGTAGACACCATTATTGTAGCATCCTGGTGTGCATTTCCACTATTGTTACAAGAAAGCTTTGTCCTCCTCCTCCTCCTCTGTACCTCTTGCTTGTGGTGGCGGGGAGAGAAGTCTTTACATTAATTTTTCCCTTACTCTTACATTTTTGCCACCTCCTGTTTAACATTTACATATAGATGTACAGTCTTCAGTAGATGCTGGTGTTTGTCTTTATCAATACTGCAGGATGTTCTGTTTATTTTGGAAATGGTGATGGTTGTTTTGGGCTCTGGGAGGGCATTGGGTGTGTTGGAGATGCTTTCCATGTTTAGGATTCAACTTATGTTTGGACTTGGAGCACATTCCATTTTTATATGGGAATCTAAACAATGTTTCCATAGTGGGCACTCTCTCACTCTGGCAGGGTACAGCTATTGTTTTGCATTGTTACTATTTCAGCTTTATGAGATAATCCCCAGATCTGTAATTCAGAGTGTTTAGGTTTCCTTCTTCTTACTCAATCAAAAAAAAGTTTAAAATAGTCTAGAGCAATTACTGGAGTGTCAGTCAAGCATGTGATCCTAAAGTTATGGATAGAAAATAAAGCTCCTACAATACAACAGTGGAGAAACAAGCTAATGGAAATTCTAAGAATAGAAAAGTGGTCTTTCAGTTGTGTGATTGAGGGAATGGTAGCAATCTGAGAGAGCTCCGCAGACCACACACTTTTCTCATATTTTAGGCAGCTTATCATCTCTCCAAATTTATCGGAAAATGACTTTAAACTGTTACTGATCCAATTCTTACTATAAAACAGCAAGTTCTTGATCTCAGAATGGCTGAACAAGAAATTTCAGAAAAAGTGCAATGATGGCACTGTTCCATAGTCTGGAGCAACAAAAACCCAAACATTATAAATCGGATTCTAAAGCCCATGTCTCTACACATACAAAGGAAACAGCAAAAGTCCATGATTCCTACGTGGCTGAGTTTAACTCTATTAACACAATGCTTGCAAAATTGGCTACCAATGTTAAACAATGATGGACTCACTGACATAGAGGGTTGCTGATGCCGAAACCAGGATAAGCTCGATTGAGGATACAGTTCAAAAAGAAGATAGGGAAATAGTTTCAATGAGAAGAAAATGAAGAGAATGGAAAAGAAGATTGATGATCTTGAAAATAGATCCTGAAGAAACAATCTATTAATTATTGGTATGCTGGAAAGTGTGGAGCATCCCAATAGTATAAATTATGAATGCCTTTTTCTGCCAAGTGGCAGGCCAGATCTCCTGAATCTGGTCAAACTTCTTTGATTGAGAGGCTACATGGGGCACTTATACCAAACCTAAACCTGAAGAAAGACCCAGGGCCATCACTTGTAAAGTGTTAAATTTCCAGGACAAGGTTAAAATTCAGTGGGCTGCAAGAGCCCAAGCATCGCTATATTGGCAACAGCACAGAGTGTATATTTTCAATGATGTTAGTAATCTAGTGAGAGAAACACAGAGAGCCTACTCTGATATTAAAAAACACTACAGAAGGAGTATTTGATTCAGACTTCAATTTCCAGCCAAGCTTGTTAACTCCTTACTGCATGGAACCTTCTCTTTTCATTCAGCCACCTAGCAGAACAGCAACTATCCAGTCTTTTACCAGATTTATTCAAAAACATTTTCCCAAAGTATCCATGTCTGAATCTATGGAAGTGTAATGCTGCTGATAACAGACTTTCTTTCTGAATATTACTTAAAGATGACCCAGATGGCTCAGCTAATTTGTCTTTTTCATGATCCATATTCGAAGCAAATCTCTCATATCGGCCGATAACTGGATATTAAGAATGATAAAAATGGAAGGTACAGTATGAATAGCGATGGCTGGAAAACCCACATTTGTTTGCCGTTGGAATATTTGACAAAATAAGATGCATATGCCCAGATTAATTTTATTTTTACATTGCTGAGCAGTTTCCTGATAGTCTTTACATGGCCATATAAGTTATTTTACATAGTGCAATCATCTACTTCTCGCATGTTCTAGGAGCTACTTTGGAATGATGATCAGGTGGTTCAACTTAGACTGGATTCAAAATGTCTTCTCCTTGGTACTTTTCACCAGGCTCAGTATAAAATGTTCTGCTGTTATTAAGAAGGTTGCAGAACTGAATGTTTACAATAATTTGGGAAACTGTTTCTATATCTTGGTTTTTGAGATATGGCGGTGTTGATCTCCTGAGATGTTTGAAACTGAACTCGCTCTACTTTAGGGTTTGCAATGTTGTATAGTTATAAGATAGGTGGTCTGGTTTTGAACTGCACACTTGTTTTGACACTAAACAATAGACAATGGACTTTAATCAAACTTTTTAGAATCTCTGTGACAATTAAAAGTTTTACCTTAAGCTGATTAAGTTTCCAGCCTCATGTTAACTTTGGTTATTTACAAGCTTATGATCATGGCCCGGCAAAGATGGTACAAAGGCAGACTTCAAAGAAATGCGAGGCCATTTTTCTTTATTGCTTTTCATGCTATGTCATATGGACTGAATAATTATAAGGATTGTCATGACTTTAAGAAACAGCAAGTACTGTAGAATTTTTTTCTTTGAAGCTTGAAGTATGTATTGACTAAATAATGTCCATCTGCTTGCACTCTATATGGGACTTCATTAAAAGTTTATCTGGTATCTCGTGATATGGGCAAGACAAATTGCATATATAGCCACTATGAAGAAATAGCAAGTGTATAAGGACAGAATCATGATTAACAAGTGCAGCGATTGTGAATAGACAGGATAAATGGAGTAAGTAAGCAAGCCACTGCTGAACTGGCTGCCTAGTACAGTAGTTACAGTCACTGCCATGCAGCAAATGGTATCAGGTTTTGGACTGAATGTGGGTGAATTATTTTTGTCAGGTTGTGGTTGTTGCACTTTGTTTTTTTTGTTTGGGTTTTGTGACCTCCCATGCCCCTAAGCTTCATCTCCCCATCCATGGGGTGTCCCTCATAACTGGTGTCCTGTGGAGTAGCCCCTCTGGTGTTGTCCTTCTCCCCAGTGTCTATTCCCCTGGAGTTGATTATATTTATTTGGGAGTGCAGGATGGCTCACTCCCCCATAGCCCCGGCATAAATAATGAGTGTATATATTGCTCCTTTTGAGTAATTATGGTGTGGTTATGGTGTTGTTGATCAGTGTAGTGCTAATTGTTGGTTTTATTTTTGTGGATTTGCACTCACTGTATAACCAGTCACCTTTATATTGTCACCTTTATGACATGGAACCATTTATCTTTATGATTTATATGGGCCGTGTTGGGTTAATATGTTTAGTGGTAAATGCCAACTTATGAGTATATTATTACTTGAGGACTTTGATGGGAAATTCATGTCCTGTGCTTTAAGGTTTCAGGGCTATTTTCTTTATAGCTATTCTCCTGATTGCTATCATCAGTTTGAATTGGAGATTTAATGTATGTACTGCAATTATTTTCTGACTTAGCCTGATCGGATAAAGCTTTATAATTTTGAATGTGCATGCATTTTCACATTAAGATGTTAAAATAGTGAATTTAACTCTATATTTTCTATAGACTGGGAAGGCTGGTGGGCAGAAGTTGATAGTCTCTGCAGGCTTTTTATGAGTTTTATTTGATAATTTTATTGGTTCTTAGAATTATGATATGTGAACTCAGATGGATATAGTTTAAATGATACACTGGATTGGATTATAAGAAAAAAGGTTAAAAGGGCTGACATCTTAAATTAGTGTATTTCTCCTTTAAGAAAATTGTTAAGAAGAATTAGAGATATATGAGAGAGAGGTGCACAGTTAGAAATGCACACAAATCGAATGAAGGGCTTTCAAGGTCTGTTCTGGCCCTTTAAACTAGATAGTTTTAAATTAATCATTTCCCCTCCTAAAGCCCGATATACTGTAAGTGCAGATTGCACAATCATTTTTGCTCATATGTTTGTGGAACCTTATCAAATTAATACTTATGCAGTTTCACAAAAATCACTGGAAAACAGTTTTGTTTAGGCATCCAAGGCAAGTTTGCTTTCTCCTACCGGGCATCCTCTGAACAAACGCGCTACCACCTGATATCTTGTGTGCTACCACTATTGGATCCTTCAACCTTAGACTGTGCCAGCACCTTATTGACAGGAGTTCCTGCAGGTGCCACTGCTGAGACACCCCACGCACTAACTAATTACCATCAGCACTTCCAGTCCATAGGCAAACCCCGCACTTAGCAATCCCCCAACCTCTTGTACCCCTATCCTGTCCCAGTCAAACCCCTGCCTCTTCCAACATTGCCCTGCTTTCTCTGCCCCTCTTTCCTCCTTCCTTCTCCCGCTCCTCCTACTGATGCAGGCATACTTTGTACAATGCCGAGCTTACCTGTTTCCGGCTGTATTTTATGTACTCGTTATGTTTAATACTCTCATTACCTGTTTGCTGAACTCTTGTTGTATTATCTGTAAATTGTCCTCAGTCTTTTATTGCCTTGTTGTTTAATGTATTTAATGTGGAACCTCTCAATGAGTATCCGCTCACAGGTGTATCCAAGACTTCAATAAATAAAAAATAAAATCTTAGCATTTCTTTTTTTTCCTTCAATGGGCTGCACTAGGAAACTTGCACTTTTTTAGGGTCCCAGGATTATTCCACTTTTAACTTTTTTAATTTATTTTTCTCTCTCCTTCTTTTTATTATTAAATTTCAAAACACAGTTAAAAGTAAGTCAAGGCAAACTTCTGAAAACTTATATAATGGACAATCACGTTTGAAGATTGAAAACTTTTTCTTTAGTTACTTATTCAAGTGTTGAAAGGTGAATTAAAGCTGGACCTCTATTTTTTATTTTAGTTTTGCACCCTCCTTCTCCCTAGATGACCACTCCTTCAGACCACCTGGACCTCCGCCTATTCACTGTCCCCAATGCAGGCTGACACCTCACATTGCAATCCCCCCAGGTAATCCAGCATATCCTTTCGGTGGACAGTTACCCCTCCTCTGAGGGAGAAGACACTGATGGGTTGGCCAGTGCACTCTGCAGTTGGCCCAGGTGTCACTGACCTGGGGTCGATCATCCAGGGCTTGATGGCAGTGGGAGTTGGTGACCTTCACCCAGCCTGCCAGGGAGCCATTTCCTGATTTTCTCCCCTGGGGAGTGGTGTGCCACAGATGTCAAGACATATGCCAACATCCACCACTCCCCAGTCATCTAGGACCTGATGTTCTGCTGTGCTCCTGGCCTCTGCCAGGGGCCAGCAGGCACTGGGCTGCATGCCCACCCTCCTCTTGGAAGACAAGCCATCACTGGATGCTCCATCCTTCTCCCCAGCTGGCCCTCCAGCAACCCAAGTCCATTCCCAAACTCAGGTCACTGTTGTCGCAGATGGAAATCCAACCACTGTGCTGATGGGCCAGCTCTAATTTTTAAGGTAGGAGCTTAGGTTGTAATTTTGGCCAATCTTGCAGCATTTTCAAATATTTATAGTAACTTTACTGTACTGGCCTAAATAGCTAGTTTATACGAATGTAGATAAATTCACTCTAAAAGTGAATTTTGAGCTGATACACATTGGGCTATTATACTAAATTTATTTTTCAATAGTGTATATTCCTTAAAAATTATATTGTTAGTTAGAAAATGATTACTGATTCAAGGGGCCAAAATTTACTATAAATAACCAGGCTTAATTTGGAGATGATAAAATTTATTTGCTCATTACAGAACTAGTGGTCTTGGTCCTGCTCTCTTAGTAGTCTACCTGAATGGCGCTGTTACAGTCACTAGGTAGAGTGGAGGGGAGATAAGTTATCATTTTTCATTTATCGCTGATGGATACTGGATATGATTATGATTATAGAGGTTGTAAGTTGGGGGTTAGGGGATACTTTATGGAATGATTTATGTCTTGCTGTGTTTATTAGATGTTTTGTTTATACTGGATATTCCTTCCACTGTTTGTTCTTATATATTTATATTATATACTTTCAAGACAATTGTATTCTCTGTGTTCTACATTCAACCAGGTTAACTATTGTTATGAAGCAGAGGCTTTTATGCTGGAAGGTCTACTGTAGTACTTTGATACATGTAACAATTAATGGGGAGCTTTCCTTTTCATGGGGGTTGGCTACCATAATGCATATATTATATTCTGGACATAAATAATTAATCTTAGAGCAACAGTTAATCTCACTTGGTTTATTGAGAGACATCCCTCAATTATGTACCTTTACATTTTTTATATATATTTTATTGTTGCTATACATACAGATAGAATGTTTCCTCCATGTTATCATTGAATGAAAATAGCTAACTCCCCAATAAAAGAACTAGGATTTTGACACATTTAAATAGATTCAATTCATCAGTGGTATTTCTGCAAGAAACTCATCTGCTTACAGCAGATGTGATTTATTAAAGGTGCCTTTGAGTTGGTCAGATTTTTGGAACTGGTACTGATAAGAAAAGATCCAGAGTAGCAATACTAATTAACAAAAACTTGACTTTAAGGTATACCAGACAATTTCTCATCCAAACTTTAGATATATAATTGTATGCAGCTCATTGGAGTGAACATATATATTATTGGCTTCATTCTACTGGCCTAACACCAATGATCCACAACTCTTTGCAGTTTTCTTTACATTTGGTCAGATGGCCTAATACCACTTGTATCATTATGAGGGGCTGGAATATAGTGCTAGACCCAAAACTAGATAGATCCAAATCCTCTACATATTCTACTAGCCTCAATCAGCAAGTGTTGTATTAGTTAATGGAATCTCATACTTTGGTAGATCCATGGAGAACACTTTTTCTTCTTCAAAAGAGTACACTTTTACTCTAATCCCCATAAAACCCATTCCAGAATGCAGTTTTGTCTCATAAATCATACATTATTATCTGGCTTGATACATGCTGAGATTTTAGGTATGGTGATTTCAGATCATTCTCAATTCTGTTAAAATTACAGTTGAATGTGAATATGCAGGTGGATAACATATGGAGAATGAGCGATAGTCTTTAAATAATGCACAAATAATTTCTCATTTACAGCAATATACTTAATGTTTCTTTGAAGAGACTTTGGGTACAGCTGATAAGCGTATAACAATTTGGTTGGCCTACAAATGTGCAGCCAGAGGTGAAAATTATTAGAATAGCATCTATAATCAAGAAAGAATGGTTGCATCAATCTGAAGAACTCCTTGCACAGATAAGAACCTTGGGATCACAATTCTCCCTACAATATTCTGATCAGTTAGTCTCACAATTAACAACAATTAGTGAACATTACCATGAGTTAAATAGATCACAGGCTGAAAAGGCAATGTTAAGATCCAAGTCTAACTATGTGTCCATGGGAGAAAAAGCAGAAAAATTATTGGCTTGGCATATTAAACTGCAAGAGTCTTCACAAACTATAAAATACCTTTATAATGCAAAACCAACCGCTTATTATGAACCCACATGCCACAGCAGAAGAATGTTCTAGTTTCTACAAGACTCTTTATGGGATGGGGAGAAACCTGTCAATATATCTTTAACTGAAAATTATCTAGACAAGTGTTCTCTACCAAAATTATTGAAAGAGGACAGGACATTTTTAGCAAAGCCACTATCCCTTCTTGAATTAAAACAAGTCTTAAATGAGATGGCAAGTGACAAGGCCCCTGGCCCTGATGGGTTGACTGTCAGATTCTATAAAACTTTTATTTTAGAAATTATGCCCCATATTCAGAAAATGTATGAAGAAGCTTTTCAACTGAAAACATTAAATGTCTCCATACAGGAAGCCTTTATCTCAGTTTTGGCCAAAGCAGGAAAAATCTCACAAAAGTTATGAACTATAGGCCCATCTCTCTTTTAAACACCAATTTTAAAATCCTAACCAGGGCATTGGCAATAGGCTACAACATATTTGGTCAAAACAAATTGGCTCTGAGGAGGTTTGATTTATGACTGGTCACCATTTGGCTGACCATATATGGAAAATTGTAATTTTGCATCTGGGGAGGCCAGACATCCTGTGGTGCTGGCATCCCTTGATGCAGAAAAAGCATTTAATCATGTGTCTCGGATGTATGTATTTAAAACATTAGAAAAATGTGATTTCCCAGAAGAGTTTATACTTTGGATTAAGTTGATATAGTCTCACCTATCTGCCAAAGTTAGATGTAATTAAGTTGTATTATCAACTTTTCCTTTATATAATTGTACTCTTCAAGACTGTCTGCTCTCCCTTTTTTATTTAATTTCTATTTAGAACCCCTAATTCAGCACATTAATGCTAACCCTTTGATCTCTGGTATTGCATTGGGCCGAAACAGTACAACATTTCAGCTTATGCTGATGATATTCTTCTCCACCTAGACAATCCTACTACTTCCTTAAAGGCAGCTTTTGAGAAAATTAAACAATTTGGTTTGATTTCATATTTTCCATAACATAGAAAAAGTACAATCATTACCATTGAATCATTTTGTTAGAAAGAATGACTTTTCTGAGTAGGGATTTAAATAGCTAACTATGGATTTGGGTTGTTTGGGCATTAAGGTCAATACTTCTAAAAATAAAATCATCCATAGTAATTTTGTTGCACCAATGCAACTTTTGAGACGGGCCTAGAAAGGTGGCTGAAATTGCTGCTATCTCTTCGGGAGGATTAACTTGTTAAAATGTCCCTTTTGCCTAAGATACTTTATCCAATGCTAATGTTATCTGTTAAACTACCCTTTAACTGGTTTAAAGACCTACAAAGACTTTTTTTAATTTTATCTGGAGTGGTCAGAAGCCTCAGTTAAACTATACTCACTTGACAACCTTGAAAATTATGGGAGGACTTGGTGCACAGATCCTCTGGCTTATAATTATGCTGCACAGACCACTAAATGTATAAGGTGGCTATCCTTTGATAAATGTGATGCTCCAACATTTTATACTTCTCAATAGCTTTCTTTAGAATATGATTTATGAATTCAAAGTAGAATTTCATTAAAGTCCCTGCTTTACTTAAAACACAAATCTCTGCCCAGTTCTTTCAAATATACCCTGTGGATAATTTTCTATTAATATTTTGTCATTTTAAAAGAATATGTGAAGAATGATCACATCAGTCCACTAAAGCAGCCACTTTGGTTTAACCATTATTTTAGAATACAAGGTAAAACTGGTTAATTTAATCTGGCGAGTAAGGGTAGTGACCTATTAATCAACTATTACATGACAACAAATGGATTCCTTTATTACCCTTCTGAAAGCCTATACTCTAAGGTGGAAATATTATTTGATATATTTGCAGATTAATCATGTGTAGGCACCAAGATCAGAAATGTTATGTCTGTTCTAAAGCCTTCATATTTTTTGTTACTCTAGAAAACTTAAAATTGAAAGTTGGGTTATTTAAAAACGTAAAAGCAATTCTGTCAAATAGAACAGCTTTACAGCAGTCCAACTATTGGCTAATTTTGAATCATCCTATTTCTGACACCCATTGGAAAACTATCTGGCAAAACACTCATTTATACATACCCTTTGATGGATATAAATATACACAATTCAAGATTATCCATGCAATTTAAAATACTCCTGTAAAGCTATTTATTTCAGTGCCAGATTTATACCTTTGAGCAGAGGGCTCCTTTACAAAGGTTCCACATAAAAAATACAGGACAATACACTGGTTACAGATAGTTACAGGCATTCAATACAGTAAAATATAGATAGGTTACACGACAGTTACAATTACAGAAGTGCTGGGGAGAAGACAACAGAACTCCAGGAGTGCAGTACAATATATTAGCAGGTTTAGTATACAACTTAAGGCCAGGAGATTATAGGGATACATAAGCACATAGCGTTGGAATAGTCACAGCCAGAGGCTTTGCCTAGGGTTCAGCAGAGACATAGTATTGAAGGGTGGGAGTAGGAGGGCTGGGGTTATTCACAGCCAGAGGAGGCTGTGTCAAGGGTTCATCAAAGAGACATAGAATTGAAAAAGGGGTGCAGGGTTGGGGAGGAGGGAGGGCAAGGGTTGGGGTGAGCGGTCAGGGGAAGGGATGAGACAAGGAAGAAAGGAGTGGGCAGTTAGTGTAATACTTGGGTAGCCTGAGTCTAAATGAGGCAGCAACAGTCATTTTCAAGGCTAGGTAGGAGTGGAGCCCACTTTTAAATGGGCCAATCTTACTGCATTCGATTAGGTTTAAGCTATAAAAGCTATATAAAGATAAGCTATATAAATGCAGAATTCAGAAATCACCCAAGTGCATAAGGTGAAATCACGGAAACAGGTTCACTTTTACATATTCTATGAGAATATCCAAAAGCAAAACCTGATGGAATACTGTGATTAAGAGCTTAAACCCTTCTCTGAATATATCTTCAGCCTTTAATGTCAAAATGCATTTTAGCGATGGACATCCGGGAACTATCAGGCAACAAATGTTTTCATTTTAGTTTGATTTCTATGGTCACTAAAATTAATATTATACCATTGGCTGGCTCAGATTACCCCATCTTTACTTGAATGGTACAAAGAGATTTCTCAGATCTTACATTATCTTAGGTGTATTAGCATCCATTCATAACTCTTTTCACTTTACTCTCGAAGATGGGGCCCTCTAGATTCCTGGGTGCCCAACCTGATACCCTGATAACTATTAGTATAAGTTATACTGTAACAGATTACAAATTTACCAACACCCCTATATTGTATATTTTCTATTAAATCTGGTGTCAGTTTTACTTTCTGTGGAATGATGGGTTTAAATCTGGGGGCAGGGTTTTGGATGGTTAAAATTGTTTCTTTTACCTGTATTGTCACATATTCCACATGTGGGATTGTAATTTCATTTTAAAACTCATTAAAGTTTACTACATTAAAAAGAATAGAAAAGTTAGCCTTACAAAAGAAAGAACAGGGAGGAAAGTTCTTCACAAGAAGGTATTCTTATACAAACTCTTTACTATACAAGAGACACACAACAATGAACAGAGCACACAGGTAAACAATGATATCCTTTAGTATCTTAAAATCAAAATATTCCAATATTAGCTTATGGTGCGGTCATAAGACTGAAATTTAACTATATACAACTGAAGACATATATTTATGTCTGAATTTGAACAAATAATTACTCATACTGGAAGAGTTAAAGTTCTTCTCCTTTAGATACTACAGTAAATTCACTTAAGGGAAGTAAACATTGCAGGGCTCACTCAAATTGTGAAAGTGCAAGACAAGACCATTCAAATGAGGTACTAGGTTTAGCTATAGGTTTCAGGAGTCCTGAGATATGAATATCAAATTATCTGTAAATGAAAACAAAGCAGCAGCCATGTCAAGTAATCTTAAAACATGAAGTGATGTCACTGAGGGGCCACCTCTATGTAATAAATTACAACTTGCCCTCAGTGACATTACTTTCATCTCAGGATCCCATGAAATAGCTGCTGCCTTGTTTGATTTACAAAGTGTTTAGATATTCATATCTCAGACTCTTAACTTTCATCACGAACAAGTTCCATACCTTGTTTGAAATATCTTTATGGGCTTTTCACAATTTGAGAGACCCCTGCAATGTTACTTCCCTTTAAAAAAGATACATTTTCTATCTCTTCGTCTCTGCTTAATATTTTGTCTTCTTTCACTTCTTACCCTCTCTATTCTGTGAAAGGAAGACATAAATAAGAAGAAAGGAATATGATTTGCCAAAGAATCTTCTTTAGAGAATTAAATTGGTATATTGAAATGACAGAAGTTTTACATGTATATGTATTGACAATGATATTTTAAATAACATATACCATATGGTAGAAATAAGCTAAATGCCAATGTAATTTCTGTATTATTGCCATGCTTAGCAAACAACTTTTAAATGTTTGTTACTAACATCTGTTATTACATATTTTACTACGTAATAAAAATCTTATTGACAAAAAAAAAAATCTCTCTTCATTGCCTTCCTGCCCCTTTTAGATGATACCACGGACAACCACCACCTGTGGAACTTATCCATTGCACCATGACTTACCCCTCATGGTAGGGTCACATGAGCTTGCCCGTGCCCTCTGAAGCAGGATCAGTAGGTGTCCAGTCAGTGGTACCAAGCCTGTGTATGTGTGTGTGGGGAGGGGCTACCTGTCATCCTGCCTCAGCAGGATGTTTTCCTCCACATTTACATACTTCTCCAGGGATGTCCACATGCAGTGCTTCAGCACATCTGTTGATGTCTTAACCTTCTGGACCCCCATCTGGCTTAACACCAAGTTTCTGCTGGGGTCAAGTGTGCCACAGGAGGCACAATCCACTCTCCCTGGGAAAGGATATCAGTCTTTTGGATGCTCAATTCTCTTGTTCTTCCAACTGACCTCCCCATAATCCGAGTCCACTTCCAAACTTTGGTTGCCAGATTACCAGGCTATGACTTCACCATCAGGCCACCAGGCTGACTGTGATGCATTACTTTCTTTGCTATAGATGTTTTCTCCATGGTTGATGTAGGCAGGCTCTTAGCCCTATCCTCGTCTTGCCTGGCAACCACCAAACTGGCTCACTGTGCTGAAATCCCCAAAGATCTCCCTCCATGGCAGGGCCAGGAAGGGAAGGCCATCTTCCCTCATCTGGAGACACACATCCAGATGGGGCAGGCAACCAGCTGATGGTGTGCGGTAGAGGAAGGTGAACTGGGCTTCATTTAACCCCACCAACCCCTTTCCTCTTTTCTCCCTTGCTCCCTAGCCACAGGGCACATAAAGGTATGCATGGAGGTGCACACACCTACAGAACTGTATACTCCCTTCTTGTCACTTGGACTGCTGGCGCTATCCACAGGCCTCCAGCTGGGGAAGCTAAGGGCCGAGTTGGTGGGCCACCCCACCCAGGGAGAGAGAGGAGAGCTGTCCTCCAGATGCTCAATCCTCTGCTTCCCCAGTCGACCTCTGGCAACCCAAGCTCATTTCTGAACTCAGGTTGCTGGCATGGGAAAGATAAAGTGCAAGTGCCTCAGCCCTCTTTGCCACCAAGCAAACTACATTACTTTAAGAGTATAGTTGTCCTGCACTGGTTTAAAACCAGGCTTTACTGGCAGCATGCTCTTTTAAATGTTTCCCCTTTCCACTAGTGTCCACTCTAACAGTTGCCACTGCTCATGGCTAGCCCTTCCTTCAGCCAGGAGAGCAGCTGAGCAGGTACTTTCACATCAGATGCCAATGATATTCAGTGATCTATTCGCAGGGGGTGCACAAATGCTTGTCAGCCTGTGTCCCTCAGGAGCTGATGGCTGAACCTTCTCTGTTCCTCCCAGCAGTCTAAGAGTAGGATTCTTGGGATCTGGAGATAGCATGCAATTCTTGATCTTCAAGATGATTACTTGTGGTATGGTGTTGCTGTGTTGCACTGTCATGCACTTCTTGTGTAACATTTAACTAAAAATTTTTCCACTGAGATTCTTCATTTAAAATAAAAAATATATTGTTTTGGGCTCATTATGACAAAATATTTTAACATTGGCTGGATGACAGTTGCTATATGACACTGCTAAGTAGTAAACAAGATGAAACCCATGTCTGTGGGTTTTGTGTTGGTTTTAGCCTTTGCAGTATGTCTGTGATAGGGTCTGAGGTCATCTGAAACTCTGAATGTGAAATATCTTCCAAACCCATAAAAAGCATAATTGGAAAGCCCTTAGTTTCCTTGACCTACCCACTGAAATACTCTGTTACCCCCATACACTCACATATCTAAGGTGCACAGCAACAACAGATCATACTCTGCTGATATAAAATGTTGGTTCCTTGACACAGGGCATAAGCTCAAACCATGCGGCAGAGGATGTGGGCAGTCTATATCTTTACACACTGGAGATCCCCATTGTGCATTTACTGTATAATGTTATCTTCTTGATATTCTAGGAATTTGTGCAAGTTGTCATACTCAGTACCACATTTGTGATTCTGCACCATATTTAGAACTGCAACTATGCTGCATCCTCTGCCCTCACATAACAAACCTTCACTGCAAATGAGCCTTGGCTCAGTGAATACATTGCAGGACAAATACATTTAAATTAGCATTTTAAAAGTCAGTATAAGGAACCTGACATGTCTCTTGGAGAACTTTAGAAGCTATGCACAACTCAAGTTTTTCAATATTACCTTTTATTAGACTAACCAAATGATTTAATGTGGCAGCTGGCTATACATAGTGCTTATGTAAAATAGTGTTTATGTGAATGTACCTTTGGACATGCTTAATTTAATGTATTCCCACCCTTGGTAGAGGTGCCAACAGAAGGGATCTCAAGGCTAAAGAAACTATGTGAAGTATGAATTAAGCCAAGTGGTCAGAAAGATAGTGCTTGAGGAGGAAGGAAGGAGGGTGATGAAAACTAAGCAAGGGAGGTCTGGGATTGCCTCGTTTTATAGTACTGTAGACATACCAGCTTTATTTCTTAAGCTTTATTTCTTGTCCCCTGAAGCTCAAGGCACCATACAGGGAATAACAGTAGTCATAAAAACTTCAAAACACAACAGTACTACATTTAGATAACATAAAAAACAATAAATAGCTCTTTGCAAGCCACATCATGAAAAATAAATAAAAGTAAAATCAAAGATCCCCAATGCCTGTCTGAAGAGGTATGCCTTCAGCCCCATTTAAAGGCCTCCACTGAGGGGCCTTCCTCAGTGCCCTGGAAAGCATGCTCCAGAGTGAAGGATTGGCAACCTCAAAGCATGCTCTCCTTAGGATTTAAAGAGGAATCCAGCGACAATCAGAGCTGAAAATGCACTTACTGTTAGCTGCCTGATATTCACAGGAGTCAAATCGCAAGTGCTGTTCATTTATTTTATGTCCACATTATGAAATATTTAACTTTATTTGGCACCACATTTCTATGCTGTCTGAGAAGGGGTTGGCCATCCACCTGGGCAGAAGTGACATCAGCTCCAGAACACACCTATCACTGTGTGTTCTGGCTTGAGTGGAATCTCAATTCATTGCTGTGTTGTCACATTGCAGTGTCATAGAAACATAGAATTTGATGACAGATAAGGAACCGCTTGGCCCACCCAGTCTGCCCATTTCCCTACCTAATGGATAAGCTGCAGATCCTAGTTAACCAGCAGCAGTGTCTGCCATTCCTTTCTGTGCAATACTTGAAGTATTTCTGGTGATTATTTAATTGCTGCGTTGCGGCTGTAAGACAGAATCGTGATCCGTTCTGTACAGCGCAGATCTCGTTCCTTGATTTGTGTTTTCATTTTATTGTGCTGATAAACTTGTGTCAGTGTCTGTGAAGTGAGCTTGGGGTTAAGTTCCAGCTGTAAACTTCGTCTTGTCTAATGCTTGTGTAATGCTAGTTGCCTTCATTAGCATAAGTGTGTTCTTCTACATATTTATCAGTTTTACTGTGTTACCCTGTTGTCCTTTTAGTGGATATCTTTATCAATAGTTCACTGTCAGTTCATTACTGAGGACTGTCCTTTGCGACACCTGTCATTGTTTCTTGTGTATTGACTGCCTGACTACTTTCTGTAGTCTTGTATGTGTCATTAACTTCCCTTGTGTCTGCTGTCATCCACCAGCACCCTGGCACCTGTTCCATTTACCCACTGCTATCCCTGTTACCCTGTGCTTCCATCCCCCAGTGGTGTTGTACTTTCCCAACACCAGCTGAGAAACAGATTGGTGAACATTGCCTGTCCAGTGAAACCCCTTGGTCCACCTGTACCATGAACATCATCCGTACAACACTCCTCCTTACCAGCATGTGTGTTTTCATGCATTGAATCATGATATAATAACCTGCACAGCACTCCTGTCACCTACTCTCTGGGTCACTATATGAGCTGTGTTGTGCATATTTAAAGTATACTGTATGGTGGTGCATGCACATTACATCTCACATCTGTCAACCAACAGCCTGACAGGAGGATTGTGTTGGAACTTGTATCAGCACATGATGCATGGCCATGGCATGTGATGCTAAAGGGGTGTTGCATGGGCGATGTTTAGGGAGAGGTTGGAGTGGGTGGGTGGGTGGCTGCTCAACCACCAATATTAGCCCATCTATTTGTTGGCGTGCATTCTGATGCTGGGTCTGGGGTAACCCTGGATCAAACTGATGCTGCTGTGTATATGGAACGTGTCTGCACCTCTTGTGGGGGTACCACTAAACACTACTGAAAAGTTCAAGTGACATGGGATGGGTTACTGGAGATTGGTGGATGCCACTGCACACCACAGAAAGATGACAAGTGTCTAACATATGGGAGGTCATATAGAAAGCATGCAGCTCTTTCACAATCAAAGGACAGGTGAATGTGGGCATGTGGTTATTGTGCAGCCAGTGCAACAGTGGTGGGGTTGGGGCATGTGTTTAACGAACAGGTTAGTTGAAATTTTCTGAATTGGCAAATAGCACCACTGTGCATGTCATTTATTGCCTTTGTGCACCTGTGAATATAGAGCTAACCACAAACTATGGCTGTGTGGACTGTTGTCACTTTTATCAGAACAGACATCACCAGGCACCGCAAAGCCATATGTCTGCCCAACAGTCTTGCACCACCCTATATGTCTATGGTCTGCACTGGGCCTGACTTTATATGTATGTAACCCTGCACCACAACTTGTGCTCATGCAGGTGGTGTAAGAGCAGCGGTATGTGATAACCTCACTCTGCAGATAAGTACAGCATCCCATTGGATGCTTCTTCTTACCACAGCTGTCATATAGTCACTCCCATTGTCATGTACCAACCAGGCTGGTTGGCACTGCATGCTGTGTGGCAGGACTGCTGCACCTGATTAACAATGGCATGGCACCCACCCACCCACCAGCAAAAAGAATGGCCCCTGACACCTGCTACGGTTATCAACATTACCATTGTCACCCCCAAAAGATCACTCTGGTGAACACTCGCGTTCCCCATTGCAAGAGCAGGAGGTGGAAGATACACTCCACAATTTGCATAAACCTCTCAGCCAGGAAAATAAAATTCATGCTTCTTCTTCTATCGGGTAATGTCCATGCCAATCCTGGCACACCACCAGTATCAAACGCAGGGAAGCACGAGAAAGGCCTGAAAGTAGCTGCACTGAACATCTACAGCCTCACAGCAAAGTTTGACCTACTCCAAGCGTGGATGTCCCACCATGTACCTGACATTCTCTGTCTGACAGAGACCTGGCTGTCAAACAAGATAAAAGACAATGAAGTGATGCTCCGGGATATCAAACATTCAGGTGTGGCAAGAGAGGCAGAGGTCCTTATCTATGCCAGGGATTACCTATGCTGCTCGGTCCTCCCTGTTACCAGGGTCTAGGATGATCATGAACTACTAGCAATAAAGCTTAGGTCAGGCGGCACGGCAAATCTCTAATCTTAACCTCGGTTTATCTTCCACCCACTAAAGCCAGGGATGGCCTCCCAAAAATACTGGATACAATTGCTACCCTTTCTCAGGGCACAGAACTTCTTATAACAGGTGACTTTAACATCAACTGGGAGGGCAGGGAATCCACACCTTTCAAGGACATGGTCGCTACTTCCAATCTGACCCAACTTGTAGACAGCCCAACAAGGCGGAACCACAAAACAGGAAAAGACACACTCCTTGATTGGCTCATCTCAAGTTACCCTTCTCGGATCTCGGAACTTAAGGTCCTGCCTGACACCTTAAGTGATCACTCCCGGTCCTTTCACATGGTCAAACAAATTGAGCAAGCCCCGCCTATCATAATTAATAGTAAGGTCTTGAGGAAGGCAAGCTCAGGGCACTCTCCTCTGCCCTCTCCCAGTATGACTGGTCCCTATCGATCATGTGCCTAGTATTGACCAGGCCCTAAGTTTCTTTATAGAGGGCTTCAACAAGATTTCGAGGTATCTTTGCACCACTGAGGAAAAGAAAAATTCAGGGTCAAGTTAATTGTTGGATCACAGGGGATATCCTCGTCCAGATGAAGGAAAGGGACAACCTCTGGGAAAAGCCAGGTCCTCTCACAGCAAACACAACTTCCAATGCTATAGAGCTGCAAGAAACCACTGCACCAACCTTATCCGTCAAGCAAAGGCCAACTTCCACAAGGAGCAGCTTAAAAACTTGGGGCAATGGGAAGAGTTTTTGGGAGAACATCAAAAACCTTCTTGGAAGGATGAGAAGAAGATCCCCACTCGCTCAACATTAACAACTTCATGATTACTGAGACTGGAGTGCTACCTCCCGACTACCTGCACCTGCTGGGAACAAACCAACTTCACGCCTTAAGGGGCTCAATCCCTGTCTTCTACTTAAAAAATGTCAGTAAAGGAGGCTTACAAATACATAAAAAATACTAGGCAAGACTAGAATGGAAGCGATGGAATCGATATGAAACTCCTATCCCTAACACTGGATGTCATCATTGTGCCAGTTACAAAACTATTTAACAAATCGCTGGCTCTTGCACAGTTCCCGGATCTGAAACAGGCTCTCGTTATGCGGTGCAGAAGAATGGTGATATGACATGCACGCCAATTACAGGATGATATCCATCCCTCTCCCTTATCTAAAGCCCTGGAAAAGATTGCCGCCCAACTCTGAGATTACCTCAATGAATACAACCTCTTATGTCCCAACCAACATGGCTTCAGGCAGAATCATAGTACCTCCACAGCTTTGCTGGACTACACTGACTACTCGCACAAGGCACTAGGCGAAGAGAAAGCTGGTGGGGTCAGCCTTCATTAGCCTCACCAAAGCCTTCAACACTGTCAATCACTGCCTCCTGCCTCCTGACTCAACTACAGAACCTGGGAGTTGCAACCAATGCTGTCTGCTGGTTCAAGGACTACCTAACACACAGAAGCCAACGTGTAAAAATTGGGCACACAGTAGCTAGCTTCAAAGAGGTATCCTTAGGGGTCCCACAGGGTCAATACTAGGGCCCTTACTATTCAGCCTCTTCCTAAATAATCTTCCTGAAGCCTGTGACACTAAACTGATACTTTACGCAGATGATGCTGTGCTTCTCACCAACAGTTCATCAATAGTCACCCTCCACTCCGAGCTACAGGCATCCTTCTACAAGCTGGAAGACTGGTTCTGTAGCCATAAACTTCTATTAAACTACAAAAAACAAAGTGATGCTCACAGCCAGCCTATAACACAAAAAGAAGCTTCCTCCTCTCAGCACCTCCAATAAAGTCAGTGAGCCGCTGGAACAAGTTCAGACCTTCAAGTACCTGGGGTCACCGTTGATGACTGCCTCACCTTCACCCAACACATCGACACAGTGGTAAAGGCAGTGAACACCAAGCTGGGTGTACTATATAGGCATAAAAGTATCTCACTCCAGAGGCCCTCCGTCTCTCAGTCTCCAACTCCATCCTTTCTACCATTGACTATGGATTGGTGGTCTACAGCACAGCAACAGACACTGCATTAAAAAGATTCACATTGCCCTCAGCAAGGCATGTAGACTCATAATGACTGCAGATCGAAATACCCACACCTGCTCCTAATATGAGGAGACCAATTGGCTGCCACTAAAGAACAGGATTATATTACAAACATGTCTCCTTGGAAAAAAGGCACTAATGGGTAAAACTGCCCCATGCATTTCTAGCATCCTAACACCAAGTGCTACCAGCTATTACCACCAGAGGCAGGATGAGGGGGCCCTATAAACACCTTTCCGTCGAACTGTGCAGGGACAGTGTGCTTTCAGCTATAAGGCCCCAATGGCTCAATGAAATCCCAGTACACATTCTTAACTCCCAATGCATCTCACAATTCAAAATGGCCTAAGGTAACACCTTCTTACTAGGACAGTTTGTGACTGCCCCTAGGACTATAACACCCATAATGCCCACTCATCCACACCTCCTTCCCTTCCTTTAACACCACACTTCCTCTTGCCCTGTCCCTCTGTGTTCCTCTCCCCATGCCTTTTCTCCCACTGGATCAACCTTAAAACCAACCTATTACCACTACCTCCCAACCTCCTAGACAAAGCCACCTCCTTTGGCGCCCACTCTTCCCCCACCTCGACTCCTCCTTGGACTCTCACACTAGGTGTCACACCTCTTTATCTTCTTCACTACATATAAACACTGTCCTTTACCCTAGTTGAATGCTCTTGATGCTGTACTATCACCATTGGTACTATGAATGACATTGTAACCTTATTGTATACTAGCTACCTACTTTTCGAGTATTGTATGTAAACTGTTTGTTATTGCTGTCATTGTCACTGTTTGACGTGGAACCTTTGTAAAGAGCTCTGAGCTCAAAGGTATGATCGAATCCCTAAATAAATAAAATAAATAAAAATAAGAATGTAAAACCCATTATGTCCTGTCAATACATAATGCACATAACTTTTGCATGTGTAAATTTTCTCTGTGTTTTACCTAACATTATGTACTGCTCTGTTTCACTATTCCTGTTTTCCTAGTTACATATGTGTTCGTGCTTTGCTGTGATTTTCATGTGGTTCACCACTAGGTTTCACTTCTGCACCATGCTGATAAGCTCCGACTAGAGTGAAACACGTTTCCTTATTTACTGTTTGGCTTCAGTTGAAATAAAGTTCATTATGAAGGTAAGTATTCAACCAACAGTGTACCTCAGCACGTGTGCTTTACATGTAGAAGCCCAACTTGCATTTTATCACTCGTGCCTTTCATTCTCATTTACATATCATGGCATGAGGATAGAATTCATGTATATGCGTGATGACAGTGACTTATTATGTTTGATGTTGTTGTAGTTACAATTTATATATTTTCCTCACAGAATGTGATGTAACTTACATTTCCTTATTCAACAGGTTATAGAACATTACTCAGATAAGACCATTGCAGTTCTGCATACTTCCATTAATGCCATACAAAATCAGTCATTAAGTTCTGAAGATGTCATGAATGACCGTGTTGCAGATGCTTTATTAGAAAAATCTTACCTGATGGTCAGTCAGTTATGAATATTGCTCATAAATCCTTTGCTGATAAGACCACACAGCACTCCACACAATAATTCATCATCGCTCAATAGGTAATTATTGACAACATATTCAAGTGACCCACTTTACATTCATACTATGGATGGTTCCATGTCATGGACATTACTGCATACTATGTTGAGCAGTACTTGGTTAACTTTTTCTCTGTAATGATGTAACCCATTTTAATGATGGAATTGTGCACATTATAAACAGGGTGTTTGGCACATTCTCTAACCAGTGCATGTGAATGTATGTCTTCCTATTACTTTCACTGTTTCCTGCTTTAGCTTTACTGCCAGTCACTGTCTGCACACAATGGTACACACACCATTGTGTGTGCCACCATATGAGACACTTGAGGAAATGTAAAGCTAGAGAATTGAAATGGGTGTCAGTTGTATGATATATTAACCAGCACACTGCATTCCTGCAGCACTGTGAAATGCATGTAAGATCACAAATAGAGTATTGCAGAATTTGCACATCTATATCATGATGTCCATGCACCTTCAGGATAACACTGTTGACATATCAATGTTTCCTGAGAATGTCAATTTGGTGTTAATATGACCTCATGATGTAAGCACATGTGGCCAGATCCTCAAAACTTACTACATGTGCTACAGACTGCTTACACATGCTAACCACGGTTTCAGCCCAAGTTCTGGGTGGTGTCTATATTCAGACACGACAAGAGTGCAGGCAAACCCTAATATCACCTGAGCGGTAAGTTACCACTGTGCCCATGCAAATGGGGAGTTCCCTCCTGCATACAGGAGCAGTTTTATATTGAGAAGTTGGCACAGGTGGTAAGTGCCACCTGGCACCTGTAGAGGGCAAAGGAGCTGCAGCCACTGCCACAGACCTGTGGAAGCAAGGAAGTCACTGGTGTCTAGTGCCACCCCTGATCCCCATCCCCATAAGTCTTGATGTATTCCCTAGTGTCTACTGGCATCTTCCCAACCTCTGATTTCCATCATAGTATTTCCATATGTACTCCCTGCTGTCTATTGGATCCCACCTTGGATGGGTCACCACTGTGTCTTAAAAGTCCCTGTTGTCTAGTGGTCCACCACCAACCAAGCGCACAGGGTATGCGACCCTGCTCCCCATTACCATACTTGCTACAGCCGTGAGGAGCACAAGTGGTACAGCACAGACCTCCTCTAGCATCTTGGCTGGATGCTGTGTGCAATGACAGGGAGCATGCATACTGTCTACAGTACAGGAAAGTGCACCATATACTTTTGACAGTACGCTCAGTCCCTGTCACTGCATGCAGCAGCCAGACAGTGTGGCAAGATGAGGGCAGTGATGCTCACCCTATGTACTCCCCTTCTCCAGTGAGTATGGTAAAGGGGTTAGAGTGTGTGCCCACTGTGATTGTTCCGGGAGGGTGCCACTAGATGCCAGGCATTTCTTTTAAGAAACAGTGATGAGTGATGGGGGCAACAGACAGTGAGGAGTACAACAGAAAATACTGGGACAGCGATCATAGTGTGTGTGTGGGGGGTGCCACTAGAGAACTGGGAGTAGTAACAGTGATCAGGGGTTGTCATTTGAGGTGGGCCCAGTCACAGGAGGGGCTGAAACCTTCCCATCTTTTTCTGCGATGAAAACTTGCTTACAGAGACACAAGTTTGTTAGGCGTAGGCTGCCTTGTTCCTACATAGAAAACATTTTCTAACCAGTATGACATTTCTGTGGTAGGAGTTGCCACATCAGTAAAATGGTCAATGTATACACTCAGATGGAACCAGTCTTTCCTGAGCCTCATCAACAAACCAGTGTAAATTCCACAACAATCCCATCATTGGATTCAGACTGGGACTCTGGGGAAGATATTTATGATGAGAAGGATGCATCATATCAGCCCTCGCTAAACGAAGATGAAGAGGATGACATCATTAACGACTCCATGTAATATTACATGCTTTCTATTGTCAACTATGTCGACTATATTTATGTATTGCCACAACATGTCATGTAGCTTTACCTTTTGTTCCTGCAAAATATAGATGTCTCTTATTGTTAAGAGTGTGGATTCACATGAAGATTGCAACACCTGCTGTTGAAGTCCATCAGTGTACCCCTGGTGACCACGTTGCAGTAAGAAGCACTGCTGTACTTGCTGATGCATGTGTTGGTCTGGTGGTTCGGTGGAAGTGGTACATAGTTACAGCACACTGTCTGCTGACTTACTGATCACAGTGCTACAGGATACATTCTTCCACTGTCTGCCTACTGACGGTTGATAGTAGTTCTGCACCATCACACATGATGTGTCGCATGTATGAGACTTGCCTCCAGGCTTGCATCTTTCAACAATACAGCATATTCCCTTTGTTTAAGTCGGGAGACCCCTGTGACCTCAACAATTACAGGCCAATTTCCCTTCTCCCTATCCTGTATAAGTTGTTGAAAAGTCATGAACACTCAGCTTAGGAACCATCTGGAATCGTCAAAGTTTCTCAACCCACTACAATCAGGGTTCAGAGCACAACACATCACAATTTCTGCACTGGCCAAGGTAACTAACGATAGGCAGCGTGAACTGGACAACAAGAACTTTGTGCAGTATTCCTGGACCTAAGTAAAGCCTTTGATACCGTCGATCATAATCATAGACATAGAACATAGAAACATAAACTTTGACGGCAGATAAGGACCACTTGGCCCATCTAGTCTGCCCATTCCCTACCTACAGGATAGGCCATGCAGAGCCTAGTTAACCAACAGCCTATTTCTTCCTACCCCGCACAAGAATTGCCTTATGTCTGTCCATGCATTCTTGAATTTTCTCCCACAGTTTTAGACCCCACAACCTCCTCAGGATGGCTGTTCCATGCATCCACTACCCTCTCTGTGAAATAATACTTTCTCACATTGCCCTGAACTGCCCTCCTTCTATCTTTAAATTGTATCCCTTGTTCTTGCATGGCTCTTTTCTGAAAGATGCTACCCTCTTGGACTTTGTTGATTCCACTGAGGTACTTAAAAGTTTCTATCATGTCCCCCTCTCCCTTCTTTCCTCAAGGGTATACATATTAAGCTCCTTTAGTCTCTCCTCATCTGCTTCTCTTGCAGACCTTGCACCATTTTAGTTGCCCTCCTCTGGACTACCTCTATCCTGTCTATGTCCTTGCTGAGATGGGGTCTCCAGAACTGGACACAGTACTCCAGATGGGGGTCTCACCAACTTTCTGTACAGAGGGATAACAACTTTCTGTTTTCTGCTGCTGATGCCTCTCCCTATACATCCCAGTATACCCCAGCCCTCCCTACTGCCTTCTCACATTGCTTGCTAACCTTAAGGTCATCTGATTAGATTACCCCAGGTCCCTTTCCTTTTTGTTGTTGTTACTACCTCCACCCATTGTGTATTCTTCCCTGGGTTCTTGTTTCCCAGGTGCATTATTTTGCACTTCTTTGCATTGAATCCTAGCTGCCATACTTCTGACCATTCCTCCAACCTTGCCAAGTCCCTTTTCATCCTTTCCACGCCTACTTGTGTATCAACCCTGTTGCAGATCTTTGTGTCATCTGCAAAAGGCATACTTTCCTTCCAGTCTCTCTGCAATGTCACTGACAAAGACATTAAAAGGACTGGACCCAATACTGAACCCTGCGGTACCCCACTAGTAACCCCTCTTTCTTCAGAGTGGACTCCATTTACAATTACCTTCCGTGTCCTGTTGTGCAGCCAATGTTTTACCAGGCTACCACCCTGGGACCCACTCCCAGGCTGGTTAATTTGACTATTAATCTTTGTGTGGGACTGTGTCAAATGCCTTGCTAAAGTCTAGGTAGGCCATGTCCACAGCCCCTCCATGGTCTACTACTTTGGTCACCCAGTCAAAGAAATCTATTAGATTAGTCTGACATGACCTTCCGCTGTGAACCCATGCTGCCTTGGGTTCTGTGCTCCACTGGCCTCTAGGTACTCAACTCTTCTTTCCTTCAGAGTGACTCCATCACTTTCCCTACCACAGAGGTCAGACTGACAGGTCTGTAGTTTCCTGCCTCTGTCTTGGTCCCACTTTTGAGAGGAATCACATCCGCCTTCCTCCAGTCCTCGGGTACCACACCATCCTCCCATGATTTATTGAAAAGAGTAGCCAGTGGTTTCACTAGTTCCTCCCTTAATTCTTTTAGAATTCTGGGGTGAATTCCATCAGGACCCATTGCTTTGTCCACCTTCAGTTTTAGGAGTTCTTGCAGAACCCTTTCTTCTGTGAAAGGACTGGGATCAACCCCTATCAAGAGTGCTTCTGTTAATTGGATTAGGCACTTCCCCTCCTCTTTTGTGAATACTGAGCAGAAATATTCATTTAGTATCCCTGCTTTTTCACTGTCCCCTCTGCCCACCCACCGTTCATTCTATTTAGCCTCACTATCCCTCCTTTGTCTTTCTACCCTCACTGATGTACCTATAAAGGTTTTATCCCCTTCTTAACTGAGTTGGTGATCTTTTCCTCAGTTTGGGCCTTTGCTATTCTGACTTCCTCCTGCTTCCTTCTGCCTTAACTGGTACAGCTCTCTGTCCTGCTCCTTCTGTGTTTCCTTATACTTCTGGAATGCTATCTTTTCTTCCTGACTTTCACAGCCACCTCTTTTGAGAACCGTGGTGGCTTTTTCTTTTGTTTGATTTGTTTATTTGCTTCACACAAAGGCTTGTTGCCTCTGTGATGGCAGTTTTGATGATTCCCCATTGTTGCTCCACACCTCCTTCTAGCCTGTTTGCTAGTGCTTTTCTGAGGCACTCTCCCATCTTGCCAAAGTCAGCCCTCCTAAAGTCCAGTAGCCTCACTTTTGTATGCGTGACTCTGTAGCTGAGTTTAATGTGAACCACACTGTTTGATGGTCACTTGTCCCCAGATGGCAACCCACTTCTAGATCTGAGATCCTATCACTGCCCCCATTTGAGAGTACGAGATCTAAGATTGCTCCCTCATGAGTGGGTTCCAGAACTAGCTGTCTGAGGCCTGCCACCTGTAGGGCATCAAGAATGGCCCTGCTCTTGGATGTGGCTGCAGCAAATGTGCTCCAGTTAACGTCTGGCATATTCAGGTCTCCCATCAACAGTATCTCCCTTTCTCTGCCATTCTAAGAATGCCTTCTATCATATCCTTGTCCATTCCCTCCTCCTGACATGGGGGTCTGTACACAATCCCTGTGCAGATGGTGGTGCCCTTTCCAGTCTCAAGGTGACCCACAGTGCCTCCTCTCCTCCTGTTTACTCTTTTGTTCAGTTGCTTTTATCCCTACCTTTACATAGAGGCTACTCCTCCCCTCTTCTCCCCCTGCCTGTCTCTCCTGTAGGTTATGTACCCTGGTATGTTAACATCCCAGTCATGGTTCTCTGTATACCATGTTTCTGTGACTGCTACGATATCCAGGCATCCCTCGTCCATCAAGGCCACCAGCTCAGGAGCTTGTTGCCCAGACTATGGGCATTGGTACTCATTACCCTCCATTTCCTGATGGCCTTACTACCTTTTGCCCCATCCCTGTCCTTCTTGCCGTTGTCACTTTCTCCATTTACCCTGCCCTTCTCCCTATCGACACCTCTATGTTGGTGTTTGATGCACTTACTACCGTGATTATTTTGGGGGTCTAGGATTTCCTGCTTCTTTTCAGTGCCTCCCCTTGGCTAGTTTAAATGCTTGCCAATGAAGCATTTAAACCTATCCTCCAGAATGTCTCCCAGAAGACTGCTGCTCCACAGCCACTGCACTGCACCACTCCCATCATGTCTTGTTCTGGCTCGTTAACTGTTTAGCAATCCTTACTCTTACCTCTGTTTTTTCTCTCTACTTTACTTTCTGCCTGTGTGCCCTTTAAGCTCCTGATTGTCCTGTTCTGAGACAAGAATATCCCACATTTCTCAGTAGACCCCTTACTTGCTCAGAGGCAGACCTCCAGCAGCTAGATGGGGCCGAGAGCTACTCTTGCCCTTCTAGGATGGTGGGTCTTGGTGGTTTCTGTGATCACTCACTTCCTGCTCCCAAACAGGAAGTTCCTGTTGCTTTCGTCAAATCCTGTGTCATAAAAAGTAGAACTAGCTTAGGAGGGAAGGAGTGAACACTATAGTCCCAGTAGAGAAGTCCAGTCACACAGCAGTCCTTTCTCCTGGTGTCTTCTGTCAAGCCATTAGCAGAATCTTTCTAAGGCAGTCTTTAAATGTAGCTTCCTTCTAGCTAAGCCTCCCCTCTTACTAGATCTTTCTACAAGTAATTTAAACCTAACAGCTAATAAGTTCTTTTCAATCACCTGAGATGTACACCTAGATAACTGTTCAGATAACCATTCAGTTCAGCTAACTCAGACAAACACACACCTTTTTTTGTTTTGTTTGTTAGTTATTTTTACCCTAAATTAAAGAAACAAGAGTTCTTCTTCTTTAGTCAGTAGAAGTCCAGTCACACAGCAGTCCTTTCTCCTGGTGTCTTCTGCCAAGCTCTTCATGAATCATTTAGGCCATGGCTAATTGTGTTTTGTGTTGTGAGAAGAAATGTGAGGTCATGATAGCTGCCATCTTGATTTATTTTTCTGCCCCCCAAAATTTGAAAATACATAAAAATGAGTTTGTAACAAACAAAATAAAATAAAAAAATCAATCTTGCTAAGCCACAACTGTTCAGCTTGATTCTGGTGTTTATTTTTCAAAAATGGGCCAGAAATACCTTTTTGGACTTTAAGTTATTTGGCTGTCAGCTTCCTGAAATGGACAATTCTTGTGTTGAGAGCTGGAAATTCTTGTATCCCACATTTTAGTGCAACACGAAGGTTTGCAACACAATAACTTCTAGTGCACATCAGCATTGGAATTCCTGGCTCACTTAAATGTGTGACCCAGGAATACATAGAAAACATAGAAACATAGGAATTTGATGGCAGATAAGGACCGCTTGGCCCACCCAGTCTGCCCATTTCCCTACCTGATGGATAAGTTGCAGATCCTAGTTAACCAGCAGCCTACTTCTTCCTACCCCCCACCCCTAGTATTGCCTTATGACTGTCCATGCATGTTTGAATTCCACCACTGTTTTTGACTCCACAACCTCCTCTGGAAGGCTGTTCCATACATCCACACCCTCTCTGTGAAAAATACTTTCATAAATTACCTCTGAGCCGCCCCTTCTGTCTTCAAATTGTGCCCCTTGTTCTTGCACACCTCTTTTTGAAAGATGCTACCCTCTTGGACTTTGTTGATTCCTTTGAAGTACCTTGAAAGTTTCTATCATGTCCCCCCTCTCCCTCCTTTCCTCGAGGCTATACATATTAAGCTCCTTAAGTCTCTCTTCATATGTCTTCCGGTGCAGACCTGCACCATTTTAGTTGCCCTCCTCTGGACAGCTTCCATCCTGTCTATGTCTTTGAGGAGATTGGGTCTCCAGCACTGCATGCAGTACTCAGATGTGGTCTCACCAGCTGTCTGTACAGAGGGATAATAACTTCCTGTTTTCTACTGGTGATGCCTCTCCCTATGCATCCCAGTATCCCCCAACCCTCCTTGCTGCCCTCTCCATTGCTTGCCCACCTTTGAGGTCTTCTGTTATGACTACCCCCAGGTACCTTTCCATTTTTTGTTGTTAGTATCTCACCAGCCATTGTGTACTCTTCCCTGGGTTTTTGTTTCCCAGGTGCATTACCTTGCACTTCTTAGCATTGAATCTAAGCTGCCATACATTTGACCATTCCTCTAACCTTGCCAAGTCCTTCTCATCCTTTCCACCCACCTTGTGCATCAACTCTGTTGCAGATCTTAGTGTCAGCTGCAAAGAGACATACTTTGGAATTCCACCTTTTAATGCATATAAAAATGTTTTGTGTTGCATAAATGTTAAACTTAAAATGTTAAACTTAAGAATTCCATTTTGGTATGCATGAAAACTTTTAGTGTCTCACATACTTTTATGCTTTACTTGGCTGTTTTACAATATTATAGGCTCACATTTTGAATATACTGTTTACATGACCATACCTCATGAACAAGAAACTGAGAATGTTTAAACACAGATCAAAAGGTGATTTTGCTGTCACTTTGCAAAGCCACCTTTCAGGTGGGACTTAACACATTCTAGACACCAAACTCATGATGTGGGGTCAAAATGCCAAAAACAAGTTATGAAAAAATGTTGAGTGCAAGGCCAGCCTTTGGCCCAGAGGATAGAGTATTGTGATTCTGTGCCAGTGAGTTTAGTTTGGGCATGAGCTCAGAAAGCCAGCTAATGAGATGATTCTGGGGACAGTGCTGCTGTGTGGCACCCCCCAGCCTGGGCAGGGATGGTGCAGTGTTGACTACACAGGTAACAAGTAATCACATAGTAAAGAGAGTCTTCTTCCAGCATAGGGCCTAGAGGGCCTTCATCTCTGCACCCATAGCTGCATAAAGCACACATCACAGAGGGCCTGAACTTCTGCAACCAGATGGATTCTGGACCCTGCAAGTCTGCATCTGTAGCCACATGAATGAGCAGGGCCCAGAGATCCCAATGTTTTCAACCTCCCAGACAGCCTCACACATTTTTTTGCATCCATAGCCACGTGGAAGTGCAGTGCCTGAAGGGCATTGAACTTCCACAGGCAGACAGACTATTTCCTTGGTGCAGGGCCCTGAGGGCCTTGAATGTCTACATCTGTTCATGAAGGTCACTTGGAACCAGTGTGAATGAAGATATGACTCATTTCCACAGCAGACCCACACTTCCCTTGATGCAGGGCCTAGAGGGTCCTGTGCATCTATTCTGTTCATGAATGTACCAAAGAAACCTGTGTGAATCTGTTAAAAGAGGTATCCTGCAGGGATCCATCCTGGGGCCACTCCTATTTGCCATTTACCATCCTGGGGCCACTCCTATTTGCCATCTACATCAACAATATAGACTCAGGCATCAATGAGGCAAAAATTCATCTGTTAGCAGATTATACAGTGATCTACCTAAGCCATCAACTCCTGAAACTGCCTGTAGTGACCTGCAAGCTGACTTCAACATACTTCAACACCAGCTCCTTAGTAAAACATTGCTACTTAACAGCAAAAGACAAAGGCAATGCTGCTTTCACCCGTTAACCATGCAGCCTACCCTGCTTTGCCCCCATCTCCACCCTCCTAGGAGAAACCCTGGAATCTGTGCGGAATTCAAATATCTGGAGGTCTGGCTAGACTTCAAACTCTCCTTTGCAGACCACCTGGAGGATTTGTTAAAAAAACTGAGGCAGAGACTAGTCTCTTCTTCAGGTTAAACTGCCTACTAACTACAGAGGCCAAGAGACAGCTAGTTCAGTCGTTACTTTCCCTAATTGATTACACAGACTTTATATACAGCCAATGTACTACTTCATACCTCAGTAAATTGGACATACTTTACCACAGAGCCCTGCGCTTCATCACTGGTCTCCCTTCTCCACCATCACTGCTCTTTATATACGTGCATAGATTGGACCTCCCTACACTACAGATGAAATAAAAATGCAGCTATCTGGACATACAGAGCTATCACTGGCAAACTTCATGAGTACATTGTTGATTGCCTGACTCTCAATATGCCTGGAACCAATGCCGTGAAACTGTTCACTGATTTCTCTGAAAGTGCCCAAAGCCCTAACAGCGTTTTGGGAGAGCTACCATAGGATTCATTCTACCAATACTCTGGAATGTGCTACAGAATCATTGAAACTGAGGACTCCTGTTAGTATTATGGTGTTCAAATCCTTATACTCAAAATACATTACAGAAGCCTGCAACTGCTTCCAACGATCCTAGCTCTGGAATGTGCTACAGAAATCACGAGCCGAGGACTCCTGTTAGTCTCACTGAGTTTAAGACCTTATACTCAAAAATACATTACAAGAAGCCTGCAATTGCTTCCAATGATCCTAGCTTACTTACACCCCTACACATCCTCCCTGCTTTTCCCATCTTCCTTTCTTCTTGTGTCAGTGCATAATTTGTCCCTGAGCCACCTACTTATCTATTGCCCTAAATCTCACCCTCCTCACCCACCTATTCCTTGTATACCCACAGCATCTCATTCCTTCACTCCTAGTATTATCCAAGTTTCAGACCCCCTCACCACTGGCTTCCCACTTCTACCAACACATGCTCTCCCTTGATATGTCTGGGTCCTTTTAAACTGACTATGTATGTCTCTTCGCTTGTAGCATCCACTTCAACTAATCTCTTCGCTGGACTATAATGCCTTTACCTTACAGGATTACTAAACCATGTATGTTGTTGTATCTGGTATAAATTTTACTGACTTTCTACCCTATTGTTATGTATACCCTTACCAACTGTCTTTTACCTGAGTCCTAATGTATTTTTACTTATCCTGTCTTTTGCAGGCCTACCTGTACTGTTGTACTCTTGCATTTACTGTCTATTTGTCTGTATATAAATGCATTGTTACTTGACTTGTGTAATGCAGGTCCACCTTGTAAATGAGCTTGCTCAATGGTGTTCACCTGGATAAACAAAGAATTTGATTGTTTGATTGACTGATTGAATGAGGATGCAATTCAACTACATCAAAAGGCAGGCAAGTCATCACAAATAAACTGTGTTAATGCACCAGTTAGGTCAACAATCCTGCAAAAGCAGGAAAATGTGGTGTTGGGTTTTGAGCCCTAATTTATTTCTACCCCATAAGCAGCAAAACACAAGACCACATAAGCAACCAGAGGCAGCCATAATCAGGTAAGACAAACAACACAAACCTGTTTCCAGATGACACAAAGGTAGTAGCACTGATGTGCTTCCTTCATAGAAGTTGTATCTGTGACTGCAGAAGCCACAGGCCCCACAAGCCTGAAGTGTGTTTATGTCTTACAGTGTGCATGTTCATGCTTGTGGCTGCAGAAGCACTGGCCCCACAGGGCCTGCACTTCTGCAGACAAAATTAGTGTTGCAATTTGGGTATCATGGATTTCTATCTGTGGCCACAGAAATCCGTACCCACAAGAGCCTGCATTTCTGCACCCAGAAGTGTGTGTATATCTTAGAATGTGCCTGAGTACCTGTGGCTGCAGAAGGGCTGATCCCACAGGGGCCTGAGCTCTGCAAAATAAATAGTATTGTAATTTGTATCATAGATTTCTAACAGTGGCTGCAGAAATCAGTGTGTTTGAATGAGGATGCAATTCAACTACATCAGAAAGGCAGTTGTAGAATTTCAGGCCCCTCAGAACCTGTGCTTATTTATTTAGCTTTTGTTTACGGGTAGGTACCTTGACAAGTGTTATGCCTATTTTCAGGAACGACCGGGAGAGTACAACATGGGGAAACAGATAAGGTAACACAAGGATGGATAGCATATTACATGAAATAAGAAAACGTGAGAAAAACACCAATCAACAATAGTACAACGTATGGAAGAAATACATAATTGACAATAGGAGGATCTATATAGGAGTACAGTATGATCCACAGTGCAGCTTAGAAACATATAACTTAAGTTTTTAGTAGGCAAAACCTGGGAACAAGCAGGCTCAAGTGGCAAATTAACATAGAAACATAGAAGTTGACGAATAAGGACCATCAAGGCCCATCCAGTCTGCCCATTTCTTTTCTACCTTATAAATGTGCCATCGGCCTTTGCTCTGTCAGTGACCTATCTATTCATAGTCATTTGTATTGCTCCTTTATGCCTATCCCATGCCTGTTTGAAGCCCTGCACTGTATTCATAGCCACCACTTCTTGTGGTAAGCCATTCCATGCATCTACCACCCTTTCTGTGAAAAAGAATTTCCTCACATTCCCCTTAATCGGCCTCCTCTAATCTCATGCTGTGTCCTCTTGTCCTGCTATTTTTCTTATATTTAAACAAGTTAGACTCTTTCACCTTGTTTATGCCCTTAAGGTGTTTAAATGTCTCGATCATATCACCTCTCTCCCTCCTTTGCTCAAGGGTATACATATTGAGCTCCGTTAATCTGTCCTCATATGTCTTCTGATGCAGTCCCTGCACCATTTTGGTTGCCCTTCTCTGGACTGCCTCAATTTGGTTAATGTCCTTGTGAAGGTGTGGCCTCCAATACTGCCAGTACTCCAGATGGGGCCTAACCAATGTCTTGTACAGAGGATTATTACCTCCCTCTTACGACTTGTGATACCCTACTAATACACCCTAACACCCCTAGCCTTACCTACTGCTTTAGAGGTCTGCTTGGATGATTTTAGGTCATCAGTGATGATGATGCCCAAGTCTCTTTCTTCCTTTGTGACTGCTAGCAACTCCTCCCAGCCTATAAGTGGCTTCAGGTTTCTCTTCCCTTGTGCATGATTTTGCACTTCTTTGCATTAAATCCCAGTTGCCACTCTTCTGACCATTCTGCTAGTTTATCCAGATCTCTTCTCATTCTGCCCACCCCATCTGGATCATCTACTCTGTTGCAGATCTTGGTGTCATCTGCAAACAGATGAGCCTTACCCTCTAGTCCATCTGCGAGGTCACTAATGAAGATGTTGAATAGGACTGGCCCCAGGACTGATCCCAGGTACCCACTTGTGACTTGCATCTCTTCTGACTGTATACCATTTACCACCACTCTCTGTTTTCTGCCAGTCAACCAGTTTGCCACCCAGTTGACCAACTTCTGACCCACCCGAGCCTACCTAGCTTATTTATCAATCTTCTATGTGGAACAGTGTCAAAAGCTTTGCTGAAGTCAAGGTAGGCGACATCAACTGCTCCCCTTGGTCTACCACTCTGGTTACCCAGTCAAAGAAATCTATGAGATTAGTTTGACAGGACCTTCCTTTGTAAACCCATGCTGTCTTGGATCCTGTGCCCCTATGGATTCCAGGTGTTGCACTATCCTTTCCTTAAGGAGTGCCTCCATAATCTTGCCCACTACTGGAGGTAAGACTGACCGGTCTGTAGTTCCCGCCTCCTCCTGCTACCACTCTTGTGGGTGGGTAATTATATATAGGTCAACAGTATACTAAGACATACGTAGTTAGCAGTACCAGAGTATTGGGGAGTAGAATGTACCGCCAATACAGATGGGAGTAGGCAGAGCAACCCGTGTCCATAGAGCAGTGCTGTGGACACAGAAGATGCCCACAAATTTGGGAAAGTGAGTAGTTGAGAATGGAGTAGATATTAATCAATTTAAGCTACGGAAAGTATCAACAGCTTTAGCAGCGATAACTTGGATGGTTTCCATCAGCATGATACATTACTCTAGGGGCTTGGAACAGTCACACACTGATGTTAGCTTCAGAAAAGTCCACAGGAAGTGCGAAAACTCCGATGGGAGGGGCTGAATGGACATGATCGAGGAGTGAGTTCCAGAGTCTGGGCGCATATGCAGCAAAGTCACGATCCCCCATAAGAGTGCAGGGTGGGGGCACTTTAAGCATCCCTGCAGTCAGGGACCTAAGGTGATAGGGAGTAGGGTCCATTTTGGAAGAAGCAGAGCCAGTCCCTGAGGGATGCCAGTGATTAACCACTTTTCCTGAGAAGCTTCAACCCCAATTCCAGGTATTTGGCTGGGGAGCCAGCGGAGTTTGTCGTTTAGCTCACAATGGTGGGTGAGTCGGGGGCAGCTAGAGCGAAATGACAGATGTTATTATATGCCGTGTTCCACCGAGTGAGATGAGTTTGGGGGACCGAGCAAATAAGTGAAGTCCATAGCTGAGGGAGGGAAGAAGCACTCCTCTACAAGGGCGAGTCTAGCTGCAGGAGTTAGGTTGTACTTGGCCCTATAGGCCAGGCCAAGCTTGCTGTTCATTGTCCTACAGATGTTTAGGATATGACTCCTCATGTCAAGTTGGGGTTGAGAGTAACCCCAAGATATTTGATTGAGTTCACTGTAGGCAGCGAGGGCCATCCACATTAGTGATGTTGAGCAAGACTGATGAGGCTTTGATTTTGGCCATGGAACCAAGAGCATAGCCTGTGTTTTCAGGTTCAGAACCAGTTTGTGGTTAGTAACCCAGGACACGACTTTGTTGAAATCATCAGACAAGCACTGGTTTAGGGGCGATGGCATTTTGAGAATGAGCCACTATCACCAGGTCATCCGCATACATGGTGGCTCGGCAGTGGGAGGTCACCATAGGTAGTTGGTTAATTAAAGAGGAGAAAAGGAGGGGCCCAGTACCGAGCCCTGGGGACTCCAGAGGTCACTGGCCGGGGCTCTGAGAGGACCTTGTTGAAGCAGGTATGCTGCTTTCTACCATTCAGGTAGCCCATTAGCCATTTCATGGCATGGGAGAGAGTCCAAGTGACCATAGCTGTGCTCCAAGTAGTTCATGGTCAACAAGGTCAAAGGCTTTGACAAGTCAATACATATGGCACCAGAGAGTTTGCCCTGGTCCATGGCTTACCTGATGCTTGATGTAACTGAAATCAAGGTGGTTGTGGTGCTGTGTCCCTTTCAAAGCCATGCTGGGCCGGGGACAACAGCTCATGGGTGTGGATGTATGCTGAGAGTTGCTCAGCCACCACCTTTTCCAGAAGTTTACTAAGGGATGGGAGGATAGCAATCGGGCGATAATTGCCTAGTTGTTTAGGATTGCCCTGCTTCATACGGGACTATCCTCATCTCCTTCCAGATATCAGGGATTATCCCGAACTAAGGGATAGATTAAAGATGTGGGCTATTGGAGGCAATGTAATCAGCACCAAGCTTAAGAAGCTTAGATTCCAGGTTGTCAAGGCCTGGGCTAGAGTGCTGGGAGACAGCGGCTAGGCGTCTCTGAATGTCCTGGACTGATACAGTCCTGAGATAAAACACACACTGAGAGGGATGACCTTCCTGCCATGTGGGGGAGAGGTGAGAAACGAGCTCTCACCAGCTGGGAAAAAGAAGTGAGGGCCGAGAGGTCAGTAAAGTGAGTATTTAGGGAGTTGGCTATGGTATGAGGGTTATTACATGAGACTCCATTTATAACCATGTCCATGACCCGGATGGGTGGACCCACTGACAAGAGATTTGATATTCCTCCAAAACCTCCTGGGATCTCTGGCAGAGCTAAGTAGGGTAGACTTACAGAAGTCACTCTTCACTGCCCTGATAGCCTTCTTGAGCCAGATGTGTGTGCATGTCTTACATTCTACATGACTACTGTACCTGTGGGTACAGAAGTGTTGACCTCACAGGGCCTGCACTTCTGCAAACAGAAGAAGTGTTCAATTTGGATATCATGGATTTTGTTGGGCCTCTGCTTATGCTGCTAGAAGTATGTATGCCTTTACAGTGTGAATAGTACTCATTAAGCAAAGTGCTAGCTCCCATAGGCCTGTACTTCTGCAGCCAGAATAACTGTAGTAATTTTGGTATCCTGGATTTGTTTCGGTGGTTGCAGGGGCCCATATTTCTGTTGAAAGAAATAATGTTTTCATTTGGGTATCATGGATTTCTATCTGCAGAGAGAAGTGAGTGAGTGTGAGTGTCTGTCTTGCAGTGTGCATGCCACACATAAAAATCTATGATGATAGCACACCAATGCTACTGCATTTGTGTCATCTGGAAACAGTTGTATTTTGTTACGTCTTACGCTATGATAGCTGTCTGTGATAGCTGGTATGGTCTTGTCCTTTTGCTACTTGGAGGAGTTAAGTTTGGGAACCTGAAGACTACATTTCTCTACTTTTGTGGGATTAAGCTGAATCTTAAGTGCTGCATTAACACAGTTTTTGCAATGAATTACACAGGCATTGTGCCTGTGTATTAAGTCAAGTAAGCACTTTAATGTTAAATTCCAGTCTTTGCACCTTAATTACTTTGCCCAATTCTGCCAATTTACGTAAATGTGGATAACACACAGATGGTTCCAGGGTCTCTGGATCCTGAAAATATTATGGCAATCAGTTTAGTAGGGTAAAGTTACAGAGGGGACAAACAAAAACTCACCAAAATTAAGACCTTTTTGATCAAACATAACTAACTAAAAAATAATAGGTGGATTTGAAACCTGAAATTTGAAGGTTTGATAGAGTTTGTCCCAATGTGTATGCTTCTGTGTTTTTATTTACCAAAGTTCAGTAACTTTTAAATTATTTAAGTGAAAATGTTACATTTGTATGCATGCACAGTTTAAAAAAAAATCAGCGTTTTAAATATAAATAAATATTTGTGGCAACATGAAGTCATGTTGTATTATTACAAGATGCTCTAATTTATGAGCTGGCAGGGCTGGCTCTCTGTTGATGAATGCCATCCCCACTGTTTTCATTCAGGAGGATGGGGCTACATGTCAGTGTGTAGCCCTGCCCCTGCTGAACGGGTGGTGGTGTGTGTGTGTGTGTGTGTGTGTGTGTGTGTGTGTGTGTGTATGTGTGTGTGTGTCTGCCATTAGCTGCATAAGTGGCTTTATTTATTTCATCTGGACACCGGTTGCCCAATCCCCATTGCCATTTAATTATCTAATTTAATATTATAATCCTATACCAGGGTACCCACCCCTGGGTTGGTTCATTCACCCCTCCCTCCATACATTCCCGCCTATAAACCCCTAATCTGAAGTTGCTGACACTAGGAGCCTATTCCACAGTGTCAGTATACAAACCTCCCTCCTCCCCTTATCCAGCAGTCTGGGACACCAGGGTGCCTATTGCTGATGCCCCAAAGTATCATGCTGACACTGGAGTGCCCAATCTTCAGTGCCAGAAATAGTAGTAGTGTTCCTGAAACAAAGAAAAACATCCCATATTGTCTCTGTCTCTTTTTCAGATACTGAAATTAAGAAAACAGTCCCTCATTGTCTGCCAACATCACCTCTCTCCATCCTGACCCTCCTTCTCAGCAACCTCCACCTCACCCTACCCTATACTTTCCCAGTCAAAGTCTAATGCCGTAATCCTCTGAACTGGAGACACATCTTCACTCTTCAGTACTGAACCAGAAACTGAGGAAAACAGGTAAGTGTCGTATAATGTATTTCAATGGATTTTCAACCTTTCTTTATAACTTGGTAATTTTTATGTATTTTTCACAAAACTGTCAACATGGACTTTTGAGACCCTACCTCATAAACACTGGTATTGAAATTCCATTAGTCTGGTCCAGAAGGTAACTTTATGGTCGTTGCATGAAATCACCTTTTGGTCTGAATTTATAACTTCACCACCCTTGTTCATGAGGTAGGGTCCATAAAGACCATGTTGAAAATTTGGACAAAAATATAAAAATTACCAAGTTCACATTTTTCTATACATGCTCATAACTTTGATCATTTTCAATATTTTGACCCCTAATTTTCAACATAGTTATTTTTTCACACCACCTAGTGAACATTTTTTTAACCAACCATTTATTTTTCTTTTTAACCAATTATTTTACCAGGTGAGACACACTAAGCTGAAAGCTTGTTTGCAGGTGCAACATGGGAGCACAAGGAATTTAAGTGACTTGCTCAGGGTTACCAGTATGCACCAAGAGGGGCTGTGGATTCAAACCCAGGTCTCCAGATTTGCAGCTCAGAGCTTTAACCCATTGCGCATACTGCCTCCATTAATATTACAGCTGTTATTTTTCACATCCTGACTGAAACATGTTTTCGCACCTGTGATAAGAAATGGCATTTTCTGGGGATTAGAAAATCTTTACCTACCAAGTTCATGAGGTGGGATCTTAAGAAACATAGAAACATAGAAACATAGACTTTGACGGCAGATAAGAACCACTAGGCCCATCTAGTCTGCCCATTTCCCCTACAGGATAGGCTGCAGATCCTAGTTAACCAACAGCCTATTTCTTCCTACCCCTCACAAGAATTGCCTTATGTCTGTCCCATGCATTCTTGAATTCTCCCACAGTTTTAGACCCACAACCTCCTCAGGAAGGCAGTTCCATGCATCCACTACCCTCTCTGTGAAATAATACTTCCTCACATTGCCCTAGAACTCCCTCCTTCTATCTTTAAATTGTGTCCCTTGTTCTTGCAAGTCTCTTTTCTGAAAAATGCTACCCTCTTGGACTTTGTTGATTCCACTGAGGTACTTAAAGTTTCTATCCTACCCCTCTCCCTTCTTTCCTCAAGGGTATACATATTAAGCTCCCTTTAGTCTCTCCTCATATAGACTTCTCTTGCAGACCCTGCACCATTTTAGTTGCCCTCCTCTGGACTGCCTCTATCCTGTCTATGTCCTTGTGGAGATGGGGTCTCAGAACTGGACACAGTACTCCAGGTGGGGTCTCACCAATTGTCTGTACAGAGGGATTACAACTTCCTGTTTTCTGCTGCTGTTGCCTCTCCTATACATCCCAGTATACCCCAGCCCTCCCTACTGCCTTCTCACATTGCTTGCTAACCTTAAGGTCATCTGATATGATTACCCCAGGTCCCTTTCCTTTTTGTTGTTGTTACTACCTCCCCACCCATTGTGTATTCTTCCCTGGGTTCTTATTTCCCAGGTGCATTATTTGCACTTCTTTGCATTGAATCTAGCTGCCATACTTCTGACCATTCCTCCAACCTTGCCAAGTCCTTTTCATCCTTTCCACGCCTCCTTGTATCTAACCCTGTTGCAGATTTTTGTGTCATCTGCAAGGCATACTTTTCCTTCCAGTCCCTCTGCAATGTCACTGATGAAGACATTAAAAGGACTGGACCCAATACTGAACCCTGCCGTACCCCACTAGTAACCCCTTTCTTCAGAATGGACTCCATTTACAATTACCTTCTGTGTCCTGTTGTCCAGCCAATGTTTTACCAGGCTACCACCCTGGGTCCCATTCCCAGGCTGGTTAATTTGACTATTAATCTTTTGTGTGGGACTGTGTCAAATGCCTTCTAAAGTCTAGGTAGGCCATGTTCAGCCCCTCCCTGGTCTACTACTTTGGTCACCCAGTCAAAGAAATCTATTAGATTCGTCTGACATGACCTTCCGCTGTGAACCCATGCTGCCTTGGGTCCTGTGCTCCACTGGCCTCTAGGTACTTGACTGTTCTTTCCTTCAGAAGTGACCCATCACTTTCCCTACCACAGAGGTCAGACTGACAGGTCTGTAGTTTCCTGCCTCTGTCTTGGACCCGCTTTGTGAAGAGGAATCACATCCACCTTCCTCCAGTATTAGGTGCCACACCATCATCCCATGATTTATTAAAAGAGTAGCCAGTGGTTTCACTAGTTCCTCCTTAATTCTTTTAGAATTCTGGGGTGCATTCCATCAGGACCCATTGCTTTGTCCACCTTCAGTTTTAGGAGTTCTTGCAGAACCCTTTCTTCTATGAAAGGACTGGGATCGACCCCTATTAAGAGTGCTTCTGTTAATTGGATTAGGCACTTCCCCTCCTCTTTGTGAATACTGAGCAGAAATATTCATTCAGTATTCCTGCTTTTTCACTGTCCCCTCTGCCCACCCACTGTTCATTCTATTCAGCCTCACTATCCCTCCCTAAGACTAAGTTGAAAGTTTGGGGCCAAAATATAAAAAATAAGCTGTTGAGATATGTTGTAATGTTTCTATGCAGGCTCATAATTTTGGTAATTTTCAATATTTAAACCTCAAATTTTCAACATAGCCATTTTGTCACATCGTCTCATGAACACAACAGCTATTGTTTTCTAAATCTTGGCCAACATGTGATTTCACACTGCTGGTGGAAAATTATATTCGGCCCCAGTATGATATAAAGGGCGCCTATCATGTTCAAAAGGAGGGTCATAAAAGTGTCTGTTATAATTTTGGGGTCAGAATCGACAAGAGCAAAAAAAAAAAAATGAAATAATGTTGTTTGCAGGAATGTCTGTTGGCCCACTGTGGATCACACTGCCTTCCTGAGCCAGTGACCTGAATGGGTGTGTGCTCAGTGCGTAAGCCAGTTTAATTGGGCCAAGGCTGTTGGGGAAGGTGCTGTAGTGTGCAGCACCAGCCCCAGCCTGGGACAGAGTGCTGTTTTGGCACAACATGACACACATTGTAGGGCCAGGGAACCTTTCCTCACAAGGTATTGACATGCGGGTTGAGGCCTGTTGGCCCCACACTGGTCAGACTGTCTCCAGTACTGTATTTATTTCATTTTCCTCAAATCCCAAAGGGACCTTAGTGACCCGTGCAAATGAGGATACAATTCCAATTTCAGAAAAGCTAATTGCAAAACATTACATTAATGCAGGCATTAGGGTTGAAGAGCATAAAGCGCACAAAGTAGGAAATGAAAACGTTAGGGTCTTGGGTCTCCAGAGTATTGGTGAATCAGTGGTGTGGTCTTTCTAGAAGTTGCCAACCCTAATGCCCACCCCTGCCTTGAGCAAATGAGGTCAGATGTGATCTCTTTCTTTACACAGGGTCTGCAGGGCCCTACTTGAAGAATGCTATGATAGATTTTGTTGGCAATATTTGGCAAGCCATACTTTCTACTTTTGAAGAATGTATCACTAAGAGGCACTGGCTTGGAGCTGTACTTTGTGCTTCAGATAGCAGGCTATGAGCTGGAGGGGACGGGAGAGGCATTAGGGTTGACAACTCCAAGAAAGACCCCACCACTGATTCACCAGTACTCTGGAGACCCAAAAAGCCCTAATGGTTTTAATTTTACCTACTTTGTGCACATTGCATTCTTTTAACCCTAATGTCTGCATTAACATATTTTTTTGCAATTAATATATATAGAGAGAAGGAGAGATAGCTATACACTATAATACCAGTTACTACTAGTTTGTCAAGAGGTAAGAAACTTTAGGAAGGTGATTGAAGCAGATTTACCATGGAAGAGTATTATTTTATGAAGTATATAATTTTTTAGACAAACGGAAAAATTCAGAATTTACATACCAGAAATAGATGTTAATGGAGAGGATGCTCAATTAATATGATGGTATGCTGGCAATAAAATTCTAACAGAAAAGGAAGGTAAGGCCACATTCAGGGTTGGTGCTGCTGCTGCAGCAAGAACAACAACACTATCAGAGCAGGGAATACTATGCCCCAGCTCCCCAGGAGACAAACACACTTTAAGGTGGCTAGCTGCTTAAGTTAAAGTGCCAATCTTTATTACAGTGCAAAGTCTTTGCAGAAATATGGACAATAACCCAGCAGCTTGACACATTTCACACAAGGCTTTATCAAGAACTAACTAAACATAGGATAGTTGCCCTTATATACAGGCTTTTAAAGGTGCAGTTACTTGTGTCTATTATATTTTATAATGTTAGCTCATACTGTACCCAGATTAAGTCACATCACCAGGTAGGTATATCTTTCAATTTATAAAAGAAGACAATGCTAAAAGGTACAAGGGCATGTGAACAGAAAACAAACACAATGGCCCCCATATCCAAGGTTAGCGCAGCAATAACGGAGTGGGGCCATATTCAGAAGCTCACAAAGTGACGTACTAACACAGCAGCATGATCACACAAAACATACCAGTGGATCTATGCAGATCTCTCATGCATGATGGGAACAGTGGTATATTCATAGGCTTCAGCTGCACAAAACACCTGTCAGTGCAGGGCAGTTTACCACCATCGAAGACCTGTTCTTAACCAGGTGCTATGTCAGTACCCCCATCACTCATGTTTTAAACCAATAATCTATTTCAGGGTGGTCTAGTTGACCCCTCAACAAGTGCATTCCCCCACCAGCCCATTCCCTGAGGACCCCAACCCAACAACCCCTTTCCCCAGTCACCAGTATGGTTTCAAATGATGGGTAGCCAGCACAGCCTCCTTCACCTCCTCAACTGGCAGCTGTCTGGTCTCAGGCGTAAGCGCATGTACTGTAATTCAATCTGTAGGTCATCTGTAGCTGTAGTAGTATAGGTTTCTATGCTTCCACAGCCAGAGGGACTCTTGGCCCTGTACTTGGCATCTGTAACTATGTTCACTTCTGCAGCCCCATAAATGGCTCCATGTATTCCATGCATCCATAGTTGCATGGAAGTGCAGGTCCCAGAGGGACCTGTGCTTCCACAGCCAGACAGATGCTTCCCTTGGTGCAGAGTCTAAGGGCCCATTCATCTGCATTTATTCATGCTGGTCCTCAAAAGACCCTTGTAAATGATGAAATGATCCCACTATTACAAAAGTAAGGAAATTCATTGCAAAAACACATTAATGCAGATATTAGAGTTGAAGAACACACAGCAGGCAAAGTTTGAAAATAAAAACATTTAAGTTTGGAGTCTTGGGAGTCTTGGTGAACTGGTGGTACAGTGTTCATTGGAGTTGTCAGCCCTAATGCCCACCCCTCCCTGAGCAAACAAGGTTATACATGATCTCTGCTTCATGCAGGGCCCACAGGGTCCTGCTTGAAGAAATAACTATGACTAATTCTGTTGGCCGCTGTGAACAAACTTCTCTACCTTCATAGAGTATATGCTAAGAAGGTTCTGGCTTGGAGAGTGTAACTTGTGCTTCAGACAGAGGCTATGGTCGGGGGATGGGATAGGAATTAGGATTGACAACCCCAAGGAACACCACATCACTAATTTGCCAAGACTACCGAGACTCCAAACCCTAATGTTTTTATTTCTTTCGTTGTCCACTTTGTGTTCTTCAACCCTAATGTTGGCATTAACATAGTTTGTTGAAATGTACAGTCCCTACACTTCCACTACACAACTGTTTACTTTGTACAGCATTTTAGGATACATTACATATGAAATACACTATATTCTGCAAATCTCAATTCTCCTTTACTATGCATAGTCCCTGCACTCTCACTACATAACTGTTTGCTACCATATATATGAAAGGCACTATATATGGTACATTGGCAGCCATCCTAGTCTTCCCTTTATCACAGATCATTTTACCATATTAAAGTGATTTTGTGAACTTTGGGGCATATAACCAGGATTACAAGTGTCCCTGGTGCAACAATTAATGATGTGTGGTTTAAAATATCTAAAATGCTCATTAACATGTTTTTTTATAGTGTTATTACTCCGTGTTGGCCCACACCCTTAATTTTTTCCTGAGTGTGCTGAATGTGTATGATGTCATGGAAGGAAAACAAACATGGCAGACCTCACACCTGACTCGCTCTGAGTGCTTTGATAGCCCCATGGAGTCCTCCAGTGAAATGACCTCAGAGGTTGTTGTGGAATTTGAAGGGACAATATGGATCCTTATTGGGACGATCCATATGCCACTGATGTGAGTAGCAGGTCTAGTAAATTGGAAGATAACGAGGAAGACAGTGCTTGGCGCCTCCTTACAGAAGCATACGTCGGCTGGGAAACAGAATGGTAATGAGCTCTGCATTCTGTTGTTCCTACTTTCACTTGTTCAGTTAAATGATGTTTGGTTGCTGATGCATGCTTCTGTACACCTTCTTCCCCTTTATCTTGAGATTTTTGTTATTTCAACCATTACGCCATTAATCTGCAGGGCCTGAAAGTCATTTGGAGCGGCACCCCCTCGAATCAACCGAGCAGCTCTCCTACAACAGTGGTTCTGTACTTTGGATCTCAGTGCTATGGTTCTGTGCTGACCACTGCCTATTTTGGGAATGTAAAAGTACATTTAGTACTTGTATCAGAGCCTGAGAGAGCTAGTTTCTAACCTGCTTACTGTCACACTGATAGAAAACAGTAGTAATGGTCTCCCTCTTGCTTTCAGTGTAACCTCAGTCCCTGGATTCTGTGATGTCCATGCCTGCTGTATCCATCATTTTGGGGGTCTCCTTGATCCCTAGATGCCACAATGGATGTTACAGCACAGTTTTATTGAACTTCCTCTGATTGAGGACCTGTGTTCCTGGTGCATTATTTTTGAGAGCGAGGATGAGTGTTGCACATTCCCAGGTTCAGTGTCACCCTTATGTGTTCCCAGCAACACTCAAACTGATTTTGCCTTTACCTTTCCTGTTCTCGTTCACTAATCCACCACCCTACCCCTCATGATATGTTTGTCTTCAAAGTAGGCGTTCCACTATGGCATGACCGATCTTCAAATTGGATTCTTTGATGTGTGACATTGAGTAAGTGATGCTTTCCGATGTTATATGTGGCTCTCTGAAGTGAAGGTGCTTGGGGTGAGGAGTTTGGGTTTACTGTTGTGACTCAATGCATTTTGGGGAACAGGTACTGTGTCACAAACCATTGTGTTGATTCCTATATGTACTCCAAATGCAGTGCTCATTGCTTCCAGTTGTTTCCTAATGTGCCACAAGCAGACAGGCTGCATGGATTCCAGGTGAAGGGTCATGTCAGGTGTGGCCATGCATCAGTTGCTTTGGGGTTGTTGTTCGGGGAGTGGACCATGGGTGTGAGAGGGATGTTGCATCCTCGATTTCTGTGTTGTTCTTGATGCTGTACCCTCACAGGATTGTGGAGGGGCTTGACAGCCTTGGGTGGGTCAGCACCTGTAAAACTGTGTTTGTAAGGTGATATAGGAACAGGAAGTTGATGTTAATTCTACATAAGACTGAATTCAAGGAGAAGTGTGTTACCACTGTTCTGCCTCCACATTGTGCCCTTGTGCCAGTACTGTTGAAGGTCTTTAGTAGTGACATCACTGAGAGGATATGTAGGAAACTTTGGTCCCTGAAATTGATACACAGATATTCAAGAAAGTGTATTCTCTGTAGGGGTACAATCAATGAGGAGTGACTTGGGACAGGTGTAGGACTGGTCAATGGTGTGAAAGTTGTTGTTTAGGGTAGGGAGGTGTATGCTCGTTCACCTGTTTGAGGAAGTCCTATGGGCAGCCACAGAACTGGGGGGTTGTCTGACAGGTTCTGTCGAGGACATGGATTTAGGGGTAATCATCTCCGATGACCGTGGATAGTGAGACAACATGACAAGGATGCAAGGAGGGCCACTGGTATGTTTGGTTTTATGTTTGTGGATGTCACAAGCGGGATGTGGGTGTGTGCCATTTGGTGAGGCACAGCAGCACTCAAATATCAGTGCACTTGAGCACTTTTTCATGACATGTCTTCTGAAAGACACATACAGGAGACAGTAGGTCTACTGGGGTGTGTGAGGTGTGACTAGGATACTGCATGTCTTGTATCTAATCATGTCTCCGACACCTTATGTGACCTGAAGACAGGGGTTCCTTGCTCATATTCATTATAATGAAATTAGCTCTGTTTTGGTACTTGCCTTTCCTGAAATTTACTTGCCCCAGACAGGAGGCAATGGGTTTTGCATGCCCCTGCCTCAATATGTGCATAGTACATGAGGGACATGAAGAGGTGAGTTTTGATACCCTTGCATGTCCTGCAGAAGTGAAGTAAGTGCCAAATGGTGGGGGTCGGGAGGGGTCAAGTTCAGCACACGAGTTTTATAACAGATGAGTGGTCCTTGTGTAAGGGTGTGAGAGTGGCGGTGTCCAGGGTACAGGAAAATGTGATGAGATTTGACATCAAACACACTGTGGTGATTCCTTAGAAACTGTGCCTATGAAGTAGTGGGTGACAACACACTGGAGGAGTCAGACATGCAGGGGATATATTTAAGAGAACCATGGATGTGTGGTAGACCAGCAGAGGAAATTGACAAAGTAAAGTCTGCAGCAGATGTTCTGCATTCAATATTGGCAGACTAAGTTGGCACAGTGGTCCTTATCTTCCATCCAGTATAGTGCACTATGTTCTCTGTATACGGTTTGTGGTGCGACATAGGCGTTGCACAAAGATGCTATCACCATATTGCCTGCCTGCCTGCCATGTACTTGTACAGCCACAGAAAGGACAACATGAGCTTGTCTCTATATAATTTATGTGCCTATGTCAACTGTCTTTTATAGCTTGGTGGTCTCTGTACTTCTCTGCATGTTAGTAGAAGTCAAACACTTATATCTGCAGTGTGCTCCTGCTCTGTTTGCGACAGATACACTGTGTTCAAGAACAAACTCTATTTATGATTTCAGGGATAACTACATATCGCTTTGTCCATCAATAGTCTGGTTGTCTAACTGGTTGCTCTGGATGGAGGCATGTGTCCAAATATCTCTTTGGCAAAAGGTGCTCTTAGCGCCGCTATACAGACAGTACCACATGAAACAATATAAAACCTTACTGTTCATTTTTGGACTGTAACACTTTTCTTTCTCCCGAATGTACTGTCTTTCTTCTGCATGTTTGAATAATTCTAACAATTTTTGTACATTCTTTCTGGCCTGTGTTCATACACAGCAAGTCTGGTCTCTTAAATGTGTATTATTTCATACTTATATCACCTTCACATTTCTCTTTCTCACCCAGTTCTCTGACTCTCTTTTCCTTAGCATGGTCACATGAGTGGAGCATTTAATTGGCCAGCCTGCTCTTGTCCTGTGTACACACAAAGCCACAGTTGGGCCAAGAACATACTGTGTATGTGATGCTGTGTTTCCATCACATTTTGTTTAGGACCCCAATACTTTGAAAATCTCTCTTTCCACTCTGGATGGTGGGATAACACAATCATGTATTTAGCCACATTTCTCTTGCCCTGTGGTGGGCGCACACACACACACACACACACACACACACACACACACACACACACACACACTCACTCACTCACTCACTCTCTCACCCACTCGTTCACTCACTGGGTGGAAGCATAAAGTATGTTTGCTCCTTCTGTGAATACTACATTGTACTTTGTCCACCTATAATCTGTCTCTGTCTCTGTCTCTGTCTCTGTCTCTGTTTGTCCTCTGGCTGTCTGCTGCAGGAAAGCATTTATTTGGCTATCTTGATATTGGCCTAAGCAGACAAAACACATCAACAGTGGTGCAAGGAACAAAGTGTACTATTGAATTGTTGCATGGTAACATGCATGTTTGAACCACATACACTCTCACTGTGTATTCTCTGCATGATGGCTACTATCTAACAGTTCATTTGACAGCTTACTCCTTTTCTGTGTACACACAGTGCCACCATGGGGCCATAAATTCACTGTATTTATCATCTATGTGACATGACATTTATCCTTGCACAACTATAGTCTGTCTGCTTCACCTCAGCTCTGTGTCACAAGGTAAGCATTATGTTAGCCACCCTGTTTTGGTCTGGGTCCACACACAGGCCCACTTTGGACCAAGAAATACTACATTTGTGAAGTTATGTAAGCATGACATATCTGTTTGGACACCAATACTATCACAATATCAGTCCTTCCCTCTGGATGGTGGCTACCACAATCATTTATGTAGCCACATTGCTGTTGCTCTGTGAGTGCAAACACACAGACAGACACACACACACACACACACGCCAACATGTGCACACTCAGTCTCACTCACACAGTCACACGCGATCACACAGTCACACCCACACACTCTGTGTCTGAGACACCATCTTACTTTCTGGACCATTCCTCTATTTTGATCTGTCTTTCTTCTCTGGCTTTTGGTGGAAGTCATACATCATTTGGCCTACCACTATTGTCCTGTGTTTACAGACAGCCTCACTTGCTCCAGCAAAAATACTGTATTACCGATGTTATGTTACCATACTATGTCTGTGTGTACTCCAGTGCTGTCACTATCTCTCTTTTTTTCCCTCTGGACGTTGGCGTAAGACAATGATTTTTTGCCATGTTGCTCCTGCACTGTGTGAGGTGTATACACACACACACACACACACACATTCACTAGCAAAGGCAGTTTGTTTATATGGCCCAGTCCTGGAGGCTCTGAAGTCTTGTGGGCAAAACTTACAATAAATGATTGAAAAGCACAAAAATTCAACAGCAAGACATACAAATAATAACATATTTAGCAATAAAATACAGCAGCATAAAAACCTCAGGTTGCCACCTGCTGGAGCTAAGCATAACAAGATAGGATCAGACCACATCAAAGGCCAGGACAAAAGGTGGGCCTTCATCCTCCACATAAAAGCCTACATCCTGGACTACAGATGAAAGGGTGTTCCACAGGGTTGGCCCAGAGACACTGAAGGTATGGTCTCCTGAAGTCTTGAGCCAGACCCTGTGAACCTCCAGGAGACCCCTCGAAGAGAAGTGGAGGGAGCGAGCAGAGGTCACAGGTGTCAGGAGCTCTGACAAGTAGCCAGGACTCAGTCCATATAGGGCTTTATAGATAAGTAACCCCACCTTGAAAAGGACCCTTCATTCAATGGCAGCCAGTGCAGGGCATGCAGGACTGGGGTCACATGGCTGGACCTCAAAAAGCCAGTCAGTAACTGGGCCAACACATTCTGCACCAGCTGTAGTCTGTGGAGGGTCCCTCCCATGACTCTGAACTACAGAGCATTGCAGTAGTCAAGCCTGGAATTAACAAAGGCATGTACCAGTGTCGCCAGGTCATAGGGCGGAATGAGTGGTTTAATCCAGGCACTGTTTTTTAAATGGTAAAAACACTACTAACAACAGATGATACCTGATTTCAAAGGTCATTCTGCTGTCCAGGATCACGCCCAGATTTCACACCTTCAGGAAGCCATCAATGAAGTAGATCCTAGGACAAGTCCAGTATCTGCTCTGGATAGCAATCCATTATGCCCATGACCTGCCTCAATCACCAGCACCTCCGTCTTTACTGGGTTGAGTCTCAGCCAGCTGGAAGCCATCCAGTCATTGATTTTTTGCAAGTGACTTTATTTTTAGAACAAAACAAATTCACATAACTTGTAAATTGACAAAATCGCTAAGTACCATTCAGATTTGACTGGACAATCACAGACTTGTACATAATACAATAAGATGAGCAACATAAAAGAAAACAACAAAAAGGGTGGGAAGGGAAAATAAAAAAACAAAAACAATTATAACAAAACAAATCCTCCCACCTCCCGGCAAGAAAACAAGAAAAAGACACCACTCCCCCACTAACAACAGTCCTTTATCATAACTGAAATATATAATTATCTGATATTCTATAATCTATGTAAGTCTATAATAAGGGTCTAATGAGAGATATGAGAAAGGTACATGGCACAACTCCAACCAGTCCTTCACCCTATGTAGCACAAGGGAGGTATATACGGAAAATGAGATAAGGAAAACCTATTTATATATTAGAGAAATAAATTAAAAGGTGCACCTTGAAAGCTGGTATGCCCCCTATAGAGATTAAAAATATTAATGTCTCTAGAAAGGGATTCTCTTACACAGTAAACAACTGTTCAACGCCTACGCCTCTGACATAAGGACAGAAATCAGGAGGAGATGAGTCTCTTTGCAGATGACTCAAAACTGGGGCGGTGGTGGATGGGGAGGAGGGGATGGTGGCCCACAGGGGACCTGGAGGCTCTGGAAAGATGGTCTAGAAAGTGGAAGCTGAGGTTCAATACAGGAAATGCAAGGTACTCCACCTGGAGGCCAGAAACCCAGGCCATAGTGTACACCGGGGATGCTGCAAGTCCTCATGGCTGAGAGGGACCTTGGGGGTGGTGGTGGATGTCAAAATGAACAACTCAAAGACTTGTAGGAGGGCAGCAGCCAAGGCCAACAGGATGCTGGGATGCATTGCTAGGGGATCACCTCCAGCAGGAGGGAAGTGATGCTCCTCTGTATAACTGCTTGGTGAGGCCACACCTTGAGTACCGCGTGCAGCTCTGGGAGGCCACACTTGAAAGAGGGACATTAAACTCCTGGCGAGGGTCCAGAGGAGGGCAACCAAAATGATTTGGGGTTTTGGGGGACAAGATCTATAAGGAGAGTCTCGAAGAGCTAAATATGTACACATTGGAAGAGCTTAAGGGACCTGGGGGACATGATAGAGGTCTTCAAGCACATGAAGAGGGTAAATAGGGAGGAACAGTCAGGGTGCTTCGAAGGAAGGAGGAGGGGCCACTAGAGGGCATGGGTGGAAGCTGGAGGGGAAGATTCAGGGAGAATGGAGGAGGTGCTACTTCACTGAGAGGGTGATGGAGCCATGGAATGCACTGCCTAGGGGCTGATGGAGGCAGAGACGGTGGAGGGGTTCAAGAGGGGCTGGGACAGGTGACGGGAAGGGTTCTGGAAGCAAATCCAATGCAGCAAGAATATCCGGAACTGGGAAGGAGAAGCCAGAGAAGGCGAGGGCAGCAAGGTCAGCACCCAGGGTGGGGCTGACCAATCGAAGCAGACTCAAAAGACCATTAGGCCTATTCTGCTGGCATTTTAGTATGTTAGTATGAAACTCATATCCCAGCAAGATCAAAACCTTACTAGAGAGAAAGGGAAAGGGATTGGAGGAAATCAACAACCAAATCTATCCTTAAGAAGTGAAAAAGTTCACCCCAGCACTCCTGGAACTTCTCACCAGAGTGGAGAACCCAGCTACACATCTTTCTGCATTTAAAGCAGTAGAAATTCCACCCACCATTCACCAAAAGAAGGTTCCCATTCCACCTTCCAGTGTCTAAGTATTACTAATTTAGTGACCGTAGCCACTAATGCTAGCTGTCCTTTTGGGAATAGGTAGGGATCGCTGAATACATACCTAGCAGACAAGTGTCCTCATTAAAATATGGGGCAATTTGAAGATAAGACGAACCTCCTTTTGACCATGTTCCAGAAATTAGCTATTTTAGGGCATGACCATAGTTTATGATGTAATGTAGCTAACTCAGAGCTGCATTCTTTACATTCTGCTGATTACAGCCTCCTATCCGAATAACTTAGCGGTGTGAAGTACAAATTGTGGAGAGTATTGAACTGAATATTTCTTAAATGGTCTTGCTTGACTAAAAGTAGTTATCCATCCAAATCTTTTCCCAAATCTTATTTGGAAAATCCTTGTTGTAATTGTTTTTCCAATAATAAGCTATGGGAGTGACCCTTGACAAAGTATGGTTTATGATTCCTTTGTACAATTTAGCTATTGCTTTCCACTCCCTTGGAGATTAACCAAAGGTTATTTAATGCTACACATGTTGTCCGACCATGGGGTTTGCCCAAAACTGCTTGATACACTGACGCACTTGAAGCAGCCGAAACTGGCTTTTTGGTGGCACCTTAAATTTTGTTTGCAAAGTAGGAATAGATAAGACTGAATTAGTAGAGACAAAGTCAGCAAGATAAACCTCAAAGTAGGAGTCTCAAAAAGGTTTCAATTGTTTTCTTGGCTATTTTAGGTTTGGATTATTAAGTAAGGGTTGCTTCAGATCTTTTATAGTAAGGATTGGAAGCAAAGAGCATAACTGGTGTAATGCTCTTATATCCCACCCTAGGGAGAATTCCTGATATCTTAATGGAATATTTGACCAGGGGGATGGGTAAGTTTTCTATAGGCCCTACGTGGAGCCTTCCCGTTCAGAGAAAATCTGAACAAATCCTCTGAAGTGAAAGAAAAAAGATTTAGGGAGATAGATGTAAGGTTACTGAAAGGGTAGAAAAATCTGGGCAAAATAGACATTTTAAGGACATTGGCCCTCCCCAAAAGTTAACGTAAACTGTTCCATCTCGCCAGGTCTTCTTTAGTTGATTTTAGCAGTGGGTCTAGGTTAAGATCCTTGAGAGTGGAAAAGTCTTTAGAGATTTTGATACCCAGATAAGTTAAGTATCTTTTCTCCCACTGAAGGCCCATGTTTTCAATTGATTCTCTCGTAAGGATAGGGGATAAGGGTATACAAAGTTTTGTTTTGTTAAGTTTATAGCATGAAAATTTGCTAAACTGGGAAATAATTTGGTGGGGAGGACTGCCTACTACTCAAATATGAAAAAGCAGATCATCAGCGAATAGGATAATTTGAATTCCAGGTGATCTAGTCGAGACCTTTATCCCTGGATTGGCATTAAGAACTCTGGGTAGGGGTTCTATGTATAGATTAAATAAATAAGGAGAGAGGGCAACCTTGTCGGGTACCTCGCGAAGCGGAAAACCTCAGAAATGATGGTTATTACGTTGCAATCGTGCTGACCGGCAGCGATACAAAACCTGAATTTGATCGATAAAGGATTGTGGTATGCCAAATTTGGATAGAACCTAACAGGTATCTCCACTCCACCCTATTGAATGCTTTTTCTGCATCTAGGGACACCTAGGCCGCTTCCAGCTCAGGGTCCCAGATGCAGAAACCAGGTGGAACAACTTCCTGAAGTGGTCCGCAAAGTGTGCCCAGCCACGAACCCTGCTTGTTCAGGACTTAATAAGCCCTCCCATACTTCCCCAGCCTGTTAGCCAGAAATTTTGCGTGATATTTTGACATCAATATTTAGCAAAGAAATAGGCCTATAATTACTGATCACTGAATGGTCCTTCCCGGCTTGGGTAAAAGTATTATTCTCGACTCAAACAGTGACTGATCCAAAACTGGGAAGGAACCCCAATACCTATATAATTGTAACAGCAGAGTGATGAGATTGTTTTTAAAGGTTTTATAAAATAGGCCTGGGAACCCATCTGGGCCCGGTGCCTTATCTGGTTTTAAAGAATCGATCACTGTTGAGATTTCCTCTCCTGTGATTGGAGCTATTAATCTGGTCTGACTAACGCTGGGTAAAGGTGGGTAAGTCAGCTCTCTCCAGAAAACTAGCATTTTCTCCAAATGGTCTCCCGATACCAGATCCGAGAGTGTAATGCCTCGTATACTCCCTAAACAAGGATAGTATCTCTAATGGACTAACCACCATAGCTTCTGATTGGGGATGTCTAATAGTTGCAATCCACTTTGATACTGATTGTTACTTTAACTGCCAAACAAGTAATCTACCTACTTTACTACCCTGGCCAATATAAGAAGCCTGTTGACGAGAAACTGACCTCTCCACCCCTCTCCATCAATACACTTGCATAATGTGCTCTTAAGCTAAACAATTCTAGGTCTTCGGAGATGAAAGTTTATCCACCCCTTTATTTTCTAGACTCTAATTCTCTGCAGACAGTTATTCATTTGGCTGAGCTTTCTTTTTTTTTTGCACTGTCGCAATACATATGAGTCCCCTCCAGGTAGCTTTTAAAGCTGCCCAGACCTGGTCCACAGCAGGGATTGAGTTGTAATTAACCTTAATGGAGTCCTCCAGAAAGTGTTGGAATTTTGTAGTAATTAGTTTATCCTTTAATAATTTGTTATTTAAAGACCACGTGAAAGCGACCTAATGGGAACATTGGGTACTTCCACCTGAACAAATATTAGGGAGTGGTCTGAAATTACTCAGCTAGTATTTTGGAATCTGTTATGCATGAAATTAGTTGACGGCTTACTAAGAAATAATCGATAAGAGAGTAGCTTTTGTCTACTTGGGGAAAAAAAAATGAACTCTTTTTCTGATGGATTAAGTAGTCTCCAAGGGTCCAGAAGACCCAGGAGGAGATTAATTCCCTTAAAGCTTTTTGGCTGCATATAGTCCCTGTCCTTTAAGATAGGTACGGTCCAGATCATTTACTTGAGCTAAATTCCAGTCACCTCCAATTAAAATGGTAAATTGCAAAAGGAGCCAATACCATTGCTAACTGGGTGAAAAGGAAGGGTTTCGACATTAGGGCCATAAACTGACCCCAATACCATATCAAAACTGCCCAATCTACCAATAACAAAAATAAACCTCCCTCAGGGTCGCTAATAGATTCCACCAGGTGAAAGGTAATTTTTGGCTAGCAATAAGGCCACCCGGCTTATTTGAACTAAATCCGCTCCAAAACTTGGCCCTACCAGCTCTTGTTAAGGCATTTTAGCTGGTCAGGAAGGATGTGCGCCTCTTTGAAGGAACACTATTGCAGGATCATATTTGGCTAGGTGATTTCAAATGATGTATTTTTCTTATTATCTTCCCTTTAATATTCCAGGAAAAGATATTCAAACCATTGGACATAGCTTGATCCTTGATTGTGCCATGTAGTAGAAAGAGATTAAAGGGCTGTTCTGCTGCCCCCAAAAAAACAAGATAACATAGAATACCCCCCAATGCTCCAAAACTAAACTAACACTAACATTTTTAAAACTATATACAAACTTCCTTACCCAGGCCCTAAGCCCCTCCTAGCCTCCCGGTCCATGACACACACAAAGGAGAGAGGCCCTCTATTCCTTCCCAGCCTCAAACTGGCAAGGGCATGAAAAAAGCTTGTGACCACCCACCATTCACCATTCTCTGCAAGATCTCTGTCTAAAAAAATATATTACACTATAATAGGTGCTGTTTGTCACACCAACCCTACTTAGGCAGCTAAAGTCCCGAAAAACCTAAAGGAAAGTTAGGCTAATATTATGCAAGGGAGGTAATCGTTAGTTTTACCTAAACTAGCATTAGTTAGGGCCCAACATTTACAAGCGATAAACGAGAGACTTGCAGAGCAATAGATACCCATTTAGGGTAAACCTGAGATCCTAGTGAGGAATGAGTTCCCTAAGGACCCTACCATTCCGGAATACGAGGCATCCATAAATGCTTATGAACCTATAAACGAAGTTTAAACTTCAATCTTCCGTTGCCATCCGAACTGTGAAAACGCTCCTCAAAAATGACAACACAAGATGTCAATTGCACCCAGGTGATTAGCTAGGGTAGCAAGAAAAGGGACTAGCAGTAACCAGTGAAGAAAACAACAAAGCAGCATAGGATTAAATAAACCCTACTGTAACTCAGTTCTAATAAATCCTTCTTTCCCATGGGGAATGCTCGATGCCAGAAACGATCTGTAGTAACAGAGAACTGCATATCTTTCCCCTGGATCAGGACAGGCTAAAGTTCAAAAAGTTGCCCAAAGATAGATCCCAAATAGCATAAAACCCAGAATTAGGAGAGGAAACAGTGAAAGTACTATGGGGTCAAAAACTGAAGCAATAACCTTGAAACCGAGTAAGTGCTTTCCCAAAGAGAAGCGTTCGTCACCCTCTAGTGGACAAACCAAACTCTAGCAGCCATCGCAACTTCTTTGTGACTCAACCTGAAAATATTTGCAAAAAGAAAGTTAATGGCAGCCAGAATAAATACGATGGTGCCTCTGACCAAGCTTCACCATTACTGCTTAGAAGGTTACTTATTCTCTAACAAACATTCATTAGAACAGAACTGCTTGTATGTCCTTGTACAATACAAAATATTGTGGATTTCTTGAATGTTCTTTAATGCAGACTTTTGAAACTCTCACATAGCTAAATCAAGATTTCATCATTTAGGAAATAAGTTGGGATAGTTCTTCCTCAGAGTCTTTAAAGCATCTTCTGAAGTATCAAAGCGCTTGGCTCCTTCTTTTAAGAAAACTTAAACGAGCTGGGTATAACATGCGATGCTTTATGCCTGCCACCCACAGCTTAGAAGTAATGGGTCGAAAAGAAGCCTCAGCTGGCGAGTCTTTAATGTTAAGTTCGGGACCAGCCTCAATTATTTTCCTTCCCACAGGATTGCTGATAGCTTCCTGGCTTCCTTGTGGATGAATTCCGGTCTAGGTAGTTTAGCAGCTTAAAATAATAGGCCTAGGAGGGGTCAGCCGAGCAGGTTTTGCCTCAACGATCTATGTGCCCTTTCTATAACAAATTCAGGACCGTTTGGGGATGGACCACGCTTTCTTCAAAAGTGCGTAAGAACTGTATTGTGTTAGGACCTTCCTCCCTTCGGGCAAACCCTATCAGCACCAAATTGTTCCTTCTGTTCCTTCCCTCCAGATCTTCCAAGCGATCTTCCAGCTTATTTAAAGCCATTTTAAGTCCACCACCGGCTCCATCTTATCTTGTTTTCTTTCAACAGAGGCTACTCTGGCTTCAGCATCCGTGACCCTCGGGCTAGCTGGGTAAGCGAGGTTTGAAATCCGCTCATGCCTTCGATCAACTTCAGTAAAGCTCTTTCATGGTGGTTAGCTCTGAATAAACATGCGAGGGTGAAAGCTCCTGCAAAGGACTTTGGGAGAAGAGCTATGGTGAGGGCCTTAGCTTCGATTCCTCTGGCCTCCTCGGCTGCTTGTTGCAGGGACATCTTGCAGGAAATCAAACTGCCGGTAATAAACAAACACCACCATGGTATACCTGGTTATTTGAGGTTTATAGAATCTGAAAATAAATCAGATAAGTGGGTGTTTAAAGCGGTTGGGGATGGCGAAGAGCAGAGCTCCGACGAGCACGTCCTATCCCCTGCACAGCATCACGTGACTCCCGCCATCCAGTCATTGATTTTAGCGATGCAGTTGTTAAACACATCAACAGCTCCAGATGTTCTGGGGTCAAGAACAAACAGTTGGGTATCTTCTGCATGGCAGTGAAACTCACACTGTATTGTCGTATGACCTCACCCAGGGTTACAATATACACTGTGAACAACTTCAGTGACAAGATTGATTCCTGTGGTAATCCACAAGACAGGGGCACTGGGAGGATGAGAAATTCTCCATCACCACCCACTGCACCCATTCAGAGAGACAGGACTCAAGTCACCTGATGACAGTACCAGTGAGTCCACAAAACTCACAGAACCAATCAAGAAGCACAATATGGTCCACAGTGTCAAAGGCTGAGAAGAGATCAAGGAGTACAATAATTGACCTTTCTCTATCTCTCAACCTGAGCAGGTCATTATGCACCCTCACAAGATCCATTTCTGTGCTGTGTCTGTCCCAAAAACCCAACTGGAATGGTTCATAGATGTCGGAGGACCCAAGGCAATCCTCAAGCTGATGTGCCACTAATTTCTCAACAACCTTGCTCAAAAAGGCAGGTTGGAGATTGCATAGTAATTTGCCAGGACGTCAGGGTCAGGAAAGTTTCTTTAAGAGGGGCCTCACCAGTGCTTCTTTCAAAGCTGCTGAGGAAAACCCCATCAACCATCAAGCACCTGGCAATCATGAGAACACGGGCCAATAGCCTTGACACATCCCATTAAGAAGCGCGTGCCGTGGCGTCAGTTCACAAAAGTGTGCTTCCGCTGTAAGACCACCTCAATCACTTCTGACATGTCCACTGGCCTGAACTCCTCCCAGGAAGGTGGAGAGCCTCTGACAGTCCCAACCTGGCCTCTGAAGTGACTTCCCATGGCGGAATCCAGATCAGATGGCTGACACTCTGTCAGAGAAGAGCAGAGCAAACTCTTCACATAAACTTGATGAAAGGCATCCTTGGCTGTAGACAGGTAGGATGTAGCAGCCTGTCCACAGTCCAAAACAGCTAAGATTGTCTGTTCCTCCCTGCAGCAATTTCCCTTGACAAAATTTTGCCTTCTTACAGGAAATTTCCTCTGGTACTCGCTCCAGTGTGCACGTAGAGCCAGCCTGTCGGGCATCCAACTGTGTCTTCAGCCAGCAATGATCAACTTTTGACCCTTGATCTTCATTACCTTGAGATCTACATCAAACTAAGGGAACCCAAATGAGGATATCTGGGTCATGTACGGACTGGTGCGATGGCATCCAAAGCTTCTGCTACCACCTTGTTATAGGTGGTCACCCCTATCCATCGCCAATCACACATGTTGCATCGACTCAACACTGGCTTGAACAATAAGGTATGTTCATGTTTTGTGACTACCACATTGTACTTTGTCCACCTATTAACTGTGTCTCATTTTTTGTAGTCTGGCTGTTGGCTGTGGCAACCATTTATTTGCCTGCTATTGGCTGCACACACACACACCACACTACGGCATGGAATAAAGTGTTCAATTGAATTATTGAGTGCTAACGGTTTTATTGGCCCCATATAGACTATATCTTGTCTCTCTTCTGCTTCGTGGCTCCTGTCTAACAGTTCTTTTGACATCTTGCTCCTTGCCTGTGTACTCTCACTGTGACAATGGAGGTATTAATTGACTGTATTTCTCATCTACGTGACCATAACATTTCTCTTTGTACAACAATAGTCTGTATCTTTCAGCTCAACACTGTCACAAATTGAGCATTTGTTTGGCTACCCCACTCTTAGGCTGTGTCCATGCACAGGCACAGTTGAGCCAAGAAAATACTGTGTTTATGATGCTATGTTACCATAACATTTCTGTTTGGACACAAATGCTGTCACTATGTCTCTCCTTCCACTCTGGATGGTGGCATAAGACAATAATTTCTTTGGCCACATTGCTTTTTGCCCTGTGAGCACACACACTAATACACTCCACACTCCCACTCTCTATGACACCCACCCAGACACTCTCTCACACAGCCATGCCACGTGCAATAATACAGTTTGTTTGTCATATTGTTGACTACAACATTTGCCTTTCTCGACCATACCTCTGGCTCAGTCTATCTTTCTCCTCTGGCTATTGGCAGAAGTCGAATATATATTTTGCCGTCCTGCTTTTGACCTGTGTCCACACACAGCCATACTTGTGACAAAATAAATGCTGCTTTCTGGATTTTGTTACTATAACATTTCTGTTTGTACCCCAGTGCTGTCACTATCTCTCTTCTCCCTCTGCATGGTGGCTAAAGGACAATCATGTATTTGGCAACATTGATATTGACCTGTGAGCACGCAAACAAACATATGCATCGCTCTCACACTCAGAGTCACATTAACATGCACACACAATCACTCACAGTCACAATCACACACAGTTACACAGTCACACACATGCACACACACACACACACACACACACACACACACATAATCTCTTAGCCACACAGTGTTCAACAACACACTTTGTAGTTTCTGTGACTACTGCATGTGACTTTCTCCACCATTCCTCTGTCTGATCTCTCTTTCCTCAGGCTGTAGGAAGAATTCTGCATATATTTTGATAGCCTGCTACTGCCCAGTGTTCACACACACACAGCCCCAGTATGGCACTGAATAAGGTTTCATGGAACCACATGTATATAGAAAGACAATTGCCAGTCCTTTTCCCAAGAGGTTCACGAAAGATAAGACAGCAAACTGCAGGCCAGTCCATCTGACATTGGTGGTGGGCAACATCAAGTAGATATTACAACATCTGGAATCCATGTGTTTGCGCCGATGCATGCCAACATAGATTCACCTCAGCAGGTTCTTGTCAATAAGGATGAAATGAAGTCTGTGACGGGGAGGTGGTTAAGAAGGAAGAGGCAAAAGGAAAAACATTTTGGTCAGGTGTCAATGGTGGTGTGATTTGCAGTGTTCAACTGTGCTAAACTGCTGCCCACCCGTAGACAATATTCATTCAGCTAGGTCACTATCCGCTGTCAATTTGTTCTTCATCTGTGTTAGTATTTATATGCATGACTTCATGTGCATTTTATTGGTGACATTTACCAGAAAAACAGATCACTAACCAGACACCTCACTCTCTTCCATATCCCTTTCTGAATCACAGGGCATGTGATGTACATGCATGGTATCAGCAGAATATCTCAATCACATGCAATCACTAAACATTTATGCAGATATCAGTGAGACCAAGGGGATGTTTTCCAAAGACATGATCAGGCCTGTGAGATGCTCCGTATCATGTCAGGAGATGCTCAAATGCAGAGATGCTCCAGGCATCTCCAGATGTTCTGAATAAAGACTATTACGAATTTGGATCATCTTGAGTGTGTGTGACCATGGTGTTCTGCTCATGCCTACATTCAGAACAAATGGTGGTAGCCACTTCTGATTACCTGCAAAGTTGATAATAACAAGATAGGGCTAAAAAAACAGGCCTACGTTCAATCCTCCAACAGTCAAGATGAGGATACCATGCTTTAGACCACCGCTGAGGTACCTGGCATTCAGCTACCACATTTGTGCTATAATGCATGACATCCATCACATAACAAACTACACTGATCAGTGTTTGCTACTGTGCACTGCTCTTTGTGGCACCATGATATGAACATTACCAAATTCATACTACTGAAGTTGTTGTCACAAGTGCTTTTGAATGATTATAATGAGGTACCTGAATGGCAGCACTGGGAAAATGGACAGAGCAGCTCTCCTGACAGTGGAGATAATGAGGTGTGAGGATACTGGGATTTCACTGTTGGCCATGTAAGGGGTGGGTTGTGCAGGACACAATGACCACACCAATTCAATATCACAACAACAGCAGGAGGCAGTTCCAGGGTAGCAGTGTCAGGGAAAGTGCAAGGGCAAACAGCAATGTGGAACTGTGGAACTGGCTAGATAAACGGAAAAGAGAGTACAAAGTCACTGACATTGGTGTGCCAAAATGAAGGCTTGGCATGGCAGGAGCTTGCCATAGCAGGAACAGGTGGCAAGGTGGCAGACAACACGATACTCAGGTACAAATACTTTCAAGGAATGGAACAAAACCATGGCTAGATGGGAGTGTCAGGTACGGCCAGTAGCATGGATGTGGTGGAGCAGGACAGGAGAGTGACATGCATGGGCACAGTTCCAGCACATTTGCATGCAGTCCAATGCAAGCCATAACCTGAGGAATGTAAACAAACTTACATGCAGGGTTGCAGTACCTGCTGGTCACCTGTTGTGTGGAGAGGCGCAGGGGAGGTGCAAGTGGCTCACCACATGCAAAGTAGTTGTGGAGATCATTTTAATGAAATGATAACCAGTACGGTTGCTTTGAAATGGCCAGTGAGGCCAATTGCATACTCTGGCAGAATATTGTGGATTTTGTCCCATCACATGTCATTCTGCAGGGTCAATCTGCTTTATTCCCTGCATCAGTAGACAGAGTACTTTCGTGCACGATTCGTATCACAGTAGACATGTGCGATAGGGCATGCATAATAACAGCTGATGTGGCTGCATAATCATCAGGTGTTCTTTACATCCTGTACAGTTCACCATTACAAACACACGTGGTCAACCATGACTATGTGCACACTGTGTCAGAGATTACATCTGAATTATTCTCTTACTGTGTCCTGTGTACTTATGTTGTCACTCAGGACATGATGCATGTCACAAATGACTATGCAAAATGTTTCCTTCACACACATGTGCAACCATCACCACTACAGTGAATGATCTATATACATGTTTCATTTCGTTCATGTCAAATGATGGAAATGTGCAATGTAATCATTTGAATCTCAGCATGCATGCTGTTATTTTTGGGATCACACATGCAGTTCCAGAATCCATTACTTCTGAATGGTTCATTTATGACCCATTACTAATTAGCTGCATGTCTCATGGCATGGACGCGTATGTGTCATGCATTGTCTTACAGGTAATATGTTGCCATACTGTCGATGTCAACCAGTGAGACGCCACAAAAGGCACATGCTGCTGTGCACCATTTCTAGGATGACACTCAGAAGTACATGAAGTAGTGCACCTTGAATGGTGATAAGTTCTGCACAGTACCTGTCATGTCATGTTGTGCCATGTCTCCCTTTATGGCTAACATTGAGCAGCTTTCTTGCAGTAGTATTTGCAGCAACATGAACCGCAAACTGTTGCTACATGTCCTTCTCTGCTAACATGCTTTGCTATGCCTTCAATTCCCACAAAATGGTGTGCACTTTGTTGGTATGTTTGCCAGTGGATAGCTTGTTGCAGTGCACTGTGCAGCTAGCATCCATCTGCATTAGACATGGCACTCAACAGTGCCTAACACCTCCTATTGCTACATGTCATCAACAAACATGTCAAGCAGCAGGTCGCACTACCAGTGACAGTTCACTGTCATTTTCCCATTAGTTCAGTTCCCTTTTCACCACTTTCCACATGCTGGTACATGAAAATACAGACATGTCACACATGCAGTGCATCACACATGCTCTGTGCATTTCTAATATGCTGCATGATCCTGCAAAGGGGGTGCAAAGAACACAGGATGGTCGGTCTGCTGACACCTAGCCCTCGCTGGCAATAGATAAAATGTCCTCCCCAAAAAATGATATACCTGAGAGATCAAAATATAATTCACAAGTAAAATCCTGTATGAGTGCCAAGAAAATAAGGAGATCAAGTAGAATGAAAAGGAAGGCATATACTGCTGATAAAAACAAAGAAACACAAGAAACATGGCAGTTACAGACAAATAAAATAAGGAATGTAAAAGACATTAAATAGCAAAGAGGAAAGAGGGATTCAAGTTGGCAACAAAAGTTTTGGATAACAAGAAATCTTTCTACAATTATGGAAATAGTCTTAAAAAGAACAACAACCAGCAGGCCAAAAACCAAAGGCAATATTGAGATAACAAATAATAACAACGAGGCAGATGTTTCTAATGATATCTTTCTGAGTGTATTTCAAGCCAAGGATAAAATCAAGGAGATAAGGGTACAGACAATGAAATAAACAATGTAATTATCATACACAGAAGTTAAAAAGAAACTTAGAGAGTTAAAACCAAATAAATCACTAGGTCTGGAAGGTTTGCACCCAAGACTCTTGCAAGAATAAGCTGATGAAAATCTGCAGCTATTACTATAATATGCAGATGCTCCCTAGAAAAAGGAAATGCCATGTCCATATGGAGGGAAGCGAATGTTATTTCTATCTTTAAAAGCTAGCAAAGGCCAACTATAGAAATTATAGACTGGTTAGCCTAATGTCGATAGATAGTAACATTTTGGAAGGCATTATTAAAGAGGAAATAGATAAGCATAGAATATGATGGATTATGTGACCCAACAGAACATACAGTAGATTTAAACAATAAGGTACCACATGGTGTGTGTTATTGTGTATTAGAAAATGGGCAAAGACAATTCTTCTTCTGATTGGCTGAGACACTTATTTAGGTAGGCATCTATCAGACAATAGATGCCCACCAAATAAAAAGTCCCAGCCCAATTCTGCCTCATGCCCAGCTAAGTATCCTTGTGCCCAGCCTGCTTCATCATTGGCTGAAGCACTGGGCACAAAATTTGAAACTGCTGCCATTTTTAACTGCTTAGCGAGAGAGCGAGTGATTTCTCCAACCCAGACACACTCATTCTTACATCAGACATAACTCAGTAAGTGGCAAAAGCAAATCTATGTACATGTTTCCCTTCGCTTGTTTTGTTTTCCTACCGAAATCCCTGCTGCCACTGCTGACTCACCAGAGGTAGGCACGGACTCACAACCCTCACAAGTCACGCTATAAACTCCCTCGTTATTCAGAACCAAGGAAAGCAAACTCAAGATTTTTTTTTCTTTATAACAGAACCGCCGAGCCAGACTACACACAACAGCTCATTTCAGCACTGATCCCACAACATACATGCGCATATTCTCGATAGCCTGTGCCTGCCATATCACGGACTCACAACCCTCACGAATCACGCCATAAACAGCCCTCATTATTCAGAACCAAACAAAAGCAAAACTCAGATTTTTTTTCCTTTAACAGAACTGCCGAGCCAGACTACACGCAACAGCTCGCTTCAGCGCTGCTCCCACAGCTGCTACACGCACAGACATTCTCGATAGCCTGTGCTCGCTATATCATCACTGTTCATAACTAACAGAATGAAAGAGAGGAGGGAAAACCAAAGTAGGTTCCCCACTGAAGAAATTAAGTGTACCTCTCTGTGCTCCATAAACAACGTCTAAACTCATTTTTTTACTTCCTCTCCATTTTTCTTCCAGATCAAATATACTCTCCTGTACTCCACAAAGCAGCTTCACGGCTCAGCTCTTCCAGATCAAGGTACTGTAACTCTTGTACACTTTGTTCCCCTTCCTGATCAACTGCCATAGGTGGAAGCAAATAAACTTTTAACTGTTGTCTTTAGTAACAAATAAAAAAAAAAAACAGAACGCAGATGGGGGTTCAAGTGCCAAGGCTTGGAGGTACTGTCACCAATAACAAAAAACAGTGAATGTTGTGCTGTCTCTACTGGTAAGGATTGTCAAGAATACCAGTAGAGGGACTATTTTGCTAAGCAAACAACTATAAATTTCTGTTTTCTTTAAAAAAAATTAAATGGTTGAATATGAAAAAAAATTGACAGCCCATTTTCTAAGCGCCAATAATACCCTCAGGGTGGGCCGGTATGGGCAATACCGGACAACCTTCCAGAATTTCTCAAAACCCTCCGCCTGCGGCGATCAGGCCTCATTATGCCCTAGGCGGTCCGGTATTGCCTAATACCGCCCACTTCTGTCGGGTATTATTGCTTACAGAGCAATACTGGGAGCAGTCAAAAGGTTTCTTTACTTTGTTTCCCATGAGAAAGATGTGGACAGTAAAAAGACAAAAGCAGCTGATCGGTAACTTCGGTTTCGTCCCACTAAGTAACTGGACATCAGTCGGAACCTGTAAGTTACAGGTCTTTTTCTTTTATTTGGGGAAACTGCTTTTTGAATGGGCAAAGTATGTGGTTTGAGAAACTGCTGTGGGGTTAAATGTAACTGCCAGTGTATTTTGGTGTTCTGCTTGGAAAGTGCACAGTTACAGTGAACTACAGGAGTGGACTAAAAGAGGATACCTGACATTTACTCTGAATATTGTGGCTTTTGTTTCTGTTGGCTGAGGACTGAGGCAGGCAGACAGGGAATGTGTGTATTTGTCGAAGGATGAGCAGCTAAGCTGTGACAGTTCAGGGCACTGTTGGTTTCCCAGTGGTTTGTGTGGGGAGGAGAGGATTTGTGTCACTGTATCCGTTACTTGTGCCTGAACTTATACAGTGATGTTATTGTTCAATAACATCAATGGTCCAGGCACACACACTGTCCAATCAGAATAGGGAAATTTTCTTGCCATTGTATAATTATAGTTAAAGGATCATGTCAGACTAACCTGTTTCAAGTCTTTAAGCCAAAACATAGAGCACTGAGTGTTGGATTACAAGTGAATGTGGTCTATTTTGACTACTCAAAGGCCTTTGACACAGTTCCTCATTTGGAATTAATTAATAATCAATACATTAATCAATATGAAACTAAATAAAACATACTTAGTCAGATTTCATCATGGTTGAAAATAGGAAGTGAGAGTTTGTACTGGGGGAATTTTTCTACATGGGGAGCTGTTTCCAGCAGAGTGCCCTCAAGTTTCAGTGCTGGGACTCACTTTGTTTTATATATATGTGTCATCTGTGCAGTATTCATTAAATGCTAAATTATGCAAATTTGCTGATGATACTAAGCCAGGGGAAATGGTTGAAACAACACTGCAATAAAAAAAAAATTCAACAAGACATTACATAACTGGAAGAATGGACAAAACAGAATAAACTTTCCTTTAACATTGATAGATGTAAAGTGATGCACTTTGGCACCGGAATAAAAGGCTAAACACTTCCTAAACGGTAGAGAACTACAAAAAATAAAGAAGAACAAGATCTCAGTATACAAACAACAAATAAACTGACATTTGATCAACATTACAAAGAGGTTACCAAAAGGAAACAAGATACTGAAATGCAATAGTCACAGTATTAGGAGTAGAGATAGGGAGGTGATCATTTTATTTATTTATTTTGGATAATCAGTTTACAACCTTTGAGTCAGAGACTCATTTACAAAGTACCTCGTCGCAGGGAGGGTGGACAAACAATCATATGAAGTTAAGACAATGGTAACAATACAAGTGAAATACAGGCGTAATAAGCACACACAAGTTGTTTTAACTATACAAGGCATAATCATACTCTGCAATAGAGACCGGTGCTTAGTAGTCTGTGAGATCCCAGGGTACTCTGGGAGGTACTATTTGGGACAGAATACAGCTCGATTATTGGCAGTTACAGCTCCAATTGTCAACAAGGTATTTTCAAAGTGCTATCTTAAACTGGCCTTATTCTGGGATGTCTGTGATGTGCACAGGGAGAGAGTTATACCAGGCAGGTGCTCTATGGTGAAAGGATCTTTGGCAGAGTGAAGTCCTAGCTCTAGGTACTAGGAAGGTGACTTTGGTGGAATTATGGGTCAGTGCCAGCCGGGTGGCCTGTTCGGGGATGTAGTGACCCCTGGAGGGCATAGCCCAGATAGGGTCTTTTGCCAGCAGGCAGGTGTGGTATTTCAGCCGTTCCTCAAAGGTGAGTATATTCGAGGGCAGAATATAGTAGACAGTGTGGGTTCTGCTAGAGCACCGGTCAGGAGCCACCAGGCTTCAGTAATTGAGGTCTGGACTTTAGTAAGGGCGGTAGGGTCTGCAGCTGCATAGGTCAGGAGTCCATAGTCTGCCAGAGACAACACGGATGAGGTGGGCAAGTTTTAAGGCAAACTCAGGGAGGCAGTCTTTGTGGCGATAGAGGAGACCAATCCTGGAGTTCATGGCGATGACAAAGCTTTTAAATGTGTATGGAAGGTAATGCCTGAGTTGAAAGTGATGCCCAGGAACTTGTAGGTTGCTACCTGTTCAAGGGGTGGAGTGTGCTGGGGTGATGAGAAGGGAGAATCACTTGAGTTGTTTTGTCGTGCAAAAAGCATCGATTTAGTTTTTTCAGGTTTAGGACTAGCCAATGGCTGATGAACCATTTTCTGCTTGGCTGAAGGTGCGCTGCAGGGTGCTTTGGACCAAGAGTGGGTCCGGAGTAGATGGCGATGACAGTGTCATCAGCATATAGAAGTATTTCATCAGTGCAGGAGCCAGAGAGGGTGTTTAGGAAGAGACTGAAAAGGGTAGGCCCAAGGATGGAGCCTTGAGGGACCCCAGAGCATACTGGTAGGTTTGTAGACAAGGTCCCATTCAGTTTGACCCTTTGGGATCTATTCTGTAGGTAGCTTGAAAAACCAGTTCAGAGGGTCAGGTGAGAATCCCAGTTGGCTAAGGGAGTTTAGCAGTAGAGGGTGACACATGGTGTCAAAGGCATTAGATAGGTCAATGAATACTGCACCATGCAGTTTCCCAGCATCAAGCGCGGTGTTGGATTTGGTAGGAGAATTCCAAAAGGGTTGTGGAGGTGCTGTGACCCTGGCGGAAACCATTTTGCTCAGGGCATAGTATGTCATATTTAGATAGGTAGTCCATGAGCTGCGTGGATACTATTTCTCCAGGGCTTTTGGGGGGATGGAGATGGGCCTGTAGTTATTTGGTAGTGTTCAGTTCTGGACTTATGGATAGGGGTGATTTCAGCCTGTTTTCATGCAACTGGGAATTGCCCAAGGCATAGGGATCAGTTGAGAACATCTGTGAGGGGATTAGCATGACATCCAACGTGAGCGGAGTATCCTGGGTCAAGGGGTCACCGCTTGGGTTGTAGAAGGTGAGGATTTTAAGAAGAAAGGTTTAGGCGTCACTGGTGGTGAGATTGTCCTGAAGTGGAATGGGGGCCAGGAGGTAGTCGTGGTGGGTGGAGGATGGGGTCAAAGAATTGGGCAGAAAGAACCACACTTAGGTCAGAGAAAGTTTTGTTTAGGTAGTCTGCAATGCACGCTTATCCGTAATAACTGCCCCATTGATAACGATCTGAGAGGGGGAGCAGGTATTCCCATTCAGTTTTATATTATCCCAGAAGGCTCTGGCTGAGCCCCAGGAAGATGTTAGAGCTGCCTGATAGTGTCTGGCTTTTGCTTGTTTAATTGCCCAGGTGCAATGGTTATGGGCTGTTCTATAGGCTTGCCTATCCACTGTACTGCCGGACTCAACTGCAATGCGCTATAGATTGTCCTCTGTTTTAGTTGCTGGATCAGTGCGGGGAAATCCATGCAGCAGCCCGTGTCTTTGGGTGAGATTTGGTGATGGGAGCAAATAGATCACAGGCCTTGCTGAAGGCACTGGTGAGGTTGGTTAAGGCAGTATCTATGTCTGGTGCAAGGGTGATTGGGGACCAGTCAAGCTGGGCAAGGTGCGCTTGAGATTGTCAAGGCCCTGGGGTGGAAACGATGATGGGGTGCTATTATACTCAGGGCTGAGTGTGGGGAGGACCAGAAACATAGAACAGGAGAGTGGTCACTGAGTGAGTCTGCTGGATGTTAACCAATTTTAATTTGTGTGGTCAATTACAGAGTACTACGCCTAGGAGGGAGCTGGTCCCCCTAGCTTGGTTGAGTCTAGTGGGCTGGGTGACCAATTGAGATAGGTCAAGGGCCGTGAGGTCATCCTTTCTGTTTTCTGATAAGGGCTGAGCCAACTGGTGTTAAGGTCTCCTAGAATAAGCTGTTCAGCCTTGTGTGTGACAAGGTGGAGAGGTAGTCTATGAGGGGTGGATGGCTACACTTTAGCTCGTGGGGGTATGTAGGTGGTGGATGGTATAGAGGCCACGACCGGGTGCGGAGTGATTTCAGAGTAATAGCTTGTGCCCTGTGACCAAGCTCGGGGTTGGTAACGCATGGCCCAGGATGGAGTCACGCAGGTAGATTGCACACCCACCTCCATGCTTACCCACCTGATCAGCCCTGAACAGAGTAAACCTGGGAGGGAGACAGCTGAGTCTGGGGTAGACTGGGAGAGCCAGGTTTCACCATCGTAGGAAATCCGGTGTGGTGCTGTGCAACCCAGCATTGGAGTGCTGCAGTTTTCTAGGAAGACTGCATATATTCATAAATGCATTGTGGAGACCGCTACAGAGTTGGGCGGTGGCATTGCAGTAACGCCTGCCCAGGGTTTGGGTACATTTCAGAGAGCAGGAGGAGTAGGGTAATAAGATGTATCGAGGGGCTGAGGTTACTGTGGAGGAGACGCTTTCTGAGATGCCAAGATCTCAGGTGGGTGGTGCATGGGATGGGGAGTGAGATGAGGGCAGGTGTAGCTAGTGAGGAGAGGGACCATCAGTTACAGTATTCAGGGACAGGGTGGGGTACTGGTGGTGGGTGGGTGGGGCCAAAGTGGTGGTCCTGTGCGGGGTGGGTTAGTGAAGATGGGCATTAAGGTAGACGGGCTGTGATAATAGAGGTACTCCATCTGAGGCCTGGGATTCAGGCAGGGGCACATGAATAGGGGATTTATAGGGATCCATAGCGGTGGGTGGGTGAAGTAGCAGGAGGATGATGAAATTCTCCAGAGTATTGTAAGGGACATGCTTGTGTGGTTTTGTAGCAGTGAACACAGCTCAGCACCATGGACACGGGGAGGGAGGTGAGCACTACTCCCTCTCAAAAGAAAGGGTCCTACAAGAGCTTGCTAAGCTCAGGGTGGACAAGGCAATGGGACCTGATGGCATACATCCCAGGGTACTTAAGGAGCTAAAGGTGGAACTAGCAGAGCCATTAGCAGAACTGTTTAGTGAGTCTCTGAGCACAGGAGAGGTCCCAGAAGACTGGAGAAGGGTTCATGTGATCCCGCCCACAAGAGTGGTAGCAGGGAGGAGGCAGAGAACTACAGACCAGTCGGTCTTACCTCAGTAGTGGGCAAGATTATGGAGGCACTCCTTAAGGAAAGGATAGTGCAACACCTGGAATCCATAGGGGCACAGGATCCAAGACAGCATGGGTTTACAAAGGAAGGTCCCACAAACTAATCTCATAGATTTCTTTGACTGGGTAACCAGAGTGGTGGACCAAGGGAGCAGTTGATGTCGCCTACCTTGACTTCAGCAAAGCTTTTGACACTGTTCCATAGAAGATTGATAAATAAGCTGGGTAGGCTTGGGGTGGGCTCACGATTTGGTCAACTGGGTGGCAAACTGGTTGATGTGACAGAAAACAGAGAGTGGTGGTAAATGGCATACAGTCAGGAAGAGATGCTAGTCACAAGTGGGTACCTTAGGGATCAGGTCCTGGGGCCAGTCCTCTTCAACATCTTCATTAGTGACCTTGCAGATGGACTAGAGGGTAAGGCTTGTCTGTTTGCAGATGACACCAAGATCTGCAACAGAGCAGATGATCCAGATGGGGTGGGCAGAATGAGAAGAGATCTGATAAACTAGCAAAGTGGTCAGAAGAGTGGCAACTGGATTTAATGCAAAGAAGTGCAAGATCATGCACATAGGGAAGAGAAACCCTGAAGCCACCTATAGTCTGGGAGGGAGTTGCTAGCAGTCACAAAGGAAGAAAGAGACTTGGGCATCATCATCACTGATGACCTGAAATCATCCAAGCAGACCTCTAAAGCAGTAGGTAAGGCTAGGGGGTGTTAGGGTGTATTAGTAGGGTATCACAAGTCGTAAGAGGGAGGTAATAATCCTCTTTATAAGACACTGGTTAGGCCCCATCTGGAGTACTGCGGCAGTATTGGAGGCCACACCTTCACAAGGACATTAACCAAATTGAGGCAGTCCAGAGAAGGGCAACCAAAATTGGCAGGGACTGCATCAGAAGACATATGAAGACAGATTAACAGAGCTCAATATGATACCCTTGAGCAAAGGAGGGAGCCTAGATGATATGATCGAGGCATTCAAACACCTTTAAGGGCATTAACAAGGTGAAAGAGTCTAACATGTTTAGATATAAGAAAATAGCAGGACAAGAGGACACAGCATGAGATTACAGGGGCCGATTAAGGGGAATGTGAGGAAATTCTTTTTCACAGAAAGGGTGGTGGATGCATGGAATGGCCTACCTCAAGAAGTGGTGGCTATGAATACAGTGCAGGGCTTCAAAACAGGCATGGGATAGGCAAAAGGAGCATACAAATGAGTATGAATAGATGGCCACTGACAGAGCAAAGGCCAATGGCATATTTTAAGGTAGAAAAGAAATGGGCAGACTGGATAGGCCTTGCGGTCCTTATTCGCCATCAACTTCTATGTTTCTATGTAACATAGAATTAGAAAGCAGGCTCCCTCTAGTGTTGAGGAGATATAACCTGCAAATGGAGAAGTTGGCTGATTGATTCTGGCACCTCATGTAACTATTAGTATAAAACAGAGTGCCACTAAGGGTGGTGATGGGTGGTGGGGAGCCAAGACAGCACCAGCGGGCCAAACAATGCTGGAAGTCAAGGAATGCTCTCTACAGGCAGCCAGGCGCTGCTCTAAACAAAATCTGCGAGGCATACCTATGCAGTCCAGGGGTTGGGGTGAATCTTCGGTGGAGGTCCCGGGAGGGCAGGTTCTCCAGCCCTCACGACCCTCAATGGTCTCAGGCAACGGATGCTGGAACCCCTGGAAGTGAGGAGAGAGGGTTTTAAGCAGATGCTAGAGGCGTGGTCTGGTGAGTAAATTACACAGCACAGGAGTCTGATATCTTATACAGTGCTGGAAATGAATGGCTGTAATGAGTAATCGAGCTTAAGATTGTGTGAGGACTCAGCAACAGCCTCTTGGAGGTCGAGATGTTTTGCTCAGGGTGTCCTGCTAGAGGGCTGGTGTGTGAGTGAGGGGAAAAATGGCTAAGTGGGAATTTTTCTTGCACTGTGTGGCGCTGGTCCCAGCACTCAGCCCAGTACAGGCTGCAGATGTCTTGTGCAGGGAAAACACTGCCCGAGGCTGAGAGGATGCACTGCTACCACAGAATTAAATTAAAGGTATCAAGAGGCTCCGTTCGACTCCCGTTTTGCTATGGGCAGTTTGATTTAAGATCACTTGAACCAGCACTAGAATAAAATGCTGACTTGCCTACTAAACAACGCTTGAACACTTTGGCTGCAAATAATAAAACTAAACTGTGGTACTATATTGCAGGCAACAATTAAGGTAACTTCTAGAAATGCAGTTAAATACTGATTCTGGCACAGAAAATCATGCCACTGTATAGTGCTTTGGTTAGGCCTCATCTCGAATACCATGGGCAGTTTTGGAACCTCGTAATAGGGATAGCATTAGATGATTAAACGGAGTGCAGAGGAGAGCCACTGTATGGGTTTCAGGTATAAGGGATCTGCCATATGAACAGAGGCTGATGTAGTTGGATATGTGAACCCTGGAGTATAGAAGGCTAAGAGGGATCTATGCTTAGTTTATAAGGCCCACAAGAAGGAGGACTTGGGAATGTATTGGTTTGGAGAGGAGGAACTGAACAAAGAACCTAGACAGCACAACCTACAGTTAAAGGGTGACATAAACAGAACTAATAGAAGAGGATCATGGTTTACCCAGAGGGTAATGTTCATCTAGAATAGTCTTTTCAGAACACATCTTTCCTAGTACAACTATTAATATAGTTAAAATGACTTTGGATCATTACCTACTAGCAAAAGAGAATGCTGGGTATCTCCATTGAGAAATGATGAGTCATAAAGCTAACCATATGTGAATCATATAAATCTTATGAATCCTATTCAGGGATGAATGGCCTTTCCTTCAGCATTCGTGTGTTAGTGGAAGACATTGGCTTTTAGAAGAGCCATTGAAGAAGTCAGGATAACATACAGCATTACATCATGATTCACAGTTCCTCAGCAAGCTGTCCTCCATACCGCACAGTGCAGCTGTCCAGGATGCAACATAAAACTGCAGCAGACTGCAGTAGAGTTACTGTAGTAAGCAGAGACATTTCAATGGAACTTAATCCTTTATCATACAGTAACTAGAGAAACTGTGCTGCATCCTAGCTGTCTCCACTGTATTAGGTTGTACAGTATATATGAAGATATTGACATTTCAGAGACAACCCATCAAATATTATGTTCATTTTACTAGTGTATGTTTGGCCAGTAGTGCAAATGAACCCTTCCTTAGTCCCATGACTCCACTGTAGTCTCCAAATCAAGCTCTCTCCATCATGCCAGTCTCTCAGTCATGATGAACTGCAGAAGTACTAAAACAGCCACTGCAAAAGAGCCATGGCAATTTGTATGTGGCACAGTTTGAGGGGAAACATAATGAGGAAAACATTTTATGATTCATCTGATAACTGATATATGGATACAAACTCAATGTGGACATCGTGTTGATCAACAACAGCAGCAGTAATATGCTGAAGGCTTTGAATGATGTGGGAGTTCTGTTATAAACCTTGTTTCACAACCATGCTAAATCTGATGATGAGTCATAAGCTGACAACCATGCAAGGTTAAAAGAAATATTCAGTATGGGACATTACAAGTATTTTCATCATTCCACAGAATGCTTCTTCGGTACCAGCTGAAGCTTAATACTCTTCCTCATTGCCATATCAAAAAGATTGCCACAAGGTGTAAGTCCATCTCTTTATTGTTCAGAGACTCATGAGTTCAGGAACATGAAACTGATGATGTGGACTGTGGTGGATATCTGTCATGGGCACAGTGGGGTGTTTTGCAAAAAACTGACTTTAAGGGAACTGTCAGAACTACATTCTGCACACCCAAGTGTAGGGTGATCGCAATTTGCAATCCAGATCCACAAAATTGCTTTTCATTACTGTTTACTGCAGTATAATAGATTATATCAAGCTGATTCTCTTAACTTTCAAGCTGACATTTACTGTAACTAGAAATCCCAGAATCCCTACAACTGACATCAGTTCAATGTTGTAGCAGTGGAAGACTTAATAGACTGCTACTCATGCAAAAAGTGACACAGAGGTTTCTTAGACAACTTAAAAAGGTTTCAAAGGAATACAAATGAAATACTGCCATAAAACAATTCAAGGCTCCTTGGGTTCTAGACCGACTGTCTGGCTTGCACACTTGATGCAGCTCCCTTCTGGACTGTCACAGGCTCTCACTCACATCATACAAGGCCTGGCTCTTGCTACACAGTAGAAGGCCCCTGGACATATAAGCTCCCTTAGTTGCTCCAGGTACACCTTACCCCTTCCCTATATCAGAAGCAGGTGTAACTGATATATGCTGTCAGAGCTGAATAAACAGAATATCCAGAAAACAAAACAAAAAAATAATAACCTACCTGTATCTTTTCAAAACACTGCACAGTCACAGACATTTTATAAATAATTAATATTTACAATAAATGTACAAGGTATTCAACAAGAACATGGGGTTACAAACACACTAGGAGAGTCACAATAAACAGGTTTTAAAACAAAAGTTAAAGTAGGAAAACACAAATGAAAATAAGTCTAAACTTTCACCTTACTAAGTATTGCCTTGATGACAGACTTTTATGGCATACTTACACCACAGCGACCTGAATCTGAAGACCATCACAGCGACAGGATTTAGGCAAAATCTGCACATCGCTGTGATGGTCTCTGCAAGTCCCTGAGACTGCCTCACAGGGAGTATCGCCCTCCCAGTCCAACTGCGACTCAGAGTTAGAATCCTTGAGACGGGGTGGGGGTGGAGCGCCACATGGGGGGTTGGGGCACAGCCCCCTATAGAAAAACGTAGGCATCCCTGACACTGCATTGCCGACACTTGACACTGTAGCTGTCGCTGTCGGGATGTTCCATGGGAGATGTCATGGTGGCATGGTAATACCTTTTACACTTAGCATCTGACAAGGACTTTGTCAGAATTCCACTTTAAAGTATTGAAATCATATCTCCCCATATAAAAGCAATGCTTGCAAAACTGTAGTGTCTTCCTCAGCTATTATGGATCCCGCACCTGTATCTGGTCTATAAAACTATTTATGCCACCTGAAGTCCCTCTCAACTCACAGAAAACATGGGTACTAGTTCAAGTGATGCTGTAATATTTCAATCGACTGAAAGATTCCAGAAACAAACTAACCAGCATGAGATTGTTCATTTTCGTATGAATACAAGGTGATTGGCTGAGGACCATGTTTCTGCCCTAGACCCCAAAATTAATTCAGACCTAGTATGGGTCAGATGCTATTAGCCCTGTGCCTGAACAAGACTCAATTTATTGACCAGCTCTGCAGTCCTATGCAAAAATCCTTCTATAAACTCCAACGCTGGCAATGTTTCATCAAACACTTTTCTCATGGTCCCCCATGCAAGAAAGGAGCATCTTCAAGTCTATCTAGGAACACACCTCCAATATCAAGAAGTTTCTAAAGTTTTACTAGAAACATTCAGTATTTCTACAGCAGCAAATATTGCTGAGTGGCAAGAGCAAAATGTCTTACTAAACCTGGAAGCTACAGTCACTTCAACCCAGGCTGTGTTTTCTAGTACTTTTTCATGATAAGGTATCACCTCCCAGTCCTCCTGATTCTTCTCATTCTTCATTTGAAATGAAGGTTCAGTCTGGTATCAGCTCTAGTCAAATATCTCTGGGCTTACTCTCTGAAGCTGTAGCCAGAATCAAGTATAAACTCAAAGCATTGACAATTAGGATGAATGAGGTGCAAAATCAAGTTTGCATCATAAAGATACCTCGAACCCTTACAGAAAACCATCTCACTTCATACAGCTCAGCTTAAAGCACTCATTAAGAAAATTTAAGATCAGGAAGATAGATTTTGCAGGGTAATTTAAAATTGGGTTCCATTCTTGAGGTGTGGAGGGATCCGGAGTTGAAGAATTGTTAACCATTGCAGTCGGTCGGATCTACCCCAATCAGAAAATTCAGTTGGCTCAGGGTCATGAAGTACTGACTCAAATTGCTCTGCTAGTTTGAACTATCCACGCTTTATGTTAAACCTCATAATTTTTATGATTGAGAGTTCCTCCTCTGGAAAGCCCACACTGAAAAAGGTTTAATGGCCAAAGGTATGAAGTTTCAAGTCTTTCTGGATTTAAGTGCAGAGACTATGAGTTTCAGAAGAGCCATCAGTTCCGTTATGAATCGCCTGCATGAGAAAGGGTTTAAATATGCACTTCTCCCTCCTACCAAATTATGCTTTTATCTGAATGGTAGGATGAGATGCTTTGTTGACCCTAAAGAAGCTGAGGCCCTACTGAAAGATGCTTTCAATTGAGATGACACTTCAAAATCTTCATTCACACCCTCAAATGATCATTATAGTCCCATATTTGTTCCTGGCTTGAATATCCTCTGCAACAGGTGTTGCAACTTAGAAATCAATTTATGCCACTGTTAGCAATCGTGGAGGATCACCAAATGGTGGAACAAGTGGAAAATAAGTTTTTGGACTCTTACTCCAATGTCCCTTTCATTTGTTTATACTAGTAACTAAACTTACAGAAGCCTTCCACAATATGGCTTAGTTTATTTTATTTTAGATATTGTTTTCTTCTTTCATTTTGTGTTTTGATTACTAGGAGGGAGAAGGAATTTTGAGAATAGAAGTGTTTGGAAAGGACTAGGTAAAGGAAATTATATTATCTAAGCTTATTAAATCTTTAGGTTTAATTTCAAAGCATAATTTTGTATTACCATAGTCTGAATGTATATATATATATATATATATATATATATATATATATACATGTATATATATATACTGTATATATATATATATATATTTTACAAAAAAAAATTATTAATGCATCAGTTATGGTTTAAGTGACAAAAGTAGGTAAATGAGACGTTACGGTTGCTTTTCTTACCACCCCACCTTGTCACCCCACCCCCCCCCACTCCTCCACACACCAACAGGCATTGGGGTGTGCCATGGGGTTAGGCCCAACTATCACCCCATTCCATGTGTAAACAGGCTAACATGGTAAAGCATAGGAGAATGGGATGAGAGTTAGGCTCAATAACCCCATGGCACCTTGATGCCTGTCAGTGTGTGGAGGATGGGGGGGTTAGGAACTCACCCTAACATCTCATTTCCTACTTTTGTTGCTTCAACCCTAACTGAGTTTTTGCAATGAATGTCCTTACTTTCTGAGAAAGTGTAATGTAACTGGTAACTGGTATGTGTTGGTGGGGCACGAGCCTTCTGGACTCTTGTCCCACCAAGCTGCCATTCTGCATAACAATATATGTCTATGGGAGCATAGGCCCTCTGGGCCTGCACCTCACATACACATGACAATGGAGCATACAGTAGCCCTATAGGGCTGAAACATAGAAACATAGAATTTGATGGCAGATAGGACCACTTGGCCCACCTAGTCTGCCCATTTTCCTACCTAACAGATAAGCTGCAGATCCTAGTTAGCCAACAGCTTACTTCCTGCTATCCCCCACTAGGACTGCCTTATGTCTGTCCCATGCATTCTTGAATTCCCCATTGTTCTTGACTCATGACCTCCTCAGGGGGCTGTTTCATGCATCCACAACCTTCTCCATGAAAAATACTTCCTCACATTACCTCTGAGCCATCCTCCTCTATCTTCAAATTGTGCCCCTTGTTCTTGCACATCTCTTTTTCTGAAAGATGCTACCCTCTTGGACTTTGTTGATTCCCTTCAGGTACTTGAAAGTTTCTATCATGTCCCCCCTCCTTCTTTCCTCAAAGATATACATATTAAGCTCCTTTAGTCTTTCTTCATATGTCTTCTGGTACAGACCCTGCACCATTTTGGTTGCCCTCCTCTGGACAGACTCCACTCTGTCTATGTCTTGCAAAGATGGGGTCTCCAGAACTGCACGCAGTACTCCAGATGGGGTCTCACCAACTGTCTGTACAGATGGATAACAACTTACTGTTTTCTTATTGATGTCTCCCTATGCATCCCAGTATCCCCCCAGCCTTCCTTACTGCCTTCTCACATTGCTTGCCCACCTTTAGGTCATCTGATATACTTATGCCCAGGTTCCTTTCCACTTTTACTGTTGTCATTATCTCACCCCCCATTGTGTACTCTTCCCTGGTTTGCTTCCCAGGTGCATTACCTTGCACCTCTTTGCATTGAATCTGAGCTGCCATACATTTGACCATTCCTCCAACCTTGCCAAGTCCCTTCTCATCCTTTCCACTCCATCTTGTGTATCAACCCTGTTACAGATCTTTGTGTCATCTGCAAAGAGACATACTTTCCTTCCATTTCCTCTGCAATGTCACTTATAAAGACATTAAAAGGACCGGTCCTAGTATTGAACCCTGTGGTACCCCACTAGTAACCCTTCTTTCTTCACTGTGGACTCCGTTTACTACTACCCTTTGTGTCCTGTTGTCTAGCCAATTTTTATCCAGGCTACCACCTTGGGACCCACTCCAAGGCTGGCTAACTCGTGTTTTAATCTTTTGTGGGACTGTATCAATGCCTTGCTAAAATCTAGGTAGGCCATGTCCACAGCCCTCCTGGTCTACTACTTTGGTCACCCAGTCAAAGAAATCTATTAGATTTGTCTGACATGACCTTCTCATCATGAATCCATGCTGCCTTGGGTCCTGTGACCCACTGGCCTCTAGGTACTCAACAATTCTTTTCTTCAGAAGTGATTACCTCATTTTCCCTACCACTGAGGTCAAACTAACTGGTCTTGTAGTTTCCTGCCTCTGTCCTGCTCCCACTTTTGTGAAGAGGAATCACATCTACCCTCCTCCAGTCCTCAGGTACCACCCATCTTCCCATGATTTGTTAAAGAGAGTAGTCAACGGTGTCACTAGTTCTACCCTTAGTTCTTTTAGAATTCTTGGGTGAATCCCATCAGGCCATTGCTTTGTCTACCTTCAATTTTATTAGTTCTTTCAGAACCCTTTCCTTCTGTAAATGGACTGGTATCGACCCCTGTCTTCAGAGTGTTTCTCTTGTTTGGTTTAGGTACCTCCCTCCTCTTCTTTTGTGAATACTGAGCAGAAATATTTGTTCAGTATCCCTGCTTTTCACTGTCACCCTCTGCCCACATTCCTCCCCTTTATTAAGCCTCAGTATCCCTCCTTTGGCCTTTCTTCACATCCTAATGTACCTATAAAAGGTCTTATCCCCTTCTTAACAGACTTGGCTATCCTTTCCTTGGTTTGGGCTTTTGCTATTCTGACTGCCTTCCTGCCTCTTTCTGCTTTAACTGATAAAGTTCTCTGTCCTGCTCCTTCTGTATTTCCTTATTTTCCTGAATGCTATCCTTTTCTCCTTAACCTTCCCTGCCACCTCTTTTGAGAACCATAGTGTTTTTTCCTTCATTGTGTTTTATTGTTTTGCTTTACACAAAGGCTTGTCCTCTGTAATGGCTGTTTTGATTACTCTCTATTGTTCCTCCACCTCCTTTTTGCCTGTTTCATAGTGCTTTTCTGAGGCACTCTCTCATTTTCCCAAAATCAGCCCTCCTAAAGTCCAATACTCTTGCTTTTGTATGGCTTGATTGTATGGTTGTGTTTATTGTGAACCACGCGTTTGGTAGTCGCTTGTTCACTAATTTGCCAGTATCTCAGTAACCATACAAGCTATGAAAATATTCCACTGCAGTTGTAATCATGACTTCAAATCTCCACATGTGCTTAGTCCATAAGCTTCAAATAGTGAAAATCTGTATCTCACATAGTTTCTGAGATACAGGCACTGAAAGTCATTGTGGGTGCCGAGTGTTATCCTATGGGAAAATTTCAACTTTGTGATGGCATATCTATGGAATAAATTAACTTTTTACACCTAAACAGCATAATTCACATCTCTGGGACAACCCTTATTCCTGCAAATTTCAAGCCAAAAGATCAAACTGTTTATTTACAGTGCCCTGCAGAGTTTAAAATTACTAGTTCATGAGGTGGCAAAATCCCATTTGTGAGGTCAGTCCCTATTTCGAGCTGTCAACATCACCATTGCGAGAAATCCTTGATTGACAGAGTTTGGCCATTTGATGTGGAAGTCATGATCAAGGATTTTGTCAGCTCACGAAAGAGGAGTGGCTCACAAAGGGGATTTTGACTGCTCATGAACTGGGATTTTGTTACCTCATGAATGAGAAATTAAAAGAAAATCCTTTCATGAGCTGTCAAAATCCCTTTCACAAGTTAATCTCCTTCTCAGGTGTCAAAATCCCATTCGTGAGCCAATCCTTGTTCATGAGAAGGGCCATCTGTTTGGAAATAACGATCAAGATTTTGTCAGTTCACGAAAGGGGATTGTAGCGAAAGCTGGTGAAAAGGATTTGTCAGCTTATGAAAGAGGATTAAACAATCCCCTTGCGGCCGGACAAAATCCTGTTCATGAGTCAATCCTTGGTCACAAGATAGAGCCATCTGGTCCCTAAGTCATGATCAAGGATTCTGTTACCCTCATGAAAGGGATCGGCTGGTAAGGGGATTGTGTCACCTCGCGAATGAGGATTGAAGCGAGTCACAAATTAAGAATTTAAAACTTTAAAATGACCATTTTTGGCCAAAGTGAAGGAAACCAAAGGCATGGGTTTATAGAGGCGTCACCTTGAAAAACCCATTCTTCATTTGCAAAAGAAGTCAGCCATGGGGCAAGCTACAACATTTTGCTTGAGGGGAAAATGAAAACAAGATGGTGGCTCATGAAAGAGGAATTTTCCTCATGAACAGGGATTTTATTTTATCACAATATCAACCTCTTTGTAAAACATACAAATACATCTTAGATTGAACTGAGTATGCTCAGAACCCGAAAATTCAAAATGAAATAACTTTGGAACAGATTAATATTGTTTCACCAAACCAATGCTGGGTTGTTCTTTAACCAATCCTCTTTCTACCCTGACAATTTCAGACCAAAATACCAAACAGTGTAGCCAGGCGTGATGGACAGAAATCAGCAAAAAGTGCAAAATGAAGTGAAAAATGCATTTTGTCACTTCACTGCACGAAAACCACAAGTCCGATCAAAAGCAACTTGGCAAATCAAGAGATCTATGATACAAGACTGCACATTCCACATTTTGTGCAAATCTGTTGAAGGGTTGCAAAGTTATTAAGGTGCAAAATTTGGGGTTTAACATTAAAGCTGCCTTCTCAACTCTAACTATACTGGTGCAGTCACTGCAAGAATCCAGTTAGGGTTGTTACTAATGTGACAAAAGCAGGCTTTGGTGTTAGGGTTTCCAACCCTAACACTCCAACCCACCCTGAAGACACTGACAGGCATTGGGAGGTGCCTTGGGGTCATCAGCCCTAACGCTACCCCATTCCATAAGTAAATAAGTTGAGATGGGAACATTATAGAAGAATGGCGTGAGTGTTCAGAATGAAAAACCCAAGGCACACCCTGACACCTCTCAGTGCCTGCAGGGTGGGTGGGGTTTAAGGGTTGGAAACCCAACACTACATTTCCTGCTTTTGTCACTTTAGTAACAACCCTAACTGATGCATTAATGATGTTGTTTGCAATGAATTTCCTTACTTTTTCAGATAGTATAATCTTATCATTTGTTTGTGGAGTGCAGGGCCCTCTGGACCCTGCACTCCCATCCTCCATAGATGCATATATGTATGTAGTTGGTAAACACAGGCCCAGAGGACCCTTTACTTCCATTTATAAAGTAGGAGAACTGTGACCAAAGTATCAGCATAGCCATTTCATTACCCCACCCATATACAGAAAATGTTCAAATCCATACCAAAACTTAATTTGCAGCAACTGCAGGGCATTCTCTGCCACAGGTGTGAAAACATTTTGACAGGATCTGAAATGACAGCTGTGACATAAACAAGGTCGTGTAATAAGAAGGCTATGTTGAAAATCTAAGGTCAAAGTATTTAAAATTTCTTAAGTTACCAGCGAGTGTACCAAAATTGCAATGAATGGTCTGCTTTTTGTCATATTTTACCTCAGATTTTGAACATGGTTTCTATGACCCCACCTCATAAACTCCATAGGTGAAAATGTTGAAATCCAGGCCAAAATACCATTCCACACCACAGGTGCAAAACACATTTCTGGCAGGATGTGAAAAATGATGTGAAAAATTACAGCTGCACTGTTCATGAAGTGATATGAAAAATGGTTATGTTGAAAATTTAGGCTCAACATATTGAAATTTATTAAAGTTACAAGGGTGCATGGAAAAATTTCAATGAACGCCATGATTCTGTTAATTTAAATTCTTTTTTCACCAAATAACCAGCATGGCCTTGTAGGATGCCACTTCATGAACACTGATGGTGGAAATTTGTTATCCAGTCCCAAAAGTGATTTCGCCAACAACTTCAAAAATCACCTTCTGGGCCTAATTAACAAAATGACAGTTGCAGTGTTCATAAGGTGGGTCTCAAAAGCCCATGTTAAAGATTTGGTGAAAAAATTCTAAAATGGCAAAGTTATGAACATAAGTTCAAAATGCCATTGAAATACATTATACGGCACTTACCTTGATTCCTCAGTTCATGGTTTGGCTTTGAAGAGCGCAGATGTGTCTCAGTCCACAGAAGATGACAGCCTATGATCTCTGGAGGTAAGTATAGGGTAAGGGTGGTGGGGTGGTGGGTGCTCAGTGGGAGGGTCAGGATGGGGTGTGGGATGGTGGGGACGATGAGAGACAGGTTTCTTTTTTCAGGATAAAAAAACATAGGGGAACTGTTTTCTTTTACAGGCACAAGTATAGTATTATTTGGGGACACTGGGAGTGGGTCTCTGGTGTCCCACAGTGCTGGGAAGAGGGCTTGTAATGGTGATACAGGAATTGGGCATCCAGATGTCAGCAAATAAACACAATGGACTATGGGGACATCTGACACTGGGGATGGGCATCCCTGTGTCAGATTTTATAAATAAATAAGTAAAGTGTGGAAATCAGAGGGTGGGGGTTGCCACTAGACACTAGGGAAAGATATGGGAGGGGGTGCCACTAGGGACAGTGATCGGTGGGTAGGGGTGCCACTAGACACCAAAGAAAATAGTGAATTAAAGCTGAAACTGCAGCCGGCAGCATGAGTTCCAGCTGCAGCTGCAGAAGTCAAGAAAATCCTGCTGTTCTCATACAGAGAACACCAGAGCATCGGTCCTCTCGCTAAACTTGGCACCCAGGATTATTTCTGCCCAGAAAAGGTGTTTTCTGACAAAATTAAAACAAACAAACATCAGAATGTAGCTAAACGGGTCCTGTCTAGCTACAGTAGGTTCTGACGTCTGTTTTTAAATCCATTCATTTTAATGTGTTTTCTTTATTTCTTTTTCTCGCTAACTGAAAATTAGATGCCAGACATAGGAGCACTCTATGAAAGTATGTGACCCTGTCTGCGAAATTACAGTAGCTCCTGCAGAAACAAAAGTATTTTCATGCAGAACATCTAACTTTTCCCATAGGAAATAATGGGAAATTTTAAAATGTAATACGCTTGAATGGATTAATATTTTTACCACACCTTCAAAAAGCACATTTGTGAGGCAAAGACCTTCTACCCTGAAAATTTCAAACCACAACCTAAAACAGTTTATGAGATACAGGTGGACAAAGAAACAGCAAAAATACATACATTTAGGGATCATTGACACACTGTATCTCCAATATCACACAAGGGATTCACAAAATATTTGCCAAGTCAAGAGACCTATACCAAGATATTATTCATAAGAAATTTCATGCACATCCATTGAACAGTTGCAAAGTTATTAAGGTTTAAACATTTGGCTTTAACAGAGAAGTGAGCACTCAACCCTAGCTATAGCGGTACTACTGCCTACTATAATATAATATATATATATATATATATATATATACACACACACACACATATGAATATATCTTCATTGCAAAAACTTAGTTAATGCATCAGTTAGGGTTAAGTGACAAAAGTGGAGAAATGAGATGTTAGGATTAAGCCCTAACCCCCACCCCATCCTCCACAGAACCGACAGATGCCTGGGTGTGCCATGGGGTCATCAAGCCCAACTCTCACCCATTCCATATGTAAACAGGTTGACATGCTACAGTAAAACGGAATGGTATGAGAGTTAGCCTCACAACCCCATGGCATACCCTGGCATCTGTCAGTCTGTAGAGAATGGGGTGATGGAGGGATGGGTGGGGTTAAGAGCCAACCTTAACATTTCATTTCCCACTTTGTTGCTTTAACTCTAACTGATGTATTAAACAAAGTTTTTGCAATGAATTTCCTTACATTTTGAAAAAGTGTAATATAACTAGTAAATAGTATGTGTTGGTGGAGAACAAGGCCCTGCCCATTTGTGTGCATAATGATATGGTCTGTGGGAGCACAGGCCCCTCTGGGCCCTGCGCCCCAACACATAACTACGGAGCCACACTGCAGCCCTATAGGGCAAGGAACCTTTGTAACACTAATCTGCCAATATCTCAGCAACGTGGAAGGTATAAAAACATTCATGTGTCATTGTAATCATGACAGCAAGACCTCCACCCAAAATAAGTCACTGAACTCTGTATATTGCATCATTTCTGAGATACTGGCACAAAAAGGGCTGTGGGCACACAGTGTTATCCTATGGGAAAATCTTACTTCACAAAGGCATATCTATGAAACAGATTACATTTTTACACCTAAACAGCATAATTCCATCTTCGAACACCCCTTTATGCCTTGCAAATTTCAAGCCAAAAGACCAAACCTTTTATTTACAGTGTAATGTACCTGATAACTGGTATGTGTTGGTGGAAGTGGGCCTTCAGGCCCTATGCTTCCACCAAACTTCCCATATATTCATAATGATATGCATTTGTTACAATAACAACGGTGTGATACAGTAGCCCAATAGGCCTGAAAAGGAACCCTTGTAATACTAATTTGCCAATATCTCAGTAACTGTACAACCTAGGTAAAAATTCCACTGCAGGTGTAATCTATGACTTTGAAACTTCCTCATAGGTGATCTAAGCTGCAGGTAGCAAAAATCCATATCTCGCTTCATTTTCGAGCTACAAGCACCGAAAGTCGCTATGGGCGCAGCAATGTTATCCTATGGGAAAAATCTCAGCTTTGTATTGACATATCTATAGAACCGTACATTTGCTCACACCAAAATAGCATAATTCACATCTCTGGGACACCCTTTATATCCCACAAATTTCAAGTGAAAAGACCAAACCATTAATTTACAATACATAGAGACAGTTTTAAAAGTTTAAAATTCCTAGTTTGTGAGGTAGCAAAATCCTGACTGCAAGGTCAATCCCTTATTCGAGAACTGTCAAAATCACCATCCACAAGAAATTTTGACCGCCAGATTTTGGCCATCTGGTCCCTAATTCATGGTCAAGGATTTTGCTACCTTGCAAAGGGGATTGACTCATGGATGTGGATTTTGTCAGCACTGAAAGGATTCAAAACCCAATCTCCTTCGTGAGGTGACAAAATCCCTGTCCATGAGCTGATCCTCTCACGAGGAAGCAAAATCCTTGACTGTGAGTCAATCCTCATCCACGAGAATGGCCATCTGGTCCCTAATTCATGGTCGAGGATTTTGCTACCTCATGAAAAGGGATAGGCTAGCGGATGGGGATTTTGTCAGCTCCAGGAAGGGATCGGAAGCGAGTTATGGATAAATAATTTAAAATTTAAAATGGCCATTTTTTGGCCCAAATGAAGCAAACCAATGATATAGGTTTGTAGAGGGTGTCATCCTGAACAAAACCCATGCCTTATTACAACAAAAGTCACCCATGAAGGAAGCTACAACATTTTGTTTGGGAAAAATGAAAACAAGATGGTGGCTCATGAAACAGGAATTGTTCCACAGATGGGGATTTTTAAATCCCTGTTTGTGAGCTGACAAAATTCTTGACCGTGAAGCCCAATCCCTTTCACAAAATATACATATAAATCTTGAAGGAACTGAGCATGCTCAGAACCCAAACATTACAAATTAAATAACTCTGGAAAAGATTAATATTTTCTCACCAAACAAATGCTGGAGTATTCTCTGGCCCATACTCTTTCTGTCCTGAAATTTTCAGACCAAAAGACCAAACAGTGTGGTCACAGTGCGATGTCAAAAAGTGTCAAAAGTGGTGAAAATGCATTTTTAAGCACTTTGCTGTGCAAAACCGTATGCCCAACCAAAACACAGCTTGGCAAATCAAGAAATCTACCATACCAGACCACACATTCCAAATTTTGTAAAATCTGTTGAACGGTTGCAAAGTGATTAACATGTAAAATTTGGGATTTAACATTAAACTGCCTACTCAACTCAAATTATACTAGTGCGACCACACCAGTATAACATATACTAATTGCAAAAACTTAATTAATGCATCAGTTAGGGTTGATAACACAGCAATGAAAGTTTGAATGATGTTAGGGGTTCTCCACACCCCCACACCGACACTCCACACACCAATTGATATTGGGGTGTGCCATGGGGACATCAGGCCCAAATCTCACCCCATTCCATGTGTAAACAGGCTGATATGCTACAGTATAGAGAATGGGGAGAGTTAGCCTAACGACCCCATATCACACCCTGACATTGGTTGTTCTGTGGAGGTGGGTGGGTGGGGAACCCTAACATCACATTTCCAAACTTTTGTTGCTGTGCTATAAACCTAACTGATGCATTAACAAAGTTTTTTTGTAATGAATTTCCTTCTTTTTGAGAAAGTGTAATCTAACTAGTAACTGGTATGTGGTAGTGGAGGCGTAGGCCCTCTGGGCCCTGTCCCTCGCACTGACCATTTTGTGTAATGGTATGCGTATGTGGAGTGCAGGTCTCTGGGCCCTGAATCCCCACTTCCACATAAGTATGGAGCCATACAGCAGCCCCATTGTACCGAAAAGGAACCCTTGTAACACTAATTTGGCAATATCTTAACAGTAGCAACTATGAAGAAATTCCACTGCAGTGGTATTCATGACTTCAAAACCTCCATGCAGGCATAGTGCAAAGGTGGACTAAACTGCAGAGAACAAAAATCCAGATCTCACACCGCTTCTGAGATACGGACATCGAAAGTCGATGAGGCGTCGCAGTGTTAGCTTATGGGAAATTTCTCAAATTCAGAGCACTATAACTATGGGTCCATTGAAAGATTTGGGACCAAACTACCAAAAGGCACATCTGTGGGACCAGAGTTGCCACCCTGCAAATTTCAGCCCTAAAGCCCCAACCATTTTGATGCTGTGGGGTGGCAAAAGTTGCTGTTTTGGGTGATGTGTCACAAATTGCGGCAGTTTTACAAAATTTTGTGACAGAATGGACACAATACTTTAGTGATTGCAGAAGTGTCTCATCTATTCTGTCACAATTTGTGACAGAACAAAGGTCTGATCACCAAAAGGCATTTCTGGGGGATCCCACCAAAAGATAGTGCTGTGACCCCTGGACCCAACTAGGTAAGCACAACAGTTAATGTTTACCTAGAAGATCCCAAATTTAAATGCCAGAAATGTTTCTCTCTCACTAACTGAAAACAAGATGGCTGCTGCATGACAGTAAAAGGGCCATCTGTGACAGTAAAATGTAGTGGTGGCAGCTTTCAAGATACATATATTTTTTCCCATTGACTATAATGGGAAATTTGTTTTGAATAACTTTTGAACATTTTAATAATTTTTCATCAAATGTTTGAAAGGCACATCAGTGACCAGACTGCATCTTCTCTGAAGATTTCAGACCAAACAGACACATAGTGCGGGCTGTAGCTATGAGCAAAGAAACATGCAAAATCCTGTTTTGCATGTTTTTAGGCAGTCTTCAGCTCTGCAACCACATATCTGACCATAACACAACTTGCCAGATCTAGAGACCTGTGGTATCAGACCACACATGCAAAATTTCAGGCAAATCCATCATACAGTGGCAAAGTTTTTAAAGTGAAAATTTGGGGTTTAACATAGATGTGTCAGAGCAACCTAACTATACTGGCATTACCATGCCAGTATAATTCATTCAAAGAATGACATTAATGCATCAGTTAGGGTTTTATTAAAGCATCAAAAGCTGGGAAATTCAACATTAGGTTTACCAACCCTACCACCCCACCTATCCTCCCACCTTCTACATACCAACAGACATTGGGCTGTGCCTTGGGGTCATCAGTCCTAACTCTCACCCCATTCCAAGTGTAAACAAGATGAGATGGTACAATATAGGAGAATGAGGTGAGAGTTAGGTCCCAATGACACAAGGCACCCCATGCCTGTTGGTGTGTGAAGGGTGGGTGTGGTGGTGGGTGGTAGGTTGGTAACCCTAACGTTGAATTTACCAGCTTCTGATGCTTTAATAAAACCCTAACTGATGCAATAACATAGAAAGTGTAATGTAATTGGTATGTGGTTGTGAGCATGGGCCTTCTGGGCCTGCACTCACCTCACGCTACCCATTGTTGCATATTGATATGCATAGAGTGGAGTGCAGGGCCCAGAGACCCTGCACTCCCACTTACATGTAAGTGCGGACATATCGCAGCCCTACAGTCATGAAAAGTAACCATTGTAACACTACTTTGGCAATATCTCAGTAACCGTAGCAACTATGGAAAAATTCAACTGCAGTTGTAAGCATGACCTCAAACCTTCATGGATGCTTAGTCCACCAAGAGTGAAAAATCCATATCTCGAATCATTTTTGAGATACAGGCATCTAAAGGCACCATAGGCACCACAATTCAATAGATGCATGTAACTCAGGTATTTTCAGGATTTTTTCACACAATTTTCAACATGGCCTTTTGGTGACCCCACCTCTTGAACAATGTCACTGTAATTTCATTAATCTGTCCTGAACATTGAATTTGCACAGCTAGCACCATTCTGCACAACAGGTGTGAAATCATGTTTTGGGCATGATGTGAAAATGACAACTGTATACTGTTCATGAGAAGGTGTGGAAAGGGTAATGTTGAAAATCAAGAGGGAAAATATGAAAATTTACAAAGTTATGAGTACGCTGAAACTTCACAATGCACGCTCACAACATGGCCATTTATTTGGATTTTAACCAGATTTTCAACATGGGCTTTTGGGAAATCCCTCATGAACACTGGCACTGTGATTTTTTAAATCCATCCCAAAAGTTGATTTTGCACAGCAACGGCGCCATTCTGTGCCACAGGTGCAGAAACACATTTCAGGCAAGATGTGAGAAATGACAGCTGTACTGTTCATGAGGAGGTGTGAAAAATGGCAATGTTGAAAACCTGGAGTGAATATATTAAAATTGGTGAAGTTACAAGCATGCATAGAAACTGAGCAATGCACACTTGTAACAAGGCCATTTTTGGATTTTTTGCCAGATTTTCAACATGGGCTTTTTAGACCTCCCTTCATGAACACTGGGACTGTCATTTCATTATTGGTCCTGAAAGGTGATTCTGTGCAGTGACCGGAAATCACCTTTCAGGACTGAGTAACTAGATGACAGTGACATTGTTTTGAGGTGGGGTCCCAAAAATCCCATGTTGAAAATATGGTGCTAAAATCAAAAATGGCAGAGATATCAACATAAGTTGACCCCCATTGACTGCCATTATATGGCTTACCTTTGATTTCTTCGGTTCCCGGTTCAGCTTTGAAGAGTGCAGACCTGTTCGGTCCACCAAAGATCGCAGCCACTGACCACTGGAGATAAGTATGGGTGAGGGGTGCAGACAGGTGGGGTGCACAGAGGGAGGAGGTTAGGATGAGGGGAGGGTGGGGGAGATGACAAGGGGCGTTTCTTCTTTTGGGGAGTCCCGGGGATGGTTTTCTTAATTTCAGGAGTTTTAATGTTTCTGAGCTCTGGAAATGGGCTCCCCAGAGTCCAAAAATAACTGTTAGCAAAAGGACAACTGGGGACACTAGAGTGGGCTACCCAGTGTTCCACACTGTCATGGGAAGGGTGGGCTGCTACTGGCATGGGGACTGGGCACTCCACTGTCAGCAAACTACAAACAAGAGGAACACTGCTGGGAGGTATACATTGGACACTGGGGTGGACTGCAGTGCCCCACACTATTAGGGGGTGGGAGGAGCTACTGCCAACAGGAGATGGGCACCCCATGTCGGATGGTGCATTGCACTTGTGCCCACATTGTGGGACTATTTTCTTTTTCATAGTGTTAAATTAATGGGGCAACACTGGCGTTGGGACACAGAGTGGGCTACCCAGTGTCCCACATTAAGGGGATGTGGAGGGTTACTGCCAACATGGGGAATCGATACCCCATGTCAGAAAATATATTGATGCACTATCATGCATCAAATTGTCATACACTGTCCTGCACGAACTGCCATGCTGTTCAGCAAAGCATGACAGTTCAATGCAGGATGGAGCATCGCTCCTGAGCCACGTCGGGGACTCGTAATAAAAGCAATGTTCCTCAGGCCCCAGTAGGTAAACACAACTATTAGTGTTTTCTGGGCAAAATAAAAAAAACAAGCTGGCAGCTAGCAGAAAATATATTTTTTTTGGTGAACACGGATTGGCCCCTGGCCATCTGGTCATGAAAAGGAAATCCTTGTTCGCCAACCAATTTCCTTGTTCATCAGTGATGAACAAGGACTTGCAAACAAGGAAGTTAACGAGCGCAAAAAGGATTTAGAATGTAAAAAACATAAAAATAGGGGCTAACAAATGGGAAACCAAAAGAAGAGCTCAGCAACTCCCGATGAGCAAGAAACATAGTTAGATGTCTCAAACAGACATCCCTGGGCAGAGTTATGACAGTTTTTCTGGGCAAAATAAAAAAAAAAGCTAGCAGCTTGCAAAAATAAATTTTTTTCTAGTGAACAAGGATTGGCCCCTCATAACAAGGAATGCCCCTCTTGAACAAAGATCCTTTTCATTCTGTGTGGCTATCCTGAAAATAAAAAAATAAAATTGAAAATAATGGGACCTTAAAAATGCTAAAACTTTGGAACAGATTATTATTTTTCACCAAATAAACTCTGACCTGTTCTGTGACCCAGGCACATTCTACCATAAAATTTTAGACCACAATTTAACACTGTCTGTGTGCAGCATGATGATAAAAACTGCAAAAATGGGCTAATATTCAATTTTTTCACTGTACAGATCTCAGAATCTGTAAATCCTTAGTAGACCATGCATGCAAAATTTCATGCAAATCCATATATATATATATATATATATATATATATATATATATGGGATATGCAATGGAAATAGTGAAATACATGATTTATCTGCACAAGAGCAGTTTGACCGTGGGTAACCTCATGAGTAGGTAAGCCACAGTGAGGTGTCCAGTCAAACTGCAGTGCATATAAATCATGTATTTCAAGTTTTCATTGCATATTCAATTTATGCAATAGGGCATTCATTTTTATTTTGTTTTTATTAAGTTTTTGTAGCGTTTCAGTTGTTTTTTATAAATTTAGTGGGATTTTTTAAGTATTTGTGCATGAGGATTGGCTGGTTTCTAAGGCCAGTAGCATGGTAGGTATGCTGGCAATGTCATGTCATTGAGATTGGTGTTTTATTGGTTGTTGCAGGTTTGTGGGCAGGTGGGAGTGTTTAGAAAAATAGCAGCTCTGTGTCTCGCTTAGCAAGGGGCCAGCTGCTGTGGTGGTGATGTGGGTGTTTTTTGGGGAGTAGTTTTTCTCATTTCATTTTTTATTCAGTGTATCAATCTGGGCATAGCATGAAGCATCAGACCCAACTCTCACCCCATTCTCTTACTGTAGGGTGTCAGCTTGTTTACACATGGAATGGGTTGAGAGTTGGGCCTGATGACCCCATGGCACGTCCCAATGCCTGTTGGTGCCTGTAGGGTTAGGGTGGTGGGAAATTGGACACGTTAGAGTTACAAGGATTCCTTTAGGGCTATAGGGCTACTGTATCACTCTGTTGTTATGTGTAGGTGGGGAGCACTGGGCCCAGAGTGCCCACGCTCCCACAGATGCATATCATTATGCACAAATGGGCATCAGGCCCTGTGCTCAAACCAACACATCCATTTACTATTTACATTACACTTTTTCAAAAGTAAGGAAATTCATTGCAAAGCACTTAGTTAATGCATCAGTTAGGGTTGATATCACCATGACAAAAGTTTGAAAATTCGATGTTAGGGTTTACCCCACTACCCCATCCCCATCCTCCACACACCAACAGACACTGGGGTGTGCCATGAATGTCAGTCCTAACTCTCACCCCATTATCCTATACTGTAGCATGTCAGCTTGTTTACACATAAGAATGGGGTGAGAGTTGGGCCTGACAACCCCATGGCACACCCAGACATCTGTTGGTGTGTGGAGAATGGAGTGGTGGGGTGGTGGTGGGGTAACCCTAACATCAAATTTCAATTTTTGTCACTGTGACATCAACTCTAACTGATGCATTAGTGATGTTCTTTGCAAAGAATGAATATATATATATATATTCATGGCAAAAACTCCACTTAACGATCAGTTAGGGTTGTTCCACAGCGACAAAAGTGAGGAATTCGTGTTAGGGTTGAAAACCCTAACTCTGCAATCCACCCCACCCCAGCTCCACACACACACACACAGGGGCAGGACCAAGGCAACATGACCAATCACAGACAACCAGCAGCAGGTGACAGTAATAACATACAACTGTCTAAACGTACAGCAAGACACATCCATCATGAGCCAACAACTGTTGCATTTGGGCAGTCATGGGTGTACAGAGTGTTGTGCACATCTTCATATGGTCACATGTCACAACAATACTGTTACACATAGAATTTCTATGATATAGATTGTTTGTTCATGCTATGATAATATAATGAGGTATCAACATACAAGAAACTATCTAAAACATTGTGCATTATGTAATGTGGACAAACACAGAAAAAAATAAACAGTATGAGACCCTTAGTAACATGTATTGTTGAATAGACACTTGTTCAAATCAAGATGTGCTTGTTCACATTGAGACACGCATGCTGCATGAATGATAATTTCTTGTCACATATCTATTAATACATACAGTACTCAGTACTTGTGTGACAGTTCTGTTATTAGCTATTCAAAACAGTATGCAAAATAAATATTTTGTAATTTTACTGCCTCATGCAGAGCCACTGACAAAACTAATAGTGCTTTAGATAGCTCATGATGTTGCCAGCCTATGACAATAGTCATATGACCTTGAGTATGTGAAAATGCTTTGCATGATAATTTCCACCGTGGCCATTATGATATTTAACAGTTTGTCACCTACAGTTTGACATTGCTGTTGATGTGTTTAAGATTAGATGACAGTGAGCAACATAGTGTTAATTATTGCATCAAAATACATTATTTGCTACTGTTGGGGTGATATTAGGAGCCATTTACAGACATGAAACCCTGGTATTAAGCCTGTCTAATATTATTCATTCATAGGTACAGAGGTGGAAAAATGTTGTGTTTGCCCACCACTAATACCACATAGCTAGTAATGTGTATACAAACATAAACATGCGCTAACAATTACAGAGTCAGAGCAAGGCAAAAGACTGAACTAGTGACATAGAATACTTTGGGTGACACAGTGTCATATAGAACTGTAAAGATTCAAATAATAGTGGAGAATGACTTAGTAGATAATACTGTACTGCTGCAATTTTGTTTCTTATAGGATGGTAAGATCAGTGCATTGTTAGACACACTAAAGTGTCTTAAACTGATCTCTGCTACTATGTGCTCATGAAGATAGATGTCAGAACATTGATTCTTTGAATACCATAGTAGCAGCACTATATCAAATAGTGGAGGGACACAATTTGCTGTTTAAAATGACAACGTTTTAACAACTGAGCTATTGTATTGTGTTACCATGTGAGTTATCAGGTCTGGGAGTTCCACACTGATGTTATATTCTACATTGTAAAATGATTGCACAGTACTGCTGTGCAGAGAATATTATACTGACACAGGATTATCTTATTCTGGGGAACAACAGGAGGCATTAACAGTCAACAAGGGCTGTAACACTACTGCCAGATATTGGCATCTTATTACAGTAATGATTATCAACACACTGTCATTGAGAAGATATACAACATTTTTAGATATAAAAATGGACACATCAGACTACAGTAACAACTGATGGGCAACATGCATAGAGGATAAACTCACTTGGATGCCAGCAGAACTTGCACACTTATTGGCCCATGATGATGGATGTGTCTTGTAGTACATTTAGACAGTTGTATGTTATTTCTGTCACCTGCTGCTGGTTGTCTGTGATTGGTCATGTTGCCTTGGTCCTGCCCCTACTTGCATATGTGTGTGTGTGTGAGTGTGTGTGTGTGTGTGTGTGTGTGGAGCTGGGGGTGGGAGAATGCAGAGTTACAGTTTTCAACCCTAGCACCGAATTTCCTTGCTTTTGTCGCTGAGGAACAACCATAACTGATGCATTAAATGAAGTTTTTTGCCATGAATTTCCTGTCTTTTGAGAAATAATTATGTCATATTAATTTTAATATGTTGTTTAGACTGTGCCTCCATTTTCACAACACAGACTCACCAAGATATAGATACCTTTATCTGAATATGTAGTTCTTTGATAGTATTTATACAGCAATAGGTCATGTTCTGCTCCTTTGATGTAACAATACTATGCTCAATCTATTGAATAGGAGATGAATCTATTCACCACATTGGTCTATAGCAGATAAACAGTGCAAAGGATGTAATCTGCACTAATGAGCATCATACATTATGTTTAGATGCATCAATATACCAACAGCAACATACATATTATCACTATTACTTTATGCTTAATTAAAGACACAACACAGGTAGATAAGGCTTACAAAGATTTATTGCCCAATTAAAAATTGTTAAAAAGGCTGAATTAAAAATCCAATTGGTGCACAAAATCAGTCTCACAAAACAAACATTCAAATGTTTTCACCAATGTTTGAAATACATGTAAAACAGTCTCACAGATAGTCAATGGCTAAGATGTGACAGTAGCACACAATACATAAACACATGTACCACAGTACTCTCTGCACACTGTTTACACATATCGAACAGTTATGATGTTGTTGTCATTGTGTGACTGATAGTGTGACTGTTCCTGGGTATGAATAACAGATGCAATCGTTAAGGTAATAGCAGCAAAAACAGACAATCCTCTATAAAAATATTCATCTGAAACTTACTGTTAAACATTAAATTGTTATATATTTTATGTGTACACATACGCATATGTATACATACATATACATGTTAAGACATATCACTATGTTACTGCATTTGAAAATTCCCACCGACCCCTCAAAAGAGGCGATCATAAAATATTATCAGGAACACAACAACTCAGTTTTATCAGTGAAAGTGTCTGATGTACAATTGTTAACTATTAGAAACATACATTTAATTCACTTAGCACACAACTAGATCAAATAGCACACGGTAACAGGAACTATATACATCAGTAAAAAGTATCAAATCAATAATCAAATTATTAATGAACTAGTAAAGCAACTAGATCTGTTGCATCTTCTACTTACATAAAATAAATTGTTACCAGAATGCTATGAATACAACATTTAATTATATTATAATCAGAAAATGTAACCTGCACCCAATTAAGAATATCTAGTACAACACTTAACTTTGATATCTATTATGACTATATGGAATTACAATATACTATATATGTGGAACTACATATCTATGTCATACTAATAAATATATTCACATAACATTTAAATGCTTATTAATGTAATACTTCAAAACAGTCAGATATTAGTTATTCTGCAATACAGCAACTAACATGGCAATTAACACAACTACTGTAAATGTCACAGTTACAAACTATTACTAATTGATGTATTAACTATTATATATGTACATAAATACAATACAGATGTATGACAACAAAACAGGTATAGTAATACACTGTTGCGACACAAAATGGTGGTATTCAGTGAAGACACAAGCGGATAAAAAGAACACAGGGCACATCTGATGCTACTCAACATGTGCAGAGTGATGTAAAACTTTGAGCATTGTACTCTTAAGTACAGGTCATCCGACCATGGAAAAAAGAGAGCTGAATACTGCTGGCACAGAACTGGAAAAAACAGGATATCTTTTAGTTATAATAGACCCTAATAATGTTAAGATAAAGAAAATTGTTACAAACAGATATGTAACACTGTTATCTTAATGCACATGGACAAGTATTGTGCCTTAGTAGAGGCACAGAGTTGACAAGTGTGCCAAGTAGTACTTGTTATGTCTGCATACAACATACTCATAAGAAAAGACAATGACAGAAGAGGGTGACCAGATAGGACTATCTTTTGACATTAAAAGTTTTTCTTAGACATATATGTGTTTTTCTAGTGACTGTGAAGACAGCTGTGCCAATTAAAGACCACTGCAACTATTTTCACTGTGTCACTGATCAACATAACAATTTTATACGTCACATTGAGTAAGCATATGCTATTAAACCATGTGATATGTTACCAATGTAGTAATGAATGTACTTCTGTAAAAAATGATAGTGTACCAGAAGTCACTCTGTAACAAATGGACAGCAAAGTATGTCACATGTTGTGTGACTATTCCTCTGACACATGAAGATTGTCATAATTCTTCAATATCAGTACGTATGCATTTTTAAGTGTCGTGGTAGTCTCTGTTTGAAAGAGCTTGTTGAGCCATCACACTCAACCCAGCCAGTTCTGTATCTCAACAAACAAGTGTAATGTCCAGAATGTACAGACTGGACATAGTGTGAGATCACAGCATGAGTGTCAAACACTGCTTGGTTAAATACAGTTCTACCAGCTGTGAAATCAGTGATAGGTGTGTCAACTCTGAGCCCATTAGAGTCAAATCGATGCAATACAAGCATAAGATATTGAGATGAAGTCCTGAGACACATGAACTGAGTACATGTCCCTCCACACCTTACACACAAGTGACCACTTTCTGCATTCGTAAACAGCTGCCAGAACTTGACACTTTTAATGTGAGGCACAAACAGAGAAACCAAAGCACGTCTTCTGTGGTTTCTCACTCTGAATGACCACATAACACACATACATATTTGTTACATATGACACACTGAAATACTGGCACATCGGAATCCTCTTCATCCAAGCTGTTTATGATTGCCATCATGAACTCACTGCATCCTGCTGCATGTTAGCAGCAAATGTACTGCATTCGCTATATGTCCCCAACACCTGTCAGAGGTGAAAGTCACTGTACATTGTTAGCTTGATCAGAAGCCACATTGATAACCTGCTTCAATGGATTTGATAAGAGTGTCTTGTGAAGCAGATATTGCCTGCACAAAGTGTGACATGTGGAGAAAGGCTTGCATAGCTGAATTAGCATAGCAGTTTACTCTAGTACTGTTATGAAACACTGGGACAACAGCCATAACAACTGACTTCTGACCAACAGCCGGTTCTGCATCTGTATTTGACATTGTGACCTTCTTACCACTCTACATGGTAAAATCAGTTGTTGAAGCTCATTTTCTTTGTTGCCAGGTGTAGCTCTGACTGTGGATGTGAGACAACCGCACACATAGGTAGTGGTATTAAAGACATCTGTGGCTGATATAGAGCACGTAATCTATTGTACTTGACAATACATTGCTTGTCAGCGTGTATCATCTGAGGTGCAAGTGTTATGATGTGCAACCCAGAAAGACTACCTACATGTGAAAGTGTGATGTAGCTCATGCCATCTTTGAAAATGTCTGTCCCTATGTCCACCATTGCCGAATCCAAACTCAAGCCCTGTGACTTGTGAATTGAAACAGCATATGCAACACATATTGGGAACTGTTTCCTGTTAACATAGATATCCTTAAATACCTGGAACTAACACAGGTACAATCAGTCTGTACAGGTAATTCCATGTTGTCAAAGTGGACAAGAAGTGTCTCAATAAACATTTTCTGAACATTGTAAACGAAGTCAATGATATTACCCATGGCACCATTTACCATGCCACCTCCACATCAAGATTGCGGTGTAGCATGACACATGCATTCTTACAAGCTGTAAGAACAGCTCCAGTCCAGCTGTGTGTGAAACATCTGACTTCAATTCAAAGAGTCGTCTCAGTCATCTTCGCTACCATTTTTCAACTTAGAATGACACCATCAACTGTACAACAGCATGCAGTGTGAGAATCTCTGATTCTCTCTCTGCAACATGACACTGTTGTACTCAGCACATTTCTTCAGTCATGGCATAAGACATACAATGCGTATGCCTGTGGAGTACACATCACTGAAAACATCACATGCTGTTTCTATGTATGTAGTATCCATTCTGATTCTTCGACCATGTAACATTGAAACATGTTCTGGTGACAGAACCTGTACGAGCTTGATCCAACAGTGCCTTGTAAGTCAGATCACCACTTTGTTGCATGTTCTGATACAGCTTGACATAGGTAAATAACTCCACAGGTTAAAACCTCCAATGCAGCCTAATGTATTCTTAGCCTGCTTGACAGTCAGAGCTGCAAAGACATGTTCTGCATTAACTGGTGCAAGCTGCAAGAGGTCTCCAAATACAACAATGCTTTACCAATAAATGCATATCCATAGTCAGTCCCCAAGATCTCCTGTAGACATACTGTAGGTGTATACAGGCAAGCATTACATTGGAGACCCTACTAATCTCATCAGTGATGAGTAACCTAATCTTAGTAAACATAGAATGAAGCTGAGATGCAACCTCAAATGACAGCTTACGATATTCTCCTGCTTTGCCATGCTCCACTGGCAACATGAAGAGATGTTGTAATGTAATTCCACCAATGTTGTATGCAGCCAGTCCAGTGGGAGCACTAACAGCAACAAACATTGATGACCCTGTCGGGTTCTGTATTTCACCGTTATGGCCTCTATAAGGAAACTCTTCCCTGTTCCAGCTGAGCCACTAACAAACATCAGCAGTGGCTTGTAGTCAGGACAATTACATTTCTTTGTGTTCATGTTGTAATCCATGCTGGACAGCATCAGTGACCTCAGAGTGAACCACACGTTGCTGCTCATTGAGTCTCTCTCAACTCAGCTGGGTCAACACTGCAGTGTGTGCCATGTTCCATAGCACTCTCCACTTCTGACATGAGTACTTCTGGGGCATTCAGAGGCAGAGGTTCTCCAAAGATACCTTGTCCTTCTGGATTAAGATTGTCCTGTGAACTGATGGGAGTGTCCTCTTCAAGTAGTTTCTGTGCCTTCTCAAGTTGCTCCTTCTCAGTGTCTAGCCTCTGTATATATGCGCCTGAGTATTCAGTTTTGAATGTCTCATAACTGTGATTGAATTCTTCCTTGAATATATCACAGTCACCTTTTAATTCAGATTCATTCCTTCAGGGTCTAAATAGAAATAGGAGAGCAAAGTAATAATGCTCTGCTCTCAGATGTGCCTAAATGTAACTTACACTGGTCAATGAGCCAAGGCTTATGTCTCTTAATGAAACAGCCATCCACCTTTAACCTTGTAAATGATGTGTACAATTGGGTGAGACATCTGTCTTGTAGTCATACCACTTAGCCACCTCAAATAAACATATTTGATCCATGTCTTCATGTCTACGGGGGTAGTATGTGTCAATGAGGTTATTCTTCAAGATATGTCTTGAAGACGGTCTCTGAGCCAGTTCCTCAATCTCAGCATGAGGAATAAGTACACCTTTTCACTTCTCTTTGTAGTTTACACTGAGAAAGCGCACAGCATCAGGTTTCCATAAATGTGTACCAATCATGCGATCATCGGCCTCATAAGCACCACATTCTCTGTGTGATAGGGTCTTCAACTCCAGTCACTACAACTGAGATGTCAGTGACTTGTTTGAACTGACAATATCTTCCCAAAGATCTTGCAAGCTAGTCTGTTCATGTTTAGTTATGTACGAATCAATTTACTAAACCAGAGCCAACAAGTTGTCGGCCACAAACTGAACATCTATGTTTGCTTTCCACCTTAGAAGAAGAGTAGGGTTGTGTCATTGATGTACACCTCATTCTCTTCTCTGGGTAACTCATAAACCCTCTTGATTGATTTTGCCTTCAAGTGGTGCTGCATAGCTGAAAAAGTTAATTCATGCAAGCATCCTGACAGACACATCTGGGGAATCCAAACGGCATCTTGTGTACCAATCAGATTTGTTCTTCACTACACGGCTGCAGTATTTTGCACAAATATGGCGCTGAAACTTCTGCACCAACTTCCACTGAGTGAACTGTCGACGATGTCTGGAATGCACAAGTGATGTACTGCTTAATGAATGCTAGCACTGTGCTGCTTCATGTTCACTTATGCATGGGGCATCCTTAATCCACATTAACATGTGAATATGAGAGCACCTCGTGCTGATACTCCATTCTCCAGTAATGCTCCACAATACCAAGAGCGGATTGTCCTTGACAAAACGAAAGTCAGAATGTCATGGAATCACTTGTGGAAATGCCTTGTCACAGACACAGGGTCAAGTGAGCACATTTCTCAGAGAGTCATTGATGAAATGCCCTCTACATCACAATTTGCCCACTTCAACAGTTCTATGACCTTATCCCAGGCATACTCGGCACAACTGAGTGTGAATGTCATGGCTGGACCATACTCTTGCAGCATGGTCATCACCTCAGAGTGTCTGTGATACCAGTATTCTTTGGTGCCATGTAGACTTGACAGAATGGAAGACAAATTCACTTGCATATTTTCATCCTTCTGCTTTAGTTTCTTCAGGAATTGTGCAGCTGTTATTCCATCAAGTGGAGTTGTAAGATGAATAGTATGCGCAATAGACAAGACAGTATGCTAAGTTCACTCTCCACAGGAGATGAAACAGGTACTGTACGTTATGTCTGAGTTTGCCATCCTTACTGAGCACACGGCTGTACAGTACTCAGCACTCTGTACACACACTTCTCTTTCATCTAGGCATCCACCTGACCCTTTTGGGAATAAATTTGGGAAACAGCATGCTTTCAATGTTGCCTCACAAATGTTAACAGGCTCACCTTCCACTTGTTTTATTTGATAAAGATCAATGTTGCCCTTACTGGATCTCTGCTATGCAGTGGGTGAATTGTGTACTGTTCATACACATTATCATTTGTCTGCACATTGACCTTCTCAATCATTGGTTTTGGTTTCCAACAGACCATGTTCAACAGACACAGTGGTCATACGATCAATATCAAGGTCTGCATAAAAGGGTTGTTGTTCTTTAAATAAGTAAGAGCCACCTTCACCTTCTCTACATTGACAACATCCGTCAGAATGACCTTAGACTAAGTTGGAACACCATTGACAAGAATCACCAAAGTGTTCTCAATAGACATCACCTCCACATTTTCCTGCAGAGGAAGTGGAAGATACATAATGGAACCCTTAATAGATCTAATGAGTTCTTTTGTGGAATGTTCCGTGTCTTTGTGTTCAGATGTAGAATAGTTTGAAATGGTTTCATGGTCTGAATTGAATCTGTGCAACATATTCAATGTGGCAATCTCAGTTAGTGGAACATGTGCCCATGTTGTTCAAGACTGACCTTGGTGGTAGAATGCTAGACTTCACTTTGGAGAAACAGTGATTGAACATCACAATGATTGGGTCTAACTGAAAGTCACACTTTAACAGCAGAATGCTGACAGTCGAAACCACATGTCATTGTATGGTGACAAGGTTTCCAGGTTCACTGTGACCATTTGTTTTAGTAACAGAGGCGATCACATGACAGACATACAGAGTCAAATTCTCTGTCTTTTCCAACTCAAACTTGGCAATTAATTTCCAAACTGCTTGAGAATATCACTTTCTAAGATAGACACAGAATTTCCATCAGCAATTGATGACTGATCAATCACAGTACCTGTCACACTGCTGACATGTCGCAGCTGTTTCAGAAATGTCATTGCAGCATGCATGTCACCAGACTGCAGTAACTCATTCAGGCGAGTATACTGAGCGACAACTTGATGAACCTCATAGACCCTGTGCACAACATTTCGCATGCCTGATTGATGCACTCCCAGCATATGGATGTGGTGAAAGACACTGTCACAAACACCACTGTCTAGCATGCAAGCAAGTGACCCATAAGTCCAGTATGTGGACAGATCTCACAAAAGTCTATACTCTCAAACAGTTTATGCCTGTCTTTACGGTCAGTAATGACAAACAGGTTGATAAAGTGCTCAAATTTGTCAAATGATGATTGCCTCCGTTGCAAGTCTCATCACATGTCCATGAGAGACAGTGACATTTACGTGGCTGAGTAGTTGCTTCACATTCATCATCTGACTCCATTGTAGTGTCATCACACACAGTGAGCACATTACACACTTTACCGGACTCATCAATGCACAAGTTGCTGTCCTTTTTGTGAGTAATATGACTCCTCCCAGAAATATGCCTCTGAGTGCTGTGTGTGTGCAACCACCATCCTGTGAAAACATCACAGAAATTGTGCAGGCTCAAGACAGGATACCGTGTAGCCTCATCTTTATATCATACACAATTTTTCTGAATTGCTCAAGTACATGATACCTCTTATGCCACAAACATTGAAGAACAAAACTGCTCTATTAACAAATGTGAGTACTTTGAGGTGCAATTTCATCAAACTGAGATGACTCTATTTTTTACACTCACATCTCATCACAGCAGCAATAGTCTCGTCAATCTTAGCTTTAAAAGCTAGAGATTGAAAATACTTTAGCTTCCTCAGATAAGCATCAGCAGCTACAAATTTACGACACTGCTTAGTACGTATTAATTTGTGTCTTTGCAATAGTAGTCTTTCAGCTCACATATCTGCACAACTGTTGCTTAGCTACACATTCTTTCCTTGCTGTTGAGCAAGCACATTTTTCTGCAGAGTGATGAAGCTCTGAATTCAGGCCTTGGTGGAATGCTGAATCATTTTACATCTTGAATTACCATCACTGGGTTTTGCATCACTCTTAGCAACAGTGAACTACTATGATACCTTTTTCATCTCTGCATAGACCTCCGTCCCTGTTTAGAGGGCATCTTCACTGTTTGTAAATTCACAGTTGTCTACATCAGTCTTACAGAAGAATCAGACACCTGTATGGGAAATAAAGAAAAATAAATAGTTAGTATTGATCTCTTTTGTTTTTCCTATCATTACATAGTATCATGTACTATCCATATCTCATATAAGAACAGTAAATACTACTGCCTACTAAACATTGTAGAGATAATTACTGTAGTAAGTGAAGATCAGTAAAGAAATAGACAGTCTTTTCTAATGCTGTCAAGATAACTTCAATAATAATAATATGAGAATAAATATCTAAAATGTCAAAAATCAAGCATTGGCACAATGTAAAGCATCCACAGTACTGTTTTACCTAATAAAACTGCTTCTTAAAAAATTCAAAAGTAGTGTCAGAATATGCAACACTTTTGCAAAATATGGTGTAGTTTGCATGACACTTTCGCAAAAATCAGTGTCGAATGCACGAAAGTGTCGAATGTTAGTGTCACACATACAAAACTTTGCAAAATTAAATAGTTAAACATCCCTTTAAGACTCAGCCAATCACAGACTGGTGCCTATTTGACTGACAGATGCTGCAGCCAATGCATTGGCATATTCATCAGGCCATATCAAGCAATCAATCACGACCACAGAACAGTGAAGAAGAATGACATAGCAGCCATCTTAGAAAAAAGGAGACACCCTGCTTCTCACTGTGTAAGTACATCTCATTTATAAAACAATTTTTCTAGCATTATAAAAACTATTAGCAGTACAAAAATAGTATTAAACAAAATGTTTTTAATGCTGTATTTGACTATGATAATCTGATTGACCTATTATACTGTAAACAAGTTATAACAGTTTAAAGCCAGTGTCAATCAATACTTACTAGCATGGATAGATCTGCAAATGGAGGCAGAAAGCAAGCAGCATGTGTATCATAACAAGTGACACAACCAATCACATGCCTCTGTTAAGCTGTAATTGTTTGAATTAGCCTATGGAAATGTAGTATTTTCCCACTAAGAAATATTCCTGCATTTGTGTTTGACAGCAAGAACACCCATTCAGTGTAGTAATAGTCAGTGCATCCACTGTATTGGTTAACCATGACAAATCATTTACCAATAACATGTTAAATGACTGTGTTTTGAACAGCCCACAAAACCAGTGTTGAAGCTGGGAGGAAATCTTAGTTTCACATTCCAGTTGTGGCTAGCCAGTGCAGGAGAAACACTTGATTTTTTTGTAGCTCTCGTCCACTTCTCAATTTAAAACCTAAGAATGGCAGAAAACAGCAGATGGACTGTGTGGGTAGTGGGCAGCAGCATAGTAAGGCGCGCTTGAGAGTATGCTCAGAGGAGTGATTTTGGCAGAGACCTGCAGCTTCCAAATTGCTCTGTTAAGTGGTTTGGCAGGAGTGGCATGAGGTGGGAGCATTGCATGCCAACAATGCACAGACTTTTGAGTACTCAAGCTCAGACAGACATACTGTTGATCCATCTTGGTGCCAATGATTTGGGCACCAAAAGTTGGATAGATTTAGTGTCAGAAGCAAAATTGGACCTTGCTTTTTATAATAGGTATGCTGCCTGCCTGTAAGATAATTTTTACTGATATTAAAAGCTGTAGGGTCTGGCAAGCAGAACAGCATGACCTGCTTGACAGGGCTTTGCAGAAAGGTGAACATCCAAATATCCATATATCTGCGCATGGCTGGGATGCACACCACACGTCACCCTCAAATTAAATATTGTAATGACTGGCTATACCTACCAGACAGTCCTCACTTCATGACGCCTGGCAATTGCCTTTTCCTGGGTGACTTTCGAGATGGGATCCTCACAGTCCTCCAAAAATATTAGGCTGTTACAGCAAATACAATTGTAAAAAAGGCCTTTTAAGAGCCCAAAACTTGGTCAAAAATAGAAAAGCTGCACTGATTACACACAAACAAAACATGCTATCTCACTGTTACACTACAACATAAATTCAGATCCATGCAGATGTTCAGAATTGTGGCATGCACACAGACATAGTTAATAAACTGTTGCATTTAAATATCGCTATGTTGCTTCAGTATACATCTAAGACATACTGAAACATATAATTACTAAGACAGTACTCTTTTGTCAATGTCATATTATCCAACGATTAGGCTACCAATTAAACATTGTGTCTTATTATAAGTATACAATCACAAATATGTACCTGTCTGTGCATCCTTAGTATCACATGTATACAGAGGAGAAATGCACATGTCACAATACAGTGCTGTAACATACTGTTTATGTCTATTGATTACAGCTTTCAACATATCAACAACTGGGATCATGAGACTCTGGGCTTTGAGGGAGGTGTGCTGCCTGGCTGGAGGCAGCCCAGGCCAAAGGGAATGCATGCATCCTCATGTAGTACACTAACAGGAAGCTGGATGCAATGTGGAGGTGCATCTACAACTTCATGTGCATGATTCTCAAAGTTAAGAACAAGAATTCTGGCATGTCAAGAGGAATTGGAAGCTGTTGTGCCAGCATTTCTACACCCTGAAAAATCAAGAGGAGGTACTGGACAATGACATTTGCTGGTACCACCTTGCTTATCAGATGTGGGAGGCTGCTGGGAAGCCAGCGGTGGGACAGCCCTAACACACCATGAGTAAAGAAAGTATTTGCTAGTCAACACAACATTTTGTTTACTAGAAATAAAAAGAAGCTCACTGTTGTGTTAATTATAAAAAGAGAATGACAAATTCAGCTTCTGATTGGCTGCAAACATTCCAACAGCCTAATGTAAATCTTTTATTAACATGCATGTAGAGCTTAGCCACATGCTAACCAGGTTTAACATTGTTAATACACCTTTTTATAGTAATAGCAATGAGTGCTCCCCTACAGTATGTCAACAATCACTTAATCAATGTTTAGGGCATGTGGTACTCAGCTACACCTTGTGTTACAGCACACTGCTAGAAGGTGATTAACAGACCATAAACATAAGCCTTGCCTGCTTTATTGCTTAAATAACATAACACCTCAGGCAGCTAGGTACAAGACCACAACCTCAGTGCATCCACAACCTGATGTGTCACAAGATTCCACCACACCAGACAGCTTTTAGGCTGCTATTCACACAGTACTATGTTTTCTTGTAATCCACACTGTTAGAAATAATTTTATTGTGTGTGACTACAATCACAGTGATGCTCCATTTCCGTACATTGCCTCACTATAAGAAAGGCTGTCCATTAAAGCTGCACTGCCTGTTGTTGAGTGGGAGGGGGTATTGACTTGCTGATACCATCAACTCCTAAGTATCATAACTCTGATCTCCCTAAAATCAAGCTGATACCATATTGATATCCATGCCCTTAGTATTACAATCAGTCAGCAGTCAGGATGCACAACCTCTGCTGTCACCAAAGTGGGTACATTGCCTGACTGCCAGCTTCAAATTCTGAAGTCATGTAATCCTGCAGTACAAAAAACTTTAACCATTGATCTATATGCATGTTTTCCAACTGAGATTCTCTACTCACAATGCACTGTCTGACCTATCTGACAACACATGGCATTAAATAGATTACACCATTCAACTCCTAACTCCTCAAGTACTGATCAACAAAAATCATGAAGCTGTAACATGAATATTTATTAACTGTATTTGTCTGTGCAGCTCCTCTCACAATACAATAGCTTCTCATGGGGTATGTGGCAGAATGAGTAGAAACAGTGAGTCACTGACAATGTACAAGTTGTAACTGTCCCAAATTCATGTGTTGCTTTAACTATATAACTGTACTGTTTATACTCATAGCCTTTGTTTGACTCTGATTGGTTACACGGTACAGTACCTCTTTTTCTTCTGGGGAGATCACAGCCTACCTGTCACCTACCAACTCCTAACTATTCCAACTAGTGTGTTACTGGTATTATAGACTGTACCTTTTATATGCATAAACTTTGTTTGTCTGTTACTGCATAATCAACATACAGTACTTGTTCCACGAGGAGCAGAGCATTGCATGTTTCACATCATTCAACTTATTATTATCCCAAACAATCTGTCACTGCAATCATTGAAATAAAAAATGCTATTTCCATAATGGTCATTTCTCTGTAGTTCTACACCACTGATGCACTGCCCAAGCCACATGTTGTTACATTGCCTGACTGACGCCAAATCACCCTAACTTCTGCACAGGCACTGGAACCACAAAGGTTAACCATCAATACTGTTTTTTTCTTCTTGTCACTGCCCACCACAATGCACTACCTGACATGCAGTATTAGGGTTGTGCAGCGTCACACTATTTACTAAGTAACACCATGCAAATCATAATTGTCATAAATAGAGTGTTACTGAAATCATTCACCTGTACTGTCTATTTTGTAACCTTGTTTACTGTGAGTATTGTCTCAGAATGCACAAACCATTGTAGCTGGGTGGCGGTGGTTGACTATCATAGATAGTATGTTACTACTATCATCTGGTTGTAATATTTAAATCCATGAAATATTTTTTGTATACTCAATCATTATACAGCACCTCATCTAGGTGATCTTAAGTGCAGACTAGACTATAATTGTTCAAATAAATGTCTTTTAAATACATGAACACACATATACTACACTCAATAAAATCATTACAATCTCTCATTTATAGATCGTCAGAGCGCTCCCCACCACAAAGCGAGGTAGTGCCAGCTGAACCAGAGGCTGTGAAGGCTGCCCATTCAGACTCTGACAGTGTAATCATTATCAAGTCAGAAGGTAAGTACATTCTACAAAAATTATTAATTATAATTACTGTCACTATTGGATGTCCCTTGTACTCTTGATGCTGAACACCCACTGAGCTGCTGTTACATTGCTTGTGTACTGTACTAGTTTTGCTCAGACTGTACACTGGCAAAGCAGACATTTTTTGTATCATCACAATACATACCTTTGCTGACCACATAGAAGTACTAATTGTCCAAGCATATGTACCTCTATAATCAGCAAGCTATTCTGTAATTGTTGATGTCAGTAGTTTTCTGTGGTTCTCCACCAAGACACATCAGTGCTAAATGTATAATTAAGGACTAATACTTAACACAGTACTAATTACTGAGAAAGAATTCTGTATAAAGCAAGTAGGAATCTTCTCACAAAAGAGAGTGTTAGTTGTGCATTTGTCAACAGATGAGTATTTAGCTCAGGTATAGCTATACTGACTTTGTCACCATCACATAGAAAATCATTAACATGAATGTTTTCATATCTGACTCTCAAGTTGAATACCATACCAGTCTGTCTGTGTCTGTGTGTGGGGGCATGGTGACAGTCGGATTAATATAATACAGCAGTTAAGAATACTAAGTTTCCTCTTGAGATTATACTGATATCCATCAACTTTGATTAAGACTGTGTGCCCAGTCAGCGACAGTTGCCAAAGATGTAACTGGAAATTCCTAGATAACACTGTGCACCCCCAAGCTTGTGTACTTTTGTGTCACTACAATTAAACTGTGTACTCTTCATAGTCATGGCCTCACTTTTACAAAAGTCTCCAGTCAGCATAAACATCTTCTTTGAACAAGGGATAGGAGGGGCTTGCCTAGCTGATTGCATGCAACTACTAACTCTCCTAATTTATGTGTTCTTATAACCAGGGAGGCACACCGTTCATCTCCATATACTTTCTTTCCTATCACTGAACACTTAGTATTAAACACCTTATCAGGAGAGATGGAACATTGCTTGCCTGATGCCATGCAACAGCTAAGTGTTCCAACTTGTGTCTTATTCATTCATGAACCTGTCACTTTGATGTCCATGATCATTGTTTTACTTAGAGTATGCTACTCAATTCAGTTACTCATATGCAGTGATGCAGTGGGGGGTTGCTTGTCTGATGCCATGTATCTCTTAACAGTTTTAACTTGTCTCTAAGTGCAACCACAGAGGTACAGCATCACTGTATCTGTACTTTCTGTAACTCTGACTCTGCACTCAGGATGCACTATCTGCCGTGGGTGGGGAGAAGGAGTGTCATTATTTAGCTGATACTGTACAACCCTACCTCTTTCAATGAATGTGTACTCCAGTAATAGAGGTGAACCATATAGACCCATAACCTTTGTTTTACTGTCAGTCTCCACTACAGTACAGTGAACACTGTGTTATTTTTTTTTTATGGGGAGTGACATACCCTAGGTAACAACATGCAAGCATAGCTGGCCCCAGGTCCCACAACATGATCTTTTGTCAGACAGTAATGCTGACTACAACACTAAGTGGAACAAAAGTGCAAATGAAAATGGTAACAGGAATGGAAACACAAGAGTAATATGAACGCAAACCGATGCTCTCACATTTGCGATATGAGGAGGGAAAAGAAGGGTACATATAACCAAATAGATACAACAAGAGTAAGATTGACAAAAGTAAAATCCCTGCATCTGTTTAAGAATCTATTTTTCTGTCTTACACTGGTCGGGAGACTGGAGCAACATCACGGGTGCAGGTGAAGCAGGAGCCTGGCACCAGTGCAGAACGTGAGTCTAGCAACATAAACTGACACAAATGTCATAGACTGCTGGCAACAGTATCAGTTGATTTCATTTCATAGTAGTTGTTAATACAACAATTACAGCTGAACAGTAGATCTGCACCTCATCTGTTGGGGGTGGACTGGGGCACTGCCTAGCTGACAACATACAACTAGTAATTGTTCCAAGTAGTATATTACTGCTATTATACAGCTGTAACACTTATATCCATAGCCTTTTTTATCTAACTGTCTACTGAGGATGCATTACCTGTTTTTGGGTGGGGCCATTGACTGGCTGATGCCATGCAACTGTTAACTGCCCTGACTACTGTGTTACTGCAATCATGGAGCTGTACCGTTTATACCCATAGCCTATTTTCCTTGCGAGTCTCCACTCAGCATGCAGTTCCTGCTCTGGGGATGGAGGCATTGCCTACCTGATTCGCACAACTCCAGCTCTGTAAGCTATGTGTACCTGTAACCATACAGGAACACCATTCATGTCTATTTACTAGCTTTTACAGTGACATCCCACTTATGATGCATTACCTGTCCTAGGTGCGGGTGGGGGTTGGTACATTGATTACGCACACCGCATTACCCCTAACTGTCCCAACTAGTACATTAGTGCAATCACACAGCTGAGTTGTTCATATACATAGCCTTTCTTTGCCAGTGAGTCTGCACTTAACATGCAGAACCTGCTATGGTGGTGGGGGCATTGCCTGCCTGATGGCATGCAATTTGTAACTATCCCAACTATTATGGCACTACAATCATAGAGCTGTACCATCAATATCCATAGCCTTTGTTTACCTGTGAGTCTGCAGTCACAATGCAGTATCTCCTCTGCAGACACAAGGGAGGGCATAATCTAGCTGATGACATGAACCCTAAATGCCATAACATGTGCCCTCCTACAAACAGAGATGTATACCATCAATGTCCATATCCTTTATTTCCTGTACCTATCCACTCAAAACAGACTTCCTGTTGTATGTATGTCTGGCGGTAGGGTGGGGCATTCCTGGCTGACACCATGCAAGTACACACTTTCCTAATTGTGTGCCCTACAACCACAAAAGTGCACCATTAATGGCTATGGCCTTCTTTTCCTGTGACTTCCACTATGGATAAACTATGTGCCCGTGGGAGGTGAGGCATTGGCTAGTTGTGTGGGGTGGCCATTGCCTAGCTGATGTCATGTAACAATTAACTGTTCTAACTTGTGTATTATTTAATCATAAAACTGTTTCATTAATATCCATACCTCCATTTTCCTTACCGTCTGCACTCACCATACAGTACCTTATGTGTGGTGTTGGGGGCATTAGCTAGCTGACATCACCCAACTCCTAACTGCATAAGTTGTCTCCTCCACAAACAGAGATGTATGCCATTAATGTCTAAAACATTTATTTTTCTGGGTAGCCAGTAAAGATACAGTTCCCACTGTGTGTCTCTTTGTGATGGGGTGGGGGCATTCCTTGCTAATGCCATGAAAGTTCAAACTTCCAATTCATATGTTCCAACAACCACAAAGGTACACCATTGGTGCCTATGTACCTTGTTATCCTGTCACTCTACACTGAGGAATCAGTATATGCTGTGCAGGGGAGAGAGGATATATAACCTGGTCTGTGTGGGGAGGGTAGGGGCATTCTCTACCTGATGCCATGCAACAATTTAATGTTCCAACTTGTGTGTTAGTTTATCATGAAGCTGTAACATTAATATCTCTAACCTTTCTTACTGAGAGTATGCACTCACAATACAGTACCTCATGTACAGTGGGGAGGGGAACACTAGCAGAATGATACCAAACAACCCCTAACTCTCATAACTTTCTTCTGCTACTAACAGGGATGTATGTCACTAATTTACATGACATTTATTTCCTGTGATTCTACACACAAGATACAGTTGCTGGTCTGTGACTATGTGACTGGGGTGGGGTGTGGAGGTGGGGAGGGTGGAAATGCATTCCATGCTTGACAGTATACAAGTCCACAGTTTCCTTACTTGTGTGTCCCTCAACCACAAAGGTACACCATAAATTCCATGGCCCTTCTTTTCCTGTAACTCTCCACTCATGGAACAGTATGTGCTTGGTGGGGCAGCCATATGCAATGCCTACTTCACACCATTACAATGATTAAATCTATTAAGCTGCATATTACTACAATCATGTAGCTGTAACATTAATATGCATAACCTTTCTTCCCTAACAGTATCCAGTAACAATAGAATACCTCAGCTGCAGTGGAGTGGGGATGGGTGGGTGGTGGTGAGAGCCATTGCCTGGCTGTTGACATGTAGCTCATAAGTGTCCTAGTGTCCCCTGGAAGCTCCACTGAGAACACAGTTAATAGAAAACACAAAAGTATATCTGACATTGTCAAATGGTAATGGTTTGTTTTTCTCTTTACAGATCACTGCATAAGCGGCACACTGTGCACTGCCGCTGTGTTAATGAGCTCAAGCACAAGGTTGACCGTCTCACTAATGAGACAAAAGAGCACTGCCAAGAGCATAAATGTATTTTAGACTTATTTACAGAACAACAAGCGACAGTCAACCTTGTGCTAACCTGTGGGCACAGCGGCAGATGCCAGTGCGGACAGCAGCACTGCTTCACCTGTTAACACAACCAGTCTCCCTGGCCAGTGATGGATGGCCTCCACAGCCACATTCCAGTATATCCCTCAACCTGGCACAAGAGCTTCCACTTCCCTATGCACCTCTACATCAATCCAGCTTCCTGCCTGGGCTGCCTCAACGAGTCAACTGCACACCTCCATCTATAATACTTAATCTTGCAAAACCTTTATTTTGAATAACTTTTTATCTCATTTCTTTTCTTTTCTTATTAATATAATTTTTACAAAACTATTTTTTGAAAACAAAGCAATTTTATAAATTTAAATAAAACATTTATTTTTATACAGAAAGAAATCTCAGTTAAACATTTATAAAATGTATACTTTTATATTGCTGTTGACAAAGCATTTCTATATTATTTAATATCTCTGTTTTATAGTAACAATTTTGTGACAAATAAATATGTGTTTTATAACAAAACAGAGTTTTTCTTGTGCAAGTTTAAAACTTTTGTATTTATCCCAGTTATTGCAATGCTGACTAGTGAGGGTCTGCACTCATAATAGAGTACCTCATCTGGTTGGTGGGAGGGTGGAGGAACATCGCTGGCTAATGCCATGCAACTGCTAACTGTCATAGCTTGTGTACTCCTACAAACATGGATCTATACTGTGAATATCCATATCCTTTATTAACTGTGGATTTGCATTCAAGCTATAGTCCCTGGAATGTGTTGGTGTGGGATGTGGTACATTCCCTGGCTGGCTGACATGTAAGTCCAGACTTTCCTAACTAGTGTGTCCCTATAACAACAAATGTACACCATTAATGTCTATGGACCTACCTTTCCTCTAACTCTCCCCTGAGGATGCCGTACATCTCAGGAGGGTGTGGGGGAGGGCATTGCCCGAATGGGGGGCATTGCCTAGCTGACGCCATGCAACAACTAACTGTTCCAAGTTCTGCATTATTCAATCATGAATCTGTAACTTGAATATCCATAACCTTTGTTTCCATGAGTTCCACCACAGTACAGTACCTCACCCACAATGGGGAGGCATTGCCTGGCCATACCATGCGAATCCTAACTATCATAACTTATATCCTCCTACAAACAGGGATATATGCCCTTAATATCCATAGCCTTTATTGCCTATAGATATCCACTCAAGACACAGTTCCTTCTGTGTGTATATGTGGGTATGGGAGGGTCATTCCTGGCTGCTACCATGCAAGTCAACACTTCCCTAACTTGTCTGTCCCTACAACTGCAAAGGGCAGTGGTGAGAGGAATTATCACCAACTATACTACTTTCTTGAATAAAATTAATAAACAAAAGTTTCAGAACTTGGAAAAGGAAATGAATAGACTGGAATCCTTGCATATGATTTCTCACAACCCAAAAGTTTTCCAAGAACTTTTATCAGTGAAAGAAAAATTTAATAGGCTACCTTCACTGGAGGCTGAAAAACATCTTATGAACCAGAGCAAAATACTATGTCCTTGGCAATACACCTGATAAAGTATTGGTACTTCAACTACAGAAATGAAAACAGGCCAGAACTATATTTTCTATTAGGAATGAGAATAGCATTATTAATAAAGCTCAGTAATGAATAATAAAGTTTTGTTAAATATTATGAAAATGTGTACATGTCAGAAAGGCACACACTTTCTCAAGTGGTTGACAATTTCTATCCCAAATTAATGTACCTACACTATCTCTTAAGAAGATCAAATCCTTGCACGCCCATTCACTATCGAGGAGATTCTGTCTACCATAGAGTATATGTCCCCGTAAAGCTCCAGGTATGGATGGGCTTCCTACTGATTTCTATAAACAGTATTTCACTCTTTTAGGAAGCTTCTTCTGGAGTTATTTAATCATATGGTAAAGTAGGATTTCTGCTGCCATGATTCTATACAGCAAGACTAGCTGTCCCCCCACAAAAAACAGAATTAGTATCTTCATATTGACCAGTCTCTCTCCTTAACACTGATATGAAGATTTTGGCAAAATTAGTTGCCTCCCCTTTAAAGAAAGTGATGCATGGTCTCATTTTACCCAATCAGAATGGCTTCATAAAGAATAGAAAACTGTGTGCTAATGCAAGATGTCTCATAAACCTTATTGATTCCTGTAAACAGCAAGAGGACCTGGGGATGCTGAAAAGGCCTTTGATCGGGAAGATTGGGACAATGTGGTTTAAGAATTTTTAAATTCAGCTTTGGTGAGAGATTTATTAAAGCACCAGAGCTGTTTATCATTCTCCCAAGCTGTAGTTCAGAGAAACTGTGCCATCTCTAAAAGTATTTTGCTCTCAAGAGACACCAGACATGGTGGCCCACTCTCCCTTTGCTCTCTGCACTAGCTATTGAACCTTTGTCAGTGGCAATTAGGAATACCAGCTTTATTAAAGGCATTAAAATGATATGCTGCTGATGCCCTGTTTTATTTAACGGAGCCATTCACTTTTTACCGGTATGTCTATTATTGATTAAGGAATTTGGAGAAGTATCCAGGAATAAAATTAATATGTATAAAACTGAGGCCTTATATCTAAATCCACAATCTATCACCCCATTCCTACACCATGTAAGGATATATTATCTGATAAAATAAAATATCTGGAGGTTATGAATATGAAACAACTGTCGCATCTTTTGTAACTATGTATCCTTTATAATTCAATCTAATATAACTTATACAAGTGGATTAAACTTCCTTTAACACTAATAGGATAATGTAACGTTATGGAGATGAATATACTGTTCTTCCTGGCTTCTTTTATTTCCAGCTGTCCCTGTATATATACCTGAGAGGTTCTTGAAAGATTCAGACTGGTTAATTTTTAAATTTATTTGGAAGGAAAAGAAATCAAGACTAAGCCTACATAAACTTAGGTTGCCTAAGTCTCATAGCTGCTTGGCTCTTTCAAATTACTCAAATTAAAGACTGATTTCATGGTGAACCAACAAGTAGTCAAAATTGGAACAACACTTCCATAATTATCTGAATCCAAGGAACATTCTTTATTCCCAAGACTACAATGGCAAAAGATTCAGTTGCCCTAAGATACTAGCCATGAGAACTGGTATTGCTGGCAAAAGGCCCATGATTTCATTGACTGAAGGAGCAATTGTCCAGCTATACTCTGAGTTTATTTATTTATTTAAGTCTCGGATTACATATACCTTTGAGCTAAAAGCTCTATACAAAGGTTCCACGTCAGTAGAAAGGACAACAAATTAAACAGGACAGTAAAGTATGGTACAATAAAGTGTAAACAGGATGTACAAAATCATAATGGAAATAAAATCATAACGGATAGTCAATGTAAAACAACAGAGACAAATTATGTTATCAGTTTCAGGCACAGGAAAATGCATGCAGTACATTAAAATTGACTAGCAGGGCTTTGTCAAAACAAACAGGGCACAAGGGTGTAGGAAGGATGTGGGACCTGTGGGCTGGGAAGAGTAAGAGAGGGGTGGAGTGGAGGACATGAGGAGAGGTGGGGCAAGGGAGGGGAAGAAGGGTGTAAAGGGGTAGGGGGATGCAGGGGAAGGGTAAGAGGCAATAATGCTAAGTTACTATGAAAGAGGGTGATAGAGATGCAGTGAATTTAAATTCCATGGTGAAGTGAACACGGAACGGGCACCATTGCCACTCTGCTATGTGGAGTGGGCAATGTAAAATGCTCACTTTGCCTTGTCATTACCACTTTGCTTTAAGGTGGAATGGTAACACAAAGTAAGGAAAAGTCATTGTTTTAAATGGACTTTGCTTCCTCATTATGATTCTAAGTGATTCACTTTGAGTTTCAGATTTGGCAGCCCTCCCACACATCACATGGCTTACAGTACTGTAAGTCACATGCTCTTTGCCAGGCAGGAAGGAAGCACCTTGCCAAGGAGATAGTTTCACTTTCTCCTGTGCAGACGGAGAGAGAGGAGTCTGCTGTTTTGTGACTGTGAGACAGCCTGAGACTCGAAGATCAGAGCAAGGAGGAGGTTTAAACTTTGAATTAGACCTAACAGCTTTTTAAAAGCTACATTTTTTGTCTTTTCTGTACTCTTTTTCACTTAAATTGTTCTTTCTGTAAATGTATTTTTCTTACCTTTATAAGTAGTTTGTTGCTTGTCTGTGTCTGTGTGACTGTGTGTGTTGTGTGACAGTGTGAGTGTTTTGTAGGAGAGATTGACCAAGGTGCGGGAATGTCTGGGGTGGGGGCAGTTCTGGGAGAGCGTGGAAGGAGTCACACTGTGCACACAAGTGGGGGCATAGCCAATTCCTTTTGGACTGATCCAAAATTTTGAGTGTCCCCAGAAGCAGGACTAGCACCTCCTCTAACTCTGAGGCAGTTCACCCACCACCACCACCACCACCATGTCCAGCACCAACTCCAGCACCAGGTCCTCTGGAGCAGGATGTGCCTGTGCCCTGGGCCCAGGTGTGGATCCCATTCCTGTTGAGCACCGTGACCAGCCAGCTGCCAGTGCATCTGGCCCCTCCTGTCTGTGTCTGGTCTTCCCACACCTCCAATGTTTGGGAGTTTTTGACTGTGTTGAGGGACAGCAGCATGGTCAGGTGCCACCTATGTTAAGTGGAGGTGTCAGTCCGGGGACTCACCTGGGGACTGGGAGCCAGCGCACTAATATGCTGAACCACCACCAGCTGGAGTGGCAGGCTGCCACAGAACAGGCCAGGCCTGCACCTGCTGGCCCTTCTGTGGCAGAGGGAGCAGCTGTGCATGGCAGTGGCCCTAAGAGAGGAGGGTCAGAATAGCACCTACTGCTCCACCAGCACCATCACCACCAGAAGCTGAGCCTGTAGAACATGTGGACTGCAGAGAACTGTCTGTAATGCAGGCTGACCTGGCAATTCTCTGGAGTGCTGTTGAGGAGAACAATGAGAGGGTGAGTGCTGTCCAGCAGCAGTCAGATCACATAGAGTGACATCACATACAAATTATGTCCATGCTGGAACTTCTGCTGGACCACCAGAGGATCTGACATTAGTTTTTTTCCTCACACCATGTGCCCCTGCACCTTCCTGCTGTGTTATAAAATGTATTCCCCACCATCCCCGACCCTTGTATGTAATTATGCCCTTTTTTTGTTGTCTTCTGTATTAGTGACACTTTGCATTCTGGCCCCCTTCCTTCCATTAAGTGTATTTGTGTGCACTGTTTTGGTGCCCTCATTAATGTTTACTTTCTAACGTGGGTGTTTGTGGAAAAGCAGGACTGAGCAGTGCAAGTATACTGTGCAAACTGCATGTGTGCAGTCAGTCTTCTTTCCTGTGTGTGTATGTACTGCAGATACTGTCCAGCTTCTTGCAAACAATATATGCTGATTGCTGTCTGACTTATTGCTGTGTTTATGGTATAAAGAATAAAGATAAGAATATATAATATATATTTTATTTGTTAGAGAGATCATAGCAACAAAAATCGTGCATTTCAACAAACTGTATCCAACAGACATGAAGTATTGCTGATGCACCCAAAATATTTCAGGGTGTACAGACATTATAAAGTCAGAAAATATATAAGGTTCAGTTCACTGCCACCACACTGTACTACCACATTCCTTCTTTTCATTATTTGTTCTGGAATATATCTTTCTAGTTTACACTGGCAGTGTCAGTGTTTCAGCAAGTTGCTGTACACCATAACACCGACATGGCGCCAGTGGTAGCACAGTGTGGTGGCAGTGGACTGCAGGACCTGTTATATATTCTGACTTGAACATGTTTACACCATAAAATATTTTGGTGCTTCAATTATTTTATGTCTGTTGGGTATGGTTTGTTTAAGCATGATTTTTGTGCTATTATCTCCACAAAGTCATGTGTGCACTGTGTCTGTGTGAGTTATTGAGGTGCACACTGGACCAAGACCTCTGAAAACATATAATATCACTTTGCCTGCTGCTGTTGATGGTACAGATAAAATATACAATATATATTCTTTTCTTTATTCTTTATACCATAATACTGCAACAAGTCAGCATCAGCATATATATATGTCTGCAACTTGCAAGAAGCTGGACAGTGTCTGTACACACAGGAAAGAAGATGGACTGCACACATGTAGTTTAGTGCAGTATAATTGCATTGCTCCATCCTGCTTTTGACAAATACTTTATGATAGCATGACAGATAGTAAACATTACTGAGGCTACAAAAATATTTACCAGACTCACCAGAATTCCAATCCCCAAATGCAACTGTCTTGTGTCCAAAAATTCACACGCTGTGACAAAGTGAAATTGTAGCATAACAAGAATTGAAAGTGTCCCAGAATTAATGGCATACTCAGTCATGTGTGCAGTACTCACACAGTCCCCAGAATTAATGGCACACTCAGTAATGCGCCGCAGTACTCACAGTCCTCAGAATTATTGTGCATCCCAAAATGCAACTGTCTTGTGTCCAGAAAATTCACAAGTGCTGCTCCTACTGTTGCACTTATATGTAATGCTGCTGTGTGTATTGACCTTACTGTGATAATGATGTCATGATGCACAGTGTCTTGCCTAACAGCGTGAAGGAGGGATACCGTGACATGAATGACCATTCAGTGTTCTGTCACAAATGATGACAGCGAGAGAACTGTTTGTCCAAAGTGCGCTAGATGCAATCACCTCAACCGGAAAAAAGCTGCTATCTGAAGCAAGTGGAAGTTAGCACAGGCGAGTGTCAGCAGCATCAGAGAGGTAATGGAGGGCACAGCGAGTGTTGCTCTAGCAACAGTTGCTGAAGCAACACTACCGCTCTGCCCTGTGTTACCTCTCTGATGCTGCCGACACCTCACTTCATGCTAGCTTCCACTTGCTTCAGACAGCAGCTTTTTGCTGGATTTTAAATTAAAATGACCTGAAGTGCACAGTTTGTTTGGTTTTCTGGTACAGAGTATAACTTAGTTTCACTGTTTGGCTGCATATTATTTATCACTTTTGACCACGCCGATCACGCCACATGTCACTGATAAAAGTGAAAGTGCTGTCTACCTGCTTCAGCTGGCTTCTTCTTTTAGAGATTTCTCAATAAAAATAACATAAAATGCAGTTACTTTGCTTTTTAACACCGAGGGACTTGCTTTCAGTGTCTGCCTGCGTGTATAGGTACCATTATTGACCACGCTTGTTCACGATACATCTCACTGATAAAAGTGAAAGTGCTTGTCTACCACTCGCTTCAGCTGGCTTCTTCTTTAAAGAATTCTCAATAAAATGATGTAAAATGCAGTTACTTTACTCTTTTAACAGTGAGGGACTTGGTTTCAGTGTCTGCCTGCATATCAGGTACTATTATTGACTAAGCTCCTTCACAGTACATCTCACTGATAAAGTGGAAGTGCCCCCACTCGTTTTCCTCCCTGTAAAGAAGATGACTTTATTCTAAGAATAGTAAAGGAAAATAAATAGGAATGTAAACCTCTTTTTTTAGTCAGTCTTACTTTGAACTTTTGGCAGCAATTCATTTACCAGGGCAGTTGTCATTTGTCTGAATGTACCACATGTATGCATGTGGGTGCCTATTTTGGTAGATGTGGAATGATCTCACTACTGGTGAGAAGGTTTTGAAGGATAAAAAGTAGTTCTGGTGTGCAGTCGGCTGGGAGGTGTCGCGGTCATTGGGAAATAATGCATGGTCATGTGATACATTCTGTCCAATCATGTTAGTGGAATTTCTATGATTTTACCTACCCATTTTATAAATATATATATATATTTATAAAATGGGTAGAAAAATGATGTCTGCTGATTTGTTGAAACACATCACATGACCATGTGTATATTAGAGCATGACTGCACACCTGCACTTACCCCAAACCAATTTTTACATTTTATAAGATAGATAAACCACTTGAGGTGCGGTCGCCTTGATATACGCATTTGTGATGCACTCGCCTGCTGCTCATGCATAACAACGCACAACAAGGCGTCGCATATCAAAGCATGACTGCACACCTCAAAGTGGTTTATCTATTATAGTTAGGTTGAGATGTCACTTCTATGATAAAGTCAAAGTTTTGCATTAATAACATGAAAGTATAGCTTTGTAATACTGTGTGCATATTATTAACGATAGTCATCAGTTGCACTTAATCAGCTAGGCAATGCCCCACACCGCAGACCAGGCATTGGATGCTGAGCTGATAGGCAGAGCCCAAATGACGGATGAACATAAATTGTATAGTTACTGCTTATGAGTTGTATGCAACTTAGAACAGTGAAGAGTTGCATGGGCTGAGCCAGACAATAGCCCCTGTTCTGTCTCCCTTGCCACAAAGAGGTGCTAGATGCTGAGTGTAGAGCCAGAGCCCAAGTCAGTCTATGAACATCAATGCTATGCCTATGTGATGCTATGTGCAGGGTATTTACTAGACTTATCAGTTGCATGGAGTGAGGCAAGCAATGTCCATACTGTAAGTCCCACCCACAGAGCATGAACTGCATGCTGAGTGCAGACCCACAGCTCAAATAAGGAGATGGACGTGAATGGTATACCCCCCATACCAGCTGTAGAGAGTTAGAACAGTAAGCAGTTGCACAGCGTCAAGCAAGCAGTGTGTGAACCCTTGCAGACCAGGAATTTGATTTTGAGTATAAATGGACAACCCAACTAAAGGCATGGACATGAACACTATAACTACTTCATGTCAGCTGCACACAAGTTAGATTATTAAGTATTGATCTATTTCTGAGCATGTCTATACAGTAAATGTTCATGTGGTGTCAGTTGGAAGATGGCTGTGTTGGTGAAATGTGGGTGTGCCAGTCACCAGCTAGCGATGGAGGGAGGGGATGTGGATAGACTGGTATTGCTGTGTAGGGTGAGTTGAGATGCCACTAGACCACCAGGCATCGTGGGGTTTATTATTTGTGATTTGCAACATTGACTTTGGGTGGGAGGAGTAGCTGGGGTGGGGACACACTTGCCCTGTGGAGCTTTGAGAGGTAACTTATGCTTGCTGGTGGGGGCAATTGTGATATGCCTCTCAGGTATGGTTGTAGGTTGGCATTACTTTTTGTGTGTCACAAGTCACAGGACTTAGCTGTGGGTACTCTGTCACTTCTAAAGTAGGACACAGGGTATGTTGCAATGGCATTTGGTACAAGTTTCCTTGTGTCAATATGTGGCAAACTTCTAGAATTGGACCCATGGTATACAATTTGCAAGCAGAGTGTTTACAAAATATCATGAAATAAGATATACAAGCAAATAATTATATCCGAAGGTGGGTAGTATTGCTGGAAGAATATAATGCACAGGGGGTAGTGATGCTTGATGCTGGAGCTGTGAGGTTTATACGTGTGAAAGGCATGTTATTGCCTATGGTGGCCAATGTAGTACATATTAACATGAAGGACATGTTGAGCTGAGTAAGAAGTTAAGTTTTCCAAAGCTAAACGATTTCTACATGCTAAATCTGATATTTTACTCACAATCAAAGAATTTGCTGGCTCACGAACGATCCTCGTAATCAAAACCGGTCGCGATCAAAGAATTTGCATGCTCGCGATCAAAGATTGCAAAATACAATAAAATGTTAAAAAACTATTAAAAATACTTATTACTGTGATAGACATGTTTCTAAGCTAAATAAATACATATGGCTGTATGTTGTGTTGAAAACTGGTGAGAAAACATGAATTTTATAAAATTATCATCTTGCATAGTTCAAATTTCACGTTATTCTCGCCACAAAGAATTTGCAAGCTCACAAATGATTCTCATGATCAAACCAAACCATGATCAAAGATTTTGCTCACTCATGATCAAAGAATCAAAAGACTATTTTAATGTTTAAAAACGTTAAAAGTAATTTTATCTGTTACATACAGGTGTTCTAAGTGATAAAAGGCATATTGGTAAATAGTGCAATGAAAACAAAGGAAAAACATGTTTATTTTTAATTACTGATATTCTACCATTCAAATCTCACATTATTCTTCGAGCAAAGAATTTGCAACATCGTAGAACGATCCTCACGGTCAAAGTGAGCTGCGATCAAAGAATTTGCACGCTTGGGATCAAAGAATGCTAAAATATTGTTAAATGTTACAAACCTTTTTAAAATGGTTTTAATTGTTATAGTTATGTGTCATAAGCAATAGAAAGATACATGACTGCTCACTGTGTTAAAACTATTAGAATTATCACTTTTCCCAGCTTAACAAGTTCCACTATTGAAATCTCGCGTTGTTCTTGTGATCAAAGAATTTGCAAGCTTGTGGTCAATCCTGCAAAACAATGTGAGTCAATATCAAAGATTTTGCAGTCTTGCAAACAAAGAAACAGTTAATTCACCATGTGACTTCTGTGAACCAATAGAATCAAAAGAATAACACCTGGGCGCTTATTTTAAATCTTTCAGATAAACTGCTGTGGCTTCAGGGCATAACTGTAAGGTATATATTTAGCTATTGCCTAAAACAATTTAAAATTAACTAATAAAGTAGTTGAGAAAATGTACATGATTGTAAAGTTGGGCTTTATGCACTCTGTTATGGTACATGTACTGTTTCACCGATATCTTGGTATCTTTTGCTAAAACAAGATGTTCTTTACTTTCTGTAGTGATTGTCTGTAGCTGTTTGTGCTAGTTATACCCCAGTCTTATAACAGAAATTATTATGTCAGCAAGAAGATATTGCCCCAAATAACATTCTTCTGCAAAACTTCTACATTTAAATAGGAAATCTGCTAAGCTGTTACTTTGCTGCTCAAACAGCAGATTTTATGCATTTTCTGTCTGTTACCTGTAGTAAAAGTAACTCAATTGTTTTGTTAAAAGTAGTGATTTTGCTGTATTGCAAATGTTGACTAAGGGTTATATTTTGTGCTTAGTGTACACATTTGTTTTAGTAGAACACAATATTATGCTGAATTATTGACTGTTTAACTGCAATCACAGACTGTTATAAACTTAGTTGTGCCAGTAAGGTTGTTAACTATTTACTCTCAGAAAAAACTATATTCTGATCAGTGAATACTTACAGTTGTGATAATACTACAGTAGCAGACTATTTTGAAAAATGGTGAATAATAACAGTTATGAAAACTATGTCAGTACGATAGATAGCTGTGCTTGTACTCAGCACTGAAGCTGCAAGCTGAGAAAGAGGGAGAGAGTTTAACTGATCAAAATGACTAGTCACTACATCCAATGGAAATGGCTATTGTTGGCAAGTCATTCAGTGTGGCCAATGACCAGGCAGTATTCCAACACCAAAACAAAAGAATGTTTGATAAATAAAACAGCAATAGAAATAGCCTTTGCAGACATAATAATAGATTTTTGTCTACATTAGCCACTCTGGAATGAGAATGTTAGTTGTGATTGTTTCTCACTGTATTTATCTTACGTGTAAAACTGAGCACCACTCATTAGAGGTCTATTTGAAGTCTCTTTCTAGACAGAAAATCCAATAGCTCATCTAACTAAGCAGCAGGAAATTGGTGCAAAGAGGAGTTATAATTTTATGCACAGATTTACTTGCACTGTGAGTTAGCAGTCAGGATCCAGTGCATGGTAAACTGGGGTGGCATCAGCTATGTAAGTTTGTGCTACTCATGAGTCATCTAACATGTGTCTACCTGGTGTTCGAGAGGTGTGCAATTGATGTTCATGGGTTGCTTGGGATGTCGGTCTGCATTGAGGATCTAATACCTGTTTGGAGGGAAGGAGGTATTGGTTGGCTGTGGCTGTCCAAGTGCTTAGTTTTGTAACATGTGTTGAGCTGGTTTCCAATATGTGCACTGTTATTATTGAAAACTATTGTTGGAATGTAACTGTACACTCAGGATGTAGCATGGGTTGATTGGGGGAGGATTTCTTGCCGAAGGATGTACAACTACTCAGTGTTCTAGCTGTTGTGTTGCTGGTATGTATATAGTATAAGAGAGGTGTACTATTTATGTCGTATGTGTTTAGCTCAATTGTGGTTCTACACTCAAGATCCAGAATCTGATTTTGCGGGTGGGGGTGTACCATTCATGGATCACAAGGGGTGGGAGTGGCTATCTGTGGTGAGGGAAGGAACTCTTAGTGTTCTAGGTTGTGGACAGCTGGCATGAAGGAGTTATTGGACAGGATTCACAGAAGGATGCACCCAGCACATCTAAGATACACCGGGCATCTCTGAAATGTGCCCAAGGGTGATTCTGGCAGGGTGCTGATGCACCAGTGCATCCCAATACCTACACAATGTTAGTAATGCTATGTGGCACATCTGGAGGGACTGTGATGGGGGCATGCCCATGCTATCGGGCACAACCCATTCACAGCCCTATTGTGTGAGTGAAACCTCAGGGCAAGTCCGGGATGCACCACAGAGATATGATCTAGAAAATCTAGACTTAAATTGGCTCACCACCTACCGCAGGCTGCTGCACTGTAGGTAGCAACATGGTGGCCTGCATATCCTGGCAGTCAGTGTGCCCCCAAGCCCCTGTTCAATGCTGTTCCCGGTGACGGGTAAGCAAATATAACACCCCAAGCCTCTGTACAATGCTACTTCTGGTGGTGGTGAATGACAAGATGACCCTCAGCCATGAGCTCTTGGTACAGCTCTGTCCACAGCAGTCAGCTGGTGCAGACCAACCCCCCAAAGTACCCCCAATCACCCTCACCCCCACTGCAGCAGGGTACCACTGTCGGCCGGAGCAGCTCAACCCACCCACATGCTGCCATGCCCACCTGCTGACAGAGCTATGTGGAGAATAACAGCTATTGTACAGTCTCACTGTATGATAGCTGTCATTCTCAGATGCCTCTGTTGGTAGCCAGACATGGTGGCATGAGGGTGGGGTTGAGCTGCCCTATGACAGTGGGACCCTGCTGCGTGAGGGGTGGGTTGAGTATTAGGGGGGCTGATCTGCATCGCCGACTGCTGCAGACAGCGGGTGTACTGAGGGTTTGGGGCTGGGATTGGGGTTCATCTTGTCATTCACTGCTGCCGGGAGTGGCATCTGATGGGAGCTTGGGGTATATTTCTCACTGCGTGGAGCAGCATTGACTGGGGCTTGGGGAGGGGAGTAATGTTTACTTTCACTGCTGTTGGTGAGCAGCACTGGATGGGGCTTAGGGGTGTCATGTTTACCTTCACTGCCATCAGGAGTGGCACTCATGGGGCTGGGGGTGCATCATTTTTTTACCACCGCTGGGCGGCATGTCTCGGGCTGGGGTCGGGCCAGGAAGAGGAGGTGTCTACATGGGGTGCATTTCACTGGGGCAGCCCTGGAGGTACAATGCAAATGGGGCTATAATGGCATGTTAATGGCCTCATTGTGCCATGCATGCCTAATGGCATCATTTGCATGCCTCTGGCTGTGAATCGTATTTGGGTACAGGGCATCCTGAGATGCCCTACGCCAATGGGTTGACAGCCTGACATGGGGATGTGCCAGCACAACCTGAGATGCTCTGGGGTATCCTGGGCTGGCTGCACTTGTGTATTCACAGAGGGAATGCACTGGGGGCATCTCCTGTGCCTCCTCGTGAATCACCCAATATGCACTCAGTGCATCTCCCCGCATCAGGGCAACCGAGATGCACTGGGCACATCTTCTTTGTGAATCCTGCCCACTATGTTTATGTAGATGGATTCAGTTGTACCCTGGCTCTGCACTCAGGATGTAGTATGTCCATTTTTCAGTGGTGGGGGTGTTCATCGATAATGCTGTGCAAGTACCAAGTGTTGTACTATGTGTACTGGTGCTTTTACAGAGGTGTACCATTGATGTCTACAGCTGTGGGTGTGGTGCAGCTGTGTAGTGAGGATCAATGGTAGTCTGGGGATGATAATGCGGTGTGCGTGGTTGAAGGTAAGCAACTACTCAGTGTTCTAAGTTACATGCAACTGGAGTCGTTATGTTGTAGGTGTGCTATTCCTTTACATTACTATTGTTGAGGTGTGGTTCTGCATTTACCATGTATTGCCTGTTCTACTGAAGGGAGCTATAGTGTGACTGATGTTGTGCAGGTACTCAGTGTTCTAATATGTGTACAATTGCCACCATGGAGGTATAATGCTGATCTACAAGATTCTACTCAGGCTGTGGGTTTCAATTCAAATTCCAATAACTGTTTGCTTGGGGGTAACCTGTGGTGTATGACTCATGAGAGTACTAAGATTTGTAAAGTTTATATCAGTCTGCTGTGCCATAGATACTGATGGCTTTATTTGGCTCTTGGCAGTTTTGTAACAGTTTATCTCTATCTCTTTCAACAGACTGGAAAATATTTTTGACAACTTATTCATTTGCTTTCATATTACTGAATAGTAAGTAACCATATTTTAATGTTCTTTACATATTCAAGATCTCAGTACACAATTATGCTGCATTGAATGATGATTTAATTATTATTGAAATTGCATAGTTGTTTATCTGTTTTTATGTTGATTGTGTGCATGCACAAGAAATATTTTGCAAGCAGGTTGCCAGAAGCAGGTTGTGGAGGTATGGCACTGCTGTGACCAATGACCCACAGCCTTTAAGGCTTGGCCCATGTTCCCAATGCCGTGGCACACTGCAGAATAGCACAGTCGCTATGGAAAATCTGTGTTCGGGACACATTATGAAAATGACAGTGCCAATGTTCAGTAGCAGAGGTCCTAAAATTCCTATGTTGAAAATTTGGTGATGAAAGCCCATAACATGAGTGTGTCATGGCGTGCGTTGCCAGTTCCACACCTCGTACCTTCACAACTCTGTAATATTTCACTCCAGATTTTCAACATTGTCATTTCCACACCTTATTATGAACAGTGCAGCTGTCATTTTTCACATCCTGGCGAAATGTGTTTTGCACTTCTGGTGCAGAATACCGCAGTCACTCTCAGAAATCAGTGTTTGGGACAGATTAGGATCAAGTGACTGAGCTCAACTGAGCTTTGTTGGGACAGCTGCAGATTTCTTTGTGGGCAGGAAAGGCGCCAACGCAGGCTGGAGCCCAGTACAAAAAGGCAGCCTGCAGTGCTGGGAGACAAAGACGGCGAGTGAGAGAGGGAGTGAGTGAGCAGACTCTGTTGGGACTGCTGTGGATTTCTTTGTGGGCAGAAAAAGGTAGCAATACGCGGGGGCCCAGTACAAAAGGGTAGCCTGCAGCAGCGGGAGAAAGAGAATGAGCGACTCAGAGAGGGGAGTGACCGAGGCTCAACAGAGTTCAGTTGTGACTGCTGTGGATTTCTTTGTGGGCAGAAAAGGGTGGCAATACAGGCGAAGCCCAGTACAAAGGGCAGCCTGCAGCACTGGCAGAAATGGAATGAGTGAGAGGGGGTGAGTGAGGTCAACAAAGCTCTGTCGGGACTGCTGCGGTTCTTTGTGGGCAGGAAGAGCACCAAGCGCGATGGGAGCCCAGTACCAAAGGCAGCCTGCAGTGCCGGAACAAGAACAAGTGAGTGAGGAGGGGAGGGAGAGGCTCAATGGAGCTCTATCATGACTGCTGCAGATTTCTTTGTGGGCAGAAAAGGTGGCAATGCAGGCAGGAGCCCAGTGCAAAGGCCAGCCTGCAGCACTGGCAGAAACAGAATGAGTGGTGGGAGGACTGAGCAAGCTCAGCAGAGCTGTGTCAGGACTGCTGCAGATTTCTCTGTGGGCAGAAAAAAGCAGCAATGCACACAGGGACCCCAGTACAAAAGGGCAGGCTGCAGCAGCAAGAGAAACAGAATGAGGGAGTGAGAGAGGGGACTGAGCGTAGTTCAACGGAGCTCTATCATGAATGCTGCAGATTTCTTTGTGCAGAAAAAGGCGGCAATGCAGGCAGGAGCCCAGTACAAAAGACCAGCCTGCAGCACCAGCAGAAACAGAATGAGTGAGTGAGAGAGGGGAGGAGTGAGCTCAATAGAGCTCTGTTGGGACTGCTGTGGATTTCTTTGTGGGCAGAAAAGGGGCAGCAATGCATGCAGGGGCCCAGTACAAAAGGGCAGCCTGCAGCACCGCAAAACGGAATGAGCGAGAGTGAGAGAGGGGAGCTCAGCAAGCCTCAACGGAGCTTTGTTGGGACTGCTTCAGATTTCTTTGTGGGCATAAAAGGTGCCAACAGAGGTAGGAGCCCAGTACAGAAGGGCAGCCTGCAGTGCCAGGAGAAACAGAATGAGTGAGTGAGACAGGTGGAGTGAGCGAATCAATGGAGCTCTGTTGTGACAGCTGTGGATTTCTTTGTGGGCAGAAAAGCCACCAATGCAGTCATAAGCCCAGTACAAAGGGCAGCCTGCAGCAGTGGGAGACACAGAATGAGCGAGTGAGGGAGAAGGAGGAGTGAGCTCAACGGAGCTCTTTTGGGGCTGCTGCAGATCTCTTTGTGGGCAGAAAAAGGCAGCAAAGCAAGCAGGAGCCCAGTACAAAGGGCAGCCTGCAGGACCAAGAGAAACAGAATGAGCGAGTGAGACAGGGGAGGGAGTGAGTGACCTCTTCGTAGCTCTGTTGGGACAGCTGCGGATTTCTTTGTGGGCAGAAAAAGGTGCCAACACAGGCAGGAGCCCAGTACAAAAAAGGCAGGCTGCAGCACCAGGAGAATCACAACAAGCGAAGTGAGAGGGGGTGAGCGAGCTCAATGGAGCTCTATCGTGACTGCTGTGGATTTCTTTGTGGGCAGAAAAAGTGGCAACACAGGCAGGAGCCCAGCTCAAAAGGCCAGCCTGCAGCACCAGCAGAAATGAAACAAGTGAGTGAGAGAGGCGGAGGAGCAAGCTCAACAAACCTTTGTCGAGACTGTTGCAGATTTCTTTGTGGGCAGAAAAAGCCACTAAAAGAGGCAGGAGCCCAGTACAAGGGCTGCCTGCAGCGGCAGGAGAAACAGAATGAGCAACTAAGAGAGGGAGTGAGCCACCTCAACGGAACTCTGACAGGACAGCTGCAAATTTCTTTGTGGACAGAAAATGGTGCCAATGCAGGCAGGAACCCAGTACAAAAAGCAGCCTGCAGCACCGGGAGAAACAGAATGAGCAAGTGACAGAGGGGCAGTGAACGAGCTCAATGGACCAACGTAATCAACATTCGGCATTGACAAATGCTTGTTTATAAGTGGTGTTGTCTCAGCTAGACACAGCACTGTGAGGAGGTGGGTGATGCAATTCCATTAAAACACTAATGTTTACAATATTTTAGCAGTTGTGAGTGCAACAGGGAACATCGACCAGTACTGTTACACCACAGGTTTGTTCACTAGTGTGTTGTGGTCAAGCCAGGTATGAAGAAAACAAAATCACATAATCACATGGTGCCACAGTGAGTGGCAGCCACTAGTACTGTTGGCTATCTGTAGTTCTCAGTTACATACTGTATTCCATGTAAAGAGACAAACAGATGTCAGATACTGAAATCACAATATATCTTATAGTAAATGATTCTGAAGAAATAATTTTTTACAGAGAAAGATGCCTAAGTCCTGGAGTGACATGGAGGTGTTGGCCTTAGTTGACTCTGTGAAAGAGCATGCGAACCCCAGATTTGTAATGTGGGCTACAAACCTGAGCCTTATACATACCTGGAGTAAGGTAGGTCATTTAGCAAATTGACAGAATACATTCTTTTTCTTGTATTAAGCATGGTAGAGTGATGATACCTGTGGACATATGGCATTGCAGTACAGTTAGTAAGAGATAGGACACTGGTGCTAAGTTTAATAATGTTAAAACGTCCAAAGAGAAGGAGTTATACAGAAGTTAAGTGTTTTATAAATGTATGACATGAAACTATATTCCTGTTTTTAAGACTCATGACAAGCCACAGCCACATGTTTCACTTTGACCAGTACAGTGTGCTACTAGTAAGAGTGTAAAAAGTGGAAGAGGTATGCTATTATAGTGCCACAGATTTGCTGGGAATTAGTAACTGTTGCGATGACAATTCTGAACAGTTATTCTCACTGCAAAATGTATTTTACTAGTATGATTGTGTGGCACTTTTTTCTCTTCAAGACATGTACAAACTCAGATAGAGATGTGTTGTTTGGGATTATAAAAGGGTTTGAGACATAGAGCTTTCTGTTTGGCTGCAAATTCTATTCAATCAGCCGTATGTTAATCTTTGATTAATATACATGGACAACATAAGCATAAGCTGAACAAGGTTTAAAACTAAAAAAAAAACATTTGTGTGATAATAGCAATAAGGCTCTGCCATAGGTTATGTTAATGGTCAGTTAATCACCCTTAGGGGCATGTAGCCTTGGCTATACCTTGTGCCACATTACACACCTAGGCGGTGATTAACAGACCATTAACATAACCCCTGGTCATGCCTTATTGCTTAGTTATGCGGTTGAGGACACTGGGCTGTATGCAGGACACTCACTATTGTAAGATAGAACATACTGTATATAAGGAAAATAAAATGTATGCAAAGTGCCACTACGACAGTATTATGTGTTAACTGCAGAGTTAGTGTGCACTATGAATTTTAATTTGCTCAAAACAGATTTGCACAGGGCAGCAGGAAGGGTCCACGGAATAAAAATATATAGGTGATGTGTTAGTGTGGAAAATCCTTGTACTTGCAGATGCAAGTAGAGTTAATGTGCATTAAAAAATTTACCTGCTGACAAAGCTTGAGTGTCTATATTTTCTGATCTACACATCTCAAAGACATACTGTTATACTTTGTTATTAACTGCTGTTGTGTATTGCTGGATGTACATATTTTACTAGTATGCAATTATTCACTGTAATTTATTTTCTATGTTTTATCCAGGTTAGCCATGCCTTGGGAGAGATCAAATCAACAGAACATCAGAAGAGTGCAGGAGGAAGTGGAAAATCTCCTGTCAAACCTTTTATAAGGTGAAGGCTGTGGTGGGTGATATGCGTGGAGTGTAAGGAGTGGTATGACATAGTCTATGCCATGTGGGAGGAGGCAGGAAAGCCTGAATTTGGAGACTGCCATCATGGTTGTAAGTATATTTTACTGATGCTGCTACATGAGATGTATACCTCATATGTTCTACATGTTATTTGTCGCCATGTAAATAGACAACTCTTTTGATGTATCTGTTAATGATGTATGCAAATGTTTTAGTGTCATTTTTCAGTTCATGGTAGGCTCTGTGATTGTCCTGGGAGTTCTCATATGGAAATGCAGCTCTGAGGGACAATGCAGTTTCAACAGACATGAAATGAAGAGTGCCAGGGCAGTCACAGGGTCTATTCTGAACTGACAAACAGACTTTGATTTGTTTATATCCTTAGAAACTACATTATAAGAGTTGTCTACTCCTATAGCAGCAGATAACATTTAGAAGACATCATGTTAACTTACCTTAAAACGTTTCCAGTGCAATATCTACAAAACATATGCACATATGAAATTTGCCAGTAAGAAAACCACTAGAGGTCTAGATAGTCTGGTTCAATTTACAGCTAGCAGTGCTTATACTGGAAGTGGTCCTGTGTCCTGCACTTTACCTCTGAGTCTTTGTCCAGATTCTGGTTGAGTCTCCTTGCACAGCTTTATAATGCAAGACCTCTGTTTTGAGATTATGATAGGCTCAATTTTGGTCAGATACTGGTCCAGTAATTGCGCTATCTTGCAAAGTTGTTGTTCCTGAAGTGGAGCTCCGTTCTGGCACAGTCCACTCCTTGTTTGTCCATATACCATGTGAATCATACTGAGTAGTGCTCACTCTGTGACAGTGGTTCTTACATAGTAAGTTCTCTCAGAAATGCCACATTTTACAGCAGAAGGTCAAAGGTATTCCTTAACCTACTTGGTTCACTCACCATTTGCATCAGGAACCTGTCCTGCAAGTCACCAGGTACACATGCTCTGTACTATTGCTCATTTTTCCCGGTACTGCTGTCCACTCCTGTCATGTTGAAGACCTTCATAATAAGTTTTTGAACAGCTACCACTTTGGGTTAAATAGTCGCAAGTGCCGCTGAGCTGAATAGGTCATTGTGATAGAGGAAGTATTTTATTAAAAAACTGATATTGAGGGAATTTTCCTTGACTATTTGCAATTTTACTTATTTATTGTTTTTTTTGTCACAGTATCCATTGTGTGGCTGGGATACTACTGTGGAGGTTGGGTGGTATTAGATGTGCCATTTATTACTGCATCTACGAGATCTTCTATCTGTGTTGTTGGACCTTATTTCAAGTCTGGGTTCTACAGTGTAACCAAAAGATGTCTACTGTGACAGGCATTATTTATTACATATGAAAACATGTCTCTTTGTGATGCAAGTGTGATATTGACATGTAACAGATACTAATATAGGCCATCGCAGCTCTGAGTAGTACTAAGATGGTATTGTATGGAATAGAATCATTGGTACAAGACTGAGTGTTTATTTTTCTCTCACTCAGCCAGTACAGCAAGTGCTCCTGCTTCCTCCCACCATGTGCAGCTCATGCCACTCCCAGAAGGTCGGCTCAAGGGACTCCCGTCGAGCAGGTCCTTGTGCTCGACTCTGCTGGTGAGCTATGATGATATACTGACAACTGGTCTTGTAAGTGAATGTGCAGTGTGTACTATTCCATGCTGTGATGACAGTGTGTGGCACAGGCTGTACAGCTACTTAATTTTGTTACTTGTGGCACTTCATGTCATTCAAAATATTATATTCTTGTTAAGAGTTTTGTTTTTGATGCGGGTCTGTAATCTGGCTGTTAGGTCCAATCTTCATAGTCTAACAGCCACTGTACACTGAACCCATACATAGTTGTATGTGAGCTGTACGTAGCAGTACTGACATAGTACATTTTGGTAGGGGGGTGTGTTGCCTGTCTCCTACTATGCAAGTGTTCACTATTTTCAAAACCAATTGACTGCTCTTGTGAGGCGGCACATTGTCTGACTGAGACAGTAAACTTCTAAGTTCACTTGATATGTCTACAACTGGTGCAAGTGGTATGCCTTCAATATGTACAGTGTTACTTAGACTGTGACTGTGCATTCAAGATCTAGTAGCTGTTCTAGGTATGTGACAGTATTACAGGGTGACAGTATGCAAGTAATCAGTGTGTTAGTTGTGCAGGATCTTATAACAAGGGAGCAGTATTCATTGTCACAGGTTTCGCTCACCTGATTGGGGGTGGGGGGCATTGTCTCAGTTACTGTTTTAGACTACTTAACCCTGAACATTGTCTGCAGCCTAACACGGTGTATACCGTTCATGTACAGATCTTTAGCTAGACTGTGACTGTGTACTTAGTATGTAGTACATGTTCTAGAGAGAGTAGATAATTGGTTACAGGCATTGCTAGTATGATGCAGTTTAACTTCAGACATTCCTATAACATGTTCAACTGTTGTACTGACAATAATCACATCTTTATTTACTGTGTGACTCTGCACTCAGGTTTCAGTGCTTACTGACACAAGATGGGACAATTGACACGGGACTTCTTATTGTTATGACTTGTTTATAAGTAGTATCAGTAAAGTTCTCTGTGTGTGGAAGGTGGGGTAAAAGCATTTGCTGTGTGACCCAGTTCAAGTGGTCAGTATATAACGTATCTGGACATTATGTCACACTATCATACTGTTTTTATCAACAGATTTACTTACTAAGTGAGTCACCAGTCAGTATCCAGTGTCTCTTGTTTGCATCTAAAATGATTCCTTCTTCAGTGTGTCAAAGTGTTCAGTGTCTAAACCTGCCTGTGCCTGCCATCAGTAACCTTACAGACTGATGTATGCTGGTTTCATTAACCAGTTACACGGCAGTGATGATCTCCCCAGCCCCCACCCTCTTCTGATGTGATGAAGGGGGCTATTATCTGTATATGTCAACACCTTTTGTTTACGTCCCTTTGTACTCAAGATATACTAAGTCATTTGGCCATGTATGGGGATTCACTGATCGGTGCTATGCAACTACTCGGTGTTCTACCATTTGTGTAGCTGGTATTGCCCATATGTTCAATTGATGTTCACAGCCTCACTTTAATTGTGGCTCTGTAGTGAACATTAAGTGTGTGGTTTTGGAAGGGTGGGTATTGTGTGGCTGAGGCCATCTAAGTGCTGTGTGTTTTAACAGGTGTACAGGTGCAATCACAGCATTATACCATTGATGTTCATGGGTATACTTGGTCTGTGGCTCTGCAGTCATGATTCAGTGCCTCTTCATGTGGTGAGTATTGCCTGGCTGACAGAATCCACCTCATGAGTGTTTCAACTAGTGCAGTTTGCATCAAGGAGGTAAAGTGTATGTGTTATGGCTTAGTTGGGCTATGTTTGTGGACTCAACATCCAGCACATGGCCTGGGGGTGGTCAGGACATTGCCTGGGTCAGGCTGTGCAACTCATGACTGTAGTTACTAGTCTGAAGCTGTATCAGAGAGATATGCTCTATCAGAGAGTATGACATTCATGTGTATGGGTTTAGTTGGGTGTGGCTCTACAGTCAAGATACAGTATCTGTTGGGAGGGGATTGTCTGACTCATGCCAACGTGATGATGAGTGTCATAAATAGTCTGCAGTTGGCATCACAGAGCTATTCTGTTGATATTCATGGCCTTAGTTAGGCTGTTGATCTGCATTCAGGATCCAGAATGTGTTCGGGAGTGGTGGATGGTGTTGCTTGGTTGAGGCAATGTAACTCATGAGTGTCATAACTAGTGTGCAGCTGGTATGACAGAGGTATACTATTGATTTAGTGTAGTAAGACAATGTCTCATTGTTCTTTCTCTCTCAAAAGTTAGGAAATTCTTTGCAAAATACTGTTTTAATGCAACAGTTAGAGGTTTTACAGTGACAAAAGCAAGGAAATTGATGTTAGGATTTTCAACTAACTCCGGCTCCCCCACTGGCACACACACAGACAGACACAGGCACAGACCTAGACACACACACACACACACACACACAGAACACACACAACTATGGAGGGGCAGTACAAGGCAAGACAATCAATCACAGACAGACACCATAATGCAATAGAAATAACATACAATTTCTTAAACATATCACAGCAGGCATCCCTCATCATGTTTCACCAACTGTATCATTTCTCCTGGCATCCCAGTCTGTTGTCTGTCTAGAGCAAGATGTGCTAGAAGCATATCAGATAGAGCTACCAATACAGATGCCTCATTACTCATATGGTGCTCTTTAAGATAAATGAAACATTTACTGGGAATGGGCCTATGTTGTTATGGACAAACAAAGTAGGTTGTAATACATGGTTTTGCTACTCATATTATGGTGCTATGCAGAAATGGGCAGTTGGTGAGATCATGGGGCTATGCCATGATGCACAAATGGCAAGTTGGTGTAGCATAACAACTAAAAGGGCCTCACACTCTCACTAATACATGAGATGTACTTTTATATCATACTGTTATGCAGAAATGGGTAATTTTGGAAAGTTGATGCAAGTGCATTGGGCCTAAAGCTCCTGTGTTCTCACCAACTCATGTGTTTGTTTGTATCAGGGTGATATGCAAAACTCAAGAATTTGGTGGGAAGATTGGGCTATGCTGTTATGTAGAAATGGCCTAGTTGTTGGGACTTTGTTCCCAGTAATATGTCTGTCTTAGCAGTTATGTTAAGTGTTACACAGAAACAGGCAACCAGGTGGAGTCATGGGTATGCTGTTATGCAGAAATGGTAAAGTTCATGGTAGCACACTGTTATGCTCTTATATAGGAATTGACAAGTTACTAGGGGCTAAGTACCATGTCCTAACAATCCATGTATTTAAGTATAAATATTATTGTGTTATCCACAAATGGGCAATTAGATTGACATCACGCTGCCCTGTTATGCACAAAAGCCAACTTGGTGATACCATGTGGCTATAGTCTCATGCAGTAACAAGCAACTTAGTGGAGGTGTGTGGTATGATTTCATGCAGAAATGTTGACATTAGTTGTAGCACAGTGCAATGGTTTTATGCAGAAATTGACAAGCTGGTAACACAGCAGTAGACCAAAGGGCTCTACACTCCCAACAATACATGTGCATTACTATTAGTAATATGCTGTTTTGCAAAAGCTGTGCAAATATAGGAGACTGAATGGCAGTAGAAGTGATACAGTTGGTGAAACATGATGATGGATGCCTGTTGTGGTATGTTTAAGAAGTTGTATGTTTTTTTGTTGCGTTAATGCATCTGTGATTGGTTGTCTTGCCTTGTACTGCCCCCCATAGTTGTGTGTGTTCTGTATGTGTGTGTGTGTGTGTGTGTGTGTGCGCCTGTGTGGAGGGGCAGAGTTAGGGTTGAAAACCCTAACGTCAAATTTCTCACTTTGCCACTGTAAAACCCTAACTGTTGCATATGTAGTTTCTTGGTGGGGTTGTATATATATACATGCTCATTGTATTGTTTTGTATCACAGGTCACATATTGTTGTTATGCACATTCCATGTTTGATGAGAAATGTTGGTGTTGAAATTGAAATGGAATACTGTCAAGCCAATGAAGGTAAGTATTTTTTGGGGGGCATATTTGCAAGTAGGTATCATTAATGGTTTATTATTTGGTTACTTCTTCTCAGATTTTATCTGCATCCTTCTCCAGTCCGGCAGTGATGGTTATGGTCATCATCGATTCAAACGACTTCTGCTTGTTGTATGTCTGCTCCAGCCGGGGGGCATGATGTTGAAGAAGTTTTTTGATAAGGCAACTATGACACCACAAAGCACCTGAAGTTTCCTAATAGGAGAAATGAAGGACGATTGCAACTTGATTGCAGCAGTAAGACATTATGTTTAAGCCATGGCTGTTCCACCATGGGTATCTGGATTAACAGAGATAGCAAGCTGTCCCACTGCAATCATCAGATAACAATTAAAATACCAGGATGTTATAAATACACTGTGTCAATGTCCTTGTGTCTCAACTCAAGTTACATTTTAAAACCACATTTTGTCAACTAACATGACCTGGGTCAAACTTTTCAACACTGTCATGGCTGCAGCTGCAAATTTTGAACACAGTGCATGATATGTTGCAGAAATATTTTTGTGATGTACATGTCACCTAGTTTATAATCATCAGTCAGATTGTTTGCACTATTATGAAAAAAAGGAACAGATGAAGTAAAATTGATATACTTACTTACTTACAGTATGGATTGGAAATGGATATCCCATAGGTTCCTGTTGGCAGTACTGCTGCTGTACCATTGATACAGACCTTCAGCAAAGGACAGTCCATTGTTGTTCACTTGTAAAAAGTAAAATAAGTTGACCATATGTGTTTGACAATTGCATCTCGAAAAGCTACAGAAAACAAAACACGTAGCTAAAGGAAGTTGAATAGCATGAAACCATCAGCACACATACTCACTTTATAGTATTCATAGTAAGAAGCCTTGTGCCTGTGGCTGATGGATGTGGTCTTCTGTTCGACTCCTCTGCCTTGGCATGGTCAAGACATGTAATGGAAAACATTGTCACAATAGTGGTGGTAGGTGGTGGTGGTCACAGCTGAGGCACATGATGACATTCCTCTCACATCTTCCTGCATCCTGATGGTGGTATCAATGGCTAACAGTGATATTATGGTGGTGGTGGTCCGGGGCACAAAGTTATTCCCTCTGGTGACATAAACTAACAGAGGTTTCATGGTGGTGGTCCAGGTGGGCACATGGTGACATTCCCTATGGTGGTGGCAGTGGCTAGCAGTTGTATTATAGTGGTGCTGGGTCCAGGGGGAACATAATTTCATTCTCTGGTGGCAGTGGCTAACAGCGGTTTCATGGTGGTAGTCCAGTGGGGCACACAGTGACATTCCTATAGTGGCACTGGCTAACAGCAGTCTTATGGTGGTGGTCCAGAGGGCACACAAGTCATTCCACTGGTGGCAGTGGCTAACAGTTGTCTTATGGTGATGGTGGTCAGGGGGTACGGTGACATTCCTATAGTGGCACGCGCTAACAGCAGTCTTATGGTGGTGGTACAGGGGCAGGATATATTGTGCTGTGTGTTACAAATGTGACATGACATATGGAATTTGAGTCACTCTGAGTGGAAACTCATTTAACTATATGAAAAAGAAAACATGTATCATACAACAAATGTGACCCTTTTAACCACTTAAGTTAACACCTGCTAACATTAACCTCATCATCATCCTCATAAAGAAAGTTGCCCTCACAGTCATCTATGTCGAATTCTGTCCACTGGGAAATTCTTTCTCCATTGTGTCATCATCTACATCAGTGGTGAGCCATTTCATGCTGCCACTGCCAGTGCCACCAGGATGGTCCATTTCTACATCAGCAAAACCATGACTAGGCTGGAGTATGAATAATGAGGTTGCAGTCTGAGCTGGTATGTGCTCTCATTCATTTTATGAATGTTAGCAAACTGACATTGCAGGAGAGGTTTGTGCAATGATCCTGAACTATTACCTGCTGAGCGAATACCCTTTGGACACTTACACTGGACGGTGGGCATGTCAGGTACTTCAATGCCACTGCAGTCAGCTCTGGCCATTCACTGACCTATCAACTCCAGCATAAAAGAGAATCATCAGTTATTGACAGATGCCTGTTTTCAGACAAATATGACTCAACCATTTTCTGTGCTGCACTAAGTCCAGTGGTTGACACATCATCCTCTTCTCCATAATCATTTATGTCACAAATCCCCACTTGGGACAAAGCCTCCCAAAGTGGGTTAACGCCAACCACTTTTAATGACAGACCACCTGGAACTGCAGTCCCCTTTGCCTTACAGGATATGCTTGATACTCCTCCAGGTTCACCTTCAGCCTGATTATGCTGCTGAGGTTTGCTGACCTTGGCATGGACTTCGTGCCCCATGAACCAAGTGCACCAGTTGCCCACTGACATTTTTACCTGTTCAGGCCCTCCCTCCAGTACTGAGGCAATTCCACGTTTGTATCATGGGTCCAGCATTGTTGCTATTGCAAAGTTGTCACCACGCTGAATGCTCAAGATATGGCGATTCTGGTCGAATACTGTCAGCATGTGTTTCAGCAACATACTGCTGCCACCATATCCAGCAACATCAAGGCTATGCTGTACATTCACCAATGTCTGCCTCAGCACCCACAGCAGTGGAATTGATTGGCTAATAGAGGCAGACTGCCACTCACTGTCTGTGTGGCATGTTCAAAAAGACTCAAATTGTCATCACAGAGTCCATGAGGTACCACTGTTCAGTCGTCATAGACATGGAGGCCCCGGAACTGTTACCACTAGTGTGCATGATAGAGATTCTGAGATGGCTTTGTATTGTTCATACAACCCTCTCTGCCATGTATAAAGTGGAGTTCCACTGGGTGACAACTTCCAGCTTCAAGCAGTGCTGAGGAGGTTGTTTCGGATCTGCAACTGCCAAAGTTGGTCACGGGCCTTTGCAGAGCATGAAAAGTGAGAACAGATATGGCATGCAGCTGTCAGCATTTTTATATCAGGGTGCTGTGAAACTCCTGCACCACAAGATCTAAACAGTGGGCCATGCATGGAACCTGAACAAAGCCACCATTTGTGATGCATTTCACCACATTTCACCCATTGTTCAGGTAAATCAGACAAACACCACTTTTGTTTTGTTTGTCAGTTTTCTAACCTCAATTAAGGACTAAGTAAAAAGTTCTTCATCTTTATTCCCAATAGAAGTTCAGTCACAGCAGTCCTTTTCCTGACGCCTTCTAGCTATATAATCTTTCAAAGGCAGTCTTCAAATGTAGCTTCCTTCTAAGCCCAACTACTCCTCCCACACAGATCTTTCTACCAATTTTAAACCTCACAACTATCAAGGCCTTTCAATCCTTTACACCTTGATAACTGTTCAGATACCCATTCAGTTCAGTTAACTCAGACAAACACACTCTTTTTTTTTGTTTTGTTTGTTTTTTTTACCCTACATTAAAGGTACAAGTACAAAAGTTCTTCTTTAGTCCCAGTACAGAAGTTCAGTCACACAGCAGTCCTTTCTCTAGGTGTCTTCTGCCAAGCTATTAGCAGAATCTTTCTAAGGCAGTCTTTAAATGTAGCTTCCTTCTTACTAAGCCGCTCCCCATACTTACTAGATCTTACTACAAAATTTAAACCTCACAGCCTATTAGTCCTTTCAATCACCCAAGTTTCACAAGATAATGCACTGATACTCACTCAGTTCAGTTAACTCAACAAACAAACACTTTTTAGCTTTTGTTGTTGGTTTTTACCTAAATTAAAGGTCCAAGTACAGTTCTCTGGTCCGATGCAAGTTCGACACAGTAGTCCTTTCTCTGTCTTCTGCCAGCTATTAGCAGAATCTTTCTTAGGCAGTCTTTAAAGTAGCTTCCTTCTAACTAAGCCTCTCCCCCTATTTACTAGATCTTACTACAAGAAATTTAAACCTCACAGCTATTAAGTCCTTTCAATCACCTGAGATTTACACCAAGATAACTCTTCCAATACTAATTCAGTTCAGTTAACTCTGACAAACACACACTTTTTTGTTTTGTTTGTTAGTTTTTTTTAACCAAAATTAAAGGTCTAGTACAAAGTTTTCTTAGTTTGTCCCAGTAGAAGTTCAGTCACACAGATCCTTTCTCATGTTGCCTGCCAAACTAGCATAATCTTTTAAAGCAGTCTTTAAATGTAGTTCATACAAACAACCCTCCCCACTGAATCTTTCTACAAGTAATTTAAACTCACAGCTAATAAGTCCTTTCAATCACCACATTTACACAAGATAACTGTTCACACCCATTCAGTTCAGTTAACAGACAAACACACACACATTTTTGTTTTGTTGTTAGTCTTTTACCTAAATTAAATGTCAAGTACAAAGTTCATCTTCTAGTCAGTAGAAGTTCAGTCACACAGCAGTCCTTTCTCCTGGTGCAGCTAATAGCAAATCTTTCTAAGCAGTCTTTAATGTACCTTCCTTCACTTAAACCTCTTACCTAATTACTCAATCTTCAACAATAATTCAACTCCACAGCTATTAAGTCCTTTCAATCACAAGTTTAAGATAAATGTTCTGATACCCATTCAGTTCAGTTAACTCAGAGAAACACACTTTTTTGTTTTGTTTGTTAGTTTTTAACCTAAATTAAGGTCCAAGTACAAAAGTTCTTCTTTGGTCCGAAAAAGAAGTTCGGTCACATGTAGTCCTTTCTCCTGGTGTGTTCTGCCAAGCTATTAGCAGAATCTTTCCTAGGCAATCACAAATGTAGCTTCCTTCTAACTAAACTTCCTAACACTTGATCTTACAAAAATTAAACCTCACAATATTAAATCCTTTCAATCATCTGATTTACCAAGATAACTGTACAGATACCCATTCAGTTCAGTTAACTCAGGCAAACACACACTTTTGTTTTGTTTGTTAGTTTTTACCCTAATTAAGGTCCAGTACAAAGTTCTACTAGTCCCAGTACAGAAGTTGTCACACAGTAGTCCTTTCTCCTGGTGTCTTCTGCCAAGCTATGAATCTTTCTTAGGCAGTCTTTAAGTAACTTCCTTCTAACTAACCCTCTGATTTACTAGATCTTACACAAGAAATGTAAACCTCACAGCTATTAAGTCCTTTCAATCACACAAGTTTACCAAAGAACTCTTCAATACTAATTCAGTTTGATTAACTCTGACAAACACACACAATTTGTTCTGTTTGTTAGTTTTTTTTCCAAAATTAAGGTCTAAGTACAAAAGTTCTTCGTTTGTCCCAGTAGAAAGTTCAGTCACAGCAGTCCTTTCTCCTAGTGTCTTCTGCCAAGCTATTAGCATAATCTTTCTAAAGCAGTCTTTAAATGTACTTCCTTCAAACAGCCCCCCTACTTTTCAGATCCTGCCAAACAATTAAAACTCCAGCTATTAAGTCCTTTCAATCAACAAGTTACCTTGATAACTGTTCAGATACCCATTCAGTTCTTAATCAGACAAACACACTCTTTTTTGTTTTGTTTGTTTTTTACCCTACATTAAGGTACAAGTACAAAGTTCTTCTTTAGTGCAGTACAAGTTCGATCACAGCAGTCCTTTCTCTAGGTGTCTTCTGCCAACTAATAGCAGAATCTTTCTAAAACAGTCTTTAAATGTAGCTCCTTCTTATAAGCGCTCCCCATACTTACCGAATCTTACTACAAAATTAAACCTCACAGCTATTAAATCCTTTCCAATCACCTGAGATTTACAGATAACTGCACTGATACCCTCAGTTCAGTTAACTCAGACAAACAAACACTTTTTTAGCTTTTGTTTGTTAGTTTTTTTACCCTAAATTAAAGGTCCAAGTACAAAAGTTCTACTTTAGTCCCAGTACAGAAGTTCAGTCACAGTAGTCCTTTCTCTGTTAATGTTCTGCTGACTATTGAGATCTCAGCGGTGATCTTTAAAATGGCTTCCTTCTAACTTCAGCCTCCCCCCTGTTGCATTCTTTACAAAATTTAAACCTCACAGCTATTAAGTCCTTTCAATCACCTGAGATTTACACCAAGATAACTCTTCCAATACTAATTCAGTTCAGTTAACTCTGACAAACACACACTTTTTTGTTTTGTTTGTTAGTTTTTTTTAACCAAAATTAAGGTCTAGTACAAAGTTCTCTTTCGTTTATCGGTAAATTCAGTCACACAATCCTTTCTCCTAGTGTCTTCTGCCAAACTATTACATAATCTTTCTAGGCAGTCTTTAAATGTAACTTCCTTCTGACAGCCACTCCCACTTTCTAGATCTTTCTAATAATTTAAACCTCACAGCTAAGTCCTTTCAATCACCCCAGATTTACACCAGATAATGTTCTGATACCCATTCAGTTCAGTTAACTCGAAACACACACTTTTTTGTTTTGTTTGTTAGTTTTTACCCTAAATTAAGGTCAAGTAAAGTTCTACTTCTTTAGTCGAAAAGAAGTTCAGTCACGCAGTCCTTTCTCTGGTGTTCTGCCAAGCTATAGCAGAACTTTCTAAGGCAGTCTTCAAATATTAGCTTCCTTCTAACAAGCCACTCCCCCCTCACAGATCTTAGTACAAGAAATAAAATCTGTCAATATTTAGTCCTTTCAATCACCTGAGATTTACACCAAGATAACTGTTCCGATACTCATTCAGTTCAGTTAACTCAGACAAACACACACTTTTTTTTGTTTTTGTTAGTTTTTTTTACCCTAAATTAAAGGCCCAAGTACAAAAGCTCTTCTTCTTTAGTCCCAATAGAGAAGTTCAGTCACACAGCAGTCCTTTCTCCTGGTGTCTTCTACCAAGCTATTAGGAGAATCTTTCTAATCAGTCTTTCAATGTAGCTTCCTTCTAACTAAGCCACTCCCCCTATTTACTAGATCTTTCAAAAAGTAATTTAATCCTCACAGCTATTAAGTCATTTCAATCACCTTAGAATTACACCTAGATAACTGTTCAGATACACTTTCAGTTCAGTTAACTCAGACAAACACACACTTTCTTTTTGGTTTGTTTGTTAGTTTTATTACCCTAAATTAAAGGTCCAAGTACAAAAGTTCTTCTTTAGTCCCAGTACAGAGATCAGTCACACAACGATCCTTTCTCCTGGTATCTTCTGCAAGCTATTAGCAGAATCTTTTAGGCAGTCTTTAAAAGTAACTCATTCTAACTAAGCCCTCCCCCTACTTACGATCTTACTACAAAATTTAAACCTCTCGCTAATAAATCATTTCAATCACTTGAGAATTACATAGTAACTGTTCAACGAATGCCCATTCAGTTCCAGTTAAATCAGTTAAACACACACTTTTTGTTTTGTTTGTCAGTTTTTTTAACCTCAATTAAAGGACTAAGTACAAAAGTTCTTCATCTTTATTCCCAATAGAGAAGTTCAGTCACACAGCAGTCCTTTTTCCTGGTGCCTTCTGCCAAGCTATTAGCATAATCTTTCAAAGGCAGTCTTTAAATGTAGCTTCCTTATAGCTTAGCTACTCCTCTTACCTGCTAGATCTTTCTACAAGTAATTTAAACCTCACAGCTATTAAGTCCTTTCAATCAACTGCAAGTTACACCTTGATATGTTCAGATACCTCGTTCAGTTAACAAGACAAACACCTCTTTTGTTTTTGTTTGTTTTTTACCCTACATTAAAGGTACAAGTACAAAAGTTCTTCTTTAGTCGCAGTACAGAAGTTCAGTCACACAGCAGTCCTTTCTCTAGGTGTCTTCTGCCAAGCTATTAGCAGAATCTTTCTAAGGCAGTCTTTAAATGTAGCTTCCTTCTTACTAAGCCGCTCCCCATACTTACTAGATCTTACTACAAGAAATTTAAACCTCACAGCTATTAAGTCCTTGCAATCACCTGAGATTTACACCAAGATAACTATGATACCCACAGTTCGTTAACTCAACAAACAAACACTTTGGCTTTTGTTTGTTAGTTTTTACCCTAAATTGGTCCAGTAGTTCTACACTGGTCCCAGTACAGAAGTTCAGTCACACAGTATCCTTTCTCTGGTGTCTTCTGCGAAGCTAATGCAGAATCTTTCAAACCAGTCTTTAAAATAGCTTCTTCTTAGCCTCCCCTATTTACAGATCTTACTACAGAAATTTAAACCTCCAGCTATTAAGTCCTTTCAGTCCCTGATTTACACAATAACTCTTCAATACTAATTCAGTTCAGTTAACTCAGCAAACACACACTTTTGTTTGTTTGTTAGTTTTCCAAATTAAGGTCTAGTACAAAGTTCTTCTTCGTTGTCTGATAGAAGTTCAGTCACACAGCAGTCCTTTCTCCTAGTGTCTTCTTGAAGCTATTAGTACTAATCTTTCTAAAGGTCTTTAAATGCAACTTCCTTCTAACAACCACTCCCCTACACCACAGATCTTTCTACATATTTAAACTCACAGCTATTAGTCCTTTCAATCACCTGGTTACACCAAGATAATGACCATATACCCATTCAGTTCAGTTAACTCAGACAAACACATTTTTTTGTTTGTTGGTTTTCACCTAAATTAAATGTCCAAGTACAAGTTCATCTTCTTTAATCCCATGAAGTTCAGTCACACAGTCCTTTCTCCTGGTGTCTTCTGCCAAACTATTAGCGAAGTCTTTCTAAGCATCTTTAATGTTGCTTCCTTCTAAGCCTCTTACCCTAATTACTCGATCTTACAACAATAAATTTAAACCTCACAGCTTTTAAGTCCTTTCAATCACCTGAGATTTACACCAAGATAAATGTTCTGATACCCATTCAGTTCAGTTAACTCAGAGAAACACACACTTTTTTTTTGTTTGTTAGTTTTTACCTAAATAGGTCAATACAAAAGTTCTACTTCTTTAGTCCGAAAAGAAGTTCAGTCATAGCAGTCCTTTCTCTGGTGTCTTCTGCAAACTAATAGCAGAATCTTTCTAAGGATCTTAAATGTGCTTCCTTCTAACAAAAAAACACCTATTACCAGTCTTACTACACGAAATTTAAACCTCACAGCTAACAAATCCTTTCCAATCACCTGAGATTTACCAAGATAACTGTACAGATACCATTCAGTTCGTTAACTCAGACAAACACACTTTTTCATTTTGTTGGTTTTTACCCTAATTAAAGGTCCAAGTACAAAGTTCTTCTTTAGTCCCAATAGAAGTTCAGTCACACAGTCCTTTCTCCTGGTGTCTTCTGCCAGCTATTAGCAGAATCTTTTAAGGCAGTCTTTAAATGTAGCTTCCTTCTAACTAAGCCACTCCCCACGCAGATCTTAGTACAGAAATTTAAATCTGTCAGCTATTGGTCGCTCAATCACTAGATTTACACCAGATAACTGTTCCGATACTCATTCAGTTCAGTTAACTCAACAAAGACACACTTTTTTGTTTTGTTAGTTTTTACCTAAATTAAAGGCCCAAGTACAAACTCTTCCTGGTCCCAATAGAGTTCAGTCACAGCAGTCCTTTCTCCTTGTGTCTTCTACAAGCTATTAGGAGAATCTTTCTAATCAGTCTTTCAATGTAGCTTCCTTCTAACTAAGCCACTTCCCCTATTTACTAAATCTTTCAAAAAGTAATTTAATCCGCACAGCTATTAAGTCATTTCAATCACCTTAGAATTACACCTGGATAACTGTTCAGATACACTTTCAGTTCAGTTAACTCAGACAAACACACACTTTCTTTTTGTTTTGTTTGTTAGTTTTATTACCCTAAATTAAAGGTCCAAGTACAAAAGTTCTTCTTTAGTCCCAGTCAGATCAGTCACACAGATCCTTTCTCCTGGTGTCTTCTGCCAGCTGTGCAGAATCTTTCTTAGCAGTCTTTAAAGTAGCTTCATTCTACAACACTCCCCTACTTACTAATCTTACTACAAAATTTAAACCCTCAGCTATTAGTCATTTCAATCACTTGAGAATTACACATAGATAACTGTTCAGATACCCATTCAGTTCAGTTAAATCAGACAAACACACACTTTTGTTTGTTTGTCAGTTTTTTTAACCTCAATTAAAGGACTAAGTACAAAAGTTCTTATCTTTATTCCCAATGAAGTTCAGACACACAGAGCCCTTTTCCGGCCTTCTTAAACTATTAATAATCTTTCAAGGCAGTCTTTAAATGTAGCTTCCTTCTAACCCAGCTATCCTCCTACTAGATCTTTCTACAAGTAATTTAAACCTCACAGCTATTAAGTCCTTTCAATCAACTGAGATTTACACCTTGATAACTGTTCAGATACCCATTCAGTTCAGTTAACTCAGACAAACACACTCTTTTTTTTTGTTTTGTTTGTTTTTTTTACCCTACATTAAAGGTACAAGTACAAAAGTTGTTCTTTAGTCCCAGTACAGAAGTTCAGTCACACAGCAGTCCTTTCTCTAGGTGTCTTCTGCCAAGCTATTAGCAGAATCTTTCTAAGGCAGTCTTTAAATTTAGCTTCCTTCTTACTAAGCCGCTCCCCATACTTACTAGATCTTACTACAAGAAATTTAAACCTCACAGCTATTAAGTCGCCAATCACCAGGTTACCAGATAACTGCACTGATACCCTCAGTTCAGTTAACTCAACAAACAAACACTTTTAGCTTTTGTTTGTTAGTTTTACCTAATTAAGGTCCAAGTACAAAGTTCTCTGGTCAGTACAGTTCAGTCACGTAGTCCTTTCTCCTGGTGTCTTCTGCCAAGCTATTAGCAGAATCTTTCTTGAGCAGTCTTTAGTAGCTTCCTTCCTCGCCTCTCCCCTATTACTAGATCTTACCAGAAATTTAAACCTCACAGCTATTAAGTCCTTACGTCACCTAGATTTACACAAGATAACTCTTCAATACTATTCAGTTCAATTAACTCTGACAAACACACACTTTTTTTTTGTTTGTTGGTTTTACCAAAATTAAGGTCTAAATACAAAGTTCTTCTTCGTTTGTCCAGTGAAGTTCAGTCACACAACAGTCTTTCTCTAGTGTCTTCTGCCAAACTATTAGCATAATCTTTCTAAGGCAGTCTTTAAATATAGCTTCCTTCTAGCTTGCCCTCCCTACTTTCTAGATCTTTCTACAAGTAATTTAAACCTCACAGCTACTAGTCCTTTCAATCACACAAGTTACTCCAATAACTGTGCTTCCCATTCAGTTCAGTACTCAGACAAACCACATTTTTTGTTTTGTTTGTTAGTTTTACCTAAATTAATGTCAAGTACAAAAGACCATCTTCTTTAGTCCCAGTAGAAGTTCAGTCACACAGCATCCTTTCTCTGGTGTCTCTGCCAAGCTATGCCAGAATCTTTCTAAGCAGTCTTTAAATGTTGCTTCCTTCTAACTAAGCCTCTTACCCTAATTACTCGATCTTACAACAATAAATTTAAACCTCACAGCTATTAAGTCCTTTCAATCACCTGAGATTTACACCAAGATAAATGTTCTGATACCCATTCAGTTCAGTTAACTCAGGGAAACACACACTTTTTTTTTGTTTTGTTTGTTAGTTTTTTTACCCTAAAAAAGGTCCAGTACAAAGTTCTACTTCTTTGGTCCGAAGAGTTCAGTCACACAGTCCTTTCTCTGGTCTTCTGCCGTATAGAATCTTTCTAAGGCAATCATTAAATGTAGCTGCTAACTAAGAAACTTCTCACTTGATCACACAAACACGAAATTTAAACCTCCAGCTATTAAATCCTCAATCACCTGATTTACCAAGATAACTTACAGATACCCATTCAATTCAGTTAACTCAGACAAACCCTTTTTTGTTTGTTTGTAGTTTTTTACCTAATTAAAGGTCAAGTACAAAGTTCTTCTTTAGTCCCAATAGAAGTTCAGTCACACAGCAGTCCTTTCTCTGGTGTCTTCTGCAAGCTAATGGAAGAATCTTTCTAAAGCAGTCTTTAATAGCTTCCTTCTAACTAAGCCACTCCCTACTTACCAGAGCTTAGTAGAAATTCATCTGTCAATATTTAGTCCTTTCAATCACCTGATTTACACCAATAACTGTTCGAGACTCATTCAGTTCAGTTAACTCAGACAAAACACACTTTTTTTGTTTTGTTAGTTTTTTACAATGAAAGCCCAAGTACAAAAGCTCTTCTTCTTTAGTCCCAATAGAGAAGTTCAGTCACACACCAGTCCTTTCTCCTGGTGTCTTCTACCAAGCTATTAGGAGAATCTTTCTAATCAGTCTTTCAATGTAGCTTCCTTCTAACTAAGCCACTCCCCCTATTTACTAGATCTTTCAAAAAAATTTAATCCACACAATATTAGTCATTTCAATCACTTAAATTACCTGGATAACTGTTCAGACACTTTCAGTTCAGTTAACTCAGACAAACACACACTTTCTTTTGTTTTGTTTGTTGGTTTATTACCCTAAATTAAGGTCCAAGTACAAAGTTCTTCTTTAGTCCCAGTACAGAAGATCAGTACAACAGTCCTTTTCCTGGTGTCTTCTGCCAAGCTATTAAGATCTTTCTTAAGCAGTCTTTAAAAGCAGCTTCATTCTAACTACACTCCCCTACTTTAGATCTTACTAAAAAATTTAACCTCTCAACTATTAAGTCATTTCAATCACTTGTGAATTACACATAGATAACTGTTCAGATACCCATTCAGTTCAGTTAAATCAGACAAACACACACTTTTTTGTTTTGTTTGTCAGTTTTTTTAACCTCAATTAAAGGACTAAGTACAAAAGTTCTTCATCTTTATTCCCAATAGAGAAGTTCAGTCACACAGCAGTCCTTTTTCCTGGTGCCTTCTGCCAAGCTAGCACTAATCTTAAGGCAGTCTTTAAATGTAGCTTTCGCTTCAACAGCTTCTCCTCTTACCTGCTGAATCTCTACAAGTAATTTAAACCTCAGTATAAGTCCTTTCATCAACTGAGATTTACATGATAACTGTTCAATACCATTCAATTCGTCACTCAGACAAACACACTCTTTTTTTTTGTTTTGTTTGTTTTTTTTACCCTACATTAAAGGTACAAGTACAAAAGTACTTCTTTAGTCCCAGTACAGAAGTTCAGTCACACAGCAGTCCTTTCTCTAGGTGTCTTCTGCCAAGCTATTAGCAGAATCTTTCTAAGGCAGTCTTTAAATGTAGCTTCCTTCTTACTAAGCCGCTCCCCATACTTACTAGATCTTACTACAAGAAATTTAAACCTCACAGATATTAGGTCCTTCCAATCACACAAGTTTACCAGAATAACTGCTGATACCCCACTCAGTTCAATTAACTCGAACAAACAAACACTTTTAACTTTTGTTTGTTAGTTTTTACCCTAATTAAGGTCCAGACAAAGTTTACTTTAGTCCAGTACAGAAGTTCAGTCACACATAGTCCTTTCTCCTGGTGTCTTCTGCAAACTATTAGAAATCTTTCTTACCCAGTCTTTAAAGCATTCCTTCTAACTAAACTCTCCCCTATTTACTGATCTTACTGCAAAATTTAAACCTCACAGCTAGTAAGTCCTTTAAATCACACAAGTTTACAAGATAACTCTTCAATACTAATTCAGTTCAGTTAACTCTGACAAACACACACTTTTAGTTTTGTTTGTTAGTTTTTACAAAATTAAAGGTCTAAGTAGTTCTTCTTCATTGTCCCAGTAGAAGTTCAGTCACAGCAGTCCTTGCTCTAGTGTCTTCTGCCAAGCTATTAACAATCTTTCTAAGGCAGTCTTAATCTGGCTTCCTTCTAGCTTAACCACTCCCCCTATCAGTCTTTCTAGTAATTTAAACCTCACAATACTAATCCTTTCAATCACACAAGATTCTCAAGATAACTGTTCATATACCCATTCAGTTCAGTTAACTCAGACAAACACACACATTTTTTTTGTTTTGTTTGATAGTTTTACCTAAATTAAATGTACAGTAAAAGTTCATCTTCTTTAGTCAGTAAGAAGTTCAGTCACACAGGTCCTTTCTCCGGGCACTTCTGTAAACTATTAGAATCTTAAGCAGTCTTTAAATGTTGCCATTCAAACTAAACCTCTTACCTAATTACTAGTCTTACAACAATAAATTTAAACCTCACAGCTATTAAGTCCTTTCAATCACCTGAGATTTACCAGATAAATGTTCGTCCCATTAGTTCATTAACTCAGAGAAACACACACTTTTTTTGTTTTGTTAGTTTTTACCCTAAATTAAGGTCCGTACAAAGTTCCTTCTTTAGTCGAAAGAAAGTTCAGTCACACAGCTAGATCCTTTCTCCTGGTGTCTTCTGCAAGTATTAGCAGAATCTTTCGAAGGCAGTCATTAAATGTAGCTTCCTTCTAACTTAGAAACTACCAGCTACTAATAGATCTTACTACAATTTAAAACCTCACACTTAAATCCTTTCAATCACCTGAGATTTACACCAAGATAACTGTACAGATACCCATTCAGTTCAGTTAACTCAGACAAACACACACTTTTTTTGTTTTGTTTGTTAGTTTTTTTACCCTAAATTAAAGGTCCAAGTACAAAAGTTCTTCTTTAGTCCCAATAGAGAAGTTCAGTCACACAGCAGTCCTTTCTCCTGGTGTCTTCTGCCAAGCTATTAGCAGAATCTTTCTAAGGCAGTCTTTAAATGTAGCTTCCTTCTAACTAAGCCACTCCCCCTACTTACCAGATCTTAGTACAAGAAATTTAAATCTGTCAGCTATTTAGTCCTTTCAATCACCTGAGATTTACTCCAAGATAACTGATCCGATACTCATTCAGTTCAGTTAACTCAGACAAACACACACTTTTTTGTTTTGTTTGTTAGTTTTTTTACCCTAAATTAAAGGCCCAAGTACAAAAGCTCTTCTTCTTTAGTCCCAATAGAGAAGTTCAGTCACACAGCAGTCCTTTCTCCTGGTGTCTTCTGCCAAGCTATTAGCAGAATCTTTCTAAGGCAGTCTTTCAATGTAGCTTCCTTCTAACTAAGCCACTCCCCCTACTTACTAGATCTTACTACAAGAAATTTAAACCTCTCAGCTATTAAGTCCTTTCAATCACCTAAGATTTACACCTAGATAACTGTTCCGATTCCCATTCAGTTCAGTTAACTCAGACAAACACGCATTTTTTTTTGTTTTGTTTTCTTAGGTTTTTTTAACCTTAATTATAGGTCCAAGTACTAAAGTTCTTCTTCTTTAGTCCCAATAGCGAAGTTCAGTGACACAGCAGTCCTTCCTCCTGGTGTCTTCGGACAAGCTATTAGCAGAATCTTTCTAAGGCAGTCTTTAAATGTTGCTTCATTCTAACTAAGCCACTCCCCCTACTTACTGGATCTTACTACAAAGAATTTAAAACTCACAGCTATTAAGTCATTTCAATCACTTGAGAATTACACATAGATAACTGTTCAGATACCCATTCAGTTCAGTTAAATCAGACAAACACACACTTTTTTGTTTTGTTTGTCAGTTTTTTTAACCTCAATTAAAGGACTAAGTACAAAAGTTCTTCATCTTCAGTCCCAGAGAGAAGTTCAGTCACAGCAGTCCTTTCTCAGGTGTCTTTGCCAAGCTAATAGTAGAATCTTCTAAGGCAGTCTTAAATGTAGCTTCCTTCTAGCTAGCTCACTCCCTACCTTACTAGATCTTTCTACAAGTAATTTAAACCTCACAGCTATTAAGTCCTTTCAATCAACCTGAGATTTACACCTAGATAACTGTTCAGATACCCATTCAGTTCAGTTAACTCTGACAAAACACACTCTTTTTTTGTTTTGTTTTCTTTGTTTTTTTTACCCTTAATTATAGGTCCAAGTACTAAAGTTCTTCTTCTTTAGTCCCAGTACAGAAGTTCAGTCACACAGCAGTCCTTTCTCCTGGTGTCTTCTGCCAAGCTATTAGCAGAATCTTTTAAGCAGTCTTTAAATGTAGCTTCCTTCTACCTAAGCCACTCCCCCTACTTACTAGATCTTACTACAAGAAATTTAAACCTCACAGCTATTAAATCCTTTCAATCACCTGAGATTTACACCAAGATAACTGTTCCGATACCATTCAGTTCAGTTAACTCAGACAAACAAACACTTTTTTTGCTTTGTTTGTTAGTTTTTTTACACTAAATTAAAGGTCCAAGTACAAAAGTTCTACTTTAGTCCCAGTACAGAAGTTCAGTCACACAGCAGTCCTTTCTCCTGGTGTCTTCGGCCCAGCTATTAGCATAATCTTTCTAAGGCAGTCTTTAAATGTAGCTTCCTTCTAGCTTAGCCACAACCACCTACTTACTAGATCTTTCTACAAGTAATTTAAACCTCACAGCTATTAAGTCCTTTCAATCACCTGAGATTTACACCTAGATAACTGTTCAGATACCCATTCAGTTCAGTTAACTCAGACAAACACACACTTTTTGTTCTGTTTGTTAGTTTTTTACCAAATTAAAGGTCCAAGTACAACAGTTCTTCTTCGTTTAGTCCCAATAGAAGTTCAGTCACACAGCAGTCCTTTCTCCTGGTGTCTTCAGCCAAGCTATTAGCAGAATCTTTCTAAGCAGTCTTTAAATGTAGCTTCCTTCTAACTAAGCAACTCCCCCTACTTGCTAGATGTTTCTACAAGTAATTTAAACCTCAAAGCTATTAAGTCATTTCAATCACCTGAGAATTACACCTAGATAAATGTTCAGATGCACTTTCAGTTCAGTTAACTCAGACAAATACACACTTTCTTTTTGTTTTGTTTGTTAGTTTTTTACCCTAAATTAAATGTCCAAGTACAAAGTTCTTCTTCTTTAGTCCCAGTAAGAAGTTCAGTCACACAGCAGTCTTTTCTCCTGGTGTCTTCTGCCAAACTATTAGCATAATCTTTACTAAGTAGTCTTTAAATGTAGCTTCCTTCTACTAAGCCATTCCCCTAATTACTAGATCTTTCTACAAGAATTTGAACCTCACAGCTATTAAGTCCTGACAATCACCTGAGATTTACACCAGATAATGTTCTCATACCCATTCAGTTCAGTTAACTCAGACAACACACATTCTTTTTTTTTGTTTTGTTTGTTAGTTTTTTTACCCTAAATTAGATGTCCAAGTACAAAAATTCTTCTTCTTTAGTCCCAATAGAGAAGTTCAGTCACGCAGCAGTCCTTTCTCCAGGTGTCTTCTGCCAAGCTATTAGCAGAATCTTTCTAAGCAGCCTTTAAATGTAGCTTCCTTCTAACTAAGCCACTCACCTAATTACTAGATCTTACTACACGAAATTTAAACCTGACAGCTATTAAGTCCTTTCAATCACCTGAGATTTACACATAGATAACTGCTCAGAGACCCATTCAGTTCAGTTAACTCAGACAAACACACACTTTTTGTTTTGTTTGTTAGTTTTTTACCCTAAATTAAAGGTCCAAGTACAAAAGTTCTTCTTCTTTAGTCCCAATAGAGAAGTTCAGTCACACAGCAGTCCTTTCTCCTGGTGTCTTCTGCCAAGCTATTAGCAGAATCTTTCTAAGGCAGTCTTTAAATGTAGCTTCCTTCTAACTAAGCCACTCCCCCTACTTACCAGATCTTACTACAAGAAATTTAAATCTCACAGCTATTTAGTCCTTTCAATCACCTGAGATTTACACCAAGATAACTGTTCTGATACTCATTCAGTTCAGTTAACTCAGACAAACACACACTTTTTTTTGTTTTTGTTAGTTTTTTTTACCCTAAATTAAAGGCCCAAGTACAAAAGCTCTTCTTCTTTAGTCCCAATAGAGAAGTTCAGTCACACAGCAGTCCTTTCTCCTGGTGTCTTCTACCAAGCTATTAGGAGAATCTTTCTAATCAGTCTTTAAATGTAGCTTCCTTCTAGCTTAGCCAGTCCCCCTACTTACTAGATCTTTCAACAAGTAATTTATACCTCACAGCTATTACGTCATTTCAATCACTTGAGATTTAGACCTAGAAAACTGTTCAGATGCCCATTCAGTTCAGTTAACTCAGACAAACACACACTTTCTTTTTGTTTTGTTTGTTAGTTTTTTTAACCTAAATTAAAGGACTAAGTACAAACGTTCTTCTTCTTTAGTCCCAGTAGAAAAGTTCAGTTACACAGCAGTCCTTTCTCCAGGTGTCTTCTGCCAAGCTATTAGCAGAATCTTTAAAAGGCAGTCTTTAAATGTAGCTTCCTTCTAGCTTAGCGACAACCACCTACTTACTAGATCTTTCTACAAGTAATTTAAACCTCACAGCTATTAAGTCATTTCAATCACCTGAGAATTACACCTAGATAACTGTTCAGATACCCATTCAGTTCAGTTAACTCAGACAAACACACACTTTTTTGTTTTGTTTGTTAATTTTTTTACCCTAAATTAAAGGTCTAAGTACAAAAGTTCTTCATCTTTAGTCCCAATAGAGAAGTTCAGTCACACAGCAGTCCTTTTTCCTGGTGTCTTCTGCCAAGCTATAAGCAGAATCTTTCAAAGGCAGTCTTTAAATGTAGCTTCCTTCTAACTAAGCTAACTCCTCCTACCTGCTAGATCTTTCTACAAGTAATTTAAACCTCACAGCTGTTAAGTCATTTCAATCACCTGAGAATTACACCTAGATAAATTTTCAGATGCACATTCAGTTCAGTTAACTCAGACAAATACACACTTTCTTTTTGTTTTGTTTGTTAGTTTTTTTACCCTAAATTAAAGGACCCATTTACAAAATTTCTTCTTCTTTAGTCCCAGTACAGAAGTTCAGTCACACAGCAGTCCTTTCTCTCGGTGTCTTCTGCCAAGCTATTAGCATAATCTTCTAAGGCAGTCTTTAAATGTAGCTTCCTTCTAGCTTAGCCACTCCCCTACTTACTAGATCTTTCTACAAGTAATTTGAACCTCACAGCTATTAAGTCCTTACAATCACCTGAGATTTACACCTAGATAACTGTTCACATACCTATTCAGTTCAGTTAAGTCAGACAAATACTCACATTTTTTATGTTTTGTTTGTTAGTTTTTGTTACCCTATATTAAAGTTCCAAGTACAAAAGTTCTTCTTCTTTAGTCCCAATAGAGAAGTTCAGTCACACAGCAGTCCTTTCTCCTGGTGTCTTCGGCCAAGCTATTAGCAGAATCTTTCTAAGGCAGTCTTTAAAAGTAGCTTCCTTCTAACTAAGCCTCTACCCCTACTTACTAGATCTTACTACAAGAAATTTAAACCTCACAGCTATTAAGTCCTTTCAATCACCTGAGATTTACACCAAGATAACTCTTCCGATACCCATTCAGTTCAGTTAACTCTGACAAACACACACTTTTTTGTTTTGTTTTCTAGTTTTTTTTACCCAAAATTATAGGTCCAAGTACTAAAGTTCTTCTTCTATAGTCCCATAGAGAAGTTCAGTCACACAGCAGTCCTTCCTCCTGGTGTCTTCGGCCAAGCTATTAGCAGAATCTTTCTAAGGCAGTCTTTAAATGTTGCTTCCTTCTAACTAAGCCACTCCCCCTAATTTCTAGATCTTACTACAAGAAATTTAAACCTCACAGCTATTAAGTCCTTTCAATCACCTGAGATTTTCACCAATATAACTGTTCTGATTCCCATTCAGTTCAGTTTACTCAGACAAACACACACTTTTTTGTTTTGTTTGTTAGGTTTTGTTACCCTATATTAAAGTTCCAAGTACAAAAGTTCTTCTTCTTTAGTCCCAATAGAGAAGTTCAGTCACACAGCAGTCCTTTCTCCTCGTGTCTTCGGCCAAGCTATTAGCAGAATCTTTCTAGGCAGTCTTTAAATGTTGCTTCCTTCTAACTAAGCCACTCCCCTACTTACTAGATCTTACTACAAGAAATTTAAAACTCACAGCTATTAAGTCCTTTCAATCACCTGAGATTTACACCTAGATAACTGTTCTGGTACCCATTCAGTTCAGTTAACTCAGACAAACACACTTTTTTTTTTGTTTTGTTTGTTAGTTTCTTTTACCCTAAATTAACGGTCCAAGTACAAAAGTTCTTCTTTAGTCCCAGTAGAGAAGTTCAGTCACACAGCAGTCCTTACTCCAGGTGTCTGATGCCAAGCTAATAGTAGAATCTTTCTAAGGCAGTCTTTAAATGTATCTTCCTTCTAGCTAAGCCACTCCCCTATTTACTAGATCTTTCTACAAGTAATTTTAACCTCACAGCTATTAAGTCCTTTCAATCACCTGAGATTTACACCAAGATAACTGTTCAGATACCCATTCAGTTCAGTTAACTCAGACAAACACACACTTTTTTTTGTTTTGTTTTCTTAGGTTTTTTTACCCTTAATTATAGGTACAAGTACTAAAGTTCTTCTTCTTTAGTCCCAAAAGAGAAGTTCAGTCACATAGCAGTCCTTTCTCCTGGTGTCTTCTGCCAAGCTATTAGCAGAATCTTTCTAAGGCAATCTTTAAAGGTAGCTTCCTTCTAACTAAGCCACTCCCCCTACTCACTGGATCTTACTACAAGAAATTTAAACCTCACAGCTATTAAATCCTTTCAATCACCTGAGAGTTACACCAAGATAACTGTTCCGATACCCATTCAATTCAGTTAACTCAGACAAACACACACTTTTTTTGTTTTGTTTGTTAGTTTTTTACCCTAAATTAAAGGTCCAAGTACAAAAGTTCTTCTTTAGTCCCAATAGAGAAGTTCAGTCACACAGCAGTCCTTTCTCCTGGTGTCTTCTGCCAAGCTATTAGCAGAATCTTTCTAAAGCAGTCTTTAAATGTAGCTTCCTTCTACCTTAGCCAGTCCCCCTACTTACTAGATCTTTCTACAAGTAATTTAAACCTCGCAGCTATTAAGTCATTTCAATCACTTGAGAATTACACCTAGATAACTGTTCAGATACACTTTCAGTTCAGTTAACTCAGACAAACACACACTTTCTTTTTGTTTTGTTTGTTAGTTTTATTACCCTAAATTAAAGGTCCAAGTACAAAAGTTCTTCTTTAGTCCCAGTAGAGAAGTTCAGTCACACAGCAGTCCTTTCTCCTGGTGTCTTCTGCCAAGCTATTAGCAGAATCTTTCAAAGGCAGTCTTTAAATGTAGCTTCCTTCTAGCTTAGCCACTTCCCTACTTACTAGATATTTCTACAAGTTATTTAAACCTGACAGCTATTAAGTCCTTTCAATCACCTGAGATTTACACCTAGTTAACTGTTCAGATACCCATTCAGTTCAGTTAACTGAAACACACCCTTTTTTTGTTTTGTTTGTTAGTTTTTTTATTATCCTAAATTATAGGTCAAAGTACAAAAGTTCTTCTTCTTTTGTTCCAGTAGAGAAGTTCAGTCACACAGCAGTCCTTTCTCCTGGTGTCTTCTGCCAAGCTATTAGCAGAATCTTTCTAAGGCAGTCTTTAAATGTAGCTTCCTTCTTGCTTAGCCACTCCCCCTACTTACTAGATCTTTCTATAAGTAATTTAAATCTCAGCTATTAAGTCATTTCAATCACCTGAGATTTACACCTAGATAACTTTTCCGATACCCATTCAGTTCAGTTAACTCAGACAAACACACACTTTTTTGTTTTGTTTGTTAGTTTTTTCTCCCTAAATTAAAGGTCTAAGTACAAAAGTTCTTATTCATTTGTCCCAGTAGAGAAGTTCAGTCACACAGCAGTCCTTTTTCCTAGTGTTTTCTGCCAAGCTATTAGCTTAATCTTTCTAAGGCAGTCTTTAAATGTAGCTTCCTTCTAGCTTAGCCACACCACCTACTTACTAGATCTTTCTACAAGTAATTTAAACCTCACAGCTATTAAGTCCTTTCAATCACCTGAGATTTACACCTAGATAACTGTTCAGATACCCATTCAGTTCAGTTAACTCAGACAAACACACACTTTTTTTTGTTTTCTTTGTTAGTTTTTTTTTTACCCTAAATTAAAGGTCCAAGTATAAAAGTTCTTCTGCTTTAGTCCCAATAGAGAAGTTCAGTCACACAGCAGTCCTTTCTCCTGGTGCCTTCTGCCAAGCTATTAGCAGAATCTTTCTAAGCAGTCTTTAAATGTAGCTTCCTTCTAACTAAGCCACTCCCCCTACTTGCTAGATCTTTCTACAAGTAATTTAAACCTCACAGCTATTAAGTCATTTCAATCACCTGAGAATTACACCTAGATAAATGTTCAGATGCCCATTCAGTTCAGTTAACTCAGACAAATACACACTTTCTTTTTGTTTTGTTTGTTAGTTTTTTTTACCCTAAATTAAACGACTAAGTATAAAATTTCTTCTTCTTTAGTCCCAATAAAGAAGTTCAGTCACACAGCAGTCCTTTCTCCTGGTGTCTTCTGCCAAGCTATTAGCATAATCTTACTAAGGCAGTCTTTAAATGTAGCTTCCTTCTAGCTTAGCCACTCCCCCTACTTACTAGATCTTTCTACAAGTAATTTGAACCTCACAGCTATTAAGTCCTTTCAATCACCTGAGATTTACACCTAGATAACTGTTCATATACCCATTCAGTTCAGTAAACTCAAACACACACTTTCTTTTTGTTTTGTTTGTTAGTTTTTTTTACCCTAAATTAAATGTCCAAGTTCAAAAATTCTTCTTCATTAGTCCCAATAGAGAAGTTCAGTCACACAGCAGTCCTTTCTCCAGGTGTCTTCTGCCAAGCCGTTAGCAGAATCTTTCTAAGCAGTCTTTAAATGTAGCTTCCTTCTAACTAAGCCACTTACCCTAATTACTAGATCTTACTACAAGAAATTTAAGCCTGACAGCTATTAAGTACTTTCAATCACCTGAGATTTACACCAAGATAAATGTTCTGATACCCATTCAGTTCAGTTAACTCAGACAAACACACACTTTTTGTTTTGTTTGTTAGTTTTTTTAACCTTAATTAAAGGTCCAAGTACTAAAGTTCTTCTTCTTTAGTCCCAATAGAGAAGTTCAGTCACACAGCAGTCCTTTCTCCTGGTGTCTTCTGCCAAGCTATTAGCAGAATCTTTCTAAGGCAGTCTTTAAATGTAGCTTCCTTCTAACTTAGCCACTCCACCTACTTACTGGAGCTTTCTACAAGTAATTTAAACCTTACAGCTATTAAGTCCTTTCAATCACCTGAGATTTACACCTAGTTAACTGTGCAGATACCCATTCAGTTCAGTTAACTCAGACAAACACACACTTTTTTTTTTTTAGTGTGCTCATTTCATCCCTCCAAACTATCAGTTTGAATTCTCTTTCTCTTAGATGGTTCAGTAACTATCTCTCAGGCCGTTCACAGCAAGTAAAACCAGATGATGAAGTTTCACTGCTGAAGCCCCTTCAGAGGGGCATACCACAAGTCTCCATCCTGGGTCCCCTTCTTTTTGCAGTCTACATTAATATAATCTCTGCCACCATCAAAAAGGCCTAAATACACCTATTTGTGGATGATACACTGCTTTCCGCTAGCGGACCTTCCCCTGAGATGGCATGCATAGAACTCCAGGATGATTTCAACCTGCTCCTGCTCCAGCTCCGAAACCAGAAGTTGCTCCTAAATACCAATAAAACAAAAGCTATGTTCTTTTCACCCTTTTCCAACTCAGGAAATCTGGCCATGGCTGGGTTACTCCCCTTGATTACCACTATTCTGGGTGAACAGCTGGAGTATGTATCAAAGTTTAAATATTTAGGGGTTTGGTTGGAGAGTAGACTCTCCTTTCTTGGTCATATAGAAGAGCTGATAAAGAAACTTAGAATGAGTCTTGGCCTCTTCTTCAGGACAAAATTCTCCTCCCTAGGATGCAAAATTAAGGCTTGTCCAAACTATGTTTCTCTCCTCTTTAGACTATGCCAACTTCCTCTATAGCCAGGGTCCTGCAGGTGCTCTCTCCAAACTAGATACACTCTACCATAGATCTCTAAGGTTTATAATGGGCCTTCCCTACTCCACCCACCATTGCTTCTTGTATACGGTGGTAGGTTGGTCATCCCTTAGCCTTAGATGCCAGAGAAACACTGCTATCTAGACCTACAAAGTCATCTTAAACAAACTACCTGACTATTTCTCGGACTGTTTACCATTCTACCCATCAAGTAAGTATGCCCTGAGGAGTGCTTCTTACATTTCTCTGAAGGTTTCCAAGGCCAGATCTCACTTTGGCTGGGCATCTATTAGCCATGTGCTGCCCCTTTTGTGGAATAAGATACAAAAAAATCTAAAAATGAATCACCCCATCAGCTTAGCAGTCTTCAAATAGTTATATTCACTCCATAATAAAGAATCTTGTGTTTGCTCCCCCAGACTCTATGGGACACCTATCCCTTACAGAGTTCCCTGCCTAGCTCTCTTCCTCTGCCTCCTCATGATCTTAGGTCACTCTCTGGTCTTAGTTTCCATTTATTGCCATCCACATGCCTACCATCGCCACTCCCTGCCCTCACTGAATCACTCCCCTTAATAGTTTACACATCACATCCTCTTACCTGTGACTTCTCAACCTTTTTTCTATTTTTCTGTCCTTCCTCCTACCTTCCTCCCCTCCCCTGCATTGAACTCATCTCATTACTATGTTCCTCAGGGTGAGCCAAATGGATCATCCTTACTTGCTCCTACTCTGCAATTACTGTCTGCCTGTATGTATCTGCAATTCTGCCTGTGCTGTACACTCTGTTTGTAAAATAATGTTGTACATTAATCTGCACTTTTCATTTTTCATCTGTATTGCCTATGCCCAATTGCTGTACATGAAACTGTATTTTGTATTGTTGTTCTTTACCAAAATTGTATCCTCCTATTTGTATGTCCCAGGTCCACCTCAAAAATGAGCTTTGCTCAATGGCGTCCACCTGGTTAAATAAAGATTTTGATTGATTGAGTGACTTCATGTTGTCAATATGGAATAGCAATGTATACTGTCATTGTCTTCTGTCTCTATTTGCAAATGCATGTGCAATGCCATGCAGACAACTGTCACAGTGGTAAGACAGGTCTCACTTACATTTCCAGACTGTAATAACCACTCAACTTTGCTTTGCTATTCTTATAGCCTAACAATGGTCCCTATTCACAAAGCGTGCAGATGGGATATGCACTGTGTAACCCAGTGCATAGCCCACCTGCACCTGGCCACCCACCCTGTGCCCCATCCATGCAATGCACAATGCAGGGCCACCCCTTTCTACATGCCCAATCTCTGGCAGATCCCTGGCTGAGTGTGCAGCTCCTCCCTGGGGCTGGCAGGGGGCAGGGTCTGTGGCAGCACTCCATGTGATGCACGAAACTCCAGAGTGCTGCTTGTGGTGGATGGTGGCTATGCAAACTGAGGGCAGCTGTAAACTCAGGCAGTAGGTTACGTGCCTCAGGGATGTAGCCGCCAGCTGCAGCAGGCATGGCAGGGGCATCTCCCCCAAATAGGGATGCCCTTGTCTTTGGGTACACTGGGTGGGCTGGGGGACGATGGCCAGTGACATTGCTCCCAACATCGTGCTTGGCACTCTGCACATTTGGTCATCATGGCACCTTACAGGTGCAAGAGTTCCACTCCAGGACCCAGTTTGGGCTGCCAATTGGCTGGGCAGCCAGGTCTGCAGTCCTGCATTTGACCACCCCCGTGAACCTGCACACCGGGGGCTGGGGCCATGTAAGGGAGCCAGGTGGGCACCGCTGTTCATGAATGCAGTCCCTGCATGGATCTCCCACAGATGTGAAGCTGTGTGGGGGGATACATGCCATTCATGCGTACCCCCTCCCTCTTTTTTGAATAGGGCCCAATATGTGTAAGACCACTCTTACATCTGTTACAGTGATCACTGAGATATTGTCAGCATTCATCATGGTCACACACCATCCCCAAGGTTGAGGTGAGTGCTCATTGTCTGTGCACTACCCATTGCAACATGCGGGAAAGCCTGGTTTGCAGCTGCAGTGAACTCACAGGGGCATATCCATGGAGGTTATCAATGGAGCATCTGTAAGACTGCTATCCTGTCCTGGGTAGGGATGGTCTCATGTTCCCTCTTTCTCTTTGCCACCACTGTTAACTGTGGGTGGGGCAGGGTGGAAGATTCACCATAGAGGCAGGAGTGGATGCTGGGGATGCTCCACATTGAGGTGTCTATGTGATCCTGAATAAAGATGACCAGAAGATAGTATTCTGAACCATGTGTATCCAAGGGGATGCACAGTACAGTAATCAGGGTCACTGCACCTTATGTAGTGCCCATGCTACAGTGCCAGTATACAAACTTGTTTCATGGTAACATGTTTAACAGTGTGTGGTGAATTGGTGTGTGTGTGGCACAGTGGATGTCACAGAACCACTGGTAACTAACAATGGGGAAGTACTATGACATGACCATACACCTATATGATCATAAATCATGAACTGTAATCCATAGATGGTGTGGTTATGATAATCAACTGATAATCTGCAGCAATATAATGGAGTGCTGTCATGAAGTCTGATATTCTGCTTATGTACACACCCATGAGTAATTCACCTCTTTGTTACTTGAAAGCAATAACAAAGAAGTCAAAGGCAGCTTGTCAGACTGGATGTGAGGACATAAAGTCATGGATTCCCAGTTTAAAAAAACATGATATACTGGCTAACACAGTCAATGACAGATGGCAATGGTGACATTATGGCTGCAAAATTAAAATCAATTGCTAATCGCATCCAGGATGTCCTTGTGCATGAAGACATCCTGTTCAGTGAATGTGCTCATGGTCCCTTGCAACAGGAGAACCATACATGCAAGTGGCTACAACCAGGCAATTCATTTTTTCATGTTATTTCACATTTGCATTGTTACGCATATCTTAACAAGTAATGTGTCATTATTATATGTAAAATATGTGTATCATGAGCTCTGTAATATGCTTCTTACTGCACTACAAACTGTTAGGGCTAAGGAGGCAACTGTACACTTCCACCACCTACCCTGGCTTCACACATACCCTTTGTTGGTTCAATGATTACACCAATTACATTTCTAATATTTGGATTAAGCACCACCCTGCCACCTGACACTCAGCACCTCCCTGCACCTAGTTCATTCATTCTCCTCCCCCCAAGGGCCTGGCCCTTCATTTTCACATTAAAAGTTGCACCCAGGTGCCTTAACTCAGTATACTGTGAGCACGGCCCAACACCAGAGACACTACTCAGGCCTTCAGTATCCAAAATTCCTCTGAGAACATGCAAGCTGCAATGAGAGTGATTACTAATTAAAACTGTGTATTGCACATGACAATTTTTAAAGTCACTGTACTCCATAGTAATAACTTGACATGATTTCAATAACTGATAGGCAGTATCCATTATGACACTGCTTGGTACTTGGCCATGGTAGCTCTGACCCCCACTCCCGTTACAGCACCGTGCACTTACTATATTGTTTCTGTACTACTGACACGAGAGATTTTCTGACTGTTTTAATGCATGCTGATGTTGCTTTACTGAGTAAACATGACAGAATATGAATGGAATTAATGCCTATCATCATACCTACAGATGAGAAAGCATTTGTGATAATGGAAACCATTCTGACAGCTAACACTGTCCTGTGTGATGTGAGGAAAATCTTCCATTGTACCAGATTTCTTCTTTGGACTGTTACCACAGCTTGCTTATTCAGTACGTTTCAAAGAGTGTGGCATTTGGATTTATGAGCATGCTCTTCAGGTAAATTCCTACTTAGTAATCTTGTGCAACTGATAATACAACTAAAACTGTCTGAATGAGGAAATGGGGCCAACTTCTCATATGTGTCATGGCCATATGCGTTGCAGTACTACAACTCATGCTAGTGCCAGTGGACACAGTAGGAACCACTGTAATGATGCACAGGGTGAGGAAACAGTACACTGACCTGACAAAATGTGTGTGACACAATACATTTCCAGATTGCATGGTCAACGACTGTGTTTTTAGAGTATGTGGCACCCTGTTATGAACATCAAACTGTTATCACTGCGTGTAAGTGTGAGTATTCTGAACTATGTGTTGGTGTACTCACTACACATCAATGGGTGAGGTATGATCACAACATCATTATCAATTATGAAGAGTTATGAGGCATGGGGAAGTCTACCTGGTCGTCACCCTTGTTGTCTACTAGTTGATCCTGTTTACATTATTTATTGAGAAATTGCTATGTAGACTGCGGTTCTGTGTGATGTACTGAGGCACAGTATGTGGCCCCACTTTGAGGCTTAGATTCATAGAAAGATATTTGATGGCAGAAAAGGACCCACTCCCAATGGTATTGCCAGTGCATACCTGACACTTCTTGTGTATCTTAATTTCTATCAAAGTAAACTACTGTGAACAAAACACACTGTAACACTGCTTAACAACAGCAAAGTACAGTTATGTAAAAACTTTTCGTAACAGTAGATCTTTGAGGAGTATCTCTTGCAGTAGGTAATGCTTCTGGGTATCCAACAAAGGTTGCTGTGGTGCACAGTAGCTCTTCTAGCAATTTTTTACCAGGGGCCACCCACACATGACATCAGCTTCCTGTTTCCTATATAAGTGTGGGCAGTCCCTGGTATCCTCAGTTCCGCCGACGGATTCAGCTCACAAAGTGAGGACCGAGGGGAAGCTGAGGTACCAAAGGAGTCCCAATCCTAGTCATTTGACCTGAACTTACTCTCTTAGAGAAGGAGGGGGATGGAGGGTGGGAACAGGCCTACTGCAAGAGACATTCCTCGAAGATCTACTGCTACAGTAAGTTTTTATGTAACTGTACTATCTTCCACAGAGTGGTCTCTTGCAATAGGTAATACTTTTGGGGTGAATCCCAAGCAGTAATTCCCATGTGGGAGGACAGTTATGATAGGAGACCTTGTAGGACTGCACAGCTGAAGGTCATCCTACATCATGAGGCACTATCCAGATTGTAGTGCCCTGTGAATGTATGGATCATGGACCAGGTAGCTGCATTGCAGATATCTGAAATGGAAGCTCCCTTAAAGCAAGCTGCAGTGGTGGCCATAGCTCTAGTGAAATAGGCTTGGATAGGTCCAGGTAAAGGCTTGTTGTATTTTTTGAAACAAAATGAAATACAATGTGCCAACCAGGATAAAACAATATGTGTCACAACCAGGAGGCCCTCATGACCCGGGGCCAAAAAGACAAACAGTTGCAATGTCTTTCTAATTGATTGAGTCTGATTAGTATAGTAGTGTAGTATACGATGGACATCTAAAGTATGTAGTAGATGTTCACTCTGATTGGAGTAGTCAGGATAGTAGACTGGAAGTTCCAAGGACTGGTTTAAAGTATGTTCAGAGACTACTTTAGGAAGGAAAGAAGGGTTGGTACGAAGGACCACCTGGTCTTTCTGGAAAATCAAGTAAGGTTCCCTACACATGAAGGCATAGAGCTCGGAGATACATTGAGCGGAAGTGGCAGCCACCAGAAATAGGGTTTTCCATGAAAAAAATGGAGTTCACAAATGGCAGCTGGCTAAAAAGGCTCAAGGATCAAGTTTTCTGTCATAAAATTGAGATTCCACAGAGGAGTGGGTCTTCTAATAGGCAATTTAATATGTAACATTCCTTTCAAAAACATCTTAGCTGGATGATGTTGGTACAGTAACCTACCATCCAGAGGTTCATGGAAAGCCAAAATAGTGGCCAAGTGGACTTTGATGGAAGAATAACTAAACGGACTCAGATAGTGAGGCCAGGTAGTCCAAAACCTTTGTCAGTGGACAAGAATGAGGGTTCAAAGATTGAGAGGCTGATCATATGGAAAAGTGTTTCCATTTGGAATTGTATGTTGCTCTTGTTGCTGGCTTATGAGAGGCCAAGGAAATATTGGCAACAGGAGAGGATACTCATAATAGAGTTATAAAAGCATCCTCAGGAGCCAAGCGTGAAGGTGTAGAGTCTTCAGGTTGGGGTGCAGGAGAGACCCATGACACTGAGTCAAAAGGTCTGGTCTGATCGGCAACGGGACGGGGTCCTATACTGACAGTTGTAGGAGAAGGAAAAACCACGTCTGGTGAGGCCACAGTGGGGCTATGAGAATCATTGTGGCCAGTTCCAACAGTAGTTTCAGTACAGTCCGTTGCAGGAGAGGGATGGGGGGAAGTATATAAGAAGAGACCTGTCCAGGGTTGGGACAGGGCATCTATAGATCATCTCTTTCTGTTTGGGATAATGGAAAAATACCTGGGAAGACAGTAATTCTCTGGGGAGGCAAACAGATCCATCTGTAGAGTGCCCCATAAGTTGAAGATTTCTTGGAGCACTTGCTAGTGAAGTGTCCATTCGTGAGTTCTGGACTGATAACTCAGCCGATCGCCTAACTGGTTGCAATTTCCCAGTAGGTGGACAGCTGTTAGTGTCAATTGTTGCCATATGGCTTCTTGCCAAACTGCAAGGGTTTCTCTGCATAGGGTGTGAGACTTCATACCCCCTTGCTTGTTGAGGTGGAACACTACTGCAGTGTTGTCTGATTGGATCAGTAATGATCCTGGCTTGAGGTAGGGCTGGAATGCCTGAAGGGCTAGATGGACCGCTCTCATCTCTAAGAGACTGATATGAGACAGACGGGGAGAAGTGGGCCATTGGCCTTGGGTCCAATAAGGACCGAAGTGCACTCCCCAGCCCTGTACGGAAGCATCCCTGGTCAATGTTTGCTTGGGAGGGGGGGATTGGAAAGGCATTCCTTGATTGAGATTGATTCTGATTGCCCACCATGTCAGGGTAGACTTCAGAGAAGGAGTGACCTTGATTTTGTCTTCAAACTGTCCTGTTTTTTGGGACCATTGATTCTGGAGGGCCCATTGGAAAAGTCTCATGTGGAGATGGGTGAATGCCACCGTAGGGATGGCAGCTGACATGTGACCCAGAAGGCACAGAATTTGTCTTGCTGTGACTATTTTCTGAGTCTGTATTGTCCTGCCGGGCAGGCGGGAGGTAAGCCCTGGCAGTAACTGTATCTAGAACAGCTCCAATGTATTGGAGAGACTGTGTTGGGTTTGGACTGGACTTTGGCCAATTGTCAGTGATTCCCAGATCTGTGAAAAGTTTTAAGGTAGCATCTAGAGAGGCAAGCAGAGCTACTTTGGAGTCTGCTTTTATTAGCCAATCGTCTAGATATGGAAAGATGAAGTGCCCTTCTCTTCGTAAGGCTGCTGCTACCACCGCTAGGCACTTGGTGAACACCCTTGGGGCTGATGAGAGGCTGAAAGGGAGCATTCAAAACTGGTAATTTTGACCCAGTAGGTGGAAGTGAAAAACTTTGTGATGGGCAGGGTGGATGGGACTATGAAGGTAAGCATCCTTCATGTCTAAGGTGCAAAGCCAATCATCCTGTTTCAGGATCGGCATGATGGCAGGTACAGTGATCATGCTGAAACATTTGTACTGAATGTAAAGATTCAGTTGTCTGAGATCCAGTATTGGTCTGAGGGCTCCCATTTGTTTGGGCACCACAAAGAAGTGGAAGTAAAATTCTGTTTGCTGTTCCAGAAGTGGCATAGGTACAATGGCCTGTTTGGTCAAAAGGGCCATTAATTCCTTCTGTAGGATGGGTATATGATCTGGAGGATAATGAATTTTCCATGGAGGGGCAAGGGCATGGAGTGGAGAGAAACTGACCCTTCTGAATAATCTGAAGTACCCAGTTGTCAGAAGTGATGGTTTGCCAGACCTCCAGATGGAGGCCACAATGATCCCCTACAGCCTCCGAGGCCTGGTCAATGAGGCGGGAAGAAAGCCCTAGTGGGTCAATGAGAGGCGGGCTGTGCAGCTCCACCTGAAGGGCAGGAGTGGGCACCCCAGGCAGTAGAGGTGTTGCCTCTGTTGGATTGAGCAAGACCTCTGAAGCCGCCTTTATTATTACCTCTGTATCTTCCAACTCTTTTGGAATAAGAGAAGCGCTGAGTACAGTAGGTTGCAGCTGGAGTATGATACATGCCATGAACCGTACAAAGGGTTCTGCCTGATGTCTGTAAGTCATCCAGTAAGATTTGAATACCTGGCCTGAACAGCTTGGACCTTTTAAAGGGGGCATTAGCTGCTTTATGTTGTATATCAGGTGCAAAGCCTGAAACGCGAAGCCAGGCATGATGACACAGAATGACACCAGTGGCTGATATTTGGGCTGAGGTATCTATGGCATCATATCCTGACCTGAGAAGATGATGGGAGATAGAGTTACTAGTTATCACTGTAGCCAATAATTTATCCTTGTCTTGTGAGGGACGGAGTTTATTGATAAGCTCAATGGCAGAGGACCCAAGGGTATGCTGATATTTAATCATATGACCTATATAATTCAGGATTCTGATATTCATAGCACCTGAGGAAAATACATTTTTCCCAAGATAGTCAAATCTTTGGGATTCCTTATCAGGGGGTAAGGAGCTCATGTGCTTAGGTTTTTGGTACGTTCGTGAGTGGCAGTAATGACCACAGAATCTGCCTCTGTAATAGTAGACAGAAAGAGGTGGTCCAGAGCAGCCTGATATAAATGATCTGCTTTGCAGGGAACAGCTGTAATGACTGAAGGCTGATGCAAAGCGGCCAGCATGGCATTCTGGTAAGTTGGTATTAGTGAGGGAACCATTAAAACAGACTCCTCAGGTAATTCAAGATATTCTGTCATATCCTTACATTGTTTGTCAAGTTCAGTAGTGGAAAATCTCATGACCTTTTGGATTGGATCCATCATCTCACTAAAGATTGGGTCATCTGGAGTTGAGGCTACCAAAGGGAGAGGCAGATCCTCATCCAGGGAAGATATTTCAGAATAGGGGGAATTCAAGATTAGGAAAATCCAAATCCTGAAACTCTTCATCCTCAAGATCACTGGCAAAATCAGGTGGTAAATCTTGGTCATCTGACAAATAGTCCTCTATTAATGGAGGAGGAGACCAGGGTGGCATGATATCCCTGTCACTATGAAATCTTTTAGGTGGAGGAGGGAGAGGAGATCAGGTAGGATCACCTAGCTCTTCAGAAGGCTGAGAATGCCACATGGCATGCAAGACTTGTCGGACTGTGTTGGTGTGGTCCCTTTCCTGGGAAGGAGGTGGGGTGAGAAGGGGCATGCTGGGAAACAAGGGGGTTTGTGATAGAGGGAGTGGGATGCATAGTATGGCAGGTCTCGCCCCAGGGTGGTAAAGACCAGGGTCCCGATCTCTGTCTGCCTGACCCCTATAAAAAGCCACCTGTGTAGGCAGAGGGGCAGTCAATAAGGCATAAGCCATAGGTTTCCCCTGAGGAATGTGGGGTCTCGCCAATGAGCCTGCAGGGGAAAATTAGTTATTTTCACTTAAATTGTCAGATGCCATCGACGGGGGAGGAGCCCCCAACGACGGAGCAGCAGTATATTTAGCTGCATGTAGAGTGCTGAAAAGCATTGTCGATGAGAGGGTATAAGCCTCCGTCAATGGAGCAGTCACTATTTGAACTGCATTCAAAGCACTGGAAAGCACCGTTGATGAGAGGATATGAGCCCCCATTGATGAAGAAGTGTTTAAAGGATGCCCCGTCGATGGAGGGATACCAGAAATGGTGGCCGTCAATGGGCAAAGAGGCAGGGAGTGTGAGGAGGGTTTCTCTTTCTCCTTTTCTGCCTGGAACAAGAACCAGCAGAGGGGGAGCCCTTGGTACGAGCCCCCTGGTTCTCCAAGAGAGACATTTTCTGCTCCATCAAAAGGTGTTGAATTTCAAGCAACTGTCATCGATGAGTTGCCTGATTAAATTCCTGACATAAACTACAGGAATTGGTGTTGTGTGTTTCCCAGACACCTTATACAAACAGTGCGATTGTCAAAGTGGTATATCTCCCTACTGCAATGGCAGGAACGAAATAAAGCTTGTTTCTTTGAAGGATCTGTAGACATTCATCTTAGTTTCAAATTTCTCATCTATGACTGCTACACAGAAGTTGAACTAGCTGCTGCGTGAGGTGAAGACAGCAGGAAAATGAACTGAGGATACAAGGGACCACCCACAGTTATATAAGAAATAGGAAGCTGATGTCATATGTGGGTGGTCCCTAGTGAAAAACTGCTAGATGAACTGCTGTGCACCACCAGTGACCTCTGCTGGATATCCAAAAGTATTACCTACTGCAAGAAACCACTCCACGGAAGATGATACATTACACAATGCATTGCCATTGAATGGTTTTTAATAACAATTCCCTGTACTTTTGAAGCAGGACATTACTCGCTGTGTTGCACTTCAATGAGAATGCTGGAAGGAGTCAGGCTACATATTCAAATATAGGTCGCTTCAGGATCGACATGCCTAAATACAAGAAGGAGAAGGAGGTTGTCAGATCCATCAGGACAAAGACAACATACGGTATAAAAGAAAATATATATTAAAGGGGTGCAGTAGCGCCCCTATAGTTAGAGTTGTATAGACAGTTCATTGTTAAATTCAAAATTTTGTACCTTAATAACGTTAGCATTTTTTTATGAAATAGCCTGAAATTTTGCATGCATGGTCAACCTGTAAATATCTCAAGATGTGAAAAGTTTTATGACAGTATCTTGTGTGGCTTTTAAGATATAAAGTGGTAAAAAACAGAAAGAAAAACACTTTTTTCCATTGGCTAACATGGGATTTTTTACTCTCATCTACAGATGAGGTAATAACATTTTTACCTGAAATTTTCAGGGATGATAGGGGCAGTGCCAAGGGTGTGCCTTTGGATAGTTTGGTGAAAAGAAATTTCACCATTTTTGAATTATAATGAATTGTATGATAGTCACCAGACAGGCAGGTTATTGAAAACCATTTGAACTGTTAATCGTTAAGGATTTACTGGTCAAACCTCAGAAAAATGCTGTTTGTGCTTCTGCCATCTTGTTTTTTTCCCTCCTTTGAAAACTGGATTTCTAATGAAATCCTACTTGGTTAGGAATGACTAAAACCTGTATTTAGGTCTCAGACACATGCTTAGTAACATTATTTTATTATTATTTAGAACATTTCAGGTGAAGTATGCATTTCGAAGGCGAGAATTATATCACCAGTCACTTGCTTGTGTAGGATTAATCGATAGGAAAATAACCGTTTTAAATTTTTTACAGTTCAAACTTTACTGCTCGAATGATAAAGACTTCAGTCAGTAAAGGTTTATGACAGTTCAATCTGTCAGATCTCTGCAGAGTCTAGTTGCACCCCCCCTCCACGATTTCCATAGTCTAGTGGTCTCTCGCACCTCCCCCCTTTCACCTATGGCTACATATGTCCTATTAAAGAGCTAGTTTACCCAAGACTGATTTTATCTTGTCTGCCTCACTGGTTTGTATTCCAGTCGCATCTTATCCAAGTGAAACTCCAGTAAAATGTTCCCATGTGTCCATTTATTCTATGATCTTGCTTTGATTTACTGGTGCTGCCTCTGTCACTGTCATTAGCTGCTCTATGTTGTGAAATGCGGAACTGATGTGGTGTGGGGAGCCCTATCAATCACCCTGTCTGCAGTTCAGGTTTAGAGATGGGCTTGACTTGTGTACAGAGTGTATAGTGGCAGGGTTTTTAGTGCTGCCACAACTGCTGTACCAATGTGTGTTAATCTCCTGCAGTACACCTGTTCATTTTTGTCAATAGGTTACTCAGTTTCTATGTTTCTTACTTAGTTTAAAAAACATCCAATTGATCAGTTTGTGTTCTTTTTTTTGCTAGTCAGAGTGTAAATGTATGACAGGAGTGCACCTGTTACAGGCATCATTTTGTATGGCATTACATATGCAAGTAGCAATCTAATTTTTTGGCTATTGAAGATGGTGTTATATGTGATTTTGATTTTATGATCAATAGTGAAAGTGTGTGTGTGTGTGGAGTGGGGAGTCTGTTTACAAGCACTTCCAGTTCATCTAGCATTACAACTACCAATGTGAATATATGTAATTCCTATTGTTCTAGATATTAAACTAAAGAAAAAAATAGCGTTTTTTCACACAGAACCACAACTTCACTAGAATGCTGAACACAATACATACTCGGTAGAAGAGGCGCTGTTTGTGACACTGGCATTTGCTCTCAAGTTTTCTATATCAAAGGTAACTCCCCCACTCGCCAATCATCGATTTCCCTGGTATCTAGTGGCATCCCCCACCTACCGATCACTGTCCCCGTTAGTTGTATATATTCCCTGGTGTCTAGTGGCACTCTTGCCACCCTCCCATTTCAGACACAACCCTGTAAAAAAGAAAACAGTCCCTCTATGTTTTTTTTAATTTTTTAACAAACCTGTAAAAAAGAAAATGGTTCCTTGCCAATCAGCCCAACCACCCCCAACTCCCATTCAGCAGCCACCACTCCACACACCTCAGTTCACCCCCATACAGCCTCACTCACCTGAATATGTCCCAGGTTTGAGATCCACTCTCTGATCGAAGACACGTCTTGCTGCTGGAACTGCAACTGCAATAGGAGAAACTAAGATAAATGGGGTTCAATGTATTTCTATGGGGGTTTCAGCTTTTATGCATAACTTTGCTACTTTTTGACATTTTGACCCCAAGTTTTCAACATCGCCTTTTAGGGACCCCACCACATGAACAATATGACAGTCATTACACAACTCCCACCCAAAAGGTGATTTCATGGATGCTTGGGGAAGTCACCTTTCAGGCAGGATTTGCTTAATGTCAGTCATATTGTTCATGAGGTGGGGGGTCATAAGAAGGCTATATTGAAAATTTGGGGTCAAAATGTGTAAAAATGACAAAGTTATGACCATTTGTTGCAATTTTGTTATGCACACTCTTAACTTTGGAAATTTTAAATATTTTGACAACACATTGTCAGCATAGACAGCTTATTACCCCATCTCCTGTTTGCCATAGCTTTTTTATTTTTCAAATCATGGTCAAAATGTGTTTTTGTACCTGTGGTGCAGAGTAGTGCTGCAGTTGCGTGGAATTACATTTTGGTGGGGATTTGAAAATGTGTCTGTACTGGGTACATGAGATGTGGTAATAAAATATCTATGTTAAAAATTTGGGGTCAAAATATGTTAAAATGTAAAAATTATGCCCATTTGTAGCAGTTTTGTTGCTCACGCTCAATACTTTGAAAATTTTAAATATTTTGACCCCAAATTTCCCCACCTCATGTATGTCATGACGGTTATTTTTCAAATCCTGGCCAAAATGTATTTTTGTACCTGTGGCACAGAATAGCACTACAGTTGCTCTGAATTATGTTTTGGTGGGGATTCAAAAATGTTCTGTACTAGGTACATGAGGTGGGGTAATATATTAAGATGGCTATGCTTACAATTTGTTCACAGTTGTCCTATAAATGGACGAGCAGGGTTCTTCCACAATGACATACATATATGCATCTATGCAATAAGTATACGATTACTCTATCTTAAAAACTATACATTAGTGGGAGCCCAGAGCCCAGAGGGCCCTGTGCTCCCACAGGCAAATAAAGCTATGATTACACTAGCTCAAAGAATATTGAAATTCTTTGCAAAAAAACAACAGTAATGCATCAGTTAGGGTTCAGGATAAAGTGACAAAAGTAGAGAAATATGACATTAGGGTTTCCAACCCTAACACCCCACCCCCACCCTGGAGTAAGAAAATCAGGCGTGAGGTATGCTGTCAGAGTCTCAAGCCTAAAGCTCACCCCATTCTCATTCACTGTGCACATCTATGCTTATTTACTTATGGAATGGGGTGAGTGTTAGGCTTGAGACCCAAGTAGTTTTGTATACACAGTGGTGTGCGGCGACCATCTTGGACATGGTGGAGTGTGCCATGACTGCTAATTTTTTTTTCTTTTAAATTATAGATATCCCTCCATCTGACCTTTCCTCTCTGCACACATCACCCCCACCTCCCCAGAAACATAAGAGTGACAGTGGAGGTACCCATTCCCCCAGTGTCCATGATTAGGATGCCCACAAGTTTTTTTTTATATTCCCCACCTGACTCTCCCTCTCAGCATACACCACCCCACCCTCCACCCCAGAAACATAACAGTGTCACTGGGGGTGCCCAATCCCCCAGTGTCTTAATCACCAATCCTGTTTTTTTTTGGGTGACACCCTCCACTACCGTGCATGTGCGGTTGTTTGTTGCTTTTTTAAATCACCCACCCCACCCTCTCTCTCAGCACCCTCCACCCCACACACCCAAGAAACATAATAGTGATACTGGAGGGTGCCTAATCACCCAGTGCAGGAAACCTCTGTCTTTTTTTTTGTACCTGTAAAAAGAAAACCGTCCATTGATATATTTTGTGGCCAAGACTCCCCCCAACCGACCCTCTCACTCAGCACCCACCATCCCCCTAAGCCCTTACTTACCAACTGGAGGTCCAATGCTGTAGTCCTCTCTGGACCACAGACATGTCTTCACTCTTCAAAGCCGGACCATGAAATGAAGAAACAGGTATGTGGTTCAATGTATTTCAATGGTGTTTTAAACTTAGTGTCATAACTTGGGCATGTGTGCAACATGCCTTTTCTGGGACCCTTCCTCATGAACAACTGCACTGACATTCAGAAAATCTTTTCCAAAACATGATTTCATGGTCCCTGTGTGAAATCACCTTTCAGGTGGGAGTTGAACATTGTCCCTGCCCTTGTTCATGAGGTGAGGTCATAAGAAGGCTATATTGAAAATTTGGTGTAAAAATATTAAAAATCAACAAAGTTATGAGCTTTCATTGAATTTTGTGAACACAGGCTTGTAGCATTGGCAATTTTCAATATTTTTACCCACGTTTACAACATAGTCATATCTTTAAAACACCTCATGACTGTGACAGCTGTCATTTTTCATATTGTTCCCAAACTGTTTTTTTACGTCCTGAAAGGTGATTTTATGGTCCATGCACAAAATCACCTTTTGTTAATTTTATTTATTTTTACCAATTATTTTACCAGGTGAGACACACTAAGCTGAAAGCTTGTTTCCAAGTGCAACCTGGGAGCACAAGGAAGTTAAGTGACTTGCTCAGGGTCACACAGTAAGTTTTGGACAGGAGTTGGACATTTTCTCTGCCCTTGTTCATGAGATGGGGTCATAAGAAGGCCATGGTGAAAATCTGGTTTAAAAAGATTAACAAACAACAACATTATGAGCCTATGTTGAATTTTGCGAATGCAGGCTTGTAACTTTGGTAATTTTCAAATTTTTTACCCCAAATTTACAACATAGCCATATCTTTACAGTACCTCATGAATGTGACAGCTGTCATTTTTCAAATCATGCTCCAACTGTGTTTTTTACATCCCAAAAGGTGATTTTGCAGTCCCTGCACAAAATCACCTTTTGGACCAGAGTTGAACATTTTCTTTGCCCTTGTTCATGAAGCAGGGTCATAACAAGGCTATATTCTAAATTTGGTGTAAAAATATTGAAAAAAATATAGTTGTGAGGCTATGCTGAATTTTGCAAATGCTGGTTTGTAAGTTTGGTAATATTCAATATTTTTACAACTAATTTTTAACATAGCCATTTCTTTATAGAACCTCATGAATGTGACAGCAGTCATTTTTCAACTCCTGCCAAAAGTGTGTTTTGCATCCTAAAAATGTTGATTTCAAAGTCCCTGTGCAAAATCACCTTTCAAGCAGGAGTTGAATATTTTTTCCACCCTTCTTCATGTGGCAGGGTCATAACAAAGTTATGTTGAAAATTTGGTGTACAAATATTACAAAACAACACATTTTTGAATGAATGTTATATTTTGCTAATGCAGGATTGTAGCTTTTGTAATTTTCAATATTTTTACCCCAAATTCCTCAGCTGCAGCCCTATCAGCTCTGGACAGAGTTTGTTTGGTTGTATTGCATTATGTGACAGGAATGTATTTGTGGAAATACTGCATTGTTAATCCCACTTAGCAATACATACTGCTAGTTGCTACTATCAGTTGGCATCTAGAAAGCTGGTATAGTGTGTCGATGGCCATCAGTGCTGTAGCAAGGCATTTTCATGCCTGGGGCAAGTCACACATTTTGCACCCCCCACCCCGGCCCATCTTGTACAGAAAAGAAACTTTTCTTGCATACAAGAAATAGGTAAAGGATAAAACAAATAAATATATATATATATTTTTTAAGTTATGTTTATTCAGTTCCACAGCAAAACACAGGTTAACAGGACCTTGGTACAGTGCTTAGTAAGCAGATGAGAAATGTGTTATAATTTGATGCTCATTTCCCAATGTTACAACATGCGAGGGTAATTACAATAATAGTTTAAACTTGAAAGAAATCCAGTCCCTTAAAGGTCAATGCAGCATGCTCACGGTCATGGATATGTTTAAAAAGTTCAAAAGAAAGAATCCACCTGGGTGGCTAGCAGTAATTTTTAACCTAACCTAATCAATTTAAGTAAAATTACAGCTACCTGATTAAAAAGTGGTCCATTTCCATTATTACATGGTCCCCTCAACTTATACTGTTTGAACTGCCTGCAATTAGCATATTTTCAACCCTATTTTTAGGTTTAAATTGCATTGTGAGACATAGTCTCTCCTCCTCTGAGCTAATTAGTGTACTTTATAAAATGGATAGGCTATATTAGCCAATCAGAATGCTAGCTACCCATGCATGAAATCTGTTTCATGCATGGGTAATACCTAGTACTGAAAAGCAGAATCGCATTGCAGAATCAGTGTGCCATTAGAACGCTGATGTATTGAATGCTGACATTTTTTTATTCTCACTAACGCTGCTTACATGATACATTTTGGCTGAATGTAAAAAGTCTTGTGCTGTTCCCTCTTCATCTCTTTCAGCCAAAAGAGTAAAAAATGAGCCCTGCTGTAATAGTTTGCTTACAATTAAGGGACACACTTACCATTTATGTATCTTCCCTGAATCAGTGTGCTGCTTCTGCTGTCTCTGGTGACAACTGCACTCACACCTCACCACAGTTGTTTAAAATAACTGCTCCCTCTGCTGTCAACTGTACTCACACCTCACCACACTAGAAAACAGTTTCAGGCAATATTGCTTTATTTTAATAGTGACTCAGTCACGCACAGTGTTGGGGGATTACTTCCACACACTCCCCAGGAAAGAGAAGAGTCGCACTTCATTTGTGTGCATGTACCCATTTGCTGCCATTCTATAAAAGAAAAAAAAAACATTTTCTCCCTTTCTGTTCCATCCTGTGTCCTGGAACTCCTTTCCATAAAAAAACCACAACAGTACTTCGGGGGTAGTAGTGTTCCTGCAGCACTTTGTCCAGCACAAAAATAATGATGTCATTATGGCATCACTCAGTGGTAGGTGGAAGGACTATTTTATCTTAATTCAACTTAAGAAAATCTTATTTTCAACACATAGTTATTTTTCTAACTGTAAAACTTTTTTTTTTTAAAACTAGCCCATTTTATAAGTGTAATAAGACATTCCAGAATGTGCATGGAACATATTTTACTGCATGCCAGTGGCTAAAGGCTCTGGGCCAGGGGCCTCATGCCTTATTACACCCCTGGCTGTGCGGTAAAATATGTTCCATGCACACCCTGTCATGTCTTATTGCTTATGCTATCAAGGAGCAGTTGATAACAGCAGGTTACCTCAGTACCCTCCATGTGTATTTAAGGAGATAGTGAGTATCTCAGTTAGAGTTGGAGGACCACTGGCACCATGTTTTTTATATTACTGTGGTTGGTAGGGTACCACTATAGCAGTGCAGTTTATTTTATTTATTGCTTGATTTTTATAATGCACATTTAAGCAGTAGTGTATCAGAGAGCTGCACAAATAAGAATATATAACAAATGCATTATTATATTACAATAAAAAAAAACATAGTAGCAGCATGCAGATAAATTGCCTAACATGTGCAAATACTTAAATTAATTTAAACAAATACCTTTTAAAGTAATTACACTGATTAACAAACAGTTGTCTTCATTATCATTAGTGCAGGAGCCAGGTGCATTTATCTATGTGTTTTGGGTCCGAAAGGTTTGATGACTGTTTCTCATGTAAAAAAGTGTGTAGAATTCAGATTTACAAGTCTTATTCATCCACAGTTGTACGTTTTCTTGGAAAATGCACTTTCTTAAGAGTGACTAAAAGTTTTACATTTATGCAATATACTAGATTTACTTATTTATTTAATTTATCTAATTTATTTAATAGACTCAGCTTACATAGTATTAATGTAATTTATTCAATGTTTCAGCTATGGCTAGCAAGACTTCTCACAAACCGCATAGGCGATGCATCTTACACACTGATTCAGGAGTTAGCACAGATCATGGAGACCCACTACCTTTTGATGATGCTCATTGGGAGAAAGTAGTTGATGCAAAGGAAAGGTGCTCTAGTCAAATGCTGTCGAAGTACAACATGATGTGTCTTGAATTGCCTGATCATTACTCCAGCAGCCATGGGTATCATTATATCTGCAACAAGAACTTCACTGCATATAAGAGTTCCAGTAAACTTGCAGGTGATGAAACTTTAAAAAAAGACATTGAAAAAGACTTATCCAGCAAAATTGCTTCACTCCCAAGTTCATAGTGCACTAGTTGAAGCTGCAGCATCTACAGCAGGCATATTCCCAAATGAATGTATATTTAGTAAATCATATAAGAAAAGGAATCCTAAGGGGCCAAAGGAGACTTTTGAATATGCTACAACATGTGTAACCTATGGGGCAACAAACAGCATAAAAAAAACACAGCAAAAGAAATGGATGATCGACAAATGGATATGATGGTAGGCAGTATTGCTCTCATAGTTAAATAAGTGAAGTACCACAACAGCTGTAAGAACAAGTATGTAAAAAAGGCAGAATGAATAAAGGGCACAGGGTACAAAATGTGAACACAGTCAGTTGAGGGACAGTCACCAGGTTGCCTTTTCCAGACTTGTTAAGTATGTACATTACATCATTGTTAATGGAAGGCAAGAAGAATCATTACAATCTCTACACAAAAGGTACATGGGCATTCTTATGGAGTGTAGTGGGCGTAAAACAAATTACGACCCACAGAGCTTGCAGTCAAAACTGGCAGATCACTTGAAAGATGGTATCATATTTGATACCAAAAGTAGAAAAGTGGGTACAATCATTACGTCTGCTAAGAAACAAGCTGACTGGAGGGAAGCACAAGCAGCACAAGCAGCTCAACACATAAGAGAACAGTTGTTGGCCTCCTTCTAACCATCCGGCAAGATTTAGATAGATTATCATCCCTTACCTCTCCCTTCAGGATAGAATCAATGCAATTAAAATGAATGTCTTGCCCAGGATATTTTACCAGCTTAATATGTTGAATATTCACCTTTCCTTGAACTGGTTCTGAAAAACCCATGGCCTTATTTCTAAGTTTATATGGCATAATAAACCTCCATGGAGGTTGTACAATCATCTTTGTGCCCCGAAGGCCTCTGGAGGATTTAAACTTCCTAACTTTTATCTTTACTATTTGGCCAGTCATATGGCCAAATATATGTGTTGGGATGTACCTCCTCCTGCCCCCAATGACTTTCAGTATATCCCTCTGTGGCTACAGATAGAATGTTATATTATTGGGGACTTGGGGCTCACGTCTACTAGTCTATGGCACATACTCCCTCAGAAGCTGCCGGCTTCCCTGCATAATACAGTTATATATACCTCAGTCAAGGTTCATAACAAGTTATGCAAGTCTTTTAAATATGACAACCATAGGGGCATTTCACAGCCACTGTTCAGAAACCCCAACCTCAAAGTAGATGGCTATATGCTGTCTCCACAGAAACTGGCTATGTCTCCGCAGACTGTAGTTGGTGATCTAATACTCCAAGGTAGGGTAGGGATGGTATCAGATTTACTGGATCATTTTTGCTTACTGGCAAAATACTCCTTCTTTGTCTACCAAATCAGGCACATGTTAATCAAATGGTTTGGGCTAGGTCAATGGAATATCAATTGAGGTGACAACCTTCATGAATTCCAGGGTTTAGCCTGGCAACCTCATGCTGTCTCCTGCCTACAGCGACTCTGTACACTAAACTTAACCCTGATGTGGGGGACCAATCTCAATATTGGTCAGACACTTTCCCCACTGCCCATTTTAACTGGGGAAAACTCTGGAGAGGAGTTTATCAATACACTGCCAATAATAGACTCTGATTTATACAATTTTACATTCTGCACAACATGTACTGTAGAATACAAAAATGCTACGTTACTTTTGTTTAGCAGTCTGAGCTTTGTTGACTCATCAGCATTACAAAATTTTCGTGCTACTAACAACTCTTTAGCAGATGTAATAATCGCAAAATCTTCACAGCTCTTCATGAGATTTAACAATTGCAAACCGATTTCAATCTAATTGCAAAGTCTAGCTGATCAATTTACAAGTTTACTGGATCACAGGAGTGCTGCAATTAGTACTGTAATTATCACCACTAGCAGCTCTCTTATTAGCTGGTTGAATGTGAGCGAGCATACCTGCTTGCCTTTATTGTGTTGCAGTGCTTGTGTTTGTTCGTCCAACAAAAATGTCTCTGATTCAATGGTTGCAGAGGAAGGGAGTTAAAAGAAATCTTTCGATCACAGAGGACATCACATACGCTGCACTTTCTGAGTGCGCCGGAGTTCACATCAAAACTGCAGACAGTGTGTTCAGTGAGCTGCAGAGAGCCTCCCCAATCCTAAATGAAGGAGGACAGATTGCTCACACTACAGCCCTGAGGTTCACTTCAAGTTGGGGAAGTATGCCGCAACCAGTGGCGTGATGAATGCTGTCTGCTTTTTTAAATCAAAATATGGACAAAGCATTAATGAAAGTACAATACAGAACTTAAAAAAAGACTACCTTGATAAAATAATAGATGTGAGTGACCCGTCTTTGCTAGTGCCATCATTGCCAACCAAACCCCGTGGCCGACCAACCCTCTTGTTAGAAGATGTAGAGACTGACATGAAAAAAATTATCTGTAGTCTCTGGTGATGGGGTGCACTCTTGGAGGTGACTTTCTACCACTGCAGGTAATTTACCAGGGAAAGACCAAAGGGTGTCTGCTGAATTATAGCTTTCCACCTGAATAGAGTATAGCATTCACTTAAAATCTTTGGACCAACACAGAATCAACTCTGTTGTGCATTGACAACATTTTGAAACCACATATCAAAAATGTGTGTGAGGAAAATGGACTTCCCAAAGAACAGCGTTCCATTCTAATTATGGATTTGTATCGTGCCCATACAACAAAAGAGGTTCTTGAAAAACTAGAACGCGAGCAAATTGTACCAATATTTGTCCTTGCATCTTGCACTGACCTCTTGCAGCCACTAGATGTTGCCATTAACAAACTCCTAAAGAATTACCTAAAGCAGGCTTTCACAGAATGGTGCATGGCACCTATAACTGAACAATTGAACACTGGTTCACAGTCTGAGGACATTACAGTGGATCTTAAAATTTCATCGATTAAATCGAAACACACTGAATGTCTCGTTCATGCCTTTAACTGCTTAAAAGACAGACACGAGGACTGTATCCGTGGATTTCTGCAAGCGGGCATTGTTGAGGCTCACAATACATGCCTGAACATGGAAAGCAAATAACAGTTTTGTTCAGTATTCTTACTGTAACAGTTATTGTAGATAGAGCCCTGATGTTAGTTTTTTTTTTGTTGCAGGTTAACGGCAGTGAAAGTGAGATTGAAAGAGAATGAACCACCCCCACCCACAAACATCGTAGATGTCTCAGCAACATATGCTTTGAGAAAAGGACTCCCTTTATGTTTTCCCTATTTTGGCATTCTTTTTTAGTGTGTGTTCAATAAAGATTACTTTCAATATATTTTGCTGTTGGTTTAATTTAGTGCTTCTGTGCACAATGCGAACATAGTGACAATTTTTTTAGCAGCTACCAGTTTGTGTTCTACAGTACTTTACACTTGTAAAAATGTATGGAATGGGTAAGCTTCCAGAGTAAGAGTGTTTCAGGTGTGGGCAGGGTCAGGGATCCTTGTTATATATGTTCTGGGAATGCCCCAAGATTGCCCTCCTTTGGTCTTCAATTGAAGCCAAGGCAGACCCCTTATTGGGTCTGCAAAATTTATTCACTCCACAAATCTGTCTTGTAGGAGACTACTCTCCAACTGAGGTGAGGGAAAAGCATTTTTACATCAGCCTTATATCGCTCATGGTTAAGAAAATAGTGCTAAGACACTGGAAGGAGCAACACACTCTTTCTTCTCAGGAGTGGGTTAAAGAATTGTTTTATAACCTGAAGATAGAGAAATCTATAGCTAGTCTTAGAGGTAGGATGTCCTCATATAAGACAAGGTGGGAGAAACTCCACACTTTGTGGTGAATTACCTCTGTACTATAATTTATGCTGTAGAGGATCTCTAAGAAGATATATGCATGGCTGTTTTCCTATTGACTATGATATCAGGGTCTCTGTAGACAGATAATCAAGTGGACCCCTTGTGAAGGACTATCCAGTTCATGGAATGCAGGTGCCCATGAATTACAGGGCTTGTTGGATTGTAAACCTTCCTGGTAATTGCTCTCAGAGGGAAGGTGGGTAAGGGGGTGGGTGGTTTAAAAGGGAGGGACTGGGGTTATTGGGGGAGGACTGGAGGTTATTGGGGGTGGGAGGGTGTGGGAGGAAGATTGTGTTTTATCTTCTGCTTTGTGTACTATCAATGTCATGTTGTTGATCTCTTGGAACATGTACTGCACTCTATGGAAGTGTGAAATTTGAATAAAGTGTATTAAATTAAAAAAAAAGAGAACAGTTGTTGGAATTCCTAAAGGTACAGCCTCATAATAAAACCAAAGTTAAAGTTAAAGACTTAATAGAAGAAAATGTAAAATTTCCACCTGCTCTTCAGACATTCCTATGTACTGTACTCACGGGTTCATCAGAAGTGGGCAGTGAATGACAGAAGAGGGTAGTTCAATCTATTGTAGATGACAGTGTTTGCAGTGTCAAGGGGAATAATCAAACCACAAAAACACCTCTTGTTGGTCATTGGTATTAAACCCATGACAGGCAGTAAGAAAGTTTTAACTATTTTGAACAGGTTTGGTCACTGTGTCAGCTATCATGTTGTGGAGGAACTCAAAACTGCAGTCGCAACCATTATAACAGAGAAGAATATGGCTACACCAGATGGATTGCTCATACAGCCAGGTTTAGCCACTGCTTTGGCTTTCAACAATTATGATGAGATGACAGAGACACTTGACGGTCATGACATGGTGGGTATAGCATACCAAAATTTACCGTCCAGTATTGAGGCAACAGCTGTACCCAAAGAAGGATCTGAAGAAGCTATGAGAAGAACACACACGGATGACCAAGCACCAGCAAGAAATGAAATACACACAATAGAAACAAACACAGATAAGCAAAGATCAGAAGTTGATGCCCATGACCAGGCAGGGCTATCTTTAACATCAAAGAACAAATGACGCAGAACATTAAAGACAAAGGCTGAAGGTTTTGATGAAGACTATTTGCCAAGTGTAAAGAAGCAGATATTGCAGCCCATGTCATGTCAGCAACAAGACACTGTACCCAGGTGCATTCAAATGTCTCAGAGGAAAAGAGCTCTAGATATTGGTAAGAAAGACATTTGACCATACACATCTGGAAAACCAAAAATAAGGCAATATCAATATAAGGTGACAGAAAGCTCTGAACCAAAAAACCTCATGCAAGCTAAGAGAAGGGACATTGCCTGATTGATATCTTGTGCAAGTATAGATGCTACTCCAATGTGGCATGGATGGAATGCCCTTGTTTCTGAAGATGACCTGCCACAGCAGATCATATCATACATGGACTCTATAGGAAAGCCTCCTACAAGACTTGATATAGTGCAAAACACCATGAACATTGCTATCAAGGTTATGAATGAATGCCAGGTTGACTATATGCATAGATACATACATAGATACATAGACAGTGTCGGCAGATAAGGGCCTATGGCCCACCTAGTCTGCCCATTACTGCCTATTACTTATGGCTTGGCCATAGCAAAATCTGCACTACAAATTCAGTCCACAAAGTCCCTGGAATATGACAGATGCTTCATATGTTTTGGACCATTCCATATAAAATTAGCATATTTCAAAGGTCTTGGATACCTCCTGAATGGCTCTGGTAGAGATCACATTCTTGTTGAAAGTGGTGTATTGGCATTGGGATCCCTGAATGGATTTCTTCAAGGAACATTTTTCAATCAGACAAGGAGGCTTTACCTCATGCTATCAACGGCATTCAGAATTAAACATTTGCAGTGCTTTATACAATATGAAGGTTTGTCAGACTTTGCAGTCTCAAAGCATCTGCAGCAGCTACTTAATGACCATCACCTTCCTCAGTGGTGGACCTAGAGAATACAGCTGAGTTCAAGACATTCATGGAAGCATATGAAACATTCTCAGATTCCACACACCGTGGTGAGCATGGTGCAACTGCCAAATTTTGGCTGCAGTACTGCAGTTTGGTAGAGTTGAACCAACTCTTCTGCCATTCCATCAGGACAAATGACCTGCCACTCTTTGTATATAGCTTGGAGAAGATGAGACCTCTTTACTTCACAAATGGGCACCACAGCTATGCCAAGTGGATGATCCTGTACCTTATAAATTTGCTAAACATGGATGAGACCCACCCTGGACTAAGGAAAAAATTTGAGAATGAGCATTAACCATTGCAAGATCAATGAGAGGGTTTAACAGAAATGACATAGACTTGACCTTGGAACAAACAATTAATGCCAATGCTGCATCAAGACTAACCGGGATTTCTTCTTTGACACAGAACATCAATGCAAGGAGGAGGTGGAACATTCTGCGGTCAGCTAGAATAAAATTGTTGGAAGTTTTATGGAAAAAGTTGGTCTTATCAGCCATGAAGAAGCCAGCCAAGAGCTGAAGAATTTTAGAGTTAAACAAGATTTGAAGGATCTAAACAAGCTGTTGAACACAATAGAATCCTCCATGAATCCATTCTGGGATGCATTTGAGGACAGCAATCTTTACTGAATTGGTAGTGTAAAAGCAGTATCACAAGAGCTAGCAAATGAAGTGTTACAGGTTACTGAAAAAGGTACTTGGATGTATCATGTGTTTAGAGACGAATACATTACCAAAGGCAGTAGTTTCAAGGAACCCATCAAAAGATACAAGTTGAAGAAATTTTCACATGATGCAATGCAATGAAGGTGAAGATTAAGAACAAGGACAAGAAAAATCGTCAAGTTGAAAAGAATGCAAGACCTCTTTGGATGCTTGTTATATCTATCTGCGACTTCAACAGTTGAACTTATGATAGTGTTTGCCTACTCACTAACCCTGGTACCCCTCTCCTTAGGAAACATTGATGGATCAATGAACACAACAATGAAGTCAACACTGCTGAAGAAACTTGAGACCAGAGTCAAAAGTAGCCACCCTGCTGCTATAAATGTCACTGTGGTTGATGCCTTGTTCTTGATCATAAGTCTTACAAACCTGCCACCAACATTCCATGGTGTGGCAAAAACCATCCTGTCTCTTGTTTGCTGTACTTCCACAAATGAAGTCCACCTTCTCAGTGACTGTTACAAGTCACCATCAATCAAAGGTCTTGAACAAGAGAAGAGAGGAAAGCATATCATCGCTCTACTCTCCTATTTCATAACTGGTCCTGACCAGAGCAAACCAAGAGACTTTGCTGGATCCCTGTCTTCATCTTCATTCAAGACAGCACTCCTAGGTTTTCTAGCAACAGCATGGAATTCTGATGTGTACTGTGAAGTTCTAGGTGATAGAAAACTCATGTATGCAGTAGGAGAAACTTGTTACTCATACAAAGTGGAAGATGGACATATGCTCAGACTAGAGTGCAAGGTCCTAAAAAGCAAATACATAGAAGCAGACACAAGAATCATGCAACACGTACACTACATTTGTAGTCAAAATGAGTGTGAAGATGTGCATGTAGTGGTCAGGGCAGATGATACTGATATTCTTGTCATTCTGCTTTATCATGCAAGTCTAAATGATAATCTCAAACTGCACATGAATATTGGCCAATCAGGGAATAACACAAGAAGATTTATAGTTGTATCCCGCTTCTCAGCAGAGTTAGGCAGACCTGTTTGTGCAGCTGTACCAGATCTCCATGCACTGACAGGGTGCGACTATTCACCAGTGTTCAAAGGCAAGGGGAAGGTGTGACCTCTAACAATTATGGAAAAGAATACAGAGTACACACAGGCATTTGGAATACTGTGATGTCCACACTTGTCTAAAGAAACTGAGGATACAATTGAGAGCTTTGTGTGTACCTTGTATGAACAGAAAGTAAAAAGCGTCAACACAGCCTGCTGCAGTTTGTTCAACGTTAAGTATCAACTGAGTGACAAAGCTCACTGCCACCATGCAAATCAACTCTGAAACAACATATCTGCCATGCAAATTACATTTCATTGTTATGGAAAAACACAGACAAACCAGAAATGACACTACTGAAGCCAGAGGACAATGGCTGGATCTATGAGGATGGCAAATACAAGCCAACGTGGTTCACATGTGAAGTTGTACCACCAGCCTTAAGTGAACAATTGAACAAACACGACAACAATCCAAATGAAGAAGATGATAACAGTGACTGCGATGTCGATATTGATGAGACGGATTTGTTTAACATGTCAGATAATGAAGACAGTGAACGAGAATACTGATTGTTGTACTTAGGTTGATAAAATGCCTTAAAATGTTGATTGTTTCAAGTTAAATATAGAATAAAATAAATAATAATGCTACGATTAAGCTTTTGATACATATGTTGCTGTTTATTACAATGTCTGTAGTATTTCAATAAAAGATTATAGCACTGAAATTAAAGAAGGAACCATTAACTAAAATATACACAGTTTTCACCAACAGTTCTTTTTTTATTGAAAAAGTGAATTTTCTAAGAAAATGTTCAACTTTGAGTGAATAAAAGTTGTAAATCTGGATTCTACACCCTTTTTTGACTTAAGAAATGGTCATCAAACCTTTCGGAACTAAACGCATGGATAAATGCACCTGGCTCCTGGACTACATGATTTATTGGTCATTAGCACTTGTCTGCAGTCTCAGACATAATACCGTAGTCTCAGTCAGACAAGCTGATATTCTATGACCTTAACAGTTAGGTAGTTAATTTCACATTGGCTCACTACTGACTGACTGTATGTATTTTTAATTTTATCTTTACGTGTGATTCTGGGGAGTGGTGCCATATGTGTGTGGCAACAGTTGGCAGTGGCATAAAAAATAGACCATCAATAATTATCCACATACACACTGAGCACTTTAGGCTTGGTCTGCAATAAGGTGCAGTTTGTACCAGTAGCAACTGAACTGAACATTCCCATCCTATGACCAACCCTCCATCACTCATCCATCAGACTCAGTCACAAATCACAATTAATTTTTTTTATGAATTATACAAAAAAAACTTACTGTGATGTGAGCGCAAGCAGCAGCAGTGCAGCACAGCAAAGCAAGGCTTAAGCAAGGCAGCAAAAGCAGAAGCAATTCTCTTTGGGCAGGCAGAGGCAGACTGATGTAGTTGGGGTGGAAAGGCTGAAAACACACGCCACATAGACACTACTGAGTCAGCCACAGCCAGGCAACAGTTTTTAGCATGCAATGCAAGGCAAGTGCCAAGCTGCAGTACCATTTTGGCCAATAGGAATCCATTCCGCAATTACACAGAAAACCACTAAACCAATAGAGCTGCCATGCATCTTGGCAGTGGCTGACCTGATGGTCTGGGCTGGTGAGTGGGTGGTCAAGTAACTATAGCAGCAGATGGGTGGGGGGAGCCACTCAAGAGCAAGGGTGTCACACCAGAGAATACTATTTTTGGGAGCCATTGAGTCAGCAGAACTCCACTGTATATCACAGCCACAGGGTGCAGCAGACAGATAATTAATCAGTGTGAGAAGGACTTTGTGTGTGCCCCCCCAGAGGCTTGCGCCCAGGGTGGCTACCCCTCCCACACTGCCCTTCCTATACTACTGATGGCAATCATTGCCTTATGGACATCATAACACAAGCAGGAAGGATCACTCTTTCATGGTGACCGAGTCATCCCCAGCACCACTTTGTAAAGCACCTGTATGCCAGAAACTGATTCCTCCTGTGAGAAAAACAAACAAAAATGTCATTATACCATTTGTGAAGAAACCAGAATCAGTATGTAATATCAAAAGTATCACACCTCATCACCACTGAACACTTTTGAAGGGAATACCACTTAAGGAACCCTGTGTTGGAAATCTGGGAAGAGTAATACTCACATTAGAACTGAAAGGAACTTCTAAATGGTCAAATCTAGTACAATGGATCGATGTCCTGACTGTGGGAAAAGGTGTTGTGTATGCATGCTATTGGTATACTGAGCTTGAGAAAACCATACACTTCAATGGACTGATATAATATGATGGATAGGTGTCCTGAGTATCAGAAAAGTTTTTGGTTATATGTTGCTATTGGTGTGGTGAGTGTAGAAAAAGTTTAGACTTGAATAGACTGATATACTACAATGGAGAGGTGTACTGACTATGTGAAAACATGTTACTTGTAACTGCTATTGGTATAGTGAGTGTGGATAAATGTTATAGTGCAATTTATTTAAAAGGTTTCACCAGGAAAGACATACTGAGCTAAAAATTGCTCATTTCCAGATGCATCCTGGGGGGAGGAGGAAGGGATAAATACAATAGATTTTACTACAAAATAAAACATCATGTGGAGATTAAATAACAGTGCTGAGTTATGTGCAATAGAAAAGTCTGTGTGCTAAACATATGCACATGAAATAAATATCAATTATCACAGGGGTAGGGCGGGAGACAGGTCCCTTAGGATCAGAGAAAAGAACAATTATGTAGGAGGGCAGTAGGGGATAGTGCACAGAAGGGTTGAAGAGCATAAGGGGGGATGGGGGTAGAGAACTAGTGTGGGAGAGAACAGGAAAGGGTGGAGGGGAAGTATGGTAGTGAGGGAGAAGCAAACCTTCATCCTTCTGGGGTGAAGGCCCCACAAGGGCCAGATATGGCTGGGTGCACACCCAGTCCATGCCCTTGTTTCCTGGCCTGCAAGGAGAAGGGTAGGAGTGGGGAAGGAGTAGGAAAGAGTAATAAAATGCAGGCGGGGGGAGAAAGTGGAGGAGGGCAGTAGAGAACTAGTGTGGAAGGGGATAGGGAGGGAAGAAGAGGGAGAGAGGGAGAGACAGACCTTTGTTCCTCTAGGATGCAATCCCCAAAACAGCCAGACATGGCTTGGTGCACATCCAGCCTGTGACCTGGTTTCCTGGCCTGCAAAGGAGAAGGGTAGTGGAAGAGGAAGAGGGGAAGGGCAAGGAGTAGGAGAAAGCAGGTAAGAGGGAGAAAGATGAGTGGAGTAGGGCTACGAGTAAGGGCAATTACAGAAGGGAGCAATGTGGACATGGAGGAGAGAAGACAGAGCATTTAGGAGAGGCAGAGCAAATAGTTTAGGGGAGAGAGTCCCAAAGTTTAGGACAGCAGGAGAAGGCAGCCTGACCAGCAAGGGATTTACAAGAGGGAAGTAAGAGGGAACGATGAATATATGAATCCCAATTTGAGGAAGATTTATGTTTTTGATATCCGACATACTTTTTGCACTTTAATAATTCTTTTAATTGATTGATTCATCTATTTAGGGACTTTATTTTGATTAGCATTTTTAATCTTAGATGGAATATATAAATCTCTTAGATGGCAAATTATATTCTTAATGCTTTCCCAACAATGGGCAGGAGAGGAACCTACAAGGATAGACTCCCAATTAATTTTCCCAATGATATGCTTCATTGTTGCCAAATCTGCTCTGTCATACAAATATATTTCAGTGGGGTTAGAGTTATAAACATAATTTTGTATAATATTAAAAGTGACAGTATTATGGTCAATATTCTCTATGGGGTCACTTTTCTGGATATTATCTAACATTAGATCATCATCATAAAGTACGAGGCCCAGGATATTATTATCTCTTGTTGAAGTAAGTATGTTCTGCTTGAGGCCTAGCTGAGTACATGTATTCAATAGCCTATTCCCCTGACTGGTGTTTGCACTTGGATTCAGCCAATCTACAGTATTTCACCTAGCACAAAAACATAAAAAGTAGAGCACACACACAGTGTGTTTTCCTACTTTTAATGTTTTTGTGATTTAATGATGTGAAGCAACAGTCCTTGTGCTAACTCCATTGTGTTTTGATTTAATAGTATTTCACCTAGGTTGAAATCACCAGAGACAACAATTTTTCCTATGGCTTTTGCCTGTTCAATTTCACTTAAAATGGCTTCTAATATGTCAACTGAAGAATTAGGAGGACGATAGCAGGAGCCCAAAATAAGAACATCAGATGTAGATGAGAATAACTTGACTCAAATAGTCTCAGTTTGTTTGTCATGTTTTTTAATACTCTAAGTAATATTAATTGAATTTGGTTGGATTTTAACAAATAATGGAACTCCCCTTCCATTTCTATTAGTCCTATTTTATGTATACACAGTCCCCCTCTAGGGTGTGGAATGGGAGGTGGAGATGGGAGCTTGGAAAGTCTCTGATGAGTTCCAAAGGGCACGGAGACCATTTTTTTGCATTTAGGGATAGCTGATTTGACCTGAACCAATTCTGGCCAGCATCAAAATCAGTTTGAAGCCTGGCTTTTAATTCAGCTGGGGAAGGCCCAGTGGCAAACAGGACCATGTCATCTACGTACATGTGGATGGCCGTAGATGAGCAGGCAGTGGGAAGATTGTTGAGGAAAATGGAGACTAGTAGTGGACCAAGGATAGAGCCTTGGGAGACACCAGTGCAAATGGGGATGGGTGGGATAGGGATTCTCTGATTCTAACCGATTGAGATCTACCTACTAGGTAAGAGCTGAACCAGCTAGTAGCAGAGCCAGAGAGGCTTGCTGACTTTAGCTTGCTGAAGAGAAGAGGGTGGGAAACAGTGTGGAAAGCTTTGGCATAATCAACAAATATGGTGGCGGTGAGGAGGCCCTGGTCCATGCCTGCGTGGATGGAGTCAGTGAGCAGGAGGAGGCAGGAGGGGTGTTTGTAGAAACTAGACTGGAAAGGGGTAAAGAAGAAGGAGAAGTCAAGGAAGCAAGAGAGCTGAGACAGTACTATGTGCTCTTGCAGTTTGGATTGGGTTGATGTTATGCAATGAATAGGTGTACTGAGTGTTGGACAAGCTGTTACTTATATGGGCTACTGGTGTAGTGAGTGTGTGAAAAGTTTGTACTTGAATGGACTGATGTAGTACAATGGATAGGTGCAGTAAGTGTGGGAGAAGTTGTTGCTCATATGTGCTGTTGTTGCACTGAGTGTGTGAAAAGTTTATATCTGAATGGACAGATTTACTGCAATTGATTTGTGTACTGACTTATATAATTTCACTTTCTCTTGTATCACACTTTTGGACAGTGTGTTAGTATATATCACTACATAGGCTGCTGGGGGGAATGCCATCTACCCCTCCATACCTTGCAACTCTGCAATAATTTTGAGTTCTGCCTCCACTAGGCAGTAGAAGACCATGACGATCCTCATTTACTGCCTTCCACAGAGCTGTTTCAGTGCCGAGTTACAGAGTTACTTCAGGACTTTGCCAACAATCAGTCAGCACAGAGTGAGGGCGGGGCTAACTACTTTAAAAGCCCATGCCATTCACTGTATTGGAAAGCTGCTGGGGGAACACTATCAACCCCTCCATATCCTGCAACTCTGCAATAATTTTGAGTGCTGCCTCCACTAGACAGTAGAAGACCATGACAATCTTCATTTACTGCCTTCCACAGAACTGTTTCAGTGCTGAGTTACCTCAGGACTTTGCCAACAGCCAATCAACACAGGGCAAGGGTGGGGCTAACCACTTTAAAAGTCTGTGCCATTCACTGTATTGGGAAGATTCAGAAGACCACGACGATCCTTATTTACTGCCTTCCACAGAACCGTTTCAGTGCCGGGTTACAGTGTTACTTCAGGACTTTGCCAACAGCCAGTCAGCACAGAGTGAGGGTGGGGCTAACTTCTTTAAAAGCCTGCACCATTTGCTGTATTGGGAAGCTGCCAGAGGGAATGCCATCTTCTCCTCCATACCCTGCCACTCTGCAATAATTTTGAATGCTGCCTCCACTCGACAGCAGAAAACCACGACGATCCTTATTTACTGCCTTACACAGAACTGTTTCAGTGCCGAGTTACAGAGTTACCTTAGGACTTTGCCAACAGCCAATCAGCACAGAGCAAGGGTGGGGCTAACTACTTTAAAAGCCCATGCCATTCACTGCATTGGGAAGCAGCAGAAGACCGTGATGATCCTTATTTACTGCCTTCCACAGAACTGTTTCAGTGCCGAGTTACAGAATTACCTCAGGACTTTGCCAATAGCTGGTCAGCACAGAGTGAAGGCTGGGCTAACTACTTTAAAAGCCCATGCTGTTCACTATGTGCAAGCATGTGCACGAGCAAGTGAATGGCGTGTACGCCACTTCCCATCAAGAAACTGTTTGAAGGTTTATAATTTAATTTATATGCTCGGGACTGCTCTCTGGTACTAAGGTAAGGGCCACTTAGATTTAAAACTATATATCTGGTAATTGCTGGCTCCCCGTGAGCATTGTCCTGAGCATATGCATATCTACATATATATAATTTTTACTACAATGAAAATGTTAAACATTCTTGGCTGTCTGACTTTGTGCTGTGTTCAGGGGGGAGTGTTTTGAGTGAGTCTGATCCGGGAATTAAGGGGACCTATTGGCCTTCATTATGCTCTGACTACCTAACCTGTGGAAAAGCTGTGATGAAGGGTAGGAGAAACTGTTTTACTTTTAACTGGAATAAATGCATTTATGCTGGGAGAAGACTAAGTTTATCTCCACTTACTTTTAACAAACCGGTTGACGGGTTTAGTGGAATTAGTACTTAGGTACTTTTACCAGGGAGTTATATAGAGCTAAATCCTGGCCCTAAGGAACAGACCCAAATAAAGACTTTACATGATAATGCCTGAAGTACAGTATATAAACAAATCTGATCTATTAGCAGCCTTTTTGACTACTCATAATCCCTGTGTATTAGGTCTGAGTGAAACCTGGTTGATAGAGAAAATTAGTAGTGCTGAAATTAGTGTTTTGGGATACCAAAGTTTTAGACAAGATCAAGAGGGTGGGGGAGGTAATAGTTTATGTTAAAAGTACACTTGGACATGTAGAAGTAGTGCTTAAAGGTAGCGAGAATAGCATAGAATTTTTAGTGATTAAGGCAGTACAGCCTAACCTAATTGCAGCTGTAATTTATTCCCCCACAAAGACAAATTTAAGTTATTGAAGGGGTTTTGTTCAAATTAGCAGACTGTGTTAAAAACAATTTCATGGTACTGGCTGGGGATCTTAACTGTAAATGGCCTAACCCAAGAGAAATGCAATTGAAGGAAATTACCTTAGGAATGGGATTAAAACAATTACTTCAGTCATCTACACATTTTACTAATACTACAATGTCTGGTTCTATACTGGATTTAATTTTTATATCTGAAACTATTCAAGCTGAGGCTTTTGGTATCCTGCTTCCTCACTTTGGTGACCACAGTCCTATCTGGGTCACATTACCCTTTAACCAGCTAATGTGTTCTCATGTGCACTTAGGGCAAAAATGGTCTAGAGAAATGAGGAACTTCTCTGAAAGTAAATTTTAAGATAGTATAAGTTAGGAAAAATGAGAGAGGTGTTCTTTAATTCCTGACCTAGACCTCACAGTTTAATACTTTACTAACACATTCCAACACATCTGTGATTTACATGCTCCAAAAGGAAAAACAAAACATAATACTCTGCCTAGGTTTCCTTGGATCACTCAGAAATTACAGAAAAAATTCAGGTTCAAAAATCGTATTTGGAAAAAGGCAAAGAAAACAAAATTGGTCACTGATTGTGAACAGTTTAAACTAAAAAGAAATGAGTGTAGGAGACTGACTAAAAAGGCAAAAGTAAATTACTACTGGTGTAGATTAGATCAAAATGTTGACCCAAAAATGGTCCAGCCTACCATTAAACATTTATCAAATCCAGGGGGACAAGGTAGTCAGAAAAATGTAACTATCAGATTTAATAATACCTTATCCGATGATCCAAAAACAGTTTCTAATATATTAAATACCTTTTTTACGGACCTTCTGGGGATAGAGGTCCAGGCCCAGCCGGGATTACTAGTTGGAACTACAAATAATAAAGTAACATTGGGACAGTTTCCTACTTTTAGGTTTAAACAACTAACCTTATCTGAGGTAGAAAGGGAACTATAGGGAATTAATATACATAAATCACTTGGTTTAGATAACTTGGAAGGGTGATTCATTAAAATGTCAGCACCGTACATAGCTTTGCTTGTATTGTCCATATTCAACTGGAGCCTACAGACTGGTCATTTTCCATCACTGTGGAAGGTGAGCAAAATAACACTTATTTTCAAGGCTGGGGACTCAACCGATCCAAACAACAATTGTCCTATAATGATTTTGCCCACCATATCAAAATGTTTGGAGAAACTAGTCTCAAGGCAAATCAGTGTTTATATGGATAAATAGAGGATACTGACTCCTTTTCAGGCAGGTTTCCATAGGGGCTACTCTACTTCTTCTACTTTAGTAGAGTTTAATGATTTGATTAGCTTCTCCCTTAATGAAGGAAATGAAACAACAGTGATTTTTATTGATTTGTCAAAGGCTTTTGACCTGGTGGACCACTCCACCCTGACTGAGAAGCTGTCTGGCCTGGGTTTCTCTGGGGGTCCTCCTTTATGGTTTTCTTCCTACTTGGCAGGGTGTTCTCAAAGGGTTCAAATACAGCAGCACCTGTCTGAACCGCGGGCTGTTCAGCAAGGGGTCCCTCAGGGGTGTATTTTGGGACCCCTTTTATTTTTGCTTTTTAACAATGATCTGCCCTTGTAGTAAAATATACAGTACATCTATTAGGCTTTATGCAGACAACACAGCCATAGTGGCTTCAGGGAGAGGCCTGGAGGACCTTCAGGGAAAACTCCAGGATGACTTTGTCAGGGTACAGGAGTGGTTCACCAGGTCACATCTAATGATGAATATTAAGAAGACCAAAGTACTGCATTTCGTCTCTAACAGACATAGCAGTTATACACAATTACATATATTTGCAGTTAACAAATTCCTTATAGAAAACGTCACTACTTACAGTTATTTGGAACTAGTTTTTGATTCTACACTAACTTTTAGGGATCAAATTGACATGGCTATTGGTAAGGTAACCAAACAACTAGGGGCATTAAAAAGAACAACTAGGTGCTTAAAACTCTCTGACAGGAAAAAGATTGCTGAGCAGCTAATCCTGCCTATTATAAAATATGGTGAATTAATTTACAGGTCAGTGAATACATTTTTGCTGAACAAACTTGACAAAATTCAGTACAGAGTAGCCAGGTATGTCCTTGGTTGTGATTTTAGATCCCATCACTGTTTACTTCTGATTAGACTTGATTGGATGCCTCTAGAGATAGAACATGTAAGACGCTGATTAATATTTAAACATAAATATAAGACTATTCATAACAATCACAATATTTCAAAGATTTTATTTTTCGACACCTTAAATACAAAGAAACATCTGTCCAGGTCTGTCCATCAAAACCAAATTCAACAGGATAAGCGTACTAACAGATTTGGGGATTATACACTGAGAATCTTGGCAGCTGTACATTGGAATGTACTACCTCCATTTGTACGTGCTGAAACAGTGCATAGTACTTTTATTGGGATGTTAAAGGGTCACTGTAATCACGTGTTGGTGTGTGACATAACATTAATCTTTCCTGCGTTCCCCATCTTCAGTGTTTACAATGTATTTATTGATTTTGTGTTTGTACTGTTTATACTTTTTATTCTGAGAGGGCTTGCCCGAGGTTCAATGTGGGGAATAGCTCCTCCCACAACCTCTACTTAAGCCCTCCTCTATCACACCTCCTTTGCTTAGGGAATGTTTTTTTGTCGTTCCCTGCTTGGTTCATGCGGCTGTGCTTCTGTGCTCCTGCTACCCGTTCATCTGTTTGTGCTGCACGGTTCCTTTTCTGGCTCCCTCGTTTTCTTTTGGACCATTTCCTACCTGCGCGATGCCTTCAGGCATCCCCCGCGCTTTTCTGCCTTTCATCTGCTTCAGTTCTCCTGCTTATTCTCCTTTCTGTTCCGTTTGCAGCGTATGGCCGCCATTGTTGACATGGACCATCATCTTCCAGGTACGACCTACAAACATTGCACTGGTCTGTATTTGTACCCAGGCCCTATTCTACCTCTTCTCCCAGTGGATAGCCAGCATCACCTCTCATCTTTCCAAGAACCTCTGCACAGTTCTACAGATGCGTACTGTGACTCTCCTGCTAATCCAGGCAAACACTTCACCTCACACTGCCAACCTGGGTTTACAAATTCTACAGTGTCACATAAGCCCATGTATCTCCATCGTTTTTACACCATTCTTACTTTTTGAAGTCGGATTAAGTGGTGAGGGTTTTGCATGTTGTGTCGTTTGGTCTCTGGTACTGTGTGCTCAGGCAAAGAGTTGTTCTGGTGTACCTGACTGCCATGTATCCTCTGCTGATGGTCTGTGTTTGCAAACCAATGGCAGAAACAGTGGGAGGAAGGGAAAAACAATCAATTCACATGTAAGGTGACTGTTGCCTTAGTTGCTATTATTGGCTGGCGATTCTCGCACCTGCAGCCAGTTCACACTTGCTCACATGCGCTTCTTGGAATAAACATCTGAGGTGGATGTCTCCCATTTCCTCCTCACACTGAAAAACCAGGAACAGGTACAGGTCTTTCCACTGCTTACTACTCAGAAGGGAAAACATGCCAACAGCATAGAGCAACGGAAGCTAATATTACAGCCGTGTTTCACTCATACAACTGCAGCATCATTTCACCAAAATTAGATGATCGTATGGCCAGTTGCAAAGCTCCCACTCACCACCTTTTCTATGGCTAACTGCTATGGAAACCTTGTTTCAGGGGTTCTGGCATGCTTTTTCACTTCTTTACCTCAATCAAGCTACTTAATAGCTGTGGTCATCATGTCTGCATAAAATCTATAGCTGCTATCATACAAAACAACCTCAGTTCTGCACCAGGACCGTGATCCTGTTCTTCCAAAGGGCAGTGTTACCGAATGTGAAAGCAATCATGTGCACCCTAAAAATCAATACTTTTACACTTTCAACATGGATAGCACTTAGTTACTCTGGATTTCCCTTGAAATAAGGCTTTCTTTAACACCCAGGAAACTAGCTGCTCTGCATTCATGTACTACCACATGCGTAATAATTCTCTACTAAACTGAACACCTAATTTAAGGTATTTGGATGACTAATCAGTTCTGAGGCACTGAGCTCCTTCGATTCTACCTTCCTACACCCTTGACATTTTGTTTCTTTCACCACTGCAACTCAGGAACTGCTTCATTTTTCCATCTGACTCTCAAGCCATGATTACATTATGGTTGTGTTTTCCTAATCCGTAGATTCCCTGAAGCAAGTCTGCATATTTTTTCCATGTACTCTTTGCCGTTTTCTGCATGGATTTTGTGCTTCACCACAAAGACTACGCCAAGCACAGCAACAATCTTCAGAATGTTACCTTACCTTCATGCCAGTTGCTGCTTCCCTTTGGGGATGGAAATACCTCCTACTGACCACTTTGACATCCTCCGTCCCTAGCTCTGCTTGGCAGCATTGAATGTAGGTCAGCTTGCTCCGACTACCAGTGGGAGCCATGTCTACATCCTACTGAATCATACCATATCTTCTCTACCTCATCCCAGTTGCCACTTCCCTTCGAGAATGTAACTGCCTCCTACTTACTAACTTGACGTCCTCTGTCCCTACATTCTGTTTAGCTGCATCAAGTGCGGGTTAGCTCATCCAGGCAACCAGTGTGGGTAACCATGTCTATAATCCACAGACTGTTAACTTATCTTCTCTACCTCATACCAGTTGCCGCTTCCCTTCAGGAATGGAACTACCTCCTCCTTACTAACTTGACATCCTCAGCCCCTAACTCTGCTTAGCAGCACTGAGTGCAGGTTAGCTCCCCCTGGCTACCGGGGCTGGGAGCCATGTCTGCAACCTACAGACTACTACCATACCTTCTCCACCTCATACCAGTTGCCACTTCCCTTCAGGAATGGAACTCTCACACTCTGCGTACCCATGTCATGCTACTTCTGCTGCTTCAGGTCACTCCCATCCACCTCTGCTGTTCCTGACAGTTGCCTGAGTCTTCAGTCTCCTGCTTCATCTGCTATGTTCTCAGCCTGATATCTGGCTGCTGCACCCTTCAGGAACAGGATTTTGCCTGACTTGCTTCTCCATCTCATCTCACCTGCAGCCTAGACTCTTCGTCCCATCTGCTGTCTGCCACGACTGGGAGTCTTACTCTAACGTGGACCGTCTCCACTGTTTGCATACACCGATGCAGATTGACATTTCCATTCAGGACCAGAACATCTTCAAGCAGATTTTCTCATCATTTCACATTCCCTAGCCAAATCCAGCCCAGATCATCTTGCCTTGAAAGACCCATCCAGCCCATGTCCTTCCATTCCGCTGCTTCACGTGTGTTTTCTCCACTTGCTACCCGATGCCACAACCCTTCTGGACCTGGACCTCCTACTCCTGCTTGCTCCTTCAACCATAGAACCTGGACCTCTTTGACTTGCTTGCCTCCATCCTGCCAGTTTGCTACTTCCCTTCATTCACAGGACCCTTCTGCTTTGGATGTGTTCACTTGCCATCCCGTTCTCCCATGGACCTTCGTTCTCAAATCCCTTTGGCCTCCTTTCCTTCATCATCTAGATTCTGCCGGCTCATTCAGTCCCTCTTTCCCTCCATACAGGTTGCCTCATGGACTTCTTTGCTGCAAGCCACCAGTTTGGCTGTTGTGTAAACTTGTTTTCTTTGCAGATTTGCCTTGCTGGCTCAAGGCTTCATACTGTTTGCTATTGCTCTTTTGGGCCTTGTAACCTATCTCCGACCAGTACTCCTACTCAGTCATCTGCTCTTCCATATGATCCATCCCCAACTTCTAATCCAGCCCTTCTAACAGCACCCTTCCACTACTCATTGGATCATTAATTCATTACTCTGGAGTAATACTGCTGCCAGAAAACATTCCTTGGTCCACATGCCCCATAGACTCTTCCATTATCATAGAGTTTAATACAGCCCATTCGGTTCTTCACAATCATTTATGGAATTCTATTCACCTGGACAATAGGAAGATCTCCTCTGTCTCTGTCGGATATATCCTCCAATTCCTGTCCATCCAAGCACCATGACTTCCCCCTATGTCTCGTCTCATTGGCTATCCTCATACATGTAAAGGACTTAAATCCTTCTGTTATACTCAGACTTTGCAATCAGCATCACTTCTACAGATACCAGGAATCACAAGATAACCCATTCAACTATGGACATCATCCATTTTACCTTCTGCTGCCTTTTATTTCAACACTGACTGATGAACAAGTTACTCAACTCCTACTTCCTATCAGTCATTGCTAGTTTTAGAAATTGCACATATATCTTCCAGAATATTTGTCGTGGAATCTCTACAGCTAGCTGATTACTGACTCCATGCCATCCAAACTTCGATTTCACTCCTGGACATCACTATTCCTCATACTGTTATTCGCACCTTTTCACCTAGTACCTTCAGCCAGGTCAACCGCTCTCCAACGGACCCTTCAGCCTCTTCTTCTTGAAGTATCTTCGTTAATCTCTACAGTAAAGACCATCACTGAGAACTGGTTCTCCTGAATTCTAACTGGCAATCCATAATAGCCAAGACAAATTCACCAACTCAGCCTTGCATCCTAATCATTTTAGTCAGCTGTAGTACTAAAATTCTATGGCATCCTGCACTAATCGATCTCACTACCAATCCAGCCTACAGACCCTTCCTCTCATCCGACCCAAGCTCCTCTCAAGTACTTTAGCATTGAGATTACCTGTAAACTTAACCACCTATGCCACCACAGTGCATTTCCTAAATGCTCACACCACAGGAATACCCACACTTACTTCAGGCAGCATACCAGGAGAGGATTTGAGTATAAAGTCAAGAACATCATGACCAAAGAAGCCATCTATTCCTTATACTGAATTTCCAATCATTCCGCATATATATATATAAGGCTACCATCTGGATGGCTCTGCAAATCTTTCTCTAGTGCTTTACTAATAACTCATGGCATTACTCTCATCAGGCACTCAAAATCTCCTCTACTCATTTTACTCTGGGATGCTTACCTAGTGACTTATCGCTCACTAATCGATTCTTTACCTCCAGACTACCTTGAATATCAAACATTATATGAATTGGATCAGTCACCCATAGCTTTACAAATCATCACAACTCCCACAGTGTACTGTCTGGTCTTATACTGATCAATTCTTGCTCTCATGACTCATTATGCCCCTACAGTCCCTTTGGACAGACATCCTTTGTCACCTCGAAACATGAACTACATTAGCCCTTCTTTAACTGGATCTGCTTCATGCATAGGTTCTACCAACCCTATGGAAGAGATGTACCCTTCATCCTCAGGATCATCATTCAGTCTGTATCATCCTTGGATCAAGAATGAACCATCATCTCCAGGGCACTCAAAAACTCTGCTACTATTTCTACTCTATGGATGCTTCCTTAGTGATGCCTTGTTCAATACAGAGTTCCTAGACTCCAGACCATACCCTTACATTCAAACCTTTTACAAGTTGGATCATTCACCAATGACTTCTTCTACCATTGCATTTCCACCATTCCCAGTTTAGTACCTTATCGATCTGGTCATGGTCCCTCTACCCATTACACACTTGCAATTCCATTGGACAAGTATCATTCATCATGCTGGAAACCTGGACTTCCTTCATCCTCCTTCACCTGGATTTACTTCACACCTAGGATTCTATCGCTCATTCAGAACAGACCTACTCATCAACCTCAGGATCATCATGCGATCGGCATCATCCAAGGACTGAGGATGGATTATCATCTCTCCAAGCAGCTCACCAACATCAGATTAGTTATGGTTACTAAAACCTAGGTCCTTCTCCATTTAGTATGTCCAGAGGATGGACAGACCTCCAGCCATGGGTTCTCAGAGGTTTCCCCCACATGGGGGTTTTCCCTCTCCTGAGTGCCAGGGGTCATACTCTCTGTGAGTTGGAGGAGGCATCTTTTTGGGCTTTCTATTCCCTACAAATTACTACCTACATACCTACTACTCAAGGGTAGGCATAGAGTAAAGCCACAAAAGTAATACAAGTTACACAAGCACTATATACCTCATCTTTCACTATTGCTATTCCACAAACATTGAATGGGAGGGCTTGCCTGAGGTTTCAGTGTGGAGAATAGCTCCTCTCACAACCTGTACTTAACCCCTCCTCTAACACACCTCCCTTGCTTAGGGAGTGTTTTTTCATCTGCCACCATCCCCTCCTCCTTTTCCTTCTCCGGCACTCTTCTCACCCTTGTTCATGGGCCTTCTATTCCCTATAAATTATTACCTACATACCTACTACTCAAGGGTGGGAACAGTGTAAAGCCACAAAAAGTACTACAAGTTACACAAGCACTATATACCCCATCTCTCCCTATTGCTATTCCACAGACATTGAAATTATATGTGTGTAACCTTAGATAATTACAGGACTGTCTTGTGAACTGGACTGGTAAAGTCCAAATGGCATGTTTCTGTATAAAAATAAAATTTTACCATGCCATACCATAGGTGCATGTGTATGGCATGGGTCTGGTGACATATTTTAGGTGCTGCAGCTTAGACATTTTGCAGGCACAAACGCACTGGCATGGATCCAGTATTCTTTGTTTGTGACACAGAAGCTTTGAAGAGTCTTTTTTTTATGTTCGCCATGTGCTAGCACAAGCAAACATTTTGGTATGATATAAAGGGTTTTGAGAGGTGTGTCACAGAGGTCCAATGCAGGAGACTCTGCAAGAGGCTTGACCCTGTCCTACCAATCATCAGCAAGGCTGATCATGACACTGTTTTGACTTACTGGATGGAAACCCATGTATATCAAAAGAAAGCCACCCCAATCATAGGTCAACACAGCCAGGCAAGCACAGCTGATTTCATTATTATAAGCCTGCTGTCAGCCTGCTTGTCCCACCACCTTATAGCGATGGAAAACTGAAACTGCTTGTTCAAGCTGCCAGTGTCACACTGGCAACTTCTATCTGAGTGAGTAGATTGAGTTGAAAAAAAATTAAGTTCAGTTAGCATTACACAGACCACTGAGGTTTCATGCTAAGTGGACTCATGACTGATGTAAACTGCAGTGTGTGTGTATATGCATGCACACAAGCATCTGTCACAAACACACACACACACCTTGAATCAGGTTACACAAACACATAATCTGGACCAGTTTAACTCTTAGACTGCTAATAGAATGGAACATGGAATGCTTAAGTAAATTGGGTCCTATGCATGAAGGTGTGGAGTGGCTACGTGCCATGTAAATGCATTGTGTAGCCACCCTGCACTTGCCTGCACCAACTGCACCCCCAGGTGCAGGATTCTTGAACCACATATGCCCCCCCATGCACCCTATCCCTCAGCCGATAATACAGCTCCACACTGGGGTGGGCCAGGGGGTGAGGAGGAGGCCGTACCAGCAATCTATGACATTCACCTAGGTGTGGCATGCTGTGTGTAGGGGGCTGACACAGCTACGCTGTTTCAGGGCAGCCATTAACCTGGTATGCACCTCTGGGTAGTGGCCCCCAGCTGTGGCAGTGACAGCAGGGATCTGTGAGCCCCCAGAAATGGACAGCCCTGCTGCTAGGGCATTTCTCGGTGGGCTATGGGTGATGAACTGGGCACATTCCCCTGGTGCAATCAGTGCACTGCACATTGGCTGCCAACATGGCACCCCACAGATGCAAGTAATCCACTGTAGGAACCCAGGTCAGGGCAGCTGTTTAGCTGTCTGCCTGGTCCACCACTCCACACCTGACCACCCTCAGGGATCCTGCATGCAAGGTGAATGTGGCCCCATGCGGCTCTCCTGTGGGTGCGGAGCTGCATGGGTGGGAGATGTGCCTTGGCACGTAGTTCCCACTCCTTTGTGCATGGTCCCCATTATTTGTAACTTGGCCAGTAGGGTTAGTAACACTAGTAAATAAGTGACCAATTCACATACATGTATGGCAGATCAAACAATGAAATAAACAGTGGCTGGCATTGATTTTTAAACATTGGTTGCCTATAAAACTGGAGTTTAATTTACCTCTTCAAAATGCAGCAACTTGCTAATGTGAACACTTAGCATTTAAATATTTTCTTGGGGAGGACTCCCAAATTCCCTGTTTAAAGAAAAAAAACAGATCCCCTGGTAAAATCACGGAAATGATCCTGCTGTCAGCCAGCCCCAACTGCAGTCTCTAGGTACCTGAGGTAAGCCATAGAATTATATTTTTTCCTTGGGGTCAGGTATGAGGGGGAGACCTAACAGAACTTTAGTAAATAAATGACCTGTGCACATTAATTTAGGGTAGATTAAACAATGAAATAAACGATGGCTGGCATTGATTTTTAAATACTGGTTGCCTATGAAACTGGAGTTTAGTTTGCCCATTTGAAATTCAGCAACTTGTAAATTTAAACACTTGGGACTGGATTTTCAAAGGCCAGAAAATGACACAGGGTGCTTGCATCAAAAATAACTGACACAAGGAGCAGGATGCATCAAAACCTGTGTCAGTTCTGATTTTCAAATGGTGCTTGTGTAAAAAATAGGTCTGCATGCACCAGACTGGCTTGCACCATGCTTACACCAAAATAATGGCTATGCCATGTCAGAAGGGATGCCTGCATCACAGAAATGATGCACTGTCCACTTATTTGGGATTTTCAAGGAATGTGAGTTCTGTCCTTGTGCCTAAGATGCATGTCACTGTTAGACCAGCCAGAGCAGGTCTAAGGGACACTAGAGCATATAAAGAGGCCCACAGCAGGTGGGCAGACCTGAGCATACTACTATTAAGGGCCAATGTTCCCCTGCAGGACTAGTTTAGGACATTTTGAGGGGTTAGTCTTAATCATCTCATCTGCTGTATTATTTGACTCAACTTGCATCATTCTCATTCTTTGGCCATTTCTTTGACTCAGCTTGTATCATTCTCTTTCCTTGAGTCATTTTTTTTTACTCAGTTTGCACCTTTTTTTGGTGCAGCGTATGTCATTCTCATTCCTTCATCATTTTGTTGACACAGTGGACCTCTTGCATCAGTTTGGGGGGCTTTGCCACAGAGAAGGCTTTTCTTGTAATATATGGCACACAGTATTCTGAGCACCTGGATCTGAAGCAAGCTGGTCATTTGATGCAACTTGTATTGATCTAAGGGCCCTTTGAAAATCTCACCCCTAGTATTTAATCATTTTCTGGAGGAGGACTCCTCTAATCCCTGTTTAAAGAAAAAAAAAAAAGATCCACCTGGTAAAATCATAGAAATGGTCCTGCTCTCAGCTAGCCCCAACTGGAGTCTCTAGGTATCTGAGGCCAACCATAGAATAACATTTTTCCTTGGAGTCAGTGGTGGGGGCAGACCTAACAGAACTTTGCTTTATCTTCTATGTAAGCCTTAAAATGCACCATAGAGCATCTAAAACCCCAGAGCTTCTGGGGACCGCTCATAACAGTGATATTGGAGGTACCCAATCCCCCAGTGTCTCCACCTGAAATAAAGAAAACCCTCCCTCATGGTTTAATTTTTTTAAATAAACACTGCAAAAAAGGAAAACATCCATCAATGTCTGTTGCTGCCCTGCCATAATGCTGTGGATCTGCTGTACTTTGACTTCAGCAAGGCTTTTGACTCAGTATCTCACAAAAGGTTGCTCAAGAAGATGGAAGACCTGGGTGCAGCTAAACCCATAGTGAACTGGGTGGGTAACTGGCTAGAATGGAGGCAGCAGAGCGTGGTGATCAATGGAGTTAAATCAGAGGAGAGGGAGGTTATATGGGGGGGTCCACAGGGATCGGTCCTGAGTCTGATCCTCTTCAACATGGATCAGTGACATTGGAGAAGGAATACAGGGCAGGTTGTGTCTCTTCACAGATGACACAAAACTATGTGGGAGAGTGAATAGAGATGAGGGAATAGGGAAATGCAGAGAGACCTACAAAAGCTAGAAGGGTGCTCAAAGGCCTGGCAGTTAAAATTCAATGTTAGAAACTGCAAGGTAGTGCACCTAGGGAAAAAGAACCCCAAGACAGAGTAATGGATGGGAGGAGAGAGACTTATCACTGCAGCTGACAAACAGAATCTGGGAGTTATCACTATCAACTCACTTAAGCAATTGAGTCAATGCAACAAGGCCTATAGCAAGACTAACAGGATGCTGGGATGTATTGGGAGGGGTTTTGATAGCAGAAGAAAGGAGGAAATACTTCCCCTCTACAGATCCCTGGTGAGGCCTCACCTAGAGTACTGCACCCAGTTCTGGAGTCCTCACCTCAGAAAGGATAAGCATAGGTTGGAGACAGTGCAGCACAAAGTAACAAAAATGATTCAGGGCCAGCAGGGAAAATTCTATGAGGAGCATCTCGAGACACTAAATATGTACTCACTGGAGACCAGAAGAAAGAGGGGAGATATGATAGAGACCTTCAAGTTCCTTAAAGGAATTAACAAAGTGAACACACTTAAGCAACTGAGTCAGTATAACAAGGCCTACAGCACAACACAACACAACAGATCTATAGCAGCAGTATCTCTGGTTTGTGGGTTGTGTCTGCAAGGGGAATTCATTGCTGAGTTTGGTCCCTCAGTGTGGAGTCAAGGGCTCCACACCTATGACCGTTCCAGAACTCGAAGGTTGAAATGCAGTGCCACATCTGCATGGGGGAAATCACTGCCACATTCAGTCCCACAATGTGAAGACAAGGGATCCACTCCTAAAACTGCAACAGAGTCTGCAGATTGGGAAAGTACCACCACATTTCTATCTCCCAGACCTGATCTCGAGGTTGCATTCTGAAAAGTACAGCAGGGGCTTCTGCTGGCTGTCCAGTGGAGACTGCACAGGTGGCATATAGGTGGGAAACACTGTCAGACTGACTTTTGGGGTGTTGACTAAGAATCTGTATTGCCTCACCAGATTTCGGCTAAGCATCAGTGTTACAGTGGCAGCCGTGATATGGTCAGATATTTCCAGAAATTTTACAAAATATCTAAAGACATTCTCTATGGTGGCTCATAGTGGTAATGCAGACAGGCAAGAAATTTCCAGATATATCACAGACATTTCAGGAAATATCTGACCATGTCTGTGGCTGCCACTGTGCCTCACCTGATTATTTTCATCTGCTACAGGGGAGGTACCAGAGGTCATATTCACCATCTAGAGAGAAACAGATTCTCCTCCCAGTGACATCTAGGGTGCAGCAGCCAATCGGTGGCTGAGAAATAAGGTGCCAACTATTAACAGAGAGGTAGGGGATTTAAAAAGGTCTCATCACTAAACCAGAGCAGACACAACAGATCCACAGCAGGGGCTATCTCCCTGGTTTGTGGGTTGTGGGGAATTCACTGCCGAGTTCAGTCCCTCAGTGCAGAGTCAAAGGCTCCACACCTACAACTGCTCCAGAGCCTAAGGGTTGAAATGCATTGCTCATCTGCACGGGGGAAATCACTACCACTTTCGGTCCCTCAACATGAAGGCAAAGAATCCACTCCTAAAACTGCAACAGAGTCTGTGGATTGGGAAAGTACCACTACATTTCTGTCTCTTGAACATGATCGCAGGATTGCATTCCTAAACTTACATCAGGGGCTTCTGCTGGCTCTCTAGCAGAGACTGCACAGGTGGCACATAGGTGGGAAACACTGTCAGACTGACTTTTGGGGTGTTGACTAATAATCTGTATTGCCTCACCTGATTTTGGCTAAGCATCTGTGTTACCTCACCTGATTGTTTTTGTCTGGTACAGAGGAGGCAATGGAGTAACTCTCCCTCCCTCCCTCCCTCAAATCTCACTCTCCCTGTGCTCATCTTTATTTATAGCCTGCATACCACCATCCATCTTCTTGCCAAACACAGGGAGTGACAGGATTGTCAGATATTATATTTATCTAACTTTCTTCTGAAATCATGCACCTAAAGTTGTGTGCAGGTATACATCATACTACAATTACCCCAGGGACTTGACTGCCAAAATATTGAAAAAAAAAAACTTTTTTAAAAATACAAACAAAAAAGGCATTTGTACTAGCTTCAATGAATGTTGTCAGTTGTGGCCAATGTGGTGCACTTTTCAGCAGGGTGCTCTTTCAAGGCTTTGGTCAGTGCCCGATATGTTGGGTGACAGCTGACCTAAGGGCCCAGCTCTGGGAGGCATGGGCCAAAATACATGATCTACAGGATACATTGCAAGGCTACAGGCACCTGCTCATCCCACTTCTGATCCACCAGTACACTGATGCCAGCACCTGTCCTAGGCAAGATACAGTAGCAGGTGGCTCTCAGGTGGTACAGAGAGTGTGGGACAAGGCCGTGTGGCTAGGACTACTAAGCAAATGTCCATGCCCGACAATAACTTGTTTACAATAATCAGATGCTCACCACTGGAGGTGGAACATGTCAAGGGGCATAGCGGCATTACAGGCAAATGTCACATGGGGTCAAACATGCAAAAAAAGCAAGGGACAGCACTGTTAGGACTGACTTGAAACTTATCATGGTGGGTGATTCCATGATCTGTGGTGTGGAACTCAACCTGAATTCAAATTGTGGTCCCAGGGTTGTTGTCAAGTGTCTCCCAGGTGCAACTGAGTCTGAGTCATGAATGAAAATAGTCATTTCATGGCTAGTGCACCTACCCAGTTAACAAAAACTAGATAAATAAATAACCTGCAAAAAGGGACTCAAGCCACATTGAACAGATTGTGTGAAAGGAAAAAGGCAACAGACATGTTATTGTTCACCTAGGGACAAATGACCTTCCCAATCAAACAGTTGCAGAGGCAAAAAATCATGTATCTCAACTTGCTAATAGGATATCCTTTCTTTTGACCCCACTAGCATTCTCAGAAGTGCTACCAGTTTGGGGAAGGGGAGGAAGTACAAAGAAGGTCAGAGAGGAGGAAATAAATGCATTTAACTCATGGCTGTGTGAATGGTGCCAGAAGCATGGCCACCATTTCATCAGGAGCTGGCAGTGTTTCTGGGAGAGAGGCTTCTTTCAGTATGATGGCTTCCACCTAAAAAAGGAAGGGGTGAGAGCACTGGGCCAAACATTTGCTGTTTGCTCGGGCCATTTAAACTAGAGACAGGGGAGGTGGTAATGGCACTTACCAGGACTAACAGTAAGAAAGTCAATACCCCCCCCTGAAAAAAGCAAACAAGATGGTAACTTTTACCAAAGAGGGTTAATAACTTACAAAAAAGGACAAAATCCACAGGTGAAGAACCAGAGAGCTCCATCACAGAAACTAAGGAAGAGAGGCAGAAAAATGGGAAACAGAACTGTGCCAATAGTGAGCACAGCACATGGACAGCAATGGTAACAAATGCCATGAGCCTGGCAAACAAAATCCCTGACCTCATGGCCAACATGGCCAAGGGTGGACTAGACTTAGTGACTGTGACAAAAAAACATGGTTCACAGAGAATCATGGATGGGACATGGCTATCCAAGGTACAACTTGTACATACAGGAAATGAAGGGAAAAAAGGGGGTAAGGGTGGCCCTGTATGCCAGGGAGGACATTAAAGCCACAGAGATTCAGGGGACCCCAAGTGAGACTGAAGCACTATGGGTAACAGCCAAGACAGGGAAGGAGGTAGCCATCAGGTTAGATGTTATCTACAGGTCACCATCATAAGGGGATACTGGGGACAAAGAAATATTAGAGACAATCCACACAATGACAGACAAAGGTGAGGCAATAATAGTAGGGGATTTCAATTTACCAGACATAGACTAGAGTTCTTGCACAGCAGGGTCAACAAAAAGCAGAGACTTTGTAATGGCCCAGTGGGGGGCAGGGCTGAGGCAACTGGTTGACACTCCAACCAGAGGTGAAGCTGTACAAGACTTGGTTTTAACAAACAGTGACAGGGTAAAAGGGGTAGAGATAGGGTGCCATCTAGACAGCAGTGACCACTGTATGGTCGGGTTCAATGTGAACACAAGCGAGAACACTAGTCACTCCAAGATCAGGGTTTTAGATCTGAGGAAGACAGACTTCCAGAAAATGATAACCAACCTAGCAGAGTGTCTCAATCACAGTAAAGAGGAAGGAGTGGAAGAAATGTGGGAGGACCTCAAGGGAGCTATCACACAGGTTACTGATCAATGAGCCAGGAGGGTCAGTAAGGCAAATAAGAAAAGGAAACCCCTCTGATTCTCCAAGGAGGTGGCAACTATAATAAGGGAAAAAAAGAAGGTGTACAAAAAATTCAGGGTATCAAAGAAAGAGGAAGATAAGGAACCTTATAAAAAAGTATAGAGAAAAGTCAGGAAGGCAACAAGGGAGGCCAAAGCTCAGACCAAATTAAGAATAGCAAAAGGGGTTAAGTGGGGGGACAAAACCTTCTTTTGGTACACAAGGGAAATGAGAAAAACAAAGGGGGGAATAGTAAGACTAGCAGCTGCAGGAAGGAGGCTAGTAGAAAAGGACAATGAGAAAGCAAAAGTATTAAACCAGCACTTCTGTTCTGTGTTCACTGGAGAATGCAGGGGATGGGCCTAACCTAGAAAGCAGTAGCACCCAGGGACCAGGGGTTGATACAAGCTCCTTCACAGAGGAAAGTCTTGGAAGCCCTAAATATCCTGAAAGTGAACAAGGCCATGGGGCCAGATGAGATTCATCCGAGAGTTCTCAGGGAGCTGGGGAGTGTGCTGGCAGATCCACTAGCAAAACTCTTCACAAAATCAGTGGAGAGCAGGATAGTACCAGAAGACTGGAGAAGAGTGACAATGGTCCCACTTCTTAAATCAGGGAGCAGGGATGAAGCTATCAACTATCGTCCAGTGAGCCTCATGTTGGTGGTAGGAAAATTAATGAAGATTCTGCTCAAACAGAAGATAATAGCATACCTGGAAATCAGTGGACAGCAAGACCCAAAGCAGCACAGTTTCAGAGCAGGTAGATCTTGCCAAACAAACTTGGCTGACTTTTTTGACTCAGTTATAAAGGCAGTGGATCAGGGAGCAGTGGTAGATGTGGTCTACCTGGACTTTTGTAAAGCCTTTGACTCTGTTCTGCACAGAAGGCTAGTAAAGAAGCTGGACAACATGGGAGTGGGTAGGGAGGTGGTGGGGTGGGTGAACAACTGGCTGAGAGGAAGGACACAAAGGGTGCAGGTAAACAGCGTAGTATCAGCTGAGAGGGGGGAGGTGACCAGTGGTGTACCACAGGGGTCTATGCTGGGGCCTGTACTCTTCAATGTATTCATATCCAACATTCTGAACAGACTGGAGGGGAAAGTGTGACTATTTGTGGATGACACCAAGATATGTAACAGAGTGGACTCTCCTGAGGGAGTAATGAGTATGAATTCAGACCTAAGGAAACTGGAGGAATGGTCAGAGGCTTAGCAGTTGAAATTCAATGCCAAAAAATGCAAGGTTGTACACTTAGGCAGAGGCAATCCCAATGAGGAGTACTACCTGGGGGTGGGAGAAGCTAGCTTTCACCTGCCAGGAATGTGACCTGGGGTAATAATATCAGAAGACTTGAAGGTAGGGAAACAGTGTGAAAAGGTGGTGCTCAAAGCAAATGGCATGCTGGTTTGCATCGGGAGAGGAATCATGAGTCGCAGGAGGTAGGTGATGCTGCCACTCTACAGGACTCTTGTGCACCCCCACATGGAGTACTGTGTACTGTACCAGAGGCTGCACCTCAAAAGAGACATCAACAGAATTGAGACAGTGCAGAGGAGGGTGACAAAAATGATTCAGGGGCAGCATGAGGTGGCATTTGAGGATAGGCTGGGGGTAGCTCAACATGTACTCCCTGGAACAAAGGAAGGAGAGAGGGGACATGACTGAGACCTTTAAATATATTAAAAGTACAAATAAGGTTAATGTTCAGAAGCTATTTCAGGTGAAGGATAACTGCAGAACTAGAGAACATGATATGAGACTGAAGGGTGGGAGGTTCAAAAGCAATCTTAGAAAGTTCTTCTTTACCAAGAAGGTGGTTGACCCATGGAACAGCCTGCCTCAGGAGGTGGTGGGTGCCAAAATGGTGAGAGAGTTCAAAAATGCATGAGATAGGCACAAGGGTATCAGTTTAAAAAAGGGCCGGGGAGAGGGGTTAGTAGCCTAATAACCTATTAAAGATATTGGTCAGACTAGATAGATCTTGCTGTCCCCTTCTGCCTTCACTTTTTATGTTTCTATGTAACTGTGGGGAATTATTTAGCCTAAGTACCAATTCATGATCACATGGACATGAATGGAAATTAACAAGAGGTAGGTTCAGGAGAGATATGAGGAAGTACTACTTTACGGAAAGGGTGGTGGAACCTTGGAACAGTCTGTTGGCTGAAGTGGTGGATGCAAAAAGCAGTCAGAGGATTCAAGCAGGTCTGGGGCATAATGAAGGGAATAGTGGTTACTGGGGGCAACAGGACCAAGGAGGAGAATAGAGAGGATGAGGAGGGTTAGTACCCTAGCGGAACAGTAGGTTCCAGGGATTGTAGGGAACTTGGGCAAACTGGATGGAACTCTGGTCTTTTTCTGCCATCATGTTCTAGTTTTATATGTTTCTATAACTGTCTCCCCCCCAAGCCCAACCTATATTAGTCTTTCAGCATGGGGATCTGCACCTAGACCCTGTCACAGTGTATTACTTCTCAGATTCTTGCTGGTCAGAGGCTAACGGAAGAGACTATAGACAAATGGCATCAGTGGTAATAAACTTGTTTATTACACATAATCAGACAAATGTCCTACTCAGAGCCTTACTTAAGTTAGACACTGGGAACCAGAGTTTCCCTATACCCCAGGATATGACGATAGACTCAGAGAAAATATGTCATGCATTAGCTTGTATAGTAAGATAATTACTATGACAACTGACTTATTAGTACATGAGTTACAAGTACAAACAGGACCTATTGGCCAAAAAGCTAGGTGGCTCCTCGGTATCACTGATATACAAGAAGTGCTAAGCTAGACATTTCAATACAGAACAAAGACGTCTCACATGTAATGAAAAAAACAAGTGCAGTGTTACAAAGAGCTACATGATGGTGGCAAAGAGTGTGCATTAGTTATACAATTTTGTAGCTAAGATGGCAATATGTGTTATAGTCAGAACACAGTAACACATTATTGGTACATTGCACATATATTTCCAATGAATCATAACAATAATCTTATAGACTGTCCCTGATACCTTACTCTTATATGGTAGGTACCTAAGCCTTATAGGTTAGTAAAGATTGTAGCTCATATTGGAGCCATGATTAGATAATACTGTGGATGCTGTCAGTGTTGTACTGTAGATTTCCAATATAGGTTAGGGGACCAGGTGTAACATTCCCCCCTTGTTGCCTTACTGAAAAGGCAACAACTAATGGGTAAGTTGTGGGTGATAGCATCGTTACAGACCAGCTGCATGAGCCTTGTAGAGAAATTGAAGTTGTTTGCAGTGTTGTTTCAAAGTACACCTGAGACAGCAGAGGATTAGTATCATGAAAAATATCAAAAATATTTGTATAATCACAAAATCTTTCAAAGTTAATTCCAACTAGGTACTGGAAAGTGTAGTGCTAAGGTCACCATCATGAAATAAATGAGTAAGGGACTCTCCTGCCTTGGAGAAATTATTGGACATTGACAAAAATAATCAGGGGCATGGCTGTGCTATATAATCAGTGTTTTGGATAGGAACAAGAATAAAAACCATATCGTAAATAGCAGTGCTTTCATGTGTGACAAAGCAAAAGTTAGATTTTACCATATAAAATCAGTTTATAAGTGATAACGACACAGTACTAAAACTGGTTTAAAGCATACAGATAGTCAGAGAAATTGTGAAAGTAGTCCTATTCCAGAGTTGGTACAGGGGTAATCACAGATTGACCAAGGATGGTTTGTTCATGAGGCACAAAACAGAAACTAGGTATGTCAACACCACAATTGATATGTGTGTAAGAAAGATTATTGATTTTTTTTTGTAACCACACAACATGATCGGTAGAAAGGTTGTAACCCCACATGCACATGGGGCTTCACAGCTATGTAGTTGAAGAAGACACACCAGTATTATGGCGAGAAAGCCAGAGTTCATGTTGCTGGCTGCTGGATGGCTAGATTTGCAGAGGCCTTGGCAGGAGGTGCATGAGAATGTCATTGAGTCTGTCAATGGAATAGCCACACACACTGGCATAGCGTTTGTGTTGTGGAAGTTGATCTTGCCCCTGCTCAAGTATTAACTGTCCATAATAGAACAATCAGTTTGTATGAGGTGCCAGCCAGACTTGTAAAACACCAGTAGTGAAGAAAATTTGATGTGTTGCTTGAAGATCTTACACAAGCCACTCTACTGAAGCCTGTAAACTTTTAAAGCTTTGTTACAAACACAGTTCATAAAATACACATAGTTATTTTGGATGGAAAAATGACAAGGTGATTAGCAATGTCTTTGATTATGGTGTGGTGTGACATAACCTAAGTTTCTGGTAGGTGTAAGAGAGAAAATAAAATGATGATGATGTTGGCCAATCACACTGAGGTGCAGGTTAAGGTCCAATAATGAGGGTAATACCATTTGGTCATTTGTGAGTCCATGACAATGTTAGGGATACACCCTGCTTCTGGGTCTCAGAATAGGTTGTGACAGTAGTTAAAACATAGTTTCCCTGTCTATGTGTTGCTGTTTGGAACTTCAAAGTTTGGCTCTTGATTGCAGCCATATCTGCTTGGTTTTGAAATGGACATACCATTTTTAGAATAAACTGGTGACAGTGCCTATTGTGCCTGTGACATCTAAAAGGATCCCTCAGGGTCTCGTTTCCTTAGTGTTCTGGGCTAAAATACTCCTAGGTATACAGTAGTGTGGGGCCCTGCTACTGGGTCTTTAGTATGTGTCTGGTATGCTTCAAGGAGGTCTAGTAACATGGCACTATAAAACCTAGAAGTGTTCATACAGGAGCAGAATATACATTCTGCCATACTGTAGCTGGGTAGTTGTAAAAGGGTACCTGGGAGTGATGATGCAACCAGCCCACTAGTTGATCCAGGTTCCTGCATTGGGCATTGAGTAGGGTTTTCCTCTGTTGGGGGAACAACAGTTGGAAACATGGCAGTGTTAGCAATGAAAGGAAGTGCACAATACTGTATTGTAGTATCATTTGGAAATTGAACACAAATATTTTGGTTTATATGTACAGTGTGATTGTGTAAACCTGTGTGTTGTGCTTGGGCCTGGTGTATAGACAGGGTACCATTGAGTAAAATTCTTGTGTTTTGCCAATCTTGAAAGGTTTCTTTGGCTAGGCATGCCACATGGATTTGTTTGCCATTGCAATCAATCTGCCACTTAATTCGTAGTGAAGATTGATCAGGTGCCACCCCTATAGTGTTTAGGTGTGCAGGTTTTACCTTGTTATAATTAATGTAGATGGGACAGCCATGCTGACCCCTTTGTCTGAGTTTGGTGATGGCACATAACATGGAGGAAAGAAGCAGTAGATTTGGGTTGTAGTTAGAAGGCTTTAGAACATTTTGAGTCTGTGAAAACAACTAATCTATTTTCCAAGTTGTCGTGTAGCCCCCCTCCATGTTAGGTGGACCAGACCTGTTACACCCAAATCCCACTTAAGGTACGTAAAGTGATGCATCCCTGGATGTGAAGCAGTTTCCTGAGCTTATACTTGATAAGCTGCTATTACATGTAGAAATATAGTTGCATGAAATCTAAAGATATTTGCAATGACACAATGACAATGTTGGGCATAGTGCTCCACAATACATTTAAATTTACATAGACACAAACATAGCGAACATTGGGAAATGCAGTCAGGCCCCTGAATGTGCCTGACTTTAAGGTAGGCCTTGTGAAGGCTGTGGTTGAAGGGTGTGTGCATGCAGCGTGTTGTGCACCTGGTGACAAGAGCTGCAGAGGGTGGGTATACCATTAAGTGTTTGTGGGTTTGAAAAAAGGGTGGCTTGATTTGTCTGGATTGGATTGCCAGGCAGTATAGTTGGGATTGGCATGGCCTTTTGAGGATACACCATCTGGAACCATTGGTCAAATGTGTGTCTGGAAAGACGGATCAAAGTCTTGTTGTCCAGTCAAAGTCTTTCACATTGTCCTGTGAAGACAGAATTATGGTGAAGGTGCAATCCCCCCTTCCCAAGCTCAGCTGATTACTTTTTAAGGGCTTAGGGCCCTTGCATCATGCTGGTACTGGTTGGCATAAAGCCACCTGTTAACAGGTTTTGTGTGGTTTAGTCACTGTGCTTGACAAACAGAAGAGCTGAGCTGATTTACAATGCTAGGGTACACTAGGCCTTTCCAAACTTTGAGCAACAAATGGATTATTTGCAGACACATTTTTTTTTATTTCTGTGACTTGGGGAGTTATTGGTATTCCTCCTTTATTTTTGGATCTGCCGACTATGGCCCATTCAGTTCCAGAGGGACTTTTTGTTTCTGTTGTTTTCAGCCACCATAGGTGTTGCACTGGAAGGGGTGTGGTTCATACCCCCCCCCCGAGCTCCTTCTTTGGTGAAAAAGTCAGCTCAGTTATTGTAGTGATGGAAGGATTCTGCTTGGGTTGGCCAAAGCAGGAGCAGAGGCCAGGCAACAAATTAGTAAATCCCCACTAAATTTACCTGTAACAGTTTTACATAGAGGTCAGATGACACTCTACTCAGTAGGGGTGTGGATATTTAACCACAAATGTTCTGGCAATTTCATTTGCCAATCAGTCATCACCTTAAAAGGTGTATGCTGAATAGATACTGATGAGGTGACCCCAATTTTCCATTAGAAATAAGGGCAATAGAGCATCCCATTTTAACAGCATTACATTTGAAATAAACCTACTGCATGCATTACCAGAGATGGTTTGTAGGTTATTGAGTGTTGTTGCCCCCCCCTCCTCCTGGAGAGGTGGGTCTTTTCTTTTGGTGATTCGGTCCCTGGTCAGAGGGATGATGGATCCCTGTCTTCCTGAGAGAAAGAGAAAAACAGAAACACACACAAAGAGTAAGGTTCTATAGACCATTTTCTCTGTGATTGATAAGCTTTGATTTTTAAGGTGCTTCTGCATTAGCCTTATACAGATGTATGCATTTGGTAACCCCAGGTAGGGTAGGTGTTCTTGGGGCTGCTGGCCACTAATTGACTCCTGAAAATCAAATAGAATTACAAATAAAGAAACAGAAATAGGTGTCCCAATTTCCTTTGCTTTAAGATTACAAAACAATCTCAGCTGAGCTCATACGAGATCTGGATTAATGCCAATAGTTGTTATGTACGTACATTATTATACTTTACATGTAAAAGGAGGTAACATTCAGGCCTGAGACAAAAAACTTAAAACAAGTCAAAATGATTGGGAAAATCTCCCCATGGATCTCAGGATAGCATTCCCAGTTGATCTGCCCCCTGGTAGGGCACAGTAGGTATTGCAGAAATAAATTTGTGGGAAACATAGTTCTAATATTTTTCCTTCTTTAGCAGTTTAAACTGCATAGCAAGTGGTCTTGCTTTCTTTTTCATGTGAACTGTTAAAACAAATGGCTTGTGATGGATGCTGGTGTGTTGGAGTATGCATATCCCCCCCCCACACCGATTGCCTTGCTTGGCAGGGGAATCACGTGGTAATGTTACTGAGAAGCTGTGCTGACAATGAGCCTCTGTGAAAGTTGAGCATTGGAGTACCGGCACTAAGCCCAGAAGAAAATGGCTGTCCTACTGCTTGGAAAGAGTACAGGCACGGTAGAAAAAAGGTAAAGTGTCAGGGATCACTGTTGATGTGTGTCTCTGAAAACTTGCATTCAAGTAAAAATAGTTGTTTACACAGACAAACGCATCAAGTCTGAACTGGTAGTTAGGGGTAATTTGGAAGGACAAGAAGGTCAAGTGGCATGCCAAAGGTCACACAGTGTGCCAGCGATGGCTGCTAGGATTCAAACCCAGCTGTATCTGCAGTGCCTTTAAACACTACACTGTATTCAAGTGTCTTTTAATGAGAAAAGATCACAAAGGAAAACTGCCAGATGAGGCAGTGGGGAGTTGCTTAACACAAAATGTATGATTACATTGTCACATCATTGAGTGCTGAAGTAGTGCCCATATTTTTTCTTAGAAAACTGTAAAAGTGTTTTAGAGATGTGTTGTCTGCTTTCCATCTTTCAACAAATTGCAGTTAACTTAAACCAACCCATTAATAAATCCATGCCAGATCTTTCTAGAATACAACTTCTCAAGTACTTTCGAACCACTTTGTAAAATAAAAAAAAAAATCATCATATCTGTTCCTTTCAAACTAACAAGGTCTTACCCAAAGGATGTAAAAGTACAATCACAACAGCTGTGAGTGAAGACACATCTAGTAGACCTTAGCTATGCCCCTGGCTGGAAGCCAAAATCAGGCAATTGGCCATTTTAAAACATCTGTTATGAGCATACGGTTCCTTTTAGAAAGGAGTTTCTGATTTAATTAGAAATGATAAATATAAGTATGAGCATTTCTAGCTGTTAACACACAAAATTTTTACCAGTTCCTGACACAGTGCCTTGGATATAAAAAAACTTGAAACCACAAACAGTAACAACCTATTACATCATATCTCTTCACATTTAAAACCTGTCTATTAATCTCCACAAGAACACAAACGCACCATTCTTCCTACCCCCTGCAACATACTTAATCATTCTGTACCAATTGTCCTTGTCAGGCCAGCAGAATGCTTACATTGAAAATACAGAAAGACCAATATACTCTAATGACTCCAAGAAAGCGTCATAACTTAAGTAATCTTGAAAAGAGACTTGACTTTTCCTGCCTGGGAAACACTAGCTAAGCAACACATTTTTAAAAACAGCTTGATAATGAGAGGCTAAGAAGCTGTTGCTTTCAAAACGGAACTTATATTGCAAAACATGCTCTGTTGTTTTTAATTCAGGTAGCTTACACTAAAAGTTGTGATCTCTTTGGCAGTTCACAGCAACCTTGAGTACAGTACATGAATTCAGAAAAACACTGATGTATGCTGAAAGAGAAGAGAGGTTGAAGGAGGAAGGGAGAGAGAGAGAGAGAGAGAGAGAGAGAGAGAGAGAGAATGAGAATTACTGTATTCAGTGTGTGTGTGTGTGTGTGTGTGTGTGTGTCCAGAATAGAATAGAATAAAACCGTGACTTATCAGGACTGGTTTAGAAATTAAAGAGGTATTACACAAATAAAGTACAGACAAACAACAACCAAAGAAAAATTGTTAGGACAAGATACACAATACCTCATCCTGTGTCAAAGACTGTTAGAACAAGATGCACTTACCTCACCCCATGTCAAAGGAATCCCTTCTCAGTTCTGACAGCTCCAGTTTCCCAGAGATTGTCCACAATGACTGCAAAACCTTGATTGTTATCTTGAGAGAGCTGCAGCCATTAACCCCTACAGGTCAGGTTGCTTTTCAGTCATTTCAATAGCCTGCAAGGCCAACTCTTGTTTTAGAGCTGCATTTTGCAGTTGAACAGCATGAAACCTCAAGGGGGTTGAATTTAAAACAGGGAAAAGAGCCGTGACCAACAGACCCTTTTGAGAGTGTTTCTTAGCTGTTTGTCACGTTTCTGTGCACTGGGTTGAAATCCTCAGTACAGGGTTTTTGGATAATGGGGTGCAGCTCCCATAGGAGGCAAGAAAACTTGAGACATGAAGCCTCAATTTTGCACAGATATTAGACATTGTTAGGGAAACTCAAATTAACCTGTCAGTGGGCCCCTCCTGTGTATCGATCAACAGTGGTTAAACCCAAAGATGGTTGGGTGTCTGCACTCTTGCAATCCTACAACTGAAAACTGCTGTGGAGCAAGGTGAGATGGCATTGTTCTTGCCCAGTGTGCAGCCAGACTTTGCAGGGTGCTATGGAGTAAATGGACAGCCAAGGCTATATGGGGAAGTATATCTGCTTACTACTCATCGAGATGCGACTGAATTATGCATCCCTGTTAATGCTGCTGACCATCTGCTGGGTGGTCACCAAAATGTCGAGGTGCATTACCTCTCAGGTTCTTTTTGGTCAGAGGCTAACAGAAGAGACTATAGACAAATGGCATCAGTGGTAATAAACTTGTTTATTACACAAAATCAGACAAATGGCCTACTCAGAGCCTTACCTAAGTTAGACACTGAGAGACAGAGTTTCCCTATACCCCAGGATATGAAACTAGACTCAGTGAAAATATGTCATGCATTAGCTTATATAGCAAGATAATCATTATGGCAACTGACTTCTTAGTACGTAAGTTACATGTACAAACAGGCTATATTGGCCAAAGAGCTAGGTGGCTCCTCAGTAACATTAATATACAAGAAGTGCTAAGCTAGACATTTCTATACAGAATAAAGACTTCTCACATGTAATGAGAAAAACAAGTGCAGTGTTACAAAGATCCACATGATGGTAGCAAAGATCATGCATTAGTTATATAATCTTGTAGTTAAGATGGCAATATGTGTTTAGTCAGAACACAGTAATACATTATTGGTACATTGCACATGTATTTCCAATGAATCATAACAATAATCTTATAGATTGTTCCTGATACCTTACTCTTATATGGTAGGTCCCTAAGCCCTATAGGTTAGTAATGATCAAAGCTCATATTGGAGCCATGATTAGATAATACTGTGGATGCTGTCAGGGGTGTACTGTAGGTTTCCAATATAGGTTAGGGGACCAGGTGTGACAACCCTGTACAACAGCAATACCAGTGGAGAACATCCAGTATTGACAAATGCTTGGTTTTTTTTGAGGGGATAGGTTTCTGAACATGAAAGAAACTCTCACATGAGCCTTGTTTCCAGGTGTGTCCTAGGAGCACAGGGAAGTTACATGACTTGCTCATGGTCACACAGTATGTAGGTGATTATTGTGGAATTCAAAACAAGTCCATGTTTGCATCTTGGTGCTGTGAACCACTACGACATAATGCCTCCCTATTGAATGGACTAGTATATGACAAGTATGCACTGAACATTTGCATGAAGTAATGAACACTAAGAAACATATATTTAAATGTAGCAGATATGACCAATATTACTTACTCATTGATGGGAAAGTTTTGACTTCCATGATAATGCTGGTATTTGGCTAATGCCATCTTGAGAAACTGGCTGTGACATACATCAGGGAAACCAGGATGCATTGTTATACACTCTGGAATCAACCCAGTGCCAACTGAGTGCTCAGCATCATACAGTACATCTCTTCAAGGACTCGTTGGACTTCACAGCAACATACACACTCTCTCTCTATGTTGGCATTGCTTTTACAAAGACCACACAGGCACCTTGGAAAACGAAACATGCCAAATTACTAGTCATACTACAGTTCAGTTTCATGTTACTACAATGATGCTTTATAATCCACAGTTGGGGTAACACAACAACACTAGTGTCAATAGGTCAGGCAGTGGCATGAGGGTTTTGGTACTGTGGGAGGAGAACGCATCAGCACAACAGCTGTATCATGTTGTGAGGAAAGGGTGGGAATGTAATACTGCAACAAGTGTAACACCAGGAAATCTGCCATCAGGTCACATACTGAGGGGCTCAAAGCATACTACTTATCAAATAGTATGGTGTTGCATGCAAGATGCGTGTCCAGCAAGCATGATGCAACACACTCTGTCAGGGTGCAGTGTGTGGGGGTGTTTGGCATAAATCCTCATGCACTGAAATGTGTCATGATGTGACATGCGTGGGTTGGAGGGTGTAGGTGTCATGCAAACATCAGACAAATCATTCTGTGATGCTGTACTGAGCTGTTTCTTTTTCTTTCAAGACTCTTTCTCTTCCCATCCCCCACCTCCATTGGTCCTCCTCACCACCACTCTGTCCAGCACCATCACCCCGGCTTCTCTTAGGACTTACCTTCTCCCGAGTCACCCACAGCTTACCCTCTATGGCAGTGTGGTGGGGAGTACACTCGACCTGCCAGGACTGGATCCAGATGTGGGAGGTGCCAAAGTCACCAGGTCCAGGGCCTGCATCGGCCTGTGTTCATCTTCCCAGCCAAGGTTTTTCCATCCCCCCCAGAGGGCATACAATGCATGTGTGACCTGCCTCCAATCTGCTGGCCCGGGCTGACTTAACAACAGTTTCCTCTAGGGGCTAGGCAAGCACTATGCTGATCCCCCTCCACCTGGAGGAAGGCAGCAGTCCTCTGGATGCTCAATCCTCCTCTCCTGGATGTCTGACACTCAGGCTTACTGTCAAACACAGGTCCTTGGCATCACAAGCAGAAGCACTACCACTGGGCTGGTGGACCAGCCAGTTATGGGGGTTTCAAGTCCCTCATGCAAGTAATTATTTCAAGCTTTGGTGTACTTAGTAGTTGGGGGGGACAAGTGTACACACATTTCAGTGAGATGTGCTTGCATGCGTGTGGGATGTAGAATTAACATGACCAATGCCATTCTGTCACACTGACAGATGTTTGTGAGGTTGCAAACCTCACAAATACCATAAAATATTCCTTTTCTTGAACACTGTGGGTGCATGAAACATTGCATAATACAGTCTGTGATCATACTGCATGCATGAGGTGAAGAGATGAACACTCAGCAATGAAGATATGGCATGATGTGGAAAGGGTGGTGGGGCATCAAGTCTTGTAAATAACACTGTATAATGATACGGCCTGCAGGTGGTGGGAAGCATCAAGCATAAACCATGCCATCATATCATGATGTGACATACTCTGACTTGTTCAATGTATGGGGTGTGCAAGCATACACAGAAACATTATGTCATGCTGTGCTGTGGTGCTCTGGCAGGTGGCATCAACCCTCACAACACTTTGCCATGCTTGTTCATTGGGGGCGGGTAGCAAAAGCCATGACAGCAGTACATGCGGTTGAATGGTTAGGGAAGAGGAATCAGTAAACATCTGTTATGGCAATCTGTGAAACTGTTGAAGTGGTGAGGAGGCAGGCCTCACAAATAGCACGATGAATTATGTAGCACAAAGAGTATGTGATGCAGTAGCATGCAGGTGGTGGTGGAAGGGAAGAAAGCAGAAGTCCTGACAGCTGGAAATTTGGTTGCATATGCAGGGAGGAAGAGGGATAATAGAAAGGTCTTCCATGACATTCTGTGACAATGTCACATGCAGGGTTGGGGGGGCTGAAAGACTCAGAAATACCATGTGGCATGAAGGGTATGGTATGGATTCATGAAGCCACAGACAACATAGTTTGTCATGCTATTGCAAGCAGGTGGTGGGGGGCATCATGACTTGCTAATACAATGGTATCATGATGTGATATGGGGCAGCAAATATTAGCAATAACAGTATGTCATGCTGTGGTGCACAGGTGGTGGGGGCATGAAGCCTCATCCATGGCATATGACTTGATCATTGGTAGTTTCGGCAAGCATCAGCAAATGCACTCTGTCATGCCTTGCCATGCTGTTCTGGGGATTGGGGATTTGCATGAAACCTAAGAGAAGTCATTCTTTCAAGATTTGCTATGCTGTTTCATTGGTTGGGTGTGGAGGGGATGAACCATGACAGTCACTAATATGGCTGCATGGTTGGGGGAGTGTTAGTCAAGCCTCATCCATGCCATAATGTCAAACTATAGGGGAGGTTTTAATCCTCGTGAATACCATCTTGAAGTACTGGTGAACAACAGTGTGTCATGCCACGGCATGCAGGGGGAGTTGCAAAAGCATAAGCCATGCCACTCTAAGATGTATTTATACTGTATGTGTCAGTGGTGGTGGTGTTGAAGTGTAATCAAGGCTCACCCAGGGCATAATGTGACACTGTCGCATATGGGGTCTGTATGCCTAACAATTAACATAATGAATTATGTATGTGGCTTGCACAGTGTAGGTGCGTGAATCCTCATACAATCCATTGGTCATGCAGTTGCGTGGGTTTGGGGGGACATGAGGTCACTCCAGTGACACTGGGGCATAATGTGGCATGAGACATCAAGTATTAGCAGTACCAATATTTCATGCTGTGGCATGCAGGTGGTGGGGTCATCACGCCTCATCCTTGTCAGTGTGTGATATCGTGGCATGTGACAACTGTTCTCTGTGAGGTGGATGCAAAAACTAGGACAACTGTGATGCCATGCCATACTATAGTGAGTTGGGGGGTCATGAAGCCTCTGACTACTCAGTGTGTTAACCCATGGTGTGCTGAGGCAGGGGAGTCTATCATCAGCAAAAAAGCAATGTCTCATACTGTTGTATGTGTTTTCTTCTGTGTTGCGGGATATGAATAAGAAAACCATGTCACGCTAATGCTCAAAAACAAGATTTCTAAAAAAAAGGGGGGGCAGTTGGAAGGATGAAGCATAAATTGTGATGTGCCAGCTTGCTAGATTGAAACATGCATAATGTGAGGAACAATTAGACTGATTTGGTCACTACAGTGAATGAATGTGTGTGTGTGTGTGGGGGGGGTTAGTCAAAGTCAAGTCAAGCAACAAAATATATACATATGTATGCTATAATTTACAACATGTCCTTTGACAACAGCAACTCACCACTCAGTATTGCTTGTGCGTGGCAAATGTACTGATACACTGTCATCAGGGGCACTTTCTGAGTCACTAGACTGATCACTCGCAAGAGGGTCCTAAATAATAGGGATCCTCATAGATCGGATTTGCTTCTGACAAGCTCTTGTCAGAAAGTTCCTGGTCATCTTCACCACTGCCAAACTGACATGGATGATCCTGGTATGCTGCAGTCAGTCAATACAGTGCCAGAATCAGGTACACTCATTCCAACTGTGCCCTCCATTGCATACATGTAGCCTTGTCATTCTGGAGCAGAAATCGGGCAGCCCGCATATGCACAATCGTGTTTTCAGCGCCGATTGTGAAAAATCAACAAAACACGGTAAAAAAGGTTAAAACTGTAAGAAATCATTTATTTGTTAACAGAAACACATAGCTGCATAAATGCACATGACTGTTGGTTACACAGACTGATTCAGTACTGAGGATGGCTGGATTTCCTTTTTAAGCCATGCTCTAGGGACCTAGAGGAGACCCACCTTGGAGGAGTGGAGGGGATGTAAGGACTGGAGAGGATGCAGAAGTTTCACAAGGTAATCTGGGCCCAGCTCATGTAGAGCCTTGCAGGTTAGTAAACCAACCTTGAAGGTAATATGCCTCTTCACAGGCAGCCAATGTAGTTCATGCAGGACTGGGGTCACATAACAAGACCTTAAGAGTGCTTGAGGGCAGAGTTAGCCAGCTGCCCCATTGAACTGCAGGTAAGACTTTTCCTTTTGTATGGCAGCTGGTTGTATTTAGTGTTTATGTGACATAGTGCTAATGTGTAGGTCGTGAACTACCCTACCCTAAATATTACCTGCCAGTACCTTTAAACTACTCTAAATTACCCTAAAAATACCCTAATGAAAAATGGGTAGTTCGTTTGGGTCGGATAGTTACAACCCTAATCATTCTACTGCCCTATTACAATACTCTGACCATCACAAAATGTGAAACACTTTGTTTTTAACTGCCCTAAATAGAGAAAACTACTCACAAGGGGCTCTCTTGAGTCAGGTATGATAGGCAACAAGCCTGCCACTGTTTCCAAAATACAGCCTTCTGGTCTTATGGCTATATAAGGTATTCTCCTATAGGGTCACTGTGATATGCCTCCATGTCCCTTGTTAATGTGACTTTGCCAGCCTAAGCATTTGCAGCAGTTAATGAAACAGAGAGCCTTTTTTGTGGAATAAATCATTTGTCTGTTGGGCCATTTTGTGAGACAGGCAGCTACAAGAGACACAGTGGCCAATGACTTCACTAAACACTGAGAAGAGTCCAGCTGGCTATGCCAAATTAGTTAATGTCTTCATTACACCATCACTAGATAAGCTGATGTTGGAGTAGGGACTCATGGCATTGTCTCTTACTCTCTCCTTTCCTCTCATTCCCACCACTAGTCCCTGACAAAAATCCCTTTCCCCGTTCCTCCTTCCAGACATATCCCATTCAATTTTTTTCATTATGTTTTTTGAGTAAGAGTCACTGTCATGAGCTTGGCCCAGGGTCACACAGCACACTTCTTCAGGCTCCCTTTTTACAGCTGCAGGGGGCGGAGCCCTACAGATGTCTTGCTATCACTTGGGGAAAAAAGGGCACTTCAGACTCCCACTGAAGCACAATTTTGGAGTTGAACCACAATCCTTCCATTACTGAAATCACTCTGCTGAGGTGGTAGTGGGAGAGAAAGAGTTCCTTTCCTACGTGCAGCATTCTAATGCCAGCTCAAATTACAATCAGTGGATACGCTCAGTGTAAACAGCACAGGCAGCTTGTTTCAGTCATAAAGAACACCTAAACCCTCTTTTTGCACATTTTTATCTAAACAATGCCCTTTTGGCAGGGGTGTAGTGTTCCAATTGTTAACCATTGAGAGGTTGCCATGGTAACATTTAAACCTCAAGAGTGAATCTGTAGTCATGAGCTTGTAGTCTATTAGTCCCCCCAACCCCTATTCACCTGTCCTGTAGCTGTCTCAAATATACCTGGTGGTGTAGTGGTTCCTGTACCCCTTGATTGACTGTCCTTTAGCTGTCTTCAATATTCCTTATAGTCTAGTGGTCCCCCGATCACCTGTCTTGTAGCTGTCTTGAATATTTCCAGTGGTGTAGTGGTTCCTACACCTTCAATCAACCATCCTGTATCTGTCTTGAATATTGCTGGTAGCCTAGTGGTATCTCCCCCTCCATAAGGGAATCTGATCCTCTGTTAACCTGCCTACTCAGGACCCTCTTCTCCATAACCCCCCCCATTCAGGTCACCTAAGCTGAAGTACAGCAGTAGTGACAGCAACCTGCACAGCCCTCTGCTCACCACCATGGCCGGCCACCATCTGATTGTCAGTGAGCGATCATGAGCACAGTAGAAACAGGTGTTCATACAATACTTGTGGTTACTTAGAGAGCATCAGATGCAAACCAGTTGAGGTGGTGAGCAGAGGGCTGTGCTAATCATCACTTATTGCTGTAGTTTGCATTATGTGACCAGGGCTGAGTGGGTGCCTGAGAGGGTGAGTTGGGAGGGGGTCAGATGCCCTTACAGGGTGGACCACTAGACCACCAGGAATATACAAGACAGCTACAGTACAAGATGGGTGATCTGGATGCTTGTACAATGTATTTTTCCAGGACAGATCAGCTTACATGCAACAGCTGCTTTTCAGTGGGGTTCTGTAGGGTACTGCTTTTACAATTTTACAATATATTTAAACAGGATAGCCCAACTGAGCTGTGATATCTTGTTTGCAGTGGGGTTCTGTTTGACCAAGTTTTTACACTATATTTACTCAGGATAGTACAATGGAGATCCAAGATCTTTTTTTTTCAGTGGGGTCCTCTTTTTACTCATTTTTATAATGCATTTACCCAGGATAGCCCAGGTGAAGGCGATTTCTCATTTTCAGTGGGGTCCAACTTTTACATTGACTTTGGAATCAAATCATCCAACATCCACCTCTTTGCAGATGACATGGTCCTGTACGTCGACAGGCCTATCCTAGAGAGCGCCTGTGTGGACCTTCAGTCAGACTTTAACAACCTACAATTAAACCTGTTGAAACTAAAACTACTTTTAAATGCAAAAAAAAAATTAAGATATGCTTCTCTTACCATGTAGCAATGCCTCTAATCCCTCTTTACTAGGCACCTTGCCACTAATTACCACACTCCTTGGGGAGACTTTGGACTTTGTGGTTAAATTTAAGTACCTGGGGGTGGGGATTGGCAATAGACTGTGCTTCTCTGATCATACTGATGAGCTTTCAAAAAAACTCAAACTGAGACTGGGTCTGTTTTTTAGGGTCAAACACCTACTTACTCAGGATGCCAAAAAGAGGTTGGTCCAGACTACATTCCTTGCCCTGTTGGACTATGCTGACTTCCTCTATGGTCAAAGTCCTTCTACTGCACTAGCTAAGCTTGATATCCTCTATCACAGGGCCCTATGATGTATATCAGGAGCAGCCTATACTATGCACCATTGTTCCCCCTACTCTCTGGTAGGCTGGTCTTCCCTTAAGTACAGAAGGCAAAGAAATGCTGTCTTTTGGACCTACAGAGCAATCATTAAGAAGCTACCAGGTAGCTATACCCAGAGAAGCTATTCCTACATTTCACTATTTATCCCCAAGGTCAAACTGCGCTTTGGTAGAGCTTCCATCAGTTATGCACTTCCCCAACTTTGGAATAAGCTTCAAAAAACCATGAAACTGGCTATTCCTATCAAACTTACCACATTTAAAATGCTTTATGCACAATCCTTCAGTGAGGCTTGCAATTGTTTTACCTGATGTAGTACATGTTTCCTGCTCTTATCCTCTCCCTCTGGTCTCCCGTCAACACTCCTTCCTCTGTGTGCATCCTCTCCCCTTCCCCTCTTCCTCACACCCCTATCCTTTCCATGCCATATTGTCGATTTATTCTTGTGATGATTACTTTGCAGTTTATATTGTACAGTTTTTGTGTTAATTGGTGACAGTTGTCCATTTCCTTCACCTGTCTGTTGATATGTTTCATCTTTGTACCCCTTATACTGTTGTACTGACTATGTGTAATTGCCCTGGTCCATCTTGTAAATGAGCGTGCTCAACTGTGTTTCACGTGGTAAAATAAATACAGATTGATTGATTTACTATGTATTTTTTTCAGGATGGAGCAGTATAGTGGACTTATAATTTATTTAATTAACTTATTTAATTTGGCAAAGCAGTAGTGCGTGTTTAAATGTATTCTCTGTGAAGGATTAGAAACTTAATAACCTGGCAGTGATAACTTTGTTCTCATCTTGAAGTTGGTACTTTTTGTTCATGTAAAAGATGGATCTGCAATCTGGGGAATGTCCTGCAGAAGTCCTCTAACCCAGCGAGTGGCTAGCTGTACCTGTGTAACTGGACGTGCTGTTGGTACTATGTGGAGTGTGAGTGGGAAGCAGCTGACTAGTCATGCCATGTGAGCCTGTGAAGGATAAATTCTCACAAGCTGGGAGTCGGAACTTGGCCAGGATCAAGTGAGTAAGACGTTCGTGCCAACAAAACAATATGAATTAATAACCAACCTGGCTTTATCATAAAAGGAGCAGTGAGGTAAGTGTGCTGTTTTGTATTAATTTTATTTGTATTGAATGGCCTTATCTGATGGTAAGGGGCTGGGCTGTGTCTAGCGCTTGAGTGATCTCTCTTCCTCCCAGCTGGCCCCTTGCTGCCAACCTACCACCCCCCTGCTGTGAGTGAGCATGGAACCCATGAAGTGAAGACCACATGCATCTAATGGCAGATGGCAATTCTTCAGCATTAAAGCCTATGCTGTATTCAGATGAGGCATTAGGTCATTTGTGTTTTTTGGCTTTGATGTCTGGGATGACTTCTCAGTAGGTGTTTAGGGTGGGATAAACCTACTACTGGCATTGCCCCTTCCCTTGCCATTTGACTGGGCTGTGTACATGCCATGGGACGTGTTTGGCATTAGGTCATCATCTGTTACAGTTGTCTGTGCACCCCTGCAGATTAGCTGTCATGTGTTTGTTGTGCTGGAGAGCTTGATAGTGTTGTGGTTCTGGTGTGTGACATATGGGGATTTGAGGGTTGCCTGCCATGTACTGGATATGAATGGGAAGCATCATCCTGCTGTGGAGCACTGACAATTATGGTCATGCCATTGTCCGAGGTCTCACACAGCTTGCAGAACCCTTGCTGCATGCCAAGTCTGTGAGCTGTGATGTCACTGTAAATTCCTTATATTTCATGCAGCTCTCCCTGCTAAAACTTACCCTCCCTGCTCCAACTGTCTTAGTTCAGGCTACATGCAGATAGAGCATTCATGATCTGGTATACATCCCTGTGTCAATGTTGGGCCTTGAGAGATCCTCTAGTGGGTCCTGTGTATCAGTTTCCATTCTCTTGCATAGATGGTCTGTGTAAGTGTCTGCTGTATGACAGACACATGCACTTCCAGGCTGGTGGTTTGTGTGCCCTTCTCGCTGCCTTGTATGTCTGACTGTGCAGTGCACTGTCGGGGGGAGAGTCTTCTGTTCAGATTGCAAGGTAACAAGTGCAATGCTTGCTGCAGTGATAGCTGACTGTACTCAAGAGAAGTATATAGTCAGGTGCTTGAAGGGTGGCTGGAGTGGGATTTTATGCTTTAGTTTTAACAATTTTTTTTAAAGAAAATAAAAAGTAGTTATTTTGATAGTGATATTGGTTGTTTGTAACAAGTCAAAGAAGGCTTTAAAAATAGCCAAATAGTGTCAAAATGACCCTCAAAATGCACCAGAATGTATCTAAAACCTGATAGTTTCTGGGGCCCCCAGATCCCAGCTTGTGGGGGGTTGGGGACATTGTAGATCATGGAGACCCCACACTCACCACACCACACCGCTGCCGGTTAGTCAAAACTGTGTTTGTAATGAGACTGCACTGGTCCAGCAGAGATTCAAATTACACTTCTCTCTCCATCTCCCAATTGTGTGTGTGTGTGTGTCAGTGTACAATGATTTACTGCTGTCTGTATGATTTGTTAACCCTTTCATGACTGATCCAAGACTGAACGATAAACAGAGCTCCACCATTCCTCCTCTCTCTCTCTCTCTCTCTCTCTCTCAGGACACTTAAACCCTCTTTTTACACATTTTTATCTAAACAATGCCCTGTTGGTCAAAACTGAGTTTGTAATGAGACTGCATTGCTCCAGCAGAGATTCAAATTACACTACTGTCTCTCTCTCCAATTGTGTGTGTGTGTGTGTGTGTGGCAGTGTACAAGGATTTACTACTGTCTGTAGGGTTTGTTAACCCTTTTATTTATTTTTATTTATTTATTTGAAGCTTCAGATAACAATTACCTTTGAGCTTGTAGCTCTTTTACAATGGTACCACGTCAGGTACAGATACACACATGAACATAACATATACCGTGGTTACTAATACAAGAGAGAACTACAACTTAAGTAATATTATTTTAGATGTCAGCTGACAGCCTTGTCTAGAGATAATAGCTACTGATACAGCAAGGCCATATTGGGCATTTAGGCAAAGTCAAGGTCAAGGGTTAGGTGGGGTATAAGAGAGGAAAGGTGGGGTAGGGGAGTGGATTAGTAGAGGAGCCATAGAAGGGTATAGGGAGGCCATAAAGTGGTGTAGGGGGAAGAAGTGGGAATAGGTAAAGGAGAAGTAAAGGATATTGTAGGTTGGGGTAGGGGTCATGGAGTGGGGTGGGAGAAGGAGTAGTGAGGGAGAGGGGCATCAAGGTGTTTCTCTGAGTGACTCATTCAGAGCAGTCGCATATCATAGCTTGTGATAAGTAATGTCTGAGTTCTGTTTTGAAATGGCCAACCTTAATATCATTTCATATTGTGGCAGGGAGGCTGTTTAGCCATTTAGGGTCTCTACAGGTGAAGGATCTCTGTCCAAGGCTTGTCCTTCTATGTGGTACATGGAGGGTGTGGTGGGGCAGCACTGGTTGTAGTGGTGACTGGAGCCCGGGGGGGGTTAGGCCAAGAAGTGCCTTCTTTCCTAGGGGGCAGATTTGATACCTTATTCTCTCTTTAATAGGGGAGCCACATAGGTTGGGCATAGAGATTGCAGGTATGGGTGAGCCTGTCTTCACCAAGGACCAGTCCACAGGCTTTATTCAGGACCATCTTGACTCTGTTGAGTGAGGTGTTGGAGGCGGCACTGCAGACAGTTATCCCATAGTCAATGACAGATAGGATTGAGGATGTTGACTACAATGCCCATGGCTTCGTGTGAGATGGAGTTCCTGTGCCTATATAACATGTCAAGTTTTGCATTCACGATATTTATAATGTGGTTGATGTGAGTGTTGAAGGTGAGGGAGTCACTGAGTGTGACTCCAATGTATCTGAAGGTTTTTACTTGTTCCAGGATATTGTCCTTCATGTTGGTTACTGAAAACTGGCCTGCTTTCCACATCATCTGTTTGCTTGAGAACCACATAGTTTTAGTTGTTTTGTAGTTGAGGAGTAGTTTATTGTTGTGGAACCAGTCTTCCAACTCACCAAAACTATTTTGGAGCTCTTAAGTGAGCGTATTCAGATGATCGTTGCTTGCAAAGACTACTACATCATATGAGTAGAGCAGAATATTTGTTGAGCAGGAACAGGCTGAAGAGAAGGGGTCCCAATATGGATACCTGGGGGACCCCAAGAGACACTTCTTTGCTTTTGGAGAGGGTACCATTGATTTTAACTTGCTGGGTTCTATCAATGAGGTAGTTTCTGAACCACTTCATGGTATCTGGGGATAGACCGAGGTCCCATAGTTTTGCTAGGAGAAATTGGTGTTTGACCAAGTCAAAAGCTTTTCTAAAGTCTATGTAGATGGACCCCACCTGCCGCTGTCCAAGGCTGAGTGGAGAACGTGTGTGTATTCAATGAGTGTGGTGGAGGTGGTGCTATGTGCTTTACTGACCCCATGCTGCTTGGGGCATTGTAGGTTGGATTTGTTTAGGTATTCTGTTAATTGGTAGGACACGACTCTCTCCAGGGCTTTGGATAGAGGCAAGAGAATGGAGATGGGTCTGTAATCTGAGTGCATGGCTCGATCACCTTTTTTATGCAATGGGTAACTTGAGCCATTTTCCAGAGTTTGGGAAACTGTCCAAGCCTGAGGGACTTGTTGAATAGTTTTGTGATATGAGTTACCATTTTGTCCAGTGTGAGGGCTATCATCTTCATGTCAATAGTATGACTTCCTATTCTTGTTTTGCTGAGTACACGTGTTAAACATTTTTGTGTGTCTGGGACAGATATCTGCTTAAAGTAAAAAGGAGGTAGGTTCACTCTATGTGGGTAGCTCGAGTTGGAATGATCTAGCTCATTCTTGGTTGCCTTTTCTGGAAGGAAGTCTGGAGGAAGGGTGCCGGTGAGGTCCATGAAGGATGTGTTGAATATACTATATCTGCTATTTCCACAGGGCTTTATGTGATCACCCCATTGTAGTTCAACATAGTGGGTTGCATTTTGTTGTCTTCCCCAGTTATTTCCTTGAGAGTAGCCCATAACATTTTCCTATTTCCCCTTAGATTCCCAAGTTGTTCCCTATAGTAGTTTGCTTTAGCTGCCCTTATCTCTTTTGTACATCTAATTTCTGGCTGCCTTAAAATTTTGGAGATCGGCTGGTTTTCATGTTTCTTTGCCTTAGTACCACAGGTGGTCCCTGGTGTGCATATGTTCAAGAAGATGCTATGTTATCCAACCATTTTTCTGTCCTTTTGCTCTTCATTTCTGTATTTGGGGAAAAATGTCATAGGCTCTTGAGAAAGTAATTATGAAGTGGTCCAATGTCTGGTTGAGATCCTGGAGGGTGTCGGGTGGGGACCAGTCAATCTGTGAAAGGTAGTGTTTAAATTGAGGTAGCTCTGCTTTTGAGAGTAGCGGGATGTGGCTTCATGGATTTGTTGGACCATTTACATATTACAGGGGAATGGTCACTGATTATGTCTGGTAGTACTGTGACTTTGGTGATTCTTTCTGGGTGACTTGTGAGTACCCAGTCAATTAATGTACTGGCCCAAGTATGATTAATTCTGGTTGCTTCCTTGACCATCTGTGTTAGATAGAGGTTATTTATTAAATCCTTTTGTTTGGCAGAGTCTTGTGACAGCCAGTTAATATTGAAATCTCCGAGCACAATATGTTCCCATTGCTTATTAATACTGATGTGGTCAGAAATAATATTGTTAGCCCTTGGTTCTGCCTACCAAGAAGTAGGTAGACTGTAGTTACTACTGATGATTTGTTTTGTTCCCCTAGCAAGAGTTTTATGGAGAGAAGTTGTATGTCACTGAGAGTGTTGTCAGTATTTAGCATTTGCCCCAGTATGTGGACCTTCTGATAAACTAGGCAGCCACCTCCTCTTTTAGATAGCCTATCTTGGCAGGACCGAACTAAGACTGAATGATAAACAGAGCTCCACCATTCCTCCTCCCTCTCTCTAGGAACCAGACTTATACAGGGAAATGCACAAAAGTGAAACTAACCAAACATGATAACTTACTTGACTTTTTTGTCAACTTAAACTTTTAAATTATTTTCCAGCCTTTTACAAATGAAGCTTACCATGTGCACTGAACGAAGGCTGATGGCTTGGATAAAAAAATTATGCACTTCTGAAATCACTGACTGTAACCTACAGAATATGTATGTAATGTTCATCACTGCTGGGCTTAATGGACTGCATAGTACTATATGGCACAAGTATTTAATTTGTTTTGTTTTTATTTTCATTTGATCCTCAAGCCCGCATTTCCTTACCCCTCCTCCAACAACCACCACACACATTTATATCTAAACTTGCTCTGTAAACCAATGTTGCAAGTGCAAAACTGTAACAGCTATGTGCCTTATCCATTTGAATCACTCAACCTGTCATACATAGAAATGTAGCCCTCCCTCCCCGTGTCTAGTGTTATGGATGGAATATGTCCATGGAGAGGGGCCACCCACAGCAGCAGAAACACTTCCAGTGGACATGCTACCCAGGCCCAGATGTCACACACAGGGTCCCTTTTCCTCACTGATGCTAGATGAACACAGCAGGTTAATGCAGTGGCTCAGTGGCTCGGTAGATAGCACACTCGCATCTGAGGCAGGGAGATCAGAGGGCTGTGGGTTCAGTTCCCACATCTGGCACTTAGGTTAATATCCCAGTACTGCCACTGTAGTGCAGCATTAGAGGGGTGCTGCATTTCTGAGGTGCTGTCTTTCGGATGAGATATTAAACCGAGATCCCATCTGCCTGTATTGGTGGTAGTTCAGGTGAATGTTAAAGATCCTATGACACTTACCGAAAAGAGAAGGGAATTTCCCTGGTGTCCTGGCCAAATTTCCTTCATTCACTAAAAATACCACCAACAGCTTAATCTGTTCAATGTCAGTTGCTTACCATCTGTATCCCCCCTCCCTCCCCCCGGGTCGCCCCTGGAAAAGGGACTTCTAGGCCCAGTGGGCTTACTGGGTCAACAAAATTCAACAAACAAACAGTTCCTTTCAATAGCGGAATGTCCACACAAACTTGAAGAAACAACAGGGATCCCAGATTCATTAAACATATTCACGCATAGCACCAGGGAGCATCAGTTAATTTGTGGGGAACAAATTCAGCTTTCACACAGCCAGTGTGGATATAATAGCAACTTTTACATGGACTGAGGAGGTTGCACAGTCTTTGGGGCATCATTAACTCAAGACCACTATGGCTACAAAGGTTTGAAGGCAGCACAAGTCCCAAAACAGTTCACAGTGCCTAACAGCCTATTATTCTTCACAGGCACCCAAACTCTCAATGATCAACATCTCTCTCTCTCTCTCTCCCCTGCACTGATTCAGTGGGCCCCCCTTGGAACATGCAATCCTGGCAGCTTGTGGATTTATGGGTTCCCTCATGACACCTACATCCTTTCCCAGAATTGTCAGCAACTGTCCTCAAATTGAGAAGGGGGAGAGCTCCAAGGCAACTCGCTTTTTGGACACTACACTCCCTGCTGCATTCTTGCCCTACATGAATCAGTACAGGCTGCCAGGACACTCTGTGACTTGCTGCAACTGACTCCCCTCTTGACTTTAGCTGCCCTCCAAGATACTGTGTGGCTTGTGGCTACTGGCTCCCACTTCTTCCTCTGTGTCCCCTCAAGTGCCACTGGCTGGGGGCTGGTGCTGACAATTGCTCCTGGTACCTGGCACCAACTTACTCTCACTCCCTTGCCTCTCACTCCTCCAACCAGAACTCCCTCTCCCACCTAAACTGCTGGGCTTTATCCCCCCATACACCTGTGGTGATCTTCTGATCCACAGGAGGCTCCACCTGAGTGCTAAGAAAAATTAACCCTTTTCCCTACTGGGCCAAATTAGGCCACAAAAAGCCAAGGAGGGGCAAATAGACTGGTAATCTCCCAAAGGAGGGTTACATAGACACTGATGGCAGATAATGACCACTGGACCCACCTAGTCTGCTAATTTTTAATTATGATCACTTTTGCTGAAGACCCAACTTGCCCTACAGCACTGTTTCATCCACCTCCTTCCTTTCTCTTAGTACAGTACAACATGCACTTGCCACTCGCATTTTAAACACATGGGAAACACAGGATCAACCAGATAAATTATCTGCTTATACCAAAAATTAAATTTACACATGGAACTGACTATGGCAATTTATCTTTATGTTTAAGGGCATGAAACACCCTCATCAAGTTAATGTATTAGCAGCTGTAGTGGCTCTGACCAGAGTTTGTTTTAAAAGATATCACTTTAGCAAGTGCATCATATTTGAACATACAAGGACTGGCAAAATGTAAGATCCGGTGGTTGGTTTTTCTTACTAAACCACAAAACTTGACCACTAAAAATGGTCTTGGGCTGCCTGACAGGTAGCTGGATAGGGTAGCTCAGGTATCTGCCTATTTTAACCATGTTGGGTAGTTCAGGTAATATTCTACCCTACCTGGTTTAATAGTGTTATAATAGGGTAGGGTAATTTTTATTTACCCAACCCAATTACAACATTACCAATACCCTTCCATGCTGAGTGCAAAAAGGCACTACTAATACCCTTCCAAGCTGAATGCAAAAGGCACTCTAAATACACACAACGTATATGTGTGTATATGTGTGTTGTAGATGAGGTTTTATATGTTGAAAATTTAATAAAATCTAAGTTTTAAAAATAGGGATTACTAGTGTTCCTCACTCCTGCTCCAGCTGGTAAAGTGTTAACAGTTTTCAGTCACAAAAGGCAGACAAAATAAATGTTGCAATAGCTGGTGTTTAATATTTGCAGGGAGCTGAGTTCCAACACGTGTCAGTTTCAGAACACTTATGTCTTGCAGCCTACAAATATTTCTGGAAGTTACAAATGTTGAAATACTGAGCTACCTGAAAACAGTAAACACCCAGCTTTGAGGTATTTGTTTTTGTCTATCTTTTCTGACTAAAAACTGTTAACTCTTTATGAGCTGATGCAGAGATGAGAAACACTAAGATCAGCAAGAGACTCATGGCAGAGAATGCTGTAATGAACTGATCTGTTACCTGCTCAACTACTTGACCCACTACCTGACCCCAAAATGCATTTATTATGCTGGGTAGGGTAGTACTTTACCTGAACTACCCTACCTGGCTAAAAATAGCAGATGCCCACACTACCCGATCTGAGTACCTATCAAGTAGCCCGTCCCTGTATGTGACTGTACCTTTGAACTTGCTCTCTTTAATATATTTCCAACATTGGTAGAGGTGCCAGTAGAAGGAATATCAAGCTAAAGGAAATATATGATGTATGAATAAAGGCCAGATGATCCAATTATGAAAACAGAAATGAACCACCTCCTCCAACTCACAAAATAAGGAACCAAATGCACTCAAGAGAGGACCCCCATAGGGGAACCTCTGGGGAACCTTGCATCAAGTCTGCCGTGGGCTTGCTAGATGAACATGAGCCTAGATGTTTGGTGAAGGTCTGTTACTGGGTCTCTGATGTATGATGTTTAGCAGGAGGAAGCTAGATGGCCTAGGCATTTGATAATATGGCAATGAATGTTCTTTCTTGATGCTGAGGTAGCTGCTCCTATGTGAAATGAGTGGCTAGAGTAGTTGAGAGGTTCTAAGCTCAGATGGTCAGAATGGTGCTCAAATAAGATATGAACAAAGATGTTGTCATGATGGTCATCTTTTCTGTTACAAGAAAAAAACACAAGTCTAGTTAAAGGGACTAGAAAGGCCACCAGATGATCTAGAATGGTGATTAGGCACCATTGGTTATGGGTAGAATAACAGGTAATAGAGACTCCATGTGACTGACTATTTTTGAAGTCTTGAGATTTTCAATAGGTGTACCAGATGACTTGTTGAGAGTGACTGTAGATAAATGAACATTTGGGGAGTAGGCTGAAGTTGATGTGAAAAGTTCACCAGGTCTTAAACAAAACATAGAATGCTAGTTTCATAGCTGCCTAAAGCATCTGGTTGATTGCTGGACTGAATACACCAGCCCTGAGGAGAGTAAAGTGCTCTCAGAATGAAATGAAGTTGAGAGGACGCCTCCCATGGGGTTCTTCGGTGTCATTTACTTAAGGCTTTGAATAAATAATTGGAGGACTTGAGAGAAATGAATGACAATTAGGGAGAGTTATTGAAAGGTGAAACTGGATCCATGTTAGGTGTTGCTTGATGAAAGAAATGGTCAAAAGTGCTGTACTGGTGCAGATGACAGTGCGTGTTACAATTTGATGAACATGAGGAACACAATGGTTCAAGGCACAGAAGTTTGATTACTTGGTTCAAGCTGTTTGGCACACCATTCTGGTAGAGTGAGGGCTTGCCAAGTTATGTTATTGAATTCAGGCAAATAAAAGTTAGTAGGTCTTTGAAGTCTGGAAGCATGGTCATATGAGAATATGCTGTAGGGGCCAGGTGTCTGAAGGTCTGGAATTCAAAACATTAATGAAAATCAGTAGTAGTATCATCAATGCCAGGGATGTAGGCACAATGTATATAGAAATGGTGGTTGAGGGACACCCAACTGAATCTCTGCAGGAAGTTCAACATTGTAGGGGAAGAGAAATGGCCTTTGTTGATGACAGCTATGGTAGATTGGTTGTCAGAATACATATTTTTTATAACAAATCCAGTTTATGCAGTGACTCGCCCTATCATACAATAATTATACAATATGCATTATCTTATATAATCTACTTCCTATAATGAATCGTATAGGTTCTACCACAACCCTTAAACTACTGTTAATAAATAAATCCTCATTAATCAACAAGTCCCGATCTCTGGCCTCTATGAGCCTAACTCATTATAAAACCTACCAACCCCAAGTTCCTTTGATTGATGATTGATATTTATATACATATGTGTGTATATATGTGGATATGTGTGTGTGTATATATATATATATATACACACACACACAGTATATAGACCCTAAAACCTTCCTTCATTAATAGCTCTCTGGATAGGTTGCCATTTTTTCCAATATCTTTTTATATGTTTTAACATGTAATAATGTCCCCTTTCTAAATGCAAAGGGGGAGATATTCAGACTGTGCCAAGCAATGGCGCAAGGGGAGGTGCAGCGCAACTGAGATGTGCTGGGGCCAGAACAGGGTGATATTCAAAAGTGATGTGCCATGGCGCATCGCCATTGAATATGGCACAGAATGTGCATGGAGCATTCACAATGTGCTGGCGCATTTCCTGACAGGGAGGACTGGAAATGCACCAGCGCAACTGCAGTTGCGCTGGGCACATCACCTGCGATATTCAGACCTGGGCATGCAAATGTAGCCATAATGTATGCAAGGTGCAAATGGGGCCATTAGCATGTGATTATGGCCCCATTTTCATGAGCTGCACAGGGCAGCATGGCAAAATGCGCCTGGTGCCCTGCACAGATTTTAGTGTGGACTAAGAGGGTCCTGGGGCACCCCCCACCCCATAACCACAATCACGGTAAACAGTGATATGAAACATGCCCATGTGATCCAGTGGCCTCCCCTCCCTCCCTGTAACCCTGATTGTGGGAAATACTAAATGAAGACAAGCCCTGGTAGTCCAGTGGAACCCCCCTCCTTCCCATGGCCACGATTGTGGGTATGACTAGAAAAAGAACATGCCTTGGTGATCTAGTGGTACCCCCCATCACTCCCAAAGCACTGATTGCCGGTACCAATAGAGAACATGCCCTGGTGAGCTAGTGGTCCCCCACCCCACCCGAATCCCCGATCACCGGTGCCTGAGTAATCAACACAATCCCTGATGGTCCAGTGGTAACCCCCACCCAGGGCTGGCTTCAGGTGTTTGTGGGCCCTGGACAATGGGACCTCCAGTGGGCCCACCTCACCTTGATCACCAACAAAAAACGTGTTCAGTATTGTTTTAGTTTCATAGCTGTATCTGAAACCTCAAACAAATAACAACAGTGAAATGAGCCACATACTGTATGGAATAATAATTGATATGCACCAGCACTGCTGCACCTGCAGTACACCATGAACCACTTTTCAAGTAAATGGATGTGGAAGTAATTTACTGTTATCTTTTGCATTCCGAGGCTGTGGGAGGCAACTTAACTAAGCAAGCTCTCCCTCCTAGAACTGTAAGCACACTTTGTTTGTATGCAGATGATGCTGATGCTGGTTTTGACAATCCATCATGATTCATGCATGCTGGCTGCTGTGGGCTGTGGCCGGAGACCGAACGGCGAACACCAGTGGAGTCAGACACTAGAGTATAGAAGCCAAGCCTGCAACGTGAGACACTGTCACTGAGTCTGCTCTTGCCTCTTAGGAAAAACATATATACAAGAAATTAAGAATAAAAATAATAAGACAGTATCATTTAACATGAATGAAAATAAGCAGTTAGATCGATGTCGCAGCTGTTACTCAGTCCTGTCAAGAAACAAAGCAATTCATGCAATGAATTAATTGCATATTTGTTGTTCCTGACAGGAGTGACAGCAGCACCATCGATATGACTGCTTGTTTAAACAAATGTAACTCTCTAAAATAATAAAAATATACTACAATAAGTTGTAGTGTTTTAAAACAGTGGGATCCAGCAGCATTGAGCAACATAATCAGCAATCCATTTGGGACCACAGAGATAAAGCTTAGTTGGTATCATTTAGACATTCTAGTGTCCTGCAGCCATCCACTCTCTGAGTACGGCATTGCAGTACTGGCACCACCCACTCTGACCCTGGCCCACACCACACACCGAACACATCATCGACAGACTCCAATGGACTGTAGGGCCAGCTGTTGTACTAGCATTGCTGCCACTGCTGAAATTAAATGCTACTCCCTTGCTTGCTCATGCTCTTTGTATTGCAGTAGTGTCTGTAAATCAGTCAGATCAAGCAACCTGACTGTGTTGGCAGAGGAGACCATGGATTTAAACACATCCCACTACAGCTTTCATTTAGCTGATTCAGCTGGTGCCAGGCAATGTTGATGTTGATCTGCACCCCGGCTGCCCAGAGTCATTCTGATAATAATGATATATTTCACAAAATGTCCCACCGTTACTCCTGGACTTTGACTATCATAATCATTAATCAAGAGTGGATTCAGACATGGAGGGGCCACAGCATTAAAAGGCAGAGGACAGGCCGGCCCATCAGCACAGCAGTTGGATTTCTTCTTGCGATGCTGGTGATCCAGGTTCGGGAGTGGACTCAGGTCGCTGGAGGGCCAGACGGGGGAGAACGGCTTGAGTGTCCCATGACAGCTCACCTTCTCTGGGGGGGCCAATGCCCACAACTTGCCTGACCCCGAGCGGAGGTTCGGGGTACAGCAAGACCCTCTTGGAGGGGAAGGGTGGCCAAGACATGCTGTGGACATTGGCGCATAGCACCCTGACATCAGGGGCACACACTACGTAAGGGGGAGTAAACAGGAAAATGCCTACCGACTCCAGGAAGAAGGATCATCTGAAGTGTGCCACTGATGCACCCCCACTCACCCAGCCACTTCTGGACTGACGAAAGGTAGAATTACGGGGTGTCTGCTGCCCCACATCGTCCCCACTCTGGGGGCAAGCTGCAGCTCCATGGGGGCCAGGAGGTAGGTTTGGGTAGAGCGAGAGGCAGAAGGATGACTCCTTGGCAGCCCCGAAGGGTTGGGATCAGCAGGCTATAGGGGGATAAATACCATTTCAAAAAAGGAAAAAGGGCAGAGAACAGATATTTACAAGGGACGAAGGGCTTATGATCAGCATTCCAGCTGGCTGCACTAACTAAAGGATCTCCATGCCCTAGTTTGTTTGGGAGCACACAGTTCCTTAAGGTCTAACCCTAACCCCTCTGCCTAAGTAGCTCCTCAGCTCTTGGTCCTGCTCCTGCTCCTGCTGCACCTTTATTTGTGTTGGGTCCACTGCCAGCCCACCCAGATCCAGTAGTCCACTATGTGCCACTCAGGTTATCTTCGATTAGGGGCCCGCTGGGTGGGTTCCCTCATGGTGCGGGTGGCCAGTGTGGGGTCGCTCATGCTGTCAGAATTAAGGCACCCCAGGGGTCATCAATGCATCTTGGCTTGCCAATAACAAGTTGCCATTGCCAACAACCAGACCTTAGTTCTGGTAAGAGAATGGGTTTCCCAGAGAGGTGCACACTGAGCCAAGGCAAGCAGCTGGCAATGAATCATTTATTTCCAGATGTGTTTTTGTGTGTGTGTGGGTGCTCTGGGAAGGATGCCATCACCAACTACTCAAGGACAGTTTAGAGGTGTGGCCCAGTATAGCCCGTCACAGCTGTGGTCCACTATACCGATCATTCATTTCAGTACACTTTCACCTCTGCTAACCCTTGCTTTGCTTAACACGTTGGAAGATCACAACAATTAGGAGGGAACAAACTATTCAGTTTGTCCTAGAATGTCCTGTAACCCCATCATCAACATGCTGAATTCAGACCATCAGGTTTTTAGTTAGGGATTGGATTAGCTGGAGATTGTTGGAACCACACCAGCAGCTGCCCATGTGCTTCAGATTTAGACAGGATCCGATCCTCATCTAGTGAAAGAAAACACTACAGCCTTGCCTCCAGGGATACCCCACACACAGCAGCCACTGTTTGGATGCCCAGGGAGGTTTGCAAACCCCAGTCTCCTCATAACTGAGGTCTGGTGGTGGAGCGGGTGCCCACAAAAGATGTGCACTGACTGAGCTAAGGTGGGCTGCACGTTTATTTCCAGTTGTATATGTGTGTGTGTGTGTGGGGAGGAGGAAAGGAACTGGGACAGATGGATACACTGGTTTAATAGGAATGAGTCTGACAGTGACAGACAGTCCCCTAAATGGCAGCAACACGCAACAGAGAGCAAGCAAGTAACAACTGATACACTTGTCATCTTCACACTTGAGGGATGGCCAGATCTGTGCTCGCTTTCTTGCACAGGTACAGATGGCTGCAATTTTCCAGCACTTGCCATTCCTGCTCTCTTGCTGTCATTCTTCTCATTTACTGTTCCACAGTGACAGAGTGGCACCTGCTCGCATTGATCAGGTGATGTGACACTGTTGTTGTTTTAGTTGTCACAGTTTTGTTTTTGTTTGGAGCCCCCCCATGGGTCCCATTTGTTGTCAGGGCCCCATACAGTTGCCCGTGTGGCCCGGGTGCTGACACCGGTCCTGCCAGCAGAAATCAGTGCTGTGGGAGGGGTGGGGGGGTACCACTAGATCACCAGGGCGTGTTATTATTCTAGTCATACCCACAATCTTGGCTATCAGAGGGAGGGGGGTTACCACTAGACTGCCAGGGCATGTTATTTGTCTACTCATACCCGCAATTGGGGTTATGGGGTAGGAGAGGGGTTCCACTAGACTACCAGGGACTGCTTAGGTACTTGTGGACGGTGTTCTTGCTTGACAAGTGGCCACCCATGGTTGGTGGCTGCTGTGTTGTGCCCTGCAATACAGCAGCCTGCCTGTGGGTGGCCAAAATTTGTGCCCCAGTATGCGACGCATCTGGGAGTTGTGCCAGCAGATGCACTGTACATCCCAGGCTGAATATCGGGATGTGCCACATATGCATGGGCACACCCCCTTCAGATGCGCCGCATACATTACCAATGCGCCCTGGTGTATCGGAACTTGTGCTGTGCAAGTCACCCTTTTGAATATCACACCGGAGTGTATTGTGGGGTTGTATTGGTGCAACCCCTTTGAATATCTGGGCCATAGTGTCTAGAAATAAATTCCTCCAAAGTTGTATATTGGGTATTTCTGAGTCTTTCCACATTCTGGTACTACATCTTTTAGCAGCCATGAATGCTATATGCAAAACCTCCTTTATTTCTGCCAGTATAGCTTGCATTGTTGCTAAGTTTAATAAACATAATTCTGGTTTGAACACCAATGATGTACCAAATGCATTATTCAGAATTTTAATAATATCCATCCATAATTTTTGTATGTGTGGACATCAGACTAGTACATGGGCTGCAGTAATGATATCCCCACACCCTCTATTACATACTGGTGAGATAGTAGCATTAAACCTATTCAATAAATAAGGTGAATAATAGATCCTATGGAATGTATAGAATTGTATCTGACTTGATCTATTGTTACGACACCTATTCAATGTTGTACACACTTCGTTCCATTGTGAAGTTTTATATTAATATTTAAATCCTTCTCCCACTTTGTTTTTAGAGACAGTGAAGTATCTACTTGTTTATTCTTAACTATTGAATAGAGACTTGATAACAATTTTTTCCTGTTTTTAGCCAATATTAATACTTCTAACACTTCATTTTTTAGCCAGATCCTCCCTTTCTTATGTAGTGCTGAGAGAACAGATCTGATTTGTAAATAAATATAAAACATGTTTTTGTGTATCCCAGACTCTTCCTGTATTTGTTGGAAAGATTTCAGGTCTGAGTTAATATATGGATCTCCTCTGTTTAGTATTCCCTTATCTTGACATTTTTTTTAGTACCAGAGTATTTAAGTAAGCATGGTAATTATTCTGATATAAAGGTGATGTTTTATATAACTTATTTTTTGCTCGACATATATGCATAAGCTTATCCCAGATCTTTAAGATCAGTCTAAAAAATATATTTTCATTATTATTAATTTGTTTATTACTATTTTTTAGATAGCAGATGCAAGAGAGGTATAGGTGACTGATTTTGAAATTCAAAATATGCCCGTGGAGGAATTTCCTTTGACCATAATTCTTTAAGTGGTTCTATCATTTTTACCCATTGATAGTATTGGAGATTAGGAAGTTTATGGCCTAATTGAGAGTATTTCATCTTGGTCTCCCATTTTTCCAAAGGAATTTGTTGATTATTTGATCAATTTTCTGAAAGATATTCTGTGGCAACATCAATGGTATAGACTGAAATGCATACAATAGTCTAGGCAACAAGTTAATTTTAATAAGCTGAACCCATCTCAATAATGACAATGGAAGATCTTCCCATTTTTGTAAGTCCCTCTATAACTCCCCATTAAGGGGTGTAAATTAACCTCAATAGGTTTATTCCATTTGTTTGTTATCTGAATCCCCAGATATGTCAAGCTATCTGTTTTAATTGTAGTGGGGAAATTTATAATATTAATATTTATCTTTTCGGATGAGAAAATAGAGCTTCAGCTTTATCCCAATTGACCGTGTAGCTCAAATGTTTGCCATAATCTTTAATAATTTGCATGATACAAGTTAATTTCTTTTCTGGATTTTTAAGGTATAGCAGGATGTCATCCGTAAACAAAGATATTTTTAAATGCTTTGCATTGGTGTACTGGATCCCAGGAATATCTTTATTTGCTCTTATGGCATTGGCCAGCAGTTCAATCACCAATGTGAACAATAATGGTGACGGGGGCAACCCTGTCTTGTGCCCCGATAAAAGGGGAACGCAGAGGAAGTCATGCCATTAGTTAGGACCTTGGCTTTTGGTGAAGAATAAATTGCTTTTATCCAGTTTTGATATTGGGGCCCTATTTTAGCCTTCTCTAGTACATCAAATAAATAGCATCATTCTACCTTATCAAAGGCTTTTTCTGCATCCAGGGATGCCACCATAGCATTAGAATCGTTAACATTATATAACTCATTCAATGCATTTCTGATATTATTGTGACCCCTTCTTCCCTTGACAAAGTCCATCTGATCAGACTTCACCATATCCAAGAGAATACCCTCCAGTCTTGCTGCCAAACTTTTTGCAAATATTTTATAATCCGCATTTAATAGCGCGATCGGGTGGCAGGATTTACACATCATTTTATCCTTATCTTTTTTGGGAATAATGAGAATTAGGGCCTCATCAAAGGAAGAAGGTAGTCCTCCTTGAGATGCATTAGAGTTCTGTCAAGTTGGGGCTAAGAAGCTTTCTGAAGGTTTTATAGAAATCTATCCCTATACCATCTAATCTGGGTGATTTCCCTGGTTTTAATTCCAGAATTGCCCTTCCTACTTCTTCTATCATAATTTCTGCCTCTAACTGTTTTTGTTGCACTTCATTGACCTGAGGCATGTCAAAAAAATTATTAATTTCATCTGTTTTACTTTGTGATTTGTAAAAATTTAGATAATATTTAACAAATTCTGAATTGATTTCTGGTTCTGTTTCCAACACTTGATCATTAATTTTTATTTCTGTAATATTTCTTTCTGTCTTCTCTTTCTGGGTCATACATGCCAATAATTCACCTCCTCTATCTATATTAGCCATAGGCGCCGACTATGGGGGGGGGATGAGGGGCTGAAGCCACCCAGGGAACTTAAGGTAGGGGCTCTGCCCCCCTGGCATTGTGTAATACAATTCAGGGCTAATATGTGCATGCTGTATATTAGCCTCAAATTGCTGAAGATTGAAGGATGCTCCCGAGTCCCTGGCAATCAGTCCACTTTTGCTCCTGCAGCTCTCCTCACACCCTAACCCCCGCCATGCCTCATGCCCCCACCGCAAGACAAAAATCTAGTAGTTTATACTAGTAGTGCCACTTGCCTATTGTCAACTCCACTCCCAGTCTCTGGTTCTCTGCCTATTAGCAGCGGTGGGTGCTGTCACATGATGTGGTGGAGGAACAAGCACACAATGCCGTGAGTCACACAATGCCATCTTCTTTCCTGCCATTTGAAGGAGTCCAGTAGTCAGGTTAGTGAGCTGGAGCTTATTGCACCCACTGGCAAATCATTGCAGTCGACACAGTCAGGGATTGAAAGGGGCAAAGGGGGAGGATATTGAACTAGGTTTGCAAGCCAATATCCATACGAATAAAGAAACACAGCATGGCAAGGGCCTGGTGGTAGCCTGAGCATAGAACCACCATGATGACCAGCTGCAGCAGCCTAGCAAGCAAGCAAACAAACAGCAGGGAGGTGATGAGTCAGTGTGGTAGGGTTGGGAGTCAGGACCCAGGACAGACAGTTGCAGCAGGTGGCAGCTTCTGGCAGAGTGGAGGCAGCCAGAGAACAATGAGGAGGAGTGCTTGATGCTTCATCTTGAAAATGCACAATGTGGTGGTGGCACACTTGCAGCAGGACAGACCGGGTAAGTAAAATAACAGTCAGTCATCACAGTGTCTAGTATGTAAAATACTGCTTTTCTGCACCTTAAGTTATGATCAGAGAATGGAGAGATCAGAAAGAGAGATGATGAGTGACTGGGCAGCTTTTTACGGGGTTCAGTTGTCAGTCAGAAAAAAAAGAAAAGAAACTGTCCACTTTATAGATTAAACTGTTCCTGGCCTGACCCTGGCTGGATGTATCTCTTTTCTCCAGGTTCCTGCATGGTGCTGCCACTGGTTGGGATGGGGGTGGGAGGGGTAGGACATGCAAGAGGATGAGCATTTCAGTAGAAAGTGTTAAATGTTTTTTCATCATAATAGTTTTCAGCAACATCAGCAGACAAACATGGATGCTCAAAAATGTGAAAATATACCATCAAGTGTTACACAATTCTCCACTGTCAGAGTTATTGCCCATATTTGTCTCTAGGGTATCAAGTACATCATGGTAAAAAATGATAGAATGCCCCAGTGATAACCATTCCTTTTTGTTCTTTGAGGCATGCAGGCAGTTTTTTTTTTAGGCATTATGGCATCTCTTGTGATTGCAAAAATTGTACTGACAGATTAAGACTAAATGTGGTGCTGTACTCTGTTATTCCATGGATTTTGCACCGCACAGCATGTGCAATGGATGTGGTAAATGTGTAATAAAATGACAAAAAGCTTTGTCTGTCCCTTAGCGATTGTCTCTGTTTTCAAAGGATAAGGCAGTTTTGTAAGCCTGAATACAACTATAACAAGCATGAATAATCTGAGCAAAATAACAGCTTCAGTGAGTCAGGGCCAGGGGAGTGTACATACTGAAAAGCATACTTTACTGCAACTTTTTTCTAATTGTACTGCTAAACACTAAGGGGGTTGGAACTGGGTACTGTGCTGTGATTTCAGTGGTGTCTGTTTATACAGTGCTATCTATTTAGTAAAACTCTCAAAATGTACCACAGAACAACAAAAATCCCAGAGCTTCTGGGGGTCTTGACAATCCTCAGACCCCCAGCCATTTGTTGAACCCCCCCCAGAAAAATAAAAGTCAGCTCCTATGATACTAACAACATTTTTTGATCTTGATATTAACATCAGTCTTTTAGCCTTTTCATTATGCATTTGATTATATTCAAGTTTAACTTTTTCCAATCTATTAAGATGGATAGTAGAGTTAGTTTGTGAGTGTAATTTTTATACTTCTGCTGTCTCCTTTTCTAGATATTCCAGTCTTATTTTTTGTTGTTTTTTCCTTTTGGCAGCATACAAGACACAAACTGCCCTTAAAAAGGCTCTGTATGCATCCCATATCGTCCTTATGAAACTTCTGAAGAGTCATTCTTGGAAAAATATATCTCTGTCTCTTCATTTATTTTATTTATAAAAGATTCTTCCTTTACCAACAGAGGGTCCAATCTCCATTGTTTACTATTGGTTGTGACCCTGGACACAAGCCTTAAATAGAGTGGTGCATGATCTGAGATATTAATTGGCTTATATTCTAAATCATTAACATCCCTTAATAATAGCCTAGAAGGGGAAGGAAGGAAACATATTCTATTCAGTGCTTTAGAGTAACTGGTAATTGCTATTTTTCTTTTAAACTTAGATTGTGGGCTTTTAGTGACACTGTACTTTCTTTGTTGTCTTTACTTAGAATTGTTTTTGGGCTGTTGAAAATTTAAAACATAGTGGTGGTGTAATTCTGTGCTGCATCTTTAATTGCTGCAAATTTTATCTTGGCTTGTCTGACTGCCCTGTAGTTGGGTGAGGGGTGTTAATTGTCTGGCCTCTGACCTCAGCTACATGATAACTGGAGGTGGGGCTTAGTCAGAGCTGAGGTAGCAAGTGAGTTTTATTTCTCAGAAGAAGCCAGAAGGGGAAGGAAGGAAACATATTCAATTCAGTGCTTTAGAATAACTGGAATTGCTATTTTTCTTTTAAACTTAGATTGTAGGCTTTTAGTGACACTGTACTTTCTTTGTTGTCTTTACTTAGAATTGTTTTTGGGCTGTTGAAAATTTAAAACGTAGTGGTGGTGTAATTCTGTGCCATCTTTAATTGCTGAAAATTTTATCTTGGCTTGTCTGACTGCCCTGTAGTTGGGTGAGGGGTGTTAATTGTCTGGCCTCTGACCTCAGCTACGTGATAACTGGAGGTGGGGCTTAGTCAGAGTTGAGGTAGCAAGTGAGTTTTATTTCTCAGAAGAAGCCAGAAGGCAAAGGAAGGAAACATATTCAATTCAGTGTTTTAGAGTAACTGGTAATTGCTATTTTTCTTTTAAACTTAGATTGTGGGCTTTTAGTGACACTGTACTTTCTTTGTTGTCTTTACTTAGAATTGTTTTTGGGCTGTTGAAAATTTTAAACGTAGTGGTGGTGTAATTCTGTGCCATCTTTAATTGCTGCAAATTTTATCTTGGCTTGTCTGACTGCCCTGTAGTTGGTTGAGGGGTGTTAATTGTCTGGCCTCTGACCTCAGCTATGTGATAACTGGAGGTGGGGCTTAGTCAGAGTTGAGGTAGCAAGTGAGTTTTATTTCTCAGAAGAAGCCAGAAGGGGAAGGAAGGAAACATATTCAATTCAGTGCTTTAGAGTAACTGGTAATTGCTATTTTCTTTTAAACTTAGATTGTAGGCTTTTAGTGACACTGTACTTTCTTTGTTGTCTTTACTTAGAATTGTTTTTGGGCTGTTGAAAATTTAAAACATAGTGGTGGTGTAATTCTGTGCTGTCTTTAATTGCTGCAAATTTTGCCCCCTCCCTTCCCCAACTCTTAATTATATGCCCTGTTAAATCTGATTGACAGGAGCTAAACACAGGTATAGTAAGGTGGAAGTAGCAAGGGGCATAGGGGAAGAAGCCCACCCTCAGCACAACAAGTGTTTTGACTCATTTATTTATTTATTGTTTTTCTTTTTTCTTTTAAGAAAATTATCTGAGGATCAGTGGCAGGATTTTTAGGACAGTAAATTAATAAAAAGGAACTAGGAGAGCTTCAGTAGCAGACAAGTAGTGGAATAGCAGTATAATTGCAGTATAATGTGGGAGTGGTGCAATGCAGTGGCTGTGGGCAGCCATATTCAGGCAGACCTTCTGGACACTGAGGTGCTGCCCTATCTGCATGCATCTCTCTGGACTGCGGGATGAGGTAGCCAGACTCAGAGCGGAGTAAACTGGGTCAGGAGTACCATCACCCTATCCAGAGACCACCCAGTCCAATGCAACTGCCTCAAAGGATGCCAAGAACAAGGAGCACTTGGATGACAGTGGGCTCAGGGAGGGTTAGAGCAGTCAGGCAGAGGCACATCCCAGATCCTATTCCACTCAAAAACTCCTTATGCCACTGGAAAATGAGGACAACCAAATAGAGGTACCCAAAAGTGGAAGAAAAGGATGTGGAGGTTAGCCAAGGAGGTGACCTCAGTGGGGAAAGCAGTGGACCCCAGGAGAAAAAAAGCAAATCCTGGTGGGGGACTCCATCATAAGAGGGATCCAGCTAGGAACACAGGAGGGGGAGGACAGGGAGGTGAGGTGCCTACCAGGTGCCATGGCATGGAGGGATGGAAGGAAGATCCTGGGGATCACTGGGAAGGCAAGACAGGAGGGTGAGCTGGATGTCATTATCCACCTAGGTACTAATGACCTGGCAAATGGGGAGCCAAAGGAAGTTCAGGAAGAGTTTAGGAAATTGGGGAGGGGTCTCAAGCAAGTAGATACTTCTGTCACTTTCTCAGAAGTACTTCCTGCGAGAGGCAAGGGAGAGCATAGGGTGCATGCACCAGGAACTTTAACTCATGGTTGAAGAACTGGTGCTGTGAGGAAGGGTTTGATTCATTGGTGACTGGGGACCCACCTGGAGGATGGAGGTTTGTTCAAGCCGACGGCCTGCATCCATCCTGGAGGAATCAAGCACTCAATGATAGTTTAAATGCTACATTGACAAGCATTTAAACTAGCAAGAAGTGTGGACAGCAAGGAGGTACCTACTTGCTCACCCCCCACAGCTAACAGTGGAACCAGTGAACCAGAGGAGTGGCTATCTCTGCAAAGCAGTGTGCAAAAGATGGATATTAGTGCCCAAGAGGCGGATCAGCAGAAAAGGGGCCAAATTCAGCAGAAGGGCAGACAGCAAGGAGAACCAGGGATAAAGGACAACCAAGGAAGGGGCTGGAGTAGAACAGCGAAGCAGTCTAGGGAGGTCAAATCATGGAAAGCCATGTGTGCAAATGCCAGGAGCCTTAGCAACAAGATGGAAGATCTGGAGGCTGTCATGGTGCAGTCAGACCTGGACATTGTGGCCATCACTGAAACCTGGTGTAATGATAACCATGACTGGGAGATGGCCATACCTGGCTACAACATATTCAGAAGAGACAGAGCAGGCAGGAAGGGAGGAGGAGTGGCACTGGATGTGAAAAATGACATAAGGGCCACAGAGATCCAGGAGGAACAAAATGGGGGAGAGATACTGTGGGTTAAGCTGGAAAGGAAAATGGGGACAGCCATCCGCACAGGTGTGGTCTATAGACCACCAGCCCAGGAGGAAGAAATAGATAGGGAGCTGATGCTAGCCATCCAAAGGATGGCAGACAAGGGTGAGGTCATACTGGTTGGAGACTTCAATATTCCAGACGTGGACTGGAGCATCCCAGCAGCAGCATCAACTAGGAGCAGATTTATCCTGGACTCCCTTCAGGGTGCCTTCCTCAAGCAACTGGTATTGGAACCAACTCGGCAGAAGGCAATACTGGACCTTGTGCTCACAAACAGGGACAGTGTGATGGGGGTAACAGTGGGGGAGCACCTGGGGAACAGTGACCACCAGTCATTGTGGTTTGAAATCACAGAAAGTGCAGAACCAAACCACACAAAAACACGTATCCTTGATTTTAGGGGGGCAGACTTTGGGAAAATGGGGAGATACTTGAAAGAGGCATTAAGGGGAGTGGGACAGGAATCAGGGGTTGAGGAACACTGGGCAGTATTTAAAATGGGGATTACAAGAACAACAGAATTATGCATTAAGCAGGTTAGCAAGAGAAAAAGGAAGAGGCGACCATTATGGTTTTCCAAAGAGGTAGCAAAGAAAATGAAAGCCAAAAAGATTGCATTCAGGCAATATAAAAAGACACAGGCAGAAGGGGATAGGGAGAAGTACCAGGAGAAGCAAAGGGAGGCAGGGAGGTCAGTAAGGGAAGCCAAAGCTGAGACAGAAGAACACATTGCAAAATCAGTGGGTAGAGGGACAAACCTTTACAGGTACATAAGTGAAAAAGAAAGACAAAGGGAGGGATAGTGAGACTGAAGGGGAGGATGGGGCCGCATGGAGGATGACAACAGTAAAGCTGACATATTGAACAGGTATTTCTGCTCAGTCTTTACTGAGGAAGAGAAGGATAATGGGTCTAAGGGAGTACAAGGGGTGAGAATGGTGCAGAAATGGACACAAGTCCCTTTACATGAGAAAGGGTCCTGAAGGAACTGGAAGTAAAAAGAGTTGATAAAGCAATGGGGCCAGATGGGGTGCACCCCAGGGTCCTTAAAGAACTAAGAGAGGTGGTGGCTGAACCTCTGGCTATGCTGTTTAGCCGATCACTGGAAACAGGGGAGGTACCCAAAGACTGGAGGACAGCAGATGTAGTCCCCTTATACAAAAGTGGGAACGAAGAGGAAGCAGGGAACTACAGACCAGTCAGCCTCACCTCGGTAGTGGGGAAGATCATGGAAGCACTACTGAAGGAGAGATTGGTGGAACATCTGGTTGTCAATGGACTACAGGACCCAAGGCAGCATGGTTTTGCCAGGGGGAGGTCATGTCAGACCAACCTCGTTGAATTTTTTGACTGGGTGACTAGGGAGGTGGATCAGGGAGGGCAGTGGACATGGCCTATCTAGACTTCAGCAAGGCCTTTGACACTGTGCCACATAGAAGACTATTACACAAACTGGGGAATATGGGTGTGGGCAGGACAGTAGTGTGGTGGGTAGGTAACTGGCTGGGTGGCAGGACACAGAGGGTGGTGGTAAATGGCTGTCACTCCACAGAGGGAAGAGTGACCAGTGGGGTACCACAGGGATCAGTGCTGGGACCGGTCCTATTCAACATCTTCATCAGTGACATTGCGCAGGACCTAGAAGGCAGAATTTACTTATTCCCTGATGACACAAAGCTCTGTAACAGAGTAGACACACCAAAGGGTGTAGACAGAATGAGAAGGGACGTGCAGAAACTTGAAGAATGATCAGGAGTTTGGCAGTTGAAATTCAATGCAAAGAAGTGCAATGTAATGCATATGGGGCACAAAAACCCTGGCACAATATATCAGTTGGGGGGTGAGGATATAGCATGCACCAAGCAGGAAAGGGATCTTGGGGTTATCATCTCTGATGACCTCAAGGTAGGGAAACAGTGTGACAAGGCAGCAGATAAAGCAAACAGGATGCTGGGATGCATAACCAGGAGCATCACCAGCAGGAAAAGGGAGATCATAATTCCACTATACAAGACACTAGTGAGGCCCCACCTGGAGTACAGTGTACAGTTCTGGAGACCTTACCTACGTAAGGATATAGACAGGGTAGAGAAGGTTCAGAGGAGGGCAACAAAGATGGTGCATGGATTGCATCACAAGTCCTATGAGGGCAGGTTGAAGGAACTGAACATGTACAGTACTCCCTGGAGGAGAGGAGGGAGAGAGGGGATATGATAGAGACATACAAGTATCTTACAGGGAGGAACAGGGTGCAAGAATACACTATTTTTAAGCGAAAAAGATGTTCCAGGACTAGAGGGCATGGGATGAAGTTGAGGGAGGGACGATTCAAGAGGAAACGTGAGGAAGAATTTCTTCACAGAATGGGTGGTGGACAAGTGGAACACCCTGCCAGAGGAAGTGGTGAGGGCTGAAACAATCACGGGATTTAAGAATGCATGGGATAGACATAAAGGAATTCTGGAGATCAGGGGTAAGGGGCAACAGACTTCTAGGAAAACATAAACTGAACTTACAAGCTCAAATGGGCAGACTGGGTGGGCCATAGGCCCTTATCTGCCAACACTGTCTATGTATCTATGTACCCCAGAAACATATCAATTCTGAATAGGTCTTAAACCTATAGGAAAAGTATGAGTATTCTTTACTTGTAGGATATGCAATTTTCCATAAATCAATTAAAGATAAGTCATTCACCCTGTTCTGCAAAGACTTTATATCCCAACTATTATATTCTGTTTTTTTGGCTGTTGTGTCTAATTGTTCTTGTAAGATCAAATTAAACTCTCCTCCTAATACATATGGCTGAGGAAATTACACAAGTTTGGAGAAAAAATCTCCTAGGGTCATTTTGATTTTATCAGTGGGGATATATAATGATGCCAAAGTTAAATGGGTTCCTTTCATTTTTTACTCTGGCTATAATAAATCTTCCCTCTGCATCTATAGATTGGTTTTCTATCCTCATATTTAATCCTTTCTTAAACAGGATTCTGTTCAAGATATTAACTCCTTGCAGGTTACAAATGCTGTAAATGAGACTAACCATCAGCCCTCAGATGGGACTGCAGCCCTATTAACTAATTCTAATCACAAAGAGACAACAATCTGTGATAGTCAATTAACCCCAGCATCTTAGTTCAATTGCTCCCTAGCCCCTTCAGCACCTAATAAAAGAAGTACAGATTCTTCTTCTTGTAACCCCCTACAAATGGGGTTCCTAAAAGCCTTCCCGGTGCCTGCCTAAAGGCTCCATGCCTAACTGGTGTTCGGCTTGAGGCTGCTGAATGCGGGAGTTGTGAGTGCTTTTAAAACCCCCCGTACTGTCTCTTTAAGGGCTGCCTGCTTGCAGGTTTGAGTGGTTTGAATGGGGGGACTGGGGTTTCCCTGCTTGAATCCTGCCCTTGGCTGCTGTCTGATCGCTCCGCTTCTGCAGTCGCTGGGAGTGCAGAGGGAGCCCATCTGAAAGATGTGGTTGTTTCCCTGGAAACATTTGGGGCATGGGTGAGATTGCTGTTTGTTCAACCTGCCTTTATTGCGCTGGAACTTTGTGCTGTGCCCCACCATTTTGGACCAGGACCGTTCTGAAGGGTCCAATAGCAGTCAGGGGCATCTAAAATGGTGTACATAGTGACCAACCAGAATCAGGACTCTAACTGGTGCCGGCTGACCAATGGGGATACAGCTAGTGATTCTGGGAAGTGGAGTTCTGGACCCTGGCGCCGTTTTGCACCAATGAGGGCTGTATTAAGTGACTGGCATCTGCAGCCCCCCAATGGGATTGGGTGGTGCCCGAATAGGATCCCCTGCCTGAACTGACAAGAGGCTGTAGTCATGGTGGCTGTGGGTGAGGAAGGAGCTCTGGGCTTCTGCACCATTGAGTTTTTGCGTGGGAAGCGCGTGAGAGGCCTGAGTCGGGCGCTTTGAATCGCCAGCAAAGTTCTGACTAAATCCGCTGGGCAGCGGTCAGAGGAGGCTGTGCAGGAGTGCGGCTACCTACCAGGCTCACCCTGTAGAAGACTGGAGAATCTGCTTGAATCGTGCTCGGTCTGTCAGGATCAGTGAAGCTGCATCAGTTTGGCCCAGTGTATGTCGTTAAGCAATCGGGAAGTGAAGCAGCTGCCTGGTATGGTACTCCTCTGCCTTTTCTATAAATGTGTGGAGAAGTGTTGAAGCCCAGGCTGGGTCCTGTGAGTGATGTGAGAGTGCTCTTCCTTCTGGAGTCATGAGTAGTAAATCAGGGTAGCTCCCTGTCAAATGTTCCTAGCGAGGGCACGATTTTCTGGTTGCTTGGCTGGCTACAGTAACTAAGCCTGCTGGCTCTATGTAATCTTCGTAGGAACCTCCTGCTCATTTCAGTGTCAGGGCCCCAGCCAACTGCATGGAGGGACTAGCCTTTATGGCCTGGGTACCCAGAGACAGTGACTTATAGGTTAGGCCTGTGCACAGTGCCATAGATAGATATTCATATATTAGTGTGATAAGCTAATTAACCTGATTGCCACAGTCCTTGTTATTTCCCCCTTAAATAAATCAGAATTATCATTTTTGCAAAGGTATTCTGGCTAGCTTGTGTGTTAATGGGGAATTACTGTACAGTGATTATTGCGTAACAGCAACTTACTTTTCAGGGGGTCCCCGGAGCCAGCTGATTTGTTCAAGCTGGGGGTAAGTGTATATGGTAAGGGCACTGTGACTGATTTGTGTGGGCCACTAGGGGAAAGAAAGGGGGGTTGCAGCAACCCAGAGGGCTGTGACCAAGTCATACTCGACTATCTTAACCCCGACCACTGGGTGGAGGCACCTGCCACCAGATCTAGGCCCCTTAACCTGCTAAAGTCAGAGCAGACAGGGATAGTAGCCTCTGGGATAGTGCCCCTTGGGGTTACACATTGGAGGCACCACTGGGATTAGCGTCCCCTAGTGGCCGAATGGACAAAGTGCCTAAATATGGATACATTGAAGGAAAAGCTGGAAGGGGATATTATGGCTAAGATTAAGCTGGACCCTATTAATGACAATGGTACATAAAATGATGGGGTGGGGTGAAGCCGAAGAGTTGGACTCTCAGAGAATTGTGTTACTACTAGATGTGGCTCTGGGGACAATGAACGCTGACATTATTTCTGCAGTGGAGTGTGTTAAATGTTTAGGCAAGGTAGAGGTGAAGGGGCATATGGCTGATCTACTCGATCAGACTTTGCAGGTGTTACTCTTATGTAGCACAGCCATCAACCCCAAGAGGGTACCCCCAGTGATCTATCCGGAAGGTGCCCAACAGGGGTGGAGGGTCATTCACATCCCAAGTGGGTCAGTCACCCCCGGGGGGTCTCCCCAGACTAATAGCTTCAAAGATAAACTGCTAAAATTGTTAGCTGCGGAGGGGAGGACTATCTAAGAGTTACTGCAGGCCTTGGACCTTTCCAGTGAACCCACCCCTCAGGCTTCCCCCGGTACCTCTCCGGGGCCCCCCAAGAGTTCTATTTTGGCTCCACTGCCCCTAGTGGTTCCCTCTGTACAGCTAGATTCTTAACGTAGGCTGAAACATTTTTCTGGCACAGTGCCAGTGCCTTCAGGGGAGGATGATTTGGAGGTGTGGGTGGACTATGCCGCCCCTCTAGTCCAGGAGTGGCAATGCTCTGAGGGGGAGAAATGAAAGAGACTGATGGAGAGCCTGTGGGGCCCAGCTTTGGAAGCTATTAGGTTCCTGTGGGCTACTATCCCAGAAGCTACCACAGTAGAGTACCTTTCTGCTTTAGAGGGGGTGTTTGGAAGTACAGAAACTGGGGAAGACTTATTATGGAAATTCAAGTCTGCCAAGCAATGGAGGAATGAGAAGTTGTCCACCTTTGTTAGTAGGTGGAACGGGCCTTGCAGAAGGCTTATCGAAAAGGGGAGATCACAGCCACAGCCTTGAACCAGGTCAGGTTGGAACATGTTTTGAAATCTGCTAGATTTTCCAGTGTGATATTGTTAAAACTTAAGTTACATGATAGACGGGCTGCCCCGGCCAAGTACTGTCAATTGATAAGGGAGATTCAAGAAGTAGAGACTGATGAGGAGGGGTGGGAACCCTATGTGGGGGCTGTGAATCTGAGCCAAACCCCTGGGTCTAGTGAACCAGATGAGACCCAGCTTTCGAGGGGGCCTGATGTTTCCCCTGTCTCCCCAGAGTCGCAAGGAGGGGTGGGGGTGTGTGCCATTTCCTCTGATCCCCAAGTAGAAAGTGAGTTGAGGGCCGAGATTAGAAATTTACAAGAACTGGTGACGGACTTGAAGCAAACTGCTACCCACCCTGTTAGGTTCGGGGAACCAGAGGTATCTAGAAACAAACACCCTAGCCAAGGAGAGCCCCCTCACCCCCAGCAGGTGAGGTATTCCCCTCCCACTAAAGACCCCCGGGACCCCAAGTTCTGTTACCATTGTGGGGAGGATGGACACTTTCAGACTGAGTGCCAGTCACCAGAGAATTTAAGGAAGGTCAACAGCAGGCTGATCACCTGGCACTGCAGGGCCTACACCCGACCCCCTAGGAAGAGTTTTGTGACCTGGGCCAATGCCCAAGCAGCTGCCAGCTCTGTGCCCCCCGAATGGTCTGATGTGGTGGGGCCTTCGATGGAGGCCCCGGTGTGAGTAAATGGGATCCCCACCCGGGCTGTGTTGGACAGTGGCTCTCAGGTGACTATTATGTTCCAGGACTGGTATCAGACACACCTGCCTGAGGTACCTCTGCAACCTTTGGATGGTCTACATGTATGGGGGCTGAGTGATAAGGCCTACCCATATTTGGGGTATATCTGGATCTGGCTGTCTTTTCCTACTTCTGTTGCTGGGGTGGACGAACAAGTGGAAGCCCTATCCTTAGTATGTCCCCCCACTGGACTGTATGATGAGGTGCCCTTGTTGATTGGGACAAATGCTCACATGTTTGATGGATTAGCCCAGTTGTGTTCTGAAAAGCAAGTGTCCAGGACTGGGCGAGCCCTAAGAATACCTGCCTTGATCCAGAAGGCCTATGAGACTCAGAGAAAGGCTAGCCAGGAGGAACCTGAAGGCCCGGTGGGTGTTGAATGGAGAAAAGATCCAGAACCGTTGCTACTAGCCCCAAATGCCCAGTGTGTTTTGCAAGGGGAAGTCTGGATTAAAAAAGATGTTAAGAATAAGTTATTGATGCTGGATGCACCTGGGGAGGGAAGATTGCCTGAGGGACTGCTGGTTAAACCCAGTATTTTGACTACTAGAGCCCATGCTTATGCCAGAAGGGTGATGGTTCAAGTTCATAATGTGTCTGACAAAGAGATTCGAATAAATAAAGGTTGCACCCTGGCAAGTGTACATTGTGCAGACACTGCAGTGCTACCCAATAGCAAGGGTTCGGGGAAGGATGACAGAGTAACGCCCGACTTGTTTGATTTCGGTGACTCCCCATTGCCTGCTGAATGGAAAGTGAGGATCAGTGAGAAACTTGCCAAAAGGGACCAGGTATTTTCCCTAAAAGAATGGGACATGGGATGTGTGCAAGGAGCTGAGCACCACATCCGGCTGCATGATGAAAGGTCCTTTCGAGAGAGGTCTTGGTACCTGGCCCCTGCTGACATAGACGATGTGAGACGGCATCTGCAAGAGATGCTTGCTGCTGGTGTGATAGAATCCAGGAGCCCCTATGCTTCCCCCATTGTAGCAGTGAGGAAAAAGAATGGGGCTGTTCGGATGTGTGTAGATTACCGTACCTTGAATCGGCAGACCATCCCAGACCAGTATACCGTGCCACGCATACAGGACGCCTTGGACTGTCTAAACGGCAGTAAGCGGTTCTCTGTTTTAGACCTCCGCAGTGGGTAATATTATATCCCGATGGCTCTGGAGGATCGAGAGAAGACTGCGTTTATTTGCCCCCTAGGCTTCTATGAGTTTATCTGGATGCCTCAAAGGATTTCAGGTGCCCCAGCCACTTTTCAGCACCTGATGGAACGTGCTGTGGGGGACATGAATTTGCTCGAATGTTTGGTTTATTTATATGATGTTATAGTGTTTAACAGCTCCTTGGAAGAACATGAAAGTCGATTATTCAAGGTCCTGGATTGGCTGGAAGACTTTTGTCTTAAGTTATCTATAGACAAGTGCCAATTCTTTCAAACATCTGTAAAATATGTGGGCCACATAGTATCCACTGAAGGCATAGAGACTGACCCCAGCAAAGTAGAAGCTTTAAGCACTTGGCCCCAACCAAAAAAACTTGAAGGAGCTACAGTGGTTCCTGGGGTTCTGTGGGTATTACAGACGATTTATTAAAGACTACTCTAGGGTGATCCACCCCTGCTCAACCTTACGCAAGGGTACCCACCGACCCATAAAAAGTATAAGAAGACTGTGCAAGCTGGGACTGGAAAGAACTACTTTTGCCCAAATTATGTGTTTGGCACCCGCTGGACGGCCGATTGCGAGGAAGCTTTCTATGATATCATATATCAACTTACTCATGCCCCAGTGCTGGCCTATGCCGACCCTGCTAAACCATATGTTCTTCATACTGATGCCAGCTTGCAAGAATTGGGGGCCGGACTGTATCAAGAGCACCCGAATGACCTGAGACCTGTAGCTTTTGCCAGCCGCAGCTTGACCCCTTCTGAGGAAAACTACCCAGTGCACAAACTAGAGTTCCTAGCTTTCAAGTGGGCCATTGTTGATCAATTCCATGACTATCTGTATGGGGCTAAGATACTGGTAAAAACTGATAATAATCCTTTGACATATGTTCAGACCTCAGCCAAGCTGGATGCCACTGGTCATAGGTGGCTCTCTGCGTTATCCACTTACAACTACGCTGTTGAATATAGAGCAGACCTAAACCATATAGATGCCGATGCTCTCTCATGGAGGCCTGTGTCCTGGGCTGAATGGGTTAGTTTGTCAGAGCCCGACATCAGAGCCCTTTGCCAGAAGTTCGACAAGGAAGAACAGGTAACATAGAATTTGACGGCAGATAAGGACCGCTTGGCCCACCCAGTCTGCCCATTTCCCTACCTAATGGATAAGCTGCAGATCTTAGTTAACCAGCAGCCTACTTCTTCCTACCCCCACCCCTTAGAATTGCCTTATGACTGTCCCATGCATGCATGCTTGAATTCAACCACTGTTTTTGACTCCACAACCTCCTCCGGAAGGCCATTCCATGCATCCACAACCCTCTCTGTGAAAAAATACTTCCTTAAATTACCTCTGAGCCGCCCCCCTCTATCTTCAAATTGTGCTCCATTGTTCTTGCACACCTCTTTTTTTGAAAATGCTACCCTCTTGGACTTTGTTGATTCCCTTGAGGTACTTGAAAGTTTCTCCCTCTGTTCCCCCTCTCCCTCCTTTCCTCGAGGCTATACATATTAAGCTCCTTAAGTCTCTCTTCATATGTCTTCCAGTGCAGACCCTGCACCATTTTAGTTGCCCTCCTCTGGACAGCTTCCATCCTGTCTATGTCTTTGTGGAGATTGGGTCTCCAGAACTGCACGCAGTACTCCAGATGGGGTCTGACCAGCTGTTTGTACAGAGGGATAATAACTTCTTGTTTTCTACTGGTGATGCCTCTCCCTATGCATCCCAGTATCCCCAAGGTGTCTCCTGATGCTGTGGACTGCATGGTGGATTGTTTGGGCCCATCTGAGAACTGTATCCCTGCTGCTTACTGCCATTTTTCTGCATTAGACACTAGTACGCTGCCTCAGTTCAACAATGATAGTCTCCAGCTGGCCCAGTCCCGAGATCCTATGATGCAAACTGCCTTAGAGGCACTGCGAGTAGGGGGAGATGTGTCACAACTGCATTACACTGACCTGAGAACCACCCTGTTGTACAAAGAAGATCCAAAGCTGAAGCTGATCAATAAACTATTATACTGGGAGACCATAGACTAAGAGGGGTGAGTAGACAAACAACAATTAGTGCTGCCTACTGCTTTTAGAGAACTGGTGTTGAGGTCCCTGCATGACCATATGGGACATCTTGGCATAGACCGAACTCTTGACTTAGTGCGGACTCAATTTTACTGGCCCAAAATGAGTGCTGATGTAGATCAGTATGTTAAGACCTGTGGCCCGCTGTTTACAAAGAAAAGCCCTGCCTCAGAGAGCTTCCCCCGGTCAATATCACTACCAGAGCCCCTATGGAACTGGTTTGCATTGATTTCCTGAGTTTAGAACCCAATCTGAAGAATATCAGCAACATATTGGTAGTCACTGATCATTTCACCTGATATGCCCAGGCTTTCCCCACCAGAGACCAGAAAGCAACCACGGTGGCTAAAGTCCTTGTTGAGAATTTCTTTGTTCACTATGGGGCCCCCCAACAAATCCATTCTGATCAGGGGAGAGATTTCAAAAGCTGTCTGACTAAAGAGATGCTATCCTTGAGGGGGGTGTGAAAATCAAGAACCACCCCATACAACCCCAGGGTGATCCCTAACCTGAGAGATTCAACCGCACTTTGCTCGATATGTTGGGCACCTTGCACCCTAAAGACAAATCTACATGGAGTCAGCAGATCAGTGCCTTAGTCCATGCCTACAGCTGTGCCAAGAGTGATGCCACTGTGTTTTCCCCATATCGCCTGATGTTCAGGAGGGAAGCCAGACTGTCAGTAGATGTTTGTTTTGAGGTTTCTCCCGATGGAGTTCAAGCAGCTAATCATCTACAGTATGTGCAGAAGCTGAAGGCCCAACTCAATTATGCCTACCAACTAGCCTAGACCACGGCTGCTAAGCAGAATTTGGCCAATAGAGAAAGATACGACAAGAAAGTGAAAGCAGCGGAATTGAAAGAAGGAGATAGAGTGCTATTGAGGAACCTGGGACTGCATGGTAAACATAAGATTGCTGACAGATGGCATCACCTCCCTCATATTGTCATGGGAAAATTGAAAGACTTGCCTGTGTATAAAGTGCGGCCTGAAAATAATTCCAAAGAAGTGAAAACTTTATATTGGAATCACTTGCTGCCAACTGGACAAATTTTGTTAGAGGCTGAACCTTCCAATGCTCCCCCCTCTGGGCCTGTAACTAGAGTTGCTGCCAAAAAGAAATCCAGATGGGTCTACTCCTCAGACCCCAAACTCCAGGGGCCTTCTCCCTTCCCCTCTGATGAAGTTGATCCTCAGTCTGTGTCTGAAGACAGTGAACATGATGTTGAGTATTACCCTTCTTATGAACTAAGCCAACTCTTCAGGGGCAATCTCCGAGCTAACTCTGAGGATGAAGTTGGGCTTCCTGGACTGTCTGAGCCCCCAGCTTTGTCCCTGGAGCCCATGCTACCAGAGGACAAAATTGGTAGCCCCAAGGGCGAAGAAGTGGGATCTTTGAGCCTGGCTGAATTATCTGGGCTGGCTGAGCTGTCTGACTTTTCAAAAGAGGGAAGTGATGTGGCGGAACCCGTTGGGGATATGCCCGAGCAAGAAGAATACTTTGAGTGCCCTGACAGCATCCCAGTAGTACCAGAAATGTCCCTGGTTGAACCCAGTAGTGAGGGTCCTGATGCAGAGGGTCTTGTCCCCGAAAGTACTATGGGCCTTGGGTCCCCTTCTCCTCTGGAGGTCCCCCCACCAACCTAAGTGAGACTGAAGTGAAATCAGGGCCTATAGCAGATTTTTTTTTTATTTAGTATACTTTATTGCTTTTTTAGTGTAAGCAGGTAGTATAAAACAAGACATTAAGCCAAAGAATAAAAAAGATAAATAAGAGATATTTACAACTTAAGAGAACAATGCAATATCTGGTTGCTTACAAATTCCCCTACTCACTCACTCCCCCCTCCGCCCCTGGGCCTATAGCAGATTTTAACAAGACCCCTAGTCGCACTGGCCGAGAAGTCCAGCCCATAGTAAGGCTGAGTTATGAGTCCCTGGGTCAGCCTGTGGACCTGCCATTAAATGTAGTCCATAAAGGGGTGTATGTCTCCCCGAGTTCCTTGCCCAAGTTAGTCTTGGGAAATGATGCCCAACTGTTTGTGTTACCCTCTGAGCATGGGACTACTGCCCCCATTAGCTCTCAGATAGCTGATAGAGAAGGGCTACCCCTATCCAGGGGTAAGGGGCAAGAGGTAATGACTTGAGTTATAAACGAAAACAAGGCTGGCTGTGTGTGTAATATTGTATGAACAATCGTACACCTGTGTATTACAGTATTTAATGTATGTAACTAAAGGTCTGAATGATCTGTCAAGGTGAACTGCTTGCCTTAAAGTGATTTAAGGGTAACTACTTGACGTGGACACCAAGTTGTTTCCAGGCCAGGAAGGGTGTAACCCCCCTATACAAGGGAGTTGCTAAAAGCCTTCCCAGAGCCTGCCTAAAGGCTCCATGCCTAACTGGTGTTCGGCTTGAGGTCACTGAATGCAGGCATTGTGAGTGCTTTTAAAGCCTCCCGTACTGTCTCTTTAAGGGCTGCCTGCTTGCAGGTTTGAGTGGTTTGAATGGGGGGGACTGGGGTTTCCCTGTTCAAATCCTGCCCTTGGCTGCTGTCTGATCGCTCCACTTCTGCAGTCGCTGGGAGCGCAGAGGGAGCCCATCTGAAAGATGTGGTTGTTTCCCTGGAAACATTTGGGGCATGGGTGAGATTGCTGTTTGTTCAACCTGCCTTTATTGTGCTGTAACTTTGTGCTGTGCCCCACCATTTTGGACCAGGACCATTCTGAAGGGTCCAATGGCAGTCAGGGGGCATCTAAAATGGTGTACATAGTGACCAACCAGAATCAGGACTCTAACTGGTGCCGGCTGACCAATGGGGATACAGCTAGTGATTCTGGGAAGTGGAGTTCTGGACCCTGGTGCCGTTTTGCACCAATGAGGGCTGTATTAAGTGACTGGCATCTGCAGCCCCCCAATGGGATTGGGTGGCGCCCGAATAGGATCCCCTGCCTGAACTGACGAGAGGCTGTAGTTGTGGTGGCAGTGGGTGAGGAAGGAGCTCTGGGCTTCTGCGCCATTGAGTTTTCGCACGGGAAGCACGTGAGAGGCCTGAATCGGGTGCTTTGAATCACCAGCAAAGTTTGGACTAAATCCGCTGGGCAGCAGTCGGAGGAGGCTGTGCAGAAGCGTGGCTACCTACCAGGCTCACCCTGTAGAAGACTGGAGAATCTGCTTGAATCGTGCTCGGTCTGTCAGGATCAGTGAAGCTGCATCAGTTTGGCCCGGTGTATGCCGTTAAGTGATCTGGAAGTGAAGCAGCTGCCTGGTATGGTACCCCTCTGCATTTCCTATAAATGTGTGGAGAAGTGTTGAAGCCCAGGCTGGGTCCTGTGAGTGGTGTGAGAGTGCTCTTCCTTCTGGAGTCGTGAGTAGTAAATCAGGGTAGCTCCCTGTCAAATGTTCCTAGCGAGGGCACGATTTTCTGGTTGCTTGGCTGGCTACAGTAACTGAGCCTGCTGGCTCTATGTAATCTTCGTAGGAACCTCCTGGTCATTTCAGTGTCAGGGCCCCAACCAGCTGCATGGAGGAACTAGCCTTTATGGCCTGGGTACCCAGAGACAGTGACTTATAGATTAGTCCTGTGCACAGTGCCATAAATAGATATTCATATATTAGGGTGGTAAGCTAATTAACCTGATCGCCTCAGTCCTTGTTATTTCCCCCTTAAATAAATCAGATTGATCATTTTTGCAAAGGTATTCTGGCTAGCTTGTGTGTTTATGGGGAATTACTGTACAGTGATTATTGTGTAACAACAACTTACTTTTCAGGGGGTCCCCAGAGCCAGCTGATTTGTTCAAGCCGGGGGTAAGTGTATATGGTAAGGGCACTGTGACTGATTTGCGTGGGCCACTAGGGGAAAGAAAGGGGGTTTGCAGCAACCCAAAGGGCTGTGACCAAGTCATACTCGACTATCTTAACCCCGACATCTGGGTGGAGGCACCCGTCACCAGATCTAGGCCCCTTAACCTGCTAAAGTCATAGCAGGCAGGGGTAGTAGCCTCTGGGATAGCGCCCCGGGGGTTAAATTCCGATTTAATCCCAGATAAAAATTGGGAAACAATTCCCAAATGAAAGTATAAAAAGGGGAGGAGAGCAGATTATGTTCATTCAGTACTATTAGATTTTTATTTCAGTCTTTGGAAACTGGGTAAGGCCCACTAGGCACAGGTGCCTGTTTTCAGGGGCGACCTGGGAGCACTGGGTGGTGAAGTGACTTGCTCAGAGTCACACAGTATGCAAGTGGAAGTTGTGAGAATCAAACTCAGGTCTGGTCTGCTGGATGTACCAAGCTCGTTCACACCTCGTTCCTCTAACCTCTAGGCTATACTGCCAGATTGCTCCTCTATGTTAAATTTAAAGGAACAGGACTGCTTATCTCATAATAGATATACCAATTTACCTCATGAACAAATAGAACAAGAGTCTCATGATGTAACCCAGATAGTCAGTCTTACAACACTCATTGTAGTTGACTCAATAGTTAAAAACATTAACTCTTATGTCACCAATTCTGAGAGCAACCAGGTTTAAGTGTTATGTTTTCCTGGTGCCAAAATAAAGGACATTGCACTTAGCATGGATTCACTCATTACTAATCCATCCAATGTAATTATTCATGTCAGCACTAACAATGTGGGTTATACACATGAGATAGATATCTGTTTTGAACTTACTGAGTTAGGTAAAAGGATTAAGTCTAAGAATTGTAATGTCTTTATTTCTGGCATTCTTCCCATTCCTCGGGCAAAATTAGAAAAGAATAACACCATTGAAAGAATTAATGCCAGCCTGACAAACTGGTGCTCTTCCAGTAATCTAGTTATTACTGACCACTGGACACATTTCAGGAACAGTCTTGTAAAGTTTGCTACAGATGGTTTGCGCTTGAAAAAACAGAGTGCAATTAGTCTGTGTCAGATATTCCAAACTAGGTTTCCTACAATTATTTTAAACTAGCAGTGATGGGGGAAACATAAATAACTGGCTCTTCACTGACATCTCATGTTAATAACAAACGAGTAAAGAACCAAGAGTTAAAGCTTTTGCTTTTGAATGCCCGTAGTCTGGGCAATAAAATGGATGAAGTAGTATTGAGAATTGGTAGTGAAAAACCAGATATCATAGGTATCACAGAAACCTGGTGGTCCACTGAGCAGATTTGGGAGGTGTGCATTCCAGGTTACACACTATTCCATTTAAGTAGATCAAATTGCAAAGGGGGCAGTGTTGCTTTCTTTACAACCTCGTCTCTCTTAGAACACAACATATCTAATACAATTAAAAATGATTTTACTTCAACAGAGACTGTATGGTTGAATATTAAACACCAAAATAAGAAAAATCTTGTTCTGGGCCTTTGCTATAGGCCACCTGATTCTAAACCTGCATTATTAAGTGAAATTATTTCAGAAATGATATCAGCTGCTGATCTAGGAAACATCCTATTTATGGGCAATCTAAACCTGGGAAACATAGACTGGGTAAATAATTCTGCCAGGTCTAGAATGTCAAAAGATTTCCTGAACACATGTGAAGAGCTGAACTTAGTTCAACATATAATGTTTCCAACCCAAAGTTCTAACATTCTGGACATTGTATTGTATAGTGAACCAGTTAACATCAAAGAGTGTACTGCTTTGGCTCCACTGGGAAACAGTGACCACTGTATTGTTAGCTTCAAACTTTATAATACATATTTACGGTCAGAAAATGTTACAGAATTATTTGCCTTTCACAAAACAGACTTTTTAGTGCTTAATAACTATCTGGCTGATATTGAGCAGCCCATTCACTTGAACCAGGATAATATTGATGATGTATGGAAGTCTTTTACTTCTATTATTATGGATGCTGCAAATAAATTTATACCCAGAATACATAAACGTAAAACACATTCTCATCCAAAATGGTTTAATACTAGATTACAGAAACTGATTAAAAAGTAAAACAAATACTATAAGAAGTACTTTGCAAATAAATGTGATAGAACACTAAAGGCATTTAAAAGAATCCAAAGAAACTGTAAAAAGGAAATTAAAAAAGCAAAACTTAACATGGAAAAATCACTTGCTTTACAAGCACAGAAAGACAGCTGTAAAATGCTGTTTAGCTATATTAACTCTATGACAAAACAGGACTGCAGGGTAGGTCCCATTACTACTGTTGATTCTGTTCTTCAGCACCCAAAGGAAATGGCTGAATTGTTTAATGCCCATTTTTGCAAAACCTTTAGCACTGATAATAATGGCATTAACCATATAGCTCCAGACAGTCAGTCTACTTACAATGTAGACATTTCACTGGACATTATTAAAATTAAATTAAAAAGAAACAAAAAAAAGGTTCTTCCGCAGGCCCTGATGGCATTTCTGGAGACCTGATCTCTGTAATGAAGGACCATCTTTGTGTACCTCTTAAAATCCTATTTGATAAAAGTTTAAATACAGGTGCCGTGCCTACTGGATGGAAACAAGTGAATATGATTCCCCTATTTAAAAAGGGAGTTAAGAGCTCACCGGATAATTATCATCCTATTAGTTTAACCCCTATTTTCTGTAAAATGTTAGAGCATATTATTAAAGATGAACTGTCCCCAATTGTGCCAGGCTTAGATCAATCCCAGCATGGGTTTATTAAAGGTCAATCTTGCACAACAAACCTAGTGAGCTTTTACAACTTCATCTGTGAAAATTTAGACAAAGGCAAATCTTGTGATGTTATTCTTCTAGATTTAAAAAGCCTCTGATTCTGCACCACGCTGGGTTTTAATCCAGAAGTTACAGCTTTGTAACATTAAGTATGTAAATACCCAGTAGATTTCAAATTGGTTATCTGATAGGAAGCAGAGAGTGATAATTGATGATCACACATCTATCTGGAAAAATGCAGAAAGCAGTGTTCCACAAGGATCCGTTTTGGCTCCATTAATCTTCCAGATTTTTATATGTGATTTGTCCAATAATAGTCAAAGTAACATTACAAAATATGCAGAAGAGTGTAAAATCACCAACATCTATATGAGCTCAGAAGATCAATAAGATTATCCAGGAGGATCTGAGCAAGCTAGAGGCCTGGTCCATAAACTGGAACCTATGTTTTAACTCATCCAAATGCAGTGTTCTGCATTTTGGAAAAAATAATCCAAAAAAAACCAATACCATCTCTATGACAATGTACTCACTAGCAAAGTTAGTGAAAGAGATCTGGGGATTACTGTTAATCTATGCCTAAATTTTGATATTCATATTATAAATACTATCAGTAAAACAAACAAGATATGGTGGGCCAATCACCATAATATAACATTAAAAAACCCTGACATTTTGTTACCCCTATGTAAAGCATACATAAGATCCCACTTTGGCTTTTTTTCACAGCTATTGAGCCCATTCAGAAGGAAGGACATAGCTAGAATTGAGACAGTACAGAGAAGAGTTACCAAATCTGTAGTTTCCAATGAAGCCCTTTCGTATGAGGATAGACTAAATTTAATCTGATGTCATTTGAGGACCGGAGAGTCAGAGGTATCTTTTACTCTTATGGGACATCATTCATGATCCATACCTATCAGCAGAATGTGGCTTAGATCTTAAGCAAGTTCATGTTAATACTAGAGGTCATCCATTGCAGCTTGCAAGAAATAGATGTAATACAAAGAAAAGGGCATACTATTTCTCTCAGAGAGTTGTTAAGCCATGGAATATGCTGCCCTTAAAAATTATTGTTAGTAATAATAAGAACACCTTTAAAAATAGACTGGACAGTTATATGAGATCAGGAAAGCTCTTAAATTGTTATATGTAAGGTATGAAGCACCATGGGCCTCACAGCCTTCTGCTTCTCTCTCTGTTCTTAGTATAGGATGGATGTCACTCTAGATTTAGACGTACATACTGAATGCAAAGCCTTTTCACCCCAAATTTTGTCCACTTTACTGGATTTTTTTTCAGTTAAATGCGATTACTGGAGAAAATCACATCGAGATTATCCCTTTTTATGTTTCCTCTTGGTAGGGTTGCTAAACCCATTAATGTTCCAAGACATCAATTTTAAGCCATCATTCATTTCCATACAGGTAATTTAACTCAATTGGTTGTGGTGGGAAGAAATTATTGTCAACTGATATATGCTTTTTTTTTACTCTGCAATTGCATATTGTATATTTGTGTTATACATAATTTATTAAAAAAATCAACACTACCTGCCATCCCCCCAGATGATAGACTTCCTGTCATTTTAATAAGCATATGATTAGGTCTCAAAACCCCCTCATTCATTTCCGAGTGCTCCTTTGGAGCGCTGTACCCAATGGTACCAGGTGATCACATCGCGGACATAGTATCGCCGGCAAATACAAAGCAGGCTAATCGTCGCCGACTACAGTGTTGGCATGGAATGATATTGCCCACCCAAACTCCATGGGCAATTCACCGAACAAATAGACATGGTGCTGACAGAGACCCCTGCCCACTGAATGGTGCCCGAGGCACCGTAACTGCAGCCAGCTGTTCTGATCTGTTTCTTCCGTTATACTGTCCATTTTTTCTTCTGGGAATGGAGCATCATGTTTATTGATCTCTTCAACAGGTGGCTCTTCTTCAGGCTCTTGTTAATCAATTTGAGAGTCATTGTCCATCTTTTTATCTAATTTTGTGTTCCTTGGCTTATCTTTTTCCATCTGGATATTTTGTGTTCTGATTTGCTTGATCATATGGAACCTTTTTAACTATTATTCCAAGCATTTCCTTAGAGAAAGATTCTGCTGCATCAGATTTTTCAAAGCTATGAAATTTTCCTTGAAATAAAACGCTTAAAGTATTTGGGTAGGCATGTTGAAATTTTATGTGTTTTTCCCATAATGCTTCTTTAAGAGGATTAAATGCTTTCCTTTTTTATACAGTTCTGGACCAGAGTCAGTAAATATAAGCAGTTGTTTTCCATCAATTGTAAATCCTTTTTTTCATGCAAAAGATAATACTATTTCCTGAAAATGTAGGAATCTTGCAAAGATTACTCTTGGGAACCTTTGTGCTGAATTTACATTAGGTCTAAACCCAGGCGAGTGGTGTATTCTGTCCATTTCTTCTCTGTAATCATGTTGGAATTCCATTTTGAGAGTTTTATTTAGCCAGCCTTCAAAGGTTTTTTGGATGTTTTGACCTTCCCATCCCTCTGGGACATTCAGAAATTTCAAATTATTCTGCCTGGACCTCCGCTCCAGTTCATCTACTTTCTGCTTCATTTTCTTAAGTTCTTTAGTTTGCTCCAGTAATTTAGGCTCTATCTGAGGCAGTAAATCTTTGACATCTGGGGCCAGATATTCAAAACTTTGCCCCGGGGCTAAATTAGCATTGCCTGGTGTGCTAAATTAGTCCAGAACCAATAGCCTACTATATTCAAAATGATAGCCCCAATACTAAACCTGCTGAATATACCATGCTAAGGAAACTGGGATGGGAGCACAGTGCAAAAATAGTCCGGGAATAAGACAGCTCTGAATATAGCAACCAGGAAGTGCAAACCACAACAGCATCCCAGTTCACAGCGATGTGAAGGAAGGTAAAGGTGAACTATGTGGTCAATGTGTGTGCTAGCAAAGGAGTGGAGTTAGTAAAGCTGCAAGCAGTAGTGCATGTGAAATTACATTGTGCAAAAATGTACAATATTTCTGAAATGTTTGTGCAGCGCAAACACATTTGCCAGGTTTAGCGTGGAGCTAAACTGTTTGCCCTGTGCAATCACATTTGCCCATGGCAAAACTTTGCTATATTAAAAAGTGACATGCAAATGAGCCTACTTAGGTAGTCTGTGGGCAAACATCCAGATTAGCATCTCATTATTATCTGATTTGCATGCAGTTAGCCCAGCGCTATTGTAGGGCCCCACAGCCCCACCTGTAGGTCAGTCTGGAAGCACAGGGGCTGGCTGGGTCTGCCAACAGCTTCACCTGTAGGTCAGTCTGGCAGTACATGGTGGTAGCTGCAGGCTACATTTGTACAGTACAGCATAGAATATTGTGCCCCGAGGGCTACACAGCACAGGCACAGATGGTGGTGCTGCATGCAACTGTCAAACTGTAGTTTGTGCTACAGTGCACAGCAGACACTACAGTAGCAAGGGGGCAGGTAGTGTCAGGGACAGAGCAATACCTATAGTGTGCAGGGCAGTGATGGCCACCACACTGTACACAGTGACAGGCCCAACTTGCAGGTGTTTACTGACAGTAGACATTACTTTTATGCTGTTGTGTGACCCACAGATGCTGCACCACTGGCATGGGATGCTCACAGTAAAATACACATGGCTGGCTGTGTGTGCTGCTGTGGTGTCTGTACAGATGTGTGGTATGTGACTGGGGGGCACATACCATCAGACAGGCACACTGGTGTTGGGGTATTCCCAACACTGGCCCATGTGCACTGCATGGCTTGTCCCAGCCTTGTTGCCACACCCAGTCTGTGGTGCAGCCTGGCCACTTCTACACCCTCCCTTCAACTCCCTCCATGCCCACAGTGCTGTATGTGTGTGCTGTTGTCTGTTGGTGTCCACCAAAGGGTGGTCTGCAGGTGTGCGCTGTATGGCTACTCTGCCATGGTGTCCACTGGGAGCTGGGTCATCACTTACTGCCTGGCATGGCTGGGACTGGTGGCAGATGATGGCATCATAGGGTTGCCATCCATGAGCAGCATGTTTCCTCTCTGTCTGGCTTATTTCTATGTGTCATACTTACTGGTTAGGGTCATGCAAATCTGTGCAAAAGTCATGCAAAGCCACAAAGTTGCACTAAGCTGGTTTGCCCAGAGTTCAGACTACCTTGTCCTGGGTGGTAATTTGTACAACACATAGTGTTGCACTAAGTCACGAAAAAACACTTTGCGTGGTGCTATTTGCTGAATATAGCATTGCACCTGTAATCATGTACCCACCCCCTCAGTTTGCCCCTTGCATACATTATAATTTTGCCCGGCTATAATGCAGTTGTGCACGCTATTTGACCTTTTGAATACAGCTGATCTGCACTAACCCAGTGCTAACCCTGCATAAACCATTTGCACTCAGCACAAAGTTTTGAATATCTAGCCCCTGATATTCTGTTTTCTAATTCTGACATTCTATTATTTATATCTTTGATTTTGTTCTTTACATCTCCTATTTTATCCCTTATTTTATCGATCTTGACATGAATTCCTGCAAAGCCTTGTTTAATTTCTTTTAATAATTGCCCATAGCTGTCATCTTGGCTATCTTTCTTTAAGTGAATCTGTCCTTCATTTTAGCTACCTGTTGTTTGTAGATTCATTATGCTTTTGTTCTTTGGAATTGTGTCCATAGCATTACTATGCACAAATGTAAACTCAAAGTCCACTGGTATCTGGAAAGGCTGGGAAGTATCTGTGGCAAGCTATGCCCCTGCCAGTCAGATGGGCAGACGTGTGGTATTATGTTCTGTTATATTATATTCTTGTATATGTTTAAGAATGCCACATGGTAAATGCCAATGAGAAGAGAAGGGAATTTTTTTTTAACGGCTGATAGTCCTGTAACCTGCAAAACAGTTTGCTTGGCAAGAAGCTAATGGCATTTCCTGACTAGATGACCCAGAGGTAATAAAATCAGCTTGTATAGTCATAAACCTTACAGGATCTTCCTTGTAACTTAATTGAAGGAAGCCAGTTCAAATCCCAGGATGTTTTAACCAGAATTTGAGCAGCAAATGATCATTCTGACAGGTTAATGTGAATTTTGTCTTACGGGTGTGAATTGTCTACAGGGGACTTCAAAAGGCTTAAAAGCTGAATGTCATATCCATGTTAATTATATGTGTCTGGATTAGATTTTTAATATTCTTGGAATTTTAGAAACAGCTCCTGGCCAAATGGAGTAGTTGCTCTGACTCACCTGAGAGGTAAATAGACCAGTTTCTTTAGAACTGGGATAATTGATGACACTGCAAGTTACAGAAGCTATTTAAAGCCCTCAGCTTAGGGCATGTAACACCATTTTCATCTGGACTCTCTCTCTTGAACACACAGAGAAGCAAAACTGCCACAGCACAGAGACTAAGAACTGGAGACTGCACTTACTCTTTACAGACTTCAATTCACTACAAACTAAGGTATACCTTTAGAGAACTGTGTTTTTTTGTACAACTCCACTTTTTTTGTTATGCTGTGACCAAAAAGATTATTTAAACCTTTTTAGTTGTAACTGTATGATCAGTAACTATTTAGTAAAAACATTTTGTCTAAGAAAGCCGGCCTGAGTGAGATTTTCTTAGAATTGTGTGTGTGATTATGGGAGGCTCAGTATTAATCTGTGACTAAACTGTTATTGCTAAGGGGGAAATCACAAGCTACCAAATTGAATGAAGGGTCTGAAAAGGGGAAAGTGTGGATAAAAATAGGGGGAATACCAAAGTCTCAAGGAAGAGTCTGGTGGGATTTGAACCAGGTTGCTGCACACCAGTGGGAGAAGGCAGAATCAGGGTTACAATGCTACCCTGCAGAGGTTGTAATGCCTGGATCTTCTCCCTTTGTGCAACAACTGAGAAAGGGTTCTCATTTGGCTACAAGACTCGAGACTGGTATTGTACCCTGATCCAGAATAAAGAGGGGACCCTGGGATTTTGTGGCAAGAGTTCAGTTGTGAAGCCAGCGGGCACTATAGAGAGACTCAAAGAAGGTATCCCCTGCTTCCCCCTCCCTGTCACGAATTGCACTGAGGGGTGGGCACTGTGAGCTCAGTGGACCTGACCCACAGGAGTGGGTTCATGACAGTATCTACTTTTTGCGAGCTAGAGCCACATATTTTTTTTTGTATTTGTCTCACTATCAGACTTTCTCTTTTCCCATTTTTGTAGCACTCAGATTTGTATTTTCTTGACTTAAAGTGCTGTGTTTCTGCTGTTCACTTGCTTTCATGTTTTCTTCTTCAATTTTTCCCTTGTCCTCAGCTAGATTCCTTTTTTTGCCCATGCATTCATAGGTTTTACATCTTTATTTTGGACCATAGACGTTCTAGCTGAGATTCTTTTAGACTTGCTTTTGGTATTATCTGTTTCAAGATCCACTTTAGTTTTATTTTTTTCCATAGGTTTTTTCAGGAAATCCTTCAAATCGCTCATGTCTCTTTTGTTCATTCTGTCATCCCCTTCCCCCTTCTATGGGGAGGTAGTTCTATATTATCTCATCTACTGTTGCTCACGTAGTCCCCTTATGTAGTGCCTTACAGAGCTCTTAGGATAGAAACTTGTATATAAAATTCTGCTTGTAGATTATTACTTATAGTCACTTATGACAATAGTCCACACAGTCCACTAACTGTACCATCTTACAGGACTGCCATAATGCTTTCTGAAGCCAGCTGATTTGGATAGAAGCTAAATATTATTTTTACCCCTCAGTCTGTGCCCCCTCCACTTTGGGGAGGATAGTTCAAGTTACTTTTAGAGACTGCTGAGATCGTTTAATACAATTCTCCATCAGTATCCCCAATCCTTGGAAATAAAATAAGGACACATACAGGATGAAATATTGCTTTTAAGTCAAACTACAGGCGAGGTGTTGTCTGAAATAGCAACTGCTGAGGATCTGCTTTACAAAGCTGGTTGTATCGTAGCAGATTTACTGAGCTGAAATTTTTCCTTTTTTCCGCTTATCTCCTCTCCTCTCCACTCTCTCAACCCCCTTCTCTTTACTCCTCTGTATTTTATTTCGAGAGTGTGTCTTTCTTCAATGTACTTTCTGTTATATACCTGCTGAAAATATATACAATATTACACCCTTTCCTTACTTCAGATAAGCTTGGTGACCACGGAAAGGTTGCACAGCAAAGATTTGCTTAACTTCCGTGATGTAAAATGAATAAGTTCATGTGCAGTGATTGACTTATAAATTTCTCCTGTATTTCAAAACAATGCAGCAGTCTTCAGCAGGCCTGGTTAACACTTTCAAAATGTGCAGCTGGAAGTTACAAATAATAGGGGCACCATTAAAATATAATATAGGAAACTCTTACCTGATATAGAAGCGTCCTTTTTGAGTTTCCATGCAGTACCACAGAGTTCAATGGATGATCCACAACTTTGCCCCAGGCTTTAGGCCCCAGTGAAGAGATTCATAATCCTAGCGTAGTCCCCTCTTAGGCCTCCTGCTCAAGTATTTTCTCCTGTGGTTTCTTCAATGCCTGCTGTTTCCCGTCGAGAGAGGTTATTCTTAGGTCGGTTTCGCTCCTCGCCTCCCAGCTCTGGTAAGATCATTTTTTCCACCATGTCTCTTGCTTTTGTGACGTTTAACGCTTTTATAAAACACTTTTTGCATTTGATCATTTTTCAAAAGCCAAGCAATTTCTTAAAGTTAATGCAGACATTTCAGTAAAGGAAATAAATAATTTGTTGCAGGTTTTTAGAGTTTTATGTGCAGGTTTGGCTTTACCCCCACACCAAACTCTCCTTACTCCACACTGATGGTTGCCATCCTGCTCTTTTCCCAAGTTGCACATTCCAACCCCGTCAGAATACATGGTAACTGAATGTTTAGTCCAGAGATGAGCCCATGTGATGTAAGTCTGCTGCTGCAACAGCATAAATTTCGAAAAGAGATGCTGTAGTACTGACATGGAGAATGTCATAAATGGCTGCAGGCCAGCAGCAGCAAACCAAGCTCTGTTGAAACTAACAGCATAATCAAAGGGGTGAGTGGCAACCATAAAAACTTCATAATGTGAGGGTGTGCAAGGATCCTGATAAAACAGTGATGTGTCATTCCAGTGCATCAAAAAATGGGAGCATATAGTTATGTCTGATTTGGCAGGGGGCGTACTGGCAATGTGATGATCCAAGGAATGTACAGATAAGGCTAAATAAGCAAGTATAAGATGAATGATCTGCCTTGTAGTATAATGTGCATAGCAAAATTGATATATCTATGTAATGAGAGCAGCTCTCTCTTGGTGCATGAAGATCAGGTGGAAAAGAAAGAGATGAGAGGAATTGTGGAAAGGTTGCAGGATGGTGTATAGTAAAATGATTTCCTGTAATTGCTGCAGACATAGAAACATAGACTTTGATGGCAGATAAGGACCGCTTCGCCCACCTAGTCTGCCCATTTCCCTACCTAGAGGATAAGCTGCAGATCCTGTTTAACCAACAGCCTATTTCTTCCTACCCCCCCACAAAAATTGCCTTATGTCTGTCCCATGCATTCTTGAATTCTCTCACAGTTTTAGACCCCACAACCTCCACAGAAAGGCTGTTCCATGCATCTATCACCCTCTCTGTGAAACAATACTTCCTCACATTGCCCCTGAGCCGTTCCCCTCTATCTTCAAATTGTGTCCCCTTGTTCTTGCACATCTCTTTTTCTGAAAGATGCTACCCTCTTGGACTTTGTTGATTCCACTGAGGTACTTAAATGTTTCTATCATGTCCACCCTCTCCCTCCTTTCCTCAAGGGTATACATATTAAGCTCCTTTAGCCTCTCCTCATATGGCTTCTCTTGCAGACCCTGCACCATTTTAGTTGCCCTCCTCTGAACTGCCTCCATCCTGTCTATGCCCTTGTGGAGATGGGGTCTCCAGAACTGGATGCAGTACTCCAGATGGGGTCTCACCAACTGTCTGTACAGGGAGATAACAATTTCCTGTTTTCTGCTGGTGATGCATCTCCCTATATATCCCAGTATCTCCCCCAGTCCTCCCTACTGCCTTCTCACATTGCTTGCCAACCTTAAGGTCATCTGATATGATTACCCCCAGGTCCCTTTCCATTTTTGTTGTTGTTACTACCTCCCCCATTGTGTAATCTTCCCCTTGATTTTTGTTTCCCAGGTGCATTAATTTGCACTTATTTGCATTGAATCCAAGCTGCCATACTTCTGACCATTCCTTCAACCTTGCCAAGTCCCTTCTCATCCTTTCCATGCCTCCTTGTGTATCAACCCTGTTGCAGATCTTTGTGTCATCTGCAAAGAGGCATACTTTTCCTTCCAGTCCCTTTGCAATGTCACTTATAAAGACATTAAAAAGGACTGGACCCAGTACTGAATCCTTCGGTACCCCACTAGTAACCCCTCTTTCTTCAGAGTGGACGCCATTTACAATTACCTTCTGTGTCCTGCTGTTCAGCCAATGTTTTACCAAGGCTACCACCCTGGGACCCACTCCAAGGCTGGTTAATTTGACTACTAATCTTTTGTGTGGGACTGCGTCAAATGCCTTGCTAAAGTCTAGGAAGGCCATGTCCACAGCCCCTCCCTGGTCTACTACTTTGGTCACCCAGTCAAAGAAATCAATTAGATTTGTCTGACATGACCTTCCCATTGTGAACCCATGCTGCCTTGGGTCCTGTGCCCCATTGGCCTCTAGGTACTCAAACTGACAGGTCTATAGTTTCCAGCCACTGTCTTGCTCCCACTTTTGTAAAGGGGAATCACATCAGCCTTCTTCCAATCCTCAGGTACCACACCATCCTCCCATGATTTGTTATAAAGGGTAGTCAGTGGTGTCACTAGTTCTCTGCTTAATTCTTTTAGAATTCTGGGGTGAATTCCATCTGGCCCCATTGCTTTGTCCACCTTCAGTTTTAGGAGTTCTTTCAGAACCCTTTCTTCTGTGAAAGGACTGGGATCAACCCCCCTCTCCAGAGTGCTTCTGTTAATTGCATTAAGCACCTCCCCCACTTCCTCTTTTGTGAATACTGAACAGAAGTATTCGTTCAGTATCCCTGCTTTTTCACTGTCACTCTCTACCCACCCACCATCCATTCTATTCAGCCTCACTATCCCTCCCTTTGTCTTTCTACATTCCCTGATATGCCTATAAAAGGTTTCATCCCCTTCTTAACTGAGCTGGCTAACTTTTCCTCAGTTTGTGCCTTTGTTATTCTGACTACCCTCCTGCTTCCTTTTGCCTTAACTGGTACAGTTCTCTGTCCTGCTCCTTCTGTGTTTCCTTATACTTCCTAAATGCTATCTTTTTCTCCCTAACCTTCACCACCACTTCTTTTGAGAACCATAGTGACTTTTTCTTTTGTTTTGATTTGTTTATTTGCTTCACACAAAGGCTTGCTGCCTCTGTGATGGCAGTTTTGAGATTTCCCCATTGTTGCTCCACCCCTCCTTCTAGCCTGTTTGCTAGTGTTTTTCTAAGGCACTCTCCCATCTTGCCAAAGTCAGCCCTCCTGAAGTCCAGAACCCTCAGGCTTGACTCTGTAGCTGAGTTTATCATGAACCTCACTGTTTGGTCATCACTTGTTCCCAAATGGCTACCCACGTCTAGATCTGAGATCCTCTCACTGTTCCCATGTGAAAGTACGAGGTCTAAGATTGCTCCCTCATGAGTAGGTTCCAAAACTAGCTGTCTGAGGCATGCCACCTGAAGGGCATCAAGAATGGCCCTGCTTTGGGATGTGGCTGCAGCAAAGGTGCTCAGTTAACATCTGGCATATTAAGGTCCCCCATCAACAGTATCTCCCTTTCTCTGCCATCCAAGTATGCCTTCTATCATATCCTTGTCCATTCCCTTCCTCTAACATGGGGGTCTATATACAACCCCTGTGCAGACTGTGGTGCCATTTCCAGTCTCTAAGGTGACCCACAGTGCCTCCTCTCCTCCCTGTTTACTCTTTTGTTCAGTTGCTTTTATCCCTTCCCTTCCCTTACATAGAGAGCTACTCCCCTTCCTCTTCTGCCCTCCCTGTCTCTCCTGTAGGTTGTGTACCCTGGTAAGTTAACATCCCAGCCATGGTTCTCTGTGTACCATGTTTCTGTGACTGCTACGATATCCAGGCATCCCTCTTCCATCAAGGCCACCAGTTCAGGGAGCTTGTTGCCCAGACTATGGGCATTGGTACTCATTACCCTCTATTTCTTGATGGCCTTACCCCTTTTTGCCCCATCCCTGTCCTTATTGCATTTGTCACTTTCTCCATTTATCCCTGCGCTTCTCCCTATTGACATCTCTATGTTGGTGTCTACCTCACTTAGTACCCTGATTTTTTGGGGTAGGATTTCCTGCTCCTTTCCAGTGCCTCCCCCCTTGGCTAGTTTAAATGCTTGCCAATGAAGTATTTAAACCTATCACCTAGGATCCTGGTTCTCCTCCTGGACAGATGCAGACCATCATGCCAGTGTAGGCCTGCATCTGTCCAGTTGAACCCCCAGTCCCCAATGAAGCCAAATTCCTGAGCTCTGCACCAGTTTTTCAACCACTGATTGAATCCCATGGTGTGGAGCACCCTAGCCTCATCCATGCCATAGACAGGCAGCACCTTTGAGAAGGTTACCATGTGTGCTATTTGTCTAAGGCCCCTCCCCATCTCCACAAATGCTGCTTGCACTGCTCTGATCCCTTTCTTAGCCAGGTCATTTGTCCCTAGGTGGACAATGACATCCAGCTCCCTCCCCTGTGCAGCTGCTCCTGTGATCCTGAGGATTCGCTCCCTGTCCCTTCAAGCCATGGTGCCAGGCAGGCACCTTACCTCCCTCTCCCCTTCCTCCCCCAGTTCTACTTTCCTAACAATGGAGCCACCCACCAGGAGTTGTTTCCTTCCCCTGTGGGGTCTCATGCCACCCTCCTGTGGGTCTCCTTTGTAGAGGTTCCCAGCATCCTCCTTGGTCTCCACTGTGGGTGCCTCCATAGAGCAACCACACTTTTCCAGAATGGCATAGAAATTGTGGAGAGGTACAAGTGGAGGGATGCACCTCTGTTCCACTACCCTCACCTTCCCTGAGCCCACTGTGGTCCAACCGCTTCTCTTTCTTGGCAACCTCTGAGACAATGGCAGTGATCCTGGTGGTCCCTGGGTGGGAGAGGAGGTCCTACAAATCCTGGCCAACTCAGCCTGGAGATGACCAACCTCCTCCCTCAGCCCAGAGAGGTGCATGCAGATGGGACAACACTGCATCCTCCAGAACATCTCCTGGAAGACTGTGCTAGCTGAAAAAACTATTTGATGCTCTTTGTGGTTCATAGGATTTTTGGAGGCATATATCACATTTTGAGATGCTGGAGGAACAGGATAATGATTATGACAATGTGGTTGTGGTTGCTTCCTGAATAGTGAGAGAGTATAATGTCACACAATGTGAAAAGGCATCACATGCCAAACATGTCAAACAGACGGCCAGCCCATGGTGTGGAGGGCTGAGGCTCCTAGTGCCTTTCCTGCTGCCATGCCAGCAATCTAGGTTTGGGAACACACTCAGTTTGCTGGGGGTCAGACAGGGGGAGAGGACTTAGCATCCAACAGACAACTGTCCTTTTCCATGGGGGAGGCTTGTTGGCCCCGCTGTTGACTGCCACCTGGTGGAGGCCTGGAGGTAGTACAGGCTGAGATGACATGTATGGAATGGGCCGCCAGTTTGGCATAGTGTGTGTGTGCCTCTCTATGGTATGCACTACTGCCTGTCCATGGCAGGGGATGGTATAGACAGAAAAATGGACAAAGGTATGAGGGCTTTGTGTAGTTCTGCCCACTTGTCCCTGATCTGTGCCACCACATGGGAACACCACGGCCAGCTCTGGATATGTGTTCCAGGGTGGAGGATGGCTCTCCCCTCCTGGCCCAGTCATCGTGGCAATCCATGGTAGATCTCAGGTCCAGTAAGTACAGGGGGAGCTGGCTGCTGGTTGGGAGAGTGGGGAAGGGGCTGATAGCCTGCTTGCATGTTGCTGGAGGAAAAAGTATTATGGAAAAATGTATTTATCAAACAAGACAAGGTACATTGGTCTGGGAAGTGCTAAGAGAACAACTTGTTATCAAGGGTGGACCAACTAATCCTGGTGTTGAAATGTGTAAGAACTACTGCTGCTTTAGCTGAGAAGGATTTATGGTACTTTTAGAAGAAATTTCTGCCATAGTGGATGGCCTGGTTGACTATAATATCTAAAGAGGTATATAATTCCTCACATCAGGATGGCTAGGCCAAATACAGAATGTCTCAAAATACACTAAAGGCAACAATATATTTGGGAATAGTTAGTTTCATCAGTATGCTGGGATCTTTTAATTTCAGGATCATGATGAGATCACTGCAGGATAGTAGCCTATTCTTTATGATATTGTAGGATGACATGAAGAGGACAATTAGGCTGATGTCTTGCACTTGAAGTATGTCCTTTCTTAGATGATTAGGCACTAGGTTGTTAGGACACAAGGAAGGAATAGAAATCGAAGGTGTGCTTGTAATAGGTAGGTTACCTTATAGTGTTGCAGGTTGAGGTTCAGATGTAGGAAAGAGCAGGGGCATAACAATAGCAGGCAGAGCCAAGAGAGGCTGAGGATCATAGCTAGAGTCAGCACTGGAGTATGAATGACAGATGGAGCAGGAGGTCCTGGAGCTGGCATTGCAGATTACTGAGGTCTCAATGTTGGTTAAGACGGACCATTACCAGGAGTTGGTACCAAGTCAGGGCTCAGTGGTAGCCCTGAAAGAGGATTTATGAATTTGTGAAGGCCCTGGCAAAGAAGTAACTGAAGTCAGACAGGATTCCATACATGCCATCTTGGATTGCAGAACAGCAATAGAAGAATGCACCTGCACTGAGATCCCAAAGTTCCTGAAATCAGGAGGCTGGAGGATTAGGAACAGTTGCATCCTTGCGAGAAAGATTGGTGAAAAATGCAGCTACAAAAAGATCAAATAATTCCTGCTTCTTCACAGAAGTGGAAAAGGGGATATTCATGTCCCAGAGGCAGAAACTAGTTTTGGTACTGTCCACTTTCTGAAGGTATAGCAGGATTTGGATGTGGCTTTTCGTGGATGAAGCCAAGAGGCTTCTGAATGGACAGAGTGGTGGGAGTCCACTTCCTTGTTGCCTGAAGAATTTCCAGCAGGTATTTCCAGAGATGTGACTATGTTTGGAAGTACTTGGGACCTGGAAAGACACAAGGAAGAAGAGTAAGTATGGGCAGGTGCTGGAGTAATCTTAGTGCATGGACAAGTGATGGTCACCTTCTGGAGGTTTCTGTTATTGGCAGAAGACCCCTGGCATCTCAGGTGTGGCTCTGGGGAAGTGACCCGGTTCCAGGAGGTAATAAGGCTGGTACCTGTTATGACAGCAAGTCGTGTTCTTCAGTAACAGCACCACCATTATGGCATGGACATGCAGAAGACTCCATGCTGGAAACAAGAAAAACAGCAACATAATGATGATGAGAAATAAGAAGATAATGAATAAGTTGATGGGGCTGGCAGTATAGCATGGAGGCTAGAGTAATGAGCTGTGAGTGAGCATGGTACATCCAGCAGACCTGGGTTTGAGTCACACAACCTCCACTTGCTTAATGTGTGACTCTGAGCAAGCCACTTAATCTCCCCAGTGCTCCTAGGCTGCCCCTGAAAACAGATAGTCTTGCCTACTGGGCCTTACCCAGTTACCAAGGAATAAAAACAAAAAGGTTTATGAGGAAGTTGACGTATAAGGTCCATTGTGGTCCAAGGCATTTTAGGCACCACTGCACAAAGGGGGTGGTCTACTGAGCAGACAGCATAAAGAAGTTGCTTGAGATGCTGAAGTAGATGTACAAGCTGCAACTCTGCAACCATAGCAGATTAAGCAGACAGGCTGGATGCTGGATGCAGTATGGTTAGCTGCGATGACTTCAGAGTCAACTAGATGGCTACTATTTAGGAGTCTATGTGCCTTTGCCAGTGCCTGGGTGGTTCATGGAAAAAGGTAGCAGTTAAGAGGTTTTGTTATTGAAGAATGCAGAACAGTAGAAAAGAATTAAGTCTGGAAGGGATATTGAGAAGGGAGCAAGAACATGTACTCTGCTCCAAGTAAAATTTAGACAGAGCCAAACACCGCAAGAATGAATTGCAGAGAGAGAGATCAACCAAAAGTGAAGGAGCAAGCCAGTGAGGTGGCAAGCCATGTTGATACCATAACCAGAGATATAAGTGGAGAGCAAAGACTAGGCAAGGACAGGGCAGACACACAGAAGACAGACAGGAGAAATGAGGAAACAAATGATGAGGGTCAAAGGAGAGACCAATAGAACAACAGCAAAATAAAACAACCATAGAAAAAAAATGAGAAAAGAACCCAAAGGATTCATAGTCAAACAGCAAACATGCACCAAAGCACACCCAAAGTTAACTAAGGTAGGGAGGACTGGGGGTAATAGCCTTGTATAGTGCAAGGGGACAGAGTTAGCCAGCTGCCCCATTGAACTGCAGGCAAGTTTCTTTCATTATTTTAAAAACACACAAGCTTTTCAGAGCAATACAGGTCTGTTTATCTGGGTTAATGGGAACTAACCAGCATTTCAGAGCTGATACAGATGAGTTCTATTAATCAAAGTCTGTCAAACACATTACGACACTTAGACCTGACAGACAAGGTTTATTTACATAATTAAATGTCAGGAGGAACAATCAGTCTGCCTGGTTAAAGTGGTGTGATATTCATCTTCAAAGGTAAATTTATTTGGACTTCTCAGACAGCCACATATGCTGTAACAAATCATTTTTAATTGTTTTGTTTCTGTCAAACTGGCTTTGAGTAATAAATCTCAAGTGTATAAGCTCTGAAATGCTGTTTTTATCAGTATTCACCTGATGAAGGAACCTGTGTTCGTCCTGAAAGCTTGTATTTTTTGTAATTATCATTTGGTTAGTCTAATAAAATGTATTATTGAAAATCTTCTGGATTGGAAGCTGATTAGCAGGGTAACACAGAACCACAATACAGTTCTAGTTGTAGTTCCTGTTTTTATCTCCCCCTTACACACTGTTGTAAAAGCGATTATCAGTGTCTAGCTCAGCAGATTGCCCACTCACCTTTGAGTCAGGAAGACTGAAAGGTTATGGGTCATTTATTTATTTACTTAGATTTTGTTGACCGGAAAAGGAGGGCAGGGCAATTCTGCCTATTTTCAGCCTTCTCCGGGGGGGGGAGTGGATACAGATGGAAGCTAACTGAAATGGAATGAGAATGAGTTGTTAGTGCTATTTTCAGTGATTAGCCCCTCACTAGGACCTTGGGGGTAAAATCCCAATACTGACACAGTAGTGGAGCATGAGGGGTTCTGCACTCCTGAGGTTCTGTGTTCCAGATGAGACATTAAATTGAGGTCGTCTACATGTTCTGGTGGACATTAAAAGCCCTTGGCACTTCTCTAAAGAACTAGTGAATTTTCTAGCCAACTTTCACCCATTCAGTTTGCTTCTGTATGCCCACTGGACAAGGTTGAAAATAGGCAGAACTGCCTTGCCCTCCTTTCCCGGTCAACAAATCTTACTAAACTAATACAATTATTTAAGGCTGGAAGGAACTCTAGATCCATCATGTCCCCTTGCCTGCTTCACAGACAAGGATGAAATAAGTATGCTGTATAAAAATACCTTTTGATTAGGATTTCCTACCCTCTCTACTAGCCAGTGTACCCCGTAATTAGTGATTCTCTTGGTATGCAGAAATGTGTCCAGGTTTACCTTAAATGCTTATATGGTCCATAGGTTCTCTACTTTCTGGGAGAAAACGTGCCCCCGAATGTTATGCCTGAATTGATTACCCCTGAGCATCAGGGGATGTCCCAGTGTTCTTCTGTAGGACACCACATCAAATAGAGTAACATAGTAATGATTTTCAGGCAGAGGAAGACTATTGCCCTTATTAAATGCCTCTCTGTTCTCACAGATTATTTTCAGGGTAAGGAGAAATCAGTCATAAATTTGCTAAAGTTACTTTTAAAGATATATAGAGAGTTACTATTAACTATTTCTTCTGGTAATGCATTCCATCCTGGTGTCACCCCTTGTACGCACCAATTTTTCCTCCCTTCTGTTTTTAATAATTTCTCGGTGTATTGACGGTTGTGAAATTACTGCCTGTTCTGCCTTGTGTTTAAGTGTATTGTTGTTGCTAAGCTATGATCCCTACTAGCCCTATAGTTTAATGTCATGTCCCCACTCTGTGTTCTTCTTTCAAGTGTGTACATATTCAAGGACCACAGTCTCTCCTCATATGATATACTCTTCATTATTCTGATCTTAGTAAAATATTTCTGAACTCCCTCAGCATTTGTTATATCCCTGCTGATTTTCCCTGACAGGGCACTCCTCAAACTTTAAGCCCACAGCCGTGGCAGGGAATCCTGCCAGCTGTGGCTCCATTCCTGCCCGTTTACCCATCTGCGTTGAACCCATGTCTTCCCCTAACAGGGTTTTCCTCAAACTTCAAGCCCATGTCCGTGGCTGGGAAGCCTGCCAGCCATGGCTCCATTCCTGCTCCCCTGCCCAGCTGCACCAAACCCAGGTCAGCCCCTGACAAGGCACTCCTCAAACTTCAAGCCCACGGCCATGGCTGGGAAGTCTGCCAGCTATGGCTCCATTCCTGCCCCCCTGCCCAGCTGCACCAAACCCAGGTCAGCCCCTGACAAGGCACTCCTCAAACTTCAAGCCCACGGCCATGGCTGAGAAGCCTGCCAGCCATGGCTCCATTCCTGTCCACCTGCCCAGCTGCAAAGAACCAAGATCAGCACCTGACAAGGTGCTCCTCAAACTTTAAGCCCATGGCCATGGCTGGGAGGCCTGCCAGCCATGGCTCCAATCCTGCCTGTCTAGCTGTGCTGAACCCAGGTCAGTCCCTGACAGGGTGCTCCTCAAATTTGAAGCCCATGGCCATGGCTGGGAAGCCTGCTGGCCCCGGCTCCATTTCTGCCCACCTGCTCAAACTCAGGTCAGCCCCTGACAGGGCGCTCCTCAGACTTCAAGCCTTCGGCTGTGGGTGAGAAGCCTGCCAGCCATAGTTCCATTTCTGCCCACCTGCTCAGCTGTGAAGAACTCAGAACAGCCCCTGACAGGGTGCTCCTCAAACTTTAAGCCCATGGCCATGGCTGGGAAGCCTGCCAGCCATGGCTCCATTCCTGTCTGTCTAGCTGTGCTGAACCCAGGTCAGCCCCTGACAGGGCGCTCCTCAAACTTCAAGCCCACAGCTGTGGCTGGGAAGGCTGCTGGCTACAGCTCCATTCCTGCCCACCAGCCCAGCTGTACTGAACCCAGGTCAGCCCCTGACAGGGCACTCCTCAACATTCAAGCCCGTGGCCATGGCTGGGAAGGCTGCTGGCCATGGCTCCATTTCTGCCCACCCACCCAGCTGTGATGAACCCAGGTCAGCCCCTGACAGGGTGTTCCTTAAATTTTAAGCCCATAGCCATGGCTGGGAAGCCTGATGGCCGTGGCTCTGTTCCTTCCCACCTGCCAGCTGCACTGAACCCCGGTTAGCCCCTGACAGGGCACTCCTTAAACTTCAAGCCACAGCCATGGCTGGGAAGCCTTCCAGCCGCAGCTCCATTCCTGCCCACCAGCCCAGCTGTGCTGAACTCAGGTCAGCCTCTGATGGGGCACTCTTCAAACTTCAAGACCACAGCCATGGCTGGGAAGCCTGCAAGCCATGGCTCCATTCCTGCCTACCTTCCCAGCTGCACCGAACCCAGGTCAGCCCCTGACAGAACACTCCTCAAACTTAAAGCCCACAGCCATGTCTGGGAAGCCTGCCAGCCGTGGCTCCATTTCTGCCCACCCGCCCAGCTGTGCTGAACAAAGGTGTGTTCCATAGACCGACCGAGAGAGCTAGATGCACCCAATTGGAAGAAGATCTCCAGTTCTGGCCCGCCATTGGTCACCTGGGCCCTCGACTTGCTTCTGACTGGTCAAGGTTTTTTTTTTCAAGCTTGGGGCTCTGCTCTGTATTTTCAAAAGCTTAACTTCTGGAGAAGTTCCACCTAGACGTTGAGAAATGTAAGATTTTTTGTCCTTATGGGCCATGTTGTTAGCTGTGTGAACTGCTGTTCTTTCATGCTTTGTCTCTGTATGCAGCATTTGCTGTTCATGTTGCTGTGCTGCTTTCCTGCTTCTTTTGCTTGCTGCTAAATTGCCTTGCCATTTACCATGCACACATATATTATACCTTGTATTTTAAAAGCTCTAAATTATGTTTTTGTAATGAAATAAATTATTTTTGACATAGTTTGGTTAACAGCATTATTTCTCTAGATTGTAGAGCTGTTATAAGAATACATGCTATCCAGAATGGGTGCTTCAATCTTTTGTTTTTTTCAGTAGTTTTTCATGAGAGCACCATTCTGTATGGATGGCTCCCTGGAGCGCCTTTCTTCCATTGATTCAAAAGCTTAACTTAAATTTTCTCCTGCCCACCTCCCCACCCCGACACTCTTTAAATACACTTGAATTCCCTCCTCCAGTTCTAGTCTCCAGTGACTGGCTGCCTCCATCAGCTACTGATTATTAAAGGGACATTCCACCTTCACTGCTTTGCTGTAGGACCCTATAAGAATTTTGGCCTATCTGCTCTGGGTGCCCTGCTCCACTACAATGAGGCCATTATTGTTATCCATATGCTGCCTCTTGAGTCTGCTCCCCTACACTCTTAACCCTGGCCCCAGTTTGCCTAAAAATAGCTGCACCTATTTGGCTGCTAGAACCTTGTACTCCTCATACAACAGTAATCTTGCCTCCTGAAGACTCTTTAATTACACAATCTTATTCCTTTTATAGCTCAACCCTCATATATGCTAGGGCTCATGCTCCTCTATATGTGTCCTACCAACCTGCATTAAAACCTTTCTCTCTCTCTCTCTCAGTTAAGGTGCTCTTACATGTTTTTCTTAACTAGCACCCGGACTACTGACCAGCACCCTCCTTACACCTCAAAAAATGTACATTCACTGCTTCTTAGGCTGTTGTTAAATGCTATCAAGAAGATCCTGCTGTTTCTCCAGCTTTGCTCAGGCAATGTTGAGTTGAACCCCAGGCTGCCTTCCCCTATCTCAGCACCATTGGAGCTGGCCTAGCTCAAAGGTATAAGCCTACTTCATTTAAATGTCTGTAGCTTATTAAGAAAATTGGACTCTATTCAGTCCTGGATCTGTCTTGCTAAGCCTGAAATACTGGTGGTTACAGAAACCTGGCTTAGACCCTCCACCCTTGACTTTGACATCGATATCCCATCCTACAATGTCTTTAGATTGGGCAGGCACTCTAGAGGGGGTGGGGTCACTATATACATCCATGACAACCTCACTGACACCTTAATCGACACTAGTACTTCACTGAAGGAGTTTGAGAGCCTGACACTAAAGATCTTACTTCCTTCTTCCTTGTCCCTCACTATCATTGTCTGCTACAGGCCCCCTTTGGCTGGGTTTAAGTTACTGAGCACCTATATAATACCCTGGATAAATTGTCTGTGGAGGTCTTTATTTTGGGGGACTTTAATCTTTTTTGGTACTCCCCATGCTCCAAACCATTAAAAGATCTCTGTGACTCCTTTGGCCTTACCCAACTTATTATAGAAACCACCCATCTCAATATCAAAAACCCAGAACATAGTACGCTACTCAACTAATTTTAGTAAACAAACCTCACCTTATCTCTCATTCAGGAACTTTTTTCTATGACATAAGTGATCACTGTGCAATTGCCTGCATGAGGGCTGTTCCAAAGTTGCCTCCACCTCTAGGTACGTTTTCAAAAGAAGACTCCGTAACCTTGGTCAACTCGCTTTTCTTGCTGAACTTCAAAACACTTGTTAGCAGGACTTCTACCTAGCTCCCACCTTAAGTGAGGCCCTTTAGTTGTTTCAGGACATTGTCTTCAGAACCATAAATCGACATGTGCCCCATGCCTATATCTCCACTAGGAAAAAGTTGTGCCCCTGGTTTTCTACAAGCCTTAAAGCCATGCTGCTCCATAGGGATGCCCTCTGGAAAAAGATGCAGAAAACCAAAACGTGGTCCAACTGGACAGCATTTAGAATGGCAAGGAACCTGTGCACTAAGCTAACCAGGGCTGAAAAAGCTAGAAAACAGTAAAAAGCAAAGCAACATGGCAAAGGGAGCCGTGAAACCGCCAACTAACAGCTGCCATTCCTTGCAGCGCTAGTCTTGTGCTATTCCCTGTTTTGCATGCAGAGAAACGAAAAAAAGCTGCAACATCTATTTACTGAAAAAAAATGCTCCTTTGGTATCTCTCATCTGCAACTTGCCACCACATGCAGACACCCTGCACGATCATGATACAGTCAACTGCGCTGTTAAGAGGTAAGCCATTGCACATCACATTCACAGAGTAGCAGAGTGGGGAGAGGGAAGTGAGCTACTAAATAAAATGAAGCATGTTTGTAACGGACCCGAGGGAGGGGAGGCTGAGGGCTTCCTTTAAAGAAAACAAACTGAGCGTGGGCCAAGAACTGAAGACAAGTCCTAAACAAAGTGCTATCATTAAGGAAAAAAAACACCTGCCAAACACTGCAGTGCCTTCTGCTGGCAGGTATACCAGTAGAGGGACTGCTTGACCAATACAAGCTAAAAAAAGTTAATACATTTAAATTTCTTCTATTGCAAAGTTAAAAATGTGATGTTTTTTGTTTTAAATAACTTGCCCATTTTCTAAGCACAATAATATCCTCCAGGGTGAGTAGTGTGGGCAATACCAGACCTTTTGGGGGTATAAGGCCCTCTGCCTGTGGCAATGGACCCCATTACACCCCTGGGCTGCCCAATATTGCCCATTATACAATGATTGGTCAGTGTGTCCCTGACATAGTGAGGTTATCCCAGCACAACCTCACTTTATCAACTCCAGGCACACACATGACCGCATGACAGGTTCAGGGATCGTGCCTCCCTTCCATAGGTTAGCATACTTCTGAATTCTGCAGAGTCGCTGTACATGACTTCACTCTGCCGCCCACCCATCATCTGCTGCTGCCACCCATCTTTCCCTTTTCTTCTTTCTGACTCTACCCATATAAATAACAGTACACAAGTTAGCGGTCAATATAAAAAAAAAAACAACCCACAAATAACAACAGCAGCTTTTCACGCTAGTCGTGTAACTCCCGGAAGTAGGAAAACTGAAGCACGAGCCCATAAGGGAGCTGCACTCATTACCCATTCACACCAGTGGACCTCAATTAGGCAAAATTGCCTGAAGAAACAAATCAATCATTCATAAAGTAAGCCAAAGCCATACCTGTAAATGGCTTTGTTCCCTGTAACAGCACTGCACCAGCTCCACAGTCTGTTACCAATCGACGATTCAGACAGCCACATTCCATGACTCACACAACAACGCCTTGCAAGTTTCCTTCTCTGACCACCTGACACATTTTATGTGCAACAGACAAACCAGCCACAAAAAAATAAATAAATAAACCAGTCACCATCTACAACGGCAGTGTATCCTGTAACACTGGGACAGAGTCACACCAGTGAGTGGTAACACAAAAATCTGACAATGTCCAAGATAGTGATAGCACCATCTAGTGACCAAAAAGAGAAACTTCACTTTTTTGTGTAAACATATACCTCCACACAGAAAAAAATGGGAAAAAAGCCTAAAAACATTTTTCATTTTATTTTTTTGTGTTATTAAAAATTAGCTATTGAGTAATAGTATTATCAGATTTCACCAGGGTGTGGATTGTGCTGGGATAACCTCACTTCTGGGGTGTTGGATTCACTCAGCCTATCGGCCTTGTGCCCAACCACCCCAGGTGTGAGGTTATCCCAGAACAACCCACACCCTGGAGTGCATTATTGCTTAAATATCACCCACACTGTTGGGCATTATTGCTTGATTATCACATGACTGGATTCTTCTTATGACATTTTTCCCAATGTAGGCCATGATTATTTTTTATGCCTAGTTAGCCACTGCCTCTCACTGCTGCTCCCACATAAAGTTGCTGCTGATTAGTACTCCCAAGTCTTTTTCCAACTTGATTTCAGTAACATCCATGCTATTTATGTAGTATTTTGCATTCATGTTCTTTTTTTCCTCCATGCATCCACTTGCATTTGTTAACATTGAAGTTCATCTGATTTCATAATCATTTCCATGGTAACCAATTATGAATCATAAACAGTAGAATATGACATTGTGTTTGGACTGGCAACAGGAATAGATATAGACTGATGGATAAAGATCTTATTTTCAAGCATCTCTCCTCAGTAGAAACATAGAATGTGTCCGCAGAAAAGGACAGGTAATCCCACCTAGTCTGCCCTAGTTTCCCCTACCTTACACTACAGCCCAGACTCTGTTTGGTTACAGGTGTCCCTCCCTCCTCCTTTACTTAAAATTAAGAAACAGGGAAATATAAATACAGAAAATATGTTAAATATAAATAGAATTGTTTGTAATTATTATGTTTTTCATAATTTTCTTAGCATTATCATTGGCTCTTTAAATTCTACGGCTCACATATTGAAAGGAGTTTCACTGCCCAAAATGGAGATGCATGGCACATCTCAGAAAATGTGTGTAGGCATGATATTCAAAAGGGAGAGATACATCATGCAGTTCTGAATGCACAATAGTACAGAAATAATGCATTCGGTGCAAAAAAGGGGGCGGGTACATGAATATGCTGCACATCTGTCTATTCAGCCAACATGTGCAGCACTTCTGCTGCACATCCCAGAAGTGTGCTGGGCAAAGTTAGGCAGACAAAAGGATGACCTAAATTGGCCAGCCACCCACAGGAAGGCTGTGGAACTGCAGACAGGCCATCCTGAGACAGCCCTTGGAGGTGCACCAGAACGTGCTCCAGGCACCCATACATAGCAGTCATGCCAGGATGGAAATACCCAAAGTCTCAGGTGCCGGCACTCCATGAGCATCTCCCAGAGAACCATCCCCCACAATGCACCCAGGAAATAGACACCCAGCTGCCACATGCTATAGCTGTTGGGTGCCCCTCTAGCACACCAGCAGAGCAATGGCCACACTGCAGCACATGTACCAGGGGCCACGGCCTGTACCCATGTGGCCTACAGGGCACCACCCAGTGGTGGTATGCATCCAGGGTGATGTCTGGGGTAACAGTGCCCAGGTAGCCTGGTGGTTTGAGTAGCAGCCTGGCACAGGCCAGGGACTGAGCTTTGGCACACATCCATGGTGGTACACCATAGGTAAACACAGATGGGACCCAGCCACTTGGGTATCTGGTCACCCTCTGCACACTGCCATTCCTTGCAGCTATCACTATGTTCCTCTCATACGGGGGGTGTGGGGCACTGCAGGTGACTGTATGCTGCTTATGGAGCTGGTGTATGACATGCACGTAGTATATCAATCAAACTGTGTCACCCTGTGCCCTTCCCTGTTACTTGTACAGGTGTGCCCCTGTGGCCATTGTCCAGGTGGGCCCCCTGTACCCCAGTCTGACCCTGTACATGGCTATGGGTAATAGCACTATACCCAGGCCAATGCAGTCCACCCACCCACCCACAAACATTCCATTACACCTGCCTGCTAGGCTGCAGGACCTCCTATTCACCTTTGTGGGGTGGTGGGGCAGCAATGCAAAGCTGGAACTGCGCATGCCTGGGGTATGCAAATGGCCTGAATACATTCCAGTAATGAGCTGTGCAAGTGGGGAATGGGCTCAGAATGTGCAATGAGTACATTTGCATATCCTGGTTGAATATTGCTATTTTGCACACATTGCATGTGGCCGCCTATCGCACATTTCCCTATGTTCTGCATAGGGCTCAGGTCACCTGCCACACCATGCATTTCCCACTGCATGATCGTACATGTTTGGGATATTTAGCCAGACATACACGATTGCATATCATGGCGCATCTTCTGAATATACCATTATTTTGTGCTGGTGCATCTCAGTTGTACAGCAGAGGCACTTACACAATGCAGCCTGGGACTTTTGAATATGAGCCCCTCATGTTTGCATATATTTTTTATCTTATGAAATACCCAGGGTAGTCCAGCTGAAAAGCAACATCTAATTTTCACTGGGGTTCTACTTCTACCCATTTCCACAGCTGGGTGGACTGGGGCACTGAGAAGTTAAATGACTTGCTTGAGATCATGCAGTTAGCTTTTGGCTCTGGTGAGAGTCACTTAAGTTTTTTTCCCTCCTCCTGTTCCTTCTTCTTCCACTTCCTCATCATCTCCTTCTTTTTCTCCCCCCCCTGTACAGAAGCCTTTCTATCACAAGAAGGTGACTCCTTGACTGCTTAATTAACAAATGCAGACATGATGCAGGATGTACCCCCACTTACCTTTGCATACTTTTGACTTTCATCATTAGTGTCTAGCTCCCCTTCAGGCAGGACCAGATTTATTACCGTATAATTTAAGTGAGTGCACAGTCTCCAGCAGTGCAGCATGAAATGCTTTTTTGCCAAGCTCCCTTTTAATATGGGCCAGGCTAGGTTTGAAATCTGAGTAAGGGGTGAGGGGTCTTAGTCACCACTGAGTCTATGACCAGTGGCCACCATCTATGGCATGAGTCATGAAAGCAAGCCGAGTCAGTCAACTGTGAATGGTAAACTTTGTTGTGCCCTTCTGACTCCCTCTTGTTAGATTTGGCAGGATCTAAACCTGATGGCAAAACACAATGCAGGAGATGGGTGTATAGAATAAAGGTTTATTCCTATAAACATGCATAAAAGAACAGCAATAATATATATATAATATATTTATATTTTTTCTTTTTTTTTCTAACAGGGTTTCGATTAAATCAAGAAACCATGAAGTAATGGTGCAATCGACTTATTAAAAGTTAGCACAAAGCCTTGATCCACCTACACTATGGTTTTTATTTTTATTTTTACTATTGGTATTTCTTGGATAACCATACTGTTCATGCTGTGACCTTTTGTAATGAGGTTGACCTCCATGTATTCAGCACCCGTAAAGGGCCTTGAACATTGTTTTGCTTACCTTCATCCCATTGTATGTTTCTTTAGTGATAGTTTAGTTGAAAAATCTAGTTGTTTAGAGTAAATTGCTGTAATATTTCAGAACTTGGTGAATTTGTATCTTACCATTTATTCTCTTCTTTTTTCTATTTACAAGGCTTCAAAAAAAATCTGAAAAACATGACGCCAAGGTGGGACCGACTTATGAAAAGCAAGCATGAAGCATTGATCCACCAGCATTGTGCTTTTCAACTGCTTTGACAATGAGAATTACACTGCAGCATGAAACTACCCCCCCACCTCTATCCCTAATCTCCTTCCACATCGTTATTTTTTTTTCTGTATTTAGCCTCCTTCCTTTATCTTGTTTTATGGGATGCTTTGCTGCCCTTTGGATAGGTACTTCATGTAATGCCTGCAAATGATTATGTATATTCATGCTTTATGTGAATTGTGTACTATTGTATGTTTCTTCTCGGAATAGATGTATTTGACTACATTTGAAATGTAAAAATTAAATATTTGCATAGAATATAAAGGTATCTTATAAAGTGTTATTGATAAAGGCTGTGTTTTGAAAATATTTAATTAAATATAGAAAAACAAGCTAATAATTGTTAAAATGCAGCCATAATGAGAACTAAAATTTTATTCTATGTTGGCACTTGTGCTCTGTTTCTTAAACAACACCTTTTGTAATTGTAATCTAATGTTATCTTGTTAAATTTAAGTGGTCACAGGTGTCCTAAAAGTTTTGTATAAAAGGTCACTTATGTTCTCACTAAACCACGCCTCCTGAGAAAGGGTTTGTTACCTGAAGTGCTGAGGCAAAGCAGTTTGCTGTAACACTATTTGGTATCATTCATGATTAGTAAAATAAAAATTTCCTTTACTTTGGAATTCCATGGATTGTGGCTCTTCTGTATGTATTTAGCTGCATGGATAATATAGATGGATCATGATATTTCCATTTGGATTCTATTTTGAGTGCTTTATTTACACAGCATTTTTTGTCATTTAATAATTGTTAATAGGCTTGCTACCCATTTGCTCTGCAGACCTGAACAGTTTCCACTGGCTCGCTGAGCAACTGTTTTTTGCTATCACAAGAAGGTGACTCCTTGACTGCTTAATTAACAAATGCAGACATGATACAGGATGTACCCCACTTACCTTTACATACTTTTGACTTTCATCATTAGTGTCTAGCTCCCCTCCAGGCAGGACCAGCTTTACTACCGTATAATGCAAGTGAGTGCACAGTCTCCAGCAGTGCAGCATGAAGTGCTTTTTTGTCAAGTTCCCTTTCAATATGGGCCAGGCTAGGTTTGAAATCTGAGTAAGGGGTGAGGGGTCTTAGTCACCACTGAGTCTATGACCAATGGCCATCATCTATGGCATGAGCCATGAAAGCAAGCCGAGTCAGTCAACTGAAAATGACAACTTTGTTGTGCCCTTCCCACTCCCTCTTGTTGGATTTGGCAGGATCTAAACCTGATGGCAAAACACAATGCAGGAGATGGGTATATAGAATAAAGGTTTATTCCTATAAACATGCATAAAAGGACAGCAATAATACCTGCTGGGAGTCCAGGACATCAGAACACCTGGTGTATTCATAAAACAAACAAAACTGAAAACTAACTTGAAGAGCAATGCACTTACACAGTTATATACTAGAGATGAGAGAGTCCCATTACCTGGTAACATGCTTAAGTGTGTAGCATGGACACTAGGCAAAACATTTCCATTGGTGTAAAAAGTGGGCATCTCGCACCCAAGGCCATTATATGTTGCACTTGCACAGTGATACTGTTAAGCTGACTACAGTTATTTGTTGGAACAATGAAGCAAGTCATGAAACATGCTGATTATGGCAGTGTGCCTAATGGCTGTAGATGTTACTGTGAGACCACAAAAATATTGCAAACATAGCTAATTATACTAATCATAGCAATATGGCTAGTAACAGTAGGTGGTGTGCTAAGGCCACAAATACATCTCTACTAAATAGTAGTTTGTCAGTACATTATAGCAAACATCAGCAATTAGTGTTATACCTTATGTTGTATAATAGAAAATGGTAGTCCACATTAGGGACATCCGGTCTGGTAGGTCTACACTCTGCTGCCCCTTCCCACCCCCCACTGAATTGCTATTGTCCTCCCCAAAGTTATGCACATGAGTCATAACTGATACATTGCCAGTTCCTCCATTTTGGTGACATTCACCACCATTCTCCTGGTAGGAGCATGAGCCTTGTGGCTGGATGGTTTAGGCTAGCATAGCTACTGGGAGCGAGTGAGTATAGGAAGTGCAAGCAATCAGTCAGCAGCAGCACTTTTTGGGGCCTGAAGAGGATCTAGCAACTGAGACCAGGTTAAGGAAAGAAAGCAGACAGGGAGGGAGGGAAGGAGGAGTTGTGGGATGCAGTGCTGGTGTCCAGGCCCAGAGACCTGTACATTAATAGGACTCAGTCGGGAGGAATGGGAACAGGCTAGTCCCTGCAGGAGAACTGTTTAAAAGGACAGCCAGGAGAAGAGCAGCCAGTGCTGCAGTCATCGATGGTCAAGTGAATCAAGTCCACGATGGGATGAACTGGAGTGGAGACAGGTAGCAGGACTGTCTGCAGGAACTATAGGGACTGGGAGTTTTGGAGCAGCTACAAGACAGAGATGGATGGTTGTCAGTGAGGCTGGCAGTGTAGTAGTTTGGCAGGTGAACTGCACAGCAGCCAGAAGACTGAGGCTAGAGTGAGACCTGAAGCTCTGGAAGAAATTCAGAAGTATCAGTCTGCAAGACAAGTTCTGCAACACAGGAAGGAAGATACATTCATCAGCTGATTCAGCATGAAAACACACCAAGGTAGTAAGGGTGCAAAAAAAAAGACAGAGGTAATTCATCAGAAGACACATACAAATAAGGGATAAAAGCTATAAGAAAAGCATAGAGACTACGATATTAAGGATAAATATATCGGACAATAGGTGAATAATAACTGTAGGTAACAGGCAGAGCTGTGTTTATGCTGCTAGGTAAAGTCAAGGTTAATAATGAGCGCCCTTGGTCAGTAGCCCCTTGGTTGTGGTGGCAGCAGAAGCTAAAGATGCAGCAAGGGTGCTTGAAAGGGGGTTGTTTTGTGTTTTTGCAGAAAAGAGCAGGGAAGAAGAGTGTCATGGACTTCAAGAGTCAGCTAGCAGCCCTCATTCAGGGGAAGATCAAGGCATGGTGGGACATGCTGTTTGGGGAGCCAGGTGATGTGGGTGTACCAAGGCCATCTGTACGAATTCCCTCAGCTTCAGCCGGGCAACCAGGTGGGCCTGATCCCACAGCCAGTCAATCCACCTCAATTGGTGGAGACAGTACCTCAGTGGGAGGAATCAGCAGAGCCAAGGAATGAGCCAGAGTGAGAGCCACTAGCATTGGTGGGGGAACTGGACCTGCCACCACCAAGCAAGAGAGCTCATGAGAAGAAGAACAAGCAGGTTGTGAGGACGCTGGAATCTGAACCAGGCATGCCAAAACTGGATGGGATGTCTGGCAGATGAATTGAGGGCTTTGATTCATCAAGGGGTGAGCACCCCTTGGGGCTTAAATGGCAACTGAAGAAGCAGGGGAGACTGGCATAGCAGATGGTGTTGGGTGGCCCCTTGCTCAGGGGGCTGGGGGAATTCAGGGAGGTGAGCCTGGCCCAGCCTTGGGAACCAGCAGAAGCAAACCCTGACTCAGCCCCTTGGAATTTGGGGGTACCTTGAACTCCAGTTCCTGTGTCAGAGGTCCCTAGTCAGGTGCCACCTTTACACCTCCCTATGTGGCCGCAGCCACCACATCCAGTAAGGGAGATTCAGGTGAGCCTGCTGCAGGCAGAACTGGCATGAACTCCTTGATCCCTAGTGACACAGAGTCAGGTTGAGGGGGGTTGCAAGCACCCCCACCCCATGCAGCACTTGAACAGAAACTTAATCACCTACTGGCAGTGTTTCTGGCAAAGGAGCAAGGCCGGGTGCAAGTTAGCCAAGTTTAGTGGCGGGGGAACCCCTAGCATGGGTGCGACACCAGTGCCACAACCAGTGCCAGGGCCACATGTGAATGTGAGTTTTGTGTCACTGGGGGAACCCATAGGGTCGCACTTACCAGACAAGGTAAGGCAGCAGATTATAAATTGTGAATACGTGGATGTATTTTCACTCTTCAGTTGACTGAAGGAGCCTGAGGAGAAGAAGAACAAGAAAGAAAAGGATGATGGGGTAGAAAAGAAATACAAGGCAACAGTTTTATCACACTTGGGAAAATTGGGCAATGGGTTTTGTCATATATGTGGGCATACTGTCCCTGGACAGCCAAGTAGGGCTGTGGGTATACTTTAGCCAGATCATGACAACGCATGTGAGTAAACTGGGGGGGAGGGTTTAGGGTATGATGAGGAATTTAGGCGGAGGAATCAAAACGATGGTGGAAGGTCTTGGTCCATGCTGGACCTGCCATTATTGTGGACAATAGACATGGGGGGAGTGCAGCGCACAGACAGCGGTTTCCCAGTGCGTTGGCACCCCTAACCGAAAAGAGGGTTTCTAGGAAGCAGTGGCAGAAGGGGAGGGGGGTGTTGTTTCAACTACAGCCAAGGGTGATATACCATTGAACAATGCCATATAAGCATGAATGCATGGCCTGTGGGTGACAGCATCCCTTCCAACAGTGTGGAAAGACAGGGAGTGATTGCCTCTTTCAAAGGACGGGAAGCTTTTGCACATTTCAGATAGGATACAACAAATCTCCTAACACCCATAAAAGGGGAACATCTTGAGAGGTGGTTGGTCAGATATCCCGATAAAGAGGCTGCTCGCTCCTTGGCTGAAGGGTTTAAGGTTGGGTTTTGTATCCCCTATGAAAAACCACATAGGGCTTAAGAAGCTGACAACTTGAAGTCATCCAAAGAGTGACCAGAGGTAGTGCAGAAGAAATTACAGGAGGTAGCAGTTGGCAGGATTAGTGGTCCGTTCCCAACACCACCAAACTCGTGCTTGCGGGTATCACCAATTGGGTTGGTTCTCAAAAAAGCACCAGGGGAATTCTGGATGATTAATCATCTGTCCTACCCAGAGGGGGATTCGGTTAATCATTACATTGACCCAGCGCATATGTCTGTGTCTTACTTGTCATTTGACAAGGTCGTCTAAGTGGTTCATAAATTGGGGTATGAAGCTATGCTCAGGAAAACCGACATAGAGGCTGCCTTCCTGCTACTGCCAGTGCACCAAATGGACAGAGAGTTGCTGGCATGAAATTTGAAGGTCAATATCATATTGACAATTGCATGCCAATAGGTTGCACCGTAGCCTGCATAGTTTTTGAACAATTTAGCACATTCCTCTAGTGGGCGACAAAGCATGCCGGCCTGATATGATACACTATCTAGATGATTTCTTGTCTGTGGGAAAGGCTGGTACACAACACTGTGCTCAGCTTATGGACACTTTCTAGGAGGTATGCACAGAACTGGGTGCCCCATTAGCACAGGACACAACTGAAGGGCCATGCACATGGTTGCCATTTCTAGGCATAGAAATCGACATGGTAGCACAAACCTTCTGCTTACCACAGGATAAGCTGTCAGCCCTTAAAGACCTCATAGAGAGTGTAGGTAAGGCTCACAAGATGACGTTGCAGGAATGGCAACAGTTGACAGGCCACCTGAATTTCATCTGCCGGGCATTTCCTATGGGGAGGATGTTTATGAGGCAGTTAGCAGGGGTAGGCACAGAATGTACGGATCCAAACCATAGGATAAGGGTGATGGAAGTGATGAGGGATGACTTGGGTATCTGGCAAGCATTCTTGCATTGCTTTAATGGTGTAGCCATATGGACGGTCCCTGTGTCTAGTAAGGAATTGCATCTCTTTACGTACAAGTCGGGGGGGCTGGGCTTTGGGGCATATTTCCAAAGGAAGTGGTGCATGGGCCAGTGGCCGGAAGCCTGGAAGACACTGCGGTGCTAAGGCAGATCACATTATTGGAATTTTTCTCAATAGTGGTGGTATTGGTGGTGTGAGGTGAGCATTTCAAGGACAAGGCAATAACATTTATGTCAAATAACACAGGGGTAGACAATGCTATAAATAGGCAGTTAGGAGGGAAAGGCCCCATGGGCAATCTCATGAGGGTATCTGCACTGAAATATCCTTTGCTAAACATACAGTTCAAGGCTGTGCATGTCTCAGGTGTGGATAATGGTATCGCTGATGCTCTTTCTCATTCACAGTGGTGGATATTTTGAGAATTGGCACCAGGAGTGGAAGAGCATCCTAGGGAAGTCCCATCATACCTTTAGGCTCTGGTGGTTCAGAAGCCTGGGAATTGATTTGGAATGCACTAGCACCCAATACACAGGCAGCATACCAGAGGGGATTGGACAGCTTCCTGGGGGTACAACATGCGCAAGGTTGGGAGATGGCCTGGCCAGTCCCAGTGGATCAGTTATGCGCATATGTCTTACACAAGAAGAAGGAAGGGGCCACAACGGCCACGGTCGAGCAGCACCTGGCTAGTATAGCATGGTTTCAAAAGGCCAAGGGGCATACAGATACCACAAGGGCCTTTCCCCTGTAGAAGATGTTGCAAGGCCGGGTGAGGTCTGTAGCATGGAGAGCAGACCACTGCCGACCCATTAGCCCCACACTGTTTCGGTAAATATGGGACAAGCTCCCTAGAGTCTGTTTATCAGTGGTGGAAACACGCTTGTTTAGGACAGCATATTTGGCAGCCTTTTCTTCAGCATTTTGGGTGTGGGAGTTGGTTCAGGCAAACAAGGTGGTGGACCAACCACTGGCACTCAGAAACAAAGATGTGGTGGTAACCATGGCAGGGGTATTTGTGCAATTGAGAAAGAGCAAGATGGATCAGAGGGCTTGTGGGTGCTAGTGCAGTGTGCAGTCACCCCTGGGAATGCAGTAGAATGTCCAGGCATGGGTGCAGGATTATGTAGCCCGGCTGACATCAGCTGGGGATGCCTTCTTCGGGCATTAAGATGGTACCCCAATGATGGTGTACCAGTTTTGGCACATGCTGCAGAAAACTCTGGTGCAGTTGGGGCAGGAGGTGCAACAATTCAATACTCACTCGTTTAGAACTGGGGCAGCATCACATGCGAGGACAGAAGGGTTAACTGATGCTCAGATCCAGGCTTTAGGCAGGTGGAGGTCACAGGCTTTTGAGAGTTATGTCAGACCACAGATGTTATAACATTTGTTTTATCTTGACAAGTGGTGGCTGGTGGAAAAAGCAGATATGGATTTGTGGACACTCATTTGTGCACTGGGCTGCCTCCCAGGCAGGGCAACGCAAGGGTGGCAAGGACCTATGTTTGAATCCCAAGTGAGCAGAGGTGCACTGGTTGGGAAAAAGGGTCATGAAATGGTGTGAGCTCCTACCAAAGCTAAGTGCTGAAGCCTGGCAGCGGGCCCCTCCTGACGTCTTGGTCATCCACCTGGGGGGAAATGATTTGGGGTGCATAAAATCATGGGAGTTTCAGCCGAAGGTGAAACAGGACTTGACAAAGGTGAAAGAACAGCGGCCACAGGTACAGATGGTGTGGTCAGATATTATCCAGCAACAGAACTGACATAATGCCAGTAACCCAAGGGCAATTGAGAAGGTGTACAAACTCCATAACGCTGCCATGCGATCCTTCATGGACTTGATTGGGGGGGTCATAGCGAGGTACCCAGAGACTGGAATTAATGATGGAGAACTGTATGCTAAGGATGATGTTCACTTATCAGAATTAGGGTTAGATAAGTTTATAGAAGACATGCAAAGAGCAGTGGAGAAGCTAATGGCATGATGAGCTTGTGGGGGGGGGTGAACTGGCTAGAGGCTCACCCTCTGGCGGCTCGGTAACCTTGGAAGGTCTGTGCAGAGGGGGTAACAGGGGATCACAAGTCTCAAGCAGCCAGATTCCCCGAGGCTGACAGGGGGTGGTGCTGGATGGCTGGGGTTCCACCCATGAAGGGGGGACAGTCAGGAAGGTAGTCTCTTCGGGCATATGCTCGAGGCTTGGCAAGGTCCTCTGACAGGGGAGGACATGTTTGCTGCCAGTCCGGATAGCCATCCCTCATGCCCTGGAGCTGGAGTCCTAATGGGGTTTTGGTGATTGGAAGGTGGCCCGCTGTAGAGGGAGGAGCCAATGTGTGTGAATCAGAACAAACTGATTGAATTGAATTAACCATTCCAGACTACCGGGCTGCGCACATCACGCTATGTATTGGCTATAATATTAACAAGTGGCTACTAAATAAATGCATGGCTGTGGCCATTGTTCTCCAAAGCTTGTTGTCTGTCTCAGTCTGTCCAGGTGGAATGAGGTATGTGCCCTACAAGACAATAAGGGAGCCTCCAAGGTATCGCAGGAGGCAGGGATTTGTCTGAGGACAGGACTGAATGACACCTGGGTGGGCAGGTAGGGTGAGGTAGCAGCTCACTAGGGGTGTGGGGGCAGGCAGGTGAAAGGTTTCCGGGGAAGGTGGCTTGGGACCAGGGGGAGGAGCGCAGCCCATAAAAAGGACTGTGCAGGAGAGGTTTTCTTTCTTTGCTTCTGCCCTCAGGTTTGAACCCACCCAAACCTCACCCTTGTAAAAGCTGGGGGGGGGGGACAAGGGGGGCATAGGGAGCTTGCTGTCCTGCTATGGGGATCACCTTAGGGGTTGAGAAGGAATTTTATCCATTTTGTCCCACAGGGTTTTCCATTTTTTTGCCTTCTCCAGCAAGGGGAAAGTGGTTAGGAGACAGATAGTATAGGTTAGGTTAGATCGTCACAGTCTTGAACATGTAAAGCATACAGCAGCTCGGTAGTCTTGGAAGGTCTATGCAGAAGGGGTAACAGGCGATCATGAACCTGAAGCAGTCAGATTCCCTGAGGCTGATGGGGTGGTGCTGGATGGCTGGAGTTCTCCCCGAAAAGCGGGGGACAATCAGGAAGGCAGCCTCTTCAGGCTTAAGCTCATGGCTTGGTGAGGTCCTCTGATGGGGGAGGAAATGTTCAGAGCCATTCCTCATGCCCTGGAGCCAGAGTCCTCACAGGGATTTGGTGATTGGAAGGCAGCCCCCTGTGGAGGGGAGCCGGCCAATGTCTGTGAATCAGAACAAACTGACTGAACTGAATTGACCATTCCAGACTAACCGGGTGCGCACATCATGCTATGTATTGGATGTAATGTTAACATGTGGCTACTAAATAAACACATGGCTGTGGCCATTCTTCTCCAAAGCTCATTATGTGTCTCAGTCTGTCCAGATGGAATGAATATGTGCCCTATAAGACATAGACTTTTACTTTTTAATTTCCTGGTGTCCTGTTTCTCTGATTGTGTATCTGATTAATGTTTTTTTTTATTGAACTTACCAGCCAGGCCTAGTTTTCATCCAGCAGCTAGGAAGGGAGGGATAGAGTAAAGTGAACAAAACAACTGAATGGCCATGGCCTAGACTTTTGCATGGTGAGATAAACAAACATTTGTCAATGCCGAATGTTGCTTGCTTCTATGTGCTGTTTAGGTATTTGGAAGTCATTGGAGTGCAAATATTGAAAATTTGCGAACTTACGAGCGTGCGTAGGAACTGCGCAACGCATGTTTGTAAAACAGTCATTGTTAGGAAATTTTTCACAAAATGTTCAACATAGCCATTTTAAGACCTCTGCTCATGAACAGTGTCAGTGTGATTTTGTTAATGTGTCCCATACATTGAGTTTGCACACCGACTGCGCCATTGTGCACTACATGGGCGGAAACACGTTTTGGGCAGGATGTGAAAAATGACAGCTGTACTGCTCATAAGGAGGTGTGGTAAAATGGCAATGTTGAAAATCTGGAGTGGAAATATTGAAAATTCGCAAACCTACGAGCGCAGTGGGAACTGTGCAACGCACACTCGTAAAACAGTCTTTTTAGGAATTCTTTTACCAAATTTTCAACATTGCCATTTTAAGATCTCTGCTCATGAACAGTGACACTGTGATTTTCTTAATGTGTCCCATACACTGAGTTCGCACACCGACTGCGCCATTGTGCGCTACATGGGCGGAAACATGTTTTGGACAGGATGTGAAAAATAACAGCTATGCTGCTCATGAGGAGGTGTGGCAAAATGGCAATGTTGAAAATCTGGAGTGAAATATTGAAAATTTGTGAACTACTGCGAGCCTGTAGCGTGGGAACTGCATAGCACTGCGGCTTCATTAAAACAGTCATTTTAGGAATTTTTCACCAAATTTTCAAAATAGCCATTTTAAGACCTCACTCATGAACAAGTATCACTGTGATTTTCTTAATTGTCCCGTACATTGATTTAGCACACCGACTGTGCCATTCTAAGCTACAAAAGCGGAAACACATTTTAGGTGAGATGTGAAAATGACAGCTATACTACTCATAAGAAGGTGTGGCAAAATGGCAATGTTGAAAATCTGGAGTAAAAATATTGAAATTTCGCGAACTTACGAGCCTGCGTAGGAACTGCGCAATGCATGCTCGTAAAACAGTCATTTTTTGGAATTTTTGGACCAAATTTTCAACATTGGGTTTTTGGGACCCCTTCTCATGAATGATGTCACTGTCATGATGGTATTCAGGCCTGAAGGGTGATTTCACAGTCACTGCACAGTCACTGCGTGAAATCACTCTTTGGACCCGAATAATGCCATGACAGTGACATCATTCATGAGAAGGGGTCCTAAAAACCCCATGTTGAAAATTTGGTGCAAAATTCCCAAAATGCCTGAGATATGCAATAAAGTTGAACCCCATCTAGCCCATTATACAGTTTACCGGCATTTCCTCAGTTCGCGGTCGGCTTTGAAGAGTGCAGACGTGTTCCCGGTCCACCAAGATCGTCACGCTGGAGTCCGGATATGGGGTGAGGGGGTGTGTGGGAGGCTGGAGTGCGCAGTGGGTGGGTGCGGGTTGTGGGAGGGGTGGGGAGATGAGCCACGGGACTGTTTTGTTTTACAGGTTTAAAAAAAAGACGTCGTGGGACCGTTGCCATGCTGGGGTGGGCTCTGGCGTGGCACAGGATTCAGGGGGCCATTCAGCCGGCAGAGTTGGGCTTTGATGGGCAAAGGACTGATTGCCACAATGGGTGGGCTCCCAGCGTGGCAGCAACTACTGAGGGTGGGGACGGCGCAGCTCGGCGGCGGGGATTGGGCACCCCCATCGGCTACACAGTGCGTGGGGGGTGCCTGCGCCTGCGTGTGAGGGGGGCTACGCTGCTTATCGGGTGCTCACTGAGGCGTAGCTCCCCTTTCAATCTAGGCGACTGCATTTTGGAGCATGTCAGACAGCTCCCAAATGCATTGGCTTACAGGGCCGCAGCCTGCCAGCTCACTGACTGAATTGGAGGAGGAGGTGACACACCTCCGAAATCTCCGATGTTGGCACTATGTTTCTTGCACATGCGTGCAAGCAACATAAAAAGGTAAAAAAACTCAGTAGGAGAGGGCAGATGCAGAGAAATGCACAAACAAAATTTGTGATGACATTTGGCATTTATTGTTGCCAACTGATTTTTGATTGAGGCTGCCTGCTGATGTTTTCAGTTTGAATTTTCCAACTTAGAATGTTATATGGAATCATGTAACAAAGGTAGGGTGTGCAGGACTTCAGTTTACTGTTATTTGTGCTGTTATTTTATTAGTGGTTTATTTACTGAGTGGCTGCATCACACAGATGCACTTTAGGCTGGCTGGCTGTAGTGTAGGTTACTGGCTGTAATTCCCAAACAAAACTGCAGTGCCAGTCTTAATCCTTCCACTGACTGACTACCACATAAGCAATCAGATTTAAGTACTGAATGTTTGCAACAAGGCTTGACTGTGCAGTCATGCAACCTGTGCCTATGAGATGGAAGGAGGCCCGTGATAACTGCTGTACATAGGGTCCATTGAAATGTAAATCTGTCCCTTCCTCCAGGGCCTCTGCGCAGCAGCACAATAGATTCAGACACTGCCATCAGCCATTAGAGTAGTCGGCCATAGTTCACAGAAATTTAAATTGATAGCAAACATTCTGAACTGCTGATATAATCTTGTTCTGGCATAATTATTCAAAGTCAGCACCAAAGTTCCCTCTCCCCATGCACTCATTGTGTGTGCTGGAACCTAGCTGGCTTGACTGCTAGCCTGCTTATGAAACCACTATTCCTTGCCCTCCCCCCCGCTTGCTATTTGCCCACCCATGTTGTGTTGAGGTCTGTGAGTGTGCAACCAGCCCATCAGCAATCTTCCAGGAGAACTCAGGAGAAGGGGCTGCACCTCCGCAGAGACTTGTGTGGCAGAAATACATACTGTGCGTGGTATGCCTGCACAATATATTGAGGCAAGGAAGGCTAAGGGCTAACAAATAGAAGTGCACACCATCTGTCAGTGGTGGGCAGCAGGTGAAAAGAGAGGTACGGCAACGCAACAGTGCACCGAATGAGTAGGTAACTTGAGGAAAGTAAGTGAGTCAGTGTGGGGCACTGCAGCAGGCTAGGTAGCAGCCATGAGGTTGTAGGCATGGGCTATGGGTAGCACAGTGACTGAGAGACCATAACCGGGAGGTAGGCCGAGGGCAAGGGACCAGGCCGCTGGCCACAGCCACATGTGAGTGTTAGACCTACTAGGCCAGGACTGGGTGGTGAGCTCATCCCAGCAGCAGCCCGCTAATAGAAAACCCCCAAAAAGCAGCAATGTGACAAATGGGAGAAGACAACCAGCCTGTCACACACTGAGAGCATGAACCTCATGGATTCCCGAATGACAGAGGAACCGTCAAGCAACAGATAGGCTAGCTAGGCAGTTGATTGTTGGCAGTGGTAGCAGTGCCCAGTCAGTGTCCAGTACCAGTTCAGGGCTCACTAAGCCATGCAGGTAGTGGGAAGCGACAGTTAAGTTTGGACTTCTGGAGATCTGGAGTGCCTGGAGTCATAAAAGGAAAAATATGTCAGTATGAGTGAATAAAATAAAGTTTATCTTTATTTCATTTATTCACTGGTTTAACAAATACAGCAATAAGCATACTCACTTTATTCAGCATTGTAAATGGATTTTTTTGCAAGAGTTGGCAGGCTACCTGTTGGATTAGTCTGTATGGGCTTCATTAGCTCATCAGGCAACAGTAGGGCAGGGAGCAGTGTAGGGCGGGCCAGGTGCATCAGGGTAAAACATCATGGCAATGGCATTCTGTGCTACACAGTGGTACTACTAGGTGGTAGTAATGAAGAAGCTGCATGATTATACCATTACCTCACTTAATACACATTATTTTAGAAGTTCATAGGGAAATGTCCTTTACTTTGTCTGCTTAGTATGCTGCTGCTATGCTTGTGTTATGTGCTATTCATGTCAGCTGTTGGTGGAATTAACTGAAGTTGAAGTAAATAAACAGGATTTTGCTAAATTAACTAAAATTGTTTTAACAGACAAATATATATTAAAGCTGAATGCTGAAATAGTTATTATATCCTTCTGGTTCAGATCACTACCATGACTGACAGTGGACAGTGATCTGGGCAAAGGTTTGCATGGTAATGGCCTTCTGGGAATTTTGCTATGTGTACTGCAGACAGTATGCAGGACAAAGTGGATGCCATCATCCCTGGAGAGAGGTACCCTCATCTTCTATTGCCTGCAGCCTTCCTGCAAGTCTCATGTGGTCTCAAAAGTCTGTAGTATCATGCATAGGGGGCTGGGGGAGTGTCGCTGTCTCCACCTTTAGTCTCTATGGCAATACAGTAGAAAGATTTTGTGTAAGGACTCAGAAAAATCCTTTGTTCATTTTCAAATATCTGTGTGGTGTACGTCTTGCCAGATGTGCTGTACTCACTTGGACTGCTCTAACTGTACCCAATGTATTTTGGGTGACAGTAGGACAGAAAAACAATTTATTCATTTAAAAATATGTGTGATTTGTGCATGGCATACTTGCCATCTGTGCTATGATCCCTTTGACTGCACTGTACCCATATGTATGTGTGTGTGTGTGTGTGTGTGTTTGCCACCCACCACTCAGTGTGTGGTATCTTAAATGAATTCCACAAATGTTTTGTGTGATGGTAGGACAGAAAAATACTTCATTCATTTAAAAATATGTGTGACTCTTGCATGGCATACTTGCCATCTGTCCTGATGTGCTTCTTTTGACTGCACTGTAATCAGAGTTTGACATTGTGCTACCCGGCATTCAGCATGTGGTACCTTGCAAATTAATAAATCCCAGAAATACTGTGCATGAACTCACCTTATTTGCCTCTCCATTCGTGATGTACACTAGCACTTATTCTTTATTACTCTTGCAATTGATTGTTTTTATAGTCTCCTAGCACTTTTTCTGGGTTATTGCAATGCATGTTATCAATTTTGTCATCCTGTTTGATGTTTGTATCTATTTATCCATTATTACACTATATTTTGTCTTTTTGATCCTTGTACTTACTGTTTATCCCCATCCCCTCTCTCCTAGGATGCATCTGGAAGTGAGCATTCATGGCTTAGTACGCCTTTCCTGGTGAAACTTTTAAATAAATAAATAACTAAATATTTTCAACCCAATTAAAAAATATTGTTCAAGTTCTAAAAAAGATTAGAATGCTAGAACTTTTTCAAAAGTTCTAGACTAGAACCAGAACCCAGAACTTCAGCGGGTTCTGACAACCCTAAATCTAGTTAACCCAGTAATCAAATGCTCCATATGACAGGGTCACATGACAGGATCTCGGAAGGTCCCTCAGCAACCTGGCTGCTGTGTTCTGTACTAGTTGCAGGCAATGCAGGACCCTTCACTACCCTGACATATAGCATTACAGTAGTCTATTCTGGAAGTTACAAAAGCATGCACTAGTGAGGACAAGTTCTCTGACAGGATAGAGGGTTTAATCTGGGTGATATGACTGAGATGGTAAAAGCCACTCCACACTGTGGATAACACCAGTGCCTCATGTGTCAATCTATCATCAATCTATTAGCCAAAATGACCCCCCAGATTTTTCACCTTGGCAGAGGCTGCAATCTGAGAGGAACCAAGCACCAAGCTAGTCACCTCTCCTGCCACCTCAGCACCCTGTAGATGACCAAGCTCAATCACCAGTATCTCCGGCTGAGTCTTAGCCAGCTAGAGGACATCCAGTCCTCGATCTTGGCCTGGCATAAATTTAGTACCTCAACCACATTATGTATTCCGGGTCCAAATGACAAATATGGCTGGGTATCATCTGCATAATGGTGAAATCCCAGACTGCAGTAGCTAATGGTACCCCCAGGGGCAGCATGTACACTGTGAACAGCATGGGTGAGAGAACTGAGCCCTGAGGAACTCCACAGAGCAGGGGCTTCAGGAGTGAAGAGATAAAATACCTGAGCTGTCCAGTCTCGAATGTCAGTGTGAAGTGTGTATTCAGTTCAGCAGGGGCCATAGTTTGGGACTGGCATACAAATCTGTCACCTAAAAATGGTAGCATGCTAACATTTATTAAAATGAATGCAGGACAAATTTCATGCCATATAATCATCTCAGCATTCCTACCACATGAAGATGGTGGTGGTGAAGATGAACCTGATGACCATGAGGTTGAAGTCATTGACAAATTGTCATCTACTGGGGTGAATGAAACATGGATGGATAAAGAAATACTGTGCATGGAGAACTCTAGTCTGGAAGACTGTGAGGGTTACTTTTTGATGAGGAAGAAACATAAAGCTCTGAATTCCATCACTCCTGTCCTCCTCATCAGTTGAATTATTTTCTTTATGATTCACATATAATTTTTTTCTATGTAATTTTACTTCTTCTGAAGTTGTGCTGCTGTTGCCTACATCCATCCATGATTACTTGCCTCTGCCGTCTCCATGTGATGCCTACAGACAAATCAGAAACACTGAACACTGGATAATTAAATGCAAACAGTAACATGGGACACTACCTCCATCTGATGCCTCCACAAACGCAGGCACTTAATCCAGAACAAATGTCATTGCCAGGAAAACCATGCCTCCTCCTCCTCCATCAAGCAAGGCACCAGCTCCTCCTCCTTCTTTAGCCTGCTTGTGACCTCCACATGTACACACAACATGGGCCACTGCCTTCACCTGATGCATCCAAAGTCAAACCTGGTCTCTTAATCCAGGGAAATGCCACTGCCAGGCAGACCATGTCTCCTACTCCAGCAATCAAGACACCATCGGGCAAGTATATGGCATGGCCATCACTAGAGCCAGGGTTCTTCTGAGAACTGAACCTGATCCAAACCAGAACTATTTGATTTTGTCCAATTCGAGCTGAACTAGAACCCTAAAAATAAAAAACAAGCAAAGACAATCTGAACCTGAACCCAGACCATGTGAGATGAAGAGAACTCACATGGTGGCAGTAGTCTATCCATGCTATTCTACACTTCTCCAGCTGTGTGAAGTATTGCTTACAGATTGTGAAACGATTTCTTTATTGCAGTCAGTAATGACTGTCAATATCAAAGCAAAATCAAATGATGATGAGTCACCAGCAAGAAGGCCAAAAACTGATGTCAAGGACATGCTATCCAGTCTAGGCAACAGCAACCAGATCATTGTCATCCAGTGAACTAAAAACATATTTAGAACATGACAGTTATATTGACAACTGCCTTGAATTCTGGAATAAGACAGGAAGACACCTGTTCCCAAAACTAGCAAAGCTTGCACAGAAGTACCTATGTTTGCCAGCTAGCAGCAGTAGCAGCGAGAGAGTATTCTCATTCTGCAAACAAGTTCTAGATGACCGAAGATCTCACCTATCAGTTAGCACACTTGCTTGTTCTGTATTTGTTAAATTCTTGAACATTTATACTTTACAATTGAACTTGTACTTGCCTGTTTTTGTAGTTTCTTTTATGAAAAGTAATGTTGATTTGAATAAACAGTGTGAAATCAGTTATCTTTTCTCCATGTTTTATATTATACTGTATATCTATCTCTCTCTCTATATATATATAGATAGATAGATCCAGAACTAGAAAATAAACCAAAAGCCTAGAACCGAACTGAACCAGAACCCAAACATATACTAATTAATCCTTCCACACAAGATAGGGAATGTTTTAATCAAGAAAGTCAGACAGCTGTTGTGGAGGAAGATCAAGGTGCTGTTGCAGCACACAGTTCAGCTGGTGGTAAAAGTGGTAAAAAAAGGAGTAGCCATGGCCGTCCTTTTGGTGCGAAAAGTGCTGGCTCAAGTAAGGCTGTAATAAGCGCTGTGTGACTTCATTTTAGCTTAGCCAAAAATGATCGAACTAAGGCAGTGTGTGGGCTGTGTCACACCATAATTATCAGGGGGGAAAAATGTCTCTAACCTAACTAATACGGCAATGAATAATCATTTGAAGCTGAAGCATGCCAGTGCACTGCAGTGATCCAGTGTGTTGCCCCACAGTATGCCAACAACACCCTCTTGTGGTACTGGTGGGGGTCCAGATCACATTGATGATTCCCAGTCACAAAGTGGTGGTGATTGTTATCATGTCAGTGAGTCTGATAGTTTCTTCATGCCCATCTACACCAGTGACAGTTCATCACAAAACTGTGTCAGGACAAACTGTGGCAGTCTCTTTGCCTCCTGATGATTCATCTGCTGCACGGTCCACAACATCTCCCATTGAAAGGCATCAGACCCCATTACAGTTCCAGACTTCTTTGGCACCCATTATGCGGTCCTTTCATGCAAGGACTAAATATCACCCGTCACACCCATGTGCACAACAGACCACCCAGTTAATTAGGGAAATGATTGCACTTGATCTTCAGCCATTTTCAATGGTAGAAAACATTGGTTTTAGGTGGCTGATGCAACATTTGCACCCACAGTAACAGATACCATCATGCACAATATTCTCCCGTACTGTTGTGCCCAACATTTATGAGGATGTGTGCAAGGCAGTCTTGCAGCGACTGTCAAATGCAGTCAGGGATGTGTTCCATTGCACAACAGACATATAGAGTAGCACAAACTCCAACCATGCATATGTGTCGCTGACTGCACATTGGTGTGCAGCAGAGCCAACTGGTACAGGCAGTGAAGATGCAGGTCTACATACTTCCTATCATTTCCCTGGTGTAGGCTGCACAATGTCTCATAGCAGGTCTGCACTTCTGAGTGTGTCCGTTATGCCTGTGGATTACCAGTCCGCTAACATTTTGGCCTTCTTGCAAGACATGCTGCGTGTGCGAACTGAAGACATGTCACTGCATGTTGCTTTCATTGTGACTGACAATGCAGCAAGTATGATAAAGGCTTTGTCTGATGGGCACTTTAAAGGCATCCATTGTTATGCACACACTTTGAATCTGGTGGTGACAAAGTCCATCTGCAAGACACCAGAGGTTGATCAAACATTTAAGACAGCAAGAAAAATTTGGGCGCATTTCCATCACTCAGTTAAAGCCACAAACCAACTGTGGCAGGTGCAAGAGTGCATTCAGACAGCACAGCACAGGCTGATACAGGATGTGTCAACACGATGGAATTCAACATTCTACATGTTGCAAAGGCTACTGGAGCAGAAGCGAGTTCTCCATGAAATGAGTATGGAGACAGATATTGGGGGAATTCTCAGCCACCAGGATTGGTCTGTTATTGAAGGAACAGTAAAGGTGCTTGGTCCTTTTGAAAGAAGCACACCTGACATGAGTGCAGTATCTGCACTACTGAGTCAGGTCATCCCTGCAGTCCAGATACTGAAGAAGTTGCTGGAGAGATTTTCAACCTATGCTGATCTTGCACCTGCAGTGATGGCCCTTGTACACAATCTAACAATTGAATTAGGGAACAGGTTCACGGATATTTGTGCCACTAAGCCATATGTTTTTTCAACAATGCTGGACCCGAGGTCTAAGTGTGAGATACTGCACCATGAACTGCCTGCCCACCGTGTCAATGAGTTTCATCAGCAGCTGCGCTCAGAGCTCACCTTTACAATGTGTGACAAGGATGTGATGCCTGCTAAGGTAGCCCTGGAAGAACAAGAACAGCAGGTGGAGGATGCCCCAGAAATGGAGGAAGAAGACTGCTGGGCACAACTCAGTTCATCCCTACAGGCAGAGCAGAGAAATTGAAATGAGCAGCACCCACTCTCGGCCAGCAATGTTATGAATTGCTTCTAGACAGAAGCTCTTGAACCCATCTCAGCTGACCCACTGGAGTACTGGACCAAAATGGTAAAATCATCACCTCACTTAGCACAGCTGGCCATGAAATACCTGAGCTGCCCCTCAACCAGTGTGCCATCAGAGAGGTTGTTTAGTATGGCAGGGGATGTGGTGGAGCCTCACAGATCCTCATTAGACCCTGAACATGTTGAGCAACTTGTGTTCGTCAATCTCAATTTACCACATCTTGAATATAAGTACAAATCTTGAATAATTGAATTTCACAGCACTTTAACAACAATGCTATTTTTATGTGACACACGCCACTGTACTTATGCTGCTGGCCTGGGCCAACTTGTGGACTATGTGCACCAACACCCCATCTGGTATTATGTTAATGACTCTCAATATTGCTCTTTTTCCAAAAAACCCATGACTGGTAAAGCTGTCCTTTGTTGCAAAATTATGCTGAGCACCCACCACCTCACATTTCATGGACACCATAAGTGGTTTACAAATTCATGTGATTATTAAAAAAGCACAATGCCTGACGCATTTCAGAGCCTAAAAGATCTGTTTCAAAGGCAATTACAGCAAGATTGAGCACTATTATATATACATAAGTGTTGTGGCATCACAGTGACATCATAATACAAACTTCAAATTCATAGGATGTAATACACCCTGACCACATAATGTGCCCATGTGAAACATCCATTGCCCACCCTTAGGTGCTACACATTGTTAAACAGACAATTCCAAATGTAATACAACACGATGTTATTAAACTGCAGTGCATAACCATTGAAAGTGTAGATGTTGAAAACATATATCATATACATGCAACAACATAGCTAAATAATCGTATTCTATATCATAATGTAAAGAAAAGCAGTGAAGGGAAAGGAGGGGAATAAAAGAGGTAAGAAGAAGGGAAAAAAGACCAAAACACAAATTACAAATGGAGACAATAAAGGGGGAAGGGGAGGGGGAAATTTAAGATTTTCACTGTCAGAATCCAAAAGTAATGTAGCAGCAGCCAGCAACCCATCAGTGTGTAACACTTCATTTCCATTTTCTTTTCCTCAGTGGTCCGAGATCCAGCCCATAATTTAAGCCACGGAACTTATTATCTCCTAATGTTACAAACCAAATCGTTGCTTTCTTCAGTGGCACTATATCATTACTGTATTAGTAAACTGCTCTCATGGGATGAAACACCTTCTTGATGCCCTGAAATTCTAGTTTTTAGGCACCAGGTTGTTTTACCCCCATAGAAGGCTGGGAATGAACATACTGTCAGGTAAATAACCTGAGGTGTTGGAGGTAAGCAACTGTCTTACTGAATATTCCCTTTGAACATTACAGCTAGTGAATATTTTACTAACTGCAACATTTTTGCAATGGACACATCTTTTGCATTGTACACAGTGATTCATTTGCTGCTTTAACCATGTTTTTTGAAACTTGGGTTCAGTGTAATCGATATGTACTGAAATGAATGTCCTTCAGTGTTTTACCTCTTCTGCAGGACATTCTTGGTGGCTGTTCTGTGTCAATATAGTGCTGCTGAATAAAGAAAAGTTTTGGATTGTAACTTTGACAGATAATAAGTTTCCTGGCTTAAAGTATGGTCTTGATTTCAGACCATATTTGCAGAAAATAAAATGGAAATTAAGTGTTATACATTGATGACTTGCTTGCTGCAGCTACATTACTTTTGGATTCTGACAGTGAAAATCTTAAATTCCCCCTCCCTTCCCCCTTTAATTTCTCCATTTTAAATTTTTTGTTCCGGTGTTTTTTTCCCCCTTCTTACTTCTTTTATTCCCCTCCTTTCCCTCCCACTGCTTTTCTGTACATTATGATATAAGCGATTATTTGGCTGTGCTGTTGTATATATATGATATATGTTTTCAGCACCTGCACTTTCAATGGTTACGCACTGCAGTTTAATAACACTGTGTTGTATTACCTTTGGAATTGTCTGTTTAACAATATGTAGCACCTAAGGGTGGGCAATGGATGTTTCACATGGGCACATCATGTGGTCAGGGTGTATTACATCCTATGAATTTGAAGTTTCTATTATGATGTCACTGTGATGTCACAACACTTAGGTGTATATAATAGTGTTCAGTCTTGCTGTAATTGCCTTTGAAAAATGATCTTTTGGGATCTGAACTGTATCAGGCATTGTGCTTTTTTAGTAATCACATGAATTTGTAAACCATTTACTGTATGGTGTCCATGAAATGTGAGGTGGTGGGTGCTCAGCATAATTTTGCACACATATTCTAAGTAGTTGCTTAGAGCAGCACCAGCCAAGTGTAATATTTGGTTTGTCATCATCAGTCACCAGTCTCCAGTATCCCCCATGCCTAAAATATGCTGGATACCAATGTGGCATCACCAGTCTCCAGTATTGCCCATGGCAAAACTTTACTGAATACCAGTTTGGCATCACCAGTCTCTAATATTGTCCATGCCTGAAATTTGCCAGATACCAATGTGTAATCACCAGTCTCCAGTATTGCCCATGCCTGAAATTTGCTGAATACCAATGTGGCATCACCAGTCTCCAGTATTGCCCATGCCTGAAATTTTCCAGATACCAATGTGGCATCACCAGTCTCCAGTATTGCCCATGCCTGAAATTTGCTGAATACCAATGTGGCATCACCAGTCTCCGGTATTGCCCATGCCTGAAATTTGCTGAATACCAGTGTGGCATCACCAGTCTCCAGTATTGCCCATGGCTGAAATTTGTTGAATACCAATGTGGCATCACCAGTCTCCAGTATTGCTCCTGCTTGAAATTTGCCAGATACCAATGTGGCATCACCAGTCTCCAGTATTGCCCATGCCTGACATTTGCTGTCCAATATTCCCCATGATTGAAATATGCCAGATACCAGTGTGGCCTCACCAGTCTCCACTGCAGTATTCATTTACCATGTCAAATCACCAACAATTATGAAGAAGAAGTCTGGATGATGATGACCGCCCAAGCCAAAGTGATGTTTCTCATCTTCAAGTACCACATTGTGTGCTACCAGCAAAAGTAAGTAAATTGTATGAAATCTTTTAATTGTTTTATGTTTGTTTGGGTGAAGGGGTTTGGGAATTATGATTGAACAATGCCTTTGTATTTCTGTAATTCTGTATCTTGGATGGAAAATAATCATGTTTATTTTATTTTTTTTTTCTTTACCCTGCAGGAATTTTACCACAAATCCGATGGACTCTTTGAAAAACACTGTGTGTATGACTTATGAAAGTAAGTATTCAGTTATTTCATTGTTTTCTTTCTGTTTGGTGGTATTTGTGTGAGAATTACTGAAATAAAACAATGTAGGCTGGCCCAGTGTCATGGAGGGCTGAGGCGCTGGACACCTTACCTCACGCTGTGCAGGTGACATGGGTTCGGGGATGACTTCTGGTCACCACAGGGTGCCGGTCTGGCAGGGGGTGGGGGTGGGAGTAGGAATGAGCACCTGCTCTCCTCTCCTCTCCTCTCTCTCCTGGGTGGGGGGGTGGCCATCTGTAGTCCTGCCATAGCTGTGTGAAGGCCCAGCAATGAGCATAGGTGGAACATGGTGACTGGCAGGGTGAGGGTGTCCTACAAGGCATGCATGCTCATGTCTCCACATATGCATGTCACATCAGGGGCGTGTGGGCAGGCCATGGGATGGGAGAAAAAACCAAAAAGCAATACATAAAAAAAAGAGGAAGAAACAGAGCTGTCTGAACAGTGACCACTGATTTTGAATCATCTGATGGCCACATGAGAAGGGAGACTTCATGGATATGTACAGGCCATTTGGAAGCACTTCATTTCATTATGTGTCCCTAACAAGTAGCATTCATTAAAATCCATCTCTGTGGCCACACATCATGGGCAGAATGGGTGTCATGCAAGACTACTATCCTCACAGACATCCCTCTCAGCTATGAGGGTAAGATTTGAATTTGTATGTTAGCCTGATGAAGTAAAGTTATAGTGTTCTATGGTCATAATTATGTTTTATTAGTGTTTTTAAGGACAGAATTAGTTAATGATCTGTTATGTGTGTTTCCTGTCATACCCAATCCCATTAAGAGGAGTGTGCCCATATGAGGATTGTCAATTAAATACCAGTATTGACCGAGTTAAGCCTATTGCAGTTATACTGTTGTCCTGTGGGCATAACTATGTTTTAATAATTGTTTTTTTTTAAGGCCACAATTATTTAATGGTGTGGCATATTTTATTCTTGTAGTACACGTTGTTTTTTTTTTTACCCAAGTACAATAAATGACAGTTATGTCTTCTTATACTTCTAGTTGAATCCTATGGGAAACTGAACAGAATGCCCATGATGAACTATTTTTCTGTGCATCTGTAGTGATAGTATAATATGTTGATTATTGTCACTCCATTTTGTATGCTATTTCATGTAATGTATGTCATTTTATACTCCATTTTGTATTGTGTGGCTCCATTTTACATGCTGCTTCATTTAGTTGGTGTTTTGCTCTTTAGATAGCCTCATTATTATGTTTTGCTTCAGACAGTGTATTTTGCTGACTTGAAGGTCGCATATTATCAGGCAACCTGTTTTTGTAGTTTTGTTTAAACTCCTGCTTAGCTCATAGTGTTCTAGGCACCGGCCAGTGTTTGGAGCACAGTGACCTAGCAGGTGTAGGGAATTCTGAGCAGTCCTTATCGTGTGAATTATGCGCATCCTGGGAGCCCGGCCAGCTTCTAGAATGTGGGAAACAACACTATGAGGGCTGCACGGTTATTTTTTAGCATAGAATAAGATATAAATGTAGCTTTCTCAATGCCTGGTTTGAAGCCTCTCCGCAGGGTGGACGATCGCTGTGGGGCCAGTTCCTGGTTCGAGAGACTAGCCAGGCTGACAAGGGGCTTCCCAGCCATTGGAAGAGGGCTTGATGATGCTTTATTGAATCGGTGATGTATAACCTTTTGTATTATATTTTGTTATAATAAAGCTTTGGCTTGCTGTACTTATTGTATTGTTATTGTGTGTATGTGAGTGTGAGTGGCAAATAGCTGCTTGGTTTGAGTTGGCAGAACATTTTTGGCGTAGTCAGCAGGATTAGAAAATAAAATGTCTATTTTTAGGAAAAAGGATGAGTTCTTTTTTTTTAAAGGTGTATTAAGGCTCAAACAAGCAAGGGCAACTGCCCTTTGTATTTGTAATTTGTGCTTGCTGCAAGTATATACTGTTAGAGCCAATGATGGCTTTTACAGTTCAGGCTGCTTTAGGAGAAAAGCAGTGGCTGGTTAAGTAAAGTTAGATAAGCAACATCTAGAAAAGAAAAATAAACTACTGTGGATGTACTACGATAGAAAGATTGCTCAAGCACGGATGATTTGAAAATCCTCCCCCATGTTGCCTATCTGTGTAGTTTCAAGTTTTTCTGTATCAATTTCAAGTTCCCTTGCCTCCTATAGAGGCTGAAACATTTGATCCTAAACCCAAGTACTGGGGACCTCTACCAGATGGATCTCAACCTAGTACTGTTAGAGATTTTTGTTTGTTTTGTTTTAAACTGCAAACCAGAGCTCTGGAAAAGATTTGGTTTGGCAGGTTACTAAAATGGCCAAAGAAAACCTTTGAAGGGTTAAAACCTTTGAAAGAGTTAATAGCTGCAGCGTTGGAAATTATCACAGGAGGTCCTGCAGTCAGTCTTTCTTACTTAGACTAGTATATCGGAAAGAAGAAGAAAATACCTTGGCACCGGGTAAGTCTGAATTTTTTTCAAAGTTGTTTTATGTCTGTCTGTTTTATTTCTGTCATATATACTAAACAAGGTAATGCTCGTCTTTCTCATGCATATTTTCTAGCTTATATCTGTGTTCTGTAATTATGTTCTGTTGTCAAGGTTGTGAGATAGGATTGACTGCCTTCAGTGCACAACAGGTTACAGAAAAAAAAAAAAGAAGAAGAAGCTTCTTTTGCTTCATAGCTGACTGTTTTAATTGGCTTTATTTGTAATGGAACATTTGTGCTGCCTAGATAGGGTCAGTGAAAACTTTTGTTTGTAGTTGTTGCTAGAGCAGGTAGTGTTGATGGTGAAGAATTATGGCGTCATATAGATTACAATGTGCAGAAAGAGTTGTAGTTTGCAAGCAACGTGCCAAGCCACTGCTAGGTGAAAATGTAATGTGTTAACAGCTATAAACGGCTTTATCATACTTCTAGTTAAAACCAGAAACTTTCTGCAAAATGGCAGAGTGCATATTTTAGTTATGTGCCAAAAGGTGTAATCATGTTATACGAGATGTGTTCACTTACAGATGATGTGTTTAAACAGTGTTTTGTTCTGGAAAGATTTGGCATGGCAATATGTATAAATGTGTTGGTTTAAAATTGTCAGTGTTACAAGACGGGCAGGAGGCAACACATATATCTAAACCACGTACAGTTTTCTAATGGAACTATGGGCATTACCTCAGCAAATTGGTGTGAAACAATGTCAGTCTTATTTTGTGTTAAGTATTTCTTTTTGTGTATGTGTATGTGTACTGTCTTGGCCAGCAGTTCTATTGTGTAAAGATATTTTAATATTGGTGGTGTTCAAGGACACCAGGAATGGCTGGGTTTGAATGACCCTTGCATGCACCCTGTGACCTTTTGCACGTTATTTGACCTTCTTGTGTTTCAACATTTTATGTTACTACCAGTTCAAACTTGATGTGTATTCCATGCCTAAAGCATAACTTTTCACACAAAATGTATGTTTTCATGAAAGCACACCAAGAGTGAACCATGTAATTTGACTTTTATTGCAAAACTAGTATTCTAAGTGAAGAGGAACAAACTTTTACAATTTTGAAAAAGGACTATTACAGCTGTTTTGAGAGTTTACCATCTACAGAGATACGTACGTGCGGTATTACCATCAATCTGGACATTTTGTCATGCTTAGGATAAGGGAACCCAGGGACGCTTGCTTCTTTTATCCTATGGAAATAATCTTGTTTTATTTTTAAACTGATGTGTGTTTGTTTTTGTTGTTTGTCTGTGTTTCACAGCTAACCTTTTATTGCTACAGTATTGAGCTGTCTCTTGCACCTCGAGCTGTGTCTTCCACCAGTAGGAGCTTGAGGAGGGGTAAGCTACCCTTCCTCCTTCCAGTGTAATACCCACAAAGGTTGCAAGGTACATGTCATATTTATACTGATTCATGGTCTGTAGCCAATGGTTTAACAACCTGGCTGCCCACTTGGGCTAAGGATGAGTGGAAAATTTATTCGAAAGAAATATGGGGAAAAGAACTGTGGCAGGAAATGTGGACTATGGTGCAAAATACTCAGACCACTGTATTTCATGTTGATGCTCATTGTGCTTCAGATACACTAGAACGATGGTATAATTCTATTGCAGATGAAAAAGCTAAGATTCTTCCAGTGGATATTGAAGAAACTCAAAGTCAGCAGTTATCAGGGCTGGCAAAATGGGCACATCAAAAATGTGGACATTTAGGAGAGAAAGCCACTTACAGGTGCGCATATAGTAGGGGTGTACCCCTAACATTGGATTTGGTTAAAACTGTTATTGCTCAGTGTCCTATATGCCAACATGGGCAACAAAGACCAATCCCTCATATTGTGAAAAGACAATTGGGGAGGGGAAAATTACCGGGACAAATTTGGCAGATTGATTACATTGGACCTCTACCCCTTAGTGGAGGATGTCGATATGCTTGCACAGTTGTAGATACATATTCAGGGTATTTATTGGCATACCCTTGTAAACAAGCTACACAGAAAAACACCATTAAGGCAATTAACTTAATTATGTTGTACTATGGAATACCCTTGCAGATACAAAGTGACAATGGTTCCCATTTTAGGGGGAAAATGGTACAAGCTTATGCTCAAGCCCATAACATACAGTGGGTATTTCACATCCCTTATTACCCGCAGGCAGCAGGGTTAATTGAGAGAATGAATGGATTGCTGAAAGAACAGTTTAGGAAATTGGGGGAGAGCCTACGAAAATGGAAAGAGAATATGCATGAAGCATTACAGATTTTAAATAATAGACCAATTGGAGAATCTGAGACCCCCTTAATGCGAATGATAACTCCTAATTTGCAAGTGCAGGCTTACTCAACTACAGAAACAGTGTTATATTGGGAAATTACACAGGAGCTCTGTCTCCTTGCAGGGCAACCCCAGAAGCTGCTGGACTTGATTTACATGCCTTCAAGAATACAGAATAAACAGCAGAAACATTCAAGTGATAGAAACTGGTATTGGAATACAAATTCCACTGAGACATTTTGGTTGGATAGCACCTAAATCAGAACTAGCCCTCAAGGGAATACAAATTTTGGGAGGGTGATTGATTGTGATTATCAAGGAGAAGTGAAAGTAATTTTGTTGAATAGTAGAGAACAAAATCTGTTAATTCAACAGTATGACAGAGTGGTTCAATTGTTAATTATTCCAGTTAACAAAGTGACCTATAAGGGACAAGCCCCACACTCTTAACAGCAAGGGGGATAAAGGTTTTAGATCTACAGGAGGTTTTGAATAATAGTGCCAAAATATGGGTTACAAACCCAAATGGCCCTCCTGAACCAGCTGAGGTGATAGCCACCGAACGAGACAACACTGTGCTAGTCATCAGATCAGGAAAAGAAAATGGAATACGTGCCTGCACATAAATGTTATCTTTGAGAATAATGAAATTTTGTCTTCTAGGTCCAGCAATGGATTTTAAAAGGAATGCTGGTGTGTCTTATGGTCCATTTGGCAGAGCTAGTTACCCCTGGAGGAAGGATTCAAAGGGTTAACTGTAATGACACTGGTTGTAAAGGAACCTGGAGTTGGAAAAATGATACCAAAGATAGAACCCAGGGAACTTTAGCTGCCCATCCGGACAGAAGTGTGTGGTACTGAACATAACATTTTCACCAGGGTCAATCTCTGATGACAACTGGTGGCCCAGGACAATATGCCTACGAAACAGATGAAATCTCTTTGCAGAATAAGACTGCTATTAAATGCTGCAACTTACCGAATAGTTGCATGGTGACTGTACAACATAGACTTGATTGCTGCATGAATCAAACAGACATTTTCAATGCAAGTATTACTTTGATTGACATAGACACGTTATTCCGCATGAATGCTACTGCAATAACTAATAGAACTACTTGGGCAGATCACATTACAGTGTTGAAAAATCATCCTGTAATTAGCAATGATAGTATAGTTAAGGTTTCATCCACATGTACATCAGTAGCGCAGCTGTATCAGAAAATGTAATCCATTTTAACATAACGTTTATGTTTAGTAGAAAATGCAAATATAAAAGAGCTTGGTATGATACGCTATTAGGTGGAGCAGGGGCAGGCATGGGAATTTTAAATAGTGTGGATATAGAAACACTGACTAACAGGCTTCAGGCAGTAGGAATTGATGTATTTAGCTTAATTAACTTACAAGCTCAATGGATGCCAACTGTTTTCTTATCCCAAAGATTAATTTTGAATTATGATTTTGAGTTCTTGCAGTTATTTAATGCTTCACAGGTATGGGGAATGGGAGTAGCAGAAAATATTTCACGATTTATTGATTGGACAGAATGCACAATGCGACATATGTATTCTATAATACAAAGAAATAAGGCCCAGAGTGATTTAATGAGTAATAATGAATATGTGTGGAGGACCGTGTTCAAATCATGGATTCCTAGTAATCATTGGATTGTAATGTCATCCACCACAGTAAAATGCACAGGTCCCTGATAATGAGCAGAAGCTTATTTTGTATTGGTAGCCCAATATTTTAGATCAATCAAGATTGAGTATCTCATTAAATAAAATTAAACAGATAATTCAGAAACAGATGTAATGCAGGCTCATTTGGCAATAAGAAATAAATCATTAGTGCAAAGTCAGGTGCAAACTACGATAGTTAAAAATAAATGATTGATTTAAGTTCCAAGATTCAACAAGAGACAACTCATTATTGGTGGATATTTTTACAGGATGGTCTCCATCAGCTACAAAAGTGTTAAATATTCTGATACATCCTATCATAATCATTGCTGTAGTGACAATTATCTTGCTTATTTGGACTTGTTACTTATCATGTTATATTCGTAGTAATTTTGCTATGGTACCAATATCATACAAATCGTATTCACAATAATCAAAGGACCGAATGTAGTGATAGTATAATATGTTGATTATTGTCACCCATTTTGTATGCTATTTCATGTAATGTATGTCATTTTATACTCCATTTTGTATTGTGTGACTCCATTTTACATGCTGCTTCATTTAATTGGTGTTTTGCTCTTTAGATAGCCTCATTATTATGTTTTGCTTCAGACAGTGTATTTTGCTGACTTGAAGGTCGCATATTATCAGGCAACCTGTTTTTGTAGTTTTGTTTAAACTCCTGCTTAGCTCATAGTGTTCTAGGCACCCGGCCAGTGTTTGGAGCACAGTGACCTAGCAGGTGTAGGGAATTCTGAGCAGTTCTTATCGTGTGAATTTGTGCATCCTGGGAGCCCGGCCAGCTTCTAGAATGTGGGAAAACAACACTATGAGGGCTGCACGGTTATTTTTAGCATAGAATAAGATATAAATGTAGCTTTCTCAATGCCTGGTTTGAAGCCTCCTGCAGGGTGGACGACGCTGTGGGCCAGTTCCGGTTCGAGAGACTCCTAGCCAGGCTGACAAGGGGGCTTCCCAGCCATTGGAAGAGGGCTTGGATGATGCTTTATTGAATCGGTGATGTATAACCTTTTGTATTATATTTTGTTATAATAAAGCTTTGGCTTGCTGTACTTATTGTATTGTTATTGTGTGTATGTGAGTGTGAGTGGCAAATAGCTGCTTGGTTTGAGTTGGCAGAACAGCATCTTCCTCCAGATCCTGTGCATCCTCCTCCAGAAACAGCAGTGGGACATGATAGCCTGCCCTCCTGCACCAGTGTACAAGTCAAAGTGACATGACATCTGCATCCTCCTCCTGAAGCATCAGCAGCACAACACAGCCTGTGGCACCAGTGCATGAGTCAAGGTGCCACGACATCTGCATCCTCCTCCATAACATAACCACACTCAAAAAGACAGCCTGTGGCACCAGTGTACAAGCCAAAGTGTCACAACATCTGCATCCTCCTCCACAACAGAACCATACCCAACAAGACAGCATGTGGCACCAGTGTACAAGCCAAGGTGACATGACATCTGCATACTCCTCTTGAAGCAGCAATGGGACAAGACAGCCTGTGGCACCAGTGTACAAGATAAAGTGCCATGACATCTGCATCATCCTCCTGAAACAGCAGTGGGGCAAGGTAGCCTGTAACACCAGTGTACAAGCCAAAGTGCCATGACATCTGCATCCTCCTCCTGAAGCATCAGCAGCACAAGACAACCTGTGTGGCAGTGGCACCAGTGTACAAGCCAACATGCCGTGACCTCTACATCCTCCTATTGAAGCAGCAATGCCAAACGACAAGCTGTGGTACCAGTGCACAAAGCCAAAGTGCCATGACAGCTCATCCTACTCTCCCTGAAGCCATTTAAAAGACTTGTATGCCAGTTCTTTACGAAGACATTTTCACTAGCTGAATATTGAATACAGAATAACGAATACCGAATATCTGGGAACCGAATACCAAATATTCGGCCGAATATTCGAAAAAAGGTATTCGCACAACCCTACTATTTAAGCAGAACTGAACCAAACCAGAACCCCACACTGTAGAACCAGAACCAAACTAGAACCCCAAAAATCTGGAGAACCCTGGCTCTAGTCATCACTAATGTGATGGTAAGTATTGGTTTTATTTTAGTTTATATTTTAATTTTCCTTTCACATGTACAACTGGAAGTGAGGGAGTGGCCTAGAGTGTAAATAATGTCAGTCTTACATTCACAGGTATAATCTCCAGCTGAATCCCCCTCAGCAGCAAACATGTTGCTACTTCCTCCAACCACCTCTCTCTGAGGCACCACTGTGCCAGTACACAGCATGGCCATCGCTAATGTGATGGTAACTATCATAGAAGCATATAAGCATAGACAAAGATGGCATAGAAATACCAAAGGTCTATCTAGTCTGTCCGCAGTTCCCCATCTGCCCTTGGGCCTATTGCCCATACAGGGTTTTATCTCTCTCAGTCCACCCCCCTACTCTCTTCCCTACTGCTAGCAAATTAAGCGACCACCAAACCCTTCAGACCAACCCAGCCATGCTTGAAACTAGAAGTGTACTGAACCTCTGCTAGTGAAACTGAGCTGATCCTAACCCATACAGCTTGGTTTCCATGACACCAGAGCTGAACCTTGTCAGCTCGGTTTGGATCTCAGAGCAGTTTTTTTTTCCAGCTCCCCCAGCCTCCCACATCCCTGTCTGTCATGTGACATGCTTAAGGAATTGTAGTAAAGGTTAAAGGGTGTGGAGGGGAGTCGGCACACCATAATAATCTCCAGTTTGAGCAAGTGCAATCTGGAGTATATATGAGAATGTGCCTCTGACCTCCACATCATTACAGACAACTAGCAAGGATGGAGGGTTGTACGGCACTTAGCAGCACCAGTAGCAGCTTCTACCAGGCAGGAAGGGATTGGTTCAGGGATCTTTGATCACCCACCTCACCACCACACCACCAGTGAGAATAGGAGAAGAAGTCACAATAAAACCAAAACACAAATAAAACTGTAAAAAAAAATAAAAGAGAGGGAGAGAGAGAAACTGAGGAGCAGTGAGCTATGGACTGAGCGTGTGTGTGTGTGTGTGTGTGTGTGTGTGTGTGTGTTTGTGTGACGTCAGTGCTTTTGCTCTAGCCCAAGTGCACAGCATAGCACAGTGCACCAGTCCAGAAGAACAGCCACAGTGCTTTTTTGTAACAACACAGAATAGCTGGTTATGGCCTAGAGGGTTGAGAGGAGCTATGACTGAGGTTATCCAGCAGACCTGAGTCTGATTCTCATTTTCCACAACATCCACTGGCATATTATGTGCCTGAGCAAGTCACTTAACAACCCCAAAGAACTAAAAAAAAAGAGAGATACAGTAGCAGTCAGAGCAGGTAAAGGGCAGGCTTACATTAAACCTTGAGTAGCCTCTGTCTGCAGTGTCACCAGTCATTTTCCACACAAGCTGGAGTCAGGACAGGACCATTTTTTTTGTGTGGCCCTGTAAAAAAAAATTGTGCAAGAAGAGCCAGTAAAGGCTTACGCTATGTGTGAAACCTTTTTGAAGGGAGATGGCAGCTTATGGCAGTTGCATAGTAGCTCCAACTTGCAGTCTTGCTAGTTAACTGGTTCATATTCATACCTTGCCTTGAGATGTGCACTGCTCATCATCATTGCCACCTATTTCCCCCAAAGTGACCAAGGACGATAGTATGGTTAGTTACTGGGTGTTTTCTTGGAAGAGAGATTGCTTCATTAGTGCTCAGCAACTGTTATTTGTAACAATTCTTGTATATTAAAATAAGGATGGAAGGGAGTAGGCCTGAGAAACAAATTTCCAAGACAAATACATACAGCAATTCAGAAGAAAGGAAATGGTCACAATAAGTGCTTCTTCTACTGCAGTAGGTGCATCTGCTTTACCAGTTGAAGCTTCCTCATGTTCCAAGTCCTGGTCTTCTGAGATTCCATCATGTTTGTTTACTGCTGCAGGTGATACTCAGTCGACAAATACAGGCCAAGTAAAAGACAGAAGAAAAGCTTGGGTGATGAATCAGCAACTAAGAAAAGTAGATTTGCCAAAGGTACAGTTATTAAAAAAATAAAGGCAGTTGCAGGAACTACAAGTAGTGGAAAGGAACAAATAAGCACATATGCATGCATTGTGCTGCTTTCTCAAGTTTCTACCATTTCTCATTCCTCTGTGAGCTCTTCAGAGTCAGACCATGTAGATAATAGTGGCAGTGAGTACATTCCTGAAACAGAGGCAGCGCATGATGGGGACTCTGATGAAGAGGGCTCAGAGCCAGAGGAACCTGTGAGATGCCAGATCAAAAAACCTGGGGAAAGGTCATCAGAGGAAAGGTCATTAGGGGCCAGTGAAAAGGAACTTAGGCCTGGCTTGGCTGTCTCCTCTGCTGAGGGCTGGTCTCACACCCAATCATCCAGAGAGGACACTGAGCAAAATATCAAAATACAGAAATTAACACAGACATGCTGGATGATGACTAAGAAGTTGCAATGCCAGGGACAAAAATGAAAAAGAAATCCTCTTTCATTTGGGGCTTTTTTCACCATGACCCAAAGAACAGTATGTGAGCAATATGCTGTTTATGTAAAGCATCTTTTAGCAGAGAAAGACAGGCAAGCAACCTTGGCACATCAACCTTAATAAGTCACAATGAATACATCCACTTCAGTGGGCCAGGAATTAGTCACAAGGTGACATGGCAGAGGATATTATACAGGTTAATACTGGTACTCATACTAGCGGTATAACTAAATTTTTACATATACAGTGCAAAACCCCTTAGACATTGAGCAGGACTTTGACTGCATCACCCCTTTATTTGCTAGGTCTTTATCAGAATCAGGAAGCTTCCCAATTGAAAACAGAATGAGTTCTTCTCTGTCTCCTGTAGCCTTTTTACGGCTGCAAAGGGGAAACCCAGCAGTACTATTGCATTCAGAAAAAGGGGACTCTGCATTATTTCCTTCCTAACAACAGTTGCATCACAGTTCCATATGCAGTCTGTGAAACCCTCTGCTGTGTCAATGCAGTCTTCCCATACAGTAGGCACTATTTTTTGCTATGTGGGATGGGGGTGGGGTAGGGGTGGTGTAGTTTGATATTACACTGACTCACATTACTAAGATTCCTGGCTTTCTTTCATGCTTAGATGTCTGCATCAGTGGGGGAGGGCTGGGCTGCTTTAGTGTGACATTACTCACTTTACAGGCATTCCCAGCTTTCTTACATCTTTGATGTCAAGGGTGTGTGTGTGTGTGTGGGGGGGAGGGGGGTAATAACTACTTGATTTCAGTTTGGAAGGGTAGAGAAGTTTGGTGATATTGTCATTTGTACTTGTCATATGATTTATGGTTGCACTTTCTCAATACTGTGCATTTATATATAAGTAAAAACGTATACATAAAAGGTTTAAAAAAAAAGAGAGAGAGAGCCATTCCAAACATTGACTTGATGCTAGATTCTATCGCTGCTAAAAACTCTCATACTGTAGAGAACCAGAAGTATGCATTTTCTATATCCATTTTATCCTGGAGCATAAAGTGTTGTTTAAATAGTTCCTACATCTGGAAGAATGGGGATGGTCCTGGATATCTTTAGCTTACAAACATTCAACACCAGATCCCATAGACCTGCATCATTTTAAAATTCTTGTATCATTTATGAAGACAAAAATAAAACCTGTTTGGCAAATAAATTCAAGTTCTTATTTTTGAAGTTTTATTGCCATTGTTGTTACTTATTGTCCTATATTCAGTGGGAGTGAGGATTATTTTTAATGTTAATTACATTTGGCAGAACTTTAAAGACATTGTAGAACACAGCAGGTGGTATTTTCTAAAGTTAAAAATATGATACAGTTGTGTCAAGACACCTAAATTTGCAACACGCAGATGCAGCATATAATTGTGTCAAATTTTCATAGCTGCATCAAAACAACACTTTTACTTGCATCATAATTGTAGCATACAGTATTTACAATATATTTGTGGGATGCATCACTACTGCATCATGCCAGTATCACTTTTTGCATCACTAATCTACAGTAGATGCAAGTGCGGGGGCAGCAGACTGTGGTGCATCCATCTTCTGATGATAGTGCACCCTTCTGATGCAGACACAGCTGTGATCTGTGATACAAAAGTGATGCAACTTGCTGCTGTGTCTACAGCAAATCTTTGAAAATACAGGCCTCTATACTTACCACCACCCCATCTCTCATAAACTCCAAACAGTCAGCTACAGATAATGGGTCCAAAATGAAGCACATACCTTGCAATACAGATTTGCAACAAATAGAGTAAAATAAGATGAGGGCCCATGTCTTTCAGCATCTTCTTTTTCCTCCTCAGATTCAAGATCAGGAGAATTACAGCACAGAAGACGCTCCACTCCTAGCCAGTTCCACCTGTTAACTGAAAACCACTGACTGCTGCCCATATATATACACATATGTGTGTGTTATTAATCTTGCCTTTTCTGAAACATTATACCTTCACCAGCTGCCTTACAATGAGAGGGAAATTAAGGAAGGAAGGAAGGAAGGTAGGTAGGTAGGTAGGTCATGCTGCATCCACCATTTTTGAAACATTACACCTGCACTATCTGCCTGACACAGGGTCATAATGTGGCAAGACATTACAGCGCAGCAATATACCACTCTGCCAATTCAGCACGGTATATTGCCAAAGTGATTGCTGCATGTCTTGAGGGGGGCACTGTCCCTTGCACCCTCCATTATGGGGCCTGCACGCCCGAACCCCTCCGACTTAAATAACCAACTCGGGAGGGGTTAGCAGTTACAATCACACAAAGTGCAAAAAATAAAAAAATGTCATGCATCTGGGAACAGGAATTGAAACCTGGTCCCAAACGCACTGACAGCCTCCCTTGCTGCCTGTGACTCATCCTGTCGAGCCACAGCAGCTGCTCGCTGGCCCCTCCTTCCAGCAGAGGTCTTGTCCTCTGCTTGGGAATAGTGAGAGGGCGCACTACCAGGCATACACCCTTTTGCGGTTTTGCACCCTCTCGCTCTTCCCTACCGCTCTGTTCCTGTTGCGCAGTTTTGACATGCGGTATCAAGCATGCGAGATAGTGACCCGGTAGGTAACTGCCTTAAGATACTTAAATTAATTTCCTAATAATTTTAAAGATGAAGCACCTTAGTATCTAAACTGGAAAATGAGGTGTTTCTTCACAGATGCCACTTCTATGAAAAATGTTTCCATCATTATGACAAGAATAACAGTTTAAAATTTCCCCTCTGGATAAAAGATGCATCTAGCCAGGGCTATGAAGATGATTGTGGGGCAGCAGGGTAAATCATACGAGGAGAGATATCTACTCTATGGAGGACAGAAGGGAGAGGTGAGATATGATTGAGATCTTCAAGTACTTGAAAGAGATTAATAAAGTGAACAGGGAGGGTATCTTCATGCTAAGCTGCAGCAACACTCTGAAGGGACACAGCCTAAAGTTCCATAATGGGTATTTAAGAGGGAGGTCAGAAGACAGATCTTTACAGAAAGGGTGGTGAGCAAATGGAACGCACTGCTAGAAGAGGTGATCTCATTGAGGACAGCAGGCAGCTTCAAGAGAGGCTGGGATAAGGGTAAGATAAAGGTAATGGAAGGAGGGGAGGAAGGTAGTGAAAAGGTAGGGGAAGGGGAGCAGGAACACCAGCCTGAGCTAAGAACCCTGGGCAATGAGCAGACTAGATAGACTAAAAAGCCTAATTCTGTTGGTTTCTTCATACAGTATGTTCATATGAGATTGCAGCCTTCAGTAAAAATTTTAATTCTTTCAGAAAACAGCCTACTATTCTGTGTGATAATCTATTCTTTTACCGATATAATATGAATTAAGAAGAGATTATACCTTATAGCTGGTGTTTCATATATTTTCTGGGTTGCTAATCAATACAAACCACAATTCTGTATGATCCTACAAGGGGCACAACACATGCTTTTGTTTAGTACACTGTCCTATTTATTCTGATTCTTTTCTAACTAGTAAAATTCTTAAAGTAAACAATATATACTCTCAGAACTCATGTCCATTCTCATGTCATTATGTTTGTTTGATAGAGATTTTCTTTGCCGGCCCACCCACTGGTACAGCGGCAAGGCGCCTGCTTGTGGTGCCAACATCCCGGGTTGGGTGATGGACCCAGGAGTTGTAGGGTCAGCCACGGTGGGGGGTCGCATATCTCAAGGACTGCTATCCTTCTCTGGGGGGAAGGGGAATTAGTGTCCAACACTTTACAGATCCCTGGCAGAGGCTGGGGATACTGCTGTAGCCAGCACCATCACCTTAGGTGGTGGGGTGGAGTTGGACATCATTGCATGTCCCCACCCCAAGGATCCAGCATTCAGAAAGACAGCCAGCCACTGGGCATACCACCCTGCTGTGCCACTGTCTACACTGCCACCAATGTCTGCCTGGGGGTCCTGCTCCCATGGCTCCAACCCAGGGATACAGCATTCAGAAAGACAGCCAGCCACTGGGCATGCCACCCTGCTGTGCCACTGTCTACACTGCCACCAATGTCTACCTGGGGGTCCTGCTTCCATGGCCCCACCCAGAAGGCAAGCTGGGGCTTGCCAACAGTGTCTCTCAGGGGTGGGACACCCACCCTGCAGCCCCATCCAAGGGGTAAGTCTGGGCATGGGGTGACAGTAGGCAGGGCAGGACTGAGCTCTGGTAAGGACTGGGGGCCGGCTCCACAAAAAAGTTGAGGATTTCTTCCATTTCACTTCTTAATACATGTCTGTAGATGTGCTATTCCCTCGCACTCCATAAGCTGTGCCTGTTACATTTGTTAAAATGGTAAAATAATGGTCCCCAAATTAGTCATGTTCTAATATAACTATTCGTGGTAATATAAATGATTCAGTTAGTTACTAGTACGCCATTATTATTTTGCCACTGTATGACATCTTTAATATTGATGGTTCAGTGTTGCTAGTACACTTCTCCTAAAGTAAAAATCAAATAACCTTATTAGCCTGTATCAGCATGACATCTGTAAGACTGCTCTACTCAAAACACTAAAGATTCTAAAAGACACTTATACACTGCATCAAGGCTATTCCATTACACAGGGTCACCATCAGCCATGGGTGATACTACATGTGTTCCAGGCCATCCTCACTGCCTTCTTTTTAGTGGAGGTACCTACCCCTACCATGAACAAATGATGCACCAGGCATCACCGCATCACTAGGTGTGCCATGCCGTTACACAGAATGTGATGACATCATACACTACTGATGACGTAGTTGGCAAACCAGTTGCTTACAAAAGCCTTCAACCCCCCTCCCAGGCCAACACAGTCAGCCCCGCACCAAAAAACAAAACAGGGTGCGGGGTCTCGGGTCATCAGCTTGGACCTAAAAAATGGATAGCAGCAGCAGCTAGGAAGCAATGCAGTAATATTGCGGTATATCATAAAATGCTGCAGTACGCTACAGGAAACAGTGCAGTTCAATGGCAATTAAAGCCTTTTCTACTGCAGCATTTATAAATGTTCTTCTAAGCCCATCATGCTGATTACTATGGAATTAAAAAATAAGTAGCAAATCTGAGAACTAAACAACATACTGATAAGATGAGTATTTTAAAAGGTGCAGAGGTGGGGAGGGGAAAATATGGTGCGGTCCATAATAATATCCAGTCATGGCCTTTACCCAGTATATTGAACAGACCATGACTAGCCATGGCTTGCTATAACTCTGAATATCATTATGAATTTTAGTGACTACCACAGCAGCACTGATTTTTGTCATAATTCAAGGCACAAGTACTTCCAAGGCAGCTGCTTGTAATACTCCTATTTTCAGAAGTGATATTTCTACTGACAGGAAACGTGAGAGAAACATGGCAAAGAAGAAACATTTGAAACTCAGTGCTTCAGGAAAACACTGCTACAAATGCAGTCCTGAGAGCAGATAGTACACATTCGATGCCTTTGAAAAATTACATCCCTTATAGTCAGTTTTTAAGATTAAAAAGAAAATAGTGGCCAGCCCTGTGGCATGGAGGGCTGAGGCATCATGCCTTAACTCCTGCCACACTGGCGACTCATGTTCTTGGTGCGAGTGGGTTGCCAAGGGTTGGCTGGGGAGGAGCATTGAGTATCCCAAGGACAGCTCTCCTCCTCCGGGGGGGGGGCCAGCGATTGGTGCTCACCTGGCTCCAAATGGAGGCTGAGGAATGGCACTCCCATGCTCTACAAGGTGGGTGAAGGTCGGGCAGATGTCTGGTGTTCCACACATGCGAGCGTGCGTGACACTGCAACTGGCTTCATTGCATGTCCTTTCTTCCAAGAGAAAAAAAAAAAGAGGAAATATGTCTGTGGCAGTTGGATGATGGAGGGGCTTGCAGGTCCCACTCCCTGACCATCCGTGCTCTGACCAGAACTGGATCCGATCTTTGATGGGGGCCAGGGGATCCCTTGCCGACCCCGCTGGGGGGTGGCAAGCCCTGAGGGACGATGGTTGGTGCTGACAGTGGACGTCGGGGGGATGAGGCTGGGGCTCTCTCCTGAACGTGGCCCGCCAAAGACTTGGGGAGAAAAAGTAATAGAAAAAAAAGACTAAAAAGAAAATGTAGTTCATCTGAATCATATGACTGACAGGCTAATGTACTGGAGATTGAATTTCTCAATAGGGGTTACAACAAAACATTACTGAGAAAGGCAAGAGATAAAGCCGATTTACTAAAAAAGAACAATGAAAAGCCACTAGAAAAATTAAATTTATGAACATGATCCTGTTACTTTTGCAATCATCTGGCAGGTAAAATTGACAATATAATTTATCATAACTGCCCTATCATGCTTGGTGACAATGATGTGACTTCAGCAGTGTGTGATACCCCACGAATTAATTTAAGTAGAGCAAGCAAAATGAGAGACACATTAATCCATATCCGATCTGAGACAAATCAGTCAGCTAACATTAATAACCAGTGGTTACCATACAAACCAAATGGTTTCTTCAAATGCTACAATTGTAATGTGTGCACATATGCACAGCCTGGTAAAGAGTTTGTACACCCCCTGAATGAAGATTTAAAGTTGGAGGCATGTGAATTTATTAATAGCAGTACTAACTTTGTCACATATGTTCTATGATGTAACTGCAATAAGATATATGTGAGGAGAACAGTGTCCAGCTTGAAAACTAACACACAAGACCACTGAGCAGTATTATTAATAGGAGACTTGGTAGTCATTTGTTTGATTGCCATAATTCACATCCTAGAGAATTAAAGTTCATAGGCATCGAAAGAGTGGGTCCATTGTGTGTGGGGGATCAATGAATAAACTACTATGGAAAAAATCAACTTGGATTTACGAATTACAAAGCATTACACCTGCTGGTTTAAAAATGCCATGGGATTTGAAATCTTTTTTTAAAAGATTAAGTAGCCATGCCCACTGCGTAAGTCTTGTTGAGGGTCAAAGTGCTTGGGCTTCCTACAGCCATAAAGATTATTTTTTTACCTGTAGCCATGCCTTTACATCTAGCATTTGCTGCATTTGTCGGCTTTCTTGCTTGTATTGGATTATATTTGTATTTAATGTGGTTTGTGATATTACTGCCAATAAAGAAGTTTCAGCATTGTGCTGTGCCTGACTACTGGTTTCCTTTGAGAGTGCTCAGGACTTTTGGATTCTTTGCTTCTGCATTTGAGAGCTGGCCACCCTACTGCCCTGAGCACGGCCCTGCACTGTTTATCATGCCCCCCCCTTTTGAAACTGGAAACACAGAAGCAAAGAGATTGATTGCAGATAAGGACTGGTTTGATCCCCCACAGTCCGCCCATTTTTTCCTACCTACAGTAACTCTGCAGATCCTATATGAGCGCCAGTCAGTTCTCCCTCCTCCTTTTCACTGAGATTCCCTTGTGCCTATCCCATGCATTCTGAAACCCCACCACTGTTTTTGATCCTACCATCTCCAATGAAATGCTGTTCCAGGTATCCCCCACTCTCTCTTTGAAGAAGTACTTCCTCACATCTCTCCTGAAATTAGCCCTCCTCCCACTTCATATCAGGTTCCCTTGTTCCTGTGTGCCCTTTTTTTCTGAAAAATACTTCCCTCCTGTACCTTATTTTGTATCATTTTATAACAAGGTTATGTTGAAAATTTGGTGTAAAAATATGACTAACACATTTATGATCCTACATTACATTTTGCAAACACAAGCTCCTAACTTTAATACATTTCAATATTTTTACCCCAAATTCTTTACCTGCAGCCCTATCGGCTCTGGCCAGAGTTTGTTTAGTGTTCCAGTCACACCTCAGAAACAGTTAACCATGTAGCAGGCTTTTGAATGGAGAACTAAATATAACCAAAGCCATCCAGCTGCTCAGCAGTTAAATAAAGTAATACCTGCAAAGATTGCATTAGACACGTGCCCATTTTCTGTTGCTGACTCTGTTGGGTTTTGGGAGGTGATGAAACTTACTGCCCCTTAGTATCAGCTGTCATCACAGACATATTTCTACAGAAAGACTGTGCCAGCTCTTTATAGGGAACTGTGTCAGAAGTTAAACAGTGCCTTGCAGTCACCGGCCATTGAAGAAGCACATATAACAACAGGTATGTGGATGAGTGGTCAAACAGCAGACTGCATGACCTCCACAGTGCACTGGGTATCATTTTCCTCTACAACATCCTCTGGCACCACCAGGGACCAATAAAATCCTCAAAAACAGTCCACCCTCTGTATTGCAAGCTTTGGCAAAGAAAATCACACTGGTGTGAACATCTTACAGGAGCGAAAGAAATGGTTCTCAGAGTGGCTGTCCTTAATGGTCTTTCCCCAGAATCTGTGGTTGCAGACGATGCAAGTGATATTGTGAAAGCATTAAAGGATGATGGGTTTCTTCATTTACCATGTTTTTCACATACACTCATTCTAGTGGTACAGGACTTTCTCAGTGAAGACTGGAGTGTGCAGAATATGTTGAGTGCTGCACGTAAGATATGTGGTCACTTTAGGCACGCTGTAAAGGTTTGTAAAAGTACAAATGTATTGTGCTTTTGCATTTATGCACACTAAAGTGCTTAACAGGACTGACTGTGATGGGTCTCAGTTCAGGAGGGCAACTTAAACAGTGCAGCAGCATATTACCACCATTAATGATTAGTAATTTCTGGTTCTGGAGAAAACTTTGGGAAGTGAGAATTTTGTATATTGTGCTTGTGCATTTATTTGAACTAACATGCTTAACAAGACTGACTGTTGATGGACTCAGTCTGAGAGGGTGACTTAAACACCACAGTAGCAGCAACTTCAACTTCTTTATTTTTTAAAAAGCGCAAATCAGGATATCTAAGCGCGTGTACAAAAAAAAAATAAATGCAGCATAAAACAACATTCCACACAATTAAAAACAAGAAACAACATGTCATCTATCATCCGTATTCAGAAAAGGTGAGCCTGAATAGATAAGTTTTCAGAGTTAACTTAAAGCTCCCCACAGTCGGGCACTTCCTTACCGAACAAGGTAGAGAATTCCACAGGGTCAGTGCCACAAATACAAATACCCTAGCACCAGATGACTTAAGACAGACACTGGGAATCTCCAGCAATCCCTCATCAGTGGAGGGGATGATAAGGATGCAGGAGTTCTGGCAGGTAACGTGGACCCTGTCCGAGTAGGGCATTATAAGTCAGCAAGCTGACCTTGAAGGTGATTCACCACTGAACAGGCAGCTAGTGCAATCCATGGAGAACAGGTGTTACATGGCAAGATTGAGGTAAACCAGTCAGGAACCTGGCTGCCACATTCTGCACCAGCTTCAGGTAATGAATATCAACCCCCGGGAGCCCTAGATAAATGGAATTGCAATAATCAAGGCGTGGGGTCACAAAGGCGTGGACCAACGATGGAAGGTCATCGGGTGGGACCAGGTGTTTTATCTGGGCGGTATTCCTCATTTCCTCATATGGTAAAAAAGATGATTTGATGATGGCAGACACCTGCAACTTAAGTGTCAGTCCCTCGTCAAAAATAACAGCCAGATTACTCACCCGATCAGAGGTCAACAGCTGGATGCCCTCGAGCAAAAGCCCGGAAGGCCATCCCACCAGTTGTCCCTCAACCCAATGTCCTGAGTCCACCACCAACACCTCAGTCTTGTCCAGATTCAGCTTCAACCAACTGGCACTCATCCAGTCCTGGATCTCAGTGAGGCAGTTGTTAAATACCAAGACAGAATCACCCTGCCTGGGCACAAAGGACATGTAGAGCTGAGTATCATCTGCATAGCAGTGAAAACTCAGCCCATACCACCTCACAATGTCCCCCAATGGCAGCATGTACATTGTGAACAACATGGGTGATAACACAGAGCCCTGAGGGACCCAACACAGCAGGGAGACCAGGTCAGAGGAATAAATCCCTGACGCCACTCTCTGATGACCTGCAGGTGAGGTACGAATGGATCCACCTGAGGACCATTCCTGACAGTCCACAGATGACCCTCAGAAGCACACCATGGTCCATAGTGTCAAATGCTGCAGAGAGATCAAGGAGAACCAAGATGGAATGAGTCCTCTGATTTCTCGCTATCAGGAGGTAATTTAGTACCCAGACAAGCGCTGTCTTGGTACTATACCTCTTCCTGATCCCCAACTGGAGAGGATCGTAGCTCTCGTGGATGGTAAGATGATCCTTCAGCTGCAGCATGACCACCTTCTCTATAACCTTTCCAACAAAAGGAAGGTTAGAGACAGGCCTGTAGTTGGCAGGACAGTCTGGATCTAAAGAGTATTTCTTTAGGAGTAGTATTACCTTTGCCTCCTTCAGGAAATCTGGAAACACATGTCTCTCTAAAGAACACTTGACTATCACCGCTAGGACAGGACCAATGACCTCAACACACTCCACAAGGAGATGTGTTGGACCCGGATCCAAATCACAATAGGTTGGCTGCAAACTCTGGATGATCTTCACAACATCCCTGACTGACAACTGGTCAAAACCTGACCAAACAGGTCCAAGGGCCACAAGCTCCCACTGATCCATGTAATTCCCATTAGAGCGAGCTGCGCAGACTTCAGCCCTGATGCTGGCAACCTTATCTGCAAAGACCCGAGCAAACTCATCACATTTCTCTTGTGACAATGCTCTCTGAAGCTGTAGATGGGCTGGATTGCACAGTCTGTCCACAATCCAAAAGAGCTGAGCTGGTCAATTCTAATCCAGAGTTATTTCCCTGGACAATAATTCTGCCTTCGTACGGGAAATAGCTGACTGATACTCTACATAATCAGACATCAGTCTGTTTGTCAGCTTCCAGACCTGATTTTCACCAGCGTTGCTCAAACCTTCGCCCCACTTGTCTCAACTCCCTCAAGGTCCCATCAAACCAAGGGGACTGAGGGTGAAGAGTGAGAAGGCAAACATGAACAGGAGCTGTAGAATCCAGAGCCTCCACCACAGCCCTTTTGTAAGCTTGTAGTAGATTATCTGGATTCATGCTTACACTCAGCAAGCTCGATAGGGCCAGAGCTGCCATTAGGCCATTTGGGGTCAAACCCCTCAAAGGGCAGAGCTGAACCATCTCCACAGGAGCAGGCCTATTAGGGAGAGCTGTGAAACTGAACCTTGTGATGTAATGGTCAAACCAACCGACCAGCTCCACCACCATGTCAGAGGTCTCCATCCCCAGCAGGAAAACCAAGTCTAGTGCATATTACCACCATTAATGATTACAAGTCCCAGCAAGGTAGCTCAAATGGCAAGGATCAGTGCCAAGTAAAAAGTGAAGTACACAGTTCCAAGAGCTTTGCTCTCAATGTATCCATAACTGCATCATAAAATACACTTGAAGTTGTGTCAAGTTAAACTTCAACTTTATTATATAAAAGCAAATAAAGATATAGGGACAGCCCACCGCTAAACATTTTGCATCCTCTGGACACTTTATCAAAGCTCTTGATAAAACCTCAGAGGATAAGCTGTTAGCTGTTGGCGAGGCTATCCCTGTATCTTTGTTTGCTTTTATACAATAAAGTTGAAGTTTAACTTGACACAACTTTGTGTGTTTTATGATGCAGAGGTAGAGATATTGAGAGCAGAGCTCTTGGAACTGTACCATTAATGATTAGTAATTTCTGGTTCAGTAGAAAACTTTGGGAAGTGAGAATTTGTGCATTTATTTGTACTGACATGCTTAACAAGACTGACTGTTGATGGACTGAGTTGGAGAGGGTGACTTAAATAGCAGCAGCAGCACTTTGTCACCATTAATAATTTCTGGCTCTGAAGAAGATTTTGGGTAGTTAGAATTTTACATATTGTGCTTGTGCATTTATGTGTACTAAAGTGCTTAACAAGACAAGTGACAAGAAAAGTGGCTGTGGAAGGACTCAGTCCAAGATGGCTACTGACACCATGCAGCAGAAGCAGCAACATATTACCACCATTCATAATTTCCAGTTCCAGAGAAAATTTTGGGAAGTGACAAGAAAAGTGGCTGTGGAGGGACTCAGTCCGAGAGGGTGGGTGAGCAGCTGACACAGTGCAGCATCAATTGTAGGATTGACATAAAAAAAAAATTGGGGGACTAGACAGTTTTTCATATGGTGCGTGTCACATGCACTGTATATGTAAAAAAACAGTGCTTTACAACAGAAATAGTAGTAAGAGGGAAGAGAATGATATGGTGCACTACACAATTACAGAAAACAGAGATGAAAAATAGGATTTTTTTAATTAGGACTGGTCTGCATAGCAAACCAGTTCCTACTGGGATCAAAGTCAGGAAGTGTTTTGCAGCTGTTCAACTGAAAGGCGCGGGGGGACTGGGATACACCTTTCTATGACTGACGAGTGAGTGTTGTGCATGCTAGCACTCTTTGCAGTTAGCTTTAATGCTTTGCTAACTTTCTGTTGGCTGCAAGGAGGAGAGTGCATGACAACCTATTGAGCAAGTGGTGCTACCTCATGAAAGTGCAGCTGACCTAGGTGATACACTGAAGAAGTCCTCAAGTTGTTTAGCCTAGCCCCCTCCACTGTGATGACAATAATTACAATGAATGAGCTAAGAGAGGAAATAATCATAAACTCTTTGTTTACCCAACATCATGAATGAAAAGTTAACCTTTATTTTTTTCTGAATAACAAAATGAAATCACCTCTGTAAAACTGAGAATATTTGTGCTACTAAGTTATTGCAATGCAAAAGGTCAAAGAGTATCATAGCTGTGGTGCCATTTTATGCTTTTAGGAACTAGAGAGTATATACAGTATGTAACCCCCAAGGGGTGCTACCCTTAGGGCTACTACCCCTGTCTGCCCCCCCAGAGGTAGGTTGAGGGGCCCAGATCCATTGACGGGTGCCTCCACCCAGAGGTCGGGGTTAGCACAGTTAAGACTACCATGGTTACAGCCCTCTGAGCTACTGCAACCCCCCCTTCATCCCACTAGTGACTCACACTGGGTAGCAGCAATTCTGTTCACCAGTACACTTACCCCATGGAAAATATAATCCAGCTCCCTTTGGGGACCCCCTGGAAAGTAAGGCACAGTTATGTTGCAATCACCAAACAGCAGTTCACCATTAATGTACACAATAGCCAGGATTGTAGCTGGCACAAAACAATCTGATTTATTCAAGGAAAACAACAAGGACGGGGGATCAAGTTGATTAGCTTATCACTAAATTTATCTACCTAGGGCTCTGTGCAGGCCTATCCCTATCAATTACTGTCCCGGGGTACCCAAGCCCTAGTGGCTAGTCCAAACCATGGCAGCTGGTAGGGGCCCTTTCACACAGAGGAAAGAAAAAGTTAGTTAAACAGTCAGCAGTACAGTAATCCCATTTGGTTCCAAGGTGGCAAATCAACAGGGAACTACCCTGAATTAGTACTCATGACCTCCAGACAAAATAGGGTCCTTAAATGTTGACAGGGCTACTCTTGAGCTCCACGAGACTCCTCACAAATTTATATGGCAAACTGCACCAGGCAAAGTCCTTTAATGGCAGCAGGATTTACTTGAGCTACACAAGCCTCCACACATTTATATGGTAAACAGCAACAGGCAAAAGTCCTTTAATTGCAGCAGGATTTACTTGAGCTACACAAGCCTCCACACATTTATATGGTAAACAGCAACAGGCAAAAGTCCTTTAATTGCAGCAGGATTTACTTGAGCTACTCACACATTTATATGGTAAACAGCAACAGCAGAGGGGTACCACACCAGGCAGATGCTCCCAGGCTCTTCAGCTTTCACAGTCACTCCAGCTCTGCAATGGCAGCTTTTTATGCCTCCAGCGGACCGGCGATTCAGCAATTTTCTCCAGTCCTCCTACAGGGTCGAGCCCTGGTGGGTAGCTGTACAAAGCACAGCCTCCTCTGACCGCCCTTGACCAGTTCAAAATGAACTCCCCTTGCAGGAAAACGGCTGACTTAGGCCTTCACGCTTCCCGCGCGAACACTCCCCAGCGCAGAAGCACACAGCTCCTCACTCCTCACTAGCCACACTGAATCTGTCTCTTTACAGCTTGGGGCACTCCTTTCCACTCGGCATGACCCGACCCAATTGGCTGGTTGAGCCTGCCAGTCACTTCTCCCAGCTCTCAGTGGTGCAGAAAAAGTGCCATAGCCCATAATACCTTTCTCAAACAAACAGCTCTTCCATTGGTCAGTCCAATTCTGCAGTTCGGGACCAAAATGGAGGAGGCAATTGAAACTCTCTATGCTGCAAAGCAAAGCAGGTTAGAACAACTACATTATCATTATTTTTACAGCTTATTTCAAGCACCCACCTACATCCTTCATTAGGGCTCCCCCTGCACTATTAGCAATGGCAGAATGGAGTGCTCACTTGGCAGCCCAGGCGGGAGTCAAGCATAACAACACTCGAACCCCTTCCCATTTTAACCTATTCTGACTGCAAAAGGCAGCCCTTAAAGGGACAGTATACAGAGGCTTTAAAAAGCACTCCACGGACCCTCCTTTTGGCGGCTTTATGCCGATTACCAACCAGGCATAAGGCACATTAGGAACCCCAATTTTCAAGGGGGTTACAAGTATCTCAACCTTTCTGTATAATGAAAATAACAGCTGAGTTTCCAGTCAGTCTAAGTAGCCTGGCATGGACGGGAAAAACTAAGTTGGGGGAATCAGTTGCTGGAGCAAGAGGGGGCCAGGATGAGGCAGTTTTTTTGTTACAGTTTTTGGCCAGAAAACACACTAAGCTGGGGTTTATTTCCTTGTGCATAAGGAAGTTTTGCTCATGGTCACACCGTACGCAAGTGGTGGCAGTGGGTTTCAAATCCAGTTCTCCAGATTTGTGGCTCAGTGCTCTTAACCACTACGCTATACTGTCTTTGCAAAACAACACTTAGCCAACATTAATTTCATGCACACTGTATCCCACAGTGTTTTACAAAGCACAGAAGTTCCATACTAGTAGAGCAAGGAATGTAGAATACAACAGAATTTCTGGTGCCAGCGTGGAATAGAAACAAATCTGGCCCCATCTCCCAACTACCTGATGGGTCCGGTGAGCAGGCCTGCCTATCAGGGAATAAACAAAATCTGTCCCCCTCCTCCAACAACCTGATGAGTCCAGTGCCCAACCCAGCCCATCAGGGAATAAAACAAATCTGTTTCCCTTCCTCAACAACCTAACAGTTCCAGTGCCCAACCTGACCGACCCATCAGGGAAAAAAAAAACAAATCTGGCCCTCTCCTCCCTTCAACTACCTGACTGGTCCAATATACAATCCAGCCCTACTGGGTCATAATGTTGTACACTTGATAGCTTATGACATTATAGCTAACCCCAAAGAGCACTGTCCAGGACAGCGAATAGTGCAATACCACGTATACTAGTGTATGCTGCATTGCACCATTTACACACTCCCAGGCAGAGGAAAGGACCTCTGCTGGGAGTGGTTTCTGCTGAGCAGCTGCCATGGCTCACTGGACAGAGCCACAGCAACAGGAACCCAGGCGCTGCATCTGGGACCGGGTTTGATTCCCGGTCCCACACATTATATTTTTTCACCATTTGTACACTCCCAAGCTGGGCCCCTCCCGAGTTGAGAATCTTTAGTAAGGGGGGGCTGGGTGGTGTGAGGGGCAGAGCCCCCCCACAGAAAAAAAATTATGCTGCATGGCAATATCGTACTGTATTGGCAGCATGATTTTGCCATGTGGTATAATGTCTTGTGACATTATGACCCCGTGCCCAATCCAGCCCACCAGGGAATAAAATATATATGTCTGTCTCTCCCAAACTACCTGCAAGGTCCGGTATACAAGCCAGCCTGTCAGGGAATAAAAAATCTGTCCTTCCTCCTCAATGACCTGAGAAGTCTGATGCCCAACCTGTCCTGTCAGGGAAAAAAAATTATAACCCTTCCCCGGCAACCTGACAGGTTTTGTGTTCAACCAGACTCATCAGGGAAGGGCACTATAACCTAGAGTTTAGAGTAAGAAGCTGTGAATGAGCTTGGTACATTCAGCAGACAGACATGAGTTTGAATCCCACAACCTCCTCTTCTATACTGTGTGACTCTAAGCAAGTCACTTAACTTGGTATTACTCAGTATTTTATTTATTTATTTATTTTTTTAAATTTATCTTTTTCCCCTGGCAGGACCCTGTCTTTTTTCATCAGTCCTGGTCATGGGCCCCAGAGACCTCCACCACTGTCTATGGCTGCCAAGTTCCCTCAGTCAACCCCGGCTTGCCCCCCAGAGGGCAGGGCCACGGCCACCTCTTCAGTGACCATGGAACCAATGTCTGGTCAGGGACCCACAGCGACGGTGGTGCAGTGAAGTCCTCCGGGGAAGGCTTCATGAGCATGGTGGTCCTTGTCCGCCTCGCTTTTTTCCCCCATTTTTGTTATGAAGGTGGGGACTTGCAATGACACCAGAGTCCACCCAACCTCCCAGAACTGCACTCGTCAGATGCCTGAGATTCCCCTGCCTCCGCCAGGAGTCCTCAGTGCACCGATCGCTCCCCTCACCCTCCCAAGGAGAAGGACAGCAGTCTATAGGACGCTCCATCCTTCTCCCCCCCGGCCGGCTCTCCAACAATCCGGGTCCATTCCCGAACCCGGGTCGCCAGTGTCGCAAATGGATATCCCACCGCTGCGCCAGTGGGCTGGCTGCATTACTCAGTATTTTAGACAAAAGTAGGCTATATGCCCATCTTGATTGTCTCCCACTCCAAGTGGATGGATTAGACCCTGGTTATAGTCCAATTTAAGTGTTTATCCAATCCTGCTTTTAAACTTTGAAACTTTTCTGCATTTACTACCTCCTTAGCTAACCTATTCCAGGCAGTTGCTGCCATCATTGTAAAGAAGTTATTCTGCTTATTGGTATTGGCCTTGGGAATTAAATAATTGTTTATCATGAGATCATGGGGTCAGGGTTCTATTGTTATATTCAAGTCCACACATTTATATTAATTCTGGATTATTAAGAATTTTATATAACTGCAATAAATCTCCCCTTTTCTGTCTGTCCTCAAGCCTAACTAGACCAGTTGCAGCCAATCTGTCAGTGTATGCTAGTCTTCTGAGATGAGGGATAAGCTTTGTCATGCTGCATTGGACACTCTCAATTTTATCTAAAGCTCTCTTGAGATATGGGCTCCAGAAGGGGGGATGCATAATCCAAGTAGGAACGGATATAGGTTCTATATAGTGGCAGTATGCACTGTTCACTACGCATAACAAAAGCTTGTTGAATACATGTTAGCAATCTACCATCCCTCTGTGTTATTTTGTTGCATTTGTCTTGTGATGATAATTTGTTGTTTACGATAACTTGGTCATGTTCTTTTTCCAAATCCTGCAGGATTTTGCCATTCAGTGTATAAGTATACATTGGATTTTTACATCCCAAGTGCAGAACAATGCATTTATCTTGGTTTAAATGCATTTTATTCCTTGTAGCCCATAATTCAATACTTTTAAATCCTTCACAAGGGAGTGGTGACTTGTAATGGAGTTAAGTTCGCCCCCAAGTTTAGTATCATCTGCAGATGGATAAACAGTTGAGTATCTTATTATTCAGATCACTGATAAAAAGACCAAACAGAACTGGTCCAAGGACTGATCCTTGTGGTACCCGATTGCCAACTCTACTTTCCTTAGAGAGGAGGCCCATTTACTCCTACTTGCCGGGATACATTACTGAGTCAGTTTTTTATCTATTTGATCAAGCAGGTGTCCAGTCCCATATTTATCATCTTTTGCAAAAGTTCAAAGGGACTGTATCAAATGCCTTCCTGAAGTGTAATAACATTATGTCAACTGGTATATCCTGATCCATGCTTATATTAATCTTATTTTTTATTTTTATTTTTTTGGTTGACTCTTTTTATTCTCCTGTGGTGGGTCAACTTCTGCGTCCACTGAGCCTACCGAACTCGGGGTCTTTTGGGTCTGATGGTGCCATGCACCCCGGCAGATCCCCTGAGTTGGTCCGGGGGCATCATCCACGTCAGCCCCCATGATTTTCCTCCATTTTCTCCCTGAGCTACCCTGGGACCCCCAGAAGTGCTGGTGCATGCACGTAGAGGAGCACATGCACACCGCAGTTCCGGACCAGGTCCCCTCAACCCTCCCAGTTGACCTTTGTCTGAGCTCTGTCATAGCGCCATACCACCAGCCTCCAGAGGTGGAGTGCTGCCAGCCGGCAGCATCTCACATCCTCTCCCCCCACCGCCAACCTCCGATGACCCAGGCTTGTTTCCGAAGCCGGGTCGCCGGTGTGGTAGGAGTTGTGGCATCCAACGCCTCAACCCTCAGCACCACCGGACCAGCCATACTAATCTTATAAAAAAGTTATGAGGTTGGTGGTACAGGATTGGCCTCTTGCAAACCCGTGCTGATGTAGATCTTTAATTCCCTTTTATATTAATTTGGATTGCATTCTCTGCTTAATTAGTTGCTCCAGAATTTTACTGTAGATTGATATCAGGCTTATTGGCCTGAAGTTGGAGACCTGTCCCCTGCTAACCTTTTTATGTTTGCTTGCACGCATGTGCACCGCACATGTGCAAGAAACATCTTGGGACAGAACAACATTTTAGAGGTATGTGAGTTTCTGCCCAATGCAGTTGATGCTTTATAGAGCTTGTCCCTCAGGCACCAATGAATTGGCGAGCTGTCTATGACAGCAATTTGAGAGAAACAGTCATTACTTGAAAGAAAAATGCCACTCCAATCAGGGATGGTTATGAGTTGATGCTTTATGGGGCTCTTCCCTCATGTAACAATGAACTGGTGAGCTGTCTATGACAGCAGTTTGAGACAGAGGACCGCACTTGAAAGATATCTGCTGCTGCAATGAGGGACAGTTTCTTCACTGCAGTGGGACCTTCCCCCACTCTTGCAACCAGGCACACAGACATACCTTCTCTCCGTTGGCAGCAGCTGACAAGACTCCGTCCATGTGCATTACAGTGCACAGAAATGTGCATGGTCAGAGGTATGGTTGTTGTCGGCTCCTGCTGCCGAGCACCTTGTTTGTTCAGTGTGCCTTTCCAGGTGAACCACTTCAATAAATTAATAAACGAGCCATGGTATGGCTTTCCACATTGGCGGCTCCTGGCACCTGCCACACACTGCCCAGAAAGCCGACATCGAGGTGCTCAATCCTCGTGTCAGCATGTATCCCCCCTCTTCCATTAATGTGACACAATGGAAGCCCACTCCAGTGTGCCAAAAACATTTTTTATTTATGTTTCCAACACTGGAATGCCCACTCTCAGCGTCAGATGACCCCCCCACCACATGAATATTTCAAGTGCCAACATTGGGGTACCCAGTCCCCATGTCAGCATGCCCCCCACACACATACACTATCATGACACACTGGAGCCCACCCCAGTGTGCCCAAATATTTTGTAACCTGTAAAATAAAGAAAACCATCCTCAAAGTCTTTTTCCCTGTAAAAATAAAACAGTCCCTTGTCTCCCATTCCCCTCCCCACCCACCCTCCCTCTCTCTGCAGACCCACCTCCCCACACACACCCTTACCCCATACTTACCTCCAGAGATCAGGAGCAGTGATCTTCTATGGACCAGAAAACTTCTGCATTCTTCAAAACTGACCGGCAAACTGAAGAAATGATGGTAAGCTGTATAATGGGAGTCAATGGGAAGGTTCAACTTAGGTTGATATCTCAGCCATTTTTAGGAATTGTGACCCCAAATTTTCAACATGGGGTTCTTGGGACCCCATCTCATGAACATGGTCACTGTCATTTGGTTACTCAGTCCCAAAAGGTGATTTCGCAGTTGCTGTGTGGAATCACCTTTTAGCCTGATTAACAAAATGACAGTGCCACTGTTCATGAGGTGGGGTCCCAAAAACACCCATGATGCAAATCAGGTGAAAAAATTCTAAAAATTCACTGTGCTACAAGCATGTGTTGCACAGTTTCTATGCACGCTTGTAACTTTGCCAATTTTTTATATTTTCACTCCAGATTTTCAACATTGTCATTTTTTCACACCTCCTTATGAACAGTACAGCTTTCATTTTTTACATTCTACCTGAAATATAGGTTCCAAAATGCCCATGTTGAAAATCTGGTGAAAAAATTCCCCAAAATGTTTATGTTTTCTGTGCTATTTAATCAATTGGTTAATCACATAGCTCCTTTAAAAAGGATGAGAATTAGATCTAATAAAAATGAATGGATCACTGGAACCATATTGTTCCTTATCAAATGCAGAGATAAAGCATGGAAATTATTTAAAAAAAGTCAGGAAACTAATCATCTGCTTGAATATAATATTTTAAGGAATAGATGTAAGATTGCTATCAGGAGGGCAAAGATAGATTTTTTAAGAAATAAACAGCTGTCGTCCCTGGGAAACCCAAAGCAGACCTGGAATATGCTCAATAATTTAATGGGAAGGAATACTAGTGATCTTGTGATTTCTTTACAGAGGGATGGGCTCGTGTTAAGTGACTCAGGTCAAGTATCCTCAATGTTTAACGAGTACTTTGGTAACTTGACAAGGTATCATAAAAATTCTGTATCACATATAACCAAGTCCTCCCATAATGAAGGGAATAATGACCACCCCCAATTTTATTTTCAAATTATTGCCCCAGAGATAGTCACTTCTTATGTTCTTAAGTATAATCCTAAGCCAGTTATGGGCCAGGACATGATTGATTATTGATTTCTTAAGTTGGGTATAAATGTATTGGCTATTCCTCTATCTGTTTTATTTAATTTTTCATTATGTAATAATGTTTTCCCAGGGATTTGGAAGACAGCTGTCATTAAACCAATTTTCAAGTCTGACTGTAGAAAGACTGTTTCAAATTATCGACCTATTTCATAGTTAGCACCCCTGTCCAAGATCCTTGAAAGAATTGTTTTTGATCAATTCTAATTTTTTGTTTAAATATAACATGCTATCTAGTTATCAGCATGGATTTAGGAGGGGTTGCAACACTGAGATGGCCTTGGTGGGGTTCACAAGCTGCGTACAGGATGCTCTGGATTCAGGGCGCTCCATGGCTGCGGTGTTTGTGGACCTCATCAAGGCCTTCAATCTGCTTAATCATCCCAAGTTATTTGAGTCTTTGAGGGAGGTTAATGTTTTGGGCAATGTGATGCTGTGGTTCTCTGATTATTTGCAAGGAAGGGAGCATAAGACCATCATTGCAAATATTTGTTCGGGGTCTTTTCCAATTTTCTGTGGGGTACCACAGGGTTCTATATTCAGCCCTTTACTTTTTTCTCTCTTTATGAATGCTGCCCCTTTGTCCTGTGTCTGTTCAAGAATAATGTTGTATGCAGATGATGGAGTATTGTTTGCCAATGGTTCTGATCCTGATTCTGCTTTGGATCAGGTCCAACAAGACTTTGAAAATTTTCAAAATTGGTTATGTTCCCATAATTAAATTCTAAATCCGTCCAAGACTAAAGCAATGGTATGTTCAGGTCCCAGAAAATTAAAAAACATCAATGTTTCTGTAATAGATTTGCAGGGTAATGTCATTGAACCGGTTGACATTCAATTACTTAGGGATTATTTTGGATTCTCAATTTTCTTTTGAAAATCATATTAATACATTAATTAGGAGAATCTGTCAGAGACTGGGAATGTTGTTTAGGGTTAAAACTTTTCTTGTTTAAGAATCTAAAAGCTTCTTGGGACACAGCCTATTGTTAAGTTTGTTGAATTATGGATTGTTGATTTATTCAGGCACTAACAAAAAAAATTTGCAGAAACTTAGGACTACTTATAATAGTATTCTTTGATTTATGACTGGTTTGTCATTTGACACCCATCATTGTATACTAACTAGGGAAGCCAATTTTCCTTCATTCTTGGACAGAATTAATATTAAATTGGAAACTTTTTTGTTTAAGGTTACCCTGGGTTTACTGCCTCCCACTATCCTTGACCGTTTCCCAACTCCAACTGGTTTAAAGAATACCAGGTTTCAGCTTAAGGAATTATTTGGCATTCCTTTATATAGGAAAACCATAGGACAAAGATCAATTATCTATAAGGCCATATTGTTTTTTAATAGTATTCCCACATCAGTAACACACTCTAGTATAGTAAGGACATTTAAGAATAGACTGGTTCAATGGCTTGATACTAAATCAGAGTGCAATTGTTTTTGATAATTATGTGTTTGATTTGAATGTGATATGTGGTAGTAAGTTTTTGTTATTTAAAAAAATATTCTTTATTGTGTTGTGTATTTATATAATGTGTGTTTTATATGTTAAACCTGTTACTTGTGAAAACGGGCAATTTGCTCATCTTGCTTACAAGTATAAAAAATAAAAATGAAATGAAAAATGAAATATGTTTTCACACCTATGGCACAGAATGGCACGGTCGCTGTGGGAAATCAACTTTCAGGACGGATTAACAAAATTGCAGTGGCACCATTCATGAGGAAAGGTTCCAAAATGCCCATGTTGAAAATTTGGTGAAAAAATTCCCCAAAATATTTGTGTTTCAGGCGTGCATTGTGCAGTTTCTATGCAAGCTCGTAACTTCACCAATTTTTCATATTTTCATTCCAGATTTTCAACATTGCCATTTTTTCCCACCTCCTCATGAACAGTACAGCTGTCATTTTTCACATCCTGCCCAACATGTGCTTTCACACCAGTGGCACCAAATGGCGCAGTCACTGTGTGAAACCACCTTTCCGGATTGAGTAATGAAATGATAGTGCCACTGTTCATGAGGTGGGGTCCAAAAAAAGATGATGTTGAAAATTTGGAGAGAAAATACCAAAAAATGTCTGAGATGTTTGGGTTTCCAATCATAGTGCCTCACCCTGGAGAGACTGACAGGCTTCGGGGGGTGTGACTTACAGTCATTGCCATAATGCTCATGCCATTCCTCCTCCACCCTCACCCTTCAGCCAGTGACAGGCATTGAGGTGTGCCTTGGGGTCTTCAGCCCTAACGATCATGCCATTCTCCTCTACCACACCCATCTCAGCTTATTTCCTTATGGAGTGGGGTGAGCATAAGGGCTGAAGACCCCAAGATACAGTGTAACACCTGTCAGCATTTGCAGGGTGGGGTGAGGAGATGGAATGGTGAAACTGAAATGGTGGGGATAGTCTATATGGGCCATGCCTTTCTGGCTATCCTAAAATCTCCAGTATGAACTCCAAAATGAATGACATGAGCGTTATTGCCTAGGACCTAAAGGCACATTCCCAAATGCCTGTCAGTCTCTGCAGGGTGGGGATGGGGGTTGGTGTTAGTTTAATATTTCATTGCCACTCCTATTATGCATCTCTCTAATTTTTGCACTACCAATGCCAATACCAGCAAGCAAACATTAGGCATTGACAAATGCTCGTTATACACTGGCAGCACCATGGCCCTTTTCCAGTCATGTGGTACTTCCCCAGTCTCCAATGATTTATTGAACATGACTGCGAGGGGGACTGAGAAAGCAACAGACATTTCCTTTAGTAACTTTGGATGTATATCATCTGGTTCTGCAGCAGAGTTTTCTTTGATTTATGCTAATGCAGAATAAACCTTGTCTGTTGTCACTCAATAGAAGATTGATGGTTGGGATATGCATATACTTGGGTAATCCATTTTAACACCAAGTATAGAGCCAAAATAGTTGTTAAAGGGAAACACTGGACAAGGCACAGCTTTTCCTAGTCACTACAAAAATGTCTCATTAGTGTTTTCAGATAGAAACCTTTTTTTAATTACCTCTAAATGCTTTTCTAGTGATTTAAAAAGTGACCCTCAACTTTCACTTTCTATTGCTGGCAGTCACCATTTCATGAGCAGCAAAGAGCTTCCAGAGCTGACCTTATGGTAATATGTCCTGTCAACCAATAGCAGAGGTCAAACAGATATATTAGCATACAGTGAGCTCTGGAATCTCACTGCTGCTCATGACATGGTGGCTGCCAGCAACAGAAAGTATAAGTTGTTGGTAACTGTTTTAAATCATTAAAATAGTTGTTACTGTCTAAAAACATTAATCAAAAGTTTCTGTAGTGTCTGGGGAAAGCTGTGTCTTTTCCAATGTTTTCCTTTAGAGACATTAGCAGTCAGCTCATCGTCATTCACTATGTTGCCATTTTCTATTAGTGGACCAACACTCCTTGTTGAGGTTTTACATTTATTAATATATGCAAATAATAATTGTAACCACCCAGTCCTGTGGGGTTACTAGAATCCCATCAGGTTAGCCTTAGGAAGGTAGAGAGCTCATTAGGAGCTCTGGGCAGATGACATCATTATTTACTCAGCTAGGCTGAGCAAAGAATGGATTGTGTCATTTGGAATTCTTACAGCAGCATAAGCCACTTTGGAACCAGCTGCTCTGGAGAGTTTTAGAATGTTCAGTCAGTAGAGCAGTCAGTCTGTAGTAAGAGTACAATGTGGGAGCTCTCACAGATAGGAACTCTGTAGTGAGGTTCCTGTTGGTCAGTCCATTGGTTGACTGGGTGAAGGACCTCAGCCAATGTTCTCACCCTAGTTTGGGGAACAGCATCAGTGTCAATTGAAGTGGTGGAGACCGTGGATTTCAGGACACCAGGTGTGTCATTTTTCTGTGAGGAAAGAGACTATGTTTCAGTGGAGCCAAAGGACAATTCCCTGAAGCTCCCAATCTTTTCAGCTGCCAAGAAAAAAGGTATGCAGTCTGAAGCTGTGACTAGGTTACCTGATGAAGGGAAGAGGATGTTTTCTTCAAGTTCTCCATGTCTGTAACAAAGGACCAACAAAGTCATGTGTAACAGATTCATGGGACTGTTCTTGGGGGTTGATGTGAGGTGTATGTGCCCATAGATAACGCTAGATTGCATCTGTCAGGACTTCTGTTTCACCACAAAAATGTGCCAAATGTTTTAAAGCTAAAGTGTTGGATACCTTTGCAATCCTGTGAATTGGAGGATCCATTTAGTATAACCCAGAAAGAAAGGACAGAGACTGGGCATGTGGTAAGACTGACCATAATCTCAGTTTGATTCCTCAGTCAGTGCTAACTGATTCACGCATGGACACCAGGTTAATTGGGGAATGTTAACGGATGCCACTGCTCCTATGAATTTTTTTTTAAAGTGTGTGGCAACTAACATGATTTTACACTTTGTCTGAAGAAGGAAATATGTGATAAAGTGTGTGGAAACCTCCACAATAATTACACTTTGTTCAAAAGAAATGGTCCACAAATGCCCAGAGTATAGCAATGGACAGATCAAAATGTGTGAAAGGGAATGTTTGCTTAAACTTGCCCTAACACTTGTTGTTGTGGAAGAGAAGAGTTCTGTTTCTGTGCCTGTAGAGTATCAAAACCTGGGGACCACCCTGTTTCTGTATTGTTTACCAACTTGTCAGAATAAAGCCATACTTCACAATCCCAATTTCTGTTGTGGACATTAGATCTTTGCTTCCTGAGTGAAATGTTATTGGGGTCCCTGTTGTGATAGCTTTGGACCTGGCATGTGCCTGACACCTTTCTCCAGAAACTGGAATAAATATAAATGTTATTTTGTGCCCTGACCCTTTTAGACTGCTGAGCCAGGTATTCACCTCAAAGCTAGGGGTGATGCCTATTGTTTTCACCATCTGGTTGTCTATTGCCCTATTTGAGGCTTGAGTGTTAGGGGGTCCCAGCTGCCAGACGCTGCTGGTAGCTGGGGCAGGGGTTATATCATTTTTGATTATCTTTAGTGTGGGCAATGCAAAATTCTATTTTGGACTTTCTCCTTTTAATCATAGACTAGCTTTTTCAATTCTTGTCTATAGTTAGTTTTTGAGGATTCCAATTGTTCCTTTTTAAGTACACAGAAAGCCTTTTCCTTACTTTTAGTTAGTTTTTTTATATGTAAGCCCCCTCTCATTTGAGAGGGGCCTACTGCTCACCTTAGGGTCCCCCCCTCATCCCTCCAGGGTTTAGGTTTTAGAAAGGTGCTCAGGAGGATATTCATTTCTGCTTCTGGGTCTTTTGGAGGGGGAGAGAGAACATTGGGCAACATCTGATGGCATACCTCTCAATTGTACCTGATTTTGAGGGACATTCCTTATTTTACCCCTCAAAACTGCTCTGTCCCACATCTGACCCTCATGGAAAAGGTGCTTCCCACACCAAGAATATGCTATCAGTTTTGAATTTATAGCAGAAATCAATAATATTCTAAGATGGTAAATCCAAAATAAACTTTGAACAAGTAACCACAATGGTTTCCACAGTGTTCAGAGCCTCTATCTCAATGTTTGATGATCTGCCCCTCATTTGGAGGGCCAGTGTCCCTCATTGTCCTTCATTTTGTGTCCATATCCCTCATTTCAGTGAGAAAAGGTTGAGAGGTATGTCTGAAGGGCAGTTGAGAAGGGGGAGTTCCCCCACTTCTAGTAGGAAGACCAGCAAAATGCAGCATCTAGGTGCAGGGCCCAGGGCAGGGGCCTTCCGTAGGTGGTTTAGCTAGGCACAGTGTGGTCATTTGGGCTCTGGGTTCCCTTGAGGGGTAGGTATGAGTATGTCTGGGGGGGCGGGTGGAGGCTCATGGAGGTAGGATAGGAGCCTGGGCTGTCAGGACTGTGGGAGTTGTGGCAGAGCTCCTGCAAAAGGGGACTGGTGGCAGTGGTCTTCCTCTTTCCCGGGTGGCAAAGCAGGCCAGAGGTGGTGCTGGGAGAAACTTTTCCTGTGTTGGGGCCTGTTTGGAGGGACAAGCCCTGGGGGGCCACTGGATATGCTAGGTAGGCCACAGAGAGCCTTAGGGCATTCCCTCCCATGATGGTTAGCTCTAATCAAATACAGGAAGAAATTGTAATGGGACTGGGGTGTGTCTGTGGGCCAGAGGAGGTGACCACCAAAAGAGGGAGATCCAGTAGCAGGAAGGTACCTGGCAGCTGTAAGGGGATGTGCTGCAAAGTTGTGGACTGAGAGCCCTGGTTTTGAGGTGAGAAAGCAGGCCAAACCGTGGAGGCTTAGAAGAGTAATTTGGTGCATGGGTGGCAACTGAGGTATTTGGCAGGCTGTACCTTCCATGTCTCTAGGGTAAGAAAGGGTCAGGATATGGTGGAGAGAGAAGCTGCTCACTTCTCAATGGAAAGGGAGTGACTCTGGGTATTTTTTTTAACAGTTTGGTGAAGAGCAGGGTTGGAGGCCTCAAGTAAAGAAAGCAAAGCTCAGTAGAGAGATACTTACCAGTACCAGTGGGTTTAGGAGCTTCACACTTTTGGAGGAAAATTGTTGGTCTGAGAAGCAGTTTATCACTGTAGTTTGATTTGGGAAAACATTCTGCCTGTCTGTTGTGTACTGCTCACAAAATATCTCCCCATCTATGCTGTAAAAAAGTTAGCCCCATTGAGCTGTGAGAAGTTCTGAATTTAAGCTAATGGGACCCCTTGGCTCCTCATAATATTTGGGGGCCCAGGAGAATAAATTTGGTTCATTTTAGAATTTCAGTCTCAGTGTGTGATTCAGTTTTGGTTATTAATGAACTTATTCCTCAGCTCTAGACTTATTCCACGAGCCTAATCTTTTGAGGTGTTTTTAAAAAGATTCCAGTTTATCCCTTCTATTCTGGGGAGCCAGTTGATCCTGTGAGTGCCAATCAATGAATTACCAAGAGGGACAGCTGAAATTGGGGGGGGTGGGGTAAAGGGCCCGCATCTGCCCAGGTAAGATCTATTTATTTATTTGTTTATTGTAAACTGAATGGAGAGTATCTGTGCTGTGGGGGTGGCTACATGTAGCAGTTGTAAACCATATCGGGATTTTTCCTTTCTTATTAAATTTCTTCTTAATGGAAACAAATCTGGTTTCTAAATCTAGAATTATATCCCTAATAAGTATCCAGCAGTTCTCTACAGGTAGAGCCTGCATCTCAATTTTCCTGTCCACTAAGATGAGATTCCTCCTTATATTTTCAAATGTTGTCCTATTGTAATCCCTAAATATGTGAGCACTAATCTGCCTAGCTTTGCAAGATGTCAAACAGTATGCTACAATCATGGGGTCACTATTACCAATTGGGCTAAAATATGCAATTTCAGAAAATTCATTGTCAATATTAGTTATGATGACATCAAGTATATTACTCCCTCAGGTAGGTTCCTTGACCAGTTGCTTAAGTCCATGTCCCAGTATGGAGCCTAAAAATACCTCTTCAGCCTTCTTTGAAGTAGACACAGTATCTAGATGTAGTACATCTGCTCCTATTAGTAATAGTGATCATGAAACTGTTCATTTTGGAATAAGGGAACTATGTGTTAAGCAAACAGGAAGTACTAAAGTTTTGAACCTTGGAAGGGCAAACTTTGTACAGTTGAAGGCTAATATGGCTGAGTGGGACTGGGAAAATGATTTTCAGGGGAAACCATGAAACATTATGTAGGACCTTTTTGTAATAAACTAGATGAGGCAATTTGTAATATATACCTTATAAAAACAAATATAGTTCAAAGGGAAAAACACCAAATTGGATGACCCCCAGGATTAAGGGATTAATAAAGAAGAAAAATAAACTTTATAAAATAAAAAAATAAACATAATGATTCTAGGTGGTCAGTCTATAGGGAACTAACAAAAAGAGTGAAAAAAGAGATCAAAAAAGTTAAATCAGATTTCGAAATAAGATTAACAATGAAAACTAAAGATAGCTACAGTATAAGGCTTTTTATGCACATATCAATAAGACAAAAGGGGGTAATAACTCAGTAGGCCCACTTAAAAACCAGGATGGAAATATTACATCAAATTCTAAACAGATAGCAGATATGCAAAATGCATATTTTTCTTCTGTTTTTAACTGTAAATCTGGAATAAGTAAACAAAATATTGTGAGACCGACAAATGATTCACCAGTTCCTATAAACCTTAAGGATGTAGATAACAGGTTAAAAAATGTCAACCCTAATAAATCTTTGGGTTCTGATGGGATACACCCTAAAGTAATTAGGGAGTTGAGCATTGAAATAGCTCCAGCATTGACATATTTTCAGAGCATCCTTGAATGATGGGGAGGTAGTAAACGGATGGAGGGTGGCCACAGTAATTCCCCTACATAAAAAAGGCACAAGGTCAGATCCAGTGAATTTTTGACCAGTTAGTCTAACATCCATACTACCTAAAATGCTTGAGGGCATTGTGAAGGACCATATCTGTAAATTTCTGGAACAAGGGAACTTTCTGGATAGATTGCAGCATCGGTTTACCAAGAGCAGATAATGCCAGACAAACATGTTGCAATTTTACAATAGGGTAAATAGGGCCTTAGACACAGGGGATTCTGTGGATGTGGTGTTCTTAGATTTCACAAAAGCATTTGATAAACTACCACATGCTGAGTTAGTGAATATTATTTATGAAATGGGGTAACATAATAAAATAGTTAAGTGGATACAGTCATGGCTCACAGATAGGAAACAAAGGGTATGTATTAAGGGAGTTTTCTCAGACTGGGCCTGTGTGACAAGTAGAGTATCCCAGGGCTCAGTGTTGGGTCCATGCCTTTTTAATATTTAGGTTTCCTCAATCCAATATAAGAATGCAAATATCTGGTTATTAAAATTTGCCAATGACTCTAGAATAGGTGCTATAATTCGAAATCAAAAAGATGCTGCAGCATTACAGCATGCCCTAGATTATACACAAGGCTGGACCACTAAGAAGAAATTAGACCTAAATCATGACAAATGCAAGATAATACATATGGTGGAAAAAACCCTAATAAATTTGTATACATTAGACAAAATAAACCTCAAAACTACAGCTGATGAAAGGGATTTAGCCATTAGATATCCCAAGATCTTTCATTTAAGTCCCATTATAAAAATATAGTCCAGAAGGGGAATAACATACTAAACTGTATATTTAAACACATTGAAAGTAGTAATAGAGAGGTACTAATCCCATTGTATTCTGCCCTGATGAGGCCTGTTCTTGAATATGGGGCTCAAGTTTGGTCACCCTATAGAATAGGTGACATCCAGATGATCGAGAGAGTACAGAAAAGGGCTACCAGGGGTATTGAGGGCCTTAAAAATAAGAGTTATGAGGCTAGACTGATGGATCTAGATATATTTACACTGCAGTATAGGAGATTAAGGGGGGGGACTTATGTTTGTTGCCTAATGCATGGTCTGATAATGAGCTCTGGGACATCTTGGGACTACAAATTAGGAAGCAAACATATGCCACTCGCTCTCATCCTCTTCAGATGAATACTAGAAAATGTAATCTAATGAGAAGCAGTATGTGGTAGAATCAGAGAGTGGTCCCAGCACAGAATGGGTTCCCCCTGGAAGTGGTAAGCAGTATTTCCACAGACCAATGTAAAAAACACATGGATAAGCATTTTAGTGACAGAGGGTAGAAATTTCTTCATAACATGGTGAGCATTACAGAAGGAGGTCTAATTAAAGCTCTGTTACACCTATGAAACCTATGAGAGTGACTCTCAATTAATGCCTGGGAGATTAAAATCTCCCAAGACTATACCATTCCCCATTGTAGCCGCTGTTTCGATTTCATTCATGAAGCTTTCTGTGTATTCTTTTGATGAGTTTGGAGGTCTGTAACAGATTCCTACTAGTAATATGGGTCTATGTGGGAATTGAACCTGCAGCTATGTGCTTTCAACATGGATTGATGTGTCCTCAACTATTTGATGGCAAACAATATCACTTTTGACATAAAGGCAAACACTGCCCTCTTTTTTTCCAACCCTGTTGTGTGCGAAGAACATATAACCAGGAATATCAGTGATCCATTTGCTAACCTGATCCCACCATGTCTTGGTGACTCCAGCAATGTCCACATTATATCTTAGCATTATAGTTTCAAGTTTCATTTTTTTACCATGTTTAGGCTTCCTTGAATTAGTTAACCTCAATTTATAGCTAGTGTATATCTCAACTGTAGACTTGGACCTATTAGTAAGGGTAGAATTAATTTCCCTTGCCTCCTTCTTTGTCAGTTTAAAGTTAAGAAAATATATCTTTCCAATTTCTTTCCCAGCAATACATAGAGATGTTGCAAAATTAAATTTCACCTGTGAAATTGCTGCAAAATCGGCAGTTTTGCCATGTGAAACATTTTGAGAAAGTCTGCCGTTCCACAGATTTTTCGCTGTGTGTGAAGTTGCAAAATTTCACCCACAGAACATAGAATTTCACTGCAAAATGCACAGTTTTGCCCGAAATGGCAAATGTTTGCCTGTGAAACATTTCACAAAATGTGTGAATTCCATGAAATATTTTGCGTAAGAAAATTTCATCATTTCACACATCTCTAGCAATATATTACCGTGCCTGCTTAGGTGGAGTCCATCCCAACTAAACAGATGGTTGTTATTCACAAAGGATTCCCAATTGGTAATACAGGAAATGCCATTTTGCAGTGATCAATTATGCAGCCATTCATTCAAGGTTTAAATTTTTTGTGCTTTGTATAACTGGCTATTGGAACTGGTAGTATTTCAGAAAAACATATTTCACATCCTTTGCCTTTAAGCTTTGAGCTGAGAGTTATGAATTCTTGCTTAATCTCTTATACATTTTATTTATTGTGGTTATTTGTACCAGAGTGGACTATTACAAGGGTTTTTTTCCACTGCATTCATTAGGATGTTGCCTGCCATTTGTGTAATGTCAGATATTATTGTACCCCTAAAATTATTACATGTGCTATTTGTTTTATCAGGATTGCAAATAATTCTGTCAATGTAGTTAGTCGTGGAGTCTCCAAAAACATATATTTGCCTAGGGAGAATGATTATAGACTCATGGTCTAGTGCTGATGTTCCTTGACACTGGACATTAATATCCTGGGATACCATTATTATGTCTTGAGGTGGTGTGGTTAATGTAACCACTGTGTCGTCCAAGTTTAGAAGTGGGGTTTCATCATTTTTAGGGGCCATTGCACTAGGGGAGCATTGGGTCTGTTTGTATAGATCTTTGGGACTCAGTTGGTATCACTGGAGAATATACAGTGTTATCAGATTCTGCTAATGGGGTTCAAGAGTGTCGTCGGCAAGAGGTACACTTTTTTGGGGGAGTAAGGACATCAAAAATTATAGCCCTCCTTCCCTTTTTTGAGTGAGAGTTTATTGAATATCGTGACCCATTCTCCCCCTTCCTCTGAGTCATCCTCGTCATGTTCTCTGTCCCTTTTCCTAGAGAAAGCATCAAGTATGTAATTCCTTGGGTCTGAGATTTCTAGTGCTTATTTTGAGTAACTTTGTTAGAGCATGGTAATTAATCATCTGCTTGTAAATTATGATTAATAGTGCCACTTAAGTCCCGATGTTAGCTACTTGTTGGTTTTGGTTACTGAGAGCTTTAAATCTACAGGCCATGTCTAGTTGGCTCTTTTCAAGCAATGCCAATTTACTGCTAAAGGTGTTTATTTCCATAAGAAGTTCTACGTTAGTTTTACATTTATCTTATGTAAAACCTCCAATTGTTAAGTTGTCATTTGTTAACTTGTACATCAAAAAACTAATGCATTTTTGGCCAGTTTCCCCATCCATAGTAGTTATAGTTTCCATCTTGTTATGTTACTTGTTATGACAGTACTTGTAGCTAAACTGCTGTCAGCTGTGTAATTAATTTAAATGTGGAGGATGGGGGGGAGAAGTGCTTAAACATGTACTACAGTCAAGCAAGAATATTCTGATATTTTATCCGAACCTAATCAAGGTATCATAAAACATCCCTGTTGACATATCTTCCCTGACAATATATTACCATAAATTATAGAGATAACTCCTCAGTATAAAAGATACTGCTCATAGATCCTAGCTTTAAATTTGAATGGTGATATCAAGTAACTTCTCAGAGTTACAGAATTAGAACAGGAAGTTACTGGTAATCCTCACACTCTTATCCCACATCACACTTGTCCTCAGTATTAATCTAATGTTGACAGGAACAACAAAAGCTTACTCAACACACTGTTACCCAAGATACAAATGTTATGGCCCTGCAACCCTGTCTGCAATGGCTGACATAGCAGACACACACTTGCCTGCCTGTGCTCACTCTGGGGCTCCAATTTTTAGAGGTAGGAAGTGAGAAAGTAATCACATGACTGTCTTCCAATGTTAGTAACACAGATCTAAATAAACCTGGTTTTCCAGGCTCAGAATTCCTTCCTTACTATAAAGTGTTTTGTGCTTATTAAAAAGAACTACAGGGGTCTCAGCAGTTAAGTGAAAACCCTCTCTGTTGTAGTTCCCAACCTCACTGGTGAACTACCATCCCAGCCTCCCTTAATGTGGTTTCCCTGGCAACTGGGACATAGAAACATAGAAGCTGATGGCAGATAAGGACCGCAAGGCCCATCCAGTCTGCTCATTTCTTTTCTACCTTATAAATGTGCCATCGACCTTTGCTCTGTCAGTAGCCTATCTATTCATACTTATCTGTATTGCTCCCTTATGCCTATCCCATGCCTGTTTGAAGCCCTGCACTGTATTCATATCCACCAGTTCCTGAGGTAGGCCATTCCATGCATCCACCACCCTTTCTGTGAGAAAGACCTTCCTCACATTACCCCTTAATCGGCCTCCCTCTAATCTCATGCTGTGCCCTCTTGTCCTGCTATTTTTCTTATATTGAAACATGTTAGACTCTTTCACCTTGTTAATGCCCTTAAGGTGTTTGAATGTTTCGATCATATTACCTCTCTCCCTACTTTGCTCTAGGGTATACATATTGAGCTTCGTTAATCTGTCCTCATATGTTTTCTGATGCAGTCCCTGCACCATTTTGGTTGCCCTTCTCTGGACTGCCTCAGTTTGGTTAATGTCCTTGTGAAGGTGTGGCCTCCAGTACTGCATGCAGCACTCCAGAAGGGGCCTAATCAGTGTCTTGTATAGAGGGATATTACCTCCATCTTCTGACTTGTGATACCCCTACTAATACACCCCAACATCCCTCTAGCCTTACCTACTGCTTTAGTGGTCTGCTTGGATGTTTTCAGGTCATTGGTGATGATGATGCCCAAGTCTCTTTCTTCCCTTGTGACTGCCAGCAACTCCCCTCCCAGCCTATAGGTGGCTTCAGGGTTTCTCTTCCCTATGTGCATGATCTTGCACTTCTTTGCATTAAACCCCAGTTGCCACTCTTCTGACTAAGTTGCTAGTTTATCCAGATCTCTTCTCATTCTGCCCACCCCATCTGGATCATCTACTCTGTTGCAGATCTTGGTGTCATCTGCAAAAAGACAAACCTTACCCTCCAGTCCATCTGCAATGTCACCGATAAAGATATTGAAGAGGACTGGCCCCAGGACTGATCCCTGAGGTACCCCACTTGTGACTTACATCTCTTCTGACTGTATACCGTTTACCACCATTATCTGTTTTCTGCCCGCCAACCAGTTTTCCACCCAGTTGACCAACTTCTGACCCATCCTGAGCCTACTCAGCTTATTAATCAATCTGCTATGTGGAGCAGTATCAAAAGCTTTGCTAAAGTCAAGGTAGGTGACATCAACTGCTCCCCCTTGGTCCACCACTCTGATTACCCAGTCAAAGAAATCTATGAGATTAGTTTGAAAGGACCTTCCTTTTGTAAACCCATGCTGTCTTGGATCCTGTGCTCCTATGGATTCCAGGTGTTGCACTATCCTTTCCTTAAGGAGTGCCTCCATAATCTTGCCCACTACTGAGGTAAGACTGACTGGTCTGTCATTCTCTGCCTCCTCCCTGCTACCACTCTTGTGGAGAGGGATCACATGAGTCCTTCTCCAGTCTTCTGGGACCTCTCCTGTGCTCAAAAAATCACTAAACAGTTCTTATAATGGCTCTACTAGTTCCACCCTTAGCTCCTTTAGTACTCTGGGATGTATGTCATCAGATCCCATTACATTGTCCACCCTGAGCTTATTGAACTCTTGTAGGACCATTTCTTTTCTGAAGGGGGTAGTGCTCACCTCCCTCCCCCCTGTGTCCATGGTGCTGAGCTGTGGGCCCTGCCCTACCTTCTCTTTGATAAATACTGAGCAGAAGTATCTATTTAGGATAGATGCTTTTACATGGTCCTCCTCCTCACACACCCTTATCTCCTTTGATCTTAGTAATACCCTCTCTGGACTTTCTCCTTTCACTAATGTATCTATACAAAGTCTTGTCACCTTATTTTACAGTTTGTGCTAGTGTTTCCTCAGTTTGGGCCTTTGTCTGCCTCACTGCCTTCCCTGCTTCCCTTAGGGAAGTTTGGTATGCCTCCCTATCATCATCCAGCTGCATTCCCTTATATTCCTGAAGGCCAGCCTTTTGGCTCTGACCTTTTCTGCTACTATTTTTGAGAACCAAAGCGGTTTCCTTCTTCTTTTGCACTTCCTTTTCTCTGTAACACAATGGGATGTTGCTTCAAGTATTGCATCCTTAATGCTTGCCCACTTTGTCTGTACCCTCTCACCTTTATTTCTTTTTGCCAGGGCTAGCTTTACTCTGTTAGCCATCTTATCAAAGTCAGCTCCTCTGAAGTTCCATATTTTTGCCTTAGAATGGGATGATTTAGTTGTAGTGGCCAAATTGAACCATACCATGTGATGGTCACTGGCCCCCCGGTGACCTTGTACCTGGAGATCTATGATCCTTTCCCTGTTAGTCAGCACTAGATCTAGGATAGCCCTGTCTGTTGTGGGTTGTTTTACCAGTTGTATGAAGCCTTCCCCCACAGGAAATCCACCATGTGTCTAGTTCTGGCAGATGTTCCTGCTGGTATTGACCAATCTGTATCTGGCATGTTGAAGTCTCCCATTATCAGAACCTCCCCTTTAGCTGTCATGTGTTGTATATCTTCTAACAATAATGTGTCTATGTCCTCCCCCTGGTCTGAGGGCCTGTAAACAACCCCAGTTCTTCTGGCTCCTTATGTGTATTCTAAATGTCTGTAGCTTTGATATTTTCATTGACATACAGGGCCACTCCACCACCCCCCCCTTTTTGCACCTTGGTCTCTTCTGAAAAGTACATAGCCAGGTACTGAAGTCTCCCAATTGTGGTTATTGGTAAACCACATCTCGTTAATTGCTACCATGTCCAGTTTAGCCTCTGTCATTATTGCCTGCAGGTCTGGGATCTTGTTTCTCAGACTGCAAGCATTTGTGTACATGATTTTCCATTGGCCAGATTTTGGTGTGTTAGTTGTTGGATGATGTCTGGCATTTCCACTGTGCATCGTATGGGGAGCTGGACCTTTTTGCTTACCTGGTGATTCAAATTAACTGCAAACATGCTGAACTCCTGTTTGACCACTAGCTGAGGGGGGGAAGGGTGTACTTCCCATTTGATTTATGGAGTGCTGCGCACCCCTCTCCCCATTTGTTAGTTTAAATATTCTGCAAAGATGTCAAACTTCTGCCCCAATGCACTGACTCCCTCCTTAGTCAGATGCAGTCCATCAAATTTAAAGAAATTTCGCTCCCAAAACTGTTGCCAGTTCCCTACAAATGTGTGTTCCTTTTCCTGGCACCAGTCCTTGAGCCATATGTTTAGCTCCCCTATCTCCCCTTCTCTGACCTTCCATCCATTTTCCCCCCTCTTCCAGACTGGCAGGATCTCAGAGAAGGAGATGCCATATGAAATGGATGATAGTTTGTCACCCAGCCTGGTCAGGTGTTCCTTGGTCTCCACAACTGACTGGGTGGTGAGATCATTAGTTCCTATGTGTACCAGGACATCAATGTCCTCTTCTGCTTCCTGAATAATTTTAGCAATGTGGTCAGTGTCTCTCCACGCTGATGTACCTTGGAGACATCTGACCATTACCCCTGGCTGGAGATAGGTATCAACTCCCCAAATCATGGAGTCTCCTATGATCAGACTCAGCCCCCTTTCAGAGCAAATATCTATTACTCCTTAAAAATAATGGAAAATATTGCATAAGTATCATGTACACAGAACAACTCCTCTCAAGCTCTCACTGCAGCTCTCCAGTGCTGCTGGGTTGCCCCTGAAAACAGGCACATGTGCCTAGTGGGCCTTACCTGGTTAACAAAGAATAAAAATAAATAAATAAATCTGACCCTCCTCCCAACAACCTGACAGGGCCAGTGCCCAATCATACCTGGCAAGGAACAAAAAAAGTCTGAACATCTTCTCCTGTAACAACTTGCCAGTCTGGTGCCCAACCTATTTCCCCCTCCATCCAATTACTTGATGGATCCTGTTCCCATCCTGGCCTGTGTATTAAGCCAAGTGGAGATAAGGAGGAGCAGCAACAAAGCAGTGATCAAAGGTAGAATAGGCAGGGTAGTAAAACACTGCTTTCCCCCTGCCCATCCACTCAGGTCACAGTGAGGGGCTTAAACAGTGCATGGAAGACTTGGGGTGGCTGTGGCACTACTGCCGCTACAAGCCTGTTCAGGCATCTCCACTTCATCCAGCCCACAGCACACTAGCATGGGAGACTGGACCAAAGAGGACTGATGGCCCACATTTCCATGGTTGTAATCTCAAGTGCCAGTGTTCCCAGCACCTGTTCCCAACTCTCCTTCTCCCAGTTCTTTCTTGTATTGGACCTTAACATCAGCCTCACACTCTTCCCAATATGCATATGGGGATCATGCTGCCATGCACGCTTCAACCAAGCCTCCTGCACAACAGAATAGTCTGGTAACTGTCCTGCCTGTCATCAAAACACAGGTCAGGAAGCATAGGAAAAGCCAGAAGCAGTTGTAGAATTTGCAAAAAGTGTTTATTAGTACTAGCAGTTACATCAAAAACTAAACTTGTTCAGTATAGCTATTTACAAAGGCAGAATAAACAGAGAAGATCCCTCTGAGTTCAATCTCTGTGTGTCTGTCTCTCTTTTGCAAGAAATTGCAACTGTTTTATATGTACTTGCAACCCCCCTTAGCAACAATCCTGTTTTTTTCTAAAATGTTCTTGTAAATTTCTAATGTTCTTGTAAGTGTAAGGCAGGTGCAGCAAGAACACAATGTCCCAGAACTGAGGCCCCTTCTCCGCAGCTCTTCTGAAAATGGCTTAAAAACTGCTCTTAGGTTAACCCCTTTTGCAGTCACCTCAAACTATAATTATATACATTTCAATAGTAGCACTGTATAATTTCTAAACAAAGGGATCCCAATATCAGTTACATTTCCACATAATGATTTGCATACATTTTTATAACAGCAGATATGTAAGGGAGGAAAAAACAGAAACAGCAGGGGAAGACTGAGAGATAGAGAGAGGCAAAAAATTGCGAGACTGTCTGGGTGATCAAGTCCTAGGTCTCACGGGAAATTTTCGTTGTGCAACCAGATGGCCAAGAGACAGAAAAGGAAAGAACAGAACAGATCCCTGTATTCTAACTCTCCATAACAACTGGGACAGGGTCCTATTCAACCCTGTCACACTACCCCATCAGGAAATAAAACCAAATCTGTTTCCCTCCTGCAAACTACCTGATGGATCCATTTTTCATCCCAGCAGGGAATAAAACAAATCTGGCCCCCTTCCCCAACTACCTAGTGGGTCCAGTACACAACACTATCTGTAAGAGAATAAAAGAAATCTGACCCTCTTCATCCTCCACCCAACTACCTGATGAGCCCATGACCAGACCAGGACCATCAGGAAATTAAAAAATATATCCCCCTTCCCCTCAAAAACCTGACAAATCCCATGCCCAACCCCACCTGTCAGGGAATTAAAATCTGTCACCTTCCTTCAAACTACCTGATGGGTCTGATCCACAACCCAGCCTATCAAGGAATAAAAAACATCTGTCCCTCTCTCCCCATCTTGGCTGACAGGTCTGGTGCCTAACCCAGGCCATCAGAAAATAACAACAGCAACAACAAAAAACATGATATTTTTATTTATTTAGGGATTCAGATCATACCTTTGAGCTCAGAGCTCTTTTACAAAGGTTCCATGTCAAACAGTGACAATGACAACAATAACAAACAGTTTATATACAATACTCGAATAGTAGGTAGCTAGTATACAATAAGGTTACAATGCCATTCATAATACCAATGGTGTTAGTACAGCATCAAGAGCATTCAACTAGGGTAAAGGACACTGTTTGTATGTAGCAAAGGAGATAAAGAGGTGTGATACCTGGTGTGAGAGTCCGAGGAGGAGTCAAGGTGAGGGAGGAGACTGGGGTGGGGGGAGAGTGGGTGGCCAAAAGAAGTGGCTTTGTCTAGGAGGTTGGGAGGTAGTGGTAGTAGGTTGGTTATAAGGATGATCCAGTGGTAGAAAAGGCACAGGGGGAGAGGAAGACAGAGGGATAGAACAAGGGGAAGAATGGGATAAAAGGAAGGGGGAAGAGAGTGTGGGTGAGTGAGCATTATGGATGTTAGAGTCCTAGTGGCAGTCACAAACTGTTCTAGTAAGAAGGTGTTGCCTTAGGCCATTTTTGCATTGTGAGATGTATTGGGAACTTAGAATGTGCACTGGGATTTCACTGAGCCATTGTGGGGCCCTATAGCTGAAAGCATGCTGTCCATGCACAGTTCGATGGAAAGGTGTTGATAGGGCCCCCCTCATCCTGCCTCTGGTGGTATAGCTGGTAGCACTTGGTGTTAGGATGCTAGAAATGCATCGGGAGGGGTTTACCCATTAGAGCCTTTTTTCCAAGGAGACATGTTTGGAATATAATCCTGTTCTTTAGTGACAGCCAATTGGTCTGCTTGTATAAGGAGCTGCTGTGGGTATTTTGATCTGCAACCATTGTGAGCCTTCATGTCTTGTTGAGGGCAATGTGAATCCTTTTTAGTGCAGTGTCTGTTGCTGCACCGTAGGCCACCAATCCATAGTCGATGGTAGAAAGGATGGAACTGGAGACTGAGAGACAGAGGGCCTCTGGAGTGAGATACTTTTTATGCCTATAGAGTACACCCAGCTTGGTGTTCACTGCCTTTACCACTGTGTTGATGTGTTGGGTGAAGGTGAGGGAGTCATCAATGGTGACCCCCAAGTACTTGAAGGAGTGAACTTGTTCTAGCGGCTCACTGACTTTATTGAAGATGGGGAGGGAGCTTCTTTTTGTGCTGTGGGCTGGCTGTGAGCATCACCTTGGTCTTTTTGTAGTTTAATAGAAGTTTATGGCTACAGAACCAGTCTTCCAGCTTGTGGAAGGATGCCTGCAGCTCGGATTGGAGGACGACTATTGATGAACTGCCGGTGAGTAGTATAGCATCGTCTGCGTAACGTATCAGTTTAGTGTCACAGGCTTCATGAAGATTTTTTAGGAAGAGGTTGAATAGTAAGGGCCCCAGTATTGGCCCCATGTGACCCCTAAAGATACCTCATTGGAGCTAGCTACTGTGTGCCCAATTTTTACTTGTTGGCTTCTGTATGTTAGGTAGTCCTTGAACCAGCAGACAGCAGTGGTTGCAACCTCCACATTCTGTAGCTGAGTCAAGTGGAGAGAGTGATTGACAGTGTTGAAAGCTTTAGTGAGGTCTATGAAGACTGACCCCAACAGTTTTCCTTTGTCTAGTGCCTTGTGCAAGTAGTCAGTGTAGTCCAGCAAGGCAGTGGAGATACTATGATTCTGCCAGAAGCCATGTTGGTTGGGACATAATAGGTTGTATTTGTTGAGGTAATCTGTGAGTTGGGTCACCACAATCTTTTCCAGGGCTTTAGATAAGGAAGAGAGGATGGATATTGGCCTATAATTGGTGGTGCATGTCATATCACCATTCGTATGCATCACGAGAGCCTGTTTCCAGATCCCGGAGAATTGTGCAAGAGCCAGCAATTTGTTAAATAGTTTTGTAACTGGCACGATGATGATATCCAGTGTTAGGGAAAGGAGTTTCATATCGGCTCCATCACTCCCCATTCTGGTCTTGCCTAGTATTTTTTTTATGTGTAACCCCTAGGTGGCGCTATTCCAAGGGCTACTACCCCTGCCTGCTTGGCTAGTAGCAGGTTAAGGGGCCTGAGTTCTGAAACAGATTCCTCCACCCGGAGGTCAGGGTTGGTAGTGGTCAAGCTAACTTGGGCACAGCCCTCCAGAACACTGTAACCCATCTCTTTCCCCTCTAGTGGCTTGAACACGGTACAATAATCACTTTCACAATACCCCTGGCATACCACACAAGTACCCACACTGTTTGCACTTACCACCAGGGATGGTTCCTCTGGCTTGACCCTGAGGACCCCCCTGTAAAACAAGGTTATGCACAGAAAATAGCAACAGTACACTACTTTGAGCACAAACTGGAACCACAGTCAGATTACATGCAGAAAAAGTTAGATCTGATTTATTCAGGGGACATGAACAGGGGAGGGGCAAAATCAGGTTAATTAGCTTAAAGGTTATATCAATCAAGCAGTTATGCATGCACTTTGAGTCTCCCCACACAGTCCACCTCTGGGTACCCAGGTGGAGAAGAGATGGGCTAGCCAGGACTGTTGCCCAGGGTTGAAGCTGGTTGGGGCCTTGTGATGGAAAACACAACATGCACAGTACACAATATTTGTAATCCGGAGCCAGAGGGCTCAGTTCATAAAGGAAATGAAACAACAAGACAATCAGATGGCACACTCAGATTAAGCTGTTGTTGCAGTGAGCTACCCCGGTATTTACTCATGATACCCGAGACTAGACCCAGGCTGGCCAGAAATCGAGACTACAGGTGGTTGATCTGGAATGCCAGGAGAAGCAGGGCCAGCACGAATCACAGAGGCATCATTCCTGTTCAAGCGTGGAGCAGGAGGGCTGATCCCCAGGCAGATCTCTTGTCGATGGCTTCTCTGTGCAGTGGGTGGTCTGGCTGGGTCAGTCTGGCAAGGCCCAGACCACATGCAGACAGATTTGGATGCAGTCCATTTTGGGCTGGATACAGCTTCCAGCAAGCAGAATATAGTTCACACAGTGGGGAACCAGTTCACAACCCACTAGCAGTTCATAGCACATTTACATGTATGGAAATTCTACTGTACCAGGAAAAGCGCTCCCCGATCACAATTGCAAACTCTCTGCACACACACCGGGAGGTTAGGGGTAGCTGGAACTCCTGACAGGCCGATCGCATTCAGCAAAATCTTCGGTCTTCGTAGGTTGAGCCTGGCCCATTTCAGTAGCTTACTTTAGTCACACAAACTTGGATTAAGTCCAAAATAATTCTCTTCTCTCCCTCTCAGGAGCAGCAGGTAGACATGGAGACCAAACTCTCAGCCTTTTCATAGTTCTCCCATGCGAATCCACTCAGGATTGCTCTCAGAATCGCTTCAGAATCACTTCAGCTCCACTCCTTTTACTTCCCTGATCAGAAACTAACTGAAAACTGCAAGCAGCCTGGGATTTCCCCAAGATCCAAAAGATTTGGTTGACTAATTTGGCTGTTAGTCAAATCAAGAGCTTCCCCTTCAGTTGCAAAAAAGGCACAAAAACCTCAAATCACAGTTCCTATAGATTTTGAATTCAGACAGCTCCTGTAGTCCGGCTACATTTTAGGTCCCACCAGAACTGATTGGTCCAATTTGCAATCCAGGACCAAGATAGCGGAGACAAACAAAACAGTCCTTCCTACAAAGAAAGCAGGTTAGACAAACTACATTATCATTATCACTCTAAATGATTTTCAGTAAATAGTTACATCTTTCAACAGTGCTCCCTCTCAGATTACTTAAGCTGCAATTAGGCAGCTCTTAAAAAGATGGTATACTGAGGCTATACAAGCTCTGGTAATCACATTTAAACTGCTAAAATGCAGGCACCAGCCTGGTGGTGAGCATTTAGGCAAGCTCAAGGAAGACTTTTTGGGAACCCCCATTTGTGGGGGGGGGGTTACATATGTGTTTGTAAGCCTCTTTTATTGGCACTTTTTTGAAGTAGAAGACAGAGGTTGAGCATCCTTGAGGGGTGCAGTTAGTTTGTTCCCCAGCAGGGTGCAGGTATTCTGGGGGTAGCACTCTAGTCAGGTCAGTAAACGCTGTGTTGAGAGAATCCATGATGTGCCATGGGTCAGTAATCGTGACGTTGTTGATATTGAGCGAGCAAGGGATCTTTTTCTCATCCTTCCCAAGAAGGTTTTTGATGTTCCCTTCAAAACCCTTCCCGTTGCCCCAAGTTTTATTTAGCTGCTCCTTGTGGAAGTTGGCTTTTGTTTGGTGGATAAGGTTGGTGCAGTGGTTCTTGCAGCTCTATAGCATTGGAAGTTGTGTTTGCTGCGAGAGGACATGGCTTTTTCCCACAGATTGTCCCTTTCCTTCATCTGGGTAAGGAGATTCCCCTGTGATCCAGCCATTAACTTGACCCTGAATTTTTCTTTTCCTTAGTGGTGCAAAGATATCACAAATGTTGTTGAAGCCCTCTATAAAGAAACTTAGGGCCTGGTCAATGTTAGGAGCATGATCGATGGGGGACCAGTCATGCTGGAAGAGGGCAGAGGAGAGGGCCCCAAACTTGCCCTTCCCCAAGACCCTACTATTAATTATGATAGGTGGGGGTTTGCTCAATTTGTTTGACCATGTGAAAGTGACTGGGGAGTGATCACTTAAGGTGTCAGACAGGACCTTAAGTTCAGAGATCCGAGAAGGGAAACTCGAGAGGAGAGGAGAGGAGAGGACAGGGTATGGAGTGGGGCTCTAAGTAAGTGTGGTGCTGGGGAGATGAAACTAATTGCCTGGTGCTGGGTGGACATAAACCACTGAGTACAGTGCAGGGAGCATTAAGGAAAAGCAGTACCACTTTTTCAAAGTTTTTTCCTGTGACCACTGTATACAAAAAAAAAATCCTTAAAACTGACTTTTGATGTTGTTCTTACATTCTGTAACTACAGTTATAAAAGTGAGACTGGTGAGACAGTAAGGGCTGTTACAAAAATAAACAAAGATAACAACATTAAAAAAGCAAAACCAGCCTTGTTGGCACCAGACAAATCTTGTTTGCTTGTGTTTTTCAAGAGGAGAGCAGACAGCAATCAAAAAGAAGGACTGCGTCAAACAGTAAGAGACAAAGAAAGCAAAAGAGTTTTACTGTTTTTATTTTTAAACTTTTATATATTTTTTGAATTCTTTTTATGTAAAGAAAGAGAGGTGAAGACTAAGAGGAGTCAGGCTGAAGTATCTTAATATAGTTATGGATGGAGTGGCTGCTGTCCCCTAACTTAACCCTGAATCTGGCTGCTGGTCCTAGACCTATGTGCATCCCCATCCGGTAACTCTGCACGTAACTGTTGTGGTCACTCACTGTGCCACCCACCCCACGTGGTGCAGAAGGACCACTAGGGTGATACCACCACCTCTTGCCACCTCTTTCTTTAGAACCTCCCACTGCCACAGGTGCCTGATCTTCAGGTAGGTGTGCTGCATACCAGTGCTCAAATGGCTGTCCCTCTTATCCTGCCAAACCAAGGTGTCACACATAGTTTACACTTTGCAACATTTGTTATCAAGGTCAGTCCCAAAAACACTCATACCAGAGAGAACTTCTGTTATTGCCTTTGTGAGGAACCAGAGGAGAATGGTGTTGCACGTGGTTCCTTCTCAGTGGGATCAGCCTGTGGCAACAGTGGTACCATGTGGGGCATAGGGAGTTCAGGCTGCGATGATGATGCAGGAGGAACTGTGGCTGCCACTCCTTGCTGCTGCTGCACTGTTTGGGGGGACTGCTACATCACTCTTCCTGCTGCCCCTTGCTTCTGCATTTGTTGCTGTACTACATAGTCATATGGGTCCATGTCCATAATTTGCTCTTTCCTCTACTCTATTTCCCCCTCAGGTCTGTGACTCCTCCTAGATGTCCCTGTCAAAGACACAGTTCTCTCCTCTCCACTTTTTTGACTAATAAAAAAGCAAACAAAACAAAATATGAGTGAATATAAATAGACTAAACAGTAAGAAAAATGAAGTAAATTCAAAAGAGCATTAGTCACTGAGAAACAAAGTCTGAAAGCAGAACTAAAGGAACAATATAGAGCTCAATATAAAGCTATAACTAGAAGAATGTTGAGAAAATAATACTGAAACAAAACTAAATAAGTCATAATAAGTCAAAGAATAAAATAAGAATGCTTAAATATTAAAGTAACTGTTACAATTGCCCAAAATACTGGTTTCTCTTACTCTTCCTCCAAGCAAGCTGTAATGCAACCTTCACCTCTAACATATAGCGCAAAAATGAAACGGACACGCAGTGGGCTAGATTCTCAAAAGGTCCTTAGACTGACGCAAGCTGTGGCAAAAGGTAGCTTGCATCAAAGACTGGTGCACCTGGGACCCTGTGCCTGATTCTCTATCGGGCAGGGTCCTAGCGGCAAAGTCCCGTGGCTTGCGACAACAGTGGCCATATGCCAAACAGACAGTGCATCTGGAGGGTTTGCCACAAGCTGCGGGGTGGCCATGTGCCAGTCTAGCAGATCCCTGGTGGTGAGCAGACCCCCTAGCCCCGATCCTCTTATTTACATAGTAATATGTCACTGGTGGTCTAGTGGCCCCCCTGATATGTCAGTAAATAACAATGTTCATGCTTACATGCTCTAGTGGTTTAGCAGTCCTCCCAAGCCCTGATATGCCTGTAAATAATGATGTACATAAATTAATTCCCTGGTGATCAAGCACCCCCTGATATGCCCAAAAATAACAATGTTTGTGAATACATGCCTTGGTGGTCAAGCAGTACCCCCCAAGCCCCAATATGCACACAAACAAAACTGTACATCAAGTCATTCTCTGGTGGTTTACCGGTGCCCCACCCAGACATGCCCATATATGACAATGTGAATCAACCTCTCCACTGGTGGTATAGTGGACCCCCCATCCCAGCAAGTAGTGCCCACTGCCCCATTCCAAACGCCAAGCCAGTGACTGGCACAGCCCTCCTCTCACCACCACGGCTGGCCACTGACTGAACTGTCACTGAGCGCATACTGTATAATACAGTACATGGTCATTGATTGACAGCTTACTCTGAACTGTCAATTGGTGAACGTGTAATGTATTATACAGTATGCATTCACTGACAGTTCAGTTGGTGGCTGGCTGGGGGGGTGGGTGGAGGGTTGTGCCAGTCACTGGCTCGGGCTTCGGGATGGGGGGCTGGGTGGTAGGCACGACCTGCTGAGGTGGGTGGTGGGGCTCCACTAGACCACCAGGGAAGCTGTTAATTCACATTGTCATATAAGGGCATATCGGGGTGAAGGGGGACTGCTAGACTACCAGGATTTACTTCACGTATAGTTTTGTTTATGGGCATATTGGGGCTTGCGGGGCACTAGTTCACCAGGGAATTAATTTATGTACATTGTAAGTTATGGGCAGATCAGGGTGGGGGGCATGGCAAATGGTGAGAGAGGACTCTGAGAATGGCAAGGGGTCAAACCCTCCCAGAGGGTGAAATTCTAAGTACTCTTAGATCAACCCTGGCTGGTCTGAGGGTACTTAGAATTTCACCATCTAGGAGGGTTTTGAGAATCCCGATTTAGGGGATGTGGGAGTTTGCATCTGCCGCATGCCCCTTAGCGCCATGCAGCAGCCCATTTTGTGGTGAATGGATGGTGCAAGCCCCCTTTAGTATGTGTAGCCTGTGGTTGATGCAGGCTGCCTTTGCAACTCACTCCCAGCACATCCTTTAGCACAAGTGGCACTTTGGGCCATTCCTTGCGATGCAAGCCTCGTTGCATCATGCCGGGAGCTTTGAGAACCGGGCCCAGTCACTCTATAGAGCTGTACTATGTGAACTGCAGAATCCTTTGATGTGATCTTGAAGGACTTGTTTACCAGTAGCCTCAACCTGAGAAAATGCTGGACAAATGTACACTAAAGGTGAAATTACAGTTGAAGTTGCCAGGTGAAATCGTTAAAGGTGCATTTCCTAGTAAATGACAAAAATTTGTAAGCTAATTCACAAAGGTGAAGTTGGTAACTGTCTTCACCCAAAATTTGCCTGCAAATTAAAACTTTGCAACATCTCTAGTGGGAAGCCTTAATGCAGAATATAATGGAGTCTGTGACTAGATATGTCAAGATAGCTATGTGAAGGTCTCCATGGTTGTTCAAGGAACCCCAGTGTAAGTAAATGAAAAAATGAGCATCTACTGTACTATAGGGAAGGATGCTGGTTGAACAGCGAGATAGCGGAGGTGGTGAGAGCAAAACGAGAGGCGCACCAGAGGTATAGAAGGACAGGGAAGGAAGTGGACAGGGAAGAGTATACAAGATGGTCCAGGGTGGTGACCAGAAAAGTGAGAGAAGCCAAGGCCCAGTGGGAGCTGAGATTAGAGCAGGGGAATTAACGGAGGGAGAAAGATTTTTTCAGGTACATCAGGGAGAAAAGGAAGTGCAAGGAGACAATAGTGAGGATAAAAAGGGGTGGGGAGTGGACGGAAAAGGGTAAGGAGCAGGCAGAAGCACTGAATGAATACTTTTGCTCAGTGTTCACGGAAGAAAAGGGGGAACCGCTACCACCATGGGCTGGAGGGTGGGGACAGGGGAGAGGAGGCAACAGATGAAAGAATTGAGGCAAATAGAGTCCTAGAGGGACTGAGAGCACTGAAGGTAGACAAGGAACCAGGGCTGGATGGTGTCCACCCCAGGGTGCTGAGGGAGATGGCGGAGGTGTTGGCGGAGCCACTGGCGGATCTGTAGAGCACCTCACTGGAGTCAGGATGTGTGCCACTGGACTGGAGGATGGCAGATGTAGTACCATTACACAAGAGTGGGCCAAGGGATGAACCGGGTAATTATCGCCTGGTAAGTCTCATCTCCATAGTGTGCAAACTCATGGAGACAATACTAAAGGGAAGACTGGTGTCATACCTGGAGGGCAAAGGCCTCCAGGATGTGAGGCAGCATGGGTTTGTTTCAGGGAAGTCTTGTCAAACCAACCTGACACAATATTATGATTGGGTGACAGGTGAGCTGGATAAGGGTCATGCGGTGGATGCTCTTTACTTGGACTTCAGCAAGGCATTCAATTCTCCGCCTCATGGGTGGCTTGGGGAGAAACTAAGTGGTGTAGGTGTAGGGGCAAAAATGATGAGCTGGATTACAAGCTACCTGAGTGGGAGGCTGCAACGGGTGGTGGTGAGAGGGGAGCTCTCAACTGCAAGGTCAGTGATGAGTGGGGTACCACAGGGCTCTGTGTTGGGGCCAGTATTATTCAGGCTCTTCATATCACACATTGCACATGGGGTGGTGAGCAAGATAAGTCTGTTTACTGATGATACCAAAATTGGAGCAGTGGTAAATGGAGAGGAGGGATGGAAGCAGATGCAGGGGGTCCTAAGCAAGCTAGAGGAGTGGTCAGAGAGGTGGCAGCTGGGTTTCAATGCAAAGAAGTGTAAGGTTATGCACTTTGGGGTGAATAACCCAAGGAGAGAATACTGGCTGGGAGGGGTTAAGCTGGGGATAACTGAGGAGGAGAAGGACCTAGGTGTAATGATAACAGGGACCATGGACAACACCGCCCAGTGCAGGAGAGTGACTGCAAAAGTGAACAAAATGCTGGGATGCATAGCAAGGGGTTTTTCATCCAGGCAGAGAGAGGTGATCTTGCGCCTCTACAGGTCACTGGTAAGGCAGCACTTAGAGTACTGTGTGGAGTTTTGGAGGCCATACCTAAAGCGTGATCTCAAGCTACTGGAGGGGGTGCAGAGGAGGGCAACAAAGATGATATGTGGAATGGAAGGGAAAGACTATGACAGCAGGCTGAGAGACCTGAATATATACACCCTGGAAGATAGAAGGGGCGGGGGGACATGATAGAGACATTCAAGTATCTGATGGGAATCAATAAGGATGGGGCAGATGGGATTTAAGTTAAGGAGGGAGGGTCACCAGGGGCTGAACTAAGAATAGAGGGGAAGATTTAGGAAGGAAATGAGAAGACACTATTTCACAGAGAGGGTGGTAAATGGGACAGCCTACCAGAATGGGTGGTATCATGTAAATCTGTGAACAGTTTCAAAGGGCATGGGACAGGGAATAGGGGAAAGTGAGGGTGGGGGAGGTGGGGGGTGCCAGTGGGATGACAAATGGGAGGGTGGTGGGGCAGCTGCAAACTGGGGTGCTAGCTGCACACTCGAGCAGACTTAGATAGACTGGGTGGTCTGTTTCTGCTGGCACATTCGTATGTTCATATGTACGTATTCTTGGGAGAGAGAATAAAACTGAGAATTACAGAAGGAAATTGGAATACAGGGTTCTGACTGCACATAGCAAGACTGGTCAAGAAGACAGGATTATGCAAGAGATCCAGTGGAAAATAAATCTTCATTTTTCCTATGGGAATAAAAGGAAAACAAGAATTAAGGTGGAATCCTTGATAACTGTAGGGGACGGGGAGTCTCCCAGGGCCATGACCAGGAGAGTACAGGCAATGGGGTTGCAGTAGGACTCACACTGTCAGGGGAACCACTGCCTAAGAAGTCAGCATTAATAAAATATTTTATTTTCAGACAAACGTGCAACTTTTTATTTGTACATTGCCTATCCATTTGGCATTGGGGCTGTCAGTCGTGGCAGCAGTGGAGTCTGTGCTGCTGATTCCAGCTCCAGTGTCACTGAGGGTGGGGGCACAGTACAGAACATAGAAGCACTAGGGACCCATTGCTCAAAAAATCTTATCTTGGTATTGGTGTCCCCAGGAGGAGCAGAAACAATCACATTGTTTAGTTCCTTGATTCTGGAGCAGCAAAAGGGGAAGGGACAGCATGAACAAACTGTGGATGCTCAGTGGGACTAATATAAAAGGACCTATGCTATAAATATCTCTTAAGCGCTCATGGTTCTTTTATGCTTATTGAGGGGTAGGGCCCCCAACAAAATATTTTGTAGGGGGGCCTTAAAGTTGTAGGCACAGCCCTCAGGAGAGAATGCTGGGTGAGGCAGGGGAAACAGCAGTGGATTTGAACTACTACTTTTGTCAGTAATCAGCATGCTTGACAGGGCACGGAGTCATAATATCGTGGATGAAACCATGCACATCACACCCAGGTACAGAAAACAGCATGTGGCAATGCAGCAGTGGCACAAACGCCACATACCAGATCCTTCAGTTTGTTTTTTGCCCCGCCCCCCACACACCCCGGAATAAATATAATCAGCTCTGAAGGGGTGTGGACAGTGGGGAAAGTTAAAAGCGTCTGCGGCATGTGGTCATGGCCGCACAGTCAGAACATAAAAAAAAATTCCCAAGCAGGGTTTTAAACCCTGGTCTTTCACCTCAACTACTGGTGGGTCAGGTGCTCTAGCCACTCCAACATGGGAGCAACTCAACTGACCACCAGACCAGCAGTGGTTACATCCACTTCCTCTTTGGTATGGAGCCACTGGAGGTAGTGATATAGTCATATCGCTCATATTCCCCTGTTGCTCTCATTGCATACATGCTACTGACCACGCAGTTCTACATGCGTGGTTTAGTCTGTGCTATATTCACCCGGTACCACTTGTCAGGAGCTTTGGTCAGCTGAGGATGGGAATTATGAGAGAGATGCATGCTGATCAGTGGGGAGCGATGATAGCACCAGACTGAGTAGGAAAATATCTAGAGTACATAAATCTGAGAAAATCCAATAAACTTGCTGACTTCCTTTTGGCTGCTGAGAATATCCTCATGAAGAAAATCAAATTTTTAGCTCTAAGTTGAATGAGACATGCATGTGATGTGGATAATGATGTGTAGATTGTTATTTATTAATGGTGTTTACTGCTGTCATTTTTAATTATGTGTAATGGTCCACTTTTTTATGACTTAACAACAACATTTAAACTAAACTTGAACTGAAAAAATACAAGATACAGATGGTATCAAACCACGGGTAATTGTGGAGTTAAAAGTTGTTTTGGCTGAGAACCTTACTGACTTCTCTGGACACCTTACAGACAGGGAGGGATGCCTAAGGACCAAAAAACAGACAATACCATCCCTTAATTCAAGAAAGGGCAAGGTTGAACCAAGGTAACTACCCAACTGTAAGCTTTACCTCATTGCTTGACGACGTCTTTGAGGGAAGCATGAAAGGATGCTGTGGTTAAGCACATAAAAGAGAATGAGATGTTTTCTAGGACACATCATGGTTTCACAAACGGTACCTCCTTCAAAATCAAACTGACTTTCTTCCTTTAGGAGGAAGCTATGGTATGGTTAGGGTCTGGGACGTGGATGTAATATATCTGGACTTCAACAAAGCCTTTGACATTGTACTGCATGGAAAAGTCATGGAAAATGTAGCACAATATGGAGTCAATAAGAGAGGGGTGGTGGATGGTCACCATTCAGAGTGGAGGAGTATTCTGAATGGACTACTTCAGGGAAGAAGAAAGGAGGGAGTTGTTCTCCTTTTAAACTATACCCAATCTTTTATTTTTTTTTAATTATTTACACATCACCATGGGCTGATGTTTAGTGACACAGAAAGCCACTTTTTCACATGGGAGTGGTGGTAGCCTTTATTTGAAATCTTTAAATCCTTGATTTTAAAAAATGTGCTTTCTATGTACAGTATGTCTTTGATTAGATCCTCTGTCCTTTTTTTGTTTCCCTAGACTGACCTAATCCCATTATTGTTGTTGAATTGTCTGCTGCCTTGCTCTTGACAATTGGGATGGCTGGCTCTGACAAATGCAGCAACTTTGGTTCTGCAATAACATGGCAGATAATTAAAGACTACCACTGTTTGACCCAGGAAGATGTGGCATTCATGGTCATGAAATGTTGGCCCACAAGATATACAGATACTGCACATTGATGCATATACTTTGACAGCATAAAAAGGCTCTTGACTCATCCAGTCTGCTAACCCTTCCTAACTGTTTTGCCTTGACCTAGTGGCCGTTCTCCCCTTTGTTACTGTCTACCATTTTTCTAACTAAACCCACATGCTATCCCATCCCTTCTTGAAGCTGTTGATTGATTTGACTTGTACCACATCCTGTAGTACCATATTCCACTTGTCCACCACAATTCGGCTTCCTTTTGGAATCTCCCCCTGCCAGCTTTAATGAATTCCCTCTTATCCATTTGTTTGAACTCAAGAACAGTTCCTTGCCAGCTCTTCTATTTATGGTATGCAGGTACTTGCATGTCTAAATCATGTCACCCCTTCCCCTCCTCTTCTCAAGGGTGTACATGTTTAAGTCTTGCAGCCTTTCCTCATGCATAATTTCTCCTAGGCCATGGACGATCTTAGTTGCCCTTTGCTGTACTGCCGCCACCTTGTTGCAGTCTTTTCTCAGATGTGGGCTGTAGTACCTTATGAAGTATTCTAGGTGAGGCCACACCAGTGACTTGTACAGTGGGAGGATTATCTCTCAATGTCTACTGCTTATCCCCTCCCTATGCATTCCAGCATTCTGTTTGCTTTTCTCACCACCCTGTTGTAGTGTGAAGACATTTTGAGTCTCTGGTATCATCACCTGTAACGCCTTTTCTTCCATAGTGCTGTCCATCACCACCCCACCTATTTCCTATTGCACCCTTGGGTTCCTATTCCCAATGTGCATTACTTAGCATTTTTTTGCACTGAAGTTCAGTTGTGAAATCTTTGGTCAGCTCTCCAACCCACCTAGATCCTTTAGATTAATGTTCCCTTCCTCTGTGTCTACCTTTGCACAGACCTTTGTGTTTTCTACGAGGAGGCAGCTGTTACCCTTGGTAGCTTCACCTGTGTCACAGATTACATTGAAGAGGACCAGTCCTAGTACCAAACCCTGAGGTACCCCACATGTCACCTCCTGCACCTCTGAAAACTCCTCATTGACTATCACCCTCTGTGTTCTATCCATCAGCTAGCTTTCTATCCAATTTGACATTTGTTTCTCTACCCTAAGTCCCTGATCTTTTTGATCAGCTTCCTGTGGGGAACTGAGTCAAAGGCCTCACTGAAGTCTAGGTACAGTACATTAACTGCCTGCCCCTTGTCTGCTGCTGTGTTGATGAACTCAACCAGATTCATCTGGCAAGACCTTCCCCTGGTGAACACATGCTGTCTAGGGTCCTGCAGCATGTTCCTTCTAGTCCACCAGATCTTCCCGATGTAGAGACTCCATAATTTTCCCTGCTATAGACATCAAGCTGACTAGCCTATTATTCCCTGTCTCATCCCTCATCCCACTTTTGTGTAGCAGAACCACATCTATTATCCTCCAGTCCCCAGGGACCACCCACACTGGCTAGAGAGCTATTGAAAATGCCTGCTAGTGGTCCTGCTATAACCCCTGCTACCTCTTGTAGCATTCTTGGGTTTAAGACATTAGCTCCCATAGATTTATTTACTTTCCCTCCTGCTTGCGTTCTCAATACCCTTTTCTCCATTATCTGGACCATTCTCCCTAAACTCTTTGTTTCCACTTTTCCTAACCCCACATTCTGTCAGTGGCCTGTTCTTTCCCTTAGTAAGTACAAAACAACAATAATTGCTTAATATCTCTGCCTTCCCCTTGTCTCCCTCCTCCCATCACTCACTGCTCTTAAGTCTCACTGTATCCCCTTTGACCTTGCTCTTCTCCTCTATGTACCAGAAGATTGCCTTATCCTAATTCTTCACCCCATGTTGTTAACCAGATTTCTGTCTCTGCTTTGGCTTTCCTCACTTTCCTGTTTCCAGACACTTTACCAGTTTTCTTCCCTTTGACTCCCTTTATACTAAGAAAATGCCCTACTTTTGACTCTTACCGCCACCTTTACATTGGCTACTATGAACCACATTGGCCCCCTTAGCCCTTTTTCCTTTTAATACCTTTGGAATTGGGCTATCTGCTTCTTCTATCATATGTCTTTGTAAATGTTTCTCATTTTTCTACTGTGCTCCCTACCTTCACTATGTCCTTCATGCTTTTCTCCAGTTTTTCCCTCGTTTTGCTGAAGTCCACTTTTTTGAAGTTCCATATCCTTATTCCTTTTGCCCTTTCGGCTGTCCCCACCTGTGACTCCAACTCTAATGATGTGTGGTCACTGGAACCAAGTGATTCCAGCATTGCTACATTCTGAATCCTCACATGATTGGTGAACACCAGATACAACAGGGCTTCCTCTTTTGTTGGACCATGAACTAATTGCTCAGAGAATGCTTCCTGGCAGTCATCCACTAGAATCTGATTCATAGTACTAACTGTGATTAGAACCTTCTAGTCCACATCTGGCATATTGAAATCCCCAGCTACCTTCACATCCCCTAAATGTGTTGCTGTCTTAAGTGACCTTCCCAGTTCTCTGACTGTTCCTTCATTCTAGCTTCATGGCCTGTAGGCTACCCTGTTCTAGATTTGTTTCCCTTTCCCTTTTGCTGTAAGTTCCCACAGGGCTTCCAATTCACCAGAAGCCCAAGACTACACATATTTCTGTTGTTTCTATCCCCTACTTAACATACAGTGCTACCCCTCCTCTCCTGCCATTTGCCCAATCTTTTTTGAATAGTGTGCAGCCTGGTATAGTCAATGCCATGGTGGTGTGTAAATACATGTCACCCCACTCCCTTTCCAAGTACTTATCAAATGAATTCAAACTTTGTCACAGTACCAGTGGATATCACCTGCTCTTGGATTTTATTTCAAGTGTCCACCACTCATTCTGTGAAGTAGTTCTTTCTGAAATGCCCTTCAATTTTCTTCTTTTCAATGACTTTGTGTGTCCCCTGCATTTGTTCTGATAGCACTATCCCTTTTAAATATTTCAAGTCTATGATCATGCCTTCTCTGATTTGTCTTTGGCACCTTGTATCAGAATAACTGACACATGCAGCACTTTGCAATTAGCACCATTTTGGATGCAGGTTGAGGCAACCGGTAGCAGATTGCTAGGTCATCTGTTAAGTGGTGCAGCCATTTGGCCGCAGTTGTGCACCGCATCAGAATCATCCCAAAGTGACTTTTGCAAATCAGGCCCTTTGTCTTTTCCATCATCACAATACTATGTTACAGCTGCTCAAGGGAAACATAAATGCTGAGTATAAACACCATTGAGCCCCACAGTTCAAATGTATCATCTCCAAAATGCTGTGTGGCTTACAGCTTACAGATAAATTCCAGAGATTTCTGTGATACAAATGCAGCTGCCATTGTGCCATTGGGCAAATCTCAAAATGTGTGAACATACATGAAATGTTATAGAAAGATAGACTTTTAAACTTATTAAAAAGGTAACAAGTGATGAAGATGTAGGAGGGACATCCTGGGATAGATTATCAAAATGTTTAAAGCTTCATTATGAGTAATTTGAGCCAAAAATGTCACTGGTATATTTTGTTTTAATTGGTTATTTTTTAAAATACATTAGACATGTTGGATATTGTCCCTTATAACCTTTAATGACTTTTTAAAAAGTCAGTAACACCATTGAAAGCAGGACTCATACTCCCCGACAGCAGATGTGGTTCTACCATGTGTAACATCTATAATTTTGCTCAAAGACCACATGAAAATCTCGACCATGGCTCAAGGGTAATCTCAGTTTCTCCCTGAGGGGAACCCCTCCATGAGGGGAAAGTCATGGTCCTCCTGGACAGGCAATAGTGGGAAAGAAGTGGAGGGGGTGGGAAGGTGTTTGTCGGCAGACATGGGGTAAATCATCACCCTGGCCAAAAGAACCAAAACAGAACAGAAAAAAATACACTTTCATGATGTAATTTTAGTCCCATCTCTCATTATTTATATCCTCATTACTTGATGAAAAGTTTTTCTTTTAAAAAATAATAAAAGAATATATTATAATGGCAGGATTAATTTTTATGTACCAAGACGTTCAACTTACCTATTGTTAGTGGAAGGAAAACTATGCTGAGACTAAAATTATACCATACTATTTCCCACAGAATAATGTGTCTCTAAGAGGAGTGACAGCAGTGATGAAAACACAATTCAGTAGTATACTTCAGATTTATTTTTGTTTAAACATTTTGTTTTAAAAGTACCTTCGCAGTAAAATGTTAGTGTCCTCTGTTACCTTCATCTGGAACCAAAAGTCTTCCTTTCCTCTTTTTTTCTTTTGGAACACTAACATAAAAACCTAGAAACTGACAGCAAAAAAAAGCCCACTGGTCCATCCAGTCTGCCTGGTCCTACCTATAGTATGATGCAGGTGCCCTAGTGGTCACTCACTCCCCCTACCACATGTCACTCTCCTCTGCTGTGCTCACCAGTCTCCTATATCTGTCCCACCCTTGCTTGAATCCCTTCACTGCTTTGGTGCATACCACCCCCTCCAGCAGCCTGTTTCACATATCCACCACCCTCTTTGTAAAGAAATACTTTCAAATGTCCTTCCTGAATCTCCCTCCAGGCAGCATCTTTGGGTTCTCCTTTTGCTAGTTTCCACTCATTGTGAACAGTCCTGTGGTGTTCACCTTCTTTATCTGGTGAAGAAACATAGACTTTGACAGCGTGATAAGGACCGCTTGGCCCACCCAGTCAGCCCATTTCCCTACCTATTGGATAAACTCCAGATCCTAGTAACCAACAGCCTACTACCTCCTACCCCCCCAGCAGAATTTCCTAATGTCTGTCCCATGCATTCTTGAATGCCCCCACTGTTTTTGACCCCACAACCGTTTCAGAAAGGCTGTTCCATGCGCCCACCCCCCTGTCCATGAAAAAAATATTTCCTCACGTTGCCCCTGAGCCATCCCCCTTCTATCTTCAAATTGTGCCCCCTTGTTCAGGCACATCTCTTTTTCTGAAATATGCCACCCTCTTGAGCTTTGTTGATTCCCTTGAGGTACTTGAAAGTTTCTATCATGTCCCCCCCCCTTTCCTCAAGGGTATACATAGTAAGCTCTTTTAGTCTCTCTTCATATTGCTTCTGGTGCAGACCCTGCACCATTTTAGTTGCCCTCCTCTGGACTGCCTCCATCCTATCTATTTCCTTGCAGAGATGGGGTCTCCAGAACTGCACATAGCACTCCAGATGGGGTCTCAGCCACTGTCTGTACAGAGGGAAAACAACCTCTTGTTTTCTACTGGTGATGCCTCTCCCTATGCAACCCAGTATTCCCCAGCTCTCCTTACTGCCTTCTCACATTGCTTGTCTACCTTTAGGTCATCTGATATAACTACACCCAGGTCCCTTTCCATTTTTGTTGTTGTTAGTACCCCCCCCCCCATTGTGTACTCTTCCCCTGGGTTTTCTTTCCCAGGTGCATTACTTTGCACTTCTTTGCATTGAATCTAAGCTGCCTTACTTTTGATCATTCCTCTTGAAAGTTTCAGTCATGTCCCCCATCTTCCTCCTGGTGTCTCTAGTGTATGCATGTTAAGGGCCTTGAGCCTTTCCATGCAGGACTCCTCTTGTTGCTCCTGAATCATTTTTGTTGCTATCCTCCAATGATTATACATTGTACACTTTAAGTCCATAAAAGAACAATAAAGTTCTCTGGTATTTTTTTTTTTTTTTTTACTATACTTTTTGGCCAGTCTTGCGCTGAACTTCAGCCCTGGTCACGTCCCCTGCTGCCTCCTGCACCCACATGAGCTGCACTCCCCCATGCCCCCTGGCTTACCCCCCAGGGCAGGGTTACCGCACTTACCTGTGTCGCGAATGTCGGTTCGGGTTGGGGAGCCAGCCTAGGAGCACATCGAAGGTGGCAAGGAGGGAGTCACAGAGGTGCTTCGCTGGAATTTTTTTTTCGGTACTCCCTCAGGAGCTGGGTGCATGCAATTACGTCAGCCAAGGTGGCCTGCACATGCTCCCGTGTGCACTCCCCTTGAGACGTCTGCACCTGATCCCTCCGTGTGCATGCCCATATATCTTGCTCCCCAGCCTCCACTAGAGGGCACTCAGGTATTGGTGCCATGATAACCCTCCATCCCCAGGGTAGGAGAGCAGTCCTCCAGATGCTTCATCCTACCTTGCCCCTGCCGACCTCTGGTGGCCCATGTCCATTCCTGAACATGGGTCGCTGGTGTAGTGCCAGGTGTGGCGCCCAGTGCTTCAACCCGCAGCACCACCGGGCTGGCTCTCTGTTAGTTTTTATGGACTTTCAGGAAAACTACTGTCATATATAGGTGGCCGAGCTAGAGGTATTTTTCTTACTGTACAAACTGTATGTTAGCCATCTTGAAAACCTGTCTAAGGCTTAGCATAAACAACTCAGAGTTTGCACTCCCAACCTATGTCTTACATGACAAGGACAGGATAGATAAAAGGGGTGGGCATGTCCTGTTTTATGTCAATTCTGACCTGGATGTCATGATCATTTCTCCCACTCGTGTACCCAAGGCAGGCTGTGAATGGTTACTACTCTAGCTCAGTTTTAGCACCAATAAACTAAATGTTTGTTGTATTTACAATCCATCCAAAACAGGTTTTGAAGGCTTAAAAGACATGGCACTTATGGCCTTTACCCTTAGCTGTACCGAACTAATAGTTTTGAGTGATTTTAATCTAAATTGGTTATCCAATGCCATGATGTGTAGGGTGTATTAATGGAGCACAACCTCCACCAGGTTTTCACTACCCCTATCAGACTGAACTCTAAAATGGAGAATCACTCCCTCACTAATTGGGTCCTTGCCAACAACTCCCTCCAGGGTTAGATTGTCCAGCCATCTGCCAGACTAGATTAGTGATCATTCTGCTGTTTACTGTCTTTGGCACAATAGCACATTGCGTAACCTAGTCATGAAGGAAAAGTCCTACCATAATACAAAAGGCTTTGACTCATAGGCTTTTTAAGTCAACCTGACATCAGTTGATTGGTCCTTTGTGGATGTAATTCCTGATGTCAACTGTGCACTTGATTTTTTCATCACCGAATTTACAAAACTGCTTGACAAGCATGCCCCTGACCAGATACAGTAAAAAATCAAAATTCAAATTGGTTAAGTGGCAACTGGTTTAGATTAATGAAGGACAGAGATTCTGCACAGGATACTTGCAAAAAATCTCACTTTCCTACCAACTGGATGGCCTACAGACACCTAAGAAATAAATGCAAACATGAACTCTATCTCACCAAGAGTTCTTACTTTAAATTGCAGCAGGAAACAAGTTTAGGCGATCCAAGAAAACTTTAGGTCTTGTATTAACAGCATACTGAGACTCAGAACTGCTGAGGCCTCCATGACCATCAAAATTGATGGGTCTAAGCACTCCGACTCAAAGATAGTGGCAGATTTGGTTAATAATCATTTCTGCAACCTGGAGAATTTCAACAATCTTAACACCAACAGGAGGTCCAAAAATGCTGACATGAGCCATGCCCGGAGACTTCCTCCCCTCATTTCCACTTGAAAAAGGTCAAGTCAGGGAAGTCCAGAAACTTCTGGCCTGTTTAAATATTGATAAATCATCAGGTAGTGATAGTTTACCTCTTAAGTTTCTTAGGTTAGCAGCGCCACTAGCTGCCAACCAAATCACCATCATTTTTAACCTCTTTTTTGAGACAAAAATTGTCCCTGACATCTGGAAGCAGGCCACAGTAGAACCTCTTTTTAAGAAGGGCAAAAGCATTGACATGGACAATTACAGGTCCATATCAATGCTTTCTGTCTTGACCAAAGTGCAAGAGAGGTTAGTACATAACCAGTTAACCTGTAATGTAGAACAGCACAACCTACTCTGGGAGGAGCAGCATGGTTTTAGAAAGGAACATGGAACCTGCACCATCTTGGTCAGCTTTATTGACTCGGTATACCAGGTCATGGACAAGGGGCTTATGATCAGCGCAGTGTTTGGGGACCTGATCAAGCTTTCGATTTGGTGGACCACTGCCTGTCAAAGATGTGGCTCCCTTGGGGTGGTACCAGCAACAACACAGTGGTTTTCAAGCTACCTGCAAAACAGGTTCCAATCAGTTAAGCTTGATAAGGCAATTGTGGATGCCAACATCATCATTCATGGTGTTCCATATGGTTCAATACTAGGAAACCCCCTTTTCACACTGTTCATAAATGACCTCAACTACCAACTCCCTGCTCTGTGCAGATGATACCATTGTCTATGTGCATGTTAGTGACATATCTGAAATCAACAGAATTCTCAAGCCAAATTTCCATGCTCTCTAACACTGCTTTCTCTATGAGAAGCTTGTCCTAAATGTAACCAAGACTAAGACCATGATTGATGGGGCCGCCCATAAAATTAAACACCACTCACAGACCTTCACAACTCTACCCTGGATGGTACCCAACTTGAACTGGTGCCCAATTTCAGGTATCTGTGAATAACTCTTGATCCTTGCCTCTCTTTCAACAACCATTGCAGCAATGCTGCCAAAGTGATTCACCAAAAATTGTGGCAACTCTGCTGGATATAAAAGCTCATCACAGCAGACACCAACATAAGGATTGTGCAAAGCAGCCTTCTTCCTCTAGGCTTACAGGGCTGCTATAATGGACACTGCCACAAAATCAGTATGGGCAAAAAAACGCACTTTACCACAAGGTGGCCAGATTCACCACCTCCTACAATTCCAGATCTCACCACTGCCCCAGTCTTGAGCTGCTGGGTTGGCTGCCTTGAGAGTATAGGCCCCAACTTACTCTAGCCAGCTTTGTATACAAGAGGCTATACAGCAAAATGCCTCATTGTCTGAAAGAGATGCTCGTACCTTTCAACTTCCCTCACTCTCTTTCCACAGAAAACATTCACTCCTGACTCCTCTTAAGTACACAGGGATGGGTCAGAGGTCTTCTAGTTTCAGGGCTGCCACCCTCTTGTATGGCATACCTGCTTCCTTCAAGCAATCCTCCTCTGCTAAAGCATTCATTCATGAGTTGAAGGACCATTTGTTAAACCTCAGTAACTCTTAATGCTTCTCACAGATATGCCTTCTTCTCATAGATATGTCTTCTGCATCAATGTATGGTCACCACAATCACAATCTCTACTGTTAAACCTGCTGTATATCCATCTGCAGTTAATGTTTGTTATTCATGTTCATCAAGCCTCCAGCCTTGTGCTTGTAAAATTTAAATCTTTTGTTGTGAAACTATTTTGCACCATTTGTTGTATCCCCATTCCTGTCTGTCAAACCACTGTACTACTGAGTGTGATTTTACCTTGTTACTGATCACCCAATTTACTTGTTGTACCTGGATCATGCTTGAAAAAGGTGTTTGGCACCAGTTCACCTTCCTGGCAATCAAAGTATAAATAAATAAATAAAAAATGTAATGGACTGGTTAACTTTGATCAGGCTGTCTTGGTATAATGATTACTTTATGCTACAGAATGCAGCTACTGAATTTCTTTTAGAAAATATCTGTCTTTGATTATAAGTTTATGTATTTGGCAAATGTTTTTACAGAAATTCACATATACCATTCAAGTTCAATTTATTTGAGTGATGGGTTTGTACTTTGTTAACTGTAACTGTGAGTCCTTGACATTTTCCCTCTCCAGCAACCCATTTCCTTCCCAGGCCCCGGACCTGCCTCCTCCCCCATTACATGCCCCTACCCAAGGTAGAGATCTACTTATTTTATTACTATCAAACTGCAAAATTTTAGCTCTCTAAAATAGGCTCTCATATATACACTAGAGATGCTGCCAGAGTGAACAGCGCTTGTGAGAGCAATGAAGCTCAATGAAAGAAATGTACTGTTACTTTGCAAGATGCAAGAAGTTATATTAAGAGACCCTCTCCCCTGAAGAAGCCCACAGGGTGAAATGTTGGGCTTACCAGGAGGGCATTCAGTGTGGTGAAAAGAATGAGCTAAGAAACCTTTTAAACAGAACTGACATGTGTGGCTGGTTTTGTCCAGAGGGACTAGCATTTCACCTATCATATGATACTATTATAGCAATTTAACATTATTTTGTCTTTTTGTATTATTATTATTATTTTATTAAGGATGTCTACATCAAGTTATCACCTGATAACCTTTTAATGCATTACTTAATACTTTTGGGTACTATGCATGAAGCAGGTGAGGAAATGCGGAAAACTCACATATCCTGCCTGTGACACTGCGCCCCATGGACAGGTGCACCCATACTAGCATCTCACCAACTCTGGCCACCTGTCTGCATCTCCTACCCCCAGCATGCAGGACTCCACAGGGTGGCCAGGGGCAGAGTTGCAGACCCAGGCAGGCATCTAATTGGATGCCCGTCCTGGGTCCAGGAGTCGATTCCATGTGCCTGTAGGCACGGGTCCGGGTCATGCATAGCACCTGGGCACCCAGATCCACGCGATCACACTCCATGGACAGTTCAGTCCAGGAGACCAATCCCCCCAACCCTGCACAGTGTTGCCATCACCCAGGAGTCCATTGGTGGACCCCCATGGCACCAACACCCCAGGACACCGGACATGTTGCCAGTGCTGCGGCTTAGCTGCCCCAGCCGTCCCGATCTGACTCGTGGGCTGAGGTGGCACTGCAGGATGTTTCCCTGTTCTCTCATGACCAGCAGGAGGCATCCATGGGGGCATGCAGAGGGTTACATCAGGGTCTACCCTGGGGTACCCTGCTCCACCCTCCATGCCCATGCAGCCAGCAATACACAGTTTAGTGCATACCACATAGTGCTGGCACACCCCCAGAATGCCCCCAGCACAGTGCTGTCTGCAGACATGGGGGAATCAAGTATGATGGGTCTGCATGTCCCCCGTTTGTGCAACCCATGCGGGTGTGCACTGGGTGCAGGGTGGCTACTCACCCAAGTTACACAGCAAGTAGCCCCTCCGCTCCTTTGTGCATAGCACCCATAGTTATTACATCACTAAGACTTTAGAATGCTGCAGTATCCAGTACCTGAGTATAACTGATGTTAATTTGTAAGTGAATATGATAGTTCTGATTAAAAGAAAGGAGGTTACTCAGTGTCCTAAATGCACCATCCTGTGTTATGTACAACTTCGTAGTTGAAGAACTTTCTACTTGTTGTTGAAATTGTGATGGCATTTTCACTAGATTCAAATGCACTAGCACTTTTCAAAAATCTTTTAAACCTCCGATTCCAGTATAGAGAATAGGGAAGTGTTAATAATAGTATGAATAATTAATGAAGACTCCTCTGTTTGTGTCAAACTTGTAAAATGACTTGTAGAAGAGTTAATCATGTGACTAATATGTAACAATTTAAGTACTAGTTTGGGCCACTACCCTGGAACCAGTAGGAGTACAGCACTCCGAAACGCTGGGGAGGTATATAGTACTGGCACATACCGTACCTGTGTGTCTCTGCATTTTGATTTTGCACAGCTTTTATGTACATATAGCACTAAGTTGAATAAACATGTTAAATACAATGGACTGGTGTGCACTATCCTCTGCTACAATCTGATTTTAAATGTTTTTTTCTGAGCACTGATAACAGCACCCCATGATGGCGGTATTCCAGTCTTCTTGCTTAAACTGTCGTTGCTTTCCTCTGTTATGCCTCAAACCTGTCACTGTACTTTTTTGAATGTGGACTCCAGAACTGCACACAGTGCTCAAAATGTGACCACATCAGATATTTGTACAAACATATTTTAATTGATAAAATTCTAGCTTTTTATGACAGATATATTGGCAGCATTGTTTGCAGCAGTTTTGAGCTCTTGATGGAGAATGACTACTGCAAGTCATATAGAAACCCCACAGCTGTGGCAAGAAAGACCCTTTGCTCTAGTAACAGTGAAAATCTGCAAGACTGTTAAGGTCTCAAGACTGCAGCATTTTGCTGCAAGCTACAAGTATTATGAATATTGTCTTGTCATTGATGACACTCTGTGGCATATTACTGCTACCGTAGGAGTACTAATGTTTATTTACTTGCTTTAATTTTTATTAAATCAGTATTATTTACTCAGTTAAAATATTTAGTCACAAAGGCACAATAAGTAGCAAAATCCACTCATGTCCAGGTGTGTTCGGGGTGGAGCGCTGAAGTGTACATCATAATAAACTACATACCTGTGCAATGTAATTAGGCTGTAAAATACTTATTTAATTTTTTATTGACCAGGTAAGTGCAGTAGACAAATCCTGCCTATTTTCATGCATGACCCGGGGGAGGGGGATACGGATGAATGCCAAGTGACTTTGAACCAGATTAAGCTGTTGGTGGTATTTTCTTTTTAGTGAATGAGGGAAATTTGGCCAGAACATCAGGGAAATTCCCCTACTCTTTTAGATAAGTGCCATGGGATCTTTAACATCCACCTGAACTACCACCAGTCCAGGCACATGGGACCTCAGTTTTTAACATCTCATCCAAAAGACAGCACCTCAGAACTGCAGTACCCCTCTCATGCTGCACTACAGTGTTAATACTGGAATATTAACCCAAGTGCCAGATGTGGGAACTGAACCCACAGCCCTCTGATCTCCCTGCCTCAAAGGTGAGTGTGCTACCTACTGAGCCACTGACACTGTATTATGGAAACGATACAAATAAATACTGCACCAAATGGTATGAAAGGGGGTACATAGAAAGGATGCGAAAAATACATCAAGTCGATTTACAACAGTGGAGATAAACATGGGCACCCAAAATTAAAGCTATTAGTGTTCTAGTTTCTTTATTGGTTTTCAGTGATGTTTATGGTTTATGTCACAACATTGCTTCACTCTGTTGTTGACAAATGCACCTGCAGCTGGTTTGGTATCGTTTATAGTGGTTTGTCTTGGCATATCTGTTTTGAGTTGATTAGATTCTGGTTTCTTTCATATGGTTTCATGTGTGGGTTTTCTATGCAAAGAAATTCTGTAAGTTATCTAGTTTATGTCTGCATATATAAATCATCCACTTTTATTTTACATATTAGACCAAAGTGGGCTTGACTGACCTAATAAATACAGCACAGTTTACTGTTGTGTATTGTCTACCATGCACAACCACTTCAGAGAATCATATAATCATGTTTACAGCCTATCACAATGAACAAAACAATAATGGAACAGTTGCAAAAAAATGGTTATTAAAATATTTGTTTCCCAATAGAAGTATTAACTACAGTATGTCACGGTACATGACAAACATGAATGCTAAAGATAAAACAAGGTCATTGAGGACCCTTTTCATCCATCCATCCATCCATCCATCCATCCATCCATCCACTTGTATTTATAATGCCCTGTCACAGAGCAGTTAAACAATACATGAAAATACAAACAAAAACAAACAAGCAAACAAGCAGGCAAACATTCAAGTACGGTATAATAGAATATAATGAAACCAAATCCATAGTATAAAAAAAATACAGCTGCTTTTTTAAACAATATGAAGAAAAAGTGGTTTGAACTTAGTAACACAGTAACAAAGTATTGTAATGATGAAAGAGACTTAGGACCCATATTGTCTGCCCCTCTTGCCCAATGGCAGGGGTTATTTCCAATTTGATTATGGACAAATTTTCAAGCATCTCAGTCAATCTACAACAGTGCCCTTACTCTTGCTGTATAACCCTCAGTTATGTTCTCCTACATGAATCTGTCTAGTCCTGCTTTGAAAGCCTAATACTAACTTACAGTTTCACCAGGTAAGCTATTAACCATGTTAACCACACACTGTGTGAAATAATACTGTGAAATGTTTTCCCATATCCTACATACCACAGTCTGAGTGCATGTCCTCTAGTTCTGCTTATGCTCAGTAACCACCTTAAACATCTGTGTACAATCAACCCTGTCTTCCCCTTTTAGTACTCAGAACACCACAGTCATGTCCCCTTCTCAGTCTTCCCACTGCCTTCTGTCCTCTGTTAGGTCAGTAAACAGCCACTACCTATGGTCTCTATTCATTAACAGGTGGGATATATGTGTGATTCGCACATACAGAACCCACGAGGTTCCGAATCCAGGACAGGCAGACACACGACCGGTATTCACCATTGCCAGCTGCCTGTCCCCCCCCCCGGTGTGCAGCTGTGTGGGTGTGAATCGCAGTTTCACAGGGGTGGATCCTGGGACCTGGGTGGGCATCCAATCAGATGCTCATTTTGGGTCCTGAAGTGGATCCCCTGCTGTGCACATGCAGGGGATCCGGGGAAAGCACAGAACTTGTGATGTGGAGTCCAATGGGTGACTGCCTGAATGGCTGCCCCAGGCCTTCTCAGCAGCCCAGTGGGCTGGGGTAGCAGTGTATGTGTGGGGGTACTGTTCTTGGTACTGTTGGCAGGTGTCCAATTGGGGGGCATGTAAGAGTTATGGCAGGGTCCCCATTGCATAATGTGCACCCCCCCAGCCTGGCACTCTGTGCCTTAGTGAATGCTGTGGAGTGTGAGCCTGCCCCCTGGCATAACCCTGGACTGCCCATGGCGCATAGCGACATGGGCGGCTGGGGATCTGGTGTGCAAGGCAGTAGCATGCCTATAGTGAATGATGCTGGGGGTCTGCTGGACCCTGCTACATGGTGTTCAGTTGTACGCATGCCTGCATGCCGCACATACATGGCACATAGGCATGGCGAATAGATCCCTATGTGAGGCCTTATATATTTTCATTTTAAGGAGGCATACTTGCCCCAGATAACTTTAATTGTTTTTTACTTAAACTCCCAAATATTATTCAGATTTGAGGTTTACTGAATTGGAGACCAGTTGATGTTCTTGAGTTCTGGGTCCAGTTTATTTCTCCATTGAAATTTTAGTTGTTTTGGGGGTGAATGCAGGAGCATCTGTGTATTGTGTTCCTTCTAACTGTTGCAATGCAACTGTGAACTGTGGAATTTTGGATAACAACAGGTCAGGGGGCATAACATGGCCTATTTGTGAATATGAGGTTCAGTTTTTAATTACTCTTCACAAAGTGCTAATTAGTTGAATATAATAATAAGACTCAAAGATTTTGTTTTACTCAGCCAGTGAATACACTGGCCCAATCATAGCTGAACTCTCCAAATATACACATTTCTCAATTTCCGTCCAATGCAGTCAACAGTTGCTCAAGTTTATTCAGAAAAACAACTGGGGATCATAGTGGCTGGTATCAATGTACTGTACTTCACAACAACCATTTTGTTGGTAGCCAGAGTCACCTGGCAGAAGGCAGCTTATAGACATATGAACACAAGTAGTTTAAAGAGGAAGAGTAATTTAAGGTCTTCAACCACACTCCATAACAATACTGAGTGTACAGCCCAGTGAGAAAGGTCTTTAACTGAACTGAATTGAAAGGGCATGATCCTAGACAGTACTGCACTCTTGGAGAGGGGTGCGTGCATGTGCTGGAGGAGCATGGAGGTCCCGCTATGCACATGTGGAGACATCCACACATTCACAGAGATTGCTGTGTGCCCTCTTTGCACCTCATCTGCAGATGTCAACCTGTGTACGTGTATGACCAGATTGGGGCAGTCATGTGTCCAGTTCTGAGAATGAACTCTTTGTGATGTGGAGGGCCAGCTTAAGGGTTAGAGGCTATGTGACTCAAGGGGCTATCATAGTGCTTACGTGCCCCCCCCGTCCAACCTCCAGACCATTCTTGGGACATAATTGACCCCCTAACACCTGCCCCAGCCCTCTATGGAGGTAGGGTGGTTTGGGGTACATATTGACATGGGCCAGTACAACTGATGCAGACATTTTCATCTTGCTGGGGCTATCTTACCAGCCTCTGTTCCATGTGAGCACAGGATCCACTACAGCACTGGTTCATGCTTTCAGTGGACGCCTGTTGTCCAGTTCAGCTTCACCCTCTCACCACCCACCCCCAGACAAAGGCTTGGAAGGAGACCACATGCTGCAGCATGTTTAGGGGAGTTCCTTGATGTGAATTTTACCTCTATGCTATGTGCACTTGCAATTTGCCTTTGCACTTTGAGTTGTATCAGCTTTTTTGTGCAAATAAATTAGGTACTGAACAACTAAGCAAACATTAATGTTGCAGTATGAAACCATCTTTCTACTCCTTTAGTGAGGACTTAGTGAGGACTTCTACTTTTGTGGTTTCCATATCCCACCAGCCCCTGTTCCAGGCAGGGCTTGGGGTCCTCTGTGGTGTGGATAGAGGCATCCAATTGGATAACTGGTATCCAGCACAGTTCTGCCACACTGCCCCCGTGCAAAGCTCTCCACTTGTGGAGAGCAGAGGACAGGGGCTGTAGATGCCATCCAGTGCAGGCAGCCATCAGAGTGCAGAGTTCTCTAATAAAAATGGCAAGATATTTCATTACCTGTGGTATGCCTCAGATTGGGCTCCCTGCAAAAGATGATTCATTAGTAAAATAGAAATAATGGTACTACTCTCAGATGTAGGCTGTTTAGCAATTTGCCATAAATATTTAAGAACCTCATCACTTGTAATATTTGTGTAAAAGACTGTTGAAATCTACTAATGGTATCTAATATATTATCTGTATACAACCAAATGTTTGACACTGTGAATCATCACGTCTTGCTCAACAACCTCGCAGCCCTTGGCCTCTCCACCAATACACTGTCCTGGTTCTCAAGCTACCTCTCACACAGGTCCCAGTGTGTTAGGATAAAAGGTATATCCTCTGAACCCCAGAATGTTACTTTGGGAGTCCCACAAGGATCAATTTTAGGGCTTTTACTATTCAACCTCTTTATCAATCCCTGCCAAGTGTGTGCCCTGCTAAGATGCTGCTTAATGCAGATGATGCAGTGATCTCCATACCAGGATCACACCTCCATGAAATAACAGCTACCCTTCAAAGTAGCTTTACCAAACTGGAGTCATGGTTTGCTCACATCAAACTTCTCTTGAACTACAGAAAAACAAAAGCAATGCACTTTACCCTGCAAAGTTCAAAATAACAGGGTGGCCCACTTACCATAATAAGTAACAAAAGTGACGTAATTGAACAGGTTACTACCTTTAAATACCTTGGATTATTCCTAGACAACACCCTTTCTTTCAACACCCATATTGACCATGTCATGAAAACAGCCAACATCAGGCTTGGACTCCTTTACTGGCACCAAAATGCTGTGACCACTGAGGCCCTCAGCCTTGTCAACAAATGCTCTCTATGGCCCAGAGATCCTTTTGCTATCGGGCTCCCTCCTGGTTCAGTTCCCTCCCAGCCAATATAGCTGACTCCACTAAACTTGGTCCTTTCAAGGTCTCCCTCAGAAGCCATCTGACAAGCACTCACTGCTGCAACTGCACATAATCTCCCACTTGCCCCTTACCTTCACCCCTAAGCTGGGTCTGCCCTGTCTACTTTTGCTGTATATACCTGGGGTCTCATGCAACATCTGCTGACTAATGTAATAAAATATCTCTGGTTGTTACCTGATGTGGTACTCATGTGCCTATATTATGACTACTGTGATCTACCTATTACCAAGTGTGTACCACCAGTGAATGCCTATAACACTGGTTGCTTTTGTAATCTAAACATTAGGTACTGTACTGTTTGTTTGCTGTGATGTATTGCTCTCTTGACGAGGTGCCTTTGTAAATGAGTCTATGACTCAAAGGTCTGTAAACTGATGATCTAATAAATAAATAAATAAATAAATACTGTCTATCATTGACTATGGACTGACTATCTATAGTGCGGCCACTGAAACTGCTCTCAAAAGGGTTAAACTCCTGCTCAACAAAGCCTGCCGACTTGCTCTAGGAGCTAATCAGTATTTCTACTCTTGCAGTCTCTACCTCATAACTGGCTGGCTTCCATTACCTCTAAGGTCCCAGTACCAGGCATGTACCATAGGAAAAAAAGCCCTCCTAGGACTGGTCCCAGAATCAACTTCAAAGCTTTTCCAGTGTAAGCCCAACACTAAAACAACCCAAAGCTCTACTAGAGGGGTACTGTGTGTTCATTACAAATGAACCTCCTTTGCCCAAAGGTCCCTCTCCTATCGAGGCCCCCTCTGGATGAAGGACCTACCCCCCTCCCTTTTTCACCTTAAGAAACTCAGCCAATTCGAAAAAGAACTCCATTACTTCCTGGTAGAATCCCAAGAGTGCAACTGCTGTGCACAATGATAAGCGTTTCATCCCCCTCCCTATACTTTCAACCCTTGCCCCTCACCCTCCTACCCCTCTTGACCAAGAGTCCTCACCCCTCCCTCCCTTGGTTTACACTTCCCCTAGGCTGCCTCATGCATACAGCACTTATCTGCTTGTTCTCCCTCATTACCATATCCCCTGCTCCCATCCCCTAATAACGTTATACAATATGCCTCCTCTGTGCCCATGTCAATACTCTCCTTACCTCCACCTTCATCCCCTTTTCCTTGACAAAGCCAATTTTGGCTTCAAGCTACAAGCAATATGCACTTAGTAACTAGACCTATAGACTAGAGATATTTCTGTTATAAAAGTATTTGTATTTGAGGTTATACTCCACATGTATCTTGCTTGTAAAATAGCCTTGTCACTTTGCTATTGTATGTTCTCAACTTATGATGTAAATTGTACTGGTTTGTCTGTTCTTCTACTGACTTGGAGCTTTGTAAAAGAGCCAGTTTGGCTCAAAGGTTGTAATTCTGAAACTGAAATAAATAAAATAAATATACACTAAGAGCCCTATTCTCAGTCATAGTTCTTGGTGCTAAGCAGTCCTTGTGACTGGACTGCTTAGTGCCACAGGTTACTTTGAAACTACCTGGGAGAATGATCAGAGACAGGCAGAAAAGACCTCTGTTTAATGTTTTGATCTGAAGGACGGCATATCAACAGTGCAGTACCCCCCCCTCCCGTATTGCACAACAGTGTCAGTTATGGGCATTACCCCAAGTACCTGGTGTGGGACTAGAACACAGGATTTTCTGATCCAGCCCCAGAGACATGTTTGCTATGTACTGAGCCACTGGCACTGCTTATAGATATAGAAATTATAGATATTGAGATATAGCATTAAAGTGTGGTCTGGGTTTTGATTTATTTTTTTATATAGTTGTGATTTTAAAAATTCCGGGCTTACATCACAATAATAAAAAAAAAAATGAAAAACTTGAAGGTCAAGATAATGTAGAAGCGGGTGCTGTTGCACACACAGACACAGAAACACACACACACACACACACACACACACACACACACAGCTGTTACAACAGTTGTGCACATACAAATGGTATTGGTTAGATAGCGTTCTAGCAAGTAGTGTATTATTGTTGTTACTTGTATAGTGATTCAGGACTTCCATGCAGCAGATGCCCTTGGCTGTGGCGGTCAGTAGAGAATATGTGCCAGTGGTATTCTACAACTGGGGTGGATGTTCAGGGTGCAATGGGTGTTGGGGATACCACTGAATACTAGGGATATTGGCAGTGGGACAGATAAGGGTGGTGTGCTAGTAGACACCAGATAATGTTATTGGAGGATCAGGGAGGGAGGGAGGGAGATAGTGGTAGAGGCAGGGAAATCAGTGTGAGATTAATCAGGAGAGAGCAGCTGATTATAGGATTGAGCAGCTGATTCCAAGATTGCCCAGCTGAGATGAAATAACTTGTTTTCAGTGAAGTCTTTCTTATTTACCAGTTTGTACAATATATGTATGTATGATTGCCCAGCTGAGATGCAATATCTGTTTTTCTGTGGTCCTGCTTTTACCCACCTTTTCTATGTATTTAATCAATCTAGGTGAACCGAGATGAATTATCTCATTTCACAGAGGGTGCTGGTTTTACACATTTTGATACTGCATTTACCCAGGATATCACAGCTAAGATGCAATATATCATTTTCAGTCATCTTCTTACCCAATTTTATAGTATATTTTTCCCAGAACAGTCATGCTGAGTTGCAATATTTCCTTTTATGCAATAGGGGTTGAGATAAACAGAATGAAATAAATTCATTTATCTGAGCAACTGCATGGATAAATGTAATTTATTCACACAGTGCTTATGTCATCAGCCGTTTATCCACACAGTCTTATGACATCAGCCATTTATCTATACAGTGCTTATGTCATTTAGAATGTTCGGCCTCAGTAGCAGTAGTAACCATATTCAAATGCAAATAACTTTAAAATGAAAAATGATAGCTTGGTACTGTGAGCATGAAAACTGTTCAGCACAAAAATATCTACAAAATGAATGGTGTTTCATTTATTGATACCTTTTAGATTTTTTATAATTAGGAGAAAAAAACAGCAGAAAATTAAATTTTCTTTTCATTTTGTCAACAAACAAATGTAAATAACTTTAAAACAAAAAATGATAGCATGGTACTTTGAGCACAAAAATTGTTCAGCACAAAAATTTCTATAAAATGAGAGGTGTTTCATTTATAGATACATTTTAGATTTTCTATAATCAGCAAAAAATGGAAGTAAATCCTATTTTTATTCACTTTTTTGACTAACAAATGCCCCCTCCCAAAGCAAAAACATAACAACTGTGTATCAAACTTTATCATTATGTACTGACCATAATGTAAAGTTGGAGTGTCCATAGCAACTGCTTAGCAATCACTATGCTAAGTGGAGCTGCACTGGGAAACATTTATCAAAAATAAAACACAAATTACACTAAACATAAATATAAACGCATTCAAAAAACTCTTATCCTGTTGCATAAATGGAATATGCAATGGAAAACTCATGAAATAAATGATTTATCTGCACTCAAGCGGTTTAACCTCGTGAGGTTACCCGCGGTCAAGCTGCTTTTGTGTAGATAAATAATTTATTCCACTCATTTCCATTGCGTATCCCTTATTTCAGTGGGGTTCTGAGGTTACACACTTTTACATTGTCTTTTCTCTAAGATACAGCATATGAGATGCAATACTATATTTCATTTTCAATGTGGTCCTTCCTGCTTTCAGCCATTTTTACAATGTGTTTACCCAGGGTAGGCCAGCTGAGATGCACTATGTCATTCTCAGTGTGGTCTTGCTTTTTACGGCTGCAGTGGGCGGAGCCTACAGACATTTTGCATGTACAAAAAGGCTGATGTCATGTTTCCTGTCCATGGAACTGACTGAAGGAGTAAATAGTCTCCTCTGCCTTACCCTCCTCCAAGAAATGTTTTCCACCCTCAAATAAATACGCTTTCATGTTAGTCAATGGTTGCAGGGCACTATTTTCTTTCTTAACTGGGAGGTACAAGAACCGGAACCTGAGTAGTGTAAGGCAGCATTTTTTGGGGGAGTAAGATCAACCTCCACCTCCACCCAAGAAGCTCCTAAAGATCCACCCCACCTTTTTCTGGTTCATGTGGGAGGGGCTTGAGGTGAATCTATCATGTTGAACAACTGACTATCAGAGCTGCCTGGGGAAGTAATTAAGGAGTGCCTGAAACTGCATCTAGGCATATCCCCCCACACATAGACAACATGATTTTTATTTTTATTTTTAACTCTAAGCATGTCAGTATTTGGCTCTATATGTATAGGCAAGTTGGGCATACAAATAAAATAGAAAAAAAAAAGGACCAAGCAGGCCTTTTCCTTTGTCAGATACATGCAGACAGAAGATCACAAATCCTGTATGACAAGTTCATTATATGGATGTTTTCCATGTAAAACAGAAATTTTGTTGTAACCCCTCTATGTGTCCACATTTGTAGCATGGATATACATAGGGTATCTATGGGTTCGGGGAAGGATGAGGCTACTTGGCACAAGAGGCCTAGGTTTGACTGCTCTGCACAGGGGCACCCAAGTAAATCCAACTACAGGAAGCAATAACTGTAATGTCCAAAACCAGAATTGGGATTTTTCAGTGTGGCTTTATTTATTAACTGACTGAACATAAGCAAAGCTCTGTATGGTCCCCCACAGGGCTACGTAACTGTAATGTAGATTAGAGGTTAAACATAGTGGTCCATTTGAGGAATGAACACTACAACAGTTGTCTGGCTTTGGACCCACCAGGCACTCAGCCCGGACTTTGCATGCGCATTGGATACACAGCCTGACTGGCCCGGCTCCCCTGCCGACCACTCGACTGATGGTCCACTTGGCAATGAACTCAAACTCTACTTGGAAAGACATCCCATCAAACAAGGAGGCTCCCAAACTGTGGCTCCCCACACCACTTGAAGTCTGTGACTCCTAGAGAGATTTTGTTTTCGTACTTCCAATTCAAAACTCCCATCAAACAGGGAAACTCCCATCAAACAAGGAGTATGTTCCCATCCTGTGGCTCCCCACACCACTTAGAGTCTATGACTCCTAGAGAGATTTTCAAGTTGTGACCCATGTCTGGGTACCCACCCCATCACTGGCCAAGCGTATGAGGCAAGTAGCAAAAACACAGAAGAAATCCATAGAGGTGGACCTGGTTACTAAAGATGGGGATCTATCCACCTCCAGCTCCCACAGCCCATACCCGGCCATTTCTCTGGACACACAGAACTTTAGACTTTAAAACTGTAGATTGACGGTGGATGACCTAAAGCACCCCCTCTACAATGAACTTTAACACTTTAAACAGATGACTGCTCTATTTGTTTGTCCTAGTTGACATAGTTCTCCAAATAGCAGTCCCAATACTTGAAATCAACTGAAGAAAGAAGTTGTTTGCCCCTTCCAATGAGGCCAAACACTCACCCATTCATTGCAGGTGCCCCACAGGTGAAGAAATGTAACCTTTGCTGTTATACATGAACAGACTGAACTTACATTAAAACAGGCAGCTTTCTTCCCAAGGTGGGAGAAGGGGATTGCCTCTGGAACCCACAAAGAACTTTTTCTCACCCCAGAGGGAGGGGGGTAAACAGACACTACTGGTGTCCTTCTTGTTTGCTTAAGGACAAACTGAAGACTGACTTTGAATTCCCAAGATTCTAACTTACTCTGAGCTGAAGATTCCAAATTGTGGCTCATGCAGCTGTGATAATTCTATTATGATGTCATCCCTCTAGTCTCAGCTGTGACTGAGGACAGAGTGAGACAGTGTGAAACCCATTTAATTGGAGTTTTACAAGCTACCTTCCCTGCCTACCACTAGGTCTTACTGGGATTCTAGTAACCCCGGGGTAACAAAGGGGTTACACTCGCCCTTGACCAGGAAAATGACTGTCCCCAGTCATTATGCACCCGGCCTTAGGCCATCCCACCCTATGTGCTACCTGTGGAGGGGGGTGATCAGGCCCCTTCCTACCATGTGCGAGCACAGGTAGGCAACACTAAGGGCCTAGAGGCCTATAGCTGACATGTCAGCCTCTACTCTATCCACTTACTATGGACACCTAGTGGCTCTGCTAGAACCGTCCAGAGCATAGCCCTGATAGATCAGCACTGCGGCCTCTACTGCAGGTCAGGGCCACAGCCTGTCCATCCCCCCTAACCCTCTAGGGGAAACCTTTCTGCCTCTAACATAACATCCCAAACAAAAACAAAACCCGGGGACCTCCCCGACCTTGGGCAGCCTGCAACAACAACATTAGGAACACAAACAGTACTTTAATTTCTACACATAAGCACTGAACGAGGAACTCTGATGAGCCCCTCCTCCTCTTCTTGTCTTCTCTTCTGTCTTCCAGGAACACCTGTAAGAAAAGACAAAAACAAAACAAAAAAAAAAACACACCCTAATCTGCATTTACGATCTACCTAAACAACAACAGTGACAAAAACAGCAACAACCCTTACCATACAGGAAAAACAGAACACTAAACAATCCCAAAAAGAAAAAATATATATTTTTTTTTAGAAAAGTAGAAAAGACAGTATATACATTAAGTACAGAAATGACATTGATAACAATACACCTTATTGGGGGATGGAATGCCTTAAATGTCCCACCAGTGACTACAAGGCCTGAAGGCCAATCCATTAAAGAGTCTCTCCTGGGCCGGAGCCCCGTGAACATAGTCTTTTAAGGCCATAATCCTGAAGGTGAGAGTCTTTGCGGACAATTCACACACTGTTTGAAGTCTGTAGTGTAAGGTGTGTATTGCAATGTCATAAAGATAGAATGAAAAGATTGTGACTCACCAGTCTCTTGAAGTATTCGAACTAAGCAAACCTGGTCCCTTCCGAAAACTCTCCCTGGCAGCATTTCTTCTGATACAGCTGGGCGGACATCTTCCGGGAACCCACAGGAGTGCACATCTGGAAACAGCTGGGCTGATGTCATAAATGAAGAAGGAACCTTAGAACAGGAACAAAAAGAGAAACAGCTGGTCTGGCATCATCCGATTACCAGGCGATGAACAGGCAAACAGCTGGGCTGGTGTCCTCTCTGGATCTGAAGCCATCTGGTGGTAGCAGTAGATGGTTATTGATTAGGGCAGTACACTGTGGACTGAAGAATGTGGAGCACCTGATTTGTTGTTTATTCATATTGGCAGTTCAATAAGGTTACTTCACAATGTAGATGTGGCAGTATTGACTACCACTGCTCGGCTCTCCATTTTGTAGGCCGGGCTTAATTACTGGGAGGTCCTTGCACTGAGGCCAATAGTAGAGGGGGTCAGGGGCTTGAATTATTACTCCATCTGGACACACATAATTCACACAGTGGGAGACTTCGTGTCCCTCTCCGTCCACAATTCTCACTCTGTCCATAAACAGTGTCCTGCCTCTCTTCCACTGTGTATACTTTTCGTGGAACAGTCTATTCTTTACATGCTGGTTAGCCCCAGGATGCACATGTTTCATTGCTTCATCCCAGATCCAGGATTTCCTGCAGTTCTCAATCTCCTCCCAGACTCTCCAAGGAAAGGTAGGAAAGGTCATACCAATGATTTCATTGGCCTTTCTACGAACCAGTCTCTCCTCTTTACTTGCTTTGGTCAATCTGAGACCGCTGGCCTGGCTTGGGGGTGGCCAGTCCTGGTTCTGCCAGCTTTGTATCCTCAACGAAATTAAAAATGGATCCCTGACTTCTTCTTCTGGTGAAGCCAGGGCAGTGGCATCACCACCTTCTTGAACACATTCCTCTGAGGCAAGATCTTGAGGCTGTGTACCCGTTCCTATCTCACAAGGCCACTTAGGTTCCTCCTCATCTTCCTCTTCACTGAGGATCTGAGCCCAGGAGTGAGCAGTAGTTCTCACCCCCGAGATGATCCATTCATCACTAGGAGCGGAGGTCGACACCTCCCATTCAATGGCCTCCCGCATCTCATCTTCACCTTTGAGACTTGGGCTAGGCCCCCCCACCCAGGGGTCTATTGATGCTTTATCTGAACTTGCCTTCTGAGATCCAGCATCCAAAACTTCAACTTCAGATTCAGTCTCTAATTCTGCACTCTCTAACTTTGTACCACACTCCCCCGGGGGACCTTCCTCCACAGGCTCCGCCTGATGCTGTGTGCTGCCAACTGCAGATTCTTGAAGTTGTGTCTATGTGGGAGCCAAACGAATTTGAGGCACTTTATACAAGCCATATTTTTTTAGACAACCAGCACAGTGAGGAATCATGAAGACATCCCTTCCAGCAATAAAGCACATCTGGCATACATGCACTGGATAATAAGGAATTGCCACATCAGGATGGAGTTGCCCTCTATAGCACCAATTTTCAATGTCTCTCAATCTATTTACTGCTGCTGTTACTGCAACCTGGGCATGATCTGGGTAACGAGCTGGTCCTACGGCCATAACTGCAGAAAAACAAACAAAAGTTCACTGTAACTGAAAGTCCCACTTTAAATGAACACACTCTGTAACTTTAAAATGGCTCCTCTGCTGCTGTGTTTACTTTACTACCCCACCCTGTAATAGCGGCGGCAGCACTCCTGTGCATCAACATTTAGACTCTGGGTCAAGCCACTGCACACCCGATTTACATCAGCTACTAATAACTTTTATTTCAAACTGCACAACTTGCTCTTTTCTGGCTGTTCTCACATTTACAGGATTTTCCTTGGACTTTTTCACATGCTGGCAACATTTATTTAATCACAGTCCCTTTTAAAACTTCAGGTTTCAGCACAGGATTGCCTGCTTCTACTAGTGTTGCACTTATTTTACAACCCACAGTCTCTCTCTGGCTGCAAACTTTAAACTGAGGCTACTTTCATTGCTATGCTCACATTTAATGGCTTTACAGACTTGCACTTGCCACAGGATATCACACAATCGCTACTTGCAAAGCGACTATACAGCTGCACTCACATTTTATATGGCATTACTGAAAATCACTGATTTGAGCAGTTTTAAATCGTTTACTCACTGTTATGGTAGCAGATTGCTGCGATGGAGGAAAACAGCCTGCAGCCAGAGTTTTGAAGGCCTCGGATTTCAAACGGGCGGGCAGTCTCCGCGATTGTAGTATTAATCACACAGTTCACTGATCCCACGACCGATAAGCGAGTTGAGCCCGATTTTGAACTAGAAAAGTCACTTTTCACTGTTTACAGCACTTTGAACACTTCGCAAATGCTCCTCCACTGCCAGTACACGCACTACTCTCTGTCTCCCTCTCGAATGCTGAAGCAGACACCGAGCAGCTGGCTGAGGGGCGGGACTAATGGCAAACTGACCAACCACACGACGCCATGCAAATGAGCCTCTTCTTCCTCACGAGGACTCCTCTCCTCACGGCGATCGTCAAGCAGGCAAATTTAAACTGAAAAGATGCACTTTTTTTTTTTCAACTGACTCCATGGCGGGAGCCCATTTCAACCATGTAACATTGCCATTAACTCTGCAGTCTCTAGTATTGCACAGAAAGCATTTCCAATGTCCAGGGCATAATTTCTCTGTTGCTACCCCTAGTTTTCCACACTTTTCTTCACAGAACTTTATTTTAAAACTGACAAACGCTGTAAACTATGTTGATGCAGGACAAGGACACACACTTTGGCTTTACAGCTCCTTGGTAAACAGTTGGCATTTTTTAAACAGCAGCACAAGATTCACAGCACACAGCACACACTAGGGAAATTGCTTCAACTTTTTTGGGCTACCGACTGCCAGATAGCCAAAACGCTAGCCTACTTGCCCAAGCACCTTCCTTCCCAAACAAATCCAAAGCGGTGCCTCCATTTTTGTAACCCCTCTATGTGTCTACATTTGTAGCATGGATATACATAGGGTATCTACGGGTTCGGGGAAGGATGAGGCTACTTGGCACAAGAGGCCTAGGTTTGACTACTCTGTACAGGGGCACCCAAGTAAATTCAATTAAAGGAAGCAATAACTGTAATGTCCAAAACCAGAATTGGGATTTTTCAGTGTGGCTTTATTTATTAACTCACTGAACATAAACAAAGCTCTGTATGGTCCCCCACAGGGCTACGTAACTGTAATGCAGATTAGAGGTTAAACACAGTGGTCCATTTGAGGAATGAACACTACAACAGTTGTCTGGCTTTGGACCCACCAGGCACTCAGCCCGGACTTTGCATGAGCATTGATACACAGCCCGACTGGCCCGGCCCCTGCCGACCACTGACTGACGGTCCACTTGGCAATGGACCCAAACTCTACTTGGAAAGACATCCCATCAAACAAGGAGGCTCCCAAACTGTGGCTCCCCACACCACTTGAAGTCTGCGACTCCTAGAGAGATTTTGTTTTCGTACTTCCAATTCGAAACTCCCATCAAACAGGGAGACTCCCATCAAACAAGGAGTATGTTCCCATCCTGTGGCTCCCCACACCACTTAGAGTCTATGACTCCTAGAGAGATTTTCAAGTTGCGACCCACGTCTGGGTACCCACCCCATCACTGGCCAAGCGCATGAGGCAAGTAGCAAAAACACAGAAGAAATCAGTAGAGGTGGACCTGGTTACTAAAGATGGGGATCTATCCACCTCCAGCTCTCACAGCCCATACCTGGCCATTTCTCTGGACACACAGAACTTTAGACTTTAAAACTGCAAATTGACGGTGGATGCCCTGAAGCACCCCCTCTACAATGAACTTTAACACTTTAAACAGATGACTGCTCTATTTGTTTGTCCTAGTTGACATAGTTCTCCCAAATAGCAGTCCCCAATACTTGAAATCCAACTGAAGAAAAGAAGTTGTTTGCCCCTTCCAATGAGGCCAAACACTCACCATTCATTGCAGGTGCCCCACAGGCGAAGAAATGTAACCTTTGCTGTTATACATGAACAGACTGAACTTAAATTAAAACAGGCAGCTTTCTTCCAAGGTGGGAGAAGGGATTGCTCCTGGAACCCACAAAGAACTTTTTCCTCACCCCTCCCAGAGGGAGGGGGGTAAACAGACACTACTGGTGTCCTTCTTGTTTGCTTAAGGACAAACTGAAGACTGACTTTGAATTCCCAAGATTCTAACTTACTCTGAGCTGAAGATTCCAAATTGTGGCTCATGCAGCTGTGATAATTCTATTATGATGTCATCCCTCTAGTCTCAGCTGTGACTGAGGACAGAGTGAGACAGTGTGAAACCCATTTAACTGGAGTTTCACAAGCTGCCTTCCCTGCCTACCACTAGGTCTTACTGGGATTCTAGTAACCCCGGGTAACAAAGGGGTTACATTGTTAATGTCATGTCTACAGCATTGTTTGTAGCCAGTAAACTATTATTTACGTAGATACTGTAAACAACAGGTTTTAATTCAGAAATCCAGTCTTGATAAATGTGTTTTTTAGCAGTTCTGTGAGATTTATGTCTCTGTGACGTAAGAGTGCATAGCACAAAATGAAAGGGTTTACTTAATTGATTATTGTTTGCATGAGAAGTGGGAGTGACAGTGGCATGCAAGAGTGAAGTCTAACAATTGTTTCTTGGCCATTCTGGGACCTGAAGTTACAGTAATGTGTGAAGAGAATACATTCTTGTGTTTTGTGCATTTGAATAGGTTTAGTGCTTTGAAGTTAAAAGCAATAAATACTGATGATTTATTTATTTATGTAAGATTTTAAGTGTAGTTCTGCCAAGATCACAGACATATAGCTATACAATCTATAAAAAGTAAATTTAAGGATGGATGTATTAGTCAAAGCTTGCAGTTGCAAAATAAAGCAAGAAAAATAATATATTGTGTTTTTTTTCTTTCAATTGTTTAACCAGGAGTGGCACATGAAGCTGAAAGCTTGTTTACAGGGGCAACCTGGGAGCACTTGGAAGTTAAGTGACTTGCTCAGGGTCACCCAGCATGCAAGTGGGGGCTGTGGGATTCAAACTCAAATTTCCAGATTTGCAACTCAGAACCTTAATCCACTGTGCTATACTGCCTCCATATTTATGGCAGTCATCTGTTTTATGGTTCCTGATGTTGGTGTAGTAAGCAGCAGTATATTGCATAGCAGGTGTCAATTGTCAATAAGTAGGTCATGCAATAGATGTGCTGAGCAGTTACTGAAGCAAGAAATGTATTTAGGGTATTTAAATATTCCTGTTAGAAAACTGAAAAATGTGTGACGTTTGCATCTCAATTTCAAGGAGGTCCTTATGGGGTGTTAATGTACAATATAAAGTAGTTATAGTTTTCAAGTTGTCTGAGTAATTGCTTTGTACTACCACTGTTACTAAATTTAAATTATGCTATGAAGGAAATTAAGTTTATGTTACTGTCAGTAAATGTATTAAAAACATTTACAGTACTTGTCCTTATAATGAAATACTACCACCTTCTGTACCTTCATGGGGATTTGCATATGTTTCCCATGATGCTTTGCATTATTGGGGTATGTGCAATTGTGTTTTCTTTAAAATTTGGCTGTCCAGACAATATCATCTGGGATAACACATACCTCAGTGGCATTTGCTCTGGGGGTTCTTTTGGAAACTTGTATTGCTTCCTGTCCTTTCCATTAAAATGTACACCTCCATATATTTTCTTAATAATGTATATGCCTTCCTTAGAACAGAAACTAAAACAAATCTTACTACTTACAAATCATTGTGTTGTTTCTCCATACCTCCTTAACAATTCCACACAACTTCACTAACTTCATTATGCAGCCATGGTGGATCTGCCCAGAATATGTTTAACAATTGCTATAATGCTTTTATCTACAATAGCCTGGTGGAGATGCGATATCTGATTTTCAGCTGGGTACTGTGTTTACCCATTTTTTCAATGCAATTTCTTAGAATATATCAAATAAGATGCAATGTCTCATTTTCAGTGGGTTCCAGCTTTTACACATTTTTATACTGTATTTACCCAGGATAGTCCAACTGACAGGCAACTTCTCATTGGGGTCCTGCTTTTACATAATTTTACACTCTGTTTATTCAGTGTAGTACAGCAGAGATGCTACATCTCATTTTCAGTGGGGTCTAGATTTTATTCATTTTTATCATGAATTTAGCCAGGATAGCTTAGCTAGATATAATATCTTGTTTTCAGTGTTGTCCTACTTTTATACATTTTTACATGGTATTTAGCCAAGATAACCTAGATGAGATGCAGTATTCAGCAGGGTCCTGCTTTTAGCCATTTTAGACTGCATTTACACAGGATAGACCAGATAGGCCAGATGAGATGAAATACCTCATTTTCAGTAGGGTACAGTGAAGATGCCATACCGTATTTTCAGTAAGGTCTGCTTTTACCCATTTTTACAATGCAGTTACCCAGGATTGCCTAGATAAAATGTAATACCTCATTTTCTATTCTGCTTTTACCAATTTTTGCAACGTATGTACTCAGGATAGCCCAACGGAGATGTAATATCTCTTTTTAAGAGGGGTCCTGTTTTTACCCAGTTTTACAATATATTTATCCAGGATAGCGCAGTTGAGATGAAGTATCTAATTTTCATATTTATACAATGTTTTTATCCAGGATAGTACAGCAGAGATCTCATTTTCAGTGGGGTCACTGTGTTACCAATTTTACCATGTATTTACCTGGGATAGCTCAACTGAGATATAATATCTTGTTTTTAGTGGGGTTTTGCCTTTACACATTTTTACTATGTATTTACCCACGATATGCCTGCTGAGAAGCAATATATTTTTGCTATGCGTTTAGCCAGACTAGTACAGCTGACAGGCAATATCTCATTTTCAGTAGGGTCTTGCTTTTACACATGTTACCCCCCCCCGGGGGCTTACTGTATTTGCCCCCATGTCCTTCGAGGCTTTCCCATTTTCCTCCCGCTGCTGCCTGGTGTCCCGCTGTATCCCCTACCACCAGCCTAAGTGCCCGGGTCCTTCTGGTGCTCCCCCAAACTCCCTGATGCAGTAATTTTATTATTTTAGCCCAGTTCAGGCTTAATCTTTAAATTGCAATATTCCGCTTTGAAAGCACACCTCGGTGTGAGCGGGGATTGCGCAGGCATGAGCAGCACTTTGATCTGCCGATCTGCAATTTTGCCATTGGCAGAAAGGAGTTTCCCAGTCCTGGTGCCTCTTCTCAGTCAAATGAGGGCTGGTGACCAAAATGCTGTGGCTTAAATACCATTTGGGGCAAATTTAAAGTTTTAAAAACAGGGCTACTAGTGGGGCTCATTAATATGCATGAACCCTGCATCAATATTTATGAAGTGCTGCCTGCTGTCTGGGGGGTCAGATTTATAGTGGCAGTGACTCCAAAACTACAGGGAGCAAACCCATGAATGTGGATTCATTTGAAAGGGCACTATCAGGACTACAAGTGTGTGGGGGGTTTAGAATAAATAAAGTATTGCTCCTGGCTGCACCAGCCTTTTAAATGTGTGGGACTGCAATGTGGGGACAGTATATTTTTTAGCAGCCACCATTTTGGCAGTGCAACAGCCAATTATGAGCCAGGATTTCAGCCAGGGGCTCAAGGGACAAAACCAGTTACTTGTGGGAGAGAAACAGAGACAAATCCCTAGTGCCAAATATACAGCCAATTAAAGTGCTCAAACTGTAATTGACAGCTTGTTCAGACAACTGGATTTCTGGAACTCTGCCCTTTGTTTTAAGAGGGACTGTTTGAAATGAGTCAGTTGGGGCTTCAGCTCGAGACATCGAGGAGAAGGGCGCCTGTGTTGTTCTGTGCTGCCTTTTCACAGGGGAGGCCCTGTGAAGAATCCCCCGGTCCAAAAGGGGATCAGGCATTAGAACTGCCTGCCAGTAGACCAGAAAGAAGTGTTACCAGCACTACTTGTGATTTGGACCAAAGATTTTGCTCCAGCAAGCAGCAGGCCCAGCTTGTGTGTGAGACATCCTTGGATTGAAAGGTTTGACAGTAAAGCTGTTAATTTGCAAGGAGACTAAATCCAAACTGTTTTCAGAAGTAGTTATTGATTTAAATGTGCTGCATGTCCTTCATGGGTCGAGATTTGGTTCCCCATGAAAGAACCTGTTATGCCAGCAGGAGGCTTCACCAGCAGAAGATACAAACTTTGCTCAGACTGTTCACCCCACCTGGGCCTTGCCTTCTCAGCCTAGGTCATTACTCCTGCACCAGCACCATTCGACAAAATACCCACTTGGGTGATGCAGCCTCCTGCACAACAACATCACGCAGGTTGCAACCATCTGGAGGTGTGTCGTGTTGGCCCTGCTTCCCCTGTTCACTTGATCATCACCACCAGGTCTACATATCACCTGACTTGCAGCAAATTCCTGGTAGTGTGAGTACAATCAGGGTAGCTCCCTGCAGCAAGTGCTTAAAATCATCTGTGGTATCATCTGATTTGTTTAGTTTCTGGTTGTTGCAAAGCACTGAGCCCTCCAGCTCAGGATTACAAATAACTGGGTTGTTTGCATGATTCATTTCCTTTCTTTCCACCAAAGCCCCCAACATCAGCTGCAATGCCGGTCACTACCGGGCAATGCTTCAGACCTGCCTGTAATCCACTCTGGGTACCCAGTAGTTGCTAGACTGATAAACTCAGGGACTGAAGTAAATGAAAAGTAATCTAGCTTGTTTTTAAATATAGTAAAGTAATTGTTTACCTAAATTTTAGCCGCTCCCTTGTTCACGTTCCCCTTAATAAATCTGATTTACAGATTTGATGTTAACCTGGCTTATGAGCATATTATTACCTGTCAGTGATCCAGACCCTGTTGGTAAGTGGGCTGAATGTGAGCATATCATTAATAGTCAAACTGTTTGGTATTCTAATTATTGAACACTGCAACTGTTCAGGTTTTTGCAAAGGGTCACTAGGCGGGATTGTGGGTGGTATTAACTCCCCAGAGGGCTGTACCTACTGTGATAGTTAGCCACGTATTTACTCTGGGTGGAGGCACCATAATTATAGCACTACTAAGGGTAGGGGTCCCCCCATACTAGGTAGCTACGAGCCCAGGCCCCTTGACCTGTTATTAGGGATACAGGCAATGGTTGTAGCCCTTGGTAAAACAGTGTCAGGGTTACATCCATGTTTTTACTGTATTTATTTGGGATAGCAAGCTGAGATGCTACCTCTCATTTTCAGTGGTGTCCTGATTTTACCCCATTTTAGAATGCATTTACCTAGGATAGCACAGAGGAGATTCCATATCTCATTTTTAGTGGGGTCCTGATTTTACTTATTTTTACAATATATTTATCCAGGATAGTCCAGTGGAGTATATTGTTTTAAGTGGGGGTTCCTCTTTTACACATTTTTACACTGTATTTACTCAGGATAGGCCAGCTGAGATGCAATATCTCTTTTTCAATAGGGTCCTGCTTTTAGCCATTTTTACATTGTATTTATACAGGATTGGCCAGATGAGATAAAATACCTTGTTTTCAGCAAGATCTGCTTTTACCCATTTTTATAATGTATTCACCCTGGACAGCCCATGACGTGGGGTACAAAAATGGCTATGTCGAAAATGTGGGGTCACAATCTGGTAAAATAGGAAAGCTAGGAGTAAACATTGAAGAATTTCAATTTGTCTTCATAACTTTGTTGGTTTTTGAGATTTTGACACCAAATTTTCAACATAGTCTTATTATGATCCCAACATATCATCAAGACAAGTGGAATTTTCCAAATCCAGTCTGTGATTTTGTGGAGCGACTATTAAAACATGTTTTGGAAGGGGTCTGAAAAGTTACACCTGCCTTGTTCGGGGGGATAAAAAAAATGTTATATTGAAAATGTGAGATTATAATCTGGAAAAATAGCACAGTTATGAGTAAAAGTTGAAGAATTTCAGTGTTGCTTCATAACTTTGTTATTTTTGAGAGTTTGACCCCAATTTTTCAACATAGTCTTTTTATCACCCCACTTAATGTCAAGATAGGTGACATTTCTTAAATCCCAACCAAAACATGATTTCACAGAGTGACTGTAAAAACGCATTTCAGGGGATTTGAAAAATTTCACCTACCTGGTTCATGAGGTGGGGTTAAAAAAGACAATGTTAAACAATTAGGGTAAAAATATGACAAATGGCAAAGTTATGAGTAAAAGTTCAAAATGCAATAAAAATGCATTAACCAAATGTGCCTTGTTTTCAGTCACTTCCTGGTGGAATGCAGAAGAAGCGGGACATTCAATAAGGAGCAGCGCTGGACTGGATAGGTAAGGATGGGCTGTAGGGGGTGTGGAGGTGTGGGTGCATGTGGGGTAGCAGGTGTTGGGTGGTAGAATTCACTGCTGGACCATTTTGTTGTTTTATAGGTTTACAGATGGGGCACAAGGGAAGGATTGGGAGGTGAGCAGGACACATGTCAGTGGGAGGATGTTTATATCTATGGATGGGGCACAGAAATGGATTAGGAGATGGTGGGATACTTGGCAGTGGTTCATCTTTTTGTGCTCCCTTTTCCTTTTTTATTGCCTTTCCTTCCCTGCCTCCCACTCCTCTTGTACTGTATTTTTCTCCAGCCCTGTGGCCCACTCCAGCCACCTCCCTGCTCCTTTCTCCTCCTTCCTTGGCGACTCAGATCTTTCCCGGCTCCCCTCATTGTTTTTCTTTTTGGGCATTCTCATACCTCCAGCCAATGCTTTCAGGTATCCCTGTACTGTTCTAGCTCCCAACCGCTTCAGTCCATTGCCTGTTCTCCTTCCTGCTTCCGTTTGCAGCATACGGTTGCCATCACTGACATGGACCTTCATCTACCAGGTACAACTCCACCCCACAGACTTGTATGCACATTCTATTTTAACTGACCTCATGCCATTCCTCTACTACTGCACATTGTAATTGCGTTGTTTTCTATGGCACGCTTTACTATTATTTACCAAAAACTCAAGCTACTTAAAACTGTGGTCATCATGTCTGCATATAAATACATAGCTGCTGCACTACAACCCAACCTCAGTTCTGCAACAGGACCTTGATCCTGATTTTCCAAAGGGAAATGCTTAAATGACTGCAAAAGCAATTACTTATACCCTAAAAAATCAGTATTTCCACCGTTTCGAAAGGAATAGCAATTTGATGCACTGGATTTTACATGGACATGAGGCCTTTCTTTAACACCCAGGAGAAAAGCTGTCCTGCACGCCTACACTAACACATGCATAGTAATCTCTGCTAAACTCAGCACTCAGTTCAGGCATTTAAATTAAGAACCAGCTCTGAGGCACTGGGCTCTCTCAACTATACCTTCCTGTACTTCTGATATTCTGTTTATTCCATCACTGCCACTTAGGAACTGCTTCATTTTTTCTGACTGTCAAGCCATGATTACACTACGATTGTGTTTTCCCAATACGTGGGATCCCAGAAGCTAAGCCTGCAAAATTTCCATGTGCTTTTTGCCATCCATTTCATACTTCACCACGAAGACTACACAATGCACAGCAACAATCTTCAGCATGTTACCTTACCTTCTTTGCTTTCTACCTGGCTACCAGGGATGGGAGCCATGTCTACAATCAACAGACTGTTACTATATCCTCACTATCTCATACCTGTTGCCGCTCCCCTTCGGGAATGGAACTACCTCCTACTTACCACATCCTCCTTCCCTAACTCTGCTTGGCAGCATCAAGCACAGGTTAGCTTGCCCCCACTATCAGGAATGGGAGTCGTGTCTCCATTCTCCAGACTGTTACCATACCTTCTCTAACACACCAGTTGCCGCTTCCCTTAGGGAATGAAACTTCCTCCTACTTACCAATTTGACATCCTCTGTCCCTAACCCTGCTTGGCAGCATCAAGTATAGGTTAGCTCACCCTGACTACCAGGGATGGGAACTATGTCTCCATTCTACAGACTTCAACCATACCTTCTCTACCTTATGCCAGTTGTCGCTTCCCTTCGGGAATGGAACTCTCAACTCTGCATACCCTCATAATTCTACTTATGCTGCTTTAGGTCACCACCATCCATCTTTGCCATCCCTGATGGTTGCCTGAGTCTACAGTCTCCTGCTTCATCCTATATGTTCTCAGCCAGATACCTGGCTGCCGCTCCCTTCAGGAACAGGACTTTGCCAGACTTGCTTTTCCATCTTACCTAGTCTGCAGCCTAGACTCATCTTCCTATCTGCTGACTTCCATGGCTGGGAGCCGATCCTGACATGCGCTGTCTCTACTAATTGCATCTACACCAATGCAGATTGCCATTTCCATTCAAGAACGGACCTTCTTCAATCAAATTCTGCCATCGTTCCATGTTCGCTAGCCGAATCCAGCCCAGATGTCTTGCTTCGAACATTCCATCGGGATGCATGTCCATCCATTCCGCTGTTTAACATGTGCTTTTCTCCACCTGCTACGTGATGCCATGACCCTTCCAGACTTGGACCTCTTGCTTCTGCCTGGCACTTCGACCATGGAGCCTGGACCTCTTTGACTCATTTGCCTCCATCCTGCCTGTTTGCCATTTCTCTTCAATTACAGGACCGTTCTGCTTTGAATGACTCTGCTTGCCCCTCTCTCACTCCAGGTTGACTGCCTCATGGACTTCTTCACTGCAGGTCACCAGTTCGGCTGTTGTACATACTTGTTTTCTTTGCAGCTTTGGAATCTTGTCATCATCGGTCCAGCATCTTAAATCGTTTTCTCTAGTTGCTGCCAGCCTTTGTCTCATGTGGGATTCCTATGTCTCACCTCGGTTGCTCATGGTACTTGGCTTGGCACCTTGGCCTTCCATGACTCCTCATCTGATGCCTTGCTTCAGCTTTCCTGCAATTCGCTGCTGTTCACCTTGGCACTGACCGGTCCTGCTCCTCCCTGCTCTGGATGTCATCTGGCTTCACCTAGCCCGTACTGTCCGCTGTTTATTCTTCAGTTCCTCGGGATCCACTCTGGGTTTCCTTCCCATTTTGAATGGATACCTTCTCATCTCCACCTTGTTGGCTTGGGGCTTCGTACTATTTGCTGTGGCTCTTTGGGCCTCATATCCTATCTCTGACCATTACTCCTACCTGGTCATCTGCTCCTCCATATGATCCATCCCCGACTTCTACTTCAGCCCTTCTAACAGTACCCTTCCACTACTCAACGTGTCATTAGCTCATTACTCTGGAGTAATACTACTGCTAGAAAACATCCCTCAGCTTTCATGCCTTATAGACTCTTACATTATTATAGAGTTTAATACTGCCCAATCAGTTCTTCACAGTCTTTCATGGAATCCTATTCACCTGGACAATAGGAAGATCTCCTCCATCTCTATTGGATATACTCTCCGATTTCTAGCCATCCAATCACCATGACTTCCCTGTATGCCTTGTCTCACTGGCTGTCCTCATATATGAAAAGATCTTAAATCCTTCTGTTATATTCTGATTTTGTGATCAGCATCGCTTCTATGTATACCGGGAATCGCAGAATAACCCATTCAACTACAGATATCATCCATTTTACCTTCTGCCACCTCTTCTTTCAACAACTGACTCTGATGACCAAGTTACTTGACTTCTTTGCCCAGTAGTCATTGCTAGTTTTCAGAATTTCACAGATATCTTCCAGGATATTCGTTGTGGGATCTCCACAGCCTAGCTGATTACTGACTCCATGCCATCTAAACATTTGATTCTACTCCCGGACATTGCTATTCCTTGTCAATCATCTGTACCTTTTCACCTAGTACCTTCAGTCGGGTCACCCACTCTTTCAGTGGTCCCTTCAGTCTCTTCTTCTCAGAGTACCTTCATTAATCTTTCCAGTAAAGACCCTCACTGAGACCTGGCTCTTCTCAATTATAATTGACAATCCATAACAGCCAAGAGAAATTCATCAACTCAACCTTGCCTCCCAATCAGTAATAATCAACCATAGCACTAAAATCCTATGGCATCCCACACTAATCAATCTCACTATCAATCCAGCCTACAGACTCTTCCTCACATCCACCTCCAAGTTTCTCTCACGTACTTCAGCATCGGGATTACTTGTAAACTTAACCAACCTATGCCACCACAGTGCATCTCTTAAATGATCACACCTCAGAAATACCCACATTTACTTCAGGCAGCATACCAGCAGAGGATTTGAGTATAAAGTCACGAACATCATGACCGCAGAAGACATCTATTCCTTATACCAAATTTCCAGTCATTCTCCATATATATTAGGCTACCATCTGGACGGCTCCACAGATCTTCCTCTATTGCTTTACTAATCACTTATGGCATTATTCTCATCAGGCACTCAAAATCTCCTCTGATCATTTTACTCTTGGATGCTTATCTAGTGACTTATCACTCACTAATCAATTCTTTACCTCCAGACTACCTCGAATATCAAACCTTACACGAATTGAATCAGTCACCCATAACTTTACAAATCATCACAACTCCCACAGTGTACTGTCTGGTCTCATATCGATCAAATCATGCTCTCCTGACTTATTACGGCCCTCCAATCCCATTGGATATGCATCCTTCATCATCTCGGAAATGTGGACTACATCAGCCCTTCTTTAACTGGATCTGCTCCACACATAGAATTCTACCATCCCTGTAGAAAAGAAGTACCCTTCATCCTCAGGATCATCATTCAGTCTGTATCATCCTTGGATCAAGAATGAACCATCATCTCCAGGGCATTCAAAGACTCTTCTACCCATTTCTACTCTATGGATGCTTCCTTAGTGACTCCTTGCTCAATATGGAGTTCCCTGCCTCCAGACCAAACATTTACATTCAAACCTTTTACAAGTCAGATCAGTCGCCAATGACACCTTCTACCATTGCATTTCCATCATTCCTAATTAGTACCTTATCGATCCAGTCATGGTCCCTCTACTTATTACACCATTGCAAGTCAGTTGAACAAGCATTATTCATCATCTTGGAAACTTGAACTTTCTTCACCCTCCTTCACCCAGATTTAATTCATACTTAGAATTCTATCGCTCATTCAGAAGAGACCTGCTCTTCAGCCTCAGGATCATCATGCAATTGGCATCATCCATGGATTGAGAATGGATTATCATTTCTCCAAGCAGCTCACTAACCTCAAATTAGCTATGGTTATTAGAACCTAGGTCCTTCTCCATTTAGTATGCCCAGAGGACGGGCAGACCTCCGGCCATGGGTCCTCAGAGGTTTCCTCCACCTGGGGGGTTTTCCTCTCCTGAGTGCCAGGGGATCATACTGTCCACGAGTTGGAGGAGGTATTTTTTGAGGCCTTCTATTCCCTACAAATTACTACCTACATACCTACTACTCAAGGATGGGAATAGAGTAAAGCCACAAAAAGTACTTCAAGTTACACAAGCACTACATAACCCACCTCTCTCTATTGCTATTTCACAAACATTGAACTGCTTTATTGTAACCTACAGTCTTAAGCACATAATCACATTAGCAATACATATTTATTACAACCTACAGTTTTATGCAAATAATCACATTAGCAATACATAATTTTATAAAAAGGAATACATATATCACATAATCAGTACATTTTATAAAAAGGGTTAGCCACAGAAGATAAAAAGGGTACACAGGGGCTGGCTAATACATAGCACAATCTTATCCAACACTGTATATGACAGACACAGTTCTGCTGTGCTTTGATGACTTGCCTGGGTATGCTGATGTACAGAAATCTGGCCCATGAGCTCTCAGGTACACTAAGTGTTAATTTTATAACACACAGTGCCTTATTGCCTTCTTACTATACCTTTTCCCCCTTTCTGCCTCTTGGCAATACACTGCCATTTATAAAATGGGTAGGGAAAATCATAGCTGCTGATTGGTCAAGGCAGACTGGAACCAATACATTTACCTCCACCTAATGCCAAGTTAAAAAAGTACCAGTAGGATTTGGAATTTGGGAAAATCTCATGAACATCTCATAATCTGTTTCACTTCTCCCTAATTGCTATCACAAACACGATTACCATCTTAACTCATTGGAAAGCTTTACAAGATCCTAAAAAGTAAAACTCTCAAAAAATAAATGAATGAATGAATAAATAACTAAATAAATAAACAGACATTTTTTCCTTTTGTAGTCCCCTCCCTACATACATATAAACATAAACAAAACCAGCATTCACAGTTTTAATTCCTGGTGTATCTTTCATGACCATAAAAAAGTCTCCCTGGTATCACCAGGTTGCCATTGTCTCTGCTACTTACCCTGTCACAGACCCATTTGAGACATTGGTTCCCTATAAAGACTTATGTTATATATGAGGGTTGTGAACATTTTGCCACAGGAATTCTACAGAAGGTTGAATTCCTGTATTCCATAATAAATAAACATCTATTGACTGTGTGGAAGAACAGGTTTGGCAAGGGAATATGTTTTATTAGTTACTTTTAACAAAAGAAAAGTGCAATTTTTACTTGAATTGTTTCTCAGTTTACCCATTGTATAAGTTAATTAAACACTCAAGAGTGTGGGTTAGACAACATAACCAGCCTCCCAGGAGTTATAAGGCTGTTCACCTGTGGCATCAGGCATCACTATCCCGTTGGGTGGATATTTATCTTAGCCTAACATACACCCTACCGCGTCTTATTGCTTTCTTAAATCCATTAGCTTCTCCTCATATCATACAGTAAAATAATTTTGCTGCACTTAAAAGGTTTAAGATTTTTGTATTTATGGGGAGAAATAATTTTATACACTCACTCTTTTATGGGGAGCTTATCGTGGAATGTTCTGAAAATAAAATGTCCAATGTTGCACAGGCCTTTACTGTATACTTACAAGTTGTCTTCTCAGTAAGTTACTGCTTATCACATCTCTATGAAAAGTGCTGTTGTCTGAATGCAATACATAGAGAATGGTGGATGGGTAACTATGCACAACCAGCCTGTGCTGCCACAGAGGGTTCTGATTACATCAGACCTCGAAAGTGAAGCTTGAGAGGTCTGATGTAATCAGAAACCTGAGGTGGCAGCACAGGCTGGTTGGTTGGGCATGAGGTTGCCCATCCATTATTTTTTATAGTATATAGATCCCCCCAAAATATAACATTAAATTAAATGAATTGTCATTTGAATCCCCCCAACCCCATAGAAATATATAAGTGCCAAGCACACAATATTGGGAGATTTGTCAGTCCCATTATCTTAGTTGGAGTACAAGGAGGAATCAAATGTTTGAAATCTTCTTTTTTTATGCTCCTGTATGAGCATTTTATGCTCAACATTGAATTTTGAAAACACTGTTGCTGCCATCGTGACAGTTCACTTTCAGCTGTTAGATGTGTGTGCAGCAGTGCTGTGAGGGAAACAGGTGCTTTTAGATTTTAGCTGAAACGTTGTTGTACCACAGAAGGGTACAACTGCATTACATGATCTTTGAACTGTGGTACAACAAGGTTTTAGCTGGCATAAAAATCTACACAGAACAAACCCTAACTATATACTTTATGTACCTTATCTCCAGAAGTACTACAGTAGTGAATATAATATTGCATGTATGTAGAGATAGACACATGTTTTCTGGTTCAGGTTTGTTTTGATTTAAAACCAAACTAAAGGACTCAAAAAACATCTTGTGTTTGAACTGCTTTCCACATTTCCCAAATGGGGCAGTGGATGTGGCCTACCTGGACTTCGGGAAGGCCTTCGACACAGTGCCCCACAAAAGATTGGTCAATAAGTTGGGGAGTCTGGGGGTGGGGCAGAAAATAACAAGATGGGTTGAGAGCTGCCTGACAGGTAGAAGCCAAAGGGTGGTGGTCAACGGGGTGCACTCTGGGGAGACAAGGGTTATGAGTGGGGTTCCCCAGGGGTTAGTGTTGTGGCCCATTCTGTTTAAAATCTATGTCAGCGACATAGCAGAGGGTCTTCAGGGGAAGGTCTGCCTTTTCGCGGATGATACGATATTCAGTAACAGGGTGGACACCCCGGGAGGGGTGGAGGCAATGAAGAAGGATCTAAAATTGTTGGAAGAGTGGTCAGAAACATGGAAGCTAAAGTTCAATGCCAGAAAATGCACAGTGATGCACTTGGGGAGGAGGAATCCAAATACCACATACACACGGGGGGGGGGATAATGCCCAACCAGGCAGAAGAAGGATCCACTGATGACCTTAGGATGGAGACCCAGTGCAGCAAGGCAGTGGGCAAAGTTAACAGGATGCTGATGTGCATAGGGAGGGGGAAAACCAGCAGAAGTAGAAAGGTGCTGATGCCACTCTACAGCTCCATGGTTAGGTAACACCTGGAGTATGGGGTACAGTTCTGGAGGCTGCATCTACAAAAAGACATAGATGGCATGGAAAGGGTGCAGAGAAGGGCCACTAAAATGGTGCATCGGGCTAAGTGAGAAGTCATATGAGGAGAGGATGAAGGAGCTGGATTTGTATCCTCTGAAGACAAGAAGGCAGAGAGGAGACATGATCGAAACATTCAGGTATGTGAAGGAGATCAATAAACTGGGGAGAACTTGTTTGCAGGGAAGGTAAATACAAGAACTAGGGAGCATGGATTGAGGTTGGGGAGAAGGTTTAGTGGAAATGTTAAGAAGTATTACTTCACAGAGAGAGTGGCTGAGCCTTGGAATAGACTGCCAGAGGAGGTGGTGAGGGCCAGTACAGTGGAGGGATTCAAGAGGGCCTGTGACAAACACAAGGGATTGATAAGGGGAGAAGGAGGGAGGAAAAGTGAGGGGGGTATGGGCAGACTCGATGGGCCAGGAGGGTCCTTTTCTGCCAACACATGTCTATGAATCCATAGAATTTGTCAGCAGAAAAGGACTGGTAGGCCCATTTAGTTCACCCCATTTGCACTGCCTAGTACTACACCCTGGACCCTATTTGGTCACAGGTATCACTCCCTCCTCCATTTCCTTTACCTATTATGCCCATGTGCCTATCTCATGCATGTCTGAAGCTCTCCACTGTATTTGCTCCCACTACCTCTACTGGTAGGCTGTTCAAGGCTTCCGCCACCCTTTCATTCAGAAAATGTTATAAAATGTCTTAAAATTGCATGCAGCACAAGAAAAAAGCTCCATCAAATGAGGGAACAGCAGGGGAAGGAGGTGTATGAGGCTGAAAGCATACCCCAAACTGCTTAGTATTCACTTGCACAAGTATGTCTCCATTGCAGAGCCATTTAAATTCTGACAGAGAGGTTGTAAATTCTGGGGCAAACCCAGCTTCTTTTATTTATTTATTTATTTCGTTTTTGTTGACCAGGTAAGTGCACTAGACAATTCCTGCCTATTTTCAGGCACGACCCAGAAGAGGGGGATACAGATGAATGCCTACTGACTTTGAACCAGATTAAGCTGTTGGTGGTATTTTTAATGAATGAGAGAAATTTGGACAGGACACCGGGGAAATTCCCCTACTCTTTTTGATAAGTGCCATGGGATCTTTAACATCCACCTGAACTACCACCAATCCAGGCAGATGGGACCTCGGTTTAACGTCTCATCCAAAAGACGGCACCTCAGAAGTGCAGCACCCCTCCCATGCTGCACTACAGTGTCAGTACTGCGATATTAACCCAAGTGCCAGATGTGGGAACTGAACCCACAGTCCTCTGATCTCCCGGCCTCAGAGGCGAGTGTGCTACCTACTGAGCCACTGACACTGACACTTTTGTTTGGTAACACCACCAATCTGTCATACAGGCCCACTGCCCACCTGACATGACATTTCTTTTAATTCATTTAGCCACTTTCTAACTTTCTTGAACTGTGGTCAGATATATAGAAAATAGACAAAAACACTATAATAAGATTATTTTTTATGTGATTTAAGTAATAGCTGCATAAGCTGGCAACATTTCTATCAGTTCATCTTTTTTTCTTCTTCTGTTTTATCTTCTGACTCCCCCACTGACTCTCTTCTACCCACGACCCCAAGCCCTAACACCCACTGTACCTGGGACTTACCTTGTGTACTTCTTGACCTCAATGGGTGAGCGGGTGCCTCAGTAGGTAGTGCAGGGCCTGCATGCTTGCCTCCATCATCCTGCTGGTGCAGATGTTTTTCCCCGTTTTCTCCCCGACCTGGGCTGAAAAGCATGCAGTAGTGTGCACGAACTGCATGAAGATGCAGCACATCTCTATGCCTGCTCCTCAGCCAATTAGGTGATCAACTGCTGTTGCTCCATTCAGCTGCCACTAGGTGGCAGTTAAGGAGTGATATGGGCTGTCTAAGGTGCTCAACCCTGCTCCATTCCCAAACCCAAGTCACTGGCATGGTGGTTGATGAGGCGCCCAGCACCTCAGCCCACTGTGCCACTGGGATGGCTTTTTGGTAGTTCATCTTTTAACAAACAATTCACCTGGAGTGTTTTCAGTCCCACTGATATCTTTGTTATGAGGAATCTGCTGTATAGGTAAGCATAACAACTCTTAATAGACATGAGATTCTATGCAGTTGTACCACAGTGGTGATATAACTAGTGTGGAACAACAGAATTCTGACATCACTACTGTGACATAACAGCATCTGGATGTGGATGATTTCCATACACAATCCTGAACCATATACTATATAGAATAATGCATAGGCAACCTCACACAACAAGGCCGGGCTTCCACCCAGGGATTGATATGACAACATATGGACCTCGAGAGCAAAGACTGAGAGGTCCATGCTGTCATCTCACCCCGAGATGGAAACATTTGCCAAGTTGTGTGCAGTGGCACATATTTTATTTTATAAATATGTGTTTTTTGTACACGGAAGTCACAGAAACATGCCCCCCAGTAAAAAACTTGCAATTTCTTTGATTATGAAAAAAAAAACTCACGGAACTGTTTACTGCCCACCCTGTGCCCAGAACTGTAACTTGTAACTTTAACTTGTACGTTTGTAAATTTCATTTCTAGCATAGAAGATGCCAGTGAATGGTAACAATCCTGTGATGCTTAGCACTTTCAATAACACTGATTGAAAGGGATGAGCTTAATATGACAGGATCATCACCCGGCGTGAACTGTTTTACGATCAAAATTAAATTTATAATTTTGCAGGCTAAAAGGTTCAAATTTAAGCACTAGATGGTTAGGGTGTGGGGTGAATGAGGAATTTAAAATTGTATGACCTTTGAAATGTGCTAAACAACTGTTTGGAATGTGCACAACACCTTAGGATGCGCACAACAGTTTGGAATGTGCACAACATAGAGTATAAAGTATGGTCTTAGGTTAATAACCATGCTGTAAACACTTTGAGAGGTTGCCATGACATCACTGTAAACCTCAAGAGCACAGCTCAAGAGGTTTACAGATGTCATGGCAACCTCGAGAAGTGTTTTCAGCATGATTGTTAACCAAAGACCATCCATTATATTTTATAGTGTATCGGCTACCAAGATTCTGTAATCATGGATTAAATTATTTTACTTTACTGAATTACTTTACAGAACATCGATTGTTGTGAGCATTCTGTTTTGTTATACCACTGATATGACATACTCAAGAAGGGTTAACAACAGGGTGCTGTCATAACGATGGCATAACAAGGCTGTAATCTGCTTGATTTCAGTTAATAATAAGGCTCCCCATACATTATAAGCATTTTGAGCAGGCTGATTTTTATACAGAACAGTGATTACTCATTTACTATAGTTTTTTTGTGGGCCCTGTTACCACATTGCTTTGCCCCACTGTCCCCCAGTGATCATTGGGGTTGCTGTAGCTGTACCAGTTCTTTAAAGAAAAACAACACTCACATCCCCAACCTCCTCTGTCACATCCCAAGGCCCCAACTTTCATTTTTAGCAAATTTAAAAAATTTTTTAAAGACTGTTGCATATCTATTTTAACTTTGCACTGCCCCTTCACAGCTTCTGGTTTTGAATGGTGCCTGGCCTATTTCAAAGTCATTGGTGCCGATGACGTCCCTGTGTCGATGGTCAACTCTTTCAAGTACCTGGGCGTAACCCTTGACCCTCAGCAAGACCTCTCCCTGCACATACATAACTCCTTCAAGGCCACAGACTGTAAACTGGGTCTGGTGTACAGGGACAAAAGCTGCCTCACCCCAGCTTCCCGACTTGCCCTTGCAAAAGGGGTTCTTCTCCCCATGCTGTGCTATGGGCTCACCTCCTTCATGAATGCCCCCAAAAACCTGGCTCACTAAATGGGACACAGCGTACAACAACGTATGTTGCTTTGCCCTATCAGCCCCCCGTCTTACCCATCATTGTCAACTCTACTCCAGGCTGGGGTGGCTTTCCCCTAGTAACCATTGATCCTTTGTTATGGGCAACGTTATAGACAACATCATCTGATCGTCCACCCCTCCGGCACTTGCCAATCTGCTCAAGCCTGCCTCCTCTGGCTATTGGCTGAGGTCTAGTGACTCCCAGGCTCTCATGGTCCCCAAAACTCATTCCCTCTCAGGGGATCGCCCCTTCGCAGACCTTGCCCCCAGAGCCTGGAACCTACTCCCTGCTCATGTAAGGGCTGCCCCCCTCCCACAGTTGCTTCAGGTCCTCCCTCTGGGGCTACTTAAAACAAGCTTCTGGCTGCCTTTGTTCTTAGCTGACCTACCTTCCGTGGTGCGCCTGTGCCCCTTTTTGACTGCGCGTGTGCAGATGTCTGTAGTGCACACTTCGAAAATGTCCTGCTGATATATGTTTGCTTCCTCGACTGCCTCCCGTGGTTGCCATGCCTTAACACTGTACTTGCCTTGTATTTGTCCTCTGCCTGTACCTGACTGTAGTTCTCTGCCTATGCCTGTCTGTACCTTGTTGATTGCTGTTATCTTGTCTCTGAATTTGTTATTGCCTGAGTTCTCTGCCTGTATCTGACTGCACCTTTTTGATTGCTGTTACCTTGTCTCTGAATTGTTATTACCTGTACCTTTGTAATTCTCCTGGGTCGCACCTGAAAATAGGCACTTGACTGTCTAGCTTGCTTACCTGGTAAACAAAAGCTAAATAAATAAATAAATCTCTCAGCTGCTGCATGTATCCCATGCTCATTTTATGCTAAAATGCCCTGCTGACATCACCATTGGTCAGCAGGGCATATTAGCATAAACCGAGCAGGGAATGTGCATGGAAGCCAAGAGATGTCTGTGGACACCCTCCAAAATTGGAAGCTGCGGAGGAGCAGTGTAATGTTTAAAAAGATATATGAAGGTATTTAAAAAAATGTGAAGTCTTCTAAATATGCAAATCAAGGCCTTGGGATGCTGCAGGGGAGGTTGGAGCTGTAAGTATTGTTTTCCTTTAACGGACACATAAGTAGCTCACTTTGTATTGAATTTGAATTCTGTTTAATTCAAGGGTGAAGTGGTTAAGCTAAGAGAGTGGGCAAGCAGCTGTGTTTTCAGATGATTACTGCATGCTGTATTTTGCTCCATAATCAATCAGACATCTGGCAGGGTAGGCATCCCACACCCTCCCTCCCTCCCCATGAGACAAGCACCTCATCTTTGTAATGTGCCTGGCCCCCAGCTGGTCCTGTTGTGGGATTCTTGAACTTGCGCATTAATTCCAGTCACTCAGGTGTCAGCAGTTTCAGTAACTCATGTGTCAGCATGAAACACAGCTGCCACACTGTTGGACAGGTCCAGTTCTATTATTGTTCATAACAACTTAAATTTTGATGGCTGGTGCTTTGACTGCGTTTTATGAAGGACACTTAAAATTTACTGCTGGAATAGTTGCAAAGCTGAAACAGCAGGCTATTTGAGTGCATTCTGAAGAACTGACAAATGAGGTTCTAGATCTTAATTTGATCAGGATCTGTGATTTGTCTGATGGAAAGAATTCATTTTGCTCACTGATTTACTGGATACAGTATTTCTCTGAGGGAAATGCTTTTCCCTGGATTCTGAAGTGCTTAAACTGATAGCAAATATGTTTCTCTTTGTGGTACTTGATAATGTTCAGCACAGATATCTATTACTCACTATGAGACACCCTATGTCAAATTAGAGAGGGAGGGAGAATAATTGGAAATGCAACTGAATTAAGCAAATACTCATTGGAAAAAAGTTTTGATTGCAGGCAATTTATTTTATTACAAAGCTATATAATGATACATAAAATAACTTGGAGGACAGCTATGATTCCTAAATCCAATTAACATTACAGGAAGAAGGCAAATAAATATTTAAAAGTTTGAGACTTCTCCCCAGGAAACCTATACATTTATGCCTCCTTCTACACACAAGATTGTTAGTGTTTTTTTCTGCAATGTAAAAAGAAACCCCACCAGTGGTAAATAAATTATGTTATTTTGATACAAATGTTCATTTTCACTTCAAACACCTGATATTTCCACTTAGAACATGTTTTTCCACTTACAATCTGAAAACAGAACACAGAGATCAATGGGACAAACAGAGAGGTAATAGAAAATAAGCCAGTTTTCTGCTAAAACAATGTAAAACACTAATAAAATCTTAAAAAAAGAGTGTAATATGTTTTTTATTTATTTGGTGTGGTATATAATCAGAAACAATGGCAGAAGTTAAAAACAATCATAAGTAGATATACAGTACCAGTAAAATATTTTTCAAGACTTTCTTCAAACAAAGCATGATTAGATTCATATCACTCTGCATGCCATATTCCTCATACTGCAACACAAGGCATACATATGAAATACATAATGGGTTACAGTGGAATAACACATTTATCTCTGCACATTAGTGGTAAGACCTTAATAATTAACTTGTGGTTTCACCACACATGAGTTATGGGTCTTACCACTCATGAGTGGGGGGGGATAAATGTGTTTATTTCACTACTGTCCATTACATATTCCTTATATCTCTGGTGGGGCACACTTGCAGGCAGGGAGTGGCACCTACTAATTGTGCTCATTTACAGCCCAGTCACAAGGGCAAACTGTAATTTTGAGCTGTTGTGGGGGAAGGGGTTCTGGTTTGTAGAGGGAGTGGCAGCAGGAAGACATGAATAGGAACCGGTGCCATTTTGAAAAGTGCAGCTGGTGGGGAGAACACGTGAGTGGAGCCAATGAGGTACGGAACATCAGAAAGCTGCTCTCAGCTTTAAAAGAGAGTGTAGGGACAGGTAAGGAAAATGAGTAGATTAAGTGGGCCAAGCTGTCCTTATCTGACTTCAAATTCTTTGTTTCTATGTTTTTTTAAGTACTGGACACACTTGCAGGTAGGGAGTGGCACCTGCTAATCACATTCACTTATGGCTCAATAGCTAGGGCAAATTGTAATTCTGAGCTGGTCAGGGGTTTTATTCTGGTTTGCAGGGGGAGTGCCGGCAGGAAGACAGGAAAAGGAATTCGGACCATTTTGAAGAGGACGGCCAGTGGAAAGAACATGTGAGCAGAGCCTGCGAATCAGGGAACACCAGGAAACTGCTCTTGGCTATAAAGTCAGTCAACCCAGCATGTACTATCACACTCATGTTCCAGTGAATGAGTGGAACAGCACTGGAGTGGAGCAGCTGAAGTGGCGGGTGTCTTAGGTATTTGCAGGCATCTGCAGACAACAACAGGTATGCAGGGAACTCTGCCAGTCCAGTAAGGTAAGGTAAGGTAAGGCAGACTTCCTATATATGTGTTGCCACCTGTGTTAAGGACTGCAGGATCTACAAGTGACCTTTAACAAGAGTATTGATATAACACACTATCTGGGGGAAGGGAAACAGAGGGAGAAAAAGGGGAAGACTTTAAAAAACCCTATATTGGGTCAGGTGACAAAGGGATAAGTTAAACAAAAAGAGGAAAGTAAGAAAAGTCTGATAAAATCAAAAGGGGAAAAACCTAAAGAAAATCCCATCTAGGGTATAACAATAAGGAGTTAACCAAACAAAAAAGGGAACTCCAGAAACACACTACCTGGGGTAAGGGCACACGTTTTTTTCCAGGTCATAGGGAGTGTAGTACTGGGAATGTTGGGAGTGGTGCATTGCAGTGGCTGTAGAGCGGCAGTCTTCAGGGAGACCCTTTGGAGACTGAGGTGCCGCCCCTTCTGCATGCACCTCTCTGGAATGAGGGAGGAGGTCAGTAGACTCTGGACTGATTTGTCTATGATTGGGGGAGATCTCATCCCCCACCCAGGGGCCATGAAGTCCACCACCATTGCTTCAGAGGGTGCCAAGGTGGAGGTCCAGATGCTTGACTGTGGTGGGTTCCGGGGTGGTAGGTCAGGAGCACATTCCAAAGCCGGTACCTCTACACAACTCTTCCACTGCTCTGGTGGGACAGGACTGCTAAAAGGAGGTATCTGATAGTTGGTGTTGGCATGGAGCTGTGGGTAGCGCAGAAGAGGACTGATGGTGGCCGGTGGAGCCCCGACACAAAAAGCATAGTCATAAAAAAAAAAAGTAGTGGCCAGGGAGTATGTGAAGGTCCTTCATAAGAGAAGCCCCAAGGAGGGTGGCAGATTACCCCAGCAGAAAAGGAATCAACTTCTGGTGGGGGACTCGAGGAGGTAGATTTGGGAAGTAGACAAGAGGGAAAGAGGGAGGTGAGGTGCCTACCTGGTTCCTTAGTATGAGAGATGGAGAGTGGATCCTTTGGATTGCTAGGGTGGTGGGAGAAGAGGGAGAGATAGATATCATTGTCCAATTGAGGACTAGTGACCTCGCAAGGGATGCAGCAGGGGTGGTGACAAATAGGTTTAGGGGCTGGGGGGGACCTGAAGCAGGTAGTTCATATGGTAGCCTTCAGTGATGTGCTACCTGTATATGGCTGTGGGAAGGACAGGGAACACCCTACTAGGGTTTTCAATGACTGGTTGAAGGTATGATGCAGGCAGGAGGGTTTGGGCTATATTGGGGACTGAGGTCCTGCTTGGGAGGGTTAGAAAGCTGTACATAGGAGATGGCCTCCATCCATCTGGGAAGGGAATCACAGCCCTGGGTGGAAGGTTTAAATGCTACTTTGACAGGCATTTAAACTAGCCCAGTAGGAGGCAGTGAATGCCCCACAATAATGGGGCAGCAGAGAGGAGAAACTCAGTGGAAATAAATTCCCCAGGGGTAGAGAGTACTGGGGCATGGGGAGGAAAGGGCTGGAGGGTCAGGAGGTGGTTCTAAGGCTGAGAGAAGAGTTACTGAGGGTGGGCAGAGGGAGAATGAAAAAAGGAAGGACAGTACTAGGGACAAGGGAAAAGCAAAGGATGGAATAGGGAGGGCAAAGTATGGAAAGGGAGGGACAAAAAGAGTGGTGAGCCATGTGTGCCAATGCAAAGAGCCTAGAAAATCAAATTCCTGACCATGAGACAACCTCTGTAGATGCGGACCTTGATCTGGTGGCCATAATAGAACCATGGGGCATTGACAACTACAGCTGGGATGTGGCCATTCCAGGTTACACCATGTTCTTGAAGGACAGGATAGGCAGGAAGAGGGAGTTGTTTTATATGTGAGGGAAGGTCTAAAGGCCACAGAAATACAGGGACACCAAGGAGATAAGGAAGGGAGGTTCTTTGATTTGGCTTAGAGATAAGGTATTGGGCTTTAATTCTTACATGAGTGGTGTACAGACCACCAGTACAGAGGAAGGAGTTAAACAAGGTTTTGGGTGAGGTCATTGGCAGAATGGCAAGCAAAGGAGAGCTATTATGGGGGACTTTTAATCTGCTGGATGAAGACTGGAATATGCTGGCTGCAGCCACAACAAAAAAACAGGGTCATCCTTGACTTCCTACAAAGGGCATTTCTCAAGCAACTGGTTACAGAACCCACTAGAGATGGGGAAGTACTGGAGCTGGTACTTATGGACAGGCACAGCTCCGAAGACACTATGCAGCCATGCACACCGAACTGAACTCAGAGTCAAATTTTGGAAAACAATTTTTTATTGCCATAGGCTCTTTGACAAAAAAATATTTTTTTTTTCAATATTTGGTTCCGAATTCAATTTGGTGCAGGTGGCTGTGTGGTATCTTCGAAGCTGTGGCAGTTTTTCACAGTGGTGAGCCCTCCTTTCACCATGCACCCATTTTTTTTCACTGTCATGTGGAAAATGCTTTTCCTGAACTTTATTTACAAACAGGGACAGCACTGCAGACATCACAGTGGGTAGCAGCTTGGGTACAAATGATCATCGTATAGTGTGGTTTGGTATATGGACTGGGCAAGAGAAAAAACTGCACTAGGGTGAGGATCCTGAACTTCAGGAGAGCAGGTTTTAATGTAATGGGAGACTGCCTTAGTAAATACCTTGAAGGGGTGTGTAGCTGGGAGGCAGTGGAGGCACAATGCAAAAAGATCAAGGAGGGAATAACTAAAGCAATGGCGAGTTGTTTGAAGGAAGTAAGCAAGGCAGGAGGAGGAAGAGCCCACTATGGTTCTCAAAGGAGCTGGCTAAGGCAGCAAGGGAGAACTAAACAGCTTTTAGGAAGTAGAAGAAGACCCAGATTGAGAGGGACAGGGACGTATGCATAGACAAACAAAAGGAGGCAGGAAGGAGGGTGAGGACAACTAAGTCACCAACAGGTGAGAGGATCATCAAGGAGGTCAAAAAGGGGGATAAAACTTTCTTCAGGTACATGAGTGAAAAGAAGAAAGCTAGGTATGTGATAATAAGGCTCAGGTGAGATAGAGAGAGAGAGAGACAGAGACAGTGAGTGAGTTGGGGGGACTGTACAGAACAGAAGAAGATAAGGAAAAAGCTGAAATTTAAATTAGTAATTCTGCTTGGTCTTCATAGTGGAGGGGGGATGGGATGGACAAACATGTATCAGTAGGTACTGAGGGAGTGGACACAAGTCCATTTTCAGAGGAGAAAGTCTGAAGGGGATTGGAAGCCCTAAAGGAAAACAAGGTGATGGGGCCAGATGGGATCCACCCAAGGCTGTTAAAAGAGCATGGTGCTAGCCTCTCCTCTGACAACACTATTTAGCACATCATTAGAAACAGAGATGTTCCAGAGGACCGGAGGGGAGCAGATTTGGTCTAGCTGCACAAGAGCGGCAGCAGAGAGGAGGCTAGCAATTCCTGGCCAACCAGTCTCACATCAGTGGTGGGGAAATTAATGGTGACCTTACTGAAAGAGAGGCTGCTGGAGAACCTCAAGGCAAATGGGCTGCAGGACTATCAGCAGCAGTACAGTTTCACGGGTGGGGTTGGGGAGCTGAGATCTTGTCAAACAAATCTCACCGATTGGCTGGGTGATGAGGAAGGTGGATCAGGGGAGGTAGTGGATGTGGCCTATCTGGACTTCAGTAAGTCCTTTGGCAGTGTGTCACACAGGAGGTTAATAATGAAACTTAGTAACCTGGGGGTTTGGGAAACGGTGGTAAGCTGGATATCAAACTGGTGGAAGGATAGGTGGAAGAGGGTGGTGGTAAACAGCAGTCACTTGGGGGATGGGAGAGTGACCAGTGGAGTGCTACAGGGATTGGTACTAAGTTCTGTCCTCTTCAATGTCTTCATAAGTCACATTGCTGAGGAACTGGAGGGGAAGGTGGGTCTCTGTGGATGACAAAGAATTGTAGACTACCTAGAGGCCAGTGAGGCACAGGACCCAAGGCAGCATGGTTTCACAGCATAAAGGTCATGTCAGATGAACCTAATAGATTTCTTTGACTGGGTGACCAAAGTAGTAGACCAGGGAAGGGCTGTGGATATGGCCTACCTAGATTTTAGCAAGGCATTCGACACAGTCTCACACAAAAGATCAATATACAAGTTAATCAACCTTGGAGTGGTAGCCCGGATAAAAAACTGGCTGGACAACAGGTCGCAAAGGGTAATAGTAAACAGAGTCCACAGTGAAGAAAGGAGGGTAACTAGCGGGGTACCGCAGGGTTCGGTGCTGGCACCGGTCCTCTTTGATATCTTTATAAGTGACATTGGAGAGCACCTGGAAGGAAAGGTATGTCTGTTTGCAGATGATACAAAGATCTGCAACAGGGTTGATACGCAAGGTGGGGTGGAAAGAATGAAAAGAGACTTGGCAAGGTTGGAGGAATGGTCAAATATGTGGCAGCACAGATTCAATGCAAAGAAGTGCAAGGTAATGCATCTGGGAAACAAAAACCCAGGGGAAGAGTACAAAATGGGGGATGAGTTAATAACAACAACAAAAATCGAAAGAGACCTAGGAGTAATTATATCAGATGATCTAAAGGTGGCAAGCAATGTGAGAAGGCAATACAGAGGGCTGTGGGGATACTGGGATGCATAGGGAGAGGCATCAACAGTAGAAAACAGAAAGTTGTTATCCCTCTCTACAGACAGTTAGTGAGACCCCATCTGGAGTACTGCATGCAATTCTGGAGACCACATCTCCACAAAGAAATAGACAGAGTGGAGGCTGTTCAGAGGAGGGCAACCAAAATGGTGCAAGGTCTGCACCAGAAGACATACGAGGAGAGACTAAAGCAGCTTAATATGTATACCCTTCAGGAAAGGAGGGAGAGGGGGGACATGATAGAAACATTCAAGTATCTCAAGGGAATTAACAAGGTACAAGAGGGTAGTATCTTACAGAAGAAGAAATGTGCAAGAACAAGGGGGTACAATTTGAAGATAGAGGGGGGACGGCTCAGAGGTAATGTTAGAGAGTATTTTTTCACAGAGAGAGTTGTGGATGCATGGAACAACCTTCCTGAGGAGGTTGTGGAGTCAGGAACAGTGGGAGAATTCAAGAGTGCATGGGACAGGCATACGGCAATTCTAGTGGGGGGGGTAGGAGGATGTAAGCTGTCGATTAACTAGAATCTGCAGCTTATCCATCAGGTAGGGAAATGGGCAGACTGGGTGGGCCAAGTGGTCCTCATCTGCCGTCAAAAAAAATTCTATGTTTCTATGACACAAAAATCTGCAACATGGTGGACACCGAGAAAGGGGTGGAGAGAATGCAAAGGGATCTGGGGAAAGTAGAGGAGGGGGCTAGGGTGTGGCAGCTGGGCTTCAAAGGCAAAAAGTGCAAAGTCACGCACCTTGGGTGGGGAAACCTGGGGGCTGTGTATAAGATTGGAGGAGGTACTTACAGTCACCAAGCAAGAGAGGGACATTGAGGTAATCGTATCTGATGATCTCAAGGTGGCAGCACAGTGCAGTAAGGTAGCAGGCAAGGCTAGTGGGATGCTGGGCTGCACAGGGAGGGGTATTTCTAGCAAGAGAAGGGCGAGGATGTTGACATTGTATCACTTGTTAGTGAGATCCCACCAAGAGTACTGTGTCCAGATCTGGAGGCACCTCTGCAAGGACATTGACAGAGTGAAAGCAGTCCAGAGGAGGGCTACCAAAATGGTGCAGGAGTTGCACAAGAAACCATACAAGGAGAGGCTGTGGGAGCTCAACATGTATTCCCTGGAGGAGAGGAGAGCAAGAGGGGACAAGTTTGAGACCTATAAGTACCTCACGAGGGTGAAGAAGGTGCAGGAAAGGAGTCTCTTTCAGAGGAGGAGGAGGAGCACTAGAACATGGGGGCATGCAGTAAAGCTTGAGGGGGGACATTTACGAGGGATGTGAGGAAATACTTCTTTACAGAAAGGGTGGTGGATTCCTGGAACAGCCCCCCAGAAGAGGTGGTGGGGCGAAGACAGTGAGGAGCTACAAGCATGTGTGGGATAGGCATATGAGTATAATAAGTAGAGGTGAGGGAGGAGGGAGGGAGGGATATCTGAGACCAAAAAGGGTCCAGATCATGGTAACAGGTAAGAAAAATAAGACAGACTAGATGGGCCTACCAGTCCTTTTCAGCTGACAAATTCTATATTTTTATGATAAATTATATTTGGTTTAAAATGGTTAGTTAACTTACATCCATGGAATAAAAATAGTCTATATGCTATTTTTCGTATGTTAAGTGCCAGTAAAGTTATTTTTGTGAAGTGGTTTTAGCCTGGGCTGTTCGGTCTCCTGAGAGATCATTTTTACTTAAGGGGCATTTACATGACCAAGTATGCACTGTTCTGAGCTGTGCAAAGCAGTTACATAGGTGCCCTCACAGATGTGTGAACACAATGAACATCGCACTGGATGTTCCCGCTGTGGCTCAGAGCGATCCCTCCATTCTTGAGGATGCTCAGTGGTGTGGTTATTTTGACCTGCTGTCTAAACTGCCTGCATCACTCACACTAATGCAGGCTCGGCGCTGCAACGCCCCCTCCCCATCACACACCTCCCATCTCATCAGGCCGGAAATGTAGCCAAAACACAAGAAACACTATCAGGAACATTACAGGGCTGCAGTGTGTAAAGAGAAGTTGGCGGAGGTGTGGTCAGAGTGGTGGAAGCCTATGTAGATGGCAATGCTCCAGGTAGCCCTAGTATAAACACACCTGTAGGCAAAGTCCCCTTTCCCTCCCATCTAAGGAGTTTCTTTTCTTTTATTCTCAGGGGAACTTTTTTTTTAGAGCACATCTCTTAATTTTAAAAGGTTAACTTTTATAAGTCCTTCAAGGTCAAGAGCCAATTCTCATGGAAACAATGACTGTTTTTTGAGATCACAAGCATGTGCACATCAGTTTTTCCTGTTTATCAGTCATTTTGTGTGTTCTGTTTTTTTCCTTTTTTGCATTGTGTGCACCATTTGTTAACACAATGCAAGATTTGCATAGTTTCTTTCTGTAGCAGTGTTTGTGTTGTACAACGAAGCTAACATTGATGTATAGTCACTCTGGCAAGTGCAAACGTTAAATATTTGCATTCATATTTTGTACAAAATCATTATTCTAGCATTGTAACTTACTACTAATCATCAATGCGTTGGGACATTTTTTGGCACCATGGCATCCTGCATATGTTGTACTTTCATGTAATTCAGATCCTGTCATAGAACTTAGGACCATCTCCATATGGCTCATTCTGTCCTTTATGGACTGGTCAATCTAAGTCAAGGTTTTTGGCCTTCAGCATTCAGATCTCTGCTGTGACAGGGGAAGGTACAAACATCTGGCAGATTGAATGGCAGTGGAAAACTTGACTTATACTGGGCTTTATTAAGATTACTGTGCGTTTGTCATGCTGAAGAGCCTCAGACTCTCTGAGTAATTCTACACATACACAAGTGGATTCCTCAGGCCATTGGGGCTTGCAACAGCCACACACAGATGTATTGGGGCATCAGAAAGATACTCCTCCAAATTTGATTTCTATCCTGATTACTCGGGGCTACGATTGTCTTCACAGCCTATCTAGATGATGCTGGATGTAGGAAGTTCAGTTCCCATGGCACCTCCACACAATGCTGAAGATGATTAAAAGGTGAGAGACGGGGAATGGTTTAAAGGCCCTCCAGCCTCTCAGTACCCCTATTGTCCTTTGCTGGTTATAGGTCCTCTCCTGATTTCTGGGGTCATGACTCGATACAGTCTGTCCAGAATATATGGCACCTCCAGGTGATATTGATTGTTTTTTCATCTGAGACATATTGTGTTAAAAGTGGATTGAGGGGACGCCTACTTCCAGGGTACCACTATTAATTAATTTTAATTTATACATTTTTTTAGTATCTGAGACATATAAGATATTGGAGCGTTATAAGATATACTCTGTAGAGTTTCTGCCAGTGAATCATTTAATGTCCTCCTTAGGTACTGCTCCAAAATGCTTTCCCCTCTGTTAAGCAGTGTGATGATTAACCAAGAATACATGTATATCAATAAATGGTAGTGTTTTCCAATATTCAGGTCTAAATTCTATCTTTCTAAGGACTTACTAAGAAAGAAATAGGAGATTAATCTGCAAATGGATGAGATCCAATAGGGTTCGATAGCAGCAAAGTTTCTTCCTTTGATTATTCTGGCATCTTCCTTTCAGAGATGCTGTGATTGACAGTCTAAATCTAACAGCGCACTAGTTAGTGATGACTGTGATTAAGGCCTAGGTCAGCCAATCAGGCTTCTAAAACATATTTTTTCACAGGCAATACGTAGTGTAGTTGGAGGTGATTTTAAAAATGGAAAATGAAAAGAAAGGTACACTGCCTGTTCGCACAGTGCAACAAAGTTCCTCTTCTAATAAAGATAAGAATGAGAGCAAGCATTGGCCAGTGCCAGCCATGTTCACCTGTAGGTATTTGCTGTGTAGTTGTTGGACATAGATAGTGCAGTATGCATTCGGAATGTGTGCTGTGACAATGGGACTTGGTGTATACAGATACTTTTAATACTCTTATTTTAATTTCTGCATTGAAATTATGTTAAAATATGCATATTATGTTATTGGTGTTTATTACAGTGTTTTTCAACCAAACTGCTAAGCAAGAAAAGTGTCACACATTTTTTTTTTTGGGGGGGGGGGGCTGTATTTTCTGTTCACTTTAGGCACTGGCAGCTTTTAGTATTTATTTTTGGTCCTGTGGGACCAAAGACTACATGCTTGCTGACTGTACCTAGGCTACCTTATTCATCAGTTTACTGTTATTTCTCAATCAAAATGTGATTTTACTCAGCGTGAGCTCCTTTCCTTGCAGCTTGTTTGAACTTTTGCCTGCCCTATGCCTTTGCACGTTCCTGAGAATAAGAAAACACACGTCTGAGCAAGGTGGTCCTGAACTTGATGTGAACTCATCCATGCACGAGTTATGCATATTTTAAGCACTCTGAGATAAACATATGGCCTGAAATAAGGCTTTGTCCTGAACGGTATACCATTCACACAGCAAACCTAACATGGCAAAATCCCTTACAGCAACAATTTCAACAAATTTCAAAATTGTCACTGTGAAGGAACCGAGGGCAAAATTTCACCCTTTCACCATCCTTCACCCTTCCCCCCCTTCGAACTAACTCTGACTCAGAGTTAGTTATATTAAGAAGACGGGTGCGGGGGCACAGTCCCCTGAGAAAAGAAACACAATGTCTGACATGCAAAATTTCATCTGCCGACATTGTGACTTTCACCGTGCCACACTTCAACAATTTCAGTTTCGATGCGGCATTGTGGAACCATCCAGAACATGGCAATATGTGTTATATTGAAAAACAAGCACGGGAACACTTAAAACTATTGCTTTGAAAATTGGAACCGTGACTCAGGACATGCACATCAACCCCGACACTCCTTCACTACTTGTTAATGTTTGTCAGCTTGCTTGGGGGAGAGGATTGCGACTAAAGTCAGGACTCCTTTTTTAAATCATGCTTTTCTTTTGTGTTACTGAACTCCAGAAGTGTGCATGCTCAGTTTTTAGACTTACTCATAGTGTTTCAACATTCAGGAGAGAGTGTATTTTCCTGCAAAATATGATGGGTTAATCATGTGTTAGAGACAGCTGGGTCAGTATTGGTGGGGGGGGACACACTGAATTTTGTGACTTTGTTAATTCTGATCAGTCAAGCAATCACCAGTCTCACCCTAACATATGATCAAGTAAGGAATAATCCATGGCCGGATGTGTGGCAATACTATAATAATCAAATGACCTGGGTGAGATGTGAGGCCCAAGGTGCAGCCAAGGGCCTTCAACCACCCAGGAAGTGAGGTTATTGCCGCATTGATGCACACTTGGTGGATTATTACACTTATAACAGTAACACAATGGTCGAAAGTATTATAAACTGATTGAATTAGCCAGGGTTTTTTAACCTACACTCTAGCCACCTTTTAGGAACATCAGTTCAGGCCTTACTTTATACATTTACAACAAGGAAGCTCTAGTGCTCCAAACATAAAAGGAGAATGAAACTGCAGGACCTTAAACTGTATCAGCCAGGTAAATAGGAATGAATATGAAATAGTGTAGGACATGACCAAACAGGAACACGGTGAAGTGGTGGTCAGACTTTCACAAAATTTCATCTGACTTTTGTTAACTAATCCACCTTGTTTAAGGCATTATAAGAAGTAATATGTTAGATAACTATACCTAATGTATATGGAAAACCTCAATACAAGCTGGTTGGGGCAGTATTATGTATTACAATGACACAACATTGAAATGGTACATTAAATTTTTATTTTTATTTTTTTTTATTTATTTTGAAAGTCGGATTTACAACCTTTGAGTCAGGGACTCATTTACAAAGGCACCTCATCACAGGGAGGGTAGACATGGTTACAGTGTGAGATACAACAGTGGTAACATACAGGTGCAATACAGATAACATAAAGAACACAATATAACAGTGGTTTATGGGATAAAGTTACTTGCAGTAAATAGCAATCGTCTAAAAAAATAAAAAAAAATAGTTTTTCAGGGTGGGGTTGGGGTTTACATTTGAAAGGGTACCTACAGAAGTGCTTAAAGTATAGCTAATCTTGCACCAAATTTGATAATCCAAATGGGGGTAGTTTGATTTAGTGTATTGATTTAGTTTTTCAGTGCAAGTTAATTGAGATTGATGAGTCATAACCTGATTTGCAGAATAAAATACATGAAAAAGATTGAGAGAACTGGACCATCAGCTCATCAGTAGCACCACTGCTTGCAATGTTGATGACCCGGGTTCAGAAAAGAGCCTGAGTCATTAGAGGGCCAAGCGGGGGGGGGGGAGGAGGATTGGGCATCTTAAGGACAGCTCTCCTGTTCGGGGATGTGTGTGGATCCTGGCACATTATTGACACCCAGTGGAGACTGGGAGTGAGTACATCTGGGGATCCAACAGCAGAGTGCTGGAGGAGTGGCAGAAGCCAGCATACTCTGTGAAGAAGCACGCAAAGCATATCCAGGATTGTTATTGTATGAGAGCTCCTCAGGGTACAGGAGGGAAAGGGCACTATTGGGCAGATGACGTCCTGTCTGCTTTGAAAAGCTACAGTAGGTCAACTCCTGGCTGATTCCTTGACATGCTCTAGAATGATCTCTGCCATGATGATCAGATGATTGGGGGGTAACCAATGTGGTGCATATTTGGACTACACTCTGGGGGGGAGGGGGGCAAACCCATGGAGGCCCATCCTTGTGTGTTGCAGGTTGTGTAGGACTAGAGGAGTAGGGGTGTGCACTCAACAAATATTATTTCCTGAATACCATCATAGCACAGGATTCCTTAGTTGGATTCCAAATAGTGAATAGTAGCACTGTTTGTCCCTGTTTGGGAAATATGATCTAAAAAACAAACAGAAAAATGGAAAAGCCAACAGCCTCCTAACTCCTCCCTATCCCCGATCTTTTAAATATAGAACCCTCATCCCCCCAACCTCAGTACCCACACCCTTCTCCTGGCCACCTTCTGAATGAAGACACTCCCATGCTTTCGGTGGACTGAGGAGGGAGGCTGTGTCAGTTGTCTTCTTTCCTTCTTGCATATGGGTGTGGTGGTGGGTAAGTGGTGGTGTTTCAAGGGTACTGACTGTCTGCTATGAGTGTTCTGTTACAAGGGTGCTGTTAACGGGGGGGAGGGCAATCAATGAATGACTACAAAACACCGATGAAAGTCAGCAACTGACTGTGGGGGCAAGGCAGGTTGTGCCGTCTGCCTATCACTGGAGTTTAATTGTATTAAAATGTGGGTGCTGGGGAGGGAGGTAGGTGGAGGATTTGGGTGCTAACTGAGGGTTGGGGATGGGGGCTTCTATATTTAAATGATCTGGGCTAGGGAGGAGGGTGGGGGCCGTTTTCCCATTTTCTAACTTCAAATAAAGAATATTGGGCAGAATAATGAATACCTGGTGTCCAAATACTAAATCTTTGGCCGAATGTTCAGAAAAATGTATTTACACAACCCAGGAGAGTAGAAGCAGGACTGGGTCTATGAGCTAGGAGAATGTGCCAGCAGAAGGCTGCAGGAAGTCCTTGTTGGTGGCCAGAAATACTGGAGGCTGAAAAGAGTTAGAAGAAAGAAACAAAAAAAGATGAGGTTGAGACAGATGAGCTGATAGCAGTGCCTGCCAGCTCAACAAGCTCACCTACCTGCTCCTCCCCAAGCTGTGCTGCAGTCAACTCTCATCGATCACCCAAAGACAACCCCAACCATTGACTGGGAAGAGCATGTGTGGCATAAGCACAGTGTGCTCATTGTGGAGGGCAGTCAACATGCTATGTGAAGACGTAAGGCAACTATGGTGGAAGGTCAATGAGTACTGTGCGTAGAACTTACAGTATGAACAAACGGTGGCTATAAAGCTGAGTATGTTGCTGCAGCTGTACAACACTTTAAGGGATCTAGAATCAAAGAATTCTTCATCCTGACTGCACACACATCTGTTGTTTCAAATAGTGAAGATGGCAGTGTTCACCCACCAGACAGCGACATACCTGATGCTCACGTTCAACTTGGGTCCCCTGTACTGCCCATCCCCAGAGATAACCCTGCAGCACTCTTCTGAAGTGCCACCCCCACTGTTCCCCACACTGTTGCACCCTTTATTCCTCATGCTACTCCTGCCACTTCTGAAACCTACACAGGTACTTTACCTGTAACCACTGCTGCTGACACACTAATTCAGGATAGTGCTACTCCCATGCCAGACATCACATTTGTGACTCGGAGTGACAGCTAATAATTGAGCTTGTTGGGGGGAGGGTAGAAAATGTCTATCTGATTTAATCATTAATTCAATTGTTACGAAAGTATAAAATGTTTTCTGTTATGTATTTGATCTTGGATGTGTGGTTTATCATAACAAAAGTTCGAATTTAAAAAAAAAAATAAATAAATAATTGAGCTTGTTAACATGACAGGCAGCTAGGCAGACCACCAGGCCGCTTTATCTTTTAGGCACTTGTCACCATGAGCACAATCTGTCAGAAGGTCCACCCAGTTAACTGGGACAGGGAAGGTGGGGTGAAGAACAAGGAGGCTTTTCAGGCTTGTGTTTTGTAGTTTGTATTTGCATTGTTCTGTCTTTATGCTTTTTATCTCCATTTCTTATGTTTTTAGAATTATTTTTATTCTTTGTGTTGTATCAGATTGTGGTTGTTGATTTTACAGCACCAAATGAAATCAAACAGGATTCATTTATGTATTTGATGTAGTATCCCTTTTTTTTTGGTGGGTAGCTACTTCTAGTAAACCCAAATGGGTCTCTGGGGAGGCAACCAAGATCTTAGACTCATTGACGGCTTAAGAGTGGAAAGCCAGGTACTGAATATGTTGAATCCCCTCCTGTAGAGCTGCAAACACTCTGATTTCTGAAACTGGGTTGTAGCGGCAGACATCAGGTGCAATTCATTAAACAGCTAGAGTCAGACAGAGTGACCTTTAAAATAAGAAATCACAAATTTTGCATGTTGATCCAACTGTATATCATATGCCTATGTGTGTATATTATAGGGGCATGGTAAAAATAATGGAAACTTAAAAACTGAGTAACTTTGCAAAAGATTAATATTTTTTTTCACCAAACAAATGCCTGGCAGTTCTGTTACCCAAGCTGTTTCTACCATAAAAATATCATACCAAAATTCCACACCCTCTGGTAGAAAGGCAATGAGGAAAAAACTGCAAAAAGTGGTGACTTTTAAGATTTTGCACTATCCGGATCTCAGAATCTGCACTTCCAATAGGAACAAAACTTGCCATGTCAAGAGATCTACCCCACGGGACAGCACATGTCAAATTTTGTGCAAATCAATTTGTAGGTTGCAAAGTTATTTAAGTGCAAAATCTGAGGTTTAACATTAAACATGCTACTCAACCCTAACTACATATAACCATCAATGGAGGGATGGGACTGCAGGGCCCACACCAAATAAGGATACGATTATACTATCTCAAAAAGTAAGGAAATATATTGCAAAAAATTGTGTTAATGCTCTAGTTAGGACTATGGCCAAAAAGTAGGGAAATATGGCATTAGGGTTTCCAAACTTAACACCCCACCCCATGCTCCACACACCAACAGGTGTCAGGGGTGTGCCTTGCGGTCATCAGCCCTAACACTCACCCCATTCTCCTATATTGTACCCATCTCAGCTTATTTACTTTTGGAAAATCAACATATGATGAAGAGAATGTTGGAAGAGTACCTGAAACAGAGCTATATAGAGGACGAGAATGGATCCTTCATAAGGAAAGATGAAGATAGGACAACAAAAGTGATAGCTGTAGATACAGCAAATAAATGTATTCAAATAAATCTCCCCCTTTCATAAAATGATTGCCTTTATTGACTAATCTGGAAGCAGGAAGACACAAGGGAAAGAAATAGTGAAAATGAAGGAAAATGCAAAAAAGAAAGTAAACACTACACAGTAAAGGATCCTGGGAGAGAACAATTGCTGGATATGGACCTGAGAAAACACCCTGAATCACTAGGGTAGAACTGGGCTGCTTCCCCATTGGCCCATAAAGCCTTATAAGATTAAGTTTTCCTGGAAAATACTAGTAAATAGGAAGATTGGCCAGAAAAAGGAATAAAACACATGAAAGAGATAATTGTCACATAGCAAAGTATCCTGGGAGAGAACAAATGGTGGATATGGACCTGGGAATGCACCGTAAATTGTTAGGGTGCAATAGGGTTGCTTCCATATTGGCCCATGAAGCCACACGTAGTGTAATTTTCCTGGGTGATCTTACTAAATTGGAAAATAGGCCTGTAAATGAAAATTACACTGTAGCATATGGTAGAACCCTTCAACAAAATGGTTAGCAACAAACTACCAGTTTTGAAAAAGATTTAGAAATAAAACAATTAATAAGGTGGTCACATGGGTTAGAAACTGGCTGAGTAACAGAACACAAAGAGTGGTGGTAAATAGGATTAGCTCACAGGAGGGATGGGTAACACGTGGTGTACCCCAGGGATCAGTGCTGGGACCAGTGCTCCTCAATGTCTTCATAAGCAATATTGCAGAGGGTCTAGAAGGGAGGGTTAGCCTGTTCGCAGATGATACAAAGCTATGTAACAGGGTAGATACACAAGAAGGTATAGAAAAAATGAGGAGGGATCTGAAGAGGCTAGAAAACTGGCCCAAAGAATGGCAGTTGGGTTTCAATGCAAAAAAGTGCATGATTATGCACTTGGGGGGAAGGGATCCTAGGGCTGAGTAAGAACTAGATGGGGTAACACTGGAGGCCACCACAGAGGAAAGAGATCTACAGGTAGTCATAGAAGACAACCTCAAAGTGGCTAAACAGTGTGACAAAACAGTTGGAAAGGGTAACAGAATGCTAGGGTGCATAGGGAGGGGTATAACAAGTAGAAGGAGGGAAGTGGTGCTACTATTGTACAACTCCCTAGTAAGGCCTCATCTGGAGTACTGTGTTCAGTTCTGGAGACCCCATCTCCAAAAAGATATAGACAGGATGGAGATGGTACAGAGGAGGGTGACAAAAATGGTGTCGGGGATGCAGCATAAGTCATATGAGGAGAGACTCAGAGCTCTAAATATGTACTCCCTGGAGGAAAGGATAGAGAGGGGACATGACAGAGACCTTCAAATATCTAAAGGCGATCAACAGGGTACCAGAGGGGAGCATCTTTCACATGAAAGAATAGCAGAACAAGGGGGAACAGCATGAGACTAAAAGGGGGAAAACTTGGAGGGAACTTGAGGAAATTCTACTTCACTGAAAGGGTGGTGGAGAGATGGAACAGTCTCCCCCAGGAAGTGGTGGTGGTAGCCACGGTTCAGGGATTCAAGAACGTGTGGGATAGGCACATGGGAATTATCAAGCTAGGGTGAAGGGGGGGCTTGAGCATCTAGGGTACCTTAGGCATTAGAAAGAGGGATAGGGCAGACTCTTATCTGCCAACTACATGTATGTATCTATGTATAATAAATTTACAGATTAAGGGAGCTCCAAGGGATCTAAATGAGACAGAAAATATTCTCATGACATCTAGAGTCCATGGTCAGGAGAACCTGGACAAAGTGTTAGTACTTTTAAATTCCAATAAGATAGCAAAATAATGTTACATGGAAACATAGAAACATAGAAGTTGACGGCAGATAAGGACTGCAAGGCCCATCCAGTCTGCCCATTTATTTTTCTACCTTATAAATGTGCCATCGGCCTTTGCTCTGTCAATGGCCTATCTATTCATACTCATCTGTATTGCTCCCTTATGTCTACCCCATGCCTGTTTGAAGCCTTGCACTGTATTCATGTCTACCACTTCTTGAGGTAGGCCGTTCCATGCATCCGCCACCCTTTCTGTGAAAAAGAAAGAACTTCTTCACATTACCCCTTAATCTGCCTCCCTCTAATCTCATGCTGTGTCCTCTTGTCCTGCTATTTTTCTTATATGGAAACATGTTAGGCTCTCACCTTGTTAATGCCCTTAAGGTGTTTGAATATTTCGATCATATCACCTCTCTCCCTCCTTTGCTGTAAGGTAAACATATTGAGCTCCGTTAATCTGTCCTCATTTGTTTTCTGATGCAGTCCCTGCACTATTTTGGTTGCCCTTCTCTGGACTGCCTCAATTTGGTTAATGTCCTTGTAAAGGTATGGCCTCCAGTACTGCACGCAGTACTCCAGATGGGACCTAACCAGTGTCTTGTAAAGAGGGATTATTACCTCCCTCTTCCGACTTGTGATACCCCTACTAATACACCCTAACATCCCCCTAGCCTTACCTACTGCTTTAGTGGTCTGCTTGGATAATTTCAGGTCATCGGTGATGACGATGCTCAAGTCTCTTTCTTCCCTTGTGACTGCCAGCAACTCCCTCCCAGCCTATAGGTGGCTTCAGGTTTCTCTTCCCCATGTGCATGATCTTGCACTTTGCATTAAACCCCAGTTGCCACTCTTCCAACCATTTTGCTAGTTTATCCAGATCTCTTCTCATTTTGTCCACCCCATCTGGATCATCTACTCTGTTGCAGATCTTGGTGTCATCTGCAAACAGACAAACCTTACCCTCCAGTCCATCGGCAATGTTACTGATGAAGATATTGAAGAGGACTGGCCCCAGAACTGTCACTGAGGTACCCCACTTGTGACTTGCATCTCTTCTGACTGTATATTGTTTACCACCACTCTCTGTTTTCTGCCCATCAACCAATCTGCACCCAGTTGACCAACTTCTGACCCACCCCGAGCCAATCCATCTTATTAATCAATCTTCTATGTGGAACAGTATCAAAAGCTTTGCTGAAGTCAAGGTAGGTGACATCACCTGTTCCCCCTTGGCCCACCACCCTGGTTACCCAGTCAAAGAAATCTATGAGATTAGTTTGACAGGACCTTCCTTTTGTAAACCCATGCTGTTTTGGATCCTGGATCCTGTGCTCCTATGGATTCCAGGTGTTTCACTATCCTTTCCTTATGGAGTGTCTCCATAATCTTGCCCACTACTGAGGTAAGACTGACTGGTCTGTAGTTCCCTGCCTCCTCCTTGCTACCACTCTTGTGGAGTGGGATCACATTAGCCCTTCTCCAGTCTTCTGGGACCTCTCCTGTGCTCAGACTCACTAAACAGTTCTGATAATGGCTCTGCTAGTTCCACCCTTAGCTCCTTTAGTACTCTGGGAGGTTTTCCATCAGGTCCCATTGCCTTGTCCACCCTGAGCTTATCGAGCTCTTGTAGAACCCTTTCTTTTGTGAAGGGACTAGTGCTCATCTCCCTCCCCTCTCTGTCCATAGTGCTGAGCTGTGGGCCCTGCCCTACCTTCTGTTCAGTAAATACTGAGCAGAAGTATCTATTTAGGATAGATGCTTTTACATGGTCCTCCTCCTCACATGCCCCCTTATCTCCTTTGATCTTAACAATACCCCTCTGGACTTTCTCCTTTCACTAATGTGTCCATAGAAAGTCTTGTCACCTTTTTTTACTGTTTGTGCTAGTGTTTCCTCGGTTTGGGCCTTTTCCTGCCTTGCTGCCTTCCCTGCTTCCCTTACGGAAGTTTGGTATGCCTCCCTGTCTTCATCCCGCTGTGTTCCCTTATATTTCCTGAAGGCCAGCCTTTTGGCTCTGACCTTTTCTGCTACTGTTTTTGAGAACCAAAGTGGTTTCCTTCTTCTTTTGCACTTCCTTTTCTCTCTAACACAATGGGATGTTGCTTCAAGTATTGCATCCTTAATGCTTGCCCACTTTGCCTGTACCCCCTCACCTGTATTTGTTTTTACCAGGGCTAGTTTAACTCTGTTGGTCATCTTATCAAAGTAAGCTCCTCTGAAGTCCCATATTTTTGCATTGGAATTGGATGATTTAGTTGTAGTGGCCAAAGTGAACCATATCATGTGATGGTCACTGGCTCCCAGGTGACCTTCTACCTGGAGATTTGTGATCATTTCTGTTAGTCAGTACTAGATCTAGGATAGCCCTGTCTCTTGTGGGTCATTGTACCAGTTGTTTGAGGCCTTCCACCTTCAGGGAATCCACCATGTGTCTAGTTCTGGCAGATGTTCCTGCTGGTATTGACCAATCTGTGTCTGGCATGTTGAAGTCTCCCATTATCAGAACTTCCCCTTTAGCTGTCATGTTTTTCATATCTTCTAACAGTAATGTGTCTATGCCCTCCCCCTGGTCTGGGGGCCTATAGACAACCCAAGTTCTTATGGCTGTTCCATTTCTTGTTTCCAGGGTGACCCACAGTTCTTCTGGCTCCTTATGTGTATTCTGAATTTCTGTAGCTTTGATATTTTCATTGACATAGAGGGCCACTCCACCTCCCCTTTTTGCACCTCTGTCACTTCTGAACAGTACATAGCCAAGTACTGAAGTCTCCCAAGTGTGGTTACTGGTAAACCACATCTCGCTAGTTGCTACTATGTCCAGTTTAGCCTCTGTCATTGTTGCCTGCAGGTCTGGAATCTTGTTTCCCAGACTGAGATCATTTGTGTACATGATTTTCCATTGGCCAGATTTCGGTGTGTTAGTTGTTGGGTTAGGTCTGGCGTTTCCCCTGTGCATTGTATGGGGAGCTGGACCTTTTTCCTTACCTGGTGATGCAAATGAACTGCAAACATGCTGAACTCCTGTTTGACCACTAGCTGAGGGGGAAGGGTGTTCTTCCCATTTGATGCATGGGCTGCTGCACCCCTCTCCCCATTTGCTAGTTTAAATATTCTGCAAAGATGTCAAACTTCTGCCCCAATGCACTGACTCCATCCCTAGTGAGATGCAGTCCATCAAATTTTTTTATTTTATTTTTTTTTATTTGGTTATTTTTTAACCAGGTATAGCACACTAAGCTGAAAGCTTTTTTACAGGAGTGACCTGGGAGCACAATTTAAAGAACCTTCGTTCCCAAAACAGTTGCCAGTTCCCTACAAATTTGTGTCCTTTTTCCTGGCACAAGCCCTTGAGCCACATGTTTAGCTCCCCTATCTCCCCTTTTCTGAGCTTCCGTCCATCTGCCCCTCTTTCCCAGACTGGCAGGATCTCAGAGAAGGAGATGCCAGATGAAATGGATGATAATTTGTCACCCAGACTGGTCAGGTGTTCCTTGGTCTCCACAACTGACTGGCTGGTGAGATCATTAGTCCCTATGTGTACCAGGATGTCAATGTTTGCTCCTGTTTCCTGAACAATATTAGCAATGCGGTCAGTGTCTCTCCACGCTGGGAGACATCTGACCATTACCCCTGGCTGGAGATAGATGTTAGGGAAATAAAGAGAAATTGTATATAAATAGAATAATAGATTAGTCTGCATTACAAGGGAGTAATTCCATCGAGAGGTTCTGGGGACATGAGAACCTCATGAGCGGAGCGTGAGAGGTTCCCATGTCACCGACCCTCAAGATGGAATTACACCCCTTGTAATACAGACTAACCTATTTGTTATTTTTTTAAATATATGGATCTGATTTTTTTAAAATATTTTTTGTCATTTTGTGCCATCGAGTGGTCAACCTCAGCTGTGATGGACTGTCTCGGTTCTGGCCAACCACTGTTCCGTCTCACTCCTTTCCCCCTGCCCTGCAAGCACCTCATGTAACATAAAGCTAATTTGAATTTTTAGTTTGGTGGACAGTCATACCTTTACATTGTTTGGAGAACACAGGATCAACCAGATAAGTCCTTTGTTTAGTGCAATTAAAAGGAAAAAAACAGGGAAATACTGTTGATGTGAAACACTTTCATTAAGCAAGAGATGGCCGCCATGTTTTTGAAACTGTTCTGCCTGTCCACAGACAGAAAGTAGCCAATCATGAGCTGTGGTTTCAATCTCAATGTTTGATTGATTTTTGGTTACATAGCCTGGGTGGATAGCAAGCAATCAATGATTTGGGGAGTCCTGCGCTTGTGCTGTGATGTTTTTGTGATAATAGTATTGTTTAGAGTTCTGAATGATAGTATTATGGAATGATTCTATTATCAGTGTGCATCGATGGTATTACAGTGGAATCTGCTTAAATGTACACCCGTTTTGCAGCAAGAAAATGTGCATTTAAGCAGAATGTTCATTTATCTGAATTCCTGTTTTTACAATGCAACATAAAGAAAATAACTAAGACCCGACACTGTAATAGCATTCTGCTTTTTTAGCATAGCAATATTCTAAAAATGTTACAAATTTAAAAATGTGCTACTGTGCAGCATTGACAAATAATTCAATGAAGCACAATGCTATAAAAAATATCAAAGCCAATCATCTGTCCACATTATCTGTATTGCTTGTGGACCCAAAAAAGGAAATTATCTTAGTCTTTTTGCAAATTTCAGTGCTAGCTGAGTGATATAGGGTGTTAAATGCTGCTTCACAATTGCTTAGAATCACTTATGCACTTAAGAGGTGCTAACAACCTAGGGAGAGGTGTGTTGGTTAACTGTGAAACTGTGCATTTAGCCAAAATGCGCACTTATCCATTGTGCCCTTAATAGATGTTTTTTGTATTATGTGAATAATAAAAAAATTGGGAAACTGGAAAAGTATGCACTTATCAGGAATGTGCAGTTATCCGATGTGCACTTAAGTGGAATCCACTGTTTCACTTCTGCAGCAGTGATATTGCCAGCATCTTTTTGTATGCTTTAGGACAGTATTATCTTTGAAATCGATATATTAAACTAGGCATAATGGAACTAACTATGGTACTTGAAGCTCTATTATCAGAAACTGGAAGTACAACTAAAAAAAAAACCCTGAAAGGAGAAATTGTAAAGTTAGTATGGTGGTAAAGGGAATACCCTGGGGACTGATGGAACTTCACAAAGTTACAGGAGAAAACAAAATAGTTGCTTAGAATCAGGGACCCTCTTGAGAAATTGTATGTATAACAACAACAATTTTCTAAAAATGGCAAAGTAGAGGTTTTGGTATTCTTTATGAATATTGAGACTGCCTTTCAAATATGTGAAAATAAAAATCATCTGGCAATTTTAGGATTTGAAATGGGTTATCCTAAACTGATTTACCCTAAAATAACAAATACTCATGAAGTATATGTAATTGTGGCAATCAGCATTTGTTTTATGAAATAATTAAACAAGTGATACAAAAAGTATTTCCAGCTAAGAGGAGAGCTCTTGATCAAAGCAAGTACCACAAGAAACCAAAAACCTTAATGATTTTTGGTTGGGGTATCCCAAAAAATGAATCTGTTAGTTAAAAAAAAAATGATTTGTGAATTTCTAGTAAGAACAATGCATATCCCACTGGAACGTAATGCAGTACCCTGGATAAAAATCTACTGTAATTATATTGACAATCCTCAGACAGATATATTTTTTGCAAATAGAGACTTGGCAGAATGGATACATCAATAAGCAGAATTACTTACTCACAACAGTGCAGGGAACTGAATAGCACTGTAGGACTACACTCTGCAGAGCTAGCGCTTTTAGATTTTTTATCTTTTCACTGCTGTAAACAACCTCAGATGCACTGAGGGTATTACTTCAGGGGGCCCATTAGCTGGAGCACAGGAAGTGCCAGCAATCGGAGGTTGAGAACTAGGGAGTCAAGGTGGTATATATTTTTTTATTTATTTTATTGAAGCCTAGGATTACAAATACCTTTGAGCAGGAACTGCTCATTTACAAAGGTTCCACATCGAGGAAATAGAAGGTATACATACAGAGGTCGACATAATTACACATAGTTACACAATAAAAAGAAGCAAGAGGCTGAGGCTTAGTTAATTACAGCACCTTAAAATAAGCCATTGATTAGGTAGACTGAGACAACATCCAAGGGCAACCTTTGAAATAAGCGCTGCTGGTGAGAGGGTAGGGAAGGTGGGGGTAGGCAGGCTGGAAGGCCATTGTTGAAGGGTAAGGGGTGTTGGTAGCAGTGCACATGGAGAGGGAGGTGAGGGATGATTGTCAGTAAGTGCCAAGGGAGAGAGGTGAGGGATAATTGTCAGTAAGTGCTGGGGAGGTGAGGAAGGGTAGTGGGGGGAAAGAGGGTGAGCAGGGGGAGACAGGAGAAGGAGGGCATGGCAAGGGGAGGTAGCTGTCCTGGCTACAGTAGAGTGCATTCAGTGCTGGGCCCCAGATTAGGTGAAGCCCATTCTCCTTTTTGCTTGACTTTTAAGGGCAGTTCAAAGGATTGGAAAGGCTCTTTGGGCTATCTTGGGCATTTTGTTTAGTGTTTAGAACTGTAACCTAGCTTGTATCTACTTTTGGTTCCATGCTACAAATTTGGGAGAATGCCACACTCTAGTAGCACTCAACAGTGCAGGGAGCTGAATAGCACTGCAGGACTACACTCTGGGGAACTAGAGCTTTTAGATTTTTTTATCTTTTCACTGCTGTTAATGACCTCAGACGCACTGAGGGTACTACTTGGGGGGCATTAATTGGAGCACAGGAAGTGGCAGCAATCAGAGGCTGAGAATGCATGCTACTTCCACCCCTCACTCTACTTTAAAGTAGCATGGCGAGCGTCAGTGAGCCCAGCAAAGGCAACACAGCTAAAGCAAACAGCTTAGCTGTGTCTGCTGTGTCAGCTGGGGAAGCAGGGAAGTGGGACGTTTCCCATCAGAACAAGGTGGGGAACAAAGGAATACAAGTAGGAACCTATATGGGCCGTACTGAAAGCACATAGGAATGGAGTATCTGTGCAGTATGTAGAATGGCAGATCAAGGAATACAATGGACAAAAATGCATGTAAAAAGTGTATATGTATTGAGGAACTGGAAGAGAAAATGAAGAGATTAGAAGAGCAAATAAATATCCAGGTAGGGATTAAGGATATAGAGAAGTTTGTTAGTTCTACCAGAAAGTTACTGCAGCAAAAGGGTGACCATATCAGACTTACAATCAATAGAGGCCCAATAGATAAATGGAAAGACAGAACAGAAGATAGTGATATTGAAATAACAGGTGAGGATGAATGGTGCCTGACCTCAAAGGGCCCCAGAAAGCGTAGAAGAAATGTTAATATAGAGCTGGAGGTGTCAAATAGATACAATGGTTTAGAACTGGACACAGAACAAGAGGTAGAATTGCAGCCAATTAGGGACTCTGTCAAGCAAACAGAACCAATTATACATTCAAATCCTGTAGCCAGAGATAAAGACAAAAATAAAGGGGGAAATGAAGGTTTAGAGTCTAATGATGAACATGCTATCCCATCAACAAGTGAAATACAGGTAACAGAAAATTCAAAGATGTCAGCCCAAATTCCACTACTCTCAGGAGGAAACAATAAACCCATCAGAAAGAAAGGTACAGAAACAGTTACAACCCCAGAAAGAGATGTGGTGGTTATCGGAGATTCTATGCTTCATTTTGCTTGCTGACAAAGCAGTCTGTGGGGGAAGGAAAAAACATGTCACCTTGTCTTGTCTACCTGGGGCAGGAATTAGCAATGTCAGAAAATTGCTTCGTGGGTTCTTAGGAAATACTACTGAACCATTGGTAGTGCTTCACTTAGGGCTAACAATGAGGGCAAGAGGGATGTGACCCAGATACAGAGGGATTCTGAAGCAGTGAGGGCTGAACTAAAAGAAATAAATGTGAACTTATTATTTCTGAGATACTACCAGTTCCTAGAACTGGAAGATACAGGGTCAGATAAATACAAAGACTGAATGGGTGGTTGAGAAGGTAGTGTGAGAGAGAGAATATTGACTTTCTGGAGCACTGACATTGTTTTGAAAATGCACACAGATTGTATGCCTCTGACGGTCTCCATTTAAATAAGTTTGAAACAAAGGTGCTGGCAGACAGAATAAATAATAAAATTAATCATCATTTAAACTAATTAAGTTGAAGCAGGGGGTGGAGGTCAGAATAATATTAGCAGTAAGAAAGCAGCTCAATTCACCCCATGTGGAAATCTCTGCTAATAAATGCCAGACGTTTAGGAAATAAAAGGGAGGAACTGGAGATTCTCCTAAAAAAGGAGATCATAGCACTTTGTGCTATTACGGAGACTTCGCTGAAGAACAAAATGTGGGGTGTTCCAATAGAAGGTTATCAAATGTTCAGAAGAGATGGAAACAATAGAAATGGAGGAGGTGTAGCTTTATATGTTAGGAATGACATAAAATGCACATGAATTACATACCCCCACTTAAATCAGACATAGAACAGCTTTGGGTGCAAGTAAACACCCCAATAGAAACAAATTATCACTGGAGTCTGTTATAGACCTCCCTCTCTAAATAGTTCCAGGACTACTGAATTTATGAAACATATAGAACAAGACCCTGGGAAAAGGCTTCTGATTACGGGCGACTTTAATTTCCCAGGAATTAATTGAGAAGCATGGACTGCAGCTAGCTCAGCTGAGGCAGAATTCCTGAAGGAACTTGATAGACTGAAAACAGAAAGTCAAGTGTTTGAACATACAAGAGGGGACCACACACTCGATCTGGCTATAAGTAATCTGGGGATGCATTGGAAAGGTGTTTTGTCAGGGAACCCTTATCATGTAGTGACCATAACATGGTCGAAGTTTACATTAAAACCAAGAAAGAAAATCAGAATGGAATCAGCAAAATAAAGAGATTTGATCCTGGAAATTATAACCTACTGAGAAATCTAGTTAATGAATGGGATTGGGATAGAAAACATAAAGGTCTTGAAGCACCACAAATGTGGGGAGAACTTAAAGCTTTTCTCCATGAGTTACTGGACAAATATATAACCACCAAATTTAAATACAATTATAATGGCAACATTCCAGCCTGGTTTAATTATAAAATACATAAACTTATTAAATCCAAAAATAGACTCTATAAAAGGGCAAAAACTGAGGGGACCACAAAATATAAAGATATGTACAAGTTAAAATTGAAGGAAGTTAAAAGAGAAAGGAAAAAGTAAAAAAAAACATGGAACTCAAACTAGTAAATAAAGTTGGAGACAACAAAAAGGCTTTCTTTAACTACGTGGGGGGTCTAAACAACAACAACAACAATATAGGCCCACTCAGTGAGGGAGACAAAATAATTACAAACTGTCAAACTATGGCTGAGGAGTTCAATAGATATTTTCAGAGTGCGTACCTCCCAAGTAATAATCAGGCAAATGTAAATGAAGGAAACATGGAAAGCAATATTGTTATTACTACCTCTACGGCAAGAAATAAATTAGAGAAATTGGATCCCACTAAATCAGCTGGCCCAGACAGCTTAAATCCTAGGCTACTAAAAGAACTAGCAATAGTACTTTACGATCCCTTACAAACCATATTTCAAAAATCTCTGAATGAGGGTGTGATTCCAGAAGACTGGACAACTGCCAACATTGTCCCAATCCATAAAAGAGGCCCAAAACAATATGTTCTAATTATAGACTGATTAGCCTTACTAGCATAACAGGAAAAATACTAGAGGGGTTTATAAAGGAAGGAATTGACCAACACCTCCAGGACATGGGTGTAAGCGGGTTAAAAATTCCCATTTAGTAAATTATCCATTACTGATGAGATGAACGGAGACAAGGCTGATGGCGGAAAAATTTAATGATTATAATAATAATCATAACAAGAGATTACAAGTGGTACATCCTTCATTCTTCATTCTTAATTCTTCATTCTTAATTCTTCAAACTAACAGTGTATAGTGGCTTGCTTATATAGTGGAAGACAGTATTATGGTTGTCTATGATTGGTACAGAACAAGTACAAACATTAACTTAAAAGGCAATTCTCTTTTTAGTACATGTATGAGCTCAGCACAAATGTATTGATAGTGTAAATTATACTACTATATAAGGATAATAATAATTGTCATTACCAGTTACTCAGGTCTTAGGAAGAAGAAATAGGTTTGCACTTAGGAATGTGCATACAGGCATTTATTCTGGCCTGTCCTCCTGATAATAATAGTCAAAAGGGTAACTTGAACTCTATCCCTGTATTTCTGTCTTGCAGACACTTAAGACACCTGTTTTTTATTACTCAAATGATTAGTACAAATATTAAAAGACACTTTAATATTACAGCTTGTGGCTCAGTTAAACTTGTAGCTTCACAAGTTTTAATATAATCTAGCTTCATAGATCAATATTAGTTACACAAACACATTATGTTTTAGACCAAAATGAGGTTTAGGCTGAAATATTGGGACACATTTCTTTATCCCCTATTACAAGCCCCCCTTTGGCCCAATAATTGCCTAATTATTATTTATGCAACAATGCAGCTCCTCTGAGCATGTACATCTCACTATGTACTTATAGTAAGTCTTAAGTGACACAGGCCTATAATTACTAAGAACACTAAGACAACTTGCAACACAAGTAAAGCTTTAAAAGACAGGACTCCTAAGGGTCCCCCTGCATAGCTATAAATTAAGTGCTCTTTATCACTCTCACTGAGCAATTCATTTACAACTACTTGTGCCTTATGAATTTATATCAAATGAGTATCTTTTTGATTTAAAAATGACTGTACATTAAGAAACAGGAGAGGTATCACAGCTCCAAATGATGACATTTAACATGTCAATTAACATAGTGGCATAAAACTTTGACACACCAGTATCTGCACAACTATTGTTAACATTCATATTCCAACCAGAGAAAATCTAGACTTATATGTACTCTACAGTACTTCACATTATTGACAAGCATTTGATCAATAAGTGTTGATTAAATCCACTCTCTGGCCCTTTTGTCACATTTAGACATTCAGTTGGTGTTACAGTTAAGTATATGGCATTTGAGACTACAAAACATAATGAGTTGTCTAAACTAGCATAGTTACAAACACTATTATTACCCCAAAACAGTAGGACAGAGTTAACACATAAACATCATTGTCCTTTGGTGTGGCTCTGTTTATAACAAGAAACAAATTTTTCTATTTTTAGTCCGTGTAGCTTTGCTGTGATTCAGTCTTGAGCTTTGAGGCACAGCTGCTAGACCAGCTGTTAAGTATGTCTACACACCAATTTAGAAAAGTTAGTGTTCATATTGCTGGCTGCTGGATGGCTGATTAGCAGACACACTGCACTGGTCAGGGGTGCATTAGATTGTGCATTGAGTAGCCACACACACACACTGGCATGGCATTTGTGTTGTGGTAGTTGATTACACCCTGGCACACAGATTAACAGTCCATAAACAGTCCATAGTAAAGCAATAGGTTTGCATAAAGTATCAGCCATGTTTGGAATAAACAACAGTGAAGAAAATGGATGTCTTGCTTAAAGATCAATTGAAGAAGAAAATCTTCTTGCTGAAGTTAGGGGATTGCCCCTACCCCAGACTTTACTTCATAGTAAGTAGAAACAATAAGCTTGATTGTAGAGTTTAAACTGATTAGACCTTTTTAGTTGATTTAAAGTTGTACAAATAAATGTAATTTTGCTAAAACATTACACTTGCAGAGGTAATAATGACTTGATTTATGCAATAGAACTTATGTGGAACCAATTAGGAAACATAAGCATTTTTGCAATAGAACAATTTTAGTATTGAGCATAATGCATAAAATACATTTTAAACATGAAACAAATATAGCTTGTAAACGGGCTAAGAAAGCTGAAAAGACAATCAAAAGAATGAATTTGTGGAAGTACATACACAACTCCCACTCCAGCTTAACTAATTCTTGAAGCATATGTTTTTGAAGAAGAATCAAATACACATTTTTTGGTATTTACCCCTATGGGGAGATAGCAATGTACCTTGCAACCTTTGTGGACATTACACTGGAAGGAAGGAAGGGTAACGTACCCCCTTCCCCCGAGCTTCTACTGGCAGAAGATACAGCTCAACTACTGTAATACAAGATTATTTCCATAGGATAAAAGAAGCCAAGCGTCCCTGGGTTTTCTTATCCTAAGCATGACAAAATGTCAGCTGAGTTTAAACAAAGAAGTTTTGCTTACAGTTAAATGTTGATTGACTATGTTGGCTGCAACACAAGAAGGTCAAAAGGTCACATAGTGAGCATGCAAGGGTTGCTCAAACCCAGTTATTTTTGTAGTGGTCTTGAACACTACTGATATTAAAAATATCTTAATGTTACATTGCACAGAAAATGAAAAAAACCTTTTATGTAATTAACTTAAACATTTTTTATCCAAGGACACTTGAATACCATATTTAAAAATATGCCAACATCATTTTAATAAGAATCTTTTGTCCTTTAGAAACTCTAGTGTTACTGATAACATTATTAATCATGTTAAACAACTCCTGGTGGTTTGTTTGGTCATGGTAGCAATTACAGAAGAACAAGTGGCTAGCCTTTGCTCTAGTCCACCCCACAGTATACTAAGAGTAGTTAGAATCAAACTCCTTAACATTAGAAGAGGCAAGGTCTTTGGGCATTAAGTTAGTATGACTTGCCAATACCTGACTTTTTACTTCTACATTTTAACTGCTCCTATACAGGAGTTAGCACACTGTAAAGTGCCTGTTTTTAGATTTTAAGACATTTACATCTTACAAACGTGCTACAGAAGCTGTGTTATAGTTTATATTGCAATCAATAAAAGAGAATTATCCCTATCTAAAAAAACAAAGGTCTCCCTGTACCTTTACAAACTATAACTTTAGTTATTAGTTTTTCTCTTGCAGGGATTTTGGCTCTTGACTTATTTGCATTTCTAAACTATCTATTTTTGACTGTAGCTGGATTATTACATCTTACTGTTCATGCAGCTTTCCTTTTTTTTAAAGTCTCATGTGTTAACGAATTACCACCTGGCTATATTATCACAGACTTTGTACAGTATTTGCTAGTTCCTCTTTTTTTAATTTTTAATTAAAACACTGCTGTGCTTGTTGATCATGGTTTGTATGCCCTCCCCTTAGGTGTTTCCCACAGAAACAACCTATCAATGTTTCCACACTCATAAAATACAATTGTGTCTGTTGATCATCAGGCACTGGTTTGTATGCTTCCCCTTTAGGTGTTTTCCTAGAAAATGACCTATTATTGTTTCCATACTCATTTTTCTTATCTTTTTCTTGCCTGCCTAGCCTTTACAGCCGGGTGCACCCGTGCACTGGTGCCCTGGTCTGTCTAGCTATGTCTTACAGCTCCCTTGTGAGGTCCAGCTTGCAAGTCCCAGCACCTTCACTTACCTACTCTGCCCCATGAGTTCCTACAGAGTTAAGCCTTATTTTTATTTAAAAAAATTGGAAAGCATACCTCACCTGATCAGCATGTGGCTAAACCTGTCTGTGTGCACCTTTTTCTCTCGCTTTAAGCCATTAGCACCACGTCTCCGAGCGTCATCACCTTCATATTAAGGCTTGCAGACTAACCAACTAGTAGTTAGGCAGCCTCCTCATCATGCAGCACCAGTGATCCGAGTCACAGCACCAAATGTAAACGGGTAAAAAATTCCCATTTAGTAAATTATCCATTACTGATGAGACGAACGGAGACAAGGCTGATGGCGGAAGAATTTAATGATTATAATAATAATCATAACAAGAGATTACAAGTGGTACATCCTTCATTCTTCATTCTTAATTCTTAATTCTTCAAACTAACAGTGTATAGTGGCTTGCTTATATAGTGGAAGACAGTATTATGGTTGTCTATGATTGGTACAGAACAAGTACAAACATTAACTTAAAAGGCAATTCTCTTTTTAGTACATGTATGAGCTCAGCACAAATGTATTGATAGTGTAAATTATACTACTATATAAGGATAATAATAATTGTCATTACCAGTTACTCAGGTCTTAGGAAGAAGAAATAGGTTTGCACTTAGGAATGTGCATACAGGCATTTATTCTGGCCTGTCCTCCTGATAATAATAGTCAAAAGGGTAACTTGAACTCTATCCCTGTATTTCTGTCTTGCAGACACTTAAGACACCTGTTTTTTATTACTCAAATGATTAGTACAAATATTAAAAGACACTTTAATATTACAGCTTGAGGCTCAGTTAAACTTGTAGCTTCACAAGTTTTAATATAATCTAGCTTCATAGATCAATATTAGTTACACAAACACATTATGTTTTAGACCAAAATGAGGTTTAGGCTGAAATATTGGGACACATTTCTTTATCCCCTATTACAATGGGCCATAAGGATATTCATCAACACAGTTTCCAATAGGGTAGGTCGTGCCTGACAAATTTGATCCAGTTCTTTCACCCTGTCAGTGAAGCACTGGGTAATGATATCTCTCTGGCTGTACTATATGTGGATTTTGAAAAGGCCTTTGACAGTATCTCCCACTGTGAACTGATAAAATCTTTAAAATAAATAAATTTGAACAAATGTATGATAAGATGGATTACTGCCTGGTTAACAAACAGGAAGCAGAGAGTGGTTATTAAGGGATATCTGTCTGATTGGGCCACAGTCACCAGTGATGTCCCGCAGGGATCTGTACTGGGACCCACTTTATTCAATATCTTGGTAACCACTATAACAGTTAATAAAGGGGCCTGGATGGAGAAATTCGCAGACAACATCAAAGTAGGAGCGTTGGTCACAAATTTGCATGACGCCAAATTATTTCAGGACAATATTGATTAACTGATAGAAATTGTAGGGAGAAAAAAACTCAGATGCAATCTGAGTAAGTGTAAGATTATGCACTTGGAAAAACCCCCAAAATTTACTTATCATATAAAAGGGAACATTTTACAAACTACTGACTCAGAGAGAGACCTGGGAGTGCAGATCTCTAGTGCTTTTGATTTCTCAGGAAATTGTACTAAGGCAGCCAAAAAAGGGTACTGAATCCTGGCCTGTATTAAATAGAATATCAGGAGTAGGGCTAGAGAGGTGGTGATGTCACAGTATGTTGGTATGGCCCCACTTCGTGTACTGTGGCCAGTTTTGGTCGCTCTATCTTAAGAAGAATGTAATGAGACTGGAGGGGGTCCAGAGGTGGGCTATGAAGATGGTGTATGGGATGAATGGGAGGACATATGAGGAGAGACTCTTGGTCCCGGGGGAGTATTCGCTCCAATATCGTAGCTATAGATGGGATATGTGGCTGGTCTACAGGGCAATTAGAGAAGAAGAGTTGCGGAAATGTTTGGGACTCCAAAAGAGAGCAGCAATAACAAATAAAAGAGGACAGCAGTATCAATTAAAGGGAGATCATTTTAATAAGAGACAGAGAGGGCACTGGTTTTCTCAGAGAGTGGTTATGAAATGGAATGCACTACCATGAACGATTGTGTCTAGTGATAACATGAATCAGGAACCAGATGATCAGATGTATAGGCAATTGGCTCCAGGACTGGACCTAGAGGGTCGTAGTTGGCGGGATAGTCTCATCCCCAAGGAGGGTCATTAGTGGGGTCCCACAGGGATCAGTCCTTGGGCCCCTCCTGTTCAACACCTACATCTCTGACATAAGGACAGGAATCAGGAGTGAGATGAGTCTCTTTGCGGATGACTCAAAACTGGGGGCGGTGGTGGATGGGGAGGAGGGGAGGGTGGCCCTACAGGGGGACCTGGAGGCTCTGGAAAGATGGTCTAGAAAGTGGAAGCTGAGGTTCAATGCAGGGAAATGCAAGGTACTGCACCTGGGGGCCAGAAACCCGGGCCAAGTGTACACCCTGGGGAATGCTACAAGTCTTGATGGCTGAGAGGGACCTGGGGGTAGTGGTGGATGTCAAGATGAACAACTCGGAGACTTGTAGGAGGGCAGCAGCCAAGGCCAACAGGATGCTGGGGGATCACCTCCAGAAGGAGGGAAGTGATACTCCCTCTGTATAACTGCTTGGTGAGGCCACACCTTGAGTACTGCGTGCAGTTTTGGAGGCCACACTTAAAGAGGGACATTAAACTCCTGGAGAAGGTCCAGAGGAGGGCAACTAAAATGATTTGGGACTTGGGGGACAGGACCTATGAGGAGAGGCTCGAAGAGCTAAATATGTACACATTGGAAGAGAGAAGGGACTGGGGGGACATGATAGAGGTCTTCAGGTACAAGAAGAGGGTAAATAGGGGAGGAACAGTCAGGGTGCTTCAAGGAAGGGAGGAGGGGCCACTAGAGGGCATGGGTGGAAGCTGGAGGGGGGAAGATTCAGGGGAGAAAGGAGGAGGTGTTACTTCACTGAGAAGGTGGTGGAGCCATGGAATGCACTGCCTGGGGGCTGGTGGAGGCAGAGACGGTGGAGGGGTTCAAGAGGGGCTGGGACAGGTACAGGGGAAGGGTTCTGGAAGCAAAATCCAATGCAGCAAGAATATCCAGAACTGGGAAGGGAGAAGCCAGATAAGGCGAGGGGGGCAGCAAGGTCGGCATCCAGGGTGGGGGCTGACCAATCGAGCAGACTCAAAAGACCGTTAGGCCTATTCTGCTGGCATTTTAGTGTATGTTAGTATGTAATCAGTTTAAGAATGCATTGGATAAATATCATGGAAACTAATGTTTCCAATTTGATGTATAAATCAGAGCAGATCATAAATGGCTGATGCTACTTGACCAGTTGTGTATCCTATGAATCCTATGAAATCCCTTAGGAATACTTTTGGTAGACTTATAGGGACTTTATGAGAGGGACAGGAAACAAGTAATTACCTCCTCTGATGCACAGACAGTAGAAAGTGTGGTGCCACTGTACTCATACAGAAGACTACAAAATAAATGCACATTGTTGGGAAATATTTCTGAGAATTTACAATATGAGGTCTCAAAAACCAATAGGTCTCCAAATGAAATATGTTCACAATGGACAACAGTGTCCTGGAATATAAATGGTTTATTAAACAAATTGTTAGACAAATCATTTATGGATTTTATAAATATGTTTGACATTATTATGCTCCAGGAAACATGGTGGCAGCTGGAAACCATTAAATTCCCTTGCAGTGACTCATTCTACATTAAGCTTAAAAGAAACTTTAAGCAAAGTTGCCACCAAATGGGTTTATTAACTGCTTGTAGGTTACACAGGAAAACCTAAACGGAATGACAAAAAGATGTTGAAAATACTTGGTGGAAGGCCTTTCACTCAGGCAGCCATGAACTGAATGGGCTCCACATCCCAAAGGCGATAATCGATCAGAAATACCCACGGATCCATCCTTGACTCCCCCAAAACTGACCTACGAGTCACAGAGAACCAAAATGCCATTGAGGGGGAAGGAAAAAAGTTTTGCTGCTGGAGTATTTAAAGCCGGTACACCACTCGGAGCCATGCAGGTCCAGGGCCATGAGTCACACAAGCCCGGCCTTTCTTTCTTTTTTTTTTTAAATTCTATATTCTTTTTCTCCCCGAGCCACTAGCCACCCGGTACTTTCAGCCCGGTCACAGAGCTATGGACTTCCACCCCTTATATCGGCCACAAGGCCCCCTCCGAAGCCCCGTGGCTTTCCCCCAATGGCGGGGCTGCGGCACTGTCCTTGCACACTGCAGATGTCAGATAGGTCAGAGGGGCCTGGCCTGAGGGGCTAATCAAAGCCATAGCAGGATTCATGGAGGGCGGTCGGCAGCTGTCCTGATTTTCCACTTTTCTGGGGAAGCGGGGCCATCATTGACAACCAGCATCCATCCCGCCTCCTGTACACACTTCAGCGCCGGTAGCTGTATGACTCCCAGCCTCTTCCAGGGGTCCCTCATGTGCCGGGCACTTCCCTCCCCTTCCCCGGAGAAGGAGAGTAGTCCGTAGGATGCTCTATCCTTCTCCCCCGGCTAGCTCTCCGGCGACCCTGGTCTGTTCCCGAACCCGGGTCACTGGCGTCCTGAGTGGAAATCCAACCGCTGCACCAATGGGCCAGCTTCAAGCTCGGCCTTTCTAACATCAGGCTTGTGCAGCGAGGACAGCGAAGAGAAAGAGGGAAACAAATTTACCATCATGTTGGAGTGGCTCTTTAAAGAGCTAGCAAACATTAACAGCACAATGTCCAGTTTGCAGACAGCGATTTCCGACAACACCTTAGGGCTTCAAGAGGTGTCTCAAAAAGCTGTGGAGCTATGAAAAGGCTTAACAGAGATGGCTGATGCAGTGGAGCAGCACAAGGGAGTGCTTCACCACTTATTGAAGTGGGAGAGAGAACTAACCGAAAAGATCGACGATCGAGAGCTGAGGGCTCATCGGGACAATCTCCAAATGTATGACCTGCCAGAGGATACTGAATCTGGTCCAATGGAGATATTCCTGGAATCCTTCCTGAAAGAGCTGTTAGATCTTCCACCTGAAATGGCCCTAAATATCGTGTGGGTGCACAGTGCACTAACCAAAAAACTCACAGACCCCAAAGCCAACCCACGGTCCATAGTAATGAAATTTATGGACTACAGGGTAAAAACCACAGTGCTACAAAAAGCCTGGGCAAAAACAGAAGCATTGTTTGGGGACATGAAGTTCTACTTTGACCAGGACTTTACACCGATCATGCAACAGAAATGAAGGACCCTCCTGGCAATAAAGACATACTTGGGTTCTTACAGGGTCAAGATGCATGATTTTTTTTTTTAATTTATTGTGATATTCAGAAAGACCTTTGAGTCAGAGACTCATTTACAAAGGTTCCACGTCATACATAAATGGTACAGGGATGGGACTTGAACTACAGATTACAGCACATTACAAACAACATTCAAAAACAGGTTACATAGTTGTTTCGTAGATGGCTAACAGAGATTTAGGTACAGCCAGGAGAAAAAATAAATGACAGAAAGATTCTGTAGGAGGCTGATAGTCATGTAGTTTCATAAGTGCTTTTAGGTACAGTGACCTGCTAATAGTTTGTTTGAAAGGAGGCAAGGCAGATCAGGTATCAAGGGCAGTCACAACTGTTTGAGGCCTGCAGGTATTCCCTTAGCTTGTATTTATAAGGGCCCAGCCTTTTTTCATCAGTTATATGGATAGGGAGGGAGTTTGTTCAGGAAGGAGCCTTGAAACTGAAGGTACATTGGTATTGGTAGGTCCGGCCATGGGGTACCCATAGTAGCCGCTTGCTTGTGCTATGGATTGTTTTGCCTGGTGGTGTTGGGAGGATAATTTGGTGTAGGGAGGGTGGGGTGAGGCCTAGTAATACCTTTTTGGTCATAAGACAGGTGTGGTACCTGATTCTGCTATCCAGGTTTAGCCAGTTTGTGCTGCTGTAAAGGGAGCAGGAGTGAGTGAAATGATCACATCCTAGGATGAGGTGGCAGGCTTTGTTAAGCATGAGCTGGAGTCTGTTTAGGGTTGTGAAAGGCACGGCACAGTATATTAGGATGCTGTAGTCTAGCAGGGAGAGGATCGAGGAGTTTATGGGAAGTTGTAGTGCTTCAGGGGTGAGGCAATGTTTGTACCGGTCGAGTATGCCTAGTCTGGAGCTAAGGGTGGTTGATAGGTGTAGAATATGTTGATTAAAGCTGAGGGTGGAGTCTAATGTGAGCCCTAAGTATTTAAAGCTATTTACTTGTTCTAGGGGGGTCTGATTGGCAGTGAGAAATTTGGGGCAAAGGTTCTTGTGTGGGTTCTGAGGGTGGGCGAATATCATGACTTTAGTCTTATTATAGTTGATAATAAGACGCTGGGTGGTGAGCCAGTCTTCGATTTCACGGAAAGAGTGCTGGAGGGATTGGTGGAGTTTGAGGTGGGTCAGGTTGGAGGCGAACAAGACTGCATCATCCGCATAAAGGAGCAGATTTACGGGGCATGAGGATGGGAGGGAGTTAAGGTATAGGCTGAAAAGTAGGGGGCCAAGTATGGAGCCCTGAGGGACACCGGATCGGATTGGGAGGTGGGGTGATAGGACAGAGCCTACCTTGACTATCTGCATTCTATCAGAGTGATAGCTGGTGAACCATTTTAGGGTGTCATCGGAGAAACTTGTGTAGGCCAGGGTGTTCAGTAAGAGGGCATGGTTTACTGTGTTGAATGCTTTAGATAGGTCCACGAAGATGGTTCCTGTGAGGTGGCCATGGCCCAGGGCTGAGTGGACATGGGAGGTAAATTCAAGGAGGGCGGTAGTGGTGCTATGGCCCTTTCAAAAACCATACTGCTGTCTGGATAGAAGGTTATATTTATTTGGGTGTTCAGTGAGTTGGTCGGCGACTATGCATTCTAGTGCCTTTGACGGGGGGGTAGAATAGAGATGGGGCAGTAGTTGTTTGTGGATGTTCGGTCACCACTTTTATGGATAGGTGTAATGTAGGCCAATTTCCAGTGGGGAATTTCCCTTGACAGAGGGAGCGATTGAGAATGTGGGTGAGAGGGGCCAGGACTTCCTGCAGGGTACGGCGGAGAAGTGTATGGTCTAGGGAGTCGTGACTAGTGGTTTTTGCTTAAAGCTTTAGTAAGGTAGGGTTTCACAGTCTCCGGTGTAAGTACTCATAGGTAGAAAGGTGCCACAAGGGGAGGCTGGGGGGTGATACGGTCCAGCGGTGGGGGTCGAAGAAATTTGGGGGCAACACATGGGAGATATCAGTGAAAGCAGTATTTAGGGCCAAGGCTATGCTGAAAGGGTCGGTGGAGAGGCTACCATCTATGAGTATTTGGTCAGGTGGGAGATTTGGGCCTTTGCCACAGAGTTCCTTTATGTTCTCCCAGAACTTGCGCCCATTTCCCCAGGCGGAGGTTAAGGTGGCTTTGTAATGGTTTGCCTTGGCGGTGCGTATGGCCCAGGTGTACTTGTTACGGGCCTCCCGATAATGTTGCCTGTCCTGAGGCCATTAGGTCTCATTGGCCAGGTGCCATAGTGTGTCACACTGACATAGTAGGCCTTGGAGGTGGTCCGAGAACCTTGGGGCATGATTCCCCTTGGCCATAGTTTTGAAGAAGGGGGAAAACTTGTCACAGGCTGTGTTAAGGATGTTGATAAACAGTTTGAGGGCATGATCAGGGTCGAGGGTATTTGTAAGGGGTGTCCAGTCCCATTCTCTGAGGTGGGCCTTGAGATAGGCTAGTTTGCCAGGCCCTAGTTTGCATTGTGTAGTAATTTTGGGGGCAGTTTTGAGGGTGGTACCAGACCAGTTGCAGAGTCCTGGAGAGTGGTCGCTTAGGGTGTCAGGGAGGACTTGGGTGCTTGTTATTTTGTGGGGGTGGTTGGTGAAAACTAGGTCTAGTAGGGTGGATGTCTCTGTGCAGGCGTGTAGCAGGGTGGGTGTTTTGATGACCTGGATGAGATCGAGGGCAGCAGCCTAGTTGATGTAAGAGGCAGCTGTTTTGGCCAGCCAATTTATGTTGAAGTCCCCCAGTAGTATTTTTTTTTGTTTTGGGAGTAGGGTGGCGAGGTAGGACATGATGACTTGGAAGGCTAGCTTCTGGTCTCTGGGGGGGACATAGGCCGTGGTGAGGAGGGGAAGGGATGTAGACCTACCTAGAGTTATTTTTAGGGTGAGGGCCTGAGCCCTGGATGTTAGTATGGGCAGGGGGAGTAGGTGGCCAGTGAGGGAGTCCTTGAGGCAGGCAGCACAGCCACCCCCTCGCTTTCCCATACGGTCGGAGCGATAGAGGCAGTATCCAGGGAGGTTAACTGCTGAGTCGGGGACAGAGGGGGGGAAAGCCAGGTTTCACTCAGGGCAATGATGTCTGGGTTGTTCTTGAGTACCCAGCCATGAAAGGAGTCCCATTTTTTTTATAGGCTGCAAATGTTTAGTGAGGCAATGCGCAGGCCATTTCCAGGAGATGGGTGGGATAGTGGGGAAATTTGGAGGCCAGGGTTAGGGTGGACATTACCTGTCAGAAGAAGAAGAAGAATGAGAGACCTGAGGCAGTTGTGGTTTGTTCGAGTAGCAGGTCTTCGGCATTTATGCTGTGTGCGGCTGATGGTGGGTATTGGTAGTTTCAGGGTAAGGGGCAGATAGGAGGAGTAAACGGGGGTTGGGGTTTGCTGTGTTGCAGATGTGGAAGGAGGTTGGCAAGAGAAAGGGGGGCTCCAGTGGGTAACTTGCCGTGGGAGATGACATCCAGGGGTGCGGGTGGAGGTATCTATGTATGTGCTGTGGGGGGGTGTTTTCAATAGTTTTTTGGTCTGGTTTTGTAGGGGATCTGTGGCAGGTGCAGTGGGGGCAGGGCTGGGAGTGCCACCCTGTATGCTGACAGGGTTTCAATAGTGTGCCCCATTTTCACGTTATGAGTGGGGGGGGCGAAGGTGCCTGAGGGAATTGCAGGAGAAGAGCGATGAGGGTAAGTGGGAGCATGGTAGGGTAGAAACATGAGGAAAATAAATGACAGGGCTGGAGAGAAAGGGAAGGAAAAAAAATGAGTAAAAATGGTGAAGGGGTCTCTAGTGGTGGAAGAAGATTAGCTGCAGATGGGAAAGTGGCCTGATAGGTTATTTCATGATAATGTGATCAGAAATCAACCTATATATTGGGATGCTGACCAGGGGTGGTGGTGGGGATGGTGAGGAGCTGAACGCATAGCGTTCGGTGAGGCAAAGCCAGTGTGGAGCATAAATGGTCCCGATCAGGCAAGTTGCTGCGATATTAAGTACCTGTGCAGTTTGAAATTCTTTGCTTCGGTAACGAGAGGTGGGGGGAGGGCTATGCCTTTGCAGCCCTCCCCGACTGCCGTGAGCTCTGTGTGGTTTGAAATTCTTTTGTCTGCACCCAGAGGTGGGGGAGAGGGCTATGCCTTGCAGCCCTCTTGACCGCTGGTGAGCTCTGTGCGGTTTGAAATTCTTTGCTCCAGTAACGAGAGGTGGGGAGGGCTATGCCTTGCAGCCCTCTCGACCGCCGGTGAGCTCTGGATTGCCCCAGCACAGCTCACAGTTGTCCTGAAAGATGGCCCGGTGTTCTTCCGTACACTCAAAGAGGAATGCCCAACCCTCCAAAAGCTCAAAGTCCCAGCAGAGCTGTTGACATAGAAACATAGAATTTGATGGCAGATAAGGACCGCTTGGCCCACCTAGTCTGCCCATTTCCCTACCTAATGGATAAGCTGCAGATCCTAGTTAACCAACAGCCTACTTCCTCCTACCCCCCACTAGAATTGCCTTATGTCTGTCCCATGCATTCTTGAATTCCCCCCCACTGTTTTTGACTCTACGACCTCCTCAGGAAGGCTCTTCCTTGCAACTACAACCCTCTCTGTGAAGAAATACTTCCTCACATTACCTCTGAGCTGTCTCCCCTCTATCTTCAAATTGTGTCCCCTTGTTCTTGCACATCTCTTTTTCTGAAAGATGCTACCCTCTTGGACTTTGTTGATTTCCTTGAGGTATTTGAAAGTTTCTATCATGTCCCCCCCTTTCCTCGAGGCTATACATCTTAAGCTCCTTTAGTCTTTCTTCATATGTCTTCTGATGCAGACTCTGAACCATTTTGGTTGCCTCCTCTGGACAGCAGCCACCCTGTCTATGTCTTTGCAGAGATGGGGTCTCCAGAACTGTACACAGTACTGCAGATGTGATCTTACCAACTATCTGTACAGAGGGCCAACAACTTCCTGTTTTCTACTGGTGATGCCTCTCCCTAAGCATCCCAGTATCCCCCCAGCCCTCCTTACTGCCTTCTTACATTGCTGGCCCACCTTTAGGTGGTCTGATATGACTACCCCCAGGTCCCTTTCCATTTTTGTTGTTGTCAGTATCTCACCCCCCCATTGTGTACTCTTCCCCTGGGTTTTTGACAAAGCTGGACGAGGTTCATCACACAGAATTCACCCAATCCAGACCCTGGAGGAAGGCCGCAGGTGTGAACAAGCGAGGCAGAAGTGAGATATCTACAATGACCGTGAATATTGGGCAGACCGAGGCTTCCAGGCCTTCCTCTCCTAAGACTTGAAATGCCCAGTACAGTGTTGAGCTGGTGAGCAGGTCTTAATTCTCTTTTTCCAGTCGAGACCAAAGTCATTTCGAGGCGACTGGGGAAGACAGTAGAATTTGAAGATGTGGACAATAAGTGGATACCTTCCATTTTCGAAGGGGTACAATGACTTTTGAACTAATATTGTACAGTAAGAGGTTTGTGGGGGGGCGGATCCAACGGGGGAAGGAAGGTGATGTTCTTAAGAGGGGGCTGGCAGGAGGGGACTGCAACCAGAAAGAAGATGCAGATGGTGTATTTTGGTAGAGCGAGGGGGTGTCATCTCTAATCCCTCTCCCACGGAAGGTAAACTTTGTTTTTTTCCAATTTCTTTATTCTTTTTCTTCTCTCCATTGTGTTTCAGGGACTTTGAAGCCTTGATTAAAGGTTCCGCCTGCTCCCAAAGTGCTCTGGAAGGGGAAAGCAGCGGAGATCTCAGAGGGGCCCGGTCCGCTTGCGAGATGCATTGCTGATGAAGAACTACTGCTGAATGGGCAGCTTGCCCTTGCAGTGACTGGCCCTGTTCACTCACCGCTGGCAGAACCACAGGGATACTGGCACAAACTAGGCACAAGGTAGGTCTTGTGGGTCATAGGTCCGGAGCCTGCATGGGATGGCCCAGTTAGAGGTTAATGGGATACTTCAACAAGCCAAGAGCGTAGTCACCGGTGGGGTAATGATCCAGAGATATTACATTTTTGGTCAGTGTGGAGGAGGGGTTGAGTCGGGTTACCTCAGCATCCTCTCTGGGCCGGGGGTCTCCCCCCCTTCAGTCTGGGACGCATAGCCTCTTTAAGGAAAAAGTTATGGGGGAGTGGAGAGAATTCCAGAAGGGTTCTCATTCCAACACCCAAAATCAAATCCACATGGCAGTGACCAGAGTTCATTAAACTGAGCTTCCAAGAGCTTATGGATGCTCAAACGTGCATGTGTAGCACATGGTCCCAAGGTAGGGGATCTCACCCCGCTTGCTGCAGCCCACCAAACAGGACTGCGGGGTGCTCAGCATGCCTGACACACAACCATGGGTTGAAGCTAAAGTTTTCTCAAGTTGTTATTCAATGTTTTGACTTGTTTCATAGCACTGGTGCTCCTTATATGTCACAGGAGCAAGGAAAAAAAAGACAACAATGTGTGACGGTATAGTTGTATCTTACAACATTCGTGGGTTGAACAATATGGTGAAGAGAACCAGGATATTAAATTAACTTAAGAAGCAGAGGGCAAGGATGGCATTCCTGCAAGAAACCCACCTATCCCCATCCAAAGCCAAAAAACTAAAAAGGAGCTGGGCTGGACAGGTACACCACTCTTCATGCCAGATCCAGCCCCACAAAAGGGGAGTGGTGATCCTGATACACAAAAATTGCCCCCTAGAAGTTAACAAAACTCACTTAGACCCCGTGGGCAGGTTTATAATGGTTGGGGGACTTGGGGAGCTGTATCCTGCTCTTTACTTATCATGTATGCCCCAAATCCTAAAAAAGAAAGGGGGACATTCTTCAAATGAGTACTAACGAGGTTCACCCCAGAGAGATATACCTGATAGGGGGGACTTTAACACTGCCTTAAACCCATTGCTGGACAGATCAGGGACCAAGCAGGTCAGTAGGGGCCCAGCTGAGAAATGCTTGGGAGGTCTCATAAGGGAATTAGGCTTAACAGATGCTTGGTGGTTCCTCCATCCTAAGTTTAGGGACTACACCTGCTGGTCTGCCGCCTCCCAGGCCTACTCTAGGTTGGACTTCTTTTTGGTGTCCACCAAGTGGGCACATACCTTAGCCTCAGCTAGCATCCACCCACTGTCCCTGTCAGATCATGAAGCAGTCTCCCTAGGTTTTGAGCTCTCCCCCACACTGAAAAACCCATCTTGAAGACTCAATGTCTCTCTGTTAAATCAAGAGGGTTGCAAAATAGCTATCAAAGCATGTCTGCAAGAGCATAAAGAGACTAATAACCTAGAAGAACACCCTGTAGCAATGTGGTGGGATGGATTTAAAGCTGTACTCACAGTGAGAGTTATAGCCCTGGCAGCGATGGCAAAAAAAAACATGCTCAGGGAGCAGGCAGCCCTGGAAGCCAACATTTTTGACCTAGAGGCACAACATAAAAGAATGTTGGACCCATAAGTTCAGCAGGATATGGAAGGGCAGAAAGACAGACTAAATAAACTGCTGGATGACAAAATAGAGGGGTCCCTATGCTACTCCATATAATGGTTTTATGAGGCAGGAAACAGGGTGGGCAGGGTTTTTGCCTGGCAGTTGCGGAAAGAGGCCATAGGGAGGATGGTGCTAAAACTCCGCAAAAACAAGGATGTGAAGACCCTAGACTTGGACCCAAAGAAAATTCTCCAGCATTTCCAATCCTTTTACAAGGAGCTGTATAGAGCGGGAAAAATAGATAATGGGAAGGGGAAACTGGAGGCTTTTTTTCAGCAAGTTGTCTATCCCCAAACAGACGGAGACCCAGAGAGAGGGGTTCGATGCCCCAGTCACACGGCAGGAGATACTGGGTACAATTAACCAGCTAAATGGTGGTAAAGCACCAGGGCCTGATAGATTCCCTGCTGAATTCTACAAGACCTTTCCAAATGAGCTGGCTCCACTGCTGGAAAGAATGTGCAGGTCAGTCCAGGAGGGGGAAGGAACTCCACTCTCCTGGCAGTGCGCACACATCTTGGTCATACACAAAGAAGAAAAAGATCCCACTCTCTGTGGTTCATATAGACTGATATCTCTCCTAAATGTGGACCAAAAGATATTTTCTTTGGTGCTGGCAGGGAGACTCCAGGAAGTAGTGGGAGCCCTAGTCCGTCAGGATCAAACAGATTTCATAAAAGGAAGGCTATTACATGACAACATTAGACACCTCCTAAACTTAATTGAGGGGCAAAAACAACTCAAAGGTCCCTGCCTTGTGGTATTTATGGATGCAGAAAAGTCCTTTGACTGGGTGGACTAGGGCTTCTTAACTGTGACTCTAGAAAAGATGGATTTGGGATCCAGATTCAGAGACAGCATAAGGGCCCTATAGGCCTCCCCTCAAGCTACAGTTCAGGCTAACAGAATTTCATCACACAGATTTTGCCTGCAATGGGGCACCAGGCAGGGCTGCCCACTCTCCCCACTCCTCTGTGCCTTGTGCATCGAGCCACTAGCCATAGTAGTTGGAGAACACAAAGGGATCGAGAGGATTAAGGTTGGGGGCACGGAGCACTAGATCTCTCTGTATGTCAATGACACCCTTTTCTATTTAACCTCACCTCAAAAGTCAGTCCCGGCACTCCTTGAGGTCCTGGAAGACTATAGTCAAATTTCAGGATACAAAGTCAATGTGGAAAAGTCAGAGATGATGAGGTGGTCGGAGGAGGAAGATGGGGAGAAGACTTCCCATTCAAATGGGCCCCTGGTAATGTGGTCAGGTACCTGGGGGTTAGAATCTCTCCACAGAGAAATTTATTGTTCAAGCTTAACTTCAAACTCTGGTCAGAGATCCAAATGGATATCAACAGGTGGGAATCTCACCCCTTAACACTGGGAGGTAGAGTCAGTGCTTATAAGGTGAATATCCTACCCCGATTGCTGTTTTTGTTTCAGGCCCTCCCCATAGCTATTCCAGCCTCCTTCTGGTCCAGTGTCAATAAGGCTATCCTGAAATTCATCTGGGAGAAGGGAAAACAGAATTGCAGCCAAATCCCTATACCTCCCTAGAGAGAAGGGAGGCCTAGCCATGCCAGACCTTAAACTATACTACCCAATGTCCCAACTGGTGGCAGTGATGACTTGGATTAAGCAGGGGGAAGTCTCTGTGTAGAGAGAAATAGAGGCCACCCAGGTGGGCCTGACCCCTTTGTTTGCCCTCCCCTATGCCACCCTCAAATCCCAGTCCTGGGCCAAGATCAGCAATCCATATGTCAAACACACACTCAGGATCATTAACAAGGTGAGAGTGATCACAGGCACCCTGAAATCAGTGGGTCCACTGACATCTATAATAGGAGAGCTAGGCTTCCTCTTCACAAGGTCGGACCCAGCTTGCCATAGGTGGAACCACCTCAGACTAGCCAGATACAGATCCCTGATCCAGAACAGGAATATAATATCATTCAGAGAACTGAAGAACAAGTTTACCCTTCCCAATTCAGACTTCCAAAGATATCTACAGATTAGACATTATATGCAAACAAATCAGATAGTTCTCAAAGTAGATAGAGACTTGACCTCCTTAGAGAATTTCCTGTACTGGGGGGCAACTCTGACAGATCTGAAGGGCCTTATATCAAGTGCAAACAAGGCCTTGATGGGAAGCGGGGAGGAAAGATTAGAGACCCTAAGAAGAAAATGGCAAGAGGAGTCCAGGTTGGACCTACAGAGGGACAGCTGGGGAAGGGAATGGGAAAGAGGCTGGAAGGTCACTACGTCACTGAGCTGAAAAGAGTTTAGGTAGAAATGCTGGTCCAGATTCTTCCACACACCCTCTATCACACCCCAAACAAGTCACCCCTGTGCTGGAGGGGCTGTGGACAAACAGGGATCCACTACCACATCTTCTGGGGGTGCCCCAAGATCAGAGGTTTCTGGGACAGGATACAGGTAAAACTCTCAGAGCTGTGTGAAGTCTAGCTCCCCATGGACTTCAACTTGTGAGTTCTGGGCCAGGCCAAAAGTTTACTTAGAAACCCCCAATCACAAAGGTTGCTCAGGATCCTGAGCCTCGTGGCACTTAAGGAGTTGACATCTAATTGGCTGAGGAGCATCTCACCATCATTTGACTCCTGGGTACGCAAAGTAGAGGGGTAGAAAAGATGGAAGCCCTCACTGTGAAGCTTAGGCTACAAGTAGATAAGCACTCTGAAAGATGGGCAAAATGGAACACTAGACAGCCCCACCAAGAATCAACCACTTGATCAAGTTGACAATCAGAGGGAGGGCAACCTCCAAAGGGAATTTCAGACAAGGAGTAGGATCAGTGCTGTTTAAAGAGATTTACATTGTTAGAAAATGTAGATAGTTATTTAAGCAATAAGGCACGACAAGCTGTGTGTTATCGTGTAATAATGTTACTCTTGGGGTGGATTGAAGCATGAGGTGAAGTTGAGTGCTTCCACCACCCAAGGAGTGACATTATTACACAGTAACACACACCTTGGAGTGCCTTATTGAAATTATTCAATGACTCGATGTTACACAAAATAAATATAAAAAAATGTTTTTAGTAGATTTTTGGGGTTTTTGAAGAGACAACAGTGATAGAAAGCTCCAATAAAACTATACAGTGATGTTATTGTGTAATATCATCATTGTCTCAGGCAACCACTGACCAATCAGAATACTGGAAATTTCCTTGCCATTGTATAGTTTAGCTCATCTAACACAGAATGCCCTTGGTTTTCCAGGCAGAATATCTGATTTAAGATTGACTAATGAAGATCAATGCAAGACAGAAAATGCAGTGTAAGGTGGAGTATTGATAAAGTTATTGGACAGTTAGGAAATTAAATAAAAAATCGGCTATCATTGTGACAAAAAAGGGGTTAAATGGGATTTGATTGGAAGCCACAAATCTAGTGAATTCTTGCAGGAATATGGTATTATGGATACAGTACAGGATTTCCCACTCCAAGAAATATCTGAGGGTCTAGTAGAAAAGTTTGTAGGTATAACAAAGAAAACATCAGAAGCGCTCTTAAAAGTTGCACTATTGAAAGAAAGAAAGAAAGGGAAGCCAGTGATTTGACAAGGACTGTGTAAAATTGAAAACTGAGATTAATAAATACATTTGGAAAATACAAAACAATATAACAAAAGAGAAGAAAGCAAAATTGAATACATTGAGAAAGGAATATAGAAAGATATTAAGGGAAATGAGGGAAAGATACAGAAAGAGCATTTGGGAAATAATTTGAAAAAACAGTCAAAGAAAAAAATGTTAAATGATTTTGGAAACTAGTAGCATATGGTTGGGATCAAATACCCGAAAATATAGAGAATCACATAGACCCATTGACCTGGGAACAGTATTTTAAAAATTTGTTTTATAAACATATCTTAAAAGAAAAGGTCCATCCTATTAAGAAATGGGAATCAACTGTAGAGTTAAGTACAGAGCAAGAAATACGACTGACTATAGAATCTTCAAAAAGGCATGAAGTCCCAGGGCCAGATGGGGTCTCTGTGGATATCTACATGGATGATTCTGACTTGTGGATTCCAGTTTTGAAATCCCTTTTTAATTATATAATCCAGTTGGGTAAAATACCAGAAACATGGAGGGAGAATACTATAATACCAATTTACAAAAAGGGAGAAAAATCAGACCCACATAATTATAGACCCATAAGCTTATTGGATACTTCATTAAAAATATTTACAAAGATAATACGTACTAGAATAATGTCTTGGATTGAAGAAAATAACATATTGAATGAGGCTCAAGCAGGAGTCCTCCCAGAGCATTCCAAAATTGATCAATGTTTTGTGCTTTCACATCTTATTTATAAATACATCTGTATGAAAAAACAGAAATTATATTGTGTTTTTATAGATCTTAAAGCAGCGTTTGATAGAATTGATTGGGAGAAATTGTGGGATGTTCTGGGGAGCTATGAAATGGATGTTGCTATGCTGAATATGATAAAAACATTATACGAGAATAATTATACTGCTGTACGGTATAATAGGAAGGGCGACTGTACACCTACATTTGCTACAAACATTGGATTAAGACAGGGCTGTGTGCTTTCCCCAATTTTGTTTAATGTATTTTTGAATAAGGTCTTGGAACCAATAGATGACTCAGAGCTGCACATGCCAAGTTTGGGCTCTGGACGATGTCCCTACCTGGCATATGCGGACGATGTAGTTCTGATCTCAAGAAGCAATCTGGGAATAAATAGAAGTATTAAAAAATGTTGTGGTGAATGTATAAGGACAGGACTGGAGATAAATTTTGATAACTCCCTCCCTACTATCATCCGGCATATGTCCCAGACAATGCATTTCAGCTCCCTCATCAACTCACATTTCATGTCATCATGTGCCTGTGGGTAATTTTTCAGTGGATAAAATACTAAAGTAAACCAAATGTCAGACTACTGCTTAGTTGTACTGTCCAAATTTTTACACACTGCCCCTACTATCATGCACTTTTCTTCATCCTACTGGAGGTGCCGTGTTTAATTCGGTACAGTATAAAATTCTTCTGTATAATTTGTAATAGTTCTGCTTAATTTTCCGGTATTATTTTGTCCACGTGCTTTTTACATGTATGCCTTGTTCTATCGCCAATGTGTATGTACTGTTCCCTATGTCTCTGTCTCCCAGGATGCACCTGGAATTGAGCACTAGTGCTCAGTGTGTCTTCCTGGTAAAACTTTTAAATAAATACATTTTAAATAAATAAAACTAAATATATGATTTTTAATCAAAAGTATGTTGTAAATGGAAGAACAACATTTTTAAAATGTGATAAGTATGAAATAGAGTATATAAATAGTTTCTCATATTTGAGGATCATATTTACTTATAATTTAAATTGGCAGGGGCATATTTAAACAATGGCTGCTAAAATTGAAACATTCTTTCTAGTTATAGAGAGATTTTCATATAAGTATGGCGGTCAATCTGTAAGAGGAACATTGCAAGTTTTAAATGCAAAAATGAATAACTGTATATTATACAGTGCAGAAATTTGAGGACAAGGCAAATTAGACCCATTAGAAACAGTTACGAACAAAATATATAAGAGATTATTGGAATTGCCTTTGAGTACAGCCTCTGGATTAGTTAGGTTAGAACTGGAACAGACCTCTGTGAAATGTAGTGTTGATTCAAGATTAGCAGTTCATTGCATTAACACTTATAATAGACCACAAAAAAGATTATCTAGAATATGTTTAGATGAAACAATTGAATATAGGGGAGCCAGACTGACATTTCCAAGTTTCAACATACTTGAAAATATTTTAAAACCAAGTGGACTGCTGGAAAGTATTTTGGATACCTATATTGTTTATCTAATAGAGATACAATATAAAATTAAAAGAAAAATCAAGGATGTGTTTATACAAAAAGAAATTAGTGGGGTAAGAAGCTATAAACTAAGTAGGTGGCTTATAGAAAATTAGAAAAGATATTTTGGCTTAGAGAAATATTTAGATAAATTAAAAAACCCAGTACATTGTAAAACTTTTACAAAATTTAGGTTTGGATACATAGATAGCCAATGTTTGAGATCTCAATTTGGCATTTCTAATATGAGAAGATGTAAGCGTGATTTGGATGATGACAGCCCGGTTCATCTACTTATGTGTTGTCCACTATATGAGTTTGAGAGAAGATTGTTTTTGGCTGATATTATAAAAAACTCTGGAAATGGAACCTTGTTATGAATACACCTATCTGTTAAAAACTTCTAATTCATTACATTTAAAAACAATTGCACGATTTTATCAATGTATACTGAGGAAAAAAAGCATATTGTCCCTATGATAGTACTTAAATTTAAATATTACATGATACCAGAATGGTGCTTATGAGATGAATTTTAAAAGGTAGTGTGTTAATCAGAGATGTTTTTCTCTATTTTTTCACACATTGTGGATATTTGTTGAACATATAGATGTGTGAATGTGTATAGGTTTTCTTCTTAATGAATGTATCAATGTCTGTATTTATTGATGTATACTTGTAATGACTTAATTTGAAGTCGAACAATAAATTAAATCTGAATCTGAGAAAGTGAATGTATTCATGACAATGAACAAAGGTTTGCATTACTGATGTATAATGTCAAATATATAAGGAAGACACTTTGTTAAGTCCTCCCTGTAAGAATTACTGTACACTTCTTTTTATCCACAATAAAGATGAGTTTAAAAAAAGAAAGAAAATACTTGATGAAACCGAGGAAGCGAAAATGGCAGATATTGAAAACTCAGAAAAAGTAGATTTTATGGAAGAAAAGGAGACCTAAACACCAGGATTAAGCTTTATATCACCTAAAGCAAGTGGTTGCTGGTAAGGACTATAGAGCCAAGAAGTGCTGAGTACTCCAGAAAGTAAGGCTGGCTGCATGCCTAAGAAACTGTGACATCAGGAAAGACACTGGAATGTGTAATAACAGGCAAGGAAGTACTATTGATCTTTTAGCAGTGTATAGAACCAAGGACTTTCAGCATTCAACGTGGTGGTAAAAATGTTTAATGCTGCTTTCTGTAACTGTTTTAATCTGATGGGGATACTGGTGAACTAAATGGATGCAGCAAGAGGATGGCTCAGCAGGTAGCACACTTGCCTCTGAGGCCAGGAGATCAGAAGGCTGCGGGTTCTATCCCTACACCAGACACTTGGATAAAATCCCAATATTGACACTGTAGTGCAGCATTAGGGGGGTGCCGTCTTTCAGATGATACATTAACCCGAGTTCACATCTGCCTGTTCAGGTGGATGTTAAAGATCCCATGGCACTTCTCAAAAAGAGATGAGGAATTCTTATCTAGAAAAGAAAGACTACATTGCAATAATATTAACATTAATATATATATGAATCATAACATACTGTGTTGGAGACAAAAAAAAACATATTCTAAAGAAAAAGAAACAATTCATTACATTGTTTCAAACTTTGTACGCTGCTCACCCTGGATCCCATTTCTCACAATTGACCCATAATAGTCTGTATTTCTCTTTAACAAACTAACATCGATACATGTAAGTTTTAGTACAGAAATTCTAATATTGTAAACCATTTCTGAGCATGTAACTACACGTTGTTGTGTTACCCACACACATCTAGATTGCCACAAAAAATATTTGATGATTGCAAAAATAATGTACAAGATTTCAAAATGATATTTCCCCTACCCTCTTGAGTTGGTTCCAAACATAATATCCTCATATAGCAGAGATTTAAACAGTGGCTCTCTCCATTCTGTGGCTAAGGTTGCCCAAAAATCTGTTGCATATTTACATTCTTTAAACAAATGTTCCTGGGTTTCAGGTGTTTGAATACATGATTCTCTTAGACAATATCTCTCTGAAAGAGGTTTATGTTTGTTATTATTTTTAATCCCCAGTCTCCCATAGTTACTTAACCAAATTATATCCCAGACATATACTGGGAGTCTTTATTTTCCAAGAATTTCAGGGTAATACCAAGCTTAGCTTCTGGACAGTTGGGAAATGTAATTACCTCCCTTCGTTCTGACAGAAGCATAGCCCTATAAATAATTTTCCTGTCTTGAATTTGAATTTGCTCAGGAGTGAGGTTCCATTTAACCAACTGTTTAATAAGTTCCACCCCAACTGTTGTCATAGTATCTATATTGTGAAGAAGTCTTGTTTTATTCTGAGACCAAAACAGAATTCTAGGGACCAGCCAATCTAAGACCATTGGCTTCCAGACCTTATCCCCTGGTTTTAAGGCATAACCTATGTTTTATTCAATAAATATGCTATAAAAGATGGCCACTGGCTGCACCATATTAACCCCACCTTCAGCTATGGGTCTATAAGTAAATTCCCTTTTGATGGTATTTAATCTGCTTCCCCACAATGCTTGGAAGAAAACACTTAAAAGAGATGTCACTACTGTTTAGGAAGGGGGAAAAATATAGCTGACGTGTAAAAACACTGGGATCAAAAGTGAATAAATCAAAGTGACTCTCTTCAATCATCAATCAATCAAGTCTTTATTTATCCAGATGAACACCATTGAGCAGGCTCATTTACAAGGAGGACCTGCGTTACACAAGATCAAGAATAACACTTTTAAGTACAGATAATAAATAGACATAATTATACAGAAATAGAAAAAAAATACACAGAGCAATAACAAGTATTTCAGGTATAGGGTTAACAAGGTTATGGAGAATGGTATGAGAAGGGGAATTAAACATTCTGAAACAGCCAGCATATTAAAACATTTTCAAACAGCACGGCATATCATTGATCAGGACATATACAAACTTAAGGGGCAGATATGGAGGGGAGGGGTACAGGACTGCAGCTGTTCTAGGAGGGGTGCTATGGTAGATGGGCTGGGGACATATATGTTAGGAGTCTGAACGTAAGAAAGGTAGTGCATTAGTAGGAAAAAAAAGGGGGGAGGTATTCGAGATTTGATGACCTTTCCATCCGGAAACTAATCAGTTTGCTTTCCCAAGACAAATATCCTAGTTTCATTTGGCTGAGTCACCATCCCCAAAGTCTACCCTCAGAATTCTAACAGGGGACTGGGAGATAGAGAAACCAGCAAATTTTCCTGTGCTGGGCAACGGTGTATTTCCTAATATTGTACCTACGCTCTTACTACAATTAATTTGTGCCCCAGCAATCTCTGCATACAAATCTAATACATTAGAGAGGGCAGTTTCTGAAGTATCTGGATGTAAGAGTAAAACCAGGTCATCAGCGTAGGCTAATATTTTTACTGTTTCAAGGTCAGGTGAGGGTTGCACTCCTCTTATGCCCATATGTGAGGAAACATAACAAATCAGAATGTCAATGCCAAATACATATAACAGGGGACTAAGGGGACACCCTTGGCCAACTCCCCATATAACCCAAATGTTTTACCCCTCCACCCATTCAAATTTGGAATTAAAGTGGCATTACTATATAGTGTTGTTAACCATGTAATGGATTTCCCTGCTATCCCATGGGCTCAATGAGCAGAAAATAGAAATGAGGAGGTTATCTTATTGAAAGCCTTTTCTTGGTCCAGGCTTAATACAAACCCATGAACCATATCTTGAGATCCTCTATTAAATAGTTCCCTTAAATAATTAACTTGTCATGTTGGCACCTATTCGGTACTGCACAAGTTTCTGCGGGGTAAATTAAACCCTCTGCTACCTTACTCAGTCTATGCAATATAATTTTACTCAATATTTTGAGGTCTGTATTTAAGAGGCTCAAAGGTTTCCAATTTTCCAGTAATGATCTATCTCTTGTTTTGAATAACATTAAGATAACCTCATCCATAGAAGAGGTTAAGGTATTGTGAGCCAACATGTGATTGAAAAAAATAACCATTACCGGAGCTAATAAATCTATAAATGTCTTATATATACCTGCCCCAAATCCATCCGTCCCCGGGGCGGCATCCTTACATAGATTTTCAATAGCATATTGCACTTCCTCTAATGTAATGTCTCCGGCAAGAATGTTTTTGTCAGAATGTAAGACTTGAGGAAGATTCAAAGAGGAAAAGAAAACAGTATCAGTAATTTCTGTGGGGTCAGTTCCAAAGGTAGCCTCCAGGTGAAGTTCTACTAAACCTAACACATCGATTGGTGTAGTACATAATTGACCAGCTGGATTTTTTAATCCAGTAATTATTCGATGTCCTATTCTTGTGCTACATTCTTTGAACGGGTCAAGGGAACCCTTTTTCATGTGTGTACTGAAGCATAATTCTTTATCTAGGGATTTTGCCCTATTGTATTGGCAAAACTTAATTTGTTCTTTAATAGCTTTAATCTGAGAACTAACATTCAAGTTTTGAGTTTCAGAGTGGGAAATGAGGGTCTGTAACTGGCCTCACAACTGTATGTAAGTTAGATATTCAGAATTTGAAATGTCCTGGGGCCTAGTTTGGAAAAACTGTTTCCAAGAATGTTTTGTATCTTCCCACCAGTTAATTAAGTCATCACAGCAAGCTAGGACAGACATCCTTGCACCCCAATTCTTAACCCAGGCTTGTTAATTATGGTGTCCTCTAAGAGAAATTCATTAAATCTCCAGGCATTCTTTATACATCTGGGTGAATTACCCCAACTTAAGTGTATAGTTACAGATTTCTGATCTGAGAATTCCCAGGTAGTAGTGTAAATGAGATAAAAACAGGAAATCAATCCAAGTCAAGAGGTTTCCTTTAAAAAAGTTATGTCCTCCTGTCGGTTGAAATGTCCTATAAGAGTCTGAGAGTCCAGTCACAGAGATGATATTTCTTAAAGCTACAGTGTCACACAATAATTTATTTGTTCTGAGCCCCCTATCAGCTTGCTCTTAAAATCACCTACCCATACTACAAGCCTAGAGGTATATAGATATGGATGAATAGTTTTGAACAGGGACATCCTCTGTGCTCTGCTCTGGGGAGCATAAATTATAATTAAACAGAATCTTTCTTGGCAGTAGTTAAAATCCAGCTAAGAGCTCTACCAGGAAAGATGTCCAGTAATCTAGAAATTGAATCCCAGCTTTAGAGAAGATAATGCCCCCCCGTCACAGCTTTCCTCACCTACTGACCAAAAAGATGGCCCCAAAGGCTAGCAATTAGTGGCTTGATGTAGTTCCTGGAATGCTTTGAGTCTGATGTCTTGGAGGCACCAAATATCACTCGAAAATTGTTGTAATGAAAGAAATACCCCAGTCCTTTTCTTTTTATTCTTAATACTATTCACATTAATAGTTGTGATAGAGAATTCATAAAGGACAAAAAGGAGGGTAAACCTATTTAGGGGTTAAGGGCATGAAACATCTATAATCATGCTATTCTAGAGTTCTTACGTTGCATTGTATGCTTAGTGATAGAATTCCCCCTCCAGTGTCATCTGTCATTGTGGAGGCAACTGATGGGGTATGTGAATCTTCTTCCCCTGAGTCACCCCAATGTTTATCTATAGGTAAAGAGGCAAATCTGTTCTCTGACTTTCACACAAAAGGAGCTTTACCCTCATATGTTTTCCCTTCTTTCCCTTCAGTGGTTCCCATTTTGGATGCAGCACCATGCCTGGATCTCTTTTTAGAGGAGACTTTTATAAAAGGGGCGTCTGTAGGAGGGGGGCACATCTCCTTGTATCACAGTCTTAGATGTGTGGGAATCTTTTTGTACCTCCGATTGCCCTCCTTAGCTATTCTTTTGGCTTGGGCCTGCTGTGCCTGATTTATAAGGCCTTCATGGGATGGGCAATCCTCCCTGTTATAGGAGGCCCATGGGCACCTACCATAAGCATGGCCTGTATTTTCGCATAAGTTACATTTAAACAAATTGAGGCAGTTAGCAGCCACATGTCCATATTAAAACAAATGGCTGCATCTGATGAAATCACAGGCCGAACTTAAATGGGTATGAGCCCCACACTTAAAACAGGCCTTGGGTTGACCAACATAGAACAAGAAACCCCTGTCTTTACCCAAAAAGAAAAAATTAGGCAAGTGTACTGGGCCATTGTTAGAGGAAAACAGCTTAATCTTGATCTTCCAACCTCCATTCCAGATCTGTTCACTATCTAGAATGGGGGTAGGCCTATCCAAGACTTCGCACCTCTGCTGAAGCCAAAATAAGATGTATTCAATGTTAACGCCTTCATTTTTAAACATAACAGTAATAAGCTTAACAGCTAGCTTAGTTAAGGGAATAGATAGAAAAGGTAACCACAATGGAGTATTTTTCAGCTTATGATACTGGACCCAGAATCTGTCCAAATTAGTAAGTGTTTTAAAACTGACGTCAAAATTAGCGTTCCCAACATGAATTAGAGTGAAAATTTCAGAAGAAATAAATCTTAAGGATCCTTTCAACAGATTTTTAGCAATATAGAGTCTGTCTGGGGGCTCCTCCAAACCTCCTTTGTATATAAGTTGAACTGCATTTTTTCTGGGAGCCGGCTCCCCAGTTGTTTGAAATAAGTCTGCTAGCCTAAACATTGGAGCAAGCAGAGCTCTTTGTTCCAGATCTCCCAAAACAGATTCTTTAGGTCCCATATTCAAATGTTCTTCTGATGAGGGTGCACCCTTAAGACATGAAATAGGTTTGTTTTGTGGGGGTAAGATTTGAAAGTCAGTTCTTATAGCATCTGAAGCAGCTGGAGCAGAAATTATAGGCCTCTTAACTATATCCTGATTGAGAGCATGTGGTATCAGTCTTGGGAGGCATGCTTACTTTGTTAAAATGTTCTACTACTGGGTCCAAAGTATCAGGGACCCACTGACCATCAGGTGTGTGCAACCAGCCTGCTCCTTCTAATGCGGGCTCTGGTGAACAACTTGGATTAGGGTAAGCAGTGTCATTTTTCTTAGATTTACAGTTAGTAAAATAAAATACTTTTTCTGTATGTGGCTCAGAAACAGTGACATCAGATGGAACATTGGAGTTTACCTTTGTATGGCCCGTTGCTGTTGATGGTTCTCCTAGCTCCACAGAATGTTTGTTCTGTTGCAGCCCAGGGCCCAATCTGTGATGAGCAGCAGCAACTGGAAATTTCCTCTGGGGGAGTCTGCGTGGCTCATGGCACTTGGAGGGATGTTCGATTTCACTGCCAGCCACATTCTGTGTATGCATACTCTCCTCCACAATGGAAGAAGTCTGCATAGATTCAACATTCGTCACTGGGTTATCAGCTGGCATTTCTGCCTGCCTGTTCAGCTGATTATCAGAAACATCCTGAGAAGCTGACATTGCTCCTTTAGAGCTCTGTTTAGCAGCATGAGGCATTTCCTTCATATCACAGCCCATGTTAGTGGGAGAGACATAAAGTTTAGAACATAACCGATCAGCCTCCTTGGTTTTAGCATTTTCAGTCACATCAGGTGTGTTATTACCCATAAAGTTTCCTTCATTTTGTTCAAGACTTACATCTTCAGTGGAGACAGAAATCTCTTGTTCTACATCAATTTCACCAAATTCCTGAAGCAGCATCACGTTTTCTATGGCCTCTAGGCAAATCAAGGCAGTGGAGAAGCCCTGCTCCCCTGCCTCAGAAGCATCCATCTTCTTGACGGTCTCCATCAGAGTGGCCATCCCAGGTCTTGAGACTGAGGTTCCCCCTACTAATGAGTAGGGGAGTTTATTTAGGAAAAAAAGACATACAAGAATGCAAAACATATACAAGAAAAAAAAAATACATCACAAGTTAGTCAATTTTAAACAAAAAGGAATAAACATATAACAATCCTTAAACAGTTTGATTGTATGTAGTATAATTTAAACAGGAACCTGACCATCTTTTTTTTCCCAAATATTGACCATTAAAGAAACTAGGAAGAAAAGATAATGAGGAAAAACAAAAGTAAGAACTTCTACGTAAAACATGACATATAATGCATTCTCGTAAGAAAGCCCCTTCCCAGATCATACTTTAATATACAATGTACCATGTCACCTAACCCCCATCATTTTAAGTCACAGGCACATCAGAGTTTGTTACCCAGGGCATGTTTTTCCAGATTGTATGCAAAGTTTTGGAATGCAAGAACCTAATATCCTCATTATATTGAATTTTTAGTTCCCCTGTAATTTTGCCTATAAGTTCTTCCTGAGATAAAAAATTTTTTATTGTAAAGAGAACAAACATCTACTATTCCAAATATACCACTTAACTACTAATAATATCTTGTGTAAAGTTTCAACACGCCAGTAATACTCCACCCCTGGGTATATACCCCACATTAAAGCTTCCATGTTAATGGACTGAAACCATGGAGCATTCCAGACTGTTGTCAATAAGGACCAAAAAGGTTTAATATATATGCAGGTCAAAAAGAGGAGTTCAGTTGTTTCCAGCTGTTGGATGCATCCTGGTCTAACACATAATCGCTCGATCATTTGTTTGTGTTTTTGGTTAGCCTTTACATTAATCCTGTCGTGGCAGCTCAACCAATGAAAGTCTTTTCATTTATCCAGAATCCTGGGAGTATTTAACAAAACTAATAATGCCTCTCTGTGTTGAAGTGGACGTCTTGGAAAAGTTTCAGGTTCCGTAAATTGAGTCTGCATCACCCAGTTATATAAATCCTTCCTTTGTTTGGACAGTAAGATGTGGCTCGTTATTTTCTACCATTTGAAATAAGCAAACGTTTCACTTATATAAGGTGGCACATTTAAAGATCTATGTAATGTGGTTAATTCCCCCCATCCAATTGTCTAAACCATGTTTCACAATTCTGTTTAAGCACGGTCACCCAGCTTTTATCAAAAAGAATTAACAAAGGTCTAAAATTTGTGTACATAAAAATGCTATAAAAAAATAAAATGGGGTTCACCATCCCCAACCCCCCCGTTCTGTTGTGAGATACACAATATTCCTTTTAAGTGGGTTTAGTCTACTACCCCATACAGCTTGGAAAAAGAGACTATAAATTGCAGTTACCATTTGACAAGCTGGAGGAAAAACATAGCTAATATAAAGAAAGACTGGACTAAGGAATGTTTTAATCAAATGTACCCTTTTCCGTTTGCTTAATTCCCGTTTGTTCCATTGGGCAACTAAAGCTCTACCATGAAGTAGGCAGGGTTCCCAATTTAAGAAGCACATGTCCCCCTGACCATAGATGACCACCAAAATTTTCAATTGAGTAGCCATTAGATTAATGCCAGCCACTTCCAGACCAGGACGAACAGCTGAGCCAAGCTGTGTGCCTATACATTTATCCAAATTCAGACTTGTACCTGAATTTAAATTATATGTTGTACATATACCTAGTGCCTCACTAATAGAGGCCTCATCCGCCACTAAAATACAAAGATCGTCCACATAGGCTAGTGCTTTATAATATAAAGGAACTGAAGCAACCACAATAGGGCTCAAAATTATAGAACTGTTGTGGAGCTGTAGGAAAGGATCTATACAAAAAGCATATAACAACGGGCTTAGGGGGCACCCCCTGTTGCACCCCCCCACACTGTCAACATAGGCCCTTTCCAACCTCTAATTAAAGGAGTGACTGTAACTGTTTTATATAAACATTGAATCCAGCTAAGAAATTGTAATGGTATACCATATTTCTTTAAGACTTTCCATAGAAAGGTGTAACTAACTGAGTCAAAGGCTTGTCTTTGATCTAATGAAAGAATAAAGCCTTCAGCTCTATGCTTAATGCCATGCTCAAAAATTTCTCTTAACAAAATTAAGTGTTCTGTAATGTTTCTACCTGGGAATAGCACATGCCTGTGCTTGGCATATAATATGTGCTGCTCCCAGTAACAGGCGACTATTCAGAATTTTGGCTAAAATTTTAAAGTCCGTATTTAAAAATGAGATAGGCCTCCACTGATCCATACATCGTTTATCCCCTTTTTGTTTAAAAATATGAATCAGTATACCCCCTGTCAAGTGTAGAGAAGGAGACACTGATAAGAGAATTGCTGTAAAGGCCGCAGCCAATTCTGACAGAATATATGGTCCTATAATTTTAAATAACTCTCCAATTAACCCATCCCCACCTTGTACATTATTATTCCCCAACACCTTGATTGTCCTCTCTACCTCTTGAGGTGAAATGTCAGCTATTAAAGGTGCCACCAAATTATTAGTGAGATTACTAAAATGGCGCAGGGTCTGCATCAGAAATCATATGAAGAGAGACTGAGAGAGCTTAATATGTATACCCTTGATGAAAGGAGGGACAGGGGGGACATGATAGAAATGTTCAAGTACCTCAGAGGAATCAACAAAGTCCAGGAGGGTAGCATCTTTCAGAAAAAGAGATGTGTAAGAACAAGGGGACACAATTTAAAGATAGAGGGGGGACAGCTCAGGGGTAATGTGAGGAAATATTTTTTCACAGAGAGAGTGGTAGATGCATGGAACTGCCTTCCTGGGGAGGTTGTTGGGGCTAAAACAGTGGGAGAATTCAAACATGCATGGGACAGACACAAGGCAATTGTAGTGGGGGGTGGCAGGAAGTAGGCTGTTGGTTAACTAGAATCTGCAGCTTATCCAGTAGGTAGGGAAATGGGCAGATTGGGTGGGCCAAGTGGTCCTTATCTGCCATCAAAGTCTATGTTTCTATGTTTCTATGTATGTTTCTATTAATCATAGAAACTGAGTCAAGATACATCTCCAGATCATCAGTGTGTACGGGGGGAGGGGGGTTAAAGGATTGATTTGTGTATTGTATCACAATATCAATCACTTGTCCTGGATCAGTACATAACTTACCATCCTTGTCAAACAGACTATCCATTGTTTTATTTGAATTCCTAGCAGTATGTCCTTCATATGGACAAATGAAGCCCTTCCTACCCTGAATACAAAAGGACTGTTGGTATTGCAAATGCTGCTCTTGTTGTAAATGGTATTCCACCATCTGTTGTTTGATATTTTGAATTTGCACTGTGAAATCATGTTTTACCACAGCTGCTAATGATAAATATTTTTGACGTTGTAACCTGTGCTTAAGATAAACCCCATACTCCCTATCCCGAACCATCTTTCCATAAGATTTCAAAAGAACTGACAAATCCTGAACGGTATCCTCCCACCAATTATTAAGATCCATGTACATATCAAAAACTGACTTTCTGGCTTGAATAAAATATACCAAATTTTGACGGATATCCTCCTTATCCAAGAGTAAGGCATTTCATTTCCAATAACCCGTGCCATTAGGGGGTGCATTTGTTCCATCCAGCAACAAATATACCATTTTATGGTCTGAAAATTCCGCAACTAAAGTTTTTGCTCTAGAAATCTGTAAAAGTGGAGAAATAAAAAAATAATCATTTCTTGTGGCAGAGGTGCTTCTATAAAAAGTGGGGTCAGCTTTCCCAACAGTATCAAGGTAAGCATCCCTTAAATTAGCATTGTGGATCATAGTGGAAAGAAAGGTCATGTCACAAAATATTTTATTAGTAACCTTATTTCTGCCCCTATCCCTCAGTTTCAACCCACAATTGAAGTCACCCCCAAAACAATATGATGTGCAGAATATAAATAAGGTTGAATAGCCTGAAACAGATCAGTCCTTGCCACCCTTGTTTGACCTGCATAAATATTAATAAGATGAAATAATACATTATGTAGTTTTACTTCTAGAATCAAAGCCCGACCAGAAACCAAATCTATCAGTTTAATAATATGAACGTCAACCTCTTTAAATAAAATAGCTACCCCTGAAGAAGTATCATCTCCTAGTGACCAGATTGAAGGACCTGAATTCCAAAATTTAATAGCCTGTTTCAATTCAGGTATAGTGTGTAAGCTGGTATCCTGTAAGAAAAAAATACCTGATGTGAAAGTTTGTAAATGAGAGTATACTGCTCGCCTCTTCCGTAAACTCTTAATGTTATTAACATTAATAGAAAACACAGATAAAGTAGGCATTGGTATTATAAAAGGGTGAGCAATTGTACCCTAAACACGGTCTCATTCATGGGGGTTTCTTGACAGAGGCTCGTGTAGTCCTAACATGTTTAAGTTTCCCTGTTTTTTCCCTGAAGGAGGATGTGCTTTATCATGAGAAGTTTCTTCTAATTCTGAACTCAGGTCCAGTAACTGAAAAAATAACAGAAGAACTTTCTGACTCATTCTCAGACATCTCCCCTTCTATAGGTAAAGAAGTAAACCTATTTTTGGTAGGGATTTCAGATGTTTTAGGCATTTTTGCAGCTGGTTGAACCCAGTTTTGCCGACATCTGGAGGATTTAACCTGAAAATTTGGGGATTGTTGAGATATTTCTATGTTGTGCTCCAGCTGAGATGCCTCCATCTCAGCAACAGGAGTTTCTGCTGTTACAAGTGTACCTGCCTCCTGTTGAGGGGCTACAGAAACAGGGTTTATAACTGGTGATTCTGGTGGAGGCATAGCTAATAACTGTGCCTTTACAGAACAATCTGGAGCAGAAATAACAACTTATGGCCTATCAGGAGGTATATCCTGAGGTCTAGAGGCTGAAAGCTAAGCCTTAGTACCTTGTGCTAAAGCTATTGTCACTCTTTGTTCATCCCAATCAGCTTGCTCTCCTTGATTATGTGCAGCTGAGGGACAAGAATGATAAGTATTACCCTTTTCCTCAAATAGGTTACAAACCTGATCAATTCTACATATTTCTGCACTATGGCCTAGCTCATTACAATTAGTGCACTTCAGTCTATCACACATACTGCTTAGGTGGCCTGTGGCCCCACACCAATAGCATGCCTTTGGCTGACCAGCATAAAACAAGACCCCTCCAGCTTTACCCAAAAAGGAAACTATTTGGTAAATGAATTAATCCAGTATCAGATGTGTTCAAAATTACTTGAATTTTCCACCCTCCAGTCCAGATATGGTCATCATCAAAGATAGGTTCTGGGTTTCCCTGAACCATGCACCTTGGTTTAAGCCAGTATACTAAGTCTGAAACACTCACTCCCTCATTTCTAAATAACACAGTAATCATATGATGTGCTGGTTTAGTTAAGGGGACTACCTCAAAGGGGACCCATAATGCAGAAGATTTTAACTGCTGATATTGAGACCAGAATTTCTGCAAACCACTTCCTTGTTTAAAACTAACATCAAAAACTGGTTATCCTGAAACATGGGTCAAAGTGTAGATTTCAACAGGGGTAAAATTCATGGAACCCTTAAGTAAGATCCTAGCCACATGTTTGCGATCAGGAAAAACATCTAACCCCCCCCCCTTATAAATCAATCTAATTACGTTGTGATGTTTAGCAGGAAAAACTGGGGCTATAAAGAAAGAAGCAAAAGACTTTGTAGGTTCAGTATGTCCTTGTGAATTGTTCCTCGGTTGACCCTCTGGAGGTAGGATACATGGGACAACCGAACAGTCAGACCCACTAGGTTGAGTTTCTATAGCATGTAGAACAGGCAAAACTGGGTTCTGTGTGAGTTCCAAGCCCTCTGGTACATGCAGAGGAGAAGTAATGTCCATTTCAGACCCCCAGTCTTTTGGTCTAATAGCGTCTGAGGGGAGACAGTCTTGTATGTCGGGGATAGATTTCTTACTTGGAGAAATAATGATTTTAGAGGGTCCAGAAACCCAAGAACCTGTTTCAGTCCGTTCCCAACCAGGCACCATCAAGGCACGATCTACAGACCAATGTTTTGCAGCTAGTGACGGTTCTTGAGCTATTTTTGATATGTCCATTTCAGAGCCTCGTCCTTGTCCAGGTAACACCGTACCTGAAATTGCCATTCCTGACAAGGTTTCTACAGTTTCATTAAACAGATTCCCCACAAAAACAAACAAGGGCGCTTGCCCTGTACCTGATGAAAAAGAGAAGGAACCTGTAGGAGCGTCCTGTTCAGTTGTTTGTACATTCTCTGTTACAGTTGTGATCCTCTGCAAATGTGTTGTCTGAGGAGCTGCCACGTCAGCGTCTGGGCTTGCAAATTTCACAGCTTGCAGTTCCTTCTGATCAGGAGAGGAGCGCTGATCCGCTGCCACGATTGCAGCCTTCAATTCGCACTGCTTCTTTTGAAAATGTGCTTCTTCCTCCAAGAGTTGTTTCTATAAGTTAACCACATCTGCAGAATTATCCTTTTGAGTTTGACATACCATGCTTTCATTTGCAGTAGAAATAATAGCCTTCTGGTTTTGAGGTGAACCACAGGTCTCAGGCAAACTTTCAGTAGCAGAATTAGTCCTTACAGGCTCAACTTCCACACTTGGAGCATCAAAAAAAACTTTGGAGTCCATAACTTCTGGCCTCATAGGAGCAGCCTGCTCTGCTGCTTCAGGCACCTCCATCCTCTCCGCTTGCACAGCACAAGTGACCAACACACTATCCAGCGGTTCCCCCACAGGTGAGTAGGGGAATTTCCCCCTGGTGTCCTGGCCAAATTTCCCCCAAATACACTAAAAATACCACCAACAGCTTAATCTGGTTCAAGGTCAGTTGACATTCATCTGTATCCCCCCCTTCCCTGGGTCATGCCTGAAAACAAGCAGAATTTGTATAGTGCACTTACCCAGTCAACAAAAACTAAATAAATAAATCAAATAAATAAAACTATACCCTATTTAAAGCAACCATTGGAGACCTGAAAAAGACAAGAGGAAGAAGAACTATTTTATGGACTTGTTTTGTGTGTTTTATTAGGTTGATAATAAGGACTCGTATTAGGTTTTTATTTTGTACACAGGTTCTGCACTTTATATCTCCAGATAAGATAAAAATGATTACTAGATGCACAAAAAAGGAAAATAAATGCTAACCTGATATATAATAAAAATAAAAAAGGAAATAGTGTAAAAGGGTCTACAGAAGGAAAGACATCAAAAAGTGAGAAAAAATCACTAGCTATATATTAGCACCAGGAAGTCAAATTAATTTAGTAAGGAAAAGGAGGTGTTAAGGATTCAGAGTTCCTCATTGCCCCCAATAAGCTCATCTCCAATTAAAATTACATCAGAAAGGAGACAAGATCCAAGTTGAGAACTTCCTCTAATGAGAGCAATTAGAGCATTAGAACAAGACCCTATTGAGAATATTCAGTCTATTGAGGGAAATCTAGACACAGGGAACAACAGCAGAAAGCGAGAACAAGAGCATATAGAAGTAATAGTACAAATAGATAAAACAGTGGGAGATAAAGGTAAAAATGGAAAAACAGGAGAAGTAAAGGCTCCAGCACAGCTGGTTATTGAGAATAAGAAAAAACAGAAAAACATAGAAACACACAAACCAACAGATAGGGAAAACAGTTCAGGCAAATGAGCCAAAAAAAACTATATAGAGATCTCTCCCATCAATGCCCAAGCTCCTCTTTCTTAGGGGACTTTGACGCATTTTTAACACCATATATTCTTAGACCAAAACTTGATCCACCCACACATTTTCCTCCAGAAATCTCACATAATATAGAAAATAGTATAGATAAGGAAGAAAGGAGGAAAAAAGAAGATATAGGAAAGAAAGGAAAAAGAGATAGTGACCAGCCTGTAAAAGGACATATTGTTGACCTACTTAAAGAAATAAGAGATGGAATTTTATTGAATTATGAATTGTTAATACATTTTACTGCTCTACTTAGTGTTCAGATAACAAAAAGAGGACCTATCCCAGTAGTATCGAATAAAAAGGAGAATGGAAATAAAGAGCCAGATATGACACACGAGAATCAAGAGACTATTAAAACAATAATGGAGAGGATAGGGAAATATAGAAGTAAGAGAAAGAGAGAAATTGATCCAGGAGATACAAACAAAATGACAGAAGATATGTCCAAATAAAAACAAGGGCAAAAATGAAACAAAAGTAGAGAAAAAGAAGACAGAGACAAAAAGGAATAGGCATCAAGCAGACACAAAAGTGAAGAGTATGTTGGGAAAATATTAGAGGTAGAGGAAGAAGGAATTGTAAAAATATATAAAATAGATGAAGTTACAACAAGTAAAAGGAAACAGAAAGAAATAAATACAAATAGAGAGGAGAGTAAATCTGATCGACTTAATCAGACCATGAAACACAGAGAAAAGGAAAAACTAATTGACAAGGGGGTGAGAGTTAGGCCCGATGACCCCAAGGCACACACCAATGCCTGTTGGTCTGTGGAGAGTGGGACTGGGGGATGGGAGGTAATGTTAGTAACCCTAACATTGAATTTCCAGACTTTACTTTATGTGGAATCAACCCTAACTGATGGAGTTTTTACAATGAATTTCCCTTCCTTTTGAGAATGTGAAATATTACTCATATGGTTTCCATAGGTGGGAGCATGGTCCCTCCAGGCCCTGCGCTCCCATCTACCCATCAGTGTAGAGGTATAGCGCAGGAGGGCCCTGTGCTCCCAGTATTGCAAGATGGTACCCATGGGTAGGAGCATGGGTCCTCCTGGCCCTGCACTCCCACCTATCAGTATAGAGACATAGCACAGGAGGGCTCTGTGTTTTTAGTTTTGCATAATCATATCATAGGTGGGAGTGTGTGCCCTCTGGACCCTGCACTCCCACCTACTGATCAGTGTAGAGGTATAGAGCAGGAGGGCCCTGTGCTCCCAGTATTGCAAGACGGTATCCATGGGTAGGAGCATGGGTCCTCTGGGCCCTGCACTCCCACCTACACAGAAGTACAGACACATAGCACAGGCATAGAGGTATTCCAAGCAACCCTCATAATGTTTATTTGGCAATAACTCAGTAGTTGTAGCAAGTGCATAAAAAATATTTCGCAAATGTATTTATGACCTAGCCACCTCCATGCATGCTTAGTACACTTACAGGTGTACTAAGCTGCCCTTAGAAAAAAATCCATATCTCGAACAGTTTTCGAGATATAGGCGCTGAAAGGCGCAGCAGCCACCATAATGTTATCCTATGGGAAAATTCACAATTTCAGAGTGTTGTAGCTCTGGAACCGGTAGGAATTTTTTGCACCAAACCAGCAAAAGGCACATCTGTGATGCAGACTTGGCACCTTGTAAATTTCAGCCCCAAAGTCCAAACCATGTAGTGGCAGTGAGGTGGCAAAGAAACTGTGGTTTTGGCGGATGCCACAGTGTTATCCTATGGGAAAAATTAACAAATTCGGAGTACTGTAACTATCGAGCCAATATAAATTTTTTCACCAAACCACCAAAAGAGACATCTGTGGTTCAAGGGCTTGCCACCCAGCAAATTGTAGCCCAAAATTCCAAACCACGTAGTGTCAGTGAGGTGGCAAAGAAACTATAATTTTGGGATTGTATTGTCACAAAATGAGAAAGTATGTCACAAATTGCGATAGTACGGTGCAACACTTTTTCAAATTAGGGAAAGTTTCATGCTTGTACTGTCGCAAATTGCGACAGTATAAACAGTCCAATCAAAATAAACATATTTCTGGGTTTTATTTTAAAATTCTGATGCATAGATGCTGTTCCTAGGAATTTAAAATAACTTTGCAACCATTTGTCCGATTCACCTGAAATTTGGCATACGCATTGTTGTACCATAGATCTCTGGAATTTTTGTTCTGATCGGATCTGCAGTTTCAGAGCTGCAGAGCACTGAAAAGTGTGGAAAATCCTCAACTTTTGTGAATTGTTTGCTCATCTCCACAACCTGAATGGTTTGTCCACTTGGTCTGAAATTTTCAGGGTATATGGAGACTTGGTCAGGGAAGTGCCTTTTGATGGTTTGGTGAAAAAATATTAATAGTTTCAAAATTATATCCTATGGGAAAAATTATATGTACCATTCGCGACAGACAGATTCATCCATGAAAGCACCTTTTTCTGTTGCTAATGTCCTCTGTATTGTCATGCCACTGCCATCTTGTTTTCAGTTAGTGGTGGAGAAAAAATGTTATAGTATAAAAACTACTTCCCCTAGGTAAACACCAACTGTTGTGTTTACCTAAATGGGGTCCTACGAACAGCATCCATGCATCACAATTTTTAAAAAATATCCAGAAATACATTTATTTTGATCTAACCATTTGTACTGTCGCAATTTGTGACAGTACATGCAGGAAACTTTCATAAATTTATGAAAGTGTCATATCGTATGTTTGCAATTTGCAATATTGTTTTGCAATTTGCAACAGTACAATCCCCCAAATCATAGTTTCTTTGCCACCTTCCTGCCACTACAAGGTCTGGAGTTTTGGGCTGTAATTTGCTGGGTGGCAAGCCCTTGCACCACAGATGTGCCTGTTGCTAGTTTGCTGAAAAATTTACATTGGTTCCATAGTTACAGTACTCTGAAGTTATGAATTTTTCCCATAGGATAACATTGTGGCATCTGCCAAAACTACAGTTTCTTTGCCACCTCAAGGTTTGGACTTTTGGGCTACAATTTGCAGGGTAGCAAGCACTTGCACTACAGATGTGCCTTCTTGTGCTTTGGTGAAAAGCTTTACATTGGTTCCATAATTACAATACTCCAAAGTTGTGAATTTTTCCCATAGGATAACATTGTGGTGGCCACGCCACCTGTCAGTGGCTATATCTCAAAAACGGTTTGAGATACAAATTTTCGCTAAGCACCTTTAGGTGTACTAAGCATGCATGGAGGTAGCTAGGTCATGACTACAACTTCAAAATAATTTTTTCTGCAGTTGCTATTGATTGCTGCAATATTGCCAAATAAGCATTACAAAGGTTACTTGGAATGCCTCTAGGCCTGTGCTATGTGTCTGTACTTACGGGTAGGTGGGAGTGTAGGGCCAAGAGGGCCCACGTTCCCACCTATGCATGCTATTTATGCTAAATTGGGAGCACTGGGCCCTCCAATGCTATGCCTCTACACTCATGTGTGGGTGGGAGCTCAGGGCTCAGATTGCCCACACTCTCGCCTATGGATACAATGATGCAAAAGTAAAAGTACAGAGCCTTTCTGCACAATTTATCTATACTTATAAGTAGGTGGGAGCACAGGATCCAGAAGGCCCGTGCTCCCACCCATTGATACCATCTTGCAATACTGGGAGCACAGGGCCCTCAGGAGCTATGTCTCTACATTGATGGGTGGGTGGGAGTGCAGAGCCTGGAGGGACCATGCTCTCACCTATAGATACAATATGAGTAAAATTTCACTTTCTCAAAAATAAAGGAAATTTATTGCAATAAGCTCATTAATGCATCAGTTAGGGTAGATTCCACACCAACACAAGTCTGGAAATTTGAAGTTAGGGTTACCAACCCCACCCCCTCACCCCCCACCATCCACAGACCAACAGGTGCCACGGTGTGTCTTGGGGTCATTGGGCCTAACTCTCACCCCATTCTTCTATACTGTACCATCTAAGCTTGTTTACACATAAAATGGGGTGAGAGTTAAGGCCAATGACCCCAAGATCCACCCTGGTGCCTGTTGGTCTGTGGATGGTGGGGGTGTATGTGTGTGGGGGGGTTGAATTTCCAGACTTTTGTTGGTGTGGATGCAGTAATGGAGTTTTTTGCAAAGAATATACATGTATGTATGTATATATATATATATATATATATATATATATATACACACACACACACACACACACACACACACACATACATGGCAGGGAGATCTTGCCTAATGAACCTGATAGATTTCTTCAATTGGGTGACTAGCATGGTTGATCAAGTGGAGGTGGTGGACATGGCCTATCTAGATTTTAGTAAGGCCTTTGATTCTGTACTACATAGAAGACTACTAAACAAATTAGGAAGCCTGGGTGTAGGGCACAATGTGGTAAACTGGGTTAGAAATTGGTTGAGCAGGGAGTATGCAAACAGTGGTAGTGAATGGAGCTCAGTCCAATGAGGAGGGACCTGTGTAGGCTTGAGGAATGGCCAAGGGTGTGGCAACTTAAAGTTAATGCAAAAAAATGCATTTATGGAGGGAAACCCTTGGGGAAACTACACCATGGGGGGAGGGAACTGCTGACACACACCTAGTAGGAAAGGCACCTGGGAGTGATTATAATAAAAGACCTGCAGTTGACCAGGCAGTGCAAGAAGGTAGCCAGGAGGGCCAGCTGGATGTGAGGGTGCATAGGGAGGGGCATAACTAGCAGAAAGAGACACATGGTGGTGCCACTCTGTAGGTCACTGGTGAGACCCCACCAGGAATACTGTGTCCAGTTCTGGAGACCATGTCTCTGGAAAGACATAGGCAGGCTGGATGCAGTCCAGAGGAGAGCTACATAAATGGTGGAGGGGCTACACCAGAAGCCATATGAGGAGAGGATGAGGGACCTCGATATGTACTCATTAGAAATGAGAAGGGAAAGGGGAGACATGATAGAGACCTTTAAATACCTAAAAGGTATAACTAGTATTTAGGAGGGAATCATATTTAAGAAAAGGGTGGGCTCAAAGACAAGGGGTCACGAGATGAGGTTGGAAGGTAGGAGACTCAGGGAGAATGTCAGTAAGTATTTCTTCACTGAATGGGTGGTGGACACATAGAGCAGCCTCCTGAGGAAGGTCATTGGTGTGCAAACAGTGAGCGAATTCAAAACTGCTTGGGATAGACACAAGGGAACACTAATGGTTGGGAAAAGATGATGTGGTACTTATGGCCACATCTCAAACTGGACTTCAACATAAGCTAGGTTCTGTTTGCTATGTGGTGAAAATTTTCTGGTTATCAATCAGTTAAAAACCTAGTTAGTAGTATTTGGTAACACTAGTATAAACAAGTATAACATCTACAATAAAGGAATTAAATTCTAAACAGTGAACACCTAAGATTATTTGGGTCTCATGTATGCAAGTAGTTCTTCTTGGAACATACATATTGAATACCAGGAATCAAATTTAGTCAAATCCATAAGTGTAATTAACAAAATTTATGAGAAATGATGGAAGTCAATCAGTAAAAGGCTCCCTAATAGTCATTAACACCAAAATTAAAATGGCAATATTGAATGTGTGGAAGATTTGGGGTTTATCCAAGAACAATTCGTGGGAGGTAGTTCTGGATAAATTATACATGTATTTACTAGATGTCTTGACATATATACCAAGCATACTTTGTACTGAGCTTGGACAATATACAGTAGAAACACTGTTAATTAAGAAACTAATGATATTTATAATTGACCTACAAACTGTTCCAAGCAATAGATTACCAAGAATCTTCTCTGAGGAACAGTCAGATTATTCCGATAGGGGCTTCATCTTCCCATACATGGAATTCATGAAACGAAAATTTTTTCCATTAAAATTAGTCAATATATTAACAGATACTTTTTTGACTTTCAAGATCGGAGCTCGCAGAACATATCAAATGAAAGTAGAGAGGTATGGTCATACTTCAAAATTTAGAAAAAATCAGTACTTCCAGAATCCACTTGCTTTACAAAAATAATAAGATACATCATTAGAGGGAACTGTAGTTAACTGTACTTATGGCTAAAATAGCAAGAAATATATTGCGTAGAAACATTTTAAAGCAACTTTCTTTATTACAAGCAACATAGAAACAACACTTTATTTCCATTTTGCAAATGTGGGCTAGGAGATGTTGATACCAATCGTGATATTCTTTTGTTGTTATTTCAAAAACTAAAAAGAAGTCTGGCTATGGGATATACTGGGGAATGTATTTGCTCCTTCCTTATGTCTGTTGAATGAAATGTTCTTCTCCAGTGACATATTTATGTACTTAAATGGCCATTACTCATGACTCTTAGGCTCCCTCTAATCTATTAATTATTGTATGACTTGTATAATTCTTGATATAATATTTGAGAACATAGAACACTTAATAATTGTATCCTATAGCTTGAAATAAAAAAAATACTAAAGTTGATTTAGAGCTAATAGACTTCTTTGAAGAGAACATGACAAAAAAATGATCTGCGAATTGTACTCCTTTTGCAGCTAAAATATGTAAAGTGATGAATATTGAGAAAGAAGTATATAACTATTCCCACTGTATTTTCCATGAATAAAGTAAACTAAGATTATAGCAATGCCAACCAACATGTTTTAAATAGCTAAAGGATTTAATTATGGATGTATTAGATATTTCAATGTGTATTTTAACTAAGATATGACATAATATCCACAAACAGCAATTGACTTAAATGAATGCCTTTGTGTATTTAAAAAGAAATGTGCAGTACACCTGCTATAGTAGAACTATACATCAAGAAGAACCCATGGAAAAGCTTTTTAAGGCCTACATGACCATCATTCTAATTGGAACTATGATCAAAGGTGGCAGAACGCCAGCTGAGAGTGTAGGTAGAGGGAACACACTCATGTTAAATAACTGATTGCTAATTTTTGTTTGTTTATGTATTTTTATATTATTTTCAAATGTTTTGTTTGTGTGTAATATTACGTATGTTTTATAACTTGTCTCTGGTGAAAACGGGCAGTTTTGCTTATCCTGATTACAAGTATAAAAAAATAAAGGTAATCCTGCCTGACCCATTGGCATCTGTTTAGATTTATGAAATAGCAGAATTATCTAAAGTTATTTCCCTTGAATTCCACCTCATATGTGTATATGAATATGAAGATATTGGTTGCAGTCGAACTTTGCATGAATGAATCTCTTGTAAATTTCATTCTCCTCTCTAAAAATGCAAAGTAAGTATAATTTTCTTGTCTGGAACTTATACATGTGTAGATGAAATATAAATAATTCCTACATAATAGTATTTCAGTGTCAAACTTTTATGAACATAGCTCGTATTTGTAAAGTAGAACTCTAGATAAATTATGTATGGTTATATTCTCTCCTCCATATTATGAAGGTTCTATACTTTTTCTACTGTGTAGCCTATTTATGTATTGATGGTATATGGATATATGTTGCATGCATGTATCTTATTTATTTATTTTAAATATTCTAAAGACCTTAAAAGTCAATCAATAAACTTGAACAAAGAGCAAAAACTGGCCCAGTAGCAGAAGGAATAAGGGACTACTATCTGATGAATATTAAGTATGAGGTGTTTCATATGGTTAGAAGAAATTTTGAGGTGTGTTCAGCACAAATACAAAATATAAGGGACCAAATTAAGAAACAGTTAATAAACCATTAAAAAAAGACACATTCTGTCTTGTGTGTAATTAAATATGTTTATGTGTTATTGTGTCCAGTAAAGAAATCTGTCTACAGTTGTATGATATAAACATAAATTCAATGTCTAAATTCAGTTGTTCAATAAACACTATATAATTTGCCACAGAACTCATTATTGCATTTTGTTGCTGGGGAGGGTATATGGGGAGGCTGGAGGGTTACTAGGGTGACTGGAGGATCATTGGGGAGGACAGAGGGTGCCTTACCGACTTAATGAGAACAGAAGGACAAAAAGTAACACAACATACATCCTTTATTGATCAAAGCCAAACGAATGAGAAATGGGCTGGATACTGGAGACTGGACCTAAAAGGGGGGACAGGATGGCCAAGTTATGTGTGAGTATGTAAGCGTTCACACATACTTGTTGATTCTGTCACTCTGTAAGACATAAATGGACAAGTTAAGTCTTAATATGATAACACTTGACCAGCTAACAATTAACATTAAATTATTGTACAATACATTACTGTTTGTGTGAAGCATTCAAGGTGACTCACTAGGTGGCTGATCAGAACCCAGGCCCAACCATAGGGTTCTGTGTCAAGCCCCATGTCCTCCTAAAGCTGTAGGAACTTGAGAAAATGGGTGCCATCCTGCAGGCATGACTGATGCCCTCCATGTCCTGGCCAAATGGGCACCATAGGGAAGCATACCCAGAGGCTGCCTACTCCATCTTGCAGTGCCATATGGTATAGTGCAGTATGAAACCAGTGTCGGCAGAAAAGAAGACATATACTATATTTTAGAACATTAAATTACTGAGAAAGGAAATTTCGCTGTTCTTACAGTACTAAACAATTGGAGAGGGTGTTTGCTGAGTAGACCCACCCATTTGGCTGGGCCCCAAAAAGCCAGGGTGAAATGGTCAGGTCTCATGGGCTCTCCTCCTGCTGCTATGTTAGCAGTGTAGGGGTAGTATAAATGCGATATGACCATGTAAACAGGGCATCACTGAACGTTCTATGGGCATGGGGGCACTTAGGCACAGCAACATGGATATTTATCAGTGCTGTATTTTGTATCTCTGCTATCAGATTATATAGTAAAGTACAAACAGTAACAAGTTTACAGTAGCAGTAAAGGAAAACCTTTAATACTTTGGGTGCCTGCTATGATAGACTATGATAGATGGATATGGGCCATAGGTCAATAAACACTACATGTTCTACCTGTTGTATGGGGCTGGAACCTCAGAGCCAGCAGGCATTGTCTCACACAGGCTCAGCAGTGTGTAGTGTGAGGTCATGCTAATAAATTTGTTAAAAAAAATTGTGTCTCATTGTTTGCTCCCCTCACCACAACATGAGAAGGCAAATAACTCCTACTAAAACAGACTGGGAAATATTAATTCTTAAAAAAAACAAATGCATGGTGGATTCTGTGTGTCTGTTGTAACAAACTCTAGCCAGAGCCAACATGGCTGTGGTGAGCTTTCAAAGCTCTGAAGAGTGATTGCCACTGAGTGCCATCTCCAAGATGATGGCAGCAATGCAACTGCACATGCACGATATTTGCGCATGCGTAGTTGCAGTGAATGGCAATATGCCATTCACAAGATGTCGGTGCCAGTGGAACTGCGCATGTACGTGAGGTGTGCATGCACAGTTCTTGTCCTGAAATGCAGAAGTAACAGCTGAAATAGTTACTCTGTAGTGGCTGATCATGGCATAGTGTTACAAGCTCCACTGGACTTTCAGAAGGATACTTCCAAAAGTCTAACAGAAGGTGCCGCGATTGGCTGTTTTAAGGCACAGAAAGCAAAACAGCTATAGGCTCTGCCTACAGCCATAAAAATTGAACATGGGTTCATAGGCCACTCACTTGCCAAAACAGGGAAGGTAAACACTAATGTCCTGTATTTTAACTGTTTTATGCTATTTCAGCTACAAGAAGGAATGGTGAAAAAGATCTGCCTGCACCTCCATGGAGAGAAGGAGGAAGAGAGAGGGCAATCAGTGTGCCCAGTTACCCCATAGATGTCATAGAGAGAAGAACATAGGGATCTTGGGGCAGCATCAAGTAGCATCCTAATTGGTGTGGGTAAAAGTCCTGTTGCCACAGGAACAACAGGAAGAAAGTGTCATGATGAAAAGGTGATTTAATTTTTTGCACTCTTGTTTATTTCTACATTGAAATCTAATTTATATTTTTATATTTTAAATGATTGTATTTTTATATTACATTTATATGTTGGATTTGAAAAACTATATACCTTGCAGGGGTTAAACTGCACTGAGAGAAGTATTTCTAAATTGGTTTCTGGTTGCAGAATTGAGCAACACTAGAGAAACGAATGTGGAACTGTGAAATAGGAAGTTCTTCAACCACTTTAACCAGTGTGCCTGTAGCTTAATGTTTAGAACACTGGAACAGCATACCAGATGTCTGAGGTTCAAATCCCGGTATGCCCGCATTTTCTTTTTTCATTTCCATCCTTGATTTAAAAAACTATATACCTTGCAGGGGTTAAACTACACTGAGAGAAGTGGTATTTCTAAATTGGTTTCTGGTTGTAGAATTGAGCAACACTAGAGAAAGGAATGTGGAACTGTGAAATAGGAAGTTCTTTGGCTACTTTGACCAGCGGACCTGTAGCTTAATGGTTAGAGCACTGGAATGGCATACCAGAGGTCTGAGGTTCAATTCCTGGTGTTCCCACATTTTCCTTTCTCATTTCCATCCTTGATTTAAAAAATGCATATGTTGGAGTGAGATTCAAATCATGGGGATACTTCAGTAGTTATTGTATATAACAATTTCTAATAAATTCTTTTATAATTAAACCTCACTTTCATATTGCATTGGGGCATGTGTGAGTAGCTGAGCTGTGTTTAAAACAAAACACTGTTAATGCACAGTTACTGTTTTAGCCTTGTGTCTCACCACATACAAGTTTAGTGTCTATCACATGGTGTAACTATACTGTTTGTACTAGGTTATTTATTTATGATTTGAAAATATATGTTTGAAACCAGGGTTGGGCTTTGGCATTCAAGACAGTGGGGTTCACAGGGTTGGTGGATGTATGCTGGCAGAATTAGGGTTAAAAAAACAGCAAAAGTTCAGTTCTTTACTTTTGTCATTTTAATAAGAAACTCTAACTTGCATATTTGTATGTTTTTTTCATATATTATACAGGCATGGTAGCACCTGTATATTAGGTGTGATACAGTACTCTCCATTATTACCCTGGGGTGGGCTGGTGTAGGTGTGTCCAAGGAGAATACAGTATACACAGTCCAAGGTCAAATAAAACAGTGACATTTATTTATGGCAGCTTTGTCTCCAGCTAACTGGGGTTGCAGCCCCTTTAACAAACATAAATAAAATCATACCCCTGTCTGGAGTTCTAACTAAACACAATAAACCCTCACAACCTCTGGTTACCAGCTACTTTGGTTCCCATCCTCCAGGTAATATCATAAAGTCCACTTACAAACTTCACAGTCCTTTCCAAAGGTCTCTGTAGCTTGAATTTGTCATTTCTAGCACAGCTTCCAGCTTTCTCCAGGCCTCTCTCCAACCTGTGTTGCCTAGGTGGCTTTTATACACTTCCCCAATCAAAAATGACTGCAGCTGTGTTTGATTAGCTCCCTACCTGGATGCTTCCAAAGCTTTCCGTGTTTGATTAGCTCCCTACCTGGATGCTTCCAGAGCTTTCTGTGTTCGATTACCTCCCTATCTGGATGCTTCCAGAGCTTTCTGTGCTTGATTAGCTCCCTACCTGGATGCTTTCAGATCTTTCTGTGTTTGCTTAGTTCAATACCTGGATGCTTCCAGAACTTTGTTTAATCCTTTCAGTATTTCTCAAATGGGAACAGAACATTATCCATTCTTCTACTGACATACATTCCAACTACAACTCAGTCACATAGAGTTAAGTTAGCACTTTAATGTTAACCCCCAATTTTTGCACCTTAATAATTCTGCCCCTTCCTGATTTACTTGAATTTTGGAAGGCACATACTGTAGTTGGTGCCAGGAATTCTGATCCTAAAAATTTTGTGGCAATTGGCTCACCGGGGGAAAAGTTATAGATGTGCCAAAAAATGTAAAAAAGGCTATAATTAAGACCTTTTTTGGTCACCTGTAACAAAATAATATCTATCCTGAGCTGATAGGGCTGTGAAGAGCTACCAAATTACCAAAGTTGTTTTCTTGTTGGTTCCATATAGTGTTGTTTAGTCACAATCATCAAAAAACTGGCATGCTGCTAATTCAGTCCTCCTAAGTTTATTTAGTCAACAGTACATGGTGGTGGTGGTGGTGTGTGTGTGTGTGTGTGTGTGTATGCATGTGTGTATGCAGACAGGGATGCTGGAAGATTGTAAAAGGTGAGGGTGCCCAAGATAAAAAGGGCACTTGTTGCTTTATAAAGGGCACTTTTTCCAAACCAGGTTTTTATATACAGTAAATGCACATTTATGATGACAACAGTAATTTTAAAAATGCCTTTATACCATATCAGAATATTTAATATGCAATATTAAGGGTTCAGCTCATGTATAACAGTTCCAACTTGTTTTTCAAAGTTAAAAAAGTGAGCCACAAAGATACATTATCCTATTAGACTGCAATAAATTTGCATGATGTTGTTCATGTCTCCATGAACCTAAGAATTCTAAATTAGAGCACAGATGCATTGCACCAACAATGTAAGTTCTTGACAATCATACTGTTCTAAAATGGTCAGTGCCAGCAGTGTGTGAATCAGAAACACTCACTGAATTTACCAAAAGACCAGTTAAGATTAAGCAGTAACAAAATGAGAACTGGCATTTTAAAAAATAACATCTACTTCTACAAAAATGCATGTTTGCTGATTCAAAGCAGTTCTCCTTTGAGATATTAACAGCCTGGTCTAAACTGTTCACTATTTATTGGGCTGGCAGTATGGTTTAGCGGCTAGAGTAATGAGTTGTAAATGAGCTTTGTACATCCAACATTCAGACATGGGTTTGATTCCCACAACCTCCATTTCCATACTGTGTGGCTCTGATTAAGTCATTTAATCTCCCCAGTGTTCCTGGATTGTCCCTAGAAACAAGCACCTGTGCCTAATTGGCCTTACCTTGTTACCAAAGGAATATATATATATATATATATATTAAATTACAGTTATAAACTGTAAACAAACATTAAAGTCTAGTACATAGATTCCAGATCCATGCAATAACCAAGGAAAACACCAGCCAAGTCTGGGGCTGTCAATATAGCCTTAAAGGTTAGAGTAAAGAGCTCGGTATATCTAGCACACAGACTTAAATTTGATTCCCACAACCTCCACTTGCATACTGTGTGACTCTGATCAAGTCACTTAAACTCCTTAGTGCGCATGGCTAGCCTCAGAAAACAGGCACCTGTACCTAGTGGGACATATCCGGTTACCAAAGAGTAATAAAAAAAAGTAATTAAATGCTTATATTCTTTTACATTTAAAAGGACACAGTTTAAATATTAGAGATTGGTGTATGCTGCTTACAGCCTCAAATCAGGAACAGACATAATTACTGCTGCTTTAAGCAACAAACCCAAAAAAGAAATCAACCTTGAGAAATGCAGGACTTTTAGAAGGGACTCCATTACAAATGAGCTTGAGTCAGTGGTTACATTCCCAAAAACTGAAGTCTGTGATTATAGACAGTGACAATCCCCTCCCCCCATCAGTGCAAAACAGACAGGGTTTTTCCCCAAAATTGTTCAACTAGGACAAACACACTAAGCTGAAAGCTTGTTTACAGATGTGACCAGGGAGCACAAGGAAATTAAGTGGCTTGTTCAGGGTTACACAGTATGCAAGTGGGGACTGTGGGATTCAAACCCAGGTCTCCAGATTTGTAGCTCAGAACCTTAAACCACTGTGCTATACTGCCTTCCTAAATCTGTCAATGAAGTATAAAGTCTTATCTTCCCAATCCCAGATGTGAACCAGAACTGACAGGGCTATAAAGAGCTACCAAATGACCAGTTATTTTCTTACATGTGTGTGTGTGTGTGTGTGTGTGCACTTGCATGCAACCTCTCCTGTCCATAGGAATAGGATAGCTTACAGCTGCAGATACAAAGTCTGTAATCTGACACTGTAGTCTAACTTTCATTTTGAGAAAATGCCACGAGATATAATGAGTTAACCCCTAGGTTGCTGAAAGAAGTAGAATAAATCTATTAGACTGAGTGGCACAGATGATAGAAACAGCAGTTTAAAAAGTTGTTTTTTGTTAATATCCTGAGAAGTTCTGAGGTACAATACAGTAGCATCCCCCTCCCTTCAGATACCTTTAACATAGAGCAACACATAGCAAAAATCAGAAGGGGAGTGCACTATTTTGCAGCTGTGGAGGAATACATCCAAAAGTCTAAAAAGGGAGTTCTAAGATCAGCCATTTTAGAGCTACAGTCTGATCGATGACAGAAGGGCTGTAGGCTCTGCCCACAGTCCTAAAAAGGATTATTTCAAACCTGAAACTTGCAAACTTAATAGAGTTTGCTCCATGGTGTGTGCTTTTGGGGTTTTTATCCCCAAAACATTAGTAGTTTTAACATATTTAAGAAAACAGTTCCATTAATGAGCATGCAGATATACCGTTAGGATGGCGACTGAATGTTGTCACTGCAATTACAGCACCACAAGGGTGACAGTGAAAAGGGTGATCTTGATTTTAGATTGCCCCTCACTCCTGTCACCCTACCCCCTCCAGGGTATGCCTGCCTGGAGGAGGTTATATTTAGTTTTAGGGTGTAGGGCGGCTAAGCCCCCTGCATAGGCATGTGCAGGGGGGAAAGTCCCCTACAAAAAACAACTGTTTCGTGGGAGGGTGAGTTGGCACTGTAACTCCTGGGAAATATAATGCCTGTCACTGTAATGCAGGGCGGCATGTTGCTGATGCCGTAAAAGGCATCGGCAACATGTTTGTCTCTATGACATTGGTGAACTGAGCATGCACAGTAAGAAAAATCAGCATTCTAAATGTAACTGAATTTTTATGACCACATTGCTTAATGTGATAATTTTACAAGAATGGAATCATGTTTCACATGGCAGGGCTATTTTGATGCATTTCTATCAGTTTCTCTAGTGTTCATTCAGCAAGGATGGGGCTATGCATCAGTGCGTAGCCCCACCCCTGCTGAGTGGAGCTATGGAAGTGTTTGTTTTCTTGTCCTGACCATCTGCCATTAGCAGCATCAGCAATCTCATTTATTTGAAATAGACACTAGGGTGCCCAATCCCTGAGGCCAGCTAAATATGAATGTATTCCAACACTGGGATGCCCACTCCAGTGCCAATTCTTCCCCTTGTAATGTTTACCCCACACCACCTGCCACTGCAACCTTCTGACAATGGAGTGGCCAATCTCTAATGACAGCATAGTCCAGGCCCTAATCCAACCATCATGGACACTGGGTTGCTTACCCCTGGTACCCCCAAATAACAAGTTGACAGTGGAGTACTCAGTCTCCTGTGTCAGTAGGTACCTGCAATTTCAAAAAACATCTTTTTTTAGTTGTTTAACCAGAGTAACACACTAAGCTGCAAGCTTTTCTACAGGTGTGACCTGGGAGCAAAGGGAAGTTAAATGACTTGCTCAGGGTCACACAGTATGCAAGTGGAAGCTGTGGGATTCAAACTCAGGTCTGGTCTGCTAAATGTCATCAGATTTGCAGCTCAGAGCCTTAAACCACTGCACTATACTGCCTCCCCAACCTGGCACCTTTAAACCTGAAATAAAACAGTGCCCCACTGTCTTATGCCACTATCCTGACCCCTCACTCAGCACTCACCACCCCTGAGCTCCCCTACCCCTTATTTACCCCAACACCATAATCCTTTCTGGGCTAGAGGCATGTCTTCACTCTTCAAAGACAGACTGGTCATTTTTTAATATTTTTCCCCAAGGTTTCCACACAACCTTTTTGAGACCCAACCTCATGAACAAGGTTGGTGAAAGTTTCGAAATCTGTCCCAAAAGATGATTTCATTGTTGCTCTGCCCCAAAAAAATCACCTTTTGGGCTTGATTTGAAATATACCTACTGGGTTTGTGAGGTGGGGTCATAAGAAGACTATGCTGGAAATTTGGGCTCAAAATATAAAAAATCACAAAGCTATGAAGGTAAATTGAAATTTTTCAATGCTCACTTGTAAGTTTGGTAATTTTCAATATTTTGATCCCAAGTTTTCAACATAGCCATTTTTTCACACCACCTCATGAACGTGACAGGTGTCAGTTTTCAAATCCTAGCCAGCATTTGTTTTCACACTTGTGGTGCAAAATGAGAGTTTAGGCAAGACAAAGTTTATTTATATGGCACCGATTCCCGGAGGCTTTGGGCACCTTACATAAAACAAATAGGATGGTCAAATAAAAGATATACATCATAAATAATCAATTAAAACAATAAAAATGTTCAGACGACAGCAGTTATGGTGGTGAACAACTGAGCCTAATAATTTCTTAGGGCCGGTCAGATCAATTCAGTGGGGAAAGCCATAGAAAACAGATAGGCCTTCAAACCACTGTTAAACCTCTCAACCGACAGGGTCTCCCTGAGAACAGCTGGCAAAGAGTTCCAAAGGACCAGTCCAGTGACACTGAAAGCCCAGTCACCGGACTTTCTGAGTTTGGTCCTAGGAACTTCAAGGAGGCCCCTGGTCAAGGAGTGGAGGAAGTGGGCTGAGATGGAAGGTGTTAGGAGATTGACCAGGTAACCAGAGCCAAGTCTGTGTAGGGCCTTATAGGTGAGTGAACTCATCTTGAAGATAACCCACCACCTGACTAGCAGCCAGTGCAGAGCGTGCAGCACCAAGTTCACATGACTGAACCTAGAAAGGCCAGTCAGCAACCTGGCGGCTGCATTCTGCACCAACTGCAGTCAGTGGAGGGTACCTCCAAAGACCCTGAAGTAAACAGCATTACTATAATCTAGCCTGAATGTCACAAAAGCATGTACCGGTGTGGGAAGGTCCTCAGGTGGAACTAGGGGTTTGATTCTGGCAATGTTCCTCAAATGATAAAAAAAAACACTTTGGACAACAGCTGACACCTGTGCTTCCAGTGTCAGTCTGTCAAGTGACTCTATATATACATACCCAAGTGAGTGGAGCCCCAATTAAGTGACTAGTATAATTAAATTTGCATGTGTCAACAGACAAACACAATTATTACAAAAACAAATGCTTCATATCTGTTACCTTACAAAGTATTAACTGCACTCAAATAATTCCAATGGTACAAAATCTTAACATCAATAATTAACATGAATTGATGAAACAAAACAAAACAAAAAATGTTCTTTTGTTTTATCAATTTATGTTCATTATTGATGTTAAGATTTTGTACCATTGGAATTATTTGAGTGCAGTTAATACTTTGTAAGGTAACAGATATGAAGCATTTGTTTTTGTAATAATTGTGTTTGTCTATTGACACATGCACATTTAATTATACTAGTCACTTAATTGGGGCTCCACCCACTTGGGTATGTATATAGAGTCACTTGAATACCAGTTAGATACCCCTAACGAAGACTCTGGTTAGGAGTCAAAGCTCATGTTTTTTTTCACTCACTGCAACTGCTGTGTTTTATTTGCACTACAGCAATATTTGTCTATTTATACTTTTGGGACTGTGGTACTATACCTGTGTACTGAGAATTTACCAAGCATCTGTCTGAAAAGTAAAAAGCATTTTGCTTGGACTGCTATTACAAGTCTGCAGTTTGTGTGCCACTACTACGTCTTTTTGGTTTTGTTGCAATTTGGGGTCGGTCGCTCCTTTGTAGTGTGCCCTGCTCAATTCAGCCTGCTCACCGGCACAACTTTTTGGTAACTCCTGCAGGAATTCTCCTCCCACCCCAGGAGGGTGGTAAATAAGGAGAGTCCTGCAACCTGCGCCAGGACCCCCCACATATAGCCACACACTCTAAAGACCTGGTTGTCCCCACTGGGTGCATGGTGAAACCTAGGTCAGATCTAAAACAGATGGCCACTCCTCAGCTCCTGTATTTTGCCATGGGCAGTGCACCACAGACTACCCAGCAGGGACAGATTCTTCCAAAATTGGCCATGCATCATCACCCAGCCACATCTCCATGATACAAGCCAGATTGATGGAGGAAATCAAGTCCGCCAAAATTGCAGTCGTGTTCCTCATCAATCTGGCATTGCACAACATTGCCTGCAGGGGACTGGTAGACGTTGTCGCCCCTCTGGCTACCAGGCCACTCAGTCTGGTGGGAACCCTGGGGACAGGGACCAAACACGTCTGGCCTCTCTCTGGGTTCCATCTAAACCCAGGAAATCTCCTACTCCTAACCACCCAATACCTCTCAACACTGACCTTACAGCACCCCACCATCACTGACCTCCATAAGCCCTGGTAATGCTAACCTCCTGACAGTGCCTCACTGTCATAGCTGATACAGGGAGGTCAGCAAAGGGCTGGAGGTCATGCAGCTGGGATGTATTGTACAAGGTTCTCAAGGGTTCAAGGCCCAGCACATCCCAATAGACTGGCTCCCCTACTCCACTACTGCCGTCAAACTACTAGTGCCATTGAAGTATACCCAGACAGGCAGGTTATCATCAACCTTTAAAAAAAATACTGTAAAACTCAGTTGGGATTTGAAAATTTACACCTACTGGGTTCATGAGGTAGGGTCATAAGAAAAATTATGTTGAAAATTTGGGGTCAAAATATATAAAAAAAAGTTATGAAGGTACATTGTAATTGTTCAATGATCACTCATAACGTTGGTAAATTTCAGTGTTTTGACAGAAAATGTTCAGCATAACCATTTTTTTAAACCACCTCATGAGCATGATGGGTGTAATTTTTCAAATCCTGGCCAAAATGTGTTTTTGCACTTGTGGTATGAAATGACATTTTCTCCAGTATTTTATAAACAACACCTGTCATGTTCGGGGTGGGGGTGGGGTCAGAAAAAGACTATGCTGGAAATTTGGAGCCAAACTGTCATAAAACAAATTTATAAAGTGATATTGTTTGCAGGGATTGCTGTCGTCCTAGTGGGGACCATGTTGCCTTCCTGTGCCAGTGAACTGGCTGAATGGCCAAAGACTGAGGGGAAGGAGTTGCAGCATGCAGCCTGGGGTGGGGGGAAGGGAAAGGGGAAAGTGTTTAACCAGGAAACGCACTCTATTTATTTATTTATTAGAATCAGAATTACAATCCTTTGAGTCATAGACTCTTTTGCAGTGGAAACTAAGCCGACACTTGTTTCCAGGTGCAAACTTGGAGCACAAGGAAGTTAAGTGACTAGCTCAGGATCACACAGTATGCAAGTGTGGGCTATGGGATTCAAATCCAGATCTCCAGGTTTGCAGCTCAGTGCCCTAAACCACTATGCTATACTGCCTCCTCATGGAAGGACAGAGCAGTATTCTGGTGCACAGATAACACCTTGTGGCAGGCCAGGGAGCCTTCCCTCACAAGGGTTGAAGGATGTGTTGAGGTCTGATTGGCTCATGCGCTGTGTCAGTACTGTCTCCACTATTCTATTTATTTTGAGACCTGCATGAATGAGGATACAATTCCACTATCAGAAAAAGAAGAGAAATTCATTGCAAAAAACTACATTAATGCAGGCATAATCTTTTTTCTTCACAGAGGGCCCTGCGGACCCTGTGTAAAAAATGCTATGACTGATTCTGTTGGCAATATGTGGTGAACCATACTTGTGTACCTCCGAAGAGTGTATTACTATGAGGCATGGTCCCGGAGCAGTACTTGAGCTTTCAATGGGAGACTATGTGCTGGGGATAGGTATTGAGGTTGACAGCCCCAAGGAAGACCCCCCGACATTGATATGCTAATACTTCGGAGACCAAAACCCTAAAATATTTTCATTTCCTTACTTTATGTGCTTTGCATTCTTAAACCCTAATATCTACATTAATGTAACGTTTTGCAATGTGTATATGTGTGTGATATTCTTTGTAAAAACTTCATTAATGCACCAGTTAGGGTACCTTAATGCCACAAACATAGGGAAATATGGAACTGGAGTTTCCAGCCCTAACTTCCAAACCCCACCGCCCAAGCAGCAAAAGCAAAAATATTAGAGTTTTGAGTTTCCAAAGTCTTGATGAATCAGTGGTGGGATCTTTCTTGGGGTTGTCAACCCTCATGCTCACCCTTCCCCCCGGCCCATAACCTCCAGTCTAAAGCACAAGGTACAGTTCCAAGCCAGTGCCTCATAGTGATACACTTTTCAAAGGTAGAGAAGTAAGTCTCACCACATGTTGCCAACATAATTTGTTATAGCTTTCTTCACGCAGGGCCCTGCAGGCCCTGCGTGAAGAAAGGAGATCATGTGTGATGTTGTTTGCTCAGGGAATGGGGAGTGCATTATGATTGACAACCCCAAGGAAGACCACACCACTGATTCACCAAGACTCTGGTGGCTCAAACCCACCCTAATATTTTTCTTTTGCTACTTGGGCAGTGGGGGCTGGAAGTTAGGTTAAAACCTAACACCACATTTCCCTACTTCCGGTGGCATTAAGATACTCTAACTGGTGCAATAGCAAAGTTTTTAGCAAATAATTTCCTCTCTTTTTGAGACGGTGGAATCATATCCTTATTCATACAAGTCCCTTTGGGACCTGCATGAACTGGTGCAGCTGTGCAAGGCTCTTTGGGCTGTGAGCTATGGGAAAACTCTGTCTGCCTGCAGAAGTGCAGGGCCTGGCACATTCACTCTTTACACATTCACTCTTCACACATTCAGTGCACATTCACTCTTTACACATTCAGCCTTTTTTTTTATTTTGACACCAAATTATCAAAATAGTCATTTTATGATTGCCCTTAAGAACATGGCGTGTATCATTTATAGTATATTGGTGGAAATGTAATTTTGCACCACAAATGTGAAAGCATGTCTTGGCCAGGATTTAAAAAATTACACCTATCACATTTAAGAAGTGGTATGGAAAAATGGTTGTGTTGAATGTTTGGAGTAAAAATATTAAAAATTTGTGAACTTATGAGTGAACATTGAAATACTGCAAAGTTCAGTCATAACCTGAGCATTTTACCATATTTGTACACCAAATTTCCAGCATAGCTTTCTTATTACCCCACCTCATGAAGGTGGTAGGTGAAAGTTTTCAAATCCCTACCAAAATGTCATTCCGTGCCACTGAAACGTCATTCCGAACCACAGGTGTGCAAACACATTTTAGCCAGAATTTGAAAAAATTACAGCTGTCATGTTTGTGAGTTAGTGTGAAAAAATGGCTATGTTGAAAATTGTTTTGGTCAAAACATTTAAAATTACTAAAGTTACAAGTGAGCATAGAAAAATGTAAATACTTGCAGAACTTTGCCAATTTACATATTTTGACACAACATTTTCAACATAGTTTCTTATGACCCCACCTCATGAACAAGGGTGGTGAAAATGTTTTAAATCCTGCCCAAAAGGTGATTTTGCAACACAACTGCAAAATCACTTTTTGGACCTGATCTACAGAATTCCACCACCATTGTTCATGACGTGGGGTCCCACAAAGGTCATGCTGAAAATCTGGGGCCAAAATATGCAAAAATGGCAAAGTTATGCATCAAAGTTCAAAACCCCATTGAAAAACATTGAACTGTACTTTGTTTCTCATATTGCAGTGGCCAGTTCAAGCAGCATGACACATTTTCAATCAGAGAGTGGATCTTTATCATGGGACATGTTCAGGTGAGTGAGGGTGTGTCTGGGGTGTACTGGGGATGTGGAGTGGTGATTGCTGAGTGGGAAGTCGGGGTGCAAGGGGTCAGATCAGTGAGGATCTGTTTTCTTTTTTTTTACAGGTTTAAAGAAAAAATATTGAGGGACGTTTTCTTATTACAGGTCAGATCTGCAAAACTAATAGAGGGATAGTGATCGGAAAGTGGGGGGTGCAACTGGACACCAGGGAAACATTACAGCAATATGGGATGGTGATCAGAAAGTGGGGGTTGCCAGTAGACACCAAGAAAACATTACAGCAATATGGGGACAGTGATTGGAGGGCAGGGGGTGCCACTAGACACCAAGGAATTATTACAGCAATACGAGGATGATGATCAGAGGGCAAGGGGCCATTAGACACCAGAGAAACATTATATAAATATGGGGCCAGTGATCAGAGGGTGGGTGGTGCCACTAAACACTAGGGAAATATTATACAATATGAGGCCAGTGATTGGAGGGTGAGGTGCCACTAGACGCCAGGGAAACATTATGTAAATACAGAGACAGTGATCAGAGGGTTGGGGTGCCATTAGACACCATGGAAACCTTATACAAATATGGGGACAACAATTAGAGGCTGGGGGGTGCCACTAGGCACCAGGGAAACATTATACAAATACAGGATGGCAATTGGAGGGTGGGGGATGCCACTAGACATGAGGGAAACAATATATAAATACAGGGATGACAATTGGAGGGTGAGGGTGCCACTAGACACCAGAGACACATTATATAAATATGTGGAGGATGATTGGAGGGTGGAAGGGTACCACTCAACATCAGGGACACATTATACAAATACTGGGGACAGCAACTGGAGGGTGGGGGTGCCACTAGACACCAGGAAAACATTATGTAAATATGGGGATAGTAATAGAAGGGTGGAAAGATGCCACTAGACACCAGGGAAACATTATAAAAATACCAGAATGACAATTGGTGGGTGGTGGGTGCCACTAGATACCAAGGAAACACATAAGTATGGGGACAGAAATCAGATGGTGGGGTGCCACTAGATACCAGGGAGCATTGTACAAATACCAGGACAGCAATCAGAGCTTGGGGAGTGCCATTGGACACCAGGGAAACACAATAAAAATACAGGGACAGCAATCAGAGGGTGGGGTATGCCACTGGACATCAGGGAAATACTATCCAAATAGGGGGATGACAATCAGAGGTGGGGTGATACCAGACGCCAGGGTAACATTATATAAATATGGAGCCAGTGACTGGATGGTGGGGGTGCCTCTAGACACCAGGGAAAGGGCAGCTTACCACTGTCAATGCAGCCCACAGCAAGAGTTCCAACTGTGGCTACAGAACTCAAGAAAGTCTCATTGTTTTTATACAGAGAATGAAGATTAATGGCTCCTCTCACTAAGCTGAGCACCCTGGATTTTGGGGTACCCAGAAAACATATTTCTGGCAAGTTTTTAAAAAATACAAACAGCGGAATCTAGCTAAATGGGTCCCATTTAGAGAGGTTCAGGTGTTTGTTTTAAAATATATATATATATTTTTATGTATTTTCAGTGTTTTGTGAGTTTAGAATGACAAATAAAATGACGGCTGACATGATCGGTATTTTTTTCAGCATGAGAGGTAAATCATGAAAATAAGCAGTTGTGATCATTGTTTTTTTACTGTTTGCGTCAGGATGTGAACTCTAAAATCATTATAACTCTGGAACTACTGTATATAATATTTCTTCATGAAACCTTCCAAAGACATACACTTGGTCCTCTTCAACCCCGAACATTTTATGGAAAAATACAACACCGTCTAGGCTATAGGTGAGAGCAAAACATACCCAGTGTTAAGTATAGGGAAACCAAACATGTTTTTTCCATTTTGTGGTGCTCCATAACTCAAAAACCAAACAAGATGCTGTCACAAAACTTTTCATGTCTCAAGATTCTAACAGCCTGACCATGCATGCCAAATTTTGGGCTATTTCATTAAACGACTCCAAAGTTATTAAGGTGCAAACATTGGGGTTTAACATTAAACAGCTTACTCAACTCTAACTATAGGGGCACTACCACACCCCTATAATACTTTTAATGAGACACTTTAAGACATTTTAAATTCCACAAGTAATAAGATGATTGCAGCATGAGTCAAAAAATAATGCCATTATTCATTGGAAAATACAGCTCACCTTAAATTTATGAATAGGCAGAAAGGATGTTCCAAAGTAGAGAGTCCCAACAGTTTGTTAATTACAGATTATATTGGTGGGTAAGAATCCTAAGTATCAATAATTTAAGAAGTGAGCTATGCAATCAAAAAAAGCGTTTTCATTACATGCCAATAAAGGCAACCAGTTCATCATACAAGTGCTTTATTGCCATAGGTAGAAATCAAATGCTGAAACAAATGATATCTGTCTACCCAAAGTCACAGAATACACATTTAAAAGCCTGAGTAAAAGCATATAATGAAAAATGAACACGCTGTGGACAAAAAACAGATATTGAAATGCTCTAATTTAACATAGCTACTAGACCTCTCCCCCAGAAAAATGACAGGAAAGACAAACTAGCTACAGTATCTAACCAGTAGATAACACTGTAGGAGAATAGTTTGGAGGTAAGAGACAGTATTCCACCACAGAAAACAAGCATTTGTCAATGCCGAATGTTGTCGCACTGGCATTGGCTTTGGTAGTGCAGTGCGTAAACACATTTTGGGCAGGATGAGAAAAATGACAGCTGTACTGTTCACAAGGAGGTGTAAAAAAATGGCAGTGTTGAAAATGTGGCATGTAAATATTGCAAATTTGTGAAGTTACAAGGGTGCGTGGGAAATGCGCAATGCACACTTATAACACAGTCATTTATGGACTTTAAGGATCAAATTTTCAACATAGGCATTTAGCACCTCTGCTCATGTACAGTGAGATTGTCATTTCCTCAAACTTGTCCCAAAAAGTGATTTTTGTAGTACCACGCTAATCTGTGCGGACATGCGGAAACACATTTTGGTCAGGATATGTAAAATGACAGCTGTACTGTTCATCAAGAGGTGTGGAAAAATGCCAATGGTGAAAATCTAGAGTGAAAATATTACAAATGCATGTTATGAGAGTGCATGCAAACTGCGCAACGCATGCTCGTAACAGTCATTTTATGGAGTATCGTCACCAAATCTTCAACATAGGCATTTTACAACCTCTACTCATGAAGAGTGTCACTGTTATTTTCATAATCTGCCCTGAACACCAATTTCCCACAGCGACAGTGCTATTGTGCGCCGGACATGCGGAAGCACATTTCAGCCAGGATTTGAAAAATGACAGTTGTACTGTTCACAAGGAGATGTAGAAAATTGACAATGTTGAAAATCTGGCATGAAAATATTGCGAATTCGCGAAGTTATGAGCATGCGTAGCAACTGCACAATGCACACTCGTAGCACAGTCATTTTATGGAGTATTGTCACCAAATTTTCAACATAGGCATTGTAGGACCTCTGCTCATGAACAGTGTCACTGTCATTTTCATAATCTGCCTTGAACACTGATTTCCCACGGCAACTGCTCTATTGTGCTCCAGAAGTGCGGAAACACATTTTGGCCAGGATGTGAAAAATGACAGCTGTACTGTTCACAAGGAGGTATAGAAAAATGACAGTGTTGAAAATCTGGCATGAAAATATTGTGAATTCGCGAAGTTATGAGCGTATGTAGCAACTGTGCAACGCACGCTCGTAAAACAGCCATTTGGGGAGATTTCTTCCACCAGATTTGCAGCATAGGCTTTTTGAGAGTCCACCTCAGGAACACTGCTACTGTCCTTGCATTAATCAGTCCCAAAAGGTGATTCCACGCAGTTACTGCAAAATCACCTTTCAGGACCAATTAACATCATAACAGTGACAGAATTCATGAGGAGGGGTCCCAAAAAACCCAGGTTGAAAATTTGATGCAAAAATTCCAAAAAATGCCCAAGATAAGCATCAAAATTGAAAAAAACTATTTATTACATTATACAGCTTACCAGCATTTCCTCAGTTCGGGGTCAGCTTTGAAGAGTGACGACGTGTTCCCGGTCCACCGAAGATCGTCATGCCGGACTCCGGAGGTAAGTATGGGGTGGGGGGTGTGGGGAGGCAGGGTGCACAGTGGGTGAGTGCAGGTTGTGGGTAGGGAGACTAAGAGGGACCGTTTTTGTGTTACAGGATGAAAGAAAAAAAAACATTGCGGAACAGTTTTTTTTTAACACGGTATTTGGCATGCTGTGGTGGGCTCCCAGTATGCCACCTAACTGTTTGGGGGGTTGCTGTAACCAATGGGGGATTGGGCACCCTCGTCGGCACACAACACAAGTGGGGTTAATTTATGCCCGACGGGGTTGGGCACCCCGTCGGCACACAAGGAAAGCGGGTGGGAAGAGAGCTGAGGGGGATTGGGCACCCCCTCAGCATATAACAAATTGGGGCGAGAGTGCTTTATGCTGACGGGGAGTGGGCTTCCCCATCGGCACATACATTGGGGCACGGGAAGCCGGCAGGGGGATTGAGCACCCCTGAAGTCAGCAGTTGGGTGGCCGCCACATACATAATGTCGGTGAGCACATCCAGGGAAGATCCGCTGGGTCTGACGAGCTTTGCTTGGATTGCAGTGGACCTTTTCTTAGATGTGCTCACAACATTATGTATGCATGGTGTGGTGCTGGCATGCAGGCTGATTGGGGAATGAGGGATGCACCTACTGGTGCATGCCCTGCATTCCACCAACAGTGACTGCACCTTCAAAGCTGCACTACTCGCAAGATGTTGGCTTTGCAAGTGCGCCAACATTAAAATCAGTCCACTATTGCAAAGCATTAAGGTGAGTCATTGTGACAGGGTCAGTACCTGTCACACTTATAATGTACCATTTCTCCTTTTTAGTTTGTGGTTGCAACCATCTGTTTTCTCTCTTCTAGAGCTATCCCTATATTTCTCTGTTTGGAGGCAGGCCACCTCCTTTCAACCCCCCCCCCCAGTCTTGTGTCTTTCCCTGCTATTGTTTCCTTCTTTCTAAATGGTACAAATAAGAATAAATTTAGTAGGTAAACTCCTTGTTGTACCCTTAAAAAGGGAAGCCCTTGCAGAATGTAGAAAAAGAAAACTGTGAAAAAAAAAGAAAACCTGTGTCTGTTACTTTCAGTTACTATGTACATTTAGTAACTTTAAAATGTATAAGTTGGTAAAGTACAGAAAAAGCTTCCCCTTGTTAGGAGAATGAGAACCCCCAGTTATTTAATTATTTAAGGGGAAGGTTGTCCATAAGAGTAATATCCGGCGAAGAATCAGCTCCTCGAATAAGCGCTGAGCCAAGCGACTGCGAGTGTGCGCACTTTCGTGCAGCTCAAAATCATATTCCAAATTTCATTATTTTAGACAGAAGCCTTTGACAGATTTATTAGAAAAAGGTTTGCACCTAAAATCGCATTACCAATCCTTTTAGAGGAAGAGCAGTCACTCAATAAAGATTGAGCCAGTCCATAAGGGAAACGCTAAGCCGACGGCTTGAAAAAGTACAGCCGACAGCTTAGTTTGTTAAAAAAATGGAAGTGTTAGATTCCTTTACAGGATGATGTAGCCGTAGGAAAAGCTGCATCTTTTAGAAAGAAAATTTAAAGGAGATTCTAAGCTGTTTCGCCTCTGAATATAAGGACCAGACTTAGGAAGGATGCTTACACCCTAGAAATAAACCATTGCTGCAGTCTCAATAGCACAGCCTAGTAAAAGGATTTGAAACCTTTCTGTTTTTCAAAACTCCTCATCTTTGGGGCTTTGATTTATTTCTTATACTACTTTGTGCCATTTTCTTCCTGTGATCCCAGATAACCAGGAATAATTAAATAAAGTCCATTAGAACTAACCTGGGGTGAAACAGAAATTCCTGAGAAAAATCTTTCCAGAGGTCTGGTTGTGAGGAGAGACTGTTGCCTTCTGACACTGAACTATAGGGGGATGGCAGCCCCTAGTGGGCTATTTTTATACTGTACAAAAACAATGAATGGTGTTGGATGAAAGCAAACTATATGTTTAGAATATTATTCACAAATGGTGATGTTAGTAATTATGTTAGTACTAATATAAGATACTAATGTGTGTCTACACTTATTTTAAAACAGATATTAAAAGATTGTATGTGCAAAATATGAGACTAGATCACATGATCAGGTGGGAGGGTATAAAAAGCTATACCTAAACTGGCCTCAGAGAGAGGCGGTCAGTAGGTGCTGATCAGTCATGGAAGCAAGTTTCTATTAAGGACAGTGATTTGTTTCTTTATTTTCTGTTATTATAGTTGTAATCTATTTGTTTTCCTTTTTGTTTTGAAATTTAAAACAGAATGATGAAAAGGTGCTTACTTAAGAAAACTGAGTTCTAATAAACATCCCACTTATCCATGTGGGTTGCACCTTATATCTGAGTCTTGTCGATCTGTAGTATCCCACACCATTACAGTTGGTGTCAGAAGTGGTATTCTGATGCCATTTTTTTCATCACGGACAAGGAAGGGAGATGAAGTGGTGGGTATTTTCTGGTACCCAAGGTGGACATGGTGGCTGGAGGACAAACACAAGGCACCCTCACGAGGCAGATGGTGGCCCAGACAGGGGCCCAATTACTGACTGGATTACCTGATGTAAATCCAAAGGTAAAAAGGCAACCATCTGAGAAGTCTGAGGAGGAGCATAGTGAACCTGGAGATGTTTTTTCCAGCCGAGCAACCATTGGAGACAGAGGAACTAGAGAAGGAGGTAAATGCCTCTTATATGGAACAGGCACCAATGGAGGATGTTGGTGAGCTGCTGAAGTGGCTATGTGTCCAGCAGGTACAGTTGGATAAAGAAAGAGAAACTGATTGAAGAAGACAAGATGTCAAATAGGCGGACACTATGCGAGTGTTACAGGCTATCCAGACGGAGCATGCAGAATGACCTCAATGCCCTCAAGACATTAAATTGGCTTGCTTGCAGGACTCAGACGACATTGAGGCCTACCTAACGATGTTTGAGAGGGTAGCTCAAACATGTGTGTGGCCAAGGGAACAGTGGGTCATGCAACTTGCCCCTCAATTACCTGGTAGAGTGCAGGTTGTGTATAGCCGCCTAGCTATTCAAGTGGCTGATGACTATGACCATGTGAAGAGGGAGATACTCTGAAGGTATGATATCAACCCAGAAATGTACCATCAACGGTTTAGATCTTTGAGGATGCAATCTACAGATACCCCAAGAGAAGTGTATGCACGCTTAAAAGACCTTAGTGACAAATGGCTCCAGCCAGGAAGTAAGACTGTCCAGCAAATTATGGAAACCATTTCCATCGAGCAATTCATTAAAATACTTCCCCAAGATGTACAGCTTTGGGTCAGGGAGCATAAACCGGAAGGCGCAGAAAAGACAATTGAATTAGCTGAGGACTTCCTGGCAGCAAGACCTACTAGGGGAAGATAAACCAGGGAATCTACCCACACACCTGCTACGAATTTGGTAAGAAACACTCTTTCTTCTGATACTTAGAGACCTATACCAGATATAAGAAAAGAGAAAAGGGAGAGAGTACCCCTATCAGAGGTAGTGTGTCACGGCTGCAGGAAAAATGGGCATGTTATTAGAAATTGCCCAGCAGTTAAAAGGGACTTTGGACATTTGGCCCTAGCTAACTGGGCCCCTTACATTACAACAGTTAAGATGGGACCACATAAGATAATAGGATTGTTGGACTCTGGGAGTCGACAAACTCTGGTTAGAGCTGACCTGGTGGAAGGGGTAGAAAAAACAGAAGGAGGGACCATGGTTATCTGTATCCATGGAGATATCCATTTTTATTCAACTATCCCAATGGAAGTGACTATAAATGGTAGTACCAATGAGAAAACAGTTGGAATTGTACCTCATTTGCCTGTACTAATGATTATAGGACAAGATCATCCAGATTTTTCTAAATTGATGAAAAACAATGAGTTGGCACCAGTAGTGGCTGTATCCACACGGTCACAAACCAAACAGGCTAATGAACAGTTGGAGCCGATGTTTTCTTTTGCAGATGAACTATTTGAGGTTCCAGGTAAATCACAGAAAGGGAAGGCAGAACAACAGAGGAATAAAAAGGACTGGCAAAACCAAAAGCTTAGTGGACATATGAACTGTGGACCAGAGACTATTTCCCAGGAACAAAAATATGATGTATTTCTTAACCAATTTTTTTTCACAGGTTGGAAAGGATAACAATGATGGGTCCCCCAAGTATCTCTTGTTGAACAATATTTTATATAGAGAATGTACCAATCCCAAGAATGGGAATAAAGTATTACAATTAGTTGTCCCCCAGAAATTCCAGAAAGAGGTGATACAGCTAGCTCATGATATTCCTCTAGCAGGGCATTCTGGGAGGGATACCACCTTAAAAAGGATCATAGATCATTTTTATTGGTCTGGGATCCATGAAATGGTAGCAGAGTATGTACAGAGTTGCTCTGAATGCCAAAAGGTTGCAAGAGTAGGTAAAAGGGATATGGTACCCCTCCAAAGCATACCTCTAGTTAGTCAGCCCTTTGATAAGATCACCATGGATGTGGTAGGACCCCTTGAGACCAGCTCTAAAGGTAATAGGTTCATATTGGTCATTTGTGACTATTCTATGTGTTATCCAGAGGCGATACCTATGAGAACAGTTACAGCTCAGAGAGTAGCCAAAGAACTCGTGAAGGTATTTAGTAGAGTGGGCATCCCAAAAGTGATTTTAACAGACAGGGGAACCAACTTCACTTCGATAATGCTGTCAGAGTTATATAGGTTACTGGGCATCCAAACAATATGAACCTCCCCCTACTATTCCCAAACTGATGGTTTGGCAGAAAGGTTTAATCATACCTTGAAAAAAATGTTACAAAAATATGTAAATGAAGAAGGTAAGAACTGGGACTTATTGCTACCCTACCTCCTGTTTTCATACAGAGAGGTACCCCAGGCCTGCACAGGTTTTTCCCCTTTTTCACTTCTTTATGGTCATAATCCCCGGGGACCACTGGATGTTGTTAAGGAGTATTGGGAGGAGAACACACAAATAGGAAAAATGGGGGTCCTAGAATATATGATGGCTTTGAGGCAGCACTTAAAAAGATATGTCATGTTAGCATACCAAACCCTGAGTGACAAACAGGCCCAGCAGAAGAAATATTACGATACTGGAGTGGGACATAAACAATTTGTCACAGGGGACCAAGTATTACTCCTCCTACCTGCCAGTGAAAATAAATTATTAATGAAGTGGCAAGGACCCTTCAGTGTCATTAGGCAGGTAGGGCCAGTAACATATGAGATACATATGCCACACAGAAAAAGCAGTAAGCAGATTTATCATGCCCACTTATTAAAATTATGGCATGAGAGATCCAAGGAAGCTAATCTGAGTGGTTATGTACAGACAGAACCCCAACAGTCTGAACTAGACATAGCATATGAGAAACTAGAACATTGGGGCCAAATGCAAGAGGTACAAATGAATTCTGCACTGGCCTAATCACAATCCACGCAACTATAGCAATTGCCAACTAAATTTGCTGACACATTTACCAGTATACCTGGTCAAGCTGTAGGCATCCAACATGAGATCAGATTGACCCAGAATAACCTCATACATCAGAAACCATATCGGTTATCGGTACAGATAAGAAAGGAAGTGATCCAGGAGGTAAGAGCCATAGAACAGCTGGGAATAATACAACCTTCCCATAGTGCCTGGTCATCACCCATGGTAATAGTCAACAAAAAGGAAGGAGGTATTTGCATTTGTCTAGATTTTCGTAAGGTGAATGCTGCCTCCCTTTTTGATAGGTATCCCATGCCTAGCATAGGCGATATCATTGATCATCTAGGGAGTGCTAGATATATATCTACCCTTGATCTTATGAAAGGATACTGGCAGATATCTCTTAACCCTCAGTCCAGAGAAATTACTGCTTTCAGTACCCCTGTGGGCTTATTTGAATTTCTAGCAATGCCTTTTGGTCTGCTTGGAGCGCCTGCCACATTCCAGTGCTTCATGGATCAAACACTACAGCCCTATACCTCAGTTTCTACTGCCTATTTGGATGATGTAGTGGTATTTAGTCCAGATTGGGACACACACTTATACCATTTAGAAAAGGTCCTCGGGGCACTAAAAAGGTCAGGGGTCACCATTAATCCCAATAAATGTAGCATGGGACAGACAGAAACAGAGTATCTCAGGTATATAATTGGGAATGGGGTCATCCGACCAGAGGTTAGTAAGGTGGAAGCAGTATCTCAATGTGCAATCCCTCGGACTAAAAAACAAGTCCGTGCCTTCCTAGGACTAGCCGGACATTACTGATGCTTCAAACCAAGATTTTCAGCTATAGCGGGATCCCTGACAAAATTAACAAAAAAGAAATATGCCAACAAAGTGGAATGGACAAAAGACTGTGATGAAGCATTTAGACAAATCAAAGCCACTCTATGTGCATATCCAGTATTAAGAAGTCCAGATTTCAAAAAACCCTTTTTAGTGCAGACCGATGCCTCGGGGGTAGGTTTAGGGGCGGTACTTACACAGGTCATAGATGGGAAGGAGCACCCTATACTGTACATGAGTAGGAAATTACATGCAAGAGAGTGTAAGTATGCAACAGTTGAGAAAGAGTGTCTGGCCCTTAAAATGGTCTATAGAAGCCCTTAAATACTATCTCTGGGGATCAGAATTCACTGTTGTTACAGATCACAACCCCCTTTGCTGGTTACATCAAATGCTGGAGAAAAATCCCTGCATAATGAGGTGGTATTTAATGTTACAACCATACCAGTCTAAAGTAATACATAGAAAGGGAAGTGAACACAAGAATAATGATTATTTATCCCATTATGGGGCAGAAGTTGAAAATATACCTATCAAAGATGACAATTTTTTTCAGAAAGGTATAAATATCTAACCAGAACATGGAGCATAGAAATTAGATGGATCTCAGGGTAATCTAAATGGTACAAATAAGAATAAATTTAGTAGGTAAACTCCTTGTTGTACCCTTAAAAAGGGAAGCCCTTGCAGAATGTAGAAAAAAAAAACTCTCTGTGGAAAAAAAGAAAACCTGTGTCTGTTACTTTCAGTTACTATGTACATTTAGTAACTTTAAAATGTTTAAGTTGGCAAAGTAGAGAAAAGTTTCCCCTTGTTAGGAGAATGAGAACCCCCAGTTATTTAATTATTTAAGGGGAAGGTTGTCCATAAGAGTATTATCCAGCGAAGAATCAGCTGCTCGAATAAACACTGAGCCACACGACGGTGCGAGTGTGCGCACGTCCGTGCAGCTCAAAATCATATTCTAAATTTCATTATTTTAGACAGGAGCCTTTGAGAGACTTATTAGAAAAGGGTTTGCACCTAAAATTGCATTACCAATCCTTTTAGAGGAAGAGCAGTCACTCAATAAAGATTGAGCCAGTCCATAAGGGAAACGCTAAGCTGACGGCTTGAAAAAGTACAGCCAATGGCTTAGTTTGTTAAAAAATGGAAGCGTTAGATTCTTTTACAGGATGATGGAGCTGTAGGAAGAGCTGCATCTTTTAGATAGAAAATTTAAAGGAGATTCTAAACTGTTTTGCCTCTGAATATAAACACCAGACTTAGGAAGGACGTTTACACCCTAAAAAACAAACCATTGCTGCAGTCTCAATAGCTCAGCCTAATAAAAGGGTTTGAAACCTTTTTGTTTTTCAAAACTCCTCATCTTTGGGGGTTTGATTTATTTCTTATACTACTTTGTGCCATTCTTTTCTTGTGAGCCCAGATAACCAGGAATAATTAAATAAAGCCCATTAGAACAAACCTGGGGTGAAACAGAAATTCCTGAGAAAAATCCTTTCTGAGGTCTGGTTGTGAGGAGAGACTGTTGCCTTCTGACACTGAACTATAGGGGGATGGCAGCCCCTAGTGGGCTATTTTTATACTGTACAAAAACAATGAATGGTGTTGGATGAAAGCAAACTGTATGTCTAGAATATTATTCACAAATGGTGATGTTAGTAATTATGTTAGTACTAATATAAGATACTAATGTGTGTCTACACTTATTTTAAAACAGATATTAAAAGATTGTATGTGCAAAATATGAGACTAGATCACATGGTCAGGTGGGAGGGTAAAAAAAGCTATACCTAAACTGGCCTCAGAGAGAGGAGGTCAGTAGGTGCTGATCAGTCGTGGAAGCAAGTTCCTATTCAGGACATTGATTTGTTTCTTTATTTTCTGTTATTACAGTTGTAATCTGTTTTTTTTTTCCTTTTTGTTTTGAAATTTAAAACTGAATGATGAAATGGTACTTACTTAAGAAAACTGAGTTCTAATAAACATCCCACTTATCCATGTTGGTTGCACCTTATATCTCAGTCTTGTCCATCTGTAGTATCCCACACCATTACAGTCATATTGAATTCAACAGGGGGAACTGCAGAACTCCAAGTTATACCACCCTGTGACAACAACCTGACTTAACTGACTAAAAGTGCACCTGCTGCTTAGGTACCATTTGAAAGTTTTAGGCTTTCACCAGGTAGCACCCAACTGGGGGCTACCCTGAGAACCATGCCTCCTTTTCTAGCCCAGCACAGAGCATAAGTAAGCTATTCGATCCGCTCTTATCCGAACATAGATAATGCCTCTCCCAACTTCCCCCTACCACTCCTTACTCGACAAGGCCCTATTGGAGTTGCTCCCCCCTTCCTCTCTGCGAGTAGGTTTCAAACTCTGCCCACTTGTTTTACTGACACCCCGACCACTGTCATCTGAGTAAGCATTTTACCCCTTTGCTGTCCTCTCAACCCTAGTCTAAAAAACAGACACTGGAGGTCACTAATGGGGTGGCAAACTGGTGCCTTCAGTTTCTGAAATAGCTCTGCTCTGCTACATTCATGCTGTTTTTTCTCAAATTTGTCAAACTTGCATGTAGTTGCTCTAGCTTGCGATTGAGCATGCATTTGTTACCACTGTATAAGTGTTTTTGTATATTTGTCTACCTTGACATGGAACCTTTGTAAAAGAGCTCACGCTCAAAGGTCTCGCTGAAATATTAAACAAATAAATAAATAACTTTTATTTCAGGGATAGAATTGTCTGTATTGTGGGACCACCAATTATTCTTTTCTTCATTAAGTTTTTTCTTCCACAGGTGGCTTCTCAGCCCTGTCCCCAACCCCTGTCCAGCATGCCTCTCCATGGTCCCCAAGCCTTTGATCCTCCATGGATTGCCCCCTATGGCGGGGCCAAGAAGGGGATGGCAGTTCTTCCCCCACCAGGTGACTCTCATCCAGATTTGTGGGCTGGGTGACCAGTGATGATGCAGGATGGAGGCAGGCAGGCAAGGCTTCTTATAGCATGAGCCAACCATTTTCCGTTTTCTTCCTGCTGTACCCTGCTGCAGCGGCATGTAAGCATGTGTACGTGGAGGCATGCACATGCTATAGAACCATGGCTCTTCCCTTTGGGCCACTCAAGCTGCCAGGTGCTACCTCTAGGCCTCCACCCATGGACAGCCAAGAGCCCAGTTGGCTAGCCTCCTTTCCCCGGGAGAGGAGAGCTGTCCATTGGATGCTCAGTCCTTTCCCCACCAGTTGACCCCCAGTGACCAGAGCTCATTCCCGAACCCCGGTCACTGTCTTGGTGAGAAGTAAGGTGCAGAGCACCTCAGCCCTCTGTGCCACTTGGCCACCTCCACCACTGATGTTTAACAAATTTTCTACCTCACCCATTTCCCAGCAGCATGGATAATAGATACAGTAGTCCTAATTAAAAGCTATGCAGCCTTGAGCATCAAAGAAGACAGAACTGAATTAAGGCATTAAGAGGTTGGAGGGCATTCAGAGATGGGCAACTAGGCTAGTAAGAAGGAGGGGGGGAAGCCATATGAGGAAAGGCTCCAGGACCTGGGCCTGTATTCATTGCAATATAGAAGATATAGAGCCTTCATGTGTTTGGTGTGTAGAGCATTTAGGGAACCCAACCTTTGGGAATGTATAGGATTAGGTAGAAGGGCAGTCACTACCACAAATAGGGGGTCACCAGTTCCAGCTGAGGGGTGAGAACTATAACAAAAATTTGAGGGAAGGATGGTTCTCACAACGAGTGGTGTTGCAGTGGAACTCACTACCGGAGTTTCTGGTAACATGACACTATGAAGCAATTTAAAAATGCACTAGATGAACACTGCATAAGATCTCGCTATCAATTAATTGTATGAATAGAGCAGGTCAAAAATGGCTAATGCTAAATGTACCTGTTATAGATCTTATGAGTCTTATGAAAGTGTGATGAAGGCCAAGCAGAAAAATACAAACCCTAGAAACATAGAAACACAGAATTTGATGGCAGAAGTAAACCCAAGGTCCTTCAAATGTGTCCTTACTATATTATCCCATACCACTGACTTACTGTACTGGTGGGCTGTTACTCTCATCTTTCAGCTTGATGGTATTGTTGGCCACATTCTTTTAACCTTCTAGTACAATCCTCTCTCTTTCATTTCCTACTTCAAATACTTGTATCATACCTATATGTACTGCTATCCATATATACCTCCAATTGATCCTTGGGTGGTCTGTTTTTGTAGCACAATTTATTAGGTGTATATTTGTTTACAGTCTGTTTAATTTTATCTGTAATGTAACTGTAACAAATTTGCTGCTGTAGTGTCCCCCAGTAACCGCTTGGAAAACAAGCATTTGTCGATGCCAAATGTTTGCATTTGCTGTGTACTGTAGTTGTTGAGCAGATAGCACACACTTGACCTTCAGAGGCTCCCACACATGCTCTGCCACTGACAGAGGCCAGCATAAATGCTGTGACCCCACAAACCCCACAGAGACAGGATAGGAGCTTAATTTTAAAAAACAAAGTACCCAGCAAGATTGCTCTATTACATTGCAGTCTGCCTCCCCCCTCAAGAAACAGTGTTATAGACAGCCTTCTTCACATCATGTGTTACGGAGGTACTTTACTGATCAGTCAAGTATCTGCAAATATGTATAGTCTGAGCCAAAAACTTTGGCAGAAAGCTAGCAAAGGTTGCTATAAGAAGCTTCTTAATACCAAGGTCAGGGAACATCCTTCCTCCTCAAAATGTCACGGCATACCTTACACCAGTTGGCAACTCACCAGCACAAGTTAATCTCTGTATTTCTTCTACTTTTACTTATGGCCATCTCTTTATGAACTTGTCACCTTTACTATGAAGTTTTTGGAGATTTCTGGAGCAGCTAACTCATAAATGAGTTTGCAGAGCAATTGAACAGATGGACATCTCACTACAAGCTATAACTCTTATATAATAACTGGGCATAATTTTTTCCCTAAGGGAAACCCAGTTATAATCTGCCATTTCAACCTGCGGGTTATAACGGCAAACTAACTCCAGTTTCCCTTGTTTTTCACATGCCCCAGCTGCAGCTTTTCCCTTGCATGCCACCAGCCACCATTCCTTAGCGCTGGACTCTGCTACTTGAAATCAATCAATCTGTCAATCAAAATCTTTATATAACCGGGCAAACTTCATTGAGCAAAGCTCATTTACAAGATGGACCTGGATAGGATACAAGAACATTACACAGCACATTGAACACAATAGAGTCACAAAATATTTACATAACTAACATAGTTAGAGCTAAATATAGTACACAGCATAATGACAGTGGTAGTGCATGAGTACTATATACAGACATAAGCAGATAAATACAGGTTATAGTCAAGAGTGGACACTATGGTGTGGTGAAGGCAGAAGAACAAACACGAGTGAGAGGGGGCAACAAAGGAAGTTAGGAAGCTGATGAAAAAAAGGAAGGGAGTTGTGAAGGTTAAAGAGGGTGGGAGGGACAAGGGTAGGCAAGGGAACTCATAAGTGTCATAGCAGCAAATAGTGACACCAGAGCCATGGGTAAGGACAGTCTCCAGATAAGGGGAGTGAAGAGAGGCAGTATGTAAGGTGAATGTCCCAGGGTCAGGGAGGTAGGGGTCATATGAACAAGAGGTAATGATACTTTAATGCTACTCGGTGGTTTCAATTTAAAAAAAATAACTGAGTGCTTTACACTGCAACTACTAAACATTTAGAAAATAAATAAATAAATAAATAAAGTAAGGGGAACCTTTCCCTTCAGCAGCTGCTTCTGACCAGTCTGCACAGGGATTTTTTTATATTTTATGTAATTGCTGTGGTGAAAAAATGATCCCCAGCAATTATATATAAAAAAGACTGGGTAGGTTTGTAAAACTTGAAGTTTACACACACCCTCAGTGTGGGATACCTTTATATACCCCACCTCGAGCTTTGCTCTCGAGGTTTATGTGGCATCCCACACCTTGAGTGTGTAAAATTCTGATTACAACCACCTATGCAGCCATTATTCTATATATAATAAATGGGTCTCCCTTTTTCCCATAGGGAAACTGTGGCGTAATTTGCCGTTATAAAGGAGCAGCGTGACCAGTTGAGACTGCTCACCACTTCCATGTCACCAGAAACAGAACCGCCACAAGAACTCGGAAGTAAGTCCTTTTCTTTTCTTTTCTCCCCCCCCCCATATACCTTGGAAACACAGAAAGACCTGCAAAAAAGAAAAAAAAACATTTTAAAATACAAAAATCTTGTCACCGGACTAAAAGGACCGACTGTAGGATACACTGGGAGGATGCACTGAGCCCTGTTTATTTTATATAATTGCTGAGGTGAAAAAGAGCAAACCAGCAATTATATCAAATAAAAAATGGGTCGGGGAGTCAAACTCGATTTTACTCACACCCTCGTTGTGGGATGCTTTTCACAAACCCCTCAGTCTTTGCCCTCGGGGTTTATGTAGCATCCCACAACTTAGGTGTGTGTAAAATCTCATTGCACATCCCGACCCATACTTTATTCTATATGTAGTATACAGTCTGTTAAAATCCTTTGTATTACCCTGCCTAATACTCAGACTACAAGTTTGCACCATATGGTTGAATTTTAGAAACATAGAAAACATAGAAAAAAAGATGGCTGAAGGAGAACAAGGGCCCATCTGGTCTGCCCATGTGTTCCTTGGACCTTCTCAGATCCCAAAACCTAGCACCCCTTTTGTCTAATGCATTCTACTGCTCCTGTTACTTTTGATCATGCTTTAGCCTTGTCCCACCCCAGCTTAAATGATGTCACAGACGTTGCTGCCACTACCTCAGCTGGTAGTTTATTCCATGGCACCATTACTCTTTCTGTAAAATAGTGTTTCCTAAGCTCCCTCTTGAAGCCCCCCCCCCCGCAGCTTCCACTCATGCCCTCTAGTGTTAGAGTGAGAGACTCTGTTGAACAGGTTCAAGGATGGTACTGTACATTATTCCTCTCAGAAACTTGTATGTTTCAATCATATCGCCCCAACCCCTCCTTGTCTCCAGTGAGAACATACTTAATGCTTCCAGACGCTTCTCATATGAGTGTCCTTGAAGGCCCTAGATCATTTTGGTCACTCTTTTCTGAACAGTCTTCAACCTGTTCATATCTCTTTTCAGATGTGGACTCCAAAACTGAACACAGTGCTCCAGATGAGGTTTTACCAGGGACCTGCAGAGTGGCAGTATTACCTTCTTCCTCTTGCTGTTAAATCTCCTCCCTATGCACTACAGCATTTTGTTGGTCTTGCTATAAGCTTTGTTGCATTGGCTTGTCTGTTTTTGGGTGCTGCTTATGATGACACCTAGGTCCCGTTCTTCCTGTGTGGCACTGAGCTGGACTCCATTGAGTTGGTACTCTGTCCTTGGGTTCCCTTTACCTAAATTAATCACTTTACATTTTTTTGCATTGAACTTCAGCTGCCAGATGTTGGACCATCTTTTCAGCTTCTGTAGGTCCTTAACTGCCTCCTCACTATCAACCCTTCCTCCTAGCTTGGTATCATCTGCAAATAAGGCAATTTTGCCCTGAATACCTATGCTGATATCACTGATAAAGGCATAAAACAAGACTGGCCCCAACACTGAGCCTTGGGGCACATCACTAGTGATGACACCCTCATCAGACCTCACACCATTGACCACTACTTTCTGTTTTGTGTCCCTTAGCCAATTACCTACCCAACTACCTATGCACTTGGCTGCATCCAAGTCCTCCAACTTTTTCAGCAGGCGGTTGTGTGGCACTGAGTCAAAGGCCTTACTGAAATCAACATAGAAGAGGTCCACTGGGTGTAGCCTTAGCTAATTTGACCATACTCTTTGCTTCTTTGTTCTTCTGAACATAGGCTTCCCATGTGCTGTCTTCCTGAGTTCTTTTATAGTTCCAGTAGGCTTCCCTTTTGGTTCTGATTGCAGTTCTTAACTGGTTACTGAACCATATTATTTTTTTTGTGTTTGTTCTTTTTGGCCACTGTTCTTATGCACATCCTGGTAGCCTCTAAAATGACTAAATTAACCAGTCCCCATATGTCTTCCACATCTAAATGCTCCTGGATCAGTAACAGCTTGCTTCTGACTACATCTCTCATTTTGTAAAAATGGCTTCTCTAAAGTTTAAAACCTCTGTATTGGATTGTGTTTTTTCTACCCCTAGGCCTAACTCAAACCACACAGAGTTGTAGTTGATGTTGGCCAGTGGCTTCCCAACCCCTGTAGCCCTTACTATCTCTGAATTAGTGAGGAGGACCACATCCAGGATGGTGTCCAACCTAGTTGGGGCACTAACTAGTTGTGTAAGTAGGCAGTCTTGTAGGGCATCAACCACCTATTAGCTGCCAGTAGATTCTTGCCTAAAAAGGCCACTTTAATTCACTGAGAAGAGTTCTGGCACTGTTAAATAAGTTACTAAGAATTCTACATAATTGTGCACAGTTTGATACATTATTCATAATGGTTCCATGTCAAAATAGCGAGGCAATATAAGCGAAAGTCAAAATAGCGAATCAGTATTAGCGACTGCATTTTGAGCAACTACCAATAACAGCACAGCACAAAACAGCTATTATATTGTTTAGATCAAATAGCAATAGACCTTCTCTCCCACCTCCTTATCCCATCTGCACTCTATAGAGTGCAAGGGGCATTCCTTTTGGCTACAAAGGAACTCAACTGCCATCCTCTCAGCAGATAGAACAGGTAGGCAGAGCACCCCATCACATGCCTACTGTTATTCCCCATTGCCAGGTGTTATAAATTATTTCTTATGCAGGGGCTGCACCCCCCTATCTTTAGGATTACAACACCATGTCACTCATTGATAGTGGGGTTATCAGCATGTTTGGCTCACTGTGTGTTTGCTGTAGTGTGCCACTCACCTTTATGTGCCATTCGCTAATCTGTGCCATTTGCTGTTATGTGCTGTACTAATATTGCTTCTCTCTTTTGTACTCGCTATTATATACTCGCTATATTGCCATGATACCATTCATAACATACACCTAACTAGCATAAAAAACATTCTCAAGCAGCTGTTCTCTACTTAATAAGGAGACTTCGGCTTCAGCTCAAGTTCTGTTACTGGCACTTATGTAATCATGTATTGCCTCATTGTGTACCCATGATATGTATACCCTGTCCTTGATGATCATGTTCTGTACTGTTCTCCTTATGTAACAAGTTCAAATGTAATCTCACCCAACTATGTTCATTATCTGTATTGCTCTACTTCTAAATTCAACTTTAGTATGCATACCTTCCTCCACTGTAACACCCCCCCCACCCAGGTTGCACCATGAGACGAGCATCTTTTTGCTCAGTGTGCCTTTCCTGGTGAAACATTTTCAATAAACAATATTGGTCTCCATTTAAATGTATTTGATATTTAATGGTGACATTACAAGCAGGTCTCCCTGTTACTAATAGGAGCACGCAGGTATATCCCCAACCTTGGTTGCAAGCAGCTTCTTATAGCAATCTCTGCTAGCTTTCTGCCTACATTTTTGTCTCAGGCTCTCCACATATACAAACATCTGATTTTAGCCAGTAAATTACCTCTGTGACACATAATGAGGGAGACTCTCTAATACTGCTTTTTTTTTGGAGGGGGGGACAGTCTGCAATCTAATATCGCAGTCTTGCTGGCTGCTTTGTTTTCTAAAATCAAGCTCCTATCCTGTCTCCTAGTTTTTAAAAATATATGTTGCTTTGCCCTTCTAACATATACGAGTTGATATCTTGCTCTGATAGCAGTTTTCTGGACACTTAGCACTTTACTTTTTTCAAGCACTTTGGCACTTTATGCTGTTGCACTTCTTGTGGTTTGGAAACCACCTTCAAGTTTAAAGTTTACTCTATCAGTACAGAAAATCAGCAATATGTTGATGTGAGAACTTTGTTTGCTACTGGATGGAAATATTTAATAAATTAAAGGAAAAGTTAGTGACATATAGAAATAGATTTGTTGCCACGTTGGTCCTTGTGAGAACAGATCCAGAAGCAAATGGTTTTATTAACTTTTATTGGACCAACATAGATGTTACAAAAAAAAAAAAAAACAATGTCTAAGCTTTTGGACCAACCAAGTCCTTCCTCGGAGACTTATGACAACTGTTTAGAGAGTGACATTCTGTTAACACCCAGATCACACATAAACAATAAGGAAAAATTCTCACTGGTTAAAAGTAACTATTTCAAAAAACAATCACAATTTTAAATGAAATGAATAGCATTCAGTTAGCTTGCTATTACTGAGAATCTTTTTAAGGACATTCATTAGATAAGCTGAACACTCAAACAGGCAGTCTCTAATGGAAATTATTAATGAATGAGTGTGCTATTAGAATACATTCAAAATTAAAAGCAAAACCTTTAGAATTAATACCACAAATGTCCAAGTTAAAACTTGATAGTATTGCATGATAAAAAAAAAATATGCTACATGGTGTTAGGACTCTTGGCTCACATACACAGTAAATATACACTTCTTTTCTAGTTATATTTTCCCTGGGGAGTTAATTCCATTGGGATTTTACACAGATTCCTGAGACTGTTTCTGTTCATTTAGCTAATTGATAAAATACTGACTCATTATTGAACTTTAAACATTTTAAAATGCATGAACTCATTTTCTAGGTGGTTCTTGAGAGGGTTATTTTTTTTTATTTGGCAGTAATACTGACAATTGATATTATCTTGTAGAAAATATTGTTATAGTATTGTAGGTTTTGATATTTATGGAGTATGTTATCTGGTTGAGTGTATAGTTTAAAAAATATCTCCAGATAAGTTTAATTCTGTATGAATGTTTTAAACAGTTGCTCATACCAGGTACATTTTTCTTATTCCCCTCTTATTTCTATACATACAGTTCTGTTGTACAGTTTTTTAACATGCAATACTATCAAGGTTTAACTTGGACATTTGTGGTTTTAATTCTAAAGGTCTTGCTTTTAATTTTGAATGTATTCTAATAACACACTCATTCATTAGTAATTTCAGCTAGAGGCCTTGCTTGCTTGAGCATTCAGCTTATCTAATGGATGTCCATGAAAAGATTCTCAGTAATAGCAAGCTAATGGAATGCTATTTATTCCATTTAAAATTGTGAGTTATTTGAAATAGTGTTGACACTTTTAACGAATGAGAATTTTTCCTTATTTTTTTATGTATGATCTGGGTGTTAATAGAATGTGACTCTCTGAACAATTGTCATAAGTCTCCAAGGAAGAACTTGGTTGGTCTGAAAGCTTAGACATTGTTTTATTTTTGTAACATCTATGTTGGTCCAATAAAAGGTATCAAACCATTTGCTTCTGGATCAGGAAAAGTTAGTGGATTTCTGGGGCAATCTCTATTATAAGATTTATGTCATGAGTCTGAATTTGTAAATGTGACATTGCTGCTACAAATACTCAGCAAGACACATGGTTATAATACTAGGAGTAAGTTACTTCTGTGACTATTTCCTCCTGAGTGATGGAGGGAGGCTTTGTGTTGAGCTGGGAGGAGGGAGTAGTGACGGCCAGTCCCACAGTCAAGTAACACTGATATCACAGTCAACACTTTGTGTTTCAACCTTTGGAGTGTGAGAGATCGGGTAACTGAGAATGAGAAGTAGTGGGAGGGGGTCAAACATAAAGTTGCAAAGATGTGAGAAACAATCAGGGGATGTGTGTGGAAAGTACATGACTGACCGTGTGTCTCAGTTTAAATGGAAAAAAATGGCAATCGTTCAAAGTCTGAAAACATTGAACAGTAAGCAACTTAAGAGAGTGAGAGAGGGTGTGTACACAGAAAACAAACACAGCATGACAGCAGAAAGTCATAAAGCTGCTCAGCTGCTTGCAAGTCTGCTTTATGCAAATGAAAGAACCAAAGTGGTCTCATTGGAGCACTGCAGTCCTTTCAGCTACATGAAGTTTCTGCCAGTCAAACTGTGACCAGTGTCATACTCAGCTTGCTTGGTCTTTGGTCTGTCACTGACAAGCTCAATGCAGCTCGATCTGTATTAGGCTAATCAGTGACACACTTTTGAAATGCCTTTTAGTGTAACAAAATGTTTCTTGTGAAGGTGCAAGTAAGTGTAAAAATTGGATCTGGCAGATTACTTACTGGCTGAGGAACTTTCACACAGTAGAAGTGGTCCTCTAAACAGCAAAATAACCATCAATTTCCACACAAAAATATGTGCTTTCTCTGTGCCTAACTGAGATCAGCACTTGCTTGTTCATTCCATATAGCCATTTAAATGCTGGAACTGTGAACCCAATTCACCAACCCACTTCCATCACCAGCCAGTCAATTCAGAGAAAATAAGTGTTGCCCACAGAGAAGTAATAATGGCATTATCCAGTGCCAAGCTGCACAGAGAACACACTCCCACACCTACAACACCACTTAACTAGTCACTACACAGCTACGTGACCAAAGCTCACACTCCTGCTAGCCATATGTACTGTGAAATTAAATAAATGCACTGTGTATCACTTGCACTGTAACTCTTAATTGTCACTACTGTGGGAGGAGCAGAGAAGGCCTAAGCCCAAAGTAGCTCCTATGAAGTGTGGTAGAACTTTTTTACCTTCAGTCAAGTGTTTGTCCAATCTCTTTTCAAATATTTCCTTACTTTCACTGACAACAACACTCTCCGGCAGTCCATGCCACATGTTAACCACCCTTTCTATAAAGAAGTACTTCCTTCCATTTGTTACCCCTGAAACTGTTTCTTTGTACCTGTAGTACATGCCCCCTTGTTCTAGAATTAAGATCTTTAAATGAGATATTTAATTCTTCTACTAAAATGGGATATCTAACTATTTCATAGAATAGCAACAGATCCCCTCTCATTCTTCTTTCCTCTAGTGTGTATAGACCTAGAATGATGATTCTATTTTCATAAGTTAGGCCCTTGACTTCAGCTATTATTTTCATTATTCTACATTGTATTCTTTCCACTCTGTTTATGTCTCTCTTCTTAAGTGGATTCCATAGTTGACTGCAGTAGTCAAGCTGGGGCCTAACACAGGATCTGTACAGTGGTAATAAAACATCAGACATTCGACTCTTTACATTTCTTTTTATGGCACTTGCTACTCTTTTGGCCTTAGAGATTGCGTTTGTGCATTGTTCACTGAAATCTAAGTTTTTGTCATTTAAAACACCAAGATCTTTTATGTACTTTTCAAGGTTGAGTCGCTGAAGATGTACTGAGACAACTTGCTGTTTTTGCCCATATGCAGCATGCAACTTTTGTCTGCATTAAAGGACATTCCCCATCTAAAGGCCCAATTGGTTATAAGGTCCAGATCTCTTTGAATGGAATTAGTTTCTACTATTGTCCCAAATGGACCTCCTAATTTGGTGTCATCAGCATACTTTGTGATCTTATTCTCCAAATCATTACCCAAGTCTGCAGTAAACAGTTTAAACAACACAGGACCCAACACTGAGCCCTGCGGCACCCCACTTGAGACCCTACCCTCAGGAGATAGGTAACCATTAATGGCTACCCTCTGGGTTCTGTCTGTTTGCCAGTTACATATCCAGCTCAGTATTTGACCATCCAATTCCAGCCTGTCAAGTTTGTTCATTATTGCCCAATGTGGCACTGTGTTAAACATTCTGCTGAAGTGCAACGGAAATTGCATCTGCTGGTCTACCCTCATCTAAAGTTCTGCTGATGTTATCATAGAAACAAATCAAGTTTGTAAGACAGGAACACCCTGCAACAAACTGTCTGGTTTATGTCAAAGTGTTCTGTAATTTTAAGTGCTCTCAGTCTGTCTTTCATAAGAAATTCAAGGATTTTTCCAGGGACTGGCATCAGACTTATTGGTCTGTAATTAAGTATATCCTGTCTTTTTCCTTTTTTAAAGAAGAGAGTTATTTTTGCTGCTCTTCAATCTGTTGGCACTTCACCTGATCTCATGAGTATATCGAACAGTATTTCAAGTGGAAGACAGATGCTATCTCTAGTTATTACGAGCATTTGTGGTGTTATTTTGTCAATTCCAGGAGCACTATACTTTTTTAAACCATTTATTTTTCCTTAATAGACTTTGACAGCAGATAAGGACTGCTTGGCCCACCAAGTCTGTCTGTTTCCCTAACTATTGGATAAGCTGCAGATCCTTGTTATGTCATCCTTTGTACAGAAATTGACAGAGCTGGTTGGGATATGTGACAGGATAGAATAGGACCCTGTCCCATTTGTTAGAGGTGTTTAAATGCAAGGATCTTTCCTTTTCTGCTTCTTCTCTGCCTGGTTGCACAACCCAATTTTCCCATGAGACTTTGGATTTGATCACCCTGACAATCTCACAATTCTTTGGCTCTCACTGTCACTCAGTTTTCTTGCTGTCTGTTTTTCCTCCCTTGCATTTCAGCTAGTATAAAAATATATGCAAATCATTGTATGACAATGTAACTAATGGTGGGGATTCCTTTTGTTTGGAAAATATATAGTGTTACTGTTGAAATATATATATAATTATATTTTGAGATGATTGCAGAAAGCTATTGTAAACTCTAGAGGTTACTTGAGTGCAAATCTTCCAGCCATTTTCAAAAGCTGCAGAAGGGGCCTCAGAAAGCACACTGTGTTCTAGCAGCTCCTGAAACTTACAAGAACAGAATATTTACAAGGACAGGATGTTTGCTAAGAATGAGGATTGAAAAGACTTAAATGAGCTAAGCTGTAGCTGCAAGAAAGATTGGGAGAACAAGGGACAAAGAGACTGAAAGAAAACTTTATTTTATTTTGCCTTTGTAAATAGTTATACTGACCATGTTTATTTTATGATACTGCTAGTGCAAATAAATAATTTTTGGTGAATTCTACAACTGCTCCTGGTTTTCCTATGCTTCCTGACCTGTGGACCTAGTTCCAGGGAAGCACAGAGGAAGGTATGGATTCTGCATCAGCAAGTCTAGGAGTGGTTACCAGGAGAATGGCAGCCAAACTAGCAGAGACAGAAGTCCAGTCTGAGATTGTACAGCCAGCACAAGTGATTGAAAAAGAACAGGCAGTGACAGAACCCAAAAGCCTGATGGACTTTTTCAAATGGTGGTCTATACAACAAAAAGAGACTGAGAAGCAGAGAGAAAAAGAGATGCAGTGACAGGAGCAGCAGATGAGAGAAGGAATGCAGTGACAGGAGCAGTGATGGCTGGATGCCTTGCAAGCCATCAAAGGCAGAAGATCAAGCACAGATCCAGATGAGCAACAAAATGCAAGCAACTTAAAAGTCATTAAACTTACAAAGCTGTGTCCCTCGAAGATATTGAGGTATACCTGACAACTTTTGAAACACTTGCCACAGCCTGCCAATGGCCAAAGCAGCAATGGACAATCAGACAAGTACCCTACCTGACAGGGAAAGCCCAAGTTGCCTACAGCAATATGGACACTGCACAGTCAGAAAACAATGGGTATACTATCACTGCAGTGACTCCCTGATGGTGAAGACCAGCACAGCACCAGGAATCAGGCAAAACCCGCCCATCGCTGTGCTGGTCATTGCAGCGATTGGAACTGAATCACTGGGTGTTTGCCCCCCAGGTGCAAATCTGACTCAGAGTTAGAATCCTAGAGACCCGGGGGTGTGTGGGTTTGTCCAGTTGTGTGCACTGACATCCCATGGCTACAATTCCAACAGTCAGCATTGTAGCTGTCGCTGTAGGGGATGTCGACGCCAGCGCTGTTGAAGCACTATGGTTAAACCAAAACTATGACCTGGTGAAAAGTGAAATCCTGAAAAGGTATGACATCTGCAGAGAGACAAACAGGCAGGAATTTCAGTCTCTGAGGTACAACTCTGTTGACAATCCTCGAAACACCTTCACCCAACTCAGAGAACTCCTGATAAAATAGATCCAACCAGAGATCAAAACAATCCCACAGATCATCGGCACATTTGCCATGGAGCAATTCATCAACATCTTGCCTACAGATGTGCAGCTGTGGGTAAAGGAACACCAACCAGAGAGTGGGGAAAAGGCTGTTTCTTTGGCTGAGGACTACCACATGTCCAGACAGACGCCACAGCAGCAAGGTAACAGCCAAGCATTGGTAAAACATGCTTTTTCCCATTTAAACTCCAAGCCTGATAAGGACTTTGGTGGGGGTAACAAATCTGGCCCAAAGACATTATCTGCTATAAATGTAATAAGCCAGGCCATTTTGCAAAAAACTGCCATAGTAAGGAGAGTGGCACTGCAGCAGATTTGTCCTTGGCAAATTGGGCAAGAAATTAACAGATGTGAAAGTGGGGATAAGACTGTCAAAAGGACTCACTGATTCAGGAAGCAGACAGGCCCTAGTGCATGTTAAAATGCTGGGGAAAAACTGTAAAGGAACCAGGTACTGGTGTCATCTGCATCCACGGGACACTGATACTATCCCACCACCCAAGTGACTGTGACCATTAAGGGTGTATCATACCAAATGAAAGTGGGTAGTACCTAAGTTACCTGTACCTGTGATTATTGGAAATGATTTTACAGGATTTACTGACTTGATCAAAGAAGGAGTAAATCCTGATGCTTCAGTAGCTGTGGTGACAAGAGCTCAGGCAAAGAAAATTTCAGATGGTGGGGACACTTATCCTTTCAGTGATTTTGATTCAGGCTTGTTTAAGCACAGCTCCAAGATCCAGAAATCCAAGAAAGAAAGATGATGCCTGAAGAAACTGTGGCAGCAAATGACAGAGGGACATAAAGGATTAAAATATGAAATGCTGAAACTAAATTGTTAAATGATTGTGATTTTCTTTCAGAGCAAGCTAGCAATGTTTCTCTCCAGGGTTTTTTCAAGCAGCTGGGGATGAAACAAAAACAGAGTGGACCAGTGTTTAAAAAATGTAATGGGTAACTGTACAGAATTTGGGTTAAACCTCAGACACAGGAACAGACAGAATAATTGGTTATACCACAGAAATATAGAACAAAGTTGTTACAGATGGCACATGATAATCCTATGGTTGGTCACTCAGGGAGGGATCGTATCCTTGCCAGATTGCTGTGTAGATTTTACTGGCCTGGAATTTATGAAGATGTTGCTACCTATTGTAATTCCTGTGCTGAGTGTTAGAAAGTAGCCCAGTTACTAGAAAAGACAAGGTGCCCTGGTGTCTCTACACCTGATAGATGTGGCTTTTGAGTGAATTGCAATGGATGTGGTTGGTCCTTTAGACAAAAGTGAAAAGGGTAATAGATTCATCCTCATAGTATGTGACTATGCTACTCGATACCCAGAAGCAGTTCTAATGCATACTGTTACAGCCCCAAAAGTTGCAACAGAGTTTGCCAAAAATTTTCAGCAGAATGGGCATACCTAAAGAACTTATTACTGATCAGGGTAGTAATTCTGGTGCTGCATTACTTAAGGAGCTGTACAGACTACTAGGTATCACTGCCATAAGAACCTCCCCCTATCACCCTCAGATGGACAGTCTTGTTGAGCGTTTAACCAAACCCGAAAATGCATGTTGGAAAATGTTTGTAAAAGGGGAAGGGAAAGACTGGGACCAATACTTGCATTACCTACTTTTTGCCTACAGAGGAGTGCCACAAGCATCAACAGGGTTTTCACCATTTGAAATGATGTATGGCAGGCAGCCAAGGGAGACACTGGATGTGATAAAAGAAATGTGGGAAGATAACCCCACTCAGAAACAATGTATAATGTCTTATATGTGTGCCCTAAGAAAGAAGCTGGCAAAATATGCTGAACTTTCCCATTGTAATTAGGAAGAGGCCCCAAACCATCAGAAGGTATATTATGACCATGGGGTAAAAGAAAACATTTTCGAGCCAGGTGAAAAGTGTTTCTACTGTTGCCACAACAGAAAATAAACTGTTAATGAAGTGGTAAGGCCATATAAGGTTCTTAGACATACCGACACTGTTAACTATGAGATTGAGACCCCTGACAGAAAAAAGATCATTCTAAGATATACCATGCTAACCTCCTCAGGAAATGGGTTGAAAATGCCAAAAGCTGCTTTGTTAGTTTTACCAGAAACCAATAAGGAAGATATTGATGTAGCTTATGATAGGCTAGAACAAACTGTAAATGCTGATGCTGTAAAGGTGGATGTTTCCTTAACCTCAGAACAGACTGCAGACATTCGTGATGTGCTAAAGACATTTAACAGTACTTTTACCATGGTACCAGGCTGAGCAAAAGGTGTTGAGCATGTAATAGTGCCAAGGAATGCTCGTCCTATTAGGTAACAGACTTACAGGTTGTCAGAGTGGTTAAGAGCTGATGTGGTTAAGGAAATACAAAAAAATGAAAGAATTGGGTATTATAGAGGAGTCAAGGAGTGCTTGGTCATCTCCCATGGTAATTGTAAACAAAAAAGAAGGGGGTGTTAGAATCTGCCTTGATTTTAGGAAACTTAATCAAGTGTCAGAATTTGACAGTTATGCTATGCCCAGAATAGATGATTTGGTGGACAGACTGGGGAGTGCAAAGTATAGCAGTACCTTCAATCTCACCAAGGGTTACTGGCAAATACCTTTAGCTAAAGAATCCAGAGACAAAACTGCCTTTGCCACCCCTATAGGATTCTATCAGTTCACCACCATGCCATTTAGTTTACAAGGTGCACTAGCTACATTCCAATGGTACATGGATGTCATTTTATCCCCTCACACTGGTTATTGTGCTGCATACCTGAATTATGTTGTGGTGTACAGTCCAGACTGGAAAAGTCACCTGGAACACCTATGAGCAGTTAGCCATGCTATCAAAAATGCAGGTCTGACTATTAATGCTACCAAATGTGCATTGGGCATGCAGGAAACCAAATATTTGGGCTATGTGTTGGGGAATTGAGAAGTTAAGGCAGATATTTCTAAAATAGAAGCTGTAGCTAACAGCTCTGTCCCTAAAAGAAAGAAACATGTCAGGTAATTTTTAGGGCTGACTGGTTATTATCAGAGAATTGTTCCTAACTTTACAGAGTCAGCTACTCACCTCACTGAACTCATGAAAAAATGGTACCCAAATAATGTGAAATGGACCCCAGAGCGTGATAAAGCTTTTCAAGCCATAAAGGCTGCATTATGTTCAGCTCCTGTTTTAAGAAGCCCAGACTTTGAGAAACCATTTGTGTTACAAACAGATGCATCCGAGGTAGGCCTAGGTGCAGTACTGAGTCAAAATGTAGATGGGACAGAGCATCCTATTCTGTACATAAATAGGAAGTTGCATGACAGAGAGAAAAGGTACTCTACTATTGAAAAGGAATGTTTAGCAGCAAAGTGGGCCATGGAGTCCCTTAAGTTTTATTTGCTAGGAACTGATTTTATTTTTGTAACAGATCACAATCCTCTCTGTTGGCTTAACCAGATGAAAGATAAAACTCCAGAATCACAGGTGGTACCTGGCACTACAGCCATTTAAATTCACTGTGATACACAAATCTGGTAAAGAGAATTGCAATGTTGATTTTCTGTCAAGATATGGATCAGGAATTGAGTGTTCTGAAGGTTGAAAACAAATGGGTGAGTTTAAACTTTACTGTTTGCTGTATTGTTAAAAATCTGCATGCACATGTGCTTAATTTTGAAAGCAGAAAATATTAGTAGAGAATTAATAAAATGTTTTGGAAACCTGTTTAATAAAACAGGTTCCCTCTGAGGAGGGTGTATGTGATAGGGTAGAATAGGACCCTGTCCCATTTGTTAGAGAAGGTGTTTAAATACTAGGATCTTTGCTTTTCTGTCTCTTCTCTGGTTGTGCAACCCAATTTTGGTGTGAGACTTTGATTTGATCACCCTGACATTCTTGCAGTTCTTTGGCTCTTACTGTCTCTCAGTTTTCCTTGCTGTCTGTTTTCCTCCCTTGCATACCAGCTAGTATAAAAATATATGCAAATCATTGTATGGACATGTAACTGATGTTTGGATTCCTTTGTTTAGAAAATATATAGTGTTACTGTTGAAATATATATATATATATATATATATAATTATATTTTGAGATGATAGCAGAAAGCTATTGTAAACTCTAGAGGTTACTTGAGTGCAAATCTTCCAGCCTTTTGGCAAAGCTGCAGAAGGGCCTCAGAAAGCACACTGTGTTCTAGCAGCTCCTGAAACTTACACGAACAGAATATTTACAAGGACAGGATGTTTGCTAAGAATGGGGGTTGAAAAGACTTATAAGAGCTAAGCTGCAACTGCAAGAAAGATTAGGAGAACAAGGGGCACAGAGACTGAAAGAAAACTATTTTATTTTGCCTTTGTAAATAGTTATACTGAACAAGTTTATTTTATGATACTGCTAGTGTAAATAAATAATTTTTGGTGAATTCTACAACTGCTCCTGGTTTTCCTGTGCTTCCTGACCTGTTCCTCGATGACAGGATATTGTTAACATAAAGGCATTAAACAGAACTTGCCCCAACACTGAGCCTTGGGGCACACCACTAGTGACCGTGCCTTCATCAGGCCTCACCCCATTGACCACAACTCTCTGTTTTCTGTCCCTAAGCCAATTACCTATCCAACTGCCTATGCACTTGGCTGCACCCAAGTCCTCCAACTTTTTCAGCAGGTGGTTGTGTGGCACCAAATTAAAGGCCTGACTGAAATCAAAGTAGAGTAGGCCCACTGGGTGGTCTCTGTCTAGTTCCCTAGTGACCCAGTCAAGAAACATGATTAGGTTTGTTTGGCATGACCTTCCCACCATGAACCCATGTTGCCTGTGACTAGGCACTGAGTAAACTGAAAAAAGCACCTGTTAAAGGTGTCAGCCATAAGAACTGGATCTGAGATCATTTCATCATTTTCTATAATAGTAGTAAGTTTAGAGTCTGGTTTCTTAAGGAAATTAATATAGCCATAAAACTGTTTGCAATTTCCCTTTGTTGCTGTTTTTGCCAGTTTCAGTTGTATGTCCCTTTTTGCTTTATTTATTGTATTCTTACATGCTAGCAAGGCAGCAAGGAAGATGCTGGAAACTACCGTCCAGTTAGCTTCACCTCAGTGGTGGGGAAAATCATGGAAACATTACTGAAAGAAAGAATTGTACAGCATCTAGAAGAAGCTAACCAAACAGACCTAAAGCAGCATGGCTTCATGGCGGAGAGTCATGTCAGACAAACATGATTGATTTCTTTGATTGGGTGACCAGAATGGTGGACCAAGGAGGAGCAATAGACTAGTATATCTGGACTTCAGTAAGGCATTTGACTCTGTTCCACATAGGAGGCTAATAAATAAATTGGAAACACAGGAGTGGACATAAAATAGTCAGCTGGATTAGAAACTGGCTCAAAGGGAAAACCCAGAGAGTGTTAATAAATGGCACTCTGTCGGAGGAAGGAGTGGTGACCAATGGAGTCCCCCAGAGATTGTTGCTGGGGCCAGTTCTATTTAACATATTCATGAGTGACATTGCAGAGGATTTGCAAGGAAAGGTATACCTGTTCACAGACAACACCAAGCTCTGCAACAGAGTTGACATGCAAGAGGGAGTCACAAAAATGATTGCTGATCTGAAAAAAAAAATGGAGGAATGGTCAAAACAGTGGCAGTTGAAATTCAACATCAAGAAGTTCAAAGTTATGCACCTGGGGAGGAAGAACCTAGGCTGGAAATACACCCTGGGGGGCACAGCTGACTGAAACTAGGGTAGAGAGGGATCTGGGGGTACCCATATCTGACAATTTAAGGATAACCAGGCAGTGCAAAAAGGCAGCGCAGAAAGCTAGCAGCATTCTCGAATGCATAGGAAGGGGTACCACAAGTAGGAAAATGAAGTGATAGTCTCTGTAGAGGTCCTTGTGAGGCCTCACCTGAGTACTGCATCCTGTTCTGGAGACCACACCTCAAGAAGAACATGGATTGCCTGTAAACCATGCAGAGGAGAGCTACGAAGATGATACACAGACTACATGAAGAACTATATAAATTGAGATTAAACCATCTTTGGATGCACTCACTGGAGAGAAGGGACAGTGGAAATATGATAGAGTCATTTAAAATACCTCAAAGTTATCAACTCAGTACAAACACAGGATCTCTTCAGGGAAAACATGAATATACAGAGAAGGAGGCACAACATGCGCTTGAAGGGAGGTAGTTTCAAAACAAACAGCAGGAAGTTTTTTCACAGAAAGGGTGGTGGAGACCTGGAACAGTCTGCCCCAGAGGCTATGGCAGCAAAGACAGTGGGGAGTTCAAGCTAGCATGGGATAGGCACTGTGCAAACTAAGGCATGCAGTTGCAGCAGCCACTTCTAAGAGCTGGTTATTCTAGATGCCCTACAGGGGCATGCCTTAGACAACTAGTATTGGAACCCACTCAAGAGGGAGCAATCTTAGACCTGGTCCTCTCAAATGGAGATGGAGAGAGGATCACAGATGTAGAAGTGGGTAGCCATCTAGGAACTAGCGACCATCAAACAGTATGGTTCAAATAAACACAGCAATATAGTCAAGCCATACAAAGGCAAAAGTACTGGACTTCAGGAGGGCTGACTTTGCCAAATGGTGAGTGCCTAAAGAATGCACTAGCAAATGGGCAGGAAGGAGGGGTGGAAGAACAATGGGGAATAATAAAAACTGCCATCACAGAGGTAACAAGCCTTTGTGTGAAGCAAATAAACAAAACAAAATGATGTAAGAAACCACTATGGTTCTCAAAGAAGGTGGCAGTGAAGGTTCAAGAGAAAAAGAAAGCATTCAGAAAGTATAAGGAATCACAGAAGGAGCAGGACAGAGAATTGTATCAGTTAAAGCAAAAGGAAGCTGGGAAGGCAGTCAGAACAGCAAAGGCCCGAACTGAGGAAAAGATAGCCAACTCAGTTAAGAAGGGGGATAAAACCTTTTTTAGGTACATCAGGGAGCGAAGGAAGACTAAGGGATGGATAGTGAGGCTTAATAAAGGGGAGGGGGGTAGGCAGAGGGTGACCGTGAAAAGGCAGAGATACTAAACAAATATTTTTGTTCAGTATTTACAAATGAAGAGGGGAAGGTACCTAAAACAAACAATAGAAACACTCTGGATACAGAAGTTGATACCAGTCCATTTACAGAAGAAAGGGTTCTGAAAGAACTCTTAAAACTGAAGGTGGACAAAGCAATGGGGACTGATGGGATTTATCCCAGAATTCTAAAAGAACTAAGGGTAGAACTAGTGACACAACTGACTACCCTCTTTAACAAATCATGGGAGGATGGGGTGGTACTTAAGGACTGGAGGAGGGAAGATGTGATTCCTCTTCACAAAAGTGGGAGCAGGGCAGAAGGTGGAAACTACAGACCAGTTAGTTTAACCTCAGTGATAGGGAAAATGATGGAATCACTTCTGAAGGAAAGAACTGTCGAGTACCTAGAGGCCAGAGGGGCACAGGACCCAAGGCAGCATGGATTCACAGCAGGAAGGTCATGCCAGATGAATCTAATAAATTTCTTTGACTGGGTGACCAAAGTAATAGATCAGGGAGGGGCTGTGGACATGGCCTACCTAGACTTTAGTAAGGCATTTGACTCAGTCCCACACAAAAGATTAATATACAAGTTAGCCAGCCTGGGAGTGGGTCCCAAGATGATAGCCTGGGTAAAGAATTGGCTGGAGAATAAGACACAGAGGGTAATAGTAAATGGAGTCCACTCTGAAGAAATGGGGGTTACTAGTGGGGTACCGCAGGGTTCAGTATTAGGATCGGTCCTCTTCAATGCCCTTGTAAATGACATTGCAGAGGGACTGGAAAGAAAAGTATGTCTCTTTGCAGATGACACAAAGATCTGCAGCAGAGTTGATGCACAAGGTGGGGTGGAAAGGATGAGAAGGGATTTGGCAAGGTTAGAGGAATGGTCAAATGTATGGCAGCTTAGATTTAATGCTAAAAAGTGCAAGGTAATGCACCTGGGAAACAAAAACACAGGGGAAGAGTACACAATGGGGGGTGAGATACTAACAACAACAGAAATGGAAAGGGACCTGGGGGTAGTCATATCAGATGACTTAAAGGTGGGCAAGCAATGTGAGAGGGCAGTAAGGAGGGCTGGGGGGATACTAGGATGCATAGGGAAAGGCATCACCAGTAGAAAACAGGAAGTTGTTATCCCTCTGTACAGACAGCTGGTGAGACCCCATCTGGAGTACTGTGTGCAATTCTGGAGACCCAGTCCCCGCAAGGACATAGACAGGATGGAAGCTGTCAGAGGAGAGCAATTAAAATGGTGCAGGAGTCTGCACTGGAAGACATATGAAGAGATACTAAAGGAGCTTAATATGTATAGCCTCGAGGAAAGGAGGGAGGGGACATGATAGAAATGTTCAAGTACCTCAAGGGAATCAACAAAGTCCAAGAGGGTAGCAGCATCTTTCAAAAAAAAGAGGTGTGCAAGAACAAGGGGGCACAATTTGAAGATATGGGGGTGGCTAGAGGTAATGTAAGGAAGTATTTTTTCACAGAGAGGGTTGTGGATGCATGGAACGGCCTTCCGGAGGAGGTTGTGGAGTCAAAAACAGTGGTTGAATTCAAGCATGCACGGGACAGCCATAAGGCAATTCTAGGGGGTTGGGGTAGAAAGAAGTAGACTGCTGGTTAACTAGGGATCTGCAGCTTATTCATTAGGTAGAGAAATGGGCAGACTGGGTGGGCCAAGCGGTCCTTATCTGCCGTCAAATTCAAATTCCAAGTTTAAGGCAGTAAAGAAACTGGGTGGGTTGTAGCTTTCATGAGCTGACTAGATGAATTGCAAGGTCTTCTTCTGCCAGCACTTTTTTATGTCCTTGTGTTCTTATGCTTTCTGAGCTTATTTGAATTTAATCCAATCTTCCTCCGAGTTTGTCAGCTCGTAATATGCATATCTTCTTTTTTTTTTGTTTAATTAGTTTAGTGATTTTTTTATTCAACCATTTTGATTTAACACCTTTACTGTTGCATTTCTTTACTTTCTTAATATACTTGTCATATGTTTTTAATATAGTCTGTTTTATTATTTCCTAGCATTCCTCTCCAGTTTTATTTTGTAGACTGGTGTGCCAGTTGGCACTTGCTGTGTCAGTATTTATTCTTTCTTTATTGGCTGTATTATGTAAGTATATTTCTGTACAACCTTCAACTATTTTAGGGGTAGAATGTATGGTGAAGTAGATGCTTAAGTGATCGATGTTGCCCAGTGGTGAAGCTACTTCAGTTACTAATGTTCACATTCTCAACACTCAGGACCAAGTCCAGTATGTTTTTTATGTCATGTTGGTGTTTTAATATGTCGCACTAGGTTTTGTTCTAAACAAAGTTGTAAAAACATTTCACTCTGCTTATTACCTTCCATTTTATTCACCCAGTCAATATCATTTAAATTGAAATCCCCTCAGGACTAGATTCCCTTTATCAAAGCTGGTGTTGGTTATTTCATCAGAGTGCTTTGTGTTCTTCATCTGCACTAGTGACAATAGCATAGGTCTATAATAAGTTCCTCTTTGGCATTTTGGTTTATTTGTAGTCATAAGGTCTCAGTTGTGACATTGTGTTTTTAATTTTAGTTGTATGTCTACTGTTTTCAGATTGTCAGAGTATGACAGTATGTAGCTATTCCACCTCCTTTTTCATGTCCTGTCCAACCTTAATAGGCTGTAACCTTGAATGTTCTTATTCTAGTTATTATTTTCCTTCCACCATGTTTCAGTGATTAACACAATGTCTGTAACACTATCTAAATTCAGAAGTCCCTGTAGTTCACAATGCTGCTATTTAGACTCCTGGCTTTGCAAAACATACACTTTAAAGTTCCTTTTGCTTTGAGCCCTTTGTCCTTTTTACATGTGTCGGTAAGAGGTTTATCAGCTCTTTGTGGTACTTTAAGATGGCGCACCCCTGCCCTCTTCCACATTAGTTTAAAGACACAAGCTCCATGTGGGTTTTTATGAGTCTGGCTAATATGAATGCCCCATTCTTATTTATTTGTTTAATTTATTTCATTTTTGTTGACCGGGTAAGTGCACTAGGCAGATTCTGCCTATTTTCAGGCATGACCTGGGGAAGGGGGATACAGATGAAATGCCAACTGACCTTGAACCAGAGTAAGCTGTTGTTGGTAATTTTTTTCAGTGAATGAGGGAAATTTGGCCAGGGCACTGGGGAAATTCCCCATCTCTGTCGGTAGGAGGACTTGCTGTCCGATGTGGCGTCAGTCTCCGTCGAATCTGTGATGGAGAAGGATGTGGAGGAGCGCGGTGTGTTCACTGCGCCGCTGTTGGGTGATGCTAGTGATGTGGATAATTTTTTTGATGCTGCTGTTCACTTTGAGGAAGAAGTTGAGAATCCCAAGGGATCTGTGGATCGAGTTGCCGTAACACGAAAGTTGCTTTGGAGTCGGGATCTATTTCTCACCCTGTTGTTTTGGACATTTTACAGAATCCTGTGCCGGTAACTGCAGGTACTCCTTTGCATTCCTCTATGGATCCTGTTTCAGTGCATACTGTGGAGACCTTAGAGATGGAAGTGCTACTCACCGCTCCCGAATGACTCAAGTGACTTTCTGGTACCTGGTGGTAGTTGTCAGGTAACAGTACCAGCCCAGAGTACTCACCCAGTGGGTGTGTCTGGGATCAGCTTTGTACTGCATCCCTGCAGTTGCCTATGGTTTTGAAACAGAAAACCTTAAACAAGAAGGTGTCTCAACATTTTCCTTTTCTGCTGTTTCTTCAGAGCCACGCATTTTGAAACCGGCAGTCCAGTGAAAGGGTGGGCAGACTCGGTGTCTGAGGAGCCAAGCTGTGGTCAGTAGATCACTCCCTGAAGGTGGCTGGATGGGTACACTCACCTGCCTCTCACCAATGGACTTTGGGGTTTGCCCTGATTCATATTCTGGGTGTTCATATCTCTGCAACACCCCCGGTACCTGCTGTTGTGGATTCCCAGTCTTCCTATGTGGCTTCAGGTATTGTTTCGAACTTGACATTGGATGCGAATCTGGAATTGACCCCCAATCCAAAGCTTAACTTTACTCTGATGGCTGCATTGGGTTCCCAAGATAGGCAGCATGAGGATTCTGAGTCTGTCGGTCTCCCTTTGGGTTGCCCTGCAGAGTCCCCTCCTTTGACTGCTACTAAGAACTTTGACCACTCTCGGAGGGACGATCATACCAAACAATCCAAGACTTATGCTTCCTTTTTAAGAAGAAAGTACTCCTGCTAGCATCACAATGCTGTTCACATCATTTATAAGGTGGTCTTATGTTTTCCTGATAGAATATGGGAAAAACCTGTTTAAACACAGTCTGGCGGTTTCTAATCGAGTTGTGCCCCATCATACAGGGCGTGAAAAGAGTTTTTCTCTTTCCTGATTTTTCATTGCATGATGTTTGTCTTTACAGAAAATGTAATATTCTGGGTATCTGATAACACTGTTTTTTTTTTTATTTCACTTATTTAATGAAAAAGTTAACCAACACCAACTGGCACTGTGAAAAAGTAATTGCCCCTTACACTTAATAACTGGTTACGATTAGTTGCTATGACTACAAACACTTCCTATAATTCAATATCAGTCTTTCACATCGCTGGGAGGAATTTAACCCACCGCCGCAGTTCTGCTTTAATTCATAACATTTGGTAGGTTTTCGCATGAACTGCCGCTCAGGTCCCACAGCATTCTATTGGGTTGTCTGACTTGACTAGGTTACCAAACTTTTACCTACTTTTTAGCCATTCTGATGTGGACTTGTTTTGTTTTTTGATCATTGTCTTGCTGCATGACCCAACTCCGCTTCAGCTTTGCTGATGGAAGGATGACCGGATTCTTAAGAATTTTCTGGTAATATAGAATTCATGGTTCCTTTAATTATGACAAGTCATCCAGGTCCTTGGCAGCAAAGCATCCTACACATCACATTACCACCACCATGTTTGACTGTTGGTATGGTGTTTTATTGGAATGCTGTTTGCTACGCAGATATAGGATCCATGTCATCCAAAGTTCCACTTGGACTCATTGTCCATAGAGCATTTTCCCAAAAGGTGTGGATCATCCAGTGCTTCTTGGCAAATGAGAGATGTTTTGTCCTGGTTAGCAGTGGTTTCCTGCTACTCTCACAAAGTGCATTTTGCCAGTCTCTTCATTGGAGTCATGAACACGACCTTAGCTGAGGCAAGAGAAGCCTGCAGTTCTTAGATGTTGTTTTAGATCTTGAGACTTCCTGATGATTTTACGCTGCACCCTTGAGTAATTTTGGAGGTCACCCTGGGAAGATTCACTACTGTTCCAAGTGTCTCCATTTGAGATTATGGTTTCTCAGGTTCGATGGAGTCCCAGAGCTTGGAATAGTTTTGTAACCTTTCCAGACTGATAGAGGCAACAAATTTTTCTGATTCAGAACTCTCGATCATGGCATTGTGTTGTTGAATCTTTGTGCAGGCACGGACTTGATGGTGGTCAAATAAGTGAGGTTTATATTACAGGCTGTAATCGCTCCTGCTGTGTTTAACCTGTTGACCTAATTATCCTTTAATTAGGTTGATTTAACTAGGGGCAATTACTTTTTCACACAGTTCCAGTTGGTGTTGGTTACCTTTTTTCAATAAATGAAATAACTAAAAAAAAGTGTTATTTGTTCACCTGGTTCCTTTATTCATATTATATTTGTCTAGACCTGGAAACATCCAGTGTGACAAATATGCAATAATAGAGAAAATCAGAAGGGGGCAATACTTTTCATCCCACTGTATCTGGGGAGCGTTGATATTAGCTTTGTTGCAAATGGGTTGAGGTTTTGTCCGTATACTAAAGTGAAGACACCTTTGGGTCTCGCTTAGGTCATTCCTCTATCAGACCTGCTCAAAATGTTATAGTTTTGTTTCACAATGAGAGGAGGACCGATGATTTTTGGCTTAAGCAATGTTACTGTGTTGGAGTCTTGATATTTTGATAATGAAATTTGGACGGGGAGGTGGAAAATTGTGTCATTTGAATGAAGTGAATGGTCTTGCAGATTTGCAAATTCTTTTCTTTTGGGGTGACCATGGATTTTTTTATCCAGGTCAACCCAAAACTTGCTAAGTGTGGTGCCCCGATCTTAGTAGTGCTTTGTGATATGTTGTTCTCGTATGTAACTTCATATGTTCATGCACTGAAGAAGTGAGTTAACTGTGTTTCTGGTCATTCCTCTTGAATGTGAATGGTTTTTTACAACCTGAACTGGGATTTAAGAACAGATTGCTTTGTACTGGTTCAGAGCACATTGAAGCGGGGAACCCCTTCACCTCCAACACCTGAAGCCCATGTCCTGACCTTCTGATTTTTCCACATTACCCCTCGAATGTTGCTTGACCCCCCGTTGTAGTTGGTCAGGTGGTGATGTGTCTGAGGTGGAAACGACCTCCTGGTACTAAGTCCCCTTTTGTACGATCAGAGTCTTCCAACACAGCCCATACCTCTTTGGACATGTTGCCCCCGGATCCTGTTGTTGATCCTGAGCAAAGGTGATTAGACGTCGAAGGTAGCAACCCACTCCAGTTCATAAGATTGGAAATTCAGACACTATTGATATCAACCTCTTTTTCTAGAACCTGGTTCAGTGGACAAAGGTTTGAACTTTTCAGAGGGTTCCCATGTGATATTGTGTTCCTATCCGAATCCAGTGAATTGGGAGATGGAGATAAGTTGCAGGTCCCCCAGTGGGAAGCTCGTTCCTAAAGGAAAAGAAATGAGCTTCATGCTGGATAAACCTGATGGTTAAACCACTTTGAGTCTTTTTAAATGGGTTGACTCAGCCAGCTGACATTTTTGACGATTAATGTCAATAGTAAACCCCAAAAACATGGTGAAGTTTTTTTCCATTTGGTATCCACTCTGACAATGTCTTTGCAGGATTTGCACTGCCATGGACATGGGGTTCACACTGCCCAACGTGATTAGTACAAGGGTCCCTCATTGATTAGTATGTACCGAGTGGGATTTTGCTTTCTTGAATTTTCATCTTTCAACTGTTAGATTTTACTCGAGGGTTCTACTATTGATGTTGGGTTTGGGCACTTATTTAGATTAATTATATTTTGTGCCACAACTCGGCTGAGAGGTGGATGTCTTCTCAGATTTCCTTTCTTTTTCAGCACAGGCTATACTTTGGGATGTTGACTTAATTTGGTCTCACGAACTGTGATTGAGGGAGTGTCACTTACCATGAACATTTTTTGATATGATTTTGAATTCTACCATACAATTGGCCCAGTTGAAGGATGTCTAGTCATTTCATAATCAAGGTATACCTATTTCGAGGTTATGCACCCCGTATAGATTTCTTTTTTCAGTAAGGGATTCCTGTACAAGTGTCTAGGTGGCTTGTGTATTTCGATCACAAGACATATCCATGTGGTGGTTCATGTGATTCTGTTTTTTTTATTTTTTTTATTTTAGTTTTGTTGATTGGGTAAGTGCACTAGACAAATCCTGTCTATTTTCAGGCACAACCCGGGGACTGAGTTACAGATGAATGCTAACTGACCTTTGAACCAGATTAAGCTGTTGGTGGTATTTTAGTGACGTGGAAATTTGCCAGGACATCGGGAAATTCTCTCTTTCAGAGGGGATCCTCTGTCTGCGATGGTTATGGACGACCCTGCTTGCTGAGGAGGTCTTGGAGGTACCTGTCCAACTTGCCTCCGTGTAGAGACCACGTTTCATATCACTGAAGTAATGCGGTTTTGTGTCTACTGCAGCAAATGAATCTACCCAGGTTACAACTTTAGAACCTCTGTTGGGTCGTTGACATGGTTCTCAAACGTTTTACCCCTCATCCCAATGAGGGATTTTCCACTTTTGCCTCTCATTGTCTGTTTGGCTGAAAAGGAGTTTCAGAATTTGGTGATGGTATGTTGATTTGAGATTGGAAGAAGACTTTAACAGAGAACTGCAATGAGAATCATGAAGTCGATTGCAGGATGCATGTCTTCAGCCCACAATAAAACTTGCAACAACCTACATTGCCTTTCAAGCGGTTGAAGTGCTGCCTGTGTAGCCTGACCTGGCGAAGCTCAGCTGAATACCACTGCTCAGCTGCCCCCGCAGACCACACACATCATTGCATACAGTGCCTAGTTTGCCTATTGCACACTCCTCTCAATTGTTACTCTGATACCAATCCTACAACACCTACCAGGTCTGTAGAACGGATTGCAAGGAACTGGCTGGTGAACCATGAGGGGAAATGGGTTTTGGTCCGCTCCTATTTGGGTCCCCTGTCTCAATGATTTTCTGAGTTGCAGTATTCACCAAACAGGTCTGCCTATGTCTGACCCTTGTGTCTCCCCAAGGAATTGAACTTACCTAGCACCCAGTCTGAACCTTTGGGTTCTCTATTTTTCTGCTTCCACTACCATTACAGAGAATACAGCTCCTGTAGTAGTGGAGCTCCAAAGAGTGGCTAGAGCTAACCGTTTTTTTCTCATTGTTTAAATTTCCACTTCTGCTGCAAAGCGCATAATGCGTACGATTGGTTTATAGGCGGTTTCCTTGAGCCACCGGACCGAGTGTATGTAGTTTTGGATTACTCAAGGACCTCGAAATTTTTCTCAAAATATATGCACAGATTCATATTCGGCTAAACTATGCTTCCAAACGCCTTGTGGCTTGAGCGCTTTTGTCACGATATCATGCCTTAAGAAATACTGTCCTGTGGACCCTATTTACGGCCATTTCCTTTCAAACCAGCCTTTAAGAATATTACCGTCTGTTTTGAATGAAGGTGTTGGCGCCACTGCCGTGTTCGTTGCTGAAACAACTTGTCATTGTCTGGGCCGCCTTGGGGCACATTGGACATGGAGAATATTTGGACTGAGGCTGGAAGTTAAGGTTTTGTTACACTCTAATGATTCTGTCCAGTGCACCTACTACTTTTTTTTTATAGGTCGTGATAGGAGGTCTTTTTACCCTGACAACCGAAAGTTTGTTACTGTGTGGGGACCCTCTCACCTCAGTAATGTCTGTGATAAGCTGAATGTATACCTGGAGAATTGGGTCATGGGGATTCACTGTCTAAATGAGTGTAAATGTAATCTTTGTGATGAGTTACATTTCAAAATTGTCCTGTGTTTATAATCAGGCCAATATGATGGTGTTGTTGATCAATGTTTTGTAATCACGTAAGCCTGCAGGTTTGTCTTAGGACCATTTTAGTAGCTGATTCTCAGTAGTGGTTGACCACAGGTCCCTGAGCCTGTTGTAGATCAGGTTGTACCCTGTGGTCTCGTGTGGCACCGCTACTGAGATGACCTCCTATCCCTGACCCTGTCAATTGTCAGCTTGTCCGACCCTGTTCCAGGCCCAAGTACTGTGCCACCGAGTACCACTAGTGTTATGGTTGAGGTTCGAGAAATTACCTCGGTACCATTGCCTCTTTGCTTTGAACCTCCCGTGGTTTTGTCTAATGCCTGAGCTACCCAAACTGTTTGTGATGCTGGAGGTGTCTGACCTTCCTCTGTTGCATCTTTCCTCCGATGGTATTACTGATTTTGAGATTCAACTGGGTACTGGTCTTTCTCAGTAGGCTAGGGTTAAGATAAAAGAAAAGGTGATAGGAAAAGGAAATCGAAAGTGTTTTGTTCTCCTTGTTATGTCTCACTTTTTTGTCATACTATTAATGTAAATAGTATTAAGCGTCTGGCAAAAGAGATTGATTTTTCCTATTTACAGCTTTACCTATGGGGATCTTTCTGTTGCAGGATACAGAACTCCGTTCCACCTACCTAGATTTGACAGCACAACAGGACTGGCTTTGTGTCCTTTTTTGGTTCATTGGCCTGGACTCGTTCCAGACTTGGATCTTATTCAATATCCTAGATTTTTGTTTTTAAAATTGATTGACGAGCTCATGGCAGTGTTAGTTTAGATTTTAATTGGCCCTGCCTATCGGGTTATTAATCTTATGCTCCCCAAATTGGTCTGCACGTATATTTATTTTCTTTCCCCTTATTTGCATACCTCTTTGCCGTACCCGTGAGGGTAACCATTAATGGCTACCTCTGGGTTCTGTCTGTTTGCCAGTTGCATATCCAGCTGGCATTTGACCATCCAATTCCAGCCTGTCAAGTTTGTTCATTATTGCCCAATGTGGCACTGTGTTAAACATTCTGCTGAAGTGCAACGAAATTGCATCTGCTGGTCTACCCTCATCTAAAGTTCTGCTGATGTTATCATAGAAACAAATCAAGTTTGTAAGACAGGAACACCCTGCAACAAACCTGTGCTGGTTTATGTCAAAAGTGTTCTGTAATTTTAAGTGCTCGCCCAGTCTGTCTTTCATAAGAAATTCAAGGATTTTTCCAGGGACTGGCATCAGACTTATTGGTCTGTAATTAAGTATATCCTGTCTTTTTCCTTTTTTAAAGAAGAGAGTTATTTTTGCTGCTCTTCAATCTGTTGGCACTTCACCTGATCTCATGAGTATATCGAACAGTATTTCAAGTGGAAGACAGATGCTATCTCTAGTTATTACGAGCATTTGTGGTGTTATTTGTCAATTCCAGGAGCACTATACTTTTTAAACCATTTATTTTTCCTTAATAGACTTTGACAGCAGATAAGGACTGCTTGGCCCACCAAGTCTGTCTGTTTCCTAACTATTGGATAAGCTGCAGATCCTTGTTATGTCATCCTTTGTACAGAAATTGACAGAGCTGGTTGGGATATGTGACAGGATAGAATAGGACCCTGTCCCATTTGTTAGAGGTGTTTAAATGCAAGGATCTTTCCTTTTCTGCTTCTTCTCTGCCTGGTTGCACAACCCAATTTTCCCATGAGACTTTGGATTTGATCACCCTGACAATCTCACAATTCTTTGGCTCTCACTGTCACTCAGTTTTCTCTTGCTGTCTGTTTTTCCTCCCTTGCATTTCAGCTAGTATAAAAATATATGCAAATCATTGTATGACAATGTAACTAATGGTGGGGATTCCTTTTGTTTGGAAAATATATAGTGTTACTGTTGAAATATATATATAATTATATTTTGAGATGATTGCAGAAAGCTATTGTAAACTCTAGAGGTTACTTGAGTGCAAATCTTCCAGCCATTTTCAAAAAGCTGCAGAAGGGGCCTCAGAAAGCACACTGTGTTCTAGCAGCTCCTGAAACTTACAAGAACAGAATATTTACAAGGACAGGATGTTTGCTAAGAATGAGGATTGAAAAGACTTAAAATGAGCTAAGCTGTAGCTGCAAGAAAGATTGGGAGAACAAGGGACAAAGAGACTGAAAGAAAACTTTATTTTATTTTGCCTTTGTAAATAGTTATACTGACCATGTTTATTTTATGATACTGCTAGTGCAAATAAATAATTTTTGGTGAATTCTACAACTGCTCCTGGTTTCCTATGCTTCCTGACCTGTGGACCTAGTTCCAGGAAGCACAGAGGAAGGTATGGATTCTGCATCAGCAAGTCTAGGAGTGGTTACCAGGAGAATGGCAGCCAAACTAGCAGAGACAGAAGTCCAGTCTGAGATTGTACAGCCAGCACAAGTGATTGAAAAGAACAGGCAGTGACAGAACCCAAAGCCTGATGGACTTTTTCAAATGGTGGTCTATACAACAAAAAGAGACTGAGAAGCAGAGAGAAAAAGAGATGCAGTGACAGGAGCAGCAGATGAGAGAAGGAATGCAGTGACAGGAGCAGTGATGGCTGGATGCCTTGCAAGCCATCAAAGGCAGAAGATCAAGCACAGATCCAGATGAGCAACAAAATGCAAGCAACTTAAAAGTCATTAAACTTACAAAGCTGTGTCCCTCGAAGATATTGAGGTATACCTGACAACTTTTGAAACACTTGCCACAGCCTGCCAATGGCCAAAGCAGCAATGGACAATCAGACAAGTACCCTACCTGACAGGGAAAGCCCAAGTTGCCTACAGCAATATGGACACTGCACAGTCAGAAAACAATGGGTATACTATCACTGCAGTGACCCTGATGGTGAAGACCAGCACAGCACCAGGAATCAGGCAAAACCCGCCCATCGCTGTGCTGGTCATTGCAGCGATTGGAACTGAATCACTGGGTGTTTGCCCCCCAGGTGCAAATCTGACTCAGAGTTAGAATCCTAGAGACCCGGGGGTGTGTGGGTTTGTCCAGTTGTGTGCACTGACATCCCATGGCTACAATTCCAACAGTCAGCATTGTAGCTGTCGCTGTAGGGGATGTCGACGCCAGCGCTGTTGAAGCACTATGGTTAAACCAAAACTATGACCTGGTGAAAAGTGAACCTGAAAAGGTATGACATCTGCAGAGAGACAAACAGGCAGGAATTTCAGTCTCTGAGGTACAACTCTGTTGACAATCCTCGAAACACCTTCACCCAACTCAGAGAACTCCTGATAAAATAGATCCAACCAGAGATCAAAACAATCCCACAGATCATCGGCACATTTGCCATGGAGCAATTCATCAACATCTTGCCTACAGATGTGCAGCTGTGGGTAAAGGAACACCAACCAGAGAGTGGGGAAAAGGCTGTTTCTTTGGCTGAGGACTACCACATGTCCAGACAGACGCCACAGCAGCAAGGTAACAGCCAAGCATTGGTAAAACATGCTTTTTCCCATTTAAACTCCAAGCCTGATAAGGACTTTGGTGGGGGTAACAAATCTGGCCCAAAGACATTATCTGCTATAAATGTAATAAGCCAGGCCATTTTGCAAAAAACTGCCATAGTAAGGAGAGTGGCACTGCAGCAGATTTGTCCTTGGCAAATTGGGGCAAGAAATTAACAGATGTGAAAGTGGGGGATAAGACTGTCAAAAGGACTCACTGATTCAGGAAGCAGACAGGCCCTAGTGCATGTTAAAATGCTGGGGAAAAAACTGTGCAAAGGAACCAGGTACTGGTGTCATCTGCATCCACGGGGACACTCGATACTATCCCACCACCCAAGTGACTGTGACCATTAAGGGTGTATCATACCAAATGAAAGTGGGGGTAGTACCTAAGTTACCTGTACCTGTGATTATTGGAAATGATTTTACAGGATTTACTGACTTGATCAAAGAAGGAGTAAATCCTGATGCTTCAGTAGCTGTGGTGACAAGAGCTCAGGCAAAGAAAATTTCAGATGGTGGGGACACTTATCCTTTCAGTGATTTTGATTCAGGCTTGTTTAAGCACAGCTCCAAGATCCAGAAATCCAAGAAAGAAAGATGATGCCTGAAGAAACTGTGGCAGCAAATGACAGAGGGACATAAAGGATTAAAATATGAAATGCTGAAACTAAATTGTTAAATGATTGTGATTTTCTTCAGAGCAAGCTAGCAATGTTTCTCCAGGGTTTTTTCAAGCAGCTGGGGATGAAACAAAACAGAGGTACAGTGTTTAAAAAATGTAATGGGTAACTGTACAGAATTTGGGTTAAACCTCAGACACAGGAACAGACAGAATAATTGGTTATACCACAGAAATATAGAACAAAGTTGTTACAGATGGCACATGATAATCCTATGGTTGGTCACTCAGGGAGGGATCGTATCCTTGCCAGATTGCTGTGTAGATTTTACTGGCCTGGAATTTATGAAGATGTTGCTACCTATTGTAATTCCTGTGCTGAGTGTTAGAAAGTAGCCCAGTTACTAGAAAAGACAAGGTGCCCCTGGTGTCTCTACACCTGATAGATGTGGCTTTTGAGTGAATTGCAATGGATGTGGTTGGTCCTTTAGACAAAAGTGAAAAGGGTAATAGATTCATCCTCATAGTATGTGACTATGCTACTCGATACCCAGAAGCAGTTCTAATGCATACTGTTACAGCCCCAAAAGTTGCAACAGAGTTTGCCAAAAATTTTCAGCAGAATGGGCATACCTAAAGAACTTATTACTGATCAGGGTAGTAATTCTGGTGCTGCATTACTTAAGGAGCTGTACAGACTACTAGGTATCACTGCCATAAGAACCTCCCCCTATCACCCTCAGATGGACAGTCTTGTTGAGCATTTTAACCAAACCCGAAAATGCATGTTGGAAAATGTTTGTAAAAGGGGAAGGGAAAGACTGGGACCAATACTTGCATTACCTACTTTTGCCTACAGAGGAGTGCCAAAGCATCAACAGGGTTTTCACCATTTGAAATGATGTATGGCAGGCAGCCAAGGGAGACACTGGATGTGATAAAAGAAATGTGGGAAGATAACCCCACTCAGAAACAATGTATAATGTCTTATATGTGTGCCCTAAGAAAGAAGCTGGCAAAATATGCTGAACTTTCCCATTGTAATTAGGAAGAGGCCCCAAACCATCAGAAGGTATATTATGACCATGGGGTAAAAGAAAACATTTTCGAGCCAGGTGAAAAGGTTTTGCTACTGTTGCCCACAACAGAAAATAAACTGTTAATGAAGTGGTAAGGGCCATATAAGGTTCTTAGACATACCGACACTGTTAACTATGAGATTGAGACCCCTGACAGAAAAAAAGATCATTCTAAGATATACCATGCTAACCTCCTCAGGAAATGGGTTGAAAAAATGCCAAAAGCTGCTTTGTTAGTTTTACCAGAAACCAATAAGGAAGATATTGATGTAGCTTATGATAGGCTAGAACAAACTGTAAATGCTGATGCTGTAAAGGTGGATGTTTCCTTAACCTCAGAACAGACTGCAGACATTCGTGATGTGCTAAAGACATTTAACAGTACTTTTACCATGGTACCAGGCTGAGCAAAAGGTGTTGAGCATGTAATAGTGCCAAGGAATGCTCGTCCTATTAGGTAACAGACTTACAGGTTGTCAGAGTGGTTAAGAGCTGATGTGGTTAAGGAAATACAAAAAAATGAAAGAATTGGGTATTATAGAGGAGTCAAGGAGTGCTTGGTCATCTCCCATGGTAATTGTAAACAAAAAAGAAGGGGGTGTTAGAATCTGCCTTGATTTTAGGAAACTTAATCAAGTGTCAGAATTTGACAGTTATGCTATGCCCAGAATAGATGATTTGGTGGACAGACTGGGGAGTGCAAAGTATAGCAGTACCTTCAATCTCACCAAGGGTTACTGGCAAATACCTTTAGCTAAAGAATCCAGAGACAAAACTGCCTTTGCCACCCCTATAGGATTCTATCAGTTCACCACCATGCCATTTAGTTTACAAGGTGCACTAGCTACATTCCAATGGTACATGGATGTCATTTTATCCCCTCACACTGGTTATTGTGCTGCATACCTGAATTATGTTGTGGTGTACAGTCCAGACTGGAAAAGTCACCTGGAACACCTATGAGCAGTTAACCATGCTATCAAAATGCAGGTCTGACTATTAATGCTACCAAATGTGCATGCAGGAAACCAAATATTTGGGCTATGTGTTGGGGAATTGAGAAGTTAAGGCAGATATTTCTAAAATAGAAGCTGTAGCTAACAGCTCTGTCCCTAAAAGAAAGAAACATGTCAGGTAATTTTAGGGCTGACTGGTTATTATCAGAGAATTGTTCCTAACTTTACAGAGTCAGCTACTCACCTCACTGAACTCATGAAAAATGGTACCCAAATAATGTGAAATGGACCCCAGAGCGTGATAAAGCTTTTCAAGCCATAAAGGCTGCATTATGTTCAGCTCCTGTTTTAAGAAGCCCAGACTTTGAGAAACCATTTGTGTTACAAACAGATGCATCCTGAGGTAGGCCTAGGTGCAGTACTGAGTCAAAATGTAGATGGGACAGAGCATCCTATTCTGTACATAAATAGGAAGTTGCATGACAGAGAGAAAAGGTACTCTACTATTGAAAAGGAATGTTTAGCAGCAAAGTGGGCCATGGAGTCCCTTAAGTTTTATTTGCTAGGAACTGATTTTATTTTTGTAACAGATCACAATCTCTCTGTTGGCTTAACCAGATGAAAGATAAAACTCCAGAATCACAAGGTGGTACCTGGCACTACAGCCATTTAAATTCACTGTGATACACAAATCTGGTAAAGAGAATTGCAATGTTGATTTTCTGTCAAGATATGGATCAGGAATTGAGTGTTCTGAAGGTTGAAAAACAAATGGGTGAGTTTAAACTTTACTGTTTGCTGTATTGTTAAAAAAATCTGCATGCACATGTGCTTAATTTTTGAAAGCAGAAAATATTAGTAGAGAATTAATAAAATGTTTTGGAAACCTGTTTAATAAAACAGGTTCCCTCTTAAGGAGGAGGGTGTATGTGACAGGGTAGAATAGGACCCTGTCCCATTTGTTAGAGAAGGTGTTTAAATACTAGGATCTTTGCTTTTCTGTCTCTTCTCTGGTTGTGCAACCCAATTTTGGTGTGAGACTTCGGATTTGATCACCCTGACATTCTTGCAGTTCTTTGGCTCTTACTGTCTCTCAGTTTTCTCTTGCTGTCTGTTTTTCCTCCCTTGCATACCAGCTAGTATAAAAATATATGCAAATCATTGTATGGACATGTAACTGATGTTTGGATTCCTTTTGTTTAGAAAATATATAGTGTTACTGTTGAAATATATATATATATATATATATATAATTATATTTTGAGATGATAGCAGAAAGCTATTGTAAACTCTAGAGGTTACTTGAGTGCAAATCTTCCAGCCTTTTGCAAAGCTGCAGAAGGGGCCTCAGAAAGCACACTGTGTTCTAGCAGCTCCTGAAACTTACACGAACAGAATATTTACAAGGACAGGATGTTTGCTAAGAATGGGGGTTGAAAAGACTTATAAGAGCTAAGCTGCAACTGCAAGAAAGATTAGGAGAACAAGGGGCACAGAGACTGAAAGAAAACTATTTTATTTTGCCTTTGTAAATAGTTATACTGAACAAGTTTATTTTATGATACTGCTAGTGTAAATAAATAATTTTTGGTGAATTCTACAACTGCTCCTGGTTTTCCTGTGCTTCCTGACCTGTTCCTCGATGACAGGATATTGTTAACATAAAGGCATTAAACAGGACTTGCCCCAACACTGAGCCTTGGGGCACACCACTAGTGACCGTGCCTTCATCAGGCCTCACCCCATTGACCACAACTCTCTGTTTTCTGTCCCTAAGCCAATTACCTATCCAACTGCCTATGCACTTGGCTGCACCCAAGTCCTCCAACTTTTTCAGCAGGTGGTTGTGTGGCACCAAATTAAAGGCCTGACTGAAATCAAAGTAGAGTAGGCCCACTGGGTGGTCTCTGTCTAGTTCCCTAGTGACCCAGTCAAGAAACATGATTAGGTTTGTTTGGCATGACCTTCCCACCATGAACCCATGTTGCCTGTGACTAGGCACTGAGTAAACTGAAAAAAGCACCTGTTAAAGGTGTCAGCCATAAGAACTGGATCTGAGATCATTTCATCATTTTCTATAATAGTAGTAAGTTTAGAGTCTGGTTTCTTAAGGAAATTAATATAGCCATAAAACTGTTTGCAATTTCCTTTGTTGCTGTTTCTTTGCCAGTTTCAGTTGTATGTCCCTTTTGCTTTATTTATTGTATTCTTACATGCTAGCAAGGCAGCAAGGAAGATGCTGGAAACTACCGTCCAGTTAGCTTCACCTCAGTGGTGGGGAAAATCATGGAAACATTACTGAAAGAAAGAATTGTACAGCATCTAGAAGAAGCTAACCAAACAGACCTAAAGCAGCATGGCTTCATGGCGGGGAGGTCATGTCAGACAAACATGATTGATTTCTTTGATTGGGTGACCAGAATGGTGGACCAAGGAGGAGCAATAGACGTAGTATATCTGGACTTCAGTAAGGCATTTGACTCTGTTCCACATAGGAGGCTAATAAATAAATTGGAACACACAGGGGTGGGACATAAAATAGTCAGCTGGATTAGAAACTGGCTCAAAGGGAAAACCCAGAGAGTGTTAATAAATGTCACTCTGTCGGAGGAAGGAGTGGTGACCAATGGAGTCCCCCAGAGATTGTTGCTGGGGCCAGTTCTATTTAACATATTCATGAGTGACATTGCAGAGGATTTGCAAGGAAAGGTATACCTGTTCACAGACAACACCAAGCTCTGCAACAGAGTTGACATGCAAGAGGGAGTCACAAAATGATTGCTGATCTGAAAAAAATGGAGGAATGGTCAAAACAGTGGCAGTTGAAATTCAACATCAAGAAGTTCAAAGTTATGCACCTGGGGAGGAAGAACCTAGGCTGGAAATACACCCTGGGGGGCACAGCTGACTGAAACTAGGGTAGAGAGGGATCTGGGGGTACCCATATCTGACAATTTAAGGATAACCAGGCAGTGCAAAAAGGCAGCGCAGAAAGCTAGCAGCATTCTCGAATGCATAGGAAGGGGTACCACAAGTAGGAAAAGTGAAGTGATAGTCTCTCTGTAGAGGTCCTTGGTGAGGCCTCACCTTGAGTACTGCATCCTGTTCTGGAGACCACACCTCAAGAAGAACATGGATTGCCTGTAAACCATGCAGAGGAGAGCTACGAAGATGATACACAGACTACATGAAGAACTATATAAATTGAGATTAAACCATCTTTGGATGCACTCACTGGAGAGAAGGGACAGTGGAAATATGATAGAGTCATTTAAAATACCTCAAAGTTATCAACTCGAGTACAAACACAGGATCTCTTCAGGGAAAACATGAATATACAGAGAAGGAGGCACAACATGCGCTTGAAGGGAGGTAGTTTCAAAACAAACAGCAGGAAGTTTTTTCACAGAAAGGGTGGTGGAGACCTGGAACAGTCTGCCCTCAGAGGCTATGGCAGCAAAGACAGTGGGGGAGTTCAAGCTAGCATGGGATAGGCACTGTGCAAACTAAGGCATGCAGTTGCAGCAGCCACTTCTAAGAGCTGGGTTATTCTAGATGCCCTACAGGGGGCATGCCTTAGACAACTAGTATTGGAACCCACTCAAGAGGGAGCAATCTTAGACCTGGTCCTCTCAAATGGAGATGGAGAGAGGATCACAGATGTAGAAGTGGGTAGCCATCTAGGAACTAGCGACCATCAAACAGTATGGTTCAATAAACACAGCAATATAGTCAAGCCATACAAAGGCAAAAGTACTGGACTTCAGGAGGGCTGACTTTGCTAAAAATGGGTGAGTGCCTAAAGAATGCACTAGCAAATGGGCAGGAAGGAGGGTGGAAGAACAATGGGGAATAATAAAAACTGCCATCACAGAGGTAACAAGCCTTGTGTGAAGCAAATAAACAAAACAAAATGATGTAAGAAACCACTATGGTTCTCAAAGAAGGTGGCAGTGAAGGTTCAAGAGAAAAGAAAGCATTCGAAGGTATAAGGAATACAGAAGGAGCAGGACAGAGAATTGTATCAGTTAAAGCAAAAGGAAGCTGGAAGGCAGTCAGAACAGCAAAGGCCCGAACTGAGGAAAAGATAGCCAACTCAGTTAAGAAGGGGGATAAAACCTTTTTTAGGTACATCAGGGAGCGAAGGAAGACTAAGGGATGGATAGTGAGGCTTAATAAAGGGGAGGGGGGTAGGCAGAGGGTGACCGTGAAAAGGCAGAGATACTAAACAAATATTTTTGTTCAGTATTTACAAATGAAGAGGGGAAGGTACCTAAAACAAACAATAGAAACACTCTGGATACAGAAGTTGATACCAGTCCATTTACAGAAGAAAGGGTTCTGAAAGAACTCTTAAAACTGAAGGTGGACAAAGCAATGGGGACTGATGGGATTTATCCCAGAATTTAAAAGAACTAAGGGTAGAACTAGTGACACAACTGACTACCCTCTTTAACAAATCATGGGAGGATGGGGTGGTACTTAAGGACTGGAGGAGGAAGATGTGATTCCTCTTCACAAAAGTGGGAGCAGGGCAGAAGGTGGAAACTACAGACCAGTTAGTTTAACCTCAGTGATAGGGAAAATGATGGAATCACTTCTGAAGGAAAGAACTGTCGAGTACCTAGAGGCCAGAGGGGCACAGGACCCAAGGCAGCATGGATTCACAGCAGGAAGGTCATGCCAGATGAATCTAATAAATTTCTTTGACTGGGTGACCAAAGTAATAGATCAGGGAGGGGCTGTGGACATGGCCTACCTAGACTTTAGTAAGGCATTTGACTCAGTCCCACACAAAAGATTAATATACAAGTTAGCCAGCCTGGGAGTGGGTCCCAAGATGATAGCCTGGGTAAAGAATTGGCTGGAGAATAAGACACAGAGGTAATAGTAAATGGAGTCCACTCTGAAGAAATGGGGGTTACTAGTGGGTACCGCAGGGTTCAGTATTAGATCGGTCCTCTTCAATGCCCTTGTAAATGACATTGCAGAGGGACTGGAAAGAAAGTATGTCTCTTTGCAGATGACACAAAGATCTGCAGCAGAGTTGATGCACAAGGTGGGGTGGAAAGGATGAGAAGGGATTTGGCAAGGTTAGAGGAATGGTCAAATGTATGGCAGCTTAGATTTAATGCTAAAAAGTGCAAGGTAATGCACCTGGGAAACAAAAACACAGGGGAAGAGTACACAATGGGGGGTGAGATACTAACAACAACAGAAATGGAAAGGGACCTGGGGGTAGTCATATCAGATGACTTAAAGGTGGGCAAGCAATGTGAGAGGGCAGTAAGGAGGGCTGGGGGGATACTAGGATGCATAGGGAAAGGCATCACCAGTAGAAAACAGGAAGTTGTTATCCCTCTGTACAGACAGCTGGTGAGACCCCATCTGGAGTACTGTGTGCAATTCCGGAGACCCAGTCCCCGCAAGGACATAGACAGGATGGAAGCTGTCCAGAGGAGGGCAATTAAAATGGTGCAGGGTCTGCACTGGAAGACATATGAAGAGATACTAAAGGAGCTTAATATGTATAGCCTCGAGGAAAGGAGGGAGAGGGGGGACATGATAGAAATGTTCAAGTACCTCAAGGGAATCAACAAAGTCCAAGAGGGTAGCAGCATCTTTCAAAAAAAGAGGTGTGCAAGAACAAGGGGGCACAATTTGAAGATATGGGGGGGTGGCTAGGAGGTAATGTAAGGAAGTATTTTTTCACAGAGAGGGTTGTGGATGCATGGAACGGCCTTCCGGAGGAGGTTGTGGAGTCAAAAACAGTGGTTGAATTCAAGCATGCACGGGACAGCCATAAGGCAATTCTAGGGGGTTGGGGTAGAAAGAAGTAGACTGCTGGTTAACTAGGATCTGCAGCTTATTCATTAGGTAGAGAAATGGGCAGACTGGGTGGGCCAAGCGGTCCTTATCTGCCGTCAAATTCAAATTCCAAGTTTAAGGCAGTAAAGAAACTGGGTGGGTTGTAGCTTTCATGAGCTGACTAGATGAATTGCAAGGTCTTCTTCTGCCAGCACTTTTTTATGTCCTTGTGTTCTTATGCTTTCTGAGCTTATTTGAATTTAATCCAATCTTCCTCCGAGTTTGTCAGCTCGTAATATGCATATCTTCTTTTTTTTTTGTTTAATTAGTTTAGTGATTTTTTTATTCAACCATTTTGATTTAACACCTTTACTGTTGCATTTCTTTACTTTCTTAATATACTTGTCATATGTTTTTAATATAGTCTGTTTTATTATTTCCTAGCATTCCTCTCCAGTTTTATTTTGTAGACTGGTGTGCCAGTTGGCACTTGCTGTGTCAGTATTTATTCTTTCTTTATTGGCTGTATTATGTAAGTATATTTCTGTACAACCTTCAACTATTTTAGGGGTAGAATGTATGGTGAAGTAGATGCTTAAGTGATCGATGTTGCCCAGTGGTGAAGCTACTTCAGTTACTAATGTTCACATTCTCAACACTCAGGACCAAGTCCAGTATGTTTTTTATGTCATGTTGGTGTTTTAATATGTCGCACTAGGTTTTGTTCTAAACAAAGTTGTAAAAACATTTCACTCTGCTTATTACCTTCCATTTTATTCACCCAGTCAATATCATTTAAATTGAAATCCCCTCAGGACTAGATTCCCTTTATCAATTGAGTTGGTTATTTCATCAGAGTGCTTTTTGTGTTCTTCATCTGCACTAGGTGGCCAATAGCATAGGTCTATAATAAGTTCCTCTTTGGCATTTTGGTTTATTTGTAGTCATAAGGTCTCAGTTGTGACATTGTGTTTTTTAATTTTAGTTGTATGTCTACTGTTTTCAGATTGTCAGAGATGTACAGTATGTAGCTATTCCACCTCCCTTTTTCATGTCCTGTCCAACCTTAATAGGCTGTAACCTTGAATGTTCTTATTCTAGTTATTATTTTCCTTCCACCATGTTTCAGTGATTAACACAATGTCTGTAACACTATCTAAATTCAGAAGTCCCTGTAGTTCACAATGCTTGCTATTTAGACTCCTGGCTTTGCAAAACATACACTTTAAAGTTCCTTTTGCTTTGAGCCCTTTGTCCTTTTTACATGTGTCGGTAAGAGGTTTATCAGCTCTTTGTGGTACTTTAAGATGGCGCACCCCTGCCCTCTTCCACATTAGTTTAAAGACACAAGCTCCATGTGGGTTTTTATGAGTCTGGCTAATATGAATGCCCCATTCTTATTTATTTGTTTAATTTATTTCATTTTTGTTGACCGGGTAAGTGCACTAGGCAGATTCTGCCTATTTTCAGGCATGACCTGGGGAAGGGGGATACAGATGAAATGCCAACTGACCTTGAACCAGAGTAAGCTGTTGTTGGTAATTTTTTTCAGTGAATGAGGGAAATTTGGCCAGGGCACTGGGGAAATTCCCCATCTCTGTCGGTAGGAGGACTTGCTGTCCGATGTGGCGTCAGTCTCCGTCGAATCTGTGATGGAGAAGGATGTGGAGGAGCGCGGTGTGTTCACTGCGCCGCTGTTGGGTGATGCTAGTGATGTGGATAATTTTTTTGATGCTGCTGTTCACTTTGAGGAAGAAGTTGAGAATCCCAAGGGATCTGTGGATCGAGTTGCCGTAACACGAAAGTTGCTTTGGAGTCGGGATCTATTTCTCACCCTGTTGTTTTGGACATTTTACAGAATCCTGTGCCGGTAACTGCAGGTACTCCTTTGCATTCCTCTATGGATCCTGTTTCAGTGCATACTGTGGAGACCTTAGAGATGGAAGTTGCTACTACCGCGTTCCCGAATGACTCAAGTGACTTTCTGGTACCTGGTGGTAGTTGTCAGGTAACAGTACCAGCCCAGAGTACTCACCCAGTGGGTGTGTCTGGGGATCAGCTTTGTACTGCATCCCTGCAGTTGCCTATGGTTTTTGAAACAGAAAACCTTAAACAAGAAGGTGTCTCAACATTTTCCTTTTCTGCTGTTTCTTCAGAGCCACGCATTTTGAAACCGGCAGTCCAGTGAAAGGGGTGGGCAGACTCGGTGTCTGAGGAGCTCAAGCTGTGGTCAGTAGATCACTCCCTGAAGGTGGCTGGATGGGTACACTCACCTGCCTCTCACCAATGGACTTTGGGGTTTGCCCTGATTCATATTCTGGGTGTTCATATCTCTGCAACACCCCCGGTACCTGCTGTTGTGGATTCCCAGTCTTCCTATGTGGCTTCAGGTATTGTTTCGAACTTGACATTGGATGCGAATCTGGAATTGACCCCCAATCCAAAGCTTAACTTTACTCTGATGGCTGCATTGGGTTCCCAAGATAGGCAGCATGAGGATTCTGAGTCTGTCGGTCTCCCTTTGGGTTGCCCTGCAGAGTCCCCTCCTTTGACTGCTACTAAGAACTTTGACCACTCTCGAAGGGACGATCATACCAAACAATCCAAGACTTATGCTTCCTTTTTTAAGAAGAAAGTACTCCCTGCTAAGCATCACAATGCTGTTCACATCATTTATAAGGGTGGTCTTAATGTTTTTCCTGATAGGGAATATGTGGGAAAAACCTTGTTTAAACACAGTCTGCAGTTTCTAGCTACCGAGTTGTATGCCCTAATTCATGTACAGTGGCGTGAAAAAGTATTTGCCCCCTTCCTGATTTTCTCTATTATTGCATATTTGGCACACTGGATGTTTTCAGGTCTTTACAGAAAATGTAATATTAGATAAAGGGAACCTGAGTGAACAAATAACACTTGTTTTTTTTTTTTATTTCACTTATTTAATGAAAAAAAGTTAACCAACACCAACTGGCACTGTGTGAAAAAGTAATTGCCCCTTACACTTAATAACTGGTTACGCATTTAGCTGCTATGACTACAACCAAACACTTCCTATAATTCAATATCAGTCTTTCACATCGCGTGGAGGAATTTTAACCCACTCTTCCTCGCAGAACTGCTTTAATTCAGTAACATTTGGTAGGTTTTCAAGCATGAACTGCTCGCTTCAGGTCCTGCCACAGCATCTCTATTGGGTTTAAGTCTGGACTTTGACTAGGCCACTCCAAAACTTTAATTTTACTTCTTTTAGCCATTCTGATGTGGACTTGCTTTTGTGTTTTGGATCATTGTCTTGCTGCATGACCCAACTACGCTTCAGCTTCAGCTGATGGAAGGATGACCGGACATTCTCCTTAAGAATTTTCTGGTACAGAGCAGAATTCATGGTTCCTTTAATTATGACAAGTCATCCAGGTCCTTAGGCAGCAAAGCATCCCACACCATCACATTACCACCACCATGTTTGACTGTTGGTATGGTGTTCTTATTGTGGAATGCTGTGTTTGCTTTACGGAGACATTATGGGATCCATGTCATCCAAAAGTTCCACTTTGACTCATCTGTCCATAGAGCATTTTCCCAAAAGGCTTGTGGATCATCCAGGTGCTTTTGGCAAATGAGAGATGAGCTATGTTCTTCTTGGTTAGCAGTGGTTTCGCTTGCTACTCTCACATGAAGCCCATTTTTGCCCAGTCTCTTTCTGATTGTGGAGTCATGAACACTGACCTTAGCTGAGGCAAGAGAAGCCTGCAGTTCTTTAGATGTTGTTTAGGATCCTTTGAGACTTCCTGGATGATTTTACGCTGCACCCTTGGAGTAATTTTGGCAGGCCGCCCACTCCTGGGAAGATTCACTACTGTTCCAAGTGTTCTCCATTTGGAGATTATGGCTCTCACTGTGGTTCGATGGAGTCCCAGAGCTTTAGAAATAGCTTTGTAACCCTTTCCAGACTGATAGAGGGCAACAAATTTTTTTCTGATCTTTTCAGGAACTTCCTTTGATCATGGCATACTGTGCTTGTTGAATCTTTGTGCAGGCAACGTGACTCTGATGGTAAGGGTCAAAATAAGTGAGGTTTATATTGAGCAGGGCTGGCTGTAATCAAGCCTGGCTGTGTTTAACCTGCTGACTCTAATTATCCCTTAATTAGGTTGATTTAACTAGGGGCAATTACTTTTCACACAGTGCCAGTTGGTGTTGGTTAACTTTTTCGTTAAATAAATGAAATAACTAAAAAAAAAAAGTGTTATTTGTTCACTCAGGTTCCCTTTATCTAATATTATATTTTGTCTAAAGACCTGAAAACATCCAGTGTGACAAATATGCAATAATAGAGAAAATCAGGAAGGGGGCAAATACTTTTTCACGCCACTGTATCTGGGGAGCGCTCTTTTGATATTAGCTTTAAGCTACAAAATGGGTTGGAGGCCTTTTGGGTCCGGTATACTAAAGTGAAGAACACTCCTTTGTGGGCCCCCTTTTAGGTCATTCCTCTTATCAGACCTGCTCAAAAAAATGTTACAGTTTTGTTTCACAATGAGAGTGTGAGTGTGACCGATTTACTTTTTTGGCTTAAGCAATGTTGTACTGTGTTGGGAGCTCCTGATGCCATTTTTGATAATGAAAACATTTGGACGGGGGGGGAGGTGGAAAATCTGTGTCATTTTGAATGAAGTGAATGGTTCTCTGCAGCATTTGCCAAATTCTTTCTTTTGGGGGGGGTGACCATGGGATTTTGTTTTATCCAGGCCAACCCAAAACTTGCTATAAATGTGGTGCCCCGGGACATCTTAGTAGTGCTTGTGATAAGGTATGTTGCTCCCCGTGCGGTAACTTGGGTCACATGTCTATGCATCGCTCGGAAGAAGTGAGTTGTAATCTGTGTGGCGTTTCTGGTCATTCCTCTTTGGAATGTGAACAGGCTGCTTTTGCTAAATCTGGAACTGGGGATTTGGAAGAACAAAGATTGCTTGTGGCAATTGCCCAGAAGGCACATGTGAAGCGGGGGGGAACCCCCCTTCACCCTCCAACACCTGAAGCTCCATGTCCTGGACCTTCTTCTGATTTTTCCACATTACCCCCCCCGAATGTTGCTTTGACCCCCCCCCGTTGTAGTTGGTCAGGTGGTGGATGTGTCTGCTGAGGTGGAAACGACCTCTCCTGGTACTAAGTCTCTACCTTTGCACGATCAGGGAGTCTTCCAAATACAGCCCATACCTCCTTCTATGGACATGCTGCCCCCCCCCGACGGACCCTGTTGTTGATCCTGAGCAAAGGGTGACTAGACGTCGAAGTTGGCAGCAACCCACTCCAAAGGTTCATAAGATTTCAGAAATTCAGACATCTAATAGATATCAACCTCTTTTTCTAGAACCTGGTTCAGTGGACAAAGGCTCTGAACTTTTTTCAGAGGGTTCCCACTGTGATGAGCTGTGTTCCGATCCGGAATCCAGTGAACTGGGAGATGTGAGTGATAAGCCTGCAGGTCCCCTGAAGGGTAAGCCTGCTCCTAAAGGGAAAAAGAAATGAGCTTCATGTGCTGATAAAACTAAGATGCATAAACCACCTTGAGTCTTTTAAATGGGTTGACTCAGCCAGCTGACATTTTTGACGATTAATGTCAATAGTATTAAAACCCCTAAAAAAACATGGTGAAGTTTTTTTCCATTTGGTATCCACTCATGCTGACAATGTCTTTTTGCAGGATACCCACCTGCACATGGACATTGAGGTTCACACTGCCCAACGTGACTAGTACAAGGGTCCCTCATTGGATTAGGTGCATGCACTGGAGTGGGGATTTTGCTTAGCTTGAATTTTCAGCTTCTTAAACTGTTAGATTTGATTCCTGGGAGGGTTCTACTATTAGATGTTAAGGTTTGGGGCACTTATTTTAGATTAATTAATATTTTTGAGCCACAATCGAAGGCTGAGAGGGTGGATGTCTTTCTTCAGATACGCCCCTTTCTTTTTTCAGCACAGGCTATACTTTGGGATGCTGACTTTAATTGTGGTCTCACGAACTGTGATTGAGGGAGTGGCACTTCTACCATGAACATTTTTTGTGATATGTAATTTTTGAATTCTACCATACAATTGGCCCAGTTGAAGGATGTCTACAAATCATTTCATAATCAAGGTATACCTACGTTTCAGAGGGGTATGCACACCACCTGCATAGATTTCTTTTTTCTCAGTAAGGGGATTCCTGTACAAGTTGCCCAGGTGGATTCTGTGGTATATTCCGATCACAAGACACTATCCATTGTGGTGGGTTCATGTGATTCCCCTCATTTTTTTTAATTTTTTATTTTAGTTTTTGTTGATTGGGTAAGTGCACTAGACAAATCCTGTCTATTTTCAGGCACAACCCGGGGACGGAGTTACAGATGAATGCTAACTGACCTTGAACCAGATTAAGCTGTTGGTGGTATTTTTAGTGAATGAGGGAAATTTGGCCAGGACACCGGGGAAATTCCCCTACTCTTCAGAGGGGGGATCCTCTGTCCAAGATGGCGGACGCACCCTTGCTTGCTGAGGAGGTGGCGATGGAGGTGGGAGACCTGGTCTCAACTCTTGCCTCCGTGTGTGTAGAGACCACGTCTACAACTACTGAAGCAATGCTGGTTTCTGTGTCTACTGCAGAAAATGAATCTACACTGCAGGTTACAACTTTAGAACCTCTGCTGGGTCAAGCTGACATGGACTCTCAAACGTCTTTACCCCTTGCCATCCCAATGAGGGATTTTTCCACTTTTTGCCTCTGCTACTGTCTGTTTGGCTGAAAAGGAGTTTCAGGACCATTTGGGTGATGCAGAATGTCGATTTGAGATTAAGAAGAAGAATTTGAACAGAGAACTGCAACAGAATCATGAAGTCAGATTGGCAGGATGCATGTCTTCTGCAGCCCACAATAAAACTTTGCAACAACCTACATTGCCTTTTCAAGCGGCTGAAGTGCTGCCCTGTGCAGCCTGACCTGGTGAGTTCTCAGCTGGAATACCCGCGCCCGCTTCTCAGCTGCCCCCGCAGACTACAGCGACATCATTGCATACAGTGCCTAGTTTGCCTATTGTGACACACTCTCCCTCTCAATTGCTATCTCTTGATACCAATCCTGCTACAACACCTACCAGGTCTGTAGAAACGGCATTGCAAGGAACTGGCTGGGTGCAGGAACCTACAGAGGGGAAATGGGTTTCTGGTCCGTCTCCTATTTGGTCCCCCTGTCTCAATGATTTTCCTGAGCTGCAGCATTCACCAAACAGAAGTCTGCCTATGTCTGACCCCTTGTGTCTCCCCAAGGAATTGGAACTTACCCAGCACCCAGTCTTGGAACCTTTGCAGGGTTCTCTTTATTTGTGCTGCTTCTCCACTACCATTACAGAGAATACAGCTCCTGTAGTAGTGGAGCCCCGTCAAAAGAAAATAGAGCTAAATCGTTTTTTCCTCATTGTTTTAATTTCCAATCTGGCTGCAAAGCGCATAATGCGGTACGATTAGTTTATATGGGCGGTTTACCTGAGCCACCGGACCGAGTGTATGTAGCTCTCGGACACTACCAAGGACTCCTGAAATTCTTTTCTCACAAAATATATGCACAGATTCATATTTCCGCTAAACTACGTTTGATGTCAGCTTCCAAACGCCTTGTGGCTTGGAGCGTTTTTGGTCACGATATCATGCCTTAAGAAATACTGTCCTGTGGACCCCATTTAAGGCCATTTCCCTTTCCAAACCAGCCTTTAAGAATATTACCGTCCTGTTTCGGAATGAAGGTGTTGACGTCACTGACGTTGTCTATTGGCTAAAACAACGTTGTACTGTTCAGGGTCAGCCTGGGGCAATATTGGACATGGAGAATATTTGGACTGGAGGCTGGAAGGTTAAGGTTTTGTTACACTCTAATGATTCTGGTCCAGTGCACCTACCTAATTCTTTTTTTATAGGTCGTGATAGGGAGGTCTTGTTTTACCCTGGACAACCGAAAGCTTGTTACCGGTGTGGAGACCCCTCTCACCTCAGTAATGTCTGTGATAAGCTGAAATGTAATACCTGTGGAGAATTGGGTCATGGGGGGATTCACTGTCTAAATGAGTGTAAATGTAATCTTTGTGATGAGCTGGGTCATACATTTCAAAATTGTCCGTGGGCTGCTCATAATCAGGCCACACATGATGGTGTTGCTGATCAATGTTTTGTAATCACGTAAGCCCAGAAGGCTTGTCTTAGGACCACCTTAGTAGAGCTGACTTCAGTAGTGGCTCGACCTCTATTGCAGGTCCCTGAGCCTGTTGTAGATCAGGTTGTGGTACCCCCGGTGGCCTCTTGTGTGGCACCGCTTACTGAGATGACCCCTCCTATCCCTGACCCTGTCAATTCTGTCAAGCTTGTCCTGGACCCTGTTCCAGGCCCAAGTACTATGCCACCCCCCCCGAGTACCCACTAGTGTTATGCGTTGGAGGTCTATGAGAAATTACCCCCGGGCATTACCATTGCCTCCTTTGCTTTTGGAACCTCCTCCTGTGGTTTTGTCTAATGCCTTTGAGCTACTCCAAACTGTTTCTGATGATGCTGGAGGTGAGTCTGACTCTTCCTCTGTTGCATCTTCCCTCCCGGATGGTATCACTGATTTTGAGATTCAACTGGGTACTGGTCTTTCTCAGAAGCAGAAGGCCAGGGTTAAGATAAAAGAGAAAAAGGTGATAGGGAAAAGGAAATCGTAAAGTGTCTTTGTTCTCCTTGTGTTATGTCTCACTTTGTTTGTCATACTATTAATGTAAATAGTATTAAGCGTCTGGCAAAAAGAAGATTGATTTTTTCCTATTTACAGCTTTTACCTATGGGGATCTTTCTGTTGCAGGATACACGACTCCATACCACCCACGAGATTCGACAGGCACAACAGGACTGGCTTCTAGGTCCTTCTTTTTGGTTCATTGGCCTGGACTCCTGTTCCAGACTTGGGATCTTATTCAATATCCCAGATTTTTGTTTGCTAAAATTGATTGACGTAGCCCATGGCAGAGTGTTAGTCTTAGATTTTTTAATTGGGCCCTGCCCTTATCGGGTTATTAATCTTTATGCTCCCCAAATTAAGTCTGCACGTATAGCTTTATTTTCTTTACTCCGCCCTTATTTGCATACCTCCTTTCAGTTGATATTTTCTGGTGACTTTAACTGTGGTTTAAGTCTTCTTGACAAAAGCTCTTTTGCTACTACCCAGAAATTGTTTTGTGACTCCCACGAATTAGGGAAGTTGGTTCGTACTGCTCATCTCATGGATGCCTATTACTCTTATACTAAACAACATACTCCTACATTTCAAAAGGGTAAGCTGGCTACCAGAATTGATTTTGTGTTTTTGTCCCACACACTCCCAATTACCTCTGCTACTGTACAAGCTGTGGAATTTTCTGATCATAAACTGCTTTCCGTAGGCCTTGGTTCTGATGTCACTGTTCGCAAAGGACCAGGACTCTGGAAATTCAACATATCTCTGTTGCAAATTCAGACTTTGATGCAGTCCCTTTTATCCTTTATTCAGGCCCGGAAATCCATTTTTATTTGTTACGCAGACCCTATTGCATGGTGGATGGACACTAAACATGATTTAGTGCTCTTTTTGAAAATATATAGTTGTCAAAAATGTCGAAGAGAATATTTGGAATATTTACAGAAAAGGGTACATTTTCAGTCCTTGTTGACAATAGCTTATACGACAGGACAAGATCTTTCTCAACAATTGCACTTAATTCAGAATGATATGTTGAAATTCCAATCTAGACAATCAAGGCAACTTTATCATCAACACAAATTTAATGTGGTAGGCACAAGGTCTGTTGTTTGCCCCTTTCAGTCGAATTCTCAACAAATTACACAAAAGAATATGTTGTGTCTTGCTGATTCTGATGGCATCTTATGTATCTTTCAGTTGGACATCTTCGGATAGTGACATGTTACACGACTGCCCTCTTTTTCTCCTTTCCAGCTGCAGATGTTGATCCTGTGGTGTTGTATAGGAACCTTGACATCCTTATCCCTTCACAGCTGTGTTCTGACTCAGCCTGTATACCTGTTACTGAGTTAGAATCTAAGTCGGTTATTTCTTCCTTACCCTTACGGAGGACTCCTGGTCCGGATGGACTCCCCGCTGCCTTTTATAAGGTACTGGGTGACCACCTGATCCTTGAATTAACTTCAGTATTTACCTCCCTGTTAGCTAGTGAGTTTATCCCTTTAGATTTTACTAAGGGTACATTGATTTATATCTATAAACAGAAAGGAGAAATACATTCTCTTGAGAATTGGCGCCCCTTATGTATGCTAAACACTGACTTTAAGTTATTAATGAAAATCATTGTACAACACCTTATGAGGATAGCTGAAGTGGTTTTGCACCCTGCTCAGTCCTGCTCTGTACCGAACAGGAGAATCTCTGACCATTTTATTCTCCTTCGAGAATTATTTTCTCATGGCTACGCAGACTCTGTTTCGGGTTTTATTGTATCGGTAGATCAGAAGGGGCTTTTGATTCAGTTAACCATGATTTTTTATGGAAGGCACTACATTTTATGCATGTGCCTGGTGAAATGATTTGCTGGATTAAGACTTTTTATAGGACTGCCACTGTTGTGCCTGTTGTGAATGGTTGGGTTGGACCTATGATCCCCATAAAAAGAGGGGTTTGCCAAGGGTGTCCTTTGAGCTCTCTGTTATATGTATTTTTTTTAGATGTTTTGCTTCGCCATCTGAATACTTATCATCAGATTCATGCCCTTTCTAGTTCTACTCTAATCTTGCCGTATACGGCAATTGCATATGCAGACGATGTCTGCATTTTTGTGGCTAATGCAGCCTCTGTGGTTACTGCCCTCCAGGAATGTTCTTCCTTTGGTGATTTTTCTGGTGTGAGTTTACATTTTACCAAAAGTTTTGGTATTCTGTTAGGATCGAAAATTGCCCCTTTTTCACATATTGGTCCTTTAAAACTTGTTGAGGGGCCTCAATGCATTTTGGGAGTTTTTATTTTATTTTTTTATTTATTTAAAGTCTAGGAGTTACAACCTTTTGAGTCTGAGACTCATTTGCAAAGGCTCCACATCTTACATAAATGGATTAGGATACAGTATAACATAGAATATACAATATAGACAACATTACTGGTACAGAAAATGACAGTAGCCTACCGAGGTGAAAAAAATAGAATAAACACAATCAATGGAATGACAGCAATTGTGAAGTAATGATGCATTAACATTTAAAGTTTCATCTGCAGTCACAGTGGGAGTTTGACATTATGTGATTAAGTAACTCATGTTTGTAAGGCCCAAGTCTGGGAATTGTTAAGACAGAGTCAGGGATTGAGTTCATCCAGAGTGGTGCCCTTTAGCAAAAGGACCTTTGGCCAGCAGTGGTCTTTACAAAGGGGACACGGAAAGGGGCAGTATCTGAGTGTCTAGTGGAGCGAGCCGGTAGGTTCTTTTGGAGGAGCATAAGACAGCCTGGGGGGGGGCTAGGCCCAACTGAATTTTTTTGGCCAGTAGGCAGGTCTGATAAACTAGTCTCCCCTGAAAGTTTAGCCATGATGAGTGCAGGTAGAGGTCACAGGTGTGCGTAAGATGATCACATCCTATGGCCAATCTGCAGGCTTTGTTTAGGACACATTTAATGCTGGACAGAGCAGTGTCAGAGGCGGCCGGCCCCGTAGATAATTATGCCGTAGTCTACCAGTGAGAGGATGGAGCTGGAGATAGCTAAGCGAAGAGCCTCCGGAGGTAGACAGGGCCTAAGCCTGTAGAGGAGACCAATTCTTTTGTTAATTTCAGTGCAGGTTGATGCGATATGCTCACGATAGGTGAGGGCAGAGTCTAGAATAACCCCTAGGTATTTAAAATTAGGAACAGGTTCCAGTTTGGTGCCCATCACATTGTGTATAGCTAATTTTGTTGTGCTGTGCTTATGTTGTGGGTGGGCGAATAGCATGACTTTTGTCTTTTTTGTGTTGAGTACAAGCTTGTGTGAGGAAAACCAAGCTTCAGTTTGAGTGAAAGAGTCCTGCAAGGATTCTTGAAGTAGAGCGGGGTCAGTGTGACGACTGAAGATCACCGCGTCATCAGCATAAAGGAGAAGACGCCCAGAGGTGGCCTGAGGTAATGAGTTCAGGTAAAGTGAGAAAAGGAGCGGACCGAGGATAGATCCTTGAGGGACACCCGATCGGACTGGAAGGTTTGCGGAGAGGGTGTTTCTTATCATCACCTGCTGAGTGCGGCCAGAGAGATAACTGGAGAACCAGCTAGTAGTTTCTTTGGAGATGCCGACAGAGAGGAGGGCGTTTATGAGCATGGTGTGATTGACGGTGTCAAATGCCTTGGAGAGATCAACAAAGACTGCACCAGTCAGATCTCCCTGGTCAAGAGCATCATGAACAAAGGAGGTGAGTTCTAGGAGGGCAGTGGTGGTACTGTGACCTTTCCTGAAACCGTGTTGTTGTTGGCAGATTAGGTGTTTTGTATCTAGATAGTTAGTAAGTTGATCAGACACTATTTTTTCCAGGGCTTTTGAGAGTGGAGGGAGTATGGAGATGGGCCTGTAGTTACTAGTAGCATACGTGTACCATTTTTATGCACTGGAATAATCCTTGCCTTTTTCCATAGAGACGGGAACTTTCCTAGGCACAGGGACATGTTGAAGATTTTAGTAAGAGGTACTAGAACAGCATCAAGGGTTAAAGATAGCAATTTAGCATCTAGTGAGTCACCACTATGTCTGGTCTTTCCTAGGAACCTGGAAATATATGAGCGGGCATCACTAGTGGAGATGGTTTTAAGACGAAAAGGAGGCACACTGGGAGGTGGCGGGAAATATCTCGCATCAGAACCGAAAAAGTCAGGGGGGAGAATAGAGCTTAGGTCTGAGAATGCTATATTAAAAGCATCTGCAATTTTGCTGGGTTCTTGAGTAGGGATACCATCTAGCATAAGCATGGCAGGGAGAGGGGAAGGAGACTTTCCACTAAGTTCCTTTATATTATCCCAGAACCTTTTACCATCACCCCAAGTGGCAGTGAGTTTTGTTTTGTAATAAGCAGCCTTTGCCAGCCGTATTTCTTAGGTGCAAGTATTTCTGGCAGCATGATAACGTTGTCGGTCAGCGGGTAAAAAACTCACTGCCACTTGGGGTAATGGTAAAAGGTTCTGGGATAATATAAAGGAACTCAGTGGAAAGTCTCCCTCCCCTCCCCCTGCCATGCTTATCCTAGATGGTATCCCTACTCAAGAACCCAGCAAAATTGCAGATGCTTTATTTTGGGACTGTAGATTCTGACCTTTTTAATTGGTCTGCTAAATTACAACAAGGCAAACTTAAGGTTGCCTCATGGAATAAGGGGCAGATTGGGAAGAAGAAGTGTGTTTTCCTAATCAAGACTTATTTGATACCGACTTTTCTTTATTTAAGCTATGTATTCCCAATCCCTAAACAATTAGAAACTGCAGTTTTTGGTCTCTTCTTTCAAGCTCTGTGGGGAAGCCGGCTTAATCCGGTAAAACGGAATGTTACTTACTTACCTATTTCTGAGGGGGGTGTTAACATGATTAATCCTCTGTTATTTTTTTCTAGTATTTTTTTGACCGCAAATCTTCGGCCTCTATTGATAAATACTCAGAGAGGGTGGGAACCTTGATTCTATGATTCTTGCAGATTATGGTTTCATTTATGGGAATGTGATTCATTAACTGTGATACGACAAACTTTGGGTATACCGATTTATATTAAACACATGTTTTTACGTTTGAAACAGTGGAGGATATCTACCCAGGTGTTGTTAACGAATTCTCAAAAAGTATTATATAATAATCTGCTCCTGACCATTTGTGCAATACAGTTGCCCTTTGAAAAGTGCCCTAGCCAACATCTTCCTTCCCTATTGGTTTTGTTATGGTGTAAAAGGGTGCCTGGTTATATGTGGGACTTTCATTGGCTGTCGTGTCATGAAAAAATTAACATCAAAGATAATCATAAACACAAGCAGTCTCAAGACCAACAATGTTCTAGACTATTGTGTATTTCTAAATTGGAAACTATATCGCCCTTATTTTTTGAGTGTTCTTTTATTCAGCACTGGTGGTTTTTTTTGGCAAGAGTCTGGGCCACTCCATTATTTCAAACGGTTTCTTACCAGAATATTATGTATGGTGTTTTTTCTCCCCAGTGGTCCCTTTGGACTCTGGACACATTAAATCTAGTTTTTGTAGTAATTAAATGGAATATTTGGATGGCTCGATGTCTGTTTACTCTACAGCAAAAAACCTGTTCTTATTCAGAGCTTGAGAAGAAAATCATAACAGACCTAACAAACATTTATGTACATGAACGTACATTATTTTCCAAGGAGACATTACTTGAACTTTGGAAAGCTCTTCCTTGGATCACGGACTCTGATTTTGCAGTGACCTGATGGATTGTCTCTTGATATGCATAGTTCTGTTCTGTTTTTTTTGTTTACTTCTGTTTTGAGTCCACATGAGTTTTTGCAAATTGCTTTTGTTTTGGTACTGTACGATTTCTTTTGTATCAATAAAACTTTCCCCTACTCTTTTTGATAAGCACCATGGGATCTTTAACATCCACCTGAACTACCACCAATCCAAGCCGATGGGACCTCGGTTTAACATCTCATGCGAAAGACGGCACCTCAGAAGTGCAGCACTCCTCTCATACTGCACTACAGTGTCAGTACTGGGATATTAACCCAAGTGCCAGATGTGGGAACTGAACACACAGCCCCTGATCTCCCAGCCTCAGAGGTGAGTGTGCTACCTACTGAGCCACTGACACTGCCCCCATGGTTCTGGTCTTTGGAAATTTAATACTTTGCTGCTCTCTGAGGGGGTCACTTCACCATCAGATATTATATTTGTTGTGTGGAAGAAAACATTATATGAGATGTTCGATAATCCTTTCCTGTGGTGGGATAGTCTCAGATCTGATTTATGGACCTTATTATTGATTGCCAGCGAACATGTTTCCGATTCTGAGAAATTGAGATATCAGAAGCTCAGACAACAACTGCAACATTTGATGATTTTGGCATGTGCTGCTCAACATGATTATGGGGGACAGATTCAGACTATTCAATGTCAGATGCGGGAGTTCCATGAAAAACAAATGGCATCTCTAACTATGCAGCAGAGTTTTGGTACACGGGGGTCTTTGGATGATGTTTGTTCTTTTATTAGCTGCTCTACTCAGATTAAACGGAAGACAATGTCAGCTGTGTGGGATTCTGATATGACAGTTGTTACTCAACAATCAGACATCATGAAAGTAGTGTCTAGGTATTTAGGGAAGCAGTTTGATAAACAGCCCACTGATGCTGCTGCCTTTTCCCGATTGCTTAGTTTACTAGATATCCCTGCTTTATCTAGTCCTGCAGCCACTGTCTTGACCTCAGCTATCTCTTCAGCAGAGGTACTAGATGCAGTTGCTGCACTGCCAAAAGGGAAGGTACCTAGACAGGATGGTCTCCTGTCAGAACTATATAGGGGATACATGATGGGCACGAGTGTGATATGGAAAATATCTTCACTCCTATAGAGTGACCTCTGAATACTCACGAGTGGCAAAGCTATGAGTGAAGTTTCAGAGGTCACTGTAGAGGACTGAACATATTTCCCATATCACACGAGTGCCCATCATGTATCCAATATATACAATGGGGGCCTCTTTGTTGCAAAATGTACCATTTGCACGGCTTTGGGCGGTATGCACGGCTTTGCGCGGCTGTGATACATGTCAGGTCTTATATTTATCACACCCTATTGAAAATAACATAATTTATCACACTCATTTACCACTCACCTCCATTGTGTATATAAACTTATCGTCCCCTATATTCCCAAGAACTGGCTCATGTTTACAATTTTATGTTAAAGGAGGAACATTTTCCAGTTGATACAACAATGGGGTTGTAACCCTATTGTATAAAAAAGGTGTTTTGGAAAATTTAGATAACAGGCTGAGGTACTGAATGACTACTTTTCCTCGGTATACACTAGAGATGATGTTGGGACAGCACCTCAGGGGGGAAGGGGGTCAGAGTTGAGAAAGAGGGCACCTTATTGGGGGAGGGGAGTCAGTTTTGAAGATGAGGGGTAACGAATGGTCAGGTCTCTAAAAACAGATAAGGCATCAGGTCCAGATGGCCTGCATCCCAGGGTGCTAAAGGAAATGGCAGATGTACTGGCTGCTCTCCTGGTGGACCTCTTTAGCTCCTCCCTTCAAACAGGGTGTGTGCCTCAGAGTTGGAGGATGGCTAACATCGTGCCCATCCACAAAGGAGGGCTATGGGAGGAGCCAGGCAATTACACGCCTGTCAGCCTGACGTCTGTGGTGGGAAAAATAATGGAAGCCATTTTGAAGGACAGGTTGGATGAGTTCCTGGGGGCGTGGGGCCTTTTGGATGATCACCAGCATGGCTTTGTGCATGGCAGATCATGTCTGACTAACCTTGTGGAGTTCTATGATTAGTTGACCAGGGCAGACCTGTGGATGTCCTCTTTCTAGACTTCAGCAAGGCATTTGACTCAGTGCCGCATCCTGGGCTTAGGGATAAGTTGGAGGAAATGGGGGTGGGGTTTTAGATGGTTAGGTGGATAGGAAACTGGTTAATTGGGTGGTGGCTGAGGATGATGGTTGGGGGGGTGGTCGCATCTCCTAGGAGGGTCAACAATGGGATTCCTCAAGGGTCGGTGCTGGGCCCACTCCTGTTTAATGTTTACATCTCTGACATCAGAAGAGGTATCAGGAGTGAAATGAGCCTCTTTGCTGATGACTTCAAGCTGGGGGAGGTGGTGGATGGGGAGGAGGGCAGAAGGGTCCTTCAAGAGGACCTGGAGACCCTTGATGCATGGGCTAACAACTGAGGGCTGAAATTTAATACTATGAAGTATTGGGTTCTCCACTTGGTGCCTAGAAACACATCTGAGGAATATTTACTGGGATGGGAGAAACTGCAGGTTACAGATGGGGAAAAGGACCTGGGGTTGATGGTGGATGCCAAAATGAATAACTCTGAACAGTGCAGGAGGGCAGCGGCCAAAGCAAATAAAATGCTGGGGTGCATCGCAAAAGGGATAACTTCCAGGAAGTGGGAGGTGATTCTCCTTCTGTATAAATGCCTGGTTAGACCACACCTTGAATACTGTGTGCAGTTTTGGAGACCCCATTTGGTAAAGGACATTGCACTCCTTGAAAATGTCTAGAGGAGGGTGACCAGGATGATACAGTGTCTGGGGAAAAGATCTATGAGTAGAGACTCAGGGAGCTTAACTTGTACTCAATGGAGGAGAGCAGGGACAGAGGGGATATGACTGAGGTCTTTAAATACCTTAAGGGGGTAAATAAAGCATGCTCTGATAGGATTTTCCAGTTACAGGAGGCAGTGTCCAACAGGGGGCATCACCTGAGGCTGGTAGGAGGGAGGCTCAGGGCTGAGACTAGGAGACGTTACTTCATTGAAAGGGTGGTGGAGCCATGGAATGCGTGGCCAGGGGAATTGGTGGAACTGAAAATGGTGTAGGGCTTCAAAAGGGGCTGGGACAGATATAGAGGGAAGATTAAACTGAGTAATGCCGGAGCTGGTGATGCACACCCAATGGGGAGAAGGTTAGGGAAGGGAGGGAAGTGAAGGATGCATCTACCAGGTGCTGATCTTCGAACAAACTAGATAGACCTTTTGGCCTACTCTGCTGGCATCTTAGTATGTTAGTATTCCATTGGTCTTATTTAAAGACTTTCATTTAAACTTCCTGTGTACCTGGATTATTTCTTGTTAGTAGGCTTATGTTGCCATAGTTATTTATAGGAACGTCTACTTTATTGTAGAAAACCAGTATGAATAGTGTACATTAAAAAATATATATATACTTGAAAGAGAATGTCAATACCTTATAAATGATAAAATTCAATGAGTCACTCATTACGCTTTTATGAATAATTGGATAAACTAATGAATTAGCTGGCAGCAGGTACAGTATGTCCTATACTAGAAGTTATATTGCACCTGCCTCAGCCTGTTGGCTCAGGAGCAGGTGGTGTCATGGTTAATAGCCTGTTTCCAAATTTCCAGGGTCATCTCTCTGACTAAGTCTCTTCCACATGCCATCCTATAGTCCTCATTTCTGGCAGGTTTAGCTCCTTTTATTATCTCACAGTAGGACGCCAGAGGCTTGGTCACTGGCTGGGGTGCTACTAATATATTCTCCAGAAGCAACAGATCTGGAGCAGTTCCCTCCCCTCATTCCCTTAACAGGCTGCTCACATACAGGTATATGAAGTACGTGGTCCTGGGAAGGCTGAATTTCTCCCTAAGGGTCATGAAGTCCACCCCTTCCCCGCATACAAGTCTCTGATCTTACTCAAACCTCCTTGGCTCTTTGCAAGAGATCCTGATGGACAAACATAGTGCACCCCCATAGACACCTAAAAGCCTCTGTTGTGAGTGCAAGAAGTTACAAGAAACCCCTGATGTGACCTATGTAGGTATGAACAGCAGACCAAGTTTTTAGTATTTGCCTGGTAAATGGAGTTTTGAGTTTCCTACCAATCTCATCCCCTCCACCCCTCAGTCCTAGACTTAAGACATATTCCTGTGTAGTTCCCCAGCTCTGTTTCCTCTAATTGTCTCCAGGCTGGTCTCTCCTCCTTCCCTTCCTTACCCAGATATGCCTGCTGTGCCACCCACAAATAATGCTGCACCTGGAGCTGGGCTAGCCCTCTTTCTTTAATGGATTCCTGGAGCATGGTCACCCTTATTCTAGTCGGCTTGTCCCTCCATAAGAATTGATGGAATAAGCTCTTCACTTTTCTTAGAAAATGATGGAGTACCTTCACCAATAGTGACTGCATTATGTAAAGCAGCTTAGGTCAGATACACATTTTTATAGTGTTTACATGCCCTATTAGGTTTAGAGGTAGAGGTACCCACCTTTCTAGGTCCACCTTAATTTTTTTCAGGAGAAGGTGGATAGTTGCTCTCATATATTTTTCATAACTTTCTTGGGATACAGATTTATTTATTTATTTAGTTTTTGATAAGATACCCTGGTATTTCAATTTATTGACCACCTGTAGGACTAGACCAATGTCATTAGATTTTTAACCTTTCCTCCAACATACAATATGTTGCTTCTCCCATTAACCCTATGCCCTGATAGGTCCCTGCAGTCATTCGACAATTTCAAGATGTGGGGGAGGACCCTTTCAGATCTTCGCAGATAAAGCAGCAAATCATCCATGAAGAGCGAGATCTTGTGTTCCACCCCTCCCACCTTTAGGTCTTCTGACTCCAGGTGTTCCCTCAATACTATAACCAATGGTTCCAGGGATAAGACATATAACAGCAGACAGAGAGGGTACCCCTGTTGGGTCCCCTGCTCCAGCTTAAATGGTTTTGTTAGGCTGCCATTAACCATTATTTGCACTGCGGGGTTTGAATTCCATATGGATCCCCCCCCCATGAAGGGGCCAGAGGAGGGAGGGCCACCTCCCTCCCCTGAAACACAATCCGGATGTGTCCATGGGACCAATTGGTGGTACTGGTCAAGAAAAGAAGCAGGCAGGGCTTCATCAAGGCCACTTGACTACCATTTTTCTGTTTTTCTCCCCAACAGCCCCAGCCATTGTGACATGACAATGCATGTGCGTGGAGCACACACACACACACACACACACACACACGCACCGTGGAACTGCAGTTCCAACCCTTCAAAGCCTCTTGTAGCCTGCACTACCACCAGGCATCCACCCGGTGGCAGTCAAAAGCTAAGATGGCCTTGCCACCCCTATCAGGAGAGAACAGCAGCCCATGAGATGCTCAGTCTTCTCCCCCCTGGCCGACACCTAGCAACCCAAAGTCATACTCAGACATGGGTCGCCAGCATGGCAATTGGTGAGGTACAAGTGCCATAGTCGTCCAAGCCTCTGGAGTGTCCAAAATATTTTAAATTCTAAAATACATTGGAATGCATGTCATACACTTGAGTTGAAATGCCAAAGAGTTCAAGGTGATGCACTTAGGGAAAAGAACCCTATATATGGAATTTCTGATGCTGTGGGGGGTTGTTTGACCACCACAGATGAGGAGAGGAATGTGGGATTCATTGTTCTGGGAGTCATCATCAGTGACTCCCTCAAGCAAACTAGGCAATACAATTAGGGGCTATAGTATAGCAAGGTATCTAGGTGTTGGTGTGCACTGGGAAGGGGTTTTATAGTAGGAAAGGGGAAGTGATATTTCCCATATGCAACTTGACACTACAGATGTTATATTTTATTTATTTATTTATTTATTTAGGTATCACTAGGATTAAAGACCTTTGAACCAGTGGTTCTTTTACAAAGGTTCCGCGTCAGGTACAAAATACAGAGCACAAAAGAGGCAGTATTAAATGTTACAATAGAGGCATGAAGCTAGGACATTTGCCATGGTGAGTAAGATACATAGACATTCAGGTTTCATATGTTACAATATGGGCATGCTATAGCATTTGCCAAGGTCTTGAAGATATAGAAAACATACAGGTTACATATTTAACAGTAAAGTATGCTAACAGAAGTAAGAGGAAAGCAGTTTAGGAAGCGGGAGGGGGGAGCAGGCAGGAGGAGCCTTTGTCAATTCTGGTAAGTTGGGGTGGGGAGGGTAGGTGGTCGGGGGTGGGGGTAGGTAGGTAGGTGGTACAGGGGGTGGGTAGTTAAGTAGTGCTAGGAGCAGTCATTTCCTAGGACTGGGCAGTGTCTAGGTGTTAGGGGGACAGCCACAACTACTTTGTTGGGTGAGGTGCTGTCTATGAATATTTTATAATGCTTATTAAACTTCAGTGTTTGGACATTAAAAGACACTGTCAGTGTTTTGCTGCATTTTTTGGCACATCATAAAAAGGCACCTGCAGCCATCTATGAGACTGAGGATAGAAATATAAGGTCCTTTTTACAATACATTAACAACTCCAGCACTATGTTGTTATGTGAACTTGCCAGAGACTCCGGCGGCTGAGAATCAGATCAGGCTGACTAGAATTGAAATTACTACAAAACAGTTACATTAAATTGATAATGAATCGCAAAAAAAGAACCATAAATTTCTATCCTCAGTCTCATAGATGGATGCAGGTACTTTTTTTTGTGATGTGCCAAACAATGTAGCGAAAAAGCTGACAGTGTCCCTTTAAAAGAACCAATTGTTCAGCAGGAACCATGCAAACAAAAAATGATAACATTCATCACACTGTTTGTCATGCCTGCATAATAAAACTGATTTTATTTTGTCTCGGTGTGTCTGATGTATTTCTTTATTTAGCACCGATGTTGCTGTTTCAGCATCCCATACATATCAGCATGGCCTCCTGCAGAGGCAGGGAAACAATACAGAGGTCCCACTGCCTTTCAAATTTTTGTACCATCCCCTTATCTTACCTGTAAGTTTTTCCATGGGTAAAAAATACTGGTCAATATTTTTGCCCAGTTTAGTTGCACTGCTGCTTTAAAATATTGGGGCCGACAAATCCAGTTTGAAAATTCTGTCCACATAATTCATACTGTGATATAAGGGGGATCGGTAAAAAATTTGACCACCACTATATGTAAAAGGGTTAAAAAGTGTGAAAAAAGTGCAAAAGTGGCAGCATACTAGACTACTACAAATTATAGCAATAATTATATCATGGTATGATTACAGTCATGGATCAAACACACACGCACACGCACACAGTCATGCACACGATCTATCTACCGACAATTGCACATCCACCTCACTGCTTACCTCTCTGAAACAGCAACTGTGCAAATGTTAGGCTATCAGCAGAGTGATGAGGACTTTGCCTCCTATACACAGAAACACGCAAGAAAGTAGCTAAATTTTGATGTTCTCAAATGCACCCTAACCACCCACCCACCCTCCACTCGTAGACTGTCAGCTATCAAGAAACTGCTGTGAATTATCACACACACACACACACACACACACACACACACAAACACACATTGTAATGGACGTAGCCACACCTTTATAGTCAACCCACCAAGTACAGGTAATATGTTGAGGGTCTCTGACCTGTGTACTAGGGAGCAAGAGATAGGAGTCTTGAAGGGATGATATCTACCGGACCTGTAACATAAAGTACAGGAAAGGGGACACAAAGGATCCTAAGTTCATGGGGAGTAAACAGGAAGGATATGACAGGTTAGACATTGAGTAATACTTATCTGATGGGGAAGGAGTCAGCATCCTGTAAGACATGTTAAATTAATGAGAAAAATAAGTTAATATGGAAAAAATAGCAAGGGCAAGGGCAGAGACAGAGAAGAAGAAGAATCATCATTTATATAGCACTCTTCATACACAGTGTATCCCAAAGTGCCTTACAAGCAATGCTAGACTGGTAGTAAAGTGACTGAATGTGTAGTGGCAGCCATATCGCACATTAACACCCACACACAGACTGGACAATTACATGAACTGGTTTATAGGAAGGGGAATGTTGGTCAGGACACTCGTAATGTCCCCTACTCTTTGCAAAGAGTGCCCTGGGTTATTTTACTTTCACCTAGACACCCACGAGGACAGGTAGAAGGGACCTTGGTTTAATGTCTCATCCAAAGGATGACACACCCCAGTAGTACAGCACCCTCCCAATACTGCAGTCTGATGCCAGCATTTTAGGTGCAAGTCCAATCCCAGTGTGGGACAAGAACCCATGACCTTCTGGTCCAGAGGCAGATGTGCTACCAACTGAGCCATGCTGACAATGGAGAGCACAGAGATATAAATGGGATATATAACAATATAGGAATAAAGCAAAAGGGAGGTGTAGATAAAAAGTTACAGATAAGACAAAGCAGGAAAACAGAAATATAGAGAAAAGATAAGGTAATGAATCAATAAGAGCTGGCTCACCAGCACAGCGGTAGCACTACCACTTGTGATGCCGACAACCCAGGACTGGGAAAAAGCCAGGACCATAAGAGGACTGGCCAGGGGAGAGGAGGATTGAGCATCTCACAGGATGCTCTCCTCCTCCAGGGAATGAGGATCTCACATCCAATGGCTCGATCACCAACTGGGTGACCACAGGTAGCAGTGCAGAGGATCTGTGAATGACAGGCAGGGCTGTTGGAGTGCACCCACATGTTGGCTGCATCAGGCCTCACCAGCAGCCAATCTTGATGCATGCTTCTGCTGGGGGGGGGGGGATAACACAGAAATAGTGTACAAGGGCCGGGCAGATGAAGCCCCTGCTGTGGCTCACTTCTGCATTGGACCCTACCTGCAACACTCCTGAATCAGATCCACACCTTTACCTCCACCCCAGGTGGCCAAATGCCTGTGGGGAAGAAATACCAAAGGCATACTCAGGATTAGAGGGTAGACTTGGTGGGGGGCAGCACAGGGGGTGGGTCACATGTGGGTGTTGGAACCAGCAGTAGCTGTAGCAGGGTCTTGGTAGGAAGGTAACTCTCTTAGTAGGAAGCAGTAGAAGGTCCTAACTTGTGGTCAGAGGAGCATAAAGAATATCTGAAAAAAAAAAGACACAGTAGAATAATGTTGCTGGTTTGGGGGAGGCTCACCAGAAAAAAATCATTTATCGCCCCTAGATGGCTTAGTAACCAGTTGTTAAAAGTAGTAACCTGAGTGGGCTACTTTGGACTCTTTTGGGCTAGTGGTCCAGCATAAATAAAATAATTTAGCATTGGTGGTCCAGGATGCTAGAGTTGACCCATGTGGGGGCAGTAATTTATATAATATCCCTGGTGGGATAGTAGGTTGGTTTCCCTGGTGGCCACTGTATTAAAATAACAATTTCCCTGGGGTCTAGTGGGGGTCTCTGGGCTCCAGTACTGTTTTGGCAGGCAGGGAGTTGGAGTGTGAGGAAGAGGAAGACATGCTGGGGCTACTGCTGCAGTTATTGCAAGCGGATATGTGAAAGTAAAAGTGCCAGGCTGCGCTTTCTACTTCCAGCCTGTAGAGAGCTCAGGCTGCAGCCTGCTCTGTGCTGGCAGGAGAGGAGGGGACAGGAACTCACTGGGAGGGTGGAGGAGGCCTGGGTAGAACCATAACCTTCCACCTACCTGAGCTGCTGCTCCACTGGTAAATTTAACTCCAATGAGGGGGCTAGCAATCAACATATAAGAAAACTCTGATGGAGCTCCTCTCCTGGATGTCTGATGCAGTTGGTTGATGGCCTCTGCCCACAGTTTGCACATTTCACTTAAACATTGAATCAGCAGTTCAACCAGTCAGAAAACATTGCAGTAAACAAAAACATACCACAGTTAAGAAACCAGTTAACTGTGCAAAAGAATCCAACAGCAAACTCTGTATGAACACATAGAATCATTATCTTAAGTGAAATGTACTCTTTCTTGGGGCAGGAGGGCTTAGTCCATGCATGGAAAGAGGCCCCCAAACTGGCTGCCCTCACAATTCTGCAAATCCACAATCTGTGTGGATGTTGTGTGTGAGTGTGGGTGACTGTACCACATGGGTTGTCTGGAATCCACCAGCCAATTATTATATTTAGTGTGGTGTGAAGTATAAGGCCTCTTATCAGGCAGTCTGCCTAGGTGGTGGTAGTGGGAGCTCTAACAGTTCAAGCTGCTCGCTTGAGAAGGCCCATCTGCTTTCTTTGTCAATGAAAGCAGCACTGAAAAGGTGGGGGAGGGAAGGCAGAATCAAAGCACAAGGCATCAGCCTAATTGTGGCCTGCCAGATGGCGGCTAGCTCCCCAAATCTCGATTGTAGTTGTAGACTCAATTAACCCATCGACCCAATAACTCAACCCTCCTTGGCTCGCTAACCACCATCCCCCCCGACTATGTTTTTAAAGGGACCCTGAGTGTGAGAAATCCACTTATAATCCTGTATTCTATTTATTGGGGGGAGGCAGCCTGAGAGAAGTAAGAGGGTGGAATGAAGGGAACAGGCATCATAAATGGTGGGAAAATATGCAGAACGTTTGGAAAAATATGCAGAATGTTTGGTGTGGGAGTAAGTGCCATGACCTCAGTGTCACCAGAGATCAGTGTCATACTTGACGTTCCTGGTCATTGGTCTGTCACTGACGAGCCCAATGCAGCTTGACCAGCATTAGACTAGTCAGTGACACACCTCTGAAATGGCATTCATTGTAACAAAATGTTTTTTGCGCACATACAAGCAAATATAAAAAATGTTTCACCTACAGGAGGCTATCTTGGTGTGCACAGTACAATACAATACAATACAATACAATACAATACAAAACAATACAATACAGTACAAAACAATACAATACAATAAGACATGATAGGTGTGCATGGAACAGATTTAACCACATGGTCAGGGGCGTAGTAAGGCACGAGGCCACAGGCCGAATGCCTTCAGCTGCTGGCTTATAAAATGGGCTACAGGTGTTTTTTTTAAACTTTTTATGTTACAAAAGGCAACTTTATATATTAAAAAAGACTGTTATGCCTATTTGTCATAAAATGGTCCTTCCATGCCTATAGCATGAATTAACTGTTTCATAATCCATTTATTCATGTAGAGATGCAGGCTCTCCTGTGACAGAAAAAACACCAGTAAGGAGTAAGTGGAAGTAATCCCCACCACCTCAGTGTCTTCCATGAGTGACTGTGCCAATAATCAAAATAAAATAAAAGAATAATGACTTGAGCTGTTTTTTTTTTTGTTTTTTTTTTAAAGCGTGAAGATGGGCAGAGGATTGGCACTGAACATGGGGGGTGAATGCTATAGAACTGGCACTGGGATTAGCAGCTCTGATCACAGAAAGACTTAGTTCTTATTTAAAACTGAAATTCATTTTCCTAGAAGCTGCTAGCCTGCTAGAAATGTTTATTCTTGTTTTAAATACTCAACTCACTGAGGTGGCACAGGTCAGCACTCTGTAAACTTGGCCTGATAGAGTTTCTACAGGTACATACCTTCCTTTATTTGTCACAAATAGCAGTAGCAATAATGCACAAATAAGGCTTAGAATATAAATTCATATGCTGGCGTGGTCTTTGATGTGGTATTTCAAAGTTACTTTTAAAGCTATCACCCGCTGACCACCGCTTACACTGAGCTGTTGCACCATAGTCCTTGGGGCCAGTCACCACGGTGAAGACCGCGCCAGGCCACCAGCATATTAATTTTTTATTCTGAGCCTGGGGGTGTTTGAATGAAATTATTTACCTTGGTATGTGCACCCATCTGGAAGCTTTTGTCTACTGAAAGAATTTAGAGCCACGGTCTTTGTATTTTGTGTGTCACTGGAAATCAGCATCAGGGATGGAATGAAATTCCAATAGGCATGCCGTGGGAGTTGCAGCGCGATGGAAAGCAGAAACTATAGAAAGTTTCTATATACATACTGTATGTTTGGCAATATTTCACTGGCAGATACTTGTGGGGCTAAAATTTCTTTTTTTTTTTAAATGTGCCAACTATTTTAAATGTACACCTTTTTTTACACATGGACAATTCCGTGCTCACTAAGGAAGGGAAAAAAAATAACAGCATTTCAAACATTAAAATTCTAATGGCACAAGGCTATTTTTGATGCGTGCCTGCTATTGAGTATTTGTTTCTACCTGTGAATAAAAGGGATTTGATGCACAGGTAAACACCAATCAAAAGGCAGGAATTCCTCTCCCCATTTTATAAAATATAATTACTGTATATTGAGAAAAGTAAGATAGACCATTTGTATAAATATGTAAATAATTAGAGCCCTACATGGGGAAAATGTTCTACATAAGTTTTTTTTAAAAATGTAAGAGTTAGACCCATGCTCACCAGTAAAAGGAAAAATAATCATATATATATATATATTTTTTTTTTTTAATTCATTGCATTTTCTTTTTTTTTCAAGTCACAGAAAACAAGCATGTTTCTACCACTGGCCATTATCAATGTATTATATCTTCAAACAGGAAGGAATACACATGCCATGCTCATTGGGACTATAGAAATGAGGTATTACAGTTTGCATACTTCCTATCTAGAAAACAACCACTACACCATTATTTGTCTTTCAAGACATTTCCGTACCTAAACCACATATCAACACCTGCATATGATGTGCAGAAACCTGCTTTGATTATATCACAAATTACATCATTTATAACTCATTGTTTGTTCACTATATCAGTGAACTGTCCATCTGCCTTTTCGTGAAACTATTCTTTGACCGTCAGGTCATTACAATATAACATAGAACTTGTACTTTAATTAAAAGTTTAACAATCTGGACACTTATAAATTAAACCCAACAGCAAATTCAATAGATGCATTCTTAATGTGTTCCATGCAAATTCCTAATATGGTAACACCGTGGTTCCTAACAAACTTTAAGACATCATTATAACTGTTTCTTAGCAATAATGAAAATTCTATGCCCAATAAATCCCAGTGTTATTGTTGTTAAGATATATTAAGTTACTTAATTAGTAGCAGTCTAGATGTGCTGCAAAATTAGGCACAGCTTTTGGACTTTGAAGTTCTTGCATATAAGGCACAAACGTAGCTAATGGGGTAAATTATCCACCTCATTCATGATATGCTATATATTCTTCTCCTTGTACTTAATACACTTTAGTACACGGCATCTAAACAAAAAAAAAACTATTTGGGTTTTGGAAGCTTGTGTAGCAAGGCTCTGTTAAACAGTAGGTAATATCATCAACCTGTTTTTTTTTTTTTTTTTTTGCATTAGTCCTGCTCTCTAACATGGCAGGTATTCATTTTAAAAATGCAGTTGCTCGCTCTTTTTAGATTCCATCTCCTCTACATCTTGTTGTGGTTTTCTCTGATGCTTAAACGGCAGGATTTTCAAAAGTATTAGATTGCCGCAAGCGCTGCTGCCCCCACAATATGGCACAAGGAGCTTGTGGTGATCTAATGAGTTTCCATCCCATGTGGCAATTGCCACAAGTTAGTCCAACATTTTCTGGTCTGACAATGCTTGTGCCAGATATTTGGCACAAGGTGCCGTAACCCATGGAAAATGTCGCAACTGCACCCAAGATTGTAAAATAGGGTGCAGTTTTGTGACAAAAGGTTTGGTGCACCACCAAAACCTAAACATCTCTTGGGCTGGATTTTCCAGCCATGGTGCAGGGCTTGCATCCAGCCCTGCACCACAGCGCTTAGGTTTTGGTGGTGCACCAAACCCTTTACTGCAACTGTGCCCGATTTTACAATCTTGGGTGCAGTTGTGACAGTTTCCATGTATGGAAGCTTGTGCCAAATATCCTGCCCAAGCTCCATAATAAAGGCCCCCAGGATTGCTGCAAATTAGACCAGAAAAAGTTGGTCTAACTTTGGCCAATTGCCGCATGGGATGGACAATCCCATTAGATTACTGCAAGCCCCATGCACTGTATCATTGGCACACTGGGACTTGCAGCGATCTAATACTTTTGAAAATACTGCCCTCAGTTTTTATATATCATTTTCTTAAAGGGCAGGTATATACTAAAATGAAAGCTGAAAACAATTGCATTTACAATTAAGTGTCACTTCATTTTTCTTTTACTGTCTCTTCTTGTTGGCCTGTGAAATATTTAAGATGATACCATGCTTATTTCACAGACTTGTTCAAAAATCTTCTGACTGTCCCCAACTGACCTTATCATTTCTGTGTTTGTGACATCACAGTCTCTTGCCATGGTAAGCACTATGATGCCATAAACAAGCACACTATGAGGTCAGTTGGGGACAGACAAATCCCTTTATACAGATGTCTTGGATAGGCTTCTAAGATGTGTTATAAACACTGGAAAACCAAACAAAATCTTCAGAAATATAGAGTATAGTAAATCACAATAGCTGAAACATTATGTTTAGCAAAGTATAAATGGAAGTAGATACCTGTTCTTTAATGTACAGCACTTTTTTTTCTCACAATAAAATATTCTTAATCATAGTTTGTCTTGATTTTTGCAAACTATGGGGCACATTTGCAGGTTTTGAATGATACTAGCCACATTTGCTTACATTTCTTCAGCACTTAGCCATTCCTTCATACTTACCAGAATAATATCCTCTGGGACTGAATCTTGATAGAGCTAGGTTTTACCCGATCTTCTAAAATACAGATGACCAGTTGTAACCAAGAAATGGCATTCATTTGATCGCAGTTCTTCATTGCTTCTTTCAAACAACTTTTTGGTTAATGAAGAGAAGTAAATGTTTAATTTGTTTTTCTTAATATGCTTTTTATGGCCAGGATGGCTTTCATTAGCCCTACCACTGCGAGCCACCACCGTCATCAGTGACACCATAGCCCGCCTCACCCGGTATTCCTCCTTGGCTTACCCCCCAGGGCAGGGCCTCCTGGGCCTTTCCCCTTACCCCTGTGGATGCCATGTTAGGTGTCCATGCAGGCAGCCCCGGACCAGCTGTGCGTTGGTGGCAGCAGGGGGTGGGTGGCTTCAAGCTTGTCTGATTGGGTTTTTGCCAGTAATTTTGGGAGGCGTAGCATGCAATGACACTGCATAACATGCCATGTGCCTGGCATGCCTCCTGACCACTAGCTGGGTCACAGATAGCAGGATATCCTATGGCTACCCAGGAGCCCTGTACCAAGGACAATACTCCCTTCTTCTAACAGAGGTGGAAAGTGTGCAAAGGCCACTCAATCTACTTTCCCCCGGCTGGCCCTCTAGCAATCCCAGTCTGTTTCTGAACCTGGGTCACCAGCGTCATGAGTGCTAGCTCCATTACAGCACCGGCAGGCCAGTCTGAAAATATTTAAGATTTTAAGCTAATATCTTATTTTCCTTATATGCACTTAACTAGCTAGTGGGGTCACTCCTGAGTCAGCCCTAATAGAAGCAGCCACATCAGTTCTTAGCTGGCCTAAGAATCTCCTTAAAGAAGAACTGCCTGTAACCTGCAAATCATAAAAGGTGTTTTTCAATTATTGATTCTATTTCTGTTTTTCTCCCATCTTTCCTGGCCTGTTAACAAACAAAGTGGGTGAATCTGATTTACACATTGCTGGTAGGGAACATTTTGGAGCCATGTGATATACTGGCTGGGAAAACAGAAACAGAGCAGAGAGCAAAACACCAATCCTACACAGAAAAAGTATATATATTTTTTTAACCCTTTTTTTATCTTCTCTCCCTGGAGAACTCCTTACAGCAACCTTGGATACCCAGCCTCTGCCTTCCCCTGTGACTAGTCCTTCTCCCTCGTGCCACCAAGCACCACCTCCAGGTCTGAACCCTCCAGAGGTAGGGCCACCCTATCCACCCAGGGTGCTCTATCTTATAGGGCAAAGTGTCTGGTGAACATGAGTGGCCCTTTGGAGAGGAGATAGCCCAGTATTGGAAGTGTGGGCTGTTGGGCAGACAAGGTGCCTTCATCTATCCCCAGGAAATGGGGGTTTTCTCTACTTTTCTGCCACATTCCCTAACCCCCCCCCGCAGAGTGAGGCTTGTCAAGGCAATGTAATGCCACAACTCTGCCCCACTTTCGTCGCGTCGCTAGGCAGTGCCTCTGACAGCCACCAGAGGCCTCTACACTAGCAATCGCATCCCCAACCCTCCCCCGAGAAGAGAGAGCTGTCCTGCAGAAACTCAATCTCTTCTCCCCCTGCTGACCTCCAGCAGCCCGGGCTCACTCCCGAACCTGGGTCGCCAGTGTGGTGCGAGGTGTGGCATCCAGCGCCTCAACCCTCAGTGCCACCAGGCCGGCTACAGAAAAAGTATTTAATACTTAAAGTAGCAGTGTAGGTGGATAGGTAGAGGTATCCACCCACACTGCCCCTCCCTTCCCTCCTGTGTTAAAGACACTAACCATGATATCCAACTGTCAATACAGAACACTGGTCTGAAGACATCAGTTTATTACAAACACACTGACTCTTACAGTTTCCTCCTCCACAGCTCCTTCCATCTTAAACATGTAAAGAATGGCCTGCCTTATTCACAGTTTCTTAGACTTCGCAGGTTATGCAGTGAAGAGGATGATTTTTCTGAGCAGACCCAAATAATACACATTTTTTTTTATCAAGGGGGGATACCCTAAAAGCACAGTGGACAGAGCACTCTCCTGGGTCAGTAACATGCCCCATAATCTTGACTACCCGCAGGAAGGATACTGTCACACAAGAACAACTACAAATTCCACTAGTGCTTCCTTTCCATCAGAGCACACCTTCTCTTCACAGGATCATTACCAGTAACTTTCCCATTTTGCAAACAGACCCTAACATTGGTGCTTCCTTTACAGAACCACCTATTGCCTCCTACCACCGGCCACCTAACCAGCAGAATCTCCTGGTTAAAAGCAGCCTACCTACTCCTAACAGTTCTTCCCTCCCAGGTACCAAACCTTGCAACAGGACTCGCTGCTACACCTGCAAATGTATTTCCAGTGTGACTGAAATTTGGGGGCCCACAGGTGTTTTTCTCATCACCAAGGAGTTCTCATGCACCTCCACTAATGTGGTGTATTATATTCTTTTCAGGAAGTGTACAGATATTTACATTGGAGAGACTGGTAGGTGCCTTGCTGACCATATCAGGGAACATTACAGAGCAGTCAAGAATGGTGACACTGCTAAACTGATTGTATCCCACTTTATGAAATAGGCATGGACTCAGAAGCCACTGAATAAATCCATTTATCTTCACAGCCATTGAATAAATAAAATTTATCCATATAGTAGCTATGTCACAATCACTGTGGAACTCATTTAGAATGTTTGGCCTCAGTAGCAGTACTACCCATATTCAAATGCAAATAACTTTAAAACAAAAAAAGATAGCATGGCACTGCAAGCATGAAAGTTGTTCAGCACAAAATTATCTACAAAATGGGTGGTGTTTCATTTATAGATACCTTATACATTTTTTTTATAATTAGCAAGAAAGAGCAGAAAATGCAATTTTTTGTTCACTTTTTTGACAAACATATGCAAAAACAAGATGAGCAATCAAAATCTAATTTTCCTGCCCTGACAGAAAGCATCCCTATTGCATAATGAAATATACAATACTGAGCTGTCAGATAAATGATTTATCTACACTTGTGCTGTTTGACCTTGGACACCTCACTTGTGGCATGTGCCACTCATGAGGTTACAGGTCAAACAGCACTTGTGTAGATAAATCATTTGTCTGACAGCCCTCCATTGTATATCTCATATTTATCTCCAGGGACCACAGTGTCAATGACCTTTCTGTTTGTGTCCTTCAGCAGGGCTTCTGGGATTCTGACCATAAAAAAACATGGAAGCCAAGCTGATCATCTGCTTTGGCTCCCAGCAGCCCTCTGGTTTAAATGATGGACTTATTTTCCACTAACATCTTTCAGCCACCCTTTATTTTCCCTAAAGTCTATTTGTATTTGTACTCAATTTCTTTTTCATTTTCACCATAAGCCTCCATCTCTGTCTCTTTCCCACACATTTGTCACCTTTCAGCCTTCTTACTAGGCCCTGTTAATTAGTCCCCACCTTGGGACTTCCCTAGCTCTTTCACTCCTATTATGCTTTATCTTTCCCATCATCACCTTTTTGTTTCACAGATTCTCTCTTAATTTTGCCATTTATCACTTCTTCTCCCTGAGCCTCCCTGTTTTTCTTTCCCCACATATATATACTGTATGTATATATATATATATATATATATATACTCATTTTACCTCCCCTCTACATTAACTTTTTTTTCTCTTTTAGATAGTTCCTGAAGAAGATCTAAGGTTGAAACGTAGAGTTTTAACTCTATTTTCTATTTTCAGTGTGCATTTAATATAACCATTTTGTTTTGCTAGGTAGAGGTAAGTGCTTTTCCATGTTTGGGCTAGTTCTTTTTAAGTTCTTTAACTTTCAGTACAGACAGTATGGGGTAGACTGTTACAACCTATTGAGGGATGAGTGGTTATGTTTGATGGGGAGAAGCTTAAATCAGGTGCATTGTCATCCAACAGGAGCCACAGATTAAAAGGGACTAGTTCATACTGTAGTTCACACTGGAGGTTTTAGGATAGCCAAGAAGGCATGGCCCATATAGGCTATCCCCACCATTTCAGTGGAAGTAACATATGTTACCAACTTCAGAAAAATACTGATCCAACCTCACTTTAAAAATATGCACATTTACTGCCCCTACCACCTTTGCAGGTAATCTATTCCACATCCTTACTACCCTACACTGAACGCCACATCTTCTCACGTCTGTCCTACTCCTTCCTCCCTCCAACTGCTTATTATGTCCTCTCAAATTGTATTTATTCTCTTTAAACACTAATCCCAAATCATTTCTTAGCTCTTCCTGTATCAACATTTTATACAACAACATCAGTTCCCCACCTTGCACATCTGGTGTCCAATGACCACAGTCCCAGTGTTTGTAACCTATCTTCATAGGACTTTTCCCTATATCCTGATATAATTTTTGTAAGTGATCTCTGAGGTCTTTCTATCAGTTTTATATCCTTCCTTAAGTAAGGATTACAGACCGTAGAACAGTAATCCAAACTCGGCCTGGTGTAAGATTTAAACAATAGTAACAACAGTACCCCCTCACTTCTGGACTGGAAACCCCTTCTAATACAGTTCACTAAATGCATTGCTTTATTTGCAGTGGTTTTACTATGGGTCCCACTTTTCAAATCATTCTGTATATAAATACTCAAATCCTTTTCACAATTTGAGACTTTTAATGTTAAGCTCTGCATGTAGTAATCCTGCTGGATATTTTGTCTCCCCAAATACTTTATAATACACTTCTCCATACTGAAGCTCATCCCATTCTTCACTGCCCACTCAGAGATGTGCATCAAATCCTGTCCAAAAATGAGCCTATCACTAAATGTATCCACGACCCCTCCCAACTTAACATCATCTGCAAATTTAACTATTTTGTTCTCACTTATTATACCTAGATCACTTAGCAAAATGCTGAACAACAATGGTCCCAGCACCAACCCCTGCAGCACTCCACTCATTACACTCTCCACCCCTGACAAATGACTCTGTATCCTCTCTTGCTGTGTTCTTTCCATCAGTCAGTGTTGAATCCTCCTTACAATACCGACATCTATACCCGCACTAATAAGTTTTGAGATTATTATTCCGTGTGGGACCATATCAAATGCTCTGCCACAATCCAGCATTACCATGTCCACACTCCTTCCCTCATCAACCTGTTTACTGACATAATCATAAAAGCAAATCAGGTTAGATTCACATGATTTATCCTTAACAAACCCATGCTGGTTTTTAGCAAGGAAGTTTGTGATCTCTTGTTTGAGGATCCCTTCAATAATCTTTCCAACTATTGAGGTTAAGCTCACCAGCTGGGGCCCCTGCACTGGGACAACTGAAACAGAGGACAGATTTATTTACTTATTTATTTAGGCTGCAGTATTGCATAGTGGTTAAAGTCACTGAGCTGCAAATCTGGAGACAGGGTTTGCATTCCATCAGCCCCCACTTGCATACTGTGTGATCCATGAGCAAGTCAATTAACTTCCTTGTGCTGCCAGGTTGCACTTGGAAATAAGCTTTGACTTAATGTGCTTTTCCTGGTTAAACAATTTCCCCTTTCCCTTTTCTTTCCATTTATTTGAAAACTGGTAACCAGAAAAGGCACACTGAGCCAAGGCTCATTTTCAGGTGGGATCCAGGGAAGTGGAAAAGGGATACAGACAATCAGATACAGAAGTATTGAAGCAGTACACAGAAAGTGCAGACAGTAGTAGTGCAACATGGTGTAGGTACAAATAAATAACGGGTGGCTGGAACTGGAGTTATGAGCAGCACCACTGCTCTATGTAAATGGTAACAACAGGTTGAACACATCAGGGCACTGATATTAGGAATCATAAACTGACCCTAGAAGGGGGACCAAAATTGAGGAGGGAAGGGCAACCAAGGGCAGGTCAGGTAGGGGCAGTTAGGAGAAGGAAGTAGAGGACAAGAGTTCAAGCTGGTGTCTAGGGGAAGAGAGGGAGAGGGAGATATGGGTGGAGGAACTGGAGGAAGTTCCAGAGGGAAGAAAGTCAATAGGAGAAGGCTGACTGCCCAGCAGAGAATTGAGAGTGGGGGAGGGAAAAGGTGCAGGGATCAATGGAGAACAAAGCTCCTTGCCAATATAGAAAATGTATTTTACTTAAAACTTAAAGTGGCATTGTTGGGTAGATACAGGTAAGAGCATTTCAGGGTTTGGTTTCAGTGGCTGCTTACTTTGTAGTGGAGGGGAGCAAGGACCAAATGCAGACCCAGTAGAAGGAGTCTTGTAGGTGCTCATAGACAGGAAATGACAGGGAGTACTCCCAAGTTGTGAAGCATTAGGAAGTATAAAAGTGAACTTCCAATAAGCAGTAGTAAGTTATGCAGTACGGGTTGTGCCAGTGGAATAAGCATAACAAGATGAAATGCTTGGTCTAAGGGGAAGATGGACTTGAGGAAGAGGGAGGGGCAGGGGTTGAAAACCTTGTTCAGCAGAAAGTTTAGTTTTATTTGATTCCTCTTGAGGAATATAGTCCACTCACTTAAGGCTTTGGCATACAAGCAGGAAGGTGGGGTAGGGTGGGGGCTTAGTTTGTTAGTTGCAGGCAATGTAGCTCAGCCATCTTTCCCAAGGTGCCCTGTGAGGTGGGAGAATGTCCAATTTGCAGGAGACTTGGGATTCTCAGTGTGAAGCTGGCTGCCCTCAGAGCTGATGTTCTGCAAAGGAGGAGCTACTCGACAGGGGGTCCAGTGAGTGTTGTAAGTCTACAGCAACAGAGGACAACATGAGTCTGAGTTGGTGGATAGACTGCAAAATAAATGGAAGGACCTGGGGGGATCCCCAGTGGTGACCACCCAGAACCAATCTGATGCACTCACATGAATGATTCAGGATGACTGCCCTGAAAGGATACAGCTGTCCGTACTCTGTAAGGGATGGCTTTCTGCAACAGAGAAATGCCAGGTGGTAGTAGGTCAGGTAGAAGAAGAAGAGAATGAAAGAGAGTTATAGTAATTGAGGACTCCATAGTTAGATGGACAGGGAGGCTGGTGTGTTGCTGAAGCCAGGAGGAGTGATCTATATTGTATTCTACAGGGGTGAGCACAAACAGGATAACCCATGGTTAGAGAGGCTGACCAATGCTAGGGGGGTAAGCTGGTTGTAGTTGTAGATGTAGCTACAAAAGACTTGACTTCCTCCAGTGTAGAAAAGGGAAGGAAAGACTCAGGGCTGTTTGCAGTCAGTTGATGACAGTTGCACATGTGGTATCTTTCTCAGAAATGCTACTGGTGCCACATGAAAAGAAGTACAGGCAAGACAAGAAAAGAAAATATGACACATGGCTAATGGGGGGGGGTTGTGAGAAGGAAGTTAGTTATTCCCAGGACTGGGGGTCCTTCTGGGACATCTGCAGCCTGTTTGCATGGGGCAGACCACACCTCAGTAGCAGAGGAACCATTATACTAGGACAGAATCTAGCTATAGGGATTAATTATGGAATGCCAACACTCAGAATCCCAACACCCAGGGTCCTGAACTCAACATTAGGTTTCCCTAACGTATCTCCATCCTGATGGTGAAAAGCCCAATGCCACAATTAGGGCATTTTAGTAGGTGGGAGGAGGCACTGCACCAAGCACACCCTTAAATTAATATTACCAACTCCGAGTCATTGCAAGTTCAGGAGTTGGGCTTTCCACTGTTGTGATGGTGACCCATCAGGGAAATGCAGTGTTGGGATGTTGGTCTTGGGATCCTGGGTGTTGGGATTCTGAGTTTCCGTGTTTCATAATACTCCCAGCTGTAGCAAAAAGCAGACTTTTAAACTAGGTCAGAAGAGGGACAGATGGTGTACAGAAACTTATACTAAGACACAAAGAGAGCTACAGTGGTTCTCCCACTGATTTCACAAGACTAAGGACTGGGGGGGGGGGGCGACTCAAATTTAGGAAAGGAGGGAGCCCAGCAGTAAATACAGAGAGGAATTCTGGTGGGGAACAGAAGGATAGTTTCAGACCTAGGGGATTAGAAGGGAGAAAAATAAGTGGAAGGTTGTATGTACAAATGCTAGTAGCTTAGTTTAAATCATGGAGGAACTGCAGGCATTGATAGCAGAAGAGGGCTTAGATATAGAAGTCATCACAGAAACATGAGCAATACAGAATAACAGCTGGGAACTTACAGTCCCAGGTTATTTCCTGTTCAGAAGAAAAAGAGGAAATGCTTGGCGGTGGCTGTAGTGTTAAGGATTCTTTCAGCATGGTGGAGGACAAGGCCCTAATAGAAAGAGGGGGGAGAAGAACCTATATAAATCAAGTGATAGAGGTAGGGGTGAAAAGCCTAAGGATGGAAGCCTAACCAATCAATGGAGGTGGATCAGCTGCTAGCTGGAGATATCAGAAAGGCACCAAATCTGGGCAGAATAGTGTTCATGGTGGATTGCAATTACCCCAGTGTAGATCTGGACAATCCAGTAGCCAATAGCCAAAGAAGAAAGAAGATTGTAGCAACTTTGCTGGACTACTTTCTGAGACAATGGGTGAGGAAGGGTACTAGAGGAAGTACAATTCTAAATCTTGTATTGACTATTGTGGATATTACATATTTCGTTTTTGTTGTTGATCAGGAAAGGAGAGCTAGACAATACTATTTTCAGACTCGTCTTGGGGGTGTGGAGTGGGGGAGGTGGAGACACAAGTGCAGAGCAACTGAAATTAAAGCAGATTAAGCTGTTGGTGGTATTTAGGTGAACTGGGGAAATTTCATAAGAACACTGGTGAAACTCCCCTACCCTTTGGCAGGGGATACTGTATACTTCCTGTTGGAGAGGTTGGATGTGGTCGGAGTGGAGAATTGTCATGGCTGCCTGGATGGTGATGAATGCTTCCCTCCCTCACCTGGAGTACTGAGGAAGCTGAGGGAGCAGTATCAGGGAAAAGATCAAGCCAAACTGTTCCCTCACCAGCAGTGGTTCCTGGCCAGTCCCTGGAGGCATTGTTGGGAGATGAGGTACAGCAGTCAGATAATCAGGCTGCAGAAGCTGTGAATGAGGAGGAGGAAAGGCTGCTAGAAGAGGCCTTTGAATCAAAAAGGCTTATCTACTTACTCTACTTGCAAATGAAGAAGAAAAGATGGGATTACATATGCTCCAGGTGAAATGACAGGCTGGCTCTGGTGATGAAAGTGCTCCTGTGACTTCTGCAGCAATAAGATCCCCTAAACACCCAAAGTTGCCACCTGGATTAGAGTCCCAGAAAGCAACCACAGTGCTGCTATATGACAGATGACACCCTCACTGTGAGTCCTAGGATCAACTGAGCAGCCCTGCCTGAACAAGTGAGGCTGTGACAGTGAGAATTAAAGACCTGTCTTTCAAATCAGCTGATGCTGACAGGAAGATAAAGCAGTATGTCGGAAGGCAGGGTAAGCAGAGTAGCATGGAGGAGACTGATCCAGTTGTGGTCTGAGATGTAGATTTTGGAAATAAGCATGGCAGCTACACTTATGAAGGCTGGTTTAGAGAAGCTGGAAAATGCGATGAACTGGAGACCCACAAACTTCAAATGTGAGGCGACCCATCTTACTGACTTAGTTATGGAGGCTAATGCTTCTTGCGGCTTTTTGCAGAACTCTGAAACTGCTGCTGACTCCTGTTGGTTTGTGTCAGCTAGGGTGATTTCTACAATAAAAGAGACCCTTTATTGTTATTTCTGGGAGTGGGTGAAGGTGGCTTCTGCAATGTCAGAGCAACTGGGAGGTTCAGCACACAGTAACAGCAATCTAGGTGATGCAGTCTCTTTCAAGATGGAGGTGCCATCTAGTTTTTTTTTTCCGGAGTATATGAGCCTATATTATTTATGACAACCAGTGTAGGTACAAGTCAGTTTTAGTGGGCCCCTCCCCCCTCTTCCTGGAACTGAATGCTTGGATGTGCAATATGTCTCAAGCCATAAACCATAGGATATGGTTTCTATGTCCCCTGCCACTGCTGCACACCTAGGTGATGGCTTTACACAAACCATTGGTACTACATATCTTGATAAGGACTTGTGTTTCAAGGCTACCTCTACTCAGGCAATACACTCTCAGTAATTAGGCCATGTCCAAGAGAGATGACTCACGGGGCCCTGGCATGGAGGATTCTGGCCAAGCAGAAGAAGTTCAAGTGGATGTTGGAACTGAGAGGGAGGTTGAGTGCTCAGATTAGCTCCCCAGGCCAGTTTATCAAGTCAGTCATTGTCCCCTCTTAAATCTCTGCCTTCAATGTCATGTGCTTCACCACACTGCCCTGACCCTGGTCCTTCAGGGAGAATTTCAGGTTCTGGCCCTCCACTAGTAGCTCTTCATCAGAGGGACCTTCCCCTTTGGCTGGGGGTGTTACAGATGGTACTGATAGATCATGGGAGTCCAAACGATATGCAGATTTGTTTTGCCTGACAAATGAACTGGTCAAATGACAAAATGCAGTGTGCATTCATTATAAAAGGGTCTTAGATGAGGCACGAGACAGAGTATATGTGACAAGGACTTTGCTAAAGAATGTTTGGAAATTCTTTGCCACAGAACTATATGCACTAATTCACACTTCTGGATATACATCTTTTGACATTGGCTTTAAAACAGCTGCCGGTCTGGAGAGATTCTGGACTAAATTTCTTGAGGTTAAATCTATCCTCTGATGAAGCATGAGATCAAGACCATCTCATTCTTATTTAAAAATGAGTGGGTCAATATAACAGACATTTTGCACTGGCTTAAGCAGAAATGTTTTACAGTAGGTACCTACAAATCCATTGTAGACTCAGAATATTTGGACTGGTGGGTGGAAGATCAGAGTTGAGCTGCTGCAAATGGAGTCTGGAGTCCAGCATTTACCAAACTGCTTTTACTTTGGTTGGGACCGAGGAGTTGTTTTTTCATCTTGGACAGCCAAAAGATGCTACTGCTGTGTGTTGAAGTACATCTTTGCAGTACGCTGTGGCCTGTGTACTGACTTGGGCACCTCAATATGCACTGTAAAAACAGGATGCATTGTAACCTCTGTGAGGAGGTCATCATTCTTTCTGGACCTGCTCTTAATAATCTCACAATAGAGGAGAGGAGATGGATCAAACAGAACAGGACTTTTATCTATACAAGGGCCAAAGATCAGGTACGAGATGGGAGGGACCCCCCCCTACCCAGCAGCTAGGAAACAGGGTCCTCCATCATCTGCTAACCCCACTACATGGCAGAAAGAGGGAATGGATACTTCTGTCCCTAGTCCCCAAACACAAGTATCTAACCCTGAGGAGCAGGTTTTTGAAGGAATAGACTACATGGTATACCACCCTGACCTCGACATTTCAACAGCGTGCAACACTACAGCGACTACAGTGCCACATTGCTGTAGCATCCATGCTGGAACCCAGCACTTTCTGTTAGGGGTCCTGCATCCCCTCCCAAATCAGCTCCAACTCGAAGTTGAGAATCCTTAGTTGGGGGGTGCGGTGGGCACAGTCCCCTGCGTGGATGGTTCGGGGGCCAAAACACTCAGTTTTCTTTGAAACTGGCAGCCGACTTCAAAATGCGGTTGACCTGCTGGTTTTGCTGTCTAGTCGTTCGACAAAATTTTTGCTGACAGCCAGTCGTGAATCTGACTACACCATACGTCCAGAAAACCCTATGGAGCAATGAGCATGTCAATGAACCCAGCAGTGATACTGATCCAAGAGAGATCCCTATGGTCTCCTTGTCTCAGAAACCAACTACCTCTTCTACCCCGAGACAGAAACATTTCTTATGGTCACATGACAATGGACGAGTAAAGGCCAACCTAAATCTAAACTGTCTAGCACTTATCCGGTGGCAATCTTCAATCAATTCACTGTTTTATTAACCCACAAAAAATGGAGGCATGGAGAATGACTCTGCTGCCTCCTTAGTATTGCCATCCCAGCCAGACCATTCCTCAGAGGCTGAAGGTGCCTTAATTGATACACAAACATCTAAAAAAATGAAGTGCAAAAATAGAGTGGGAGAAAGCGCGCAGGAGGGAAAAAGAAATTATGACATTTTGGGTGTTGGTCATCCTTTGTTATCTTTCCTATCATGAGAGATGCAAAAAAACACAATTTCATGGTCACCACCCTAAACATGAATAGCATTTTTAATGTTAAGAAGTGACTTATGACCATTTCTATTTTACAGGACATTCGACTGGACATCATCTTTTTTCAAGACACAAGACTTTATACTTTGGCAGAGGTAAATAGGGCACAGACATCTTGGCTTCTATGTCTCACCTTTTGGTATCTAGGGGAGGACAGATATTCTGTGGAAGTTATCCTTTTCACATCCTATTCTAATGAAATAGTCACCTTAATTGATTTGACTCCTGGTAGAGTTTTGATACTGGGCATTAAATTCCAGGGCCAGGATCTCCGACTAATAAATATTTATAGGCTACAAGCAAAATCTGGAAGAATTACACTTTTTAAATCTGTTTAGAAATATTTACAGTACAAACCACAAAATGTATTATACTAGAGGGGACTTTAATTGGGGTTTTGGTGTTGGGAATAATTGAATGAGACCTGGGAAAGTATATTGGGACATGTCATATGTATGGCAAATAATTGATTATGCCTTCCTTGTGGAAGCTGCTGCTGTTCATCATACTTCTGGCAAACATATCTTTTACAAAGGTTTGATCTCTTCCAGGATAGATTTTTGGTTTCTACCACCCTAGTTATCTAGTTTGCCAGCAAAGGCAACTCCAGTTGAAACTTTGGACTCTAAAGCAGTACTAGTCACTATAGGGCACAACTCCAGACTCAAGGTGGGACAAAATATCTGGAGAATTAATTGCTCCTTGTTGCAGGACTTCAGTATCAGGTTAAGGGTGAGGGATTTCATTAAGGGAAATTCCATGTTAATTATGTATGATGACCTGACAGTTTGGTGGGAGAACATGCAGGAAGAGTTAAAAAGCCTTTTTATAGCCTTAGCAAAAAGGAAAAAAAGAGAACAGAATACTTGAAATATTTAGATCTCAAACATTAATTACAGAAGGTTTTATCAATGACTGAGGTCTCCAGGTATAACTACATGGACCAAATTAGTCTCGTTTTTTGATATCAAAGAATGAATTCATTGGTACAGGAACAGAAGTTTGGACTCAAGGAAGGGAAGTTCAGGTCAGTCCTCTCGAGGATTATAGGGACAGGATAAACAGAAGGGTGACGACACAGGTGAGGATAGGGATTGTGCTCTACATAGCATGACTCTCAAAATGAAAGATGTTATTGATCCTCATGGATCTCATAGTTTTGTTGAAGGAGTACCAGAATCTAAGGGTTGGGGAACCTTTTTGGCTGCATAGATCTCTCCTCCTCTTCAGAGTGTCATGTGGTGTTAACAACCATGCTTTACACAAATTTTTTTTTTCAACTCTCTTTCTGCACCATTACCAGAGAACTCTCTCCGGCATCCTACTGTCACTCCACAGGCTCTACCTCCCACCGTGACCTCCTTCCCTCTCCTCATCTAACCCAATGAACCCCTTGTCTCCAAGCCCACAAGGTGGGGCCACCCTATCCTCCCAGGGCGTTCTATCTAAATCTAGTGAGCCGAGCTGGGAGACTGGCTATGGAGGGGAGGAGAGTCTAGTGCTGGGAGTGTGGCCTGCGTGGGACAGAGGTGCCATCACCTATCTCCAGTACAGGGATTTTCTCTTTTTTTGCTTGCTCCCCCCGAGTGCAGCTGTGCAATGACATCAGCATGGGGCTGCCCCCATAGATGTCCGCAGCGCTCATCCCAGATGCTGTTCTTGCACTAGTAGTACCTCTGGTCTCCACTGGGGGCCTCTACTGTGCCGGGAGGACCCTGGATCCCTCCCCAGGCAGAGGAGAGCTGTCTTACAGATATTCAATCCTTCTCCCTCCCCTGCTGACCACCAGCACCTAGGCTAGTTCCCAAACCTGGGTAGCTGGCATGGCATGAGGTGTTGCATCCAGCACCTCAACCCTCAGTGCCACCAGGCCAGCTATGCTTTACACAAGTTGAAAGTAAGGGGATAAGTACTTTATTAAAAAGATGTTTCTCTGTGTATTTCCTCCCAGAGGTCACAAAGTAAAGCAGATAGGCTGGCTTAGTCACAGTGCCTCTTATCACCATGTTTCCCCTTTTGAGAGTGAAAACATTTCTACAGAACTTCATGCTGTCTTACAATAACAACTTCCTATTGTACAAATGGAAAAAGAGTGAGTCAAAAGACCTAAGGATGTCTCACATGGTAGGCAATCAGTGTACACAAACCAGGGTGAACAAACATTGCTACAAACAGAAATTTAAGCTCAAAAGGCATCTGAGCTCTTATGGTGACAACTGGAGGTCATTCCCGAACCTGGGTCGCTGATGTCAGGAGTAGTAATGCTACTGCTGCACCAGTATGGCCAGCGTACTTTAACTTTTTACACTTTAAACTTGTCTGTTATTGATACCACTGACTATCAATGAAGGTCAGGGTAGATTGCCTGACATCTATCCTGATCAGGTCACAAGACTGCATCTCATGGCTGCTGGTTCTGTGATTAGTCTGTCTTATTAGTCTGTGTTAGGGGTGGATTAGAGAGTGCTAGAATGGAGTATCCTAAAAACTGGAGGAGACAGGAGTGGGGGAGGGACACTGGGGTCATGGGATAAATGGAGGATCAGTAAGAAGGAGAAAAATAGTTGGTTGTAATTGATGTGGGGCAGCGTTTTTTATGGACATGCTCTGGAGAATCGGAGGGTGTCCAATATGTCAGAAATTGGGACAGCTCGTGGCCAAAATAAAATTGGCTGAGAAAGGAGGTGGAGTGGGGGGTCAAGAGATGGAATGAGGTCGGAGAGGAAGATGGAAGAAACTGCACAGGAAACACTGTGGGATGTTGGGGCAGTGGGGGCAGAGGAACAAAGAGGATGTTTGGAAGGCAGGGCAACACACTGGGTTGTAGGGAGGGTAACTACTGGAAGGATGTGAGGGGGAAGGGTGGGGAGGTGCAAGAGGATAGGGCAAGAACAAATGGCAAGGACACAGCACCTGTGGTCAGATGGGCTACCACAGGAGGCAGTGTTAGGGTATCAAACAGGTTATCACCGTTGACTACATTGCACGATCAGGGGGATCAAGATGAGAAGGATGATAAACAGGGCTCGAGAGTTGGATCCAGTAGGAACCAAGGGCGTGGGGGTGAGTGAAAAACAAATGGAAGGGAGCAGGAAAGCAGAGGAGGTGGAGAGAGGAAAAGTGGGGAAATGGGAGTCATACAGGAGGAGTAAGGGAGAGGGAAAGTAAAGAGCAGGAACATCAGAGTAGAGCTGGCAAGAAGGGGGAACAGGGGACACAGGGAGACAATACAGATAAGCAAGAAGGCAGTACAGGTCGGGGAGACCAAATAAGGGGTGATAGGCAGGGGGAAGAAGGGGTGGGAGGAAAAACACTTTCTAGAGACTGGTACTGGAAAGGGGGAAGCAGGGGCAAAGATGGGTAATGTAGAAAATATTAGGATGGGGAGATGCAGACAATCCTTGCATGGGGAAATGAGGATGAAATCCTAGAGGGGACCACATGCCATGAGGAACCAGGTGCGGGGAGACAAGGTAAGAGGGCTGGAAGAGTGAGACAAAGGTCAGGAAGTGGGAGGATTTAAAGGAAGGCAGCAAGGAGTGGGCAGAAGAGTAATCATACTGGGGAACTCCATTCTAAAAGGTATCGGATGGGGAGGCAGGGGGGACAGGAGAAGTTCTATCTGGGTGGATTGTATGCCAGGTATGACAGAGCAGAGAGTGAGGTACATTATACCCACATGTGTAAAGCGGCAAGGGGGTAATCCTCATGTAGTGGTGCACTTTGGTACAAACGATGGGGAGGGAAACAGTGTGATAGAAGTTTAGGCAAGATTTTGAGAGAGGGAGGCAAGAGAAGGATATGGGGATCAGGGGTCTGGCTGGAGGGTGGTCTCTATAAATGCAAGGAGTCTAGGGAATAAGCTACCAGAGCTCCTGGCACTGAAGGTGGGGGGTGATATAGCTGCCATCACAGAGACATGGGCCAACCAGTACTAGGACTGGGACTTAAAGAGCTACTGACATCTCAAAAAAAACCTTAAAAAGCATAATTAGGTACTGTTCTGCCTGAATTCCATTTATATTCTATATATTTCTCCTACCCATTATTTATTACTAAGGAAATTTGCATGAATATATGATCGTTATTCCTTAGAGTTTCTTTAGAGTCCATCTGCCTCTATAGCTTACTCCCAACTTAAAGTCATAATCCTCTGTTGTGACATTACAATCTGTTGCCATGGGAGTAACTATGATGTCACAAGCAGTGCTCTGTGACTTCAGGTAGGGAGAAAGCAGCAGGAATAGACAAACTCTTTAGGAGCAATGATCCTGTTTTCATACAGATGACCTCAGCAATAAATAATGGGGAGGATAAATACACAATTAATGTGCAATATAGGCTCTGTGTCTAAATATTAGGTTTTTTTAAAGTTGTCCTGAATGTGTCACCAGCTCTTTAATGATCCCAGGATACAGATTGTTTAGGAGTGATGGGTTAAATAGAAAGGGAGGGTGGGTGGCTTTATTCATAAGGGATGGTATAGGGTGCACTGAGGAAGATGGGAAGTAGGGGAAGGGAGGGCGGAGATCTTGTGGGTTAACATACATAATGTGAAGGGCAAGAAGATTAGACTGGGGTACTGTATTGACCACCCTTCCAGTCTGAGGAAATTGACAGAGAGCTGGTGGCTACATTAAAGAAGCACTGTAGCAGGTGAAGGACAATGGTGCTCAGTGACTTCAATCTACCAGGGATGGTCTGGAGTATCATGACTTCAGCTAGCACCAGGGAACAAGTCATACTTGATGCCTTCCAGGATAGATTCCTGTTACAACAGGTAAATGTGCTGACCAGAGAGGGGAACATTTTAGATCTGGTATTATCAGAGGGGGACCAGGTAAATGATGTGAGGGTAGAGGACCCCCTGGCGGGGAGTAACCATCATACAGTATGGTTCTCTCTTGATGTGGGAAGGGAGTGACCACTCACCAAAACCACAATAGTGGATTTCAAAGGAGCGTACTTCAGCAGGATGGCAGCCATACTTGGAGCGTATGTGGCCACCATCAGCCCAGATATGGATGTCAACCAGAAATGGTTCATCTTGAAGTTGGGCCTGATGGAGGCCACAAACTCCTGCATGAGGACCAGTAGTAAAAAGGCAAGGTCCAGAAAATCAAGTTGATGGACCAAAGAGGTGCAAGATAGGGTGAGAGAAAAAAGGACAACCTTTAAAACTTACAAGAGGACTGGTAGGGAAGTAGATAAGAAAGAGTACAACAAGAAATTCAGGAAGGTGAGCAAGGCTGCAAGGGCAGCCAAGGCCTCAAAGGAGCTAAGTCTTGCATAGGGGAATTAGAGAAGGTGAAAAAGATTTCTTTAAGTACATCAGGGAGAAGAGGAGCTGCAGGGAACAGATCTCCAGGATCTAGAAGGAAGGAGGGCGAGCAGAGAAGGCATGGGGTCATCTTGCTGAATGCAAAAACCGCGAGGCAACAAATGCTGCAAGCAAAAAGGTATGCACTGAAATCTCATCTGGCAAAACACCGACCCGACAGAAATAGCGCATGCCCTTCGAATCAATGGGTCTCTGTCTTTAGTTTGCTTCCCACACCCCACGGAATTAATAAATCAAACTCCGGGGGGTTATGGACTTCGGGGATGGGGAGTAAGTCGAGAGGGGGGGAAAAGTTTGTTTACAAAAAAAAAAGCCTCAAAAGGTAGCAGCACACAGAGACCTGGTGAGAACCAAACCACGATCCCAGGTCTTTGTGTGCTGGTGCCTTAGCCACTCCACCACGGGAGCGGTTTGACTAGGCACCCAGCACATGGAAACTTGATCCCTTCCCAGTATAAGTGCACATTGACAGAGGTAGCAGTATTAACTACTACTGTTCTAACCCTGTCACTCTTATTACATGCGCTCTCTATACAGATCGCGGTTAATACCGCACTGTCTTTCATGCGCGGTATTGACCCAGTACGGGCTGAGAAGGGGGCTAAACAGGTGGAGGTACTAAATAAGAACTTCTGTTCAGTATTTACCAGGGAGCGGGATGGGCCCATACCTCAGGGAAAAGACAGGGTAGGTGGTGGGGGAGGAGAGGGGATAATGGATGGAGGGATCCCTGTGAAAAGAATGTTGGAGGGCCTTAAGTCCTTGTGGACAGACAAGGCACCAGGACCAGATGGGATACATCCAAGAGTCCTGATGGAAATGGCAGAAGTCCTGGCAGCACCTCTGATTAACTTGTTCAATACCTCCTTACAGTCAAGATGTGTGCCTCTAGATTGGAAGATGGTACATGTGGTGCCCTCCATAAGAGTGGACCCCGGGATGAGCCAGGAAATTACAGGCCAGTCAGCCTCATGTCCATAGTTGGGAAACTAATGGAGACTATCCTGAAAGAAAGGATGGTGGCATTCTTGGAAGAGAACGGTCTTCAGGATGACCAATAGCATGGGTTTGCCCCAGGGAGGTCCTGTCAAACAAACCTGGTGGACTTTTTTGACTGGGTGATTAAGGCACTGGATGGCGGTCAGGCAGTTGATGTCCTCTATCTTGACTTCAGCAAGGCCTTTGACTCAGTGCTGCATGGGAGATAGACTAGCAAGCTGGGGTACCTGGGGGCAGGGGAGAAGCTGGTCAGGTGGATACGGAACTGGCTGAAGAAGAGACAGCAGAGGGTGGTGGTGGGGGGAACTCTTGACACCCCGAGTAGTCATCAGTGGGGACCCACAAGGCTCGGTTCTGGGGCCAATGCTATTTAACATTTTCATAGCTGATATAGCTGAAGGGGTTAAGAGCAAGATGAGCCTGTTCATTGATGATGCCATAATAGGTGTGGTGGTAGATAGCGTGGAAGGAGGTAGGGTACTCCAGGAGGATTTGGAAAGACTTGAGCACTGATCAAACACATGGCAGCTGGGTTTCAATACTAGGAAGTGCAAGGTCATGAACTACGGAGCCAGAAACCTGGAGTACAGTTACCATTTGGGTGGGGAATGGTTGTCCGTCTCTGTGGAGGAAAAGGATCTGGGGGGAATATGAATCACTCATCCCAGTGTAGAAAAGTGGCTTCCAAGGCCAATAAAATGCTGGGGTGCATTGCTACGGGAATCACCTCTAGAAGGGAGGAAATAATCCTTCCACTGTACAAATCATTAGCGAGGCCTCATTTGGAGTACTGTGTACAGTTCTGATGCCCCAATATAAAGAAGGAAATCAAGATTTTGAAGGGGGTCCAGAGGTGGGAAACCAAGATGATCATGGGTATGGGAGAGAAACCCTATGAGGACTGTTTGAGAGAGCTCAACATGTACTCCCTGGATGATAGAAGGGAAAAAGGTGATATGATTGAGACCTTTAAGTACTTGAAGGGCATAAACAGAGTTAGTACTGAGGGTATGTTTAGGTTGAAGAGGGAGAGGATCACGAGATGGCATAGTCTGAAACTAGAGGGAGGTAGGTTCAGGAAGATGAGGAGGCATTACTTCACAGAGAGGGTGGTGGTGGCATGAAATGCACTGCCAGAGGAGGTGATCTCTCTGAAATCAGTGGGGAGATTTGAAAGAGGGTGGGATAGGGTCCAAGGTAGAATACAAATGGGGGGGGGAGAAGGGAGTTGACCAGAGTGGGGAAATCAGTTTGTGGTGACAATAGAGGTGGAGGGGCAAGAGGAGGCAGCAGCAGTTGTCTGAACTGTGAGCTGCACAACTGAGCAGTTGTGATAGGCTGTGAGGCATGTATCTGCTGGCATTTGCGTATGTTCGTATGTCTTTTGTCACCCTCTTCTATGGACTCAGTAAAGGTACAGGATTTTCTATCGTACCGGTTGTATCTCTGCTGGCAGATCTTCTGGTGGATCGCCTAGAGACGGTGATAGTCCATCTTTTTCCAATCCTCTGGTCTCCTCCCTCTCCAGGGTAAAGGTGAATGAAGTGGCTTCTGTTATATCTCAATTGTTCCTGCGGAATCTGTAGAAGACAGGAACAAGGTGACAGCCATTCAGAGACCTGTGCCAAAATCTTCATGTCTGGAATCCTGACTCATTCTCCAGGCTGAAGCTGTGGCAAAGTACAAGCTCTGTGTCTTGAGCTGTATGTTTATTTGCATGATACACATCCCTACAGAAGTTCATGCAGTCTTACAATAACTTACTACTGTACTTTAACTTTTTAAACTATGTTTAAACTTTTCTGTTGTTGATACTACTGACTGTCAGTGAAGGTCAGTGTAGACTGCCTGACATCTATCCCAATCAGATCACGACACTGCATCTCATGGCTGCTGGTTCTGTGATTAGTTTGTCTTTTGGCACCATCTGCTGTGGACTTAGTAATGGTACAGGATTTTCTAGTGGTACCAGTTGTACCTCTGCTGGCGGATCTTCTGGAGTATCATCTGGTGGATCCCCTAGAGGCGGCGACAATCCATCTTCTTTCAACCCTCTGGCCTTCTCCCTCTCCGGAGTAAAGGCCAATAAAGTGGTGCCTGTTGCATCTCAACTGTCCCTGCAGAATCTGTAGAAGACAATAACAAGGTTACATCCATTCTGTGACCTGTGCCAAAATCTTCATGTCTGGAATCCAGACTCATTCTCCAGGCTGAAGCTATGGGAAAGTACGAGCTCTGTGTCTTAAGCTGTATGCTTGTTTGCATTTGAAACTTGAAAACTACTTGTGGCCTTGGATTTTCCTTGGTCTGGAAGTTTTGGATTCAAAAGAGAGGACAAAATAGGTACAGTCTTTCTCAGATTTTTCCCCATCAACAGTTCTACTGAACTTTAGCAGCTGACAAGTGGTATGACTTGGTAGGAAAGTAAATCTTTGAATGGATGGATCATTAGCTTTCTTGAGAACTCTACTATTTTTACTACTCTTTCAGCTTCTCCATTGCCTTGCAGATGTGTTGGACTGCTTGTGAGATGTACAAAGCCATAGTTGTATTTCTTTTGCAAAATTGTGAACTGATGAACAGCTGGACTGTGGACTGTTGTCTGATACTAGAGTCCTGGGCACTCTGTGATGAACGAAAATTGTTTTCATGTATCCCATTACATGACTTGCAATGGTAAAGTTCAGATGAGTAACTTTAATGTACCTGGAATGATGGCCCACAATTGTAAGGAATTTGTTACTTCAGGTTGAAAAGATCCTTAGCAACTTTTTGCCATGGTCTGTCCTGAAATTTAGATGGAATCAATGGTCCTAGTGGATTGCTGTGGCATTTGATAGAGACTTTGCACTTGTTGATCAGGATTGTTAGTTGTGCACCAAGCCCTGGCCACCACACAGTCTGCTGTGCTCTCCTGTGACATATTTTCTTTGCCCTCACATCTTTCCTTGAGTACTTTCAGGGTAGCATCCCATAGTGATTAAGGAATCATTATTCTAATTCTTTCAGAAGTAAGCCAACTTGAACTGTCAAAGTGGACACAGAATGGTCCTAAAAATAGGCCTGTGCCTGGTACCCTGTCCTGCTGAAATATAAATGAATTAAAAAATTCAAGGTGTGTCACTCGTACCAGAACAGTTTGATAGTGGTCGTACCTTGAACTCTTGGTGGCCAATCATGTTGGCAGCATTTCATGACATACATGATCTTTCTGCAGTCATCTGCTTTGCTCAAGATTGCAGTCTGATGCTGGAAGTGTGTCTCATATTTGAGCAAGATAGATATTTGTTTTCTTCCATGAGGTTTGCATCTCCTTCTGTAAGTGGTCTTTTGAGAAGCATTCCTGACAGGGCATCAGAGGTGAGGAAAGACTTGTCCGGAACATGAACAACAGCGTAAGTATAGCTCATCAACTGCATGTGGAACTTCTGTATCCTTGGAAGAAGGTCATTTAGGCTTTGGCGCCCAACAACTTACAGAGGTTTGTGATCTGTCTCTAGAATGAAGTGTACTCCCACAAGGTAGCAACTAAAGTGTTCACATGCCCACAGTAGAGCAAATGTGTCTCTTTTTCAACTTGCACATAGCACTATTCTCTTGGTGTCAGTGCTCTTTAGGCATACTCAACAGGTTTCTAGTAGTTTTCATGCTTTTGCATCAGGATCCTTCATAGTCCAAAGGATGATGCATCTGCTTCAACTTTTGTTTTCTTGTTGGGATTGAACAGGGCTAGGGTAGGCAGTGCCACAAGTTTTGTTTTGACAGCTGTAAACCTTTACTCTTGAGCTGGCCCCCAAATCCACTAGTTCACCTATGACAAAAGTTATCATGGGGTTTTTGTTTTCTCTGCTAAGGCAGGTATGAACTTCCCCAGTTGGTTGATCATTCCCTGGAAACCTTGAACTTCAGACACATTTGTTGGACTTTTCATCCTCTGTATGACTGCCAACTTCCTAGGTCAAGCTGTACACCTTTCTCCAAGATGAGATGTCACAGGAACTGAACTCTGGCTTTCCCAAACTCACATTTTTTGGTATTCAGTGTGAGCCCTGCACTCTGGACCTTTCTTAGGGCTGCAAAGACTCTCTGGTCATGCTCCATTCTCATGCAACCAAGGAAAAGGCTTTTGTCCATGTGCCAAATGGCCACATCCAAGTGTTATAGGACTTGAAACATTCAAGGGTAATTTTCAAAAGCAGTACCATCCAATGGCATAATGAAGGCTGCCAGTTTCTACCATACCTTTGACAGACATATCTGCTAAAATCCTATATTGGCATCAAGCTTGGTAAAGAGAATTACTTCTCCCAGCATCTGCTCCATTGAGAGAAGGATGAATTTCTCCAATGTGACCGACTCATTCAGCTTGGTTAGGTTAACACAGATCCTTACAGTGCCCTCTGGCTTTGAGACCACTACCATTGTGACACACCAGTCTGTGGATCCCTTGATCTTGGGGATCTCCAGTCTGGAAAGTTTGTCTTTGACCTTGGGCAGCAGATCCTTCTGGGTGCTGTCATTGAGAATGGTATGGCTCCTGGCATAAGTTGAATATGGGATGCTTGACAGAGTTCTCTTAGGCCATTGAGTAATGCTGGGAACTCCTTATTCCACCTGCTTATCAGCAACTTTGGGATACATTGTGTATGAAAAGCGTTATGTAAATGCTGATTCTTCTGCTTCTACTTTGTTCCACACTAGCGAATCTGGCAAGAAACTGAAGATTTTTAATTGCTTGCCTGTCTAGCAATGGGGTGTGGAGGCTCTTCACAACATAAATGTCCACTTGACCTGTATTTCTGTCTTTAGTTACAGTGGCAGCGGATGCTCCACACACATCCAAGGTGTAGCTGCCTGCCCCCATCAGGAAATTACTTGTGGATTGCAAAGGTTTGCAGTGTTTGCCCCCATAGTTCCTTGGAAAGGGTTTGTGGCATGGCTGTGATATCTGAACCCCTTTGAACTCTGTTGTCAACTTGTTGATGAGAACTGTCATTTTCCAGCTAGACTCTTGGGCTTGAACTGATCTCCAAATAAAATCATACTTTGTGCTGTACTCTGGCACTTCTTGGACTTTGTGCACTGTTGCTTTTGACCAACATATACTCTTGTAATGGCCTCTCTTGTGACATGCATGGCAAGTGGCATCATTTGCTGAATGTGGAGCTCTTGGGTGTGCTGCCATGTTCCCACACTTACCGCATGGCACTTGTGTGTCCTTTCCCTTCCACAGATCCTCCATCAGTTTTGGAGTTGGGTTGAATTTCTTCAGATTCCTCCCAGTGGAAAAATGTCTGCCCTGCATGGCTTCCGCTCAGAGGATGCTTTTTTCTGCCTCTTGGCCTGCTTCTGGCTGGTGGTCTGACAGTGGTTTTCCTATGGCCTCGCTGTGTTGGGCCATTGTGACAGCCTTCTCTAAAGTGAGGTTGTTGTTGAATTGCATGTGTTTGGTCGAGCTGCTGTCTCAGATCCCCATGACAATCCCATCCTGGATCAGTTCCTCTCATAGGTTTCCATAGTTACAGTACTCAGCTAGGGCATACAATGCTGTAATGAAGTATCAGTGGGTTCTCCTGTTTCCTGCCTGTGTACGTTAAATTTGGCCATTTTGTATATAACATTTCTGCAGCCTGTGAAATATGTGTTTAATTTTTCCTGAACCACATTATAGTATTTCCAGTCTGTGTCCATTAATGTCATCCACTGAAGATGTCATCTGTCTTGTCTCCCATGCAGTAGATCAGGGTATTCTCCTGATTCTCTGCTGCTGACTCTGCTAGGCTACTTGCTTAACAAAACCTTTTGAAGATGTCTGAGTCATTGTGAAAAGTCATCTGGGCTGGCGATATCAAAAAGTTCACGTGGCAGGATCTGATTAAGTCATTGTTGCCATTGCTTAGTTACAAAATTACACTGAATAAAGTCACTTTAAGCTGCATTGTGCACATCACAAAATTGATAACTGTCCTTACATTTTTTTCAGCTCTCCAAACATTTTTGTTGTGCAAGCCTGCTTTAGCTCAGTGCAGTTTTGCTTTCTCTTCACTCTCTGCTAAAATAAATTACTTTTTTTCTTTTGAATAGCATGGCTTTCTGCACCTCCATGGAGGCAGTATAGCATAGTGGTTAAGAGCACTGAGCTGCAAACCTGGAGAACTGGGTTTGAATCCCACAGCTACCACTTACATACTGTGTGGTCATGAGCAAATCACTTAACTGCCCTGTGCTCCCAGGATACACCTGGAAACAAGCCTCAGCTTAGTGTGTCTTTCCTGACCAAAAATTGTAAAATAAATAAAAATGTAATAAAAAACTCCCAACTGACTACTGTGACAGAGGAAGGGAGAACTCAAGGCAGATTTACTACACTTTCCATTTGGCAGCTTTAAAGAAGACTAATGGAGCGGCCTTACCAGCTGGTTGGGTTTCAGTTCTGCTCCTTCTACTTTTTTTGCTCTGTCTGGTTTGGTTTCTGCTGCTGTGCTGCTTAACTTGGTGGTAGGCTGGTACACTGGTTCTTGCTCGACCTCTCTGTTGACAGCTAGAATCTCCCTCTGGACCATGCTGTACCTGCACTTGTGGAATTTGACTTTTTTTTCCCCATTACAAAAATAATAAAATGTACTGCAATATGCTCCTGCAGACACCTACAGACTCCCTGATGATGGTCTACTTGACAGAAGGCTCCGGGTTGCAGATGGGGCTGATTATGTTCACTTTTGACACTGTATTGTGTGTACCTTTAAGAACCATGCTGCATATCACTGGTCCAGTGGTGCAGAAGGCTGAGGCACTGTAGTGCCTCACCTCCAACCACACAGATGACTCAAGTTTGGGAATGAGCTTGGGCTGCCAGTGATTGGTGCAGGGAGGGCTGGGAGAGGATCAAGTGGCCATTTGGCAGTTCTCTTCACCCAGACTGGGGAAGCATGTTATCCCAGCTGTTGGCTGCCACAAGGTGGTGGCCTGGTGGTAGTGTCAAGCTTGGGTAGGTAGACTTAGGTCACAGGAGGTGGTGGCTGGAACCCAAGTTCTGGAATGCATGTGCTCCTCCACATTCATGTATCTTTCATGTCTCCATGGGTCTGGGAACAAGGGATAAAACATAAAAATTGTCTGCCCAGGCTCTGTGACATCTAGCCTGCCAACCCTCTGCTCTGCACTGTTGCCTGGCCGGGCCCAGCAACTGGATGTGGGTCTCTGGGTGGATGGGGGTGGCCCTCCTCCTCCAGGCCCTGCCATGGAGGGTCACTCTGTAGGGGTCGAAGGGCTCCTGCACGGTTAAGGCAGGAAGCTGAGTGAGGGGGCAGGGATGAGACCTATAAGCCTGCCTGGGCAGACTGTGGAGAAAAAAGCTTGTTGAAAAAACCAAAAGAACCATGCTGCATACAGTTTGAAGGTAAGATGGCGACTCAGAGGTTTATGAGACTTTACAGAACCAGATATCAAGTGTGAGGTTTTATTGGCTATGGGCTTCCTTAGTATGGGCACTGCCCTGGGAAGTGATGACTTTCCAGGGGAATTTTATAAATTTTGGAGGGAGGATTTGGTGGATACACTTGTAACAATTTATAACTCCTTATTGTCTGACTACAAATCAGGCAGAACTAGATCTGATGTTAAAATTTTAACGAAAGTTTTTAGTGCTCAATTGATACAGTAGCCTTCCATTTAATATCCCTACCTCAGACGTATTCAGTAGCAGGGAGGTGAATTAAAGATAAACTTGCATTGATACAGACTGTTTTGAAAGTGGAGAGGGAGGAACACTGGAAGGCCTTCTCCTGTCCTTGGACCAAAATAAGGCCTTCAGTAGGGTTTCTCACAGTTATTTTATGTTTGAGTAGTTATGGCTTGCCACTAGCTTTTATTGACTGGATTAGGGCTTTGTACAGCTACAGTATGCAGAAATCATACCTTTGGTTAATGACTGTTTGGGAACTGCATGCTGCACCTGGATAGGAGTAAGGCAGGATTGCCCCCTCAGTCCGATACTATGTGTCTTTAGTATAGACCATAAACTGCATAAAATAAATCAGGATGTTGCCATTAAGGGCATAGTGACCCCTTTAGGCCCATTAACAATTGAGTCTTCTGCTTAAGCAGGTGATAGTTGTCTCATGCTGAGAGACCCCGTCTTGGGTGTTCATGCACTGAAACATTTTGAGAATTTCTCCGAATTCTCTGGCTCTAGATTAAATGGGGAAAAAAGTGCTGGGATGTATGTTAATACTGCTGCCAAGACCACTCCTATGGTTGTAAGAGTGGTCCCATATGCATTCTTAGGGAATGAGAACCATGAGCCAAAGGAGAGTGGCTCTGATACCCTAAGAATGCAAGTGAGACAACTGTAAGAGCTGTGTCGGCAGAAGTATTAATATATTATTGATTGAAACTGATTAGTAATGGATTAACAGTTTTTAAAAGCCTGCCTCGAATGTGCCGTTTCCATGGCAGCAGTGTGTGAGACATTCTTGATAGAATAGGACTGTTTCACGTGCAGAAAAAAGGAGTACTCCAATTGGCTGGAAGTGCTCACTTGATTCATAATGATCCTTGGCACCTCTGACCCTCTGGAGGGTGAAAATTTGACAAGTACTAAATTCACGATAGAACGTATAAAAATATTGGGAGTTTGGTTTGAAACCAGTAATATAGCAGTACATAACTGGCAGCTGAAACTAGATTTTGCAAAAGGTCAGGTAACACGATGGATGTGTTGGTCAGTATTTAAATTAAAACACGTATAATTAAAACCTTTTTAGTCCCAATATGTTTATATCTAAACTTTGTTTTTCTGCCCCCAGTGTCACTTGAGGCTAGACTCTGCAGCACATTCTTTTGTCTGCTTTGGGGCAGTCAGCTGAATCCAAGAAAGAGAAGTCACACATAGCAAGATATTAAAAAGGATGGGTAAAGATGATTAACCCTGTGGCTTTTTTCTGTTGTATTCTCTTTAGTGCAGATTTGAAGATGACTATAATGGGTTCCCAGTGCACTGGTCTGGAGTTGTTTTGTATTTCCTGTTCTCTTATTACTTAGTGGAAGGTTAACAAATTATGAAATGTTAGAGGTAGACGTAAACAAACCCAGTCATATATTCAAGATTGTTTTGTAAAACTTAAACAGTGGAAGTTGACCACATTACATGTCCAGGAAAATCCAGGAAGGAAACTATATGAGCAAGTAGTATCAGTTACTTTTTCATCTCCTCTGTGTTTGGAGTCTCTGAGCAGACAATCACACAGCAGCTTTGCGAAAACCTACATAAAATGTGAGATGTGGTTTGACTCTGTGCTCATGGTCAAATGAATGTGTAGGGAATTTCCAAGCATAAGAGCACAAAACAACGCATGTGTATTCACGCAGGTTGACAAACTTGGAGGAAACTATAGAGCATCTTTTTTTTTCCTGCATCTATAGAAAGGAACTTTGGATCCTTCTGGCCAAAACTTGGAGCACTACTCAGTTTGGGTCTGTTATGTATCAGACATTGTTGTTGGGACACCAGGATGCCACTTGGTCTGGGTAGGTGGGCAAGTTAGATATAAATATGTCTTGGAAAAGAAAGATTTGTCCTCAATGGCTCTGGTTAATTTGGCTGACATGGAGCTCCAGAATGCCTGTGAGAGGAAGTTTAAGACTCTACCTCACTTCGTATTCTGGGATTTTTGGAGAAGGGTTACATGATTAGACATTTGAGACTCACATGTGTGAGGTAGGGTTCTTTGATTGGTAATGGGTTCTGTTCACTGCTTCTGCCATTTTGGTCACTAGTTGTTACCTCTTTATTTGCTTCTTTATATTTTTTTTTAATGATTGCTCATTTTGAATCTTTACTTTGATTTATAGTTGTGGTATGTATTGATATTTTTCCTTTAATAAAAATTCCCCTACTTTTTTTGAGAATTGTCATTTGGGTCTTTAATGTCCACCTTAAAAACCACAAGAAAAGGCAGACAGGACCTTGGTTTAATGTCTCATATGAAAGACGGCACATCCTGACAGTACTGCATCTCCTTAGCACTACACTCAGCCCAACACCAGTATGGGACTAGAGCCCATGATCCTCTGGCCCAGAGGCAGATGTGCTATGAACTGAGCCATGACACCAAACAAATTAGGGGCAGTTGAGATTCAAACCCTAGGTCTCCAGGTTCACAATCATACACCAGAACCACTAGGCTAGTCTGACTAATTATAAACAACATGATGATAAAGTATCAACCAGAGCAGAGTGACCATGGCACTTTGAAGCTTAGCATCATTCTATAAATTCAGCAAATTAAGTGCCATAGTCTTGAACATTAGGTCAGCAGATTCCACCAGGATGATTGGTACTCAAGGATAGGCTTAAAGACATTAAAGGGGTAGATGAGGTTAGAGAATAAGTGGGCAGAAATGAAGGCTGCTATTGAAGAGGTGACAGAAGTATGTGAAATATGTTAAAAAAGAGAAGAAGCACAGGAAATCTATCTGGTTCAATAAGCAGGTGAGGGCCACAGTTTGGGGTAAGAAAACACATTTAGGGTCTAAAAGGGTAATCAGACTAAAGCAAACAGGGAGGAATACAAAGTACAATTAGAGACTTCCCAGAAGCCAGTCAGCTTAACCAAGGTATGACAAGCTGGCCTGCGGTATATGGAAAGGCAACACGCTGTGTTTAAGGTTCACAGAACAAAATGCACTTTTATTGCTTCAAATAGAAGTTGTTACTCCAGAAAATCATAATCAGTCAGTTCAACTTCCCCAGCCTGGTCAGGTAACATAGAGGTTAACATAAAACAGTTATTTCAGGCAGACTTGACAAAGGAATCTTTGCACCACATATGTGGGCCAGCAATTTGTTCAAGATACAGTCTTAAATGAAACACAAACAGTTTCCCCTTTAGCCTTCTCTGCAGGCAGTTCTCAGCAGTATATTCCACTCACTGTTATTGGCCCAGCTGGCTAAACTAGTCCTTTACCTCAGGACCCTCTGCTCCAGGCATGGTCTGGTTTTCAGTAGCAGGCTTCAGCTGTTTTCCCCCAAGAACTCTCTCTATGACTTAAACATTCTTCTTGGTTTTCAGCTCTGGTTCCTCTCTCACAGAGCAGCAGTTTCCAGCCTCTCACTCCCTTCCTTGCTGGATCCCTCTGCCTTTTAGCAATCTCTCTCTAATTAGCCACACCTGTGGAGGCATCCCCCTCCTGTCTGTTGCAGTCTGTACATTTCCTCAGTCTCAACCAAGGGGTTAACCCCTTGTTCCCCGGTGTTCTGTTTACCCTGTCACACAAGCCTAACACAAAATTTAGGACAGCGGAAGAGGTGAAGGATTATGGTAAGGCTTTTTTTAGATACGGGGAACAAAGGAAGGCAAGAGAAGGCATCAAGAGAATGAGGAAGGATGGGGTTAGTCTGGAACATGAAATGGGAAATGAAGATATTCTGAATGAATATTTTACTTTGGTGTTTGTGGTTGAGGCCTCGGGGCCCTTCCCAACTGTGGAATTTGGTAACCGGGTAAGGCACACTAGGCAGAAGTTCTGTTTTCAGAGGTGACCTGGGAGCACTCAGGATGTTATATGACTTGCTCATGGTCACACAGTATGCAGGTGGAGGTTGTCAGACTCAAATCCAGGTCTGTTGGTTGTACCTAGCTCATTACTTTAAGCTGTACTGCCAGATATGAGGGTTCCAAGGAAGGAAGACTGGAAACTCAGGTAATATTGGTAGATAGGGTGTTAAAGGGGCTGCTAAACCTTAAAGTAAACATATGCCTCGGGCTGGAGGGGTTACTCCCTAGGTTGCTTAGGGAAACAGAGTTGGCCCTGGTGGCCCCATTGTGAACCTGTTCAGTAGGTCTCTAGAAATGGATGAAGTGCCACTGGACTGGAGGATTGTGGATGTGGTGCCTCTCCACAAGGGTAGGAACATAGAGACTCCACGGAACTACAAGCCAGTGAGCCTGACATCTGTTGTAGGCAAGCTGCTAGAACTCATAGTCAAGGAACAGATTGTAGAATTCCTTGAGGCATGGGGCAGCAAGATGAAAGGCAGCATGGATTTACAATGGGTAGGTCATGTTAGACAAATTTAATAGACTTTTTTGACTCAGTGACGGGGGTAGAGGACAAGGTCAGATGGTGCACAGCCTTTACTTGAACTGGTCTTTGCTTCTGCACAGAAGACTGGTAAAATGGCATGGCAGTTGGTGTTCAGTACTAAGAAGTGCAAGGTACTGCACTTCGGAGCAAGGAACCCTGGGAGGAGCTACCAGTTTGGAGGGATTCAGTTAGGTACTACCGAGGAAGAAAAGGATCTAGGGGTGGTTATAATGGAGAATATGAACAACTCAGCTCAATGCAGGAAGGTGGCAGCTAAAACCAACAGGATGCTGGGGTGTATTGCAAGATGAATCTACTCCAGAAGGAGGGAGGTGATCCTGCCTCTGTACAGGTCACTGGTCAGACCACACCTGGAGTACTGCATGCAGTTCTGGTGCCCGTTTCTGATGAAGGATGTCAGGTTACTGGAGGGGGTACAGCGCAGGGCAACAAAGATGATCCAAGGTTTGGAGGACAGACCCTAAGAGGACAGGCTGAGGGAGCTGAATATGTACTGACTGGAGGAGAGAAGGGATTGGGGGGATATGACTTGAGACCTTTATATACAGGACAGGGATAAACAAGACAGGTACAGAAGGGGTATTTAAGTTGAGGAATGGGAGGGACATGAGAGGGCATGGTCTCAGATTGGAGGGGGAAAGATGTAGGACAGTGATGAGGAGACATTTCTTCACAGAGAGGGTGGTGGGTAAGTGGAATACTCTGCATGAGGAGCTGGTATCCTGTAGGACAGTGGACAGTTTTAAAAGGGGATGGGACAGGATGGGGGATAAACATGAGTGGGGCAGCTACAATGTAGGGGGCTAGCTGCACATTTGAACAGATGATAGACCATAAGGCCTGTTTCTGCTGGCAGATTCACATGTTCAGATGTAAAATATGGGTGACCTGGAGCTAGGAGAATAACTTTCTAGATGGATTGAGAGTTGGTTGGAGGCTAGGAGCCAGACTGTGGTCCTACACGGGGTATTTTTAGGAGTAAGTGTACACTAGTGACCAGTGGGGTTCCAAAGGGACTGGTACTGGGACCAACCTTGTTCAGTATGTACATCAGTGACATAGGCAAAGGGCTATATGGTAACATGAGTCTTTTTGCAGATGACACTAAATTATGTGGAAAGGTGGGCAGCAGGAAAGGGGTTAAAGCAATAAAAATAATGTAAAGGATCTAGAAAAGTGATCTAGCAACTGGAATCTGAAGTTTAACACCACCAAGAAATACAGGGCCTTGCAGATTGGCATACGACACAAACTGAATACAGCATTGATGGGATAAAGGTTGAATATTCCAGGGAAGAAGGGATTTAGTGGTAAAAAAGACTGATAACATGAAGTCCACTTCCCAGTGCAGTATAGCGTATGGGATGGTAAATAGGATATGAGGATGTACTAGCTGGAGATTTACCAGTCTCAAAAAGGAGGTGGTTATGAAATTCTACAGGTTCCTAGTGAGGCCACACATTTGGTACTGTGTGCAGTTTTAGAGTCCACACCTACTGTAATAAAGGGCAGAAGAGACAGGCTGGAGATGATACAGTGAAGGTCAATCAAGATGTCAGAGGGATAGCAGGGTAAAGCTTATTAGAACAGATTGGAAAGCCTCAATATGTATTACCTGGAGGACAGGAAGAAAACTGGGACATGGTAGAGACATGAATACCTGAAGAGGTACAGCAAGATGGACCATACAGGGTTGTTCTGATGATTCCATGTCAGAATATCGATAACAATGTTCTCAACATCCTTTACAGTGGTGGGAACAATGCCAACTATTGACATTGTTCCCTTCAGGAATGGAGTGTTTTTTTTGTGAGGGGCTTTGCTCCTGCACCCCCCCATCTCTGAATAACCAACTCCGAGTCAGAGTTGGTTTGGGGTGACACTGGGTAACACTGGAAAACAGAGTGTCGGTGTATAGCAGGACCATCACAGCAACCTGAAGAGTTTTGTCGCTGTGATGGTCTTCATTGCAGAAAAGTTGTTGTGCTGACGGTATACGGTTCTGACTGACAAAAAAGTTCATTCACCAGGATGCACAATTAAAAATGGTGTAGGAAAGTTCAGAAAATAGTTGAGGAAATATTTTTTCACACGGAAGGTGGTGGATAAGTGAAATAGCCTACTTAGCTGGCCCGGTGGTGCTAAGGGCTGAGGCGCTGGATGCCTTACCTTGTGCTGCGCCAGTGACCCGTGTTCAGGAATGAGCATGGGTAGCTGGGGTTGGTGGGGCAGAGAAGGATAGAGTGTCTGTCGGACTGCTCTTCTTGGGCAAGACGGACAGCGGCTGGATCCCCAACAAGGATACGAGGTACAATGGGGGTAGAGAGGAGGCCCAGGAGGATAAAGAATCTCTCAAAAAAAAAAAAGAAATAGCCTACTTAAAGTAATCAGTGTAAAAACCCTCATTGAGCTTAAACATTTTTGGGATGGCCACAAAGGATTATTAATGAAAGGGGAGTGAGGAGGACTGGATGGAAGTGGAGGGGTAGAGGAAAGAGCCATCTCAGAGAAGTTCCAGGTAGTGTTCCAGGGCAGACTGAATGGACCTCATGTTCAAGTGTTTTGTTTTTTTATTCCCTTGCCTTTCTATGTTTCTATGTACAGTGAAACTTGTCTATTAAAGATGCCTTCGGGACCAAGGTATTTGTCCTCAATATCAATAAGCTCCTAATATGCAGCCAGCACATTACTGAAGAAATTGCATTCAAGATTGTAAGTAGTCTTAAATATCAAAATGTGCTTGTAATTGAATGTATGTCTGTCATGCTCCCTACTTGCATCAACCCCATCAACCCCCTGCAGCAGAAGTTTTGGCAGGGGCCAGGAGGGGATTTGAACCAAACCCACTTGTTTTAAAATTGTCCCTCTAAGACCTCACTGCCCTGCATGCTCATATTGCAGGGTGTACCTTGGGGGAGGGGAAGTGTTAAGCAACACCTTGTCCCAAATTTGAGGGGTTAGGCAGGGCAGTAAGACAGGGAGGAGGAGGAGAGAGAAAACAGGGGGGCTGGGATGCCCAAGGCTGAAGTCTACCTGTTGATCGAAGCTGACAAACAGAAAAATCCTGTACCTGAATTTGAGGGGTTGATTTGCGTTTTTATGCTGAATGTAAACATTTTTCTTTCTTTTTGTGCTGAAGTAAATCGCATTTTTATTCTTTTTTTATTTGTGTCAAGCTGTTTTCTGCTTAAGTCCTAAGTGCTGTGGTAGGCTAACTTGTTACAGTCCTTAATATTGTATGCAGTGTCCTTAAAGGGGCATTGCCAACCCTTTTTGCATCATATTATTTCTAGTTGAAAACATGCATTTAACGATTACTTACCTTTTCTAAAATTCATTGATGTTGCTGGTTATTCTATCTGATTCCTTTGTTAGTATAAATGAAATACATTCCAATAGTGTATTTATACCTAACCTTGTTTACCCATTTTCGAATCCTTGATGTATTGTTACTGCATATTTCCTGAACATTAGCAATACCCCCACATAGAGCAATCACTCAACAACTCACGATACAATAGTCTCCTCTCTGCCCACTGCATCAAGTGGCTAGATTGAATTGAGTGTGCTCCCAAGTCCAGAAAAGATGCAGTGGGAGATGATTAGGGAATATACATTTTTTTTTAGCTTTTATTAACCAGGTAAGCACACTAGACAATCATATACTTATTTTCAGGTGTGACCAAAGAGATTACAGGGGAATTGTAGGCAAAGCAAGGTATAACAGGATTTCAGAAAACATATTCAGACAAAGCATGATATAACAGAGAGGCAAGTAAAAACCAAACATCACATAACAAGGTGAATATCTGACAATCAAGTTATGAAGAATCATAGTTTTGTGTGGTAACATCAATATAGTGGGCAGTCTGTTTTTCACTTTTAAAAAGAAAAAAAAAGAAATTAGAATCAAAGAACCACTACATCATCACAATCTATAGAATGCGAGGAATCATACAATGTGTTTGTTATACTCTGAGCAATTTGAGACCTATGGTGGTTGACAGTCTCCCTTTTTTATCCTTCAGCTTTTTCTCTCAGGGCTCCAGAGGCAGGCAAGCTGTGGTCCTCCCTCAGAGGATCTCAATCCACCTGGCACTCAGGGTTTTATTGAGCCTCCCTCGATGCCACATTTTCCCATTTTCTCCCCCTTTATCCTGCAACCCCAGAACACAGTTGCACATGTTCATGGAGGCGTGCATGCACTCCATGACTCCAGTGACAGCCCTTTCCTCCCACCCGGCCTAATACGTCCCTTCTTATGACTTGGTACTGCCATCTAGCCTCCACCAGTTGGCAGCCAAGAGCTGGGGAAGCCCCATGTCCATCCCAGGAGAGGAGAGCTGCCTTGCAACCACTCAATCCAGCTCCTCCCCTCCCCCCAGCTGACCCCTGGTGCCCCAGACTCATTCATGGGTCACCAGCGTGGGAGGAGGTAAGGCATCCAGTGCTTCAGCTCTCCACATCACTGGTCCGATGACAGTGTGGAAACTGTCATCTTCAAGATTTCTTAATGTCTCAAAGTCCATAGAAAGCTAATTTGAGTGAGCTATTGTGCTTATATGTGAGTCTTTGCAGTTCAGAGTTATTCATATGTAAATCAGCCTGTAGTTAAGAGCTAGGAGCAGCCATGTGTTTTAGGCTCCTGACAGGAAATGATGTCACCGAGGAACTTGACCCTGCTTTTACAGTAGATAACCCAACAGGTTAAATAGCAAATTTTCTGTTTTATTAAGTGTGTTTTAAAGAGCAGTTGATGCCATCAGGAGAACTTTAATAAAACACAATATTTAGACTCAGTTCAGCTTATATTTCACATTTGTTCTGTATTTCCCCTCACTATTACTTATTACTGAGGTCATATGCATGAAAACAAGTTCTTTGCTCCTGAAGAGTTCATCTGTTCCTGTTGCTCGTTCCCTACTTGAGGTCATAATGCACTGCCTATGACATTGCAGTTACTCCCCTGGCAACAGATTGTGATGTCACAACAGATCATTTTGATTTCAAGTAGGGAGTAAGTTATGGAGACAGATGACCACTAAGGGATAAATATGATGCATTCATGCACATTTATTCAGTAAGAAATAATATGGAGGATAATCTATAGAATGTACACTGAATGCAAGCTGAAATTTGCCTAAATATTATGTTTTTCAAAGTTTTCCTTGAGGTGTCAGCAGCTCTTTAAGTCATTATTGCAACACTTTCTGCATTTATAATAATTGTTTTGTATGTGCATTGAAACTAGTGAGTTATCACCTTTACATTTTAAATTGTTAGTAAAAATAATCCATCTTCAGGATTGCTTTAACCTCTAGGCTATACTGCCAGCTGGTCATCAAAAACTACACATACAAGGCTGTCTCTGTGGTGCCAACAGGTATTGGGGCCCCATATCAGCATTTCTAAACTCTGGCTGTGTTCATGCCAGTACAGATTTCTTGGGCTGCCACAGCACCAACTTCTGTTTTTTCTGTTCCCACTCTTATAGTCTTTTCTCTTACAATTTCAGGTGTGAAGTTGGGTCTGCAAGATGCAAATGTGGCTCTGTACCTACTGGCCTGGCATCATGGGGCCAGACTTGAAATGTATAGTTTTTGATAACCAGTTGGCAGTATGTCCTAGTAGTTAAAGCAAAGAGCTGTGAACAAACTTCAATCATCCAGCAGAATGGGTTTTGATTCCTACATGCTCTACTTGTATATTGTGTGACCAGAGCAAGTCACTTAACCTCCCTGTGCTCCCAAAACACACTTGAGAACAAGCTGTAGCTCAGTGTGCCTTTCCTGGACACAGACAGTAAAAGCAATCTGAGCACATGTTATGATTCTGAAAATATTATTCTCTTTTATCCAGATTTGATTTGAAAAGAAAAAAATGGGACACAATTAGTTGTTTATTATTTGCAAAAACACATAGATGGACAACATTGTTAAAACATGCATTAGTTGAAATGCATTATTCAAAGAGTATTTTGCTGAAGTTAAATGTATAAGTTTCTTATTTGCATACTTTGGAGGAAATGGGATTTTATAAATGTAGAATGTGTTGTGATGTCTTAGCCCTGCTTTGTCTGTACATAATCCAACAGATTAAATAGGAAATTGTCTGTTTTATTAACTGTGTTTTAAAGTGTTAGTACAGCACTTTCTACATTTATAATAATTGTTTTGTATGTGCATTGAAACTAGTGAGTTATCACTTTTACATTTCAAACTGTTAGTAAAAATAATCCAACAGAATTCTGGCATTGCTACGGTAGAAAATCCTATTCCATCCAAAGTATTTCAGTAAGAAACTTTTATACTTTTAACTTCATCAAAAGAAGTAAAATACTTTTCATAATGCATTTCAGGTTATGCGTGTTTTAACAATGTTGTCCATTTATGAGTTTTTGCAATTAGTAAACAAGTAATCGTGTCCTTTTTTTTCTTTTCAAATCAAATCTGGATAGAAAGAGAATAATATTTTCAGAATCATAACACATGCTCAGATTGTTTTTACTGTGTTTGTTCAGGAAAGGCACACTGAGCTACAACTTGTTCCCAAGTGTGTTTTGGGAGCACAGGGAGGTTAAGTGACTTGCTCTGGTCACACAATATACAAGTAGAGCATGTAGGAATTAAAAAAAAATTCTGCTGGATGAATGAAGCTTGTTCACAGCTCTTTGCTTTAACCTCTAGGATGTACTGCCATCTGACAATCAAACACTATACATTTCAAGGCTGGCCCCCTGATGCCAGGTCAGTAGGTACAGATCCACATTTGCATCTTGTAGACCTGAGTTCACACCAGAAATTGTAAGAGAAAAAGCTGTAAGAGAGGGAACAGACCAAGTCAGAAGTTGGTGCTGTGGTAGACCCAGAAATCTGTACTGACATGGACACAGTCAGAATTTAGTAATCCTGATATGGGGTGCCAATACCTGTTGGCACCACAGAGCCAGCCTTGAGATGTGTAGTTTTCGATGATCAGCTGGCAGTATAGCCTAGAGGTTAAAGCAATCCTGAAGATGGACTATTTTTGCTAACAGTTTAAAATGTAAAGGTGATAACTCACTAGTTTCAATGCACATACAAAACAATCATTATAAATGTAGAAAGTGTTGTACTAAAACCTTAAAGCACACTTAATAAAACAGATGATTTTCTATTTAACCTGTTGGATTATCTACTGTCAAAGCAGGGCCAAGTCCCTCGGTGACATCATTTCCTGTCAGGAGCCTAAAATACATGGCTGCCCCCAGCCCTTAATTACAGGCTGTTTTACATGCAGTGGTAGCCACAGACATTGTCAGCTATTTCCAGGTATTTCACAAAATTTCTGAAGAGTTTCTCTCTGCTGCCCCTACTGTTTAAATGCAGAAAGCATCAGATATTTCTGGAAATGTCACAGAAATTTTGGGAAATAGCTGGCAGTGTCTGTGGCTACTACTGTATGAATAACTTTGGACTGCAAAGACTCACAGATAAACACAATTGCTCACTCAAATTAGCTTTTTATGGGCTTTCAGATATTAAGAAATCCTGAAGATGACAGTTCCCTTTAATAGACAAGTTTCACTGTACTTTATGTCGCTGCCACAATGCAGCTCGTTCTACTAAATAATTCTACCACAGAAAGGGGCATAAAGCACATCATAAAGTGTTAAAATGGCACTTGCAACCAGTGTTTAGAGGAAAAATAACTTCCAGTTTCAGCACTGTTCTTCTTTAAAAAACAGTTTCAGACCATTTTCAGGAGTTGAGAAGGACATACTGTAGTCTCTATTGTTGAGATCCATGCAATTTTACTGACTCTACCATGTCACATGTACTGTACATAGATTGCCAGATTCTTTGAGGTCCCACCTTATCTAGTATACTGCATAAGCTGATTATAACACTTTTAATCATTTTACAAATGTTATAAGTGTAATAGTCCACTCCAGGTGCGCATCAGTGCTGTAATAACCTCACTTCCTGGGTGGTTAAATACCCTTAACTGCACCTCAGTCCTCACAATCCACTGAGGTCATTCTGTTATTACAATATTGCCATGCACCCAATCATTGATTAATCCTTACTTATTCGATAAAAGACTCCGAGGGTTTGCCAGCTCTGTGGCAGTGGATGAAGGGGATTTGCTTGACATGCTGGCAACCCGGGTTCATGCCCAAGCCTGGGATGACAGGAGTGAAGACTGGCAGAGAGGGTTAGGAGCATCCAAGGGATGGTCTCCTCTCAGGGGGAGGGACAGAAGCCAGCATCGCCTTTGAGTGGCTCCTAGTGGCCAGCCTGTGATGACACTTCTTGCAATGTGGGTGACCACACACCACGGGTGCATTCAGCCAGGATGCCACAGGCGTGCAGCACCAATGGGCGGGGTTATGTGTGCAGGGAGAAACAGTGGGAAATATGGCTGCCTGGGTATCTGGATGATGGCAACCTCCCCTGACCACTGCAAAGCCACAGGTGTCCATGCTGTGCCCTCATTGGGCCCCCAGTGCAGATAGAAGAAGTGCCTGTGGGCACAGAAAGTCTCCCTTCCCCAGTCATGACAATGGGGAGGGGGTCCACCAGTGATAGGATACACTGGGATAACTTGGGCTCTTACATGATGAGGGGCAGTGGACAGTGATGCGGATTAGTGGCAGGGGTAGGCATGGTCGCTCAAAGGAGTGGACGACCAGGTCTGCCTGTGGAGTAAAACAGATAATACAAAAAAAAAAAAAAGACTGGAGTTTTATTCTTTACTTTTAAAACTAATAATTCTTTGTTAATTTGCTATCGAATGTCAAACCTAAATCATCATATGTCTTGATGTTTCCATTAATATGCCATATGTTTCACTTTAATTAGTTAAAAACATAATTTATTTTGTTAAGATTAATTCATAACCAATACACCCTGTGCACTCTAGATGCCCAGTAGAGACGGTGATATAACTTCTACTATGCCAGTAATATGTGAGTGGATTCTAACTGGGATCCAGTTTATCCTTCGGGGAGGAGAAGCACTTCTGTGACAGCTGTAACGCAAAATATCATTGACATAAATTAAAACAGCACTGCAAAAAAATTGAGCATAACATTTGATAAAATCTATGTGGGGGGCACTCATCAATAAAATCCATTAGGGGTGTGTATTGAATTTGAATCAGCCATTGAATACCTTGAATATTGGGCATGTTCGATGAATGCCGAATACTGGGGTGTATCTGAGGTATTTGATGGTCATGTATTCGATGAGAATTTGTGATCTCATGAGTAAGGATATAAGTTTGTCATGGATGAGGTTTTAATAACTCATTGGTTGTTCATGGAATCATTAGTAAAATTCCTGGCACTGTCATTGTTGGCACTTTTTGATGACAACAGTGAAAGTTATGGAAGTCCTAAATTAAGACCAAACGTTATGGAATCTATGACATGTATGACTGCTATGACAAATTTACATCCCTACTCATGAGATCTCTTCATCCAATATCCAGGCTGTTCAGAGAGCTTTCCAGAGCTTTAGCATGTGAACTTATTACTTCACAGAGATACTCGAGCAGAGAGAAAGCTGTTTCTCTCAATAAAAGGGTTGTGGCCAGTTTGATGAATTAGATTTTGGAAAAAAAAAGTCTTTGCAGACTGTGTTTTTAACTCTTCTGTTTTGTTTTTCAGTGGAAAGACTGTGGTGATCTACTTGATTGATTGCTAAAAGTATTTTTTACAATAGAACAAATCATGTTGTAATCTTCATTCTTCAGGCTAGAGCAGAGGAAGGGGGTCTGTCTGCAGTTTCAGGACAGACTAGCTCTTGCTTGCTGGCTGGTTGGAAAAGGGTCTGTTCCTGTGACTTCTTAGTTCTTTATAGCGCTGAGAATTTTTTTTTCATTTTGCAGTAAATAATATACTGATGTATCTGTTTGTGTGGGAGAAGGGAAGGCAAAAACTGTAGTATGTGCTCAGCTTATTTTGCTGTGATCTGAAGCTAGCTGTTGCCAGTTTGTGAGGCAGCATTGTGTTATTTCCTTTCTGTAGTTTAATTATGTAAACTGTTATTAAAAAATCGTGTTTTTTTCTTCTGGCATTGCAGTCTTTGTTTTGGTAGTGCACTTAGGCATTTGCTGTCTGCCTGTCTCCACTGCAGTCAGTGTACTGAAAGCAAGGGGGAATCAGTACAGAAATTTTTGCTTTGCGTTGCAGCTTCAGGCTTATGCTTGTTCCTGTACCTGTAGTTGGCTGAGCTATTATTTCTTAAAACACCTATATTAAAAATGTTAAGCCCTTTGTCTTGCCACAGACTTTGTCTGTGCCCTAAGATTAACCAGGTGCTGGGTGGGGGTGGGGGCACCCTTGCAACCCAGTATTAGCTGCCTGAGTTTCTGACTGTTGTTAAAAACTAAAAAGTTACCAACAACAATGAAGTCTTTTTATCTACAGACACCACAGATGTTATCTGTGCCGGGTCGACAGGGACCAGGGAGTCCAGTCCCCCTTGCTGCCAGTGTGTCTAGTATTAGCTTTCTGACTGTTGAGTAATTGTTGAAGTGTTTTTGCCTCCAAACACCAAAGATGTTATATGTGCCCTAGAGTAAGCAGGGGCCGGGGGAGGGGAGGGTGATGGCACCCCTGAAGCCCAGTATTACCTTTCTGTGTTTCTGACTGTTGTTAAAACAGTAAAAAGTTACAAACAAACTACAATATTAAAACAAATTGTTGAAGTCTTCTTGTCTCCAGAGCTGAGCCATCAGTTACATTTGCTGAATGCCACTGTTGGATATGCAAAAGAAAAGACAGTAATGCTTCCTTTTCTGGTTCTTGGAAGGTAAACATTTTTTCTGCATACATGATTGCATTAGAAAAAGTAATTATAGCATCAGAAAAATAATATTTGAAAACATTATTCAATTTGTTTTATTACAATTTATTTGATGAGTGAAAATGTTATACAAGCAGTCAAGTACAGTCAAAAACATCTGTGGATCCCTCCAAAACTGATTCAGACTGGAGTCAATGTTCCACATGTATTTGCTATCCTGCTGTCCCCTTCATTCCAACCAGACCCGTTGCTACTTCAACCAGTGCTAGCAGTGCTAGTACCACTGCTACCACCACTGTTCCAGTGCAAGTCTCAGCCTCTGTAGGAACTGATGTTGTTGCCACATCGGCTGCCACCATCACCACCTTCACTGCTGCTGTCAGTGCCACCATCAACAGAACTTCCAGTACTGGTACTAAGACCAAAACCACCATCTCCACTACGGCCAGTGCAAATATCAACACCACCTCTGATACAGCTACTACCACCATCACCACCACCTGCATTGCTGCTACCAGTGCCTCCATCAGCACTACCTCCAATACGGCTACTATCACCATAACCATGTCCACTGCTACTGCCACTGACACCCTTACCACCACCACCAAATCCACCAGTACCACCATGACCACAGTTTCTGCTAGAAGTATTCAGCCATAACCTTTGTGGTTAAATCTTAGCAGTTCTTCAGAGCGTGATGAGAAATAGTGAGGCAATGTCTTCTAGGTCAGAATATGCTCCTACTCCAGAAGATTTAGAAAGGCATGAAGATGGGTTCCATGATGCATCCTCTGAAAACAATGGCCTGAGTGAGTCTGTGGATTCTGAAACTGAGTTCTCACCTCATTCCACAAGGAAGCACTCAGGTCAAAAGCCATCCAAGAAAATCAGCTGCTGAAGACAGACACAAAACCTCTGCCACTGTTCCTCCTCATCCTTCACATCAACTTCCTGCTAAAAAAAAATAAGCAGTCCATCTTAGCTTTTGCTTGTCCTAGTGCATCTGATACTGCAGCTGGTGCCAGTTTACAGCAGTCTTCTACACCGCTCCAAACTGAATTTGGTGGTCGTGGGCACAGGCAGCATACAACAGGGTTGAGGTCAGCTACAAGTTTAAGGTTCATTGATATCTGGACATATTTTACAGAGAATGAGGATGATTAAAGGAGCGGTGTGCATTTACACTGTGGCCAGAGTCTCAGACATGGTAAAAATGTTGATAAACTGAGCACAACATGTCTTTGGAACCACCTTCTTAAAAAGCATTCTGAGGTGGCTAACTTAGATAAAGCACCTGCTGGAGTTGTATCTTCACTCCACTGCATGCTTCATTTCAAAAAAAGCAAAACTAGATTCTGATTCTGTTGATGGTGCTGCTAGTGGTAATTGTCGCACTAGCCATCTAACCTGTTATGTGTACATAATTTTGATATAAATATCTGTTTTTGAATTCTGCTTGTGAACCATGGCAGACAGCAAAACATCATAGAACCCTGGATTTTCAAAAATATACTGTTCTCTCTCTCTGAGTGGAAGGAAACTGCTAACCTTAAAAGAAACTGACACATGCCAAACAAAACCTGTGTGGAAATCATAAAAGTCATGTTCTCAGAGAATTGGTGCTTTGAAGTAAAAATATTTCCTTTTTACGAGGTGACAGGAGAGAGAATGCTTCCTAGTCAGCCTATGTCAAAAATCTCACAATGTTAAGAGGTGGTTCTCAGACTATTTTCCTGAAAGATCAAAAGGATATTCTATCCTGTCATAAAGCATGCTGTGTGGTTCACTAATTAGGAAGTATATATTTTTTTAAGTGGAATGTTTAGCAGTGTACAGGGGTATGTGATTGATCAATTAATTACAGGACTAACAGTGACCTCATGCCAACAGCCCAGAGCTGTGACATCACAGGGTGGGAGGGACATTTTGGTCTATGATATTATCAAGCCAGCTGAAAGAACTAACACTTTTGTTCCTGGACTCAAAGAGAGGCACTTCTGCCAAAATAGGTAATTTCCTTCCATTTATTTACCATCTGTAACTAGGATAGGCTTAGTTATTCAGTGAAAGGCACTTTGTTTATAACTGTCCATTTATTTTCTGACTGTACCCTTAATGTATATATGTTCTGTGTTTTGTATTTTATTTACTATTTTTAATTTTAGTAAACTTTGTTTTTCCTTAAAACACTGCCTGAGACATGCTCATTTTGTATGTGAATGGTAGAACAGTCTTAATATTCTAACACAGCTGTTAAATGCTTATTGTGTCACCTTATGCAGCCACACTAAAAAGAATCTGTGTAAAGATCCAGCAAGGAAAGAAAAATACCAGCGTCTCAATTGAGTCAGAATGGGGTTTTGAGCCAGGTTGGTTGTATGCCTGCTGGGCCAAGTATATTGTGCTGCTTTCCCCAAAGAGAGTGTGATATTTGGACCTGTTACCTGGGTGTGCAAGCTAAAAAGGGTTCATAATTGATCCCATGACTTTAGACTGGTAGTTGCTTGGACCCAACACAAACAGGAGGGTGTCCTGTTTGTCCCCTGTTCACTAATCACACATAAATGCTAGGCACTGTGGTAGCAGAAGGCCTGACCCCAGGAGTGGGTTTGTGACAGTAATGATGGTAGAGGCAGCCAGCAAGTGAACAAACACCAGCAAAAGTTTGCTTACAGTCCTTGCCCAAGTATTCCTACAGGCACAACACCAAGTCCCTCACAAACCAGTTCAGTTGGTGAGACAACAGATGTTCAGTTTCTGGTGTCCCTCCCACAGCTTAAATCACCTGCATGTGTCCACTCTGGAGCCAGGGCCCAGAGTAAGGCTACGCCATTTCAAAAGCCTACTCTCACAATAAAGGAAGCCTTTCAGGCCCACACAAAGTTCTCGCCAACTCACCCTACAGTTGTTCAGATCACATCATAGATGAGATGATTGCAGTGGATTTACAGCCTTATTCTATTGTTGAAGACACTAGATTCCATAGAGTTCTACATTTTTTGCAACTTCAATAGCACATACCAATGTGAACTATTTTTTCTTGTACAGTACTGCCAAATATGTATGAAACATGCCACAGTCAGGTGGAGAAATTGCTGAACCAGGCTGTGGGCATGGTTTTCCACTGTATGTCTGATGTATGGACCAGTACATACTCACTACATGCATACCTCTCATTCACAGCACACTGTTGTTCACCTACACCAATTCCACATGGTGGCATAACTGCTGTTGACTCTTCCACCTCTTCCTCTGGCCTTACATGTAGCAATACGCCATCCCACTGGATGCCTGCTCTCCTTAGTGTTAGCCCTTCCAAATGTACACATAACTATTAACATTCTTACATCTTTGCAGGAAATACTTGACTCCTGGGCTAGCACAACAGATTTGCATGTTGGGTTCTTCATTCCAGATAATGGGAAGAACATGGTAAAAGCTGTTTGTGATGGCCACTTCCAGGAAATCCACTGTGTTAATCATACATCAAATTTTGTGGTCACTGGTGCTCTCTGGAGCAGTGTGGGTACTCCTCATATTGTTGATACTTCAAGAGACATCTGTAACCATTTCCTTCATTCTGCTAAGGCAACCAGAGTGTTGCAAACTGTTCAGGACCAGCTTGGTTTATCAAATCATCAGATAATCCAAGATGTCAGTACATGATGGAACAGCACATTTGATATGCTGCAGTTCTTGTTGGAACAGAAACGTGTTCTACATGAGTTATCCATCGAGCAGAATACTGGTAGGGTACTGCTACACCAGGACTGGAGCAACATTGAAGGCATGGTCCTGGTGCTGTCTCCCTTTGAGAAATGCACCCATTACCTAAGCTCAAATACAGTTTCACTGAATCTGGTCATTCCTGTTGTCCATCTCCTTATGCCAACCATAGAGAGTTCCAGGAGCGCAGCACTATTGACTTGTTTCCAGAACCCATCAAAGGACTCATTGAAGGACTTACTAGGGAGGTAAGATCATGGTTTGCAATGGTAAATGACAATACTAGCTACCTGTTTGCAACTGTGTTAGATCCAAGTTTCAAATGTGAGCACTGTGTCTGTCCATGCTGAGTCACAGAGTGTGTGAGTACCAGCAGCAACTGTGTAGTGAACCTGAGGGAGTCATGAGGGAAATGGACCTGTTCTGTTCTGAGGATGCTTGGGGGGGTTCATACAGTCCTAAAACAACTGGAGTAAGTGTCACTGGCCACCTAAGTGACAGCGGTGTGTGTGGCAGCATGCCACTGACAATCAAGTTGCTTGCTGATGCAAGAAGACAGGGCAAGTCAGCAACACAGGCCCATGACACTGCGCCTCATGGTACAAAAGCACATCATTATGACTGGTCACTGCTCACGAGTTCTCTGCTGAACAAGCAGTGGCAGAAGACACGCTTGTTGCCACATTCTGCTGAGCAGATGCTCACTAATTATTTGGGTGAGCCAATTGTGGACTTTAACGTTGACCCTCTTGCATACTGGAACACCAGAAAGCAGTCATGCCCTGCTTTGTCGCAGGTAGCATGTAAATATTTTGTGTACTCTTCCCCACAAAAATTCCCTTGGAGCACCTCTTCAGCACCACAGAAGATATTGTTCAGCTAATCGCTCCTGTCTGTAGCCTGAACATATGCAGCAGCTTCTTTTTATTAAGCTCAATATGCATTTACTTGATTCTTTTAAGTGATTAGGTAAGCAATAACCCATGACAGGGTGTGCGGTTATTGGGGATTAATCAACACTCCGGGTGCGTTGTGAGGCACAAGGCTGCGGGCGCGTGCCTCGCAGTGCCTGGGGTGTTGATTAATCCCCACAACTGCACACCTGGAGTGGGTTATTGCACTTATAACATGGGCGACATCACTACTTTGAAGAAATAAACAATAAATGTTTTAAATGACATAAACAGTGGGACTTTATTATGTGTCCTTACACCAAAGCAGAACAGAGTAACATAAACCATTAGTATTGTTGCGCAGTATGACAAAATAGTGCTGATTGTACCATATATATCTGTGGAGAACTTTTTTATATTTTCATATATGTGGTTTCCGTCTAACATAATGAACATTTTCCTTAACATAACATCTGATTATTCACATTGTGTTACAAACTTTACACTTTTCAGTAGAACGTTTTTAACTTTTCAGATCTGTAACTTTTTAAACTTATATAAGCGTCATCTTTCTTTGACATATCACACTATTTAACTGCTATGTGTTCTTCTATACTGTTACCATTATCACAATTACAATAAAGAATGACTCGGCAGTAGGACTAAATAGTGCTGATTGTTCCATATATATCTGTGGAGAACTTTTTTATATTTTCATGTATGTGGTTTCTGTCTAACATAATGAAAATTTTCCTTAACATAACATCCGATTATTCACATTGTGTTACAAACTTTAGACTTTTCAGTAGAAGAACATGTTTTTAACTTTTCACTTCTATAACCCCTTAATCTTATATAACTGTCATCTTTCTTTGGCATATTACACTGCTTAACTGTGCTATATATGCTGCTACACTGTTATCATTATCACAATTATGAAAACGAATGACTCAGTGTGTATGGTCGTGGAAATTTAGTTTTTAAACTGTTCAAATTTAAATGCAGCAGCAAGCATTTCTGCATCACTTACTTCTACTGAGGAGACCACTGCTTCTGGTTTTACTATTTCTTTCTTTCTTTTTAACTGTTGTGCTGCAGCTGTATGTTTCCTTACTCTCTGTATCACTTCTCAATTCTGTATTGTGTGCTGATAATCCTGCTGCTGCAGATGTCAGAAGGTTACTTCACTTCTGCCTGTTTGCCACAGAGGATGACCAATAGTTTTTTAAGCTGGCTTCACATCTGTGACCTATGACGCTCATTATTTCATGGGAATCAAGACCAGCATTAGATAAAATTTGCACAGCTGTGCTTCTGATGCTGTGGTTAGTATAGCATCTTGACAGCAGTGCTCATTCAGAGATTTTGGCCATCAGACTGCCCAAGTAGTTCACACCTATAGGCTGATGACTGTACCATACTGTGTCACTAGGGTGAAACACTCTCTTTGGATGCAAGTACAGTGCACTTGCTCCTAGTGGGCAATGGCTGAGATACTGCTTGAACAGCTGAACAGGACAACAAGGGTTCTTGGGGTCAGAAAAGAGAAACCCGCGTAAACTCTGTTTCTGTTACAGCTTGATGATTTTTGCTATGTGGATTGAAACTGAGGGACAGTTATTCTGTCCCATCAGAAAATGTTTCTACTGTGAAAGAGCCCTGACATAGATCTCTCACTCCTTCCTGCCCACGGCGAGCCAGGCCAAGCTGAATGTCAAACCATAGACGCTGTACTAGACCTATTGGTGTAGCTGGAGACAGCAATTCTGATGACTGCAATTTTACTAAATCTTCCTCACTTATTGCAGGATGGTGACATGAACGGTCCTTACCATTCTTTCTCATTTTCTTCAATCTAGCTATAAACACATTGTTCGCAGATTGAAAGATTGCATCACTACAGATATTTATGCTTCTCCTATTCTCAATATTATTGAGCAACCTATTAATTCCTGCTCTCAGACAGATAAAAGAACTTAAAGTGTACTCTTTGCCTCCTACCCCTTTCGCTGTTGCATAAAAATGCCTCAGAGTTACATTCAATTCTGTCATCTCCACTGTTTTAAAATCTACTTCCTCCTTATTACTACTCAACCAGTCATTCAGCATATTAACTGCCCACATTGTGTTTTTCTGCATATTTTGCTCATCTTTGCTGTCTTCCAATTCATCTATTTCTTGAAAGCTTATAACTTCATGTTATCTCTTACTGTTTTTGTTACTTTCTCTTGCTTGCTGTCTCTGAATAACAGTTTTCTGCACTTCACTACTTCTTAGGATTTCTTCACACACAGTTCTCTCAGATCCATTAAACTGACAATTTGCTTTCTGTTTCTCTGATCTGTAAGACTCTGCTATTTCTTTCTGTACTGCTATGCTGTCCTCTTTTTCACACATCTCTAAAAGTTTCCAGTCGGACACTTCGTCTGATATTGACCTTATCTGTCCACACTCTCTCTCTGCATCTGCTACTATCAACAAATTTTCCTCAACATATCTTGGTTTTTACTCTACTTCTCTTTGCAGGGACTCCATCAAGGAATCTGTACTGCAGCCATTTGTTCAGAGACCACGTCCCCAGTATTGAAAAATTGACTTCCATTCCTGACATTTCCATCACTTCACCTACAGTACCTCTATCTCTGCAATGTTATACAACTCCTTCCTAAGATTTGAAAAATGCCTCTCAAAGTGCAAGTGCTTCTGGTAACAGCACAGTGATCTCACCATGCAACTCCTGTTTCACTACGCCCCCCCCCCCACCACAGTACGAGACACAGGTGAGGAAACAATCATTTCTCTTACTTTGCTGTCCAAACAGAAATATTAGTGCTTTCCCTAAGTAATAACATTCATCTATCATGCTGAATTCTGTTCAAACCGTCATATTCAGTGTCTAATTTCAGTATCTCTTCTTCTGTGTTCTACTCAAGACCCCTGTACCATGTCCTCATCTTCCACATAGATTAGTTCCACCAGTATTGCCTCTCTGATTTCAGTTGTTGCAATTCCCGTTTCTCTACTCCACAATATCACTTATTTTGCCCACGCTTTAACAATGTTCTGTTGTTTTGTGACATGCTAACTCGTGCTGCTGCTCACTGTGTGCTACTCTATCTCGTATCCTCCTGTGTCTGTCTCCATCACTTGCCCCCTGGAACTGCTAATGCTTCTTCTGGCCCTGCTCTGTTCGGCACTGTTGCTGTGCCACTAGCCACCTAATGCTGCCTTTCATCACAGCAGCTGTCTCCTTTTCATTTCCACTGCACTGTGACAGACTCATTTCTACTTCCAACCCTGATCACTACCTACTTCCATCAGTTACTTCTCCCGACTCTGTGTTCGCCATCTCAGAGAGGTACTTGTATGTCACACTTCATTACATGTTTTTGTTTCTCACTACGCTGTTTATGTGGTGCTGTGTGTCATCGTGCTGCTTTCCTTGCTAGTTGGGTGTATGCATTTCAATGTGACAGACTGTGTCCATCGGGTGGGTGGGTGGGACATTTCTATCGCTATCTTTCATTTAAATATGGCTACTTCTCTCTTCTGCTGTACTAGTAACATTAATAAGTCCGGCACACTTGGATCTCTGACTCCTACACGATGGATCACAACATCCATTTACTAGAAAAATATCAGAAATTAATGAACGGTCATGTGGTGTTTATTAGCCAATTGCTTATTAATATATAGATACCCATGTTATAAGGTGTATTAGTCAGATTGACAATGTGCTGTCACTGCCTGCCAGCTTTGAATACTGAACTGACCACTATACTTACGGCTTTCTGAGCTCTGCTCTTGATTTTACTGACAAAGATCTGGAAAAGCAATGACATACGTGGTTTTGCTTGCTGCTTGGAGTTTTGACTGACCTTATGGCTTTATGACAACTGTACTGTTAAAATGACAATGATCTTGGAAAATTATTGAAAATCTTTTTCTCTTATTTTTATTTTTTCTGCAATGTGGTCTCTTCTAACCTGGTATATCCAGGCACTGGGTCATAAAATGTACTTCTTATTATGCTGTTAACTTTCATGCCAGACAGCGATCAAAGTAATAGTACAAAAAATGAAAAATAAATTAAAAAATCATAAAATCGTAAAAAAAAATTTAAAAAGAGTGTAGGAAAATCTGAATATTTGCTCCATTGTGCAACTCAGCTTTGCTTTCCTGTCTCCAAAACAATAGTCTTGCACTTTTTTAAACTGAAGTTGTAATGTCAAAATGCAGTTAGAAAATATTTTTTTTTTTACACAGAAACGTGAATCTGGGTGCATAAATATACACTGGCAGGAAAGCACACTAAAGTAACTCATGTTTTCCTTTAAACTGTTCTTATGCTGTTTGACTCTGCATCAATACGGTGTTTTTTCACAATCTAGCATTACCCTCTACCCATGCTGAGCAGAAGACTTCTTATTTGTCTATCTCAGGATTTTTTTTCATGTCTGCAGCATTTTTAATAAATGTACTACATTATTATTGAATACCAGCTTAATTGAATACCTGAATACAACTGAACACCCCAAAACACTGGATGTATTCGTAGGATATTCGATGAATACACAATTTATGTATCTACACACCCATAAAATCAATGTAGACTTGTTTTATGATGTGTCCTTCACTGGAATAAAAGGACTTTGACAAAACAACTGACCCTACCTTTTTTGCAATAAAAGATTCTAGGACTGTTCCAGTTTTAGTTGGTGGAAAATGTTTGTATTTATGCCAGAATCTGTGTATTTCATAAATGTTTTAGTTTTTTCTCAAGAAAAAAAGGTTGGCTGCCACGTTTGGCTTAGAAATAGCATTGTAGGCCTGGCAAAGGTTGGGATCGAGAAAATAAAAAAACTCATGGTGCGCGGCATAGGCAGTACCTAGAAAAGTAGATTTGCCAGATAGAATAATATCTTTATTAACTGTACCTAAAATTAGCTTTTTGGAAAAACAGAAACACAACACAGCTTAACACCTTTATTTGTTGAGAATTTCCCTTTAAGAGACCACATCTTGTCCTACCTGTTTTTAGACCAAGTCTAGCCATGGTAGGCAGTCAGAAGAATTACAGTTCTATCCTCAGCTAATGTTACTTATACCATTCCTCACAACACAGATGTATCCAATGAATGAACATAGCCTTAACATTAATAGAGGAGCTATATCAGCAAATGTTATTTTTATAAACTTTCATTCTCTACAGTAGTTCCATGAGTGTGTAAATCTTCTTGTGGACACTCACAGTTCCTTATTCCATCCAAGGTAACTCTATCTAATATTTTCTGAAGGGCCCTTCTACCTACTCTAAGCACCTATAGGACCTAGCCTGTATGTTGATCAGGACCTGAGTCTGGGGATGGTAGGGAACCCACCGCCGAGGCAGCATTGTGTCTCTATAGGTGAAGGGGATCATCTGTCTGAGATCCTACTGTTTCCCTTCATGGGCTCCTTAAGCCCCATCAACAGGGACCCTGCATGTTGCATCAACCAATGCACCAATATGTGGTCCCACCAACCCTCTTGTTCAGTGTTTCCCAACTGTACCACCAACTTTGGTCACATAAGTGGCAGCAATGCAGTATGAATCATTGTCCTCCCACTCTATAGGAGGAGAGTGTTCTCAATGATGCTCAGTCCTCCTCCTGCTGACCCACAGGAAATTCTGTAATGATCTGAGGTCAGAACATGGATTTATTGTATGATAAGCAGTTCCTGTTACTGCTGCTTCATTGAGCCAGCCAAAAAGAGCTCTCTTAATGTTAACAAATTTGTACCTGGGTAATCATGGATGTTCTGGGTACTACCCCTTCCTTAACTTCTTCTTGTTGGCTCAAACAAGGTTGAGGGGCCTAGGTCATTATCTTCCTGATTGAGGGGCTTGTTTCCCATTAGATTAAGTTTCCATGGTGCCTCCACCCAGAGATTAGGTTAAGTGGGTCAGGTGTCAGAGCGATACAGCTCCCAGGATGCAGTACCTTCATACCTCCTCACAGTCTCCCTCCACACATGAAAAGTAACAGTACAACCACAAAATCATAAAACATGCATTTGGTGACTTACTACTAATAATATGCTCATGAGTCACAATTCAAATAAACAACAAAATATTTATTGGGGAATATTCACAAGGGACTGGGGAATCCAAATGTAAACTGTTTTGCATAAACTCATGAACTTTCAAAACCATGGCCAAAATGGGTTGCCTGACTAGACTCAGCCTAATAAACACTTTCAGTGGTGCCCACTCACACCAGACAATGCAAGTACAATTACTATTAACCTTTTGGTATTATCAGCCCACTTACACTGGGGACTCTACCCTTTTCCCACTGCTACCAGTATTACATAGAAACATAGAATCTTAGCAGAGATAAGGACCACTTGGCCACCTAGTCTGCCCATTTTCCATACCTACTGTAACACCACAAATCCTACTTGATCTCCGGCTGTACTCCCCACCCCCTTTCCTTACCACTAAGGTTCCCTTATGCCATTAGTTCTCACACTTTGTGATAGTGAGCCTCCCCCAAGCCATGAAAAAGATTTTGAGCCTCCCTCAAATTTGGAAAAACATCTTGGGCCTCCCCACAGAAAAAAATAAATCCTACTTTGCACAGTACACCAGGAATAAAATGAAACTAATAAAGCTGACTGAGTATATTCTCTTTTTATTCGACTTATTGCTCCCCACCCCAGACCCGGCACCTCAGGTTATACTTGTCACTCCTTTTTTCTGACTTTTGGGCCCTTGTTACTCTGTTTCCTCTCTATCTAGAACAACCAAACCATTTCATATCTATCTCTCTCTCTCTCTCTCTCTTACCCTGTTGTTAAGCAACTTTCTGTACGCTTACTTCAGGTCACACCTGAAAACATGCATCGGATCACTCTGCCTTTCCCAGTAACTAATTTATATATAAACACCTACTATAGAAATGAGCCTTGACTCAATATGCCTTTCCAAGTTACTAATTTGTATATAAATACCTATGGTAGAAACAAACCTTGACTCGGCATGCCTTCCCCAGGCATTAATTTACATATAAATACATACCTATAAACAAGCTTTGGCTCAATGGGAACTTCCTGGTCACAAATTTGTGCATAAGCAAAGAAATTCACCTGCAATTAACCATATTTAATTTGTTTTATATTTTCACACAAAACAGCCAAAACTTAACATTTAAATACTGCACATTCTCAGACTTGACTGGGCCTACCCTTGAACAATTTGGGGCCTCCCTTGGGAGACTGGCCTCACCATTTGAGAACCACTGCCTTATGCCTATCCCATGCATTCGTAAATCATGTTACCATTTTTGTCTCCATCACCTCTGCTGGGAGGCTGTTCTAGGCATCCACCACTCTTTCTGTAAAGAAGTAGTTCCTCACATCTCCCCTGGGTCTACCCCTCTCCAGCCTCATAGCATGTCCCCTTATTCTTGAGCATCCTTTTTTTGAAAAATGTTTCCCTCTTGAATCTTATTTACAGTATATCCATGAGGTTATTTTAAAGTCTCTATCATATCCCCTTCATCCTTTCCTCCAGGCTGTACATTTTGAGGTCCTTTAGTCTCCCCTTATATGGCTTTTGATGCAGACACTGCACCATTTTAGTTGCCCTCCTCTGGACCACCTCTGCTCTGTCTATGTCCTTCTAGAGATGTGGTCTCCAGAACTGGACACAGTACTCTAGGAGAAGTCTTACCAGTGATCTATACAGCAGTAACACCACCTCTCCCTTTCTGATGGTGATACTGTGATAGTGATTTATTTGTAGATACTGGCCTGATGACCCTATCTGTAGATTTGGTGGCAAACTATGTACAATTCCCAGTTGTAAGGTAAGCCCTGAGAGTATTCATGGTTCTGGTATTACAATTCACAGCTTGTATTACAAAGCTATTTTAACCTTTTAGGGAGCTCTCCGTGCTTCACTGGGAACCCAGCCATGGAAACAGTGCAGGTCTGTCATCATTACAGCTGGTTGGCTGAAGGTGGTGCACTTTAAAGGAAATGAAACACTTTTAAGCCAAAACCCCAAAGGCCATGCAGTTGCTTAAATGGCAGCCTCAAAGTGAGGTATCTGTAGATCCTGGCCTGATGATCCTATCTGTAGATTTGGTGGCAAACTATGTACAATTCCCAGTTGCAGAGTAAACCCTGAGAGTATTCACAGTTCTGGAATTACAGCTCCCAGTTGGAGATCAAGCCCTGTGAGTATTCATGGTTCTGGTATTACCAGTTTCACTTACAGCTTGGGCTCTTCTTCCCCCATCTCTGGAGATGCAGGTTTTTCTGAAGCATATTCAGTTGCTCTGGGTGATCTGGGTGATCTGAACAGAGGTGCAGGTTGTAGATGCCTTGCAGGTGGCTGCAGGCTTTTTCTGCCTCAGCAGGCAACTGGACTGCACTCACTATTCTCTCTGTCTCTTCTGGGTGGACAAACCAGTCATGGAACCTGGGACCATATGTCACACACACCTGTCTAGGTTTATAGACCCTAGTGTGAGACACTAGTGAGATTCTAAGAGTTGCACTGACTGGCCAGTTCCCCAGACTGTCTGCAGTTTCAAAACAGGTTCTTTTAAATGGCAACATAGAGGGCCCAATTTTCAAAGGCTGATGCAGGGCTTGCATCAAGTCCTGCATCAACCCCATTGCTTGGTGTAACTGTGCCAAATGCCTCTGATGCAATTGCACCCAATTTTAGTACATTGGGTGCAGTTGTGACAGTTTCCACACTTTATGGCAGCTTGTGCCAAACATTTGGCACAAGCCCCATAAAAAGGGTCCCCCAAATGGAGCAAATTAGACCAGGGGGAACTGGTCTAACTTTCAGCATTTGGCGCACAGGACTGAAAATCCTGATCAGTGCTGGCAGAATGCCACAAACCCCTGTGCCATATGTTTGGTGCATCAGGGGATTGCAGCATTCTCAGGGCTTTTGAAAATTCAGTCCAGAGTCTCTTTCCACACCACAGGCTGGAAGCTGTGGCACGAGTGCTGGGTTAGCATGTGTTTACCTTACTTTCTGTGAAAGCAGGACACAGTCTCTCATCACACTGCAAGTTGACAGCTGTGGTGAAAAATGCTGAGCTGCATTCAATTACCTTCGACATTGTAGGCAGGAATCACTCTGTCAATCTCCTATATGTAATTTTGACAATAACATTGTGGTTGTAGAAAGCTTCTAAATGCCTCTTATATCATGGCTGTGGAAGTCCAGGCAGGTCTCCTCAAATGCTCAAGCCAATGGCTCTAGCTCTCCTCTCTGTGAGAGAGCAGACTGCTGAGTAACTAGTTCTGGAACTGCCCTCAGAGTTTCACAGGGGTCAGGGCAGTTATGATTGGTCAAAGAGGCTGTCAATCACATAAAGCAGTCTTTTAGGCTTTCACTTGACACTCTATTGGTGGAGTGAAAATGCACTAAGCAGCCTACACAGTCATCTTCCCAGAATTCATTTCTTTGCTCACTCTGAGATCCCTGACCAACTATTGGCTATGGCTGAGGTCATTAGCTGCAAAGAGGGCTGCCCCATAACAGAAAGGAGCACTGGCATCAGCAAAGTTATTTATTAAAGGCTCCTGCCCTGATTTTATTTAAGTTAATCCCCAGGTTTGGCCAGCACTGGTTTGCTCTACTATTCAGTCAGGCAGTTGATAACACAGAAGGAATCCCTGCCCACAGCAAGTGTCGACACATGCTCCATCCATAGTGACAGGCAGTGGCCACTGATGTGCAGCATACAGCCACCTTAAACACATGTGCACTTAGCGCTGAACAAACAGCTTCTCATATCCCCTCCCAGAAGCATCCCTCCAGCACCCCATAAAGTCCTGTAAGTCCTTTGGGGATGAAGGATACTGCAAAAGGACAGCTGGCAGCCATGATTGGCAGCAAACAAACAGGTGCTCTCAGCACAAGCAACAGCAGCCTCCTGGCTATGACACAACTCCTCAGATCCCCCACTAAACTGACAGAACTTGGGGGCTGGCGGGAGCAGAAGAAGGTAGCAGTACACAGTTCTAATTCCAAAGAGCCAAAAGATATGCTCCACCATTTGGAGTGAGGGGAGTATGTATTTATTTTCAAATAATAGAAGCCATAACAATTGCCAAGAGAATAGTATCCCATTTTGAAGCATGATTAAACCTCAGTTAAAGCTTTCTCCTCATATACCCAGCCCTACTATGATACATGAATCACTTGTTTTAGTTATTATATCAAATAAACTAACCAGTTTGCAATTTCTCAGATCAGGTCTTCTTTTTATGCCATCTACATGAAAATTGTGAGCTTGGGTAACATGAATGAATGTGTTGTAAGCAGTGGTGCCCATGTTTTTGCATCACTGTCATACATTTCTGTGGGTGAATAATTTTCCCCAGGCCTTGTTCATTTATTGCTCTTTTAATAAATCAGTAATCTGAAATTCCTTTCGAGCTTCTCAATCCTGATTAGTCTATTTCACTAAATTCACTGTTCTCATCCATACTATTTCCAGCTCATAGTATAACATGAAAATTAGCCTTATAGTAAGGTAGCATATAAGCTTACAAATTAGGTCTGTAATTTCTGGTATCATATGTCACTAAACACCACATCTCAGTGTTTGTTTTTATTATAGCTAGTGTCAATTTTTCCCACAGAGACCTTTGCTATTTTTTTGTCTCCTTTTATAAAAGTGTTTTATACTTCTTTAATTTTAGGTGAATTTTATACTGTCTGCATATTTCTGGTTTTTCAATTTAACTCAGCTGTTAATTCCCTGCATTCCTAATAGTACCAGGGCTTTTCTCTGTTTTTGAAGTCTTTTAGTTGATATGTGTGCTGAGTAGGGCACAAATGTATTTATTTTTATTTATTTATTTAAAAGTTGATAATTGAGAAAGGCACTCTGAGCTGAGGCTCATTTACAGGTGTAACCCAGGGGAGAGGGCAATGGGAGTTACAATAGATGATTTGATAACAATCATGTAATGTTTGGAAGAATAGGCTTGGCAGAGACACAACGTGCATATACATAATTACAATATTAGAATAAAATGAACTTGTTCTGGCAAAATACAGATTTTCTGTGTGATTACCTAATTCCCTCAAACTACCTCTAAGTGTGAGGACTAGTGTGCTGATAGAAAAAAAACTAGAAAAAATACCAAAACACTGCAGGGAGTGTGTGCTTGGTTACCATCGCAATTGCTAGGGTGCTTGGGACATGTAGTTTCCAGGGAGTCTAGGGGAACTACAGTCAGGGGTCTGTCTCCACTGGCTACTACATTGTTGTGGTGCAGGGCATAGAGGGCTAGTGGAGGACAGGATCTCCACTCATTTTCTTGAAGAAAATATCTAGCCTTCTGTGCATTGTAGCAGCAAATGCTAGTGCGAGAAATAACTTTCTGTTTTTAGTGAAGGCACATTTGTAAGTGCCTTTTACATCATTTTAAACACTTTTGTGTATCTCATGATCCGGAAGTGACACGGGTAGCACTTCCAGTTTTCTGAGATTTAATCAGCAGCCTTAGCAAGCGGCACTCAGCGTGTGTTTAGGGGGGCACAAACAAACTTCTGGTGCAAGAGTGTGAGAACTGTGAAGAGTGCTGATAGAAAAAAGCTTCAAAAACAAAACAAAAAAAAAGAATGCTGCAAGAAGTGTGTGCTTGGTTACCATAACAAAACCACTAGGGTGCTTGGGTATTTAGTTCCCAAGGAGTATAGAGGAACTACAACCAAGAGTTTGTCTCCACTGGCTGTTACTTTGCTAGTGGTGCAGGGCATAATGGGATAGTGGTGGGCAGAAACCTCCACTTATTTTCTTGAAGAAGATATCCAGTCTTGGAGTGAAGATTGCAGTGATTAGGCAGCCTGTCCAGGAGAGAGATGACGTCAGTTCCAATCAAGAACAGGAGCTGAGCAAGATGCCATACTCAGCTGCAGAAGGACAGTCTAAATTGCACAAATTTGAAATTTAAGCTGCACCCCATGTTTTACCCTTAAAATAGAAGTTAGTTGCTGTTTCTTTGTGTTTCCCCGGGTAATGTTTTCAGCAGGAAGTTAAGTCCCTTCTCTTCTTTTACTGAACGGGTCACCTGCTATGTCTAAAACTACATGGTGTACAAGAGAATTTGGAAAACTTAATTCAACTAAATGCAAGAAGCTGAGGCATAACGCTGCTGTAAGCTCCCCACAGAATTCATCAGAACAACTGCTACAAACACAGGTACCCCCTGATATTGCCCTCTCTGAGGTGGTTACCCAGAACCTGATATCCCCCCTTCCAAAAATGCTGGACTCAGGTAAAATGTTTTCATTCTTTAAGAAGAAAGATACACAAGTTTGCAAAACCTCAATGCTGCCTAGGAGAAATGCGACTCGATTACCGGAGGTTAGTAATGCAACTGTTACTATGGTGAATATGGAACCTCCTGTAGGGGTAACTAACAACACAGAGCTTGTGGCAGAGGAGGAAGGGGAGAGGTTAGTGATAATGAGAAGTAGGAGGGTGCAGGGGTTATCTTACTGCAAAGGAGGGAATCAGTAGCGGAATATGTTCATGTTTCAGATGTTCAGCAAGCATCTTGTTTTCAAACTCAAACGAAAAATGATAGGGGGCTACAAGGAGATATTTTTCAGGCCTTAACTGTATTCAGGATCGAAATGAAGGATGCAATGGGAGATGTGAAGGAGTCAATGAAGGGACTATCTAATTCTATAACTTCTTTAATGAACCAAATGCAAACTTTAGTGGTTAGTACAGAAGAGCCGGAAAACAGAATTTCAAAGCTGGAAGATGGATCTTTGACTTCAATAAAAACTCTGACACAACATGAAAAAAAATACAGAGAATTCAGCAAAAACTGGCCGAGATGGAAAATTGGTCTCAGCGGGTAAATCTTAGAATATGTGGGTCCCCAAGGGTCTTGAAGGTGTAGAAAACTCCATAAATTATGTTGAAAAAATGATAACAATTGCAATGGGCAGCCCCTACCCTGAACAAAAAATTACCTTGGATAGAGCTCATAGAGGTGGTAGCAGATTTGGAGCGAATGACAACAACTGTCCAAGACCAATAATAATTAAACCATTCAGCTACCAAGATAGGGAGGCTATACTTCAAAAGGCTCAGGTTAAAAACGGTTTAGAATTCCAGGACATTTCTCTGCATGTTTACCCTGACCTCTCTATAGACATGGTGAACAGAAGAAAACTTTTTAGTCCTGTCAAAAAGAAATTATATGAAGCAGGCATTAGATTTGCGATGCTCTACCCGGCAAAGATCCATATTTTGATGAAAGGAAAACTCACAATTTTTGATAATGTCAATGAATTTCTGAAAGCATTTGAGGAAGTTTATGGAAATATCGGTACAGATAATTCCTCAAAGTCTCAGCAACAGCCTTACTAGCTAATTGTGGCAGTATGAATAATGAAAGAATAATGAAAAGGGTGAAGTTACTGAAATCCAGAAAAAAAAGGAAAAAAAAAATTCTGAAAAGGGGAATAAATGATTTGTTAATGATTTCAGTGGTTTGGGGGCAGCTGCTTTTAATTATTGCCTAAAGATTAGACCCACTGCTGTGAGTCTTGCAGGCGATGAAGAAGTTAGTAGAGAATGTCTCTGTTAATTTGGAGGGGCTTGGTATAAATTTATGTTTAAATCTGAATAATAAAATAGGGGGATGGAGGGATGGGGTCCTTTTTTTACTAATTTGGTTTAGTTTTTTTTAGCTTGGGTCCGGTATTCCACACCAACGGTTGAAAAGGAAAATAAGAGTGGCTCTTATTGGCTTTTACACAAGCCTAATAAATGTCAAGTAAGATTAGGATAGCAACATGGAACATTAAGGGACTCAGAAATAAAGTTAAGACAAGTAAAATACTAAGGTATTTAGAAAATAAGGGCATTAATTGCATTTTTATGCAAAAAAAAAAACTAAAAGCATTTCCAAGCTGTAGATTTTCAGTGGCTTCAGAAGCGTTGGGGACCGGGGCTTTTTCAGGATTTAACCAGGTGTCATGTGGGGTGGCGATATTCTTTAATAAGAGGTCCCTTTCTGGAGTTAGGATTAACAAAATTGTTAATGATATAGCATGTAAATATCTTATAATGGAAATTGTATTGGCAGGTAGACAATTTACTTTTTCTTCTGTATATGGGTCAAATATTAATAATCCAAAGTTTTTTTTTAGAATTTTTTCTGCAGTTAACAACGTGTAACTCTCCATATGTGATTGGTGGTGATTTTAATTTGACACTGAGGATGCAGGACAGAACATCTGTTGCCTATTCAGCATTTGGATCTTCAGTTAAAATAATTAAGAATGTTATGAGGGCTTTGAAGCTGAGTGATCCATGGGTAGAGACTAATCAAGATATAAAAAAGTTTTCCTTTTTTTCAGCACATCATCAAGCATTTTCTAGAACTGATTTCTTCTTGATCTTAGAATCATTAATGCATGACTTGGGTAATATTGATTACCTGGGCATAATTATCTCTGACCATTCCCCTTGTATAATGAAGCTACATTATTCAGGTAGCAACAACACAAATTATTACTGGCAAATGGATATCACCTTATTAAAAGAACAAGGGATATTTACTTCATTTTTAAAGGAGATGAACTTTTTTTTTGGTGAATGAGGCAGCAGATGTTGGTATAACTGTGTTATGGGAAACTTTTAAAATTTGGACCAGGACTACCTTCCAACAGATGGCAAAAGGAGGAGTAAAGGGTGGCTAAAACAAGAATTACTGCTACAAAATGATATCTCTATGCTGGAACAGCTTTATATTTCAAATCAAGATGTAGATATATATATAATAAATTAGTGAAAAAGAGAACAGAGCTAAACAAGTTACTGACAGATAAAGCAGAAAAACAAATATTGAGAATTAGATCCAATTATTACATTCATTCAGATAAGCCACTTCAATTAATGGCCTGGCAATTAAGGAACGATCAAGAAAATAAGGGTATAAATCAAATTAAGGATGAATAGGGAACTTTACATAAGGAACTGTTACACATTTGTGGAATTTTTTTTTAATATCAACATTTATATTCATTGGAAAATGAGAAGAATGGGAGGGGAATGGAGGAATTCCTAGATAATTTACAATTAAACCAATTGGCTGACATCATTAAAGATGTGTTGGATTGTCCCATCTTGCCAGATGAGATCAATGGGTCAACTGATGCCTTGCCAACTGGCAAAGCACATGGCCCGGATGCGATACAAATTGATTTTTATAAAAAGTTTAGGGGTATCCTGGTCCCAATCTTGAGCAAGTTATTTAATTCATTTGATGATGCTCAGAGTTTTCCAGCCTCCTTTAAACAAACTATAATTTTATTATTTCAAAAACAAGGAAAGGATTTATATTTATGTGGGTCATATTGGCTCATATCTTTATTGAATGCTGATCATAACATTTTTACCAAGATAATTGCAATGAGGCTAGAGGGGACATTCCTGATCAAAATGGGTTTGTGAAAGGGGAGAAAAATCAATGATAATTTAAGAAGAACTATCAATATTATAGCAAATAATACACATACAGATGTAGTACTTCTTGTAATTGATGCCAGAAAGGCATTTGATTGCACTGAATGGTCTTTTCTATGTGCTCTCCTTGAAAAAATGAACTTTGATAAGCAGTTTCTTAAATGGATCAAATTATTATACTCAGCCCCAGAAGCAGTCATCCGAATAAATAATATGTACTCAGATAAAATTCAGCTGTACAGAGGTATGAGACAGGGGTGTCCACTCTCACCTCTGCTTTTTGTCCTTGTGATGGAGCCATTTGCAATGGCAATTAGGAAAATCCAGAACATTTTTGGCATACAAATTAAACATGTTGTACATGAAATTAGCCTGTATGCTGCTGATGTGTTACTGTATTTAACCAATCCTTTAGGTTCTATAAAATAAGTTATTAAAATAGCTTTGGAATATGGTAAGTGGTTAGGGTACAAAATAAATTGGTAAAAAACCCTGTTAATGAAATTGAATGCTAATTATGTTATCCATCCCTGAAATAGGGATGGGGAAATCAACATATTGTATGAAATATTTAGGCATTAATCTGACTAGTAGATATGATCAACTATATCAGGCAAATTTTGTGAACATAATAGGAGAGATTAAGAAAAATCTAGATAATTGGATGCATCTGCCATTAACATTAATAGGTAGGATAAATGTCATCAAAATGAAAATTCTTCCTAAACTGTTCTATAATTTCCAAGTTATTCCTATGATGATACCAAATTCTTTTTTTGACAGCCTAAAGAGGATTATTACCAACAAAAAACACACAAAAAAACAAGACTATCCTATCATAAACTAACCCTTCCTAATAATAAAGGGGGTGGGACATGATAGAAACTTTTAAGTACCTTAGTGGAATCAACAAAGTCCAAGAGGGTAGCATCTTTCAGAAAAAGAGACTTACAAGAACAAGGGGACACAATTTAAAGATAGAAGGAGGGCGGTTCAGGGGCAATGTGAGGAAGTATTATTTCACAGAGAGGGTAGTGGATGCATGGAACAGCCTTCCTGAGGAGGTTGTGGGGTCTAAAACTGTAGGAGATTTCAAAATGCATGGGACAGACATAAAGGCAATTCTTGTGGGGGGTAGAAAGAAATAGGCTGTTGGTTAACTAGGATCTGTGGCCTATCCTGTAGGTAGGGAAATCGGCAGACTAGATGGGCCTAGCGGTCCTTATCTGCCATCAAAGTCTATGTTTCTATGTTTCTATGTTTAGCACTACCAGACTTTATATTATTATGTAGCTGAAATTCAAGAAATATGGTATTGGCTGAGGAACAACAATGTTATGCCTACTTTGGTTAATATGGAAAAAGAGATGCATGAGGGCTACCTATTAAGGCAGCTGCTGTTTTCAGGGTATTACAATAATAAATTGAATTGTAAAATAGTTAACCTGGTCACACAAGCGACTATAATCTGCTGGCTAAAAATGCATAAAAATTTGGGTTTAAAAATTCCTATTACTAAATATTCACTGGTATATAATTATTATTTTCCTCCTTCAATAAATGATGGAACATTTAAGGTATGGAAAGAAAGGGGAATATCTGAGCTTCGCCATATTAGTAGTAATGGCTTGTTACTGTCTTTTGGTGATATTCAGGAAAAATGTAACATTCCATTTTCTCATTATTTTAAATATTTACAAATAAATTTTTTTATTAGGAAGCATAATAATAGTGACTTATTTGGGGTCTATGATATTTCTGGATTCACTGGAAGATAGTCTTTGTAAAAAAATGAATAGCAAAGATGTGTGGTAATATAAACAATATTATATTACAGGATAATGATATAAGAAAATTAAAAGAAAAACGGTCAAAAGATTTGAGAACAATCATACCGGAAGATAACTGGGACAAGATTTTGGTCTTTCCCATGATAAATATCAAATCCTCCAAATTACAACAAATGCATTTCAACATTTTACATAGGACATACTTTACACCATATAAGCCGCATAAGATGAACAACTCAATACTGCTGATATGTTCTAGATGTGCTAGTACCTCAGGTTCATTAATACATATGTTATTTGCATGTCCCTATTTCTCCAACTTTTGGTTCAAAATTTCTTCATTTCTAAACAAGGCCTTGAAGGTAAATATGAACCTGGGGCAAGTGTTAGGATTGTTGGCTTTTTCTGATCAGGTATTAGTACTCACACAATATCAGCAAACTTTTTTCTGCTGATGTGACATAAGCTAAAAAATAATCCTTCTGAAATGGAAGGATTCAGTCCCCACCCCCCCCATGTTTGACACCTGGTTGAATTACTTAATAGATGTTATGAAGTTAGAAAGAATAAATTACCTGAGGGTTGAGGACATGTACACTTTTGAGAAAATCTGGGCCCCCTTATGTTTCCAAATACAGAAAGGTGTTAAAGAAATAGCTGTATAGCTAATGGTAGCCACTTGAATACAAGAATAGATGGGGGTGGTGGAATCTGGAACCCATAGCTAGTTAGGAGGGATATTATGATGGAATAAGAGGGTTGTATCTGAATGATTTTTAGCCAGGAGTGCCTCTTAGCTTGGATGAAATTTACACTCTTCTTGTTTCAATCTGAACCCTCAAAAAGAGAAAAAAAAAAAAAAAAAAGGAAGATATATAGTCTTCTTGTATTGTAGCAGCACAGACTAGTAGAAGAAATCATTTTTTAACTTTTTTTAGTGAAGGCACGTTTGTAAGTACCTTTTACCTCATTTTAAATACTTTTCATGTACCTCATGAAACTGGAAGTGAGACAGGTAGCACTTCTGATTTTCTGAGATTCAATCAGCAGCCTCAGTGAGTGGAGGTGAGCGCAGGGCAGAGGCAAGCATGTCTGCCAGTGTCAGCCAGTGATAGCGAGGAGGCCAGATACTTTGTTAAAGTACTAAGGTAGGCCAAATAGTAATTTTGGTACAAGAGTATAAAATATACTATGGAGAATGAGTTGGGATATGTTACCCTAGCTAATGGATAGACTGGAATAAAATGTGGAATATGGAATAAGTTCAACCTCAACTCTTTTACTGATTTCGAAGCTTTTACATGTATACAATGTAAAAAGATTAGGGAATTGAAAATAATAATTCTTGAAATGAAATTGGGTAAGCAAGAGAGTCTAAACTCACTCAACAAAATTAATGAAGAACAAAAGAACATAACTCAAGTGATGAATACACAAGCACAAATACTATACAAATTCAACTTTGTAATACTGATGATAACCCACAAGAGAGTAATGGTAAAAAAAGGCAGAGGGAGAATGAACATGAACCTGAGGAGGACTGTACATTAGTAAATTATAATCAAAGAATCAAGAGGGTTAGGAGGGCCATGTCTTTCGATACTGAACTATGAAATACCTTTGAGCCTTTAGCACAGAATGACTTCTGTTGTCATTGATGTAGACAATGCTCACATATGCACAGAGCTCACATAACATTATAAACATTATAGTCCAAGAAAAATTGTTACTGCATGCCAAGTATTTGTCTTAGTTGACTCTATAATTACATAAACAGAGAAGTTTCTCTGTGGGTCAGATAAAATAAATCACACAACCAGCAGTTTTGTAGGAGGCACAAATCTCTGATATTGATAGGGTGCCAGAGAGAATACTGCAAAATGCAGGAGAGAGCCCATTAATGGTGGCACATATAGGCACTAACAACCTCAAAAGGCAAAATATAGATGAAATAAAAGTTATGAGGCTTTGTGAGAAATTAGAGAAAAGAGGCTGTGAGATTATGTCTGAAATACTTCCAGTCACCAGGGCCAACAAACAGAGATATAGAGAGACCATGATAGTAAATGAATGGCTCAGAAAATGGACCCTAAACAAGGGTTATACATGTATCACAAAGTGATAGAGATTTGAAAACAAAAATCATTATTATTTTTGGGATGGCTTGCATTTAAATAAGCATAGTAGTGCACCCCTTGGGAAACAAACTGAAGCACTGATTGTAAGTACTTTAAACTTGGAATGGGATGGGGGGTGGGGAGCTCAGGTTCAATATAATAAAATGAAACATAAAAAGGTGGGTTAAACAAGAAATTAGAGGGAACAAGTTTCTATCTAGCTAATATACATAGTTTATATGTAATAAAAAATCATAACTTTAAATAATATTATCCAAAGAGTGCATGGATGTAGTGACAATTACTGAAACATGGTGGTCCAGTACAAATGACTGGAACAAAGGTATGCCAGGTTATATGCTATTAAATAGAAATATTAGAAACAGAAGGAGGGAGGAGTATGTGTTTACATTAAGGAGGGAGTAGAATGTCTGGAACTAAGTGGCATAAAGAAAGATAATTCAGAGGTAGAAAGTACAGTATCTGGGTACAGCTGATAACTGATAAGAACAAAAAGATAACAGTAGGAATCTGCTATAGACCACCTTGCAGTGATAACAACTATAATCGGGAATTATTGAAAGAGATTACAGAAGCAGCTGAGATAGGAAATCTAATTGTTATGGGAGATTTTAATCTACCAGGCATTAACTGGAGTGATCTAAGTGGAGGGTCGCCATATGAAAAGGACTTTGTAGAGACACTGTTAAATGAGGGCCTTGAGAAGGAAGTATTAGTATGAACAAAAGAAGGTAATATTCTAGACCTCATTACAACCAACTTATTTTGTGAAATAAATAATATAGTAATAGAGGATAACCTAAGCACCAATGATCGTAATAGCATAAGATTCAACATGAAGCTAAATATGGTGAGAACAGAAGGAAAAAGGGTCATTAAAAATGATTTTAAGGCAGATATCAAGAAAATTAGAAAAAGCCTCCAAGAAGTTGAATGGGAAAAAGACCAAGAAGGAAAGTCAGTAGACAATTGTTGGTTAACAATCAAAAATTAATTATTAGAGGTGGAAAGAATGTATGTTCCAGTTAAGCAGACCTACAACTAAAAAGGGAAACTTCCTCTATGGTTAACCAATGGGGTACAAAAACAGATGAGGAAAAAGAAAAAAGCATATGCCAAATCAAAGAATCTGCCCAGTGAAGACAACAGATTGAAATACAAGCTATGACTAACAAAAAAAAGTGAATATGGAGGGAAAGAAATAACTAGAATTCAGGATATCATACACTAAAGACAACAAAACTTGCTTTGCATATGTAAACAACAGCAAAGGGTCAGATAGGACAGTAGGGCCAATATTGAGTAAGGGGGAGTGCATAACAGATATCTGGAGGATGGCAAATAACATTAATGAGTTTTTCTGCTCTATATTTAGCAAACAAAAAAAAAGTACAAACTGAGAAGCAGGTAGATATAAATGCTATGGACACATTGCAGAAAGTGAAGTATTGTAAATTCTATCTAAAATCAAACCAAATAAATCACCTAGTCCAGATGGGCTATACCCTAAATTATTGAAGGAAACACATGATTATATACTGTAATAGGACCAATAACTAAGCTGTGCAATATATGTTATAATAAGGGAGAGGTTCCTGAAGATTGGAGGCACACTACTGTTGTCCTAGTTTTCAAAAAAGGGAAAAAGAACAGGATGGAAGATTATAGACCAGTCAGCTTAAGAGCTATTCTCTGTAAGACACTTGAAACTTTAGTAAAGGAAAAATTGATGAAACAAATTAAGGCAAAGGGGCTGATAACTGCACACAGCATGGTTTTATGCCCGGCAGATTATGCACGACAACTCTTTATGCTTTTTATGAAAAAGTCAGTAGCAGCCTAGACAAAAATATTCTAGTGGACATAGTTTTTATCAGCTTTACTAAGACATTTGACAAGGTACCTCATCTTGAACTGATAAGGAAGATGGAACGTATGGGGATAGGTTGTCAAATAGTAACTTGGGTAAATAAATGGTTATACAACAGAATTCAGCAGGTTAGAATAAAAAGTACACTATCAGATATAGGGAAGGTCAGTAGTGGGGTGCCTCAGGGGCCTGTCTTGGGACACACATTTTTCTCTTTGAACATTGGTGACATGTACATCAATGTTAATACAGGGGTTAAAAAAATTAGTTGACGACACTAAGTTAGGGGTTGAGGTGGATATGGATAATAAATATGAATCACTCAAAAGGGATATAAAGGAGATTGAATGATAGGTAAAAACTCATTAAATAACATTTAATGCAGATAAATGTATAGTTTCACATATGGGATGAGATGATTCAAAGAGGGAATACAGTATAGAGGGAAAGCTGCTGAAAAAAGTGGAGACTGAGACAGACTTGTGGGTATTAATAAGTAACAATCTATTCCACAAAAAAACAATGTAGAAAGGTAATGATAACAGCAAATAGAATAATCAGTTGCATAATGAAATCCTTTATTATTAGGAATCAACACTGTTTAATGTCTTTATATAGGACATATGTAAGGCCACATGTGAACAATGGAAGTCCCTTTTGGAACCCGTATTTGAAGAGGGACAAGGAATTACTAGAGAAAGTGTAATGCAGAGCAACATGATTACTGGTAGTTCCAAATTTAAGAGAGATGACGTACGAACAAAGGGTGGCAAAACTGGGGCTCTTTATATAAGAAGAAAGAAGACTGAAAGGAGACATGTTACAACTGTATAAAGTTTTGGGGGGAGTGAATTAATGACTGAATTTGGCATACAATACATAGACAGAGGAATAGACTTATGATTGCACAAGCGATTAAAGCAAGAACATGTATACAAGAATACTAGAAAGGAATTTTTACACAAAGAGTGGTGAGGAAATAGAATAGCCTGCCAAAGGAGGTGGTAGTGGCAGAATCCCTTCAGATTTTCAAGAAAAGCTTGATAAATACATTCATAGGGACAAGGAAATTAACTATGCACATGGAGTGGGAGACAATATAATTGGCAAATGCCTTCTGTCTAAAACAGCCAAGTGTTGCCAAGTATATTGTTAGCTGATACATTTTCCATACAAATGAACTTCAAGTTCTCAAGGATTTTGCTTCATTTAACCATTTTTAGATTTACACTTTTCCTCCATGGTCAGGCAGGGTGCCACAGGTCCCATTCAGGTCCACTGAGCTCTGTATCCCATGACAACACTCCCATGTCAATATGGCATCTGAGGGAGAGTAACATTTGCTCATCTTTCCTCACCTTCCTCTGTGTTCTTGGCCATGGACTGTGCCACAATTTGCAACTCTGGTATTGTTTTCAAGGATAACTACTGCTGACTTGGGCAGTACTACTGGCAAGCAAGAAACAAACTTGGTATACCAGGAAAAAGGTGAGAAAAGCTCGGACTGATGTCTGGATGCTCAGACTGAATGTGAGAAACACAGACACAGACACAGACATAGTCACAGTCAAAAAATGTAAAAACTGGTAAGCAGCTACAGAGTCAAGCATAACTTGACATTTTGCTCTTAATAAAATGGTAACTAGAGTGGGTGAAATGTTTGTAGGTAACCCAGAAGAAGGGAATGAGAATACTTTAAGCTTGGCCAATTCGGGGGTAAGAGGAAAACCTATATCACAGGATGCACTGGGTAAGAGATCCAATATGAAAAATTATTTGCTCCCAGGCAGTGTTAAGCAAAATTTGGTTTCCACCCCAACCCTACTTGACTTCATGAGGAACCTGAGCCAGGTATTAGAAAAGGTATGGAAGGTACCAAACAGCATCCCTGCAATAAAGTCAGCTCATCAGCAGTTTTACCTAGGGGGGCCCTCAAGACACCCCTGGACATGCTCAAAGAAAATGCATATAACTGAATGGTGGCTAAGGCCAGAGAGAACACTACAGCAAAGGAATCGAGTTCCAGAGGAGACAAAATAAAGGCAGCCCATCACAGCTGAACTCAGCACCATGTGTCAAGTATATCATAGTAGCAGTAGGAACAGAGGTGAATGGCTCATTACTGATACAGTCAGTGGGAGCAACAAGTGAAGGCTTAGAGTTGGGAACCTGGCTTTTATTCCTGGGGAGAAACAGACCCCTCTGGCTCCAGGTACCAAATTTTAGTCCTCTCCAAATCCAAAGAGAAAGAGGGAAGTACAGAAGTTAAAGGGGATACTTCTTGTTCATTTCCCTGCCGGTAATGCAGCGTTAGGGAACACCCTTCTTAACAGTACTGGGTCAGGGCCACTGAATATTGAAGGTGGTGATATGCCCATTGGTACTACTGCCACAGAAAATAATAAAGTCCAAATGTGTATATACAGAAGGGTGTTACATCGGGTCATTTATGAAGTATTTCAGGTGGCCCTCTGAATGAAACCCTCTACCCTAATTTGCTAGGTCAGAGCAATTCTTATAAAGGCCATTCAAGCTGTGATAAAGATTCAATACTTTCATGAGCCTACTCATTACTCCATGGCCTAACTGATATTAAGCAGCAGGTGGCAGTGCTTGATACAATGGCAGAGAAATATAATTCAATTCAGGGCTCCTTAGATATATACAACTCTGGCACTGCATTTCTTAAAGAGAGGATAGATACTGTACAGCAAAGCACTTTGTCCTTGGAAGATAATGTCACCCCTGTTGCAAAGGAACTTAAAGACCATTACTGCCATATTAAAGAGCTGCAGTCAAAGTTAACTAACTTTGAACCTTGGGCCAGGTTGAAAAATACATGCATTACAGTATGTGGATCCTGAGTGCTGGATTGTGAGTTTCCATTGGCTAAAACTGTGTTGAATACTTTTGCAGTATTTTTGGACTCCAAGCCAGTAATGATTAACATCGAAGTGGACAGGGTCCAAAGAGCTGCCCAACTCAAGGTAAATAACATTACTATCTCAATAATATGTCATTATAAAGTCATCTACTAAGAAAAAAAAAACACCAAAATAATTAACAAACATATTAACTGTAACCATAAGTTATGTAATCAACTATCTATTTTACTGAGATTGTGGTTCCCAAATTGACCTCAATAAAGGAAAAGACAACAAGCTATTAACAGAATGAAGAAAAAACATTTAGTAATTAAATCTTGAGGTCCTGTACTGCCTCCAAAACATTACTGTGTAGCAAATTCTGGTTATTTAATAGGACCTTCAGTTTAGCTGGATAAATAACATATGCTGTGATCCCCTCTGTCCATAATGTTTGCTGCATTAATGTGTATTTTCTAAGGGACAGAAGATCTTTGGAAAAATCATGTTTCATGTAAATTGTTTGACCTTAAATTTAACATTTTTATTTTTGTAATATGCCTGATTAATTCTATTTTTTTCCCTCTGAGGTCAACAATTTTACAATACAATATACAATGTCACTGTTACCAGGTTGACCTAACCAATTATTGGCAGATCTTTATCCGAGTCCAAAGTAGTGAAAATATTTATTTCAAGAAGCTCTGTAAAGTGTTAGATTTTTCCCAATCTGGAAGCAGACAATAAATTCTAATATTTTCCTTTGAGAATAATTTTCCTGATCCTACCATTACATTTTTAGAGTCCTGTTGCTTTAGAAGAGCTTTGAATCCTGAATAATAAGAGTTGCTGTGTCTTCTAACCGTGGTTGCCTGCATTCAGGTTAATTAATCCTTCTAATTTCTTGCTCCAAATTTTTCTCTATATTAATTTTAATGTTGTTCAGGACTTTTATACTATCAGGCAGTTTCTGGAGTTTCTCAATACTTTCTTGCAGAGTACTGATGTTGGCTATTAATTTTACACTCAGCTGGGTGGTTGGACATACACTTGCTCTTGTTGGCTAGTACAAACCACAAATCACAGTGCGCTCACACAAGACATTTAAATGAAATGCTGGAGTCCAAGAACAATGTAGAAAATCTTGCTTTTAGTGAGAAAATTTATTCCAGCTAAAAAAATACAAAGTGTAGGACTACAAACTGTGATTTGTGGTTTATGTTTTATGTGGTGGTTCAGCCGCCTCCAGCACAGTGCAGCCGGGTCAGATTTGTAGCATTGCAGTGGTGTGCTGAAGGGGAGTCTTGTTGGCTAGTGCCTGCCTCTAGTTCTTTTTCTTTATCCCTGCTGTGATCTCTGAGCACATTATTTATTGTTTCAGATTCTGATTATTTAATAATAGCCTTATCTATTTCATAATCTTGTAAAACGGAATCTCTTGTTAAAAATGCTGATGTAGCTTTGTCCTGATATACCAATATTTTTTGTCTTTTTTCTTTCTCTTTTTTTCTTCCCCCCTCTAATTGTAACTTTGGACCCTTTTGTTTGTGAGACCCAGCTGGGTTATAACAGTTTTTGAAAGGTAATTTAGTTTGTTTCAACTTTTTCTTAAGGAGGACTACTTTCCTGTTTTTAGTAGATTTGGGGTCTTCTGAAACTCTTCCAATTCAACCATTAAATCTGGTTTTACTTCTAAGATCCTAAATAATTTAGAAAGTCTTTTTTTTTTTCAGAACACCAATACATGTTATTATCCAAGGTGGGTGAGTGGAGATTCTAGCAGGTAGCTTCATGGGGGCTCCTAAGTGACATTGTGGAGGTGACAGATGTTTTGTCTTTGGCACCTGGGGGTGGGGTGGGAAAGGCAATATTTATTTTTCTGATTTATTGTCGGGTTCAAGGTTTTTGGATCATATATATGATTACAAGAATGTACAGTACAAACAGTCAGAAATGGGAGCTTCAATATCCCTGCCAAGAAGTAGATATTGCATATGATTACTTTTATAAACCGAGCAACATGGAATGTTAATGGGATTAATTACCCAGTTAAAAGGTATAAAATCATTACCAGAATTAACAACTGAAATTGGATTTGTCACAAGAAACTTTTTTGAACAATAAAGAAATTCAAAGGTTCAAAAAGAAATAGGCAGGTACTATATATTACTCTCAAAGTCTCACAAAAAAAGCACAGGGGTAGACATTTTGTTGAGTAGAATTTTCAATGGAAGGGTATTGATACAGTTATAGATTCTTCCAGGAGAATTGTTTTTGGTTAAAGTTCTGTATGATTCAGATTCTATCATACTTGAATCACTATATGCCCCTTTTGCTGGTTCCGGGAATTTTTTAGCAGAGGTAAGCAAACCACTTAATAATTGGAATTGCCATAACATCATTTTAGGAGCAGACTTTAATTGCATTTCCAACTATTTAACTGATAAATCATCTAATCCATCTAATTAGGATAAATATAAATCTCACTTACTTAGGAATTTTCTAAATTCCAACAATCTGATGGATCTATTAGACAGAGACTTATGTTAATGATACTGACCATACTTTTTATTTGGCTAGACATAATGGACTCAATTTTCAAAGGTTGACTCGGGGCTTACATCAAGCCCTGCCTCAACCCTGTTCCTTGGTGCAGCTGCACCAAACTCCTTTGAAGCAACTGCACCTGATTTTAGCACATCGGGCACAGTTGTGAGACTCTTCTGACTTTATGGCAACTTGCACCAAATATGTGGTGCAAGCCCCATAAAAATGGTCCACAGCATGCTGCAAGTTAGACTGGGGGGAGCTGGTTTTATATGTGGTATTTGATGCACAGGAGTGAAAATCCTGATAGGCGCCTGGAGAATGCTGCAAGACCCATGTGCCACATGATCGGTACACCAGGGGCTTGCAGCATTCTTGAGCTTTTGAAAATTGAACCTAGTATGTTTTCAAGGCTAGACTATGTATTGGTATATAGAGAACTATTAATTCATTGTCACATGGTATCTTCTAACATTAAACCACTGATCATCTCGGACCACAATATGGTAAGTTACAATCTGACTTTTGACTTGCAAAAGGAAAAAAAAAACGACAGCTAGATACTCAATACTAACCTTCTTTCAGACAACCCATTCATTCCAAAAATAAAAGCAGCTCTACATTTTTGCTTGGATAACCAAATAGTTGAGAATAATATAATAGTTCAAGTTCAAGTTGTTCAAGTTCAAGTTTATTGCAGGAAAACTCCATTGAGCAAGCTCATTCACAAGGAGGTCCACAATAAGTTCATGAGATGCTCTGAATGTTACAGTTAGAGGTTTTCTTATTTCAGAAGCATCCTGGAGAAATAAAAAAAGGAAAAAAGTGCTTGAGGAAATCAGCAACAAACTTAAAACATTAGAATTGGGGGTTAAAACTTGAGATAAAACTAAAGCTCAGGAATATACAGAGCTTAAAAAATGATAGATGCAACAGAAATCAATCAATTAAAATGCAACTAGTTCAAAAGTAACAAAATTTTGAAACTCAATAGTGAACAAGCTGGAAAATTATTAGCAAAATCAATTACAGTGTCAGAGAAAAAAGCAGAGCTTACTTTCATAAAAGATGACTCGGGTCAGATACAGGTGGAGCAGGACATAATCATAGAGGAATTTCTGAAATCTTATAAAACTTTATATACATCAGAATGCCATCAAATTTATTCAATATTGCATCACTGAGCAAGAAAAAGAATTATTAACTATGCCCTTTACTGAAATAGAAATCAAGAAATAGAGGAAACCAGGTATAGTATGGAAAAAGACAAGTGTCCTGGCCATGATGGTGACCCTCTCAAATCTTGTTTTGCTGTTGCATCTGTCATTGTATCACTTCTAGTAACTCTTTTTTTCTCATATTCAAAAAACTCAAAAACTTTCAGAATTCTTTAACCAGGTGTACATTTAATTAATTCCAAAAAATTAGATACAAGTAGAGTAGAAAATTACAGACCTGTGGCTGTACTTAATACAGACTATAAAATATGTACTAAAACCTTAAACAATAGAATTTTTTCTTTTTTGAACACTCTAATTCCTACTTATTGGTTGAGCTTTATTCCACATAGGTCCATCCATGCAGGTTTATAAAAAATACAGTTCAATTATGGAATATTTAGAAAAAGCTAAGACAATGGCTATTTTTCTGTCTTTGGATTTGTGTAAACCCTTTTACATGCTGGAATGGAAATATATGTTTCATATCATGAAGTTCTTTGGTTTTCCAGCAATATTTATAGACTATATATCAAAGACATCTATAAACCATCACTTGCAAAAATAAAGGTCAATAATTGTTTTTCAGAGTTTTTTATTCTCCAATGTGGTGTTAGGCAAAGATCTCCCTTGTCTCCATCACTTTTTGTGACTGGTTTAGAATGGGAGGGATAAAAGCTCATGGTTCAATGTGAGGGAAATAGCTCCTCCCACATCCTCCATTTAAGCTATCCAACTTCTATTTTGCTCTGCTTGGAGCATTTTGAACTTGCTCTGGGCTCCTGAGTGACTTGTGTGGCTGAGCCTCTTTGCTTTCTGTTTCCTTGCCATTTGTAATCTGTTTTGCTCTGTGTTTGTTCCCCTCCTCCTGTATCTCGTGTTTGTTGGTGGTCCATAGCCATTCTTGGTCCTTTCTTGCGCCTTCTGCCATTTGTTTTTGCTCTCCCCCACCACCCCATTTCTCATTTCTGTCCCTTTCCTTTTGTTGCTCGATTTGTGCCCTGCTCCTGTGTTTTTGTCTGGCTATGTTTCTCTGTGTCCCCGTGCTCTCTTGCTCCCTGCTTGCACCATTCTCCCTTGCTCTGCTCTGTTCCCCAGTGCACTGCACCTTCTTGCCTCACTTACTTACTGTATACTCATTCTTGCCCTTTTCCCACTGTTTGCTGCCTCCTTTTCCATTTGTGTTGTGCTGCATCCCTACCTCTGTCCTCCCCTCATCATTTCTGGCTTTTTGGGGAGGCTTCTCCACAGCTCCAGTCCTGTCTCCCTACTTCTGGGTGTGACATGTCTTGTCTCCTCTTCTTAAAGAAACACTCATCATTTTCCAACACTCACTGCTTTGCAATTCCTACCTGCAGTCTTTCACTACACTGTGGAGCAACTGTCTTTAACTCCATGGCACTCTCATTGATTACCATATTTAGGACTTATGGGCTCCATGTGTTTCCCTGTTAATGAATTTTTTGCTACTCGATTTACTGTGCTTCCAGTCTACATGCACATGGCCCTACCATCATGGGCACAATTACTCATACTGGGCAGTCCTACTTTGATGCACTGCTTTGTACCACATGGGAAATCATAGCAATATGCTCCTCCTCACTTTATCCTGCCTGATATTGCCAAGTCTAGCAAAACTTTGGAATTTGTTGTGCTCATCTTCCCTCATTTCCCTGCTTCAAGCTATACACACCCAATAGTTGTGTTCCTACTGCTTCTATGTTGTACGTCTTCCAATTTGTCCTGTTGCATTTCTTGTTCAGTAATGTACCTTTTGTCTTCATCCTGCACCCAGCCCCCCTTACTTTGCTAATATCCCCTTCTTCTTGCTATTTCTGCTCTGCTCCTCTTTTATTACCCATCGTCCAGCTGTTCATTCCTTGCTCAGCCCATACCAGCAGTTTGACAGTCTCTGTCCCTAACTCATGCCTTCTGAGGTGGAGGTGGGCTTGCCCCATCTACCGGGGATGGGAGTCTAATCTCATTTACTAATTTCATTCTCTCCAGCATCATCCAATCACATCATCTATGCTTCCTCATGCCTGGGACCTGACCACCATTCCCATGCCTTCCATCTCTGATGACAGCTCTGTAGAATCACCCAAGCCTCATTCCTTTCCTTCAGCCTGTCCATGGACTTTGGAATCAGCCTTGCCCTTCATAGATTGGACTCTTCTAGCCCAGTGCCACACTGCAATTACCGATATATCCTGTTCCCAGTTAGGCTCTCTCCCTGGATTTATGTTCTTTGTCCTTGCTCCTTTGCCTCTTCCTGTTCTGGATCTTGGACCCTGCCTGTATTGTTTCTTCTTCCTCTGACTTCAGGACTTCATAGCTCTGCATACCTGCCAGTTTTCATCTATACCACCAGTGATCTGCCCCCCTTCTAGGAGGTTGGACAGTTTTTTCTTGGGGCCATTACTCCTTTCCAGCTGGCACTTGTTTGTGGGCAATGCTATCCTTGGTTCATCCCTGTCCTGACTGGCTACCTGTTTGCTGGATCTGATACCCCTTCTAGCCATCCTCTTGTGCCTGCAATTGGCTCTCTACCTCCATGTCTATCTGCTTGTGGACTTCTTTTGCAGGATTTGTCTCCATACCTTTGGTCCTGCTTCCATAATGCTCTGCATATCCTGGATACCACTTCTTGTTGCATCAGTATAGGCTGTCAGTATTTTCCATGGCCATTGCCCTGGAGTCCTCTGTTTTTCCATCATTCATTCACATCATGGTTTGTCCACCATCAACCTGCAACTCTGTCCCTAGCTCTGCCTGTCAAGGTCCTGAGTGAAGGTGGACTTGACTTGTCTGTTGGGGTTGGGAGTCCTGTTCCTCAGTTTTTTTCCATCCTTACTTCTCATCATGGTTTGTCCACCATCATCCTACAACTCTATCCCTAGCTCTACCTGGTGGTATTGAGTGAAGGTAGGCTTGTCCTGTCTGCCACAGTTGCGAGTCCTACTTCTTCATTTTCCATCATCTCTTCCAATCACAATTTGTCCTCCATCTAATTGCAGCTCCATTCCTAGCTCTACCTAGTGGTATCAAATGAAGGTGGGCTTGTCCTGTCTGCCAGGGTTGGGAGTACTGCTCCTCCATTTGCCATAATTCCTTCCCATCATGGTTTGTCTGCTGTCATCCTGCTGCTGCATCTCTAGTACTGCCTAGTGGGCATTGACCGAAGTTAGTATTTCTCCGCTCACCATTGTTTCATGCCCTGGACATCATTCAATTCCAATCCATGTTCTATTGCCTAAATATTCCCCTCAATTGGATTTCTCCACCAGAGTCAAGGATTGTTATTCTGCCTCTTTAATGACTCAGATATCTGGTCCTCACTGTTTTGTCCATTCCATTCCATTCTGTATTTTCTTCTGTGAATCCTTCCTGACCCAATGATCAGAATATTGTCAGATTCCTCACAGTGATATGTAGTGACATTATTTAACTTGACCATTTCCTTCCTCACCTTCGGACTGGCTCTGGATTGCCTCCTGGACTTCCTCCTTCTGTATTCCTTTTGGGACCTTCAAGTGTGCCACTGTCTGGTGCTCAGTCAACCATTGAATTTGTTTCCTGGATCCATACTCACTTCAGGGGTTTGACTGTACCACAACATAAATCCTGGACATTGTTTAACCACCCATCTTCCTTCATTTGGACATCCATCCGACTTGGATTCTTCTTCAACTTCCAGAACTGACTTTCCTACTCACACCATCAAAGTTTCAGAGGATAAGACTCTTCAGCTTAACCAGAACAAAAAACTCAGTCCAAATCATTTAGGATTATCTCCTCGTAGATTGCCCAGAGGATGGGCAGGTCAGTAGCCATGGGTCCTTAGAGGTTTCCTCCACCCTGGGGGTTTTCCTCTCCTGTGTACTACTGGTCACACTCTCTGTGAGATGGAGGAGGTAATCTCTAACCATTAATCTTTTTGGGACTTCTATTCCCTACACCTACCCAGCATTCCTACCAAGGTTGGGAATAGAGAAAGGCCAAATTTCAAGTTCATAAGTATACACAAGCACTACACTATGCACCAAACATTGAATGGAAGGGCTAAAAGCCTGAGGTTAAATGTGAGGGAACTACCTCCTCCCTCATCCTCCATTTAAGCTAACCAACTTCCATTTAGCTCCACTTGGAGCAATTCAAAATCACCCACCAGCCTCCCCTGCCTCCTCCTCCTCCTCCTCCTCCTCTGGCACTCTTCTCACCCTTGATGCTGGGAATTCTATTCCCTACAACTACCTAGCATTCCTGCCAAAGATGGGAATACAGAAGGCTAAATCCCAAATTCATAACTTCACGTTCAAAAGTATACAAAAGCACTACACTATGCACCAAACTTTGAACCTTTATTATGTGAAATCGGACTCAACAGTAAAATAGAAGGGATTCACATTGGCAAAATGGAGACAAAGATTAATGCTTATGCAGATGATCTTTTTTTATTTAAATTAAAAGTTTATTAATTTTTTCCAAATACAGATACAAACATTTTGATCTGGACATGTAGAAGTAAAATACAAAAGGAACCCCCCACCCCATTCCCATTCACCCCACCCTTCACTGCGTTACAGAACTTCACCCTTCAAAGACCTCTACCCCCCCAGGTGCCTAGTACAGTTGAGGTTGTATAGGTTGGAAAGGCAAAATATAACCCAGAGACTCCATGTTTTGATCATGGCAGAGCATAGAGAACATGGAGCAGTTCCAATTTCTTTCTGTAGGACTTCATACAATTTGAGAGGCTAGCCAACATCTTCTCAATATGGAGATTATATAGAAATTCTTGAACCCATTCCAGATAGGAGATCTGTAAAGAGTCCCTCCAATGTTTTAATACTATTTTTTTTGACTGAGAGGGCTTATAAAGCCATGTGATAGTTTCTCTGCATTAATGGAAAACCAGTGAAATCCTCTAGTAGATAGACTTCTGGAGTGAAGTAGTCTTGTAAGCATAATTGAGGGTCACTTCTCATTTTAATGCTGTCCCACAGAAAAGAGACTTTGCAACACTCCCAAAACATATGGAGTAGAGTACCAGTCCCTTCATTGCATCTATTACATGTTGGAGATTCCACCTTTCTCATGTTATATAATTTATATGGGGTTAGGCACATATCATTTAGTATTTGCATTTGCATCAGTCGAAGCCTGTCTTGTGTAATATACTTGTGACAGATTTTTCCATATTTTAGACCATTGAGGAACAGATTATGGGTATATATCAGCCCAATATCTGGGAATTCTGTCCACTTTTGGGAATATCAGAGGATATATGGCTGCATATATAGAGGAGACAGCATGTGGGGCAGGAGCCAGCTCTTTGCAGGAGTTAATCCAATTGCCCATGCCATTTGTCGGGCCAGTAGAACCAAAGTGTTTGACCAGCATGTGTTGGATCTGGTAAATCTTAAATGCCCATTTTTGTGTAAGGCCTAACTTGTTTAATATCTCAGGGGTGGACATCCAGCCAGTATTTTGAGTGTAGAGGTATTTTGCTATACTGTGTTGCAGCTGTGGAATCCAGGTTGGAGGAATATACTCCCCCTCCACCAGGATATGAGGGTTTTGGCAAATAGGTTGGGCCAAGTCTAAGGTGTTTTTGTACGCTAGTGTGGCACAAAGTTGAGAGTGAGACTTGACCGAGTGATCTATCACCGTATGTTGGAGGTCTAGGGGCAGCTTATTTACCTTAATGTAGGACAAAGCCTCTGGGTTTATGCCAGCTGTTGCAGTCATGTTTTTTTCAATCCTAAGCCAGGCTAGAGTATATACTGATGGTGGTGAGATGGGACAAGACCATTTAAGGTTTTTGCTAAGGTGACTAGCTGAGTGATAAATGTTGAAATGTGGTCATTTTAAACCCCCCAAAATTGTTGGACCTGCTAGCTTGTGGAAGGCTCTTCTAGGCAGTTTCCTTCTCCACAGGAATTTGGTAGGGCAGAAGTGGATCAATTTGAACCAAGCTTTAGGAAGCCATTGATTCATTAGGTTGATGGGGTAAAAAAGCCGGAGAAGAATATTCATTTTAATTATATTTATGCTGCCCCATAGGGTTAGAGGGAGCTCCTGCCAGTGTTTTAGGTCCTGCTGAATCTTACTAAACAAAAGATTTAGGTTTAATTTCCACATTTAGGCTTCACTCCTGCAGAGCAGTAGTCCCAAATATTTAATGGCTTTGGGGGTCCAAGTAAGTCCCATTCCAGTTACCTCCTGCTTAAGAACTCTGGCGTTCAGAGAAAAAACAGATGTTATATCCATATTAAGCCTGTAATTTGAGAGGGAGGGATATTCTTCAATTATATGCAGTAGGCCACATATAGAAGATTTAATTTGTGTGATATGTAAAAGTATATCATCTGCATAAGCTGCGATTTTTGCCTCTGTGGGACAGAGTTCGATACCCTTTGGCTTTAAGTACAGGTTAAAAAACAGATGGGAAAGAGGGCAGCCTTGACGGGTCCCAGCCTCCAGTGGAAAACTTGGGGACAACACCACATTGTAATATATGCGTGCAGTATGATTGATATATAGCACCTGAAGCCAGACAATAAATCTGGGGGGAATCCATATATGTGAAAGGCCCTAAACAGGAACTGCCAATCCACTCTGTCAAATGCTTTCTCCATGTCCAGGGAGACTAGAGCCATTGCCTCAAGGGAGTCTCAAGACACAGAGAAAATGTGCAACAGGTGGCATAAGTGATCAACCGAGGACCTACTTACTGAACTACTGATTGTATGGCCTGAAAATACAGTTTATGACAGTGTCTCTAGCCCTGTGTGTGTATAAACTGAATATAAACTGTGCATTGTGATTCTACTGTGTTAAACCTTACTAATTGCTTTCATGCTTTGACGTGTCACTTGGAGCCCTAGCAAGCACGGCACGCTAGATGGAGGAGCTGTAGTTTCAGAGAGTTCAACTCTTGAATTACACATCGGGGCAGAGTATACTAAAATTAAAATTAAAGCTAGGAGTAGGAAGCTTTTCATAAAGTTAAGCCACTGTGGTGGTAATTTTAACTTTAGGGAGCTATAATCCTGTTTTTTAATTAATTTTGTTATGGGGGTTCTGTGTGACCTTCTGATTCACTTCTGGGTTTCCTGGGGTATATTAAACTGCCCTGTGGTGAGCAGGGTGAGCCCAAGGAGGGCAAATGCATTTCATTGCACGTGGAGATGTGCAGAAGACACGCGCATCTGTGGGTGTTAGGCATGTTAGGTGGTCAGGCATGCTGAAAAGATAAACTACAAAAAGTGATACATTTTCAAAGGAACAGACAAGTGACAGTTTTAATTTCATTGTGTAGGATAAACAAAATGGATACTGTTATCTCTGCAATAGATGGGAGAATGGGCATGATGTGCAAAATGTGTAATATGTATGACTTTGAGTTTATACAATCAAATAATGTTTCCTACATCTGTAAAAAGTGCATAAAGAACTAGGATCTTGAAGAGGAAACAAAATTGTTTGATTCAAAATTAAGGGCCCTGGAAATAAGTCAGTCAGAAACCTCTAAAATATTACTGTTATCCAGTGTAGTAGATCAATGTCAGCAGTTTAAAGAGATACCTATGAATCTACAAATGTCTAGTGATGTGACATCTAGGAAGAGGCCTAGACAAGAGGGTGAGAATGTTGATTCTGAGGATGAGTGATATATTGTACATTCCAATAAAGCCCCTAAGAGAGGCAGGAAAGCAAATGATTTTCAAATACCACTTTGCAATAGATTTGATCCTTTATTAGTTAATTTAGAAGATATGATTTTAGGGAATATACCCTCTCAGGAGAACAACCAGGTACCTTTAACTTCACTGTCAGCTTTACATCATGTGAATAATCATGTATTGAATACTGTATCTCATCATAACAACAGGTGTGAATCAGATGAGCAGTTAAATCTACTCAGCTTCTCCAGACCAAATAACATGCATGTGGTACATACTGAGAATATGGAAAATGTATCAGCCCAAGATTGCACTCATCAAATCTTTGTTCTGAGAGATTCTATGATTTCAAACCTAGATAGACAAATATGTAATATTAATAAAGCTACTCAAACTCTATCTTGCTTTCGTGGTGCAAAAATCCAAGACATCACAAAAATGAGTAGTCAGATCTTAAAAAATAGTGGTGAGAACCCCTTGGTAATTATCCATGCAGGAGTTAATAACATTAGAAATAAGAGTATTCAACAAATCAAAGAGGCCCACGTAGGTTTAACTAATATACTAGCTGACATTGGTGTTAATACTGTTTTGTCTGAGATATTACCTGTACCTGGAGCAGATCAATACACTGTGGATAAAATAAACAAGTAAATGATTGGCTCAGTGGCTGGTGCTTAAAACAAAATATAAAGTGCCTGAGACACTGGGAACAATTTAATAACAAATGGAATTTTTCTGCAAAAGATGATTTACATCTAAATAAAAAGAGCTCTGAAATACTGGGAAATAACATTAATAAACAGTTTGATGCCTTTTTAAATGGGTTATTGGGGGAGGTGACTTTTGACTTCAAAGTACCTTTTGAATTTAGTATAAATACATGTAATATGAGTGTGGAAGCAAAGTTAGTTATTTCTGAACAAGAACCAAATTCTACTATAAAAGGTACAAAGCTCAAAATATTATTACTAAACACTAGGAGCCTGTTAAATAAAATTATTGAACTCCAAATTATTTTACATTCCCAAAATATTGATATCTGTTGAGTAACAGAGACATGGTTCACTGATAAACAGTGGGGACAAGAAATACAAGGTTATACAGTTTTCAAGAAAAATCAAACCACCACAAGAGGAGGAGGTATAGCAGTCTATGCTAAAGTTGGTATTGATTGTACCGAGGTATATATAGACACCCCCGCGCCCCCTGGTATTGAGATTGTATGGGTTAAATTGAATCATGATTTCAATCCCATGACAGTAGGGCTCTGTTATAGACTTCCATCTTTGGATTCTAATAAAAATTATCGATTTTTGAATTATTTACAAACTATTAATCACTAGAGAATATATTGTTGATGGGAGACTTTAACTTCCTGGGCATTAATTGGTTTACTTTAGAGGGACACATTATCAGGAATCTAAATTCTTAGAGACTATAGTCCACTTAGGACTTGATCAATTGGTTTATAAATCAACTAGACAGAATAATATTTTAGGTCTGATTCTAACAAATATTAGGGATGTACTGGAAATACCAGTTATATTGGCTCCATTAGGAGATAGTGATCATTGTATGATCCAATGGTCTTTAAAATATTTCAAACAGGATCTCAAAGGTGTAACAAAAATGAGGGATTATTATAGAGCTGATTATGAGGCAATAATAGCCTATTTATTAAAATGGGACTGGCAAAAAGAATTTTATATGCTATCTGTAGAAGAGATATGGGCTAGAATAAAAGAAAAAAAATGATTATTGCATCTTAAAATGGGTACCAGAAAGAACAAAATATAAAATAATAAAAGACTGCCACTTCTGTATACTGCAGTAATTAAAAGACTCGTAAGGGCTAAAAAAAAGCCTTTAATAAATATCAAAAACATACATCAGAGTTCAACTGGAATAAATTCCAACAAAAGGCTATGAAAACAAAATCAGTCATAAGAAAAGTGAAAAAAGACATGGGGCTAGATATTAAAAAGGGTTGTGCCAGGCACAATAGGGTTGCACCAGCGCAAGTCCGAAATTGCACCATAGTGCGATATTCAGCAGGAGGCAGTTGCGCCACAGAAAACATGCTGAGCAACAGCGCAATGCAAATGAAGATATCGCCCAACCAGGGTGAACCATGTAAAAGTACGCAATGCGATATTCAAAGGCTTGCGCAATGCGCAACAGTGGATCAGGCGGAAGTTACGCCACGGCGGAAATGAGCCAAAATAAAAAGGCTCAAGGAAGAGGCACAAGAACGTGACAGGGAATGCACATGAGGCAGCCAGACAGAGCAGGCCACAGCAGAAGCCAGTGCAGGCCAGGGAGTGTTGAGGACAGAATAGGGGCAGCTGAAGGTGTGTGGGGCCACAGAGTGCAGAGGCCAGTAGGTGTACCCGGTGCAGTGGAGGTAGCAGTCAGGACAGCGGGGGGAACAGATCAACAACAGCCGGGACACAAGCCAGGGAGATGGACAGTGCCAGCTTCCACATGGAAGCTGTAATGAGGGGGGTGAGAAGGCATGCTGCAGGGGGACGTGGCCATTGAAGGGCCCGTTGGCGGTACGCCCCCAACAGGCAGTACCGTGCCCGCTTCAGCTTTGAGCTGTATTCAGACATAGAGATTGTGGGCCAGTGCCACCTGAACAGGGCAATACTGAGGTGGCTCTGTGAGCTGTGCAGTGATGTGATGCAGGCACCCTCACGATGGAGTCACGCTCTGTCAGTGGAGACAAAGTTAACAGCCTGCATGTGCTTGCTTGCCACGGGTACCTTCCAGAGGCCAACAGGGGACACCACAGGCATAACACAGTTGGTCATGTCATGCATCCTCACCCAATTCCTCAGCGCACTGCTGCCACATGCTGCGGAGTACATCCATTTCCCCAGCACCGTGGCAGAGTGTACAGCAAACATACAGGAGTTCCACAGGGTAGCACGTATGCCTGGTGTGCTAGGGGCAATAGACTGCACCCATGTGGCCATTCACATGCCACCTGACCCCGATGGGGCCGCATATCGCAATCGGAAGGGGTTCTCCAGTGTCAACTGCCAGGTGGTGTGTGATGCCAGTGGGCGCATCATCAATGTCTGTGCCACGCACCCTGGTGGAGCACACGATTCATTCATATGGTACCAGTCTGCACTGTGCCATCAATTCAAGAGTGGGGACATCCCCACAGGACATCTAGTGGGTGAGTATGCATGTAGGATTGGCAAAGTGGGGGCAAGGGTGGGTAAGCCACAGGTGCCATGGTAGTGGCACACAGGGCTAGGGGCAATATGGGCCTGAACATGACACTAACCTCCACTATCTCCACACAGGTGACAGTGGATACCCACTCTGTCCCTGGCTGCTCACACCCTACCGGTGCCCCATGACCCCATCGCAGCAACGCTTCAATGAGGCACATGCCGCCACATGCAACATTATCGAGCGGGTGTTTGGGATGCTGAAGGCACACTTCTGATGCCTAGACACCTCCGGTGGTGCCCTACAGTACAGCCCCTCAAAGGCCTGTGGGATATTCCTGGCCTGTTGTATCCTGCACAACATGGCCAAAGACTGTGGGATAGCCATACAGGTCAAGGAGGGGGACAGCGATGGGGACGCTGGTGACTCCGGTGATGATGGGGATGAGCAGCCCCCCCTTGGACGGCGTGACCCCCGACTGATCCAGCTTGCCCAGCTGCACTGGGATACCATCACAGAGGAGCACTTTGCACAACACAGGTAAGTCATGGGGTCATGTGCAACCAACACTGTCCAGGGCGCAACCCACATACACACAGGGTAACACACCAGGGGTGCATGACGGCGAGGGGAGTGGAAGGGTACAGGACCACAAACACACAACCAGGGAGGGGTGAACAGTCACACGCCACATGGACAGACACACACACACACACCAGGCACAAAGTGCACAGGGGCAGGTGCACAGCAGAGCAGGAACAGACATGAGAAACACACACATCCACAGGCCGCCTCCACCACCTGTACTGTCCATGTATGAGTGTCAGATGCTGGGCACCCTTGCACCTTGGTGTACAGTGCAATGCAGACATCATCATGCACACGCACCTGTGGACAGCAGTCGGGAGGGTGTGCAGGTGGTCCGTGCATCTGCATGTAGGGCAGGGCACCCACTGGTGCCCTGCCCATTAAAACACACATTGCACACAGGGCAGCACCAGACAGGGCCCGCACTGGGAGACAGGTCAGTCATGTGGCACAGTGCCACGGCCACCTCGGATGCGTGGGCGGCCCCGCCGAGACCCAGCAGCACTGGCAGGCTGAGCATGGGCCACATGGGGTGGCACCGATGGACCACCAGGAGTCCCACTGCCGAGCATGACCTTGTCCGCTGAGGGTCTGCAGCATACTGAACATACCTGCACAGGGTGCTCGGGATGCCCACAGCTGAACCCGGCATCGACAGGCGTGGGTGTCGCACGATGCCGGGAATGGGGAGTGGACAGCATACTGCACGGTGTGAGCGGCACAGGGGCACCTGACTGTGTGCCCAATGTGGCCACGGCACTGACCACTGCCTGTGTCAGCCTGTCGATGGCAGCGGTCACATCCACCGCATATGGTCAATCCGGGACAGGATCCTCTCATTGTCCCTGCTGTGCCACTCCAGAGCCACACACAGTGCCTCCACGGATGATGCAACCCGCATCTGCTGCTGTACTGATGCCTGCAGCAGGCGGGTGTGCTCATCAAAGAGGTTGTCTGCCACATCAGCAACCTGTCCCTCAGGGTCTGGAAGGTCCTGATGTACAGTACCCCTTGAGGGTGGGCGCTGCTCACCAGGACCAGATATGGGCATGTCCACAGGCGGTGCACCTCCAGCACCGCTGAGCCCTGTACCCCCAGTCCCGGTGGGTGACTGCTGCTGCTGCTGCTGCTGCTGCTGCCCCTCCACCTGCTGTGCCCACAGGATCAGTGGTTCCCCTGCTGTGGCCGCAACAGTGCCAGTGACCTGCATAGCCACCGGTGCTGCCCCACCGGTGCTGACAGGCACAGCCTGGGACTGTGCTGTCATGCTGGCACACATGTCGGAACCAGATAGATCCATGGGCATGTGCTGGCCTGCTGTGTGTCCATCCTGTGACACACACATGTCATGCCCATAGTGGTCGGTGCATCATCGATGGTGCAGGTCTGTGCCACAGCCACAGCCGCAGCGTGCTGGCATGCTTGCATGCCAGACCACTGGGACACAGGAAGGGCACTCCCCACACCTGTCTCAACATCTGTGAAGGCAGATGGCCAGCAATCTGCGGAGGTGGATGGGCCCTCCTCCAACTCCGGGTGGCTGTCCGCAGTGGACAGGCCCTCCACTGCTGACCCCTGCAGATGCACAGGATCTGTAACAGAAAGGAAGGACACGTTAATGCATATGAACTACCTTCCCCCCCAACATGACATACCATGCAGTGATGGGCTACCACCTGTCTGGAAGCCACCTTCAGGCACACCCTCAATGGTGCTGTGCTGCATGCTTGCAGTGAGCATGTCCTCCGACAGGGTCAGCTGCACCACCTCCAGCTGTCCACTTCCTGTAGCAGCACATGCCACCCTGATGGCTGCAACCTTCTCCTTCACCCTCCTCCTGTCATTCCCCATCTTCTTTTTACACTCCTGCAAGGAGCACTGGTGGCTGCCATGCAGGTTGACGGGACGTGCCACCCCCTCCCATGCATCAGCTCAGGGCTGAGGGGTGCCCCGCTGTCCACTGAGGAGTGGCTCCTGAGCCAGTTATGCCTCAAACAGTGCCTCTATCTCCGCCTTGGTAAAGTTGGGCCTCCTCTTCCACCCACCATCATCCTCCTCACCCAGTCCTCGCTCGGTCATTTCACGGCCTGTATGGGTGAGAGTGGTCACCTGTGACTGTGCAGTACACAGCTTCTCTGGGGCCATGGTCCAGAACAGCAAAATGCATGCAACTCACCTATCAGCTGCAGTAACCGAATATGGCCACTGCAGATCAATGTCGCACATTTATAGCGCAATGCATGCAAATTAGGAGTGGAGCAACTTTAATTAGATGCAAATCATGCCACTGCACCATTGAATGGCTGATCGGATGCTTTGCATATGACGGCTGAATATCGTGCTGTTGCACTTTGTGCAATACGGTTGAGCCGGCTGAGCCAATGGCGCAGTTCTGTGACTGCGTAATACACCGCACTGTGCATGCCCAGGTAGCTTATGCAGGTGTCTGCCATGCTGATGATGTGCTGTGCACGATCGGCAATTCAGGACACGGCCACCATTGTGCCAGTGGTGCTACAGTGCCGGTCAGCACATGGCGCTGTGGCACAACTATGCAATAGTCCACTGTGGCAATGGCACGCAGGCAACCAATGGTGCTGGACGTATAGACGTCCAATGGCACTGTGCGTGGCCTTGCGCCAGAGACCCATGACCTTGTGCCCGACCTTTGCCCCCTTGGCGCTGTACGTATGCATGTCTGCAGCTCTATCGCACTGTTCGGTGACAGCATGATAGGGACTGACGGCGCTATACGAACAGCGCGATGGGGACTGATGGAGTTGTATTGCACAACATTTCCATGTGGGGTTGCCACGCTGTGGAGCACCATATTGCCTACTATATACCTGCAAGGATGGCACACAGGAGGGCTCCACAGTGGAGTGCTTTGGAGCTGGCCAACCTGGTGGCTGTGGTGGAGCCTCACCATGAGCCACTGTTTGGGGATGAACCCCTGAACGTGGTCTGCACACATGTGTGGCAGCAGGTGGCCACAGAGCTTGAGCAGGCCACTGGGTGGTGGCGCTCAGCCGAGAAGTGCAGGCACCAGTACAGTGACCTGTGCAGGAGGGAGCAGGTACTGCTGGTGTGCCTACAGTCACATGCCAGGAGGGGTGTGGTGCCAAGGCCAGGTGGGTGAGCCATCTATGCACCTGTATTGTCCGCATGGGTAACACTGTGTATTGTGACCAGCACATGGGGGAGGGTTGGTCTATGGTTGGCTGTGGCGGTGTTTACAGGTGTGTGATGTATGGGTCTGGCTGTGTGGGCAGGCACACTCATTGGGGCAGGGGGCTGTCTGCTTTGGGATTTCACTGATGCGTTTCTCACCTTTTGTTTCCCACAGGCGTGGAGGAGCAGAGGCGGGCCCAGGATGAGACACGGAGAGGGTGGCAGTGGTGGCTGGCCGAGGTGGTGGCGGTGTTGGGCCACAGCAGCAGCAGCCGCAACAGCAGCAGCTTGATGAGGGTGAGTGTCATGACATCATGGATGCTATTGCATGCTGTGGGGGGAGCAGGGCATGGCCACCATCCATGGACAACACTGCCATGCACACGACATGTGACAGTCAGCACTGTCCAGTGGCATTGCATGTCTGGGAGTTCATCACTTGTGGTCCATGCATGCACTGGGCACATGGCTGTGGCACTAACTTCCCACCGTGTAGCCACGTCACTGTACAACCTTGGTTGTGCTGTGCTGGTCATGGGTGGGGTGTGTGTGCTGTGGCACACATGGCTGTTGCTGCCTAGTTGGACTTGTCTGGTGCACGGTCACTGTGGGTGGGTGCAGTCCATCACGGGCGGGGCACTTGGCTGTATGCCATGCATGTTGGGTGGGCTTCAGGACTGTGGACAGTCACAGCCATTGATTCTGTTACCTTGTCCTAGGTGTCCAGGTCCTGAGGAGGATCGAGCAGGCTGTCCACCGCCTGCTGGAAGTGTTCTTGGAGTCCCTGGGCATACTGAGAAAGATGCACCGCAGGGGAGTGAGGGGTCAGAGGAGGACCCTGGACCAGAGGCAGCTTGCTGATGTGCGGCCTGGCAGGCAGTAGCTGCCCCACACCTACCCCTTTACCCATCCCTCACACCCTGCCTTCCCTCACCCAGTTCTTCACCCCTGCCCCTTACCCACCCCTACCTTGTACCCGTACCCCCACCCCTTTCTTGTAAATAGCTGTACATAGTTGTGTGTTCCTGTTCATATTTTCTTTATATAAATCTATTTTGATATGAATACGGTGGTGGTCTCTGATTTGCAGCTGGCTATGGGTGCTCAGTTGCAGTGGTGTGCATGGCATCTGGGGTGGTATTGTCCTGGGAATGTGTGTGTGTGTGCATGGGGAGGTGTCCCTGGTGTGGTAGTGGCTTTCAGCTGGTCTGGCCATGTGCTGCCACACACAGCTGAGTGCTCCTGGTGGGTCTGGCTTGTATGGTTCTGTGGTACACAAGGTTGCATTGTGGCGTGAGGGCATGGGGATTCCTGCAGTGACGATGACAGTCACTGCTCATGGGTGGTGTCTTGGGGTACCAGTGCAGGGTGTGCTGTGCATGGGGGGTGCTGTTGTGCACTTGGGTTGTCTTCCCCCTTTGTGTGGCAGTCTCAGCTTGCCAGTGGGTGTGCTGGGGCACCATGGCCCAGCTGTGCTTTGTTGGCTTGTCCCCATGGGCCGGTGGATATTCCGTCCCTCCCCCAGTGATGCTGTGCTTAGGGTGTGGGGGTGTATTGTTTGTTCTGCAGTGTGTTCCTGTGCCCATCTGTGGCATGGGTGGTGGGCCCCTGCCTACCTCCCTGGTTGTGCAGTTCCATTGCTCTGCTGCTGGGGGGCTCTCTGCTTGTACTATGGTGCCTCTGGACTGTTCAGCTGGGCTGGCCTTGTTGTGCACGGCCTATCATATCTGCTCAGCTTCCCCTTCCTGGTTGCGCTATGGCGCAGGTTGTGTGATATTCAGACGTTGGCTGGTTGCGCAATTTGACTTGCTCCATGTTTGAATATCACGTCTATTGTGCATGTGTGCAATTGACTTGTGCTTGCTCGTGCTATTGCGCACATTTTGGGCGCAGTTTGAATATTTGGTCCATGGAATATTTATTTATTTATTAGCTTTTGGTAACCGGGTAAGTGCGCTAGGCAACAGACCTGCCTATTTTCAGGCACGACCCGGGGAAAGCACAGGACATTGGTTACAATATGCAGAAATGCACAGACATAATATAGGTGTACAGGAGCAAAACAAGATATACATTGGGTAGCACAGTAATAGTTACATAAGGGTACATTTTAGGCATAGATCATAATAAGGATGTAAAATAAAGCAATTAGGGTAACCATAAGACAGCTGAGGACAGTAAAGACATCAAGGTTCAGGTAATTTAGCTATTACTCAAAAGGATAATAAAACAAGTTTTTCAATTATATCAGTTCCCCAAAATCTACAGAAAGTAAGGTTGATCCATTAAAGATAAATGGTGAAATAATATCTGATGAACAATCAATGGCAAACAACTTAAATCAATATTTTGCAAGCATTTAAAAAAAATGATTTAGTATGTATTACAAGCTGTGACTTTACAGATCCTATAGTCAGATTTACTGATGCTGAAATTTATTCGACTATTAACTCATTTAAATCTTCTACTTCAGTTGGACCTGATAATATTCCTTTTCTTTTTCTAAAAAAAGTAACATATGAATTAGCTGGAGCACTAACGTTACTCTTTAATGACTCTATTGCAATGGGGGTAGCCCTTAAAGAATGGAAAGAAGCCCTAGTAATCCCTATTCATAAGGGTGGAGTAAAGCAGGAAGTGAAACATTACAGACCTATAAGTCTAATATCCTGTATAGGCAAAGTAATGGAAAAGCCTCTTTCCCAAAAAATTAGTACCCATATATTGAACCTAGGGCAGTCAGATAGTTCTCAATATGGTTTTCAACCAGGAAGATCTTGCCATACAAATTTAATACATTTTTTTGAACCCATTAGTGAAGCACTGGATCAAGGATTTCCTGTAGATGTTATTTTCTTGGATTTTGAAAAGGCCTTCGACTCTGTGTAATATAAAATCTTAATTGATTGTTTAGTCAAAATGAAATTGAATAAACACATAATTGTTTGGATTTCATCATGGTTAACTGACAGAAGACAACAGGTTACTTTAAGGGGGTATAAGTATCCCTGGACCAATATCACTAGTGGAGTGCCCCAGGGCTCAGTGCTGGGCCCTATTTTGCTTAATGTTCTAATAGCCAGTATGACCACTACGGATGGAACATGACTAAACAAATATGCAGACGATGCTAAGTTGGGAGGAATTGTCAATGACATGATCTCTGCTCAGAAACTACAGGCAAACTTGAATTATATTTCTGATTGGGCTAATCCATATAAATTACACTTCAATTTCACAAAATGCAAAGGGATGCATTTTGGAAAAAATAATAATAGTTTTAATTATGTTATAAATGATAATTTATTAAGTAAAGTAAGTTCTGAAAAAGACCTAGGAGTATTTATCTCTAACAATCTGAAATTCTCAGAACATTCAAACAATACAGTTAAAAAATGTAATCGTTTAATTAATTGTATTCTGAAAAATATAAAGAGCGGGGAGCCTGCGGTATCAATTCCTTTATACAGTAGCATAGTGAGATCTAATTTTGATTATTGTTCCTCTTTCTGTGCTCCAACATTAGTACAAGACAAACAGTCCAGAGAAAAAGTACAAAGGAGATTCACTTGACACATTGCTAATATGAGTTCTGTCTCTTATAAAGAAAGATTAAAAAAATTAAATCTCTACTCACTAGAATATCACTCTATGAGAGGAGACCTGTGTTTTACTTATAGGGCTACAAAAGATAAAGGTCTGTTTGAATCCATATATTTGGACTGGCATCCTTCAATGTGTACAACGAGATCTTATAATATGAAATTAAGGGCTAATATAAATAAGACCTCAAAGAGAAATAATCTTTTCACTCAAGGGGTAGTTTCTATTTGGAACTCCCTTCCACAAGAAGTTGTGCAAAGTGAAAATTTATGCCAATATAAAAAAAAAGTTAGATTTATATATGGATGAATCAAAATACGATTACCACCCAAGGTAGGGTGGCAAGATAATTTTCCTATGAACCTACCTCTCATAAAGCCCACCTGGTCTGGTCCTATAAAGGAAGGGAGGGAGGACCTAATAATTTAGCTAATATTTTGATATTGTAATTTAGCAGGGAAATAGGTTGGTATCTCGATACACTTAATGGATCCCTCCCATGTTTGGGTAACACAATTATCATAGCTTCCAGTAGTCTAGGGTCAAATGTCTCAGGATTGAGCATGCTGCGAAAAACTGCCAAGAGCCAGGGAGATAATTGGTTTGAAAACTTTTTATAAAAGTTAGGCGAATAGCCATCAGGACCTGGAGCTTTATCTAAGGGGAGATTTTTAATGACTCTGACAATGTCTTCTTCTATAATAGTAAAAACAGTCCATCTGCCTGTACTGAGTTGAGTTTGGGAAATGGTAGATTTTTCGGATATTGATCTATTGCATCTTGAGGGGGATGATTAGGCATATGACTGTATAAGGTCCTGTACTAAGATTCGAACTCATTAAGAATATCCTTGGCTTGGGTTAATAGGGGTCCTTGGGGTTCCCTATGTATAGCTGTGATAATTCTCTAGGACTCCTGTTTTTGAAGCCTGAGAGCTAGTAATCGGTCTGCCTTCTCTCTCTGATCCATGTATTGAGCTTTGGTTTTTAAAATTGCCCACTCAGCCTTTTCCCTTAATAATTCAGAGTATTTAGCCTGTGATTTGATAAGAGCCTCTCTTTCCAGTTCAGTAGTCTGGTTGGACAGATATTTCTCCCTCTCCCTGTTTTGTGCTAACAGTGACTGTACCTCCCTTTCTGCACATCTCTTTTTAATCACAGCTAACTTAATAAATTCTCCATTAATGAAACACTTGAGAGCTCCCCATTCTAGTGAGAGAGATTGTGTCGTACCCCAATTTGCCATTTTAAATTGGTCTATCAAAGCCGCAAGACTATCCATAATGTTGGTATCCTTTAAGAGTTGGTTATTCAGTCTCCAAATTTTATTGGTTCCTCTATTAAGGGACAGAGAGAGAATGCAAGTAGTCACTGAGTGGTCAGAACCCACTCCTGGTTCTAGTCGGCTGTCTATTGTGCCACCCAGAAGTGATTTACTGATCAAAAAATAGTCTATTCTAGATGCTGAGCCATGGACTGTTGAACAAAATGAATATTCTCTGTCTGAGGGGTGTAAAACCCTCCATGGCTCACAAATGCACAAGTGATTCATGAGGTCTCAGATGGCTCGTTGTGCTGGGGAAAGTCCCCTGTCCTTCACCCCCATGGACTTGTCCAAATAAGGATCAAAAGGGAGGTTCCAATTCTCTCCTAAAACCACTGGCAGGTTCAAAAAGGACATTAATGCAGACAGTAGTTCCATGAAAAATGAAAGGGAGTCAGAGTTAGGGTTATATACAGTGCCCAGAAGTATATCTAGGGAGTGCAGTTTACCTTTAAGCAGTACATATTTGTCAATTTTATCCCTAATGCATTGTTCACATGTAAAGGGGAGGTAACCGGTCAACAAAATTGCTACCCCTCTACTGTTTCAGCTGTCCCCCACTGCAAAGACCTGCCCCACCTGCTGCCTCCTCAGGAGATTTCCTTCTGACTCTAGAAGATGGGTTTCTTGCATCATTATCACATCACTATTTAGTACCCCTAAGTGTTAGAGAAGCTTCATTCATTTGAGGGGGTGTCTGGCCCCTTTAACATTCCAAGTGAAAAACTTAAGTTGTGTCGCCATCATATATCCCAAGCCATGGGTGCCCAGACACCACCTTATACAGAATTAACTGGTGATTCCACTTCCAACCCAAATTTATTGTCTGGTGCCTTACAACCCCCCCATGTCCTGTATAGGTGAAAACCCTCTCCCCTCCCCCACCCTCCTACTCGAAGCTTGCCTGCCCACCCAATACAGAAAATAAAACAAAATTGCAGTAAGAAATTGGAAATAAAACTCTCTGGGAAATCCAAGTTGCCATAAACTTTTAATTCCTGAAGCAAATACAAACTAATCCCCCCTTGTCTGCCCGTGACAATCAGCATCCCTAAGTCTCACCCTCCCTCCATCCATCAGGCTCAATTCTGCTTGTAAAGAAAGAATTCAACCCCCCCTCCAGCCATGTAAATACCTGAAGAACATTGGATTCCCAGAAATAAACCAGCACATCATACAGTATACCAGTGGTGTTAAACAGATAAGTGAAAGGTTATTTCACAGTTGAGAAAAGAGATATATAATGCCCAGGTCCTCTAAAATGAGGAGGGGGTGGGGTGTCTGGCTGATATACCCATTCGTAGCCAAGAACAGTACACAATAATAATAATAATTGAAACGTAGGAACTCTTGATTAATAGAAAGGGTCCCTTGTTAAGAGTACATTAGGCACATACTCCAGAATCGAGAACACTTAAGTAAAGCTTGGGTTCTCTCCATATAAGCAGTAGTCAGTGTTCCCCAGACTCATAGTAACCAAGGGAAAGTTCCAGGTATAACAACCAAGTTTAATTAAACAAGCTCAGAACCAAAACCTTCATTGCTTAATCCTTAAAGTAAATAGTCATTACCCCATATAATAAGGCCCTCAGAGTCAGGAAAAGTCACAGTCAGTGTATCTGAGGCCTGGTAGGAGCCTGCGTTTATCGATCAGGATGGTAACAAGTCTAACAGGCAAAGGGAAAGCCAAACAGCTGGAGGCCCACAGCTAAACATCACTGCACTGGCAAGTCCCATGCTTGGCCACTGTTTAGGCCATCTGGTTAAAACATTTAGTGATAGAAAAACATTTTGTGCAGAAAACATACATACGACCTCTACAGCACCTCTTGCTCCTTTGCACCGAAGGAAAAGTGCTTACAGTCTTCCTAGCTTCCTCAGCGGTCCGTGAATAGAGCTAGTCTCATTTTCTTAAGGAACTCCATGGCGGGTTCTATTTCTTCAAATGATGACCACATTCCATTGAGTAGCACTTGAAATTGAGCAGTGTAGGTCATCCTGAACTTTATTCCTGAGGTAATTCATTTAGATACGATTGGATGGAATAGTTCTCTGCACTGGCGAACAGTAGCAGGCAAATCCTGTGTGACTCGTATTTTCTTTCCCTCCCAGAGCACATCTTGTATTTCTTTCAGCTTGAGTAGGATGTGCTGCTTCTCTTGGAAGTTTAGAAATCTGAAAATGAGGGGCCTGGGAGGCGCCAAAGGCAATGGCATGGGACATAGAGCCCTATGAGCCCTCTCAAGGATGTATGTTGGAACAAAAGGAGAGGGTCCAGCCAATTTAAGCAGCAACTTCTGAATTAATAAAATAGTGTCTGTTCCCTCTTCTTTTTCTGGAGTCCCAATGATGACCACATTGTTCCTCCTACTTCAGCCCTCCAAGTCCTCTATTTTGGACTCTAACTTTTTAAGGTGTTGATGGTTTATTGTAGTAGAGGAGTCCATTTTATCCATTTTATTTTCCACTGAGATAATGCATGCTTCATTGTCTGAAGTACATCTGGCGACCTCCTCCAGGGCCTCCGAGATAGATTTTACCTCCGATATCAGTGATGTAACCTCCTCTTTGAAAGGCTGAAACTCCATTAGGAACAGCTCCAAAGTTAGAGAAGATGATTCTGAAGCAGGGAGTGAGGGGTTAACCATTGATAGTGTGTGGCCTATGGTGGATTGCTGTGCCCTGGGTTTTTTCAGTGCTTGCTCTGGCGTGACAGGCAGCGTATGCCGAGGTGCCACCTGTCGCATTTTTACCTCCATGTAAGCAACAGGGTCGGTTTGCAATGAGAGAGCTAGTTTGGCTATCCATTTAGTGTACAATTTCCTAGTAAAATGCACTGAAAATACTTTAAATTAATAGAGGAACAAGCCGGGTGAATGGAGTACTCGTGGAGTGCAGCTTACCCAGTCGGCTGCATCACATGGCTCAGAAGATCTTTTGTTATTATTACAAAAATCTGAAGTCAGCCTTGAAGAACTAAGGGGGACCATCCACAGATTTTCAGTAATAGCAGGATACAAAATCAATGAAAGAAAGTCAGAGCTGATCTCCTTCAATTAGGATAATCTCAATAGTTTAAAAAAATCGGTAAAGCTTTTCATCACGCAGAAGGCATGAAATGTCTTGATTTAATACTACCCAATAATCTGGAAGGATTCAATGCCTTAAATCACCAGAAGTTGCTCACATCTTTAACAAACAAACATTTGGGATGGAGTAAATTTCCTCTGTCTTTATGGGGCAAAATACAGATTGTCAAGATGCTGGCACTCCCTTTCCTAAACTTTAGCATCCAATCTATTATTACACCCATAACCCCTAAGTGGTTTCATAAAGTTAATGCACCCATACAAAAATTTACATGGAATTACAAACAACCCAGGATTTATTGGCTGAAACTATGTTTATCCAAAGATCAGGGTGGTATGGCCTGTCCGGATAGTGAAACACAGTGCCATGGATATATGATCAGATTAGTGTTACCATGGGGTTATTCTGATAATACTAAAATGGAAGTGGAAAATTCAGTCTTAAAAGAAACAATTTATGAACAGTTGAATATTAAAACAAATCTGGTTTGCCACAGGTAAATTCAATAAGTGTAATAGTACAATAATTAAACATATTTCTGGGATAATTACAAAAATTCACGAGTAAAACTAAATGGACTACATGTGCCTCTCCTGCTAATGATATCTGGAACAACCCTAATCACAAAATAAATGGGAAGATGCAGTACAAGATGTCCTGGCTAGATAATGGGATTAAGAACTGGCAGGACCTTTTAGACAATGGAAAATGTATAAACTGGGAATCATGCAGAAACAAGTATAATCTGAATAATCAACATCTGCTATACTACAATCAGATCTGCAGTCTTTACAGGAAGTATTCCAAATGTTGGGAAAGAGTTCCAAGTAATATAAGGTTAGAAAGGGAATTGCATACAGTTTTGCCGAGTAAAACAAAAAAACCTTTTTCATGGATTATTGTACAATTACTTGTCCCGGTAAGGAAACTATGCAAAGATACTATTACAAAATGGGAATCAGGTTTAAAAGGCTCCTTCACGGGACTTCCAGTTCTGCAATGGCCCCAAGCAGAGCGTGAACTCAGAGCTCCTCAACTCATTGGTTAAAAAGTAACTTAATGTTATTAGATACCACCACGAGACCGATTGAAAATGTCAGGAGGCAATGCAAGAAGCAATCGTGGCCCCAAATCTTCAAAAGAAAGCAGCAGCCATCAGCACAGATGGAGGAAGACCAGATCAGGCCTTCTTATCCAGGGAACGTAGTCTCTCCCAGACCAGCACACGAGACTCGGAGCTGGACACAGATGGAGAGCTGGAATCGGTTTCCAGAAACAGGTTTTAAATACTCCTGAAGAAAATTGAAAGCTCTAGAATGGAAAACCAGAGAGAGTTTAAAACCCGTCAGATTGATTCACTAACGTGAGGCGGATTGGAGACAGGCAAGGAGCATATTGCCACAACAGACGACCATACACAGCAACTCGGTGGGGGGGCACCTGAAGTGCTGTCCCAACAAACCTCTGCCCTTTATGCCAAAATGCTAGTCCTAGAAAGTAGATCCCACAGGGGTAACTTGCAGATATACAGACTGGCCGAGGGTGCAGAAACACACCTGATGGCGGAGTTTATGGAGAATTTGCTACGTGATGTATTGGAGCTCCCGGCAGGTTATGTGCTGTCCATTGAGAGAGCTCATTGTTCGCCAGTAGGGAAACCTTTAGATTCAGCAGCCCGCCCACACTCTATTATCATAAAGTGCTCCAGCTACAAAACTAAAAAAGACCTACTTAGAAGGGTTTGGTCAAAAAAGACACTGACACACCTGAATTCTAAGTTCTCAAATGATCACGATTATCCCCCAGAGTTACAGACTGCCAGAATGCAGTATGGCCCCTTGCTGAGTATCATGAAGGAGCAAAATGTTTGCTTTCAAACACCCTTTCCTGCACATCTCAGAGTTTTTGGGGAGGATGGACCTGCCCTGTACACAACCGCATTGGAGGCCAGTCAAGCATTTTTTCAGAGAGGTTAACAGGTCCCACAAATACAAGCAGAATGGCTTCTAGGAAAGTTTCTGTTTCCAGCTGACTGGCAGTTAGTGTTGAACAGAAAGCAAAACAGGACACGACGACTGTCAGTACGAGGCAATGCAACGAGTAGCTGATGTGCTAAAACTGTTTCCCCTCTTATTATGCATTGAAGGAGCAGCCTGATGTAATGTGGGCTGATGATGACTGCTAGCACTGGTAACAGTGATGGTAAGAGGACAAGAAGGTGATAATTTAACTCAGATGGTGACTACTGAACATTAGGTCATTGCAGGGTTTTATTTAACTCCAAAAATTGATTAACGGTTTGCTCATAAAAGTGCTAAAACATTGTGAAAATGCATAGCACTTGCCTCACTGTGTTTAACAAACATTATAAAAATGGTCTCAGAAATGCTGCAATCTGATTGGCTGTTAGGATTCCAACAGCCTCACATTAATCCATGTTATACTGTCATGTACAGCCTGATCACCATGGCACATGGATTCTTTCTGTCAGCATTCTGTCCTCTAGCACTTCTGAATGACTGGAATGTTGCATTCTGATTTTGAACCAGCATTCTTTAACTGTTGGTGGAAGAGCTATTTTATTAGAAATCTCCCTCTAAATGAGGAAAATGTTAAAAAAGTATACTTGTAACACTTTTCTTTTGGAATATTTTTTTATAATAGCAATAAGACACTCCCAGGAGTTAGATTAACAGTCAGTTAATCACCCCTAGGGGCAATATGGCACTCAGCTGCACTTAGTACCACATTACACCCCTAGAGGGTGATTAACAGACTGTTAATCTAACCCCTGGTCATGCCTTATTGCTTAATAACACTTCAAGAAAACCTATATAAATACTTTCTGTACAGTTAGCATTGTCCCAAGAAAAAAACTGTTAATCAATTATTTAAAACCATGCACTGATCATATTGTTACGTCTTGAAAGTTGAAAGTTAATGACTTGCTATTTCTGATTAAAAGGCAGATGAGCAGACCTTGAAATTTATCTCAGACTTATGGACCCTTCAATATTGCAGTTTAATTTTGGGACTTATAAATCATCTTATAATATACACATTGAGGATCTTGTAAGAACAATGAATATAGTTGATAGAAAGTCAGTTTGTCCCTTTGGTTAGTCGAACACCTCGCCAAGACTGTGGGCTTTATTTTCAAGGCCACTGTTTTTCGGTTTTTACCAGAATACCCGGTAAAATTCCGGAATTAGGGCTGCCTGAACACTGGTAAAAACAAAGATTTCATGGAATCTGCCATTTTATACTAGATCAGTAATTCTACAAAACTTGTATTTTTCTTATAATTGCTTCCTGAACTATTTTCAACTTGCTTTATTTAATGCTCTGTATATTAAGCCTTCTTTTATTCTGATTATTTATACACATACTAAAAGAATGACAGCAGAATCCCGGTAAAATCTGGAAATTAGAATAACAATCACCGGTGCAATTCCGGAAACTGAAGTATTGAAAATGGAATTTCAGTGTTTTAATCACCGTAAATCAGTGGCCTTGTTTATTTTAGTATCAGAACAATATTTTAATACTGATTACCATTTATTGCTTATTAATACAAGGGTTCATTTTAGAAGAGATCTGACTTTTATATCAGTATTTTTAACTGTCCTATGCATTTAATAGGATGTGGGCAAGGGATGCCGAAAGAATTCAGGCGGTCTGATGTATCTTGGAATGCCGATGGGGGGGGGGATTTCAAAGTGATTCTCTTTCTTTTTAGCAGGGTAGTGGGTCAACCCTATTTGTGGAAGCAGTGGTGGGGATTAATCACACAGCCAGAGTAACTGTTTTATCTGGCTCAAGAGGAAGGCCCTTCATGGAGGGAAGTACTACCCTTTTTCTTGCTCCCTCTCTGGTCCTTTTGGCCAGGGATACAGAGATGGAAGTAGAAACCTGTTTTATTTGGGTTTCTTACCTTAGAAGTGAAAACATTTTTGATTTCCTTCACTATAGCCATGTTGACTTATTTGCTGTTCTGGTTCTGGGCTCTAATTTTGTCTCGGGGTAGAGACACCACACAGCTAGGGGACATGTCTAGACAGATTTTTAATTTCAATGTTTGGAATGATTTACTTTTAGTTCTATAATCTATTTATTTATTTTATTTTTATTTAGTTTTTGTTGACCGGATAAGTGCACTAGACAAATCCTGCCTATTTTCAGGCATGACCTGGGGGAAGGGGATACAGATGAATGCCAACTGACCTTGAACCAGATTAAGCTGTTGGTGGTATTTTTAGTGAATGAGGGAAATTTGATCAGAACACCGGGGAAATTCCCCTACTCTTTTTGATAAGTGCCATGGGATCTTTAACAGCCACCTGAACTACCACCAATCCAGGCAGATGGGACCTTGGTTTAATGTCTCATCTGAAAGACGGCACTTCAGAAGTGCAGCACCCCTCTCATGCTGCACTACAGTGTCAGTACTGGGATATTAACCCAAGTGCCAGATGTGGGAACTGAACCCACAGCCCTCTGATCTCCCAGCCTCAGAGGCAAGTGTGCTACCTACTGAGACACTGATACTGTAGGTCTGTTAGAGTGGATTATAGATAAAAAACAGACAACAATATGTTCATGCAATGTCCATGGTCTAACCAATCCAATTAAACATATTAAAATTCTAAGTTTTCTTAAAAAAAAAACTAAGGCAGATTTTTACCTCTTACAGGGAACCACATCTTTCAGTTAAAGAACATGAGAAGCTCAGTAAAATGGGCTTCTCTTGCTTAACCACTTCCTCTTATAAAAAAGGTAGACGGCAAGGAGTGGCAATTCTAGTGCCAAATAAAAGCGCTTTTCTGATGGATGATATATTAGTGGATAGGGAAGGGAAATATGCTTTAATGAAGGGAAGTTATAAGGGCTTAAAAATTATGCTGGCCTTGGTGTATTTCCCACTGGGGTCTATGATCGGGATAATAGATCTTTTTTGATGGTTTTACAGGAATGGAGGAAAGGGATTCTATTATGAGGCGGGTACTTTAATTTGATTTTTAACCCATGTTTAGACTCCACTTTGGGCATACCGAGGGTCATGCATAAAGTAGCTAGAGAAGCACAGAAATTGCTAGGAGAATTGAGGATGGTAGATGTTTGGTGGCAGCTGCATGGGGTGGGGAGGGACTATACTTATTACTCATCCCCCCCATTGGGTGTACTCATGCCTAGACTACTTCTTTATTCCTAAGGAAGATATTTGCAGGGTGGGGGATGCATGGATGGGAGACATGGTACTCTCCGATCATTCACCTATTTTTACGGGCTTAGACTTAGAAGAGGTCCACAAAAATACTCTTTGGCACCTCCATGTATCCCTATTACAGGAGACAGAACTCAGGGAGGCTATTAAACTTAACTATAAATTGTTTCTTGAGGAGAACGATGCCTCTGATATATCGTCGTGGCTATTATGGGATACAGCAAAGGCTATGATTCGAGGGAAATTTATTGAATTTTCTAGTAGGCAGAAAAAAGAAAGGGAGGCTAAGAGGACCAAATGACAAGAACAAATTAACCTTCTAGAGGCACAGCTAAAGGAGAAATACAATAGAGCTAAGGCCAGAGATAATAAAGAGTCTAAAAAATAACTTGGTGACCTATTAGATTACTTTGTTGAACAAAAACAATTTTTCTTGCAACAAAAATACTATGATGGTGGTCTCCACTCTGTGAAGTTATTAGCAAGCAGGCTCTGAATCCAGACAGCAAGGGCAATTATCCCTTCCTTGCATCAACCACAAACTAATGAAGCTGTATACCAGGCCCCAGATATTGCTGATGCTTTTTTCACTCACTATGAGAGCTTGTATGCACCAGCCCCCCCCCAGATAGTCAGGAGGTTAAACACTACAAGCAAAAGTTAACTTTACTGAAGCTACCCAATGAACAGGCTGAACAATTGTTACTTCCCATTTCCATACAGGAGCTGAAAAGTGAGGTAGCCAGACTAAAAACTAGTAAGTGTCCAGGAAATGATGGGCTAGCTGCAGAATTTTAAAAAGTCTTCTTTGACATGTTGTCCCCCCTTATGCTAAAAGTATATCAGGATGTGTAGTTAAGCAAAGGGAAGATCCCTCCCTCATGGGCACAAGCTGTTATTTCAGTTACAGCCAAGCCAATAAAGGACTCTGTAAAGTGCCCTTCTTATTGCCCTATTTCTTTATTAAATAATGACTATAAATTATTGGCCTCTATTCTAGCCCATCATCTTCAAATGGTGCTTCCTGGCCTGATTTCCCTGTATCAAATGGGTTTTGTCCTGGGTAGACAGGCCCAAGAAAATTTAAGATAAACAGCGCACATTATAGACCATATTAATGTCACACAAATCCTGTCCCTTCTGATGAGTTGAGATGCCAAAAAGGCTTTTGATTAAGTGTCATGACCATTTTTGCAACAGGTCCTTTCCGGGTTTGGATTTCCAGACATATTTATTAAGAATCTTTTTAAGCTCTGTGATAGATCTGTGGGTTATGTTTGGGCTAATGGTCATGTATCCAGGAGCTTTAACTTGGGGAGGGGGGTGAGACAGGGGTGCCCTCTCTCTGAATTGCTATTCACCTTATATATAGAGCCCCTGGCCGAAAGCATTTGGCAGAATCCTCTTATAAAGGGAACACAGCTGGGGGGCATGGAACATAAACTGGCTCTGTACGCTGATGATGTTTTATTATATATAATGACCCCAGATGTATCTCTGCCAGCAGTATTTGAGCAGATAGAAATATACACAGCCCTTTTGAGATGCACTTTAAATAGAGCCAAAACAGAAGTACTTAATTTGCTTTACTTCCCCTCTACAGATATTAAAAGAAGGTTCCTAATGAAATGGGGTTATCAAAATTGAGATATTTAGGCATCCATATTGGTACTATGACTGCCCAATTATATGACTTAAACTAACCTCCCCTTATTGCCCAACTTAAGACGGATCTTAAACGGTGGTCATTACTCCTAATCTCTCTACTGGCTAGAATACAAGCATTGAAAATATATGCCCTGCTGTGTTTATTGTATCTTTTTCAATGTGTGCCTTACAAGGTACCACAAGGGACACTGAACAGTTGGCAGCAGTTATTTTTCTCCTTTACTTGGGGTTCTTCATGCCCCAGAGTGAGGTGAACTTTATTGTTTCTTCCTAACTTGCAGGGTGGCCTAGCCTTCCTGGACTTAACTGGCTACTGGGTCACAGCTCAAATGAGAGTAGCACTGCTTTGGGGCAATTATAATTATGATGTCATCTGGAAAAGGATTGACAAAGCCTCTCAAGTAGAACCCACTACTCCTTACCGGCACTCATTTTTCAAAATCAAGGTAAGCCCTAATGTATTTCCGTTTGTTCAGGGTTGAAGGCAATATTAGATGGCTGGAGAAAGGGGACTGCAAAAGGTCACACTAAAACCTGCTTATGGCAATATAAATGGTGTTATGATCAGAAATTTGAGCCAGCAAGGCAAGATGGGTGGTTTCTCCTCCAAGTTAGAAGAGGGGTTACCTCACCATTCTAGTTGATTAGTAATGGGTCAGTAGTAACATTCAAAACTGCCCAAAGAAAATGTGGATGGGGTAATGCAGATAGATTTATAGTCTATCAATTACAGGATTATATAAAAAAGCAACATGACGTCCGATATGTGGGCTGGGGAAGGGGACAGAGATCAGGTGCCCTTTATGAAAATGTGGTCCTCATCCCAAGGAGAGAATGCAATTTCCTTATTGTAGTCTAGTTATATAGCAGACAGTGCCATTTTCTGTTAATATAAAAAATAAATGGGAGACAGATCTTGGAATAGCTCTTTCAGAGGTACAATGGTCCAGGGTTTGGAGGAATACCTGGTGTACTTCCTCCTCCTCTTCTGTCTGGCAAGAGTACTGTTGGAAGTTGAGGGTTGATTATTTTTTGGTACCAGTGCAGACAGCTCATCACCAGCAAGGGAGTTCCCCATTTTGCTGGTGTGAATGTGGATCAACACGAGTAACCCAAGCTCATATTTTTTGGCAGTGTCCCAAGATAGCCGAGTTCTGGAACCAGATTATAGTCAGATTACAATTAATTTTCATTACACAGATACGGATAGGCCCCGAACATATAATAATGGGACTTGTCCCTGAGGATATATGAGGGAAGGAAGAAAACTATTTATGGTCTATTTTCAGAAAGACTTCAGAAAGACACTCTGGAAGTCTCAGATTGGTTGGGTATTGTACAAAACATTCAAAGAATGGAAAGACTGACATACAGTTTAAATCAAAAGTTAGACACATATTCAAATAGATGGAATAGGTGGGATCTGGGCAGCTTTGAGGAGGACCTAAATAACTTTTTCTCCTAAGGATTTTTGTATATGCACTCTTTTCTGCTCTATTGTTTTCTTAAATTAGTAAAGGATGTCCCCAGTATTAGTTTATGTGTGGTTAGATATAAGTGTTTTGAGAGCCCTACGTTATGTTTTGTCATGTTAAGTATTACCTCTTAGAAAATGTTCTATGCTTTTTCCTTGTTTATACCTAATTTATCATGTAATGAAAAACTCAGTGTAATGTACTAGCTTATAGCTGAAACTGTCTGGGAAACCAGTCTACTGTACTGTTATTTTCAGAATAAAAAGAAGTATAAAAATAAAAGGCTCCTTCACTGTTCAGCAATGGTCATTAACATGTTCTTCAATTCAGGACCATAAATTGTATAGAGATAGGATCATTACATTTAAAATTGTTAATAGGACCTATCTTTCTCCATACAGATTATTTAAAATTTATTTAAGCCCTAACTCAGAGTGTTGGCACTGTGGATGCCCAATGCAGACATTTTTCATCTATTCTGGGACTGTTGTTTATGTAAGAAATTGTAGCCTCATTATTTTATTACCTTTGTCAATACTGTATTTGAATGGAAACAGTTATTCCTGAGTTTCCTTTATAATGTAAACTTTTTTAAGGATATTGAAACTTTTTGAAAACTCTACAACAATGTTCCAGAGAGTTAGATGTATGAAGATTTTATAGAAAGGGATAGGTAATAGTTGATCTAGTGTCAGTTACTTTTAGACTAGAACTAGTGGAAGGTAAGGAGAACAATAGTACTAGTATGTGGCTATGTGCAGGGGGAATACTGTCATAATCATGTGGATGGAATAGTATGACAGCAAACTGCACTCACACAAAATAGCATCAAGAACATATCTGTAAAAACTAATTTTCTACAGGGTGTTCTTTCCCCCGAAACCCCTAGTTGCAGGCCCCCCCACTAAAATAACCATCTCCAATGGGATGCGTATGGGGGGGAATGGGTGTGATTTAGGTGGGTGAACAGAGTTTGTGGAGGAAGTCAGCTCAGACACAACTTAGATGGGGGAGAAAGAGGACATGGGAGTAAGTTGGTGGGTGGAACAGCTTGGGGAAGGAGGGCTTTTATGCAGTATACAAGGAAGAAAAGGCAAGGGGGGAAGCCACATGGCAAGTAAATTAAGGAAAAAAACAATAAAATGCAGCATGGTGAGACCCAAAACCTAGGGTTGGCTATAGGCACCGCTGCTATTTATAGCCTGTGGCTCTATGTGCTGAGCCATGGTGATCATTTAGAAGGTGAAAACAGCCACAGGAATAGTGCTGTTATGTCCACACTATACTTTCCCTGTTGCTGTTTCAATAGATGCTATTTTCTCCTAGCAGTTTTGTTCCGCACTATTATCTCCACGCTGTTGTAACTGAATACTTGTGCAGGCATGCTCCCATCTGATAACTATAAGCTGAACTATTTATGTTGACCAGCTTAGTATGAACTATGTTGTATTTATGTATCCATATTCATGTAATATTTTCTGTATATTATTATTGAAACTAACATTTTACTAGAAAAAAAATTAAGTCATCTACTAAGAACATGGAAATAAGGATGTGACCAGTGAACTAAATAATACTGTATGAGGAGCCAGTGCAAGGAACATAAAATATGGAAGGATTATTTGAAGCACAGCAGACCTTTTATATGCCTTAACACAAAGGAACTGCATCAAATCCACCACTGGAGGAGGACATCAACAGGGGCTGAAGGGCTGATTAGATTGTTTTTTTCACTCACCCCCTGCACCGGATGACCACAAATGGACTTAAACTTTTCTAAAGGAGTCCTGTTCCTGTCCCCGCTGGCAGTGCCAACCAGCAGCAAGCCCACTGAGGTTTTGGTCCTCCCTCCCTTCCACCCCCTGAGCACCCAGTTAGTCAAAGGACCTCCCACTTGATTGACACAGGGAGCAGGACACTGTGATTGACATACATCCTCTTGGTATCAATGCTTTACTAACTATTTGATGCCCAAGCATTCAACTGTCTGTGTACCATTTAGGGATAACTACTTTAATCTGAGAAACACTGCTGAAACAGCCCAATTATAAAGGAAATCACACTGTGTTATCTATATTGACAGTGTATATTGATGGTACAAAATCTATTTCATGTCTGGGTCAACACTTGTTCCAACTTGCCATTGCTGATTGATGTCTGGCTAGGCACTTTAATTGGGGGGGCAATCAGAAGGGCTGGCTTTGTAGTCTAATTGGGGGGCAATCTATTGTCTTTGTTACCTTCTGTTCAGCACTGGGCAGCCAGTTAACTTCTTCTCATCCCCCCGTGCAAGCCTGTTGTACACTGGAAGGGGACTCCCAAGGTCTCCACTGCAACAAAATGTTTTGTTCCTGCTTAAATATCTGGCTGCAACTCAAAATGCCTGGACTGCTCATTGCCAAGCTACTACTTATTCTCTCAATATTCTTAACTCTTGTGCTGCCTTGTCCACAAGGGGTGGAAACTAGGCAACTCTCAGAAGCTAGCAACTTCACTGTCCTAGAACACAGCCCTAAGTTTGAAGGTGCCCATAGACTTACCTCCTTGTGCTTAGACCCAAACTTTCCCAGCCTGACCGTTAGCCATGGTGGGAGTTCTGAACTTATGGGGAACTCCGTCACCACTCCAGCTACCCTACTGTATGTTAGAGTCAAAAAAGGATGCTCATGATCTATGAAGGCCAGGACAATTACTCATGTCATGAGGGTTCAGAAAACACTGCTACATAGTCTTCTTCTTCTATCCATCCCAGTCTGGGCCAACCTGGGAACAATGGGACCCATAGGGACTACAAAGGAAACATAAAGGTAGCCTCTCTAAATATTGAAAGCCTGCTCCTGAAATTCCCTTAGTTAGACGGTTGGGTTGCTAGCCTGACCTAATTGTCCTTACAGAAGCATGGAACATCCCCCAAAAGACCTGATACCACTGTTGCCTCACAGGGATACAACCTATTTAGGGAGGGTATCCAGTGATATGGGTACCATCAAATTGAGCAACTCACTTTGAGCAATTCAATTTGACTGATTGTACAGCAATTGTGGAAGGAGAGTGACTGGAAATGATGAGGGTAGAAGGGCTGAAACAGTTACTATAGGATACAGCACTGGTAGGAGGGACATCATGGGAAGCTGGATATAGGAGGTAGGTCGGGGAGGCAGTGCCGAGCTGGCCATGTGGGCTTCTGGAGGCAGTGTATGCCTCCAGTGGAAGGACCTGAGTTTGATCCTGGGTTGGTGCATTACTGTTTTTGGGTGCGGAATGTGTTGGGTGTTGTAATTTTTTTAGTCCGTGTCAGCTCCTTGCCCCACTGTCAGGCCCCCCTCGGAGTTGATTATATTTAGAAGGGGGATGCGGGGGGATGTGTCCCCCACATAGAATGTAGAATTATGTGAGGTGGTATGGATGTCAATTTTGTATTCAGCGTGGTGCACGGTTGCCATTTGTGGTATCAGCATTGTGCACTCACCCATAGGTACGGCGCCATTATGTATTCACCATTATGATGTGGAACCTTTAGGGAGGATTGACAAGGCAAAGGAATGGTGGCTGCCTTATATACCTACCATCAACTTGATCAGCCACAAACTGACCATAGATAACCCATCTAGTAAGTGTGAGTGCCTGGCTGTTAAAATTCAAATAGGGAGCGGTGACAAATCTCTCCAAGTACTGTACTATCAATTTATACCCCACCTGGAAAACAATAAATTGGCATTGAGATGTTTGCCAGATACTTTAACCAATGTTGCTTAAAAGGGGAAACAATAGTCATTGGTGACTTTAATATTAATTGGGCAGTCAAATCCTACTTCACCCACAAGGACCAGGTATCCAGCCTATTCCTTACTCAGATGGTTTAAGATTGTACCAGAGTTAACTATTAAATGTGGACCAAAGCCCTAATAGACTGGATCTTAACCATGCACCCCAAAATACTGTTCAAGGTTGAGGTCCTATCTGATGCCATTAGTGGCCACCCACTGGTCCTATGCGATCGGTCTGGTCAGACCCCTCCTAAAGCAATCACTAGCAGAGTCCTATGGAAGGGCTTAACTGGTGCCTTCAAAGCACACCTGGCAAAGATAAATTGGATCTTTTTTGGACACCATGCCTGACATCAATACAGTAACTGACTAATTCATTACCCATTTTACTGTTGCTTGTAACAAATTTGCCCCACTAAAAAGACACAAAATTAAAGGGACTTCAGTTGAGTGGATTACTCCAATTCTACTATCCCAACTGTGAGGCAGGGATAATCTTTGGAATCGTGCAAGGGATAGTGGATTGCCAGCAGTCCTGCAAATATATAAGGATGCCTGCACCTGGGAGATAAGAAAAGCTAAAGCTGACTTCTACAAGGAGCAACGGAACAAAAACTGGAGCAATGGGAAGACATTTTGGGACAACTTAAAAGATGTCCTCGGGAGCAATGTTAAAACATCCCCGACAATGCTTAACATAAATAGGAATATCTTGATGGTGCCAATGGAAATAACAAATTACTTCAATGAGGCCCTCACTGACCTGAGCTCACCCCTTCCCTCTGACAAATTGCCTGAGAACAAAGATGATGACTCCACAGGACAAAGCAATCAACACAGCCCCAAAGTGGATCTCCCCAAATTCTACTTTAAGCATGTTACCATAAAGGAAATAAGCAATTATGTAAAAAGAGTCTCGAGGAAAGCGTGAATGGGTGGGGACATGGTTGACATGAAGCTCCTGGCCCTGGCTCTTGATGAGCTAGCAGCTCCCCTGACTAAGATTTACTACACGTCCCTTCAATACTCACAGTTCCCTGAAATATGGAAAGCCGCTATAGTTACCCCAGTGCTTAAAAGTGGGGACCATACCAATGTGGCCAACTATAGGCCAATCTCCATCCTCTCCCCTCTGTCCAAAGCATTGGAAAAATAATCTATGACCAACTAGACACTTATCTAGACAAATATGACCTTATGTGTAAACAGCAACACAGCTTTAGGAAACTTCACAGCACTGGTACAGCCCTTATTGAGTATACCAACCATTTACATGTTGCCCTTGACAAAGGACACCTGGCTGGAGCCACCTATATAGACCTGTCAAAAGTCTTCGACCTCATAAACCACCCTCTTCTGCTGGATAAGCTCTCCACCCTGGTCTTCTCCTCAGAAACTCTAGCATAGTTTGGGTGCTACCTCTCAGGGCTGGCACAGAGGGTAAGGGTTCATGGAGTGCTGTCAAACACTAGGAGTGTCACAGTTGGGGTCCATCAGTGGTTTATACTCAGCCCGCTCCTATTTGAGCTATTCATAAACAGTCTCCCAAATATTTGTCTGCTATCAAAGATGCTACTTTATGCTGATGATGCGGTGATCTTCAACGGTAGTTCTCAGCCTGGAGATCTCTCACGTGATCTGCAAAGTAGCTTTAAGACACTGGAAGATTGGTTTGAGAGTGATGAACTTATCCTTAATTATAAAAAAGACTAAGACCATACTGATTGCTGGGCCTCACCTTAAGAAAAAGGTCTCTCCCCTGGTTATCAAAAATGTACATGGTGCCATCCTTGAACAGACTGAATCTTCTAAATATCTGGGTGTCACCCTGGACAACACCCTATCATATGCTGCACATGTGGACTACCTTGCAAATATGGCCAACAGAAAACTAGGTGCTCTTTTGAGGCAAATATTTAACCTTATAGCTGAGACAAGATGCCTGACAGTCTCCAGCATGATCCTCCCACTTGTTGACTATAGACTCCCAATATACAGGGCTGCCTGTGAATTAGTCATCAGAAGAGTTAGAATGGTCCTCAACAAAGCCTGTCATTTTGCTAGTGGGGATCATAGACTCACCCACACCTGCTCCCCGTATGCGTTCACCAACTGGCCTCTACTACAGGACAGGCTAAAATATCAGTCATGTCTGATGTCAAAAAAAGCCCTTCTAGGCCTCACCCCAATGCAATCAGTGACCTTTTCAGCCTGATGAACAACAACTACACCACTAGGAGTATGTCTACACAGGCACTTGATGTCCCCTTTTATAAAACTAGCCTGTGTAGGTGCTCATTTGCAATACAATTGGCCCAACAGTTGAATGAACTTACAGAATCCCTAGTGGGACTCCCCAAAATTACCCCATTTAAGAATTCCCTTAAAAATGAACTCTCTAAGAAGTCTGCCTGTTTTGTTTTAAATTATTTTTTTCCTCCTGCTCAATGAAACTCCATGACCAACAATCTGTCTGATTTTCCTCAGCAATTCCTTGGTTGTAACCCTTATTGTCTGTACCAGACCAGGCTCCCCTTGAGCTGGTGAATGTCTGATGTATTAACTTGTCCTTTGTCCTATCTTGATGTGGAACCTTTGAAAAAGAACACTTGTGTTCAAAGGTGTTTTCCGAATTACACATAAATAAATAAATAAATATGCAATAAGTGCAATCTCACTTTAAAACTACAAAATGAGGTAATCTTGTTGAAAGACTCCAAACTATGCACTGCATAGAAGGTGTAGCACTTTTATTGATATGACCCTACATAACATGACTGTTGTACAACCAGAGAATACTACCATTACAGAAGTAATACAGTAAGTGGCATAAGCACTACACTGGCCATACCAAACCCTATAAGTGTACATTATCTCAGATTCAATATTCCACAAGTAATGACAACAAAGCTGAAAATATACCTTCTGAAAGGAAGGAGCATGGTACTGAATAAGCATGGTATTTTGAGACTGGAGAGAACAAACATAAAAAGGATCAGAGGGCAGATAAACACAAGACTGAAACAGCCCATGGGGTGAGATGTAATTGTGATATTGGGAACCTACAGTACAGCAAATTAAATAATGAAATTGTGCTAAGTAATAGGTACTTCACACTGCAAGAGTCTAGCATGGGGGGCTGACTATTGGAAAATGGAAAAGCAGTGTAAATCAGGACAAAACCACAATAGTGACTGGGAACTCAATGGTGAAATACAATGGCTTCCAGTTCTGCAAAAATAACAAGGCAAACAAAATGGTGGTCAGCATATGTGGAGCATGGGTATCTGATATTAAGAATGATATTGAAGGACTATCGAGAGAGGCTGGCAATAACCCAGACATTGTATTACATGTCGGTGTTCACAATGTATAGATAGGAGTTGATGAAGACGCTAAGGGTGATTTTGTTGAGCTGTGGAAACAATTGAAAAGGAAGGGCTGTAGAGGCTACATTTCAAATATATGCCAACTACCAAGAGCAGGTGCTGGCAGAGAAATGACTCTTAAGAAAATTGTCTGGTTGCATATTTGGGCTATGAACACCTTATCATTTGTAACTGGGATGTTTTTAACAATTGAAATTATCCATATAGTCATGATGGATGGGAAGGTAATTTGTCGGGGCATTGGTGGTGCCTCCTTTATGGAATGGAACAACCTGGGCATGTTTCCAACTTGAAGGGAAAGTGCCAGTGGCCAAAGATAGGTAGAAAATGTGGGTGATAGTGGAGGCCAGGGCTAGAGCTCCAGTGGCTAGAAGTCTGGATGAGAGGCCATCAGATTCCTCAGAAGAGAGAAAATTCAGGGAAAGGGATTCTCTGAGGACATTCAGTTCCTGGATGGGGAGAGATTGAATGTCCCATAAATAAAAGGGGGTAATGGCAGGCTAGTGGATGCAGAAGGAGATACAAATGCTGTAAGGCCATCTATGAAGCATTGGTTTAGCGCATCAGCAGATAAGAAGTGACCTGTGTCACTCTGCGAGCCTGATGCATTCACAGAGGTGCTGAGGAGACCATGTACTGCTTTCCAAAATGTAGAAGGGTCTGAGCCACTGAACAGGAATTTATTTTGGAATTAGGCAGCCTTAGCCTGTTAATTGATTTCAGTACAGTAGTTTTGGAGCCTAGTGAAAGCTTGCCTATTAGAAGGCTTCCCAGAGGCTTTGTGCCTGTCCCAGGCAGCATCTCTTAAATGGAAGAAGTTGAAAACATTAGATGTGACCCAGGGAAGATGGGAGCCATGAACTCTGTAATGTCAAAAGTGTATGTGTCAATTGCAGACAGAGTTAAATGTAGCAATAAAATTATTTATGGCTCCATCCAGGTTGGATGAAGTGAGGGTAGGCAGCAGTCAGCATATTAGAGATCCTGCACAAAACCATCAGGGTGAAATGACCCAAAAGACCTGACCATAATAATTCTTGGGGGGCGGTGGGGCTTTAAGAATCTTTATCTTTCTGATGCAACAGATCATACAATGGGTGCTGAAAATGTTGAGGAAGATATTTGCTGCTCATTCTATGAGGATGAGAAGTAAGAACCCAATCAATTTAGCTGTGGTTCTACAACCTAGTGTTGAAGCGAGTAGGGGATGTTATCAGTTGGGAGAGGTTAAGAGCCTTAAATTTGGCTACGTACTGATGTCTTTTAACTGTTCTACTGAGTTTTTTAATTTGGTGAAAGCCTTGTGGCATAGCCTTAATACAATTTAACATGACTTGAATGTAGGGACTGGATAATATCAGAAGATGGCAGGGCTTTAAAAAGCTAGATGAAAAGTTAACTTCAGTATGTACTACAGAGGTGTTGGAAGACAATCCATATCTGGAGGAAGGCAAATGTGACTCCTGTTTTTAAACGGGAACAGTTATGATGCTTCACAGCTTGGTGTCACACAGTAAGGTAGCAATTATGCTAAACACACCCTTTACTACAAGTAAAGTGTCCATATACCTAATAAAATACTTTGTATTGCTGTGTTAAGTGCACTCTCCATTTTGTATATGATTTGACCCCAGAGCCTATGCTGTGACCTGTAGGTGATGTGCCGGATGGACTGTGCCATTTGGCTGAATCTAAATAGTGTTTATTTCCTGCAGATGGCTCCCCATGAACTTGTATTGACAGATAATATAAAACTTTGAAAAATAACAGTACATAAATTATCTGGTAACTGCCACGTTCATCCTTAAATGAAAAACTCAATGAAAGTGATAGTATGAGCTTGAGTTTGCATGGCATGGCCTGTTTGGCAATGACCATAAACATTACAGTCAGCTTGACAAAGTCTCTTCCAATTTTTTTTTATCACCCCTGAATGACTGATTTACTAATGTTTAATAAAACTTCTGCTTACTTTCAGTATTCCAGCTTCTGCTGTTCTCTTATGTTTTTTTTTTTGGAGTTAATGCTGTTTATCGCCAATCACCGGGTGACCACATTCATGCCAACCACCCCAACTCTGTCACCCTGACATCTCTAGGTCTTACCTGCCAGTGTGTTCCTCCAGGGAATACCCTCCCAGTGGGGACTGTGAGGCTTCCCCATCCCAACCACAACATGGATATGGTTCCATGGCAATGCCTAATCATCAGATGCAGGGCCTATGGGTGGTCAGAGTCATCCTGCTGTCTGGGGCTTTCATTTACAGTTCTATTCCCACCTCAAGTAGCAGCATGCAGTGGAGCCACCTACGGACCAGTGATAATAGTACAGTGTGGGTCAATATAAGAAATGGGCCAGACTCAAACCACACTAAAACAAGATCTAACCAGAGCTGATACAGATGTGGTAAGCTGCCAAATGATCAAAGTTATATGTAAGCGTAGAAAATTTTGAATGACCAAGTATAACTCAACCATTTTTTGGAATTGTTTCACCAAATTTTCAACATGACCTTTTTGGGATCCCACCTCATGAAGAGTGCCACTGTCTTTTCATTTATTTGTCCTAAAAGGTGATTTTGCAGAGCAACCATGCCATTCTGTGCCACAGGTGCGAAAACACATTTTGGGCAGGATTTGAAAAAATGACAGCTGTAATGTTAATAAGGAGGTGTGCAAAAATGGCAATGTTGAAAATCTGGAGTGAAAATATCAAAAATTAGTGAAGTTAGGAGAGTGCTTAGAAAGTGTGCAATGCACGCTCTTAACGCAGTCATTTTTTGGAATTTGTTCACCAAATTTGCAACGTGGGCTTTTTGGGACCCTACCTCATGAACAGTGGCACTGTCATTTTATTAATCAGTCCCAAAAGGTGATTCCTCACAGAAATTGCAAAATCACCTTTTGGGACTGAGTAATGAAATAACAGTGACAGTGTTCATGAGGTGGGGTCCCAAGAACCCCATGTTGAAAATTTGGGGCCAAAATTCATAAAACTGGCTGATATATCAACATAAGTTGAAAATCCCATTGACTGCCATTATACCATGCTTACCTTTGATTTTTCAGTTTGCAGTTCAGCATTGAAGAGTGCAGATGTGTCCCAGTCCAGAAGGTGACAGGTCAGACCTCCGGAGGTAAGAGTATGAAGCGTGGGGTAGGTGTTGTTTAGTGGGAGGGGTGGGGATGGGGTGGGGGATTGGGGTGACAACAAGGGACTGTTTTCTTTATTTACATGAAAAAAGAAAAAAAACATACATTTGGGCACATTGGGGTGAGCTCCCAGTGTGCCACATGAGTTGGGGGTACATGATGCCAACATGGGAACTGGGCACCCCCGGTGTCAGAGTGGGGATGGAGAATGGAGGGAGTGGGGAGGACAGCAGCAGTGGGAGGGAGTGGGAGGGTTTTGTTTGCTGCTGGTGCTGGGAGGGAATGGAGTGAGCGGGGAGGACAGGAGCAGTGGAAGGGTGCGGGAGGAGGGCCATATGCAAGATGGCAGCAGTAGCGCAGTTGTGCATGCACGGTATTCACGCATGTGCAGTTGCGGTAAAGGGCATTCTGCCATTCACAAGATGGCTGCACCAGCAGAAATGCGCAAGCACACAAGGCACGCATGCACAGTTCATGTCCTGGAATGCGGAAGTAATAACTGAAATAGTGCGGTTGTTACTCTATAGCCACTGATCGTGGTGGAGTGTTACAAGCTCTCTTGGACTTTTGGAAGGATATTTCCAAAAGACCAATGGAAGGTGCCACGATCTGCCATTTTAAGGCAACAGATCAATCCCAAAATGGCTGTGGGCTCCTCCCACAGCCATAAAAAGGGTCCTGGACTTCAGGAAGGCTGATTTCAAGAAAATGTGAGAGTGCCTTAGGGAAGCACTAGCAGAGACAGGGAAAATGTGTGAGGAACAGTGAGCAAAAATAAGGAAGACCACTGAGGAGGCAACAAACCTCTGTGTCAGGCAGGTTAAAAAGAGCAAGAGAATAAAGAGACTGCTTTGGTTCTCCAAGGAAGTAGCAAAGAAAGTGAAGGCAAAGAAGCTAGAATTTAAAAGGTACAAGTCAACACAGCAGGAAGAAGAGAGGGAGGGCTATCAGGAGAAACAAATGGAAGCAGGAAATGCAGTTAGGAGAGCCAATGCACAAATGGAGGAGTATATCACCAAGTCCATAAAAATGGGGGATAAAACATTCTTTAGGTATATAAGCAAAAAAAGGAAGACTAAGGCAGGGATAGAAAGACTAAAAGGGGAAGGAGGGGACTGTGTGAAAGACCAGAAGAAAACTGACATATTGAACATGTATTTATGCTCAGTATTTACAAAGGAAAGCATAGGTGATGGACTACAGATAGGGGAAAAGGACATTAAAGGAAGGTAGGTGAACACTGGCTCTTTTACAGAGGAGAGAATCCTCTGGGAACTAGCGAAACTGAAAGTGGGTATGGCAATCGGGCCAGATGGAGTTCACCCCAGGACACTGAGGGAACTTAAGGAAGAGCTGGCTGCACCTCTGATGGACCTGTTTAACCTATCACTGGATACAAGGGAAGTCCTGTGAGGACTGGAGGAGGGTGAATGTATTCCTACTTCACAAAAGTGGGAATAGGGAGGAGGCAGGAAACCTCAGATCTGTAAGCCTGACTTCAGTAGTGGGAAAAGTTATGAAAACATTGCTAAAAGAAAGGATTGGGGAATACCTATTGATCAGTGGATTACAGGATCCAAGGCAGCATGGGTTCATGGGGGGAAGGGGAGATCTTGCCAAACAAACCTGATTGAGTTCTTTTACTGGGTGACCAGGGAAGTGGATGAGGGAGGAGTGATGGATGTGGCTTATCTGGATTTCAGTAAGGCCTTTGACACCAGTCCACACAGGAGGTAGGTAAACAATCTGGGCAGCCTGGGACTAGGTCCAAAGGTAGTGAAAGGTAATAAAATGGGTATGCAGTTAGCTAAGTAACAGGAGACAGAGGGTGGTGGTAAATGGAGTTCACCTCAGAAGAAGGCAAGGCAGTGGAGTGCCACAAGGGTCAATACTGGGGCAGTTCCCATGGGCATCCACAAGGGGGGCACTTGCCCCCTGGAATTGGGCCCCAAGCAAGCCCAAACCAATTAAATTATAGTGGCGCAGTAGCACCACCATAGTGAGGGTTCAACAGCCACTTCTATGTTAAATCTAAACTTTTGCACTTTAATAACTTTGCAACCATTCCACCTATTCACATGAGATTTTGTATGTGCCATTGGGGACCAAAGATCTCTGGATGTGGCAAGTTTTGTTTTGGGTCAATGTGTAGGTGCGAAGATACGGATTGTCAAAAAACGTGAAATTACCATGTTTTGTGCAAATTCTTTGTTACCGCATTTCTCAGAAATGGCTTGGGGGTTTGGTCTGACATTTTTAGGGTAAATGGGGTTTGGGTCACAGATGTGCCTTTTGAAGGTTTGATGAAAAAATATAAATTCTTTTGAAAGTTATTACATTTCAAAGTTGCCCATTATTTCCTATGGGAAAAGTTAGATGGCAGCCTCAAAACAACTTTTTTTGCCACAAATGCAGAAAGTTTTGCTGAGATTCCACTGTCTTGTTTTCAGTTAATGAGGCAAATAAACTTTAATATCTAAAAAAATACAGGCAGTTGGTAAACACCAGCACTTGTATTTACCTAATCAGGGCCCGAGGATTCTGGGGTCAGTTTTTCAAAATAATACCCAGAAGTGTCTTTATTTTATCTATGGAATTCTTTTGCCACAAATCGCGGAAAAGTTGTGTCACAAAAGACGACCTTTTCCACAATTTGCAAAAGAAGGATTTTGTTCTTTCGCAGATTACAAAAATAAAAGCTCAAACATGATTTTCTGTTTCTCAATTTGTGACAGAACGACTTTTATATAGTTGTTTCTTTGTCACTTCATAACAAAGAAAAGGTATGGAATTTTGGGCTGAAATTTTCAGGGTACAAAAGGCTTGCCCCACAGATGTGCCTTTCTGTGGTTTGGTGAAAAAATATTAATGCACTGCATAATTAGAAACAATATACATTGTAATTACTTTCTCATAAGATAACATTGTAATGGCCGGGGTGCATTTCGACAGCTATCGCTCAAAAACGGTTTGAAATATGGACTCGTGGCTTACTACATATTGTATACTAAGCCATTTTGCATGTATACAGGCCTTGTTTAAAGCTGCGAGTGAATTGTAGTGAATGGGTCTAAGGTGACTGTGGTACTGTGACATGCATTTACAACGTGTAAGCAGTACTGATTTGCCTGCAATTAGGTGTATGTTGTATGGTGAGTACCCCCCAGAAAACAGGTCCTTGTCCCTTATTATGCTCCTGGGGGTGGAGTAAGGAATGAGATGCCATGCATTACTGTGGTGTTGGGGGTGGAGTAAGGCACGAGGCTTACTCAACCTCCCACACGAGGATACCATTATGGACTGATGGGAGCGCAGGGCCCTCTGGACCCTACACTCCTACACATAAATGAGGGATAATTACAATATGCATGCATGGGCTGGGCCCTGTGCTCACACATGGACATATGGATATCATGACGGACTGATGGTAGCAGGCCTGTGCTTCCACAGGGAAATGAGGGTCAATTACAATCTCTCTACACTTATAAATTCATGGGAGTACAGGGCAGACATAAGCAAATAAGGCTATGATTATACTTTCTCAAGGTACCAGGTCAATATGCCGCACCCGGAATAATGCGGCAATAACAGCGCAAGGTGTACTGCGCATGCATGTAGAGTGACAGGTGTATGATAGTGAATGGAAAATACCACTACCCCTGTTGCTCTGCACATCTCTGAGGAGAAGTGAAGTAGCTGTGTGTTGGGGGCCTGGTCGAGCCACTCCCATGATGGAGTGGCTAGGGCACCAGCACACTGTGTAATCAGGAGACCTGGGACCGTGGTTAGGTCCCCCCTCAGGTCTCCCCTGCTACTATCTTTTTCAGGATTTAAAAAAAATTAACTTCCCCCTCCTGAGTTTCTCCCCATCTCCAAAGTCCCCTCCCCCCAAAGTTACTTATTTAAGTTCTGGGGTGTGTGGGAGCAAACCTCTCCAGAAAGAAAACATAAAGTCCCATTGTTGTCAATGGGTGCACTGTTTCTGACAGGTCGGAGTTTTGCCTGACTCTGTTTGTGGTCAGTACTATTTTGGCTGCACCATTTGTAGCCGTGCTGTTTTTGTACTGTATATTGCATAATGATCCCATGCCAGTTCTCAAAAAGTAAGGAAATTCTTGACAAAAACTTTGCTAATGCATCAGTTAGAGTTCCCACTATCAAAAGTTGTGAAATGTGGTGTTAGGGTTTCCAAGCCTAACACCCCACCCCACTCCCACCCTTCATGTACCAACAGGCATTGGGGGTGTGCCTTGGGATTGTCAGCCATAACGCTCACCCCATTCTTCCATACTATAACATCTTATCTTCCTCACACATGAAATGGGGTGAGGGTTAGGGCTGACAACCCCAAGGCACACCCCTGATGCCTGTTGGTGCGTGGAGGGTGGGGCTGGAGTGTTAGAATTGGAAACCCTAACACCACATTTCCCAGCTTTTGATAGTGGGAACCCTAGCTGATACATTAACAAAGTTTTTTGCTAAAAATATAATATATAAAAAAAAAGCTGCCTGCCCTTTAAGTGACTACACACAACCCATTGGTCATGACTCGCGAGTGAGCACCCGTACCTGTTCTTTCCCTGATCTGCTCTGTTTCTCTTGCTACTTCATGACCATGTCTTGTGGCTCAGGCTGACTGTCTTGGCTCTCCTGCACTTCTGCACTCCTGCTTCCCATTAAATGGATCATGGTGGTTGCGCGCGGCTGATGACTCATCAGGGGCATGACCCTGTGAACTGCTCTGTGCTTGCAAGCATCACCTGACCAGCAGAGATTCAGTCAGGTGGCTGAGGCAGGGATTGGGAAAAGAACTGAGTCTTGCAGGATCTGAGCTGGCACAGGAGTGGATTGGATAATCCCCATGTCACTCACTGTCCTCAGTGCATGGGTGTACATGATGCTAGACTAAATGGATAGTCATGTCTTGTTGGTGGTGTTTCTTGCTGATCTGCTCTTCAGAAACAGTTCTCGGCAGTGGTGGAAACAACTTAAAAAACATTGTAGAACAATTAAAAAGTGTAACACCATACACACAAAAAATACAGTTTTGTTTTTTGAACAACCTTTACTGAAGAAGCCAGAGAGAAAGGGTGGAACTTGGAAGGAAGAGAGCTTGAATGGGTGCGAACAAATCAGTCAGGGTGGGGGGGAGAACTGAGACCACCCTGTGGAGGTCGGGGAAGGGGAAAGGCATCATGAACTTCATTGAACTAAAATGCATTCGGTGGGGAGCATAAAGAATTGAGTTTGAGGAACAATGTAATATTTATGAAGCAGGGCCAGGCAGGCTAAAAGTGCTTGCCACTTACACAGTGAGTGTTCAAAATCAGTTCACTCTCTCAGAGGAAGAATTTGAATGTAATATTTTTGAAGCAGGGCCAGGAACGCTGAAAGGGCTTGTCACTTACATAGTGTTCAAAATCAGTTCACTCAGTCATTTTTGTATTTGGACTAGTGTTGTTCATAATTTCTGATCACCTTCTAAATTGTCTCTCTCACTCACACATCACAGTCTCTCATCTTCTCATTCAGCAATGACATTCTAATTGGCTTGCTTGCTTTTTATTGTGTCTGACAGTCTGACTACAGAGCAGAAGTGGTTGGGTATTTGAATTTATTATTTTTTTGAATTAAGCCAGAACCAGCAGGATAAAAAAAGGCTTGCCACTGACAAAGTGTTCAAAATCAGTTCACTCTCTCAGTCATTTTTATTTCTGGACTAGTGTAGTTCTGAACTTCTTATCACATTCTAAAGTGTCTCTAGTCTCTCACTAACATCACAGTCTCTCATCTTCTCAGTCAGCAATGACATTCTAATTTGCTTGCTTGCCTTTTACTGTGTCTGACAGTCTGGCTACAGAGCAGAAGTGGTTGGGTAGTTGGGCAGCAATTATTACAAAAGTAAAAAAAAACAGAAAATAATAAAACTTAACAAAGCTTCTTAAATTGCAATTTGCAAAAAAAATATATATATATATATATAGTACAAAAAACAGGACAAAGCCAAGGAAACAAAAAAATCAGCAACCTGGGCGTGGTTAGATGGAGGCCTTATGTCACATGGTGCTCCTGTTATGTATATTAATGTAAATATTCTCCTGAAACATGATGTGCCCCCCTTCTCTCACTCTTTTCTGTCTGCTGTCTTTTTCTATCTTTCCTTTTCTGTTCTTGTCACGGTTGCCAACCTGACAAACTCCTTCTGTCCTTTACTGTTCCTTTTTTAACAAACCCCTCTTTGTGCACATGAAGCATTTAGAAATTATGTCTGCAGAGATAAAACCTTTAGCATATGCAGCGCTAAATAGTGTAATACTGGTGCCGCAAAAATAAATTTACCATGCTCCCTAGTGACGCCCACTCCCGAGGTGCCAACTGTTTTAGCCGCTGACTGATGTGATCCCAGTCACAGTTTGCAACTCAAAATTGAATTCTTTTTTGGAGCAATATGCTTCATGTATGTATTACTGCATGGTGCAGTTGGGGAAAAAGCAGAGAGCAGATGCATGCGCTCCGTTTCAAGGGGTTGTCACCTGATGCGGTGAGGATTAATGAAAAAGGCAGTACTGCTGAAATCGTGTGACACTACAGGCAGGAAGCTACATAAGCTACATAAGATCCGTAGTGTCATAAATTGAATTAAATTAGTAGTAAAGCTGAATGCAACCCCAGAATGTTGTAACTGGGGCTGCTTTGATATAAAAAGGGGTCATAGTGAAATAGGGCCAAAATTAAATTACAGCTCGACAGATATATATTTCAGCCATCCACTTTTTGAAATTAAGTTTGCCCTCTGAGCAGGGATTCTAAATAAACAAGGGATTCTGTTTGTATGCCTACCAATAAGCCCTGGGAAAAAGGGATGCTGGTGTATCAAGGTTGGACTAGAGACTAAAAGCCCGGACAATTATTAATAATTAATAAAATAAAAATAAAACTGGTAAACATCAGTCTTTTAAACAGCAGCTTTCTCAGGTCTTCTGAGCTGGCAGGAGAAAGAAGACGAGGAGAGCACCCTTAATCTTCTCTTCCTCTAGCCAACTCAGAGATGCTGGTATATTACATAAGATGTTTATATTAATTAATATGTAATTACCTGAGGGGACTTGTATGCAGACAGGTTCTACTATAGGGCTGGCAGCCCAAAGAATAGCTGCTTTTATAGTAGCCTAGTCTGTGATGGCATTCCTGATGGGAGGAGCTTAGTCCCTAATTATGTAAGGCCCTATAATTAAGGCTGTTAGTGGTCCTACAGACCACATACACTATTTATTTGTGGATATTAGTGTAAAGCCATTTTAGCCTGTAACTATATTTAGAATGTTTCAGGGCCTCAGTAGGGTGTGACCCAACTATAAGGTGTTTAAGACTAAACAAGGAGTCACATGACTGTGATGTCACCACTAGCTTCCTATCACTACCAGGAGCTAAGTTTAGATAGGAGGGTCAGTAGTTGACTGACCACAATGAGAGAAGGAGCTGAGTGTGAAAGCTTACACACTGTTCTAAAATACATTGGCTTACAATGGAAAATTCAGTTCTTGAGAAGAAAAACATTTCCTGTATGCTATGGTGTGAAGGACTAACACCTTTTTACTTTTTGTATATATTTTTTTCTTTATTATTTTTCTAAAGAGTGTTAAAATAAATTGACAAATGCAAACTTTTCATTTGTTATGCACTTTATTACTGCCTCCAGTGTCTGTTATTATACCCATGCTTCTACAACTTACTTACTGCAGGGGCCAACCAGGGCTGCTGGGGGGGGGAACAACTGGGGTAGTTTGCCTGCTGCCTATGCTGCCTGTCACTGTAGTCTACAACACAGACTAAGTGGTTTAGGTTTACTGTTACTGTGCTGGCTATTGCTTGCAGCAGCTTCATTTTGAATGAAACACAACTGGAAAAAAGGAAGAGGAAATAAAGGGAGAAGATCACCTTGGCTAGGTATCACTGGCTGTCTGACTCTAGCCAAAGTGTGTGGCTTACTAAATTGAACAAACAGATTAACAGAAAAATACAAAAAGGAACAAAAGGAGAAGGGCAGCAACAATGGCAGAAAGGGGATATTAGCCATGGACATCTGCAATTATTTCAAGTGACAGAAAACAAGTCACGTTCCTGTTCCTGAAGAAACTTACAGTTCTTCACAGCTGGCTGATACACAGCAAGTGTCCATATGTGAAGACACAAGAAAATTAAACCCAGAAGAGAGCACTACAGCATATGCTGGTAACAGCACAGCGCAGTCAGACTCATGTGGGCAATTAGAGCCAGTGGAAACCCAAACACTGGACATTGAACAATATGTCAGCCATGCGAAACCCATATCTGAGGAATTGAAATTTCAACTGTTTACCAACTGTTGGACACCTACAGACATGTATGACTTTAAACGTGATAGTGCAGGCCAAAGAACGTTTCGCTATACTTGGCTTGCCCAGTACTCTGCTTGGCTAACCTACTCTCCTTCTCTGAAAGGAGCTGTCTGTTTGCACTGTATTCTGTTTTCTCAGAAGGTAACATGAGGAATACAAGGTGCTTCCATTACCAAAGGTTTTACTAAATACAAAGACGTCCATGAAGCTGCAAAAGAGCAAGGCAAACGTTTCTGGCATCGGGGCTCACATGAGGATGCAACTAACTTTCTTGCTATCATGAGAAGGAAAGCCATTTCAGTTGAGCAACAACTTAATGAATCCCACAGAAAAAACATAGAAGAAAATAGCAAAAAGCTCTGCCGATAGTCTCAAGCATAGTATTTTGCAGGACCAATGACATAGCTATCTAAGGTAAGACAAGTTCTTCAGGAAATAAGGAAGGTCTGATGGAGTTTTGCATTGAGGCAGGAGATGAAGTTTTGAAAAATCACTTGGAAACTGCACCTGCCAATGCCAGGTACACTTCTGTCAGTATGCAAATTGAGCTGATTGAAATCTGTGGTAAACTTTTGGGAGAGGACATTGTCCACACATCTAATACTTCAGTGGGATTCTTAATTTTAGTGATCGAAACCACAGATATTTCGGTGTGACAGGGTGGAATAGGACTGTGTCCCAGTTGTTATGGAAAGAGTTTGAATGCAAGGATCTGTTCTATTCTCTCCTTTTCTGCCTCTTGTCTGTCTGGTTACACAACCAAATTTTCTTGTGAGACCTAGGATTTGATCATCCCGACAGTCTTGCAATTCTTTGTCTCTCACTGCCTCTTTCTTCCTTGCATATCTGCTGATATAAAAATATATGCAGATCATTATGTGGAAATGTAATTAATATTGGGATCCCTTTGTTTAGAAAATATGTAGTGTTACTGTCGAAATGTGTATAATTATATTTTGAGATGATTGCAAAAAGTTATTGGGAACTCAAGAGGTTACCTGAGTGCAAATTTTTAGGCTTTTTGCAGAAGAGCTGTGGAAAAGGGGCCTTATTTCTGGGACATTGTGTTCTAGCTGCGCATGCCTGATACATACAAGAACAGGATGCTTGTTAAGAATAGGGGTTGTACGAACTTATAAGAGAGCTGAGCTGCAATTGCTAGAAAGAGAAAAGGGACACAGAGATTGAAGGAAAACTGATGGATGTTTTCTGTTTTATTTTGCCTTTGTAAATAGTTATACTGAACAAGTTTATTTTTTATGTTACTGCTAGAGTAAATAAATATTTTTTGCAAATTTTACAACTGCTCCTGGTTTTTCCTATGCTTCCTGACCTGTGTCTCGATGAGATTTGGCCACGAAATAGTTGTCTCTTGGGGTGAGATTTACTGAGGATCATCATGGAAATATGTGTGCATGTGAAGAGTTCCTTGGCTTTATCCTGGTTTCCGACCAAACCATGGAAGGCTTAGCAAATGAGATTCTGAGAGTTTGTTCAGAATTTGGACTTAATCTGAATAAACTAATAGGTCAAGGGTACGGTGGTTGCTCGGCAATGGCTGGCAGGGAATCCGGTGTTCAACCATAATTTAAGACAATTACCCTAGAGCCACATTTGTACACTGCTTCTCGCATTGACTCTACCTCACCATAAATGACCTCATTAATGTGAGTGATGTCCATAATATAGTCAGCACAATAAAATCCATAATCAATTTCTTCCACGAGAGCTCTCAGAGGAGACAACTCATCTCAAATGTTCCTTTGTTGTGTGAAACACGCTGGACTCAGAAGTACAAAAGCATCCAAATTTTTGCAGAACACTTCATAAAGATTGCAACAGAACTGGAGAACCTGGCTGAAACAAACAGCAACACCAAAATAAGACAACTTGAGTACCAGTTGCTGTGTGCATCATGTACACCAACATTTATTGTTTGTTTAGTCTTGATATAGTAGTATTCTGCAATACTAGAGCCAGTCACCCAGGTGGTGCAGGCCATGCAGCTAGACCTGTTGGAGGTACAATCTCTTAACCAAGAATTAGTAGTTGTGATCAGTGATCACAGGGAGAGAAGTGAGATCAACTGAGACCAACTTCAGGGCAATATTAGAGGACTCGGAGAAACTGGAAAATGAAGTTTATGTGGAGCTCAGGACACCAAGACAGGCCACAAGGCAGATAAACCAAGCTAATCCTCCAGCAGCAGCCTGCCTGCTAGCAGCAACTACAAAGCAGATTCCCTGCCCAAGACCTCCCACAGAAACAGACACCTCCTCCAGCAACAGCCTGCTTGCTAGCAGCAACTACGAAGGAGGTAAATCTACAGAACCCTGTTGAGAAAAAGTCATCTTTGGAGTCTCCTGTTCCTGCACATCGGCTTGCTTGTACCTTAATTCTTTACTTATCGGCAGAACAGTGTAGATAGTTTCTGGCTTGTAATATTTTATGCTCCTCACTGCTGTTTGCACCAAGTCCCTTTTTGATTTAAGTCAGCAGTGTGCTGCACGGACTAGTGTTTTATACCTGTAGTGTACTGTATGCTGTGAAACTGTTGAATTTGTAACTGTGCATTCTCACCTGTGTTAGAGGTTTTCTGGTTGAGTTTCTAGGTTTTGGGGCATTTTGCAACTTCTCTCTCCCCTCTTTGAGATCCCCATTGGAGCAAACGTAGTGTGGTTCCCTAAGTTCCCAACACTTGCTGGCATTTGTATTCCAGCTCTTTGTTTGATTTTCTCACCCCTATGCTGGGCTCTATTGTTACTAAAACCCCTTTGCTCCTCTAATCCTCTACATCCCTTTTATCAGCAGGCTCCCTGCCCAAGACCTCCTACAGAAATGGATGCCTCCTTCAGCAACAGCCTGCCTGCTAGCAGCAACTACAAATGTAAATTTACAGAACCGTGTTAGCTCATCGACGCTGACCCATAGGGTTAAAAACATGTCACTATGGACACCTTTTTCAGTGATTCCTTTAACTAAACCAGCTCACAGGACTGTTACCGTGTTGTTCTGAAATGAAAGGGTCAGTGTTACTGACCTCATCTTCTGGCTAAAGTAATGCTTCACAGTTATGGGTCATCCAGAAGTAATTTTTGATTCAGCAGGTATCCGGACAGGGGAATGGAAGATTAGAGTGATTTTGAAGTCCACAGAGCAAGGGTTGCAGCATCTCCCAAACTGTTTTTTTTGGGGGGGGGCAGAGGTGTACTTTTTATCAAGGGCAGCCCAAGACATGCTACAAATGTGGTTCCCAGGGCACATCAGTAGCACTTGTGATCAGTTAAGATGCTCTTTATGCAATATGTTAGGTCACTCAAGCAGTCAATGTAAGGGAAAGGCAATATGTAATTTGTGTGGGGTGAAAGGTCATTCCTATGTTCAATGTCCCAAAGCTGCACACAATATAGCAGAGTCTATAAATCCGACAGAACAAAGACTACTGATAAGTTTGGCACAGAGAACATACTTCAAAAATCAGACAGACATTTCTGAGTCTGGTCCCTCTTTGCCTGCATTTGTTGACCAGGCCCCAGACAGCCCTGAAGTAGTAGAGGAAGGGGAATTGATTGCAGGGGAACCAGTTCCAGTCTTAGTGGTGCCCTTAGAAGAGGCATCCCCAGTACCAGAGATGGATGCCACAAAGGATGCGTTGGAAGTGACTGAAGCTCAGGCAAAGGAGGCGGCAGATACAGTCATTATGCCTCTACCCCTACCCCCAGAACCAGTTTACAGTGAAGTTGAGCCAAAAAAAAGATTTCCCACCAGACAGAGGCAGGCATGGCAGCAACTGGCACCAAAAATGCCTAAAATTACAGTCATATCCATGTCCAATAAGTACCAACCTTTGAATAAAGGTTCAGAGGATGATTCTGAGGGTTCATACTTGGATTCTGGATAACCTAAAGCCTCCTCTGAGACTGATACTAGTGAATCAGAAAGCCTTCATAGCACCAAGCCTAAAGGGAAGTTAAAAAAATCCAGAAAGAAATTAAGGACAGAAGATAGAAGGAGTAGGACAAAAACACCTTAGGTAGGATTAATTTCTTTCCAGGGTTTTCACTTTTCATGGATTTGCCCATAACTTTGGTTACTGTTATTGTAAACAGTATTAAGAATAATGGTAAAAGAAAGGTGTTTTTTTCACATCTGCGACAAAATAAGACAGATGTAATTTTTTTCACAAGACACCAGACTGCATACTGTAGCTGAAATATCAGAGGCCATGAAGGAATGGTATGCTGGTGTTTCATATTGGTCTATGGGATTGGAGGGGTGTTCAGGGGTGGGTATTCTTTTTCATTATTCTGATGTGCAGGTTTTAAAGATTATAGATTTAAATCCAGGGTGGGTGTTGATTTTAGATATTAAGCTAAAAAACAATTAATGTAGGTTGATCAATATCTATGCCCCACAGAAGAAAACAGATAGAATCGAAGTTTTCGGTCAAATAAAACCCTACCTTTTTTCTTCACAAAATGTTGTATAGGGGTGATTTTAATTGTGGCTTGACAAGTAAGGACAGAGGCCAGAATACTACTATGAAATTTTTTTTGTGTGTGATATGTCCTTTTTACAAAATACCATACAGACTGCTGGATTACTAGAAGCATATTTTTCAAAAACTAAATGGTTAGAACCTACTTTTCAAAAAGATAATCTGGCTACTCGTATTGACTTTTTCTTCCTGTCTAAAGATTTATGGATACAGTCCACTAAAGTGACTACAATAGAATATTCAGACCATAAAGAACTATATGTGTGGTCCTGGGCCCTCATAAGCAGGGTTATGGCCCTAGATTATAGGAATTTAATTCATCCCTGTTGCAGAAAGGGGAATTAAACACCAGATTTTATACTTTATTAAAAGTAGGAAAACTGAAATCTATGAGGACCCTTCATTATGGTGGGAAGATACCAAAATAGACTTAAGAACTTTATTATTATCTTTAAGTAAATCTAATAAGAATGAAGAATATGTCTGTTATCAGCAGAATAGGAAACATCTACAACAACTGATGACTTTAGCCCAAACTACAAAACATGATTATACAGCACAAGTTCAAGCCACTAAACAGAAAATGCATGAATACCATATTAAACAAACAGTTACATTGGAAATGCAGCAAACTTTTGGTACTCAGGCAAAATTGGATATAGTATGTCCTTTTCTAAGTTGTAGGGACAGGGTAAATAGAAAAACCATGGAAGTGGTCTATGATTGTAATGATTTTCTGCAAACTACTAATCAGGGTATTTTAGATGCAATTGCCAACTATACTAAATTTTTGTTTCAAAAGGGATGTACTTCTACTTCAGCAGTGCCTTCCTTTTTTAAAAATTTTGTGATTCCAGACTGTCCAGTACAATTATTGCAAAATCTTTCCTTACCACTTCAGCCTAGCAAAATTGAAGATGCCATTTCCACCTTAAAAACCGGAAAGTCACATGGGAAAGATGGGTTTACAGCAGAATTATATAAATTTTTAGGCTTAGAAATTGCATTAGAATTGGCAAAAGTTTATAATCACTTATTAAAAGACAATAACTTACCTTTAGATATGGTAACAGGGATTCTTATCTTTTTACATAAAAAAGGAGATAAAAAATTATTGACTAATTGGTGCCCCATTAATCTTCTTAATGTTGATTTTAAAATCCTAACAAAAATCCTAAATAAACATTTATTAACTGTAGCCCCATATTTAATAATGATTGCACAATCATGTACTGTACCTAACCAGTCCATAATGGATCAGCTTATTTTATTAAGGGAGTAATTGAAAGTGATAATTATAGTGGTCTGGATGGCTATGTTTTGTCCCTTTATCAACAATGGGCTTTTGATTCTGTTGGTCACGGATTTCTATTTTTTACATTACAACAATATGGTATTCTGGAAACTTTCATTAGTTGGCTGAAAGCTTTATATAAAAATGCGGTAGTCATTCCGAAAATTAATGGGTTTTGTGGTCCCATGGTTACGATAGGAAAGGGGGTCAGACAGGGTTGTCTGATTAGCCCTCTTCTATACATGTTTGGTATTGACCCTTTATTAAGATACCTAAATGAAGCACCTTATATAATCCCTATTCAAGTTTCCCAGTACAAAGTTCCTTTTCCAGCAATGGCATATGCGGATGATATTTGCCTATTTTTAAATTATTCTGATTCCACAGAAAAAGCAATAGAGATATGCTCCAGGTATGGGACTATTTCAGGGGCTGTATTAAAAATGGATAAAAGTGTAGATAGGGAATTAGGAAAAAATACCTTATTTAAGGAGCAGGTAGCAGGTATAGTTTTAACTATATCTATTTTAGGTATACATTTTGTATCAACACAATTGGATTGTTTAAATTGGGACAAAAAAATCCAGCAAGGGACTTTAGTGGTTACAAGATGGAATAAATGGACCATGAGTAAAACCAAGAGGGTTTATTTGATTAAAACTTATCTTTTACCATTATTTCTCTTTTTAAATGACATATTTCCTCCACCTAAGGTCAGAGAAAGTGCAATTTTAAGTTTATTTTTTCAACCAATTTGGGGAAGCAGACTGAATCCTATAAAAAGGAATATGTTATACTTAACCTTAAAGAAGGTAGGGCTAAATATAATGAATCCCATAGTGTTTTTTTTCTTTCAATTTATGTTCAATATTATCAGGCCCATACTTGGTAATTTAGGAAAAATCTGGCCCCCTACTTTTCTTTCTAATATATCAAAATGGTACCGAGCATGGGAAGCAGGAACTCTGAAATGTATTCATTCTGACCTTACGAAACCTTTGTATTTAAGAGACATATTTGTAAAAATGAAGATGTGGCATATTTCAAGTGCGCAGGTTCTTATTAAATCTAAAAAACAAATATATATGTATGTTATAGAAACATGTTTTTCGGAACAAGTGATTTTCCCTAAATGTCCTTTGGAATGTATTTCTTCCTTGCAAGCTTTAATTGTAGATAAGAGGACACCTCAGAAATATAAAGATGTTTTCTGGTTATGCTGTCATGAACGGCTCAATGTAAAAGCAAATCAAAAACATAAAAGTGTGGAGGAGAGGATATGTTCTAGATTACATTGTATTAATCAACTGGAAACACTTGAACATTTGTTTTTTTTATGCTCTTATATGCAAACTTTTTGGGATTTTGTAGCTAATTATTGGGGGCAGAAGTCTTTGATAAATTATGAGGTTTTAATATATGGCAGATATGTAGTTTATTGAGATAAATGGGATAAAAGTACTTTGAACATTATTTTTGCTGTTTTTAAATGGTATATCTGGAATATGAGGTGTATTTTTACACTTTAGCAAAAGACTGTGTCCCATATAGAACTGCAGGGGAAGATTTTGAAAGATATTCAGGATATTTACTACAATTAATTGAAATTTGCTAATAAATGTTTGGTTTTTAGATCATGGATAAATTTACCATGGGTAACAGATAATGATTTTCCAGTCACTTAAATCTGAGATACGTATAGAAAATTAAGAGGATTTTTCTTTTCAGAAAAGGGAACAAGAGTGATGTTAATTTTTCATTTTTTGTACTGAATTTTATGTATAATATTTTGTTTCAAAGTTATGTATGATTTCTTGAATAAACTAAGTTCCCCTACTCTTTTTGATAAGTGCCATGGGATCTTTAACATCCACCTGAACTACCACCAATCCAGGCAGATGGGACCTCGGTTTAATGTCTCATCCGAATGATGGCACCTCAGAAGTGCAGCACCCCCTTCATGCTGCACTACAGTGTCAGTATTGGGATATTAACCCAAGTGCCAGACGTGGAAACTGAACCCACAGCCCTCTGAGCTCCTGGCCTCAGAGGTGAGTGTGCTATTTACTGAGCCACTGACACTGACACTGACACTGACAATGACTTACAATGTTACAAATCCACTAGGAACACCTGTACATGGGAAGTTCATAGAGCCAAAATGGAACACTTCAAAGGTGAGCTTACAAACTCCCAGAATGACTACCAAAACTTCTGGAACAAGCTAAAGGACCTCAATGGCAAACCTAATAAATGCCTACCACCATTATTGATATCGATGGAACCTCAGTATGTGACCCACAACAAATTTCAGATTCCTTTATTTTGGCCTTTACTGACCTCTCTAGCATTCTCCCCCCAGATTTCTTCATTGAGCCTGTTGGAATGACCATCCCCAATGACCCCCACCCCTTCTGTGACCCCTCCCTTCTACTTCAGATGTGTTATGCCAACGGAAGATAGGAGGTACCTTCAAAGGATTCTTGGTAAATCCCTGTTCAGCAGTGACACCCTTGACTTAAAACTACTAAATCTCTCCCTTGACGTAGTCCTGCAACCTCTTACCAAGCTACTAAACCTCTTCCTGAGACAGTTCCCCTCACTATGGAAAGCCGCAATTGTTACCCCGGTGCACATAAATGGTGATAGATCCACATGCTCAAACTACAGACCAATAATCATCCTCCCCCCATCTAAAGCCCTTGAACGCACTGTTGCAGACCAACTGATGGAATATCTGGCCAAATACAGCATACAGTGCTACCAGCAACACGGTTTTAGAAAGGCACAAAGCATGACGACAGCGCTACTCGAGTCTACTGACTTCATACATAAGGCATTTGATCAGAGCAAAACAGTGGGGTCAATATTAATTGACCTCACTAAGGCATTTGATACCATTAACCACTCACTTCTACTCTCCTCCCTACCACCCCTTGGTCTATCCTCCTCAGTCACCAGCTGGTTCAAGAGCTATCTCGATAATCACATGCAGCAAGTTAAAATCAGTGATATAATTTCTGACTTGCTCCCAGTATGCTCTGGTGTTCCTCAAGGGTCCATCCTTGGCCCCTTATGCTTCAGCCTATTCCTCAATTCCCTATCCTGAGCCTGTAACACAAACATTATCCTCTATGCCTACAATGCTATTCTCTTTGACTGCCACACGCAACCTTCCCTTCTCTCAAAAGCCATGCAACCCGACTTTCTATCTATTGAATCCTGGTTTGCCCAACATAAACTCATCATGAGCCACAAAAAAAGCAAAAGTTATGCTCTTTTCTAACCCACACAGCAAACATAAATCTACCATCCTACATATTCATAACTCTCTTAACCAGCCTGTAGAACAAGTCCAAGAATTTAACCACCTAGGCATTGCTCTTGACTGCCCACTATCCTACACCCTTCACATTAATAAAATCTCCAAGGAGGTCAACTCCAGAACTGGTGTCCCATATCATCACAGACATTGCATGACCCCTGATACTCTGCGATAAGCTGTTGTCAGTTCCATCATTTCCATCCTTGACTATGGATTAGTCATCTATGCCATGATGGATACTGCCCATAAAAGAATCGCACTTGCGCTAAACAAATCCTGCAGGCTGATCACTGGTGCTGCTTGCTGCATGCACTCATGTGACTTGTATGGGCAGACTAACTGGCTCCACCTTAAGGGCAGGATTACCTACCAAACCTGCCTACTAGCCAACACAATTAGCCTAGACCTTATTCCCCACTACCCTGCCTCTCATCACACCTTCCCTTAATGTGAACTCCACCTGCAGCATGGCCAAACTAACTTTCCATGTCCTGTTTTGTAGAACTTCTCAAGCACAGCACACCTTCCACTACAGGGCCCCCTCCTGGCTCAGTGTGCTTCCCCCTGATATTATGAATGAACCCAACCTGGGGGCCTTTAAGCTCCTGCTCCACAGACACCTTGCAGCCCTTTGTAGCTGTGACTGTGCCCACTAAGTAATTCCTCCTCCCCTCTTACCTTTTCCCTTCCCCATCTCCATCCCTACCCTCCCTTCTCCTTCATCCTTCCCCCAACCCCTTTCCTTAATATTCAATATTCTCTACCTCCCTTGCTCTCCCCCCTTCCCCGCCCCACTTCTAACACCGCCTACCCCGGTCCTTCTCTTCCTCTGTCTGACAAAGTCTTCTTTGACTGCCTCGTCCCTCCTACTTACCCTGCACTGCCCAGTTCACCAACCTGAGTCAGGTCATAGTTCAGTCTTACTGATTGTACTTGTCAATGTTAGATCTAATTGTCCTTGTAGTTTTTGCTTATGACAGCTTTCTATAGACAACCATTGGTTTGCCAACTTTGCTGCTACTGTTTTATCAGATGCTGTTTACTACTGTCAGTTAATGCTGACTTACCTAATTATCCCTGGCACCTACATTCTAATCAATGTTTTTGCTATCTCGTTATTTACTTGCCATAGGTATTTGTACTAACTTGTTTTCCTCTGTTTTGTTACTATGCACTCTATCCTTGTTTTTTATTGCCTTTTTTTAGCTTACCCTGTTTATCTATTCATACTGACACAGAACCATTGTAAAAGAATCATTGGTTCAAAGGTCACTGTAGTCCAAGTTATCAACAAATAAATAAATAAGAAAATAATCCACCTAGTCAAACTACCAAAAAGTATTTCCGCCGAACCATTTATATTCCCTATCTGGACTCATTACTTTCATCAGTGAGAACTCAGCTCACACTCATGAAAACAAGCCTCCTTACAGTCTGTTGAAGCTTCATCCTTCTCAGATGGGTACAATAGAACAAACCGACTTCAGGAAACTGGCCAAATCGATCCACAAATTCTACCAGTTTGACAATTTTGTGAAGGAATCCAGTACTTGGTATGACACGTGGGCAAACAGACAATGCGAAGGAATGAACTCAGATGACATGAGTCTCATCAAGGTTTTGGATCTTACAAACCTCTTTCTGTCTGTCAAAACATCCATTCATACTGCATTTGCCCTCCCTGTAACAACATGCACAATTGAACCCTCTTTCAGCACCTTGCGAAAGGTAAAAACAAGGTTTCGGTCAACAATGAGTGACAAGTGGTTAACTGTCTTATGTATGATAAGTGTGCACACAGACAAAATTAACCAGAGAAAGGAAAGGTTTGTTGGAAGAGTAATGGGATCAATTTGGCCTAGAGGCTAGGAGACTCCAGTTCCCATTCAAGGAATAATGTCCTGAAATATTTTGGGCCTTTTTTGTCAATCTACTGTATTGTAATTGTAATGGACCTTCCTGATAGTAATGTAATCTTCATAGCAGTCCACACCCCTAAGTACATGGGGAGGGGAGAAATATTTTTTCCCTGGAGTCAGGGGTAGGGTAAATGTAACAGAACTGTGTTTTTATCATCAATAAAAGCCCCCAAATCCACCATAGAGCATCTAGACACCCAGAGCTTATGGGGGCCTAATGGCCCCCCAGACCTCCGGCCCTATGGTTTGGGATATGGGGGGGGCAATGTCACACCTTCCTCATGATCTTGCCCCTTCCCTGAAATTCATTCTGTGGATGCCCATGGCAGTTCCTCTTCAATGTCTTTATTAGCGACATTGCAGAAGGGCTGGAAGGGAAGGTATACCTGTTTGTGGATTACCAAAAATCTGCAACACAGTGGGGGTGTGTGTGGAAAGAATGAGGGATGATATGAAAAAGCTGGAAGACTGGTCAGAGGTGTAGCAACTAAGCTTCAATGCCAAAAAATGCAAAATTATGCAAATAGGACACAAAAAACCCAAGGGCTGCATACCAAATGGGAAGGAGGTGGTAACAACCACAAAACAGGAAAGGGACTTGGGGGTCATCATATCTGATGACCTGAAGGTAGCAAAGTACTGTGATAAGGCAGTGGGAAAGGCTAGTAGAATGCTGGGGTGCATAGGGAGGGGTATCACCAGCAGAAAGAGGGAGGTAGTGATATCCCTGTATAGATCAATGGTGAGGCCCTACCTGGAGTACTTTGTCTACTACTGGAGGCTCCATCTGTGGAAAGACATAGAACGGGTGGAGGCAGTACAGAGGAGGGCAACCAAAATGGTGTATGGCCTGCATCAGAAGCCCTACAAGGAAAGACTCAAGGAACTAAACATGTACTCTCTGGAGGAAAGGCGGGAAAGGGGAGACATGATAGATACATTCAAATACTTCAAAGGTATTAATAAGGTACACGAAGGTAGCATTTTACATAGAAAAAGATGCTCAAGGACAAGGGGTCATGCTAGGAAGCTGGAGGGGGCAGACTAAGAGGAGATGTGAGGAAATATGTCTTCATGGAGAGGGTGGGGAACAACTGAAACAGCCTCCCAGTAGAGGTGGTGGGTGCGGAAACAGTAATAGGATTCAAGCATGCATGGGATAGACACAAGTGGACCTTAGAAATAATGCAAGGGGGAAAAAACAGAGATTAAGTAGGGTCGGCCATTTCACTACAGATAGGGAAAATAGGGCTGACTTGCTGGGCCAAGAGGTTCTTATCCGCTGACAACTTCTATGTTTCTATGTAATGATGGCAGCACACACCCTCCTGGGCATGGTACATCAGACTTCCTGACACTACTTACCCTGCAGAGTGATCCTGAAGCCCTATCCCCAGCCACCATTAGGTCCAGGCTAAAGCCGGTCTCTGCACCACCCGATCCCTGGAGGGGGAGAGCAGTCCATCAGGCGCTCAGTCCTCCTCCCCTCAGCTGATCCTCTGACAGGCCAAGTTCACTTCCAAAGCCGGGGCATCACTGCCGCAAGCAGTAGAGTTCTGCTGCTCTGGTGGGCTGGAAGCTGTTCTCATATGATAGCTTTAGCTTACCATCAAAAAGCATTTGGAGACAAGCTAGGAGTAAGGGTATATCAGTTGTTTTACTTGCTGGCACCCGCTGACAGCATGCACAGTAACACTTCTTGCTGATGAATGGTGAATGTAGTGTGAAGATCACAACCAGAGGCAGCTTGGAAAATACAAGAATAATGACCAAAAGTATAATAACAGGGTTGGCTTTTATGGTGCCAACATGGATTCTCAAACTTGCAATACCTGGTATGCTAAAATATGTCTGAAATGATTCCTAAATAAAAACAAACTGGACAGCAGCAGCAGACTCCCACTCTAGTGCTGACAGTATGTGTGCTGAGACTGTCAAAGATGTCACAGCCAGAGTAGGAGAATCTTCTTTGATGATATCTCTTGCATCAAGCCTCACCTATGCAATTTCGGCTGTGAGGCTCTAGGACCACATGGAAACTTTCTAAGCAGTACCACTAGAGGCTGTCCATGATGATGTCCAACATAAGTATGCCTACATAAGCATGGGTGGCCTGACCCTCCTCAGTTCTTTTCCCATCATAGATCAAGTCTCGTTGGACCCTGAGGAAATGTGCTTGTCAGCAGTCTTCTGGAAATTTTGGCGCTAACTACTGCACCACCACCACCCATGGTACAGGCCTTCCTTGTCAGTCTCATTCTTACTCTGGGGTGAAATGCTGGGCAGCGCCCCCGACTGGCAGTTTGACCTAGGGGGCCTCCTCTCCACCTGCAACTTGGACTCTCTGTGGGAGTTCCAGCAGCCTTTCCTTTGACTTCTGTATTCCTCCAACTTTTCCAAACCCTCTTCTCAGGGGGGTTTGGCAGAAAACAACAGAAAGGAAAAACTCTTCTCCCTCCACCTTCTTCTGGCATTGCCCCCCCTTCACCTGCAGGATTCTTCAAATAGGGGGTTTCAGGGAGGGTCTCAGTGACCCAGCAGTAGCTGGCACTTCCAAGGGAACAGCGATGCTGATGGCTCTCCCGTTCCTTTTGCCCCCCCCATCTGTTTAATGGATGGGGCATGGCTGGATTTCCCTGGGCTGGTTGTTAGTGGTCCAGGACTGTCAACTGTGGCACCCCCTGCCTCCCTCATCAATGTGCCACTTCCCTCACCTTACAGGGATTGGAGTGTTTCTTTCTCCCAGACTACTATGGTCCTGGCTATGTCCTGTCAGCAGTGGAGCCTGGTGCCTCCCCCATCATCACTCTTCTCCTTGTTGCTTGTCGATAGCTGGATTGCCTTTTCTGATGGTGGCACCCTCTTTGCCTTCACCGTCAGTTTTCTCTTGGGCCTATCGCTGCATGGATGGTGATGCTGCATGTTTCCTGGCCTTGATCCCCCTTGCTAGGACCAAGCTATGTGGGTCCAGACCCCGTCGCCATTCCTACTGACCTTTTGGGTGACACTGTTTTGGGCCTTTCCTGATGGCAGTGCCTCTGCCTCCCTTTCTCCCTCTCTGTCCCCAGGAGTGCCATGAGGCAGACACCAGCACCGGAGGGTGCTTATGGCTCTCAGTCACATGCAAGTCTGGACCCTGTCCTTGCTCCTTTTACTGGGGAGCCCCTCCTTTCTCCCCAACCCACAGATAGCACAGTGGCATAAGTCTTCACTGGGACTCCAGCCTGATGTTTTCTGGACTGCCCCTCCAGTGTCTTAGTTCTTCCCCTCCTCCCTTTTGTGAAGGGCTCTCCTGCACTTCCCTTGGGACTGGGGCTTCCTGTACCATGCACCCACCCAGTTTTTGGAGGCCACACCAATGGGCTACGCAAGAGGTGCCAGGGCTCTTGAAGCTTTCCCTCACCTTCTTCGACATTGAGGATATGCTTAATCTCACCTTTTCCTCAGCTGTTAGTGAAGACAAGGCCTGGGAACCTTTGGACACTCTTGCCCAGTCAGCAGCCCTGTGATAGGCCTGGAGCCATTTTGACCACAGGGTTGTCCCACTTTCTCCCCCCGGGCCTAACTGGTTTACAGGGAGCTGGTCTCTGGCTATCTACACACTGCCAGGGCCAACCCTGACATGAGATGGCAGGTGGCCTTTCTCCTCCAGGCAGTTTATGCTGGGCTCCCCTCCCCCTCAGGGCATGTCTATCCCTGCCAGGAGCATTGCAGTGGCACCGACTGTGCCAGATCCATCTATCTTCCCTGCACTCCGCTTCTATCCAGGATTACTGGGATTGCAGAACCCCCCCATTCTCTTCTCATGGTGCCTAGGGGAGAATGCCACACACACACACACTCACAGACTGATGGTGCATGGCCTTCTGTGGGAGTTTTGGGGACTCACTCTCTAGGTCTACCTTTCCCCCTCCAAACCTGCTTCCTGTCATTCTGGGTGCGGTGACTATTGGACCATGGTGATGACGGCTGTTTGGACCACCTCTGCCTTGTCATCCATGGGAACTCTGGGGGTTCCATGTTTTTGGGAGTCCCCAACTCCTATTGGACAAGGGCCATAGTGCCTGGGCCATGGTCAGTGGTGGTGGTGGTAGTTCTGGCCACCTCTGCCTTGTCACAATGGGACCTCTGGCAGTTCCCTGTTTTAGGAATCTACAATACCTGTTAGAGGAGGTGCATAGCACCAGTTCCTGGGAAACAACAGAATACAGAGTTGAATTCTCCTTTCTTTCTCATCCCCATCCCTACGGGGAACTAAAGGTCCATTCTCCATCCATGAGCTCTGAACTCCTCCTTTTAGTGTAAAGGGCTCAGCATGGCTATTCTACTGGATTTGTTGTCACTCCTGACACAAGGGAACAAGGTATGCCCTCTGAGCCAGCAGGCTGTTCGTCTGCTTTTCATGCTTGACCCCCCTCACAAGTATTTCCTCAGATTCCTGCTCTAGAAGGAACTCTACCAGTTCAGACTTTAGCTCTTTGGCCAACCTTCTCCACCATGGGCTTTCCTGGCTGCTTAGTGGTAGTGCCAGCAACACTCATGATGGAGAGCCTATATGTATTCCCTTATCAGGATGACTGATTGCTCAACGCTCACTCCAGGGAGTGTATGCCTTACACCCTATTGTGTACCAGGCAGCTCTTCAACACCCTGGGAATTATGATCAATCTGTCCAAGTAAGTCTTCACTGCTTGTCAGCACCTCCAGCACATAGGGGCTATACTGGATACAACTCAGGGATCAGCTTTCCTGCCCCACGACAGGGCAGAGCGCCTGATAGCCCAGGCCCAGGAACTTTACTGCAGCAGGCATATCATGGACAGAACATTCCTGAGACTGCTGGGCCAGCTGGAAGTAGCCATTACCATGGTTGCTCTGGTGAGGCTTCATGTGAGGATCTCCTAATGGACATTGAGGGTCCAATGGGATCAACACTACAATGATCTAGAACAGAAGGTTCTGTTCTTTCACCTATAAAGAAGGTGTTTCAGTGGTGGATGGAACCCAAAAACTTGCTCCAAGGGGTTCCTTTCCTAATTCCTTTCCCTCACCATGGACACTTCAGGGATGGGCTGGGGGGGGCACATCTGAGGTCTCACCAGACCCCAGGTACAGGGACCATAATGAAGACTTCCCTCCACATAAATGTCCTGGAGATGAGGGTCATTCTGTACAACCTCCAAGCCTTCTAGAATCACCTGTCCCTAGGGCCCCTGCTGGTGCAGATGGATGACATCAGTACAGCACACTACATAAACAAACAAGGGGGGCCTCACTCATGCCCCCTACACAGAGAAACAATGAGGGTTTGGTACTAGGCTCTAGAATATGGTCTAGAACTGTTGGTGGTCCCCATTCCAGGTGTCTGTCTAAAACGTCCTGACAGACAGGCTAAGCAGATCACTGTCCTGAATGTATGAATAAGAGCTGCTGACTTCTGTAGTGGTAGACCTGCTCGGCAGGTGGGGTTGTCCAGAGCTAGACCCTTTTGCGTCCCCACTCAACACAAAACAGCAACTTTTGTGTTTGCTCAATCCAGTGCCTGGGGTGTTTTGGCAACTTGTGTTATCCCTCTCTTGGAAAGGGAGATTCCTTAATGCCTTTCCTCCCATTTCTCATATTCATAGGGTGTTTATCAAGTTTCATGTGGGGAGCCACTCTGACTCTCATGGCCCCCTTTTGGCCTCATCAGATATGGTTTTCATTGCTGCAGCAGTTAGCAGTGGAAACCCCAATAACCCTGCCCCTGTGCAAGGGTCTGTTGTCACTGGTCCAGGGCACCCTGGTCCTTCCAGACCTCAGGTCTCTCCATCTTCATGCCTGGCTCCTGAAGTTATAGCCATTGTGGGATCCAGAATATCCTCTGAGGTGGTTTCCTGGTGGCTGCCAGAAAACCCTCCATTAGGGCTATTTCCTCCATGAGGTGGAAGCATTTTGCTCTGTCGGCCACTCCATACCACCTGATCCTTTCACTTGCCCAGTGCACCAGATTCTAGAGTTTTTACTGCCCCTGTCAGGCACAGTACTGCAATTCTCTTCTATCAAAGTGCGCCTGGCTGCTAGTATAGCTTTCATGTGCCTGTTGATGGCAGTACCGTGGCCCAGCTGGACATGGCCCATACTTTTTGAGAGGCATCATACACTTGAAGCCTCATGTCTGCAATCCAGTCCCAGCCTGGGACTTAAACCTTGTGTTAGAGAAGTTGACTTTGACTCCTTTTGAGCCAACCGTGCCCTGTGAGGTACGGTTTCTGTTGTGGAAACTGTTATTTTTAGTTGCTATTACTTCGGCTCGAAGGATTTCCAAGCTTTAGACACTAAGGTGTGAGTCTCCTCATTTGATTTTCCACAAAAACACTGTGTCTTTGCATATGAAAGGTGGTGTCTGGGTTACTTTAAATCAAGTCATCCACCTGCCAGTTTATTTTCCAGAGCTTGCCAATTCAGTGGAAGCATTGCTTCATACATTAGAATACTTAGATATTACACACATTGGCTTGCAGGAAGTCTGTTCAGTTGTGTGTTTGTTTCTTTCACCCTTGGGAAAGAGGGTTTTCCAGTGTCCAAATAATGTTTGTCCAGATGGTTGGCCAACTGTATTATTTTTTGTTACAAGGAGTACGGTAAGAAACTTCCTGAGGTTGTTCATGATCATTCAACCTGAGGCATGGCCACTTCTGTTGCCTGTTTCAGAAATGTGTCAACTGCAGAAATCAGTGCTGCTGCCACCTGGACTATTGTCTGCACATTCTCAAAACACTGCAGTTTGGACATTGCCACTAGAAGAAGGGCAGGCTCCTGTCTGGCGGTGCCTAAAGACCTCCTTTACTAGGCCTGTAACCTCCAGCCACCTAGACTGTCTCTCTGTCAGTACCACTTGGAATTCATTTCATAGGTGTGGTCTGATGCAAGAGATATCCTCAAAGAAAATAGAACAGTTACAGTATGTAAGAACTTACTGTAACAGTAGCTCTTTGAGAGAATATCTTGCATCAGGCCATGCCATCCCTCTTGGCCTCTAGGCTTCTCTGTCCCTGTTTCTCTCTCTTCAGGATGGTCTACCTTCCGTTTCACAGTGCACTCTTGGCGGTTTGTTTGGCCCTTCTTTTGACCGGCCTACAGGGTGTTTCCCACTGTGTTGGCTAGCTGACAACTTGTTTTTTCTCCTGGTTTTCTGGAGTGGAGCCCTCTGAGCATGTTCTGCTTGGGGCATCAGAGGCATTACGTTCCAGTAGATGGACTATCTGTTGTTCCAGCCTCTCCTGGTAACTGGTCATATCTGCTCTCCGCTTGTTTTCCCAGAAGGTAGGCATGAGCTTCTGCCTTCTTTGGCTCCTGGCATTTGGTATGGCCCTTCCTATGGGCATGGGCCATGGGTGGTTCCAAGCTCTGACTGGTAGCTGAAACCTTTGGTTCTTTCTTGGTTTTCTAGAGATGGCCATCTGGGCATGTTTCTCTCAGAACATTAGGGCCCTACCAGTGGTGCCCTTTTCCTCTTCAGGGCTTCTTTGCTATTTTCTACCTTCTGTTCTGGGAAGAACTGTAGTTTCTCTTCCAGCTTCCCCACAAGGAGATCCTCCAAGCTTGATCTCTTGTGGTGAACTGAGGAGGGTTGGAGCCACCCATGCTTAGGTAGGGATGCTGACATCGGATGTTGTCATGGAGTGGCCACTAGTGGAAGTGCTTAGAAAAAGTTTCCATGTGGTCCTAGAGCCTGACACCTAAGTTTCATAGGTGTGACCTGATGCAAGAGATTCTCTCGAAGATCTACTGTTATGGTAAGTTCTTATGTAAGTAAGTAATTAAGTAAAGTAAGTAAAATTTATTTTTCAAGCTCCTTTCAAATGCAAAGGAGCTGTACAATAGGTAAAAATTCAATATACAAATAATAACAATAAAATTCTAAAAACCATCAGAAAAAGCCTGACAAAACAAATATGTTTTAAGCTCTGATTTAAAACCTAAGACTGCCTGGCATTCCCTCAACCGATGAGGTAGGGAATTCCACAGGGCAGGGGCAGCATGAAAGAAAGCATGTGCCCCAGATGTTTTTAACCGAACCCTGGGAACCTCTAGTAATCCCTCATTGGCGGATCGGAGTGAGCGGGAGGGGCAATAGGGAGTAAGAAGCTCTTGCAGGTAACAGGGGTCTCTGTTCATGTAGGGTTTTATAGGTCAGTAAACCAACCTTAAAGGTGATCTGCCACCGTACCAGCAGCCAGTGCAGTTTGTGCAGCACAGGTGTTATAGGACTAGACCTAGATGTACCAGTCAATAGCCTGGCCGCCACATTCTGCTCTAGCTGCAAGCGATGGATATCAACCCCCAGTAGTCCTAGGTAGCAGGCATTGCAGTAATCAAGTCAGGTGGTTACGAAAGCATGGATCAATGTGGGAAGGTCAGCTGGAGGAACCAGGTGTTTCACCCAGACGATATTCCTTAGATAGTAAAAGGAAGATTTGACAATGGCAGACACCTGTGATTTTAGGGTCAAACCACTGTCAAAAATAATGCCCAGGTTACGCACCTGGTCTGAGGTCATAAGCTGGACATCATCAAGCCATAAGCCTGAAGGGTGCCCCACCCCAGGACCCACCTCCAGATGACCTGGGTACACAACCAACACCTCAGTGTTATCCAGGTTTAACCTCAGCCAGCTAGTGCTCATCCAATTCTTGATTTCAGCCAGACAGTTGTTAGCAGGGAGATCGCATGATCCTGCCCGGGAATAAAGGACAAATACAGTTGAGTATCATCTGCATAACAGTGAAAACCCAAACTGTATCAACTAATGATGTCTTCCAGTGGCAGCATAAACACTGCAAACAACATGGGTGCCAATATGGAGCCCTGCGGCACCCCACAGGACAGGATGAGGGCATCAGAGGAATAAATTCCAGTGACAACCCTCGAAGACCTGCCTGAGAGGAAAGATCGAAACCAACTAATGTAACTGTTCTTTTCAAATGGATCCATGCTGATTGTGCAGACTAGGTCATATAAGGATACTCAATGGATTTTGTTTATTTATTTGTTACTTGATACTTGCATAGCTGTCACAGAAACATCAGTGCATGGGCTTGGCATATTTAAATGACAGAATAGGACTTAGAAATTCATAACTGTTCCCCTTTAAATTATGCAGTAGAAGTAACTCAGGAAACTATAAGCCAGTGGGGAAAATACTGAAGCTGATTTTCAAGAATTGGATTACAGAACAGCTGCACAGATTAAAATTGTTACAGAATAGTCAATATTGGTTCATTTGATGGAGACCGAGCCAGTCTAGCATGTTGGTCATATTTGAGAGTAACAAAGGAAAGCAACAGGCAAAGGCAGCTGATGTAATTTATTTAGTTTTCCATAAAGCATTCAACACCATTCCTCATGACAGCTTGATTCTAAAGCTGAGGGAATTCAAAAATACAGGAAATACAGCATAATAGAGAGTTTGTCAAGCAGCTAGTGGTGCAAGGGGCAACATCAGACTGGAAGTAGGACAAAGAATAAAAATTGCCAGTGGTCTATCTGATTCTTTGCCAGTTCACTGTGGTGTCCCCCAGGGGACCATACTGAGCCCACTCATGTTGAGCCTTTTTCTAAATTCCCTACCGCAATCCTGCTCAGAACAAATCATTCTGCATGCTGACGATGTAATTGTTTTCTCCTCTCACAAAGACCCTACGACACTACAACTCAGTCTCCAGCATGGCTTCAGCACTGTTGAAAACTATTTTTTTAATCATAAGCTTGTTCTTAACCACAAGAAAACTATGTCTATGCTTTTTTGCAGCTCTCACAATCAGTGCAAGCTACACCCCCTGACTATCCACCATGTAGGGGAATACCCTCGAACAGGTCCTATCCTTCAAATACCTAGGGATTCTGCTTGATGCCAACCTATCCTATGGGGCTCATGTGAACAGTGTGGCCAAAGTGACTAATACATTTCTTGGGTTACTGTTTAAGCACAGGCAACATCTCACCCTGGAAGCATTGAAGATTGCCATCCAATGCCCCGTGGTCTCCATTATTGACTATGGTCTCATCATTTATGGCTCAGCCACGGTGTCAACCCTCAGATGTATATCAACAGCCCTCAACAAGGCATGTCGGCTTGTCACTGGAGCCCACTGTCTCACCCATATCTGTGACCTTTATGCTCAATCCAGATGGCTCCAACTCTCCAACTGTACTAAGAACCTCACCTGTACTATGGCAAAAAAAATTAACCTTGACCTCGCCCCCCCCCCGGTGTCCAAGACCTGCTCTGCCATAATAACAATCCGGACAGCACCAGGAGTTCCAAATTGCAGCTCCTACAGATTGCTCACTGTCGCACTATGCGGGTCAATGTTCTTTCACCTATAGGACTCCCCTTTGGCTGAATGGTCTCAGCACCACCATCGCCTCTGCTCCAACACTTGATATGTTTAAAACCAGGCTCAGGCTCCATCTCATAGCCTCCTGCTTCTGCGATTGCCACTCCTAATTTCAGACACACCTGCCTCCTCCAATAGCCTTTCTGTACCCCTTCATAGCACTTAGCCCTTATCTGCCCATCCCCTATCTGCCCCATCTCCTATCTGCCATATATCTCATCTACCCTATCTCCTCACCTCCCTCAACTCCTACTTCCTCCCCACTTTTCCCAACTCCCTCTTACCCCTTCCCCTTCCCCTTCTCCCCTTTACCTGCACTTCTCCCCTATTTTCCTAACAAATGCCTCTGGCTGCTACTACGTCCACCCCACACCTGCCTCTCCCCTTTGTCTCTGTGCCCCTTCCTAGTGGTTGTTGCCCCGGGCCATACACTGGTCTTTACTCTCTAAATGTGTTTTTAAATAATAACTGTTCCAATTGTTCTGTATTTACCAACAATGTTGTTATTCCTATTGTTTCCTATGGTTTCCAATTTGTACTGTAATCACCTGCAATGTTGTTATTTCTATTGTATCCTCTGTGCCATTCCTCAACTGATGTGGAACCCTTGTGAAAGATCCTTGGCTCTAAGATAATTGTAATCCTAGATCTAAATAAATAAATAAATAAACTCTACTTAAGCATTAGATAGTTTTGAGTTAGGTTCTTTTGTGTGTCCTCAATCAGTTCAAATGCATTTATTTTTATCTCTGTAGAAATACTGTATTCCCCGCCATCTTCAGTGTTTATTATCCTGGAACATGTGACTATCATGGAATATTAAGTGTTATTTTAATATACATAATGCTTTCTGTGACTGAGTCATTTCAGCTGTAGATAGCCAGGGGTAAACTGGCAAGTCTATGATCCATTTTCAAAGAGACAGGCTACAGTTACCATAACTAAGGCAAAGTGTCTCAGCTGTGAAGAAAGGGGTGGATTTTTTTGTGCCCTTTGGTAAGGAGCATTGTACTGTGTGAACAGTGTCTCTGGTGGAGTTCAGCTTAGACATACCCCAAGTCAGACTGTGACTGAGTGGTGGCAGCATAACAAGGTAACCTTTTCAGGCATCTGAAGGGTTGTGAAAACCGGTAACATTCATAGACTGAGTCCTGGGAGAGAACAAGTCTGTGACATCACAACTGAGATTTCCCAGGAGTCAGTATTGGACATTTTCTGTTCAATATTTTTATTGTTGACCTGGATATAAGGGTCTTTAGTAAGATAATTACATTTGCAAATGACATAAAGCTAATGAGAATAGTAGATTTCAGGGATGAGGAAGACAGTGCAAAAGAAATGTAGTGGAAGAGTGGGTCAACTAGTGGCAAATGAAATTTAATGGGTATAGGTGTAAGGGTCATGATTTTCTTTGTTTTTATTTTATGGTTTACTGCATTTGCCCAGGACTGACCAGTTGACATGCCACATCTCCTTTCCAGTGGTGTCCTTCCTTTACCCATTACCACAACAGGGTAGACTGGAACACTGGGAGGTTAACTGATTTTCCCAAGGTCACACAGTATGCATTTGACATAGTTTAAACCAGTGATCTCCTATTTCCCAAGCCGATACTCTAACCAGCAGACCACGCTTATTTATTTATTTATTTATTTAAAAGTTTAACCAGGAAAGACATATTGAGCTGATAACAGCTCATTTCCAGATACGTCCTGAGGAAAGGGGAGAGGGAGATAGCTAAACAAAAAAACTACTAAAAATAAGAAGTTGAATGCAATAATATAGTAATATGAGAAACAGAACCATAAATATTAGAGACAAATAATAAATGAAGATAGGTAGACACACTGTTACATGTAAAGAAAGGAAAATAGTGGAAAGGCATGAACAGGGCAAAACTAGTGAAGGGGAGAAAGAAGAGGAAAGGGTCATAGACAGTTGCAGGTAGGATAATAAAAGTCATAAAGAAGAGACTTTAGGGAGGAAGGAGAAGATGTCGTTTGAATTGAAATGGAAATGGAGGACCAAAGTTTAGGAAATCGGTAAGAAAAAGCAGATTGACTAACAGTAGATTTTTCTAGAAGGAATAGAGAGAGAATGGATAATATTGTTGCTGAGAGGGTATGCGGAAGAAGAAGGAAGAGGAGAGGAGAGGATAGAAGGGAGTTCAGATAACAGGGAAGGATGCAGAACCAGAATTTGGATATAAAAGAGACACAATGGGAAAGGCACCTAGCATCAAGAGAGGGGAGAAAAGGGCCTGAGTAAAGAGAGCAGTGGTGATCATGAGGGGGCCATCTAAAGCAAAATCACAAAAAGAATGAAAAGGGGGGTCCAGTCTGGCTAGGGAGGATTTAGGGGCTCCACTGTAGACTAAATCACTGTGGTCAAAGATAGGGAGAATAATTATTAATACAATTTCTCGACGGGCAAGAAGCCGAATACTCACTTTATTCCTGTACAATGTTCCAAGCTTAGGGTATAGCTTATGGTGAATTGCATCAATATGCACTGAAAAATCAAGATGCCGGTCAAAGAAGGCAGACTCTGGAGTGCTTAAAGGAGGGAACATCTTCAATCTTAGCACCATCAAGAATATTAAATAGTGGGAGAGAAGTAAGTCTGGTAAGCCTCTGATGTCCCTCAATGCCAAAAGTCATTGAGACTGTTTTTCTGGCATTGAGGGACAACTGGTTGGACTTGAACCAGTGCTGAATGTTGCCTACACTGCCTACACTTTAAAGCCCAAAGAACCCAGGGTATGGGTACTTTTGAAATAGTAAACAAGTATTTGGAAAGGCTTTGCCTGGAGTTTGGTAGCCAAACAGTGACCCACTCCCACTTCATGAGCTATATAAGCAGTTCCTCTCAGCCTCATTGTGAAGCATTTTTCTTTGCAGCCGAAGGCTCTGTTGGTCCATCCTCTGAGCTGGCTGGGGCCTACCCCCCCCCCGCCTGCTGTTTCTGTGTGTCTCTGCTGTACTTCGGTGTTTGCTTTCACTTCTGGTTTGTATCTTTCCCCTGGCTGTGTGCTTCTTTGTGTTTTGTGTGTCTTGTTTTTGTTTTTGGGCCTTGTTCCCTGTTTTATGTGTTTTGGTTTTGTCTTTTGGGGCTTTGTTTCCTATGTTCCTAGCATACTGCTACTCCAGAGCTCATACTACTGCTTGCTTTCAGTTACTCACAACTCTCAAACTACTGCAGTGCAACTACAATCATTATTTGTGTGTTTCAGCTCAACCATAGCTGCTCCATGTTGCATACTCAATTGATTTCACCTGACTCAGGCTTACGCTGAACCTAGCTATGCAGCTCAATGATGCTCTTTCATTCTACTTGCCTCATTATAGCAGCTTCATTGCATTGCCTGGCTATACCTGCTTTCAGAGTATTGTGTCTCCTTATTTATGTTTATTGCAGTTACTACTCAGTGTACTCCATACAGATGTTGCTTTTATGTTTATTCACCCTGTTCTACTCTGAGGTCAGCCAAAAAAAGCTCCTACTGAGGCTGTTAACCTAGCTGTAATATCTGCATGTGGTTCTCAGCCCTTCCATCACTTTCTTGTTTGTCCTACGGCAGGGACTGGGAAGTGTTTGGAGAGTTGTGGCCCCATGTGGCTAATTATTTCTGTTTGAAATCCTGCCTTCACCACCAAAAATCCTCAGAGTATTTGTCACCTTGATTTGGCTTTTAAATGTCTGGCTGGCTTGCCCAATTATTCAGTGCTGTTTCACTGCTACTATGTTATGCAGACTGCTACTATGTTATGCAGACAATGCAGGTTCACTTATTACTACTCTGTTTACTGACCTACATGCAGGTCCACTCTTACTTATGCAATCATTGCTCATTGCTTATGCAAATCATTGCTTCATGCCTACTGCCATCCCCTCGACTTCAGCCTCTGGAATTCTGCTGTACTCAATTCTGCATTTGACCTTGCAAGGTCTCAGCACTCAATGCTCATTACAATCTCAGCTCACTATGCTCACTCAGCTGCTCCAGCTTTTCAGCTCTCATTCCATTTTGGGGGCATGCCAGCCATTCTATTCTGGTGCAGGGTTCCTGCAGCCTACGGTCTCACTCTGCATTTAGTCCACATCTCAAGCGTGTCCAACTTGGGGTGGGATCTTTCTCACCTGGCCCATAGCTGGGAATGCCCTCACCCCAGGCTTGGCTTTAACTACCTGCTACATGACAGCAGCTTCTAGTGTAGAATTTAAGACTAGCGGTGAAGGGTGGAAAAAGTTACCTCCTTTGGCTCTAGTGTTCCACTATAACAGTTATCCATTGGCTTTAGTGCTTTCCCTAGCGAGGCACCTTCACTGCATTTTCCCTATGACTGCCTCTGGTTTACCTGGTTTGAGTTTAGGGTGGGTAGGCCTGGTGAGTGCCTAAGCAGTTGTTGCTCTCCTTCTTCCACCTTAGTTGCACGAATTGTTGCAGAGTTTTCTTGCAACCTTCCATGGTGTTCCTGCTAGAGGGTTTGAGTGAGAGCCTTCCTCCAAACTGGAATATTTTCCACCTCCCTTTAATTGGGTTTTTCAAATTGCAGCTGCAGAGCCATCACTAAATAAAATATCCCAAGCCAGGAGGGAAGGTGACCTAGGCCTTGGATCCCCACAGATTTCCTCCTCTAAGGGTTTTTTTCTCTCCTCCGTTGCCTCAGGTCATAACTGTTAGTTAGCATAGTAGTGTCCCCTAGTTTCTTTAAGTAGGTTCCGCTGTTGGATGGAGGTGGATGGTGTCCCCTGCCATTCCCTCTCTCCTTAGAGGATCCCCCTACTTCTCAATGTAAACCATCAGTATCATGCTATGTAGCCTGGGCATTTCATTACATTATCAAACTGTCTATGCTTCTACTACTACATCTCACTTACTGCTGCTATTTCACAGTTACTACTTGCTTATCTGCTTTGTGTTGCCTCATTCTTTTGGGATATGATTGTACTACATTTCTTTTGGGGATTCCTAAGGTACCTTTAGCCATGGGAATCGTCCTGTGGCACCTCTAGGGGTGGAATCTTCTCGGAGGGTTCCTTCCCTTTCATACCCCTACAGGGCAGTAATTCCTCTGGAATAGAGAGTGCAAACAGCCAAAACCAAACTAACAGTTGCACAAGCATAGCATTATACTGGCTGCATAGGGCAGTGAATTGGAAAGGCTTTGCCTGAAGTGCAGTGGCCAAGCAGCCAGCCACTCCCACTTCCTGAGCTATATAAGCAGTTCATCTCAGCCTCATTGTGAAGCATTTTTGTTTGCCCCACCATCCTCCCCTCCTCCTCCAGTGGCAGCACTTCTCTCCTTAGGTGGATTCCTAAGGTGCCTTTAGCCACAGGAATTGTCCCGTGGCACCTCTAGGGGTGGAACCCTCTCTGAGGGTTCCTTGCTTTTCGTATCCCTACAGGGTGGTAATTCCCCTGGAATAGAGAGTGCGAACAGCCAAAACCAAACTAACAGTTGCACAAGCATAACATTATACTGGCTGCATAGGACAGTGAACAGCAATGCACTATGAAAAAGATCAAGAGGTTATCACTGATGGAAAGTGGAAGCAGTCAGAAATGAGCAGCCTCAATGGGTAAAGCAAATTAAGCATGGGGCTGCAATAAATGAGTAACATGCTGTGAAGTGGATGGGATTCTACACCTTTGCAGGGCACTGGTAAGGCAGCATTTGGAGTACTGTTTGGAGTATTTTGTACAATTCTGCCACTGTACAAAAAGAATAATGCAGCAATTGAAAGAGTGCTGCAGAGAATAACTGAAATGACTGGGGGAGGGGTGGTGGTTGAGAAGTAAAGTCATAGGGAATATCTAGATAGGGTAAGTATGCTTTCTCTGAAAAAATGAAAACTAAGACATTTCATTTTTTTGGACTTCTAAAGGTACTGAATAAAATGGATTAGGTGAATCCTTTTCAACTTGTTCAATGCAATAGTACTGAAGAGCATACCCTAGAATTAGTGGTAATGTGAGAAAGCATTTTTTGTCCCATAGAGGGGCAAACTTATGGAACAAATCCAGAAATAGCAGCTCTGCCCATGTGCCTTCATATAATTTAAGCTGCTTTTCTCATTGGGGTGCAACCGGTTATGGCTTATATGAGTTAAAGCAAGAGACCCAGTTCACACATCCCCCAAAACTGACAGATCAGTAAATTGTTACAATGTGCTTTCAACCTCAAATGGCTACTCACTTATTACATCCCAAAGGGGAGTGGGGATTTCTTAGTGTTCAGTTCAGGGCTCTGATGTGAATGTCAGCTCAGTCACCAGTTGTCAAGGTCGACCTCCCATCGGCTGAGGCCCTATTCAGAAATGCAACTGCCAGAGTTGGCTCCCATTTTAAAATATGGTGCACTGCTTGATTGGCTCACTTTAAATAATGTGCAGTCCCCAGCCAATGTACTAGTATTGATGGGGAGTCAGTTGATGGAGACAGCCATACATCTCCTAAACAGAAAACAAATTCAGAATTAGCAGCTCAACCCATATGCTTTCACAAATGACTGGTGGCTGAGCTGACTTTCATTCCAGAGCTCATAAAATGAACACTAAGAGACCCCCGATGCCCCTTTGAGATGTAGTCAGTGAGTAGCTATCTGAGGCAGAAAGCACACTGTAACAGTTTAATGATTTGCCATGATTTTTTGCAGGGAGTGCACTGGGGCACTTGTTCAAACCTATAGAACACACTCCCAAAGGATGCAGGACAAGTGCGGAGTTCTGAACCCCTTAACCGAAAGCTGGATCAGTTCTTTGTGAAGAAGAACATTTTGGATAAAACCTTTCAATTCATTGGCAATTCGTTGGCAAAGGGATGGTCAGAGAGAGAGTACCTCATAGAAGGGCTGATATGTTTGGAAGGAGAAGATGGATCCCTCACTCTCAGGTTCTCAGAGGTTTCCACCACTGGTAGTTTTCCACTTCATAGTGTACAAGCCCATGAAATGTATGTATAGCATTTTTAAAACCCAGGTAAATCCCCAACCAGCAGCAGGATGATGGGCCAGCTTCCCATAGGCCCAGTACCACTAACATGGCCCTCATCCAGGCTTACATCCTGATTCTTTGCAGGAGTTGGGGAGCCCTGCCACCCCACCCATAGGAGGAAAGACATAGGCAATCCAATGTAGAGGTAAGCCCCCAAGAAGCTGAGTGATGGTGCTGGGGAGGCTGGAACAGAATAGGGTATGGCCAGTGTACAGGGGAGATAAAAAGAACAAGGAAAAAATTCCTACAGGTATTTTACTTGGTATGGAGTCCTGAAATTGTTGGGATGGCAGGAGACAGTATGATGGACCCCAAGGGCTGGATTTGTAAATGCCCTTTGGATACGTGTGATGACTTGCTTAACCACTTTAACTAACTGTGCTACTTACTTTACACAAAAATATTAACGCACATAAAATGTGGTCTATCATCTTGTCACAAGTGCCACAAGTTGCACTCAGAAAGTGAAGCATATATCAAAAAATGATGTGTCGTTTTATTGCCGTAAGTAAGTTAAATGTTACAAATGTGGCAAAAGCTCTGAAAATAGCAATCCAGCTTATCGGCACATTTATTTTGATGGAGGCACATCCAGAAATTGTGAACTGTGCCTGCATCAAGACTTGAAAATCCTGCCCTTGGCCTTTTTTTCACGTAGCATTCTGTATATTTCTGTGTATAGTACAGTGCCAAATAAGAAACAAACATCAACGTAACTGGGTCGCTGTTAATGTTTTGGTCACTACCTCTGCCTTGAGGGCTCAGTCAAGGTTGAGGAGCCTGTGTTCTGATTTTTCTGATTGGGTGGGTTCACTTTCAGATCTTTGAAAAGGAGCACAGTGCTTCCACTCAGAGTAAATTTTAAGTCCCTCTGGGATATAGTACCTCCCCACAGTATGGCCCCACACCAGTAAAACCACAGTGCAACCTTGAATTAAATAAAACATGCAATGTTTGACTGTCGCTAATAATATGCTCACAAGACAGATTATAAAATACCAATAAAACATTTATTGGGGGACCTTCACAAGGGATGAGGAAAGCAGTACAAAGAGAACTGCAGCAGTGAAGCAATTATTATAATGCCAAGACAGAAATTTTAAATCAGCCAAACCCTGGGTTGTTTTTTGTAGTTAATTGTTTTATTAAGGAATTCATAAAGGGTAACAGTCATCCTTCAATACATGATTCTATATAAACATGAAGAAAAATGAGAGAGCAGTGCAGTAGCTGAAATAATACATGATAATTGACATGAAAAAACATATGCTATAAAGTTTAAGCTAGTACTACAAACCATGAAACTAGGGAAATCTTAACATTATGCAATTAAGGAATAGCGTGGAAGAAGTAAATGAAAAATACAATGTAGATAAACATGTTCATGAATTATGATATCATTATACTGCAATGCAGAAGAGTATACAGCATGTAGGAAGGAAGACATTATAAAAGAACAAGGTATAGAAAGTTAACAAGAGAGAGGAGGAAGAGAATAGAGAATGAGACACAACGGGAAGGCATGTAAAGAGTAGTAACAGAAGAATGTAGTGTATAACAATCTGTACATTAATTGGCATTGGTATTTGGTGAATCCAAGTACAGTAATTAAAATAGTCCTGCCAACATTCATTATATACGTTGAGTCGATCAGAAGAGATATGTGTAAACCCTGGCTTGTTAACCTTTCAAATAGAATACACCACAACCAGTGCCCACCTCCCACCAAGGCAAAACAGGTTAGCATTAATGGTAGCTTCATCCAACCCCCATAGAGAATATAGCTCACTGGTACCAGTTTACCCCTACAGTCTAAAGGGAGCTCCCCAAACTTCAGTGGGTACCCAGCTATTGAGATGTCATCGCAGCTGGTTGGCAGGTGGTGGTGCACATTAAAAGCAAACAATATAACACATTTAAATAGAAAACCCCACAGGCCATGTAATTTACTTAAGCAGCCAGACCTCCAAGCAAGGTAGTTGTAATTCCTAGCCAGATGGCCCAAACTGTAGTGTTGGTGCTAAACTTTATACAGGTATCCCCATGTTGCAGGGCAAGGCCTGAGAGTACTCAATGTACCACTTCCCTGTTTTCTTGGTCCCTTTTTCTCCTCCAATGTAGATGTAGGCTCTTTCAGGAATGCTTGAGTTGGCATTAGGAGATGGCTCACGGGTGCTTCTAAATGTTAGTCAGGCTCTGCTGTAGACTTCTGTACCTCCAGAGCTCTTCCCTTCTTCTTCTGGAACTCAGACCAGGCCAAACAGCAGGGACCACATGCTTCACACCCACATCCAGGCTTCCAACCCCAGTGTGAGAAATAGCTAGTACCTGGTAGTAGTACCAATTGGCCGTCTCCCAGACTGTCTGCTGGACAGTGCAGATTTTTCTTCTTGTCAGGCCAGGCATCTCACCCAGGTTCTCTGGTGCCCACAGGTGGGTGGCTGTAGCATGAGGACAGCTCAGGTCACAGTATCTCAGATCAGTGGCAATCTGAAGATTCAGGGAAACAGGCTCGCTGTTCAGGCTCTCTATATATATATAGGCTGTGGAAACTTTCCAAAGACTCGCTCTGCTGGGGTTGTGTAAGCCCAGGCAGTTTTGCTGGCAGGGTATCACCTTGGTGCTAACCCTCCTCTTTCATCGGTGCTAACTGCACACTGACCCTTCTGTCTCTGCCCTCCAGCACCTTCTCAGGGTAAAGGCAGCTTCTGATTAGTGCAGGAGGTTGCCAATCCACTTCATTAGTATGCAGTATGGTCACTCAACACAATATTTGCTGCTTAAAAAGGCACCAAACACACAGCAAGTCCTTCTCCCAAAAGTCCTTCAATGTGAGCTTCCGAGATCCCTGACCTCTGATTGGCTAACAGGGAGGTCAAGGTTGACAAGATGGTGGCTGTAGTTATAGTAAACAGTTGCTGCACTTTAATGTTGCTTTTATGGGGCAGTCACCATGCTTTTATGTTGATTTGTCCCATGGAGTTGTATGCACACTTGTGCCCATTAATACGGTGGTGGTGTTGTGAGGATATTGGCTCCATGCTCCCCATCAGGAGCTCCATTTTCTGCTGCCCCCCCCCCCATTTCAGGCACAGTCTCCAGGTGGCAGTTCTTAAAGGAGCAGTACACCAACCACAAAGTCTGTTTTTTTTCTTTCCTCCCTGCCTGGTGTCTCCGAGCCCCCTGAGGTCTGACTGGTGTCCCTGAGGTTGGAGTACACTAAGGAAGGTGCAATGATAGCCACCAATGTGGCTTTTAGTACTATGATTAGGCAGATGCTCTCAGTGCTGCAACAACATTCACACTGGAGCCACTCGCATGTTCGAGCAGGCGGCTGCTCGTATGTGTGCACTTTTCCTGTGCAGCAGATTGGCGTTCCTTGGCAGTGGCTCCTTGAGTCCCCTTCCAGCACCAGTTCTGGGGCCAGAGCTAGCAAGTAAGGCAAACAGTAGGGTCCAGGGACAGAACGGACAGTTCGAAGTAAGCCCCCCACAAATGGGGGGGGTTATATCACTACCTCAAGATTTTCTGCCACTGGCACATACAGACGGTAGTGTGAACAATTGGATCAAATTCTTCCCATCACAAAGTACTGTGTCTTACCTGAAAGATGTTAAAAAGAAAGTAAACCTTCAAATAAAAAGTCCAGCATGTAATCCCACTCTGCCCGCTTTCTCAGTTACCCACTGAGAATGACCAAGTCTATTTTTTTGTATCTACATGAGTGCTTCATTGTCAAGCTGGGCAGTACTAGTTTTAGGAAATCTGGACACTCACTAGGATGTTAGCACCTCATCAGCTCCCATTCCTACAGCTGTAGGCTTTGGAACTGGTGTCGGACTGACATCAGAATTTTTAAAAATTACATTAACTATCATGTGTATGGAGCACTAATATAGTGTGTGTGATGGAGTGCATGTCTGTCACACTTCTTTCCATTCAGCTGTAAACTACTTCACAATCCTGCAACACAGGTAATACAGGTTTTGACTAGGCTGTGGTGGAATCTGTACCAAACCCCTACTACTTTCAAGCTGCCCCTTTAAAGCCTCACTGAACTGCTTGTTCTGGATGCTGGAGGTACCTCAGGGGAAGGGTGTAAACAAGCAGCATCTGGGACCAGTAATGGGAGAAAGGCAGAGGTTTGTTTCAGAAAGAGGCAGGTGGAGGCAGTAAGAGACTGAACTGCAAGACGCTTTTGTTAAGCTGAATACAAGCTGTTTGTTTCCTTTTTTGGTGCTGGAAAAGTAAAGCAGATTTTATTTGATTTAAACTGGTGTCCAGAGTGTTCTTTCTGACAGTGTTGCCTGAGAAGCTGCTCATGTTACTACCCTGTCACAGTGTGACAAATCAAATCAAATCCAGCTGCCTTCATAGAAAATTAAGCAATTTCAGCAAAAGTGAAATTTTATATTAGAAGTTGAATTTCATTCCATCTCAGTTAACGATTATAATGAAGTCTTGAAGTTCCATACCAACTCCTGTTATTGAGAAGAACTTGTACATCCTCAGTGGCATGTTTTACCTGTATTCTGCACTAGCACTGTGAATATGACTGGATACGACACTTTCCTACTGGGCAGATAATAGGTAGACAATAATAGTTCTTGTCAACAGCCTAGTTCTCAGTATAGATTTATGCAGCTATATATTTTCACCTTGGGCTAGTGCCGGCCAAATAGTACACGCCAGCAGGCTTTTTTGTGATATGGGAATGAATCAGTTTCAGGAGGGGAACATAGCTGGATTGGGGAGTGTTGGGCATTTCCTAGTTTAATTTTGCTGTTTCTTTCTGGGAACAGGGTGGAGGGCAGGCCAAGGTGCAGCAGGTAAGTGGTTACACAGGAGAAAGGACAAAGACAGTTTAGACTGCACTTAAAAATCAAACCGTACACACTGACCTGCAGTTGATCACCTACTTGTGCCACTTTGTTTGCTTGCTTTCTTCTACAAGCAAGTCAGAAGATATGGTCTGGGTGTAGCAAGGAAGCAGCTGCACAGGTAGTCGGACTTAAGAAATTTTGGGATTTTTACAACAGGAATATTAATGTTGTCAGTAAAGCTAACCTGCATTTTGTTCATAGCTCTCTATTCTGGTTCTGGATGTAGGTCAGGGTCGGAGTGCAGGAGGTGGTCACATGATCCACCCAGACCAATCACAGGCTAGCAGGACATGATGGGTGACTATAAATGAAACTACTCCTAGGCTGGCCCAGTGGCTCGGAGGGCTGAGGCACTGCACCTTACCTCCTGTCACACCAATGACCTGTGTTCAGTGGTGAACATGGGTTGTTGGGGGTTGGCTGGTGAGGGAGTGGATCAAGCACCAGAAGACAGCTCTCCTGTCCCAGGGAGGGTGGCTTGTTGTTCCCACTGAATGACTACCCCCAGGTGGAGGCCTGAGGGTAAAATTGATCAGGGACACCAATGATGGGAGGGTACTGTGGGACTCTGCAATGTGCGCATGTCTCCTCATGCGCACATTGATGTGTGCACCCCAGCAATGGGGGGAGGAAGAAAATGAAAAAGGGGATGCTGGCAGCCTCATGCAGCCCTGACCACACTCTGCCTCAGAGTCTGGCTTGTGCACCAGGGAGGAGGAGAAGATGGCCCTCCCCTCCCTAGCCCTGCCACAGGGGGAAATGTATGAGGGACTCTCCTGGGGTTTGAACCAGAATTGGGAGAGGCATGCTCACCAAGGGATATGGAGCCCTCTCACTGAGCGAGCTAAAGCTATGCCTGCCAGCAACCCCATAGGAGAGAAAAAGCTCTATGAAAAAAAAAGGAAGTCACTCCTAACTCGTCCCAGCACATTCGTGTCCCAGTGAGTAAGTGGAACAGTGAAGAAGTGGAACAGGCATCTTAGACATCAGCCGATGTCCACAGGTGGAAGCAGAAGGTTCTGCCGGGTGTCTAAGGTAAGATATTTGTTCTCTCCTATTGTAGCACACACTGCAGGAAAGGGTGGCAGGTAAAGGCAGGCCAAAACTGGGAATAGGTGCAACATCCTATGTAGGGTAGGAGTATATAGGATTCCTACTTTTCTTTCTTTCTTTCTTTCTTTCTTTCTTTCTTTCTTTCTTTCTTTCTTTCTTTCTTTCTTTCTTTCTTTCTTTCTTTCTTTCTTTCTTTCTTTTTCTCAGGTGTGACCCAGGGGAAGAGCAGAAGCACAATTACAAAAAAATACAGCCAATCAGGTGATGTGATTACAGCGAAGGTGACATAAAGAGCATACATTGAGTACACTATAGACAAAATGGCAATGCATTGTATTTGGAGAACAAATGAATTAGCATGCAAATCATTTGTGTAGATTGGGCAACTCAAAGTGTATAGTGCCAGCATGAAGGGAGGCTGAACTGGTGTGGAAAGTAAGAGTTAGAACAGGTTGATAAACTTCAATGATGTTGCCAAAACCATGAGGTTTAGATAAGGGGTGGTCAGAAGAAAGGCAATGGTACGGAAGAGTTCAGGAAGAGGGTTGGCGGGGGGAGGAGTTTTAGCTGGCATCTAAAGAAGGGAAGGGAGGGGGGAAAGATGGATAGAGTAGAGTATCTGGTTCCATAGGATGGGGAGGTGGTATGAGAAAGCAGATTTCCCAGCTGAGGAGTGTAGGTGGGGAAGAGAGAATGTACATGGGTCTCTTGAGTGCAGAGGGTGGGAGAAGGAGGAGGGGAGGGGAGAGGAGATAGCATAGGTATAAGGGGAGGAATATTAAGAGCATAAAGGGGGACACTGATAGCAATCTGTTCACAGTCAGGTGGCAAAGGTTTAGGGAAAGGTGAAAGTGCTGCTACCTCAATAGGAATTAGCAGAGAAAAGAAAAGGGGGTGAAGAAAGGAGGAAATCACCTTATACAAGGGGGAACTACTTGTTGAGAGGGTTAGAAGGGAAAACCCAATCTGGGGTAAAGGCACAAAGGAGCAAGCAAACAAAGGGAACTAGGAACACCCTAAAAGGGGTAAGGGTACAGAAGTATTTCCAGGTGACCTAGGGGACAGTAGGAAGTGGGAATGCTAGGAGTGGTGCAGTGCAGTAGCTGTGGGGTGGCAGTTTACAGAGAGATCTTCTGGAGACTGCAGTGTTGCCCCATCTGCACGCACCTCTTTGGGTTGTAGGAAGAGGTCACTAGACTCCAGGCCAAGTTGACAAGGATTTGGGAGACCTCTTCCCCCACCCAGAGGCCACCAAGTCTGCCATTGTTACCTCAGAGGATGCCAGGGGCAAGGATTGACAGGACCATGATGGGCTTTGGAAGGATGGAGGTGGTGGGTCAGAGGCATATTCCTCAGCCAGTACCACTATGTAATGCCACACGCTTCTCTGGTGGGGCAGGCCTGCTGGGAAGAGGCACCCATGGTAGTGACCAGGGAAGATGTGAGGGTTTTCCATAGTGGAGACCCCAAGGAGGGTGGAAGAGGACCCCATGGGAAGAGGAAACAACTTTTGGTTGGGGGTTTGATTGCGAGGTGGATAGATTTGGGAATAGAAACAGGAAGAGGGAGGTTAGGTGCCTAAATGGTGCCATGGGAAGAAGATCCTGAGGATTGCTAGGGCAGCAGGACAGGATGGGGTGATGGATGTCATTATTCACCTGGGAACTAATGACCTGGCTAGGGATAGGGCTGGGATAGTGCAGGGGAGATTAGGAAGTGGGGAAGGGGTCTTAGATAGCACAGTCAGAAGTTTTCACTGCGGTGCTATCTGTCTATGATAGGGGAGGAGAGGTATCTCTGCACCGGGAACTTTAACACATGGTTGAAGGAATGGTGCAGACAGGAGGAGTTCAGTTACATTAAGGACTGGGAACCCACATGAAGGGATAATGGCCTATACAGGGGTGAGGCCCTGCATCCATCCAGGAAGGGGACCACAGCCCTTAGTGGATGGTTTAAATACTAATTTGATAAGCATTTAAACTAGCTGAAGGGGTACAGGAGGAAGAAACTGCCTCCCACATGTTGAAGTAGAGAATAGGGATAACCCAAGGGCCCCACAGTGCAAATTAATAAGGGAAGCAGGGTGGTAAAATGAAGGGGGATGGGAATTAAAGCATTAAAGAGAGAGGGGGAAGAAGGGAGGGCAAAAAGGAAACGGGGGTAACTAGCAGAGTGGCAACAAAATCTGGAAGGCCATGTTTGTGATTGCCAGAAGTGTAGGAAATAATATTCTTGATCTAGAGGCCATCATGGCAAAGGCTGACCTGGATATTGTTGTCATTACTGAGTTATGGTGCACTGAAGACCATGACTGGGACATGGTTATATCAGGCTATACTATGTTCAGGAAGGACAGAATGGAAAGGAAAGGAGGGTGTGTGGTGCTTTATGTCAGAGAAAGCATAAAAGTGACAGAGATACAGGGAATATGAGGGGGTGGAGGTCTGTGGGTCACCCTGGAGATGGGGAGCAGAGTCACTATTCTCACTAGTATGATTTACAGACTGCCAGCACAGGTGGAGGTGTTACATAAGGTACCAATGGAAGCCAGTGGCAAGATGGCAGAAAAGGGCGGTGCTGCTGATGGGGGACTTCAGTCTGCCAGATGTAGATTGGAGCCTTCAGCTGCAGCTTCAGCTAGGAGTAGGGACATCCTGGACTCCCTGTAGGGGGCATTCCTCAGGCAATTAATCAAGGAACCCACTTGTGATGGAGCAGTACTGGACCTGGTACTCACTTACAGACATAGTGTTGTAGACATCAAGGTGGGAGTCCACCTGGGGACCAGTGACTACCATACAGTGTGGTTCAATATAAGGATAGCTGCTGAATTGAACCACAGAAGGGAGAGGGTCCTGGACTTCAAGAGGGCAGATTTTATGAAGATGGGCAAATGCTCAGGGATGACCTGGCAGGGGCATATGACCTGGGTGGGGTGGAAGAACAGTGGGCAAAGCAAAAAGGGGCATATTGAAGGCAACAAACCTCTGTGACAAGTAAGTGAGTAAAAATAAGAGGAAAAAGAGACCATTATGGTTCTTGAAAGAGGTGACTGAAAAGGTAAAAGCTAAAAGGGTAGCATTCAGAAGGTATAATGAGACATAGAGGGAGGAGAATAGGGAGGAGTATCAGGGAAATGGAGGGAAGCTGGGAAAGCAGTAAGGATCGTTAAGATACAAACTGAAAAGAGAATAACCCAGGCAGTAGCAAGAGGGCAATACATTTTTAGGTACGTAAGTGAACAGTGGAAGACCAGGGGAGGGACTGCAAGGTTAACAAATTCTGGTCAGAGTCAATATGGCTGTGGAGAGCTTTTAGGAGTGGCAAGAGTGGTGAAAAGACTATGCAGTGCTCTTGCTGCACCAGAGTCAGTTGTAATACTGCAGCGATTACAGTACTGTGCATGCATGATACTTGCACATGTACAGTTTACCCTGGAGTTAGCCTTGCACAACATGGCGGTGCTGACATAACTATGTGTAACAACCCAGTCCCCTCGGGTTACTAGAATCCCATTAGTACTAGTCTTAGGCAGGTAGGAAAATGCAGCTGGTGGGGAGCTCATTAGGGGCTTTCTACATAATGATATCATTGTTTGCTCAGCTAGCCTGAGATAAGGATGATTATGTCATTTAGAACTCTCACAGCAACATAACCATTTTAGAGTCAGCTGCTCTTGGGGAGCTTAGAATGTTCATCAGTAAGTTCAAGTGTGGCAGTCAGAATGGCAGGAGGTCTGCCATTAGGGCTCTGTCAAAGGGATCCCTGATATTGCTTATCCTAGTTTGGTAAAATCTTCAGTTTGCCTGCAGGACTCCAGTGGGAGTGAGACAGAAGGCAATTATTGTGGATCCAAGGGGCAATTCCCTGAAGTTCACAGATTTCTTAAGGAAGAACAATGAGTAGAATCTGACAGCTACAAGAGAAAGAAAGGTGCCTTTTGTTCTTTCCATGACTGGGAGGAAGGAACAACTAATCTGTGAGTACAGAATTTGAGACTGTTCTCTGAGGGAGTTGTCTGAGGTGTGTGTGCCCTAGATAAGGCTAGATCACACCAGTCAGGACCCCTTTCACCACAACTGTGCTAAATTTAAAGTTAAAGTTGGGAGACTTTAGCAATCCATTGGGGACTGGAGACTCATTTGGTGTAACCCTGAGGGAATGGCAGAGGCTGTTTGGGGTAAAAGGGTGGGAGGAATGCCATCTGGAGTTTCAGGCAGGGCTAAGTGGTTCATAGATGGGCACCACTGTTCCCTGGGCAAAGACCACGCACCAGGAGGATTTTAAAGTGTGTGGCACATCCCACAGATGTACTCTTTGGAAATGGAAATGTGTGGAAAATGTTTAAAGTGTGTGACACATTATGACAGGGTAGAATAGGACCCTGCCCAATTTGTTATGGTGATAGTGTTTAAATACAAGGATCTTTCCTTTTCTGTCTCTTCTCTGTCTGGTTGTGCAATCAGATTTTCCTTTGAGATTTCGGACTTGATCAACCCGAACAGTCTCGCAATTCTTTGCCTCTCACTGTCTCCCAGTTTTCTCTTGCTGTCTGTTTTACTCCCTTGCATATGCATTTCTGCTAATACAAAAAATATGTGCAAATCATTGTATGGAAATGTAACTGATATTGGGATCCCTTGCATTTGGAAAATATATAGCATTACTGTTGAAATGTATATAATTATATTTTGAGATGATTGCAGAGAGCTATGGAAAACTCAAGGGGTTACCTTAGTGCAAATCTTTGAGCCTTTTGCAAAAGCTGTGCAAAAGGGGCATCAAGCACATTGTGTTCTAGCAGCTCCTGCCTGATATTTACAAAAACAGGATGCTTGCTAAGAATGGGGGGTTGAAAGGACTTATAAGAACTAAGCTGCAGCTGCAAGACAGATTAGAAGAAAAACGGACACAAAAACTGCCAGAAAATTTTATTTTGCCTTTGTAAATAGTTACTGTATACTGAACAAGTTTATTTTTTAATATTACTGCTACTGTAAATAAATATTTTTGGTGAATTCTACAACTGCTTCTGGTTTTCCTATGCTTCCTGACCTGTGCCTTGATGACAGATCGTGTCAGCCTAAGTGGGATTTAAGCCGTGCATACCCAAAGACAAGAGTTTTGTGTGTGGGCACTGGACCTAGTACCAGGGAAGCACAGAGAAAGGTATGGATTCTGCAGCAGCAAGTCCAGGAGTGGTTACCAGGAGAATGGCAGCCAAACTAGCAGAAACTGAAGTCCAGCCTGAGACTGTACAGCCAGCACAAGTTATGGAAAAAGAACAGGCAGTGACAGTACCTGAAAGCCTAATGGACTTTTTCAAATGGTGGGCTATACAACAAAAAGAGACTGAGAAGCAGAGAGAAAAACAGATTCAACTTTTAGAAGCACAGAGGAGAGAAGAGATGCAGTGACAGGAGCAGCGATGGCTGGATGCCTTGCAAGCTATCAAAGGCAAAGGATCCAGCACAGATCCAGATGAGCAACAAAATGCAAGCAACTTAATAGCCATTAAACTTATTAAGTTGTGTACCTCAGATGACATTGAGGCATACCTGACAATTTTTGAAAGAGTTGCCACAGCCTGCCAATGGCCAAAACAATAATGGACAATCAGACTGGTACCCTACCTGGCTGGGAAAGCCCAACTTGCCTACAGCAATATGGACACTGCACAGTCAGAAAACTATGACCCGGTGAAAAGTGAAATCCTGAAAAGGTATGACATTTCTTGAGAGACATACAGACAGAGATTTCAATCTCTGAGGTACAACTCAGTCGATGATCCTCGAGAAGCCTTCTCCCAACTCAGAGAACTTCTGATAAAATGGATCCAACCAGACAACAAAATAGTCCCACAGATCATCAACACATTTGCCATGGAGCAATTCATCAACATATTGCCTACAGATGTGCAGCTGTGGGTAATGGAACACAGACCAGAGAGTGGGGAAAAGGCTGTTCCTTTGTCCGAGGACTACCAAATGGCCAGACAGATGCCACAGCACTGAGGTAACAGCCAAGCATCGGTAAGACACTCTTTTTCCCATTTAAACTCCAAACCTGATAAGAACTCTGGTAGGGGTTACAAATCTGTGCCCAAAGATGTTATCTGCTATAACTGTAATAAGCTAAGCTATTTTGCAATAAACCGCTGTAGTAAGGAGAGTGACACTGGAGCAGATTTGTCCTTGGCAAATTGGGGCAAGCACTTAACAGATGTGAAGGTGGGGGATAAGACTGTGAAGGGACTCATTGATTTGGGAAGCAGACAGACTCTAGTGCATGTTAAAGTGCTGAGAGAACACTGCGCAAAGGGACCAGGTACTGGTGTCATCTGCATCTATGAGGACACTCGATACTATCCCACCACCCAAATGACTTTGACTGTTAAGGGTGTGTCGCACCAAATGAAAGTGGGAGTACTACTTAGGTTACCTGTACCTGTGATTATTGGAAATGACTTTCCAGAATTTACTGAGTTGATCAAAGAGGGAGTAAATCCTGATGTTTCAGCAGCTGTGGTGACAAGAGCTCAGGCAAAGAAAATTTCAGATGGTGGGGACACGTTTCCTTTCAGTGATTTTGATTCGGACTTGTTTGAGCACAGCTCCAAGAACTGAAAATTCAGAAAAGAAAGACGAAGCCTGAAGAAACTATGGCAACAAATGACTGATGGACATGAAGGGTTAAAATATGGAAATACTGAAACTAAATTGATAACTGATTGTGATTTTCTATCAGAACAAGCTAATGATGTTTCTCTCCAGGGTTATTTTAAGCAGCTGGGGATGAAACCAAAACAGTGTAGACCAATGTTTGAAAAATGTAATGGGTTACTGTACAGAGTTTGGGTTAAACCTCAGACACAGGCACAAACAGAACAGTTGGTTATACCACAGAAGTATAGAACAGAGTTATTACAGATAGCACATGATAGTCCTATGGCTGGTTACTCAGGGAGGGACCACACCCTTGCCAGATTGCTGTATAGATTTTACTGGCCTGGAATTCATGAAGATGTTGCTACCTATTGTAGTTCCTGTTCTGAGTGTCAGAAAGTAGCCCCAGTCACTAGAAAAGACAAGGTGCCCCTGGTGCCCCTACCCTTGATAGATGTACCTTTTGAGAGAATTGCAATGGATGTGGTTAGTCCTTTAGACAAAAGTAAAAAGAGTAGTAGATTTATTCTGGTAGTCTGTGACTATGCTACTCGATACCCAGAAGCAGTTCCAATGCGTACTGTTACAGCCCCAAAAGTTGCAGCAGAGCTTGCCAAAATTTTCAGCAGAATGGTCATACCTAAATAGATTATTACTAATCTGGGTAGTAATTTTGGTGCTGCATTACTTAAGGAGCTGTACAGACTACCAGGTATCACTGCCATAAGAACCTCCCCCATCACCCTCTGATGGACAGTCTTGTTAAGCATTTTAACCAAACCCTAAAACGCATGTTAGAAAGGTTTGTAAAAGGGGAAGGGAAAGATTGGGACCAATACTTGCCTTACCTACTTTTTGCCTACTGAGAAGTGCCATAGACATCAACAGGGTTTTCACCATTTGAAATGCTGTATGGTAGGCAGCCAAGAGGGACACTGAATGTGATAAAAGAAATGTGGGATGATGATCCCACCCAGAAACAATCTATATCTTCTTATATGTGTGCCCTAAGTAAGAAGCTGGCAAAATATGTTGAAATTGCCCATAATAATCAGGAAGAGGCCCCAAACCAGCAGAAGGTATATTACGACCATGGGGTAAAAGAAAGGTTTTCGAGCCAGGTGATAATGTTTTGCTACTGTTATCCACAACAGAAAATAAGCTGTTAATAAAGTGGCAAGGGCATTATAAAGTATTTAGACGTACTGGCACTGTTAACTATGAAATTGAGACCCCTGACAGGAAAAATCCTACTAAGATATACCATGCTAACCTCCTCATGAAATGGGTTGAAAAAATGCCAAAAGCTACTTTGCTAGTTTTACCAGAAACCGATAAGGAAGATATTGATATAGCTTATGATTGACTGGAACAAACTGTAAATGCTGGTTCTGTAAAGGTGAATGTTTCCTTAACCTCAGAACAAACTGCAGACATTCGTAATGTGCTAAAGACAATTAACAGTACTTTTACCACGGTACCAGGCTGAGCAAAAGGGGTTGAGCACGTAATAGTGACAAGTCATGCTTGCCCTATTAGGCAAAAGACATACAGGTTGCCAGAGGGGTTAAGAGCTGACATGGTTAAGGAAACATAAACAATGAAAGAACTGGGTATCATAGAGGAGTTGAGGAGTGCTTGGTCATCTCCCATGATAACTGTAAACAAAAAAGAAGGGGGTGTTAGCATCTGCCTTGATTTTAGGAAACATAATCAAGCGTCAGAATTTGACTGTTATCCTATGCCCAGAATAGATTATTTGGTGGACAGACTGCGGAGTGCAAAGTATATCATTACCCTCACTCTCACCAAGGGTTACTGGCAAATACCTTTAGCTAAAGAATCCTGAGATAAAACTGCATTTGCCACCCCTATAGGATTCTATCAGTTCGCCACCATGCCCTTTGGTTTACATGGTGCGCCAGCTACATTCCAGCGGTACATGAATGCAATTTTATCACCACACACTGGTTATTGTGCTGCGTACCTGGATGACGTTGTGGTGTACAGTCCCGTCTGGAAAAGGCACCTGGAACACCTACAAGCAGTTATCTAAGCTATAAAAAATGCAGGTCTGACTATTAATCCTACCAAATGTGCATTGGGCATGCAGGAAACCAAATATTTGAGCTATGTGTTGGGAAATGGAGAAGTTAAGCCAGATATTTCTAAAATAGATGCTGAAGCTAACAGTCCTGTACCTAAAACAAAGAAACATATCAGTTCATTTTTAGGGCTGGCTGGTTATTATCAGAGATTTGTTCCCAACTTTGCTGAATTAGCTACTCCCCTCACTGAACTCATGAAAAATGGTACCCAAATAATGTGAAATGGACCCCAGAATGTGATGAAGCTTTGCAAGCCATTGAGGCTGCATTATGTCCAGACCCTGTTTTAAGAAGCCCAGACTTTGAGAAAACATTTTTGTTACAAACAGATGCATCCAAGGTAGGCCTAGGTGCAATCCTAAGTCAAAATGTAGATGGGACAGAACATCCTATTCAGTACATAAGCAGGAATTTGCATGACAGAGAGAAAAGGTACTCCACTATCGAAAAGGAATGTTTAGCAGCAAAATGGGCCATGGAGTCCCTTAAGTTTTATTTGCTAAGAACTGATTTTGTTCTTGTAACATATCACAATCCTCTCTGTTGGCTTAACCAGATGAAAGATAAAAATTCCAGAATCAAACAGTGGTGCCTGGCACTATAGCCATTTAAATTCACGGTGATACACAAATCTAGTAAAGAGAATAGTAATGCTGATTTTCTGTCACGATATGGATCAGGAATTGAGGATTCTGAAAGTTGAATTCAAATGTATGGGTTTAAGCTTTACTCTTTGCTGTACTGTTATATAAAAAGTGATGATGTACCAGTGCTTAATGTCTGAAAGCAGCAAATGTTAGTAGATAATTAATAAAAAGTTTTGGAAACCTGTTTAATAAAACAGGTTCCCAATTAAGGAAGGGGGTGTATGTGACACGGTAGAATAGGACCCTGTCCCGTTTGTTATGGAGAATGTGCTTAAATGCAAGAATCTTTCCTTTTCTGTCTCTTCTCTTCTCTGTCTGGTTGAGTAACCAAATTTTCCTTTGAGACTTCGGACTTGATCAATTCGAACAGTCTCGCATTTCTTTGCCTCTCACTGTCTCTCAGTTTTCTCTTGCTGTCTGTTTTTCTCCCTTTCAAATGCATATCTGCTAATACAAAAAATATGTGCAAATCATTGTACAGAAATGTAACTGATATTGGGATCTCTTGTGTCTGGAAAATATATAGCATTACTGTTGAAATGTATATAATTATATTTTGAGATGATTGCAGAGAGCTATGGAAAACTCAAGGGGTTACCTTAGTGCAAATCTTTGAGCCTTTTGCAAAAGCTGTGCAAAAGGGACCTCAAGCACAATGTGTTCTAACAGCTCCTGCCTGATAGTTACAAAAACAGAATGCTTGCTAAAAATGGGGGGTTTTAAGGACTTATAAGAGCTAAGCTGCAACTGCAAGATAGATTAGAAGAAAAAGGGAAACAGAGATTGCAGGAAAACTCTATTTTATTTTGCCTTTGTAAATAGTTATACTGAACAAGTTTATTTATTTTTATTTTTTTTTAGTCGGTTATTTTTCTCTTACCTTGGCCCCCCGGTCGGTCTACATCCACATCCAGGCATCCACCTCATTCAGCCACTGTCCAAACCATCCGACTCCCACCTGGGGCTTCACTGCATACCTCTGTGGCTTACCCCCTCCGGCGGGGTGGTGGTGAGACCCCCTATCTCCGCTGACACAGGATCCAGTCACCACAATAAGCCCTCAGAGCCTGGCATCCCACCAAATGGCCATCAAGCCACTGTGACCGGTGACAATTTTGTTCCCCTGTTCTCAATTCCCTGGAGTCAGATGGCATGCAATGATGCCAGTGGCCATGAGCACGCACATGTCTGCATGCGTCCCCATCCAGGTGTTTGTCCTCGACTCCTCCCCAAAGTATGACATGTATCCCCACTCCCCAGCCTCTGCCAGGGGGCAGTCAGACTCCGACCATTGTAGACCCCCCTCCCTGGAAAGGAAGAGCAGTACATTGGATGCTCAATCCTTCTCCTCCCCTGCCAGCTCTTGGTGACCCATGCTTGCTCCCGAACCCAGGTCACTGGTGTTGCGCAAGGTGTGGCATCCAGCACCTCAGCCCTCAGTGCCACCAGGATGGTACAAGTTTATTTTTTTATGTTACTGCTACTATAAATAAATATTTTTGGTGAATTCTACAACTGCTCCTGGTTTTCCCTGTGCTTCCTGACCTGTGCCTTGATGGCACACATCCCACAGATAAACACTCTAAGAAGAGATTTAGCTAGAGATGTTTTTGTGGAAAACAGTACTGCCTAGGAAAGTGTCCTGCAAAACAGAGTGTGCCTGTATTACAATGACAAACCTTTGGGGGACCACCCTTGCTTTAAGTAACATCTGTAAATAAAGCCATACTGCAAAATCCCAGTTACTGCTTTGGACACTCCGTTTGTTGCTTCTAGTGTGAACATTATCAGGAACCCTCAACAGTTAGGTCTAGCAGCATATGCCTAACATCCTCTCCCCTGGATCTGGTTGTAAATAAAAAGGTTCATTTCAGTATGCACCCCCCATCCTTTAGATAATGAGCCTGGTATACTCTCCAACACTTGGGGTGGTACCATGAGTGTAGTTCTGACAAAAGAAAATTGTATGCCATGTAGTTGGCAGTAGTTCTTTTAAAGGGGGGTGCCAGCTAGTCATAGGTGGCATGGGGGTTACACACATATGCACAATACTCCTGCATGCACAGTTTAAGTCAGCGTCACCATGTTGCACATGGTGGCCATCACTTCCACAGTTGTGGAAAGGAAACGTTCTGCGCCAGGAAGTTCATGCTGAGGTTTGTGTGCAGCTAGTAGGCAATGTCCATAGTTGTTCCAGTGGGTTCAATGAAAGTAGTTTATAGCTACTCCAGATGAAATACAGTTATCCAATCTATATTTGAATTCCTTTTTTATTCCTACTCAGTATTATATCATCAGGTGAGGAGTTCCATGGATTTACAATCCTTGATGTGTAAAAGTATTTCCTATGATTATGTCTGAATCTATCACCTCTTATTTGTAATGGGTGTCCTCTGGTAAGTTTGTATCCTGTTTAAATGAAATTCCCAGATCACATAATAAAGCTGGATCCTGCATTACATCATGCATAAATAGAAGGTTGGATCTTATCCTCCTTGTTTCTATGGACATCAGGTTTAGTTCTTTTAACCTCATCTCATATTCTATCTCTTCCAAACCAGCGATACATTTAGTATATTTTCTTTGCACTCTTTCAATTTTATCTCTTTCAGTTTTTCTAAATGGGAACTAAATTTGGGAAGTGGGTATGTTTATGTGACCCACAGAGAGGAAGGGCTGAATAAACAGAAACACTAGAAACTATGCTGGAGCACTGTGGCAGAACATCAGACAATGGTCCAGTTACATGCTTCCACAATGCTCTTATACAAATCTGATGATGGCATAAGATCTGTGGAGCTTGGTCCACACAGCCATAAAAATCAGACTCAGGAAGAAACTATTAACAAGTTAGAGATCTGGTCTGGGACTTGCTCGTCATCATAGTCACTTTCTCATTCTTTTCTAAGCAGTAATTTATGGTAAATGTGCTTTAACCATATTGAACTCAGTGCTGGCAGACTACTTCTGGTTTTCCCCTGATTGTATTAGGTGGGGGTAGTAACAGTCTTGAAGTGGTAGCTGCTGGTGGTGGCATGCTCTGAAAAAAATGGTCCCCAAGCCTGGCCAGGTGGTGCTGAGGGTTGAGGCACTGGACGCCACACCTTGCACCATGACGGCAACCCAGGTTCAGGAGTGAGCCCAGGTCATCAGGGGGTAAGCAGGAGAGGAGAGGGATTGAGCATCTCATGGACTGTTCTCCCTCTCTGGGGTGGGGGCCCTGTAGCTGTCAGTGCACTGGTGGCTCCTAGCAGAGGCCAGGGGTGATACAGCAACACAGGCAACAAAAGGGGTGAGTTGGGGCATGACACCAGGAGGGAGCATGTGTGGAAGCATGAGCGCTCCTTCCATTGCACCTTTGACAGTCCTATTTAACAGATCACTGGAAACAGGAGTGGTTCTGGAGGACATTAGGAGGGCAGTTGTAGTTCTACTTCACAAAAGTGGTAGCTGGGAGGAGGCTGGCAATTATAGGCCCGTCAGTCTGACATCAGTGATGGGAAAGCTAATGGAATCACTGCTGAGGAAAAAGATTGTGTAATATCTTGAACCCAATGGGTTACAAAACCCAAGGCAGCATGGATTCACAGGAGTGGTGGTGGGGGTGGTGGGAGGTCATGGCAAATTAATCTGATGAAGTTCTTTGACTGGATAGTCAAGGAACTAGATCAAGGTGGAGTGGTGGACATGGCCTGCCTAGCTTTTGGTAAGCCTTTTAACACAATTCCACATAGGAGACTAGCCCATAGTCTTTTATTTACTCCCCCTTCCCCCATTTAATATAGATTTTCTCCATGGGATTTATCTGCCTGACAAGCATAAATTATGGAACAATGATATTTTGAGGCAATATATAAAAGTTTGAAACTCATAGGAAATTTAGTACATTCTTAGAATTGACCTTTTGAGCTCCTGCCCTCCCAGTTCCGTTTCCTTTGTTCTATATTTCCAAAGTAGTTTTGAATTAAATAAAAATATCTAACCATTATTATGAATTATTTGGTACCACTTAAGGTGCAAAGGTTTGGGGTTTATTTATTGTGGCATGCAATTTATGTATATGGTACTGTCACTTTAAGTCTCACATTATAAAATGATTATGGGTTTCAACTGAGGGAGCACCCCATGAGGAAGACCTAACAGAGGCCATAGCACTAGGGTAATAACCCTCCAGGCTACTCTTTATTCAAGATAAAAGTGCTGCCTTAACCTCAAACATTTTTTCTGAGAGTTTTGTGGCTCCTTAGTGCAGTTTCTTATTCGATGACCACATAGGAGAATAGTAAGCAAGCTGTGTAGCTTAAGAGTGGGTCAAAAGATGGTAAAACTGGGTAAGAAATTGATTAGGTGATAGGTGACAAAGGGTAGTGATAAATGGAGTTCACTCCGAAGAAGGGAGGGAAACCAATGGGGTGTCTCAGGGATCAATGCTGGTACTGGTCCTCTTTAATGTCTTTATGAGTGACATCGCAGTGGAGCTAGAAGGGAAGGCCTGCCTGTTTGCAGATGAGATCAAAATCTGCTATGAGGCGGACACCCTGGGGGCAGGGGGCGGGGGGGTTGTGGCAGTAAAGATGAGCAGAGACCTAGGACAATATGAGGTGTGGTTATGTGTATGGCACCTGGGTTTCAATGTGAAAAGTGCAAAATAATGCACTTAGGGTACAGAAATACAGGGATGGAGTACAAAATGGGTGGAATGGTATTGATGACCATCAAACAGGAAAGATACTTGGTGGCAATTATATCTGATATGACCTAAAGCTAGCCAGGCAGTGTAACAAGGCAGTTGGGAAGAATACTGGGATGCTGTACTGCATAGGGAGGGGTATCATCAGCAGAAAGAGAGCGGTGGTGTTTGTGATGTAGACAGCCAGCTCTGAGTGCTTGAGTGCTGTATTAATTATTGTTTTTATTACATATAAAATATGTGATGGGAAGGTCAGGTCAAGGAAAAGACTGTCTTACTGGAACTGACACATCAAGACCCCCCCCCAGGGATAAGTTCAAAGGACAGGAGGTATTTTAACCTGTAGAGATATGGGGTGCAATTACCTTGTCAATTTGCTTTCATCCCAGGAAATAAGATGAGCCATTTGTAATGCCCTCAGGGAGATCCTTTGACTTGCATAGTTACCAGAATGGACATTGAAGAGGTTTGATGTCTGAGCCAGGGAGGACCCAGACGGATTTGGAAGGTCCAATATACATTTCCCGGGGAACCTTTGAATTACATCAGAGAGACCTGAGGTGTAGATTCCAAGGTCCAGATGGGATTAAAGAGGCAAATACACTTTTATTTTGAATACAGTGACTCAGATCAAAGAAACTTTTGAGATGTATGTGTGGCAGAGCAAAAACCAGTTCAGACCAGTTAACCTGTGGAGAGGAAAGTCAGTGAGATCCTCACATGTTTTTTTAAATATTTTATTTGGAGACCCTGTATTGTAAAATATAGATTTTGATACACCAAGGCGGAGTTAGTGATCTCATGAGAAGGCCTGCTCAGAAGTGTGTTTAACTGCTGATAGAACATGACAGAGAGGCACAAAAAATATTTTTGACTGAGAGAAGAGCGACCCTAAAAGCACTGAAGAAAGTAAGCATTAGCTTAGATTAGTCTGAAGTTATAAACTGTAGGAACTGTACTTTTTTACCTGTTTGTTTTAAGGCTGTATGTGTTGGGATATATATTTGTTCTGTAATTATTGTTCTGGTTTGATATTTTTAAATAATGATATTTCTTTTTACAAACGAAACTGCTGGAGTGCCTTGACATTTCTTTTTATTTTAAGTGGTGCTTTTAAAGGTTTTAAGTACTCTGTGTATGGGCTTATTGTATACCAAACTGGGAAATGGATAGAGTTCTCTAAAGTCTTGCATAGAGTTCTAAGGGTTCATTTGAAAGACCTGGTTGGGTGCCCGTAGGCAAAGATATCTGGCCCCCTGAAGATAGAATTATCTGAGCCTAATAATTGGGTACGCTAACAATAGGTTATCAGTTTGAATCCTTCCAGAGCTTGAGACTAAGGTGACTTGAACCCACAAAACAGACAAGAGGGCTACCTTGTTCTGTTCACTGTACACAAATCACATGCTCAGAGGTTGGCACTTTGGGAGTAGAGGGCTGACCGGCTGAGCGAGTTTGTGACAGTGTTGCCTCTGTATAGATCACTGATAAGACCCTATCTAGAGTACTGTGTCCAATTTTGAAGACTACGGGCCTGATTCTCAAAGATCTTTACAAGCTGCACTAATGGCAGCTTGTGCCGAGTGCTGGTGCACCAGGGACCCTGCACCTGATTATTTATTGGGTAGAGTCCCGACAGCAAAGTCCCACAGCTTGCGGCAACCATGGTCACGCTCCTAACAGATGGCACATCTGGACAGTTTGCCGCAAGCTGCGGATGGCCACGCAGTAATGTCACAAAGCATTTCCTTGTGTTCTAGCAGCCCCCCAATCTTCATCCCCTTTTATGATAATGAGTAAATATCCCTGGTGGTCTAGTGGCACACCCAACCCCATCCCTGTGTTAATTTAATGAAACATGTCCCTGGTAGACTAGGGACCCCAGCACCTAATCGCCTTTCACGATACTAAGTAAACATCTCTGGTAGTCAAGCGAACCCCCCAGCCCTGATCCCCATGTTAAAATAATGAAATACATCCCTGGTGATCTAGCAGAGCCCCCCAGCCCCAATCTGCCCATATAGGAATAGCTATCAATCCGTGGTGGTCTAGTGGACCACCAACCCTCCCACCCTGGCAGGCAGTGCCCCACCACCTTGCTCCCCCTATACTGAACCCCTGCTGGTGAGCAGCACAGCCCTTTGCTTTCCACCATGGCCGGCCACCTGACTGATTTGTGACAGATCAGTCGAGCGGCCAGCCATGGTAGAAAGCAGTGGACTGTGCCGGTCACTGACTGGGGTTTGGGATGGGGCAGCAGGGTGGTGGGGTATTGCCTGTGGAGGTGGGGGGGTCCACTAGACAACCACAGAATGTTAACTGTTCCTATATGGCAGATCTGGGCTGGGGGGAGGGTTCGTTTGACCTCCTGGGACAAATTTCATTATTTTAACATGGAGATCAGGGCGGGGGAGGGGGTTGTTAGACCACCAAGGACATTATTTCATTATCATTAAAGGGGATTGGAACTGGGGGGTCTATTAGTCCACAAGGGATTTATTTCATTATATTAACAGGGGGATCGGGGCTTTTGAGTTAGCTAGACCATCAGGGATAGGATTAATATTAATAACAGGGGATCGGGGATGGGGGTACCATGGTACATTTTCCTCTACTGCCCAGGTAGGGCTCCAAGAGTGGTGCAAGTGTGCTAACCCTCCCAGAGGGTGAAATTCTAAGTACCCTTAAACCACCCCTGGCTGGTCTAATGGTACTTAGAATTTAGCATTCTGAGAGAATTTACAAAATCCCGAATTGGGGGATATGGCAGCTTGTGGCTGTCACATGCCCTCAGCACTATGCAACAGCCCATTTTGTGCCTCAAGGACGGTGCAAGCCCTCTTTGGTGCACGCAGCCTGCTGTTAATGCAGGCTACTTTTGAGAATCGCTTCTGGCACATCTTTTGGTGCAAGGGGCAGTTTGCTCCATTCCTTGTGGTGCAAGCCCATTGCACCATTCTGGGAGCTTTGAGAATCAGGCCCCACATCTCTGGGAGGACATAGAAAGCAAGTGGTCTAGAGGAAGGCAACTAAAATGGTGCAGGGTCTGCATTAAAAGCCCTGTGTGGAGAGACTAAAGGACCTCAATATGTACATCCTGGAAGAGATGAGATAAGGGAGGGGGGGATATGACAGATACTTTTAAATTTATTTATTTAAAAGTTTTAGTAGGAAAGGCACACTAAGCAGACACTGCTCCTTTCCAGATGCGTCCGGGGGCGCATGGGAGACAGTACAGGTAATAAACATCAACAATGTATAGGGAGCACATTATAAACAATCATAATCAATGAATAGGATCACATTTTAAACAGTGACACAGCAGATATACTAATACAATACAATAGAAATTAATTAAGATGTAATACAATCTCAATGATTAGCAGTGAGTTCATGTAGCACCACCAGTAGCTTCAAGCTGACAGCAGGGACTGCCATCCTTCCTTGCCCAGACAGGATTGTAAGTGTTCAGGTCTAGGTCTAGGGATAGGGAGGGTTAGGTGCAAGCACAGGGGGAGCTGATATGGACTTTGAGGAGAGAGTTGAGGCAGTGTGCGGAGGAGGCATGGCAAATGGGTGAGGGGAGTGAATTCCACAGTGTAGGCATGCGGTATGAGAAGGCAGCCTGGCCTGCAGTGGTGGGTTTGCACAGGACAGCCAAGGTGTTGGTGTCATAATATCTGAGAAGGTGTGAAGGGGGGAGGCGAGCAACATATATGGGGGCAGGGACTGGGTCCAGAACTTAGCCGTAAGCCTAGCACAGTGGGACTGCCTCCTAGCCTGAAAAGAGGGGAGGCACAGGGTTTGGTAGATGACACAGTGATGGGTATTGAGAGGACAGTCAAGGGCGAAACAACAGAAGGAGTGGAAAAGGGTATCCAGTCTGGTAAGGGAAGTTTTGGGAGTGGCACTGTAGACTACATCACTGTAGTCAAAAATTGGGAGAATCATTTTCTGTATTATGGTATGGTGAGCTGGCAACAGGATGCATCCACGGTTACAATACAGGGCACCCAGATTGGGGGGGAGCTTCTTGTGGATGGCCTCGATACGTACAGAAAAGCTGAGGTGTTGGTCGAATCAGACCCCGAGGTATGTAAAGGAGGAGCAGTCCTCCAGCTTTGTCCCATCCAGGGTGTGGAAAGTGTGGGAGGTAGGGGAGCCAAGGGAGTCTCTGCCTTGTGCCAAAGGTCATGGAGAAAATTTTCTTGGCATTCAAGAAGAGCTGATTTGATTGAAACCAGAGCTGGACATCACTGAGGTCGCAGTGGAGTCTGGTTGCCACATCAGTGGTTGAGGGGCCAGAAATATACAGGACTGTGTCATCTGCATACATGTGCATGGATGTATGTGGGCAGGCAGTGGGAAGATCATTGAGGAAGATGGAGAACAGTAGCAGGCCAAGGACCAAACCTTGGGATACATCAGTCAAGATGGGGAGGGAGGTAGACATGGAGTTTCCAATCCTAACAGACTGTGTCCTGCCTACAAGATAAGATTGGAACCAACTGGTGGCCTCACTAGACAGCCTAGCTAGGGAAAGCTTGGAGAGGAGGAGATGGTGAAATATAGTGAAGAAAGCCTTTGCGAGGTCGACAAAAATGGCAGAGGTGATGTGGCCTTGGCCCATGCCATTGAGGGTGGAATTGGTGAGTCTCAGAAGGGAAGTAGTGGTGGAGTGGGACTTCCTAAACCCAGACTGGTAAGGTGTGAAGAAGGAGGTTGAGTCAAGGAAGGAGGAGAGGTGAGAAAGGACTAAGTGTTCCTGGAGCTTTGCTAGGATGGGGAGGAGGGAGATAGGGCAGTAACTGCCAGGGGAGGAGGGCTCACCACTTTTCGGGAGGGGGGTGACTGTGGCATGCTTCCATTTAGATGGAATGGAAGCGAGCGAGAAGGAAAGGTTGAAGAGTGAGGCCAGGGGGGAGGCAATGGCGGGGGCAGCCATAAAAAGTAATTTTGAGTCTAGCCCAGTGGGGCATTTGCCCTTGGAGGGGTTAAGCACAAGCAGGGCATTGTGGACTTTGGCCGAGGTAACATGGTGGAAGGAGAAAGTAGGGGGAGAGGCATGGGCAGGGCAAGGTGGGGTAGGTGGGGCTGGGGTGGAAGGAGGGAAAGAGGACAGGAGTAAAGAAGTACAGTTTGTGAAGAAGGCGTTAAACTCTGTAGCCATTGTGAGTGGTTCCATTATTAGTCGCCTGCTCTAATGACAGCAGGGGGGCTGGGATAGGGGAGAAGAGTGATTGTACCACCTTCCAGAATTTAGAAGGGTGATTTATGTTGGTGAGGAAGGTGGATTTGAAGTAGTTTACTTTTGCCTGGCGGATTTGTCTTGTGCATGCATTCCAAAGTATGCGATACTTCTGGTAAGCCAAGATGGAGCCAGATGCTTTATTGGACTTCCAAGCCTGGTCCCTGACTCTGGTGCTGGCCATGATATCAGCAGTGATCCAGGGCAGATCAGAGTCCCACACCCGGGTCTGTCTGAGTGGGGCATAAGTGTCCCAGACTGAAAGGAACTTGGACTTGAAATCGTCCAGGACAGAGTCGATAGAGGTGGCATAGGGGTTGAATGACCAATCGATGTTTGCCAAGTCATTTTGGAGGGAAATTAGATCCAGGGGTTTGAAGGTCCAAACCAGTAGGGTTTTGTGGGGGACCTTGGGCCTATGAATTTTTCTTACTGATTAGATTAGATGATGGTCTCTTAGGGAGTCGGGTAATAGACCTGCAGCTGTTATCCGATGCAGGTGGGTGGTGAGTGACCAATCTAGTAGAAAGTGATTCTGAGTTTTGGAGTTTAGGTGGGAGGGTTCCATAATCAGTTGGGACAGGTTTACTGCTTCTTTGTCATTATGAATTTTAGAGCTAGAGGTGGAGAGCCAGTTCACGTTGAAGTCATCTAGGACATGAAGCTCCCCACCCGATGCTTAGGATTTTAGGGCAGCTAGGAGGTCCATGATTGAGAAATAGTAGGGGAAGCAAGGGAACAGTAGGATCCAGCTACTGTATAAAGAGGAGAATGGAGTGGGGGAAGGAGATTTGTACCATCAAGGAATCAATTGTCTGTGCGGGAGGTATTAATAGCGGTACGGGGGTGAATGGAAGGGAAGGGAAGATGTACATGGCAATGCCACCGCTTCTTTTTTTACTAGGCCTATCTTGTTGGATGACTGTATACCCTGGGATTGAGATTCAAGCAACCTGAGTGTGCAGTATTAGCCACGTCTCTGTAATAATTAGAATGTCCAGTTTTAGGGATAAGGCAAGCAGTTGGAGCAGTGCAATTTTTGGGAGGAGGCTCCTGATGTTTAAGTGGGCTAGTTTTAGGGCCTTTGAGAGTTGGGGGGGGGGGCTGGACCGGGATTAGACTTGAGGTCCCCAGCAATTAGTTGCAGGATTGTTACCAAGGTCCTGGATAGGGCTGGCAAAGCCTTGCGGTGGGAGGAAGGAGACTGGTGAGACAATGCTGGGGGTGCCTGAGTGGGGAACTTTAGGGCAAGCAGACCAGCATGGAAACTGGAGGGTAGTATGGAAGGACCAACTGTCCAGGTGTTGGGGTGCACAGCAAGGGGCAGGGTGAGGGAGGAGGTCACTGAGGGGGGCGAGGAGGGAAAGTGAGAGGAGGTTGAGGAAATGAAAGGTCAGTGCCTTAGGGTAGAAAGAGGGTGGGAGGGACACCAAGGGCACAAAGAGGGTGAGGAGTGTGAGGGCAATGAGGATTATAATGAGGAGGTGTGGGTAAGGGCAGGGGTGCCAGCAAGTAGCCTGAAGCAGGAGTGCTAAGGTCCCTGGGGAGAGGTAGACAGTTAACGCAATTTTGTTGTGAATACCAGAGTGGCATCTAGTGGTGAGCCGCGATAAGCTGCAGAGGGGAAAGTAGGCTATTTGTTCATGTGGGCTACTTGAGCTATGCTATATAAGGGCTAGCTTATCAAGGGTGGTGCGGGGCAATCCAAATGGATGCCGAATGTGCCTCAGAGCAGAAGCCCTCAGTTGTATCTCCAGTCGGGTTACAGCAGCCCGGGGCAGGGATTCTTGGTTTCAGGTGCCCTCGAGACAACTCCAGCAACTGTGGAGAAAGGGAATGGTCTGTGAAACTGCACACAAATAAATGCAGGTAAGATGGGAGGAGGGACATGCAAGGGGAGGGAGAAAAAGGATCATGTAAAGGCTGAAACTAGAGTAGCAGGCAGGCTGAAATTAACTTCTGCTACACTCCAGATTAATGTCTGCCCTTACATTAAAAAAAAAAAGCTCGGAAATCAAAACTTCCAGATGACTGGACATCATTCAGGAAGGCTAGAAACCACTGTACCAATCTGGTTAGGGAGGCTAAGGCTAGCTATTTCTGCAAAGAACCGGACGCTTCCACCAAGTGCTCAGCAAACTTCTGGAAAACCATCAAGGATATTCAAGGACATGCGGCTATGAGCAATTTACCCACAAAAATCGCCATTGGCGCAACTTTGGTGTCAGATAAATCAGCTATCCTTGATGCTTTAAATAACCATTTTGCTACTGCAGGTCTTGCTTTCGATGCCTCCCCTGCCAATAACCTCCGCTCTAGTCTTGGAGCACCAGACTTACCAGATCCAGTCACAAGCGCGACCTTCTTCCTCCAGCCTACCACCCTGAGGGAATTTGAGGATCTCCTCCTACAATTGGATACCAGGAAGTGTGCAGGGGCAGACCAATTGGACCCATTCTTCCTGAAGCTTAGTCTTCACATCCTGGCTGTGCCCATAATGCAACTTTTCAACCTCTCTCTTTTGCATGGCAATATTCCTCCCATACGGAAAATGGCTCACATAATTCCCATTTTTAAATCTGGAGACCACAGAAACCTGAATGACTACAGACCAATCTCCCTACTTCCCACTCTTTCCAAACTATTGGGAGAAAACAGTGAGTGTGCAGCTCAAGAGCTACCTTGAAAGTGGGAACCTGCTCAGTCCTTATCAGTCGGGATTTAGGCCTCATCTCAGTACTATTTCAGCACTAGCAAAGGTCAGCAACAACTGGCAGTGTGCCTTGGATTCGAAGAACTTTGTGTGCGCAGTATTTCTAGACTTAAGCAAGGCATTAGATATGGTTGACTATGAGCTGCTCCTTGTCTCCCTCAGAAACATCAGCTGCGACTCTCTATCGCTGAGGTGGTTCTTGAACTAACAGGGCAACAGCAGCAGGTCAAGGCTTAAGGGGAATTCTCATCCCTGAAACCTCTACTGAGGGGCGTACCGCAAGGCTGTATACTGGGTCCATTGCTTTTTGCAATTTACATTAACAATATTGACGCTGACATCAAATCTGCTAACATCCACCTATTTGCCGATGACATGGTACTTTATATTGGAGAACCCTCTCCGGAAGCAGCTTGTAAGGATCTGCAATGGGAATTTAATTCTCTGCAACTACAATTACTACACCAGAAATTGCTCCTGAATTCCAAAAAAATAAAGGTGATGCTTTTTTTCCACTTTTCATACATCAATAACGCCACAACTCAAGGTAATATTCCCCAGATGCACACTCTTCTTGGTGAATCGCTGGACTATGTTACTAAATTCAAATACCTGGGGATGTGGATAGACTAAAAGCTTTCCTTTTGTGACCACATTGAGGAGCTCTTAAAGAAGCTTAGGCAGAGGCTTGGCCTCTTCTATAGGATAACAAATTTCCCAACACTGAATGCCAGGAAGAGACTGGTCCAAACCACATTCCTTACCTTACTGGACTACGCAGATTTCCTTTACAGCCAAGGCCCCATGTCTGCCCTGGCTAAATTAGACACACTCTACCATCGGGCCTTGAAGTTTATAACTGGTCTCCCATACTCCACACATCACTGCTTCCTTTAGGCTGCAGTAGGTTGGTCATCCCTTAACTACAGAAGACAGAGGAATGCAGCTCTCTGGACATTTAGGGCCATCACAATGATGTTGCTTCAGTACATCTCGAATTGTCTTTCTCTAGGTGTGATAGGTAAATATGCCTTAAGGAGTTCCTCTGTTATCTCCCTTGCAGTACCGAAGTTCAAGTCACACTTCGGCAGGTCTGCCATATCTCATGCTTCACCCTGTCTCTGGAACAACTTGCAAAAAACCCTGAAGTTGGCTTACCCAATCAAACTATCAGCCTTCAAAGCACTGTATTCTCGCTCTATCAAGGAATCCTGTAACTGCTTCCCCTGATGTCACCTTCCCCTAGTCACAGCTCCATCTGCTCCAGTGCATCCCTTTACTGGTGCTTCTTTCCCACCCATCTTGGGCAATGTTACAGCCTATAAGAATTTACCTGACTACTCCTTCTATCCCGACCCTGTGTTTTTTTTCTTTATTGTTAGTTCCTTTTCCATGTCTCCCTGGCTCCCACCTACACTCCTTGCTTACCCCCCTTGACACGGTCATGGTGTTTTGCTTTCCTCTCCCTAACTGTTGCCACCCTCCTCACTGCAATCACTACATGCCTTGCAGGCATGTACCAAGTACCTCTCCTTACTCACCCTCTTGCGTCCCCCTCCCCACCCCTCCCATGCCCCACCAAGCTCCTTCAATCAATAATTGTGTTCAACGATGCTTCAAATACACACCGGAATTATAGCTACAAACGTTTAACCTGTATATACTGTATTACAGTTGCTATACTTTTTAGCTGCATACTCTTTATGGTCTTAGCTTAATGGCTCTTTTTAATACTCTATTTTATATGTATTATAAACCTCCTGTGTATAATTACTGCTCTATGTAAATACTATGTAAGTGTGAATTCATTTTGTATATATTGTTTACCCAATTATGATGTAACTGAATATTCCTTTGTATGTATTGTTAACCTCTCCTTTCCAGGTCCATCTTGAAAATTAGCTTGCTCAATGATGTTTGCCTGGTTAAAAAAAGATTTTTATTGATTGATTGATTGACATTACACTTAAAAGAAATTCTCTTTAAGGAGCAGCTTAACTTTTTAAACTTCTGGCCATATTACATTTAAAATAATTCACTTAAGGAGCAGCTAGGCTGACATTAACTTCTGCTGCACTCCAGATTAACTTCTGCCCATACATTACAGTTAAAAGAAATTCTCTTAAAGGAGCAGCTTAACTTTTAAACTTCTGGTCATATAATACATTAAAAGAATTCACTTTAAAGGAGCTGATCAGCCCCACTACCAAATGAATTTAAAGTGCAGTTACAATGCTGCAGAAGTAGTAGCAACCCGGAGCAGAGTTAGCCCCGCTAACCACAGAGCAAAACTCTGAATTAAAGCTCAGTTTAAGTTGAGCAGGTAAATGTAGAATTATTGAGGCAATAAAGTAGCAAAAAACTATCTTCACTACTCTGCTGAATTAAAATAGGCAGAGCATCCAGGGTATAAGTAATTTAAAGTCACTTTAGTTGAACAGTCTTGGAGCAAAATTCAAAATTCAATCCAAATGGATGCCGAAATATGCCTCAGAGCAGAAGCCTTCAGTTGTACCTGCAGTCAGGTTACAGCAGCTTGGGGGAGGGCAGGGATTCTTGGTTTTGGGTGCACTTGCGACCACTCCAGCATCTGCAATCGGGTTTCAGCAGCTCGGGGGAGGGCAGGGATTCTTGGTTTTGGGTGCCCTCATGACTACTCCAGCAGCTGCAGTCAGGTTATAGCAGCTCGGGGGAGAGCAGGGATTCTTGGTTTTGGGTGCCCTTGTGACCACTCCAGCAGCTGCAGTCAGGTTATAGCAGCTTGGGAGAGGGCAGGGATTCTTGGTCTTGGATACCCTCGCGACCACTTCAGCAGCTGCAGTTGGGTTACAGCAGCTTGGGAGAGGGCAGGGATTTTTGGTTTTGGGTGCCCTCACGACCACTCCAGCAGCAGTAGTCGGGTTACAGCAGCTCAGCAGAGGGCAGGGATTCTTGGTTTCGGGTGCCCTCACAATCACTCCAGCAGCTGCAGTTGGGTTACATCTGCTCAGGGGAGGGCAGAGATTCTTGGTTTCAAGTGCCCTCATGACTACTCCAGCAGCTGCAGTCGGGTTATAGCAGCTCAGGGGAAGGCAGAGATTCTTGGTTTTGGGTGCCCTCACAACCACTCCAGCAGCTGCAGTCAGGTTAGAGCAGCTTGGGAGAGCACAGGAATTCTTGGTTTTGGGTGCCCTCATGACCACTCCAGCAGCAGTAGTCAGGTTTACAGCAGCTCAGAGAAGGACAGGGATTCTTGGTTTTGGGTGCCCTCGCTACCACTCCAGCAGCTGCAGTGGGGTTGCAGCTGCTCGGGGAGGGCACGGATTCTTGGTTTCAGGTGCTCTCTCAACCACTCCAGCAGCTGCAGTAGGGTCACAGCAGCTCAGGTGAGAGCAGGGATTCTTGGTTTCAGGTGCCCTCACGACCACTCCAGCAGCTGCAGTCAGATTACAGCAGCTCGGGGGAGGGCAGGGATTCTTGGTTTCAGGTGCCCTCATGACCATTCCAACAGCTGTGGAGAAAAGGAGTGCCTCAAGGGAGTAAATAAGGTACAGAAAGGAAGTATTTTTCAGAAAAAAAGGTTCTCAAGAACAAGGTAACATGCAATGAAACTGGGGGGGGGGTTGATTCAGGAGACATGTGAGGAAGTACTTCTTCACAGAAAGAGTGGTGGATTCCTGCAAACAGCCTTCAGCGGAGGTGGTGGTGGAAAGACAGGGGTGGGGTTTAAAAATGCACATGATAGGTATAAGGGAATTTCAGTGGGGTGGGAGGAGGGCCAGAGATGAAGTAGGGTCTGCAGTGATACTGAAGGTAGGGAAAAATGGGCAGACTGGGTGGGCGAAGCGGTCCTTATCTGCCAACAAATTCTATGTTTCTATGTTTCTGTATACAATAAATTTGTGAACTGATTTGCAGCATAACAAAACATTAAGAAAACATATTGTTGCAGTTGTGCTATCAGTGAAGCATTTTAAATAATAATTTTTGTCACCAGTTCAGATTGATTCATTGCATCTTTAACGCGAGCTCAATACACTAGTGTTTACAGTACCAGTTGCCTTGTTGATATCAATTAGATGTTACACATACCCTTCCAGGAAGTAGCTAATTTCTTCCTACAAGACATTCTTATGCAATATACTGTGCAAGCCAGTTATGATTTTTTTTTTTGCTTAGTAAAACAATTATATATGGAGAAAAAAAGATAATTGGCTTGTCAGCGATATGTCATACACATAATACACCTCAGTTGCAGGCACTTTGAAAGCAAGGCTTGGAACACAAAATATGTGACTGACAACTGACAAAGGAAGTGACACCACATGCCAGCTGCCAATTACATCTTTTGTTTGCCTCTCAAGCCTCTCTTTCAATGTGCGTGTTGCTATACTACACAGCAGATAAGGAATGGTGACTATTTTAAAATTGCTGTACATCTTGCTTACTTGGCTAACTATTTGTAATGCAAATGGAAAAATATTACTCCAACCAATGATTCTCTTTAGTAGCCACTAACGTATTTTTAATAAAATACTTAAGCAGGAATCATGTCTCTCCAAAACTCATTTAACATTTAATTTTCTTGTGTTCACATATTTTGTCAGCAATAATAACTCTAGTTCACAGATCAGAAGTCACTGATATTTCCTGGTGAGATAGATGAGAATTGTTTCCATCTTTTAAATATTATCTGTGCAGCTACTGCACATGAATTGCCTGTCAGAGCAACTGAAATAGATTATACAGAGCACGGTGATTTGCTACAGTTGTACTATGTTTTCCTGGAACTTTAATTGCACATAAGGAGCCCATTTAATCATGTATATCAAAGATGATTCAAGTACAGAAACACAATCTGGCCTCTTCATTTTCATTAGCTTTCTATTATTTCCATGGTCTGAAACACCTGCTTCCAAATTAGCTGCATAATTATGCATAAATGTAATCTATCACCGGCAGTAGTTTCACAGTTGACCCCATTCATGTTGTTTAATTGTGTTTACAGTATAGTGTTTTTTTTAAATATTTTTTCTAAATATGGTCCACTCCTGTTAACTCGCTGCTGGCAGGAGCCTGAGGACACTCATAAAATTGAGAAATTATTTGGAAAGTTACTTAGCGATTCATTTTTCAGGTCCATTTCAACAATAGTAAAGGTCTAACTCAAGGACTCTGTAGGTTGGCTGAAGAGGTACTCAGGGTGGCGTTAAACAGTAGCATATGGTGCACTGTATTACAAGAGGACAGATCAAGTCAATCAGGCCATGACTGAACAGGTAACCAAAAATCCTCATGCAGTGTGGAGTTGTGAGTTACCATACCACAAATTTAAAAAGACATGTCAAAATTGTTGGTTTCATTAGTTCGGGGTCCTTAATTGATGATTATTCTTTTTGCCAGTGATTGCTTTGCTATAAGCTCTCTCTCTCTCTCTCATTCTCTCAAAATAGGGCTGTATTCTGGAAAATGTCATCTGTTAGGGTTCAAACAAATATTTCTCAGATTAAAATATTTTTCCAGCAAGTACAGCATGCCTGACAATGGCCCATGATTTGTAAAAGGCCTTCTGTACACACCCTGTGTCACTGTCACTACGACCCAATGCCCAGGTGATGTCATCTTAAGTTAAAATGTCTGCAATCACCTCACAATGGCTACAGGACAACTGCTGCCAGTTGTCCCTTAGCCACCAGAGGGAAGGGCTGTATCCACAACATGGAACAACACAAACAGGACCTGCACTCAAGAGTCAGCCATAATAATTGATTTAGTTACAAATACAATAAAGTGCACCAGTGCAAATACCCTCTTTCTGTTGTTTCTGGTTGTTTCTAGGGCTTGCACCACTGGATCTAGCCATGCATGGGAGATTTTTGTTTTTTTATATCCAAAACAGCTCTGGCCAAGGGGGAAAATTGCACAAATCTCAGGTTTTGTTATCCTATCTTTTTTTTTTATTCTTTGGTAACTGAGGAAGGCCCACTAGGCACAAGTGCCTGTTTTCAGGAGTGATACAGGAGCACTGCAGAGGTTAAGTGACTTGCTCGAAGTCATACAATATGCAAGGGAGGCTGTGGGAATCAATCCCATGTCTGCTGAATGCACAGAGCTCATTCACAGCTCGTTACTCTAACCTCTAGGCCAGTGATACTCAGTCCTGACTGGCTCAGGAGCCACATAAGCAGTCACGTTAGCCAAGGAGCCACAGTGTACACTTACTAGTAAATTTTGGCAAACGCACTCCAGTGTAAAAGAAAATATTTCAATTACTAAACATTTCTTTCATTTCATTTACTAAACATTAGTTAACATTTGCACAGTTTGATGGGGTGCAGCATGCAAGAAAATTTGCAATAAACTTTGACAAAAATGCTTGCTGGTGTACAATGCAGTGGTATTATAGTGCATCCTGGTTGGTTAATGCTGTATAGTGCGGGAACTATTTGCATCACTTACTGGGAAGAGCTGCAGGTGATAAGCTGAAGAGCCACATGAGGCTCTAGAGCCACGGTCTGAGGATCACTGCTCTAGGCTATACTGCCATCTATCTATCTATCTATCTATCTATCTATCTATCTATCTATCTATCTATCTATCTATCTATCTATCTATCTGTCTATCTGTCTATCTATCTATCTATCTGTCTGTCTGTCTGTCTATCTATCTCTCTGTCTGTCTGTCCGTCTGTCCGTATGTCCGTCCGTCTGCCTGCCTGTCTATCTGTCTATCTATCTATCTATCTATCTATCTATCTATCTATCTATCTATCTATCTATCTATCTATCTATCTATCTATCTATCTCGGGTTTACAAACTAAGCTAAACAAGGTCCAGAAAAGTGTGATAAAGCAAACCTTTTCTGAGTTTAGATTTCAACAAACCAACAGAGGTGGTGGTGGGGGTACTGGGGTCGGGACTCAGGATATTGTGTGAGTGGGAGGGGAGTTGTATACTACACTGGGACCAGGGCACCTCTGTGTGTTTGGGGGGGGGTGGCATGCTCTGCACGGTGACCAGGCTGCCGCATGCAGGGAGTGGAGGGTATGATTACTTCTAATGGGGAATGGGCATATTTGTGTCAGGGGGGTTGGGGATCTGTATTCTGCAAATGGGGGAACCGTCTGCCACATTTTGGGAGGTGGGGGTTATGGTATGTGCATGTGGGTCGGGCAGCTATGTGGTGGCTGGGGGTGTATCGACTGCCATATGGGGACAGGGCTGTCATGTGGTTGGGGGGTGTTGCATACCACACACAGGGGATGGGCAGCCATGTGCTGGGGGGCTGGCATCCAGCCTGGGCAAGGTGCCAGTTGTGTCAGTGGTGTCCGTACCCTCCACCAGGGCCTATGTAGGTTTCATAGAAACATAGAAACATAGAATTTGATGGCAGATAAGGACCTCTTGGCCCACCCAGTCTGCCCATTTCCCTACCTGATGGATAAGCTGCATGTCCTAGTTAACCAGCAGCCTACTTCTTCCTACCCCCAACCCCTAGAATTGCCTTATGACTGTCCCATGCATGCTTGAATTCCATCACTGTTTTTGACTCCACAACCTCCTCTGGAAGGCCGTTCTATACATCCACAACCCTCTCTGTGAAAAATACTTCCTTAAATTACCTCTGAGCCACCCCTTTCTATCTTCAAATTGTGCCCCTTGTTCTTGCACACTCTTTTTTGAAAGATGCTACCCTCTTGGACTTTGTTGATTCCCTTGAGGTACTTGAAAGTTTCTATCATGTCTCCCTTTCCTCCTTTCCTCGAGGCTAAACATATTAAGCTCCTTAAGTCTCTCTTCATATGTCTTCCGTGCAGACCCTGCACCATTTTAGTTGCCTCCCTGGACAGCTTCCATCCTGTCTATGTCTTTGCAGAGATTGGTCTCCAGAACTGCACGCAGTACTCCAGATGGGGTCTCACTAGCTGTCTGTACAGAGGGATAATAACTTCCTGTTTTCTACTGGTGATGCCTCTTCCTATGCATCCCAGTATCCCTCCAGCCCTCCTTGCTGCCCTCTCACATTGCTTGCCCACCTTTAGGTCATCTGATATGACTACCCCCAGGTCCCTTTCCATTTTTGCTGTTGTTAGTAGCTCACCCCCCATTGTGTGCTCTTCCCCTGGGTTTTTGTTTCCCAGGTGCATTACCTTGCACTTCTTAGCATTGAATCTAAGCTGCCATACATTTGACCATTCCTCTAACCTTGTCAAGTCCCTTCTCATCCTTTCCACTCCACCTTGTGCATCAACTCTGTTGCAGATCTTTGTATCATCTGCAAAGAGACATACTTTTCCTTCCAGTCCCTCTGCAATGTCGCTTATAAAGACATTGAAGAGGACCGGTCCTAATACTGAATCCTGCGGTACCCCACTACTAACCCCCTTTTTTCAGAGTGGACTCCATTTACTATTACTCTTCAGACCTATTCTCCAGCCAGTTCTTACCCAGGCTGTCATCTTGGGACCCACTCCCAGGCTGGCTAACTTGTATATTAATCTTTGTGGGACTGTGTCAAATGCCTTGCTAAAGTCTAGGTAGGCCATGTCCACAGCCCCTCCCTGATCAACTACTTTGGTCACCCAGTCAAAGAAATCTATCAGATTTGTCTGGCATGACCTTCCCACTGTGAATCCATGCTGCCTTGGGTCCTGTGCCCCTCTGGCCTCTAGATACTCAACAATTCTTTCCTTCAGAAGTGATTCCATCATTTTCCCTACCACTGAGGTTAAACTAACAGGTCTGTAGTTTCCTGCTTCTGCCTTGCTCCAACTTTTGTGAAGGGGAATCACATCTGCCCTCCTCCAGTCCTCGGGTACCACCCCATCCTCCCATGATTTGTTAAAGAGGGTAGTCAGTGGTGTCACTAGTTCTACCCTTAGTTCTTTTAGAATTCTGGGATGAATCCCATCAGGCCCCATTGCTTTGTCCACCTTCAGTTTTAAGAGTTCTTTCAGAACCCTTTCTTCTGTAAATGGGCTGGTATCAACTTCTGTATCCAGAGTGTTTCTACTTTTGTTTTAGGTACCTCCCCCTCTTCCTTTGTAAATACTGAGCAAAAATATTTGTTTAGTATCTCTGCCTTTTCACAGTCACCTCTGTCCACCCTCCCTCCCTTTATTAAGCCTCACTATCCCTCCCTTGGTCTTCCTTCGCTCCTGATGTACCTATAAAGGTTTTATCCCCTTCTTAACTGAGTTGGCTATCTTTTCCTCGGTTTGGGCTTTTGCTGTTCTGACTGCCTTCCCAGCTTCCTTTTGCTTTAACTGATACAGTTCTCTGTCCTGTTCCTTCTGTGATTCCTTGTACTTCCTGAATGCTTTCTTTTTCTCTTGAACCTTCACTGCCACTTCTTTTGAGAACCATAGTGGTTTCTTACCTCATTCATTTTGTTTATTTGCTTTACACAAAGGCTTGTTACCTCTGTGATGGCAGTTTTTATTATTCCCCATTGTTCTTCCACCCCTCCTTCCTGCCCATTTGCTAGTGCATTCCTTAGGCACTCACCCATTTTGACAAAGTTAGCCCTCCTAAAATCCAGTACCTTTGTCTTTGTATGGCTTGACTCTACTGCTGTGTTTATTGTGAACCATACTGTTCGATGGTCACTAGTTCCCAGATGGCTACCCACTTCTACATCTGTGATCCTCTCTTCATCTCCATTTGAGAGAACCAGGTCTAAGATTGTTCCCTCTCGAGTGGGCTCCAATACTAGTTGTCTAAGGCATGCCTCCTGTAGGGCATCTAGAATAACCCCACTCTTAGAAGTGGCTGCTGCAACTGCACTCCAGTTAACATCTGGCATATTCAGATCACCCATCAGCAATATCTCCCCTTTTTCTGCCATACTAAGTATACTTTCTATCATTTCCTTGTCCATTTCCTCCCCCTGAGAAGGGGGTCTGTATACAACCCCTGTGCGGATTGTGGTGCCATTGCCAGTCTCCAAATTTACCCACAGTGCTTCTTCTCCTCCCTGTTTACCCTTTTGTTCTGTTGCTTTGATTCCTTCCCTTATGTAAAGAGCTACTCCTCCTCCTCTTTTACCCTCCCTGTCCCTCCTGTAGATAGTGTATCCTGGTATGTTTACATCCCAGTCGTGGTTTTGTGTGTACCATGTTTCTGTGACTGCCATGATATCCAGATGTTCCTCCTCCATCAAGGCCACTAATTCAGGAAGCTTGTTACTCAGTGTGAGTGGGGCTGGGCATGTAGGTGGTTATGGCAGGACCCCCCTGGCATAACCAGCACCCTCCTATGCCTCCTGGCGTGTGGCATTATGCACCGTAGTGAATGGCGAGTAGTGCCGGCATGCCCCCACCCACCCCCAGCGCATTGCAGTTTGTGCAGCCAGGGGATTGGTTGCATATGGGATGTATGCCCCTTTATTTCATCCCTCACAAGGGGCGCATTGAGTGCAGGGTGGCTATGCGCCAGGGATACAAGGTGCATAGGCACACCACCTGTTCATGCAGAGGGCCCAATAGAATTTTAAACACCTGTTAAGACTTTGATGAGTTGCTCATATTTCCAGAAATTGGTCAGGCTCTTGTCACTGCTGATAATTCAGCCTCATGATATCAAAACCGTCCTTCGGATGAGACATTAAACCGAGGTCCCATCTGCCTGGATTGGTGGTAGTTCAGGTAAATGTTAAAGATCCCATGGCACTTATCGAAAAGAGTAGGGGAGATTTTTATTGAAATACATCAGAAACACATCAAAGATAATCCAGGCCAACAATGATACATGTTTATCAAAAAGGGGAAAAAAAAAACAGAAAAAGAAATTTACAACGCTCAAAACAAATTCAGATCAAATTATGCAAATAATCTCTTATTTATATTTAATAAAAAAAGTGAAACCCTTCCACCATTGTAACACCTGACGTGCAGAGTGTTTTAAGCAATCTGATTTATAAATATCTTGAAGTTCTTTACAAACTAATATGCTCAAACATTCAAAAGACATTGTATTCTGATGTAGCACCCATTGGCAACGAGCCTGCCACAGATAAAATCTAAGGCAGCAGAAAAACACTATTAAAGAGTCTGGATGGAACTGAGATAATCCTGGTCCATATTTCCCCACCACCAGTATATCATATGTCAGAAAACGGAGCCAATTTAATTTCCATTTGATTGCTAAATAATTCCATAAAGCAACTGTATAAGAACAGTGTAATAAGAAATGCTCCATAGTTTCCATCTGCGCTATACATTCCATATAGGGACAGTTCCATTCTGTAATGCTTTTATGTTGAGCGTTACCCCTTATATTCAACCTCCCATAGACTGTAAGCCACAAGTTCTCTCACATTTTCTGAGGAATTCTTGAAAGTGTTAACTGGTGGAGAATGTAATGGTTATCTGCTGAGGGACAATTCTTAAAACAGGGTTCCTTAGGATAATTTCTATCAATGATATCTTGATATAGAGATTTTGTGGAAAGTGTGATGGGACCGTTTTTCATGATACCCCATTTATATAATTTTTGAGCAGCTGGCAAAAAATAGGGGGGAATATTCAGACGTGGGTGTATTTTTGGTGCTATTTGTAGCCATGACTTAAAATATACAGCTAGGCCTTTTGTCATCCAAGCCTTTGAAATATTGTCCTTGCTGTGTAGTATAGTGCCAACCGAATGCTTAAAAAACAAAGCATGGAGGAAAACAACCGGTTCTATCATGTTGAGACCCCCCTTTTTGAGATCCAAATAGGTATAATTGCATTTAATGGGATTTAATTTTGAGCCCCATAACATTTGAAAGCATAGCCTATAGATACTTGTTTCCAATTTGATGGGTAATGGATATAATACTGCTACATACTGTAATAATGGTAAAATAAACTTTTTTAATATAGCAATTCACTTAATTTTGGAATATTTCCACTGTCTCCATCTGTTCACCTTCTGTTCTGCTTTGATAATAGCTTTTTCCCAATTTTGTTCAGGTAAATTATGTGGTCCAAAAGTGATCCCCAATATTTCTAAAGGAGTGGAAGACATAGACAGTCTATACCAGATGGAATCAGGATGGACATTAGGCCCAATAAAAAGACCTTTACTCTTCCCCATATTCAATTTGGCATTTGAAACCTTCTGATAAAGTGCAATTTCTTGTAAAAAAAGATTAATTTGCCCAGGATCTGAAAAAAAAGCACAGATATCATCAGCATAAGCTTGAATGCATAAGGCATGAGGGATGCCGAGCCCAGTAATTCCAGTCCATTTCGGAGATGCTATAGCCAAATGGAGTAAAGGATCAAGGGAAAAACTATACAGCAAAGGGCTCAAAGGGCATCCTTGTTGGACTCCAGAGTGTACTGTGAATTTTGTCCCACCACACCTTTTAAAGAGGTCGGACTGTAAAAAAAGAATATAATAACTGTAATTGAGATATAAAAAGGGATGGAATTTTGTACGCCTTTAATACTGCAAACAAACATTTATGTAAAACTCTATCAAAAGCTTTTTTCTGATCTACTGTTACCACACAACCGGACACTCCTGAAATATTACAATGATAAATGATATCTCTTACGGTCCCTAAGGTTTGTTGAATATTTTTATCAGGTAAACCGCAATACTGAACTGGAGATAGCACCCAGGAGGCATACGCTTTTAAGCGAGTATTTAACATATGTGCCAATATTTTATAATCGGTGTTCGACAAAACTATAGGTCTCCAATTATTTATTTGAGTACAGTCCCCTTTTTTTATAAAGATAAAATAGAAGTCCTTCAGAAAACTTGGAATGTATAATGTTATTAGTAAACCAATAATTGTAAGTAATAAATAAACAGTCTACCAATTGTAAAATAAATTGTTTATAGAAAGAGTGAGGGATACCATCCAAACCTGGAGCAGGATGAAGCCGTAATGCTTTAATAGCTTGTGTAATTTCTATTTTAGTGATTGGAGATTGTAAATTTTGTACTTCTATTGGGAAAATCTGGATCTCCACTGACCTTAAAAACTTATTTATGTCGGAGGATAAAATATTACTGACTGATTCAAGAGAGCCATAATGTCTCAGAATTTCAGCCTCTATGTCTACTAAAGAAGTAACTGTTCTGCCATCTGGGGTAGTTAGAGACTCCAAAGAGCCTGTATGTTTTAAATCTTTACAGGCTTCATAGGGATCACCTATAGACGAGGATGTTGTGCTGTGATTCAGAAGAGACTGAATTGATCTTGCTCTGGTAGATTCAAAAACTTTCATGACGTCCTTTACTGTGGAAATCTGACTAGAGTAATCATAATTGGATGAATTTGATAGAGTATTTAATTTATGCAACTGTTGCCTAAGGGATAAATAGTGCAGAAAGGAGGCATTTCCTCTTTTTTTTTCCATATTTAGACAACCACTTTTTTATGTCAGCTTTGGTGTCCATCCACCATTCACCTTTATCAGTATATAGACATTCAACCAACAACCTAGCATGAAACAAAACTGTTACCTCCTGAATAACCACTGGATCATTTAACATAGAGTCATTAAGCTTCCATCTGCCATAAAGAGTAGATTTTGGAACAAAATGATGCATAGAAAATAACAATAACAAATGGTCTGAAAAAGTAACTGGAATAATAGTTAAAGAACCTTTAGGAACATTTGCTGATATGAAGATGTAATCAATGGTCGAGGAATAATTGTTCCGTGTATAAGTAAACTTAGGGCCTTTAGTATTTAGTAAATGACAATTGAATAACCCAGCTGAAGAAATCATCTGAGATAATGCATGGGAATCACAATATATTTTTTTTGTATCTCCTTTTTTCACTTGTCCCCTATAACCAAGGGACAATTAAAATCACCACACAGAAATATTTTTATAGTGCGTAACTAAAAGGTTGGATTGCTCTTATGAGATTTACTCTTTCTGCCTTTATTTGGGCAGCATAAACTGAAATAAAATGACAGTCCATTATTCCATAGACCATCTAAAATCAAAGCTCTCCCTGGTATCAAATCATATAATTTACAGAGAGAAAATTGAAAGAATGAAAAGGACCCCAATCCCATCAGCCACATTCTGGCGAAAGACCAATAGGATGGACCCCAGCCCATTCCCTCTTAAAAGAATGAATCTGATCTGCAGCATGCATCCAGGTTTCCTGAATTAAACAAACATCTATGGCTTTATCATGTAAAAACTGAAACACAACCCTTCGTTTTTCATAATTTAACAAACTATGAACATTGAAGGAGCAGACTAAACCACCAGTCATTCAAAATTCCATTAGAAAGAGTACCCAGGTCTTTTTCCTCTTTTTCTTTTTTTTCGCTTTATAATCACTATCTACATTTTTTTTCTGACCTTGGTCATTAAAGGATTTTTGGGAATCTGAATCCCCCACTTCCATTTCAGAGTCTCCCCAAGGGGTAAACAAGGCAGCATATGAATTTGTAGATTCCACAGGGGTGGGGGGATCTGAGGGAATGGATTTAGAAAATCTAGAAGATCTTCTACAAGGCAAGGGGTCTGAAAAAGGTACACTAGTACCATCTTTTGGAGGAATGGGCATATCTGAATAACAAACTGGAGTAAGCATATCTGGTTTCATGATTTGTTGTACTGGAGCCTGGTTCAAAACCTCTTGTGATTCTAAATCAATAGAAATCACTAAGGGATCTATGGATGGAGTTTGGGGATGTAGAGAAGAAGGGGAGTCAGAAAGATCCTTGTGGGGATTAGAGAGACCAAAGGGTGGGTGGGATGGGGGAGGTGAGAAATATCATTTGAGGTACTGGGGTCGGGCTGAGCAGGGTCCACTAAATCTTGCACTTGCTGGATGAGAATCTCAGGGCTAATACAGCTTGCTTTGTTACGGGCTTCCCAAGGGCAGTCACTGAAGACATGCCCATATTCCTCACAAAGGTCACAACGAGTATGGTTAGCACATTGCATAATGCTGTGACCAATTTCCCCACAGTTGTTGCAACGGGGTTTGTCACAAGTGCTTGAAAGATGAGTGCGAGAACCACACCTATGGCAGGCCCGGGGTTGGCCTGCATAAAAACAGATCCCACGGTCTCTGCCCAAAAGGAGAGAGTTTGGAAAATGCTCTGTTCCTTTTTCACCCTGCCGTAGTTTTACCTTGTACTTCCACCCCCCAGTCCAGAAAAGCTCTCCATCCAAAATGGCTTCTGGTGAACTGAGTATTTCACATTTCTGTGATAACCAGTATGTGATATCTTCGACATGAACTCCTTCGTTACGAAACATAACAGTCACATACTTAATTAAAGGTTTAGTCAGAGGTATAACTACAAAAGGGGTCCATGTTGGAGATGTCTTGACTTGCCCATACCTCTCCCAGAACAAATCTAGTGCATAAGATGTTCGAAAACTAACGTCATCATTATCATCTCCTGAAATATTGATAAAAGCATAAACTTCCTTTGGAGAGAAATGCAGAGAATCCTTTAATAAAATTTTCCCCACATGATATCTATCAGGTCGATTTTCCAAACCCCCCTTATATCTTATCCGCACTGCATTCCTGCGGGGAGCAGCCACTTGTTTAGTATTAGAAAAAAGCTCAGACAGTAAGGGTTTAGATTCTCGTGACTGGTCTGACAGCAAAGGAGGGGGTTTCTCTCCAACCCCCTGTGCCCCAGGTATCAAAGGTGGAAAAGAGCAGTAGAGACTGTTTTAGAGCTGTCCCAAATCAGTTCTGAGGCAGGGGACACAATTGTAGTATGGGAGTCAGAATGAATAGGAGTATTTAATACAGGCCTGGAAGAAACCCCAGGCTTCCATTCTGCTGTGGCTTGGGAGAAAGAAATATCCCATGCAGGGTCTGGAATCCATATCCCTTTTGTGGACCTAGTCCATCCTGCCCCTGAAAGGGCTTTTTGCGGTGTCCATGAAGCCATCTCAGAAATATTCTCCCCAGGGCCAGAGATCATGTTTTTATCAAAAAGGGAAGTGACCTGGTGAGCCTTATCAATGGATTTTAAATTCTTCTTCTCTAGTACAGCACTCTCAGATTGTTTGTTCCCAAAGAAAAAGTCTGTAGCATTCTCTTGTGTGTTTAATCTGGTTTGGTAGATTGTTACCGTCCTCTGTTCTTCAGGGTTTGATTGTCTAAAAACAAACCCTGCTGTCTTTGAAAGTGTAAAGTCCGGTGGAACCACTGTAGGGGAATTTTCATGTGGGACCCCAATGACTGAGCCATGCACTTTTTGCTCCGCAGGGTGAGCTGATGTATTCGCCTGCAAGTCAGACTCTAAGCCCTCACTTGTTTTCTTTGACACTCAGGCCATTGCAACAGAAACCTCCTGGCTCATTATTGACAGCTGTGCTGGAGGCAGTCAATGACTTGGAAAGACCGGAGCTGCGTTTCAGCCTGTGAGTTAACTTGAAGCATTTTAGCCAGACATGGTCCCAAGATCAGAAAGGGAGCTAGTAAACCAAAGTCTTCAGGCTTTGGGCACACACACTATTAAAGGTGTTGTAACTGCCAGCCTTGAAATAGACACAACAGAGCAGGCATTTACTGGTGCAGTCGGTGGCTTAGATTGAATTGGTAGCCGTGATTCAGCTTGTAAACAACCTTGAACATTTTTTTCCTGCACTGTACCATAAACAGAAAGGGGAACAGGTGGACTAGAAACTTTAGGCTTTTGGCACTCACCACTAAAGGTGTTTTTACTGCCAGCCTTAGAGAAAGCATTTGAAAACTCACCCAGCCCTGCTGTAGTAGATTCAGAAGCAGCTGTGCCATCTGCTAGTTTGACAGGCCTGAAATTTGGGTTGACAGAAGACACTCCAGACTGTAAAATATTTAGTTTTTCTTCCAAACGTTGTTTTTCCAGCAAATGACGCTCCTCTTCAACTAATACAAGCTGAAAAAGTTTTTGTTGTCGTGATTCCAAGTTACCTGCTGCATTTTTTTCAATATCCAAACCAGGTTCCACACATAATCCTTCTGTAGACATATAAATATCCATACTATTTCCTTCAGGGATAGTAGTACTTTCACCCAAAATTTCATCTTCAGCCCCTGTTGAATTCAGACCAGGAGAGGAGGCCTGCTCTCCTGTCTGCAACACTTCCACACCAGGATCCATGGGAGCCGCCATCTTGGTCCTGCAGACAAAAGGGTCTCCCCTGCTCACAGGAAGCAAGAGTAGGGGAATTTCCCCGGTGTCCTGGCCAAATTTCCCTCATTCACTTAAAATACCACCAACAGCTTAATCTGCTTCAAGGTCAGTTGGCATTCATCTGTATCCCCCTTCCCCAGGTCGTGCCTGAAAATAGGCAGGATTTGTCTAGTGCACTTACCCAATCAACAAAAGCTAAATAAAACAAAATAAAACTGTGGCTCCAGTACTTGTACAGAGAGTAAATCAGGAATTAAATGAGAAATAAGTAAGGCAATGCAGCAAGAATGTAATGTCATCACAATCTACTTTTTATGCTTGCTTGCATGCATGCGCAAGAAACATTATGTGGCAGCTTAGGAGACAAGTGGGTTGTGGAGGTGCAGCACTCTGGCAGCCAACGGGGGCACTGCATTTGGGGGCTTGGCACTGGTGGACCAATGCAGGCCCAGTGTCTTGATGACACTGGTTCTGCAAAAGTGCCACCAAGATTAAACGTTTTCACCACTGCAATCAGGGGCTGCCTCATCATTGCAGTGTCAGACATTCCACTGCAATGAGGGAGTGACCCATCATTGCAGGGTAGCACCTTGCCGTGGTGCCTCCACTAGTTAATTTGCCGATGGGGAGCCCACTCCCTGTCAGCATACTGTGACCCCCCTTCCCCTATTTGTTGTGTACAGAGGGGGTGCCCAATCCCCCTTGGCATCATGAGTCCCCCCAACAATCTTTCTTTGCCGATGGGGGGCCCAATCTCCATCGGCTTCAGTTCCCACCCTTCCTAGTAAATTTGCTGATGGGGGAGCCCACTCTCTGTCGGCATAATGTCCCACCCAAACAAATTTTTATGTGCTGTGGGGGGTGCTCAATCTCCCTCAGCTCTTCCCCCACTCAGTATAAGCCATGGGAGTGCCCAACCCCTTTGGCTACAGGCCCCTAGAAAAATATTAGGTGATACGCTGGGAGCCCACCCAGCGTGTTAAAGTCCCTGAAAAAAAGTCCATGCGATGTTTTTTTTTTCTCTATAACTTGTAAAATAGAAAACAGTCCCTCGAGAGTCCGGCTACCTCCCCAACCCGCACTCCACCCTCTGTGCACCCTGCTCCCCACACACCTCACCCCATACTTACCTCCAGAGCCCAGCACGACGATCTTCAGTGGTTCAGGAACACGTCTGCACTCTTCAAAGCCGACAGCAAACTGAAGAAATGCCAGTAAGCTGTATAATGGCATAAACAGGGTTTTTTTCAACTTTGGTGCATATCTCGGGCATTTTGGGGAAAACCTCCTAATGAATTCAGTCACTGCCATTGTGTTATTCAGTCCCGAAAGGTGATTTTGCGGTCATTGCGCGGAACCACCATTCAGGACTGAGTAATGAAATGACAGTGCCACTGTTCATGAGGTAGGCTCTCAAAAGACCTATGTTGCAAATTTGGTGAAAAAAATCTAAAAAATTACTGTTTTACAAGCGTGCATTGTGCAGTTTCCATGCACGCTCATAACTTTGTGAATCTGTAATATTTTCATTCCAGATTTTCAACATTGGCATTTTTCTGTACCTCCTTATGAACAGTGTAACCCCCCTGCAAATGGGGGTTCCCAAAAGACTTCCAGGAACTTGCTTGAATGCTCCAAGCCTGAATGGTGTTTGGCATTTAAGCCATTTATCAGTGAGTGTTTTTAGAGCCTCTGGTACTGTCTCTTTAAGAGCTGTCTGCTTGCAGACATAATTAGTTTGTATGGGGGACTGTGTGCTTCTCTGAGTACCACTCGAGCTGCTGCCAATTCACTTCATTTTGCAGTCATTAGGAGTGCAAAGGAACCTATCTGAAAGATGTAACTGTTTGCCAGAAATTATTTAGAGTAATAATGAAATTACAGTTTGTCTAACCTGCTTTCTTTGCAGTCAGAACTGTGTCTGCTAGTTCCCCATTCTAGTTTTGAACTGCTGAACTGGACCAATCAGTGTGGGGTAAGCTAGCTCTAAAATGGTGCCTTGACGAATCAGAACTTGGACTCATAATCTGAGCCAGCCACAAGAGGATTGTATGGGCAGTGACTCTGGGAGATGTAGTTTAGACTTCAGTGCCTTTTTGGACCAACAGCAGCAGTCTATTGTGAGTGACAGCCAATCCAGTCAAGAACTGGGAGGAACTCAAAGGAAGTGCCCGGTTTTGTCGGTTGGAGTTTCAGTTGAGCTTTTGGCAGTGAAGAAGGAAGGAGCCCTGTGCTTTTTCAGTGTGCAGTTTTAGTCAAAAAACGTGTGTAAGGCCCAGAGTTCCGGTCTGCAGCTTGTTAGGACTGAATCCGTCCTGTGAAAAGAATCAAAGGATCTCTGAAGAGTAGAAACCAGGCTCACCCTGTAGAAGACTGGAGGAATTGCTGAAAATTGCACTCGTCTGTCAGGAACTGAATCTGCTGTGTGTTCTCCGGGTATTGTGCAGTAATTGCGATCGGATACAGATGCAGCCTGCCTGGTATAGTGCTTTCTTTTATATGGATGTGTGAAGAGGTTTGTGTACCTCAAGTGAGCCCTGCTGACATTGAAGGACCCTATCTTATTTGGAGGTCGTGAGTACTAATTCAGGGTCGCCCCTGTTGAATTGCCACATTAAATCCAAATGGAATTACTGTACTGCTGACTGTTTAATTCTCCTTTCTCTGTGTGTGAAGGGCCCCTACCAGCTGCCACGGTTTGGACTAGCCACTAGGGCTTGGGTACCCAGGACAGTAACTGATAGGGATAGGCTCTGCACAGAGCCATAGGTAGATTATTAGAGTGATAAGCCAATTAACCTGATTTCCCTGTCCTTGTTATATCCCCCTAAATAAATCAGAGCTGCTTGTTTCAGCAAAGTTATACTGCCTGAGGTATTTGTCTATGTTAAAGTACTGTACTGTGATTGTTGCACTGTATCTCATTTCACAGGAGGTCCCAGTGCCGGAACCAGACCTGGGGTAAGTGTATACTGTGAAGGTAATTCTGATATATTGTGTGGGCCACTAGTGGGAAGAAAGGGGGGTTGCAGTGTCCCAGAGGGCTGTGACCAAGTTAGTTTAACTATTGCAAACCCTGACCTCTGGGTGGAGGCACCCGCCATTGGATCCAGGCCCCTCAACCTGTTAGTGGCAAATCAGGCAGTGGTAGTAGCCCCTGGGATAGCGCCATCTAGGGGTTACAACAGTACAGCTGTCATTTTTCACATCCTGGCCGAAATGTGTTTTCACACTTCCGATGCAGAATTGCATGGTCACTCTGGGAAATCAGTGTTTGGGACAGATTAAGAAAATGACAGTGATGCTGTTCATGAGCAGAGGTCCTAAAATGCCTATGTTGAAAATTTGGTGATGAAAGTCCATAAAATGACTGTGTTACAAGCGTGCGTTGCACTGTTTCCACAGACCCTTGTAACTTCGCAAAATTTGTAATATTTTTACACCAGATTTTCAACATTGGCATTTTTTCACACCTCCTTATGAACAGTACAGCTGTCATTTTTCACATCCTGGCCAAAATGTGTTTTTGCACTTCTGACGCAGAATAGCACCGTCGCTGTGGGAAATCAGTGTTTGGGACAGATTAAGATCATGCGAATGAGAGAGAGGGAGGGAGTGGACGAGCTCACCTGAGCTCTGTCAGGACTGCTACAGATTTCTGTGGGCAGAAAAGGCATCAACACAGGCAGGGGCCCAGTACAAAAGGGCAGCCTGCAGCGTTGGGAGAAACAGAATGAGTGAGTGAGGGAGGGAGAATGAGCAAGCTCAACAGAGCTCTGTAGGGACAGCTGCAGATTTCTTTGTGGGCAGAAAAAGGTCCCAACACAGGCAGGAGCCCAGTACAAAAGGGCAGCCTGCAGCGCCAGGAGAAACGTAATGAGCAAGTGAGAGAGGGGGGAGTGAGAGAGATCAGCAGAGCTCTGTCGGGACTGCTGCAGATTTCTTTGTGGGCAGAAAAAGGCACCAACACAGGCAGGAGCTCAGTACAAAAGGGCAGCCCGCAGTGCTGGGAGAAGTAGGAGGAGGAAAGAGGGGGAGTGAGAGAGCTCAACGGAGCTCTGTCGGGACAGCTGTGAACTTCTTTGTGGGCAGAAAAAGGTGACAGTGCAGGCAGAAGCCCAGTTCAAAAGGGCAGCCTGCAGCGCCAGGAGAAACAGAATGAGTGAGTGATAGAGGGGGAGTAAGCAAGCTCAACAGAGCTCTGTCATGACTGCTGCGGATTTCTTTGTGGGCAGAAAAAGGCACCAATGGAGGCAGGCAGGAGCCCAGTACAAAAGAGCAGCCTGCAGCACTGGGAGAACAGAATAAGCAAGTGTGAGAGGGGGAGTGAACGAGCTCAAAAGAGCTCTGTCAGGACTGCTGTGGATTTCTATGTGCGCAGAAAAAGGCAGCAATGCAGGCAGGAGTCCAGTACAAAAGGGCAGCATGCAGTGCCAGGAGAAACAGAACGAGCGAGTGAGAGTTGGGGGAGTGAGCGAGCTCAATGGAGCTCTGCCAGGACTTTAGAGTTGCCCACCCTCCCATGCAGGGTCCCCTGTGGTCCTATATTACAGCAGGGTTTCTGGGGTGGAGACAAAGCAATGATTGGATACTTTGAGGAGTGCTGTAATAATACAGATTTAGTTGTTCTGTTTATTTCTCTAACTGAGCTAAGTACTGAGCTATACTGTTATGACTGCTGTAATAATACATATTTATTTGTTCTGTTTATTTCTCTAACTTAGCTGAGTAATACTTGGAGTGCAATAGGATTTCTAACTGGGTTAAGTGAAACTATATGAGAGCTGAGAACAAAATGTATGGTAGCTGAGGGGTGAAAAATAGACAAGGAGGCTTTAGGATTGCTACAGTAATACAGTATCTAATGGATGAGATTTGAGACTGAATTACCCCGGTCGGCGAGGGGCCAGTAGGGGGACTAGCATGGGGGGGAACAGGAATTTGAGTAAATAAGGGCCTAACAGTTGTAGTAGGATACAGAACCTGGGAGTAAGAGCCTGTAACATAAGATGGGGGCCAAAATGGGGCAGGTGCCACATGTCAGTAGGGCAGGCATCTTTGGAAGACTGTTGGGGTGTACAGGGTGTGGGTCCGCCATGATTCTGGACTGAGCTTGGAGCATGGGGGGATATATGGTCTGTACACGACTGGCTAGTTTGAAGGAGGAACTGTGGAGGTTAGGGAGGAGTCTAATTGGCAGGGCAGATGAGTTTGGTAGGCATCCTGGCTGGGGGAGGAATAGGGGATGGCAAGGGGGCATGGAGGAAGAACAACTAGGGACTGAAACCGACCCCAGTATCAGAGACACTAGCAGAAAAGAAAGGACAAAGGAGGGGGTGCCCGAGGCAAGGGGGGCCTCCTGTTTGGGGAGGAAGAGACCACGAGGAGTACCATGGGAGAGAGCAGATAGCTACAGGTGGGGAGAGAGTAGGGTGGCACGGAGGGGAACAAGTAGGAGGTGGGAAATGATGGGGAAGAGATGTAGAAGGGGTATCAACTAGGAATAGATTTGAACCTCTGCTATGGGAGAGAGAGAGGAGCAGGAACATACTGAAGGGGGGAGGACAAGTGGGGCATGAGAGGGATGGCGACAGCTAGGGGAAGAGATAGTGAGACGAAAGGGTAGAGGGGACCTCCTGTTGGGAGGAAGAGACCACAAGGAATACTGGGGGAGAGAGCAGATGGCTGTGGTAGGGAGGGAGGACCGGGTGGGACCAGGGGTGGTATTGGAGGGGAACAAGTAAGAGGGAGGAAACGATAGGGGAAGAGATGTAGGGGGTATCGACTAGGAATAGATTTAAGTCTCTGCTATGGGAGAGAGAGGGGGGAACAGGAACATACTGAAGGGGGGAGGACATACGGGGCATGAGAGGGAAGGCAACAACTAGGGGAAGAGATAACGAGGATGAAAGGGTAGAAAGTGGGCTAGTAAGGAAGGAAGGAAGGGGTGGTGACTGAAGAAAAGAAGGCTATGGGAAGGAGAAAGTATTGGCGGGGTATCACTATCAGGGTAGAAGAGAATAGGAGCTCTAAATCGACAAAGGCAGGGATAGGAGAGGGGTTGGAAATCAGCAGGGGAAGGGGGGACGTCAACATGGGAAGCCCAGTAGGAAGTAGGCAGGCTGGGAAGGGGTTCAAGGTGGATGGGAGGAATAAGGCAGAGAAAAGGGGTGAGGCAGAAGTATGGGGTACAAATACAGAAGTCACAGATGGTGCAGCTGGTGGGGGTAAAGGGCAGGGAAGATCGAATACTGGGGTGGTGGAAGGGCATTAGAAGGGAAAGGGGCTAAGGGATGGGGGGTACTCATCCTAGGGGACTGTATACTGAAAGAAGTGAGATGGGGCAGAAGGGGGAAGGAACAGCCATATTTGGGTTGAAGCTATCCCCAGGTTGACTGCAGGAGGGGCAGGGCAGGCACTACTCAAGTGTGCAGCGAGGTGGAGGAAGAAACCTCATTTATTGTTGCATGTGGGTACATACAACTTGGCGGGAGAGACTGTAGATATAGTGAGGCGGAGGTTCGAGTAGTTGGGCAAGCAGTATGAGGGGGTTGGGGAGTCGGTGGCATTCTCGGAGTTACTCCCTGTACCATGTGCAAGCATGGGGAGGAAGGGGAGGATTGAGGAGTTCAACAAGGGGCAGAGGGATTGGTGCTACGCCAAGAATTATGTTTTAGTGACTAACTAGGGTACGGTCTGGGGAAATAGTGACATGTATGTGGGGAACAGGGTACACTTGAGCAGGAAGGGGAGGGGAGTATTAAAGGCAGGATTAGAGAGATATATCTCTACTAAGGTGGATTTAAACTAGTGAGGGGAGTGGCCAAAAGACTGAGGTTAGTAGAAAGGTCGGGACAGGGGAGCCTAATGAGCTCATCCCCCTAGATATAGGTAAAGGCGGAGGCGTAGTAACCGTGGGAGGTGGCGGGCAGAGTGGTCTGAGTGTAATACAGAAGGCACCACCACCTGGTAAGAATAAGTAGGAGAACTGGGAGACCACCCACTCAGCTTTTTTACTTGGGGAAAACATCTCATGGTTAACCTCTTCCGAGATTATTCAAAAAGCCTATATCCCAAATTTCGCCATCTTCAAAATTTTCCAATTACGTCATCTGTTGGTGAAATCTCTTGGTCCTGTCCCTCCGCCTCCCCCAAGACTATCCTACTTGACAGAACTGAGTTCCATGGCAGGCCTACCTCATGCTGTATCTAAGATGTATGGGATATTACATAAATGGAAATGGCCGGATTGTTTTGGCCCGACTCAATTCTGGGCCTCCCTTTTCTCCCAACAGGAAATTAATTGGCCTTCTTTATGGGTGAATAATCACATGTATATTAGACATGATAAGCTCCGGTTAGTGCAGTTCAAAATCCTGCATAATTCCTATTATTAACCCCAGAAATTGGCTAGGCTGGGACTTATCTCATCCGCTACCTGTACCCATTGCCAACAGGGAGAGGGGAATCTACTACACATATTTTGGAAATGTCCCAAAATAGCTCCCCTCTGGCAGGCGGTTCGACGGAGGGCGGACCCGTTACTTGGACTAGATGATCTTTTCACCCCTGAAATTTGCATTTTGGGAGATCTTTCTTCTGTCACAATTAGTAACAGGAAATTCCACATAGCTCTTATTGCCATGTCGGTTAAAAATCTGGTTCTCCGTCATTGGAAGGAAACGACCGACATTGCCTATAGTGAATGGTTACAAGAGTTGTTGGCAAACCTCCACCTGGAAAACATGATTGCTAACTCACACGATCAATTCCAGAAATTCCAGAAGATCTGGGGCCCCTTGCTGACATTGTACTCCCTACAATCTTCATAGTGGCTTATTCTCCCTTTACTTCTCTTGATGACTTTTCCCTTGTGTGAAGAAGTGGGAAAGGGAAGGGGGAGGAGGGGGGAGGGGAGATTGATCTAGCTCGTGTTTTTTGATCCTGTATCATGCGTGCGTATGATAACTAGATCCTCTCTCTGTAAATGAAAAATGAATAAAGTTTGAATGGAAAAAAAAGAATAAGGAGGAGAAAGGGTGTGGACTACCGGGAGGAAGGACACAGGCCAAGGAGGAGAAGAGTGAGGAGAAGGAGGGTTACAGGTGGAAGGTGGTCCCACTCAACGCAAGAAGCCTGGGGAACAAAACTGCAGAACTTCAGGTGCTCCTTTCAGAGAAGAAGGTGGACATTGCTGCAGTGACAGAGACTTGGGCCACAGAGTACCATGATTGGGGCTTGGCAATCCCGGAATACAGGATACACAGGAGGGACCAGGGGGTTGGAAGGGGGGGTTGCACTCTATGTGAGGGAAGGGATTAAATGCATGAGGGATGAGGGAGAAGAGGAGAGGACAGAGGCGCTTTGGGTGCAGCTCTTGCACTCCAACAGCAGAAAGCTGAGGCTGGGAATGGTGTACAGACCACCAGCCCAATCTGGGGAACTGGATGGGGAGTTGGCAGAGCAGATAAGGAGGGTGTGTAGAAGGGGGAGTGTGGTGATAGTGGGGGATTTTAACCTACCACGGGTTGACTGGAGCACCCCATCACTAGCAGTACCAGGGAGCAGGTGCTCCTTGATGCATTTCTGGATGGCCTTCTCATGCAATTGGTAAGTGGGCCTACAAGGCTTGGTAGCACTCTGGACCTAGTACTGGAAAATGGGGAGGTGGTAAGGGAGGTAAGGGTGGAGGACCCACTATCAGGTAGCGACCACCAAACAGTGTGGCTTGTTCTCGTGCCAGGCAGAGAGACAGGAGGCACGGCCACTACGGTGGTGGACTTTACTAGGGTGGACTTTGGGGGGATGGGAACGATACTGCAAGAAAGACTCCAGGATATAAGGCTGGGGATGGATGCAGAACAAAAGTGGGCAGTCATAAAGACTGGGATAACAGAGGCCACAGTAGCCTGCACCAGGGCCAGGAGTAAGAAGAGCAGAGGCAAGAAACCATGCTGGCTGAACAAGGAAGTGCTGTAAGGAGTGAGGGCAAAGATGGCTGCATATCAGAAGTACAAGAGAATAGGGAAGGCAGAGGACAAGGAGACTTTCTGGAGTTGGTCAAGGGAGATTGCCAGGAGGGTGAAAAAAGCTAAGGCCTCCAGGCAATTAAGTTCCACACAGGGTATAAAAGGAGGGGGAAAAGGACTTCTTTAGGTATGTCAGGGAAAAGAGGAAGTGCAAGGAACATATTGTGGGAATAAAGTGGTGAGGGGATTGGCTGGAAAAGGGGGAAGAGCAAGTGGAAATTTTAAATGAGTACTTCTACACCGTTTTCACTAATGATAGAGATGGCCCACTACCAGAATGGGCTGGTGCAGTGGCGAAAGGTGGGGGGGGGAGGAGGTGATGGACAAAGTGATCACAGGAAGTAGTGTGCTAGAGGGGCTGAGGGCAGTAAGGGTGGACAAGGCACCAAGTCCCAATGCCATCCACCCCAGGGTGCTGAGGGAGATGGCGGAGCTGTTGGCTGAGACGCTGGCAGATCTGTTCAACACCTCCCTGGAAACGGGGTGTGTGGCCCAGGACTGGAGGGTGGCCCATGTGGGGCCCATACACAAAAGTGGGCCTAGGGAGGAGTCAGAAAATTATTGTCCGGTAAGTCTCACATCCATAGTGGGTAAGCTTATGGAGCTGATACTGAAGGAGAGGCTGGTGGCATTCCTAGACAGTAATGGCCTCCAAGATGGGTGGCAACATGGGTTCATCTCAGGGAGATCTTGTCAAACCAACCTAACAGAGTATTGTGACTGGGTGACAAGGGAGTTGGACAGGGGCCATGCAGTACATGTCCTGTACTTGGACTTCAGTAAGGCCTTTGATACAGCGCCTCATGGGATACTGGGAGGGAAGCTGATGGCAGTGGGAGTGGGGAAAAAGCTGACTAAATGGATAGAGAACTGGTTACAGGGGAGGGTGCAGGGGGGTGCTCTCGGCACCCAGAGTAGTGACAAGTGGGGTACCGCAGGGGTCAGTGCTGGGCCTGGTACTATTTGGGCCTTTATCTCTGATATAGCACATGGAGTGGGGAGCAGGGTTAGTCTGTTCGAACATTATACCAACTTGGGGGTGGTGGTGGATGAAGAGGATGGACAGATGGGGAAAATTGCAGGGGGATCTAACCAAACTAGAGACATGGTCAGTGGAGTGGCAGCTAGGATTCAATGTTCAATGCAGAGAAGTGTAAGGCGATGCACTTCAGGGCTAAGAACCAGAAGAGGGACTATTGGTTGGGGATCAGAGAGGAGGAGAAGGACCTAGGGTTCTTGGTAACTGGGAGCATGAACAACTCAGCCTACTGCATGACAGCAGCAGCGAAGGCAAACAGGATGTTGGGGTGAATCACAAGGGGGTTCTCATCCAGACACAGGGATACGATCCTATCTCTCTACAGATCATTTGTCAGACCGCACCTAGAGTACAATGTGCAGTACTGGAGGCCATACCTGAGGAGAGATATAAAGTTACTGGAGGGGATGCAAAGGAGAGCAACAAAAATGTTAAAGGAGATGGAAGGAAAGAAATATGAAGTTTGGCTGAAGGACCTGAACATGTACACACTGGAGGACAGGAGGGATGGGGGGATATGATTTAAGCATTTAAATACCTGAGGGGGTAACTAAACCTAGCACCGAGGGGGTGTTTAAACTGAGGAGTGTAAGAGAGACAAGCGGGCATGGACTAAGGCTGAAAGGGGGATGTTTCAAGAGGGAAATGAGGAGGCACTACTTCTCTGAGAGGGTGGTGTCTAGTTGGAATGCGCTCCCAGAGGGTGTGGTAACATGTAGAACAGTCAATAGCTTTAAGGTGGAGTGGGATATAGCAAGAGGAAGAGTCGGGGGGCAGGGGCTGGGACAAGCGGGGAGGAACTGAGGGGGAGGAGGCTGGGGCAGCTGCAATCTAGGGTGCTAGCTGCACACTCGGACAGACTTACATAGACCGATTGGTGTGTTCTGCTGGCAGTTTCATATGTTTGTATGTAAAATCACAGTGACACTGTTCATGAGGAGAGGTCCTAAAATACCTGTGTTGAAAATCTGGTGACAAATATCCATAAAATGACTGTGTTACAAGCGTGCATGATGCAGTTTCCACACACCCTCATAACTCTGCAAATTTGTAGTATTTTCACTTCAGATTTTCAACATTGCTATTTTTTAAGACCTCCTTATGAACAGTACAGCTGTCATTTTTCACATCCTGCCTGAAATATGCGTTTATGCATCTGGCGCATAATACCGTGGTTGCTGTGGGAAATCAATGTTCGGGACAGATTAAGAAAATCATAGTGACAGTGTTCATGAGTAGAGGTCACAAAATGTATATGTTGAAAATTTGGTGAAATAATTCCAGTAAATGATTGTGTTACACACATGCATTATGCAGTTTCCACGTACTCTCGGATGCTTAATACTTTCACTACAGATTTTCAACACTGCCATCTCTTCACACCTCCCTATGGATGGTACAGCTGTTATTCTTCATAGCCTGCATGATCTGTGTTTTCGAACATCTGGCGCACAATGGCACGGTCACTGTGGAAACTCAAATTTCAGGACACATTGACAAAATCAGAGTGCCACTGTTCATGAGAAGAGGTCCCAAATGCTTTCATTAGGTGGGGGCCACAAAATGCCCATGCTGAAAATTTGTACTGCAAATACCAACACACGCCTGGGGCATTACGGTTTCTAACCATAACGTCCCACCCTGTACAGACTGACAGGCATCAGGGGTGTGCCTGTGGATTGCGAATGTAATGTTCATGCCATTCCAACCCCACCCCCCACCCTGCAGCCACTGACAGGCATTGAGCTGTGCCTTGGACTCTTCGGCCCCACAGTTTACTTCATTCTATATTGCACCCATTTCAGTGTATGTCCTTATGGAGTGCAGTGACTGTAAAGCCGAACACCCCAAGGCACACCTCAACACTTGTCAGTGTCTGCAGGATGGGGTGAGGTGAAATGGCATGAACATTATGAGCGGCAACCCAAATGCATATTCCAGTGCCTGTCCATCTCTGCAGGGTGGAGGTGGGGTTGGCGTGAAGTTCAATACTTCACTGCCATTCCTACTCTTCATCTGTCTAACTCCTGCATTTCCAATGCTAATACCAGCAAGCAAACATTCAGCATTGACAAATGTTTGTTTATATTTGCCTTTATTTCACTAATATAGAGCCTAAAATAATTTGTTCCAGCACCTCACAATAAGCAAACTGGATTTATGTAATGTAGCAGGCTTGGATGTAATCCACATGAGATTATGCAAGAAATATCACAGGAAACTTCAGCACCAATTACATATACTTTTAAAGAGGAAGGTAAGTATGTGGGGTCTAAAAGCTCATGACCAATTTTTTTCAGAAATAGTATGAAACAGTACTGGACTTACAGTATGTGTAAGTGTCGACAGTCTCAGGATAACCATATCTAAAATTTCATAGAAACTGAGGTAAGAATTGATGACACATATGATCACTTCCTGACTCAAATTCCCATATGACTGCTACCTTGCTTTTATATTTTGATTTTCTACAGTATCTGGCTGACTTAAACATGGATGTCTCTGGACACCTACAGTCTAAGCAACAAAAATTTTATCTGATATCATTGCACAAAATGAGCCAATCCTTTTTAATTGTGATGAGATTCCCAGCTTGATTTTCTAGAGCTGTGAATCATACTAGGGTAACCCCACCTCAGAAGAACATCTGTCTCTCTTGTAGTGATAAGTACAGTAAAAACCCACCTCACTAATCGAAGCCCCACCACCATGCCCACTCAATTCTTTGTCAACCCCTTAGAGCACCCAGTACGATAGTATTATTAATTTGACAGCTTGGAGTGCCTGCAATGGTTCACTAGGTTAGTGATTTGTGGTTACTGAGAACAGCAAGGTCTGAGAAAGACCATTAAGCAACATTTATCTCTGAGATTATCTGGGTATAGTTCCAATATTCTGACCATGGAGTCTTTTGCACAGTGAACCCAGCAGACACCATTAAACATTTTTAACTGTATAACTATGATCTGGTTGGACCAACGAATAGTCTGTGCATGGTTGATAAAGCTCTGTATGAAGTCTCTCCAGGAAACTGCTCTATAAAATCATCCAGGGCATTCTTCGTTTGGCAACTGCTGCCAATCTACCTCACAACCACCACCACCCCCAGAAAAGTGTGATGTGCTAATGTATCTGGCTATAGTGAATATTGAATGCCATGAAGTCCTTGTGGAAAGACTCACCAGATGCATCTACTCAGAAACAATGCTGGTTATTAGATCTCTGCCTGTGCTTTCATGTTTCATTTATTCATTCTTGGTTCATATCTATGACCATCGATTTAAGGTGTCAGAATATTTGGAGATGTATATGTCAATTATTATTTATTTATTTTAAATGATTTTATCCTGGAATAACTCTGATGAAATTATTCTCCTTTCCATGGAGGAGGCCCTTCCTGGGAAAAAATGGCAGAGGGTTACAACAATGATCACAATATCAGACAAGCAAGTTATGCAATGATAATTGAAAAAGTGATAGCTGAGTTAGACATCTAATTTCAACAGAGTGAGAATTTCATGTACCAGGTGCTGAAAATTTGAAAGAGACCTTACAAACCTTTCATTTAGCCATGATGATGTTAAAGACTCCATATACAGTCCCATCAAATTATCACCATATAAGAAAAAGCTAAGAGTGACTCTCACACATAGACCCATCTGTGACTGCCACAAATGATCTCCTCCCGCTGTACCAGCTTATCCCCTCCCACTCCTCCTGCTTTCTACTCTCCTCCTGTTACTTGCACCCTAACCAGCTTAACCACGGCCTGACAGTTTTGTGCTACTACTATACAGTATTGTATTGACAATGCTCCTCGTGTGCTGCCTAAGATTGCGCTATCATTGCATTACATTATTTTGTGTTCTTGTTTTGCCTGAATGTTTTAATTGTATCCATTGTGCCTTAGATGTGGAACTTTTGTAAATGAGCATTTGTGCTCAAAGATATAATCCGAAAGTTCAGATAACTAAATAAATAAATAAAATTAACATGTATTGAATGCAATTCAAAAATCTTTACATTTACACCAGTGACCCATGTTTGGGATGGGAATGAGCATAGGTCACCAAGGGTCGACCGAGGGAGGGTGTGTGTGTATTGAGCATCCAAGGGACTGCTCTCCTCTCCCAGGGAGGAAGGACTTCTGGTTCCACTGGATGACTGCCACCAGGTGGAGGCCTAGTGGTAGTGTTTGGGTGTGGCAATAGTGGATGGTTCTGCAGAATTCTGCATCTTGCATGTACCTCCACACACACATGCTGGTGTGCACACCCCAGCAAGGGGACATTGGAAGAACAAACAGGTGTAAAATGGTGGCAGGACAGGATTCATGATGTCCTGCCTGCCTATCCCCACCTATTTTACCACCAGGATGCCAGGGACCGAGACTGGATATGTGTGCCTTGGGGAGGCTGGCTGGCCCTCGCCCTCCCAGCCTCACCACGGAGTGAAATCCATGGGGGTGTTCAAGCTAACTGGGTAAGTTCTAGGAGATGTAGTGGATGGCAGGTGTTGGTGGGATAGGGCTCATGGAAGCCTATGCCTGCCCCAGCTAGAGGAGCTTAAATTATGAACAACAAAAATCTTTTCATTTGACTGTAGTAGAAAGCATAAATAGTTTGGCAAAAGATCATATTGAAATATGAAAAATAGCCAATGAAGCTGTCTTCTATCCTTAAGAATTCTGGGGGTCTGGATTCAATTCCCAGAAGGTAACATTATTTCCTTCCCACTACAGTTTATGATAAGAATTCAGAATTTAGTGAGTGACCCGTCATTCCCATGCTCTAGTAGGGTAGACTGTAAATGACTAAACAACAGTAGAGGTGTCTGCTGGGCACTTGCTGTGAACCATTTTCTTACAGGTTTGACGTTGTACAAGTAGTGTACTGCTTTGTTTCTTGCACAGACCATTCAGGGTGCATCAGTAATATCTCATCTTCACTATCCAAATGTCATGAAGTGAGAGAATGTCTTTGAAAATACTGCCCCCTGCTGCTGAAAACTAGGAGACCTGATGTTTGAATGCTGCCCGTCACCTTACTTCTGCAGACATCATGCCTCGTATTACAAAGATTGGGAGAACCCTTAATTAAAGATCCAACATATGGATTTTATTTACTATAATTGTTTAACTAAACACATTACTAGCAAATTTTTCTTGCTCCATGTTTTTAATTGTTGTGTGCAGGATTGCTTGTATAATGAAAATTGCTTTTTTGCTAAAAGGCAAGTATAGAGCTTGTGTTAAGTACTTTCCATTGCTATCACTAACACAGAAGTCATTTACTCAAGCAAAAAGTGAAGTGGCTTTGTGATTGGAGAAAAATGACAAATGAGCATTTGAATACAGCAAAAAAGTAAGATCATTGGTCCATCAAGTTCTTTTCCCTGATAACGCAGAGAGAATACAGTTGTACTAACCCTGTTCACAGTTCACTGTCAGTAGTATACTGTCAACATCTCAGTTTGTGTCATGTTCTAATGGAGAAACTCCCTCTTTATAATTATTTTTCCTCTCTTTATGAATGGTTTAAGCAGGATAAATGTATGTTAGTGTATATTTTTCTTGTGCTTCCAAAGGGTTTTCACCACCTTTTTTAGAAAGGGAAAAGGTCTTTATGTTTTGGCAGTATGTGTTCCTTTATTAGTTATTTACTCCCAGTAACCCTTTTTGATTATTGCATTTGATACTTCAGTCTGTCTCACATTCAGAACACAAAGCGATCAGCTTGTAATTGTCCTCTGATATAGTGATTCCCTTTTTAAGATTTGTTTCCTTGGCTAACACCAGTTTAATTTAAGAGGAGATCAATGTTGCATGTCAGTAGATCATTGTTCCCTCCCATGCCTGGCAGCTCAGAAAGCCCTGCTGCAAGGGGGCAAGCTGTAGAGCTCAGCACAAGGAGCTGGGGGATGGGCCGTGGCACTCAGGGAGCTTGGACAAGGGTGAGCCATAAGGTCTGAATGTGGGGAGGAAAGAACTTAGAAATTATAAATGCAAAACAGGACACCAATGCGCCTGCCTATTAATATTTAATACTGTTGTTTATACATTTATGTTCTCTTTGTTTCAGTACAGGAGCAGCAACGTGAATATAGAAAATATTAGCAGGTATTAAATTACAGTAAATTGAGAAATATGAGTATCTGAACAAGGTTTGACTTGGATCAGGCTTGAGTAAGGGGTTCTCATAGTTAAAAATATACAAGCCAACTACAATGCAGAACACAAGCAGAATTAGGTCACCATGACCAATATTGTGAAACCTAAAAGTACAGTAGGAGCAGAAATGATTGTCTTATGTTTAGGTACTACATAGAAACATAGAAACATAGAATTTGATGGCAGATAAGGACCGCTTGGCCCACCTAGTCTACCCATTTCCCTACCTGATGGATAAGCTGCAGATTCTAGTTAATCAACAGCTTACTTCCTCCTACCCCCCACTAGAATTGCCTTATGTCTGTCCCATGCATTCTTGAATTCTCCCACTCTTCCTGACTCCACAAACTCCTCAGAAAGGCTGTTTCATGCATTCACAACCCTCTTTGTGAAAAAGTACTTTCTGACATTACCTCTGAGCCGCCCCCTCTATCTTCAAATTGTGCCCCCTTGTTCTTGCACATCCATCTCTTCTTCTGAAAGATGCTACCCTCTTGTACTTTGTTAATTCCCTTGAGGTACTTGAAAGTTTCTATTATGTCCCCCCCTCCCTCCTTTACTCAAGAGTACACATATTAAGCTGCTTTAGTCTCTCCTCGTGTGTCTTCTGGTGCAGACTCTGCACCATTTTGGTTGTCCTCCTCTGAGCAGCCTCCTTACTGTCCAGTAAGTGGTTCTCAAAACATAGCCAAATCTGTAAGTGTGAAATGTATATACTTAAAATAATGCCATATGCACGAGAATCATATTTGCAAAATAATAAAAATATGCATTTCATAAACTTAGCAAATAACATATAAGGACATTACAAAGCTAATAGATACATAGATGTTGATGGTAGATAGAGGTCTATGGGCCCATCCAGTCTGCTCGCCTTAGCTAACTACTCTGTCTTTGCCCCTTTGGCTTTCACATACCTTAATTTCTGCCCCTGTCTTCTGACTTAGCCCATATGCCTGTCCCACACCCTTGAAACTGCTAACTGATTTGACCCTTACCACTTCTTCCAGTAGCCTTAACTACTTGTCCACCAATCTTTTTGTGAAACAATTTTTATGGACATCAGTCTTAAATCTTCCTCCTGCTAGTTTAGGTAAATTCCCCCATATCCCTATATTTGAGCCTCAGGAAAAAAAATTATTTTACCTCAACCCTGTTAATAAGGCAGTAATTGGCTGACCCAGTGGCACTGGAGGTTGAGGCGCTTGTCCCTACACCTCGTGCCACGCTGGTGACCTGGGTTTGGGAACAAGCCCAGGCCACTGGGAGTCAGCAGGGGAGAGAGAGAGAGGATTGAGCATCTGGAGGACTGCTCTCTCTTGGGGAGGGAGGGCTTGCTGTCCCGCTCGTCAATCGCCATCTGGCATCAGCCAGGGGAGATGTGAGCTGGGAGACACGCTTGCCAGCATATGTCATTGGTGGGAGGGGGTGGGAGAAAACTTGGAGGAAAAGGAGCTGTCAGGCTCCATGATTGCCACACCAGTGCCCCGTCTGGTCCCCAATGTCTAGATTTTGCTCCGGGGGTGAAGGAAAGCCAGTGCCCCTTTGCCTTGGCCCTGCAATGGGGGGGAAACCTGTGGGGGATTTAGGGGTGTCGGGCAGGGGAACTGTGAGCCGAAGACCAAGTCCCTCCAAGGGAGGGACTGGAGCCACCTGATAGGCTCAGGAGAATAAATAGATAAAAAATAATAATAATAATAATAAGGAAGTAATTAAACACTATTAAACTACACTGTCAGCTTCAGTCATTATTGTGTATTGTAAGTGGCTCTGCAATTCCCTTTGAAGACAACATGGATAAAAATGCAGCTAGAACTGGCTCATCAGCACAGCAGCAGATTATAATCTGGGTTCATGTCCTGAGCCTGAGGCATCAGAGGGCCAGCCGAGGAGGAGGAGCATTGAGTATCCTAGATGACACTCTCCTCCTCCGGGAAGGAAGAGTTGCCATTGTGGCTGCTCCACTTTCACCTGGGTAACCGCAGGAAGCAGTTACAACAGGAGGGGAAATGCAACAGTGTTTTTCAGCAGCATGATCTGTTTGCTTATGCTAGACCCCATATAGTTGACATTCCGGGGAGGAAATGGAACAAGTCAAAAACACCCTGACTTGGTCGGTTAAAGTCCAGTACACTTGGGTCCTGCACAGCACCTGTCAACCCCATCACGAGTAATCCAAAAGGGGAGGATCTGATCTTTAGCACACAAACACCCACTAAGGAAGCAAGCCATGAACTTGAAAAAGGGCTAAAGTAAGGCATGCCAGGGCTGGGTGGTTGACACAAGGACTGAATGAATAACAGTCAGTGCGGAAGGGAGGGCTGGGTGGTTGACACAAGGACCACATGAATAACAGTCAGTAGAGCAGGGAGGCCTGGGTGGTTGACACAAGGACTGAATGAATAACAGTCAGTGCAGAAGGGAGGGCTGGGTGGTTGACACAATGACTGCATGAATAACAGTCAGTAGAGAAGAGAGGCCTGGGTGGTTGACACAAGGACTGAATGAATAACAGACAGTGCAGAAGGGAGGGAGGGCTGGGTGGTTGACACAAGGACTGAATAAAAGTCAGTGCAGAAGGGAGGGCTGGGTGGTTGACACAAGGACGGAATAAGTAACAGTCAGTGCAGAAGGGAGGGCTGGGTGGTTGACACAAGGACTGAATGAGTAACAGTGCAGAAGGGAGGGCTCGGTGGTTGACATAAGGACTGAATGAGTAACAGTTAGTGCCAAAGGCAAGGCTGGGTGCTTGACACAAGGACTGCATGAACAACAGTCAGTAGAGAAGGGAGGCCTGGGTGATTGACACAAGGACTGAATGAATAACAGTCAGTGCAGAAGGGAGGACTGGGTGGTTGACACAAGGACTGAATGAATAACAGTCAGTGCAGAAGGGAGGGCTGGGTGGTTGACACATGGACTGAATAACAGTCAGTGTAGAACGGACAGAAACAGTAGAGGTACAAAAATCCAGCTAGACCTACACCTAGAGGGCATTACTCTTTATTACAGAGAATGATTAAAAGTAAGTCTTTTAAAGTAATTATTTGGGTTACGTTTTAGGTTAGGTAGATTTCTTATATAGTGCTCTTTCAAAGCACAAAGTTGTTACAATGATAAATGCAGATATAACAAATAAACATCATGTGATTCATCTACACACAGTAAGTAACATAGCCTAGCATCAATTTTATAAATTCTAGAATAAATAGATATTCAGCACTAAGCAGCAAACTAAAAACAATAGATCAAAACATACAGAGTATGCAGTGGGAGTTTTTAGCTGTGAATTCAGCAGTTCTTAGTTTATCTTTAGTGTTTATAGAAGTAATTCCTTATTTTGTGGTGCTTCTGTAAGTTTTATCAAAGGCAATTTATGAAGTGTGTATCTGTAATGACAAGAATGCTCTGAGAGAGAATCAGACTCATAAGGGCAGCTGAGTAGTCAGATTGCAACTCTGAAAAAAAAAAGATATTGTATGTCACTGGGTTAGGCCTGATCAAACAAATTCTGACAGAGCCACTATGTCTGCAAATGCATTAACTTGATAAGGGTGTTTTATGGGCTTAAATATAAACATGAATTGCATTTAGTAAGGCCTACGATACCATTCAACATATGACTTGTGAACAAGCTGAGTAGCCTGGGAGTGAGTCACAAGATGGCAAACTGGGTTGGGAACTGGTTGAATGATAGAAGATGGAGAGTCATGGTAAATGGTGCTCAATCTAAGGAAAGGAGAGTGACCAGCAGGGTGCCACAGGGATTGTTCCTGGGCCCAGTCCTATTTTATGTCTTTACAAATGAAATTGTGGAGGGGCAGGAGGGGAAAGTGTGCCTGTTTGCAAATGACACTAAGGTCTGCAACAGGGTGAATACTCTGGGAAGGGTAGAAAAAATGAGGAGGGACCTAGGAAAACTGGAGGAATGGTCCAAAGTGTCACAGCTGAGATCTGATGCAAAAAAGTGCAAAACCATGCATTTGGGTTGCAGAAACCCAAGGGAGGATTATGGGGGGTGGGGCTAATGGTCACCAAACAGGAAAGGGATTTGGGGGTAATTATATTGGATGACCTAAAGGTGGCTAAACAATGTATCAAGGCTAAGGGGAGAGCCTGTAGGATGCTGTGGTACATAGGGAGAGGTATTACTAGCAGAAGGAAGGAGGTGGTGATGCCGCTGTGCAGATCACTGGTGAGGCTTCATTTGGAATATGGAGTCCAGTTTTGGAGGCCTCATTTTTGTAATGTAACTTTAAATCACAAATGGGTTAAACGGTTCTATTTTAGATTTGTATCCCTCTCCCCTTCTGCTCCCACAGGTTAGGCTTACTGAAAGCAACCTGGAAATATCTTGGCTAGCATGATGATTCACCTGCACAAGCTGCTTCTCAGTCCACATCACTGTCTTTTTAAAATGTTAACTTCTTGTTGAAAATATGTTATACTGTTCCCATCAATGTTAGTGCTAGATATACTGTAGCTAGCTTGGCTTGAGGAAGGGTGAACATGGTCTGGACTCCTTAGCAATTGAGATGCATATGCAGCAAAAAGGTCTAGATGCACTAACGTATCCTACAACTGTTAAGTATCACAGTCTGCATAATACAGAAGACTTACAGTGATGAATCTTCATATGGTTTGGCTGATTTGGGTTCTATTGTTTATAATACATGGATGAATAGCTGGGGAAGACATTTTTCAATGACTGCCAAATGTGGTACAGTGGCAGATGTTTTGCAAAGGTATAACAGAAATTATGTCTATGATGTATTGTTGTCCAAGAATTGGATCACGTTTTCATAGAGACAGATTACATTTAGGGTACATAAGTATCCCTTTGTGAATCACTGCTGCTCTTTGTACTGAAATCACTGTTAGACACGTGGCTAACCGAAATCTTTAAGCAGTGATTCTAGAATTATACCTGGAAACTGTATTTATTAATTTAAAAAAATATATATATATTTTAAGGGGGTGCCTAGTTATGGATTATCCCAATATTTAGTTTCAGCATTTTAGTGGAAACTTTGCACTCTGATTTTCTTATTCTGAATCTTTTGTAGTATGTTGTCTGTATTTATATTAATTCTGTTGGCATTCCTGGTAATGTACAAGGGCAGAGGACTGAGCTGTGATTGGGTTTGAATAAGGAACACACATATTCATTACATTGCTTTGCTGTCTCCACTGGATTTTTTACTGTTTCCCCTTTAATATTAATATACATATATATATATATATATAGTTTGTTTAGGCTATTGATGTAACTGCACAATTGCTTGCTGTTGCTTTTGTCTGCATCTGTTGCATTTGAATTCCATTTTCTTTTTGAAATTGTTACTTTTGCATTTATGTTTCTTTTAAAATGTTTACTATTCTGACCATGTGGTTATGTCATGGCTATTGTTTTCAGATATTTTATTACATGTTTAGCTTTGTTGTTGTTGTTATTGGGTCACTTTCTTCACATCCTCATTTAGCCATCTTACTTGTCATCATTTGTTGTTATATTCCTTGATCTTTTTAATGCAAACTATTGCAAATGATAATATGTTACCCCTTTATAATCTGCCAAATATCATTCACTGTTTTGTTGTTTTAAATTGTATCATTCACTGTTTTGTTATTTTAAATTTTATGAAAATCTTTTTCTTTGATTGTTTGGTTGTTTTGTTCTTTTCTGCTGCATCTAGGACCCTTCCTATTCCTTTTTATTCTTTTCAACTGTTTTCTATATTTAAGATTTATATTTTACTTGAGCTTTCATCATTTCACAAGTATAAAGAAAATCATTTCAGTGCTGCTCATTTGCTTTATACATATTATACACCAGCTTATTTTATGCACACTTTTTCTTCTGTGTTTCTTTTTTTCTCTATTTTTCTTTATGGTCCTGACTACTATAGAGATAAATATTTTTGATTTAAATTGACAGTAGGTTGAGTCCATGGATTTTGAATACTGTAAAACTATTTATTTTCACACAAAGTAATTTTAACACAAATCTAATCACAACTATAATTACGTAAATTTAATTTAGCACTAAGGCATTAGTGCCACATTCGCTATAATGGAAAAAGTGCTACTAGTGCTAATTAGTGAAAATTTATTTTAGCACAAATTACTGCTCCAGCGAAAATAGCAAATATAATTTTACAGTGAAAATTTCTAGTTTTACAGTATTTGAGCCATACTTGTGCATGGCATTGTGTTACTGGTACCATAGGCTTTATATTTAACATCTTAAAATTGATGTCAACATGAATGTATAATGCTCATGTACCAGCAATTTACTAACATAGAAACACAGACGCTGTTGATTTCTTCATGTTTTACTGTTAATACCAGCTAATATCAACTTTAAAATATTTAAAAAGATTCTTGCTAATGGCATAATCTTCCCATCAATGTTAGTGTTAGCCATACAGTAGCTATCTTGGCTTGAGGAAGGGTGAACATGGTCAGGACCCCTTAGCAATTGAGATGCATATGTATCTGATTGATACCTTTGAGGTATCTGAATGCTTCTATCATGTCTCCCCTTTCCCTCCTTTCCTCTAGAGAGTACATATTTAACTCCCTGAGTCTTTCCCCATAGGCAACAGTTCCATCATCTCTCATCTTGAGTACAAGTTTAAAATTCCTGGCTACACCCCTGCTTACATGCATGATGTATCTTACAGCTGAGGTCTTAAGAGCTGGTGCCAAGTGAATTACTCCACACGGTAAAGGAATATAGCTTCATCCCAAAAAGATGCAAACTGAATATGTCACTTTATCAATCATTTAAAATAATATGAGTTTAGTTTCACATTCTTACTATGAGGGAACCAAATAAGATCAACCAGCATGGTTAGCAAATAAATGAATTAACACCTCTGGATGAGTAGGGGAGGGGATACCAGCAAAACAAGTTTCTCAGTTTGCAAATGGTCGTAAATTAAGCACTGAAAGTTAACACAGAAAGAAAAGGCCCATAAAACACCATAGAGGAGGTTTCAGCTTACAAAAAAAAAAAGAGGCAGTACTGGAGATAGCTCAATTAAAGGAAAACTACATGTTAAAATCAGGAAAAGATATGTATTATTAACTTGTTGTGTTCTAACTTCATTTCAGTGTTTTTTTTTCAGTTCTGGCTGTGAGAGGAGTTTTTTATATGTGTGTGTGTGTGTGTGTGTGTGTGTGTGTGTGTGTGTGTGTAAGTAAGCATGTCACTACTAGCAAGTAACAGAAATGGAACAGCACTTTCTAGTTTGTTAGAGTACACCGTGAATGAAATAGTATACACAGAATTGGAATGGTTTATATAAACTAGTCTGGAAACATAATGGAGCACAGCTATTTATAAAACAAATCTGTGATTGCTCCTCGGCAATGTTACTTTACACTCCCCCCCCACCCCATTGCACAGCAAGGGGCACATCAATTTTCTCTCAGCAGCAGTTATTGCTGCCTGCAATCTGTATGTAAACTGTGTCACGTTACCTAAAATCCTGCTCCCCCGTTTTGATCAACATGTTAAGGACTTTTGATGCAGTTACTTGTGTCTTGCATAGAAGACAGTGCTTGTAGAAAAAATCTAATCATTTTGCAGTTGTGGTCATCCATTGGCTGTGTAGGCTGTGTGATTGTTTGTGTTTATGTGATCCAATCCTTAGTATTTGGTTACTTTATTGATGTCTCCTACGGAGGGCTCAAAATGTTCAGGATAGTTTTTTAGCAAATTCAGAGAAATCGCAGAGGCACCAGACTTGGACTTCAGGTGGAGTTTTCCTTTAACTTCTCTCAAGCCAGAGGAAAGCCCCATAAAACTTTATGGAGGAGGTTTCAACTTGCAAAAAAAGACAGTACTGGGGAGGGCTCAACTTAAGCACTGAAACTTAACAAGCAAAGAAAAGGCCCACAAAACACTATGGAGGAGGTTTCAACTTGCAAAAAAAGGCAGTACTGGGGAGGGCTCAATTAACTTCTCAAGCCAGAGGAAAAATAGTGCTCCCCAGCTGCCATACACACGTAGTAATGAGGTTTCAGTGGAGGACACTATTTTTAACATTCTGCCATGTTGTTTGGAAGGTAATTATGCAGGTAGTCCTTTTCTCAAAACAAAATGTCTGCAGGGCTATGCCCACTGAAGCCATAAAAATAGGTGTCAAAGCTTGGTTTTAGATAGACTGGGAGGAAGCAAGGCAGCAATCTAAATGCAGGTTTGATGAGTATACACAACCAAAGTCTGGAGTAATGCTTATGCAACATTGTTGATAGTCAGAAGACTAGTTGTATAACTGAATTATTGATTGCTGTAAGTAGATGCTTTGGCTATTTGCACTTTCTGTCCCCTGTGGGACTACCACCCTGGCGGGGTACCATGAAGGTAAAGGAACCCTCCTAAGGGGGGGTTCCACCCCTAGAAGTGCTGTGAGAACATAATTCCTTTAGGCTAAAGGTACCTTATGAAGGAGCTCAAGGAGAAGAGGGAGCTGATGGAGGAAGAAGGGAGAATGGTGGGAGCAAAGAAACTGAGCTTCCAAATGAGGCTGGAGGAAGCCAGTTTATTTAGCTGAGGAAGGAGTGTGTGACTGATGTTGTTCCCATCCATTGACCCACAGGCTTAGCCTTTTCATTATTCCACAAGGCTGTGGCTGTTACAGTGAACACCTGATCTCCTGTTGACTTCATTCTCAGAGCCTGGACCCTGTAGCAGCTCCTGGCTAACTACCTGAGTGTCACTGCCAAGGAAATAGGGGCCAGTAGTGTGTGTCTCTTCCAATGAGATAGGAGTCAGTAGTGAGTGACTCACAAGGAGGTAGGAAGGAGTAAATAGTGGGTGTCTCTCCCAAGAAGATGGGGGTCAGTTGTGAGTATCAATGACACCAATGTCACTCTTGACACTTTCAGCAAGATCTTCCTTGCTATCTGTGACAACCTCATCCTTCTAAAGAAGCTTAGGGTAAGGGACCACAGCAAAGAATGTGTCTCTTCTGATCTCCTCAACCTAATGAGAAAAAAAGACAATGCCTGGATATCATACAATAAACTCAAACTCCACAACCTCTTACAACAATATTAGACCCTCCATAACAAATGGAAATCAGCAGTCCATAACACTAAAATTAACTTCCTTAGGGAAAAACAAGTAAGCTCCAGGGGCAACCCTAAACAAACCTGGAAGCTCCTAAATTACCTCACTGCATGGGGTGAACAGTGAACTTATCACCCTTTCCTTAGATGGAAATTCCATCACTGACCCTCTTGAGATTGCCACCCACTTCAACTCCTACTTCGGTGACCTTGAAAAGTATAAGTCCAACCCCTTGCACAACACTTGTCCCTCCAGTCCCCTCCCAAGGATAGTCACCACCCTTGCTTTTACTTCCAGTATCTCACTCCCCCTGAGGTGAGCAGCCTCATCAAATCTAACAACCCCAGACCCAACCTTGGTCCAGACAACATTGACTACCACATCCTTAAGTTGGTCTGTGATTCAGTCACCCTTCCCCTAACCAACATCTTTAACCACTTCCTCTGTACAGGTACTTTCCACCTTTGCTGGAAATGCACCACCATCAAACCTCATTCACAAATCTGGACCCCAAAATGATGTTGCAAACTACAGACCCATTTCCCTCCTTGCTATCCTGTCCAAAATCATGGAAAAAATCATCCTGGGCCAAACGGTAGAATACTTGAATAAGTAGAACCTGATAATGGATGCCCAGCATAGTTTCAGAGCTGGCCACAATACTGAAACAGCCCTAGTCAAATTTACCCACTTTGTTGATAAGGCCAATGATGAAGGCCTCTTCACGGGTTCAGGATCCATGGATCTAACAAAAGCATTCAACCTCGAGGACACAAAGTTCTCCTCAGCCCTCACCATCCTCAATTTCTCGATAAATGTTGTCAACAGGTTTTCCAACTACCTTAGTCACAAAACAGAGAACCTTAATAGAAGGTACTCTATCCGACCTCTGCCCTATCAAAGATGGTGTTCCCCAAGGCTAAATTCAAGGACCCCTCCTCTTCTCACTAGTTGTCAACTCCCTCACTGAGGTCTGCCAAAACTCTGAGTTGATTCTCTATGCCGATGCTGATGTGCTTTTCTGTAAAGATAGCAACTCCTCCTCCTCCCTTCTCATCAGACTCCAGCATGAGTTCCACAGGCTCTATGCCTGGTTCACAGCCAAAGGACTTGTACTCAACTCAAAGAAAATCCAAACCATGGTTTTCTCAGGTTCCAGAAAACCATCAACTTTTGACTCCCACTCCTGGACAATGATGGCTGCCACAATGAGTGGATCACAGAGTTCAAATACCTCAGTGTGCTCCTTGACTGCCACCTGTCCTTTGACCTACATGTCACACATCTGATTAAGAAAGCTCACCAGAGACTCGGCATGCTGTATCGAGTCAGATCCTTTCTCACTTTGGATTCCAGATCGCTTCTTGTCACCAGTTTCCTTCTCCCCCTTTTTGATTCTGGCGCACTGATTTTCTACCCTTCCATCTCTAAAAAAAACATTTGCAGACTGTGCAGGACCTATCATAATGTTCTCCAGTTTGCCACTGGCCTCCCAAGACTTACCCACCATTGTGACCTCTACAAGTTGGCTCAGCGACCCTTCCTTAATGATGGGCTTGACAGCAAAATCCTTATTTTCTTCCACAAACTTATACTTGGTGACTTCCCCAATAACATCATCTCCCTTTTCCCCAAATCTGGGTGCCCCACCAGATGCTCCTCCTCCTCCTCCCTGTCCTTTACGGTCCCTTTCTGCTGCACCACCCAAGGCCAAAACACCCTCATTTACAAGGGCCCCAAACACTACAATAATCTCCTCCATGCGGTCACAAAATGTCCCTCAGCGACCTCCTTCAGGCTTAGCCTCAACGGGCACCTCTCCAACTCCCTTACTTGTAAGCACCCCATGCCGTAGACAGCATTTACAACTGCTGGACTCCAACCTTGATAATCTTACTATTCTTCCCTTCAGGAGGGTGCAGGACTGAGGAATCCACTCTGCTTCATTTTGAAAAGCCCTGCTTATTATCTGCTTTTTGTCTTGCACTTTAACCCCTTGTCATTTGCTGTACCAAACTGATAGGCACGTCATTGTATGTATTTTTCAATGTAATTATTGTACATTTGTCCTAACTGGATGCTTGTGAAAATGGGCAATTTTGCTCACATGCCTTTCCAGTATAATAAATAAACTGAAACTGATCTCTCCCCTGGATATAGGGGGTCAGTAGTGAGGGTCTCTCCCATGGAGATAGGGGTCAGTAGTGTCTCTCCCAAGGACATAGAGGATCAGTAGTGAGGGTCTCTCCCAAGGAGATAGGGGATCCGTAATGAGTGCCTCTTCCATGGAGATGGTGGGGTCAGTAGTGAGTGCCTCTGCCAAGGAGATGGGGGTTCATTGTGAGTATCTCTCCCCTGGATATAGGGGGTCAGCAGTGACAGTCTCTCCCAAGGAGATAGGGGGTCAGTAGTGCCTCTCCCAAGAGATAGAGGATCAGTAGTGATGGTCTCTCCCAAGGAGATAGGGGGGTCAGTAATGAATGCCTCTACCATGGAGATAGGGAGTCAGTAGTGAGTGCATCTCCCAAGGAAATAGGGGGTCAGTAGTGCGTGTCTCTCACAAGGAGACAGAGGGTCAGTAGTGAGTGTCTTTCCCAAGGAGATAGGCAGTCAGTAGTGAGGGTCACGCAAAAGGAGATAGGGGGGCTATGGTGAGTGTCTCTCCCTATGATATATGGGATTGGTAGCATATGAAGACAGGGAGGGCTCAGTCTATTGAGGGCTGTACATGTCAGTAACAGTACCTTACAGTTAATCCTCTGCCTTTTAGGCAGCCAATACAGATTGTGCTATGGTGGTGTAATATAATCTGTGCTCAGAGCAAGTGGTAATTTTTCAAATAGGCAATTGGGCATATGCATGATTTTGTGGTGTAATATTAAATAATACACTTATTAAGGTAAAAATCTGGAATTACCCTTTAAACAAAACTTGATCTTTAAACCAAAGTAGTTATTGTAGGCTCCCACATAGTATGCCTGGTTGTGTTTTTATGCTGTTTATTTATTTATTTTATTTTTTTTTTACTTTTATTTATAGAATTTTATGAAATACAGCTTAGACCATATCCACACAATACATTCCAAATAAGAAACCAACAGACCATAACATCAAAGTACAGGTTGAAAATCACAGGGGCTGGTATACAGAACAATTAGTCCATAGATAACTTTTGGACTGTCAGGTGTTTCATAGGAGTAAAGTCCAGCAGGATAACAGTGTAGAATGGTCCGTTCTCACCAACTCACCAATAAACAGGATATATGCCACAGTTTTCTGCCCCCTGCAGGATAGTTAAATATAGTGGGAGACTGGACTTCCTCATAATGAACCCATTAAAAGAACTCAAAAAGAAGGTCTGGGCTCAATTACGTTGCATAGCACCCCTACTTCCTGGCACATTCCAGATAGCCAGTAGGGAAACAGGCTTTTCACAGGATTCTTCTTGAAAGTTGACAAACTGAGTGGAGCAAACTGATGCTTCCTTTATGAGCAGGTACAACATTATGGGTATTTATAATAAACTGTAAAGAAAACAGGATATCACCTGAGCCTAATCCAACATGAATATAAAATTTAACATTACAGAAACTTAGTGCAGTCATAACCATCAGTATAGTTACAATCAGAACATTAATGACTAGGAATAGCCTAAAGGGCTATAAGAAAAGGACCAACACATCTTTACACTACAATTTCAGTCATTTGGGTCCAGATCAGATTCTTCATCTTCCTCGCGATCCACACAAGGCCCTTTGTGTAGATGGTAACTTTGAGGCAAATGCTGCAGCAGCTTCAGGGTCAGACATAATATGTGCTTTATTGTTCTGGCAGATTTGCAGACATGCAGGAAAAAAGTAGCTGCACAGAGATCCCTTTTTTCAAGCAAGGTTTTCTTTGTAGCCTGCAAAGCTTTTTTCCTATTTTGAGTTTGGGATGAGAAATCAGGGAATATGGCTATTCTGCTGCCCTCCCATATTAAATCGCCACGATGTTGAGCGGCCTGCAGCAACAGGATGCAAGCCTCTGGGCTAGACAATGTCACAATGGCCATCATCAGCTGTTCTCTGGCACTGCTACGAGGTCTGAACCTGATTGGTATGACAAAGGCCTAAATAACAGAGATTCCTGAGTCACTGGGCAGCAAGCCAAGGTCCATAAAAATAAGGCATTTCGCCACTGGCAAAATGTCCATTCTCCCCACCAGCCTGAGGGGAAAGCCCACTATCCGGACATTCACTTGCCTCTGTGCATTCTCCAGAGCATCTACCTTTGCTTGGAGAAAGTGAAAGTCCCACACAAAGGCCGCATTCCTCTCCCTCTGCTGCGTTCCTTCAGAAGTGAGCTCAGCGATTTGGGGGATATTGGCTTGTACATTTGTGTCCAGCTCCCCGAAATGAGCCTCCACAACAGCCAGTCTTCAGTTCATATATTTCCCTGTTGCTTGTATCTTTTCTAGGACAGCCATAATTTGAGGATTCAGTGCATCAGAAAGCCTGGTGTCTCCGAAGGCAGACGGGCCACTTGCTGTTCCTCTAGAGATCAATGCCAATGAAAGGTAGGCATCTAGATTTTGCACTGCATGTTTGTCCCATTTTGGGCCCATTTGTAGGCTCTCTGATCCTTAATACAGGACTCGTCACTAGTCTTGAGTAGATCACAGGAGTTGATGTGGAAATATTTAAACTTTTTGTTTAGCTTGAATAGCATCAGGAAATAGAGCAACTGCCATGTTGGAAGCTCCACAGCGCCCCTGTTTTAGGCTGTTTAATAGCAGGTTGATGGATCTAACTGTTCAGGTTTTAGGGATGTGTCAGATTAGCAAATTCTGATTTTATGGAATTTTTGCAAAATTCCACAAAAGTTCATAAAATATTGAGGATTTTTCCAACATTTTTTAATTGGTCATAATGTGGACAGTATTACAGCCAGTAATCTATAGTTTGGCATACCTATTGTTTTGGGAGGGGCCCTAAAAAGATGCCAGGGTTCATGACATTTGGATAAGGAATGGAGAGGTTATAGGGGCTCAAAGTCTGAAAATGTATTATTCATGCGAACATTTCTGAAAATGTTTTAAAGCTTACAGCTTTGCCACATTTGGAGCTAGATAATTGAATATTTATATGCATACCTTTCTTGGAAGAGTCATAGAAACTGCTGCATAGAGAAGTAATTGGTCATGTAAATTGTAAGTTACAGGAGTTCAGAAATTCACAATTTATTTGTTAAAGTGTGTGAAAATATTCAAAATATTTGGAAGTTTATATCTCTACTGCTATGGCAGGTATACACTCAAGATTTGGCATGCACACCAAAGTAAATATGCCCTGGAATCTAATTAAGGCAGATAAATGTGGGTTAGTAGGTTAAAATTTATTGTGGATACTTCAGAAATTACTACTGTATGTCTTCGAATATAAGCCACCCTCGAACAGACGGTGACCTCAGATAGAATCTGCAGGTCATAATGAATACATTTAATAAAAACTGCCCTCAGATAGAAGCTGTAGATTCTAAACTGGGTTGAAGTCATATCAGCTAAACCTCTGTATGTGGGGCTCTCTGTGATTTTAATATCTGTATATGATTATTTATTTTTAAATTTGAGTTCTTAGTTTATGTTTGTTGTGCTTATTTTGCTGTGAAATAGACCAGTAACAATATACCTGATCATATTTAGGAAATATAATATTTTCTTTTTCAAACTTACAAATTTGATTTTGCAATACACGCCACCCTCAAATGCAAGCTGCCCTTGAAAACAAGCTGCAGGTCAAAATAAAAAATGTTAATAGAAGCTGCGGCTTCTATTCAATGAAATATGGTAATTGGCAAAATCTGCTCAAAAATTCATGCATGCATAATAGGTAATGCCACTAGAATTTCACATGTGAAATTTAACTTTCACAAAGTAGTTATCACTATGGAATTACCTTACTTGCACTAGCACAATGGCCCTGCAATACCCCTCCAACATCCCTGCAACAGTGATACCCAGCATCATGCTTCATCATGACAAGAGATATCCAGATACTTCTGCCACAGTGGCTCAAGTCACAACTAGGTCTAAGGCTAGAGGCATGGAGTCACTTGGTGCAACTGTTTTCAAACAATGAAAATATACGTTATCTACAGGGTTGTTAAGTAGACAGCAGGTGGCATTGTACAGAAACAATACTGCACATGCTTGTGCTTCCACAAGTCATTAAGTCAGTGAGCTCAGGTGGTTATCTGGTATTCTGCAAGAATTCAGACTAGTACACAGTGATGTCTACGACTATTCTTCATGGTTCATTCCTCAAGATAGTGACCTGACACTTGGCATCACTATACTTTTACTATGGAGCCACCTATAAATGCTACCTATTGCCACTTTATCCACCCTTTACATAGAAACATAGACTTTGATGGCAAATAAGGACCGCTTGGCCCACCTTGTCTGCCCATTTCCCTACCTAGAGGATAAGCTGCAGATCCTATTTAACCAAAAGCCTATTTCTTCCTACCCCCCACAAAAATTGCCTTATGTCTGTCCCATGCATTGTTGAATTCTCCAACAGTTTTAGACCCCACAACCTCCTCAGAAAGGCTATTCCATGCGTCCACCACCCTCTCTGTGAAAAAATGCTTCCTCACATTGCCCCTGAGCCGTCCTCCCTCTATCTTCAAATTGTGTCCCCTTGTTCTTGCACAACTCTTTTTCTGAAAGATGCTACCCTCTTGGGACTTTGTTGATTCCACTGAGGTACTTAAACATTTCTATCATGTCCCCCCTCTCCCTCCTTTCCTCAAGGGTATACATATTAAGCTCCTTTAGCCTCTCTTCGTATGGCTTCTCTTGCAGACCCTGCACCATTTTAGTTGCCCTCCTCTGAACTGCCTCCATCCTGTCTATGTCCTTGTGGAGATGGGGTCTCCAGAACTGGATGCAGTACTCCAGATGGGGCCTCACCAACTGTCTGTACAGGGGGATAACAACTTCCTGTTTTCTGCTGCTGATGCCTCTCCCTATACATCCCAGTATCCCCCTAGCCCTCCTTACCACCTTCTCACATTGCTTGCCAACCTTAAGGTCATCTGATATGATTACCCCCAGGTCCCTTTCCATTTTTGTTGTTGTTATTACCTCCCCCTCATTGTGTAATCTTCCCCTGGGTTTTTGTTTCCCAGGTGCATTATTTTGCACTTCTTTGCAATGAATCCAAGCTGCCATACTTCTGACCATTCCTCCAATTTTGCAAAAGTCCCTTCTTATCCTTTTCACGCTTCCTTGTGTATCAACCCTGTTGCAGATCTTTGTGTCATCTGCAAAGAGGTATACTTTTCCTTCCAGTCCCTCTGTAATGTCACTTATAAAGACATTAAAAAGGACTGGACCCAGTACTGAACCCTGCAGTACCCCACTAGTAACCCCTCTTTCTTCAGAGTGGACTCCATTTGCAATTGCCTTCTGTGTCCTGTTGTTCAGCCAATATTTTACCCAGGCTACCACCCTGGGACCCACTCCCAAGGCTAGTTAATTTGATTACTAATCTTTTGTGTGGGACTGTGTCAAATGCCTTGCTAAAGTCTAGGTAGGCCATGTCCACAGCTCCTCCCTGGTCTAATACTTTGGTCACCCAGTCAAAGAAATCAATTAGATTCGTCTGACATGACCTTCCCACTGTGAACCCATGCTGCCTTGGGTCCTGTGCCCCACTGGCCTCTAGGTACTCAACAATTCTTTCCTTCAGAAGTGATTCCATCACTTTCCCTACCACAGAGGTCAAACTGACAGGTCTGTAGTTTCCTGCCTCTGTCTTGCTCCCACTTTTGTGAAGGGGAATCACATCAGCCTTCTTCCAGTCCTCAGGTACCACACCATCCTCCCATGATTTGTTATAAAGGGTAGTCAGTGGTGTCACTAGTTCTTTGCTTAATTCTTTTAGAATTCTGGGGTGAATTCCATCTGGCCCCATTGCTTTGTCCACCTTCAGTTTTAGGAGTTCTTTCAGAACCCTTTCTTCTGTGAAAGGACTGGGATTGACCCCCCTCTCCAGAGTGCTTCTGTTAATTGGATTAGGCACTTCACCCACTTCCTCTTTTGTGAATACTGAACAGAAGTATTCATTCAGTATCCCTGCTTTTTCACTGTCACTCTCTGTCCACCCATCATCCGTTCTATTCAGCCTCACTATCCCTCCCTTTGTCTTTCTACGCTCCCTGATATACCTATAAAAGGTTTTATCCCCCTTCTTAACTGAGTTGGCTATCTTTTCCTCAGTTTGTGCCTTTGCTATTCTGACTACCCTACCTGCTTCCTTCTGCGCTAACTAGTACAGTTCTCAGTTCTGCTCCTTCTGTTTCCTTATACTTCCTAAATGCTATCTTTTTCTCCCAAACCTTCACCGCCACTTCTTTTGAGAACCATAGTGACTTTATCTTTCATTTTGATTTGTTTATTTGCTTCACACAAAGGCTTGTTGCCTCTGTGATGGCATTTTTTATATTTCCCCATTGTTGCTCCAACCTTCCTTCTAGCCTGTTTGCTAGTGCTTTTCTAAGGCACTCTCCCATCTTGACAAAGTCAGCCCTCCTGAAGTCCAGAACCCTCACTTTTGTATGGCTTGACTCCATAGCTGAATTTATCATGAACCACACTGTTTTGTGGTCACTTGTTCCCAAATGGCTACCCACTTCTAGATCTGAGATCCTCTCACTATTCCCATTTGAGAGTACGAGGTCTAAGATTGCTACCTCACGAGTAGGTTCCAAAACTAGCTGTCTGAGGCATGCCACCTGAAGAGCATGTATGGACCTTGGTAAAATCATCATACCACATGTGGTGTAATTTGGACAAATACATTCGAAATTAGATGGAAATAAATGAAATCACAATTTTGGCAAAAGTTCATGACGTTTTCACTCACATTTCATGAAGTTTTGTGGAAGCGATATCAGAATTTTGCCAGAATTTGACAGGGAGAAGATAAATTTCACCCAGCCCACTGCTTGATGACATAGCTCCTAGGCTTGTTGAGTGTTCATTTGCACTATATTATGAAAAGAGTGAGTCAATCTGCCTAAAACAGTTGTTTTTTACTTGCATATCCCCACACAGCTTCCCACAACTAGAGATGCAGCAAATTATAAATCCGCCAGCGAAGTGGACGTGAAGTGGACACTTCGCATCCATGGAGCACGACACGAAGTGGACCCTGTAAAGTGCTCACTTCACTTTATCATTAACACTTCACATTCTCATTATGCCTTAACGCGAACTAAGTGAAGTGAGAAGAAAATAGGCACATCACATGGCCTGCAGTACTGTAAGTCACATGCTTTAGCCAGGCAGGAAGGAAGTGAGTCAGAGAAGCAGTTTCACTTTTTCCTTTGCATTTGTACAGGGAGAAAGCAAAACTGTGAGAGAAGAGGAGTTTGCTTGGCTCTCGGAGTCATTTCTTACTGCCATAACAATCAAACAGCTTTTTTAAAAGCTATTTTATTTAGTGTTTGTATTGTCTTAGTGTTTTTTTGGTTAGTGATTTTTTTGTATAATTTTTGTTTTTGTTTTGTGTGTGTGTCCACTGTCTGTGTATGTGTGTGTCATTCCGTGGACCCAGGAAGATGGAGGGTCACGTTGGAGTCAGAGAAGGCGAGTTGCTGCCACGTGGGAGCGTTAGGAGGGGAGGAGTGCAGACCCGTGGGGGGCGGGGCGGTCGTGTTATGTTGGACCGCTCCAGACTCCTGGCCAGTGTTGCTTCCCCCGCGGAAGCAACAGGAGCAGCAGCAGCACCACCAATGCCACTGGTGGCTGTTGCTCATCCACCTTCTTCACCACCACCACTAGCAGAAGCTATTGGGGCTCCAGCAGCATCTACTCCACCACCTCCACAGCCACAAGATTTGGTCCCGGCAATTGTGGGTGGTGGTGGGACTCGTGCCCGACAAGTGCTTACTCTGTCTGGTCCCCCCCACAGCTCCCCAGTGTGGGAGTTTTTTAATTGTGTGGGGGGAGACAGCATAGTGGTGGAGTGCCATGTGTGTGGTGTGCTGGTGCGCTGTGGGCCCCCTGAGACACATTTGGGGACCGGTGGCAAGTGCACCCACATGATGAATCACCACAGGGCAGAGTGGCAGGCTGCCACGGAAAGGGCCAGGCATCCACCTGCTGGCCCTTCCATGGCAGTGGCCAATGAGGGTGCTGCTGAGATGGGAGATGTGCCTCGCAGCAGTCACTGCTGCAGCAGGAGGAGGAGGGCTACATCAGGTGCTCCACCACCACCACTACCACAGCCACCAGCACCACCCTGTCCACTACCAGCCCCACTACCTGGATTACCCACTCCAGTGGACCCCAGCACAGTCCCTGTAAGCCAGTCTGACCTCTTCCTGGTGTGGGCAGCACTGGAGGAAAACAACAAGCATTTCAGTGCTTTGGAGCAGCAGGTTACCAGAGTAGAAGTACAGCAGCAGCAAATACTTTCAGTGCTGCAACTGCTGCTGGACCACCATGGCATCCCATTGCCATAGTAAGTCCAGGTATTGTTTTCTGCCCCCCATACCCACCCCCACCCCTGACCCCACCCCACTACTGTGTTGTACTTTTGTTGTGTGTTTTTTGTTTATTATTAAATCATACACATTTTCTCTTCCAGTGGAATCTTTCTTGTACCACATAGTGCAATACATTTTTTGAAAACCAGGTGTAAATGCATTACAGTGAGTCACGTGATGGAGGCATTCCCATTTTGAAAATCTGCCCACATTCTGCCTCCCTTCTCAGCAATATTAGGATGTGATGACAGGGAGAGCGCGTGTGCGTGCTCCTTACAGTGAATATCGGATTGTGCAGGTTTGTGAATGTTTCTTTCTGTTAATGGTCAGTTTGTTGTGAAATGTGTGGCCACGTGTCCAGTAAGAAGAGCCTTGTTAGTGGAAATATCCCACATTTCACCACAAAGTGAACCTTATAACATTAGGAAACATGGCTTGGGATAGCTGCTGGACATTCAGTATAGTGGAGCATGCACCTGCGCTCCCCCTGCCATCACGTCTTAACGTTGCTGAGAAAGTGTGGCACAATGTGGGTTGCTTTTCAGATTGTTAATTCTTCCATCATGTGACTCACTTTAATGGAATTATGGGTGGTTTTACAGACATATATTGCACTCTGTGGAGCAAGAAATATTCCAGTGGTAGTAATGCGCCCACATATTAGTTTATGTGCATCACCATAACTATGTAATGTGGTGACTGTAAAGCAGCAGCGCAACAATCTGTTGATAACTCGGACCTATATTTTTTAATGCTATGTTACGACTTCCTTTACTTGCATCCTGACTGACTGGAATGATACGATAATTTGCAGTAGTTGAGTGTGCTGTACTACCTTTTTTCATGTGTGAAATAATGAAAGAAGCATTCCTTCTAAATTGGTGCTGCTGACAGTGAGTGTGACCAAGTTTTTGTCATTGTTTTCCTCTGCTTTTCTCCATCACTTCAAGTAGTTGTCATATATCACTTCTGTTGTTAACTAACAGTTATGCATCAGTCAGTGTTTTATATGACACCACGGAACAATAGTTATTGAAAAGCAGCTGCAAATAAATACAAAGCTGGTCGGAACAATATTGGAAGACGTGCTCATTTTGTTTTCATACATGAAAAAAAGTAGGAGTAAGAGAAGCAGACATAAATTGTGAGAAGAATCATATCATTCAAGTCACTGATGACTCGGACGTAAGTAGTGGTTGCTGTGGCAATTTAAAGTAGCATAAAAAAGTACAGTTCAGAACTGTGAGGACATTCTTGCAATGCTGCTTTAATTGTAAAAATGTCACTATGACATCATGACTATGAGCTCACAGCAACAATCACAGAACACACAAAAGTGGCACAGAGTCCCCAGATTTTTTCTGCAGGCCCACAATGCGTCCTCCTTGTGTGCAGAAAATTGACAAGTGGTAACAAAGTGAAAAGAGACTGTTTCAGCACATACAAAGTCCCCCAGAATTAATGGCGCACTCAGTCACTGTTGCAGCACATACCCCAGTATAAAATGACTGTGAGGTTTGTGTTGCTGGTCCAATGTGTTGTGCGAGACGATTCCACCAAATGAAATGTGATCATCTCAACTGGATTGAAAGGTGCCCTTTGGATGTACACTAATAGTAGCCTTGGTGAGTAGATACAGTATATATATAGATATATGGTTGTGTATTTTGTAGGTGATGATGATGGGGGTTGAACTTGAACTGGACATGTACTCATGCTATTGTCCTGCATCACATAGGTGACTCATAAACTGTTGGTGTGCACATTCCAGTGCTCAATGAGAATTGTTTGCACTTAAATGGAAACGGATAACTCTCAAGCACATGAAGGTAAGTATTTCTTTTTTTGGGGGGGTGGGGGGAATCATATTTTCAGTTTTGTCTGTAATGGTTTCTTATTTTTTTACTTCTTCACAGATTTCATCAGCATCCTTCTGGAGTCTGGTTGTTAATGATGGTCATGGTCATCTAATGAAACGACTTCTGCGTGTTTCATGTGTGCCCAAGCTCAGGGGAGGGGTGTGCCTGATGTTGAAGAACGTTTTTGGATAAGGCCACATTGACAGAACAACAAAGCATCTTGAAGTTTCCTAAAAAAAGAAATGAATGACTTCTTACAAGTTACAACTTCATTGTTATGTGTCCCTTCCTGGTTCTGCACTGATTATTCACACTACCAACATTACAAACAACACCTGGCACCTGCGCCCAGCGTGCAGTTATACACAGATATGAACTGCCCGCTGTTTTGCCACTTGTCCGCATATCCATACTTAAATGGATGAATGAAGAGGTGGAATGTTGAAGGGCATGTCTTACTGAGTCTGAGACAGTGTGGAACAACTAGGGAACAGCACGGGTAGAAAAGTATGTCCTGGATGGGACTTTCCATTTTGGACAGGCACGGGCAGAAAACCGCCGGAACCCAGAATTCTCCACAAAGGAGAAGAGCAAAAGATCAATTGCCAGCATTTCCGCTACAACAGTATTACGTTCACATGACACTGTATGATTGGGGGGTATTTCAGCTTATGCACAAAAACACTCTGTAATGTGGGCTGACTTAAACGTTTTACACGGGGTGTGTTTTTGGTCACAAATGTTTGTGTTCTGTGATGAATGGCATTGGCAGAGGGTGGAGTGTGGACATTTGATGAAGACGGTTGCACAGGTGATGGTGATGGTGACAAACCCAGAAATTATGTTATTTTTCCAGATTTGCCAACCGGGGTTGATGTACCACTTGCACGAGGCATACTGCATTCACCACCACCACCACCACCACCACCACAAAAACTGCTATTCTCACCAGCACTGGACAACATTTCAAAGTCATTATGGTCCTCTACCTCATCATGCCTGTAGTAATCCTCTGCTCTTATTACCGCACTACTGCACACGTTTAATTTCCTACTGGGCTTAACAGTCATGGAAGGGGATAACATGCTGGCTATGGTTGCCGGTGATACGGATAAACACCCCAGTCTGGTATTAGCTGCCAGCTTGTGCTGGGTCCACAGAGCCAAGTGCCTATTCTTAAGATGTGTATGCTGTCCTTCTGTCCCAAGATGGCTCCTTTTACCTCGACCACCAGCACATGGCAACCTGGCAGATTGCAACTTGAATCATCATTTGCATCGTGAACAAAAAAATCCCAAACAAGGGAGTGTGAAGCTTTGCTTTTAACATGTCCATGATGATGTGGCTTATTTAAGGCTGTTATTTTAAGCACTGAAGTGGGGGGGGCATGTGATGTTTCTGGCACTGCACAACTGGACTGCAACTGATCACCACGACTACCTATCACATTAATTACTGGGTCATCATCATCATCATCATCAACTAAAACCCCAACTAAAAAAAATCCCAAACAAGGGAGTGTGATGCTCTGCTTTTAACATGTCCATGATGATGTGGCTTATTTAAGGCTGTTATTTTAAGTGCTGAAGTGGGGGCACGTGATGTTTCTGGCACTGCACACCTGGACTGCAACTGACCACCACGACTACCTGTCATATTGATTACTGGGTCGTCATCATCATCAACATCAACTAAAACCGATAAATCACAAGTTTTTACAGGGAAGGGATTCCTACAAACAGATTCAGACACAGCCACTTTTAATTTCTTTTTCTCTGGTTCCCAACTGGGGTCAATTACATCATCATCATATTCATCAATGTCACTGTCACACATATCCACATCTTCTGCTTGGATGCTAGCATGTGGACTGCATGTTGCAACAACAGCAACATCAGCATCATCAGCATCATCACATTCATCATCAGCATCTACACCACCATCACCTGATATTTTTTCACCACACTGTGAATCACTGCATGGAAAATGCGTGACGTTAAGTGCCACGGTGGATGGAATATCACATTGTATGCTATCGTTGACATCATCATCAGAATCAGGTTCAGATAATGGGATGTTACTGGGAAGTATGACATCATCTACACTGTCACTCACTTGCACTGTTTCACACTCAATATATGGATATGGTACACTGGTCAGAATTAGAACTTGACACAACAATGCTAATACTACCTCCACCATCACTAACACCAGTAACACTAACACCACCGGCTGGGAAATCACCATCTCCTCCAACTATGAGTGACGCTACTGATTGGGCTGTAAAAAACATTGCAGGAGAAATACCTTTCCTCACATCAGCAATGCACTTCTCTGTCTGCATACTACTACCATGCCCACAGACCCTCTTACTGCCAACATTGCCATGGCCAGAAACAGCTTTACTTGCATGTCTCTTTGCAGGCATTTTGGGGGATCAACCACAAATATTACCAAATTCAGATTTTGATACGTTCACTTTCTGACTGGAGGGACGCTGGCTGGATGTGAAGCAAAATAAACAACTGTGGCTTCAGCAACAGATAAGAGACTACTGTGTTGTGACACTGTCACGGAATTAAAACAACATCAGTAACCAGTGGTGCTGATGGGGTCACAAAAACAATCCAGTCTCGTAAAAAATACCTTTTCAACGTTGGGGTGGGGGTGGGAGCACTGAATACAGACAGTGCTGATTTTCACGGCACTACAAGCAGCAAAACTAAGAACAGAGAACACGATCGCAGTACAAAATCAGGCAGCTGCAGTGGATAGCAGGTTCACACTGCTGCGCTTAGTTGCACTTACACTAGTCTGTGTCACAAATTTTAAAAGGTGTATTATATTTGATGCATGCAACACTGCACAAACAACACAGAACAGTTTGTGTACAATGCTGAACGCGGAATGCGATGCAAATGCAAAAGTTCAGAGTACTGCCACGTAATGTAAATTTGTAATTTAAAAAACCTGACCTTATGAAATGCTGCACCACATTCACACAACAAACAGCAAGAAAATTTGTACTATTATTGACAATTTTACTATGTGTACAGTAACTCAGTCATTTAACAAAAATAACCAAAACACAAAGAAATCATTAGTTCTCCAACTTAAATCTACCTACACACAGATATGCCCCTTCCCCATGCAGCACACTTCACTGTCTTTCACCACACACACACTCAATGTTGTAAATTAACATTCAAAATCCACACACAAACAAAAATGCTAGATGATGTGAGCACAGGAAGGTTTCCTACAATTGATGAACTACAGTTGGATCCCCCAAATAAAGCAAAATACCTTTTGAACAGCTTTTAAAAGATTCCTACAGACAGCTATCAGAGCACACTGTCTCCTACTCCTTCCTACTCATACTATCCCGAACTGAGGCTGTACAGATCAATATAGAGTCCATGTGACCTGAACTCCCATGAATCACTGCAAAATCTGCCTTCGGAGCTCAAAAACAAGGTGAAGTGAGGTGAAGTGAACTGCCACCAATGTACTTAGCCTTTAAAATTGAAAGAGAAGTGACCAGTGGAGGCGGAGTAATGCAAAGTAGCTGTTTCTAATGCACTTCGCGTTCCTCATTATAACGCGAAGTACTCCGCTTCGCGTTGTGGAGCACTCTGTGAATTAGCCTGTGCTCCGCGAAATGCTTCACAGAGCGGATTGAGCCCACTTCGTCCACCACTACCCACAACATCTCAGTAAAAGGTAGAGCTGATTATACATAAAGAAAAACCTATCCTTTGGGGCACAGCTTCCTAGCCCCCAGTGAAAAAATCTGTAAACCTGAGATTCAGTAATGAAGGCTGCTCCCAAAGGGCTTGTGCATCAGGTAAAGTGTTGCTATACAGAAAAGTTACAAACCAGAATAGAGCAACACAACCATTGTTGTAACAGCAATAAGATATACAATTGCATGGACAACCAACTTTACATTTCAAGTCATGTGTAGGCTAAATTCAGGATCCATCCACCACCACCACCGTGTTACTGTCCTTTAGGACTGGGTAAACTTGGGGATGCATCCACATGTTCTGCAAAATGTGTGATAACAAATCTACATTTTCATGTATTTTTCACATGTTGTGAACTTGATTTTGAAAAAACATAAAGTCCACAACTTGCACAAAGATCACCTCTGTACAAAATTCCACAAGTGCTTCAAATGTGAAATTTTGCAAATATTTTTCCCCCAGAACTCTGAATTTTAAAAATGGAATCCCACAAGTGTTCACTGGCTGATTTTTCTGTTCTGTTCAGCTTACTAAAGCAGATAAGGAGACTTGTGGGCAGCCTCCACCAAAGCTGGACTCGAGGGTCAAAGTGGTAGGAATTACAATATTTCATTCTAGGCACCCTAGTGCAACCCCCCTAATGAAAACTTATTAGTCTGATTAAACATCCCACATAACACAAAACAAAAAACTATTAGGATAGGTCCTAAGACACAGTATGCAGTCAACCAGCTGATATACCACATTTCTGACACGTGGTGCCTCAGTTCCCACTTTTATGTTTAAACCCCTGTTCTTGACTTACAGGTGGCAGATCTGGGCATTTTTACCACCATTCCATAAATATATTATATCTCCAAGGCACCGTTTAATTAAAAAGGTAGGCACACAGGCAGCCCTGTGGCATGCAGGGCTGATGCACTGAATGCCTCACCTCCTGCCATGCCAGCAACCAGCATTCATAGAATATGTAGAATACATAGAATTTGTCAGCAGATAAGGACCACTTGGTCCACCAAGTCTGCCCAATTTTCCCTACCTAATGTATCACCGCAGACCCTATTTGATCTACATTTCTTTCATTCATCCCTCGTTCCTTTCCTCTAAGATTTCCTTGTGTCTATCCCAAGCTTTCTTTAACCCATCCACTGTTTTTGCCCCAACTACCTCAGCTGGTATCCTGTTCCAGGAATCCACCACTCTTTCTTTGAAGAAGAACTCTCTTATATCTCTCCTGAATTGACCCTCTTCCTGCTTCATATCATGCCCCCTTGTTCTTGAGCACAGTTTCTTCTGAAAAATACTCTAAACCTGTACCTTATTTACCCCCTTAATGTACTTAAATGTCTGTATCATATCCCCCCTCTCTTCTGTCTTACAGTGTGTAAATATTAGGTTCCCTCAATCTCTCCTCATAGCTCTTCTATTGAAGACCTCACACCATTTTAATTGCCCTATCTAGAATGCCTCCACTCTGTCTATGTCCTTCCGTAAGTGTGGTCTCCAGAATTGTACACAGTACTCCAGATGAGGCCTCACCAGTGACCTACACAGAGATAAACAACCTCTTTACTTCTGCTGGTTATACCTTTTCCTATACAACCCAGCATTCCACTAGCTTTCCCAAATGACTTATCACACTGCCTAGTTACCTTTAGGTCATTTGATATAATTACACCTAGGTCTCTTTCCTTTTTTTTATCATACTGCTGTTTTTTCTCCTCCTCAATACTGCCGGCCCTGCACCCCCAGACCCAGTCATGCGTGCTGGCCAAATGAACCCGCTCCCCCAGTGGGCCGGCCTTTTATTTGCTCTCTCCAGAGGCGCAAGGCTCAGCCATGAGCCGAGAAGATCGCCCTCCGTATCATCCACTTTTTCTCCCTTGTGGAGAGCCGGACGTGCAATGGCGTCTGAGCACGTAGTGCTGACACCCACCACGCTCTCCCCCCACTATTGCATGCCACTGTAGTGTGGCTGGCCTCTGCTAGTCACTACTACAGGGTGTTGCAAGCCCCACTACCCACCCCAGAGGGAAGAGAGCAGTCATCGGATGCTCAATCCTCCCTTTCCCCTGCCAGCCCCCGGCGGCCCGAGTCCATTCCCGAACCCAGGTTGCTGGCATGGCATGAGGTGTGGCATCCAGCACCTCAACCCTCAGTGCCACCAGGCCAGCTCTAGGTCTCTTTCCTGCTTGGCTGTTGTCAATGTCACTCCTACCATTTTGTATTCAGACTCTGGGTTCCTATATCCAAAGTGCATTATTGGGAGTTTTTTTACATTGAACTCAAGTTGCCAAACCCTAGACCACTCCTTAAGTTTTCCCAGGTCCCTACTCATCCTTCCCACCACTGCCCTGGAATGTCCACCCTGTTACAGATTTTGGTGTCATCTGCAAAGAGGCAGACCTTCCCCTCCAGCTCATCCGCAATGTCTCTTGTCATCTGAACTCCCCTGAAATCATAGACCCAACACCATTTATAATGGTTCAACCACTTGAATTTTATTTCCAGATTTCCATTTACATCACATTCAAATTCTGAAACACCTTAAACCATTGACATAAATATGCCATAAATTCAACCCCTTTATTAACAAAACTGTTACCATATTTACAACTTTATTTCTAAACCAATATCTTCTTGGCCCAGGTGTGGCTAGCCCGATGCCTCTTCTCATGCTCTTGCCATTTTCTGGGTTCAGGTGTCCCACCTGATCCCCAGCCCTGTCCCCTCATGGGGTGACTACCCCATGAGGGGCCCTCCCCTGCTCTGCTGTACCGCCTTCTGGCTGGGCCCCCCAATTTTTCCCTTCCCAACAATGAAAGGAAAACCTCTCCTGTTGCTCTCCTCCAGGAACCCTGGATTGACAAACCAAAATGTCCCTGTTGCCCTCACCTGGCAACCCATGCTGCCTTTTAGCATGTTAACATGGGGTGGGTGGGGGTGGGAAGGTAGGAACAGCTTCAGGTGAGAGAGGGGTTTCTTGGCCTGCAGCTCCTTTCTTACCCCCAAAACCTGTCCCCTTCCCTGTGCCCCTTGGCCAATGCCATTCTGCCAGCATCCTTCCACCTCACTAGCTCCAACCGCTCCCTGTGACATCAGGCACCTGTGATGTCGCTAACCCCACCCCTTCCCCTTCCTTTAAAATGTGATGTGCCAAAACCATCCAGGGCATGTTGCCCAGGTCAATACTCCCAGTGTGGATAACTATTAGTTCTGTTACCGGCCACGATCTGCTCCTATCTTCCAGCAGCTGTGATGTATGCCTCCATTGTAAACTCCTGCACTCATGGTACATGATCCATGTCTTGTTGGGTTCCTGCCCCAGCTGCCGTCCCCCTGTTGTATTCTGTGCCCAATGCTTCACCCAATGTATGTAGGAATGGCCAATGATCCAGACCACCCACTGCCGTCTGTCCCCTGAAAAAACAGAAAAATCTCATTGTTAATAACATTTTCTCACATATTGTTTATAGGCCTGGGAGGACCACCTACCCACTCATTTCACGGCCTCTGGTGTGACCTCAGGAGAGCCACTTCCAAGGCCACCCCAATATGGAATGAGTGTAACGCAAACCTTTTTGGGTCCTCTCCGATGAAACACATGTCTTTATTTAGTACGCTCGTGACTTGTCTTGCGGTGGCTGGTTCCCTGTTGCCGTGCCTGAAAAAACACTCCAGCCCTTGGGGCTTGCTGTCTACATATGCCACAATGGCTGCCAGTACAAATTCACCTGAATGGGCTGATCGCTTTAGCGCTACCTGTAGCCCCTTCCCAGCCTTGTCTGTTCTAGATCACCTTAACCAAATCATGATCCCTTCTGATATCCAATACATGTCACGATCCAGGAGCCCACCCCCTTTTTCCCCTCACCCGTTTGTTACTACCTCACTTATCCGGAACGCCCCCACATGCATAACCCAAAAATTGCTGTGAACAGTCTTGCTTCATCTGCTGAAATGCACATGTGCAGCAGACTGGCCACCAATTTATGAAGAAGCTCTCCACAAACTGCACGACACCTGTCCAGTCGCTGGCCCTGTAACTGAACCCAACCTTGTTGCATCAGCTGAATGACCGGTGCCTTGGTAGGGGCCCCCATCCCAGAGTTGGCACACCATGCCAATCCCAGCCAAGTTTAGCCCCATGGTGGATGCTGCCATCCCTGCTTCCCATTTCTCTGTCATATACCTGATGACCTGTGATTTGGAAACCGGGCCACTTACCTCTAGCCTTCCCCGCTCCCAGAACTCCTGGAAACTCCTCTACACCATATCATAGACCCTCAGTGTGCTGGGAGCCCTGGCGCTCTGAAAGAGAAGTTGGACTCACTCCATCCAGTTTCCCACAGGGCTGGTGGCACCTGCATCCTGAGAGAGGCCATCCCCGGGGCCATGGATTGGAACCTGTGCAGCAGAAAACGTGAGAGGCCATCAGCAATGCTATTCTTCACCCCCTCCACATGCTTTGCTTTAAATGACAAATTTAGCTTAAGGCCTTCCCATATCATCATACATGCTACCCTTAGAACCACCATGGAAGATGCAGACTGTTTATTGATTGCTAAGACCACTGACATATTGTCACATTGAAATAGAACCTTCCTGTCCCGGTGTAAGTCCCCCCACATGCATGACCATGGCCACCCAAATGGGGAAAGCCTCAAGAAAAGTTATGTCCTTGGGGAGGCCTAGCTCCACCCAGTGCATCAGCCATTGCTCTGACACCCATTCCCCTTGAAAATATGCCCCCATGCCATCCCTTCTGCTGCATCTGTGAACAGCTCTATATCTGAATTTGATTCCCTCTGGTCTTGCCAGAAAGTCACCCTATTGTACCCCCCCCGGAACACCTCCCACACCAGGAGGTCCTCCTTAATGCCTTTGCTGATGTCCACCCAGTGGTGTGGCAGCCTGGCCTTATCAGCAGCCCTGGCTAATTTCCTAGTAAATACTCTGCCTGGAGCCACCACCCTGCGTACAAAATTCATATGACCCAAAACCTGCTGGACCAATTTGAGTTGGACCCTTCGTTTCCCTTTTACCAGCCACAGCAGCTCCCGCAGCCTATCCACCTTGGACTGAGGTAATCCAAAACATTACTTATCCAAATGTAGCTCTGTGCCCAAAAATTCCATCCTCCTGCTAGGACCTTCAGTCTTCTCACTGGCTAGGGGCACCCCTATTTCGAGGCACACCACTTGGAACTCACTTAACATGCAGAGGTGGCCAACATCCCTTCCCCTGTAAACAAAAAATCATCCAGGTAGTGGACCACCACCCCCCGCCCTTGCCTGGACTCGAATACCCATTGAAACCAGGTGCTGAAAGTCTCAAATGTGGCACAGGCCACTGAGCATCCCATGGGCATTGCCTTGTCAAAGTAAAATTTCACCTGAAACTGGAAACCCAACAGCTCCCAGTCCTGTGGCTGGAATGTCAGCAGGTGAAAAACTGACTCGATATCCGTTTTTGGCAACCACACCACCTCCCTGGCATTTATAAGCTCAACTGCCCTGTCCAGGGTAACATATGACACCACGCTTCTCTCAGGGGCAATCACGCCATTCACCGAATCCCCATCTGGGTATGAAAGGTGGTGTATAAGCCTGTATTCCCCAGAAGATTTTTTGGGGCAATACCCAGAGGGGATACCCAGAAGAGGGCAAATGGGGGGTCCTCAAATGGACCTTATAGCTCACCAGCTGCCAGTTCCTTCTTAATTTTTCTTTCTACAATGTCCTCCTTACCTCTGACAGAGCCCAGGTTTCTGGTTGCCATGTTTTTTCTACTCCCAGTGAAATATAAATTAAACCTTCCGAAAAACCCTCCCATAGCACTTTCCCCCCTCTGCATCCGGGTATTCCCGGGAACAGATCCTAACTTTCTCTAAGCGGATAGGTGACCAGGCCATGGAGAATTGGCCTTGCCCCTTCCCGCTCTGAACCACCCTACCTTCCTCTGTAACCCCATCTATTGACTTGCCATCCAAAATTGCTTTGCCCACTCTGCCCCCACCTGTTGCCAACCTGACTGCCTCGGCCCAGCTGGCCCGGGGGCAGGGCACTGTGCTGGTCCCCATGTGTCCTGCACCTGCTGGCTGGATGCAGGCCTCCACATCCCAAGTAGGCATGCTTGAACTTACAGCTAGTTCATGTACAGCTGGCCTTGTTGTAAGCCCAGCATGTCTTGGCATTAGTTGAACGTGTCCCTTTCCTCCCCTCCCCCCAGCTCCCCCCAGCGCTAACTGCATTCTTATCCATAGCTCTGATAATATGACATCCCATCGCACGTCCCCGTGTGATGCTACTCTTTGTCAGAACGTCTCATCATAAATTAGCCACCTGTACCCGCTCTTAACCCTGTAGGCATCCCTGATTATGGCAGAATATCTGAATATGTTAACAACGGGATGGCTAGCTCTGGCTTCTTTTGCAACATGATAGAGCTGAAGTGCATGAAACCCTCCATCCATGCTCCGAAGGTTTTATCTTTAAAGCTAACATTCGCACTAGTTTTACCCACTATTGATAATACCACAGCCATCTCTGAATTTCCCACTGACTACTTCTGTTCATACATTTTTGCAGTGTCTTTATCAATCAGTGCAAACATGTCTATGTACTCGCTCTTCCATATTTTCTCCTTAAGAGACTGTGATACAAGGTCCCCCAGGGTCATGCCTGGAGGCCACCCAGAAAACACCTTACTCACTCCCATTCCCACACCTGAGCCCTGTACCTTCGCCTCTTGCCTTCTTTTCATCAGCCAGCTCCTTCCAAACCTTGTCCACTTCCTCCCAACTTTTAGCACCCTGCTTCTCCATTACCCCTGTGCTAGGTACTCCTTAGGACTGCCCTCAACCAATAGGTCAACTGTCACATCCTTACGCTTGTCCAGATGAGGCTCACCATCCTTGCCTGGGTTGCTCCTGGTAGCCCTTTTTTTTGGGACGCTCCTTCTGGGTAGGTGGGTTCTTCGCTTGTCAGCCTTCCTCTTTTTATCCTTCACGGCCCTGGACTCCTGAATGATTGCCTCTACCTGTTCCAACAAATCCACTGCCTTCTGCACCAGCGCCTCACTGGTCGTCTGCTTGGTGACTTTCTTGGGTGCCATCCTAGAACTAGCAAAGAGATCAGTGAGCATGCCTCCCCTATTCAATACTGCCCTTTTTTTTTTTTTTATAAAGCCCAGTGGACTCCCGTCAGGCCACTCGCCCAGCAGAGAAAGCACCCGGACTGTTGCAGGACAACATATCCCGATGATACCCCCAACCAGTGGAGCACCAGCAGGAGGGGAGGGGAGGGGGGCATATGTCCCTTTGCTCCACCTACACCCCAGCCTGCCCTCCCCATGAGGTGTGCAGCCACCTGTTGGCTGGGATGGGGGGATCCCGGCTACCTTTGCACTGGGGTCTACCGTCACCACGTGCCTGCCCTATCACCTTCTCCCTATGTGTACGCAGCAGCACAGAAGACCCTGTAAGTGGGTGGGGCCTGACTATCTGTGCAGCCTCCCCTAACCAAGATTGGCCCCGGCATGCGCTCTTATCTGGCCATGGCAAGGGGACGGCCTCTACGGAGAAAAATGGGACCAAAGAGGAGGGGTCTGCTGGACCCCACAGTGCTGTCTGCCTGCCGCAGCACCCGCAGGCCTACGCAAGAATAGCAGGCACCTTGCCAGCAAAGAACAGCTGAAATACTACCAGGTAGAACCCCCCCATGCCCATTATCCACCTGCATTCGCAAAATCCCCGAGGGGGGAGCCACACAGTGAAAATGCTGAGGCTGTGGACTCCCTGCCCCCATAGAAAGGCCCCCTCTGACCCCCATGCACAGCTGACCATGAGGCCCGATCCCACCAAAAACCCGCCGGGTGGCAGGAGTTCCAGTGGCATCCCCATCGGTGTGCTACCCAGCCCTTCCAACCAGCTGTGGAAATCCCCTGCACCAAAGGCCCAGCTGCTGGAGCCATGGAGAACCCCATGACCATGCTGCCCAAGGAAAACTGCATGGCTGCACAACTGAGCAGAAAGCAGGGAGGAGCCCAAACAACATCTAGAATGCAGTGGGCAAAAAGGGCTCTCCACCCACCAAAAACTGCACTTGCCCCCGCGGGGTGGTCAAGGAAACCGGCCAGATGCCAAAAACATGGCAGAGCCCCATGGTGGGGCACCCATAGAACGCAGCCCACCCCACTCCCCCCAGAACACTGGGGGCTACCTCTCAAATACCTGAATTGAAATCCGTGCCAAAATCCTTTGAACAGTGAAGTGGGGAGCCAGGTGTGCCAGGAACCCATCATCCCCCAATAGCAAGGACTGAAATGTGGTTTCCTACTGCTGGGTACACCAACAAGTCAAAAGCTGACCCAAGAAAAGACCAAACGAGTGAACGGCGCAGTTGGCACCCATGTGGCCTGTATCACAGTGGGGATACCTCCCGGGATATTGCACTCTGGCTCCCCCTGGGGAGAGAAACACTGCATGAAACTGCATCACACACACTGCTGGGTCACTGGGGCAGCCATCCAAGTGAAGAAACAAAAATGGAGTGCCCCGGAACCGAAGGAAATCACCTAGCCACACCAGAGGGAACTAGGGAAACCCCCTCCTGTGGCTGATGCAGTAGCTGGGCCAGAATAGCCTGACGGCCACATGTGGATGCTTCTTCGGCCTAGAAAACCCTCGGCGGAAACCTGTACTTCTCCAAAGAGTACCAATGACAAAACCATGAGTCCCATTACGGAACCGTGTGGCCTAGGCCTCTGCCGCTCATGTTTTTTGGCACAAAATGCCAACCCCAGAACTCGGGCACCAGGAAAACAAACAGCTGAGTAAACATGAAAACAAATATAGAGAAATATACCAACCTGCCTTACACTGTCTCCAAGAGCACGTGGCTTACCTTGGGAGGCTGCCAAACCCACATTCTGGATTCAGTTAGATATACCCAATAATACCATAATTACTGGAAAAATAACATAAGAAGTTAGGTGCCATGCAGAAAACCTCCTTATATCATCATCTTTAAATGCCTATAATCTTATTGCTACAGCATCTTCTAAAATACTCTCCTCTTGCTAGGCCCTACTGGACTAGCAGGGCCAGGTCTGCCAACCTTACCACCTAGAAATCTGTCCTCAATTCAAGGGATCTGTGCAGCAGTCTCAGAAGTCATGTCAGGAACAGCTGCAGGTGAGAGTGTGGGTTTCTTGGCCTGTAGCTCCTTTTCTACCCGCCAAAGCCCAGCTCCTCCCTTGTGCCCCTCAGCCAATGCTATTCTGCCAGCATCTTCTACCTCACTAGCTCCACCCCCTCCCTTCGACATCAGGTACATGTGATGTCGTAGCCCCAGCCCCTTCTCCCCTTCCTAAACCCATCCCCTTTGCTGGTGCCAGGTGGTCAATGCTGAGCCACCTGCAATTCCTCTGCCTATGAAACCCCATCCCCTCTCATAGTTCCCAGGAGGCCAATGACAATCTAGCTTGCCCTTTTATGAGGCAATCCCTCTTATAAACACATTAATGAGGATTGGTCCTAGCACTGATCCTTGTGGCACCCCACAGGTTACCCTCCCTCCTCTGAGTTAACTCCGTTTACCACCACCGGCTGTCTCCTATTCCCTTACTGTTTTCTTACTACCCAATTTAACACCTTTGGTCTGACTACTAAGCTTCCCAGCTTGTTTAACAGTCTGTTATGTTGGATGGTAGTGAAACACCTTACTGAAATCTTAGTATGCTACGTACTGTATACTGCACCACCCCTATCTATTTCCTTCGTCACCCAAAGAAATCAATCAGATTAATTTGACATGACCTCCCTCCTGTGAACCAGGACTGTCTCTGATCTTGTAACCCATTTATTTCAATCAGTAACCTCTCTTTCAACAATCATTTGTCAATGCTGAATGTTTGCTTGCTGGTATTGGCATTGGTAGTGCAGGAGTTAGAGAGATGCATAATAGGAATGGCAGTGAAGTACTGTACTAATGCCAACCCCCACCCCCAACCTGCAGAGACTGACAGGTGTTTGGGAGTGTGCCTTTGGGTCATCGGGCATAATGCTCATGCCATTCCACCTCATCCCATCCTGCAGACACCAATAGGTGTCGTGGCATGCCTTGGGGTCTTTAGCCCTTGCATTCACCCCATTCCATAAGGAAATAAGCTGAGATGGGTGCAGTATAAGAGAATGGGCTGAACGTTAGGGTTGAAGACCCCAAGGCACACCTCAATGTCTGTCTCTGGCTGCAGGGTGGGAGTGGGGGTGGAATGGCATGAACATTATGGCCAGTGACCCCAAGTCACACCCTGACACCTGTCAGTCTCTACAGGGTAGGGCATTGCTGTTGAAAACCCTAACACCCAGGGCGTTTGTTGGTATTTTTACTCCAAATTTTCAACATCGGCTTTTTGAGACCGCACTTCATGAAGAGAGGCATTATCATTTTGTTACACGATCCCAAAAGGTGATTTCGTACAGCAACTGTGCCATTCAGCACCACAGGTGTGAAAACACATTTTGCGCAGGATGTGAAAAATGACAGCTATGCTGTTCTTGAGGAGGTGTGAAAAAATGGCAATGTTGAAAATCTGGAGTGAAAATATGAATAATTGGCAAAATTATGAGCGAGCATAGAAACTCTGCAACGCACGACTGTAACGCAATCATTTTGTGGAATTTTTTCACCAAATTTTAAACATGGGCTTTTTGGGACCCCACCTCATGAAGAGTGACACTGTCATTTCAGTACTCCATCCTGAAAGTTGATTTCACACAGTGACTGTGCCATTCTGCTCCACAGGTGCGAAAACATGTTTCAGGCAGGATATCAACAGCATTTGTCAATGCCGAATGTTTGCCTGCTGGCATTGGCATTGGTAGTGTAGGAGTTAAAGAGATGCATAATAGGAATGGCAGTGAAGTATTGAACTGAAGCCAACCCCACCACCACCCTGCAGAGACTGACAGGCACTGGGGTGTGCCTTTGGGTCATTAGGCATAATGGCCAAGCCATTTCTCTACACCCTACCCTGCAGACACCGACAAGCGTCACAGTGTGCCTTGGAGTCTTTGGGCCTTATGCTCACCCCATTCCATAAGAAATACGGTGAGATGGGTGCAGTATAGGAGAATGGGGTGAACTTTGGGGCCAAATAGTCCAAGGCACACCTCGATGCCTGTCACTGGCTGCAGGGTGTGGGTGGGGGTGGAATGGCAGGAGTATTACAGGCGACAATCCCAAGTCACACACCCTCATGCCTGTCAGTCTCTACAGGGTGGGGCGTTATGGTCGGAAACCCTAACGTCCCAGGCGTTCATTGGTATTTTCACTTCAAATTTTAAACATGTTTTTTTTGTGACCCCACCTCATGAACAGTGGCAATTTCAGTTTGTTAGAGGAAAGCTGATTTTGTACATGACTAAGCCATTTGGTACCACTGGTGTAAAAACACATTTCAAATAGGATGTGAAAAATGACAGCTGTACTGTTCATGGGGAGGTGAAAACTATGGCAATGTTGAAAATCTGGAGTGAAAATATAAAAAAAACTGGTGAAGTCACGAGCGTGCGTAGAAACTGAGCAACCCACACCCGTAATGTAATTAGTTTGTGGATTTTTTACAGCAGATTGTTAACACAGGCATTTTGGGACCTCTGCTCATGAACAGTGTCACTGTGATTTTCTTAATCCGTCCTGAACACTGATTTCCCACAGCGACCACGCATTTCTGCGCCGGAAGTACAAAAACACATTTCAGCCAGGGTGTGAAAAATGACAGCTGTACTGTTCATTAGGAGGTGTTGAAAAATGACAGTGTTGACAATCTGGACTGAAAATATTACAGATTTGTGAACTTACGAGGGTGTGTGGAAACTGCGCAATGCACGCTTGTAACACAGTCATATTATGGACTTTTGTCACCAAATTTTCAACATAGCCATTTTAAGACTTCTGCTCATTAACAGTATTACTGTGATTTTCTTAATCTGTCCCGAACATTGATTTCACACACCGACTGCACCATTGTGTGCTACATTTTGGGCAAGATGTGAAAAATGACAGCTGTACCACTCATAAGGAGGTGTGGTAAAATGGCAATGTTGAAAATCTGGAGTGAAAATATAAAGAATTCACAAACTTACGAGCATGCGTAGGAACTGCGCAATGCACGCTCATAAAAAAGTAATTTTTGGGAATTTTTTCACCAAATTTTCAACATATACAGTTTTTGGAGGCCTACCTCATGAACTGTGACACTGTCATTTGGTAAATCGGTCCCGAAAGGTGGTTCCGCGCAGTGACAGCAAAATCACCTTGCGGGACCGAATAACAAAATGACAGTGCCAGAATTCATGGGGTTGGGTCCCAATAACCCCATGTTGAAAATTTGGTGAAAAAATTCCCCAAAATGCCTGAGCTATGCATCAAAGTTGAAAAAACCCTATTTATTTCATTATACAGCTTACCAGCATTTCCTCAGCTCGTGGTCAGCTTTGAAGAGTGCAGACGTGTTCCCCGTCCATCAAAGATCATCGTGTTGGATTCCGGAGGTAAGTATGGAGTGAGGTGGAGGTGTGGGGAGGCAGGGTGCTCAGAGGGTGGGCACAGGTGGGGGGAGGGGGTTAAGACAACCAACGAGGGATCATTTTTTGTTTTTAGGTCTTTTTTTCTTTTAGGAAGATGACGTGGTACTTTTGCCATGCTGGGGTGGGCTTCCAGTGTGGCAGCTGAAAGTTTTGTTTTGGGGGTGGGCAGTGGAGCTGATGGGGGATTGGGCACTCCCAACGGCCATACAGAGGTTTGCCACGCTGGGATGGGCTCCCAGCGTGGCACCTGGAAGTGTGTTGGGGGGCCCTGAGCCGACGGGGGATTCTGCACCCTCGCCAGCCATACATACGGGGGCCTTGCCAGGCACTCTGGGGTGGGCTCCCAGCATGCACCTATGTGTTCGGGGGGGTAGAACTGTCTATGACAGACAGTTCAGATGCAGTGCCGATGTAGGCAATTTGCATACTACTGACAGCAGTATGCAAATTATCTGTGGTGTTTTCCTTTCAACTGTACGCCACCCACATCTGAATGGCTATCATAGACAGCTCAGACATTCATTGGCATGGTGCAGCTGTGCCTGCAAAAGGGAGCAGGGCATTGGAAGTGGGGGAGGCACACCTAAGAATTCTCATATGGTGGCACTATGTTTCTTGCACATGTGTGCAATCAAAAATAAATATGAATGAATGAATTAAATGTTTTATAAAGCACCTTTCTAAAACCAAAGCATTGTACATAAACCAAACAAAATAACAATTTAAAACGCACATTACAATCAGAAATATTAAAATCCATAAAACTACAATACCATAAATAATATAAAAAATGACAGCTATACTGTTCATAAGGATGTTTGAAAAAATGACAATGTTGAAAATCTGGAGTGAAAATATTAAAAATTGGCTAAGTTACGAGCGTGTGTAGAAAATGCACAATGCACTCTCGTATCGCAATCATTTTTTGGAGTTTTATCACCAAACTTGCAACATGAGCGTTTTGGGACCCCATCTCATGAACAGTGGCACTGTTATTTTGTTACTCGGTCCTTAAAGGTGATTACGCGCGGTGACCACAAAATCACCTTTTGGGACAAAGAAGTGAAATGACAGTGTCAGTGTTCATGAGGTGGGATCCCAAGAACCCATGCTGAAAATTTGGGACCAAAACTCCAAACATTGGCTAAGATAGCAACCTAAATTGACCCCCACCCATCCACTGCCATTATAGGGCTTACCATCATGTCTTCAGTTTCCAGTTGGTCTTTGAAGAGTGAAGATGTGTTCTTGATCCACAAAATATCGCTGCTCCTGACATCTGGAGGTAAGTATGGGGTGAGGGGGGTGCAGGGAGGTGGGGTGTGTAGAGGGTGAGTGGGAATGGGGGAGGTGGGCCTAGGGAGACAACAAGGGACTGTTTTCTTTTTTACAGGTAAACAACAAAACAAAAAGAGGTTGTGGACGGTTTTCTTTATTTACAGGTAAATATTTATTTTTTAGGCACACTGGCATGGGCTCCCAGTGTGCCAAACTAATGTGTGTGTAGGGGAGGACACAAGCCAACTTGGGGATTGGGCACCCCAATGTCGGCTTAAAAAGAATGGACTTGGGGGGCGGGCATCTGACACCAGGAGGGGTGGCATCCCAGTGTTGGAAGGATTTAAGAATTGTTATGGTACACTGGGGTGCCAGGCTCCTAGAGTGCCACATGAGTTGGGGATGGGTGGGCATGCATGATGCCAACAGGGGTACTGGGCACTTCCATCGGCAATGAAAGATGGGGGGGCAGGCATCCAACACCAGGAGTGGAGTCAGAAAATAACAAAACAAAACATTTATCTGGGCACACAGGGGTGGGCTCCCAGTGTGTCACAATAGTGGGGTGGGGTGGGGGGCATGCCGACACGGGGATTGACCACCCCGATGTTGGCATTTGGGGACTGTGTGGTGGGCGGCAGGAGCTGCCAATCTGCAAAGCCACTGCACGGCTTATTTATTATGTTTAATTAACTTGATTTATTGATATGCTTCACCATGAAAGGCACACTGAGCAAAGCGGGTTGATCATAACTCCAGCCATGTGCATTACTGTGTACTGTCATGCGCATGGCTGGAGTCTTCTCTGACACTGTGTGTCTGGTTGTGGGGGGGGAGGGGGGAGCTGCCACTGCAATCAAGGATGACAAAACTGTCCTGATTGGAGTAGCAGATTTATTTCAAGTCTGGTACTTGCTCTGAAACTGCCATCATCGGCAGCTTCCCTGTTGATTGGTGGCTGAGGGACGTGCCCCTGAAAGCATTCGCTGGATTGGCCAAACACTGCTACACCTCTGCAATGCTCTACTAACCTCAATATGTTTCTTGTGCACTGTGCGTGCAAGCAAACATAACTATGATTCCATTAGTTTTCCCACCACCAAGGTCAGACTGACTGGCCTATAATTTCCAGCCTTCTCCCTGCTACCACTTTTATGAAGGGGGACTAGATTTGCCCTCTCCTAATCATCAGGAACTACACCTGTTTCTAGTGAGTTGTTAGTAAGGACTGTCAGAGGCAGAGCCAGTACCTCTCTGAGTTCTTTCAATACCCTAGGATGTACACCGTCTGGTCCCTTTGCTTTGTCTATTTTCAGACTAGCAAGTCCATCTAGTACCCTATCCTCTGGGAATGGACTGGTATCCATTTCCCTCATTACAGAGCATATATTGCTTCTTTGTGGCCCCTCCCCATCTTCCTCCTCCTTAAACACTGAACAAAAGTATTTGTTTAGTATATCTACTTTTTCTGGTCTCCTCTGCATAGTCCCCCCATCTCTTTTTAACCTTACAATTCCTCCCCTGGTCCTCCTCCTTTCACTTACATACCTAAAATAATATCCCCTTTCGTTACTTGTTGGGCTATCCTCACTTTAGTTTTTGCCTTTGCCCTCATTACTGATTTTCCTGATTCCCTCTGTTTCTGCAGCCACACTTCTCTATCCTCCTGTCTCTGAGTTTCCTCATATTTTCTGAATGCCAAATGTTTAGTTTATACCTTTCTAGCCACCTCTCTCGAGAACAAATGTGGTCTGTTTTTTTCTCTCTTACTTTTATTAACTTGCCTGACACAGAGGTTTGTAGCCTTCAGTATGGCACTTTTTAATTTCTCCCACTGTTTCTGTACTCCAGCTAGGTTATCTCCCCTACCAGTTCCCCCTTTAGGCATTCACTCATATTTACAAACTCTGCCCTCCTAAAGTCCAGGACTCTCACCCTAGAGTGGTTAGCATCAGCCTTTGTCCTTATATTGAACCACAGTGCATTGTGATCACTGGTCTCAATGTGACTTCCCACCCTGATGTCTACCATACTGTCTCTATTTATAAGTACCAGATCCAGAGTAGCCCCATCTTGAGTAGGTTCACTGACTAGCTGAGGAATACCTCCTGTAGAGAGCCAGGATGTCCCTACTTCTAGTTAAAGCTGCAGCAGGGAGATTCCAATCCACATCCGGCATATTGAAATCCCCCACTAACAGTATTTCCCCCTTTTCTGCCATTTTGGCAATGGCTTCCACCAATTCCCATATCCAACTCCTCCCCCTGTGATGGAGGTCTGTATATCACACCAGTGGGAATAGTGGCACCATTTCCCCTTATCAAAGGTGACTTACAATATCTCTGACCTGTCCTGAATTCCCTGTATCTCTGTCACTTTAATGCTTTCCCTTACATATAGTAACACTACCCCCCCTCCTTTTTTACCCTTCCAGTCCATTCAAAACAGAATATATCCTGGTATGACCATGCCCCTGTCATGGCTTTTATGACACCATGACTCGCTAATGGCTGCTATATCTAGGTTGGCCTCTGCCATAAGTGCCTCCAGGTCTGGAATATTATGCCTCAGACTGCTGGAATTTGCACACATGGCCTTCCAGATTTTATTACCATTCTGATAAGTTTCATTTTTTTTTCTGTTTTTGCCTTCCCTCTTTACCTACTCTGTCTCTGATGTTTCTATTCTTAGCCTTTGGGGATGACAGTGTTTTCTTTCCGTATGACTTTTTCCACCTTCCCTTGGCTAGTTTAAATGCTCACTGAAGTAACTGCTACACCTTCCACTAAGGACTGCAGTCCCCCTCCTGGATGGATGTACACCATCTTTCTTGCATAGATCTTTATCCTCCCAGATAGTACCCCAGTCCCCATTGTAGCCAAATCCTTTTTCCTTACACCATTCCCTCAACCAAGAGTTAAAGGTATTGGTGCAAAGAACCCTCTCCTCCTTTCTGTCATAGACAGGTGTCACTTCTGCAAAAGCAACCGAATATGCTACCTGCTTAAGACAGCTCCCCAACTTTTTAAACTCCCCCTGAACTATCGCAACCATATCCCTAACTAGGTCATCTGTCCCCAGATGGACAATGACATCATGATCTGTCTTCCTTCTTGCTGCCCTAACTATCCTACCTATTCTCTTCCCATTCCTCATGGCAGTGGCTCCTGGTAGGCACTTTACCTCTCTCACTTCCCCTCCTTTTTTGTTCCCAGATCTATCCCCCTTACAATTGAGTCCCCCACTATAAGTTGTTTCCTTTTCCTTTGGGGTACTCCACTTCCCCCCCGGGTTCTCCTTCACAGATGATCCCCACAACATCACTGGACCCACACACAAGTGCCTCTTCCTGGCTGTCCCGTCCAAAGCAGCATAGGAGTTAAATTGTGGAGGTGGTTGTGGTGGTATATGCCTCTGACCCTGTTTCCTCACCCTTCCCAAGCCCACTACAGTCCAGCTTGACTTCTTTCTTGTTTCCCTTTGAGGTGTCGGTGTCAGACTTGGTGGTCCCTGGGTGGTGGGAAGAGGTTACCTGCAACTCAGGCAACTGGGACTGAAATCGAACCACCTCCTTCCTCAACCAAGAGAGGTACATGCAGATTGGGCAATACTGCAGCCTCCAGAAGGTCCCTCTGAATACTGCTGCCCCACAACCACTACACTGCACCACACTTAGCATTTTCTATTCCTTACCCTTTCTTGTATTATTTGGGCAATATTAATTTACCTTCTTCCTGATAGGGTGTTAATAGTTTTCCTATTTTTGCTACTTGTTCTTCCTATTTACACCTCCCTATTTGTACCTACCTAAGACTGGGAACAAGCACAGGTTTCTGGGGGTTGGCTGGGGGAGTTGGAGAGGATCAAGTATCCAACTGACGACTCTGACATGGCATGTTGACTCAGCTCCTGGCTGCCACCAGGCAGAGGCCTGGGAGTCGCACCATGCTTGAGCAGCAAGTAAAGGGAGGGTGCCACGGTTCCGTGATGTGTGTGCACTTTCATTTACACACGCTTAACGTGCTGCCACAGATGGGGAAACCAGGGGAGAAAATGGAAAATGAGATGCACAGGCTGAATGAAGTCCTGCCTACCTGCCCTCCATCCTGTGCCACCACCTAGACCACCAGCCCAATCTCTGGATTTGAGTTTTCAGGTAAGGGAAGCGTCCTCCACCTGGCCCCACCATAGAGGGTATTCTGTGGGGATCTCTGGGTTCAATTGAACTGGATTGAGGTGGTTGCCAGGCGGAGGGGGTTGGGAGAGGACTGAGAGCCTGCCTGTGCCCAACCAGCCAGGTAAAAACTATATGGGTCTGATTGAGCTGAGTTGAGGTGGTTGCCGGGTGGAGGGAGTGAGGACAGGACTGAGAGCCTGCCTGTGCCTGATTCCCCAGGTAAACAACTATATGGAAAAAAAAAGGTAGGCACACTCATATCTTTAAAAATTGCATAATTGCCAATGCCTTGATATGGGCAACTGACTCTCAAATGTTTTATATCATGCTGACATGAAATGGTGAGGAGTTCATCGTCTGTGTCTGAGTTTCTTCCACCTGAGTGTTTTTTTAAGCAACAAATGTATAAAATTATATTATAGCTCTTAGTAAGCTTACAGTTTATATTTTCTGCTTGTGGCCAGTGAGTGTTCCCTTGGTTGTGGTTGGTGGCACTGGAGATCCAGAATGGCGTGCCAGCTTTGTGCTTCTTTTCTTACAGTTTGCTTGAACTCAGCATAGGTTTTTAATATCCCCCAATATCTCTGAACATCCCCTAGCATCCATCTTAGCCTAATATTGTGGGCAGATACTCCCCACGTACCATGGATTGTTTTTGACTGAGATAGGAGGAAACCTTCTGCATTTTATCATGTCACAGCAGGACCAGGGAAAAGGAAAACACAAAAATGGAAACATTGCTTGACTGATTGCTGCAGACTGGAGCAATTTGCCTTACAGTACTCTTAAAACATTTTACACCTTAGCTCTACACCATCACTCATCAGGGATGCCCCACATTTTATGAGGGATGTCCATCATTTTGTCCTTTAGAAACTCCATGTCCCACATGGAAAAGGTGCTGTCTCATGTTGTGCACTAATGTGTTAAAATAGAATTGCATAATAAGCCCTTTTCTGATAAGTGGGTCCAGCTTTTTTCAGTGGGTGCCATGCTTTCTCAGACTACTCTCACAGTTTCTGGAATTGTCTCATAAGTGTGACACGATTGAATAAGGCCCTGCCCCAATTGTTATGCAGAAAGAGTTTAAACACAAGGGTCTGTTCTATCCTCTCCTTTCTTTTCTGTCTCTTCTCTGTCTGGTTGTGCAACTAAATTTTCTTGTGAGACCTAAGAACTGATCACTCCAATGGTTTTGCAGTTATCCACCCCTTGCTATATCTCTGCCTTCACTTGCTGTTGTCTTTTCTTCCCCCTTGCATATCTGCAGTTATAAAAAAAATATGTGAATCTCTATGTAAAACTGTATGTGATACTGGGATCCTTTGTTTAAAATGTATATAGTTATACTGTGAAATGATTGCAAAAAGCTATTTGGAACTCAAGGGCTTAACCTGAGATGCTATTTTTAAGCCCTTTGCAGAATTGTCAACAAGAGGTCAGTTCTAGGACACCATGTACTGTTTTGCTACACCTGCAAGGAACAAAACTGACAAGAACATTCTGTAAACTTATAGGTTTCATAGGTTCTTACAGCGCATAGAAGACTGAAGTCCATATAGCTTGCACCTTGTACTACCCATACCCTTGAATCCCAGCTGATAATAAGTGTTGGTCTAGTTTTGTTTTAAACTCCTTCATATTTGAACTAGCAACCACCTCTAGTGGTAGACTGTTCCAGACTGGCACCACCCTCAGATTAAACCAGTGCTTTCTTTTCAGGGTATGAAACCTTCCCGCTGGTAACTGTAGAGGGTGTGCTTTAGCACAATAACTTTGCTCTCTCATATCCAGCCCAAGCTGTTCCTGTAGTCTCTCTTCAGACATTGCTCTAAAAACTAAACACATACAGTATCTCCCCTTAACCTCTGGTATTCAAGGGAGTACAACCCCAGTTCAGACATCCTCTCATTATATCCCCTGTCTTTGACATCTGAGATAATTTTTGTGGCCCTTCTTTGGATCCTTTCAATAGCTTTTGCCTCCACTTTGTATCCAGGTGACCAGAATTAGGCACAATACTCCATGTGCGGTCTCATCAATGATGTGTACAGCAGGACCAGTACCTCTCGTCTTCTACTCCTGATGTACCTACTGATACAGCTCAATATAACACCAGCCTTTTTAACCACCTGACTACAATGAATTTTGAAACTTAGGTATTTGTTACTCAAATGCCCAGATCCCTCTCGTCCGTTACTTCCAGTAGGGTTTCCCATTTGATGTGTACTTTGCTTGGATATTTTTCTTGTCAAAATGCATTACAGTGCATTTATCTACATTAAATGATAACCTGTGTTCTTACGCCCATACCTCCAGCTCATGAAGTGCTGCCTGCAAACTTGTGGCCTTGGTTATGTTACCTACCACCCTTCCTAGCCTGGTATCATCTGCAAATTTAGATTCCCATATATGTTGCTTACTTGTCATTGTATGTATGTATGTATATGTTAAAGGGACACTGTCAACCTGTTTTGCATCGTATCATTTCTAGTCAAAACTCCACATTTTATGATTGCTTACCTTCTCCAAAAGTCATTGATGTTGCTGTTTGTTATGTCTGTCTGCTTGTTTAGTCAAATTGAAATGCATCCTAATGTATATTTATAAACAATTTCATTTTGTTTCAGATCCTGTAACTATTCTTACTGAATACTTCCTGAACATTAGAACACCTCCAAACAGTGCAGCCACTTATGGTGCAGTAGCCCCCTAAACTCCCACTGCATCATGAGCAACTAGACTATGTTGGGGATGTTCCCAAGTCCAGGGAAGTTGCAGCTGGAGATGATCAAGGAATGTAAACAAACCTGCTGTTGTGTGGTAACACCAGTATGGTGGTCAGTCTGTTTTTCACTTTTTAAAAGAAAAAAGGAATCAGAATCAAACTACCAGCTACATCAGCAATCTTTACAGAATGTTGGCAATCATAAAATGTGTTTTTTAAACTATGGACATTATGAGGCCTAAAGGGGTTGACAGTGTCCCTTTAAATAAACAGGGGCCCAGCACAGATCCCTGGGGCACTCCACTCGTCACCTCTGACCACTCTGAATATGAACCCTGATGCATACCCTTTGTGTTCTACCAATCAGCCATGAAGTTATCCAGCGAGATAAATTTCCACGGATTTTATGGTCAATAAGAGCATCGACCAGCTCTCCATGAGGGACATTGTTGAATACTTTAGAAAAATCCAGGAAGGTAACATCCACTGAATGTCCATTATCCAGTGCCTTGCTAATTTTGCCATATAACTCCAGCATGTTAGTCTGGCATGAGTGGCCCTTGGTGAAGCCATGTTGCATAGAATCGCTGTCCTCTCCCTGTATCATAAAGCTGGTAATATGATCCTTGATCACTCTTTCCAGAACCTTGCCCAACACTGCCATCAAGCTGATAGGTCTGTTGTTACCCACATCCTGTTTGGAGCCCTTTTTGTAAATGAGCACCACCTCCGCCTCCTTCCACACCTCCAGCACCTCACTCTGATCCAGGGATTTCTGCATCATTACTGTTAGAGGTCCTGCCAGTTCTGCCACCAACTCTTTGATAACCCTGGGATGCAGACCATCAGAGCCCTGAGCTTTTATTATGGTTTAGTTTAAGTAACCTATTCTTATTGTCATTGTCCTGTAAGATTAGGCTACCTTCACCTGGGATGTCTAGATGACTTTTAGTAGCTAGAGTTTTGGTATTAAATACAAATGTGAAGTAAGCATTGCAGGATTCTGCCATTTGGGTATTATCTGTTATTAGTTGCCCATCCTGGTTCTTTAGTGGGCCTATCACCTTTGTTGTCCCTTTTTTATTATTCACATAAGTGAAAAAGGACTTACGATTATCCTTTACCTTGCTTTCTAACCTAAGCTGGTCAGATTTTCTAGATTGACTAATAGCACTCTTAAATGCCTTCAGGATCAATTTGCAGGTGTCCCAACTGGCCTGATGTCCACTATTCTTGGCCCTTACATAAGCTTTTTTTCTTTTTGTTGATACATCTTTTGACCTTAGCAGCAGGGTTCCCATTCATGCATAGACGTACACAGGGCCAGATTAATGGATGCGGGGGCCCTACTCCAAGTCATATTTTGGGACTCGGGGGGGGCCCTAAATGCCAGCATCCCACTCTTCTGCAGTGCTGGGCACGCAGAAACCTTGTAAACCCCAGCAATTCATCAATTTAACAATTAACCTCCAACTTAGTGGTGAAGCTAAGTAGAATCCTTTCAGAGCAATGCGGTTTTGCTCCCAGATTTCTAATAAATGATGCATAAAATAATTCAAATTCAAGCAGTGAATATAGTTGGTATCCCCCCCATGGCTATAGAATCTTGCAGCCCCCTGAGCCCAGGCTAGTAGCAGTAGCAACCAATCCTCACCCCCTTGTAAATGCAATTATTTTCTTTTCCCTGTTTTTCTAGTCATTTTTTTGCTTCAATTCAATGAACTGTTGTTAAGTGTTCCCTTCCCGCCATTTCCAATCCAACCAAATCCCAAAATCATTGAAGTCAAGACAAAGTAAGAAAGTCAACATGACAGTGTTTGCACTTAGCACGCAGTAAGTAACAACATACCTGGTGGTGTGGCCTGCCCTAACAGACTGGTCGATCATCGGACTTGGCCTGGGACTCCTCACAGGATCAGAGACCCAGCAGCAGCACTGACTGACTACAGTCACCAGCACACAATGAGCAGCACACCATCTCTCCAATTCTTGGAGTCAGAGTCATCATTGACATCCAACGAAAAGAAGCGCTGGACGGTGGCAAATCAGACGACTCCAGCCTGGTCAGCTCTCTCTACTAGTAGTCTGTAGTCTTCTTCGATTGAGAGCAAGACGATCTCTGACTGACCTTTATCCACTCATCCTCCTCCGTCCTCGACTCCTCATTACCCGGCCCCACACCCTGACACCACTCACGTGCATGCAGATTCCTGCTCCCCAGTAGCCACACTGCCAGGAAGACCTCTAAGACATGGTTGGTTGTGGTGGTGGGGTCAGGGTGGACCATTCGCGGAATACTCTGTCTGTGCAGTGCTGTACAGCTTGCCCCGCCCCCCCAGAGATGGAGCCAGAGAGACTGAGAGACTTGCTCGGAGTGGGGGGAAACCTAACTCGGAGGGGTGCATTTCTCTTTTGACAATGCTGTGAATGTGATGATCCCACAGCCACTCAACAGTACAGCAAGTATGGCTGATCCAAGGTTGGTGGCTGTGGTCTGCTGGGTAGGGAAAAAGGAAATAAATTAAGTTAAACAGTGAGGGGGCCCTGCTGAACACAGGGGCCCTACGCCATGGCGTAATCTGCATACAGGTTAATCCAGCCATGGATGTACTTGAATCACTTAAGAAAATCAAAATTCATGTACATCTATGTGAACAGAGGGTGTGTTGCATGTAAAGGCCTTGCAGTGTTTTTTGAATGCATGCATTTGAGATCTTTATGTGTAGACAGCAGACTGTACGGTAAAACCGCCTTTCTTCCCCTCAGCAGCAGCACTTTTCCTCTTGGCAGCAAATGGATAATTGGTCCAGAGTCTCCTCTCTCCAAGACAGAGGGAGCCACCCCCATCGGATGACTGGTTCAGACAGGAGCCCCTCCCCAGATTCCAGTACAACAGCGTGTACAACTTCGATTGGTGCCGGGTGCAAAGTTCAGAAAATGCACCTTATCCCCATATGCCATCTTAATTGTGGGCATGTGCCTATATACTACAGGCACAAGCTGCGAGGGAACCGTGCGTTAGAGAGAGGTGAACGAGAGACCCGAGCAGCACATGCCAGGAGGACATGTTGGCTTCCTAATCGAAGCAAGGCCCAGAGAGACCCAGACAGATGAGATACTGTGCCCTGGCACAACTGCCTGAACAACGTTAGCTGCTTAAGCCTTTAGTTTAACTTAAGTTCGGAAAGAGACTGACCCGGTCCAGGATGGACGGATTCCCGCGAGTCCCGACTCCCATCCCATCATGTCGGCTTCTTAATTGAACCAAGAGATGCGAACGAGATACTGTGCCCTGGCACGACCGCTCAAACAACATTAGGTGCTTAAGCCTTTAGTTTGGAGGACTGATCCGGCGGATTCCCTTGAGTTCTGAGTCCAACTCCCATCCCATTCTGCCATGGTGTGATAAAGAGAAGAGTGAGACCTCGATGGATGGAGGAAGGAAACCACCAGCAACCGACCCCTACAATAAGGTTGGTTAAATTCAATAATTTTTATGTATTTTGTCTCTTGAGGACTACTCAGCACAGACTGGGAGGAGGGGGGATGCGATGTGATGCCACGGGGTGTGACAGTGAAGTTTGCAGGTGCTTTGTAGTCCCCTCCCTTCCTGCCTGCTCATCCTGTTGTAGTTGCTTCAAACTTAAAGCAGTTTGGCACAGCTGAGCAAAAAAAAAGAGTCCTTTGATGCAAGGTTTGCTCAAGTTCATCAGCGTTTGAAAATTGAGCCCCAGAATAGATTCCTTAAAAACTCACAATTTAGAGAATAATGGTGAGTCTGCTCTGTAAGGTAAAACCTTTGGTATTATTCAACATTACCACTGCAAAATGACTTCAGTTCCCCCCTCCAGACTTCACCACCACCCCCTCAACACTTTAGCACCACCCACTGCAAACAGTAATCCTGTCTGCACCTCCTGACCTCAAGTCAGGGCAAATAAGATATTGCAGCACAAAAAATAATGTTAATTTTCATGCCCAGTTTGTTTCTCTGAAACAAGCGGCTTCTATGAATGCCAAAGACCATAACTGGCACTCACATGGTCCAGTGAAGCTGCTCAGTCTAAGGGAAAAAGGGGGCATGAAAATTAAATTTATTTTCTATGGTGAAATTAAGCAGCGGCACACATCCTTCTCCATCCCCCCACCCCGCTCCTCCTCTCTACAGTGAGTCTCCACCAAAGTGTAAGAAACTGAAGCCATGACACTAAATGTCTTTTCACGTCCTCCTTAGCTCCCAAAATCATGTTACACATGTTGTAGAGTCACTGAGCAGCATAAAAAATAGGAGACCCTAGAAGGAAAGAAGGAAGTAACATTGTATATATGGCACCTGACTATTTGAGACATGGGCAGTTTGAAGTATATGTTTAGAAATGGTGGTTAAACAATATAAGCAGTCTGCCAAAGCAATTTAATCAGAAGAAGCTTTGTCTGATGGCACTCCCCATTACCTGGATACCAGGCAGGCTCCTCCCCTCCCAGCCTGCTCATCCTGTTGTATGCTCCCCCATGCTGGCCTTTTTCTAATCTAGAGACCCCTGCCTCACGACACTGCCACTCCTTGTAATCAGGACGTCTCTGAGATGAGTACATTAGTGTTCCCCTACTCCCTCTCCTCATATCCTGGCTAATATTGACTGTCCTGGAGCGGAAATATTGTGGTACTCTTGTTGACCAAAAGTTGTGTCAGTCATGTAGTCTCTTGTGTCAGGTCTGGTGGAGTGGTAGTGCCTGCCTGCTCTGCTCTTTTTGCTGTTGCTGAATCAATACTGAACCAACAGATACATGGCCACACTAAGCTGTCAGAAGACAGCAATGCACCCACCCATGTGCTGTAGTTTCCCCGCAGTCTTAATTTCAGCTGCTGCCTGAAATATGCACCGTGATGAGTGTGACCCAAGCCACTTGCCCACCAGCCACTGACTGGTCCTGTGTGTTGCTGGGGTACATTTTTCTAACCTGCTTTGATAATAAATACATTGTAAATTAAATGTCAGTAAGTGACAGACTGGTGCTGGTTTGTGGTGTGGTGGTGTGTGCGTGGCTGGCGAATGGTGTCATCATTCAATATAATGTGGAGACTGCTGTGGTGTGACCTCACTCGCTGTGGCTGTCTATTTGCTTTTTGTTTACCATGTCTGAGCATGCTGAAGTTTGATTGAGAATGATAAAATATACACAGTTAACTCATCTGTCTTACTGGCTTGCTGCTCCCTCTGGTGTACTCTGGGCTCATCAATTCATTCCAGTCACAAGTCATTGTCATTATGAGTCTGATCCTCCACCAACCATCCAAAAATACATTTTAATGTTCTTCTGGCCTTGGTTGGTCAATTATGTAGGACCGGATGGATTAGGGAAAGGATTGGATATTGGATTTTGGAATTGGAATTGGATTGTGGTTATGTAAGACTATGACATTGGTGGAGGCCAGTGGGGAATCGGGGTTGTTCTTTGGTCTTTGGCCAGAGCAGTGACTGCTGTGCTGCTGGCTCACTGACCACCACTACTGTGGGGGTTGGGGCACCACCATCTGACCAGCCAAGTGGGCAGGTGACATGGTGCAGTGTGGCACAGTGGCACTGACTGCAGTGCAGTCTGGCAGCAGGCAATCTGATCCAAGGCTCCAAAGTAGCTAGAAAAGAAATTAACAAAATGTAAATTTTTATTGTGTGATTGTGATGAGATGTTGACTATGTATGAAATATCTATGTAGTATGTCATCATCACTCAGCGAGTTAGTTCATGACATGTTCACAGTTTCACACTTCACTTCACATGTCCGTTCATTTTGTGACTGAGTGTGTGACTAGTATATGTTTGATGATGGTCTGGGTGGTGGGGAAGTGGGGGGGAGTGGACCCAGAAGGGAGAGGCAAGGCATCCTACCAGGCAAGGTTACCGTGGCTCACCCCCTACCTATGCTGGTCACCGAAACATAGGCAGGTTGTGTTTGGCCTTCTGCTTCGGTTGCAGTGTGTGCAGTTGTGCACCAGAGAACATAGTTCAACTGTGCTGATGCCGAATGAAGTAACTTAAATCATCCAACACTCTGCCCCAATCCGATGTACCTGGCTGCTGTGCCACTACCAACTGTCATTATCTGGACTGTCACTGGATGGACACTGAGTCACTGAGACTGGGAGGGAGTCAGTACTTTCAGTGGCTCCAAGACTAGAGATTGCCTGAAGCATGCCCATTGCCAGCCCCTCACCTGCAAGTCAGCACTGAAGGCCCGAGGCAGCGTCTCATACTCCAGTTAACTTTTAGAACCCAACCCCATCCCCGACCCATCCTGCATATCCCCATTTCATTAGCCTTATGGAAAAGCTATCATTTTATGACCTCCCTGCTAGTGCTAGTACTACTACCTGTCAGTGATGCATCATGAGGCAGTATAATAACATTGCTAGTCAGACAGTGTCACAGTCAAAGTGTGTATGTGTGTGCGCATGACCATGTGTGATGGCAAATCAAAGTCAGCAAAAAAAAAAATACAGTGGATGGACATGACAATACAAGCAAAGTAATGTTAGGTAACACAAGCAGTTTTAATCAATTTTAATGATTCATTTTAATAAAAGAAAAAATCTAAAGTATACTTGTCTTGCCCTTCACATGACACAACAAATCTAGTAGACATTAAAAAACATGGCTGTTTACTAAATGTAATACATTTTACATATTTAATACTGTTTTCATAATTTATATTGCAGTTCAGCAGCAGCTGGCAGCGCAGAACAGGTAGAGCAGCAGCAGTCAGAAGATGGTAATAGTCAGTGTCAAAATTTGTCCGGTAAATGCAGTATGCACCCGATATTTCTGAAAAAACCAAAGGGCATCCAGTTCCTGCTTGATGAGGACAGCCACCATCATACTGCCAAAACCTTCTATCCTCCAGGATTGGAGTCTACAACTCTGCAAATATTCCACATCCAGATCCACGTCCATCTTCATTCAACTGTGTGGTATTAGTGATGTGTGGTGGTGAGTGGAGGTGGGTTATCCTGCCGCGCGACCTGCATTCAACTGCAAAGAGGCAGATAAAGTTCACTTTTCAACAACTTCAGGGTGCCTGTGCATCATCATCACAGAGTCATCGCAGTATCTCATAGGCCTCATAGATGACCTCATAGGTGTTAGCCGTGGTGGCGGCACGCCACTGACCACCGTACTGGTCCAGTATCATCCATCCCGTAAGACTAAGTCAGACCCAGATTTCAGAAAGAGAGAGCTGTCCTGGCCAGTATTGAGAAAATTATGGCAAACTTGGGGTGGTGAAAGAAAAAGAAAGATTGATAAGAGCAATCGCAGTAGCAGCAGCATTATTAAATTATTTAAAAAAGGCATGTGGTGAGAGGAACTAGAACTATATAATTATTTATATAATCCATACTTTAAGGTTATTTATGGTGTAAAATTATTTTTTGGGGGTAGGGTGGTGGGCCAGCCTGGGAAACCTCGGGACTCTTTGAGTACTGTTGTGGTGATTGAATATGGTAACTTTTGATTTATACATTGTTGTACTTTGTGTATATAATAACAGAGTTCTGTGTAGTCATGTGTAGAACTAGTAGTCACAGTAACCGTGTGACTGTCACTGGATCTCTGCCGGTGACCTGGCAGGTGGGCACACTAGGTGACTGTTTCATGGGGGGGGTCACAGAAGACAGAATGGGAAGACTGGGGAAGTTAGGGAACACAGGGAAGTTAAGTGACTTGCTCAGCCAACAGTAACACAGTATTACAAGTGGGGGCCTGGAGGCTGTGGTGGTGGGTTGGTGGGACTTGCAAGGGACTGGAATTGGGTGAAGGAGGAGGACTGAGGAGGGATTCACCATCATGGTCTCCACTAGGTTTGCAGATCCTCAGCCTTAAACAACACAGCACTCGCTAGTACAACTGCTTGTCTCTCCGAATGCCATCACATTAGAATCACCGACAGACTACAGACAGTAGGTACTAGGTAATAAATGATATACATTGTATGTTACTGAATTGACTCCTTAACCTTCTTTTTTTTTCTTTTCTCTCTTATTTCTGCTTTTTTCACTACAGGTGAAGGTGAACCGATTCCAGTGAATGATGAGACCAGTACTGAATGTCATCATGAGGAGGATCGTCGGGATAGTAGAAGAACTCCACCCAGGAGACAGACTCCATCACGATCTGCTTTTGTTGTATGTGACTCAACCAGTGAAGTGAAGGAGGAAGAGACCATCAGTAGCAGTAACACTAGCAACAGCTGCACAGAACAAGAACCTGAGGCATCTGGGACTGTTCCAGTGACCAACGATGCAACAGCTGCAAAGCCATCAAGTACCCTTTCTAACATTTATAGACTTAAGCATTTTCAAGAGAAGTGGAAATCAGAATTTCTATGGTTACGAACAAAAACAAATGTAAAAAATGAGTTGCTTTTACACTGCCAAGTCTGCATTGATGCAGGAACATGCAAACATAATGCTTTTGTAAAAGGATCCAAAAATTATCAGCATTCTGCCTTAGTGTGTCATATGGAATCTGATGATCATAAAATATCTAAACAGACAGTTGCCGGCAGGAGACATTTAAACATCTGTAATACTTGTTAATGATAAGAAAAGTGCAGATGTCTTAGATGCACAGCTTCGAACAGCCTTATTTATAGCTCAACACATTATAGCAGATAGGAAGTTCTGTGATTTGATTGACCTACAGGTTGATAATGGGGCTATTGTTTTTGAAAAATCAGGCACCTATAAACAGAATCAGGCTGCTGCAGTTTTCAAAAAGCAATTGCTGAGATTTGTAAATCTGATACACAGGCAGCAATTAATGCAAGTGAATTTGTGGGAATAATGGTTGATGAGAGCACAGATGTGGTTGTAAACAAAAAACTTGTAATATACTGCAAAACACTTGACAAGGAGCACGTTAATATTACATTTTGTGCAACTGTGATAGTGAGAGATGGCAGAGCAGAAACTATAATGCTATTTTAGAATTTCTAAAGTCAGTGGGTTGTTTTGTTTCTAAGGTGACAGGTTTTGGAACTGACGGTGCCAACGTCATGGTTGGTAGGTTAAATGGTGTTGGTGTGCAGCTGCAGAGGGACAATCCAAAGTTGGTACATGTGTGGTGTGCTGCACATCGATTGGCACTGGTGTCCTCATGAGCTGCCAAAAACATCAAAGAACTTTCAGTTTACCAGGATACACTGATTGCTGTTTATAACTTCTAGAACAATAGTCCAGTCCAATACATCAAAGTGTGAGAATTGCAACAGGTCATGACTGGCCATGTGAAACGTTTCAAAAGACCAACCAGTGTGCGGTGGCTAACTTTAAATGATGCTGTTGTTTCTGTGTGTTCAGCATGGCCATCTGTTGTTATGGACCTTGAACATGAGGTTGCTAGTGGCAATAAAGACACACAAATCAAGGCAAAGGGTATAGTCTACTTATGAAAGAAATTCCTGCACTCTGACAAGATTGTCCCTAATTTTCCAAAAAGATAACACTGATATCGGACAAATGGTGGCCATGGTGAATGCAACAAAACAACAGCTTCGGGACATGAGAGAACTAGAATATTTGCCACTGTGTCAAGAAATGATTGATCAGTGACAAGATAATGACAACCAGTACCATGGAGTGACATGTACTGTAAATGAAGATGGGTTAAGGATGATCCATTCTGTCAAGAACAAATTCATTGCCAGATTATTAACAGAACTAGACAGGCTGTTGAAAATGAACTTCTTATTCGTCACATGTGTCTAAAAAAGGATTTTGAAAAAGAATCCGTGATACGAAGAGCTAGGAATGTTTTCTTGAGCAATGCTTGCACAAAAATATACAGAAACATTTGGGGAAATAATGCTAACTCCAATTAGTGCCACTGCCTAGTATAAAATTACATTTTTACATACCTTTGGCTCAAACCTTAAACTGACTGATTGAGTTTTATGGTGTCACTACAGAAAGTTCACCATCATTAATAGATGGACAGGAAGCTAGGGAGAGTTTCACACAGTTCAAATATTTAGTTAGCAACTGCAAAGACAGTATATTGAATGCATTCTGTGAAAACCTCATTTCCAACCATAATGAAACATTTCCTCACTTTGCTACACTGGCAAAAAGTTTACTCTCAATATCATTAACTAGTGTGCCCTGCAAAAGAGGGTTTTCTTCACAGAATCTAGTACACAACATGCAGACAAATAAACTAACAGAACAGGCTGTTGAAAATGAACTTCTTATTCATCACGTGTCTAAAAAAGTTTAATCAAGATTTTAATTCATAAATTCATGCACTAGTGCTTTTGCAGCCCACGCTATGCATGGAAATGCTGAAGTCTAGAAATGTTGGAAAGGGTACTTGATGGCTTTGCAGCTGTTGCATGGCTGCATGCATCAAGGAACTTGGTAGGTCCTGTCCTTGTGTATTATTTCACTGTTTGTTGATGCAGTCATTTGCAATAATAAGCAATTTGTGAAAGGTGTTTCTCTAATAATATCTTGCCCTTGTATATGGCATAGCGTGGCCCATGGGCCATGAGGAACCTTATTCAAGTCGCCCCAAATTTGGGATATATTTTTGGGGACTCAACCACGAATATTTTATAAATGCATTCTCACTCTGTTGCTATCTGGACATTAACATTCCTAGCTCTATGTATCACACAGATTCATACATTCATTGATACTGTACGCAATAACATGTGGGCCGGGTAGGTCAAGGGCAAGGGCCAGACCAGGGCGCATAGGCACGGGGTAGGGCTAAATAAAAAAACAATTCAGAGTCTGTTTTCCTGTCTTCGAGGTTGGTTCTTTGATGTTTTTGGCAGCCCACGAGAGCCAAGCAGTACCATCTGAGCGCATTGGTGCCTGATTTTTCAAAAACATAACCCAAAACCATATGCCACCGCGACATGATGGCGAGCTGATTTGGTTAAAGGTAAAATGCTGCTTTTTTTTACCTATGTCTATGAAGTTTTAGAAGGGCCTGCAATAGTACCTGGCTCCTCCATATAGCCACTGCCACTTGATCCTTTGACAGTTTCCTAGTTCCTATGCTATGGCCCTGCGCACCGAGGTTTTGTGACATCTCTGTAGGATGGGTACAGGCAGAACGAGTGATGGGTGGCAGCCTGGCTGCACTCCTCAACCGTGCATGTGGAAATGTTACAAAAAAAACCTTGGAGCATGGGGGACAGGGCCGCAGCAGATGAACTAGGAAGCTGGAAGGGATCGACTGGCAACATGGCTAGTTGGGGGACCACTAGGCATGACGCAATCACTTCTAAAACTTTATAGACCATAACAAAATTTACATTAGACAAAAATCAACTAAACAAGCTTCAGAGTGGCATAAGGTATTGGGGTTATTATGGTCTTAATGCAAGAAAGCCCACAAAATAAATGCCTTCAAATATACGTAAGAAGGTTGGTTTACAACTACAAATGCATGCATTGGTTGTTGCACTGACTAACTGCTGCACTATTGCAGAGTGCAGAGTGCCACAAAGCACATCCATTTTAAAGATTAATGATACATGAGAGGTGACTGCTGGTGAGGTGGGTGGTCTCCTTCCTCATGATTGTGATGAGTGATGACATGAGTTGTTGACACATCTGCATTTCTGATTGTATACTGTAGAATAATAATAATTTTGCACAATGCAGTTGCATGCATCAATCAGATGGCATCCAAAATGCAATTTTTTGTTAGCTTAGCTACTTTACATTTTGTGACTTGTTGTCACGTTAAAAAAGTTGATATTATTTATAAGTAACCCTACATGGTTAAAAAACATTACCATTAACTTATTTAATCATATTAAAATGGTTGTCTATGACTGTAACTGCACTGTACTCTGTTACTAAGAGAACAACTAACTGTGAGTGTGTGAGACACACAGCAGATAAATGCTATTGTTTGCTTGCTTGCTATAGTGGTGCTGGTAGTAGTCGTGATACTCGGGTTTTAGGGTTAGGTAGTGTAAGTGCAGTAAGTAGTAGTATAGTACTGATACTATCAGTAACACAAACTCCAGTTAGCCCAGGCATTAGCACCCATAACAAAAAACACAATGATGATAATGTTTGTTTCTCTGACTTTGTTGTGTGTGACTGTGGTGTGCAGTTATGCAGTAAGTGTTGTACACACAACACTTTTTTTTTATTCGGATCTGGAACACAGCTGCTGTGTTGTTACATTACAGATGTTGTAATAATGGGTTTGGTAAGGCTTGGAATCATTTACAATATGTACTATGAGTATGACTCTTGGATATAGTGTTGTATATCCTGCTGCATTCTACTATCTTATCTGTAAATGACAATGTGATAAGAAAGAACAGAACAGATCATTAAACATACCAGCAGATAACAACCAATTACATATGTTATGTCTTTTTTTTATATACAGTTACAAGAACAAACGCAGCAAAGTAAAAGCAAGTATAATGATGTTACTTAAGTTTGAAGAAAAGTATGGTGTTCTGCTAATGTTGAGACACGGTTTGCAGCTGTACGGTATACCGCTTTAAAACAATGTGTACCTCCATGATTTTCTGCAAGGGGTGCAATCTTGTACCCTCAAAACACCGTTTGTACCCCTGAAAAATTTTGAGGAGGGTATGCCGTACCCCCTGTTGCATGCTGCCAGTGGGAACATTGCTTAGCAGTCATTCATACTGGTATTGTTCCTGCTCTGTTATATTTATTTTTGGTTGGAACATATTTTTTAATCAAGTTAGAGATTGTATACTCCAGTGTTTCCCATATCTGGCATAGTGTCAGCTGCCCAAAGTCGGTCTCCCATTCCCAATTTGCTAACTCCCTTCTCATGCTGTCAAAATTGGCCTTCGCATAGATTCTAATAACAATGTTACCAGTAGTCACTTCATTATACCCTATAATGCTGAATCCCACCATTGCATGATCGCTTGATCCCAGCGGTGCTAACACCTTACAGTCTTGAATCCTGTCTTGCATGTTGCTTAATGCTAAATCCAACAAGTGGTCGCCCCTGGTGTTCTTCTCTACGTGCTGCTCCAGTCCAGCCAAATTAAAAGCCTCAATGAATTGTAACTCCGCTGCAGATTTTGACCCCTGGTTCACCCAATTGATACCTGGCAGGTTGAAATCTCCTAACAGTAGGATATTATCAGTTGGTTTCGACGTGTTGAGATATTCTAGCAATACTATATCATCTGAATGTGAACTTGAGGGTGGTCTATGTACTACACCAGTGTTGATTTTGGCATCATGTGGAGGGGTGATTTGAATCCATAATATTTCCTGTGTTTCCCAGGTTGCTGTGTCAATTTGTTCTTATGGTATGATATCCAACAGAAATATAATGTAACACCTCCCCCCTGCAGCATGGCCTGTCCCTGGAATACGGGGTGAACCCAGGGATTTGCCTATCCCAAGAGTCCTCCCTATTCCACCATGTCTCTGTTGTGGCAAATATCTGAACATTCTCCTCTATTAGTGTGTAGATGAATCCAAACCTTTTCACTAGGCTTCTTGCATTCAGCAATAAGCATCTCCAGGTTGAATGTTTTTTTTCTTTTTGTGCATATTAGATGTCTCCTTATAGCCAATGCCCCCGTTAGGTTTGTCAATACTTCCCCCTTTCCCCCTTATTTCAAGTTTAAATGCTTGTCAATTTCCTGTCTCAGTTTGTGTGCCAGTATTCATTTTCCTGACCTATTCATATGTAACCCTTCCGCTGAAAACAAATTTGAGTCCTGGAAACTGTCCCAATGTCTAATAAATGTGAATCATTCCCTGTAACACTATCTTTTTAGCCAACCATTTAGTTGTATGATGTCTCTGCTTCTCGATGCACCTGCTTATGGACTGGGAGTATCTCTGAGATTAAAATATCACAACCCTTACTCTTTAGTGCCTGCCCTACCTCCTCAAAGTCTCTCTGGATGTCCAAATCCTTCCTTCGTCCCACATCATTGACCCCCACATGCAACACAGTGACTGGGCTAACTGTATGCTATAGTAGTCCTGGGAGAAGCTTCTTAACATCCCCTATCCCTGCTCCTGGGAGTACACTGACTGTTGTGTAATCATTACAGTTTTTACACAGTGTTTGGTCTGCGTAATGTAAAATGGAATCCCCAACCACAAGGACATCCCTGAGGTCTTTATGTGATGCTAAAGGTAGACTACTAGCATGTTTTCTTGAATGACCCTACTATTGGTATCCTTGTCCAGATTAACAGCATTGGTTACAAGCTGTTGTCCTCCTGACTCTGTACTCTGGTTCTTTTGGTCAGTTGCCTCGTACTCCTCCAGGGCACTAAACCTATCCTGAGTGTATATGCTGCCAGATCCTCCAATGTTTCTTCTGCCTTTCTTGGATGTTTTTTGCACCCTACTCTAGTCCTTCAAATCATTTTCCTGGGGTGTACTTTCAACGTGGACTTTTCCCTCTAGTTTAAGACCCCCAGTACCATCCTGGTGTTCCACATCAGAGCCTTGCTCTACTTGCCCTGCTATGTTGTCTATAGATTGTTCTAGTACTGTGATCTCATTTTGCAGCTGCACTCTATGCTGAAGTACTGTGTTCTCCCTTTGTAAGACTGTGATTAAAGTGCATTTATCACATATGAAATCAACCACCCTGTCACCTTCTGCAAACATGTTGCATATAGGGCAATAGTTCATACTGTTGCTCTTAACAACAGCCTGTAAGGTTGCCATCACCTTTTATCTGGACCTACCTTGGGTGGAGTAACCTTCCCAGATCCCCAGCTGTCCCCAGCTGACACAGCCAACATGTGCCGAATGCGCATGTCTCTGTGTGCATCTCAGCGCATGGAGCCACGTGCTCACCCTGTTCGCTCGGGGTGCTTTCTTTTCAGGAAGAGGACCAGAAGTACCTGCCCATCACTTCCAGATCCTTGGCAACTCTGATACCAATTTTGCTGCACTTGGGGATAAAAATAGGTGCCACTTCATGTGGTGGACTAAGTGAATTATGTAGGCAAGTGATGTAAAACAAGAAACAGTTAAAACAGACTGGGCTACTGTCCCAGCATGCACTGCTGCTCGGAATGTGCAGCTAGCCCTCCACTATCCAACAAGCCCTATCCTATGGGCTCTCCTTCTCTATATTGTTGCTAGGCAATGGCCTGCAACCACCTCTCCCCAGAGGAACATTTGCCACCTAGTTACAACAAAGCACGCAGTCCTCTACCTTTAAAATGAATGTATGTACTGGTCTCCTCCTTTCTAGACCCAGCACTTCTCCAGCAGCAAATCTTTACAAGAACATTCTGTGAGAATCAGGCTTTCTTAACAAGTTCCCAGACAAAGACTTATGAAAACAGCAGCAATGTTTTTGCTAAAGAGACAAGGAGAGTGAGAGACTGAAACTTGGAATTAAGAGACACCCTCAGAAGGATTTAATTTTCTCTGTTTGTACTGCCTTTGTAAATAGTTATAATGAATAATTTTTATTTTTTTATTCTATTGTTATTGAGAAAAATAAAATGCAGTTTGCGAATTTTGAAACTGCTCCTGGTTTTCCTATGTTTCCTGACCTGTGTCTCGAAGACAGATGGTTTTAGAAGTGGGATTTATGCCGTGCATACTCTCAACTAGGAGTTTTGCGCGTGGGTACTAGACCTCGTACCAGGGAAACATAGAAGAAAGGTATGGATTCTGCAGCAGCAAGTCCAGGAGTGATTACCAGAAGAATGGCAGCCAAACTAGAAGCAGAAACAAAAGTCCAAACTAAGACTGTACAGCCAGCACCAGTTATGGAAAAAAAAGAGCAGGCAGTGACAGAACCTGAAAGCCTGTCTGCCTTCTTCAAATGGTGTGCTATACAACAAAGAGAAACAGAGCAGCAGAGAAAAGAAGAGATGCAGCAACAGGAGCAGCAAAGAAAAGAAGAGGAGCAGCGGAGAAAAGAAAGGATGCAGCAAATGGAACAACAGAGAAGAGACACAGCAACAGGAGCAACGATGGCTGAATGCCTTGCAAGCCATCAAAGCTGGAGGATATGGCACAGGTCCAGCAGTGCAACAAAACTACAACAACTTTAAAGATCTTAAACTTAAAAAGTTGTGCCCCTCAGATGATATTGAAGCATACCTGACAATTTTTGAAAGGGTTGCTGCAGCCTGTCAGTGGCAAAAGCAGCAATGGGCAATCAGACTGGTATCTTACCTGACAGGGGAAAACCCAACTTGCCTACAGCAATATGGACACTGCACAGTCAGAAAACTATGACCTGGTGAAAAGAGAGGTCCTTCAAAGATATGACTTCTCAGGAAAGTCCTACAGGCAGAGATTTTGGTCTCTGAAGTACAACTCAGTCAAATATCCTCGAGAAGCCTTCACATGACTCAGTGAACTCCTTATGAAATGATTCTAACCAGAGGGCAAAACACTCCCACAGGCCTCTGAAACATTTGTAATGGAGCAGTTTATCAACATCCTACCCACAGATGTATAGTTTTTGGTAAAAGAACACCGACTAGAAAGTGAGAAAAAGGCTGTTTCTTTGGCTGAAGACTACCAAATGGCCAGGCAGATGCCACAAACGCAAGATAACAGCAAAGCGTTGGTAAGACACTCTTTTTCCCCATTTAAACTCCAAGTCTGATAAGAACTCTGGTGGGGGAAACAAATCTGCACCCAAAGACTTTATTTGCTATACCCGTAATAAGTCAGGTCATATTGCAAGAAATTTCCATAGTAAGAAGACTGACACTGGAGCAGATTTGTCCTTAGCAAATTGGGGCAAGTACTTAACAGATGTGAAGGTGGGAGATAAGACTGTGAAGGGAATTATAGATTCGGGAAGCAGACAAAACCTAGTGCATATTGAAGTGCTGGGAAAAAATGTGCAAAAGGACAAGGCACTGGTGTCACCTGCATCCACGGGGACACTCGATACTATCCTACCAGCCAAGTGACTCTGACTATTAATGGAGTGTTGCACAATATGAAAGTGGGGGTAGTACCCAAGTTACCTGTACCTGTGATTATTGGAAATGACTTTCCAGGATTTACTGAGTTCATCAAAGAGGGAGTAAATCCTATAGTTTCAGCAGCTGTGGTGACAAGAGCTCACAGGGAAACAAAATCTCAGAAGGTGGGGACTCTTCCTTTCGGTGATTTTGATTCTGACATGTTTGATCATAGCTCCAAGATCTGGAAGGCCAGGAAAGAAAGACGATGCCTGAAGAAACAGTGGCAACAAAAGAATGATGGACATCAGGGGTTAACATATGAAAATGCTGATACTAAACTGATCACTGATTGTGATTTTCTTTCAGAACAAGCTAACAATGTCTCTCTCCAGGGTTATTTTAAGCAGCTGGGGGTGAAACCAAAACAGGGTGAACCTATATTTAAAAAATGTAATGGTCTACTGTACAGAGTTTGGGTTAAACCTCAGACACAGGACCAGATAGAACAATTGGTTATACCTCAAAAGTACAGATCTGAGTTGTTACAGATAGCACATGATGATCCTATGGCTGGTCACTCGGGGAGGGAATCACAGCCTTGCCAGATTGCTGTACAGATTTTACTTGCATGGAATTCATGAAGATTTTGCTACCTATTGCAGTTCTTGTGCTGGGTGTCAGAAAGTAGCCCCAGTGACTAAGAAACACAAAGTGCCGCTGATGCCCCTGCCCTTGATAGATGTGCCTTTTGAGAGAATTGCAATGGATGTGGTTGGCTCCTTAGACAAAAGTAAAAAGGGTAATCAATTCATTTTGGTAGTATGTAACTATGTTACTCGATACCCAGAGGCAGTTCCAATGCATACTGTCATAGCCACAAAAGTGGCAGCACAGCTTGCCAAAATGTTCAGCAGGGTGGGCATACCTAAAATGATTATTACTGATCAGGGTAGTAATTTTGGTGCTGCAGTACTGACGGAGCTGTACCAACTACTAGGTATCACTGCCATAATAACCTCCCCTTATCACCCTCAGACAGATGGTCTTGTTGAGCATTTTAATCAAACCCTAAAATGCATTTTAAATAGGTTTGCAAAAGGGGAAGGGAAAGACTGGGAACAATACTTACCTTTCCTTATTTTGCTTACAGAGAAGTGCCGCAGGCATCAACAGGTTTTTCACCATTTAAAATGCTGTATGGTAGACAACCTAGAGGGCCACTAGATGTAATATAAGAAACATGGGAAGATAACCTCCATCAGAAACAATCTATTACATCTTAATGCTGTTCTCAGCCTTTGCTGATTGTATTGTGAGGCCTTCTGGTACCATGCAATTCTGCTTAAAGTTGAGCCAGTCCAAATTAATTAATGGGCATTTGCATATGCTTCCCATGATGCTTTGCATTATTGGGACATGTGCAATTTGTGTTTTCTTTAAAATTTGGCTGAATGGCCAGTATCCTCTGGGATAACCCTTGCCCCAGTACATTTGCTCTGGGTTTTTTTTGTTATTACATCTTATATGCGTGACCTGAGAAAGAAGCTGGCAAAATATGTTGAACTCACTCATATTATGACCATGGGGTTAAAGAAAAAGTTTTTGAGCCAGGTGAAAAGGTCTTGCTACTGTTACCCACTACAAAAAATAAACTGTGGATGAAGAGGCAAGGGCCTTATAAAGTACTTAGATGTACTTGCACAATTAACAATGAGATTGAGACCCCTGATAGGAAAAAACCTACCAAAATATATCATGCTAACCTCCTGAAGAAATGGGTTGAAAAAACACCAAAGGCTACTTTGCTAGTTTTACCAGAAACCGATAAAGAAGATATTGATGTAGCTTATGACAGATGTAATGCCCCAAAGTATGGGGGAAGTACAGAAATAGGGTCTTATTTAATTAAATAGTGTGCCCTGGGGTGCCCCATTGTGAGTATGGGCTTAGGGGGTAGGTATAGGGGTTCTTGTATGTGTTTCCCACCATCACTATGGCCAGGCAGGGCCAAGAAAAAAAAAGAAAAAGAAAAAGAAAAGTGTTTTATTCTCTGCTGCCTGCTCTGCTCTGTTCTATCCCCCCATTCCTGGAGCAGGCAGCACGAGAGTTGGCACCCATGCACTGGGACTGCTATCTCTGTCCAGTGCATGGTGCCCATTTTGAAATCTGGGCCATTGGTTGGGCATGGGCTCGGGGTTTGAGAACTAGAACCTTGAGCTCCAATTTTTTCAAATTGTTCAGCCATTTTTGTGGGTAGTTCGGGCTGGTCATGCAGTAGACAGGACATGGGAGTGCGATGGGGACTCGGCTTACCTTGGCTTGTTGAAGCGGTCTGTCAACTCCTCCAGTGTCTCTCCTGTGACCAGCAAAGAGGTCTGCAGTGCTGTGGTGCTCCTGTCCTGGGAGTGGCATCAGTCCTGCGGTAGTGACCATGAAAAAAAAAAAAGACTCCTCCGGCTCCTCAACCCTCCAGCGTGGGCTGCTGTTGCCCCGTTTGTTTTTTTTTTGCTGCCCCAAACTTTCCAGTCCCTCGTCGGTGGCACAGAAGAGCTGCACCATGACTGGAATGCTCTCGGCCCTTGAAGAGGCCACCCTGCCGTCTGCCATGGTGTCTGTCCAGTTTCCCCTCCCACTGCCAGCACAACCTCCCTCTTCTCACCAACAGCTTCACCCTGGGCCGGGGTGATGAGTTGGCCGCAGGACATTAGAAGAGTGCTGACCGGTGAAAGTAGTTAAAAGAAATGTTTTATTTTGTTTAGCACTGTAGCACTATCAGGGACCAGGGAGGGAAGGACCAGCTAATTGTTTTTAATTATTCGGGGCACGGTGATGCCCATGGGAAAGGGGCCAGATCCAAAGGCCCTTAGAGGATTTATTAATTATTCTGGAGGAGCGGAACAAAGGCGAGACCAGGGGATGGATTTACAGAAAGACCTTGAACTGGACTACCAAGTTAAAGGGGTGATCTAGGCGTTGGTATTAAAAAAGGCAACAGAGGCCCAAAGATTAAAGAAGGGGACAGAAAAAGGCCCCAAGTCTTTTAAAAAGGGGGCAGCCTTAGGCCTGGAATTGAAGGGGTCAGGAAAAGGGCCAAGTACTTAAAGGGGGTAGCAAGGCCCACAGAGAGAGAGAGAGGACTGAGCAGCATAGGCCAGGTGGCCATAAAGGGTAAAGCCCCACAGTAGGGACTGGGACACAGCTACCGCTTCAGTCACCAGTAATCCCAGTTGGGAGGGACAAGGAAAGCTCAGAGAACAGAAGAACCTTCATCCCAAGGTGTGTCATGGATAGCCAGATCCGAGTACCCAAATGGACCCACAAGTGTGGAGGGTCAGTGAAAAGAAAGGTGCTTAGCACACAGCTGCTATCTAGTGACTGCCAATTAATGAACGTGTGTATCTGAACAGTTGTGTTGATTGCAAAGTACCAAGACTGTATTGTTACTGGGTTTGTCGTTATTAGCCCCTGCAATGAACAATTGCCCTGAGACTTTGGCTATTTGCCCCGTAACAAACATTTGCCCTGGGATTCTGGTTATTTGTCCCCGCAGTGACCAACTGCCCTGGGATTCTGGTTCCCCTGCAAAGAACAATTGGTTTAGACTTTGGTGATTTGCCCCTGCTCCAAGCAACTTGCCCCTGCAGTGAACAATTGCCTCAGATTCCAGCAATTTGTCCCTGCTCACAGCAAATTGTCCCTGCAATGAACAATTGCCCCAGATTCCAACAATTTGCCCCTGCTATGAACAATCACCCCATATTCTAGAACTTTGCCCATACTCCTGGCAAATTGCCCCTGCAACAAACAATTGCCCTAGATTCCAGCAATTTGCCCCTAGTCCTGACAAATTGCCCCTGCTACAAATAATCACTATGAATTCTAGCAATTTGCCCCTGCTCCTGTTAAATTGCCCCTGCAATGAACAATTTCCCCAGATTCTAGTAACTTGCCCCTGCTCCTGGAAAATTACACCAGCAACAAACAAACATCTTTGTGCAGTGAAAAGTGTATTTACCAGTGTTTGCAGTGCCAACTGAATGTGTATGGACTTAATCTTCTGCCAAACACCCCTGGTGGGGTTGTTCACAGCTGATTCTTCACCGAAGCAGTCTTCAGCCAGCGAAGAACTTCATAGCAACACCCTTTCCTATCGTCTGCCATTGGTCAAAACTGAGGTAACCCTATGGGACTCATGACCGCTGGTTCCTGGTTTTCTTGTGGTTTGGTCAGCCTGGAAGTGGAACATCCTGGAAGAAGCCTTGTCTGTCACTCCCAGTCATTCGTCAAAATTCGAGTCTGATGTGGCCAGTGTGCATCCGCATCTGCCGTTTTGTTATTTTTCTGGTTCTGGACACTACAGGGCTCTGATCTTCATCCTGCGTCTTACTCTTCCTGCTTGTCTCATCCTGCTTGCACCATGTTGTCCTCTGGGATCTAGCTTGTTTTTGGTGATCGTGTCATGGATCCTTTGCCAAAGAAGCTTCAATCTGCCTCCATCCTTGGCAGCCCTGGTCGAGGGTTTGTGCTGGGGAAACTGCAGCAGATCTTCATCTTTGGCAATCCTTGCATGTTGATTCAATGCCAAGTACTTGTTCCTTCATCCTTGGCAGCCCTGGTCAAGGGTTTGTGCCAGGGAACATCAGCCAGTCTTTGTTTCTTCATCCTTGGCAGCCCTGAACGAGGGTTTGTGCTGGGGAAATTGCAGCAGATCTTCAACCTTGGCAATGCATTCAAGTGGATTCAATGCCAAGGCTTTGTTTCTTCATCCTTGGTGGCCCTGGTCAAGAGTTTGTGCCAGGAAAGAGTTCAGAAGATTTCCATTCTCTTGTGCTAAAGTATTCTGGCAACCTTAGAGAGTGGGTTGGCTGAAGAATCAGGGTCTGTTTAAAAATCTCTCACATCCCCTCCAACCTTTCCTAGGTTTTCATATAGGTATAGCTTGGTACCAAGTAGGAACCCCATTCTTCCTTTTGTCCCATTGTTTCTTAACTCTTCAGCTGTGTGTATGAAGACAGCAGGAAAAAGTTGAACCTACTTTAACACCAATAGACTCTTCGAGATGGTTGCTCCACTCGGCCCTTCGGGGTCTGCAACTGGTTTCCATTGTTCACTGCAGTGATTGTCTAATATCATTATAGAGTAATAGATTTTCTGAAGCTGTTTACCAAATCGTTTATTGTAAGCATAGTATACAGCTTAACAGATGGTGGCCTTAGGCCGAGGTGCACCTCTTACGGACATTATAGAACGTTGCATACTGTTCAGATTTGGTTTGGTTCCTCTCTTCCCTTGTGACCATGTCTACCTTTCCCTGTGGTATGAATAAAGCCCGTTGGGCATCAAACTTGTAGACTGCCTCCTGCCTCTCCTTGCCAGGTGTCTCCATTCACCCACCCCTATTCAAACCACAACTTTGTCTCACCATTCCACCTGCTTGACGCAATGCTGGTGGTGCAGCTGTGATAGGCGATCTTCGTGGTCAGCACTCAGTTAATTCACCACTTTTAGAACAATTGTTGGCATAGTCAATAGGTTAAATTTTAAGGAGCCCAAAAGCCAGAGCTTCTAAAGTAAGATGCAAGCAGTACTGGGTTGTAGTATTGGATTGTCCCAAGGGAATAACATGTCCATAGGTGACGAATCCATAGAGACTGGGATGGAAGACTGAGAGAACATATCCCCCTCACCCCTGACCATGCCGTACTACCTTGGGGTGCCATGGCTTCCCTAATTCACAGGAGAAAGGGATGGAAGTGGGACTAGTAACTTGGGCAACTTCTGCTCTAAGATGCAATCCATGTTTCAGCTATATCAAATCCTGAAGAGACAGAAAGCAGAAATACTCATTGGACAACTCTAAGGTGCATCCCACAGAGACGTCCAGTCCTGGCCTGCAGGTGCAAAGACTACAGCTGATCATATACTACAAAGGTTACAACAGATATTTGCTACTCGTACGGTATCCAGTCTGAAGATGAAATTTTTCTCACATACCCAGAGGCTTCAAGAGACTCTCCGAGAGAATGCATTGAGTCTTCAGGAGCTAGTGAGTGTAATTGAGAGACTGGATGCCCGAGAGATTACAGATCCAGACCACTTCTTAACAGAGAAATGTGTGGAAGGGGGGCATAGTGAAGCCCTGAGGAGGGCACTTAGTATGTTACAACTCCAGGATCCTGAAGCAGATTTCCTAGATTTTAAAGAGAAAGCCATCAAGATGTTGGGACCAGGTCAAGCGGGAGAAGACATCATGACCTACCCAAAATGATGACGCCTCTAGGTGCAGCATGGCCAGGGTATCCAATGGAAGGACTGACACAAGAAGACCTGTGGTGCATGCGAACATTGAGTGAGAAATTGTCCAATGAAGAAAGGGTGTACGGTCGAGAACTGACGGGTGGGTACCTAGGTTATCTCCCAGACTCCTGACCATTGTGCAGTCAGATGGCTCAGGCACCAGTCCATTCCACTGCAACCAACCCCAGCCTGAACTCAGAATTAGTGGAACAAAGAGCTATTCTGACGTGAAAAATAACAGAGGTCTGTCAAGAAGTAAAAAGACTTAAGGAAGATTGGAGGAGAGACACACTATGGATTCAGATTGAAGGAAGAAGGAGGTTTGATGACCTACTGTCCCGACCCCAAAGGGGAGAAAGAAGGTGTCCAACTGACCAGTTTGACAGTCAAGGAAGGCCAATTTGCTGAAGATGTGGTATCAGTGGCCACATAGAGAGGCAATGCCAACAACCTTCAGAATACACAGTGATGTTAAACAGGGAATATTCAGGGACGGGGGCTGATCCTCGAAGAGTGGTCAACAGGTCCACCCACAGTAATGGATTGATCTTGTTTCATTGGCAGGAGTCTGACCATTCTAGTCATAGTAGATGGAGTAGAATTGATGGCATTGTTGCATACAGGGTCCCAGGTTACGACCATGCAAGGGTGATATTTCCGGCAACAATGGACAATGGAAGACCGTCAACCACCTCCAAAGTCTTGGATCACTTTGATCACCGGCAATGGAGCCGAAGTTCTGTACTTAGGGTATTTAGAAGGTTGCATCCAGTTGGGAAAGAATGTACAAGACTGTCAAGGAATAATCATCAGTGACACGGAGAGCGACAACTTGCCACCACTCACTCTTGGAATGAACTTTCTCCAGCACCACTTTGAGGATTTGTTGCAGATCCTGCAGACCCAAGCAAAAAAATCTCCGTGTATAGAAAAACGCACTTTGCAGCAGACGATTCATCTTCAGTGTCATCAATGCTTTGCAAGTTCAACTGGTGAGATTGGAAAGGTCTAAGTGTCTGACGCCCAACCTATTACTCTGAAACTGGGAACGGAGACCACTTTGTGGTGCAAGGTCAAGGTGGGCCCTCATGGTCAGGACTACGACACCCTGGTTAAACCCTACTCTAACAAGAAAGAAGAACCCATTCTGGTCACCAGAAGTGTTGACATGATCACGAAGGGAAGGATCCCTGTCCAGGTTATCAATTATGGGAATCATGATGTGCGACTCTACCACAACCAGCTGGTTGCCCAGTTACACACCATGTCTCTCCAGAACATTTTGGATCCCGAGGGCAGATATATTTTTGTGCAGGGCTCCCTTTTTAACTCCACTATAATTCTTGGTTCAGTCTATGGCCCGGTGGGGGGAGATGCTGTTTTTTTAATGCATTTAATAGATAAATTAGGTGGGTATTTGCCAACACCCTTTATTCTGGGAGGGGATTGGAATATTTCCCCATCACAAGAGCTAGATAAAACCTATAGGCCTTTGAAGCCCCCATCCTCAGCACAATTAGCGTTGCAAGACTTAGGTAGAATGCTAGGATTGGTGAATCCTTGGAAGACTCTGCATCCTTTTAATAGGAGTTATACCTTTTTTTCTCTGCTTCATAACTCCTGGTCCAGGTTGGATTATTTTTTAGTAAGCACCTCCTTTATGGCAAATATTACCCTAGTAGGCATTGAGCCTATTGTAATTTCTGACCACGCTTTAGTATGGCTTCGACTCAACCCCTCCTCTTTGGTACAGCGGGACACAATATGGAAGCTCAATACTCAGGTTTTGAAGGATGAGCACTCTCACACTCAGATTAAGTCCCTAATCAGAGAATATCTGGACATTAACCAGGGATCAGTGGCCAGGGTTGACATCCTATGGTGCTCTTTAAAATGCTTCTTGAGGGGGGAGCTCATTAAAATCTCCACTAGGAGGAAGAAACTCAGGACTCAAAGATTTTTTCTCTTAGCTGGTCAGATTAAGGTGGCAGAAGACTCCCTTGCTTCCTGTAAGTCCCTAAAGAATTTGGAACAGCTACATAAACTTAAAAATGAGTATGAGGAGCTAGTCGGGGAAAAAACTGAATTTGCATTATTGAGATCCAAAGCTAAATACTTAGATCAAGGGGAGAAGCCAAGTAGGCTTTTGGCCCTAAAACTCAAGGAAGTAGAAAACTCAAGGCTGGTCCCAGCTTTAGAGGCACAGGATGGCTCCATCAGGACAGGGCCCAGAGACATTGTCAAGGTTTTCAGACTATTTTACCAAAATCTTTATGGGGTTATCTCAGTCCCTCCTTCCCTGCCTGCTATTGAGACCCTCTTAAGCCAATTTCCCCACCCTGCCTCTCCGAGGACCAAGCATCTTTCCTTTCTCTCCTCTATCCCTGAAAGAGATTGAGGATGCCATTCACAATCTCCGTCAGACAAAGCCCCGGCCCAGATGGCTTACCCTCCAACTTTTAAAGGCCTTTTGCAAGGAATTGGCTCTGACACTTCTGGATTTTATAACTACCTTCTCTCCTCGGGCCCAGTGGACCCAACCTGTTAGAAGCCATCATAATTCTGATTCCTAAAACAGAGAAACCTCTCTGGATCCGACTAACTACAGACCCATCTCACTGCTCAATTGTGACATCAAAATCTTGTCTAAAATTCTGGCCTTCATGATTAAGCAGGTTTGGCAATCACTTTTGAGCAGAGAGCAGGTAGGCTTTGTGCAGGGTAAGTCAGCTGCGGACCACATGAGAGTTCTTTCCTATGTCTTCCAAGCAGCCCAGGCCTCTCAGGTTCCCATGGCACTGGTGGCTTTAGATGCTGAGAAGGCATTTGACCGTGTCAATTGGGATTTCTTATGGAGCATTTTGGCTAGATTTGGGTTCCTGGAGAAATTCATCCAGTGGATAAAGGTTTTATATAAAGATCCCTCGGCTAAAATTTACTGTAATGGAGTTTTCTCATCTCGTATTCGGCTTTTTTCTGGTACCCGTCAGGGTTGCCCTCTCTCGCCATACCTTTTCAACCTTTACTTAGAGCCCCTGCTGCTCAATCTTAAGGCTGCTCCCGGGGTCCAGTCTGTGCAATTTCTCTTTTTTTTTTGAAATTCAAATTTTATTAAGAGAAAACACTTATCAGAGACACAGTACATAGTAACAAGAACATTTTGTACTTTCATAACAATTGACATAAATTGAATCAAATTCCCAAATTTCTCCCACCAACCCCAATTCCCCCAAAAAAAAAAAACCTCTTTCCTCCCCCCAACCCATCCAACCCTTACTATACTACCACCCCTCAGGAAGATCCGCTCACCCCATTCATTTCTAATATTGCCAAACTAATTCTGACTACCCCTGGGGAAGGTATAACGCTTGAAAACGACTCCAAATCTTTTCATATATATGAAGTCGATTGTCCCTTCCCACACCTATTTTTTCCACATTTAAATTAAACAACATCTCCTGTAACCATTCCGCGTACGTGATTGGAGAATCTGTCAGCCAATGTCGTAAGACTATCTTTAAGCGAGCCGGAAATCAGAGCCGGTAGAATCTACGCTCCTTGAATGTGATTCCAGAATAATCTCCTATCAAACATATATCAGGAGTAAAATATTGATCAATACCCAGCAATGGGTCTGCCTTTTGTTTAATCTGCGCCCACAACTGCTTTATCAGTGGACACTCCCAAAAAATGTGATATAAATCTCCAACTGCCTGACGGCACCTGAAGCAATTTTGGTCAGGTCTGCTACCAACTTTATATAGCTTGGAAGGGGTCCAAAATAAATTGTTCAAAAAATAAAACTGCATCACCCTTAATCTATCCTGCCTAACATATTTATACATGTGACTCCAAACAGTCTTCCAATCCCGCTCTTGTTCCCCCAGACAACCAGTCCAATACTTGGGCTTGAAATCCATGTCTACAAAGATTTGGTCAAGAGAGTACCTGTATACACCCTAGAGACCGCATGTGGTTCCCAAACAATTTGAGCTAATGACTCAAACCAACCCCCATCCACACGCCCTGTACGAAAATTGGTCACCACCAGCGCTAATAAGTGGGTAACCTGGTATAATTTAAAAATCTGCTTGAATCTATATTATATTTTGCCAGGATGTCCCTTATTGAGAGAATACGGCCCTCCCCCATTAAATCCTCAACCCGTATACCTTCTAGTTGGGGAAACCATCCTCTCAAAATCGTTTTCCCCCCAATCTTCAAATTAACATTTTGGCATATCGGCTGACACTTGTCCCTATCCGGGACATAACCTAACCTACCACAAATCTGTCTGTGAATACGCAGAGAATTTACTATTGGGTTAGCAGCCAATTTAGGGGGCACTTTCTTGGGAGTGGAATAAAGCAATGCAATTGGGTTTGTCCCGGCCTCCCTAATCGCTTCCATTTCCAATCCAATCCAAGAGGGAACATAGGGTGAAGATTCAAAATTACCTGCAGGAGCCAGCCATCTTAGATATTTACAGAGGTTGCTTGCCCAGTAATATAAGCCAAAGTGTGGAAGTTTCAGTCCCACTCTCTCCCTAGGGGCTGCCAACTTACTATAAGTCCTACGGGGCCTCTTCTCTTTCCAGATAAAATCCGAGATCGACAAGTGTAATTCTTTAAACCATTTTAGTGGGATTAATACATTAAGCATGTTGAGTGGATAGAAAACCCTAGGTAGGATGTTCATTTTAACTATGTTAATCCTACCCCAGAGAGAAAGCGCAACCAATCCATCTTTGCAGATCTTGCTTAATATTACTCTTAATGGCGTCTAAATTAAGTTTGACCAATTTTGATCAGTTCTGGCCAAGTAGATACCCAAATACTTCAAAACATGCGGAGCCCATTGCATGCCCATTTCCAAGACTTCAGACTTATGCACTCTCATGTTTAACGGGAAAATTTGGGTTTTCTCCACATTAATCCTGTAATTGGATAATCTACTATATTCTCCAATAATAGACATCACTGCCCTGATTGAGCCACTTGGTTGAGCAACATGCAATAAGATGTCATCCGCATATGCTGAAACTTTGAGCTCTTGGGACCCAATTCTGATACCCACAACCTTAGGATCTAATCTCAGTTTAGTGAGGAGAGCTCAGGTATAAATTAAATAGAAGAGGAAGGGACAGCCCTGTCTAGTGCAGAATTAAGAGGAAAACTTGCAGAGAATACTCCATTACAATATACTTTAGCTTTGGGATTCCTGTATAAAGCAAACACATAATTGATAAACTGGGCAAGAAAACCAAATTTCTCCAAAGCAGTAGCTAAAAACTTCCAGTCCACTCTGTCAAATGCCTTCTCTGCATCCACTGACATCAAAACACATGGAGATTTACAATCCCTGGAGACAGAGAAGACATGAGACAGTTTACGCAGATGGTCCGATGCCAACCTGCCCTTCATAAACCCAACCTGATCAGGATGAACTAGCCTAGGCATGACCTTGGACAACCGAGAGGCTAGGATCTTCACCAGAATCTTAATGTAGTAATTAATCAGTGAGACAGGCCTGTAACTTGTGACTTTATCTAACTCTTTCCCTTCTTTCAGAATAAGCACTATTAAGGCCTCAAATAAATAGCCATCTACTGTGTCCAAGGTCAATATACTCTGAAATAATCTTCTCAGACCGGGACATAACAGGGTCATAAAACATTTATAAAATTAGGTGTGAACCCATCTGGACGGAGCCTTATCATTGGAAAGCATTTGTATTGCCTCCAAGATCTCCGTTTCAGAAATGGGGGAGTGAAAGTTCTCTCCTCTGAATTTCTGACACCTGGGGAAGGTTACAATTAGTTAAGTAGTCATTCACTTCTGTCGTATTAGGCCCTAGGGGTCATTGGGCTATATAATGCCTTGTAATATCCTCAAACTCCTAACAATTTCCATGGGTAATGTTTACCCGACCCATCAGCACGGGACGTGATGCTCTGTACTATTCTGATGCCTCCGCTGCCCTTAACCGCATAGCCAAGAAACTACAGATTTCTCCTTGGTTCAAGTAAAGGGCCTTAGTTTTCTTAATCGCATACTCTGCCCTCTCACCCAGAATCCCTTCATATTCGTGATGCAGTTTGATCAATAGTTCCCTGGTCTCCTCTGGGGTATTCTGCAACAGAGCCTTCTCTATATCCCTGATTTGCGCCAATAAGGACCTAATCCTTTCCTCCCCCTTCTTTTTCCTTGCAACCGCCAGCTGGATAAACTCTCCTCTAACACGCACTTTAGGCACACCACGACAAATCACCTGGTAGTTAAATGACTATGCTCCACTTCATATTGTTCAATCCGACGCCAATATACTCCTTATTTCCATGGAACAAGTATTTGATTATTCAACTTCCAAATGGTTTGTCTGGAGTATTAGGGGCCAGATTGAGGAGCAATGAACTATAGAGTGATCAGAAAGAATCCCAGGAATAATATTACTATTCAGTAATCCTGACAATAACCCTCTACTCACTAAGAAATAATCTATCCTGGATCTAGACTTATGGACCTCTGATAAGAATGTGTACTCCTGCCTGAAGGGTGCAAGAATCCTCCACGGGTCACATAATCCCAGGTTATCAACTAGATCCTAATAGCTCTCTGAGCCGGAGATAGCCTTTATTTAGCTTACCATCCTTGTCCAAGTCCGGAGTAAATGGTAAGTTCCAATTACCCCCAGCAGTATCGGAAGATGATGAAAACGGACTTAGTATTTTTAGTAAGTCCATAAAAATCAAGGTATCTGCATTGGGTCCATATATACTTCCATTACTAATCTTGTTTGGTTAAGGAGCCCTATCACAATTACATAAGACCTGCTGGGTCTACTATTTCCTCTCACACACAAAGCCACACTCCTATGAAATAAGAGTGCAACCCCTCTGCCAGATGTACTAAAACCAGCCCCAAAACCTGACCAACAAACTGACATCTAAGCGAGGTCAGCTCCTGTTAAACAAATGTGTTTCTTGTAGACATATTATCTGCCCTTTAATAATTGCAAATGTTTTAGAATTTTATATCTCTTCATTTTTGCCTGACTCCTTAACATTCCACGTGAAAAACTCGAGCAGACTACCCATTCTCCCAATAATATTCAGTAAAACCCTCTATTTACCATCTCAACCACCTTAATCACTCTTTAGTCCTGTACCTTAGGGTGGCGGATCTTCCCCTACCTATCCTCTCTAAACCCTTGCTAATACCTCCCCTCCCCTCCTAATCTTCACCAATCCCCCTACTAAACCTAATACATATCTATATCTAATAGAATTGTAATCCCTCCACCAACCTCTCCCCTCAAACCCCCGCCCGTCCCCTCCCAAAACACATTGGTCCATGATAACCATAGCTCCGTTAACCTAACCCTTTCCTCCAGCCCCGACAGAATCTTTAGATACCTTACCCATTCTAACCTAAACCTCATATAAACCCTACATTTCCATTCCGCTGTCCACAAAAAGTGTGAACCATAGACTTATGTAAAGCCCATTTCTTCATTAATTAATTAAACCCCTCATATTCCAACCCCACCCCAAAACACAAATTATTTCAGCACACAGCAGCCCAACTAAATTATGAAATGGGTAACATCCCCAATTCTTCTATGAACTTTGCATTGCCCAATACTGTAAAGAGAAAGAGAAGAAAAAAAAAAAACCACCAACAGGGCAACAGTTTTATCTATAAGGGTTCCAACACATAGCTCCATCGAGCATGCAGTTCCAACATGAGGTACTAAAAACTTGTAGATTCTGACAGCCAGGTCCCTCAATATAACGCCAAGCCCCATGAGTTCCCCAGCAGACCAGACCCTGGCTAGCACTCTTTTCCTTCGGTCTAGAGATCCACAGTCAAGGAAATAAGGTGATCAGACACCAGACGATGGATATCAACTTCTCCCCTTCATTAGCATGCCATCTCTAAATAACAGCCAGCCAGGGACACTAAGGAAGATCTCCCCTGAGTCCAAAAAGGCCGAGAAGAAAGGTGCCATCATTCCTTTCCAAATGATTACCGCAGCAATTTAATGACAGTCCACGATGACGTTGTTGAGCATCCCGTGGCATGAACAAGTCCAAATCAGGCTCGCTATCTACTGCTATGCAAAGGCTACTGGCGGTACTTGAAATTACCCTCTCCCTTCTCTCCTACGGTCCTCCATGTGCGAGGGTAATTTGCACTCTCCGGGATCGAAAACCAAAGTCCCAACTCAGAGTGAAAAAAAAACAAGAACTTTTATCACTTCCGCCAAGAGCTTTTAAAACCGAGAACAACCGGTTAACTTTGTCTCCGGGCAACAGCAGAAAAAGGAAAGCCCAAAACTTTGTCGGTAGTTTACGCTTACCGGAACATCCCAGTTCCTTAACTTTAGACCCCAAGCAATTTAACCAGATTGATAGCCGGCAGCAGATAGCCGTTCACCCTTTTAATATCCCGGGGGCTATTTAAAGAGATCCGGTAGGGCAGCGGCCAGACTCTTCCTCGCAGTAGTTGCATCTCCATATGTAGACCATTGACCAGCGATCAACACCTGCAATTTAGCTGGGTAGAGCATTTTAAATTTAATACCCGCAGGAATTAACTTGGATACAGTCGGGTGGTACTCTGCTCTTCTTTGCCGTACAGCCGCCGGTAGGTCTTGCGTGATTCTAATAGAGACTCCCTTCCACTTCAGGTCTTTGATCTCTCTTGCTTTCAAGATCACCACTTGACGCTCTTGATAATTTAGGAAACGGACTATGAATATACCCGGGGGGGCACCCGGTGGTGGAACAGCATGCAGAGCCCGATGAGCCCTTTCAATTATAAATTTGTCTCCAAAAGGCGTCGGGCCTACTACCCCCTTAAAGAAGGCCTGAGCAAACGAAATCGGGTCGGATCCCTCTTCACGCTCCGGGAGACCGATGACAATCAAATTATTCCTCCGACTCCGACCCTCTAAGTCTTCAATTTTCGCTTCCATCCTTGTGATCTTTTGTCTCAGGCTAACGATCTCTGGCTCCTGTTTCAAGAATTTCTTCTCTAGCGAGGAGACTTTCACCTCTGTGTCCCTATGCGCGAGATAGATCTTCCAGAGCTACTGTTGACCGCCTTCAGTTCCTCAGTGACCGCACATAACTCTGCACGAAAGGGTTTAAATTCAGACAGAAATTGTGCCAGCATGAGAGGCTCATTCTCTTGAGCAGGACTTTCGTTTTCAGGGCCTTCCGCATCTGCAACCACCCTCGCTTTCTTCGCTTGGGCCTTCGTCGGGGAGACAGGTGGTGTGTGTCGGGGAGTATTCCTCCTCATTTCCGCCTCCATGTACTTCAGAATCTCCACAAAATCAAAACGGACAGCCTTAGACAACCTGTTACAGCTGACTGGGTACCCAAACTCCTCTAAAATTAAGCAAAAATAAGTTTCAATTCGGCAGGAGGCTGGAGCCAAGGGATCAGGCTGCACTTACACAGCTTGCATCACGTGACTCTGGCTGTGCAATTTCTCGACAAACTTCCACAATATCCATCTTTGCAGACGATAGTCTATTACAGTTGACTTACCCGGCAAACTCCCTATGAGTAGCCCTAAATATAATAGAGCAATTCAGTGCTGTATCCAACTACAAACTTAATCTGGCCAAGTCAGAAATTTTCCCCCTTAATATGCACACTTCTCAATCTAGTATTTCTCACTTTGGTATGAAGTGGGCATCATCCATCTCAAATATCTCGGTATTTATTTGGCCGTGATCCAAATCTGATTAGGAAATTAAACCTGGATGATCTAGTGGACAAAATTCATTCCGATTGCAAAGATGGGACAAGCTCCCACTATCAGTAGGGCCCGAATCAGTATAATCAAAATGAATATACTGCCTCGATTGTTTTACCCCTGAGTCTCTTGGACATTTGGCTACCCAAAACTTTCTTCAAGAGAGTCCATTCAATCCTGACTTGTTTTATCTGGAGTCACAAATCTCCCAGACGAGCCTTTCATAAACTTTGTCTACCCAAAGATATGGGGGGCCTCTGTCTCCCTAATTTCGAATATTACTACTGGGCTAGCCACCTAGTTAAAGCTGGTAAGTGGCTGGGGGGTAGGGATGCAACATCCTCACCTTTATGGTTAAGTTTCGATTTAGACCTTATCAAGCAATGCAACATAGATCCCTCTAGCCTGTTTTACTGCCATTTTCAACTTTGCCCCCTGTCTTCATGACTCGGCAGTGAGGCGTCTCAGCCAGTGCTGAACCAACTTTTGCAACCGCCAAAATCCGACACATAAAGGACCCTGGGCAACCGCTGCTCTCCAATCCTAATATTAAAATGGGGACTAAATTGCTATCTCCGAAGTGGTTGCCCCAAATTCAGGGACTTTCAGTGGAAGATTTATACATGCAAGGGGGCCCTGGGATAATAGATGACCTACTACTAGTCTTAAGGATTCTCCCCCGAATGATTTTCAAGGTATACCAATTGAAACACCTTGTCAATAAGGAATTTGGCAATACTGTGCCTGTGTCGGTTGTCAAGCCCCTTCTCAGGGTGGTTAAAGATTATGCGGCCAGGCCTCATGGTGTATCTAAATTATATCTACATCTTATGAAGGTCAATTTCCCCGACCCCTTAGCTGGTTCCAAATCTTGGACTCCACTCCCCTCAGATCCTTCTTTTACATGGAACCAGGTTTGGAAGGATTTGCACACATATAATACTCTGGATAAGAATAGGCTTATTCAATATTTTATTGTCAATAATATGTATATTCGCCTGTTAAAAATCGAAATTTGATCATTCCAGCTCCCTAACTGTCTTAGATGTGGTGAGGACCTGGGTAGTACCCCTCATATTTTCTGGTACTGTTCCAAGGTAGCCCCACTTTGGAGGGCTATTCGGGACAACTTAGACCCCATTTTAGGCCTGCAAGATTTATTTACATTAGAGATCTGTATTCTGGGTATTTATTCTGGCATTTCCGTCAGAGAGAGGAGATATCATATTGCTCTCATCTCAATGGTGGTTAAGAGATTAGTGATTCACCACTGGTCAGACAACCTAGAACTCTCGTACATGGACTGGCTTGAAGAAATGTCTTTGTGTTTTAAAGTTGAGAAGTTGATCGCCAGCTCCAGACTTTCTCCCTCAGCCTTCCAGAAAAAGTGGGGTAAACTTTATGCCCTATACTTACACTGATTGATAGAGTCAGGTTTACTTGTACCTGATGACTCTTCCTCTATGACCCCCCTGATGCACCCTTTACTCATTCGTGAATCAATTGTCAATGGTGCTGCTTTTTCTCTGGGTTTGAAGGTCAGACTGCTTCCTAATCTTTTTCTCAGGCTTGAATATCTCCTTTCCTCACCAATACATCTTCTAGGCTTCCCTTGTCCTTCTCAGTGGTGACACCTTCTTGGGGAGGGGAGGAGGGGGGTTTTTGTTTATCCCATGTCTATCATGTCATGATCTGTTCTTGGATATTGTTACAGTTTTGTATCATTCCTGTTTCTGATAGTCTGATGCTATTGTTATTGTTTTTTGAAATTAAATAAAAATTAGAATTTCAAAAAAAAGAACATTTTGGAGCCAGAAGACCAGATCCAGAAGGACCAAAGGACACCAGCTATCATAGTGGAAGAGACTGAGAACCACTGTGACCCTAGTGTACCAGCATGGATACAGGAGATCAACCTGGATTCCCCTGAGACTACAGGACAACAAAAGGCAGATGTCATCCAAGTAGTGATAAAGAGTCAAGAGGCCTTCAGTCGACATCCACTAGATTTTGGGTTAGCTCGAGAGGTGCAGCACCACATCCCTACCAATCAGCACCGACCGATAAGAGAAAGATTCAGACCAATTCACCCAGCAATGTACCAGCCTATGAAAGAGATGATCTGAGAGATGAAATAAGACAACGTCATTAAGGAAAGTCACAGTCCTTGGGCTGCTCCCATTGTCCTGGTCAAGAAGAAAGATGGGAAGATTTGGTTATGTATAGACTATAGAAAACTGAACAATATCACTCACAAAGATGCCTACCCTTTACGCAGAATTGAGGATTCTCTTACATCCCTACAGTGTGCTGCAATATTCTCCACTCTGACTTGACAAATGGGCATTTGCAAGTGCCCATAGTTCTGGAGGATCAGGAGAAAACCACCTATATAATGCCCATGGGCCTGTTTGAATTCACCCACATGCCCTTTGGGCTATGCAATGCCCCAGGAACTTTTTAAAGACTAGTGGAATGCTGTTTTGGAAGCCAAAACTTTGACATTTTGTTCTTATACTTGGACTACATTATTATATATTCTAAGAACCACAGAGAGCATCTGTTGCATCTAGATGAAGTCTTTGCTTGACTGACCCAGTACGGTCTGAAAGTAAAATCCTCCAAGTGCCATCTTCTTCAATCTCAAGTGAATTACCTGGGCCACAAAGTGTCAGCCACCAGTGTGTCACCTGACCCTGATAAGCTGGAATCTGTGTGAGAATGGCCAGTCCCTGTAACAGTTCAGGATGTCAGAAGATTCCTGGGTTTTGTTGGATACTATCGGCCGTTTGTCAAAGATTTCTCCAAAATAGCTTTGCCATTAAATTAATTTCTCCCAGGAACAAAAGCAGGGCAGATACCCAAAAATCAGTCCATCAAGTGGGCAGCAGAGCAGCAAGAGGCTTTCAACAAGTTGAGGCAGATTCTAACTCAAGCATCTGTACTAGCATACCCTGACTACTCTAAACCATTCCAGTTATACACGGATGTGAGCAACATAGGACTGGGCGCAGTGTTGGTGCAAGAGCAAGAAGGCATCGAGCATGTGATAGCATATGCAAGTCATGGTCTGAGAGGGTCAGAACAGAATGATGCCTGCTACAGCTCTTTCAATTTGGAATTTTTGGCCTTGGTCTGGGGAGTTACTGAAAAATTCAGGCATTACTTAGCAGCCACTCCTTTCACTGTCTTCACAGACAATAATCCGCTGGCACATTTAAACACTGCAAGCATGGAAGCTCTTGAACAAAGATGGGTGTCAAGGTTGGCCAACTACCAATTCTCCATAAAATATTGGTCAGGCAAGTCCAATGCCAATGCAGATGCACTATCTAGAGTACCAAACATGATGATACACTTTTGGAAAATGTGGAGGTGCCACCTTTCCTCTGGGTACCGACAGAGATAGTACAGGCCTGTCGTCAAACCAGTGCAGTTGTGTGTACAGAGGTGGAGGAAGAACCAGAACTTTCAGACAAATTTTCAGAACAAAATAACTTATGGGTGCAGTTACAAGACCAAGACCCAGTGGTCAAACAGATAAAGATACATATCTCGACAAGACAGAGTTTGTCCCTCCAAGAACACAAAAGGATGGATCCTGAAGCAGTAAAGCTATGTAGGCATAGAACCTGCCTGATCATGAAGAACCCTCAACTCATTCAACAAAGCCAAGATCTGACTACCCATTGTGAGGTCTCTCAGACAATTGTTCCCAGAGGAAATGCGCCAGTGGTACTTGAGGCCTATCATGATCACTCTGGACATTTTGGTCACAAAAAGACAGAGGCCATCATTCAGAAGAGATTTTATTGGATCAGGATGAGAGCTGATGTCATAAAAAGGTGTGAAGAATGCCCGGCTTGCAGTTTAAAACATCCTGACAAGAGAATTCAGTGAGCTCCCCTCCATCCCATAGTCAGCAGAGCACCTCTGGAATTAGTCGCTTTAGATCATCTCAAGTTAGAACCCAGTGCTAATGGTCAAACGTGTGTCCTGACAATGGTAGTCCATTACTCCAAATTCATGGTTGTCAGTGCTGTCAAAGATCTGCCTGCCTGAACCACAGCTGAAACATTTTTGAAACTCTTTGTTCACCCATATGGATATAGAATCAAGATCTTATCAGAGATCTGCTTTTGAATCACAGTTCTTTAAAGAACTCTGTGCCCTCTATGGCAGTCACAAAGTAAAAACCACCACCTATCACTCTCAGTGTAATGGACTGTGTGAAAGAACAAATCAGACACTCTTGGGTATGCTAAGAGCCCTACCTGGATACAAGCATTCGTATTGGCCAGTCTTACTTTCAGAACTCGCCTACTTGTACAACAACACTGTCCGCTGTTCGACTGGATATACACCCCGCACTACCTGATGTTTGGTCACCATGGTAGACTCCCCAGGGATCTAGCGCTTCAAGTCCAACCAGATGAACTACCTGTTACAGATTGGGTACAAGAACATAACAAAAGATAGCAGGAAGCTGGTCAGATTGTAAGCCAACATATGGATCAGGTGCGACAAAAGCAAAAGATGACATATGATGCCAAAGCCAATGCAACCTCACTGCAGACTGGAGAATGGTATTGTTAAGAAGGACTCAGAAATGTCACAAGTTAGCTGCCAGATGGGAAACCAAACATTTCCTTATTGTTGAAATCCCCTATCCTGACTTACCCATGTACAAGATTCAAAAAGAAACTGGTAGTGGCATGAAGACACTGCACTGAAATCTTCTTAAACCTTGTACCTTCAGAGACAATACTTCATCCAAGACTAAAAGGGACTTTACACCAGAGGAAAGGCAGGAGAACCCTACCCTCAAAATAATGGAACCGGAATCACCGACAAAATGGTGCATGGATCCCTGGGTTAGGTCCTCCCATGTACACTCAGTTAACCACCCTGTAACTGAACCAGTAGTAAATCTAGAACCTCCAGATTTACCCAAACTAGCAGGTAGCCCCTTAGAACCAAAGCGTATTCCTGTAGAACCAGTAGCTTTTCAGCCTCATAGGTCACAGAGTTCTACTTGTGGTATCCTTCCTAGGAGATACATACTGGAAGCCCTTCAAGTTGCACCTTCCTGTTATAGATAGTCCCTAAAAGAGTAATTAGAAGACACAGTCACTTAGTTCAACAAATAAGAACTTCTTCTGAAAGTTATAGATGTTTTAAGAGTGTTTTTTAACTAAAGTAAGCTTACATAGAGATTTAAGTGAAACGTTAAAGTATTAAGAAATGTTATAAACACCTATAGAAGTAATAGTTAAGAAATCATTTATAGAGTGTTTAGAGGGAACACATGGGGACATGTATTTTTAGGCAGGCCCGAATCTATAATGCCCCAAAGTATGGGGCCACTACAGAAATAAGTGGTTATTTAATTAAATAGTGTTCCCTGGGGTGCCCTGTTGTGAATATGGGCTTAGGGGGCAGGTATAGGGCCTCTTGTGTGTGTTTTTCCCCCCTCGTTATGGCCAGGCAGGGCCAAGAAGAAAAAGAAAATGTTTTTATTCTCTGCTTCCTGCTCTGCTACATTCTATCCCTCACCCTTCCTGGAGCAGGCATCATGAGAGTGGGCACCCTCATGCTGGATGCTGTCCCTGGCCAGTGCGTGGTGCCTGTTTTGAAATCTGGGTCTTTGGTTGGGTATGGGCTTGAGGTTCGAGAACTAGAACCCCGAGTTCAATTTTTTCAAATTGTTCAGCCATTTATGGGGTAGTTTGGGGCTGGTCGTGGAGTAGAGAGGACACGGGAGTGCGACGGGGACTCAGTTTACCTTGGCTTGTTGAAGCGGTACCGTGTACTCCTTCGTTGTCTCTCCTCTGACCAGCGAAGAGGTCTGCGGTGATGTGGTGCTCCTGTTCTGGGAGCAATGTCAGTCTGGCAGTCGTGACCTAGAAAAAAAAGGAAAAGACTCCTCCAGCTCCTCGATGCTCTGGTGTGGGCTGCTGTTGCCCATTTGTTTGTTTTTGCTGCCCCAAATGTTCTGGTCCCTTGTCGGTGGCACAGAAGAACCGCAGCGCGACGGGAATGCTGTCGGCCCTCAAAGAGGCCCCATGCCATCTGTCATGGTGCCTGTCTGGATAACCCTTCTGCTGCCAGCAGAACCTCCCCCGTCTCAGCAACAGCTTCACCCCGGGCCAGGGCAGTGAGTCGGCAGTAACACATTAGAAGAGGGCTGACCGCCTAAAGTAGTTAAAAGAAATGTTTTATTTTGTTTAGCACTGTAGCACTATCAAGGACCAGGAAGGGAAGGACCAGCTAATTGTTTTCATTATTCAGGGCATGGTGATGCCCATGGGGAAGGACCAGATCCAAAGGCCCTTAGGGGATTTATTAATTATTCTGGAGGGGGTGGAATAAAGGTGGGGCCAGGGGAGGGACTGACAGAAAGGCCTTGAATGCCGGCCCGTTGGTGCAGCGGTTGCATTTCCACTTGCAACGCTGGCGACCCGGGTTCAGGAATGGACCTGGGTCATCGGAGGGCTGGCTTGGGGGAAAATGATGGATCGTCCCAGGGACTGCTCTCCTTCTCCAGGGTAGAGGGCGGGGTGTTTGTCCAGTGCTTGAAGGACCCCTGGTGGAGGCCGGGGGTACCACAGCGACCGGTGTCTGAGCGTCTCAGAGAGGCAGGGAGAACACTGGACGTCATTGCATGTCCCTGCCTCCAAGAAAAATGGGAGAAAATCTGCGTTTCACAGTCTCAGTGACGCTCTGCCCCCGGGCCTCAATTAGCCTCCGGAGCCAGCTCCCCAACCAGTTACTAATGTTGCGGCACTGGTAGGGGACAATGTCGCAATCCCACCCTCTTGGGGGTAAGCCAGGGGTGATCGGGGGAGCTCTGGCAGCACCAGAGGTGGAGGTATGGGGGTCCGAGACCGGAGCTGAAGATTGTCAGTGTAGGGGCAACATAAAGCATACTAAATAAAAAAAAAGAAAGAAAGGCCTTGAACCGTCCTACAAAGTTAAAGGGGCGATCTACGCACTGGTATTAAAAAGGGCAACATAGGTCCAAAGATTAAAGAAGGGGGCAGAAAAAGGCCCCAAGTCTTTTAAAAAGGGGCAGCTTTAGGCCTGGAATTAAAGGGGGCAGGAAAAGGGCCAAGTACTTAAAAGGGGTAGCAAGGCCCACAGAGAGAGAGAGAGAGAGGGCTCAGCAGCATAGGCCAGGTGGCTAAAAAGGGTAAAGCCCCACAGTAGTGACAGGAACACAGTCACCCCTTTGGTCACCAGTAAACCCAGTGAGTAGGGACAAGGAAGGCTTGGGGAACAGAAGGACATTCATCTTGAGGTGTGTCAGGGGTAGCCAGAATCAAGTACCCAAAGGAACCCACAAAAGTGGAGGGTCAGTGAAAAGAAAGGTGCTTAGCACACAACAGCTGTCTAGTGACTGTCAATTAATGAAGATGTGTATCCGAACTGTTTTGTTGATTGCAAAGTGCCAAGACTATTGTTACTGGGATTGTGGTTATTTGCCCCTGCAATGAACAATTACCCTGGTACTTTGGTTATTGGCCCTGCAGCGAACGGTTGCCCTGGGATTCTGTTTATTTGCCCCTGCAACGAACAATTGCCCTGGGATTTGGGTTATTTACCCCTGCAACAAACAATTGCCTTGGGATTCTGGTTATTTGCCCCTGCAATGAACACTTGCCCTGGGATTCTGGTTATCTGCCCCTTGCAATGGACAATTGCTTTAGACTTTGGCGATTTTCCCCTGTTCCAAGTAAAGTGCCCCTGCAATGAACAATTGACCCGGATCCCAGCAAGTTGCCCCTGCTCCTGGCAAATTTCTCCTACCATGAACAATTGCCCTGGATTCTAGCAATTTGCCCCTGCTCCTGGCAAACTGCACCAGCAACAAACAAACACCTTGGTACAGTGAAAAGTGCATTTACCAGTGTCCGTAGTGCCAACTGAATGTGTATGGACTCAATCTTCTGCCGCAACACCCCTGGTGGGGTTGTTCACAGCTGATTCTTCACTAAAGCAGTCTCCAGACAGTGAAGAACTCCATAGCAACACCCTTCCTTGTCGTCTACAGTTGGTCAAAACCAACGTAACCCTGTGGACTCGCGACTGCTGGCTCCTGGTTTCCTTATGGTTTGGTCAGCCTGGAAGTTGAACATCCTGGAAGAAGATTTGTCTTCCACTCCCAGTCATTTGCCAATAGTCGAGTCCAACTTGGCTAGTGTGTATCCGCATCTGCCAGTTTGTTGTTCTTCTGTTTCTGGACACTACAGAGCTCTAATCTTTGTTCTGCATCCTACTCCACTTGCTTGTCTTGTCCTGCTTGCACCATGTTGTCTTCTGGGATCCAGCTTGTTCTTGGTGATCCTGTCATGGATCTTTCACCAAAGAAGCTTCAACGTGCCTCTATTCTTGGCAGCCCTGGTTGAGGGTTTCTGCCTGGGAAACTGCAGCAGATCTTCATCCTTGGCAATCCTTGCAAGCAGATTTGATGCCAAGTACTTGTTCCATCATCCTTGGCAGCTCTGGTCGAGGGTTTGTGCCAGAGAACCTCAGCCAGTCTTTGTTTCTTCATCCTTGGCAGCCCGGGTTGAGGGTTTGTGCTGGGGAAATTGCAGTGGATCTTCAACCTTGGCAATCCTTTCAAGTGGATTCAACACTAAGTCTTTGTTCCTTCATCCTTGGCAACCCTGGTCAGAGTTTGTGCCAGGGAAGAGTTCAGCAGATTTCCATTCTCTTGTGCTAAAGTATTCTGGCAACCTTAGAGAGTGGGTTGGTGAAGAATCAGGGTCTGTTTAAAAATCTCTCACATCTCCTCCAACCTTTTCTAGGTTTTCACATAAGTGTAGCTTGGTACCAAGCAGGAACCCCATTCTCCCTTTTGTCCCGTTGCTTCTTCACTCTTCAGCTGTGCGCATAAAGATGGCAGGAAAAAGTTGGACCTCCTTTAACACCAATAGACTCTTCGAGATGGTTACTCCACCCAGCCCTTCAGGGTCTGCAACTGGTTTCCATTGTTCACTGCAGTGATTGTCTATTATCATTATAGGATAATAGATGTTCTGAAACTGCTTACCAAATTGTTTAGTGTAAGCATAGTTTAGAGCTTAATAGAGAGTGTCCTTAGGCCGAGGTGCACCTTTTAGGGACATTATAGAATGTTACATACTGTTCATGTCTGGTTTGGTTCCTCTCTTCCCTTATGACTGTGTCTACCTTTCCCTGTGGTATGAATAAAGCCAGTTGGGCATCAAACTTATAGATTGTCTCCTGCCTCTCCTTACTGGGTGTCTCCATCCACCCAACCCCATTTAAACCACAGCTTTGACTCACCATTTCACCTGCTTGAGGTGACGCTGGTGGTGCAGCTAAGATAGGCGATCTTCGTGGTCAACACTCAGTTAGTTCACCACACAGACTGGAACATACTGGAACTGCTGATGCTGTAAAGGTGAATGTTTCCTTAACCTCCAAACAAACTGCAGAAATTCGTAACTTACTAAAGACATTTAACAGTACTTTTACCACAATGCCAGGCCAAGCTAAAGGTGTTGAGCACGTAACAGTGACAAAGAATGCTCGTACTATTAGACAAAAGACATACAGATTAACAGAGTGGTTAAGAGCTGACGTGGTTATGGAAATGCAAGAAATGAAAGAATTGTGTATCATAGAAGAGTTGAAAAGTGCTTGGTCATCGCCAATGGTGATTGTAAACAAAAAAGAAAGGGGTGTAAGAATCTGCCTTGATTTTAGGAAACTTAATCAAGTGTCAGAATTTGACAGTTGTCCTATGCCCAGAATAGATGATTTGGTGGACAGACTGTGGAGCGCCAAGTATATCAGTACCCTTAATCTCACCAAGGATTACTGGCAAATTCCCCTAGCTAAAGAATCCAAAGACAGAACTGCATTTGCCACTCCTATAGGTTTCTCTCAGTTCATCACCATGCTGTTTGGTTTACATGGTGCACCCGCTACATTCCAGCAGTACATGGATGTAATTGTATCCCCCTCACACTAGTTATTGCACTGCATACCTGGATGATGTCATGGTGTACAATCCAGACTGGAAAAGCCACCTGGAACACCTACGAGCAGTTATTCAATCAATCAAAAAGGCAGGTCTGACAATTAATCCTACCAAGTGTGCATGGGGCATGCAGGAAACCAGATAGTTGGGCTATGTTTTGGGAACTCGAGAAGTCAAGCCAGAAGTTTTCAAGATAGTAGCTGTAGCTAACAGCCCAGTCCCCAAAACCAAGAAACATATCAGGTCATTTTTAGGGCTGGCTGGTTATTATCAGAGATTTGTTCCCAGATTTGCCGAGTTAGCTACTCCCCTCACTGAACTCACAAAGAAATGGTTCCCGAATAATGTGAAATGGACCCCAGAGTGTGACGAGGCTTTTCAGGCCATTAAGACTGCATTACATTCAGCCCCTGTTTCAAGAAGTCCAGACTTTGAGAAACAATTTCTGTTATTGACAGATGCATCAGAGGTAGGCCTATGTGCAGTCTTGAGTCAGCATATAGATGGGAAAGGACACCCTATTCATACATAAATAGGAAATTGCATGACAGAGAGAAAAGGTACTCTACCATTGAAAAGGAATGCCTTGTGGCAAAGTGGGCCATGGAGTCCCTTAAGTTTTACTTACTAGGAGCTGACTCTGTACTTGTAAGAGATCACAATCCTCTCTGTTGGCTTAACCAAATGAAGGATAAAAATTCTAGAATTACACAGTGGTACCCAGCACTACAGCCATTTAAATTCAATGTGATGCACAAATCTTGGAAAGAGAATGTCAGTGCTGATTTTCTATCAAGATATGGATCTGGAATTGAGAATTCTGAAAGTTGAAAAAATGTGAGTTGAAACTTCTTTGTTTGCTATGCGGCATATGCACTGAACTGTAAAGGTTATAAGCTAATGTTAAACTGGAATTTAATAAAACATTTTGGAAACCTGTTTTTGTAAAATAGGTTCCCTCTTAAAGAAGGGGGTATGTGACATGGCTGAATAAGGCCCTACCCCATTTGTTATGCAGAAAGAGTTTAAATGCAGGGTTCTGTTCTGTCCCCTTCTTTTCTATTTCTTCTCTGTCTGGTTGCTGAATCAAGCTACTATTCTTTTGGGTTTAAACCTTATTTAAGTACTTTGGATGACCTAGAACTTCATAGTATCTTTATATTATATACGTTCGAGCAATTTCCCAGCAATGTATTGTTTGCTAGGCATCAGAAATTATCTAAGGATTCAGAAATCTGTACCTGTTCAGTTGGTGAAATGGAAAATCATATTCATGTACTCTGGAGGTGTACTTGGTACACAAAGGATAGATTATACTGGCTTGGGCCTTATTTGAATGTAATGTACCCTACTAATGAGAAACTCTTATCTCATATTTTATTGAGTACTGCTGATGAATGAACTATAAATAAAATGGAGAGATATTTCAGTGCGATTTACAAAATGAAAAAGAAATTAGTTACACAATTATAAATTTTAGAATGGAACTGCTTGGTGCTCACATGCAATAGTATCAAGGGATAGGCTGCGCATATGAATTTTCCTGATATTACTATTGATATGTTGTATTTTAATGCTGCTATGATGTCATATTTATATTATGCTTATATTTATGTGTGTATTTTAATCATTTTGTTTGAAAGCTTTATAAGCTAAAACAATAAAGATTAAACCGATTAACTGAACCAAATTGTCTCGTGAGACCTAGAAACCGATCACTGATGGTTTTGCAATTCTGCACCCCTCACTATTTCTCTGCCTTCCTTGCTGTTCTGTCTTTTCTTTCCCATTGCATATCTGCAGTTATAAAAATATATGTGAATCTCTATGTAAAACTATATGTGATACTGGGATCCTTTGTTTAAAATGTATATAGTTATAATGTTGAAATGATTGCTAAAAGCTGTTTGGAACGTGAAGGCTTAACCTGAGATGCAGTTTTTAAGCCCTTTGCAGAGTTGTCAACAAGAAGTCAGTTCTGGGACACCATGTACTGTTTTGCTGCACCTGCAAGGAATGAAACTGACAAGAAAATTCTGTAAACTTACAAGAACATTCTGTGAGAAGCAGGCTCTTTTAACGAGGTCCCAGATAAAGACTTATAAAAACAGCAGCAATGATTTTGCTAGACAGACAAAGAGAGTGAGAGACTGAAAATTGGAATTAAGAGATGTCCTCAGAAGAAGGACTTAGTTTTCTCTGTTTGTACTGCCTTTGTAAATAGTTTTGCTGAATACTTTTATTTTTTATTTTGCTGTTATTGAGAAAAATAAAATGCTATTTGTGAATTTTGAAACTGCTCCTGGTTTTCCCATGCTTCCTGACCTGTTCCTTTATGACAATAAGGACAGAATGTTGCTGTCGAATGTTCCCTTACTTCCTTTTCTTTGGCCTCTGATTCATCTGTGTCAGAGGCACTATCCTTCAGTTTTTCTGTATATTTTTCCCTGAGAGGTTTCTTTGGTTTAGAAACTTTCTCTAAGTGGTATACATCTGTATTGTCGCTGGGATTATTTTTTTTTTGTTTCCAGGGAGTCTATGTTATTGACAAGTTTTTGGAAAATGTCTGCCATTGTTGCAGGTGTGAAGAATTTCTTGTGTATCATTCAGATTGTGCTCTTTGGAGATGGATGCATCTTGGGCATCCTCTTGATTGTCTGTATTTACCAGGTAAGCAGAACAGAGGTCTCCCCCTGGTTAAATAGTAGCATAATGGGGCATTTTTTGCAGCCATTTCAGGTATGTTCCATCTTGGCTTGCTTGAGATCTGACCTTAAGAGTACAAGGTGAGAGCTGGTGAGGTCTATTGACATTTAGCTTGGCTACATGGTGAAAACTCGCTGTGTCAAGTCAACAAATACACACTATATATGTTTAAATGGCTGTAAGATAGGGAGAGACCATGGAAAAGGTCCCCCTAGTGCCAGACACCTGTCAAGATCCATGTCTGAGAGTCATTGAAAGAAATCAGAAGAGTGGAGTGACATTATGTTCCCAAAGGAAAAGTAGAGCAAAATGTGCTGAGACATTGAATTGTGTTTGCCACTTTCAAGATGGCTTCCAGGTGAGGTTGAAACAAAATGGCCATTTTATATCCAAAATGGCCACTGTGCATGCATGGATCTGAGCCTAAAATGGTGCTAGTCTGCAGTAGTAGCCATGCACAATATGGCGGAGTAGGAAATGGTGGACTAAGGCATAAAATGTGATGCCATGCCCAATATGGCAGTGTAAATGTCTCGATGAGTGACTGTGTGGAACATCTTGGCAAATGGAAGCTGGTGTAGCGTGGTCGATGAGGAAATACTTAGTCACATCAAAATTGCTCTAAGTATGGTTGAATGTCAGGACAGTTGGCTGAAAACTGGTAATGCCCTGCTTCTCCCTCTGCAGCCAGACAGATTGAGTTGTAGGAATAGCTGAATCAGTTAGCTCATCATTAATGAGACTACCTGCTGTGGCGGGGGAAGCAACATGCCACGTGTGAGCTCAAGCTGTGCACAGAGCACATCCATATGCAAAAAAAAAGGTCCTGGTGTGACGAGGGGTCAAAATCACTTACCAGACAGACTCACAGTGCCAAGAGGTGGCCAGTGAAGAACATATTAACAAGTTGCTCATTTAAAAGTGTCCTGGTGCATGGGAGGGGTATGGAACTATGCACCAACAAGAGCTACAGCTGTTGAAAAGTGAGTATAGAAAAAGTAATTGTTATATTACTGTGGTCAGTTAACTGAAGGATAAGTAGCTTCTTACTGCAAATGATTTTGAATTAGGAAATGAGACTGATTGCGCATGGTCAGACTCAAGCGTGACTGAAGGGAAAAGGATGGACATGGACAAAAAGACAACTGGGCATTCAAGCTGTAATTATACAGAAATTCCTCATCTTGCTAAAAGAAGCCCTGATTAAAAACCAAGCTGCATTACAGATTTCAGGCATAAGCAACAAACTTCAGGCATAAGCAACAAGTAACAGAGGAAGCTGCTAAGTCGCAAACAGTAGGGCCAATACCCAATCCTGGCCTGAGGGACAAACAAACAAAAGGCCTCCAAGGCAGAAACAAACAGAAGCAAATATTTCTTACATGCCTTGTGGCAAATGATATAGAGGGCAAACAAAATGAGCCATATGAAAAAGAGTGAGTGAGCACAAAATGACAACTTGTGATCAAGATGCTACTTATTCCATGGCAAGGCATTTTGTGGAGGCACAACATGGATCATCAGCTTGTCTCTAATATGTGGAGATTGAAAAGATTGAAGCCGCCTAGCTTGGTGGTGACCTCCTGAGGAAATTGACTCAGTGAAAATCATACTGGTTCTAGTATCTTGGAACACTGGTCCCCAATGAACTAAATGAGGAACTACTGCTACACTGCTTCCTGAACTGAAAGTGCTGAACTGAGCTGCCTTTGTTCCCATTCTATTTTTTCCTCATTCTCTGTCTCTCTCCCCCCTCATGTTTTCACATCTATTACTATTTCTAGTAACCAGTGCCAATCAACTGTCAAACTATACCTAGTCTCAGTATATAATACTGAGAAATGTAAATTGCAAACTGGAGCTACAGTAGTAATAGTGCCGATTTTATGGGACCCCTATGCACGCTCCTGAAGCTGCTCCCCTGTTTGTGAAAATGCTAATCGAGCCCTGCCTCACACTTAGGTGGGGCCCGATTATAGGTGGACATTTCTCTTTAAAGACTGGCATGAGTTAATAGCACAACTTTTCCAAGTGGAGCAGATAACATATAAGAAAAACAACCATAATCAAAAATTCTTAGATGCAGCAGTGCCAGCCAGGATGCAATGCAGTAATGCTCCAGGATATCATAAAATGATGCAGTATGCTGCAGGGAACAGTGTAATTCAATGGCAATTAAGCCCTTTTTTACTGCAGTATTTTGTGACATGTCATTTACTGCAAGTTATTGCATTGCATGGTGGCTGGCTCCATTGTATCTCGTCCGGCTGGATCTCATATGAAGTAGACAGAGACCTGGACTTTCTTCCATGATTGTTGTTAGGTCGAAATGACATAATATAACTATAAGATATATAGGCTACAGGTATGAAACAGATGGGGACCCCCAAACCTCAGAGGCACTCCTCCCCCTTCCTACCCCCAGCAGGCTAGCTATCTAAGTATATTTAAACTGTGGCTTCTTAAACTTAGATGTAAGATACAGAAACAAAAACTAGGCTCTAGATGTTGGGCTGGGTTTATTTGTGTATATAGTTGTCTCAAGTTCTCTGGTGCCATGATTCACAACGTGGTTGGAAGGTCAGCCCACATCCATATGGCAACAACTTAAACAGGCAATAAATAACCTCAGCACAAAGGTACAAAGCCCCTTATTAACACCGTGTCCATACCTATGGTTGAAGGTTGTTCAACCTATACTGTATATTCTAGAGAATTATAAAGAGGAATGGGGCATGATTTGCTTTAATTGGGGTCTAATGTCAACTAATATATAAAAGGTTATAACGTCTGCATACTGGAGGGGGTCCCCTGACAAATAAAACACTAAGAGTAAGCTGTATACAGAGTTACTGATCACTGTGTATTCTGGATAACTGACAAATGTACTCCAGCAAAGTCCTAATTGTATATGTATGCAAACTGTAAAAACTTTAAAATAAAATATTGATAAAAATAGGCAAACCACCTAAATGAGGATTTCATGGTGAACAAAATTTGAAATAAATCAATATATCTATATTGACATTTTCCATTCCTATAAATTTTAGATCTAAAATAAGTACATAGCCAGACTCTGTAAAATGTTTTGGCATGGCATATGTCTTGTTTTGGCTGTGTATCACAGGTGTATGCTTCCTTGTTCAGACTTTGAGAATTCTTTTGGTTTGATCCAGATAGGAGATGCCACAAGATAAATCACACCACATGTTCCACAATTGCTGTTTTCATGGGTGGATGTTCAGCAATTAATTAAGTCAACAATTTCGTACTGGTTTTTTTCTGAGCATTTACATTTCTTGATACTAGCACTATTGGCACAGTGCACACAGTTGCCATAATAGTAGTTGACCTTTGGTAGACTTAAGAGCCAGTTTCTTGCCTCTGTTGTTCCATGAAGGTCTGCTACTTGATCTCATATATTCCTTCCAGGTCTAAGTAATCAGTGGGTGATCCCCCTTAACTATGGCCAGTGTTGGGTCCCAGCTCAGAATGGAAACAGTGATCCTCTGTTCTGTGCTGCTTTCACTTCTTATTCTTTCTTGGTGTAAGTCTTTATGGGTCATGTTGGTAACCTCATTCCTCATTCTACTGATGACAATCTGACTATTTTCTTACAAAAATGTGTTTGTTAGTGTTATGCTGATATGACAAACTCCTCCTCCTGGAAACGTGTGTCTCATTTTCATGAACTGACTCTTGAGAATGTTGTTTATCAGGTGTCCAGGGTGGCAACCAGTAGTGCAAGTGGTAAACAAGAAGTACAGGAACTCAGGCACTGGCAAATATGAAATGCAGAATGAAGATCCTCAATCTGAAGTATAACTGTGTGAAGACACATCTACCTGTTTAGACACTAGTAGATTCAGTTAGGGATATTGAAGTATTTCTAGCAAAATAGCACTGTTGTACAAGTCAAATGTTGTTGTGGAAACCCTGATTTCAGGTTACAGGGCCAGAAACTGTCATTATGTTGCTGGTTTAAGAATTTCAGTTCCAGTGTCAGTGGGAAGAAGTACAGGAACTCTCTTCCTGTTGTTAAAAAGGTAAAGGAACTGAGTTCCTGTTCACTTTCATCACTGGTGGCAACTGCTCTCTCTTAACAAGGTGTTCAGGCCTGTTGGCTTTTGTAAAGTGTAGTCTGTAATGTCCCTTAATGTTTATATATTTTGAGCTCCAAAAAACTGATTTTTTTGTTACTCCATAGAGAGGTGATTATTAGTATTCTTTAGAAAAGAGAAAACAAAACATTAATGGTTCATATTTTTCTGATGTTCCTGATGTCCACATGATGAGAATATCATCAATAAACATTTTGTGTAACTATGTTTTGTGAAAAAGGGCTTGGAGTTTTGTGCAGCACAAACTGTTCCTCACACTCTCCCATGTACAAGTTTGTCTGATTTGGGGCAAATGTGGTCAAAAGGTGGTACCCATAGCTGTACTTTTTCATTGTAGTATAGTATTGTCCACTGAAGAAAAATAATTACTTTAAAGTATGAAACTTACAAGAATAACAATAAACACTGATAGAGGCAGGAGGTCAGGTAGGCATTGTTGGAGGGCATCAGTGATGGCTTGTAGGCTCCCTCCGTGAGGGAAGTGTGTGCATAGTCTTATGGATTTTTGTGTATCTTGGGTAATAGGGATAGCTGTATTTGGGGAACTCAACATACATTAAATTATGCTCATTCTTTGTTGCTCCTTCCATTTTCAGTACTTCTGACAGTAACAACTTGGCTAACTCTATCACATCTGTAGTTGGATTCCTACGTAAATTGTCATAATGGTCTCTGTTGCTGAGCTGCCTAAGTGCTTCCTGAATGTAATAATTTTTATCCCAGAGGACTATAACACCACCTTTGTCTGCTGGTTTCATCACCACATTCCTGAAATTTCTTTAACATGTACTTATATTCTGATTTTTTTTTTGATTATTTTAGGGCATTTTTTTCATATAGATAGATGGACAGACAGACAGGCAGATATCCAAAAACAAAAGAAGGGGGAATTTAGCGTAAGCCCGCCTCATGGGGCAAGTTTACTATCCTGGTTGCCCCCCCTTCCCTTTAGGTTAACTTTGGGCATTTTCAGTGCTCTGCCCCTAGGACTGGTGTTCTCTGCCTGTATATAAGATCGGGGCTGCTGGGTGTTAGAGAAGGGGAAAAGAGAGAGGGACAGCTGGTGGGTTTGGACAGAGCAAGTGTGGCCAGGGTCAACCCCCCCCACCCAGAAGGTCCTGGCCTGGACAGCAGCAGTGCATCATGTGGTGTCTCCATGGGGGAGGGTGGCAGGAGTTGGCAACCATTGGGGTAAGGGGAGTCTTGGGCCATTATCGGTGGGTAGGATCTAGGAGGTGGAGAAGAAAGTCTGTAACATCTGGAGGCTGGGGTCCCTGATCCTTGAATTTGTGGAGGCATGGCAGTAGGGTTGTCACAGTGGTGGCAGGGCCACAACAGGGCCCTTTGGAGGTGGCAGCTTCAAGGAGGTCATTTCCCGTGTGGCACACTGCTAGAGGTAAGGTTGGAGGGACTGCTTTCTGGGATTCACTTTATCGGCCCTGCCGTGCCTGTGTCTAGGGCAGGACCCATGTCAGACCCAATAAGGAATGCAGGGGGGAATGTTGTAACAGAAGAAGGGAGCTGTTCATCCAGCTTCTTTGTTTATAAGCCAGTGCACAACCTGATATGGCAGAGAGAAACAGCACCAGGTTTGGCTTCTGGAAAAAGGGATACAGAACAGCTGTAGTAAGGAATTTAGGCTGCATCAGGCCCTGGTTCCTATAAGGTCCAGAGGTGGAGGGGAGTGAGGCACTCCCCTGAGTATGGTGTTTATGGTTAAAACATATTTGGTAGATGTGAGCTTTGATTCCAGCTTGCAGATCTATGCGTGGAACCTCTTCTGGTCTATTTTTCTAGGACTGTGGTGACCTAGCCCTTCAGTACCTTTCTGCCTGTCAATCCTGTAACCTCTCAGCCCTCTTGAGCTGCTCTATATATTTATGTATTATATGAATCATTAATATTTTGGAATTAAAGGTTCCTATAATTTTCCTTTGCATGGCTTGTGCTGAGTTATTTAATGAATTAACTTGATTGTTCCCTTCAAAGAAGGTTTTCCATTTCCTTTTCCCACTTGACCCTGTTCAGAGGGGTGCAGCATTGCTTGGGCCAGCATTAGTCCAGTAATAGGAGGCTTTGTTAGTGCTTGGAATTCCACCCACAAGGTAAGGCCTGCATTTTATTTCTAATGCTGTGTGCTACTTGCTGGAGGGACTCAGATTTCGCGCCCCCCTCGCATTTTACCATTAAGAACCCCTAGACAGAAAAGAGGGCACAAAGTTATTTTCTAGGATCATTGGGAGTGTAGAAATGGGAATGTTGAGAGTGGTGCAGTGGCTGTGGAGAGGCAGTCTTTGGAGAGACCTTTTGGAGACTGAGATGCTGCCCCATTTGCATCCATCTCTCTGGGCTGAAGGAGAAGGTAACTAGACTCCAGGCTGAGTTGGTTAGGATTCAGGGGACCTCTTCCCCCACCCATGGGCCATCAAATCTACCACTGTTGCTTCAGAGGGTGCCAAGGAGGAGGGCCAACTGAACTATGCTGGGCTTTGGGAGTGTGGGGTTGGTCGGACGGGAGCAGATTCTTCAGCTGGAGCTACTAGGCAACTCATTCTCTGTTCTGGCAGAATGGGACTGCCAGGAGGAGGCACCCATGGTAGTGTCCACTGGGGATGTGGGGGTCCTCCGGGGAGGCCTCATGGTGAGAGGCACAGCACCCCAGCAGAGGGGAAAGCAGCTTCTGGTGGAGGACTCAGTCATCAGAGGGTAGTTTGGGGAGCAGGATGGGAGGGAAGAAGGGAAGTGTAGTGCCTACCTGGTGCCAAAGGCATGGAGGGATGGAGAGCTGACCCTTAGGATCGCTACAGTGGTGTGGCTGGAGGGAGAGCTGGATGTCATTTCCATCTGGGAACTAAAGACCTAGTAAGGGATGTAACAGGGGTAGTGTATGAAAGGTCTAGGGAGCTGTGGAGAGGCCTGAAGCAGGTAGCTGGCATGGTGGCCTTCACTGAGGTGCTACCTGTATATGGCCGGGTAGGCTAAGTAACACCATACCAGGATCTTCAACAAGTGGTTGCAGGCATGGTGCAGGAAGAAGGGTTTTGGCTGTACCTTGGACTGGGGTCCTACCTGGGGAGGATAGAGGCCTTTACCAAGGAGATGACCTCCATGCACCTGGGAGTGGGACAGCAGTCCTGGGTGGATGGTTTAAATGCTACTTTGATGTGCATTTAAACTAGCTAAATGAGGAAGGCAGAGATTTCCCCTGCCATACATTAGAGCAGCAGAGAGGAGACACCCAGGGGAAGAGAACTCCCTATGGGTAGGGGGGCATAAGGACAAGGGGGAGGGCAGAATGGGCAGGTAAGGAGGTAGAGGTAGAGCTAAAGCTGAGAGAAGTGTTGAGTAGGGTAAGAAGAGGAAAAATGAGGAAGGGGAGGACAGTACCAGGGAAACTGGAGGGGCCAAGGATGGAAACAGGAAGGGCAGACAGAATTGGGGAGTGAAGGGCAAAAGGAGTAGAGAGTCATTTGAGCCAATGCAAATAGCCCAGAAAATAAAATTCCTGCCATTGAAGCAATAATTGCAAAGGTAGACCTGGATCTGGTGGCTATAACAGAGTCATGGTGCACCAACAACAACAGCTGGGCCATACCAGGCTATCCCATGTTCCAGAAGGACAGCACAGGGAGAAAAGGTGGGGGGTTGTTTTATATGTGAGAGAAGGTATAAAGGCCACAGAGATGCAGGGACACCAGGGCAATAACGAAGGGCTGGAGGTACTTTGTATCATCCTAGAGACAGGGTTCAGGGCCTTTATCCACATGGGGTGGTATAGAGATCACCAGTACAAGGGAAGAAATTAAACAAGGTTTGGGGGATGCCATTGGCAGAATGGCAAGCAAAGGGGAGGTATTGATTGTGGGGGACTTTAATTTGATGAATGTAGACTAAAGCATTCTGGCCACAGCTACAACAAGAAGCAGGGCCATCCTTGACTCCCTACAGGTGGAATTTCTCAGGCAGCTGGTTATGGAACCCATTAGAGACAGGGCAGTGCTAAACCTACTATTTACAAACAGGGATAGCATTGCAGATATCACAGCATTGCAGAGGGTTGTCCCCTGGGTAAAAGTAATCACTGTACTGTGCAGTTTGGCATAAGGATTGGGCAAGAGAAAAACCACACTAAGACAAGGGTCCTGGACTTCAGGGGGGCAGAGCTTAAAGAAACATGAAACTGCTTCAGCAAATATCTCCAAGGGGGGATAGCCAGGAAGGAGTAGAGATCAAATGGTAAAGATCAAGGAGGGAATAGCTAAAGCAACTGCATGCCGTTTGAAGGAAGTAACAGGAGCAGGAGGAGGAAGAGGCCACTATGGTTCTCAAAGGAGGTGGCTAAGGTGGTAAGGGATAAAAATTGGTGTTACCCCACCATAACGACATTCCGACAGCAAACAACACCACAATGACAAATCTCGGCAGATTGAGATTGGTTGCTGTGGTGGTCTGCTGTCTGCCGAAGCAGAGATTTCCGGTGTTGTGCCCCCATCCTGAACCTTAGAGATGGGGGGTGCAGGGGGCAAAGCTCCCTGCAGAAATTCACTTTGTCCCAATGGGAACAATGCCGACTTTTGACATTGTTCCCGTCGCTGTTGGGGGTGTTGACAACGATGGTGTCATTGTCTTGACATGGAACCTAAAAAACAGCTTTTAGGAAGTACAAGGAGACTCAGACAGAGGTGAACAGAGAGATGTATCTGTAAAAATAAAGGCAGACAGGAAGGAAGGTGAGGGAAGCTAAGGCACAAACTGAGGAAAGGATCGCCAAAGAGGTTAAAAAAAGAAATAGGACTTTCTTCAAGTAAGTGAGTGAAAAGAGGAAAGTAAAAGGTGGGATAGTGAGAATCAAGAGGGCAGGGGGAAAAGAAATGTTCAGAAGAAGATTAGGAAAACCTAAAATTTTAAATGAGTACTTCTGCTAAGTCTTCACAGTCGGGGGGGGGGACGGACCAACAAGTATCACCAGACATCAGGGGGAAGGGAAGTGGACACAAGTCCATTTTAAGAGCAGAGAATCCAAAGAGGATTGGAAAACCTAATGGAAACCATGACAATGGGACCAGAGAGTATTCACCCAAGTGTTCTAAAAGAACTGGACACTGTGCTATCCGCCGATCTGACAACACTACTCAGAACCTCACTGAAGATGGCGTACTTCCAGAGGACTTGAGCAGGGTCAATATGGTCCCTCTGCACAAGATTGGCAGCAGGGGAAAGGCTAATAATTACAAGCCAGTCACTCTCACATCAGTGATGGGGCGGTTAATGGAGACCCTACTGAAGGAGAATTGATGGAGTACCTGGAGGCAAATGGGCAGCAGGACCACCAGCAACACAGTTTCACTGGGAAGAGGTCATGCCAAACAAATCTCATTGATTTCTATGACTGGGTGACTAGGGAGGTGGATCAGAGGATGGCAGTGGATGTGCCTATCTGTACTTCAGTAAGGCCTTCGACACTGTGCTGCACAGGAGACTAGTAAAGAAACTAAGCAGCTTGGGGGTTGGGGTGAAAGTAGTAAACTTGGTATCAAACTGGTTAAAGGATAGGAGGCAGAGGGTGGTGGTAAATGGCAGACAGTAGGAGGATGGGTGAGTGACCAGTGGGGCACCAAAGGGATCAGTACTGGGACTAGCCCTCTTCAATGTCTTCATAAGTGACATTGCTGAGGAACTGATGGGGAAGGTGTGTCTCTTTGCAGATGACACAAAAATCTGCAACAGGGTGGACACTCAGTAAAGAGTGAGGAGAATGCAAAGGGGTCTGGGGAAATTAGGAGAGTGGTCTAGGGTGTGGTAGCTGGGTTTAAATGCAAAAGAAAGCAAAGTCATGCATCTGGGACAGGGAAACTCAGGAACTGTATATATGATGGAGAGTAGTTACAGTCACCAATCAAGAAAGGTACCTTGGAGTAATCGTATCTATTTATTTATTTTATTTATTTATTTAAAAAATTGTACCAGGAAGGACATCATGAGCTGTAATAGCTCATTTCCAGATGCGTCCTGGGGGGAGGGGGAATAACAAATGGGGTGCAGTAAATAAAACATTACAGAGTAAAACACAGAAAATACAGGCATAAACAGTACACTCCAACAGATGGAAAAGGATAATACAGTGACATACAGCTTGCATTTAGAACAATGCATTGCTGTGCTACAAAAAATGATCACATATGCACTCACAGGGTTGGTTGTAAATCCAGGAAACCAGTACAAGACAAGATATGGCTTTAATATAAAACACTTAATAGACAGTGAAACCAATAACACTACATACAGAGTGCTAAAATATGCATGTTCATAACTGAAACATAGACTGGAAGTGCTAAAGCTAATAACTAAATTGTTGTTGAACAATCAAAGGGGTAAAGAAAGAGACACCTAGAAGAACAAGGGGTGGGGGGTGTAAGGTCAGCTAAAGGTCTTCACCCCTTTGGGATGCCGAGAACCCTGCAAGGAGACAGGGAATTGGCAAGAGGGAGGGGAAAGGTCTGCCAAAGGTCTTCACCCCTTTTGGATGCAGAGAAACCCCACAAGGGGACAGGGAATTGGCAAGAGTGAAGGAAAAGGTCCCATTACCTGGACTTTGTAGATGGGGAGAGTAGAACTAGAGGAGAGGGAGGGGGATTAGGTGCAGTTGCAAGAGGGAGCTATGTGATCTCAAGGTGACAAGGCAGTGTGGCAAGGCAGTAGGCAAGACTAGTGGGATGTTGGGCTGCATAGGGAGGGGAGGTTCCTAGCAGGAGAAGGGAGGTGGTGTTGCTACTGTATTGCTTACTAAAGAGACTCCACCTAGACCACAGTGTCCATTCTGTAGGCTGCAACTCCACAAGGACATTGACAGGGTGAAAGCGGTCCAGAGAAGGGCTAGCAAAATGGTGCAGGGTTGCATGGGTAGCCATATGAGGAGAAACTGTGGAATCTAAATATTTACTCCTTAGATGAGAGGAGAGCAAGAGCAGACACAACTGAGACCCATATGTACCTCACAGAGGTGAACAAAGTGCACATGGGAAGTCTGTTTCAGAGGAGGAAAAGCACCAGAACATGAGAGTATGTGATGAAGCTGGAGGGGGAGTTTAGAGGGTTGTGAGGAAATACTTCTTCACAGGAAGGATGGTGGATGTCTGGAATAGCCTGCTGGAAGAGGTATTGGGGAAAATAAAGTGGGGAGCTTCTAGCATGCATGCATGGGACGGGGTATGACAAACCAGGCAAGATGGCAGGCATCTTCGACCACAGCTCCAGATGGGCTGCATTCATTTTGACAGCTAACTTTTGTAAAAATCTTCTCCTCTACTTTAAAATGATATCAGTGGTGAAACAATATCTGATGGCAATAATCAAGCCTGGAAGAAAGCAGTCTAAGCTCAGATTTGATGTGGTGGCACCATCAACAGAATCCGTGCTGAGCCACAAGGTCCACACCCGATCACAGATGGTCCATGTACAGTGGGTCTCCGAATGGTTAACCAATAGGACCCAACAAGTGTGAGTATTGGACACACTAAACAGGAACATCAAGGTCACAAGTGGTGTACCCCCGGGTTCAGTATTGGGACCCATATTGTTTGGGATTTTCATTAGTGATATGAATTCCGCCATTCAATGCCAGTTAGCTAAATTTGCTGATGATACCAAAATTAGTTGTGAAGTGGACAATGTTACTAAGGCTGCTCTTTTACAACATGATTTAATTAAAATTGAAGATTAGGCTAAACTTAATAAAATGGAATTTAATGTGGAGAAATGTTCAGTAATACACTTAGGCATCGGAAATCCAAATACTACCTGTTATCAAAATGAATGTCCGATTAAAGCTGTGGATTCCGATAAGGATCTAGGCATTATTGTCAACAAAAATTTGGCAGCTACTGATCAGTGTAGGCATGTAGCACTCAAAGCCAATAGAGTTATTGCATCTATTAAAAAATCTTTTGTTAATAGAAGTAGTTCCTGTCTGTTACCGCTATATACTACCTACGTTAGGCTGTATTTTGAATATGCAGCCTCTGTCTGGGCTCAATACCTTAATAAAGATTCCAGGTTAATAGAATCAGTCCAGAGGAGAGCCATCAAACTTATTACTCCCATAAGTAATTTGTCGTACTCAGGCAGACTTAAGTATCTAAAGCTATATGAATTGTCAACTTGTAGAATTAGAGGGGATTTACTCCTGCTTTTCAACATCTTGAGAGTCCCCAATCTAATGAATGACTACAACCTCCATTGGGCTACTAAACCGGATGGATTAAGATGCCACAATAGACCACCATTGATTCCAGACTACAATACCATCAAAAGAAGTACATTTTTTACTATTAGAGCATGTAAAATTTGGAATTCCCTACCTGGATATTAAGTGAACTTAAATTCTTCAGAATTGTTTAAGAACTTTTTAGATAGGTATTTACTTGACAATGGGCTATAATTACACCCTGCTAGTGCAGGGAAGGTGGTCTTGATGGGCCTTGGCCTTCCTCCACCTTTAAGTACCGAGTAATACTGAGTAATGCATCAGAAGGCACTGAGATGTTCAATTTAGAGAAAAACCTGACTGGCATGCCAGCAACGATGAAAACTGCAGTCAGAAATGAAAGCAGGCTTTGCTACTATCACAGCCCAGGTAACTCACCTGCAGTCAGTTGTTATTGAGCTTTCCAAGACGGAGGCTGCACACTTCTTGAGACTGGATGAGGTGGAAAAATGCATCAGTGAGATGGAAGACCTGATCTCTGATCAGTCCCAGGAACAGAATACCCTCACAAAAGAGCTGGAAGGAATGAAGAACACAGTTAATGACCAAGAGAATAGATCTTGCTACTCTAACTTATGAATAGTAGGGTTGCCAGAGGGAATGGAGAAAAAGAACCCAGAGTGTGAAACCCTGGCTGGTCAGGCACCTTAAGCTGGGTGAAGAAGCACTACAATATGAAACTGAGAGAGCCTGCAGGACTGGGCCAAAGCCATGACCTGGTGATTGACCCAGCTACCTTCTAATTAAATATCTTAGATAGATGAATAAGAGAAGGTCCTGCAGGCAACCAAGACCATGGGGCCCATCCAAATGGAGAATGGGCAATGAGTGAGGATTTTTCAAGATCTCAGCTGAGATCTTCAGCAACGACACCAGAAAGTTGCAACAAAGGGTCTGGGATTTCGTCCATCTGTACTCCTCAATGTGTCGAGAATAGCCCCAGCTGTGTAATATTTGCACATAAAATTCTGTTATATATGTTTTTATGATGCAATTTTGTGAAATTTAAAATGCCACCAAAATGCCAGTATTAATGAAAGGATCACATAGGATAGTGAGAGAGACTGGATTTCTTTTAAAAATGTTTGACCTTCCTCTGACCTGAGGGGCGGCTGCTGCCAGGAAACTGAGATTGCATTTCCAGGTCCCTTAACAGGGCTATGTCAAAATCCATTGCCTGTCATAAACCATGCATTTCAGAGACAGGATGCTTTGTTCCAAGAAACTGTTATAGTAAATTACATCTTATGAGGTAAAAGGACAGGAACATCCTTTCTGGCAGACCTGTGTGAATTCTTGACACACTGGTGTCAATTGTGTTACTAGTGGGACACTTTTCATCTGGACTGTTTCCTGACCACAAGAGAAGCAAAACTGCCACAGCACGGAGACTAAGAACTAGAGACTGCACTTACTCTTTACAGACTTCAATTCACTACAAACTAATGTAGACTTTAAATAACTGTCACAGTGAGTTTTTCTTTTGTACATTTCCACTTTTTTTTGTTATGCTGTGACCAAAAACATTATTTAAACCCTTTTAGTTGTAACTGTATGATTAGTAAATATTTAGTAAAAACATTTTGTTTTTAAGAAAACAGGCCTGAGTGAGATTTTCTTATATTGGGTATGCGATATTAGGAGGTTCAGTATTAATCTGTGACTAAACTGTTATTGCTATGAGGTGCCATCATAAGCTACCAAATCAAACAAAGGGTCTGAAAAGAGAAAGTCTGGCTAAGATATGGGGAATACCAAAGTCTCAAGGACGGGTCTATGGGATTTGAACCAGGTTATTGTACGCCTTATGGGAGAAGGGTGGAATCAGGGTTATAATGCTACCCTGAAGAGGTTGTAATGCCTGGCTCTTCCCTTTGTGTAACAATCAAGAAGGGTTCATATTTGTCTACAAGACTTAAGACTGGTATTGTACCCTGATACAGAGTAAAGAGGGGACCATATGACTTCATGGCGAGTGTTCAGTTGTGAAGCCAGCGAACACTATAGAGGGACTTGAAGAGGGTGTCCCCTGTTTTCTCCCTCCCTGTCATGGATTGCACTTAGGGGTGGGCACTGTGAGCTCAGTGGACCTGACCCTCAGAAGTGGGTTTGTGACAGATCTGGTGCGCAGAGGTGGGATCCGACAGATCTGGTTGCAGTGAGATTTGAGAGATATTGGTGGCACAGGCATAACAGCTGAAATCGAGGCCAGTATAGCAGATTCATAAACTGAAAGCAATCCACACACAATCAAGGCAGAGATCTGGACAATAATAATTTGATTACAGTATAAAGTTCCCTACCTGTTTTCTTTTTTTTTTTTGGTGTAAGCTAGTGTAGTAATAGTTAGGGAAGAAGATGGCTTCCAATTATAATGAATGCACTGCAGACCACCTAAGGCAGTTGTGTCAGGAAGGAGGGGTCCAGTATGAGGGGTGAACCAAAAAGCACCTTGTGGAGGCTCTCATGGCAGCTGATAAGCTAGTAACTGCCCAGAACCTTGAGTCACTGCCAGTGACTGGAAAGGACCAGAGCCTGGGTGTGAGGGTGCTAGGGTCCATCACAGAGTCTAGTCCCAGGGAGGAGGAAAGCAAGACCAGAAGAAACCCAGAGCCACAGCAGCAGGGGAAGTTCACCACAGAGCTGGGTCTAGAAGGGATCAGGCTGCAGCTGGAGTTAAGGAAACTGGAGCTGGAATTTGAGCAGATAAAGTTTGAAGCACAGCAGCAGAGGGAGTTTGAGCAAAAGAGGTTTAAACTGGTGATGCAAGTAAAAGAAAACAAGCAACAGAGACAGGCCAAGGAAAAGGAAAAATAGCTTCAAAGAGAGGCTTGCAGAGAGGAAAAAGAGGGCCAGAGGAAATTTAAACTGGAGAAGTTAAGACTCCAATGACAAGCGCCAGAGGAGGTAAGTGGCAAGGTTGAACCTGAAATTCCAGGGCTGGGTTATAAGTTAAATTCTAAATTAATAGCTGAATTTAAAGAGGAGGAGGATATGGATGCATTTTTGAATTTGTTTGAAAAGGTCTGTATCCTGGCCAAAATATCCAGGGAGTCCTGGAGCTTTCAGCTATCTCTGCTGCTTACTGGTAAAGGGCGTGATACACTAGGCCAAATGGACAATCAGGACAGTAGCAATAATGAGACACTTAAAACTGCCTTGCTTAAAAAGTATGAGTTAACTCCTGAAGCATACAGGGTTAAGTTCTGTAAGCTCCAAAGAAGCTCTGACATGAGCTATGAGGAACTCGCCACAAAGCAATGCCAGTTTTTGAAATGTTGGTGGGATGGAGTAGAAGCAAATTCTGTGGAAAAACTTGAGGAGGTTATGTTGCTAGAGCAGTTCTTTTGGGCTTGCCCAACAGAGTTGAAAACCTGGCTAGAGGACTGAGATCCAAAAACAGCACAGCAAGCTGCTGAGCTCTTGGACCGCTATGCCAGGAGCAGGCCTGCTCTGAAAGGGAGTGGGGCAGGTGTGGCAGTACAGAAAGGGAAAAGCACGCCTTCAGAGCAGCTAAAACCCTCTACCTCCACAGAAAGGGGGAAGCCCCAAGTTACAAAAAAGGGATTTCTCAGACAAAAGAAATGATGACTGTTGTTTTGTAAACAGCCACGGCATCTTGCTAGACAGTGTCCTAAAAAGGCACAGAGTGGACAAAGTGGTGCTAGAACAGAGTTGGGTTGTTTGTGTATCCCTGAGAGCAAGCCTGTAAACATGAGGGAGCACATGCATCCGGTTACTGTAAATGGGGTGCAGACCCATGGGTTAAGGGACATGGGGGTGTCTTTTACCTTAGTAAAAAGGGATTTGGTTGGGACTGAGCAGCTCATACCTAATCAGTTTGTAACAGTGAAGGGATTCCCTGGGGTGGAGAAAACTGCCACTTGCTAGCGTTCTCTTGGACTGGGGTGAGACAGGAGAGATGGTGCAAAATGTGGCAGTGGCAGACAATATCTCCCTGGATGTGATAATAGGGAATAATCTCCAGAAGGGGGTGATGTGTGGTTACCCGCTGTCAGATGGCAAAGGCCGATTGTAGTTCCCTGAACCCATAGAAGTGCCTGTGAAACAAAATGGGAGGCTGGTTCCCCAGCCTGTGTCTCCTGAAATGGAGGGTAGCAAAAGGGAGATAGGACTTCCCCAGGTAACCATTCACAAGACAGATATAGAAGGTTACTCCATGGAGGGAGTGGTGACATATGGTCAGAAGGCTAGGTATGGCAGTGACCCTGAATGCCCTGATGCTAGAGCTATGGACCCCAATTTAGGAACTGAAGGGGACATGTCCCATGCCTTGGAAAAATGTGAAGATTTTGCAGCTGCTCAGAGAACTGACCCTAGTTTGGAGAAGCTGAGGGCTTGTGCAGAATCTGACAGAACACCGAGAGGTGACATAAGACATAGGGTATTTTGGGACAATGGACTGTTGTACATGCAGGATGTGAGGACAGAGGGAGGGGTGATGGGCAGGCAGCTTGTCGTTCCCCAGGGGTACCGTGGGCAGTTGCTCAAGATTGCTCATGATATCCCCATGATATACCCATGTCCAGACATCTGGGAATTGCACGCACCATGCAGAGATTGGCCCAGAATTTCTATTGGCCCAACTTCACCCAGCAGGTGAAGAATATTGTATGTCTTGTCACCAGTGCCAACAAATAGGGAAGGCAGACAGTAAAACCAAAGCTGTCCTAATTCCCTTGCCCATTGTGGAGGAGCCATTCCAGAGGGTAGGAATGGATATTGTGGGACCTTTGAATACCCCAAGTTCCTCCATGAAGAAGTTTATCCTGACAGTGGCCGATCACGCCACCCGATACCCAGAGGCGGCCGCCCTCTCCTCACTTAGGAGAGACAATGTGGAAGACGCCTTGCTAGGGATTTTCTGCCATGTTAGGTTTCTGAAGGAGGTTATCACTGATCAAGAGGGTACCTTCATGTCAGACCTGATGAAGTGTTTGTGGGAGATGAACAACACCTTATCTCCCACAAGCCAATGGGCTTGTGGAAAGGTTTAATGGTACCTTAAAAGCAATACTCCAAGCATTTGCTGAACAGCAGTGGAGGAACTGGGAGAAATGCCTTCCCCACCTGTTGTTCACATACAGAGAGGTGCCCCAAGAGTCAGGGTTCTCTCCCATAGAACTCTCATATGGACATAGGGAGCATGGGCCCCCTGGACCTGATCCATGAGGACTGGTAAGGCAAGCACACCATCCAGGGACCTCCCATAGTGGAGTATGTCTTTACGTTTAGGGAGAAGCTGAAGGAGTTTATGGGGTGGCCCAAAGCAACCTGTCAGCTGCCCAACAGAAACAAAAAGTCTGGTACATAGAAACATAGAATTTGATGGCAGATAAGGACCTCTTGGCCCACCTAGTCTGCCCATTTTCCTACCTAACAGATAGCTGCAGATCCTAGTTAACCAACAGCTTACTTCCTCTTAGCCCCCACTAGGACTGCCTTATGTCTGTCCCATGCATTCTTGGATTTCCCCCACTGTTCTTGACTCTACAACCTCCTCAGGGAGGCTGTTCCATGTATCCACAACCCTCTCTGTGAAAAAATACTTCCTCACATTACCTCTGAGCTATCCCCCCTCTATCTTCAAATTGTGCCCCCTTGTTCTTGCACATCTCTTTTTCTGAAAGATGCTACCCTCTGGGACTTTGTTGATTCCCTTGAGGTACTTGAAAGTTTCTATCATGTCCCTTCTCTCCCTTTTTTCCTCAAGGGTATACATATTAAGCTCCTTTAGTCTTTCTTCGTATGTCTTCTGGTGCAGACCCTGCACCATTTTGGTTGCCCTCCTCTGAACAGCCTCCACTCTGTCTATGTCTTTGTGGAGATGGGGTCTCCAGAACTGCACACAGTACTCCAAATGGGGTCTCACCAACTGTCTGTGCAGAGGGATAACAACTTCCTGTTTTCTATTATTGATGCCTCTTCCTATGCATCCCAGTATCCCCCCAGCCTTCCTTACTGCCTTCTCACATTGCTTGCCCACCTTTAGGTCATCTGATATAATTACCCCCAGGTCCCTTTCCATTTTTACTGTTGTCAGTATCTCACCCCCATTGTGTACTCTTCCCCTGGGTTTTTGTTTCCCATGTGCATTACCTTGCACTTCTTTGCATTGAATCTGAGCTGCCATACATTTGACCATTCCTCCAACCTTGCCAAGTCCCTTCTCATCCTTTCCACTCCATCTTGTGTATCAACCTGTTGCAGATCTTTGTGTCATCTGCAGAGAGACATACTTTTCCTTCCAGTTCCTCTGCAATGTCACTTATAAAGACATTAAAAGGACCAGTCCCAGTACTGAACCCTCGCGCACCACTAGTAACCCTCCTTTCTTCACTGTGTACTCCATTTACTACTACCCTTTGCGTCCTGTTGTCTAACCAATTTTTTATCCAGGCTACCACCTTGGGACCCACTCCAAGGCTGGCTAACTTGTGTATTAATCTTTTGTGTGGGACTCTATCAAATGCCTTGCTAAAATCTAGGTAGGCCATGTCCATAGCCCCTCCCTGGTCTACTACTTTGGTCACTCAGTCAAAGAAATCTATTAGATTCATCTGACATGACCTTCCCATCATGAATTCATGCTGCCTTGGGTCTTGTGCCCCACTGGCCTCTAGGTGCTCAACAATTCTTTCCTTCAGAAGTGATTCCATCATTTTCCCTACCACTGAGGTCAAACTAAATGGTCTATAGTTTCCTGCCTCTGTCCTGCTCCCACTTTTGTGAAGAGGAATCACATCTGCCCTCCTCCAGTCCTCAGGTACCACCCCATCCTCCCATGATTTGTTAAAGGGAGTAGTCAGCGGTGTCACTAGTTCTACCCTTAGTTCCTTTAGAATTCTTGGGTGAATCCCATTAGGCCCCATTGCTTTGTCCACCTTCAATTTTATTAGTTCTTTAGAACCCTTTCTTCTGTAAATGGACTGGTATCAACCCCATCTTCAGAGTGTTTCTCTTGTTTGGGTTGAGTACCTCCCCTCCTCTTCCTTTGTGAATACTGAGCAGAAATATTCGTTCAGTATCCTGCTTTTCACTGTCACCTCTCCCCCATTCCTTCTCTTTTATTAAGCCTCAGTATCCCTTCTTTGGTCTTTCTTCATTCCCTAATGTACCTATAAAAGGTCTTATCCCCCTTCTTAACAGAATTGGCTATCCTTTCCTCGGTTTGGGCCTTTGCTATTCTGACTGCCTTCCCAGCCTTTTTCTGCTTTAACTGATAAAGTTCTCTGTCCTGCTCCTTCTGTGTTTCCTTATATTTCCTCAATGCTATCCTTTTCTACTTAACCTTCCCTGCCACCTCTTTTGAGAACCATAGCGTTTTTTTCCTTCATTGTGTTTTGTTGATTTGCTTTACACAAAGGCTTGTTGCCTCTGTGATGGCTGTTTTGATTACTCCCCATTGTTTCTCCACCCCTCCTTCTTGCCTGTTTGCTAGTGCTTTTCTGAGGCACTCTCTCATTTTATCAAAGTCAGCCCTCCTAAAGTCCAATACTCTTGCTTTTGTATGGCTTGATTGTATGGCTGAATTTATCGTGAACCACACTGTTTGGTGGTCACTTGTTCCCAGATGGCTAACCACTTCTAAATCTGAGATTCTTTCTTCATCCATATTTGAGAGTACCAGGTCTAAGATTGCCCCTCCTGAGTGGGTTCCAATACTAGCTGTCTGAGGCATGCCCCCTGTAGGGCATCAGGAATGACCCTGCTCTTGGATGTGCCTGCAGCAAAGGTGCTCCAGTTAACATCTGGCATATTTAGGTCCCCCATCAACAATACCTCCCCTTTTTCTGCCATTCTAAGGAAGCCTTCTATCATTTCCTTGTCCATTCCCTCCCCTGAGATGGGGTCTGTATACAATCCCCTTGCGGTTGTGGTGCCATTTCTGTCTCCAGGGTGACCCAGAGTGCCTCATCTGCTCCTGTTTACTCTTTAGTTCTGTTGCTTTGATCCTTCCTTTACATAGAGCTACTCCTCCTCCTTTACCCTCCCTGTCCCTCCTGTAGATTGTGTATCCTGGTGTGTTGACATCCCAGTCATGGTTCTCTGTGTACCATGTTCTGTGACTGCCACAATATCCAGGCAACCCTCTTCCATCAAGGCCACTAGTTCAGGGAGCTTGTTCACAGACACGGGCATTGGTACTCATCACCCTCCACTTTTGATAGCCTTACCCTTTTAGCCCCCATTCCTGTCCTTACTGTCTTTGCCTTTTTTTACATTTACCTCTGTCCTGCTTCCTAATAACTTCTCTACCTTGGTGTTTACCTCACTAATTACCATGTTTTGTGGGGGGAGGCTGGGATTTCCCTGCTTCTTTTAGTGCCCCCCTTGGCTAGTTTAAATGCTTGCCAATGAAGCATTTAAACCTCTCACCTAGGATCCTGGTTCCCCCGGACAGATGCAGACCATCGCACCAGTATAGGTCTGCATCCCTCCAGGTGGCTCCCCAGTCCCCAATGAAGCCAAAACCCTGAGCTCCACACCAGTTTTTCAACCACTCATTGAATTCCCTGGTGAGGAGTGCCCTAGCATTACCCTTGCCACAGACAGGCAACACCTCCGAGAAGGTTACCGTACGTGCTACTTGTCTAAGGCCCCTCCCCAACTCTACAAACTCCTCTTGCACTGCTCTGATCCCATTCCTAGCCAGGTCATTTGTCCCTAGGTGGACAATGACATCCAGTTCCCTCCCTCGTGCAGCTCCTCCCACGATCCTGAGGATTCACTTCCTGTCCCTCCAAGCTGTGGCGCCAGGAAGGCACCTTACCTCCCTCTCCCCTTCCTCCCCCATTTCTACCCCCTAATGATTGAGTCCCCCACCAGGAGTTGTTTCCTTCCCCTGTGGGGTCCCATGCCACCCTCCTGTGGGTCTCCTTTGTAAAGGTTCCCAGCATCATCCTTGGTCTCCACTGCAGGTGCCTCCATAAAGGAACCACTATCCACCAGAAGACCAAATGAATTGTGGAGAGGTGCAGCTGGAGGGATGCAATTCTGTTCCACCACCCTCTCCCTCCCTGAGCTCACCCTGGACCAGCCTCTCCTCTTTCTTGGTAACCTCTGAGGTAGTGGCATTGGCCCTGGTAGTCCCTGGGTGGGGGAGGAGGTTTCACGAATCCTAGCCAGGTCAGCCTGGAGACAGACAACCTCCTCTCTCAGACCAGAGAGGTGTCTGCAAATAGAGCAGCATCTCAGCCTCCAGAGTGTCTCCTGGAACACTGCTGCCCCACAGCCATTGCACTGCACCACTCCTATCATGTCTTATTTTGTGTACCCTCTCCTGTTTCTCTGTATGCTTACTCTCTCCTCTCCTCTCCTCTCCTTACAACTCTCACCCTTCCTGTTCTGGGACAGCAACTTCTTATCTTCTTCAGTAGCCTCCTTCTTCCTTGCTCAATGTCAGACCACCAGCAGCTAGGAGGGAAGAGTGAGCTACTTTTTTCCTTTAGGGTTGACAAATCCAATGTTTCTCTATGATCCTTCCCTTCCTACTGCAAAACAGGAAGTTCTTGTTGACAGTCAAATCCAGTGGCTATAAAAAGAAGAACTGGCTTAGGGTGGGTGGGTGGGATGGAGGGCAATTAGTAAGAAAAAAAAGGCTAGTAACAGGAAGTTGTAATTTGAGTCACCTGCTTTTATAGTGTCTAAGCCAGACCCCCAATTAAGCTCTCTCTCCTCCTACTGGTTTAGCAAAGTCAGCTGATACAGTACCCTTCCTAGCACAGAACACACTCTGACTTTCTTTCCTTTATTTCTTTTTTAACCCTAAATAAGACCCCTTCTACTTCTAATAAAGTATCTGTCTACTTAATCTCAACAGACACTGACTCCTGCTGAGATATAAGTATTAAATTAATAAGAAAATGTAGCTTCTTTTAGTTAGCTGCTTTCTGCTTCTACAAGCAAGGCTAGCAACAGGAAGTTGTAATTTGAGTCACCTGCTTTTATAGTGTCTAAGCCACACCCCCAGTTAAGCTCTCTCTCCTCCTACTGGTTTAGCAAAGTCAGCTGATACAGTACCCTTCCCAGCACAGAACACACACACTGACTTTCTTTCTTTTCTTTCTTTTTCTAACCCTAAATAAGGCCATTTCTACTTCTAATAAAGTATCTGTCTACTTAATCGCAACAGACACTGACTCCTGCTGAGATAAGTATTAAATTAATAAGAAAATGTAGCTTCTTTTAGTTAGCTGCTTTCTGCTCTACAAGCAAGGCTAGCAACAGGAAGTTGTAATTTGAGTCACCTGCTTTTATAGTGTCTAAGCCACCCCCCCAATTAAGCTCTCTCTCCTCCTACTGGTTTAGCAAAGTCAGCTGATACAGTACCCTTCCCAGCACAGAACACACTCTGACTTTCTTTCCTTTATTTCTTTTTTTAACCCTAAATAAGACCCCTTCTACTTCTAATAAAGTATCTGTCTACTTAATTGCAACAGACACTGACTTCTGCTGAGATATAAGTATTAAATTAATAAGAAAATGTAGCTTCTTTTAGTTAGCTGCTTTCTGCTCTACAAGCAAGGCTAGCAACAGCTACCCACCCAGATTCTTCAATAGCCTGCAGGAGTCTGAAAGATTTGTGGAGAAGAAAGAGCTGACCCTGGAGGGGAGATTACAGGTACGATCACGGAGCCAGAAGTTGCACATACAGCGCAGGTCAGAACATCATGGTCCTAATCCCAGTCCGGAAGGGCAAGCAGCAGGCTGAGTGGGTGGGACCACACAAGGTAGTCTGACAGGTAAATGATGTAAATTATATCATGGAACTGCCTGACAGGAGACATAGCCATAGGATGTACCATGTCAACATGATGAAGCCATATGCAAATAGGGCTGACATGGTATTTGCAGTGTGTAGTCCTGGGGAGGGGATGGACGAAGAAGACCTCCTCCTGGACTTGCTAGAGGAAAGCAAGTGGGACTCCTCTGTGGAGACAGTCAAGCTGTTGCCCCAGCTGACCCCTGGAACAGTCCAGAGAAGTAAGGGGGTTTTAGAGGACTTTGCCCCTTTATTTATGGCCAAGCCAGGATGTACCGCCTTAGTGACACATGACGTAGACACATAGATGTAAGCACCCATCTGATGGACAGCCTACCAGGTGTCTGAGGCCATCCTAAAGGACATTAGGAGGGAGGTGGAAGCAATGCTGGATTTAGGGTAATCCCAGAAATCTCATGGTCCCTGGGCCTCACCCGTAGTCCTCATTCCCAAGCTGGATGGTTCTACTCACTTCTGTGTGAACAATTGGGGACTTGACATAGTCATGAATTCCAATGCCCACCCAATGCCATGGATAGATGAATTACTGGGCAAGTTGGGAGGGGCAACATACCTTACAACCTTACCATTGACTTGACGAAAGGGTACTGGTGGGTGGAGTTAACAGCCAGAGCTAGGGAGGGATCAGCCTTCATCACTCCAATAGGATTATTCAAGTTCTGAGTAATGCCTTTTGGAATGAAAAACACCCCTGCCACCTTCCAAAGGTTGGTCAACCAGGTGTTACATGGTACTGAAGAGTACGCAGTGGCTTCTCTGGATGATATTGCCATCTTCAGTACCAGCTGGAAGTAACACCTATCTCACCTCAAGGAAGTGTTGTGTAGGATACAGAAGGCAGGGCTCACTGTCAAGGCTGAGATGTTCCAGGTGGCTTTGGTGGAGGTGTCATACCTAGGCCACGAAGTGAGTCGGGGACAGCTTTGCCCTAATAAAGCAAAGATTGAGGCAATAGAGGCATGGCCTACACTTGATACCAAGAAGCAGGTTAGGAGCTTCTTAAGGACCACAGGGTACTATCGAAAGTTTGTTCCATATTACAGTACCCTAGCAGCTCCCCTACCTGGCCTGCTAAAGAAAAGAAAGCCCATTAAAGTAAACTGGGAGCCAGCCTGTGAATGAACCTTCATACAGCTAAAGAAGGCACTGTGCAGTGCCCCTGTGTTGGCTAGTCCAGATTACGCCAAACAATTTGTAGCCCAGACAGATGTCTCAGATGTGGTAATCAGAGCAGTCCTCAGCCAGACATCTAATCAGGGAATGGATCACACAATAGTGTACCTGAGTTTGAAGTTACTTCCTCAAGAGCAGGCCTATTCCACAGTGAAAAGGAATGTCTTGTACTGGTGTGGACCCCGAAGAAATTAGAGCCGTACCTTTACGGGAGATGTTTCAAGGTACAGACTGATCACAACCCCCTGGTGTGGTTGTATCAGATTGGTAAGACAAATGGTCATCTCTTAAGATGGAGTATTGCCCTACAGGCCTACGACATGATCATTATGCACAGAGTAGGGTCCGCCAGTGCAGACAGCCTATATACCAGTTAGAACAGTAACAGAATTTGTGAAAACCTTACCATGCATTAGGGAGCGTGGTCCCACAAATTCAGTCTAAGGAGGGAGGGATGTTGTGAGAACGGCCCCAGCTGTGTAATATTTGCAGATATAATTCTGTTATACAGTATGTGTTTTTGTGATGTGATTTTGTGAAATTTAAAATGCCACCAAAATGCCATTATTAATAAAAGGATCACATAGGATAATGAGAAAGACTGGATTTCTTTTAAAAATGTATGACCTTCCTCTGACCTGAGGGGCAGCTGCTGCCAGGAAACTGAGATTGCATTTCCAGGTCCCTTAACAGAGCTATGCCAAAATCCATTGCCTGTCATATACCATGCATTTCAAAGATAGGATGCTTTGTTCCAGGAAACTGTTATAGCAAATTACATCTTATGAGATAAAAGGACAGGAGCATCCTTTCTAGCAGACCTGTGTGAATTCTTGACACCCCAGTATCAATTGTGTTATCAGTGGAACAGTTTTCATCTGGATTCTTTCCTGACCACAAGAGAAGCAAAACCGCCACAGCACAGAGACTAAGAACTGGAGACTGCACTTACTCTTTACGGACTTCAATTCACTACAAACTGAGGTAGAACTTTAGATAGCTGTCATAGTGCATTTTTTTGTACATTTCCACTTTGTTTTTGTTACGCTATGACCAAAAACATTATTTAAACCTTTTTAGTTAAAACTGTATGATAGTAACTATTTAGTAAAAACATTTTGTTTTTTAGAAGACCGGCCTGAGTGAGATTTTCTTATATTTGGTGTGTGAGTGTGGAGGTTCAGTATTAATCTGTGACTAAACTGTTATTGCTATGGGGTGCCATCATAAGCTACCAAATTGAACAAAGGGTCTGAAAAGTGAAAGTCTGGATAAGATAGGGGAATACCAAAGTCTCAAGGAAGGGTCTGTGGGAATTGAACCAGGTTATTGCATGCCTTATGGGAGAGGGCAGAATCAGGGTTACAACGCTCCCCCAAAGAAGTTGTAATGCCTGGATGTTCCCCTTTGTGTAACAGCCAAGAAGGGTTCATATTTGGCTACAAGACTCAAGACTGGTATTTTACCCTGATCCAGAATAAAGAGGGGACCCTAGGACTTTGTGGCGAGTGTTCATTTGTGAAGCCAGTGAGCACTATAGAGGGACTCGAAGAGGGTAGCCCCTGTTTTCCCCCTCCCTGTCATGGATTACACTTAGGGGGGGGCACTGTGAGCTGAGTGGACCTGACCCTCAGGAGTGGGTTTATGACACTCATGACTCCGCATCACTTGACCGGGACACCCGCCCAGATTCTTCAATAGCCTGCAGGAGTCTGAAAGATTTGTGGAGAAGAAAGATCTGGCCCTGGAGGGGAGATTACAGATTAGGGAAATGGCCCTGATTTAAGCAAAAGTATTCCAAGTATGCTTACTAATCCCTGCCCCCCACCCATGCACAGTGCATCTTCAATTCCCCCCAGTCATACTTCCAGCAGGCACCCCTCGATGAGATCTGCTAGCGGTTCCTGTCATTTTGGAATGTGAACTTTTACTGCCAGCTGAGTCAGCGGTGATTTTAGTCCACTGACATCTTGTCAATTTCAAAGCCCTCGTGGAATCAGAAGACTTAGTCAATTACAATTACAGCTGTCAATCACTCAGGGAGTGCTCAATTTGTAAGGAGCCTGCTGGGTTGGGTGGGGTCAGGATCTGAGGACTCATTGACTGGAAACATTGACAAGAAACAGCGCTGCACTTACCTGGATACCCCAAATGCAATCAGGACCCTCACTTGATAGTGAAGGGCATTTGATAGTTGAAGCTAACTGTCGGTGTTGTTCTGAATTGGTAACACTCTTTGGCTGTACTATTAGCCCTTTATTGCTACCGACTTTCTGTGGCACAAAGGAGGTGTACATTTCTGGACACCTGGGGCAGTCTTGATGAATAAACGCCAACTCCACACACCACTTGGCACCATTGAGAGGGAATTAACCGAACTGCCTGTGCAACTGCATACACCTCCTCTCACATAATGCCCCCCTCGCATGTTTTTTTTTTTTTATCAGTGATCATGCAATTGTGTGCAGCATGGCAATGTCGATATTTGAGTGCCTTTTTATGTGAGCTGCGGAGACAAATAATGTGAGGCTTGTCTCTTCCCGGGGAATGCTCAATTTGTAAGGGGCCTGCGGGGTTGGGTGGGGTCAGGATCTGAGAACTCATTGACTGGAAACATTGACTGGAAAAAGTGCTGCACACTGTCTTGGATACCCCAAATGCAGTGTTGGGTAAGTTACTTTTTCTATTACTTTCTATTACTTTTGGAAACTTGTTCCAGAAAGCTCTGTGCAATCACTAGCAAGGATGGAGAAGTACTGGAAAAAGTAATACACCTTACAGTTACAATTACATATGTCTTTTTATACAAAAGTAATACGTAAATGTAAATGATTACATTTATTTGAAAGTAACTAACCTATTACTTTCAAATAAATGTCATCTGTTATAGTTTTTTATTATTTTGGTATAAAAAGAAATAAGTAACTGTAACTGTCAGGTGTATTACTTTTTCTAGTACTTCTCCATCCTTGCTAGTGACCGCACAGAGCTTCCTGCATCAAGTTTCTAAACAAAACAGAAAGTAATAGAAAAAGTAACTTACCCAACACTGCCCAAATGCAGTCGGGGACCCTCACCTAATAGTGAAGGGTATTTGACAGCTGAGGCTAACTGTCAGTGTTGTTCTGCATCGGTAACTCTTTGGCTGCACTATTAGTCCTTTATTGTTACCGACTTTCTGAGGCACAAAGGAGGTGTACATTTCTGGACACCTGGGGCAGTCTTGATGAATAAGTGCCAACTCCACACACCACTTGGCACCATTGAGAGGGAATTAGCCAAACTGCCTGTGTAACTGTATACACCTCCTCTCATATAGGATCATGCAATTGTGTGCAGCATGGCAATGTTGATATCCGAGTGCCTGTTTATGTGAGCTGTGAAGATAGTATGAGGCTTGGTTTTTCCCCTTCCACCGACTGCACCTGGGGTGCAGGTACCAGCAGGGGGGGAGCAACATGGTGTGAGCCGCAGTCCTGGAATATACAGGGATTTCAAAAAGGCTACATCACCGTCATGTTGTTTTCCATTCATGGTGAATGGGTTCTGCTCAATCAATCCTGTTGGCAGTTGCACCCACCTAATCTGATTGGGGCTGCATGATTAAAGAATGATCTCTGCACCTCATAGATGAAAGAAGGCAGCCATTTCCCCTCTACCTAGCATCCCAGTGTTGCAAAATGTGTGCCATTCTCTCGCAGGCAGAATTCCATCGAGAAAAATACCACTGCAGCGTCTCCATGAACATGCAAAGGTCTGCCTTGCGACACGTAAACATTTGTTTTCTGGGGTATCGGCTGAGGGGAACTGTACCTGTGTAGATTTTCCAGATACCCCCAAATGACTGTGTGGCCTTGTGTCCCTCCCTCCAATGGCACCAGGGCATGTTTGTACTGACTGGGGGTTGGGGGGCACATGTCATCAGACTTCATGTTCCACACATTTGAAGCTGTGGCTCCAAGTGTAGCCAGAAGACTACAAAAGATAAACTCAGCCATGCATAAACTGACCCAGAAGGATGGGGATGGGGGCACCTGTTCCAACAGGAATAGACACCCTAATCACCTATGCTATTTTGCTATAATAATGGCTGCCCTTCATTGCTGGAATCAGGTGTTTATGACCTGATTTCCATAGCAATAGTTAATGTTTTGTCTTGCAAGAATCTGTTGTAATGTTTTGCTTTGTTACTCTCTCTCTGGGGTCTTATTCTGTACTTGTTGGGGAGGTATTGGTAATTATAAGGCTAATTACATATTAATGAGGTGATGGCGCTGTGTCATTGGCTACTGGATTGATCATTAATGGTCAGTTAATGACCGACTCAGCTGTGAAACTGACACAAGTGGGCACCTCATATAACCATGCTGTATTACAGCACACCGTCGGGACCACACACACAGAGACAGACAATGTGCGAGCTGTCAGCGTTTTTGTTTAAAAAATACCAGCCAACAGCAGACATTTTGCACTTCATACTGATGTGTTACAGACAGCTGGGCAGATGAGGTTCACGGCCACACTATATTTGACAGCGGCTCTGGGAAAGTGCTTACGACCTGACCTAATGATGCTTAGGCATTGTTGAACATCACATGGGTCACGTGCTCACTTCACTGGCTCTGAAAAATAAAACAAGAAACCAATGAGTAAATCCATAGATATCCTGTATTATAACACTGAATTAGCCTTATAATAGCAGTAACGACCTCACTGGTGGTCATTTCCTGGGGATTAACGATCTTGTGGTGGATAGTTGCCCTGAGCTGTGCATTGGGCAACCCAACCCCACCAATTGGTTGTTAATCCCCAGGAAATGACCCCAAGTTTGGTTGTTATTGCTTAATTATTCCATTTTTTTCTGGTACATCAAAGTAATCATGAAAGGATGGCGACTTAAGCTGTCGCCTATGCCTTGAGAAAGTGTAGTAAATATAACAGCTGTCTTTATCATTACATGTTCTTTAAATCTGAAAGCAATGCTGTCCACTCTAGTGCTCAACACTAGCCATCATTAAATGGAGGGAGCGTGGATGGTCGCGTTCTAGACCAGCAAACAGAGGGATGGATTTGATATTGTTCATAATTGCTGGGTCATTGTTAAACAAAGGGATACTATTTTCTAATATCAGAGTAGTAGACATTAACCAGTCGGGGTGGGGGTTATTGTTTAACTGGGTTGTTAAATGGGGAGGAGGGGGAACGGGGAAGACATTATTTTGGGGAAAATTCCTGTCGTACCATGCAAAATGATTGCTACTCATACAGAATGTTATTTCCTGGAAATTAATGTCAGTGTCAGGGTTACACTTACCCTAATGCCACTCTGGATTGCACACCAAGATAGTGGATAATCTAATTAATATAGTGATCTGAATGTCAATGGAACAAAAAATTTTGTCAAAAGGAAAAAAAGTACAAAGTAGAATTAAGAAATTATGATCACACATTGTGCTTCTACAGGAGACTCATATGGGAGCTAAGGAACTTGAAAACTGGTGGGGCCTGGGTGGGTACTTGGGTGGCTTAATGCTTTAACTCTAAAGCCAGGAGAGTGTCTATTTGGTTACCAAATAGTTTTGAAGGCTGTGTGTCCCATAGTTACACTGTTCCTGGTGGTAGATATGCCCTAGTGCAACTAGAACTACCCACATGGTGAAGACTGTTCTTAGGCTCAATATATGGTCCTAATGTTGAGGACCCCAGCTTTTACCAGATGCTTTCTCTAGTTATGGCACAATTCACAGGCTTCTGTGTTGTTGTTTTTTTTTGGGGGGGGGGACTTTAACAGTGTTAAAGATACTATTTTGGACAAATCTAATTCTACCCTTGTTCCCCTGACCTGGAATGCCCAAGCTTTGGGTGAATTGCTAGTGAACTACTCCCCGATCGATACGTGGAGGCACTGTAATCCCACGGGGAGGGAGTATAGCTTTTACTCACATTCTCAGTCTTATGCCCAAATGGATAGGCTTTTGATATCCTCCACACTGGTCACACAGGTTGAGTCAGTAAATCATGGGGCTATTTTGGTCTCTAAATTAAGCACACTGTCAATGAGCATACAAATAGGAGTGCAGATCCCCTGACTGAGGGCGGCCCTGATGCCTAGACCCACTTTTACTGAAAGATGAGGCCTATTTACATTTAATCAATGCTACCATTGTAGAATATTTAGCCTTGAATGCCCCAGGGGACACATCCCATTCAACTCGGTGGGGGGCTTTAAGGCCTACATCAGTGGACAAACCATAGCATATGCTTTTCTTAAGAAGAAAGCTGAAACAGCTGAGATAGCTAATATTGAGCTTAAGTTTCAAGAATGTGAGAGGGCACATACACTTCAACTCTCTGCCCCATTATATTAGGCGACTCAAAAGCTCAGGTGGCAATATAACTCCCTCAGCAGTGCACAGCTGGAAAGATCTATACTCCTAGATCAGGTAGGCCCATACTTTGAAGGTAATGGGGTAAACTTCTTGCATGGCGACTGAAGAAAAAGGAGGGGGGGGGAGAATGGGAACCTAGCTGGGAATGAAATAAAAACCCCTGAGTGATCCCTATCTACTTAAAGGGAAGACACAGGGCAGACCTTCTCACATTTCTATAGGGCTCTGTATACCTCTGAAGTCACCCCCACATTGGACCAAATTCAAACTTTTCTCTAGAGGGTACAACTTTCTTCCCTGTCTCACTAGTCTAGCCAACAACTCGAACAACTGCTGAGCTGAGAAGAAATAGTCTTAGCAGTTAAAAACATTATGAGGGGGGAAGGTGCCTGGACCCGGTGGCATCTGCATAGACTTCTTTAAAGCCCTTTTACCCATCTTACTTGATCCACTGCTTGCCATGATTCAAGAGAGCCTTGGGCAAGTTGCATTCCCTCCCTCCATGCAGTCTGCCATCATAACATACTTCCAAAACCAGGCAAGGACCCTACCTAATGTGCCTCATATTGACCCATCTCCCTACTTACCTCAGATAATAAAATTCTTGCCAGAGTTACAGCTTCTCACCTTGAACCATTACTCCCACAGTGAATATATCCTGACCAGTGTGGGTTTGTCCAAGGCAGATAGGGAAAGCGCAATATCTGCAGGACTTTAAACATACTTTTTCAGATGGGCACAAAGCCCAAGTACGCATGGTGCAGCAGTCACTGCTTTGAATGCAGAAAAAGCTTCTGACTGCAAGGAGTGGGGATACTTCTTTACCATCTTGCGGGCATTCGGCTTGTCCTGTGTCTGCTGAGCTGGATCAAAACCTTGCACGAGTCTTACTGCTCAGTTGCTGGCACTCAGATTGAAGCGAGAATGACACTCAAAATAAATCAGAAGGTGTGTTTTTTATTTGGACATAGTGAAGATGCTGACACGCCCCCTGAGGAAGACTCACGTGGTTGAAGTACCGGGGCAATGGTTGTAGCGTCTTCATTATGTCCAAGTAAAAAACTCACCTTCTGATTAATTTTAAGTGTCAGTCTCTCTTCAATCTGAGTATCATCTATTTGTTGTTATCACTGCATGCTTTGGGATCTTGGATCTGTGATAGGCACCAGCCCAGCAGTCCAGGAGCACCCCAGTTCTTGTGGTTTGCCCCTCTCTCCTCTACATGTTGTCCCTGGAGCCCCTTGCAGCTGTTATCCACAATTATTCAGGAACAGAAGGGGTTGGAAGAAGACGTGAGCAAAAGATAGCTCTCTTTGCAGATGATTTATTATTGTACTTGAGACACCCCCATAAAGGGCTCCCCAATGTACAAGAAATGGCCTGTTGCCTGGACACAAAATTAATTGGACCAAAAGTGAACTAATGCCATAGGGGCTATGGGTGAGGACTCCTTTGTCAACAACTTACTGGGGGTGCTGGTTGTAGACAAGATTAAATATTTAAGGGTTCATGTCCCGAGAACACATCACCGCCTACTGCAGTAAAATTATAGCTCACTTCTAACTACTCTGATAGAGGATTGCAAGAGATGGAGGGACCTTCCTTGACTCTTATAGAGGCAGTATAGCACAGTGGGTTAAGGCTCTGAGATGCAGATCTGGAGACCTGGGTTTGAATCCCACAACCGCCTAGGTGCATACTGTGTGATCCTGAGCAAGTCACTTAACTTCCTTGTGCTCCCAGGTCATATCTGGAAACAAGCTTTGGTTTAGTGTGCCACTCCTGGTTAAACAATGTTCCCTTTATAGGGCAGATGAAGACAATCAAAATGAATGTTTTTTCATGGTGTTTATATCTTGTTCAATCATTACCTGTTCACATTCCAGACAATATTTTCAAACAACTGAATGCTATACTCCATAGATTTCTCTGGAAAGGGAAGAATGCATGGATCCGTTGCAATATCCTGCATCTTCCCTTAAAGGGGGAGTTGGTCTCCAAAACCTTAAACTAAATCATTGGGGTGCTGAGCTATCTTTTCTCCCAACAGGGGAGTTGCCAGTGTGCCTGCTTGGAAGGAGCTAGAGGGCGATCAAGAGTGGGGAGACCTCCGTGGGGATTTGCGCTCATCTATTAATGCAAGAAAACAAAGTAGGGCCTGTGGACTTCCAGTTGGTGCTTAAAGAAGATGGCAGCATAACCTAACGGCTCCATCCCCCCCCCCCAAGCAAGATACACCTCGCTTTTGTTTAAACCTTTATCTTTTCACTCCTCTATCCCACATAGCAAGTTTTTACAAGGAGCTATGATGTTACCTGGCAGAAGAAAAGCTATTGTTTGCTCAGGAGACCCACTCTCCTCATGCCTGGAGCAATGGGACTCTGAACATTTGCAGGTCACTGATCCATCATCTGACTTCTTGGCTGACACAGCTGAAACATGGGTGAGTACAGGAAAAAACAAACGTAAAAAAAATTAGACTTGAAACAGTCTACCAAGAAATTCTGTCTTTTCGTGCAGATATGAAACAAGCAGTACAGGAGTTACACAGAGATATTGTTGGCTTAGAGCAGAAGACTGACAAATTGGAATGACCCCTCCGGCCTCTCACCCCGGGGGTGAGTTGCCAGTGGCCCCCAAAGTGGTGGGGTCTGGTAGCACCGCCCAAGCCTCAGGGCAGAAGGGGCGGCTCCTGAAAAGTGGCCCTATCAGTGGGGAACTACTGGAAAGGGGCTGGCCCAGGTTGCTCCACCAGGGAGGGGCCTGGCAGGGCTTAAAGTGAGCAGTTCAGGAGGATTTCTCCATCTTTGCATTGCTCACTGGAGAACAAACTTGCCCTGCCTGCATTCTCCCTGGTAAGTTTTTTCTCCTTTCTTTCCTTCCCGCAAGATTCTTACCTTTCTGTAGCCCAGTGTCTGGCCTGCCCTAGGCCTCCTTTCACCAGTAGTTCTCCTCAGCAGCTACTTCCTTTGCCCTCCTTCTCCTTCCCCAACCTTATGGCCGCCCAGCTCCTGGCTTTCATCTCCCATCCCCAGCTTCCTCTCTCCCCCAGGTGGGTTTTCCCCACTATTTTCCTGAGCCCCTTCTGCCCTTGGCCCTCGCTGCCTCCACATCCCGGTCAAGCTCCAGCGTGGCATTTCCTGACCTCACATTGCGCCCTTGGCTCCCCGCTTTCCTTCAGAGGCCACACAGCTTCTCTTACCTTTCCCCTGCCCCCGCTGCTGTTCGGCACCACGTGCCTGGCCTTGCCTCCTCGGGGCCTACTCCCTTCTCTTACAGCCCACAGCCACTCCTCTTCTTTCTGGACTTCCAGACCCCCCTTCTCTGCGGCTTTTGCACCACTGTGCTTCATTTGTTTTTGGGCCTGTGTTTTCCACACACCTGGCCCTGCCTCCTGGGTGCCTACTCTCCCCTTTCTGGCCATGAGGCTGCTCCTTCGCCTCCAGAGCCATACAGCTCCCCTCCTCTTCCGCGGCATTAGTAACGCTGCTTTTTCAATGTTTTGGGCCTATGCTTGACTTTGGCGCATTTTCCCTGCCCTCCAGTTTCTTTACCAGAGCCTCCAGCTCTAGATGCCTCCTGTCCTCTCTTCTCACCTCACCTGCTCTCCCCCCTCTCTCCGATCCTCCTTTCAGTGCTTCAGCCCCTGCACAGCATTTTTTCATGGACCTAAGCCCCTGTAAGCAGCCAGCATCTACTCACAGTTTTGGAGATGGGACCATGCCTGCTTGAAGCCTCCTTTGCTAGACCCGGCACCATGTGGCTTCCCCACCTCCCCCTCTCTTAAAGGGACAGGAGCTAGAAATATTGTTGTGGTAAAAAAAATAAGCATAGGTATAATTGTTTAATTATCAATGGCCAATCATTATCGCCTTTTGCTTTGGTTATGCAATGGTGCTGTAGTTACAGGGGCACAGTGTGATTATGTGGCTACATTGCTTTAAACAAGAGGCACTTGGTTTGAATCCTGCAAATGGGGTACTGGCTGTTGGCTGTAATTCTAGAGTGTGTATTTGAATTGATGTCGTTAGTGAATGCTTGAATCTGAATACAGGCCTCAGGTGGTACACTGTATATGTTCTTGCCTTACAAGTTATTTGTTATTGCTTTTTGATTCACAGGTAGAACATATATCTGCTATCATAATTAATAAGAGGTTGACAGGATTGAGTTTTAGGGCCTCAATGATGTCTTTATCTCACAATAGGGGTTATTGAATGCAGTTCCATGTAGGGTGGAAGGGTACTATAGAACATTGCAAACTTTTTTTAAATAAGCCTGTATTAACCTGGAGAAAGACTCTTGATGTGGCAATGGGGGATAAGTCAGGCCGTTATAAGCGAAGGGCCAGCAGTTTGACCATAAGATGAGAGCATTTGACACTGTTTTTGATGGGGATTGGTTTATCAAAAAAAAAAAAAAATTTGGAAACTGATATCGGAGGCACAGCATGAATTAAATACAATTTGGAAGCAAAGAGCTGCCACAGTGACAGACCATGTTAAGGCAGCAGAGTTGGAAACCAGGGTTCTAACCCGGGTCTCCCCAAAATTTTTATAGATGGATGTGTCCCAGCTTTGCAAACATCATCTTGATTAGCGTCCAGGCATGTATTTGTGCTTCATAAAACATGCATAATTTTACATGCAAACAGTTGGTACAATGGGTATGCCATCGCCTACAGGCAAAGATCATGGGTTTGATTCTCAGGGAGGTCATATCTGCCATTTCAATTGGTAAATAAAAGGATTGCAGAGGAAGGGCTGATGAACATGGTTTTTAATCTTCTAATAGAGGTATCACCTCACTTAGCACCACTTTGGCCCCCACAATATATATTTGAAAATGTTAGACCCCCAGGTTTCTCAGGTGCAAGAAAGTCAGGTGCTCCTGTTTCCCCACCAGCCCAGACCCAGGGTCAAGACTGGGTGGGGAAGGAAGGTCAGCCACCACCTGTTCCCCTGGCTGCCCAGATACAAAGGCAGGACCAGGCATTGCAGGATGCTCTACAATGCCTGAAAGAAATTGGGGGTTTGGATTGGTTAATAGCTATATCCAGACTGGAACCAGGCCTGTTGATCACCCCTCCAAGTGGACAACCACTGCCCAAGGAGGCTACCTCCATTGGAAATGAGCAGGTGCCCCCCCGTGACAACAGAGGTTGAGGGACGACAGCCAAGGCAGAACAAGCTGCCAGCTCACCTATTGGATCCTTAGCACAAAGTTAAATGGGTAAGGAAAAGGGGCAAAGTGGGCAGACAAAGTGCAAGGCCCAATCACTGGCGGAGATCAGCAGCAAATGGACTGAGGTAAAGCAGATCGGAGAGGAGGATAACTCCACAATGAGCAGAGTTCAACAACCTGTCGCACCGAGGAACAAGGCGGAAAAGCCCCCTATGGCACCCATGGTCCAATCACAGATCAGTGATTATGAAGGGGGTCATGAGAGTGATGCTTCCATAATGATGGTTTGGTCAGACCCAGATAGCAAGGATGAGCTGTTGAGTGAAGACCCGGATAATCTGCCACCAGTTCCTGGGGCTGAATCCTCAAAATATGTTAGATGGCGGCAGAATTTGAGGAAGATGACTAAGGCCTCCACCGCCAGGGAACAGGAAATGAAAAGGGCTATATGCAGGGGAGGCAATATGGAAGGCATCCATCACCAGCCATACCCAAGCAAAGCCCATGGCCCTCAGTGAAGTGAAGCCCGGTGGGGGGATAATTCACACAGCCAGGGAGTGTGGCCTGGGGTCCAGGGAGATCAATTCTCACCCACATTGCCATGGCCACCAGCATGGCATCAAAATCCTTTCATGTGGCTCTTTATATATGGGGGCACAGGTGGCATGCCAGCCTCTTGGACAGTCATGAACCCATGGGGATCATATGACCCCATTCCTCTGTCACCCCTTCAAAGAGGGACATCTTCAGGGACTATCAGGATGCAAGCCTCACCTTTCAATGAACTAGGTGAGGACACCTCTCAAGGTTCCAAGGGCTATACCTGCCAAGTCCCTACAGGCTGGCACATGTTTTGGACATGGGGGGCCCATCAATGGGGGGGCAACACAAGACAGGTTGGACATGCCAATGGGAATGCACCCGATGAGGGGCAATGCCAACAGATCTCCCCTGTGGCCAATACAATGCCAGCCCAGCCGGCATCACTTGGTGTTGCAAGCGGTTTGGTCATGGGGGACAGAAGAGCACAAGGAGCTGCAGTGCAAGTATGGACAAGAACATTGGCCCCCTCAACCCAGTTGCAGCAGGGGGGTATGGACAATCTTTTAGGTGGGGTAGAGGGGGGTGATAGTGGCACGACTGTGGCTGGAACCAGAACAAACCAGCCTGCCCCCCCAATCTCAGTAGAGGTCAGTCTCTCTACCGAGCAAAACCCAGGGCTGAACCATTGGGCTTATGCCAGGGTAGAAGACTCCCTGTGGGGATCATCTATCGGACACAGTCTGGGAAAAAATTTGGAAAGGGGAATTCACAGATATGTTCTCCCTATTATGCAGGGAGCTCCCTGAGGAGACTGACAAAAAGAAGAGGAAGCAGAAGAGGCCTCGGAGTCCTAAAGTACCATTCACATTTGAGAACTGGGCAGCTGCTTTTGACATATCTATGTCTGTATATGGGATGAAGCACCCGGACAAGCTGATCTCATTGCTTAAGTATCAGAATACCATTAAATTTGCTCACCTATCCTTTGATGGATATGCATGGTTAAAGTACAACAAACAATTTCAGCTAAAAATGGTGAGGCAGCCCAATATCAAATGGGACCAAACACATATAAACCTTTGGGTTGGGTAGGATCCATGACTGGTTGTCGACAAAAATTTTGTCGAATGACCAGACAGCGAAACCAGCAGGTCAACCGCTTTTTGCAGTCAGCTGCTGGTTCCAAAAAAAACAAAATGTTTTCTTCGGGGGGATTTGCCCCCGAACCACCAGTACAGGGGGCTTCGTCCCTGCACTCTCCCACTAACCATTATCAACTCCATGTCAGAGCTGATTTTGGGGGGTTCAAGACCCCCGACAGACAGTGCTGGGTTCCAGCGTGGACACTACAGCAGCGTGGTGCTGCAGTCACTGTAGTGTCATTCGCTGCACCGGTGTCACTGTCGGGGGAGTGTATGGGTTCAGATCATGACCTGGGAAAGACCCAATGTGGTAACGTATACTGATAGCTGTCATATCCTTGCCAGACAGACAGGGGGAGACCATAAAAAGGAACAGAAAAATACAGATAAGAAGGCATGTTTTGATTACAACAAGGACAAGTGTTTTTGTTCCTTTTGCAGATACAGCCACATCTGCAAAAACTGCAGTGGGGAACACCGGGTTGCAGAGTGCACCTGCCAGTCAGGCAGATGGCAGGGTAACGATGGAGCCTGGGGCAAAAAGGAGAGCAGGGGCCTGGGAAGTCTGGCTAGCTCACTAGTCCGCATAGATCTGATGGATACCTGGCTCGCTTGTTACCCCGACCATAAGGCAGCACAGTATTTAAATGATGGTTTTAAGCAAGGTTTTAGACCCCATACAAAGGACCTAGAGTGGAAATGACAGCCCACAGCCTTAAGCCACACATCTACTCCCTGATATCATCAAGAAAAAGATTGTTAAAGAGATTGAGGTGGGCTGGGTGGTGGGACCCTTCGACAATTCCCTGGTTCCTACCCTCAGGGTATCACACCTAGGGCTAGTCCCTATAAAGACCAATGGGGAATACAGGCTGATACATCACCTGTCCTACCCAAAGGAAAACTTGGTAAATGACTTTATTGACCCCAAGGATTGCACAGTGCAGTATGCATCTTTCGATGTGGCACTACACCTGATACAGGAGCTGGGACAGGGAGCTCTGATGGCAAAGAGTGACATCAAGTCTGCCTTTTGCCTCCTCTCAATACATCCAGGCAACTATGACCTATTGGGTTTCAAATCTAAAGGCCAATGGTATGTGGATAAATCAATGCCCATGGGATGCTCGGTAAGCTGCGTGACTTTCGAAGTATTTGCAACATTTCTGGAGTGGGCAATGAAAAGGCACACTGGGAACCTACACAATTCTTTGTTTGCAGGTCCTGGTGGATTACATATACGTGCTGATACGCTGGGAGATTTTCATACACTAATGGGATATTTCGGTGTCCCATTAGCCCCAGAGAAAACCGAGGGTCCCACCACCTGCCTCTCCTACCTGAGCATAGAAATAGATTCGGAGGCCATGGTTTCCCACCTGCAGCAGGAAAAAGTGACGCTTCTAAGCAAGATGTTGGGGGAGATGGGAAAAGCAAAGAAAGTGACCCTACAGCAGTTGCAGTCTGTAATAGGGCACCTGAACTTTGCATGCCGCGCAATTCGTCCAGGTAGGCCATTCCTGAGATGGATGTCTGTGGCCACAGCAGGGGTTTTAAAACCATACCACCACATCAGATTGTCACAAGGTATGAAAGCTGACCTACTGGTCTGGGAGCTGTTTTTGCAAGATTTGAACAGGATTACCATCTGGCAGATGCCGGAGGATCAGCTGTATGATCTGCACATGGTCACAGATGCATCAGGTGGCACTGGCTTTGGAGCCTTTTGGCGGGGGCATGATTTGCAGATCAGTGGCCCCAAGAGTGGGTAGCAAGGGGTTACACAAAATATATTACACTGCTTGAGCTGTTTCCCATCATGGTGGCGGTGAGGGTTTGGGGGCACAGACTTGAAAATAAGATGGTGCTTTTCTGCACAGACAACAAAGTGGTAGCCAACATATTGAACTCGCAGTCTTCTCATTCTGAAGAGGTCATGAAGGTCCTGTGTGTTTTTGTGTTATGTTGCCTCTGGTACAACATCTCTTTCAGGGTGCGGCATTTGCCAGGCAAACAAAATGTCATTGCTGAAGCCCTGTCTCACTTACAGCTCGAGCAGTTCAGGCGGCTGGTTCCAGGGGCAGATCCGCTCTCCTTGCAGATACTGAAAGCTGTTTGACAACTGGAGAACCAATACTACAGTAGCTGGTACAGCTCTCTGTGGCCCCCTCAATATGGAGGAAATACATAAGTAGCTATGCGGCTTTCCAGGAATTTTGCAGTCACAAGATAAGCGTGGCACTGTTTGACACACAGAGGCAAGTCCAAAGCTACATCCTCCACTTAGAATGACTGGGAAAATCCTCCAGTGGAGAAACGCCTGCAGTTGCCAGGTATTGCATTCCTCCGCAAAGCAGAAGGTTTCCTGGACCTGACCGACAGTTTCATTATGAAGAAAATGTTAGACGTGTAACCCCCCCCATTCCCTGGGGTTACTAGAATCCCATTAGAGTTAGTGGTAGACAGGGAAGGCAGCTGGTGATTTTCCAGGAAATGGATTTCACTCTGTCCCTCTCTGCTGCTGGTCTCAGCTGGGAGCTGGAGAGGTGATGTCACCTTAGAACTCTTGCAGCAGCATAAGCCACACAGCAATTGCTGTGAGTGGGGAATTTAGAATTCTGAGTCAGTCTTGTTCCAGAGTTCAGTGTGAGCAGTAGTCTGTAGTAGCAGCTCTGATAAAGAGCTGCAGTGTTCCAGTTTTTCTCACCCTAGTGGAGTACAGCATTTTCCAGCTTTGCCTAAGTGGTGGAAACCATCTCCAGGAATTTCCTGTTCTTCATTCCAGGTGGGATGGAGAAGGCTGCCAGGATGTTAGGGGCAATCCCCTGATCCTACCAGAACTTTGTGAAGCTGCCTTTTGGTCAAGATCTGTGAGTAACTGTTATTTCTAAGTTTGCACAGGAGTACCTGCTTTTGGTTTAAAGGTGAAATTCTCTGACAAAGGGACCTTGTCACCATGGAAGTTTAAAAGTTGGCTGTCCACAGTGGAGTCCAGTCTGTGACCGTTCATGTGAGCAGAACTTTTACCTTTGACACCCCTGAGGTGTTTTGCTGTTGTTAAGTGTGAAATACATTTCTAGAAAGCATCAACAGTAACTGTTGGTATAAAGTGAGGTGTATTTTCCAGAGGGATGGCCAAGTATGAACTTGGAAACAAAAGGTGGGAGACCCCCCCCCATCTGGAGTGACCAGTTTAGAACTCCGGGTTCTGAAGGGCACCTGTGTTTTTCTGTCAGTGCATATGGCCAATGCCTGAAGAAACTTCTACCCCAGTGAGTGGGTTTTTCTCCAGTTGAGCCTTTAGTGCTCCGACGTGGTCAGTGTGCCACGATTAATCCTATGCTGTATGAAAAGTGTTCAAATGCTGGCCATGTGTGTCAAGTCCAGAAGAATTTGTGTGTTCACCTGTGGCTTGTTCACATTTTCTACAGTAACGCTATGCCATATGGGACTTCCAAGTACTGGCCGTGTGTAGTCGAGGGAATTTGCTTAGTGTGTTTTACCAGTGGCTAGTTCCACAATTTCTACAGTCATCCTATGCTATGCAGGAAATTTGGAGTTCTGTACCTGAGATGTCTGCATTTACCATGTGTGTAAACCCTTGGGGATCCATCGTTGCTTTGTTTATTCCTACTTTGTTACGGAATAAAGCCACACTCTAGAATCCCAGTCTGGTATGGACATTTATGTTATTGCTTCCATGTGCAGTAAATTGGGCACCCCTGTCCAGAAGTGCAAACCTAGCATAGCCCTGAGCAAACATTTTCTCCCTAAGACCTGGGTTCTGGCCATGGTATTAGTCCCACCAGGTGTGTGCATTGTAGCCACACTTGGTTTTGTTTCTATAATGACTACTCCATCTGCATATTCTACCTTGTTTATGCACTTTGTAACCCCCACCTCTCTCTTTTCCCCTAGACTGTGAGAGGTGTGCCATCTTGTTAAATAAGTGGCCAGCAGGGGGTTACAGAAATGGGGGCTCATCCAACAATGTTGTTTAATTTGGGGAGAGAACACTGGATAGTTTGTTTAGGCTATGGCTAGCATTTTGTCTGTCTGACAGTGTGGTAGCCCCAAACTGGAAGGGAAGCTTTGCACAAAAGAATCTGCCTAGGATAATGCCATCCATATGTGCCGCTGTGTGCCTGCTGTTACAGTGCTGCTGTGTACTTGTTAAAACTTAACAAGGGACTGTAAAGCCAGAATGTGTATGTCCTTGTTCTCTGCATCAAGAACGTTAACAGAAATTTAAATCTCAAGTTTTAATTGGCAAAAGTAATGTGGACTTTGAGAAACAAAGAGGTAAATGTGCCCTGAAAGTGTCATGTCTTTATGTGTGAATTGGGGGAGTCACTAAAGAAATAGCCAAGTTCTGAGTAAGGAAATGGTCAAAAATGGTGCTCTCACCATGAAACTGCAGCCAAGAAAAACGTTCAGTTTGCAGTTTAAATTTTGCCCTGCTTGACGATTGCCATGGAAGAAGAGCGCAAGGAGAGAGAGAGGCTCATTTGCATGGTATCGAGTGACTGGTGCAACTGCAATCAGTCCCACCCCCTAGCCAGCTTCAGAGTGCAGCCCAGTGTTTGAGAAGGAGAGAGTTAGTGGTGTGCAAGCTGGTCAGCCAGGATCAACCATCGAGGGGCTTGTGAACATTCTAATCTATGAAATATAGACTTTTGCTGTTTAAATTCAGGCTCAACCCTTTATCCGACTGACTGGGAAAAAAGTGTGGCATTTGTGGTAACAATCAGCGGGATTGCCAGCCCGTTTCACCACAGAGGCCTTCCAGGATCAGCAACAGGCCGAAAAGTTCCATCGGAGAAAGCCGGCTACTGATTAACTGAGTACCATTCAGAAATATCTGTGCCTCAAACTGTTGTGATTTTAAAAAAAGCCAGCTGGATCTGTGTGTAAGCAGTGAGATTGTTTTGCAAAGAAGACTGTGAGTTGGAGCGCCAAACACAACAAACAAAAATTCTGAGCATAGACTGTGAGCATTTATAATGGATTCAGCAACAGCATGATGTTCTAAGCAAGTGAGGGACTGTGAGTTGTGTATTAGACTGCAACAAACATGCAGTCCTGTGAAGAAATACTGTGTCTTTCAAGTGACTTTAAGCATGTGTAAATAGTTGATTTGTGTGTTAATCGTAAAGTCCTGTAACAATCATATGAACGTGCCAAGAGATGTAAACAGTGCAATCAAACAGTTTCAGCAAGAAATCAGTAGCAGAGAGGTCAGATGCGCAGTTTATTGAGTCAGAAACAGATTTGATGCAAAGAGGAGTGCTGCCATCACCATTACAGGGTGAGGCTAGCAATGTAAACACAGCAGCAGGGAGCCATTTTGAGAGACTGTTTGGAATATAGTGAATGAGTAATAACTACAAACTTTTATGTGTTTAATTGCAGACATGGCTTCGGGAAAATCCCACTACCTGGATCATGCTCAATTTATGATAGCAGAGGAGGTGGCCAAACTAAAGAAAATAAAGAAAGTTTTCTAAGGTGAAGGGTTGCCTCCCTATGTTGCAATACCCAACTACCCTGTGAGAGTATGCATAATGTGCCTCAAGGCTGGAAGGGATGTGTTTTTAATACCTCATTGTTCAGGTCACCTAGTGAAGTATGGTCTGTCCAAGGTACCACAAATTCATCTGACTCCCACCTGGACCAAAGTAGAAAACCCTGCAAGCAGCAGCACACAGCACCAGGTTGAACCTGTTGGGAGAGGCCCAGTAGAGTGAGGCACAAAAAAAGGAAGTATGGATTTACTGCAAGGGCAGACATCTTGTGATGTTTCCTTGCCTGTGTCTCATATGGGCAGTGCAGTGGAAGGGTCCGTGGACCCATGGATGAAGGGTCCTTGTCCTAGCCTAGTTGGGGAGGGTGAAGTTTGAGAAACTTTGGACTGGGAGGTGTCTACTTCCACACCCAGTGAGGAGTGGACTATCTCAGGAGTGAGGATGACTGCTCACTCCTGGACCCAGATTCTAAGTGAGGAAGAGGAGGATGAGGATATGTATCTTCATGTTGAGGGTCCCAGTGAGCGGCCTCAAGCTCTTGCCTTGGAGAAGCCAGACAGAGAGAAGATGGTGACTCCACTGCCCTGCCCACAGAAATGGTTGGAGACAGATTTTTCCATTCTCTATGTATGTGGCACTGGATGAACCAGGACTGGCCACCCCCAAGCCATGCCATGGGCTATGTACTTGTGAAAAGTAGTAAGGAGGAGAGACTGGTTTGTAGGACGGCCAACGCCATATATGGGAGGTCCTTTCCTACCTTTCCTCATAGAGTCTGGGAGGAAATTGAGCAGAATAGGTAATCCTGGTTATTGGAAGAAGCAAGCAAGAATCTGCATTGATGTGTCAGACACAGAGTCATCAGTGATAGACTGAAATTCTGGAAATTGGGCAGAACATTGTTTATGGACACTGTGTGAATTGTGAACAAAGCAAGGCATGAGACATTCCACAACATTAACTACGAATGCCCAGATGGGGTCATAGTTCTTTCACCTCACCCCGAGTGGTACTACCCTTTCTGGTGCCACTACTTGTGAATATGCCCATGCCTACCCAGAGGGAAACAAAGCAGTGGCAGCGAAGTGTCTGCCATCCAGCAGTAGCAATATCCAAGGAAGAAGATGCAGCCTGACTGGTGTTCCAGGATCCAAGGTGCATCCAAGATTCGTCAGTCCAGCAGTGTGCTTTCCCATTTTCATCACATGGCCTTCCAGATGAGCTCATTCCAGATGAGATCAACCCAGCTGTTTTCCTGATTCATCACCTGGTATGCCAGATGACATCAACCCAGCTGTTTTCCTGTTTCAACACCTGCTTTCCGGAGGACATCACACCAGCTGTATTCGAATGATGCTGCCAGAGGGGAAGAGTCTTCGGCTGAAGAAGTAGGCGATTCTGTTGTTCGGTCTTCAAGGAAGTGATAAGACCCATCTTTTCTATGTTTTAACTGGCTTTGCAATACACATCCTACACCTGGCAGACTTCCAAACTGTTTGAACTGTCCACAAAGACCCTCCTTTATGGACTACAGTGCTCTTCAGACCCTGACCCGTTCAAAGACTGTGTTTCAGTGGGCTCCGGCCCAGGAGAGACTCTTTTATGGACCTTGCCTTTGGGCAACAACATTCTGTCACTAGTATGGGACATTTAGGGCATTCCATGCCCCAAAGCGTGTATTGTGTATAATGTCAGTGTTTTTCTACTTTTTCTACTTTTCTATATAATATTTTTGGGGATTCTTTAGTGTTTCGATTAAGGGGTTATAATACTGCAGTATGCAGATTTGGGGTGTTTTGTTTGTGTTTTCTCTTTCAGATCATCGAGATGAGGAGGGAAGAGAAGAACCGAAGAGGATTTGGGGAACTCATCTGAGTCCCTCTGTGCTTTAGAGGGTTTAGGATCTTGTATAGTTGTTAACATGTGTTAACCATTGTTGTTTTCTTCCACAGGTATATGTGTGGGGTAAAACAACCAAATAGCATGCTCAAAACCTTTGCATTGCTCAAAATGCAATTCACATTTCTGGAGAAGGGTGCAGCTGGTGCGTGGCATCCAGTGCACCCCAAAAAACATGGCATATATTCAACATTCAAACATTTTAACTGCCTAATGGCTTTTCTTACTATAAACTCCATGAAAAAAGGGGGTCCTCTTAGTTTTCAGATTGGAATTCCAAAGTGAACAAGCTATACCACCCCTTCATGATGGGACCCTTTCCGTATAGTCCCTACACTAGCTTCTCAGCTCCGAAATGCCTGCAGTGACTGCTCATAAATATAGAGTATTGCCTAAATTGGCTTAAATTGCATGGTCTTATTGGCTCCTTAAATTGATTCCACCCAGGAATTTCCAAAAGTGGTGGCAGGGAGCATGCTAAGGGGAGTACCACAACTCCTAAAACTCCAAAAACAACCAAATAGCATGCTCAAAATCTTTGCATTGCTCAAAATGCAATTCACATTTCTGGAGAAGAGTGCTGCTGGTGTGTGGCATCCAGTGCACCCCCCCAAAAAAACATGGCATATATTCAACATGTTGATTTGGGGAAGGTGTGGCACCCCTTACAACATGCTCCCTTCCACTACCTGTAAATGTTCCTGGGTGGAAGTACCTTATTTAAAGAGCCAATTAGGCAATGTATTGTAGGCCAATTCAGGCAGCACTGTATATTTGTGAGTAGCCACTGCAGGCATTTCAGTGCTATTAAGCTAGTGTAGGGACTATACCGAAAGGGTCCCACCGTGGAGTGGTGGTACAGCTTGCTCACTTTGGAATTCCAATCTGAAAACTTAGACAACCCCCTTTTTTACATGAAGTTTAAAGTAAGTAGAGCCAGTGGCCATGAAATTGTTTAAATATTAAAATGTACCATGTTTGGGGGTTGTGCACTGGTATTTTGTTTTTAACTGCTGTTATTTACCACAACCCAGTAGCACCCCTAGCAGAAATGTGAATTACATTTGTGGACAATGCAGAGTGAAGCATGTTGATTTGGGAAAGGTGTGGTACCCCTTACAACATGCTCCCTTCCACTACCTGTAAATGTTCCTGGGTGGAAGTACCTTATTTACGGAGCCAATTAGGCAATGTATTGTAGGCCAATTCAGGCAGCACTCTATATCTGTGAGTAGCCACTGAAGGCATTTCAGAACTATTAAGCTAGTGTAGGGACTATACCGAAAGGTTCCCACTGTGGAATGGTGGTATAGCTTGCTCACCTTGGAATTCCAATCTAAAAACTAAGAGGACCCCCTTTTTTTACATGAAGTTTAAAGTAAGTAGAGCCAGTGGCCATGAAATTGTTTAAATATTAAAATGTGCCATATTTTTGGAGGGGGGGAGTTGTGCACTGGTATTTTGTTTTTAACTGTTAGTATGTGTGGGGGAGATGGGAGTGTAATGCTTGGTATAGTATTGTTCCCTGGTGTGTTTTTGGTTTGCAGGTAGCCTGGGTTGGGGGGAGGTTCCCCAGTGGGTAGTTTGGATAGATATATTTTCCCTGAGGGCTGGGGGATAGACAGGCTGTGGTCCTGAAGGGCCATAGGGGCCACAGTTCTGGTCTATTAGGGCATGCTTTGAGCAGTTCTCCCAGACCTACTGATTCTTCATAATAACATCATAGAGTAGGGGCTGAGACATCTGTCAATGGCCTCTGGGCCCTTAGTGTTATCTGCCTGTGCCTGGCACATGGTAGGGGAGAAGGTAGCTCTACCTCCCTGTAGCCAAAGCATAGGGTAGGATGGCCTGGAGCTGGGTAAGGGAATGACTGCGGACAATCATTTGCCTGGTTGGGGTGAGTGTAACCCCCCCATTCCCTGGGGTTACTAGAATCCCATTAGAGTTAGTGATAGGCAGGGAAGGCAGCTAGTGATTTTCCAGTGAATGGATTTCACTCTGTCCCTCTCTGCTGCTGGCCTCAGCTGGGAGCTGGAGCGGTGATGTCACCTTAGAACTCTTGCAGCAGCATAAGCCACACAGCAGTTGTTGTGAGTGAGGCATTTAGAATTCTGAGCCAGTCTTGTTCCAGAGCTCAGTGTGAGCAGTAGTTTGTAGTAGCAGCTCTGATAGAGAGCTGCAGTGTTCCAGTTTTTCTCACCCTAGTGGAGTACAGCATTTTCCAGCTTTGCCTAAGTGGTGGAAACCATCTCCAGGGATTTCCTGTTCTTCATCCCAGGTGGGATAGAGCGGGCTGCCAGGATTTTAGGGGCAATCCCCTGATCCTACCAGAACTTTGTGAAGCTGCCTTTTGGTCAAGATCTGTGAGTAACTGTTGTTTCTAAGTTTGCCCAGGAGTACCTGCTTTTGGTTTAAAGGTGAATTTCTCTGACAAAGGGACCTTGTCACCATGGAAGTTTAAAAGTTGGCTATCCACAGTGGAGTCCAGTCTGTGACCATCCATGTAAGCAGAACTTTTACCTTTGACATCCCTGAGGTGTTTTGCTGATGTTAAGTGTGAAATATATTTCTAGAAAGCATCAACAGTAACTTCTGGTATAAAGTGAAGTGTATTTTCCAGAGGGATGGCCAAGTATGAACTTGGAAACAAAAGGTGGGAGACCCCCCCATCTGGGATGACCAGTTTAGCACTCCGGGTTCTGAAGGTACCTGCGTTTTTCTGTCAGTGCATGTGGCCAATGCCTGAAGAAATATCTACCCCAGTGAGTGGATTTTTCTCCAGTTGAGCCTTTGGTGGTCTGATGTGGTCAGTGTGCCACAATTAATCCTATGCTATATGGGAAGTGTTCAAATGCTGGCCATGTGTGCCAAATCCAGAAGAATTTGTGTGTTCACCTGTGGCTAGTCCACATTTTCTACATTAATCTTATGCCACATGGGACTTCCAAGTACTGGCCATGTGTGCCTAGTCGAGGGAATTTGCTTGGTGTGTTTAACCAGTGGCTAGTTCCACAATTTCTACAGTCATCCTATGCTATATGGGAAATTTGGAGTTCTGTACCTGAGATGTCTGCATTTGCCATGTGTGTAAATCCTTGGGGGTCCATCTTTGCTTTGTGTGTTCCTACTTTGTTACGGAATAAAGCCACACTCTAGAATCCCAGCCTGGTATGGACAGTTATGTTATTGCTTCTGTGTGGAGTTAATTGGGTACCCCTGTCCAGAAGTGCAAACCTAGCATAGTCCTGAGCAAATGTTTTCTCCTCAGGACCTGGGTTTTGGCCATAGTATTGGTCCCACCAGGTGTGTGCCTTTGTAATCACACTTGGTTTTGTTTCTATAATGTCCACTCCATCTGCATATCCAACCTTGTCTATGGTGGAACTTTGTAACCCCCAACCCTCTCTTTTCCCCCTAGACTGTGAGAGGTGTGCCATCTCATTAAATAAGTGGCCGGTGGGAGGTTATACAAGGTTTGGTGAGAGCGATTGGATGAAAGTTGGATACAAGGAAGCCCATAGGCTTGACCGAGCTATCCAATCTCCTGAATGCACTGGCAGTCACATGCAGCTTGGGTTATGAAACTCGGATATTCAGAGCCCTTTTTGTGTGTGCATTTTTGGGGGCTTTCCAGGTGTCTGAGTTGGTACCACAATCCAACGCAGCTGGGCAGACTGCAAGTCTCCTAGTTGATGATTTAGCCATCTGGGAAGACAGATTATGTCTACAGTTATGCAAGTTAAAGACGAATCAGTGCGGGCCATCAGCCCTCATAACACTATTTAAGGCTCCCACAGGGGACATCTGCCCTTGGACATTAATGAGGGAATACCTGGGTGTGCGGCCAAAGGACCCTGGTCATTTATTTATCCATGGGGATGGGAAATCGATCATGAGGCATCATTTCACAGCTGTCCTCAGGAACAGTCTGTGGATGGCAGGCCTGAACCTGAGTTTTTTTAATACACATTCCTTCAGGATTGGCGCAGCCCCCGAGGCAACCAGGTGAGCGTTGAAAGAGGATCAAATCAAGGAAGTAGGTAGATGGACTTCCAGGTCATAGAAGGGTTACATCAGACCGCAGCAAGGGGAGGCCAACAGCAGATCGGGAGGCAAGCCCAGAGGGTCTTGCTCCACTGGTGACTGTCAATAGTTGTGACATCATACTCATGTTCTCTGATTTGTTTTCCAGGCATGTCTACAGCAACATCACAGATTTGGATTGTGGGTCATTCGCACGTGAGGGAGGCCTATCTGAAGGTGAAAAAATGGCTGTACACAAGGCAGTTGGGCATCCCAAGAGGGTGAGCACTCATCCAATGAGCAGAAAAAGGGGGGGATGAAATGGAGGGCATTGTTTAGCACAGTATTTAGATTGGGGCTACAATGGCAACCACCTGTTGCATTGGTACTCCATCTGTGGGGGACGACCTACTTACCCTGGGGGATCCTAGGCTTAAAGAAGGGCTTGGCCTGTCTGAAAGAATTACTGCCGCACACCATTCTGGCATGAACCTCGATCATTCCATGTCAGCGCTGGCGTGGTGAGCAGAAGTTGGGAGCCATCAATAAAGCGCACAGTTCAGTAAATACGCAGGTGTCCCATTTTGCTGCCTCGCTAAGGATCGAAGTTATCAAGCATTTCCTGATCACCAAGGCTGATAAGGGCCTATATAGCTGTGATGGGGTACACCTTTCTGAAATCAGAAACTATATCTTCAATAATACTCTAAATGATTTTTGCAAGACTGCCTTATTTGGCAAAAGTAAAATCCCTTGGGCATTGGTTGGGGATACATGTTAGCACCATATGTAAGTGGTGATAATTCATGGCTGATCCTGTGTAATTAATTCTGCTGGCATTAAAAGAAACAGCGATTGGGTGACACCTGGGAGAGGCATGACCCTGGGATGGGTATGCTTCAGGGACTCGGGTGGAAGGTCACTCAGGTGAGGCATGCACCAAAATGCTGGGAGCCAAGATTTGGAGATGGGAAGTGCGGCTCCAGATGGGAATGCTCCTCATCAAAGGGTCAAGGAGGTCTCCCAATTTGGGGAAGATGGGGAGGCGAACTGTCCAGAAGGAAGGCACAGCCTCGGACAGGTCTGTCTGACTAATGGGCCAAAGTTCCTTTGATGAACTGGAGGAGGGAGAAGGGGTTCAGCAGGGACATGAATTTGCTGTCCAAGGGGTCTTTCTGTAGGGTGATACTGTATGTATATAATTGTCATGTATATAATGGTGATGTGCATATATATCTGTATTTGAAGGTGAATGAAGTATGACCTGTAATTCTGAACATTTTTAATAAGTAAAAGAGCTGAGGCTTTTTCCATTCCAAGACCTGTGTGGTGTGATTTATTGATTTGGGGGTCCACTTTGGGCAATGACATATCACCACAGTAGATAACAGACTCAAGGATGTGGACCAAACCCTCCAGGAAATAATGGACACCCAGGCAGCAATTTTTGTGAGGCAGAAGGAAGCTGAAAACAGCACTCAGTGCAAAATTATCCTGCTCCATAGTTTGCCTGAGAACACAGAAGGCTCTGACTTGACTGCCTTCCTGGATTCCTTTTTTTGCACCGCCCTGGAGCTTGGCCCCGATCTGCCAATTGATATTGAGTGGGCCTGCTGGACATCAGGCCTGAAACCTTGTGATCCCTCTGCCTGACCCAGATCTGTCATCATCTGTTTTCTAAACTACACAGTAAAGGAATAAATTCTAAAACAGGCCAGAAGCAAACAAAAAGTCTTTCATGGATTAACGGGGATACTATTCGATAATGATTATGCCCCGCAGATTACAAAGCTCTGTCGGGCCTATGGACCAATCCTTCTAGGTCTCTGTGCTAAAATGATCAAAGTTTAGAATGCCATACCCTGCCCAATTGATTGTTCAGTTGGAAGATAGTGTTAATGAATATGACTCTGCAGAGGAAGCCCTGAAGGATTTACTGAATCATGGGATTAACACAGCAGGCCCCTCTGCACCTCATGCTGCTAATCCTGACACCACAGACGGTTGACAGACGGTCCCTCTGAAACAGCAGCAACATCGACATGCTTCAGAGACTCTGGCCAATATTACATTGCACCTGCATTCTTTTCAATGCTCTACCGCACCTCCCTGAAGAATTACTGCCTTGCTTGGTGCCTGCTCTTCAATGCCTTTTGGAACTGACTCCCCAAGTCTGCCTGGACTGGTGGATTTATAATTCCACAAGGACTGCTGTTTATTGCCTGACTGCATGGAAAAGGGTCCCAATTTGTGCTGTTCTAACCCCAGTAATACTCAGGTATTCATAACTTCTGCAGTGTCCCTTTAAAACTGAACTGCCCAGAGAGAATTTAGAATGTATGCAAATGATGGAATCTTTGCACATGCTAATTTCAAATGCTGCCTTAAACTAACTGCCTAGATTCTAAACCCTCAGATTTCACTCTCTGCCTGTCAAGACCAGAAGCTTGGAGATCCTTTCCTCATCTACTTGCCCTGACTTGACAAAAACTATAAAAACACATAAGTATTTGTCTCTTTTCATTTGCTGCCTTTTACTATTTGTTAATCTTAGCTAAACCTTTGTTTTTATATTTAAAATATATTTTTCTCAGTTTCTCCCGGTTCGGTATAACCAGTGGAGAACCAGGGTTTATTTAGCATTTATCAGAGTTCCCTGACTAAGGAACTCCATTAATTAGTCTAACTTTATTTAAAAAAAACATTTATTTGTAAACCGCTAATTATGGTTCTTGAACTGTTAGCTCCGGTTCTTTTTCTGTTCGGTTCCTGGTTCCGATTGGTTCCTCATCTGTTCTGGAACCGACTGCAAGTGCTAAAACCTAAAAGAAGAACCGGTGAACCCAGTTTCAAACCTTGTACAGATTGTGGTGAGATTTTTGCCAATACAGACAAACATAATTTGTGTGTTGTTTGCCTAGGGTTTGAACATTTGAAAACAGACTGTGATATTTGCAAAACATTTCCTGATAAAACTGTTGAAAAATGCCCTGAAAGGCTCAAGAAAAGGCTGTCTGTTCCTAAGTGTCCCTCGAGCTCTGACCAGCTGACACCCTCTGTTTTTGTGGGTGAAATCACAATAATAACAACAGCTGTAACTGCCACCCCTGAGACTACTATACAAGCAGTTCCAAAGAGGTTTGCTGAACTGGCTGACTCTCTGGTTCCTTCTAAAAAATCTGAGAAAACAAAGCACACAGAACTCCCAGCTGAGCAGCATTTGGGGACTTCTGTGCCTGCAATAAAAATGCCAGCTGCTGATGAAATTGCACAGGCCTTCTGAGTTATTCAGGCTTTACAGGAGCTGACTGCTCCTGTGTCTCAGACTCCTGCCAAACAGACTGGCTCTTCTTCTCAGTCGTCCCTTTTTGAACAAGAAGAATATGTTGATATTGATGTGGAGGACGATGGGGACCCCATTGAACTGGAGGTTCCCCCTGAACAAGATTTTGATTCTCCTCCTAGGGCATCAGAGGATTTTTCCTCACACTTTACTTTTGTAAGAAGGATGGTGGATGCTTTAGACATCCCCACAAGTGAAGTGACGGAGGATGAAGAAGAAGCTGAATACATGGAAATGATGGGGCTGACACCCACTAAAAAGTTTCTCCTTCCTGTTAACAAGTTCTTTAAGAAGGATACCTTAAAGATTTTGCAAACACCTAATACTGCCCCCTCTGAATAAGAGGTTGGATAAAAAGTATCAGTTGGAAAGACAGGGTGCTGAATTCTTGTTCTTACATTCTGACCACCAAGGGGTGGTGCAAGTGGCAGACTGTGGCAAGGCAAGGGTTCCACTAGCCTCCCACCCACCAGACAAAGACTCTAGGAAGATTGATAGCATGGCCAAGAAAGGTTACCTTTCAACCTCCTTGGCCATCAGGTAGGCAAACTTCCAGGCCTATGCTGCTAGACAAAGCACAGTCTCCCCTTTCAGCTGATTTAGCTGAAACAGCCAGGTTTGGTTTGGAAGCAGCCAAATATCAGTTCAAAATGGCTGCTGATTCAAACGACACAGCCGACAGGTGGATGGCAAATACTGTGGCTCAGAAAAGGTTTGCTTGACTAAGATCGACAAACCTTACCCAGGGTACACAAACCAAGGCACTGGATTTCCCATTGGAGGAAAACTCCCTCTTTGGGGAAAAGACAGAGGCTTACATGAAAAAGGTGGATGAATACAAGGCCACCTACAGAAGCAATTCAGCAAAAGACAAAAGTATCCCCATCCACCAGACCCTATGGAAGGAGAGGCAGGGCATGGCTACACCTCAGTACCAGCAGTATCCACAGCAGGGATACTTCAGGGGCAAGGGTAGAAGGGGTTCCAGACATGGTTCCCAATCCCAGGCCCAGCCTCAAGCAAATCAGGCACCCTGATGTGTCTGTACAGGTTACCTCCCTACTGCCTGTAGGAGGCAGACTGGCTCACTGTTCTCATGCTTGGCAAAAAATCACCACAGACAAGTGGGTCCTGGAAGTAGTGAGCCAGAGATTGTCTCTAAGCTTCAAATCCCTTCCACCTTTAAGAACCCGAGTTTTCAAGCCATCCATAAATGCAGAGAGAAAACTCCTGAAAGCAGAGGTTAAAAAACTGCTCCTATTACAATCAGTGGAACCAGTACCAGTATAATTAAAGGGAAAGGGATTTTACTCAAGATACATCCTTACCACAAAGAAAAATGGGGAGTGGTGGCCCATCTTAGATCTCAGAGTCTTAAACAGATATCTAACAAAACCAAAGTTCAAAATGGTAACTCTGGCACTAATTTTGCTAACCCTCCAGAAAGGAGACTGATTGGCATCACTGAACCTAAAAGATGCCCATTTCCACATCCCATAAGGGAGTCTCACATAAAATGCTTCAGGTTCAGACTCCCTTCAGCTCATTACCAGTTCTCAACCCTGCCATTTAGTCTCATTTCAGCACCAAGGGTGTTCACAAAGTGTTTGGCAGTGGTAGTGGTACACCTTTGAAAGCAAGGTGTCACAGTCTTCCCATACCTAGATGACTGGCTGGTGGTGGGAAAATCACCCCAGCACATGAAGGAGCAACTGCAACTCACCCAAGGGCTCTTGGAGTCTCTAGGATTCCTGATAAACCTGAAAAAGTCAGTCCTTCAGCCTGCTCAAGTATTGCAGTTCATAGGCGCCGAGTTGAATACCCTGCAGGGTAGGGCATACCTGCCTCTGGACAGGGCAAAGAGTATCCTACAGATAGCAGGTTCATTCAGCCTGAACAAACCAAAAACTGCAAGACAGTTTCTACAGCTTCTGAGCCACACGGCAGCTGACACTGGCACAGTGCTAGGATCCAGATTCCAAATGAGGAACATCCAATTTCATCTCAGGGCTCACTGGTGTCAAAGAAGAGAAGAGACCTTCTTTCAAAACTGATTCATAGAAACATAGAAACATAGAATTTGATGACAGATAAGGACCGCTTGGCCCACCTAGTCTGCCCACCAGATTCCAGTAACAAGAACTTTGTTACAGGCCCTAGAATGGTGGAAAGAGGAAACCAATCTGAGAAGAGGGGTTTCCTTTTCAACAGGAGCTCCCATCAGTAGTTCTCATGACAGACACTTCACTATTGGGGTTGAGTGCCCACCTGGGAGACCACACCACCCAAGGCACATGGTCAAGTGTAGTCACTCGTGTGCATCAACCTGCTGGAACTCAGAGCAGTATTGTTGGCACTAAAGGCTTTCATGACACTGCTACAGGGAAAGGTGGTACAGATCAGAACAGACAATACCACCACTATGTATTACATAAACAAGCTGGGAGGGACAAGGTCAAACCCTCTCTGCACAGAAACCATGAAAATATGGAGTCTGGCATACTCCTTGGGAGTGTCACTAAAGGCCATTCACCTGCCAGCAAGGACAATTAATTGGCAAACACCTTCAGCCAGATCAACCTGGCCCATCACGAATGGACTCGGAACAGGCAGGAGGTGGGGGCACTCCAGAGGTAGAGTTGTTTGTATCCCACCAGAACCACCACTTGAACAATACTGTTGCAGACCACCAGATCAGGGAACAGTCCCCCTGAATGCTCTAGTTCTGGATTGGTCAGGGAAACATCTGTATACTTTTTCTACCTTGCCACTGGTGTACAGGGTATTGCTCAAGCTCATGTCCCAGACAGCATCCATGATCTTGATGTAACCACTAGGTGGTGCTATCCTTTATTTATTTTTATTTATTTATTGAAAAGTTTCACAAGGAGAATTACACTGAGCAACAAGATGCTCATCTCATGGTACGTCCTGGGGGAAGGGGAGAGGGAGCAATTACATAGTACAACAGTATACATCACACAGGAAAAAAATAGCTTCACTTGTACATAGCCAAATAAATGAGATAACAAGCTGTAGAATATTTACATAACAGCAAGAGGGGGTGGAGCAGGAGGGGTTAAACGTTAGGATGCTGGAGAGTTTAGGAAAGTGAAGACAGTTGATTGGTCCTACAGGAGGGTGTGGGAGAAATAGACCCTCAGCAGAGACCAGCCCAGAGGGACTAGGTGCAATTCAGTTTGTCACTAGATAGTTTGTTAAGGATTTGGAGAGAGAATTGACTGAGGAGGAGTGTCAGATTTGGGACGGTAGTTGATTCCAAAGTTTAGGTAGTCGGGAGAAAGCCATTTGGCCTGATGTAGTGTTCCTGAAGGGTATATTCAAGGAACACGAGTCATCAGATCTGAGGGAGTATTTGGAGGGGAGTGGGGCAGCTAAGGTGGTAGAGAGGTAGGCAGGGAGAGTACCCAGCCAGAATTTTGAGGTGAATTTAGCTGCATGCATGTTTCTCCTGTAGGCAAGGGTAGGAAAGTTCAGAGAGCGGTAGAGTGTGCAGTGGTGGGTCAGGGCAGAACCATCTAAGGCAAACCAACAGAAGGAGTTGAAAAGAGGGTCCAACCTTGATAAGGAGGATTGGGGGCAGCTCCATATACTAAGTCACAGTAGTCAAAAATTGGCATAATCATTTCATGTTCCAATTCGCGCCTTGCCGGAAGAGGGATACATTTACTGTTTCTGTATAGGGCCCCTAGCTTAGGCCAGGGTTTCTTCTGAATGGCATTGATGTGCACCGAGAAATTTAGATTCCTGTCCAGCCAAACTCCGAGGTATTGGAAGGAGGAGGTGTCTTCTAGTACAGTCCCATCTAAGGTGCGGAAAGTGAGTAAGGAGGACAGCCTAACTAGCCTCTGCCTAGTTCCGAAAGTCATAGAGACTGTTTTCTTTGAATTTAGGATGAAGTGGTGCTTTCTAAACTAGTATTGTACATTGCTGAAATCCATTTGAAGCCTGGAGGTGACATCAGGGACTGATTTGCCTGTTGTATACAGTACCATGTCATCTGCATTCATGTGTATGTTTGTCGATGTGCAAGCCAGAGGGAGATCATTAAGGAAGATATAGAAAAGGAGGGGCCTGAGTACAGAGCCCTGAGGGACTCCCGTGGTAATGGGGAGTGGTGGGGAGATGGCATCAGCCATACGAACAGATTGGAATCTACCTGACAGATAAGACTTAAACCAATCTGTAGCTTTTGGGGAAAGACCAGCCGATCTGAGACATGACAGGAGAAAGGAGGGCAACTAGCGGGGTACCGCAGGGTTCGATACTGGGACCGGTCCTCTTTAATATCTTTATAAGTGACATTGGAGAGCACCTGGAAGGAAAGATATGCCTCTTTGCAGATGACACAAAGATCTGCAACAGGGTTGATACACAAGGTGGGGTGGAAAGAATGAAAAGGGACTTGGCAAGGTTGGAGGAATGGTCAAATACGTAGCAGCTCAGATTCAATACAAAGAAGTGCAAGGTAATGCATCTGGGAAACAAAACCCAGGGAAGAGTACACAATGGGGGGTGAGTTAATAACAACAACAAAAATCGAAAGAGACCTAGGAGTAATTATATCAGATGACCTAAAGGTGGGCAAGCAATGTGAGAAGGCAGTAAGGAGGGCTGGGGGGATACTGGGATGCATAGGGAGAGGCATCAACAGTAGAAAACAGGAAGCTGTTATCCCTCTTTACAGACAGTTAGTGAAACCCCATCTGGAGTACTGCATGCAATTCTGGAGACCCCATCTCCACAAAGACATAGACAGAGTGGAGGCTGTTCAGAGGAGGGCAACCAAAATGGTGCAAGGTCTGCACCAGAAGACTTACAAGGAGAGACTAAAGCAGATTAATATGTACACCCTTGAGGAAAGGAGGGAGAGGGGGGACATGATAGAAACTTTCAAGAATCTCAAGGGAATTAACAAGGTACAAGAAAGTAGTATCTTTCAGAAGAAGAGATGTGCAAGAACAAGGGGGCACAATTTGAAGATAGAGGGATGGCTCAGAGGTAATGTTAGAAAGTATTTTTTCACAGACAGAGTTGTGGATGCATGGAACAGCCTTCCTGAGGAGGTTGTGGAGTCAGGAACAGTGGGAGAATTCAAGAATGCATGGGACAGGCATAAGGCAATTCTAGTGGGGGCAGGAGGAAGTAAGCTGTTCATTAACTAGAATCTGCAGCTTATCCATCAGGTAGTGAAATGGGCAGACTGGGTGGTCCTTATCTGCCATCAAATTCTATGTTTCTATGTAAAGGGTGTGAGACCATATTAAAGGCCTTGGCTAGGTCTATAAAAATAGCAGAGGTTATGAGGCCATTGTCCATACCCATAGAGATAGCGTCAGTCAGCCGTAGCAAGGATGTGGTGGTGGAATGGTGCTTTTTTAAAACCAGATTGGAATGGAGTGAGAAAGGTGGAGTCAGTAAGACAGGAGGAGAGTTGTTCGAGTACTATGTGTTCCTGGAGTTTAGTCAGGGTAGGAAGGAGAGAGATAGGGTGGTAGTTTCTAGGGGGGGAGGAGGGATCACCTCCCTTGGGGAGAGTTAGAACTGTAGCGTGTTTCCAAGCTTCCAGGACAGAGAACGAGTCAAAGGAAAGGTTTAATAAGAGGGAGAGAGGGTAGGCAATTTCAGGAGCAGACAGAGAGAGGAGCTTGGGGTCCAGGCCATCCGGCGAGGAGCCTTTGGCAGGGTCGATGGACAAGAGGGGTTTTAAGTCAGCAGCAGTGGAAATGTGTGTGAAGAAGAAGGGGGTAGATGAAGAGTGGGCAGGAGGAGAGGAGGAGGAGGAAGTAGAGTAGAAGGTAGTAAGTGTGGAGGCAGAGTGAGTTAAAGAGGGAGGGAGGGTAGACGTTGCAATGGTGGAAGGAAGGGAATAGTATTCAGGTATGTTGAAGGGTGGGCTGGGGTTGACAGGGGAGGAGTTTGGTGATGAGGGAGGGGCTGTAAGGAGAGATGGGGAGGAAGCAAGTGGGCAGGTGGCCACCGAGAAGGGGGCAGCCGAAAATCTGTAGGGGCAATAGGGAGGCAGCTTGGAGCACTGAGGCACAAGATGTAAAATGGGTATTAAAACATTCAGCAACTGCCAAGGGTTCTGAGATGACTGACAGATTTAGCCTAAGGGCAGGAGTGGGGAATTTGGTGGAAGGGGAAAAGAGGGACTGAACAACTTTCCAAAATTTAGAAGGATTGTTTGTGTTTGCTTGGAAGGTAACCTGGTAGTGTTCGGCTTTGGCCAGCTGAATAGCTTTGGTATACGTATTTCGTAGCTCCCTGTATCGTTGGAGATCCCTGGGACTGTTGGTTGCCTTGTGTTTATGCCAAGCAGTGTTACGGGCTCTTTGACAGGATAGGAGCTCAGGTGATACCCAGGGTAGGTGGTTTCCACGGACTCTGGTTTTACGCAGGGGGGCATGTAGATTCCAAACTTGAAGGAACTTGTCGCTGAACAGTGGGACAGCAGCATCAATTGAGGAGCAAGATGCTAGTGGGGACCAGTCAGTGTTGGTGAAGTCACAATAAAGAGGTCGAGTGTCAAGAGAGGGGTAGGCACGGGTTAGGAGGATTTTGTGTGGTATTTTTTGCCTGTGTATTTTGCTCACCATGTAAACAGGATGGTGGTCACTTAGTGCATCAGGCAGAAGGCCGGTAGCCTTGACCCTGTGGGGATGCGTTGTGAGGATTAGGTCTAGAAGGGAACGGTTTTTAGTTTTGTTATTCAGTCGAGTAGGTTCCTGTATTAGCAGTGTTAGATTAGTGATTCGATGTAGGAGCGAGTTATGGTTAGTTTGTTTGAGAGTCAGTTGATGTTAGGATCACCCAGCATGTACAGCTCACCTGAGCGGGCAAGGGCCATCAGTTGCTTTAGTAGCTCTGTGACTTGGGAGTGGGGTTGGCCAGGATGACAATAAACCCCTGCAATAAAAAGTGGGGTGGAGTAAGGTAGCTTCATGTTGAGAAGGATAGCCTCATGAGTGGAGGGAGAAGTGACTTTCAGCACAATTGAGTGCTGGAGGGAGGCAGAAACATAGATCACCACTCCTCCTCCTCGTCTGAGTCTATCCATCTGAGTTATAATGAACCCAGGGATTGCAACTTCTTGGTCTGAGATATGCTCAGAGAACCACGTTTCTGAGATAATGATTACGTCAGGTTTATACTCAAGGACCATTATTTACAGCATAAGAAGTTTGCAGGTTAGGCTGCGGGCATTTAGGTGGATGATTTTTGGGCCACTTGGAAGGGCTGGGAGATTAGAGGAGTTGAGCTGGGAGGTAGGGGAGTTCATGGAGGGTGGACCACGGTTAGGGTAGACATCACCAACAGGCAGTAGGAGGAGCAGTAAAGTGAGAAATCTAGCTTTACGGTATTTATGGTTTAAAGAGTAGTACCTAGTGAAGTGTCCAGGCAGTTGTACACAATGGGGCAGATGAGGAGATTTCAAGCAACGTGACCACTAGATCATGCAGGTTGGTCAGAGAGGCACACGGTTTAGATGGGTAGTATGGGTAGTTTGAGTGGCCCATGGTCAGGGTGTAAGGCAGCATGCCAGCGTAGCTTATGGTGGTGGTATTAAGTTGGGTCACAGGGAATAAAGCTGGGGATACAGGCAGGACTGATGGACCAGGAAGGATACTAATAAATATCACTAAGACAAGGTGATGTGAGTATAGCAGGTACCTGTTAGTGGGCGGCATATTGGCAAGAGATAGAGTTAGGTAGCAATGCAGGGAGAGCAGAGAGAACAGTAGCCTTAGAGCTTGATTTTTTGGGACCCTCTAGCGGTGAGTGAAGATAAGGAGCCAATGGGAAAGTAGGCTGTTAATGAAATGCAGCAAACATGTGACTCAGTTCATCTATAAAGCAAAAGTTGAGATAGGGCAGCGGTGGGTGGGGTGGGTGGGGGCCGCACGCTGCACTGCGGAGGCAGCAGCAGTACCTTTGAGGTCTTGTCCAGGCTTGTGGTCTCAGAAGGCGGCGGCTCCAGGGATGCCATCTATCCTGGGGGCTGAGTCCTGAGAACCAGCTGAGCTGTGAGCCCTGGTCAAAGGACGACTTCAGCTGTAGGAGAGAGAGAGAGGTAGAATTTAAGAGCTGAGCAAGAGCAGAGCAGCAGACAGACGCAGCAGGGGAGAATTTGCAAGACAAAGGTTTTTAGGTGCCAAAGGGACTGAGTGAGTGTAAATATTCAGGAAAGGGCTGGAATCACTTAAAACTGTAAGCAGGTCTCTTAATTACTAACAGATTAAACAATTTCTATAAGTTTCAGGGCAATTACAGGTCTTTTAGGCAATTTTTCATTTAAACAGCAGCAATTAATTCAGTGCTAGGCGGCAAGCAGGCAGAGAGTGGAAAAGTGACCAATTGGAGCGTAGCTGGAGAAAATACATGCTTTCCAATTGGTGGAGACAGCAGCAGTACCTTGTGAGGTCTGTGGCCAGGCTTGCGGTCTTGGGCGATGGCTACAGGGATGCCGTCCATCCGGGGGGGCTGAGTCTTGAGAACTGGCCAAGCTGTGAGCCCTGGTCAAAGGGAAGCTTCAGCTTGTGAGGTCTGTGGCTGGGCTTGTGGTTTCAGGCGGCGGCTCCAGGGATGCCATCTGTCCAGGGGGCAAAGTCCTGAGAACCAGCTGAGCTGTGAGCTGTGGTCAAAGGGCGACTTCAACTTGTGAGGTCCTAAGGGATACTACACCTGCCTGCATGACTAGGCACAGGTTGAGGGGCCTGAGCTCGTTAAATGGGTGCCTCCACCTGGAGGAATGGTTCTGGGGTAGCGTAACTGCTGTTGGTATAGCCCTCCAGGATGCTATAACCCCCCCACCAACCCCTCTAGCGGCCTCAACAGTATAACAGTAAAACATTCACATGTACCATATGGCAGTGATGACTTGCTCACACCCCTTGCACTTACCACCAGGGCTGAATCCTCTGCAGCTGCAAATGCCCTGGAGACCCCCTATAAAATAAGACCTGCAATGCAACAGTTCAACGGCAGTACAATATCCCCTCCAAGAAGGTACATAATAGCCAGGTTAAATGCAGAAAGAACAAAATCTGATTTATTCAGGGGGATTTGAACAAGGGTGGGCAGAGATCTAGCAGATGATTATTAGATCTGATGAATTCAGGCTGAACGTGCATGTACAGGGATTCCCTTTGTTACAGTCACACACCCTGGGTACCTAGTTGTTGAGCAGGCTAGCCTGAATCATTACCCGGTGTAGGCCAGCATTGCAGCTGTTGTTGGGGCCCTTAGGAAAGAAAACAATTAGCATGCACATCAACCCAGAAATTGTAATCCGGAGCCAGATGGCTCAGTCCATTGTAATAAACCCAAACAAATAAATCAGACGACACGCAATGATTGCAGCTTTGTTAAAGGGAGCTACCCTGTTTATTACTCATGCTACCCTGACCAGGAGGCAGGACTGACGAGATGAAGGCCTCTGGTTGTTGTACTGGATTGCCAGAGGAAGCAGGGCACACACGACTCACTATGGTGGTCACTACCTGTTCAATGGTGTTGAGCAGGAAGCCGAATCCCTGAGCAGGTCTTTTGTTGGAAGAGTCTCTGCAGTGGGAGCGGCAGTCTAGGCCAAGATGGCACGGCCCAGACCAGAGCAAGCAGTTCGAATTTAGTCTGCATGATTGCTGGAGCAGCTTCCAGCTAGCATAACACACTTGAAAGTGGGGAACCAAATCAGGACCCACACACCACATTCAGCACACTTCTAAGTAATACAACAATCAGCCACAGATTGGATAACGTCCGTTTGCAATTTAACAGGGTTTTTACGCAAATCTTTTGTTCTGAGGCTCTCTTCGGTACCTGACAGGCCAATCACTTCTGGTGCAGGTCTTCGGTCCACACACAGGCAATAATCACTAACTTTATCTTCAGATATCTGGTCTCAAAGCAGGCTATCAGAATTAGTCCTATTTTATTCTCACAAGCTTCTTCACACTGGAAGATGGTAACAGGCAGGACAAACACAACCTTCCCGCCAGTTTCACGTGCTACCACGTAGGAGCAGCTGCTCGAATGGTTTGAGCTGTTCACTCTCCAAACTCCAGCTCACAACTCACTCTGCTGCAGGCAGTTCTGGGGATTTCCTCTGAGATCCAAAAGGTTCGGTTGGCTGAGGGAACTGTCTATCACAGCAAGGGCTCCCCCTCCAGGTCCATTTAGGTGCAAAACCTCAAAAACTACAATTCCTACAGAAATTCAATCCTACAAGACCCTTGGGGACAGTCTCCATTTTCGGTCCCCTGTGGTTCAATTGGTCCAACTCTGGCAGTCCAGAACCAAAATGGTGGCTCTTATGCAAAAAGTCCAAGCTGCAAGAGAAGGCAGGTTAAACAAACTTCTATTCTATTATTAATAAAGCAGATAAACAGTAAATGAACACAGTTCCTAACAGAGCTCCCTTTGTGCATATAGCGACTGCAGAATGGAGCAGAAATACCACTCACCTGGCCGGTCACAAGCCCTAAACTCCTCGGACCCAGCCCAGACTAATTTCTAACACAGCATAATGACTCTCTTAAAGAGACAGGCATGGAGGCTTTCTATAGCACTCTCATGCAGACACATACAGCTACTGCAGACACAGGACACCATCCTGCCAGTGGGCATTAGGCAGCCCAGGAAGACACCTTAGTAAACCCCAGTGTGTAGGGGGGTTACACACCTCCCTGCCTGGAAAAACTCGGTGTCCACATCAAGTCTATAGTTACTATAACATTTCATATGAACACATTATACAAAAAGATACATACATGTTTGATCTGGTATATCTCAGTAGTTTAGAATTCACATTTTGCACATCAAACAGAATCACAATTTCAGTAACATTACCATATTTTATCATAGCATTTCACCTTATTCCCATCTCTTTAACTTTATAACCCGTTACACTGAATGGGCACCTTAATTTGGGTGGAGACTTTGGTTTGGGTGGAGGCAGTGAACACAAGTTTGGCCAGAGAACTGTGCATGACATAGACTCCTTTGTGCACAGCATTCATGGGCAAGTTAACAGGCTTTCCTGAGGTGTCATATGTGAGTTTTAATATTGGCTTTACAGATCTTTCTGAGGGATGTGGCAATGGTGGAACTGGCACTCCCTGTTGTTGAAGCTCACTGTCACTTGTCAGAGGTATTTCCGCAAAATCAGAATCATCCAAAACACATCCTTCTGGCTCTTGAACGATACTTTCAATAGCATGAAACAGTCCACTTAGCCCACTTAGTTCATTTATGCTTGCACTGTCACTTGTAGGTTCACTACATGCTTCATGGGGTTCAGGTTGACTGATTTCCATTAATTCTTCCATACAAAGGGGTTCAACCTCTTCAAGGTCCACACTGTGAGCATCACTTCCTGGAGGTTCAGGTACCATTGAAGAATTGGACTCTGTTAACACAGCTGGAGGTTCAGAGCCATCACCATAATTAATGGAAGGAATTCCCTGGAACACTCTCTCAAGTTCAAAAGATGGGTAGAAAGCAGGATAGAATTCACTTTTGTTGTGACTTTCAGCATTTTCAACATCTGCAATATCTGCAGAATTGGAGACATTAGGAGCAACAGGCTGGGAAGCAGAAGTTTGCTGTATTTGTTGCTTGGCCCAAGCAGCAGACCTAGTTACAGGGTGCCAAGGAGCTTCAGACTCTCGAACAGTATTAATTAATATTTGGTTGATAGGTAACAGGTGGTTCCTGTGAATGGTTTTAACAGCACGAGGGTCCCCCTCTGGACGTACCTCATACACTGGCAGATCATGCCGCTTACCAACTACTATGTATGGAACATGACTCCAGCAGTCTGCTATTTTATGTTTACCTGGAAGTCCAAAGTTTCTCATTAATACTCTGTCACCTGGTTGGAGCTCTTGGGCCTTAACACATTTGTCATGGCAAGTTTTGTTGGTCAGGTTTCTCTTGGCGGCCATGGTGTTTGCCAGCTGATAGGCATGATCTAGTTGAGCTTTCAGATTTTTAACATACTGCAGGTAGTTTTCTGACTGAACACCATCAGGAGACACTCCGAAACATACATCAACTGGAAGGCGAGCTTCCCGGCCAAACATAAGGTGGTGCGGTGAAAAACCAGTAGCATCGTTCTTTGTACAATTATAAGCATGGACAAGTGCGCTTATTTGTTGGCTCTACTTTGGTTTGTCTTTAGGTTGCAGAGTGCCCAGCATGTCTAGTAGGGTTCTGTTAAACTTCTCTGGATGCGGATCTCCTTGTGGATGATAAAGGGTTGTTCTGGATTTTCTTACACCCCATAAGGACAACAATTCTTTGATAAGTCTACTTTTGAAATTCTGGCCTTGATCCAAATGAATATGCTGGGGGGCACCATAATGTACAAAAAACCTTTTATCAAGGACTTTGGCTACAGTTGAAGTCTTTTGGTCTTTGGTTGGGTAGGCCTGTGCACATCTTGTGAAGTGATCTGTGACAACCAGTACATTTGCAATGCCTTTGGAATCCAGCTCCAGACTAAGAAAATCGATACAGACAAGCTCCACTGGTGCACTTGTGACAATATTGACCAGAGGGGCTGCTCTTTGTGGGGGAGTCTTGTGCTGAAGACACCTACTGCAGGTTTTAACATGTTATTCTATGTCTAGGCCCATTTTAGGCCAGTAGAAATGTGAACCGGACAGATCAAGGGTTCTCTCACTACTCAGATGTCCAATTTGGTCGTGCAAGACTTTTAGGACAATATTTTTAAACTTAGCTGGCAGTACTAGCTGTTTTCTCACAGTTTCACCTTGGCTGTCAGTAAGCTCCCAGTACAATAACTGTTCTCGAAGTTTGAGCTTGCTCCCCTCTTGAAGAAGTAAGGCAGTCTTGGGGTCACTGGACAGCATTTTTGAGATACCTTCCCCTTAATGTAAAGCATTAACCACTGACCTGATCATTGGATCATAGTACTGTTCTTTGCGGATATCAGTGGGAGTTAGATGTATTAAAGAACTCAAGTCCAAAGCTGCAAAGTTACAGTAGGCAACTGGTATGCACGTTTCTGGAGGTCCCAAACAATCTGCGAGACAGTTCACAGTTTCAGAGGACAAGGTTTCTTCCTGGTCAAACTTGTGGCATAGTGCTTTTATAGATTGCTTAGGGAGATGAACCCACTGTTGATCAGAAGGAGGTCTTCATGAAAGAGCATCGGCATCTATGTGGTTTAGGCCTGGTCGGTACTCCACCACATAATCATAGGTTGCTAGAGGAGAAAGTCATCTGTGTCCAGTAGCATCTAGTTTAGCAGTGGTTTGGATATATGTTAATGGATTATTATCAGTTTTGACCAAGATTTTAGCACCATACAAGTATTTGTGAAACTGGGCGACTATGGCCCACTTGAGAGTGAGGATTTCTAGTTTGTGCATCGAATAGTTCCTCTTGGATGATGTCAGACTTCTGCTAGCAAAGGCAACAGGACGCAGTCCATCCAGATGTTCTTGATAGAGTACTGCTCTGAGACCACTCAAACTTGCATCTGTATGTAACACATAGGGCTTTGATGGATCAGCATAAGCAAGTATGGGAGTGTGAGTCAGTCTGTATATTATTTCTTCAAAAGCAGTGTCACAATTGAGAGTCCATCTCTGTCCAAACAGCTCATCAGGTCTGAAATAGTTTTTTTTTCAGTGTCTCTGTCAGAACCTTTTTTAAACTTTTTGTTAGTAGGGTGGATACCCTTGGGTTAAGTTTAGTAGGGGTGGATCACTTTGATATAGCCCTTGACAAATCGGCGATAGTAGCCACAAAATCCAAGAAACCTTTGGAGTTTTTTCAAATTGTTAGGCTTTGGCCAGCTGGTTAATGCTTCCACCTTACTGGACTCTGTTTGTATGTATGTATGCCTTCTAATGACACAATGTGGCCCACGTATTTGACCGAGCTCTGGAAGAACTGACATTTGTCAATGTATAATTTAAGACTGAACTCTTCAAGTCTGTCCAGCATTTTGAATAAGCGACCCTTAAGCTCCTCAAAAGTTTTTCCAAAGACTATGATGTCATCAAGGTAGACAATGCATTCCAAAAGATTCACATCCCTCACTGTACATTCCATTAGATGCTGAAATGTTGCTGGTGCACCTGATATGTCTTGGGGCATGTGGAGGAACTCATAGAAGCCCAAAGGACAAAAGAATGCAGTTTTTCCTTGTCCTCAGGAGTCATTGGGATCTGATAGTACCTGCTTCGGAGGTCGAGGACGGAAAACCATTTACTCCCATTTAGACAGTCCAAGGCATCCTGTATGCATGGCATTGTATACTGATCAGGTACAGTTCTTTTGTTGAGGATCCTGTAATCAACACACATGCGAACGGAGCCATTCTTTTTTCGCACCACAACAACTTGGGAGACGTATGAACTGCGTGATTCTTTTATGATGCCAGCTGCTAAAATCTCTTGTAGGTGATGTCAGACATCGTCTATGTTGGCAGGAGCTAGGCATCTAGACCTCTCTCTCTGAAGGGTCTCTCATTGTGCAACTGAATGTAGTGCTCAGCACCCGTGACACAACCAACATCCCATTCCTTGAGGGAGAATACTTTGGTTCTCTGAGCCAACTTGTTACTAATTAAGCAATAAGGCATGACCAGGGGTTATGTTAATGGTCTGTTAATCACCCTCTAGGGTGTAATGTGGAATGAGGCGTATTGCTATTATAATAAAAATGCTTTTAAACAGTATTAAACCTTGTTTAGCACATGGTTAAGCTGTACATGTATGTTAATAAAAGATTAACATAAGGCTGTTAGAATGTTTAGGGCCAATCAGAAAGCTCCATTTCTCAGACCCTTTTTATAATCCTGGTTCTCCAGCTGTTTGAAAGAGGTAAATCCCCAAAATCGAACATGTCAGGTAATACCTCACATCCTTCTTCAGTTCTGCACTGGGATGAGAGCATAGCAGTGTCAGCACAATAGACCTTAGCCAAGGCGCATCCTCTAGGCACCATGATGTCTCGGTCTGTAACATTCTGTATCCATACCACCACTCATCAGGCGTAAGCATGAGCCTGGTCTGGAAGCACACTGGGTTTAATCAGCAGTCCTTTCGGTAGTTTTCCCTCATCCGGGGCATCCAGCATCAACATTTTGTTAGTGACATCTTGTCGTAGCCATACTTTACCACTGATACTGCATTCTGCATTGGGAGGCAACGTGATAGTAGCAGGATCCTTCTTCCTAACTCTCCCAACAGGTTAGTCTTTGTCACTTTTCTCGGGGTGCATGTGTTTCTCATAGGCCTTTTGAATCAGGGTATGAACATGCAGGACTTTTCCTGTCTTTCTCTTTTTCCTTTCTTCACGTACCACGGCCAGGTGCCTAAACATGTGTGCATTGGTGGCAATCAGTACAGGGATACCATCATAAAGTTCAGTGGAAGGGCAGACCAGGGCTAGCATCTCCACAGAATCCCCCATGCTAGCCATAGAGGATGGAAAGGAAAGTCACACCTTTAGATAGCAAAGATATGAATATGAGGTTTTACTTAACACACCCACATGCAGTCCCTCAAGAGGTTGTAATGGGTGGTCAGGCAAATGCTGCTCATACCAGTCTTGGAAGATTATTGTGACTTGAGATCCACTGTCTAAAACTGCTCAGACCAGAATCCCGTCTATGTGTACAGTAGTGTCCATGGAAGGGCCCACCAATTTGGACCAGTCTGGAGGGACTTTAGTGGGAACCTGTATGGATGATTCAGCCACAAGGAAATTGGAATTTGAGTTTCCTGAACCCCCACTGTAATTGTTTCTTGCACCCCTCTGCCATTGGTTTGCTTTTCGGAGCTCCCCTTGGAATCTGCATACCACTTTATCTAGGTCCTTTGGAGATCTGCATTCCTTCTTCATATGCCCATCCTTCCCACAATTAAGACAAAATATATTCTATTTGGTGTGGTGGGGCTGAAACATCACATTAGAAGCTGGTCTTCACTCACAGCTAGGAGGTTAGGAGGGGTATACATTTGGCACTGGAGTACTAACTACAGAAAATCTTGGTTCAACTTCCATCTGCGACATTGAAGGGATTGGAAGACGTCTCAATAATTCTTTTATTGCCACAGTCAATTCACTTGTTTCAGCTTTTGAACTGTTATCAGCAGGGGATGCTTGAGCGTGCACACCCACCCTAATAGCACACATGCTCTGAGAGGGACCAGGATCTGCGTCTGTGGGAAGGGCCTTGGTAAAGGCACCAGCTTTTATTTCTCGGACTTCTCTCAGTATCTCTGTCCATGGTGGAGTGTCCTTAGCAGTTTCAGAGTGCTTGTTAGGTGCTATATTCCAACATTGAATGTCACTCACATGATCACCCTCTGTCACCTGGGCAGTAGCAGCAGATATGTGAGGGGACCCCCCACGTGGTCGCCTTTGCTCAACCCCCCAGATTTCTTTCATTAGTTCATCATAGGTGTGAGGCGAATCCAGCCAGGTTGCAAGTCACAATTGAAGCAGCAATAATTCAGAAAATGGGGCAGACTTAAGAATCTGGTCCAACATAGACTGATCTAACTTGTCTGGGGCCATGCTACCTTTCCTGAGGCATTCCTGTAGCATTATTTCAAGCTGAGGTACATACACTAATAAGGGCTCCCCTTGGTAGTGCTGAGTGTTTCTTACCCTCCACCATAGATCCTCATCTGACTCCGGACTCCCATGCACATTCTCCAATGCAGCCAAATAGTCCTGTGCAGTTGCTTCTGGGTTACTAGCCCACTTAGTGCAGACAGTAGCCATGGCAGGACCTCTGAGGCTTTAACTCAATCTTTTTCTCTTCTCTGCCTCAGAGCGTTGCCATTCAGGTACTTGGGGGCAACATAGTCTATCCAGATCACCCAATCATCCTCCCGGGGGGTGGGGAGGGTGCTGAAAATATCCTCAGTCTGTGGTACAAATCGTGATCAACTGCAGGCACAGGTGTGGGTGCTGGCACTGGTGTGGGCACAGGAGCTGGCGAAGGGACAGGTACTGGGGCTGGTGTGGGCATTGGGGAAGGAACACCCCCAGGCGGCATGAATAACCATTTAAAGTCCTCGAGGGTTTTACACAGATTACACAGAAATGTGATGGCAGAAAAAGGCCCCATGGCCCATCTAGTCTGCCCAATATATTTGCCCCCCTCCAGTAGCAATTTGGCAATCTTTTCCTCAAAGGTCTCAGATAAGGGTGAGAGCTCGTTTCCTGAAGGGTCCTCACTATCCTTAGTTATCACTCTCCAGACGGCTGGGGCCCCATCAATGGCAATAGTTTTGGGCACCTTAGTACTGTCCACAGGGTTGCTACACTTCACTACCGCCATTAGAGTTTGGACAGCCAAGTCAGCTTGTCAGCCCACCACTACAGCTTTCCCCAGGCATTCTATTTTCAAAAGTGCCCCTTCTATAGTGTCTTTACTAGTGCCCAGTGGTATATCCAGTATCAACAAGGCATTTTGGGGGTCAATTTCATGCCCCATACACCATCCAACCAACTGATGCACAGCCATTTCTTCAGGAGTACCCATTACATTTTTAGCTGTAATTCTTGGTTTTGGCCACTATGGGTGGGACACTAATCCCAGCAGTGCCTCCAAGAGGTAACCCCTAGGAGATGCTATCGGGCTACTACCACTGCCTGTGTGACTAGGCGCGGGTTGAGGGGCCTGAGCTTGCTTGAACAGGTACCTCCACCCGCAGGAATAGTTCTGGGATAGCTTAACTGCTGATGGTATAGCCCTCTGGGATGCTATAACTCCCCACCAACCTCTCTAGTGGCCTAAAAAAAATAGCAGTAAAACATTCGCACGTACCATATGGCGGTAATGACTTGCTTACACCCCCTTGCACTTGCCACTAGGGCTGAATCCTCTGCAGCTGCAAATGCCCTGGAGACCCCCTGTAAAATAAGACCTGTAATGCAACAGTTCAATGGCAGTACAATATCCCCTTCAAGAAGGTACACAATAGCCAGGTTAAATGCAGAAAGAACAAAATCAGATTTATTCAGGGGGATATGAACAAGGGTTGGGCAGAAATCTAGCAGATGATTATTAGATATGATTAATTCAGGCTGAACGTGCATGCACAGGGATTCGCTTTGTTACAGTCACACACCCTTGGGACCCAGTTATTGAGCAAGCTAGTCTGAGTTGTTGTCCGGTGTAGGCTGGTGTTTTAGATGTTGTTGGGGCCCTTAGGAAAGAAAACAATTAACATGCACATCAACCCAGAAATTGTAATCTGGAGCTGGATGTCTCAGTCCATTGTCATAAACCAAAACAAATAAATCAAATGACACACAAGGATTGCAGCTTTGTTAAAGGAAGCTACCCTGTTTAGTACTCACGCTACCCTGACCAGGAGGCAGGACTGACAAGATGAAGGCCTCTGGTTGTTGTACTGGATTGCCAGGGGAAGCAGGGCCCACATGACTCATCGTGGTGATTGCTACCTGTTCGATGGTGTTGAGCAGGGAGCCGAATCCCTGAGCAGATCTTTTGTCAGAAAAGTCTCTACGATAGGAGCGGCAGTCTAGACCGAGATGGCAGGGCCCAGACCAGAGCAAGCAGTTTGGATTTAGTCTGTATGATTGCTGGAGCAGCTTCCAGCTAGCATAACACACTTGAAAAGTGGGGAATCAAATCGCAACTTACACAGCACATTCAGCACACTTATAAGTAAAACAACAATCAGCCACAGAACGGATGAAGTCCATTTGCAATTTAACAGGGTTTCTGCACAAATCTTTTGTTCTGAGGCTCTCTTCGGTACCACAGGCCAATCGCTTTGGGAGAAAGTCTTCGGTCCACACACAGGCAATAATCACTAACTATACTGTATCTTCAGATATGTAGTCTCAAAGCAGGCTATCAGAATTTGCTCAATTTTATTCTCACAAGCTTCTTCACACTGGAAGATGGTAGCAGGCAGGCCAAACACAGCCTTCCCGCTGATTCCCTGCGCTACCACGCAGGAGCAAGAATGGCTCGAGCTGTTCACTCTCCAAACTCCAGCTTACAACTGACTCTGCTGCAGGCAGTTTTGGGGATTTCCTCTGAGATCCAAAAGGTTTGGTTGGCTAAGGCAACTGTCTGTCACAGCAAGGGCTCCCCCTCCAGGTCCATTTAGGCACCAAACCTCAAAAACTACAATTCCTACAGAAATTCAATCCTACAAGACCCCTGGGCACAGTCCCCTGTGGTTCGATTGGTCCAACTCTGGCAGTCCAGAACCAAAATGGTGGCTCTTATTCAAAATGTCCAAGCTGCAAGAGAAGGCAGGTTAAACAAACTTCTATACTATTATTAATAAGGCAGATAAACAGTAAATGAACACAGTTCCTAACACAGCTCCCTCTGCGCATATAGTGACTGCAGAATGGAGCAGAAATACCTCTCACCTGGTCAGTCACAAGCCCTGAACTACTTGGACCCAGCCTAGACTAATTTCTAACACAGCATAATGACTCTCTTAAAGAGACAGGCATGGAGGTTTTCTATAGCACTCTCATGCAGACACATACAGCTACTGCAGACACAGGACACCATCCTGCCAGTGGGCATTAGGCAGCCCAGGAAGACATCTTAGTAAACCTCAATTTGTGTGGGGGGGGTTACATTGATAGCACCAGATCGTCCTAGGCAGCCATGGTACTCACTACTGCTCTCCATGTTTGTGGCTGAGCCGATACACCTTCCCAGGAGGCACAACCTCCAATCAGAGGTGGCTCCTGTACCCGAACCTCAGATCCCTCATGCTCAAGGCCTGACTCATGAGGACCTAGAATATTCAGGATTAAACTTTTCTGAAAGTGTCATTTTGAGGGGTTACAGGAAGCCCACCATGAAGAAAACATATGCTGCAAAATGGAAAAGTTTTTTTATTTGGTGTTCCACCCAGAATATTGTGCCAACTCAGGCTGGGGTCCCAGCCATGCTGGACTATCTTACCTATTTGCATTCATTGGGCCTACAGCCCAGTACCCTGAAAGTACACCTTGCTGCAACATCTGCTTACATTTCAGCCAGGCAAAGGATTTCTCTTGCCTCAGATCCTATCTTCAAAAGGTTCTTTGAGGGCCTTTCCCATTTGCAGCCCCCCCCCACAGGGAGCTAGTGCCAGCATTGGATCTTAATGTATATATAGCCAGGCTCATGGGGGCTCCTTTTGAACTCATGTCTTCAGTGCATCTAAAATATGTCACATGAAAAGCAGTTTTTCTACTGGCAATGGCTTCTGCTCAAAGAATCAGTGAGCTCCAGGGTCTCTGCATTGAACAGGACTATATTTCCTTCCACAAGCACAAAGTGGTCCTGAAAACAAACAGGAAATTTCTCCCCAAAGTGTATTCTGATTTCCACTTGAACCAAACCATTACCCTACCTGTCTTTTTCACTGGGCACTCCACTTCTGGTGAAAGGAAGCTCCACAATCTAGATGTCAAGAGAGCCCTTAGTTAGTACATGACAGCTACTAAGGACCATAGGCAGGATAGGAAACAGCTATTCCTGACTTATGGGGATGTGGGAATGGGTAACCCAGCATCTAAAAGGTCCATTTCTCGCTGGATAGTACAGTGTATTCAGTTTTGTTATTCTAAGTCGGGAAGGGAACCCCAACAGGATTGAGGGCCCATTCCACAAGGGGCACAGTTGCTACCATAGCAGCTGCCAGGGATTCCCATTAGCGGACATCTGTAAAGCAGCTACCTGGAAAACAGTACACACCTTTACAAAGCATTACAGTTTGGACATTCTGTCCAGGAGTGATGCCAGGTTTGGCACAGCAGTCCTGCAGAGTTTATTTCCAAAGTAGGTTCTCTGCCCACCTCCAAAGGTATTGTTTCTTAGTCTGCAAAAGTTATGAATACCTGAGTATTACTGTGGTTAGAAGAAAAAATTACTTACCATAGTAATCTTGTTTCTTCCCAGTGATACTCAGGTATTCAGAACTTCCCACTCTGCCTCCCCTTCAAGAACCAGTAGCCTCTGCATTCCTGGGGATGTTTTTGTGACCTATTATATAGGTGCCACAATCAGGCACTATCGTTTTTTGTTTGGGTTCATTCTGTTTTTCACCCCTTCAGGTGATTTCTGACATTCAGGGATAATGTTATATATTATGACCTCCAGTTTTGGGGTTTCCCCCTCTTGGGGGCATTAGAGTGTTATTCCATTATTATTATGATATTACTAATTATTAAGGTTTTTATATATAGATGTTTAGTTGCTGAGGCCTGCCTTACCAGGCTCCAAGGAAATCTGAGGGTTTAGAACTTCGGCAGTCAGTTTAAGGTAGCATTTGAAAATAGCATGTGCAAAGATTCCACCATTTGCATACATTCCAAATTCTCTCCGGGCAGTTCAGTCTTAGAGGAACACTGCAGAAGTTCTGAATATCTGAGTATAATTTTTTATTATTTATTTATTTAGTTAGTTTTTGTTGACTGGGTAAGTGCACTAGACAAATACTGCCTATTTCCAGGCACGACCGGGGATACAGATGAATGCCAACTGACCTTGAACCAGATTAAGCTGTTGGTGGTATTGTTTAATATGTCCCTAAGTACTGGGCAAATACCTAATGACTGGAAGACCGCATTAATAACTCCAATACATAAAAAGGGTAATAAGAGTGACATATCAAATTATAGACCAGTTAGTTTGACCAGTGTATTGGGTAAAATCTTCAAGGGTATTTTAAAAGATAGAATAGAAGAAGATCTAATGCTAAAACAGCTTGTGGATCCAAATCAGCACGGCTTTATAAATGAAAAGATCATGCTTAACTAGTAACTTAGTATTCTACGAGAAAGTGAGCAATCTCCTTTACAAAAAAATACCAGTAGACATACTATATCTGGACTTCTGTAAAGCATTCGATAAAGTGCCACATTATACCCTGATAAATAAAATGGAAAAAATCCAATAATAGTTAACTGGGTAAAAGAGTGGTTAATAAACCGTACACATGTAGTATGTATAAGAGGATATACCTCGACCCCTGGAACAGTTACTAGTGGACTGCCTCAAGGGTCTGTGCTGGGACCTATCTTGTTTAATATATTAGTGTCAGATATGACAGTTAATCTTAAAAATATGGCAATTAAATTTGCAGATGACACAAAGATTGCAGCCAGCATTGGCTCATCAGAGGAAATTGCTGACTTTAAAATGACCTTCGGGAACTCGAACATTGGTCCAATCTAAATAGTATGGAATTTAATACTAGCAAATGTGTCATCATGCATTTGGGAGAAAATAATCCAAATATGTGTTACAGGTTAAAAGATTCCTATTTGATATTATTAAATGAAGTAAAGGATTTGGGTGTTATAATTAAAGCAGATCTTACTTTCTCCACTCATTGTAACTATGTACAAAATCGAGCAAATAAAATTATAGGGTGTATCAAAAGATCCTTTGCCACTAGAAATAGGACATGTATTCTCCCTCTGTACAGAGCATACGTGCATCCCCACTTAGACTACTGTTCACCACTATGGAATCCACATCTTAGACGTGACATAAATGCATTGGCGGATGTGCAGCGTAGGATCTCTAAAATGATAGATAGTTTGCAGAATAAAGAATATGGGGAATGACTTGGGGAGTTGGGGTTATACTCACTGGAAAATAGAAGAACTAGGGGTGACCTTCTCCTGATGTTTAATATAATAAAAGACAAGAAACTTATGACCCTATTTTGAATGACTCTGAATAAGAGGGAATGTAACTTCAGAAGTCATAAATTCCAATTATCCCTAACTTTCCCCAGATTAGGCACCAGACATTCTTTTTTTTACTCAGAGAATAATTTCAATCTGGAATGGGTTACCTAAAGCATTGTTAGATATAGAAAATGCTGAAACTTTCACGATTAATATAGATAAATATTTATAAAATATGTTATAAAGACATTCAATAATTTGGAGATGCACTTCTATGGGCCACAGCCTCCTGTGTCATCTAATACTCTTAATATGTAACTTAGTATGTATTCTCAGTGAATGAGGAAAATTTGGCCAGGACACCGGGGAAATTCCCCTACTCTTGTGGTAGGGGGCCCCCTGTGACGACTGGACTGTGCTCAGTATGTCTGAGTCAGAGGAGTGTGAGGAGGTGTTGGAAGAGTGTGCTATGGATTTTGTTGCGGTTCTTGCTGAGGAACCTGTTCAGATGGACAACGTGGATGTTTTGAGTGATCCCTTACCTGTGGAGGATTCGGCTCGGCCTGTTATGACTGTGGCTTGTTCTTCAGATATGGCTGTGTCTGACCCATTTGTAGTTCTGTCCATGGAGGATGACAAGAAGACGAAATGCCAGGAATATTGCCACATAGCCCCTCTTGGTGTAGCGAAAAAAAGTAATGTGAATGCGGCAGAAAACCCGATGAGTGACAAGGCGGGTGTATCGGCTACTACCTCGGACGATGAATTGTTCGCATTTTTGGCTCAGCTTGCCGCTTGGTCTCCTGAGGCGGCTTTGGAAGGTGCGGGATGGGTGAAAACCCCAACTGCCTGGATTCCTGACCCAAGTATCTCTTTGCCAGGGGAAGGACTGAATCAGCCGGTGGAACCATTGATGTTGCAGGCTGTGGAGGGAGTGCTTGTTTCGGAACCAGACCATGCCATTTCATCATTTCCGCCTGCCTGTACCGATGCTGGGGGTCTCATTTTGGCTGTTCCTGTATCTGGCTTGGAGTGTCCATTATCGGGCTTAGTTTTGCCTGCTTCTTCGGCTCATGAGAAGGTTGTTGATGTTGCCATTACTAGCTCTCCGGACCACCAGACTGAGGTTTCTTTATCAGGTCAGTGTCTCCAGACTTTGGGAGAAGTTCTACCTGTCGATTCTACAGGCAGTGCAGTTCATTGACCCCTTCAGACAGATTTTGCAAAACCAGCCAGTTATGCCTCTCTATTTAAAACTACAGACGTCCCTGCTAGAAAACGTTTTGTAGCACGTATTTACTATAAAGGGGATTTGGATCTCCCCCCCCCCAGATCATAACTATGTGGGTAAATCTCTAATTATTGACTCTTTGGGAATTTGGCCTTCTGAGGTTTATGTCTTTATTCATTCTTCTGGGGACCATAATTTTGAAATTTCTTTTCATTCTGCAGCTCTGTTAGATAAATTTTGGACTGCGTATTATGCTGCTCATACAGACCCTATTTGGAAACCCTTTGTGGTTATACCCATTACTAGACCGACTGCTAAAGTAATTACTGTTCTTTTTCGAAATGAAGGAGTAAATGTCTTGGATATTTTGTACTGGTTGGAACAAGGTTGTACAGTAAATGGGGTGCCTCATGCCCTGATTGACGATAATGGGTTTTGGACGGGAGGGTGGAAATTTAATGTGCAACTCAAAATGAATGAGGCTGGGATTCAACATCTCCCTAATTGTTTCTATTTAGGGAGGGACCATGGTATTCTTTTTTATCCAGATCAGCCACACTTTTGCTATAGATGTGGTTAACTGTCTCATTTGAGTTCAGATTGTGACCAACTGAAATGTGCATCTTGCATGATGTTGGGACATTCAGTTTTGTCTTGTTCTGTTCCCCCTACTTGTAATTTATGTGGTGAAAGTACCCATGTTTTTGTGGCTTGTCCTTGAGGAGCCCATAATACCTCTGATTATGCTGAACATCATTCTTCTTTGCTAAGTCCCTTACTTCTTTCGGACCTCCCCGGTTCAGGTTCAGTTCGCACTTCTAAGTTAAAAACCTTTTTCCAGTCTCAATTGGTGTCCTGTAATCCGAGATGATTGGACTCCCCGGAAATCCCCCCCCCAAAGAGTCACCTCCTTCACCTATTGTTTCAGTTCCTCCCCCTGTTCAGTCCCCTCCTCTCCAAGTAACTGAGGATTTGGAGACAGGGGAGGTTTTGGAGATCTCACCTCCAGTTGCTAGCCGACTTCATTCCACCAAGCTGGTGGAGGGACTGTCTCAATATTCAGTTCCAGTAACTAATCCCAATGAACCTTTGCATAGTTGGGGAGATGCTATGGAAGAGGAAGAGTTGGTGGAATCCCTTCCTTCTTCTTCTCTTCCTGTGGCTTCCCCTGCACCATTACCCCAGATAGATAACTCTGGGACTACCTTGAAAAAGAAAACTAATAGAACCAGGAGAAAGAAATGATTTGGTCCTTTTCATTAAGGTTTTTTTTTCCTTTTTTTATGTCTTCTGTTCATTTAGCTAGTTTAAATGTTAATAATATTCGATCACAGTATAAATGTACAACTACTTTTGCAGCCTTGCATAGTTTATCTTATGAGTTTTTTTTCTTGCAGGACGTTAGGCTTTATACTACTGGGGAAACTGCTACAGCCACAAGAGATTGGGGGTTAGGACCCTCTTATTGGTCTTTAGGCCAGGACCTTTGTTCAGGTATTGGGTATTGTTTTACCACGTCTGAGTTTATTTTGCAGAAATTGGTGGATTTAGTTCCAGGGAGAGTGTTATTGTTGGACATTTTATGGTATGATCTGCCTTATTGCTTTATTAATATTTACGCTCCACAACAGAAAGCTGCTAGGGTGCAGCTTTTTCAGTTAATTAAGCCCTATTTGTTTACTAATGGGATAATCCTATGAGGTGGAGACTTTAACTCCAGTTTAGATGTTCTGCCCACTAAAAAAGTATATTGTGACACACATGCATTACATACTCTTATTACTGAGATGGATTTAGTTGATGTGTTTGCTCAAACTTCGCTACATACATTTTCGGAAGGTAGCTTGACATCTAGGTTGTGTTCACGGACTGTTGGGGAGGTTAAGGGTGTAGTGGTACCTATGGCAACTTCAGATCATCATTTATTGGGCTTACAGATTCATTTGGGGGAAGTGCTCACACAGGGGCCTGGGGTTTGGAGGGTTAATACGTTCTTATTATTGGTTCCGGAATTTCATCGAGGTTTTTTAGAATTAATCTCAGACTGCACTTCTGTGGTTTTTCTCTATGATTCCATGATTGATTGGTGGATTGATACCAAAAGGTGTTTAGTGGCCTATTTTAAATGTTATTCTAGATTGTTAGCTGATACTAGACACCATACCTCTCAGCTCCTTCGAACCAAATTACTTGCATTATTTACAACATCTTATTTGTCTCATTCTGATTGTACTGCCCGTATAAAAGAGGTTAAAGCAGCCTTGACAAAAGTACAGTATGATAGACAGAAATATATAGTTTTTGAACAAAAATTTTGGACTTCTGAGAAGCAGAGTCAATTCAACCCTTTTGATATTACTAGGGAGACATTTCGTGGTAAACAGATGTCTCAACTTCTTGATAATCAGGGACATCCTGTTAAAGGGAAGTTACAAATCATGGAATATGTTACACAATTTGTGAAGCAAATGTTTGAATCTCCGGTATCGGAATCCCCTGAAATGATGATATTGTTGCAAGCATCGAATGTCCCTACCTTAACATTAACTCAGCAGCAGGAGGTTATATCCCCTTTTACATTGGAGGAAGTGAAGGTGGTTATTTGTGGTCTTAAAGAAAAGGTGGCTCCAGGCTCCAATGGGTTGTCTGCTGAAATTTATAAATCTTTATGGACATTTATGCGACCCAGTTATTGGCTGTATTTAATGCTTTTTTGACTGAGGATCGTTTATCAGACCAAATGTACGAAGGTTTGATGCTTTTTCTTAATAAAAAGGGTGATAAATCTGATTTGGGGAATTGGAGGCCGATTACCGTGTTAAATGTGGATTATTAAATTTTTTCAAAATTATTAGGGAACAGGATTTCGAAATTTTTGCCTTCTTTGATTTCAACATTTCAGTATTGTTCAATTTCAGGTAGGTCCATCCGAGATGCTTTGCTTTTGGTAAGAGAATTATTTTCTCAGGGACATAAGGGAGTTCTACAGGGTTATTTATTTAATTTTGATTTATCAAAAGCCTTTGATGGGGTATCACAAGAATTTATTTGGTTGACTCTCTGAGCTTATGGGTTTCCTCAGATTTTTGTTAACTGGCTTACTTTATGTTATTCATTAGCCTATGTAAGGCCTTATGTAAATGGATGGATTGGACCACCTTGTTACATTCATCGGGGAGTCCGCCAAGGTTGTCCCTTGAGCCCACTGTTGTTTGTAATAGCATTGGACCCCATTATTAGATTACTTTATAAATCCTCTAGACTTTTGGGTCTTTCGGGTCCAGGTTTTAGTAATCAGAAAATAACCTGTTATGCTGACGATTTATGTGTTTTGGTGTCAACTATACCAGTGGGTTGTTTATTATGTGAGGTTCTTCCATTTTTTTTATCTGTTATTGGTTCGAGTCTAAACTTACGGAAGAGTGTGTGTTTTAACTTGGCTACAACTTTGGTGGAGATTTCTTCAATTGGGGGTATCCATTTAGTGGATTCTCCACATAAGCTATTGGGTATTTATTTTGGTGTACCAGATATGGCTCAGTATAACTGGGAAATATGTCTGAATAATGGTAGGGAAAAGGTGTGTAAATGGAATAAATGGTTTATGGGAAGAAGAAACGGATCTTTTTGATTAAAACTTGCTTATTACCTTTATTTTACATGTGGCACATATTTTTCCTTTACCCAGTTTTTTGTGCCCCTTTTGAGCCTATTTTTCTCTTGCTTTTGGGTAGCCACCTCAATCCAGTTAAAAGAAATTATTTGTTGAATAATTATCAACGGGGGGGGGGTTAACATGGTTCATCCAATAGTATTTTTTATTCTCTTTTTTCCCACCAATTTAAAGCCTATAGTTATTAATTCCTCACAGCTTTGGATTCCTTTAGTACGTGTTTCAATTTCGGAAATTTTGCAAGAATGATTTCTGGAGAGTTTCATACATAAAAATAAATGGAAATATGTTATATCCTCGGATTGGGTAATGGTATTTGATATGCTTAGACTATGGAGTATTACGGTATCCATGGTTACAGAGTTTTCTCTTAAAAGGTTGTATGCAGTGATAATAGAGTCTTATTTTTCCGAAGAAGTTTTTCCGGCTTTTATACTGTCAGAAAAGGCTCAGATTAGAAGTCGACTTATTGATACCAGGACCCCTGTGGCTATGTGGGATATTGCTTTGTTGGGGATGCATGGTAAAATTAACGTACGAGAAACCACAAACACAAACAATTGAAGGATTGTTATTGTTTTCAGACTTCCTGTACGACCCTTACAAAGACTATGGTTCACTTAATTTTTCTTGTCCCTTTATTCTGCATTTTTGGTTTTTGTGGCGTCATCATTTTTGGAATCAAGTTTGGCGTAAGTGGGATCAGAGAGCTTTGTTTTTTGGTTTATTTCCGGCTTCATGGGATAAGTGTAATTCTAGTACTTTAAATTTAATAGCAGTTGTGATACTGTATTGGGTGTGGCAAGTTAGGTGTTAGTTTTTATTTCAACAACGTTCTCTCACCCCTGAAGAATTGTTTACGAAAGTAGTGGCTCATATCAATCGTCTTAAGGAAGGAGAAAGGAAACTCCTCAAACAAAATATCTGGGAGCGATATTGGAAATTCTATTAAACTAGTTACCTCTTTTTTGACTGTATTTTGCTTTTATCAATATTGTTCTGTATTTCTTACCTTGTTTAGGATAACAAGTTTTTTCTATGGTTTTCTTTTCTTTGGACTTATTGTATAACTTTTGTACTATATCTGTTTGATTTAACCATTTTGTATATTAACTTTGTGCTTTTTATAATTTTAATAAACATACCCCTACTGTGTTGCTGCCAGTAGGGGGACAAGCCATTGTCAGGATGGCCACTCTGAGTGCAACGCCGCAGGAGGAAGACATCTGTCTGGTGGGAGAGCTTTCCTCTGTTCCCACCGTTTGCAACACGGAGGCTCCCAGTTTACAGTCAGTGGGAGTAGATTCCGACTTAGAATTTCATGATGCGTCTGTTTCTTTTGATGTTTTGGGCACTTTATGTGTGAAATCAGTGGATTGCAATGCTACTAGTGACCCTTGCTTACCAAAGGATTTACTGAGTATAGTAGTGGCAGGATGTGTCGCTACACACCCACTGCCGATTCCAACTCCCCATCAGCAGCACGGCAGCTGCTGTCATTTCTACAGATGGAACTACGGTAATGGGAGGGCCCGCAGAGAGTGGTGAGTGTCTTCTTTCCTCTTCCAGCAATGTTTGTCTCATTCATGGCTCCTCTACGGTTCTACAGGCTGGCAGTATTACTGCAAATCCTTGCAGCTTCCCAAAGCCTTCGGGTGAGTTGTTCCACCCTACAAAACTTTCAGCGTTGCTTAGCGCAATGACAGAGCTTGAGACTCGCCTTCTTACACTGAAAACTCAACAGAAGGTGGATGTAATCGTAACGGGAGGGGCAGCTCAGTGCATGGAACTTTTCTCCGACAGCTGCAAAGACAACGCGGTGTCCATTGCTATGGTTACTGGGACCGCTGACAGTTCTAAAGAACGCAGAAAGGTGCAGATTAGTAAACCCCCAATCACACCTGTATGAAGTGATTTAGCTACTGCATCTCAGGCTGGCAATCTTCACGCTAGTTATAGCGAGTGCCTATAGCCTGCAACACCACTGACTATACCTTTGAAAATTGCTCCCATTTCTCTTTTGCCACTGGGACATGGAGGGCCTCTTGGACAGTCCTTTTCTAATGAGTTGCCACCACTCAGTAAGGTGGCAGGTTTTGTGTTTAAACAGCCAGAGTCCCACTCTCAGCCTAACGTGGTTTATCAGTCCACTGCAGTCTCCCAAGCAGGGGTGACTGAATTCTTTTTTCCTGGCTGTCTTTCTAAGACTCAAGTTACTATACCAGGAAACATTGGGGGTTCAAGGTCTGTGCTCCCTATTTCAGGGGATGCTCCTGGAAATTGGTCACCAGGCACAGCCCTTAAAGGGGCAGGATGGAAACAGGCCCCCACAGGCATATAGACACCTAATCCAGCCTTGGACATAGATTTTGCATTATCTCAACATTCCCCAACATGGAAACCTGATTTACCACTTTTGATTTCTACTGAAGGCTCTGCAGGAGAAATTGATTTGGCTTCTTCAGTTCTTGCCTGACCTCCTGCTATGGCTTCTAAGGAACAAACTCCCCTGCCTGCTCCCCAAAAATCCATTCCTGATCCTCCACTTGTGGACACTCTTGCATCTATACAGAATCCTTCCTTGGTAAAACCCCCACAGCAGAAACCTCTGATGTCTGACTTATTTTCTTCTGCAAAAAGGGAAGCAGCTCCTTGTAGAAATGCAGTTCGCATTCGCTACAAAGGGGGTCTGGAGAACAGGCCAGACAGATATTATGTGGGGAAAACTTTATTAAAAGAGTCACTCTATTTTACCCCTAATGATGTTTTTGCTTTCATTAACATTTCTGGAGAGGACAACCTCGATATCAGCTTTCAGACATCCCATGCTTTGGATTTGTTCTGGGAGCGGTATGGCCAGGTGAAGTTTTCTCCTGCATGGACCCCCTTTTTGGTAATACCTCTAACTAAACCATTAATTAAGTTTGTCACCGTAATGTTTAGGAATGAGGGGGTCCATGTAGAAGATATTACTTTTTGGCTATCCCAGAAGTGTGAGGTTTTGAGTGCTCCTGATCCCATCTTGGATTCTGAGCAATTTTGGACTGGGGGATGGAAGTACAAAGTGAAACTAAGGCAATCTGATTCACGGGTGGAGCATATCCCCAATTCCTTTTTGTTAGGTAGGGATAGGAGGGTTTGTTTTCATGGAGGGCAACCAAGGGCCTGCTATAAATGTGGTTCTAGGACACATCTTTCTAGCGTTTGTGATCAGCCATGTTGTGATAATTGTGGGGAGGTGGGGCATGTAACAATCCAATGTGCAAATCATTCCAGGTGTGATCTTTGTGAGGAGTATGGTCATGTTTTCCGAGAGTGTCCTTGGGCGGCCCAAAATAAAGCATCCTGTATAAGCCTGGACCTCTTGATTCAGAAGGCCCAGAGTGCTTCTAACTCCCCACCTTCTCCCCCTCCTGCCCATCCTCCCCCTTCCTCATCCTATTCGCCAATTATCACCAAAGAACAGATAGAGATTACTCACCCAGACCCTGCTGTTAGTTTTTCTTCTTCTGAGTCTGATAAGGTAGCACAAACTACTAGCTCAGGCCCTATTAAGGATAAAAAGCCCAGCAGGGGTTCCCCGGGCATCTTGGAACTCCCTCCAGTGTGCTACACTGATGCTATTCCTGGTGCTCCTGAGACAAGCATCAAAGCTTTGACCCTGGGGTCACCACTACCATGACGTAGATCTGCCAGAAATGTGCACCCTAAATCTCCACCTTCTGTCCCTGCTGTGGAGACTAGTAACTCTTAAGCAGTGTAGTTTACCCCATGGGGTGATACAGAAATGGAGTTGGGAGATTCAGACTCCCAGAAATCTTCTTTGTCTACCATCTCACAATCAGTCAACAATTATAAGGAGAAAAAAAGAAAGAAATGATAGTTGAGTTTGCAGTTTCTGATTTATCATGCAGTTGTGTTGGGGCTCTTTAAATGTTTATAGCTTGTTGAACACAGTCAAAAGGCAAGCTCTGTTCCACTATGTTCATGAGCAGTACATTTTAGTTTGTTATTTACAGGAAACTTGGTTGCACTCTGTTGAGCAATTAACCTCTTTTAAGCAGGATTGGGTTTGGGGGCCATCTTATTAGTCCTTTGGTATAGATAAGACAGATGGGGTAGGCATTTTGTTTAATTCCTTTTCTTTCTCTCTACATAATTTGATTGATTTAATACTGGGTAGAGTTTTGATAATAGATGGGAAATGGCATGATGTGTGTTGTTTTATTAATATATATAATCCCCAGTCGAAGACAGATAGAGTGGCCTGTTTGAAGGCAGTTCAACCCTTTTTAGTGACATCAGTCAGGGTGCTTTGGGGTGGAGACTTTAATTGCTCAATTATTGACTCACCTAAACAGAAAAATAAAAAAGTCTATTGTGATTCCCATGCACTAGCACATATTATTAAGGTAGCAGACATGTGTAGTTGCATGTCTTATGCAGATCATGGGGCACATTATTCCTATGTGAGAGAGAAATGTCACTCTTTAATAGACTATATGTTAGTTTCCCCTTCCGTACAGGTGAGCTCCTTTAGGATGGTTCCTAGTGAATTTTCTGATCATTCCCTTTTGTTATGTTATCGTCCTTTAACTGGTCTCCCAGGTTTTCAACAGGTACGATGGAAGTTAAATGCTTCCAGTCTGGAGTTTCTGTACATACAGTCAGGGGTTAAATTTATTTTACAGGCCAGATTATTGGTGTTTTTTCTTTATACTGATGTTTGGGATTGGTGGAGGCAGACTAAGTCGAACTTGTGCACCTCGTTTAAAAAACAAGGAAGTAAGACTAAAAACCATAAATTCTTGAAATATTTATCTCTGAGACAACAGCTTCAGAGACTCATGACATTTGCAAATGCTTCTCAGTATGATTATTCCGCACAAATAATCTTAAAGGTGAGATGAAAGCCTTTCAGTATGACAGGGCTAAGACACTGCAAGCTATTCTCACTAATGGGACAAGGAAATGTCCTATTGGGGATCCTTCGAAGTTTGTAAAACTTTGAAAGATTCTTTTACTATGGATTCATTACAACAAACTGATGGGTCTATAATTACCTCAAGCATGCAAATAAGGGATTTAATTATAGGTCATTTTCAATCACTGGAACCCTCCCTTCCTATTTCAGAGGAATCTATGCTTTCCTATTTAAATTTTATTAATGTTCCTTCAAGGGCAAAATAGACCTTGGCATTATTGAAGCCCATTTCTCAAATGGAAATTCTGGCTGTAATTCAGAAACTAAAATCAAACATTTTCCCAGGAACAGATGGTCTTTCAAATAATCTATATAAAACCTTTTCTGTCGAGTTGAGTCAATGTTTGTTTTTTTTTTTTCAATATTTCAGTAAAAGCGCCACCATTTTTTCTTCCTTTTCAGAGGGTTTATTGATTCATTTATTTAAATCAGGGGATAAACGAAACATTCAGAATTGGCGGACTATTACCTTGTTAAATTCCGATTATAAAATTTTTACAAGTATTCTGAATACTTGATTGAAAAATTATGCTAGGCTGGTGATATCTCCTTATCAATTTTGTGGGATTCCAGAGAAAAGAATTCAATCTGCTTTAATGATTATATGTGATGCCATTGAACATTTATCTTTATCCGGTACTTCTGGTTGTATGTTGGTGGCTGATTTTGAGAAAGCTTTCGATAGGGTGCATTTACCCTTTTTGTTCTTAGTTTTAGAACAGTATGGAGTTCTGAGTCAATTTGTTAATTTAATTAAGGTGATTTATGAACATAATATGGTTGTTCCCTTCTTAAAAGGGAGTAAGGTTCAAAGCTTTTGTTTAAGGACTGGGGTGCATCTGGGATGCCCACTGGCATTGAGTCCTCTTCTTTATATTTTTTCATTGAATCTCTTGTTGCAATATTTAATCACTTATCAATGCTGTGTTGTAATTCCAGATAGGTTTTCTAGGGATCAACATTTGTTGTTACAGGCTTATGCGGATGACCTATTACTTTATTTTTCTAGTCAGTCTGATGTTTACAAAATTTTGGCAGCTTTTGACACTTATGCAACAGTTTCTAATGCCAAGTTGAATATTCTTAAAACTAAAAGATTATTTCTTGGAGCGATAGGCCCAGTTGATATGACACAGGAGGGTATCTCTTTTTCTCAATCCCCTCTTAAGATTTTGGGTATCCTGTCTGGGCCCCAGAATCTGCCAGCAGAAAACTGGGAATCAGTTCTTCAGGTGGTTGAGACTAAAGTTAATCAATGGAAGCATTAGAAATTTTCAAAATTGAAATGTGTTCATATTATTAAACAATTTTTGGTACCCAGTCTACAGTATGTAGCCATGATTTTTCCCCTTCCAGTTCATTTGGAAACCAGAGTATATATATAGAATAATGCATGAGGAGGTGGTTGATACGAGAATTTAATGCAAACCCAAGTCGAGTGATGCTACATAAACCCCGAGAGCACAGCTCGAGGGGTTTATTCAAGCATCACTCGACAAGGGTCTGCATTCAATTCGAGTAGGAACCACCTTCTCATGATTTATTTTGTATAATTGCTTGGCATCAATTTTTATGTAGTGGAGTTCACATTTCCCATAAATGCAAAGCTGTACTCTAAAGTAAGGCATTATTAAGCAACATAGATGCGGACAAGGGATATTTTTGAACAGCAGACTTTTTAATTACTGAAATGCAACCCAAACAATTCATTCAATGATTTAAATGAACATTTCTGACCTTCGCCTTATACGTCTACAACAGCATGTAAAGAACGGGGGATTCAGCGTGAACGAGAAAACACTGACGGGAATAGTAAAAGGAGTATGGGGAAAAAGTTGTTGTAAAAGAACTACTACTAGCAACTAAAAATGCCTTTTTATAGTTCTTAAAATGGCCTTTGTGGTTCTTCTGCAGTTGGTTGTCTAAATTATTGATTTCTCTTTTAGTTACATTGTGAACCAGCGGGACCGGTAACAGACCTGAAGTGCTTGTCAAGTAAGAGCAGATTTTTATTTCAAACTTGGTTGCTGTTTTTTTTTTTTTTTACTGACACTGGGCTTAAGTGTGCACTCTAAGAATGCTCTCAGCTTGGCTAAGACAATCGTAGAGCGTGAATTCCATAACAACCAGCTGGTTGTTACGGGAAATATCAACCACTTAAACCTATGGTAAAAATTGATGACCAGTAATTATAGTTTGTTTTTCCAAATGTTATGGGGCAACTGCCTAAACCCAGTAAAACAATGTTATACTTATTTAAGCACAAAATCAGGGGGTCTAGGGATGGTAGATTCCCTGTTCATTATGTGTTCCATTAAGTGTGGTTTGACCCCATCTGAAGATACTGGGACAAGATGGGTTGTCTGGGTTTTGGGCAAATACCTTGCCACTTGGCATAACTTAGCTCCTAAATTAAATCCTCATGTACATATCCCACTATACTTTTGGTTGGCTGTCCAAAAATTATATAAATGGAATATTACTAAAGAAACTATGCTGAATAATAAGGTTAAGGGATTTTACTCACTGATAATGGGGCAGTTATATCCACAGGACCCATGCTTTAAAAATTGCCTGTCTACGGGGTCACGTGATGTGCTGAGTCGAGTCAGACATCCTCTGTGCTGCTCCTAGGCCCGACCTACAAATCTGGTGTTAAAACGTCAAGGGTCTGCCTAATTCGATCGCTTTATTTTTATAAGTGTGAGTTAACCTTAGCGGTCGGGAGTTCGGGCTGTAACTGTCTTAAAATAACTCGGGTACACTTGTTTTAAGGCCTTGCTTGGGTGCGCTGCAATCGGGAGTAGCAGGCCGTGGTTGGTAGTCGAGATGGAGCCCGAAGCCATGGAGCTCCTTGCTGCGAGATGCCCCAAGACCAAAAGGCCTAAGCCACAATCCCCTACCCTCACGGAACCAGAGGAAGAGTTAGACAGAGGAGGGGTAACGGGTCAGCCTAATGAGGACCTGCAGGAAATTAAAAAGCTACTCCAAGGATTAGTGGTGGATTTTGCTGCTGTGAAACCAGCACTACAATCTCTCCCACAGCGTATGGGGGATGCTGAAGCCAGGATTGCTTCTAAGGAGAGAAAAGTGTTGACGATGGAACAGGAATTGATTTTGGCTAAAAAACAAATTAAGAAACTTGAGGATCGTATGGATGACCAGGAGTCAAGAAGTCGGAGAAATAACCTGATATTGGCTGGGCTGCCAGAAAGAGCTGAAGGGGCGGACTGTGTTTCTTTTATTCAAGACCTGCTCTCGAAGTTGCTGGGCCAGACACCATTTGGGGAAGCCTATAACCTTGAGAGGGGCCCATAGAGCACTAAGGAAATACCCGCTTGGAAGCTAAGACCCAGGGTGATTATTTGAGATTCCTCAATTTTAAAGAGAAGATGATGTGCTTGTGGAAGGCCAGACAACTTAAATCTCTTCAATGGAATGGCGCGACGCTTTGGATGTTTCAGGATCAAACCCCTTCAATCAGAGAGAAGCAGAAGGAATATGCGGAGATTAAGAAAAAGCTTTATTTAGCTGGTATTAAATTTCATCTGCAGTACCCAGCAATGCTGTTGGTGAGACTACAATCCGGAGAAAAGCGATACCTGACCACGAGGGATGTGCTGGAAAGTTTGCGTATTGAACTACCTAATTTATTTAAGTCTCAGACTTGAGGTGGACTACCCAGATAAAGCGGTGGTGTACGGACTTGATCACAGTTTGACAAGGAGAACATGAAGTTTTCCAGGACGTTAAGCTTAGTTTAGCTACGGCTATATTCTTTTCTTTTCTTTGCTATCTTTATATTAGGTAGTAACTCTGGGGGCTATATCAAGTCTGATTGGCCCATGTGGGTCTTCTCAGGGGGTCTGGAGTAGGGGTTCAAGGGGAGTTATTTGGTTTCAGGGCAAAGCCAGGGGTCTCAGGATGATCATGTTCTACTAAAGAGAACATACAAGGATGGCACTATTTCTGATCCTCCTACATTTGGTGGAAACAGTTTTATGCAGGATTAGTTTCCAGTGAGAACTGACCCACTTGTGATTGTCCGTATGTTATTGCTCTGGTGTTTCTTTGGAATGAGAGGGAAGTCTGAGGGAACTGGGACGGAATAGCAGGAGGGGAGAATGATAGTGGGAGATTAAGTGATGGGCAGACTCTTGTTGTGATAGGGCTAGGGAATGAGGGCGGAGGAATCCAGAGGAGGCTCATCCATGACTGGTGAATTGCTAGGAGGTCGATCGAATGATCGGGGCAGGGGAGGTGGGATTGGGGGTTGGGAAGAGAGAGAGAGTTCATAGAATTAGTAGTGAGGGAAGGTGGAATGGAAAGGTTATGGTGAAATGGATCACATGCTATGACTTATTTGGTGGATAATGACTCACTTTAACATAATTTCTTGGAATGTTAAAGGTCTTGGGGTAGACGTAAAAGAATGGTTATTCTGAGGCATATCAGTTACTTGGGAGCTCATATAGCTGCTTTGCAGGAGACCCACCTGTTAACGGAGGAATTAAGCTGTCTTAAAAAACAATGGGTGGGCCAGGTGTATGGTCAGGGTAAGGAAAAGACATGGGGGGGTGGCGATCCTAATAATAAATAATTGTCCTTTTAGGGTTGAACAGGTGCTGTCAAGGGAGGATGGTAGGGGGCTATATCTGTTGGGGGTTTTAGCTGGCAAAGCAATTTCCTTGGCCTCTATTTATGGCCCCACCCCTTCTTCCGCAGATTTTTTTGCCTCCATAGAAAGGATATCGAGCCATACCTACAGATCTACTTATTTTGGCTGGGGACTGGAATGTGTGCCAGTAATTTGGAGGATAGGATACCTTCATCTGGTAGGCCCCTAAAGGCACAGATCGCCTTGAAAGTATTGTGGAGGCGATTGTTCTGGCGGATCCGGTGCAGGACCCACTCCAAGAAGGGTAACATTAATGACCTTTACTCTGCCCATAAGTCTCAGTCACGTATTGATTTTTTTTGGTTAGCAGTGCAGTTCTTAGGGAAGTAAAGGACATGACGACTCGAGGCTAGGGTCCTTTCGGATCATTCCCTATCTCTTTGTTGTGGGAACCAAGTTCTGCTCCTCCCAAACCAGTTAGGTGGAGACTGAATGATTTGTTGCTCTCAGAAACTACAGTGCAGGAGGAGTTAGACGAATCCCTGAGAGGATTCATCCAGTTTCAATTACCATCCCTACAAAATCAAAAGCTGGTGTGGCCGACATGTAAAGTGCTATACGTAGGGGCAGTTCAGGCTCTGGCAGCCAGGAGGAATAGATTGAGGAAGGCAAAGGAGGAATTCATTCTGGGGGCGATAGATTTGCTATCTCCTCTGGAGGGATCCTCAGGAGAAATTGATCTGGAACTTAAAACCTTGCAGGGGAATGGGCGGATATCTGGTATGGTAAGGTGGAATACTGGTTGGATAGGACTCAGGCTAAATATCTACTCCAGGGGGATGTCCCAGGTCATTTGCTAGCGGCCAGGGTTAGGGAATGGGAAGCTAGCAGAACTACTACCTCTATTTGGTATGGGGGGAAATTGATAACGGACCCTCAAAAAATGGCAGATGCATTCGCGTCCCATTTTACTGACCTATATGGGCTTGGAAACGTAGCTGGAGAAGAGGAGATCTGTGCCTTTCTTGAGGGAATACCCCTTCCGGTGTTGGACGAAGCACAGGCTAGAAAGTTAGTGGCTCCTATTACGGATTTGGAGATATTGGGGGTGGTGCAATCCTTACCGACTGGTAGAACTCCGGGACCAGATGGTCTTACAGCTAAGTTCTATCAAGCACATATTCAGACTTTACTTCCACTTTTGTTAGAGTTTTTAATACTATTATGCAAGAGGGGTTGTCCCATCCACCGTTGTACCAGGCATTTATATCATTGATCCCTAAACCAGACAAACCCAGGGATCGGGTGGATAGCTACAGGCCTATAGCTTTAATGAACCAGGATATCAAGATTTTAACAAGAATTTTGGCTAACAGAATATTGAGCATTGCTCCAAGCTTAATTAGTGAGGAGAAGGTGGGATTTATGCCAGGGAGGGGGGCTCAGGACGCTCATTGGAAGCTTCATCATATACTTAGCTATGCACCAGATTCTCAATTACCTTTAGCTTTAATATCATTAGACGCCGAAAAGGCATTCGATAGGGTTTCCCATTGTTTTTTGTTTGCCACAATGCGGAAGATGGGTTTTCCGGAGGGTCTGCTTAAAGGTATTAAACATCTTTATGCCGCCCCAATGGCTAGGATATTGTGCAATGGGTATAGTTCACAAGAAATATTGTTAAAAATGGGACTAGACAGGGATGTCCTCTATCACCAATATTATTCAATATCAATTTGGAGCCCTTGCTAAGAGCTCTCAAGGAGGACAAACTTATAAAAGGGGTAAGGGTAGGGGGGAAGGAACTTAAATTTTCAGTTTTTGCTGATGATATTTTGCTGCACCTAGAGGACCCAGTTTTAAGTTTTGAGAGAGTAAGGGTTTTAATTGGGTGTTTTTCGGGGGTATCAAATTATAAATTGAACTTAATCAAAACCCAGGTTCTCCCCCTGACCCCGCATGTATATAGGGCGGATTTCGCTCTATTAAGTCTCCAGTGGAGGACGGATGAGATTAAATACTTGGGCATTCGGATCATGGCAAACAGAGAAAGAGGGGCCGAGGCAAACATGGAAGGGGTGGTATCTGCAATAAGAGGAGATATATTGAGATGGAATAAGCTCCTTGAACTTTATGGCTAGACTTGGCCTCATCAAAATGAACATATTGCCCAGGTTATTATAGCCACTATATATTGCCCCTTATGATATCCATACTACTTGGTTTAGGGTCATCAGGAAGCTTCTTTCTGATTTTTTATGGAACTCTAAACCACCCAGGAAGAAATATGAATTACTACGCTTGCCTCAGGTAATGGGTGGGATTAAACTGCCTGATCTCCAAGTATATTACATGGCAGGACAATTGGGTTTTATGCTTCGCTGGGTTAGGGAGACTGATGGGGAAACATATACCCCAACATGGCTACAAATGGAGAGGCAAATGTTGAAGGAGCGGGGTTTCTCGCCGGAGGCATTATTGTATGCTAATTTTGTAAAAGATTTCATTAAAGGGGGTGGGAACCCGATTGGGAAGTCAATGAGTGCGTGGTGGTCCTTCCTTACCCCTGCGCAGAGAAAAGCACAGTTGAAAGCCTGGGACCAACCATTGCTGGGTAATCCCACATTCAAAATTGGGGGGCAGGTGGTAAGCGTGCGATGGGCCAACCAGGTGAGGGGTCTAAAGGCGAGGGACCTTATCCAAGGTGAAAGGGTTGTTATATCAGCTTCAATGGAGGGGCTGCCCTTCTTTAAAAGACTGCAACTAACTCAATTGTTGGAGGGAGTGGTGAAAAGGATTGGAGGGTTCTCAGATGGCTCATTCACTTGGGATCTCTTGAAGGGAGTGGATCCAAAGGCAAACGCTCTTTCCCAGGTTTATAGAAAGCTGGTGGAGTTTTTTAGTCCATCCTCACCCGTACAAGTGGCGTACTGGGATAAAGTAATGGCTCCCAGAAATCTTGCTTGGGATTCGATTTGGAAAAACCATAGGTATATATCAATACCTAAGTTTAGGACCACGCAGTATTTTATTGTTTCCAATCTATATTTTACCCGCAAAACTATTTGATAGAAGCTTAGGCAGACGGACCGTTGTTTTAGATGTGGGACGGGATAGGAGATTTGCTGCATGTGATGTGGGAATGCTGTAAAATCTCTCTCTGTGGTCTGAAATTAGGCAGCGATGGATCCATTGTTGAACTATTCGGAATATATAACCCTGAGTGTGTGTTCTGGGTGATTTCAAAATACCTGAGTCTTACCAAATTCCATTTGGCTTTGATGACTGCACTAGTGAAATCATTTTTGGTTTAGCATTGGAAAGATGATCAAGAGTATACTTATGGACAGTGGGTAAGGGATTTGGTGGTTACTCTGGGTAGAGTAAGGAGACAGCTCTGGGGTGAGGGGAATAAAAGGTTATATGCTAAGAGATGGTCATCTTTAGAAACAATTTATTCACCACAGAGGTCTTTGCAGGTCCATCTGTCATGTTCTGAGTAGTAGGAGCTTAGTTTTTTAGAAAGAGAATTGGTCGAGTTGTACCTTTTTTGACTTGATCGAGTAAGGTGGCCAGTGTACAGACAAATTGTGATTCAAGTAAGGGTTAAATGAGTTTGGAATGTAAGCCTTCCAGGCTTTAGGTAGGGATCGGGACTCTCTCTCTCTTTCCAGGGGACGCGGCAGGACTTCACCTCTGATTTAACTCAATAGATGTATTGATCTTCACCACTGGATTAACACTGTAAAATTTTATATGTGTTGGCATGGTGGAGTTTACTCCTGTTTTGATTTTTTCTTTCTTCTTCCTTTTTTTTTCTTATGCTGACTGTTGAACTGTCTCCTGTTTACTTGTCTAGATTATATCTTCTAGTAGTATCTGACTAATATGGAATGTGGGTTGTAACTTTTATACAGGAGTTGCTAATTGATTGGTGTACTGCTATGAGATGGATTCCTGCTGTGTATGTAAATATTGGATTGTACATAGTTCATACAGTCAGTTTTTGGGCTGTATACCCTGGTTTGTCCAGGTCTTTACTTATAGTTGTGGTAGATGTTGATTTTAAATCAAAAGGTCAATAAAGATTTGCTGAGCAAAAAAAAAAAAAAATTGCCTGTCTACCCTGACTCCTAGGGTCTTGGCTCAATTAAATAATAACAGATTGCCTCAGTTTCAATGGGAAGTCCAATGGTTGATTTTTTATGGTAGACTGAATGTTTGGGATAATGCCAAATATAAAGTAGTGGAAGAAAGGAATTGTCCTTACCTAGAATGCATTAATGTTGATGAAACAATGGAGCATTTTTTTTTTTTTTTTGCAGTGCTCCTATTCAAAGGGGCTGTGGGCTTTTTTGGTAACCCTATGAGGTTCTAAATGGCTTAATTTTATTTCTTATGACATACTGATCCTTGGAATATGTCCTGCAACTTTCTCCCATTTTCATGATAAGACTTCATCTTTATTTTTTTGTTATTTAAGATATTATTTGTGGCAAGTTAGGTGTCAATGGACTCTCTATAAAAGAAAAATGCCATATTATTGTTTTAGTATTCTAGTTTCAAATGAGCTTTCTAGAATATATTCTCAGGATGTATGGAAATTGGCACTTGCTGAGTTGGAAAAGTGATGGAAAGGGTTCCTTCACTTTATAAAGTTGAAGTAATTTAGGAATGTGTTTTCTTTCTTTTTCTTCCCCTTTTTTTCTTTCTTTCTTTCTTTTGATTACTGTTGTTATTATTGGTATCTTCTTTTTTCTTTTCCTTTGTGTACTGATTGGATTCTCTGTGTTGTTTCTATGTTATTATTTCAATAAAAACTCCCCTACTCTTTTCGATAAGTGCCATGGAATATTTAACATCCACCTGAACTACCACCAATCCAGGCAGATGGGACGTCAGTTTAACACCTCATCCAAAAAATGGCACCTCAGAAGTGTAGCACCCCTCTCATGCTGCACTACAGTGTCAGTACTGGGATATTAACCCAAGTGCCAGATTGGGGAAATGAACCCACAGCCCACCAATCTCCCAACCTCAGAGGTGAGTGTGCTACCTACTGAGCCACTAACACACGAAGGGTACTCATTAGTTTAATAGGTAACTTTTTTTGTTCTTTCCCTGTTCCCAGTCTATGACTTTGTCCCTTTATTTGCTTGCTTTGGTTGGAGCATATTCAGGTGGGAACTGTCCATGGGGGTGGGCTTCCTGCATACATTTGTGGCAGCCTGAAAATGTTTTCCCTGTTTACTCTCTAGATTTTCACTAAGTACTTACCTTGTGTCAATGGGTCAGTTGCTTGTTTCAGTTAGAGAGAACTGGCTTGCTCCCATGATGTTGTATAGAAGCCTGGTAATTGTTGGCCCTCAGTTAAATTAGAGAGGCCAACTTACCATACTGCTCATTGGATTACCATTCATTAATTCAGTTACAGACACTGAATTCCTAACTTACATGTTCTATCCTCGTTTAAGTTAGAGAGGCACATGATTATCAGACATGTAACAGAGATATGCCTCCTAGTTTTGACTCTGCTTCAGTTAGAGGGGTTTCAGATATGGCTTTGCTGGGTTTCAATGGTACCAGTTGGGTAGAGCTGTGTAATGTGCATTTAGGAGTTGGGACATGTTTTTATTCCATTACACAGTTATTCCTGTCCTGCAGTTTTAACGAAGTGCTACCTTGGTGTCAAGCTCCTTTCTGGTTCGCTCCCCAGCTTTACAGCTGCTAGTTGCATTTAGGGGATGGGTTGTGTTTCAGCTCTGTGGTATTTCCCAACTGAGGTTTATCCCCCATAGTTACTTCTGTACTTCTCTCCCTTTTTTTCTCTCTTTCTCCTCTGCTACTTTATTTTCCTGCTGTATGGATTCTTGGTCTGGGGTGCTGGGTGAGGGATGGCGGTGGGGACGAGTTATTTTAGAAGTATTGTGGTGATTGTTTCTTATTTTGCTTTCATATCTTGGTTCCCACTCACCAGACTCATATTCAGCCCTGTTTTATTATTTTTGCAGCCAGTTCCTTGTTTAAGTTAGAGAGGAATGGTTCCTTTGTTGCACACTCTTGTTATAACTGAATGAAACTGTGTGACAGTCCTTGTTTTAGTAAGAGAAGTTAACTTGGTAGTGTTCTCTTATTTTGCCCACTACATAACTCGGTTTTGTGGCTTTGCTTTTATGGGCTCTTCCCTTGTTTAAGTTAAAAATGTATAGAACCTTATCCTCTACACCTGTACTGCATTATTATTTTAGCCCTTTTTGAGTTAGAGGGGCTTTTGCTGGAACATGCCTGCTTCAGTATGATGTCAGGTGAGTGGCGACTAATACCATGGTTTTAAATGCTGTGATGTGTCATTATTTTGTATGACTCTATAGCCTTCCTTAAAGTATTTTGATGTAGAGCTTTAGTGCTCACTTCCCTCCGCCCTTGCCCCCTGCCTGGGTGAGGGACAGTCAACTATACTCAAAAGATGGCCTGGCTTATGGATAATCCATTACCCTTTTTTTTGTTGCCCCCCCTTCCCCGACAGCTTCTTTCTCCTTAAATTTTACCTGCTTGGAGTTAGGCTGCTCTCTGTTTTTTCCAAAATACCTTCCACCCTTTAACTGGATTCAGGAAGATACTGTATATTTGTTCCTTATAGCCTTCCTTTCATTTTGGAGTTTTAATACAATGTTTATCACCTACTTTTTCCTTTTTGTTTCTCTCCAGGGGCTCAATGAGATGTTTGGAATGGAGCATGATGCACCACTGTGGAACATGCCCACATTAAGGCCTCTGCCAACCATTTTCTCCCTTTCCCCATGCAAGGTTTATATATATTTTACTACTATATTTTTCCTTTGGGACCTATACATCCCATCGGAGGCCCAGATCCTTTTTGGTTCTGGCATTTCTTCCTACCATCTAGTGGGTTTTTTTGGACTGGAACCCCACCTTTGGGCTCTGGGGGTGAGGAATGCCCCCCCCCCCAAGTTTGGGAGTCTTTTGTATATAGTTTTGCCCTGTTGGTGGTGTTGGTGGTTAGTAACAGTTTTAGACTTGTCAATGCTTCTAGCTTGGCTTTTTTATGGCTCCCTGTCAGTCTTAGTTTTTCTTAGTGTATTTCAATTTTTGCAGTATGATGATTTTACTGTTGTTTTTGCTTTATATGCTATAAAAAAATCTCACATAGATGACTTTTTATTTCAAACGGGTACTTTATTCTCATATACAATTTGTTTTATACCACAATGACGTCATCATGTTGAAGGTTATTGGTGAGCCTCACCTGGGGTGCCTCTGCATCTCACTGCATTGGGTCTTCGGGACAGGTGGCGGGGAGGGGGCTTAGGTGTTGGTTCCACTCTTATACCTTGGTGGCATGTGTGGGGGTGGGGGGTCTCCCAGGTGCAGGGCATCTGCAGTAATCTGTTATTTTACCTTTGTCAGTATGCAAGTAACCCCAGTTAAGATCTTTTCCCAAAATATTAATGGGCTGAATAATCCCATAAAGAAGGCCAGAACCATGCAACGTCTTAAGAAAACTCCAGCAGATCTCTATTTCCTTCAGGAAACACACTTATCAGCTGCAGAACACCTTAAGTTGCAATGGGGTGGAAGATATCAAGTGTATGCCTTTTACTGCCCTGCCGGGGATCAAACTGGATGAATGCCATCTTGATCCTGTCGATGGCTCCCCCGATTGTAAAAAAGACTTATGTTGATCCCCAAGGTGGATACGTGATTTTACAAGGGTTCTTGTACCAACAGGAGGTAACCATGGACAACAGTTTGTTTCCACCTAATGTGGCGACTTTGGTGTTGCGTAGTTTTTTGGGCATTCTCTTGGACCACCTCCAGGGCATGCTACTTATGGGTGGGAACTTGCATTTGGCCTTGTCCACTGATCTTGATACAACTAACCCTAGCAAACACCGCTCTTCTATGGCACAACATTTTTTTGTACAAATATAGCCCACCTGGGTATTATAGATATATAGCATCACCTTTCTCCCTCACAGCAAGCATATACTTTTTCTCTCCCCAGCATAATAGTTACTCTAGAATTGATTACTTTTTCCACTACATGTGAGCATTTCTCCCTGGTGAGCAAATGAAAGACACCTCACTACTGGTTGTGTATAGTAAAACATATAACTCAAAGCAAAGAACAGAGCACCATCCACCAGTATACTTTACAGAAAAAGCTTCACATCATAATAAGGTGCATAAAAAGTTTATTCAAAGTCTGAGGATTAATACCTCTCATGGGAACACCAACAGGAGTTTCTCACACCAAATCAACCTCCGACTGGTTTTGGAGGTTAGTTTGGAGTTAGGAAGTCCTGCTGGTGTTCCCATGAGAGGTACTGAATCCTCAGACCTTGAATAAACTTTTTATGCACCTTATTTTGGTATGCACCTGTTTCTGTAAAGTGTACTGGTGGATAGTGCCACGTTCTTTGCTTTGAGGCACTTCTCCCTGGTACAAGATTTGTCTTAGAGGCCTCGAATGATTTCTGACCACCACTCTTTACTTCTTAAGCTTAACTTGGGTAAGAACCTTCCTGCTCCATTTGGTGTATGAATAACTCATTATTGCAGGATTATCAATTTGTTGACCTTATTAATAACTGCATACAGCAAATAATGGCAAAAAATGACTCCCCCTTGGTTTCAGCCTCCACCTTGTGGGATACTTTAAAGGTTGTACTATATGGAGACATTCTTTCTTTGCTCCTCATAAAAAGCGTCAACTGAAGTGGGAATATCATGCACTTATGGACCAACTACAATCCCTACAAGCCCTTTACAGAGAGGGCAATGCTGCCCTGCTTGCCCAGATTTATTCGGTAAAATGTTCGCTTCAATCGATAATGGACTATAAAGTTCAGCAGGCCCTTGAATACCTTCATATGACACATCATATTGGGGGGGGCTAAAGGCTCTCGCTTGTTGCCCTGTAAGCTTCGGTACAACGCCGAGCAGAGCAAATGTTACAGTTGCAGGGCCCTGCTATGGGACATATGACACATGAGAGATCTAAAATCTAGCAAATCTTTAAAAATTACCATGCTGACTTACACTGTACTTTCACTTCGATTGACCCTGAAGTTATTAGACATTTTTTAGATACTCTCCCCCTTCGTAAACAGACTGCTGCTCGACAGAAGTATCGTATAACTCCCATTACTGGTGAAGAACTTCTCACCCAATTAAAAGTTTTGAAATCAAGAAAATGTCTGGGTCCTGATGGTTATACCAATGAATGGTACAAAGCATTTTCTGATTCTCTTCATCCTTATTTACTTCATATTTTCCACATGGTTGCGGTGACAGAAGCTCCCCCCTTGGCTCCTTCCTACTATTAGTCCCATTCCTAAACCAGTTAAGGAGCCCTCTAACCCTTCGTCTTTTAGGCCCATTTCAATTTTGAATACAGTTTATAAACTTTATATGGCCATCTGGGCCAAACGACTGGAAAGAGTTCTCCCAACCATTATTCACTTTGATCAAGCTGGCTTTATATGTAAAAGACACATCCTGGATAATATCCGCCTTACTCTCCTTCTAATTGAGCATGGGGTTTCCCGTCAAATTCCTATGGCTTTACTTAGTTTAGATGCAGAGAAGGCATGCAACGGGGTTTTCTTTAGTGTACCCTGTCTGCCTTTGCCTTTCCTGACACTTTCTTGCTCTGGCTTCAGCAGCTTTATGCCTCTCCTTCTTCCTACATTTGTATTAATAGTGCCTATTCTTCCCCTATTATGTTACAACGGAGCACTCAACAGGGTTGCCCAATGTCTCTGTTGTTATTGCTTTATTCTTAGAACCACTAGCCATAGCCATATGTACTAGTGACCAGATTGAAGATATCCCATTAGGGGGCACGATGTATAAAATTGTGTTATAGGCAGATGATGTTCTTCTCACATTATTAGACCCGGATTGTTCTATCCCAGGTACTTGGTCTCTTATACAAACCTTTGGGGCCTTATCGGGCTTTAAGCTTAACCTGCATTAGATGGAAACATTACTTTATAATTATTCCCCCTCCCCTCAGGTCTGCTCGTCCTTCTTTTGGAATTGGCAGAAGACTAAACTTAAATACCTTGGGATTACTATCTCCCTAGACTTACCCAACCTAAGCCTTTAAATTATGAACTCCTTATGGAACAGATAAAAGAAGACTTAGATACTTGGGGTAAATTAGTTCTTCCTTTTTCCTCTAAAATAGAAATCATTCATATGAACATTCTTCCCTGCTTACTATACTTCTTTCAAATGCTTCCACTCTCCCCCACCCCAAGTCTTATTATTTCTCTTTTTGGAATAAATGGATTTCTGGATTTCTTGGAGGGGGGGAATTCATTCATTCATTCGCTATTCTATCCTTCAACTCTCTTTGTCAGAGGGCAGCTTGAATCTTCTGAATCTTTTTTTTATGTCAGGACTGCTCATTTACATATTATATTCACCTGGCTTCTCCCCCAGGCATACCCTGCCTGCAAAAATGTAGAACAGGTCATAAATGATCTGTTTGGTCTGGGTCTGATTTGGGTTCTCTTTTTCCACCCGGACTCTCATCACCGCCCTTACTCCTTTTACCTTTTTCACTGTTCAGACTCTGAAGATATGGTTTAGCATTAAAAAGAGCAGCTGACACCTTCAGTAGAACTTTAACAAAACATAATATTTAGACACAGTTCAGCTTGTATGTCACATTAGTTCTATAGCCCTCCTCCACATTATTTACTACTAAAGTCATTTACATTAAAATAAAACCTTTGTTCCTGAAGAGTTCAGCTATTCCTATTGCTTTCTCCCTACCTGAGGTCATAATGCACTGCTTGTTACATCACAGTTACTCTCATGCTAACAGACTGAGATGTCACAACAGAGGATTATGACTTGAAGTAGGGAGTAAGCTATAGAGGCAGATGAACTGTAAGGGAACTCTAAAGGATAAAGATAATGTATTCATGCAAATTTACTCACTAATAAATAAGGGGGGAGATGAATATATATATGATATATATATGGAATGCAAGCTGTACTGTATCTATTATGTTTTTCAAAGTTTTCTTTGAGGCATCTGGAGCTCTTTAACCATCACCCTTCTTATGCGCTGATTTGTTATTTCTGTAGAATTTTGGCTACAGATGAGGAAGTTCTTCCCTCTGCTATGCATCTTACATTTTGTAGATGGAGACGCTGTGGCATCTCCCACATATATCAATTTTTAGACAATCATGGGGTGGTCCCTTTTGAGAAATGTCAATAGAAATATGGTCTTACCAATAGAGAACATTACCACTATTTGCAGGTACGTACAAACCTGCTACATAAACGTAAAGAATATACAAAACTTCCCACCGTACTCCTTATATTATTAGCCCTGATAATCAACTTTTAGAATGACCACCCCGGGAACTTAGGACTGGGAACAGGGGTTGCAAGAATTCAACAACGAATCAACTCGGTCAGTCTTGGACAAATGGAACCAAGAACTCCAAATTTCCATTGATTACACCCAATGGGAAAGTTCGGCTTCTGCAGCCTGTAAGATTACTTCATATCCCCCATTGACGTGAATTTGTGTGGAAATGTTGCCCGTGGTACTTCTGTACCCCTGCTATTCTCTGACATTTCCTTCCACATCATTTCGGGGACTGTTGGTGGCACTGCGGATGTAATCCTGTTGACCAAGCCCACATTTTTTACTTTTGTCCCATTCTTCACCCTTTCTGGTCTTCAATGTTGACTCACATCAATCAGTTGACTGCCTGATCCTTTTAAGATGACTTCTGCATTTGTTTTGATGTCGGTACCCCCCAATCAGAGGTTACCCCATAAGTCCTTGCTTTGGATATACATACTGGCAGCTAAAAAAGCAATTACTTGCTTATGGATAAAACCCACTTTCACAGACCCTGGAGATGCAGTATTCTATTATGCTAGAGATACATATTATGGAAAAACTTAAAGCAGCTCAACAGCAATATCTGGAGCAGTTTGAGATATTCTGGAGCCCCTGTTTTTTTTATTATGCCCATGTGGGTGAACTATGGCTCCACTAAGACTGCACAGAAGTCCTGGTTACATGGTTGGTTTTCATTTTGAAAGGGGTGTATGATGATGAGACTTCACTTTCAGCATAGAACTTTACTCTCTTTGCTTTCTTGTGCTGACTGATTGCCCTGTGTTGTGGTGCCCCCTCTCTCCATTTGATGAGGATATCATGTCTGAATATGTTTATATTATAATTTCATCTTACACAAGTAATTTTTGAATGGATATGTCTGTTATCTACAATGCATATAGGGTAAATGCCTCTATTCTTCTTTCCTGTTTGCATTCAACTCTTCCTTATGTACTAGATATCAACTGTTTACTGTTACTGCCTTTTTGTTCTCTGTTGTGTGAATAAAATTTAAATATAAAAAAAATTGAGCCCGTGACAGTCCTTTTGCTTGGAATCTGATCCGGGTCTGTAATGCTGTAGATGACTACCTTAAACTACTCCAAAGTACCTCTTGCTATGCTACTGTTGCCTTTGTATTAAAATATACTACCAATTACTCAGTTTCTCTACATGGGGGACTTCTAAAATAAGGTTGGAAAGGAATACAGTATATAAAGCAACTGCATGAGGGTGACAGATTTCCAACCTTTGGAGAGCTAAAGTGTCATTAGGAATTGGGTCCTGGAGACCTCTTTGTCTATTTACAAGTGCGACAAAGGCTGTTTAATTTACAAGTTGCCCCAGTACATGTACCTCCTGCCTCCCCTTTGGAAGAAGAGCTGTATCAGCCTCAACCTAACTCCAAACCCCTTTCTTTATATTACTGGCTCCTACTAGGCAGTATCCCCCCCTTCCCACAAAACAATGGGTTTTACAGAAATGGGAAGTGGACCTGGGCCTAGTAATAACCCCAGCTATTTTGAAACAGGCTATAAGGCATTTAAATAACTGTTATAGGAACAATAGACTTAGACAGATCCAACTGAACTTTCTTTAACATGCCTACATCCCACCCCACAGGATACATCAACTTACCCCAGCGATATCCAAGGAATGCACCAAATGTGGAGTGGAAGAAGGGTCCTGTTTGCATAAGATACTGTTGTGTCCTAAAATTGCTAGGTACTGCCATGAAATTCATAGAATTATGCCCCCTGGTATTCATCTTACGGGCAGATCTGAACAGACTCCTCCTTAATGGGGACCTTCCTCTCTGGTTTCTGGTACTTATTAATGCCAGGAATACAATAGCCCAGTGCTGGGTCTCTGAGAAATCCCCTACCATACAACAATGGGTTCCTAACCTATTAAACTGTCTGAAAATAGAACGGGACCTAATATACGGCTACAGGTAACCTGGGTTGTTTCATTAGGACTTGGGGGAAACTCTCTGTTGCCATTGAAGAAAACATACTTCCCATATAACTCAGGGGCCCTCCTCTGGATTTGAGATCACATTGCTAACTATACTTCCAGCCTGGGACCCCTGCTTTCTGTGGGGGTTCTAGGGAGGATGTCATAGATGCCCAGTTTCTATGTATGCTAGCCATTCATTGCTTTCCTGGATATGGGATTTAGTTACTGCTGTCAGTACTGTCTACTCTCTCAAATATGATATTGTGGTATCCAGGACTGTACTGTACTTGTTTTTATGTGTTTGTTGGTTTCATTCAGTTCATTCTGCATTATTGTAAGACATGTTTTTTTTTAAAGAACTACTAACGCCTCAAAGAAAACTTTAAAAAACACAATAATTTGATACAATTCTGCTTGTGTTCCTTTATATTTGCATATTTCTCCTCCCAGTTATTTATTACTAAGGAAATGTAAATGAATATATAATATTTATCTTTTAGAATTCCTTTAGAGTCCATCTGCCTCTATAGCTTACTCCCTACTTCAAGTCACAACCCTCTGTTGTGACATCACAATCTGTTGCTATGGTAGTAACTGTGATACAACAAGCAGTGTCTATGACTTCAGGTAGGGAGAAAGCAGTAGGAATAGATAAACTCTTCAGGACCAAAGATCCTGATTTCATACAAATGACCTCAATAGTACATAATGGGGAGGTGGAATATAGCACTAATGGGAAATACAAGCCGGACTGTGTCTAAATATTAGGTTTTGTAAAAGTTCTTCCAAACATGTCACCAGCTCTTTAATATTCCAATAAAAAGATTAAAAAAAAAACATGCACGGGATATGCACACAGGCATAATAAGTACAGGAAAGGGAGGCAAGACATACGAACATATGAACTTGCCAGCAGATACAGGCCAAATGATCTATCGACTCTGCTCGAGTGCACAGCTGGGTTAATACCCCTGAGTCGCCCCCCCCCCATCCCTTATCCCTCCTGGGGTTCCTTTGTCCTAATCTTCTTCTTCACCTTATCCCATCTCCCCTTGAAACTAGTCACTGTCTTTGCTGTTACAACCTCCTCTGAAAGTGCATTCCACCTCTTCACCACCCTTTCAGTGAACAAATGCCTCCTCATTTCCCCTCTGAAGCTTCCACCCACCAGTTTCAGTCTGTGACCTCTTGTTGTCCCTTCCTTCCTCAAATTAAAGATACCCTCTAAGCCGACCCTGTTTGTGCCCTTCAGGTACTTGAAGGTCTCTATCATGTCCCCTCTCTCCCTCCTCTCATCCAAGGAATACATGTTCAGCTTCCTCAGTCTCTCTTTATATGTTCTGTCCTCCATGCCTTGGATCATTTTTGTTGCCTGTCTCCGGATCCCCTCCAGGAGTTTGAAGTCCTTGTTGAGGAATGGGCTCCGAAGCTGCACACAGTATTCCAGGTGTGGCCTCACCAGTGACCTGTACAGAGGCAAGATCACCTCCTCCCTCTTTGAGGTGATACCTCTGGCAATGCAGCCCAGCATCCTGTTTGCTTCAACTACAGCCCTTTAGTACTGCACTGTGTGCTTCATGTCCCCCCTGACTAGCACCACCAGGTCCTTTTCCTCCTCTGAGACCATCACCTGTATTCCCCCCAACCAGTAGTTAGTCTTTGGGTTTCTGGCATCCATGTACATCACCGTACACTTCTTAGCATTGAAACCCTGCTGTCAGATTCCTGACCACTTCTCAAGCTTAGCCAGGTCCTCCATTAAGTTCTGCCTTCCCTCCTCGGTGTCCACCCTCCCACAGAGTTGTGTGTCATCAGCAAAGAGGCAGATTTTGCTCTTGACCCCTTCAACAATATCACTAATGGACACATAGAACAACACTGGTCCCAGCACTGAGCCCTGTGGAACCCCACTTGTTACAGGCCTTGGTTTGGACAAATCACCACCTACTATCACTCTCTGGTGTCTATCGCTCAGCTAGCCCTTAACCCACCCCAGTAGTTTCTCACCCACTCCCAGGTCTTCCAGCTTACTGATCAGCCTGCCATGTGGCACTGAATCAAACACCTTGCTGAAGTCGAGGCAGAGGACATCCACTGCTTGCCCTTTATCCAAGGTCCTTGTAACCCAGTCAAAGAAGTCCACCATATTGGTTTGGCACAACTTCCCCTGATGAATCCATGCTGCCTATCATCCTGGAGGCCATTATCCTCAAGGAAGAACACAAGCCTTTCTTTTAGGATGGCCTCCATTAGCTTGCCCACTATGGAGGTCAAACTAACTGGCCTGTAATTCCCAGGCTCATCTCTGGATCCACTTTTGTGAAGTGGTACCACATGAGCTGTTCTCCAATCCAGGAGGATGTGCCCAGACTCCAATGAGGTGTTGAAGAGATCTGCCATCGGGGTTGCCAAAATTTCTGCCAGCTCTTTTAGAACTCTTGGGTGCACCCCATCTGGGCCAGGTGCCTTATCCACGCTTAGACCCTTTGGGCCACTCAGAACCCTTTCCATGCCTATCTCCCCTTCATACCCACCTCCCACCCTCTTAAGGGGCCTCCCCACCTTCCCCTGAGGCATGGGCCCTTGAGTTTCTCTGGTGAAGACAGAGCAGATGTACTTGTTTAGTGCTTCCACTTGCTCTTCACTCTTTTCAGTCCACTCTTCTTCCATCCTGATCCTAACTATACCATCCCTTTTGCTTCTTCTTCTTTCTTTGATGTATAGGGAGAAGTCTTTCTCACCTGACTTCACTTCCTGTGCCAGTCTTAATTCCCTATCAGCCTTTTCTGCCCAGACGACCCTCCCTGCCTCCCTAGCCTTTGCTGTGTATACCTCTCTGTCCTCATCCCTCAAAATTCTCTTGTACTTCAGGAACGCTGCCCTCCTTTCCATTACCTTGATCACCACCCTAGTGTTGAACCAGCTTGGCCGTTTGGTTTTGAGTTTTTTTTGTGGGCTTCCAAACATGTTCTGGTGGCCTCCAGCAACCCAGTCTTTATGACTGCCCATTTCTGGTCAGCATCCATCTCTGGACTTAGCTTTGTTAACTGCTGTTGAACTATGCTCCCCATCATGGTAAAGTCGGCATTTCTGAAGTCTACTACCCTCATTTATGTTGTGACAGTTTCCTTCCCCATGTTAATAGAGAACTACATTGTGGTGTGGTCACTGTCTTCAAGGGGCTCCTATAACCTCAACATCTTGGACATGATCCCCATCTGTGAGTGCAAGGTCCAGAATGTCTTCCCCTCTCCGATATCATTTGAGTTAGGAAGCAGTCCTGGAAAGCATCCAGGAGGACCTGCTCCCTGCTGCAAGTGGAAGACAGGGTACTCCATTCTACTCCAGGTAGACTGACATTCCCTAAAATAACTATGTTACCCTTCCTCCCTGTTCTCCTGATTATTTCCCCCAGTTCCCTGTCTATCTCACTTGGAGGAGCTGTAATTGGGGGTTGCATCGGTGGCATGAGGAGCTGGGGAGATTGCCGGCTGCATCGGTGGCATGGAGCTGTACTCGGGGGCCACATCAGCGGCGTGAGGAGCTGGGGAGATTCTCACCCACATCAGCAGTGAGTGGAGACTGGGGCCCTGCTGAGGAATTTCTTGGCCGCATCAGCAGTGGGAGGGTGCCAGGACACACATTTCCTGGCTCGGCTGCATCAGCGGCGAGTCAGGGTTGGGGCGGTGGGCTTCTGTGTGGGGACTGCCAGATAGGAGTGAGTGGCACAATCAGCGCACAGAGTGACAAGTTTAAATGACTGGGCTACAAAAGGGCAAACCCAGTTGCTTTCACTTCACTTGGAGGAGCTGTAATTGGGGGCTGCATCAGCAGCATGAGGAGCTGGGGGGGAGATTGCCAGCCGTATCAGCGGTGTAGAGCTGTATTCAGGGGCCACATCAGTGGCATGAGGAGCCAGGGAGAGTCTTGGCCACATCAGTGATGAGTGGAGACTGGGGCCCTGCCAAGGAGTTTCTTGGCTGCATCAGTGGCAGAAGGGTACCAGGACACACATTTCCTGGTTTTGCTGCATCAGCGGCGAGTCAGGGTTGGAGCGACGGGCTTCTGTGTGGGGGACTGCCAGAGAGGAGTGAGCAGCCCAATCAGTGAACAGGGTGCCATGTTTAAACTCACAACTGGCCTATAAAAGGGCAAGCCAGCCACTTTCACTTCACTTGGAGGAGCTGTAATTGTTTCTCACCCCCCCACCCCGCACCCCGACCTCTATTAAATAGTCAGCAGGGGAGGAGTCAGGGGATAGGAGTGGGCTGGACTTGTAGCTTTGGACCTTGGGGAATTTAGTTTTTAACTGGTACTTTGCTTGCTGTGTAGGAGAGTGTTTATGTATAACCCCTTGTAACTCTGGACCTTGGGAAAAACAGTTTTTTTTTTTTATACTTAATGTATTTCATCTCATCTTTCAACAAACATGTTTACACATGAAAAAAAAACACTTCCTTTAAATTCATCACTTTCCTTAATAACTTAACATATAACATTACAACTTTAACAGTCATTAACAGCTATTGCAAGACAATTTCACATAGGCATCTAGTTCATTTCTCACCTTCCGTAATATTCTTTTCTAATTAATTAATTTTCTCTCATTGATCAAGGGTAAAATAGCTACCATTCCAGGCCTGTTGCAATATTTATAAATTTACTTCTGTTTATTCTCCTTTTCACTGGAGCCCTCTTCAGACACTCCCTTACATATTTCATATTAAATCACTCGTTCTTGATAGAATTCCCAATTCGCCCACCTTGTTACGTGCATTTCCATGCGATCCTGAACGCCCAAGGAAATCTGTTCGTTGTGTTGAATATTCAAGAGTATTGCTTTCCACTCCATAACTAGGGGGTAGTCGCCTGGAGCCATTTCCTAGTTATGGACTTATAGGCTGATCCCAGTAGTATTGACCATAGATATCTTTGGGCTTTATCCCTGATCCCTAATGGTGGGATTCCCAGGATCAAATTGGGGGCCTCAATCATACCTTGTATGTCTAAAATCCCTTTTAAGTGTTCTGTCACCTGTTGCCAGAAGCCCAATATCTTAGGGCAGTACAGAAATATGTGTTTGTGTGAGGCACTCAGTTCGCCACACTCTCTCCAACACCGGGAGGAACTCCACAAAATTCTCAGAGCCATAACTGAGGGGACTAAAAAGTATCTCACCCTTACCTTCCAGATGAATTCGCCCCACGTGGGGGAGGAGGTGGTCGCCCAGGTGCCCTTCCAGATCTTTTCCTATTCTCCAGCAGGTATTTGATGGCCTAGCTCTTGTTTCCATTTTGTTTGATCGGGGACATTACATGAACCACACGTTGTATGAGGAACATATATAACTGTTATTGCCCTCTCACCATACTGCAAGGACCATATTTGTTCTCCTCTAATACACTAGTGTTCTTTTCATTGTGTCTGACCTGTGTGGAAATATAGTCTTTTATTTGATAGAAAAATAACCTGTCCTTTTCTGACCACCCATATTTTATCTGAGCCTCTTCAAAGCTCAAAGTGTCTTTTCCCCACTGGAGCTGCCATGGGGCTTCCAGTCCTTTTCTAATTTGATTTTTGTACCATTGGTTGTTAAATGCCTGGTTTAAGATAAACCATTTGTATTTCCAATGGTATTGTTAGATTGCTTTGTATTTTATTCCCATTTGCCATCCTCTGAGGATGGCCGCCATCGCCGGAGGGACTGTCTGTATGATCTCTCTAAGGTATGTGCGGGGGGGAAACAAACATGCTGGAAGTGGGATCACAGTATGTCTCTCCAAATCTATTTGCTTCCACCTTGCTTGGTAGCTTTTCTTGCCCCATAATAATGCTAACTGCATCTGCGAGGCCAACCAATATTCTCGAAGCAAAGGAAGAGCCACCCCTCCCAGGTCTTTAGGAAGAGTCAGCTTCAAAAAGCCAACTCTAGGTCTTTTGTGATCCCATAAATACCTGTTTAGAAGTTTTTGCCAAGATAGAAGTTCCTTGGGGGTCAGGGTACACGGAACACACTGGAATAGATACAGGAATCTTGGGAGTGCATTAATTTTTAAAGATAAGTTCCTGGCATAGAATGAGGTGGGGAGCAATGACCATCTACTCAGGTCCTGTTTTATACTAATGACCAAGGGGTCATAATTTTGGGCTGACAGTTTATCCAGGTTCTTCGGAATTTGAATTCCCCAGTACCTTATACTATCATTATCCCACTTGATTGGGAATTGCTTTTTACATGATGGGGTTGGTTTATAATTGAATAGTAGGGCCTCCAACTTACCCACTTTGAGAGTGAATCCCAACAATTTAGAAAATTGCCTAATTTTTCCAAATAGTGTCTCCAGTGACGATTCTGGGTTGGTGATATAAAGTAAGATATCATCTGCAAATAGGGCCAGTTTCTGCTCCGACCCTCCCGCCACGACTCCCTTCATGTCTGGAACTTGCCTCAAACATTGGGCCAGTGGTTCTATATAGTAAGTGGACAGTAGCAGGGAGAGGGGACACCCTTTTCTAGTCCCTCTGTGCAAGTTAAATTTTTCTGATATATGGCCATTTGCACATATGTAACCAATGGGGCTATTGTAGAACTTGAAAATAGTATCTATAAACCGGGAAGGGAGTTTAAATTTTAACATTACCTCTTTCAAATATTTCCATGCCACTTTGTCAAAGGCTTTTTCTGCATCGAGCCCCAAGAGAATTGCTGGGGCTTGCAGCGCGATAATTTGCTCCATAATGTACACCGTGCGCCGCACGTTATCCTGGGCTTGACGTCCCAGGATAAAACCACATTGGTCCATGTTTATTGTGGTTGGAGCATACCGAATCAGACACCTAGACAATATAGAGGCCAGTATCGTGTAGTCCATGTTAAAAATGGATATGGGGCGGTATGATGAACAGTACGTTGGGTCTTTGCCTCCCTTGGGTATAATTGAAACTATTGCCTCATTCCAGGAAGGAGGGATCTCTCCATCCAGGGAAGTCACTGAGGAGAACACCCTTGCTAGTATAGGAATTAATGTTTTGGAAAAAGTCTTGTAAAACTCTCTGGTGAGCCCATCGGAACCCGGGCATTTGCCTGTTTTTAGGTTCCCAACCGCAGTTGCAACTTCATTGAACAAAATTGGGGCCGTCAGTCTCTCCCCCTGTTCTTGCGATAGGGTAGGGAGCTGGAGAGGTGCCAGGAAGTCCCTAATTTCCCCCTCAGAAGGGTTGTTCTCCTCCAAGTAAAGTGCAGAATAGTAGCAATGGAAATCCTCTGAAATAGCTTGGGTCATAATTTTAAGGTCATTGGTGACTGGATGCTTAATTTTTAAAATGGTAGATTTTGCTTTATGGGCTCTCAGTTGGGCTGCTATTATCTTCGTGAACCAGGGACCCCCATCATAGTATCTATGCCGGACATACATCAACTTCTGCCCTACAGCATAGTCCAGGATAGCGTTCAGCTGGTTCTTAAGAAAGAGAAGTTCACGGGATCGGGTTTTGCAGAGTTTCGTCTTTTGCTCTTCCTCCACTACTCTTATTTTAGTTTCAAGAGAGAGCCTCCTTTCCTCCCTCTGTTTTTTCCTATGTGAGGAAATTGCCATCATTTTCCCCTTACTATTGCTTTAACCGTATCCCATAGTGTTGATACAGGAATTCCATGTTTATCGTTATCTTGCATTGCCTGAGTCACCGTGTTGTTGATCGCTTCCTGTGTCTCCTTGTCTCTGAACAATGATATATTGAGTCTCCAAAATGTTCTCCTATGGGATGTTTGGGGTTGTATTTTGCAAAAGATAGGTGCGTGGTCTGAGAGAACAAAGTCTCCCTGCCACATCTGCTGGATTGAACTTAAGTGCTCTTTCTGGGTCACCAAATAATCCAGGCAGGAATAAGAGTCATGCACCTATGAGTAAAATGTATGCCTACGACCCTGTCCTCGTATACGTCTCCAGATTATCTTCAAAGCCCAACTCCTGCAGCAGTTTCTGAACCTTTCTACCCAGCTTGTTTGTTCGACCTTGGGTGGGGCTGCCTCCCCCCTCGGTTATGTCCAGGTTAAAATCCCCCCCTCCCCACATATCAGTCTACCCTCCACCCATCCTGCTAGGTTAGTGAAGAGGTTCTGGTAGATAGGAATTCCGATGCCGGTGGTACATACATCGATGCAAGTGTTATCTGATGATCCTCCAAAAGACCTTTAATGAATACTTACCTTCCCTCCCTATCCACTACTTTATCTGTGATTTCAAAGGGAGTGCCTTGTTTTATCAACACAACTGTACCCCTGCACCTACCTCCTTTATATGATGAGGCCACCACCTGGGAAAAACCCAGCTTCTCAAATTTCTTATGCTCAAGATGTGAGAGATGTGTCTCTTGTAGCAATAAAATATTCGCCCCTTGACGTCTCATTAATTGAAGGATGTTTGCCCTTTTAACAGGATTCATAAAACCATGCACATTATAAGGCAAATAATATAGTTCTGCATCATTTTTTAAATTTAATTGTATATTCCTGGGTAATGCCACGTCTTAGTCTTCAGTTTTTCACCCCAGGCGATAGCCCCATTTTCCCCTGACCTTTTAATCTCCATATGCTACTTTAGAGCCTACTATTCTCAATCGCCCTGCAATGCCATAGTCAACCAAACATTTAAACTTAATATAAAACATCTGTACAAACTGTAACATGAACTTGTAACAAATGTACTTCCAAGGTTGGGGGCTATGTGATTTACTAGCCCCTATGTACTCCTATAATTAGGAGAACGAGGAGGACTTTTACCCTACCATTTCTGGAGGGACCCCCCAAGAGCCTCGTTAATGTTGGACTCCTATACGAGGTGTTCTACTACGGAACTCTAGAAACATAGCATACTCCCTGCCAGGCAAGCCTGGTTTAGGCCATTTAAACTTTATGTTACTCCATAGAGGTGCTCCGGCCACCTTTTCTGGTCGGGGCCTCTCACAGTTACTTCGTCTCAGTGAGGGGACACTCACTCTCCTTGATCCACTTCCCCCCAACACTCCAGCCATTCATGTTGACTGCAGTGTTCCAGTGACTGTACTTAGTTGTTTTATTTTAAGCCCATTCAATTCCACTGTGGGGGGGGGGAGAGGGAAAGGAGAAGGAGTGGATGGGATGGGGAGGAGTATGGAGGGGGGCTCCCTGAACAGAGACCGTTTCGGTATTCTCTTTTCAAAAGTCAAACAGCAGTAGGTAAAATAGGTTGGATGTATTTGATGGACTTATAGTCCTGTTCTAAGACCATGATAGTTTGCTCATTACCCTAACTATACAGCTCGTTCAGTTTCAGTGTTAGAGGTTAAAAAACAAGAAAATCCACTCTTCTTCCTCCCCACATGCAAAAGTCACACTTTTATATTCCTGACTCGTTATACAACATTGGGGAGAAAAAAACAGTCTGACAAACCAGTCCCCACACATTTAAATAGTCTCGCAAGCTATATGAGATTTAACAATTATACTCATGCTGCAATACTACGCAGAGAGAAACAGTCCAGACAGACTCCAGATCGATGGGAAGTCCACTCACTAATAGGCTTAATCAGCCCTTTTTGTTGTGCTAGATTCAGGTTGGAGAATCGCAGTGGGCTGTTTTCTTCTCAAGGAGCTTCTGTATACTGCGTATCATTGCTGCATGTACTTCGTTTTTGGCTCACCCAATCTTCCTGTTAGCTGCGCGCTGCCTACTGAGCCCCCGATTCCCAGGTTCTTGGTTTTCCCTCTCCTTTACTGCGATGTTTCATTTCTTCAGAGCATCAAGAGCTTCCTCTGCAATGGCATAAATCTTGTCCCATCCTCCCAGAAGACTCTCAGCCATGCAGGGTAGGGTGTATGAAAGAGAATTGACTTTTCTCTGAGCGCTCTTAGAATAGGCATATATTTAACCCTCTGCATTTGTATTTCATGAGGATAGTCATGGTCAAGATACAGCCTGTGAGTAAGATATTTTAAGACTTTTTTCGACCACACCCGCCTCAGTATTTCCTCCTTGGCAGAATATGAGCTCAGCTTAAAAACAATAGCGTGTGGGCATGCAGCAGGATTGGATGGTTTTGCTTGAAGTGATCGGTGTGCTTGTTCAATATGGAAGGCCATAGAGGGTGGGAGGACGAGTATGTCTTTCAAGAGGTTTTCCAAAAAGGCAGTCATGGGGCCTACTTCCATATTCTCCGGTAGGCCGTATAGCCTTAAGTTGTCACGTCAAGAGTGGCCCTCTAGATCTAAACATTTAGCCTTAAGGTCTTCTGTTTGCTGTACTAGGGTTTGGATAATCCTAGCCATTTGTTCTGCTGTGTCTTCCACGTCCAAAAGCCGCTCCTCCATCTGACCTATACGAGTTTCAAACGCTGATAACTGAGACTGCACTGCCCAGAATTCTTGCTTATTCTCTCTCCTAGACTCTGTTATTTCATGTAGCAGTCTCTCGAACCTTGAGAATGATAATTGTTCGCTCTCCCTGTCCGTGTCATATTCTGGAGTCCATAGGCCCTGCAGTGAGGACAACCTGCTTGGAGGGCCCGACTTCAATCTGGCTGCATCTTTATTGCTCGTCTTAGATTCTTGCTGGTTTCTGCCTCTATTTGAATTCTGGAGTTGACCCCCTGAGTTTTTGGACATCTTTGGCTTGTGTTTGTCCAGTTTTAGGGGTTTTTAGGCCTGTCTGGTACGGAGCTTCATGGATTAGGCTTGTAGCGGATCCATGACATCACTGGAAGTCGGGAAACCCAGTTTTAACTGTTACTTTTGCTTGGTGTGTGTGGGATTGTTTTGTAAAATTCTAGTTAGAACCTAGATTTAACTTAAGCTTAGTGTTTTTGCATTGACTTAGGGGCTTATTGTCCTATTGTCGCAGTGTCAGTGGCTCAGTAGGTAGCACACTCGCCTCTGAGGCCGGGAGATCAGAGGGCTGTGGGTTCAGTTCCCACATCTGGCACTTGGGTTAATATCCCAGTACTGACACTGTAGTGCAGCATGAGAGGGGTGCTGCACTTCTGAGGTGCCGTCTTTCGGATGAGATGTTAAACCGAGGTCCCATCTGCCTGGATTGGTGGTAGTTCAGGTGGATGTTAAAGATCCCATGGCACTTATCGAAAAGAGTAGGGGAATTTCCCTGGTGTCCTGGCCAAATTTCCCTCATTCACTAAAAATACCACCAACAGCTTAATCTGGTTCAAGGTCAGTTGGCATTCATCTGTATCCCCCTCCCCCGGGTCGTGCCTGAAAATAGGCAGGATTTGTCTAGTGCACTTACCCGGTCAACAAAAGCTAAATAAATAAATAAAAATCTGCTATGATGGGGATGAGACCGCATGTCATAAAAGTGGGCATCTTTGGTAGGGTGGTTGGGTGCATAGGGTGTGAGGCAGCCATGGTACTTGACTGAGCTTGGAAGTTCAGAGGATGCCCAGTGTGCTACCAGCTGGCACAGCTTAGAGAGGAGGTTGAGGGGATTAGGAGGCAGCTGGGGGAGATATGAAGGATGTGGGAGAAGTAGGGGGCAAGTGGTCACCTACATAGCTGCACCAGAAACTGAAACCTCTGGCATAGGGAGGAGAGTGAAGGTGGGCACTCAGAGGGTACATGAGGACTCCGCTACAGGGTGCCCAAAAGGAGGAAATTTCCAAACAGGCAGGCAGACATCTGGGATTGTCAAGAGGGAACCAAGAAGGGGGGAAGGGATAGGTGGGGCGATTGGGGCAGGCATTAGGCTTAGCACTCATTTTGACCCTCTACGCCTGGTAGAAAAGAGGGAGCATTGGGGGGATTCAGCTAGAGAAGGGGTCGATAGGGAGATAAAGGAGAAGAGGGCATGAGCAAGGGCCAGGAAATCAGGAGGAGCAGGGAGCATGGAGTGAGCGAAGCGGGGATGGGATGGTTCTGGATGGGCTGAGGGGATGGGGTGGGGTAGGGCAAGGAGGAGGATCAGGTGAACAAGGGTGGCTGCAGCACTTGGGGTGCTGAGGGTTTGGGCCAGGGGCATGGCAGGCGGGGGGCGCAGAACGTGGATGGGTTGGAAGGGAGTAAGAGCCAGGCTAGGCCAACAAATAGGGTGGAAGGACCAGTCAAGGGTGGGGGCAGGGGGATAGGGATGCAAAAAAGGATACTCAGGTGGGGGGATGGCCAGTACCAGATTATAGGGAGTGTCCAGGGACAAGAGGGAGAGGACTACATATGACACCCAGATTGTGGAGGGTAGAAGGAGACTGCTGTGGGAGAGGCCAGAAAAAAGGACGAGGACGGGCATGAAGGGCGTGGTAACTGGAGGTTAGAGTGCTCCTGCTGGGGGATTCCATGATCAGGGTTATCCAGTGGGAGGGGCAGGGGGAAGGTAAAACCTGTCCGGTAAGGACCTAATGTAACCCTGGCCTGACGGTGCACAAGGCCAAGCACCTGGTATATGCACTGGCAAAAGAATGTGGAGGTTCCCTGGACATTCTGGTGCACCTGGGCACAAATGACATAGAGGGAAATAATGAATTAGAGATACAGGCAAGGTTTCGGGAGCTAGCCAGGGTTTGCTATACATAGGATGCTCAATCTCCTTCTCAGAAATCCTCCTGGTGCTGAGGGCTAGTGAGGAGAACAAGCAAAAAATTAGAGTGGTAAATCAGTCCCTCAGGGAGCGGTATGAGGCTAGGGGGTATGGGCTTGTGGGTGGGCTGGGGTGCAACCTGGGAGGATAAGGGGCTGTACGCTAGGGACAGGCTCCACCTCAATTTGGAAGGGAAGGAAATTATAAAGCTGAAAATAGCTGGATTCATCCATGAAAGGTGGGGTTTAAACTTGAGAAGGGGGAAGGATGGAAGGAGGGACTGGTCCAAGAGGTCTGATAAAAGAGGGACTCGGTCTCCACTCCCCTAAGGGGATGGAGGGATACAGAACAAGGCTAACAGGAAGGGTGTGGGGGGAGGGCATGCAGCCACACAGGAGCACAAGGGTTGGAGATGGGACGAGGGGAAAGGGGTGGAGGGTGGTCCTGATGAATGCCAGAAACTTATGAAATAAGATGCCTGAGCTCCAGGTGATGCTACTTGAGGGGGCAGTGCATGTGGCAGCTGTCACTGAGACCTGGGCCACCCAAGGGCTTGACTGGGACCTAAACCTGGAGGGCTACACTATGTTCAGGAAGGATGGGCGGAGTAAAGGGGGGTAGCACTGATAGTCAAAAATGGCATTGGTATAGGCGAGGTGGAGGAGGCGGAGGGGGATGTGGAGGCGATTTGGGTCACCCTGCAAATGCAAGGGGGTAAGAGAGTAAAAATAGGGGTGGTATACAGACCCCTCACACTGGTGGAGGATCTGGAAGAGAGTCTGGTTGCAAATTTTATGGACCACTGTAGACTGGGCAAGGGAAGGGCAGAGGTGATGGGGGAACTAAACATGCCAGGGACAGACTGGGGGACTATGACGTCCCCAGTGGCAAAGGAGCAGAGATTGCTGGATGTCTTCCAGGACATGATCCTAACCCAGCAGGTGGGGAGCCGACTAGGGAGGCCTGGATACTGGACGTGGTCCTGGTGGACAGTGACCAGATTATGGGCCTGGAGGTGAGGGACCTGTTGGCGGGGAGTGATCATGCCAGTCTGGTTTTTCCTGGACCTAGTGGGGGGATGAAAATCGCACAAAGATGGTGGTAATTGCCTTTAGGGGTGTGGATTTCAGGGATATGGGAAGGATCCTTAAGGGATATTTGGACGAGACAAGGCCAGGCAGGGATGCTGACAGTAGGTGGGAGATCATTAGGAAGGGGGTACAGGAGGCTACCAAGTCATGTGCAAGGGTGAGGTGCAAATTTGGTAGGGCCAGAAAAATGTGTTGTGGACCTGGGAAATTCAGGAGGTGGTGAGGGAAAAGAAGGCTGCCTATAGGTGCTTCAAGCACTCAAGGAGTGAGAGGGAATGGGGGAGTATGAATTGATGCCCACTAGGGTCACCAGGGTGGTGAGATCAGCTAAGGTGAGGACGGAGCAGAACTTGACCAGGAAAATCAGGAGGGGGATAAGGGGTTCTTTAGATATATTGGGGAAAAAAGGAAAGTGAGGGGGCAGATTAGCAGGATTAGCACAGAGGAGGGAGGGGGACAGAATGCAGGGGAACAGGCCAAGGTACTAAACATGTACTTCCCTCAGTTTTTACCAGGGAGGATGGGGGAGCTGCACCATTTGGGGGGAAAGATGGTGAACCTGCGGAAGTGGTGGGACCCTTGAAGGCCGGGAGCCCTGCCGAGCCTAGGGAGGGTGGTGGGCCAGCACTGTCAGGAGGGGGGAAGGCAGAACAGGTGGCAAAAGGAGGAGGCGGGGAGGTTTAAATCCCAGTAGATAGAGTGAGGGAAGCCCTAAGGATGGAGAAAGCTCCAGGGCCGAACGAAATACATCCCAGGGTGCTGAGGGAATTGGAAAATGTCCTGGCGGCCCCCCTGGCTGAGCCGAAGATGGGATGGGTACCCCAAGACTGGAGGGTGGCCCATATCATGTCTATCCACAAAGGTGGATCAAGAGAGAGATGGGGAACTACAGGCCCATTAGCCTGACATTGGTGGTTAGCAAGGTGATGGAGAGTATTATCAAGGAAAGGCTGGGGGGTACTGGAACAAATGGGGTACCTGGATGATAGACAGCATGGCTTCACCCTGGGAAGATCGTGTCAGACAAACCTTGTGGAGTTCTGCAATTGGGTGACAAGTGCCCTGGATCAGGGTAGGCTGGTGGATGTCCTCTTTTTAGACTTCAGCAAGGCATTTGATTCTGTACTTCACGGTGGCCTGCTGGCTAAGTTTGGGGTAATGGGGGTTGGAAAGCAGATGATCAGATGGATAGGAAATTGGCTTTTGGAGTGTACTCAGAGGGTGTTGATTGGAGGGATAGTCTCATCTCCAAGGAGGGTCATTAGTAGGGTCCCCCAGGGATCGGTCCTGGGGACACTTCTGTTTAACGCCTATGTCTCTGACATAAGGAAAGGTATCAAGAGTGAAATTAGTTTCTTTGTGGATAACTCAAAGCTGGGAATGGTGGTGGATGGGGAAGAGGAGAGAGTGGCCCTGAAGGAGGACCTGGAGGCTCTGGAGAGGTGATCAAGAAAGTGGAAACCGAAGTTCAATGCAGGCAAATGCAGGGTTCTTCACCTGGGGGACAGAAACCTGGGCCACATGTATACCTTGGGTGGAGAAACACTACAAGTCTCGAAGGGTGAAAGGGTGTTGGATGTCAAAATGAACAACTCTGAGACTTGTAGGAGGGGCAGTGGCCAAGGCCAATAGAATACTGGGATGCATAGCTAGGGGGATTACCTCCAAAAGGAGGGAAGTGATCCTTCTTCAGTATAACTGCCTGGTTAGGCTGCACCTCGAGTACTGTGTGCAGTTTTGGAAACCGCACTTAAAAGGGACATTTCACTCCTGGAGAGGGGTCAGAGGAGGGCAACCAAGATGATCTGGGGCATGGGGGAAAAGGACCTATGGGGAGAGGCTTGGGGAGCTCAACATGTACACTCTGGAGGAGAGGAGGGATGGGGGGACATGATAGAGGTCTTCAAGTACATCAAGGGGATTAATAAGGAAGGCTCGGATAGGGTGTTCCAAAGGAAAGGGAGGGGGCAACCAGGGAACATGAGTGGTAGCTGAGGGGGAGACTCAGGCAGGAGAGAAGGAAGTGTTATTTCATCGAGAGGCTGGTGGAACCATGCACTGCCCAAGGGACTACTGGAGGCAGATACTGTAGAGGGGTTCAAGAGGGGCTGGGACAGGTAAAGTGGGAGGGTGAAGCTGAGGAAGTCCAGTACAGGGGGAATATTTTGGACAGGGGATAGAGAAACCCAAGGGGGTGGAGGGGGACAGCAGAATTGACGATCAACAAGGGAGCTGACTACTGAGCAGACACGAAAGACATAAGGCCTACTCTACTGGCATTTTAGTATGTTAGTATCTCCTGCCCCTGTGTTGGTGGCCTGTGCATCACCCCCCAGATGAATCCTTCTCCCTGAGGTGTTCTGAAGTATCACCCATAGAGCTTCAGCATTGCCCTAATCCCCATCATCTCTGCTACACTCGATCCCCTCCCAGACATACAAGCCCACGCATCCCCCTCTACCTTTTGCTCTGTCCCTCCTAGGTAATTGGTAACCCAGGATTGCAAGTTCCCAGTCATGCAGCTGAGTTGCCCATGTTTGCATGATGGCAGCAGGGACACTAATGAACAAATTGGTTTTGAGGTGTTGGAATAGGCAGTGAAAAATTGGGCAGACTGGATGGGCCTACAATCCTTTTCTGCCAAGAGTTCTATAGTTCTGTATCTATATATATATATATATATATATATATATATATATATATATATACAGTATATATTTATTTATACATGTGTTTTGGAATAAATCTAGGGATAAAAACTAGTATCTCAGGCAGGCAGTGAAGATATAACTGATATCTTCACATTCCTGTACATCATAGTGATATCTCCATGTTCAAATACATCATTATTATGAAAACGAAAGCACTGACAAGCTGTGCCGCTCCACGACCTGCAACACCCCCCCCCGCAATGCTCAGCATCTAGTTGATCTGCCATAATTTTCAAACCAACAGTTAAAAAAAAAAAAACAGAGAGAAAGAAAACTTTTCTAATTGATCATGCCGTTTTCCCTTGGTTTTAATAAAACAGTTTCACTTTCCTTGTCCTAAATTTGTAGCGTAACTGAGTGCTTACACCACAACAGAATGTGGACCTGCCAGTAAATTAAAATCAGCACTCTCCCCGAGGTGTTACAAATGCAATCCATTTTAGCAAGCTTACTTGAGCTTTTCTTAAGACACTTAGCTGACAGTAGAAACAAGAGAGAGTGTGAATGAGTCGCAGCTTCAGTGAAGGAACAGAAACCCGACCAAGTGTTGCTATAGCAACACTCGCTCAGGTTTCTGTTCCCTACTGAAGCCTGACTCACCTGCACTCTCTCTTTGCTCTACTGCTACAAGGTCTAATAAAAGTGCCTAAGTAATCTTGCTAAAGGGATTACATTTTAATGCCTGTAGAGAGTGCTGATTTAAATTTATTGGCAAGTCCAGGTTTTAGTGTGCTGTAAGTGCCTGGTCAAGCTACAACTTTAGGACAAGAAAAGTGGAACTGCTTTTATTAAGACCAAAGAAAAACAGCAGGATCAACCAGATACATTTTCCTTTCTTAAATAAATATTTCTAAAACCCCAGATTTGTTTTTTTAAGGTTATAGGGAAACAGTACTCTCAGTCATACTACAAATTTACTATATAAACAGTGAAACTGCATGACAGATAAACCTCAAAACTTTTCTTTTTGCAGCAGTTTTTTAATCAGCTATGGCATGATCAAGGACACTTCTTTTCATGTGGGGAGAGGGCTTCAGGTCCTGCCCAATAAATAAGATATGTGGCCTTAAGTGGATGATATGGCACATTTTCTTGGCGGCCCATGGTCCCAAACATATGAGAGGTGGGAGAGGGGGGCTCGGACCAAAAATACATATAGGTGGTTGTGTTCCGAGTTCAAAACACATGTTGTATAAACAGAACATGACATGGCTTGACTGAAGATATCATGTTTATCTTCACTTGAGGCCAAATGTCATCAAGATATCTCACCCGCGTCTTCGCCACTTGTGAGATATCATGATATCATTGGCCTCTCATGAAGATAAATATGATATCTTCAGTCAGGCCATGTCATATCCTATATATATATATATATATATATATATATATATATATATATATGTATATATATATATATATATATATATATATTTATACAATATCAGTGAACATGTAACCTTGACAATAAAAGCATGTATTCTCACTGCAGTGGAATAGCTCTGTGATGACATAGACACTGTGGGTTTATTTCCTGATAAACCCACAGTGTCTACATCACCAGCAAATATACTCACAATGGTGATGTCATCAGAGTCAGACTATCTACACTGCAGCCTGCATTTAATAGCTTCACAGTTTCTCTTTCTCACTGAATCCTGCAACTAACTCAATTAGCATTGTAAAAGACAATCACCTGTGTCCCATTATTATTCTGACAATCCTAGCACACTGTTGTGCTGCTGTAATCTTCAAACCAGCCTCTTCATAAACCAGTTTCTCTTTCTGAGTGCTGACTGCAACAGTTTCTCTGTCTCAATGAAGCCTGCAACTTACTGAATAAAAAGTCTGTTTCTCACTCCTAGCGGCAAGTAACACAATTATCATTGCAAATCACATGCATCTGTTCCTCATACTAACACTCCCAGCCTATTCAGAAACACTTACACACACACACTCAGACCACATACAAACAGTGCTGTCAGTATAGCCTAGAGGTTAGAGTAACAAGCAATGAACCAACTCCTACATCCAGCAGCCCAGACCAGTGTTTAATTCTCACAACTTCCATTTCAATACTGTGTGACTCTGACCAAATCACTTAACTGCCCAGTGCTCCCAGGCCCCCCCCAAAAAAAAAATAACTTACGCAATTAGCAAAATAAAGTAAACAGGAGGAACACAGAAAAAATGTTCCTAAAGGTACTAGCCCTATTGTATGATTGCACACATGATGTCGACTTGTATGGAATATGGCAAACATTTGCACCAGGCAGAGTGAACTGCAATAGTATCACTTCAGCCTTCGCACTCATGATATTATCACAGTTCACTTGCACTCATGCAAATATTTGCCATATTCCACAGTCGCCATCATGTATCCTCTATTTACATATATATATATATATATATATATATGTAACCGGTAATACACTATGGGGCATGCAGTCTTGCTCTGATATATGCATACCTTGGTGTGTGTTATGAGGCATAGGATTGCAGGCCAAGTTCATTCAATCACCCAAGATGTGCATATATCACAGCACAACCACACAACATGTAGTGGATTATCTGCCTTTTAAAATGGTCAGAATTGTTTTTGAGGGGTGAAAATATAAAGAAATAAAGGTGTGTGGTCATTGTGGGATAACGCAGTTATGTGGTGTGTTTCATCCAGTCAGGAGACAGCATTTTTACTGATTTTTTTTCTCATCCATTTTATAAATATATATATTTTAAATAGTTTTTTATTTTAATGGGTTCACCACAATATATCCCAGGCACTCTGCCTTAGGGGTAGCTGGTCCATTCCACTGGGGTGTCAAACAGACGAGGCATACTGATGAGTCCTGGTAGGACGAAACACGTGTCTATGTCTTCTGTTAGCACCCTTTGCAAACTGTGTGAGTGGCCTTTCGGCACCATGCAATTCTGCTTAAAGTTGGACCAGCATAACATTCTGTAGTGGTTTGCATATGCAGCCCATGATGCTTTGCATTGTGGGGGCATGTGTGATTTTGTATTTTCTTGAAACTTGGCTTCCCAGCCAAATCTCCTTTGGGGTAGCCCTTGCCTCAGTGTTTACGCACAGAGGTTCTTTGTCTTTTAAATAGTTTTTTATTTTAATGGGTTCACCACAATATATCCCAGGCACACTGCCTTAGGGGTAGCTGGTCCATTCCACTGGGGTGTCAAACAGACGATGCATACTGATGAGTCCTGGTAGGACGAAACACGTGTCTATGTCTTCTGTTAGCACCCTTGCAAACTGTGTGAGAGGCCTTCGGCACCATGCAATTCTGCTTAAAGTTAGACCAGCATAACATTCTGTGGTGATTTGCATATGCAGCCCATGATGCTTAGCATTGTGGGGGCATGTGTGATTTTGTATTTTCTATATACAGTATATATATATATATATATATATATATATATATATATATAGGATATGTCATGGCACTAGTGAAAATATCACTGATATTTTTTCTGAGTGTAGTTTGACCTTATGCCATCATGAGCAGTGAAGCCACGAGTGATGTCAAAAGGTCAAACTGCATGAGGTAAAATATCAGTGATATTTTCAGTAGGGCGATGGTGTGTCTGACTTATGCAGTGCTTTTTACTATAAAATGACAAGAAAAAATCCTGCATCATGATTGTTCAGTGGTCACCTTCAACAGTGACGTTAGCCCTAGCATCAACATCGACAAAATGGATCATCAATCTGCATCACTTTCCTTCCTTGTCACTATGGACCTACTGTGTGGATAAATTTGACCTAGAGTGAGAATAAATGCAATATTCTCACTCTAGGTGTGACCACCCTCAAAATATCAAAAATATTTGCTGAAATTTATCCTACAAGCATTGTATAAATAGACATATTATAGTGGTACGGTAGTGCCACTATAGTTAGGGTTGAGCTGGCAGTTCAAAGTTAAACCCATTTTTTTGCACCTTAATAACTTTGCCATCATTTAATGAATTAGAACAAAATTTGGTATGTGTGGCCAGGCTTCCAGAGTTTCAAGGTGTGGAAAGATTCATGATGGCATATTGTATGGTTTTTGAGATATGGAGGATCAAAAAAGTGAAAAAAAAAAAAAAAAACTCTTTTTCACTGTACTTATCATTGGGTATCTTTGCTCTTACCTACTGGCTAGACAGTCTGAAATTTCTTCATGAAATTTTCATGGATAATGGGGACATTTCCACGGGTGTGCCTTTGGATGGTTTGGTTAAAAATTGTTGTACAGTTTTTGAATTATAATGATTTTTGAAATAAAGTCCAAGTTCGACGGAAAAAAGAACCAGTTCGCAGTTAAGTCTAAATTTGATTGGAAAAAACAAAAAAGTTCGACCCCCCCATAAAAAACAGTTTGCAGTTAAGTCTAAGTTCGATTGAAAAAACAAAAGAAAGTGCGATTGCTAAAATAACCATCTGCAAGTATTACAATGTCGTAATCTACTGTTCTATATCTTAGAGTTCCATGTACGAATTGATCTTTCTATATCAACCATTGCTGTGGCTCGAAACAGCTAGCCAGCTTCAGCTTAAACTGTTACCATCTGACTGCTGACTCTGCAGTACTGTTTTTCAGCTTTTCCTGTATGGGTCTTTCTGAGTCCAAGGGATGGGAACTGACGTGCCTTTGTACTGTAACTACAGTAAGCACTAACTAGTGCCAACATGTCACCCCCCACACCTTTTGCCAAAGCAGGATATAGCATGGGATGGTTTTCATACTCCTTAATTTACGAGGGCATTCCTAGGTTGCCGATTAGCTAGCTTTAAGGCAGGGAGACCAGAGGTTGCTACACTAGGTCCCCAACAGATACCGATCCTGTTTCACCTATCTTTTTCTTGGGTTTCTGTTAGACAATGAAGGGCAGTTTGGGGGTCAGATGCAAACTGATTAAGATGGCACTGAACCCCTATTGTGTGTAAGATTTAGAATGTCATTGGTGGTTTGGGGGGGATTAAGGCATGGGTCAAGGGGAGGTGTCTGGCAGACATGGCCAAACAATGTGTTATGCTTGTTGTTTGCCATCTCCTGTTTGTAATGGCCTCTTCTGATGAATGGTGGGAATCTGTTTGCTGTCACCCTTTGGTTACTCAGCATGTACTAGCAATGCTGACTGACTGAATGTTTATGTAGGCTCTCTCACTAATGTTCCATCAGGTCAAGGCATTGTGCCCACTGGAAAAAAGGATCCACAATTTGAAGATAGAGGGGGGACAGCTCAGAGGTAATGTGAGGAAGCATTTTTTCACAGACAGGGTTGTGGATGCATGGAATAGCCTTCCTGAGCAGGTCATGGAGTCAAGAACAGTGGGGGAATTCAAGAATGCATGGGACAAACATAAGGCAGTCCTAGTGGGGGGTAGGAGGAAGTAGGCTGCTGGTTAACAACGATCTGCAGCTTATCCATCAGGTAGGAAAATGGGCACACTAGGTAGGTCAAGTGGTCCTTATCTGCCATCAAATTCTATGTTTCTATGAAACTGGAGAGCAGCTTGCTGTTACATTTTCATGGGATAAGACAGTCCTGGTTTAATCCTTTGGCTCTCCCCCTTTCATTATATTGGCATCTAGTTGCACCCCCACCCTCCCGATCACTGTCCCCATAATAAAATATATTCCCTCGTGTCCAGTGACACCCCCCACCCTTCAAATCACTGTCCCCATAATAAAATATATTCCCTGGAGTCTAGTGGCACCCCCATCCTTCCAATCTCTGTCCCCATAATAAAATATATTCCCTCGTGTCCAGTGACACCCCCCACCCTTCAAATCACTGTCCCCATAATAAAATATATTCCCTGGTGTCTATTGGCACCCAACCACCCTTACAATCACTGTCCCTGTAATAAAATATTTTGCCATGCCTGAAAAAAAAAGGAAGCAGTCCCTCAATGTTTTTTTTTTCAAAATCTGCGACAATGAAAATGGTCCCTTGATGATCAGACCCACCCTCGTCCCCACCTCCCACTCAGCACTTAAAACCCTACACCTCCCAGTACACCCCCCACACACCCTCACTCACCTGAACAGGTCACAGGGTGAAGATTCACTCGCCGATCAAAGACACATCTGGCTGCTGGAACCGTTGACTGCAATATGAGAAACTAAGGTAAATGCGGTTCAGTGTATTTCAATGGGATTTTCAACTTTCATACATGACATGCCACTTTTGCATATTTTGACACCAAATTTTCAACATGGCCTTTTGGAGACCCCACCTCATGAACAATATTACTGGAATTTCAAAAATCTGACTCGAAATGCAATTTTGTGGTTGCTTGGCAGGTTGCACTTGTTGAGCAGAATTTGAAAATTTTCACCACACTTGTTCATGAGGTGGTGACATAAGAAGGCTGTGTTGAAAATGTGGGGTCAAAATATGTAAAAATGGTAAAGTTATGTGCCTGCATTGAAATTTTACTACGCTTGCTCATAACTTTGTTAATTATAAATATTTTGACCCAAAATTTGCAACATCAGCATTTTTTACACCACATCATGAACATGACAGCTGTCATTTTTCAAATTCTGTCTAAAATGTGTTTTTGCCCTGTGGCACATAATGATGTTGTGGTGGTGGGAATAAATTTTCTGCAAGGATTTGAAAATTCTCTGCATGGCATTTACAAGGTTATGCTGATAATATGGTTGCTGTCTTGGCTGATATGCTTCCACAGGAAAATGAGAATTTGATTATACTGTCTAAAAAAGAAAGGAAATAATTTGCAAAAAACTGCATTAATGCACCAGTTAGGGTAACTTTATGCCACAAAAGTAGGAAAATGTGGCACCTGGGTTTCTCACCCTAATGCCCCCCCCAAGCAGCAAAAGGAAAAAACATTAGGGTTTTGGGTCTCCAAAGTCTTGGTGAATCAGTGGTGGAGTCTTCCTTGGTTGTTGTCAACCCTAATGCTCACCACTCACCCCCATGGGCCCTGCATGAAGAAAGGAGGTCATGTGTGACATTGTTTGCTCATGGAATGTGGTGGGCATCAGGGCTGACAACACCCAAGGAAGACCCCACCACTGATTCACCAAGATGCTATAGACCCAAAACCCTAATATTTTTTCCTTTTGCTCTTTGGGGGATGGGGGAGCATTTGGGTGAGAAACCCTAACACCACATTTTCCTTCTTTTGTGGTGTTAAGTTACCCTAACTAGTGCATTAAAGCAGTTTATATATATATATATATATATATATATATATAGAGAGAGAGAGAGAGAGAGAGAGAGAGAGACAGAGAGAGAGAGAGAAATATAGATATATATAGAAATATAGATATAGATATAGATTTTGACAGCTCTGTTCAGCTGATGAGGGGTTCATGGAGATTTTGAGGGTGTCCCTGGAAACTTCTGGGGCCCGTGCATTTGTGTTCATGGCCCCTACCCTTTGGAATTCTCTACCCCGTCAGCTGTGGGAGTGCATGACAGTGGGGGAATTTAAACAGGCGCTGAAAACTTTTTTATGGCGTTAGGCCTTTAGTGATATGTAATGAAGGGACACATTATTTTATTTATTACTGTTCTTGTGGATTTTGTTATTGTGGTTTTAATCTTTCTACAGTGCTTTGGTATTTTGAAAGGTGCTTAAGTAAATAAAGTTATTATTATTATTATATATATTACAAAGTTTGTTCATGCATCAGTTAGGGTCAATGCACAAAGGTCAGAATAGGTTTCAACCCTAACACCATTACTTCCTGCGCAGACCCACTGGCAGGGAGGAGTTTCTTTGTGACCCCAACACACCCCATTCCAGTACAAAATTAGGTGACCTGGATACAGCAAAGCTGAATGGGGTGTGCATTAGGGTTCATGGGCCCCAAGACAGTTACTCCCCTCCATCAGTGGGTCTGTGCAGGGAGGGCAATTGGGTGTTAGGGTTGGAAACCCTAATGCCACATTTTCCTACTTTTGTCACTTTGACCATAACTGATGCATTAACGAAGTTTTTTGCAGTTTATTTCCTTACTTTTTGAGATAGTATAATAGTATCCTTATGTAATGGTGGGAGCACAGGGTCCTTTGGACCCTGCGCTCCCATCCCTCCATTGAGGTAGTACAACAGTATGCATATGTTATGCTGAAATTGCAGGGTTCTTTGGACCCTGTGCTCCCATCCTTCCATTGAGATAGTATAACACTATCCTTATTTGAGCCCAAATTTTCAACATAGCCTTTTTATGACCTCACCACATGTACCCAGCACAGAACATTTTCAAAACCCTGCCAAAACATAGTTCTGCATAATCACAATGCCAATCTACGCCACAAGTACAAAATCACATTTTGGACAGGATTTGACAAATGACAGCTATGACACACATGAGGTGGGGTAATAAGAACAGTATGTTGAAAATATGCTGTGAAAATATTGAAAATCTACTAAGTTATGAGTGTGCGTAGTGAGATTGCACCAAATGCCCATAACACATCCATTTTTCAAAATGTTAACCCCAAATTTTCAACATAGCCTTTTTATGACCTCACCACATGTACATAGCACAGAAAATATTGAAATACCTGCTAAAATATAATTCTGTGCAACCGCAACGCTAATCTACATCACAGGTGCAAAATCACATTTTGAACAGGATTTGACAAATGACAGCTGTGACACACATGAGGTGGGGTAATAAGAAGAGCATGTTGGAAATATGGGGTGAAAATATTGAAAATCTAAGTTACGAGTGTCCATAGCAAAACTGCACCAAATGCCCATAATGCAGTCATGTTTCAAAATTTTGACCCCAAATTTTCAGCATAGTCTTCTTATGACCCCACCTGATGAGCAATGTGACTGTCTTTATGCAAATCCCACCAGAAAGGTGATTTCACCAATTGACTGCAAAATCACCTTTCTGGCAAGAGCTGCCTAATGACAGTCATATTGTTCAAGAGGTGGGGTCCCCAAAAGGCCATGTTGAAAATTTGGAGCCAAAATGTTAAAAAATAGGCTGAGTTATGGCTGAAAGTTGACCTTCCCCATTGAAATCCATAGCACCGCATTTACCTTAGTTCAGATTGTAGCCACTGGTTCCAGCAGCAGCAAGACGTGTCTTTGATTGCAGGAGGGGGTGTCGAACCAGGGACCTCCTCAGGTGAGTAGCAATCTGGGGGGATGATAGGGGGTGTGGGGAGGTGGGTGCACAGTGGTAGGCCGGGTAGGGGTATGGGCATGATCGGAAATGGATGATTTTCTTCTTTACAGATGAAACGGTGGCAAAAGACAATGAGGGACAGTTTTCTACTTTTTTACAGGAAAAACAAAATAAATGGGCACAGATAGGGAACCCACTGCCTCCAATGATAACTGGGCAATGGAGGGTGGGGGTTACCACTGGACACCAGGGAGCCATGGCAAGTAGCCATTTACATTTAAAAAAATATATAAAACCAAGGCATGGGTTTGGCTTAGGGGGATGTGTTTTGCCCGCTTATGCCTTTGGTTTTGTGTACTGTATTTAAAAAAATGATAATCTTAAAATTTAAAATCCCTCTTCAGGATCCCTTTCCGCTAGCCGATTCTCATGAAAAGGGATCGACTGGCAAAAAGGGATCACGAAGAAGGATTTATCATTTTTAAAACTGCTATTAAATAAATACACAAAATCAAAGGCATGGGCGGGCACAGAACATCCCCCTAAGCCAAACCCATGCCTTGGTTTAAAAAAAAAAAAACAGCCCTGGGGCAAGTTCGAAGATTTTGTTTTTTCCCCTTGCTAAGCGAGAAAACAAAATGGCAGCCAATGAACAGAGATTTTCTCATGAAAAGGGGATCCCTGTTTGTGAGTCTGGGATCCCTGTTCTTGAGCCATTTGTGACCAGGAATACTTGATCGAAACTGTGCATCTATCCCAAAGACTAAACTGAGCATGTTCAGAACCCAACTTTTTCAAAATTAATAACTTTGGACCTAATTAATAGTTTCTTACCAAACTAATGCTGGATTGTTCCGTAGGATAACCTCTTTCTACCCTAAAAAGTTCAGGTCAAAATTCCAAACAGTGTGGTCACAGAGCTTAAGGAAAAAACAAGGAAAAATTGAAAAATTTGAGAAAAATGCATTTTTTCACAATCTGCTGCACGGAATCTGCAATCCAATCAAAACACAACTTGGCAAACCAAGAGATCAACCACCCAACACTGTCTATTCCAAATTTCATGCAAATCTGTTGAACGGTTGCAAAGTTATTAACGTGCAAAATTTGGGGTTTAACATTAAAGTGCATGATCAATCCTGACTCTCTCTCTCTCTCTCTCTCTCAAAATATATAGATAGATAGATAGATAGATAGATAGATAGATAGATAGATAGATAGATAGATATAGGGGTGCATTAGCGCCCCTGTAATTAGATTTGCATTGGCAGGTCAAAGTTAAACCTAATTTTTTGTACCTTAATAACTTTTCTGTCATTTGATAAATAAGCACAACATTTGTCATGCACAGTCAAGCTGTCAGTCTCAAAATGTGAACAGTTTTGTGACGGCATCTTGTATGATTTTTCATATACGTTGCATCATAAAAGTGAAAAAAATCTTCTTTTTTCCCCTATACTTAACATTGGGTATTTTTGCTCTCTCCTACAGCCTAGATGGTATGAAATTTCTTCATAAAATTTTAAGTGATGGTGGGACCTGTGCCAAGGGCGTGCTTTTGGATGGTTTGCTGAAAAAATATTATACAGTTTTTGAATTATAACAATATTTGGGGTAATGTTCAAGTTCAATAGATAAAAAAAATCAGTTTGATCGATAAAAAAAATTTGCAATTGTTAACAGGTCATGATTTACTGTTTGTGTGCAGAGAAATATTGTTAAAAAACACATTGCAGGTGGTTATCGGCATGATTTACTTGCCGTGAGGGAAAGAAACACTCAAGATGGATGACATTTTCTTTTTACTGTTTTAAATTTACAAACATAAAAAGTACAATGAAAGTATGTATTTAAAAAAAAACACCTGAACATTGCTAAACAGGACCCTGTTTAGTTATATTTTGGTTTATGTTTGTGTTTAAACTTGCCCAAAATACCTTTTCTGGACACCCACAATCCAGGAAGCCATTAATCCATGTTCTCTGTATGAGAACAGTGTGACTTTCTTGACTTCTGGAGCCTCAGTTGGAACTCCTGCTTGGGGCTGCAGTGAGAATATTGAGCCGCCATTCCCCTGGTGTCTAGTGGCACCCCCCCCCCCCAGTCACAGTTCCTATATTTTCTTTGTCTTTCCCTTGGGTTCTTGTGGCACTTCCCTACCTTCCAGTTCCCCCCTTTATTCATAGGTAAATGGTCTAAGTTGACCAGAAGAGAAGGAAAGGATGTAAAGAAATAGGGCAAGTCTACATCTAGCCCATATACTGAACCCAGAAGGACATCCATTTGTCCAAAGGCACCAAGCACAAGAACATCTGTTTCAGGCATCCAAAACTTCTTGTATTAATTTTAGCTGCATGGCTCTTCCGATCAGTATGGTACTCCCCCGTTGCTTTGTGCTGCCCCCGAGCCATATACCAGCCTCACCCATTCTCCATGGAAGCTAACACTAACAGTTTGAACATTTTAAATGAATTAGTGCCACCCCTACCTGCAGGCTTTAAGAATGCAGGGCTGCTTTGCACACGACTGTGCCCATATTATATGCCAAGATATGTATTTTGTGAATTAATGTTTTATTTGGTATACAGTCTTGTTCCTCAGTTGAAGTCATAGTGCTTGATCAGCCTGATGACCAAACCCACGAAGACCCCTCCTGGTCAGCCATATAACACTGAACCCAACACATATTAACAGCATTCAGCTTTACCTAACTTGTTCACCTTTGTTTTATATCACTTTATTGTACTTCCTTCTATCTGGCTTGGTCCATGATGAACCTGTAAGTGCTTGACCCACCCCACCCCACCCCACTGGCTCCATCCTTTGGTATTTCTTTAAAAAAAGAGTAGAGAGATGACATTATAATAATTAAGGGACCTTTCATTTATCAAATCTTTCCCTGAATTATATTTGCATACCTCAATGGTGTGAGCTGGTCCCATCCCCACTACAGTCATGAGCAGTCAGACACTCTGCACCCCCATGGTAGGCAGTATATGGTCAGCAACCCCCCCTTGCATTAATAACTTGCAACCCTCTAACCCTGTATGCCTAGAATCTCTAAAGTGCTATATTTATTTTTGTAGCTCTGTATCTTGCTGTATCCTCTGAACCCCTCTACCCAGGATGCATCTGGAAATGAGCTATTGTAGCTCAGTATGACTTTCCTAGTGAAACTTTTCAAATAAATAATTAAATCATGTAGCTTGATTTCCTTTGGAGAGGCATGACACTCCACCGGCCAGCTCTTCATGTGCACTTACTTCTCTCCATTTAGCTCCATTATTACCAATGCTGTGAGCATCTAGCTATAATTAGAACTCCACCCCCTAAACTAAGCAACTGTATCATTCAATAGCACCATTTCAAAACACAATCTTATTTTTAATTTGTGATTTTAAGCAGACATAAGCCTCACTGAAAGTATTCCAATACTTATGTTTAAATAGTTCTAATTGTGCAGTCTTTTAGTCCACACAATGTCCACACAGTGACAGCCTGCACCAAGAAACTGGTCTTTTCTGTGTCCATTGATACAGCCTGATTGTGATGTAGTTATGAGTGAAAGGAGTTGGCATCAGACTGCACTGCTGGGGCTATGCATCACACAGTACCACTCATACTATGTTGCGGCACTGTATTACGATGCTGCTGGCACCTTATTTTGTTGAGACATATAAGATGTAAATAATATTTACATCTACATTTACATTTACACATGGCTCAAGGGCTGGTGCCAGGAAAAAGGACACAGATTTGTAGGGAACTGGTAACAGTTCTGGGAGTGAAAGTTCTTTAAATTTGATGGACTGCATCTGACTAAAGAGGGAGTCAGTGCATTGGGGCAGAAGTTTGATGTCTTTGCAGAATATTTAAACTAGCAAATGGGGAGAGGGGTGCAGCACCCCATACGTCGAATGGGAAGAACACCCTCTCCCCTGAGCTAGTGGTCAAACAGGAATTCAGCATGTTTGCTGCTCATTTGCATCACCAGGTAAGAAAAAGGTTTGTCTCCCCATACGACGCGCACAGGTAATGCCAAACTTCACCCAACAACTAACACACCAAAATCTGGCCAATGGAAAATCATGTACACAATGCTCACAGCCTGGGAAATAAGATCCCAGACCTGCAGGCAATAATGTCAGAGGCTAAACTGGACATAGTAGCAATTAGTGAGATGTGGTTTACCAGTAACCACACTTGGGAGACTTCAGTACCTGGCTATGTATTGTTCAGAAGAGACCGAGGTGCAAAATGGGGAGGAGGGTCTGTATGTTAATGAAAATATCAAAGCTACAGAAATTCAGAATACACATAAGGAGCCAGAAGAACTGTGGGTCACCCTGGAAACAGGAAATGGGACAGCCATAAGAACTGGGGTTGTCTACAGGCCCCCAGACCAGGGGGAGGACATAGACACAGTACTGTTAGAAGATATACAAAACATGACAGCTAAAGGGGAGGTTCTGATAATGGGAGACTTCAACATGCCGGATACAGATTGGTCAATACCAGCAGGAACAACTGCCAGAACTAGATTCATAGTGGATTCCTGCAGGGAGGGCCTCAAACAACTGGTACAGCAACCCACAAGAGACAGGGCTATCCTAGATCTAGTACTGACTAACAAAGAAGGGATCACAGATCTCCAGGTAGAAGGTCACCTGGGGGCCAGTGACCATCACATGGTATGGTTCAATTTGGCTACTACATCTAAATCATCCCATTCCAAGGCAAAATATGGGACTTCAGAGGAGCTGACTTTGATAAGATGGCCAACAGAGTTAAGCTAGCCCTGGCAAAAGAAACACAGGTGAGGGGTACAGGCAAAGTGGGCAAGCATTAAGGATGCAATACTTGAAGCAACATCCCATTGTGTTAGACAGAAAAGGAAGTAAAAGAAGAAGAAACCACTTTGGTTCTCAAATACAGTAGCAGAAAAGGTCAGAGCCAAAAAGGCTGGCCTTCAGGAAATATAAGGGAACACAGCGGATGAAGATAGGAGGCATACCAAACTGCCCTAAGGGAAGCAGGTAAGGCAGTAAGGCAGGGAAAGTCCCAAACTGAGGAAACACTAGACGAACAGTAAAAGAAGGTGACAAGACGTTCTATAGATACATTAGTGAAAGGAGAAAGTCCAGAGGGGTATTGCTAAGCTTAATGGAGAAAAGGGAGCATGTGAGGAGGAGGACCCTGTAAAGGCATCTATCCTAAATAGATACTTTGCTCAGTATTTACTGAAGAGAAGGTGGGGCAGGGCCCACAGCTCAGCATCATGGACACAGTGGGGAGGAGGTGAGCACTACTTCCTTCACAAAAGAAAGGGTCCTACAAGAGCTTGCTAAGCTCAAGGTGGATAAGGCAAGGGACCTGATGGCATACATCCCAGGGTACTTAAGGAGCTAAAGGAGGAACTAGCAGAGCCATTAGCAGAATTGTTTAGTGAGTCTCTGAGCACAGAAGAGGTCCCAGAAGACTGGAGAAGGGCTCATGTAATCCCGCCCCACAAGAGTGGTAGCAGGGAGGAGGCGAGGAACTACAGACCGGTCAGTCTTACCTCAGTAGTGGGCAAGATTATGGAGGCACCTCAAGGAAAGGATAGTGCAACACCTGGAATCCATAGGGGAACAGGATCCAAGACAGCATGGGTTTACAAAGGAAGGTCCTGTCAAACTAATCTCATAGATTTCTTTGACTGGGTAACCAGAGTGGTGGGACCAAGGGGAGCAGTTGATGTCGCCTACCTTGACTTCAGCAAAGCTTTGACACTGTTCCACATAGAAGATTGATAAATAAGCTGGGTAGGCTCGGGGTGGGTCAGAAGTTGGTCAACTGGGTGGCAAACTGGTTGACGGGCAGAAAACAGAGAGTGGTGGTAAATGGTATACAGTCAGAAGAGATGCAAGTCACAAGTGGGGTACCTCAGGGATCAGTCCTGGGGCCAGTCCTCTTCAACATCTTCATTAGTGACCTTGCAGACGGACTAGAGGGTAAGGCTTGTCTGTTTGCACATGGCACCAAGATCTGCAACAGAGTAGATGATCCAGATGGGGTGGGCAGAATGAGAAGAGATCTGGATAAACTAGCAGAATGGTCAGAAGAGTGGCAACTGGGATTTAATGCAAAGAAGTGCAAAATCATGCACATAGGGAAGAGAAACCTGAAGCCACCTATAGGCTGGGAGGGGAGTTGCTAGCAGTCACAAAGGAAGAAAGAGACTTGGGCATCATCATCACTGATGACCTAAAATCATCCAAGCAGACCTCTAAAGCAGTAGGTAAGGCTAGGGGGGTGTTAGGGTGTATTAGTAGGGGTATCACAAGTCGTAAGAGGGAGATAATAATCCCTCTGTACAAGACACTGGTTAGGCCCCATCTGGAGTACTGCATGCAGTATTGGAGACCACACCTTCACAAGGACATTAACCAAATTGAGGCAGTCCAGAGAAGGGCAACCAAAATGGTGCAGGGACTGCATCAGAAGACATATGAGGACAGATTAACATAGCTCAACATGTATACCCTTGAGCAAAGGAGGGAAAGAGGTGATATGATCGAGGCATTCAAACACCTTAAGGGCATAAACAAGGTGAAAGAGTCTAACATGTTTAAATATAAGAAAAATAGCAGGACAAGAGGACACAGCATGAGATTAGAGGGAGGCCGATTAAGGGGGGAATGTGAGGAAATTCTTTTTCACAGAAAGGGTGGTGGATGCATGGAATGGCTTACCACAAGAAGTGGTGGCTATGAATACAGTGCAGGGCTTCAAACAGGCATGGGATAGGCATAAGGGAGCAATACAAAAGACTATGAATAGATAGGCCACTGACAGAGCAAAGGCCAATGGCACATTTATAAGGTAGAAAAAGAAATGGGCAGACTGGATGGGCCTTGTGGTCCTTATCTGCCGTCAACTTCTATGTTTCTATGTTTCTATATTGTCTTACACCTCTCAGCCCACAATTGGTATCATTTTCAGTGCTTACATGGTGATATGTAGGTGATGGTTCGGTGCGTATTGTAATTTATCATAAGTTGTTACAACTCCATTTCAAACTCCCTCCAGTTCAGCTCTTATTAAATCTGAGATTTCCACAAGGATTCACCCTCAGTCCCAATTTTCATGGGCTCCATCCACCCTCTCTCTCCTTCATTGGGAACAGACACGGGAATTATGTAGGCAACTCCTTTTTGCTTGGACTGCAGAATAATTTTTTTTTGTTACCCAATTCAGTTGTGACAAGCAGCTCTAGAATAAGAAAATTTTAAATGAATTAGTGCAACCCCTACCTGCAGTGTTTAATAATGCAATGCTGCTTTGCACATGACTGTGTCCCTTTTATAAGCCAAGACATTCATTTTGTGAACAAATGTTTTATTTTGTGTACAGACGTGTTCCTCAGTTGAATTTATAGTTGCTTGACCAGCCTGATGATCAAACCTTCCTTCTTGTGACCAGTATTTATTCTAACCTTATGCTATCCTGACCTTAGGCATAACTGTTCTCAGCATGTAAATAACTGTTCTAAGTTGCTAATCATTCTCCTTCACATTTCTTCTTGATCCCTTCCACTCTTTCCCCTCACCCCTCTATGGCTTCCCCCTCTCCCCCGTTATATCTCCTGAGCACCCTTGCTCACTTTAAAATGCTTTGTCCCATACCTTCTCACCTCTGACAAGGTCCCTGGTCTGATGCCATCCCTTACCTTGTTGATTATTAGATAATAGGCTGAGTCTGTTCTTATTTTCCTGTAAAGGGTCATTTCATAAGCGCCAACCCTTCCAATATGACCCTTTGAATTCCAGGTTTTAATTAAATATGCACCATGGCATACATTGTACAATGTCACATGTGTTGGAACGTCTCTAGTTATACACTCTTGTAATGTCTTATATAATTCCTTGTTTTGTTTGTTCTCCATCTCATACTTTCCCAATATGTATTGTTCGTCTGATGTGGAACCTATGAAATGAGCTTGTTCTCAAAGGTGTTATTTGAAATTTCAATAAATAAACTAAATAAAAAACCCATGCAGACCCACCCTTGTCAAACATATAACATTGAACCCAACACATATTAACAGCATTCAACTTTACCTGACTTGTTCAACTTTGTTTTATATCAATGTATTGTACTTCCTCCCTCCTGTCTGGCTTGGTCCATGATAAATCTATACATGCACTACCCCCCACCCCCACACTGGCTCAGTCCCTTTGGTATTTCTTTTTTTAAACGAAAAATACAAAAAGAGTAGAGACATGATATTATAATAATTAAGGGACCTTTCATTTAGTACATCCATTCCCTCACTTATATCTGCATACCTCAATGGTGTGAGTTGGTCCCACCCTATAGTCATGAGCAATCAGACACCCTGCACCCCTGAGGTAGGCACTATATGGTCGGAAACCCCCTTGCATTATTAACTTGAATCCCTCTAACCCTGTATGTAGCTTGATTTCCCTTGGAGAGGCATGATGCTCCACTGACCAGCTCTCCGTGTGCACTTACTTCTCTCCATTTATCTTTGTTATTACCAATGATGTGGGCATTTCACTATAATTAGGACCCTACCCCCCAAGTAAGCAACTGTATAACTCAAAAGTACCCTTTCAAAACACAATCCAATTTTTAATTCATGATTTTGAGCAGGCAGAAGCTTCACAGGAGATAGTTTAATACTTCTGTTTGCATAGTACAATTGTGTGTTTTTTAGTCTGCACAATGTCCCACAGTGACACCTGCACCAAGGAACTGGTCATTTCTGTGTCCATTGATTCAGCCTGATCGTGATTTAGTTATGAGTGACAAGAGTTGGCACCATACTGCACTGCTGGGGCTACACACCACACAGTACCAGTCATATTATGATATGATCTTTAGGCACTGTATTATGATGCAACTGGCACCATATTGTGTTAAGATGTATATAAGATGCAAGTAATATTGTCTTACACCTCTCAGAACACAATTGGTATGATTTTCAGTGCTTACACAGTGATATGCAAGTGACAGTTCATGGCCTGTTGCAATTTGCTGTAAGTTGGTACAACTCCATTTCAAACGCCTACCAGTTCAGCCCTTATTAAATCTGAGATTTCCATGAGGATTCACCCTCAGTCCTCATTTTCATAGATTCTGCCCTTCTTCTCTCCTCCATCGGAATATATTTCAGACGCATGTAGGCAACTCCTTTTTGGCTTGGACTGCAGAATTTACATTTCTTTTTTTTTACCCAATTCAGTTGTGTCAAGCAGCTTTGCAAGATGTAAGATGCAGAACTTTATGTTAGCATCATGCAGTTTTGTCTTAATTTCACAGTACTCACTTTGGTTCTCTTTGACCTGTGGGCTGAGGTAGTTGAAGATAAAGAGCCTTTTGTCCTCCCAGAATATTTTTGTCACCTTCCAGGTTCAATTATGGATGTGAATGTTATCTAGAAAGTTCAGAAATCATAAATGATCGGTCTCAGCTTTTCATCCAACACAGCACAGGTCACAGCACTCTGTGGGTCCTCTTCATAATGTAAGAGGCACAACTGGGAGAGGGTCCTGCAGTTTTGGTACAGAGGTTTTGCACAAAATAATAGCATCACTGCCCTCCCCCTTAGTAGTCTATCCAAAAAGTCAGTATAAAAAGCATGTGCCTGTCTCCTGCTCACCTCACAGTGCTTTTGTTTAAGTTGTTGAAGTGCTCACCACGGCAATCGACTGCATTGCCACAAACAGCAATTGTGAGGAGAGCAGGGAAGAATCAGATACATTTTGAAAGTGCCAGTGAAAAAAGTGCTACATTATCTGCAATATTTTGTAGCTCAACAACAGATAAAAGTAAATTAAAAAAATTGAAAACAATATAGTTAAAACATAATTGGTGTAAAACTAGTGGTTTTAGGCTTTTTTATTATAGTACAGAGTTGTCCTTTAATGCCAAAAAGTTCAAGGTCATGCACACAGGGAAGGAAGAATCTGAAAACACAGTACTGGATGGAGGGAGGGTGGTCAGAATCGAGCAGACCTCCAAGGAAAGAGACCTGAGGGTTGTCATAAGTGACAGCCTGAAGAAGACTGCCCAATCCAATAAGTCATACCAGAAGACAACCAGGGCACTAGGTTGCATAGGCAGGGCCTTTAAATGGAAGCTATTTTGCCTCTTTGCGGGTCACTGGTGAGGCCACTCTTGGAGTAATGTGTGAAGTTTGTGAACCTCACCTTACAAAGGGCAAAGATTGCTTAAAATAAGTCTAGAGTAAGGAAACCAAAGTAATACAGAGGCAGCAGGGGAAGACTTATGAGAAGAGATTGGCTGATCAGAACAGGAAGCTAAACTAGAAAGGGGAGACATGATGGAGACATTCAGATACCTGAAGTGCATAAACAGGGAGGATTGCCAGCAGCTGTTCAGGCAATGTGAGGTGTCTGCGACAAGAAGGTGCAGCTATGAATTTGTGTGTATGTGTGTGTGGGGGGGGATTCAGTGGGATGTGAGGAAGTACTTCACTGAGAGGGCAGTGGATAGGTGGAACCATCTGCCAGGACAGGTACTTAACCTGTAGATGATTACAGGCTTCAGAAGTGGGTGGGATAGGTATATGGGATTGGTGAGAATGAAGGGGGGAGAGTCGGAAAGGGGTTCTGACATTGTACAGGGCAGAGTTACCAGCAGGGAGTACTACCAAGGCCCTACTAGACTGGAGGGACTAAGGGACCAGGCAGACATAATACACCACTAGTCTTTTTCTGTCTGTAAAATTCTAATTTTACAGCACTATGACTAGTATTTTCCTTCAGATTTAAACCTATATTTCAAATTACCGTGCCCACTTCTCCCAAAAAAGATTAAAACAGAAATTTTTGTAAACTGTGAGGAATGCCATGTGCTTAATTTCAATTTTGTTTCAATTTAGATTTCCATTTGTAAAGCTGAGTTTGTGACTCTGTGACCCTTCATAATGCTAAGGATGTGATTCTATGATATTTTGTAATACTGTATTTGTGATTCTATGACATATAGGGTTGCCAATAAAAGGCAACCTGAATTGTCAGGGGTTGCCACCAGAAATGTTGTGCAACAAGTTTAGCAGGGCAAGGCCAGAGAAGGGAGGGGGTGGGGGTAAGCAGGGGGAGTGTCTGAGATCAAGAAAATATTGTGGGTGGAGGGATAAGGGGACGGTGAGGTCACAAAGGTGGAGATGCCCAGGTGTAGAAGGGAGGGCTACAATGGGGAGATGAGAGAGCCTTCTTGGGGTCCTGACTGGGGTCCTTATGGGGTATAAAAGTGCAGGTAAGCAAGGGATCACCCTTCTTTTCCTGCTGGAACTCATTTTGAACCAGTGAGTCCAGCACTTCGAGGGCAAGAGTGATGCTTTGCTAACAGGTAAGGTACATGAGCTAGGTGGGATGGCCTGCATGCTAAGGGCCCAGATGGGTGGGACAATCCATATCACTGCAGGCTTCCCAAGAGATAGTATGCTATTGAATGCTGGGGGAGAAGTCAGGTAATTTTACTTTGCATTGTGGAAATGTGGAAATATAGCAATGGTTAAAACAAAAAAGAAATCTGATAAATAAGTTTTGCTTTGTAATAAAAGAAGTCCTGACAGGATGGTTAGGCATCTAGAATAATGACTTGTTGCTGTGGGGTTAGATTTGTTGGGGGTAGGGTAGATTGCAAAATGAAGTCCAGGCTAGGTCATGGATGTTTCATGGTGAAAACTTGAGGCCATTTTTGTCTAGACAGGATTATTTAAAGAGCTATTTGCAGGTTTGTAGTTGGCTGTGACCATGCGGCTATGTGTCCACTGGGAGATGCGGGTATTAATAGAATCAGGAGGCCTTGCTCCCCAGAGTGGATGCCGGGTGCAGACCTGTGAGTGGGAGCAGTATCCCTGCACAATGGTGTTTTTGTTGTGGCCAGATTCATGGCCGAGAAGTACGGGTGGGGGATGCTGGCCCAATGTTTAGAAGGGTGCAGGCCGCATTAAAGATGGGGGTGCCACATGGCCGAGAGAAGGCTGCAGCACTCAGAAAGGTTTTTACTTGCACCGTGTTGATGGTTCTATTTGCAACTGGCACTGCAGCCAATCAGTACTGGTGGGGACGCTGGCCTGGCTGTAGAAGGGCGCAGGCTGAGCAGAGGATGTGGTGCAGCGTGGCCGAGACAAGGCCATGGCACTGTTAGGTTTTCTTACACCATTTGTTTTGGGATTTTGTTGCTTTCGGCTGCAATTTTGGCCAGAAAGAGTGTGGGCATTGGACACTGGCCCTATTGACAAACACAGGCCATGTGGAGGAGGTGGCACCCAGCAGTCGGAGGCAAGACTGCTGTGCCCAGCAGGTAGATTCCAATTGAAAATGTGCAGGCCACATTGAGGCTGGAGCACCACGTGGCTGGAACATGGCACAGGTGCCTCAACATTTAAACGTGGCCTCGTGGTCGGGGGCAGAGAGAGAGAGAGCACTCTTTGCAGAAAAAAAAATAATATAAAAGTTTTTAAAACAGGAACTGACTGTGTTATCTGATTTTGCGGCCAGAATTATTGGGTTCTGGGGTTGGGAGATGTTCAGATGGCCAAAGGAAAGGGGGGTTTGGAAGCCACATAGTGGCGGAGCCACAAGCCTGTGAGAAAGGCCACTTGGCATGGCTGAGGGTCCTAGGGGCACAGCGGGCATTCTCTAGCCCATGATAAACTAGCCACCTGCCATCCCAGTCTATTTATTTTATTTATTTATTTTTTTATTTATTTCAGTACTCGGAAAACCATTTGAGCTCAGGGCTGTTTACATTGGTTCTACATCAGGACATTTCAGTACAATGGATAGGTGAAATTATACAGAGGATTGCAGAAATACAAAGGTAAACAAACATGATTATATATCAAACACAGTACAGGTCACAGGAAAACAGACAATTTACAGTGCCCAATGGTGAAACCAGTCAGTTGTCAGCAAACAAGAATGTTGTTTGGAGTGTTGCTAAGTTGCTAAGTGCTAAAGAAAAAAAAGGAAAAAGGAGGTGAAGTGGAGGAGCCCAAGTGCAATGTGCAAAAGGAGAGCGTAATATCAATATAGCAGTAGGGATCGGAGGGAGGTGACTAGACCAGAGGCAGAGGGAGAGGGTACTAGGTGTGTGGGGGGGGCAGGAGGGTCTACTCAGGGGAGAGTGGGAAGGGTTGAGGGGGCAGGGGATTGAAGTAGTGATGGGGAGGTGAAAAGGTGGTGCTAGAGATGGCAGGCACATCAAGATTTGCATATCATAAGGAGCTTCAAGTTGGTTTTGAAAGTATCCAGTGTGGGCAGGTGCGCAATGTTCTCCTGGAAGGAGTTGAACCACAGCAGTGAATGGTAAGCAAAGGACCTTTGTCTTTGAGATGTTTGACATTTTGGAGATATGAAGGACTGGTGTTTGGAGTTACGGGTGTGCCATGGATTATTGCTGGGAACCAGAAGTTGTTGGACCCCTGGCGGTAGCTGAACAAGGCAGATCTTTTTGGCCAGAAGGCAGGATTGATATTTTAGTCGGCCATTGAGCATGAGCCAGTGTGCCCTGGCATAGAGATCACAGGTGTGAGTCAGTCAGTGTGCACCTAAGGTGAGCCAGCAGGCTTTGTTGAGTGCAAATTTTATGCGCCAGAGAGCAGTATCTGTGGCAGAACCATATACAGGCAGCCCGTAGTCCACCAGGGAACCCACAGAACTGTGAACAGGGCTTCAGGAGAGAGGCTATGCATGTGACAATAAAGTAGTCCTATACACTTGTTGATAGCTTTGGCCGTGTTGTCAATGTGGAGAGTATGGGAGAATGAGTTGTCAATAGTGATACCGAGGTATTTAAAGTGTTGAACAAGTTCAAGGGAAACCCCGCCACTATTGCATATTGATAGTGGGTAGTTTTTGTGTTTGTTTAGACAGCTGGAAAACAGCATGGTTTTAGTTTTCTTGTAGTTCATTATCAATTTATGATCCTTGAACCACATCTCTACACTGGTGAAGTTGCTTTGTAGTTGCTGCTCAAGCGCACTGGGGTCTGAGCCGTTTGAGAAGACAACCACATCATCTGCATAAAGGAGGATGTGGCCTTGACTGGCTTGGGGGAGGCAATTCAAAAATAAACTGAATAGGGGGGGACCCAGTATTGACCCCCTGTGGAAGGTCAACACCACCTGGGGGACAACAAGCAAGAATGAGGAAAATGCAATTTTGGGGGCATATGGCTTTTCTGGCAGTCAGCGAGGATCGCTTCCTTAGATTAAGAGAGGGGGGCTCTCTCCACAAACCACTCCTTTGTCCCTCCTGCTGAAGGTTTCAAAAAAAGAGAAAGAAAAAGCAAGAAGGAGGCAATTAAGGGCATGCCAAGAGGAACTTAGTCAAGCAAGGGACGTGGTTATAATGGAACAAAGCCAGGCTGACCAAAGGAGAAAATGAGCAAGATGTAGTGGCCAGGTGACTGGGGGCCTGCATGTGCAGTAGGCCTACCACAGGGATTACTGAGGTGCAGTGAGTTGCTGGCCACGGGAGGCCTGTTCAGACAAGGGAGGGGAGGGGCATGGAGGGGCACGAATGTCCCACACTGAGGGGGGGCTTCCATTGGGATATGCTGAATGGACCATGGGGGAACAAAGGGGAACCATTTTCTTGTGGTGGATATGGGGCTGAGGGATGCAAAAGAAAAGAAAAAGATTTACTTATCAATGAAGGTACTAACATGGTCAGGTGTTTTTTCTTTTCCTTCCATGTTGCCTCCTTCCTTCAATTTTTTCCTTGTTATCTCAGATTTGAAGAAACATGAGACAGTTCCAGATGGCACCAAAGAGGGTTCCCATTCCTCCCACCAGCGCCCAGCTAAGAGATGAAGCAGCCCAGCTGATGTCCAAAATGATGGAGCTCATCGATGCAGCAAGGGCAATAGAAGAGGAGGAAGAGAGAAGCAAAAAGTGGAAGAACCAGCCAGGCCCCAAGGGGAAGGGCACAGGAAAGAGACCACCAGCACCAGTACCAGAGCCACAGCTGGGGCTGAAACCCCTGCCAGAGCCGGAAGTACCAGATACAGGGCCCGGTAAGGGAAATGTTGATTTGGCGGGGGAAGGGGACTTAAAAGAATACTTGGAAGGGAATATTAGTGATATGGGGAATGCAGGCATATAAAAAATGGAGAAGGTTTTGACGGAAATAAGGGGAGGGGACTTCTGGGGGTATGGGGAAAGGCATAGGGGGGCAGAATGCAGTGGTGAGAATTCCAGGGGTGACGCTGGGGGACCATGTTCCACAGACCATAAAAGACAAGATATGGAATGGGAAATTTGTGGACTTCTTTGCCTTGGTCGATAAGGACACAGCAAAGAAACAGGAATAGAAAGAAACAGATGGAAAATCAGAAATGGCGGTGGCACTAGCAGTAGTGGGGAACCCAGTGGAGGAAGTGACATATAAGGGGAAGAATATTGAGATGTGGAAGGCAGATTTTACGATATTTAGTGCTATTTTATTCTAGAAGAAGTCAGACCTGGCCATTCCGCTACTGGCATATTCCACCATAATTAGGGATGCATATACAGTCAAGATGGGCTATGGGTGGCTGAAATATGACAAAGCCTTCCAGCAAAGGATGGCAGCCCCAAGGGGACCTGGGATGGGATTGCACCCATTCAGAGTTATGGGTGAGGACTCTGTCCACCCAAGGGAGAGCCACAGGGGAAGTTAACAAGAAGGGAGGGGCAACACCAGTAGCAAAGACATGCTGGGGCTATAACAAGGCCTTGCGCACATGAATGAACTGTAAGTTCAGACATGTATGCTCTAAATGTTAGGGGCAGCACCCGGTGTCTCTGTGTAGTTCAGGGGAGAGAGGCAAAGCTGCCAGCAGCAAGATGAACAGTCCTTTTGGAGCTGGTTCAATGCTGCAGGGGGAAATGGGCACTACCAAGGGGGGTAGATGATGGGGGGGTCATTTGGGCAGGGAAACTACAATTCCAGTTATGGGGGTAACTGAATGGAAAGAGGCTGGGTGACAGACAAGGCTTCCGCATAGCCTGTACCCCAGTGAAGACGCAGATGATACATGACTGGTCACAGAATTACCCGGATCAGGAAGGAGGGAAGCTATTAGGGGAGGGTTTTTCTAGGGGGGTTCCGTTTGGGTTACATGGGACCATGTAGAGCAATGGGGGCAAAGAACCTGGGCTTATTGAGGGATAGGGAGGGAATAGTACTGAGGAAGACTGAGAAGGAAGTAGTGGCTGGCAGGGTGGAAGGACCATTCAGGATCCCTCCCCCTCATAAACTTAAGGATATCACCCCTAGGGGTGGTCCCCAAGAAGCAGGAGGGCAAGTTCTGGTTGATACACCATCTCACTTATCCAGAGGCCATGGATATCAGTCAATGATGGCATGCCAGAGGATCAGAGTGCAGTTTCATATACAACCCTAGATCAGGCGCTGGGTATGATCAGGCTCTCAAAGGGGAGGTGGATGGCAAAAAAGGACATTGAATCTGCTTTTCATCTGCTGCCAGTACACCCTGATGACTGGGATCTGCTGGGTTTTCCATTCCAAGGTCACTACTATTTTGACAAGGTCATGCCCATGGGCTGTTTCATAGCTTGTTCTACATTTGATAGGTTCAGCACTTGGGTACAGTGGGTTTTTGTGATAGATACGGGCATACAACCATGGTGCATTATTTGGACAATTTTTTGATAATAGGCAGAAGTGAGTGCGAAACAGCAAGGAGGCGGGGTAATTTAAAGACATGTGCTTGGCCATTGGCATCCAGTTAGCACCAGATAAAATGGACGGTCCAGCCAAAAAGTTGGAATTCTTGGGGATCGAGGCAGATGTGGAATACGAGCTGTTCCAGCTGCCAGCAGGCAAGGTGCTGAGGTTGAAGGAACTACTGCATCATTTGATTCAATGGAGGTGGGTGCCACTGGCACAAGTGCAGCAGTTATTGCGACATCTGAATTTTGCCTGTAAAGCAATTGGCCCAGGGAAGGGATTTACTAGGAGACTGGCAAGATACATAGGAAAGGGGCAGGTTACCGCACCACTGGGCGAATATATCAAAAGGTGTTAGACAGGACATAATAGTGTGGGTGCAGTTTTTAGACAGCTATAATGGGGTCACATTTTGGCAGGCAGATTGGCTATTTTACAATGACTTACAGCATTATATGGATGCATCAGGGTCACTGGAGATGGGAGCATATTTTAAGGGGTAGTGGATATCGGAGGCATGGCTAGTAGAGTGGAGGCATAGGAGGTTGCTAAAGGACATCACATTATTGGAAATTTTACCCATATGTGTAGTGGTGGTGGTTTGGGGTCACCAGCTGACAAACCGGAAAGTCAAATTTTGGTGCAACAACACAGCAGAGGTCAAGGTCATTAACAGACAGAAGGACTCCACATAGATGGTAATCAGAGTGTTACATCAGCTGGTTCTAGTAAGCTGAAGATTAACTTATCATTCAGAGCAAGGCATATAGAGGGAGTGAAGAATGACATTGCTGGCAGCCTTCCCCGTCTTCAGTTGGACAGGTTCAGGTCACTGGTACCAGAAGCTGCCACCTAGAGGACTTTCGTAATGTATCACCTATGGGTAGTTGGATGGACCGAGCCCAACAGCTATACCGAAGCTCTTGGTCCATCAACATGTTGAGGGCTTACGAAGGGGCATGGGCCACGTTCCAAGAGTTTTGCCACTGAGAGGGCTTCAAGGTGAGTAGACCGGTCACTGAGGGCCAGATTATGCAATATATGGTTATGAGATGGGAGGCAGGGATTACATATACAGCCATGAAGGTAGTGATAGCTGAGATAGGTTGGGCTTGCAGCAATAAGGAATGGGTGGAACCAAACAAATTTAGGGTGGTTAGGCGCATGATCATGGGGTGACAGGGGATGCAAGGCAACAAGTGTGACACCAGAAAGCCAATAGCGGGCCAGCTACTAGTCAGGCTTCTTAACTCACTGGTACAGATATGCAACTCAGCTTATGAGGCATGTTTGTTCTGAGCGGTATTTACAGTGATGGGAGAGGTGCTTTCAGGGTAGCAGAGATGGTGGCCCAGAACAAATGGGTGGTGGGGAGGGGCTTTTGCGGGAGAAAGTAACATAGGCACCTGCAAAAATTGCAATATGGTTGAGGATGTCCTACACAGACCAAGGGGGTAAAGGGGTGGCCATTAGCATGGCTGGCCAAGCAAGTCTAAGCTGGTGCCCAATAGCAGCCCTAAAAGAATATAGGAAGCTGTGGCTAAGGGGGGGGCTTTATTCATTAATGGGAACAAGGACCCTGTCACCTGTTACCAGGTGGCGGCGGTTCTGAAGAAAGGCATAGTGTTCCGGGGCAAGGACCCAAGCCTGTTTTCACTGCACTTATTTAGAATTGGGGTGGCCTCAGAGAAGGCGGCAGAAGGGGCTTCTGAGAAAGCAATCAAGGGAGTAGGCAGGTGGAGATCTGACTGTTATAAGAGATATGTGAGGAAGATGGTGTAACATTTGTCATTTGTATCAACAGGTTTGATTAGGCAGAAACAGATATGGATCGTAGGACATTCCTTTGTGTACTGGGTGGAGAGACACGCAGCACTTACGCCAGGAGGGAAACAACTCCATAAGGACATCGATGGGGCATGGGTGCTACGGAAAGGGGTCTGGGGCATGAGATGGACCCAGCTCCTCCCCACACTGGAAGAATTGAGGTAACAGGGGGCATGACTGGATTTCTTGATATTTCATCTGGAGGGAATAATTTGGGGGATAAGCCCTTGGGGAGTTTACTTCGGGAAATGAAGGAGGATTTCACCACCATTAAAGGGTGGTGGCCATGGGTGACCATAGAATGGTCAGATATTATTTCCAGGTGCGTATGGCGATATGCTAGGGATGTGAAAGCAGTGGAAAAGGTGAGGAAGTACCTCAATAGGAAATTGATGCTGGTCATAAGGGCAGTGGGAGGGATTTATATTAACTACAAACTTGATAACTTATTCAGTCCTGGGTTACTACAGGGAAGATGGGGTACACCTGTCCATTGTGGGTAGATCCTTTTTTATTCAAAGTATTATGGAAGGAATAGAAGAATGGCAGAAGAATAAGAGGGAATAGGATCTAAGGGGGGGGGGTCCACCAGTCCATCGCAAGCTGGATGTGGGCTGATGGAGGGATAGAAGGAATAGAATAACAAGCATTTTTCAATGCTGAATGTTGGCTTGCTGGCATTGATGGTGCAGGAGTTAGAGAGATACATAATGGGAATGGCAGTGAAGAATTGAACTAATGCCAACCCAACCCCCGTAGAGACTGAAAGGCGTTGGGCGTGTGCCTTTGGGTTGTTGGCCATAACACTTATGCCATTCCACCTCACTCCAGCCTGCACACAGCAACAGATGTTGCAGTGTGCCTTGGGGTCTTTGGCCCTTATACTCACCCAATTCATAAGGAAATAAGCTGAGATGGGTGCAGTACAGGAGAATGTGGTGAATGTTAGTGCCGAAGACACCAAGGCACACCTTGATGCCTGTCAGTGGCTGCAGGGAGTGGGGTGGGGGTGGAATGCAGTGATCATTATGGCCAATGAACCCAAATCACACCCCCGATGATTGTCAGTGTCGACAGAGTGGGGCGTTACAGTTGGAAACCTTAATGCCCCAGGCATTTGTTGATATTTTCACTCCAAATTTTCAACATGAGCCTTTTGGGACCTCACCTCATGAACATATCATTTTTTTACGCAATCCTGAAAGGCAATTTTGCACAGTGACTGCACCATTCAGTGCCACAGGTGCAGAAACATGTTTTGAGCAGGATGTGAAAAATGACAGCTATATTGTTCATAAGAAGGTGTGAAAAAATGGCAATGTTGAAAATTCAGAGTGAAAATATTAAAAACTGGCAAAGTTACGAACGTGCCTAGAAACTGCGCAACGCACCCTCATAACGCAGTCATTGTTTGGAATGTTTTCACCAAATTTACAACATGGCCTCTCTGAGACCTCCTCTCATGAACAGTTGCACTGTCATTTTGTTAATCAGTTTCAAAAGGAGATTCCGCACAGTGATCGTGAAATCACCTTTCAGGACCAAGAAACAAAATGACAGTGCCAGTATTCATGAGATGAGGTCCCAAGAACCCCATGTTGAAAATTTGGGGCCACAATTCCAAAATGGTTGAGATAACAACCTAAGTTGAACCCCCACCCCCATTGAGTCAGATTATATGGCTTTTCTTTGATTCTTCATTTTGTGGTTCAGTTTTGCAGAGTGCAGATGTGTCCCAGTCCACAGAAGATGACAGTACCAGACCTCGGAGGAAAGGATGGGGTGGGAGGGAGGCGGGAGGTGGGTGTGCAGAGGAGGGTTGGGATGGGGAGGGACAGCAACACAATAATGGACCGTTTTCTTTTTACAGGTACAAAAAATAGGTGAAAGACGGTTTTCTTCTTTCACAGGGAAAATTTTTTTTTATTAATGTGGGCACACTGGGGTGGGCTCCCTGTGTGCCACAATAGTGGGAGGCATGCCAAAATGGGAATTGGGCACTCCAATGTCGGCAAATCACATAGAGGGGTTTGGGGGGGGAGGGCCCATCTGACACCAGGACTGGGCATCCCGGTGCCGGAAGAAAAAAAAAAATGTTGGCACACTGGGGTGGGCTCCCAGTGTGCCTCATTAATGGGGGTATTACACAAGGTCCCTGCACTCTAATTGGCACCCTCAGAGGTACACCGTAGACAGCTAGCACTTAGGTATATGTTATACTAACATATAGGGCTAAGGGCATCTACCGTACAAGAGTAAATGTCGGGATATAAATGCATATGGTTGTAATACACTTTGTTTGCTAACACATATGTTCTTCTATGTATTTTCTGTGTATTTCTTACTTGTAAGATGCCAAGGCATCTGTGTCCTTGGAGTAATTATGATATGTAAGTCGGCATTGCCACCTTTTGGTGATTTGTACTACTACACTAAGTTATGTAAGACTGTATAAAAACTCTTTTGTTCATAAACTAATAACTATACAAAATTGTATAATGTTATCTTGGACCATGGAGCCACCTCTAATTTAGCCAATAGGGCTCATCTCTGTAACTAGAAATGTTTCTATCTTACAGTAGCCATAGTAATTATCATAGATATATAATGTAATACACTAGTCTTGTACTTCGGAGATCCCAGGAGACACAGAGAAACCTCGAGGTATAAAAAATGCTTAGCACTGGCTCCCGGTTTGTATTGGTAAAAACTGCTTAGGGCAACTGTAATTTATCCTTTTGGTAGTAATAAACTTGTTTATTACTCTTATGTAACGTGTCTGTGATTACTTGCATTCCCAATATTGCCAAGAACCTAAAAGTGAGGTTTAGACCTCCTAACAGGGGGAGGGGGATACATGCCGACATGGGGATTTGGCACCCCGATGTTGGCTTTTCGAGAGTGTGTGGCAGGCAGTAGGAACCACCATGTTGCGGCACACTGGAGTGGGCTCCCAGTGTGCACATTTAATGGGGGTGAATATATGCCGACACGGGGACTGGGCACCCCCGATGTTGACTTTGTGGGACTGTGTGACAGGTAGTAGGAGCCGCCATTGTGGAAAGCCGCTCTGCAGCTACATTATTTATAGGAAAGCTGTCTTCAATTCTGACTCCCTCCCCCGCAAGGCTTACCCCTGGTTTAGTTTTTTAAATGAAAAGCAGTATTTTTTTCAAGCCGCAAAGTACTTTATTTTAGAAAGGAAAAGTCTGCTACCCAAAGTATAGCAGATGAGAGGGGCTCCATTAACTGTAAAGGTGCCTTACCGCACTTTACAGTAGTGAGCCCCCCAACATCTGCCATACTTCCGGTAGCGGACTTCTTCCTTTTAAAATACATACTTTGTGGTGCGAGAAAAAAAGCTGCTTTTCATGTAAAAGCTAAACTGGGGGTAAGTCTTGCAGGGGCAGGAGCCATAATTGAAGACAGCTTTCCTCTGAAATGTTTCATCAGGAAAGGTACACTGAGCAAACATGTTGCTCGTATTCCGGCCATAAGCATTGCTGTGCACTGTAATGCTCATGGCCGGAGTCTTGTCATCTGCCGCTGCAGTGATGAAACTGCACCTGATTGCAGCAGCAGATTTCTTTCAACTTGTTGGCTCTTGGAAGTTTTGTATCATCACCAGCATGCTCACTGATTGGCGGTTGAGGGACACACTCACTCATGTGTCCCCTGCATTGGCCACAACACTGACACACCTCTGAAATGGGCTAGTACCACAAGATGTTGCTTGCCCGTGCACGCAAGCCAACATAAAAATGGACAGGTAGTGGGCAACTAAGAAGGGGTGGGAAAGGGTAAAGGGGGAAGGCAATAGACACGGGACAGGGTCAACAGCACCCGACCATTGGGAGATAGGGAGAAGAGAGAGAATTGGGAGGGGGTCACAGTTTGGGGACACCAGACCCTGGAAGCTAGAGTTGGCTGATGAAGAGGCCGGGAGGGGCAACAAGCTCATGCACCTGGGCCCCTGTGAAGACCAGAGAGGATACCAAACAGTGGCCTGCAAGAGGCTAAAATGGATTGATTGAAATACATTTCTGTAATTGATGTGAAATATGATGATGGTGATGGTCTGAATAAATGTAATATTATGATTGGATCAATAAACTCTTGCCGTTCGAGCACCCAGAAGAAGTAGTAAGGTGTATTCATTTCTGGGAAATCCCTCTGACAAATAGGGTTGCCAGTAAAAGGCAACCTGAATTATCAGGGGTTGCCACCAGAAATTCTGTGGAACAGGTTTAGCAGGGCAAGGCCAGAGAGGGAAGGGGGTGAGGGTAAGCAGGGGGAGGGTCTGAGATCAAGAAAAGAAAGTGGGCAGAGGGATAAGTGGAAGGTGTGAGATCACAAAGGAGGTGAACAGTAGAAAGGAGGGCTACAATTGGGAGATGGGGGGCTTGGGGTCCTGATTGGGGTTCTTGGGGGATATAAAAGTGCAGGTAAGCGATGGATCACCCTCCTTTTCCTGCTGGAACTCATTTTGAACCCCACCCACCCACCCTACTGACAAGCAGCCAAGGGGGCAAGATGGAGGGATGGACCAGGCAATCTGAGGGAGTGGCAGACCCAGGGGATGTAGGCCACTGAGTGAGGGTGGCAAGGCAAGGGAGTTAATAATGCTGGGTCACACGCAGGAGCATGGACTGACAGGAGTCTGCCAGGGTATGCAGAAAGGTTCCCTATAGGAGGGACAGACGGAATAGAATAAAAATAAAAATGGGCAGGGAGTGGGCAACTAAGAAGGGGTGGGAAAGGGTAAAGGTGGAGGGCAATAGGCACAGGGTGGGGTCAACAGCACCAAGCCATGGGGGGATAGGGAGAAGAGAGAGAATTAGGAAGGGGGTCATGGTTTGGAGGCACCTGGTCCTGGAAGCTAGAATTGGCCAATGAAGAGACCGGAAGAGGCATTAGGATCATGCACCTGGGCCCCTGTGAAGACCTGAGAGGATACCGAACAGTGGCCTGCAAGAGGCTAAGAATGGATTGATCAAAATGTATTTCTGTAATTGATGTGAAATATGATCATGGTGATGGTTTGAATAAATGTAATATTAGAACTGGATCAATAAACTCTTGCCGTTCGAGCACCCAAAAGAAGTAGTCAGGTGTATTCATTTCTGGGCAATCCCTCTGACAATTTGTAATGCTGAGGTTATGAATCGGTGATGTTTTGAGAGTAACAATGTAAGTAAGTAAGTAAAATTATATTTCTTCAGCGCCCAATCCGGGAGGCTCTGGGCGCTTTACACAGGTAAGGTACAATATCATGCAATACAGTAATTTTAAAACACAGTCAGAAAAGTTGAGGTATTTTATAATTGAACTCTATAAATAAATAATCATAATACAATAATTACAATAAAACAGCTCAGCAGTAAAATAAAACTATAAAACTATAGCTGGGTTTCAAAAGTATTTCAGAAGAGATGTGCCTTCAGACCCTGCTTGAAAATTTCCACCAACAGAGCCTCCTTCAGTGATCTCGGAAGTGAGCTCCAAATGGCCAGGCCAACCACCTCAAATGCTCGATCACCTGAGGTTTTCATCCTGGCCCTTGGAACTGCTAGGAGGCCCTCGGTGGAGGAATGGAGTGAGCGTACAGGGCAAATGAGACAGGCGGTCACTCAGATAGCCAGGGCCAGACCCATGTAGGGCCCTATAGATGAGCAAGCCCACCTTGAAGATAATTCTCCACTTCACTGGCAGCCAGTGCAGATCACGCAGGGCCAGGGTCACATGACAGGACCTTGGGAGGCCTGTCAACAACCTGTCCTCTATGTTCTGAATTTATCCATTAGAAAAACATGTATGTGAAGCACTGTCAGCCTGGGAAGGGCACTCTATAAGCAGTAAAACTACTATTATTATTGTTACAACTACTACAGTAGTACTACTACTATTAATGCTGCAACCTGCTGCTATAACTGCTATGACCTGCTACTACTACTACTACTGCTACAGCTACTGCAACTACTGGTAGCACTACAACTACTACTGCTAATATTACTACTACTATTATGACTACTACTGTTAGTATTATTACACATGCAGTCTTTGTTCAAGGAACTGACACCCAAAACCATCCAATAAATTTGCACCATGTTGCATGTGTATCTAGCTGCCTACATTATTCTGATCTTTATTTTCTGCTGAAGAGATCAATCACCTTGGTTCCTATGCTACACTTATCAGCTGCTAGTTCTTATTTTGAGGCATCCCCATGTGGGGGAACAGGAAACATTGTTTAACCAGGAGTGGCACACTAAGCCAAAGCTTGTTTCTAGATGCAACCTGGGAGCACAAGGAAGTTAAGTGACTTGCTCAGGATCACACAGTATGCACCTAGATGGCAATGGGATTCAAACCCAGGTCTCCAGATCTGCAGCTCAGAGCCTTAACCCACTGTGCTATACTGCCTCCTAGCAATGTGGTTCAGTTCCACTTTAGTTCTTTTTAATTTGGGCATCATCCCCTTCTATATTTTCAACATGGTTAGACATTTTATTCTTGATTTTTGATTCCCTCTCAGCTCTTATGTTCTCCTAAGTGAAATCCCTTTGGTGGCCTCAAGCTCTGTAAAAGGCATATGCTTGTGACTGAGGCTGTTGTAAAACAACTGGACCACATAAAAAAAAGTGGCCTGTAAAGTTATACGCAACAAATCCATGGTGGCCAGGCTGGCCAGAATGAACAAGTCCAACCCCTGACATGGAACTTCATCTTTAAAGTAGCAAGGTAAGTTTGACTCCCATGGTTCTGCTTTTACCATAGAGGAGAAAAAAAGGCTCTTCAAAGCTGCTGCCCAATCACTGGCTGTAGTCTTCCTACAGTGAGCATGTGTCTCCAGATTACAAAGCTGGTGGAAACCATCACTTCAGGGCAGTGTTGAAATTACACTTTTTGAGCTTATGAAGCTAGGTGGGTCTTTATGAGCACTGTTTAAATTGAGCCCCCCTTCCCATTTTAAGTCTATGGCAGTGATGCGTGAGCTGATGGGGCTTACTTCAGAGCTAAGGGGCCTAGCCCTGGCAAGCCACCCTGTAATTCCAACACTGCTTCAGGGCCCAAAGTTGTTTTTGGACCTCCTCGGGCTCCAGTTCCAACGTTCATGTTGGTTCTGGTTCCTGATGGAAACATCCTTCAGTCACCAGTTCTGGTTCTGGCTTCAGTATCTGCAAGCTGTGAAACTGGTCCCTACTCAACTCCAGTCCTTAGAATTGGAGGTCTAAATCTTTTTCCACTGACCCCCAGCCTCCAATCACTGTCCCCTTATTTTGTTTGTCTTTCTCTGGTGTCTAGTGGCACCTCCCACCCTCCGATCACTGTCCTGGTCACAATAAAGAAGACTGTCTCTCAGACTGCAAAATCACCTTTTGGGACAGATTTACCGAATTTCACTGTCATTGTTCATTAGGTGGAGTCCTAGAAAAAGGCATGTTGAAAATCTGGGCAAAAATAATCAAAAATAATCAAGTTATGCTAGTACATTCAAACTCCCATTGAAATACATCAAACTGCATACCTGATTTCCTCAGTTTGTGGTCCAGCGTTGAAGACTGAAGACCTGTCTGTGGTCCAGAGAGGATTACAACGTTGAACCCCCAGTGGGTAAGTAAGAGCTTGTGGGGTGGTGGGTGCTGAGTGGGAGGATCTGGTGGGGGGGGCAGTAACGGCAACAACAGACATTGATGGATGTTTTTCTTTTTTACAGGGTTAATAAAAAGATTACAGGGTTAAAACAAACTAGGAGGAATGGTTTTCTTTATTTCAGGTGGCGACACTGGGGGATTGGGCACCCCCAGTGTTGGTGTTATGTTTGTGGGGAGGTGGGTGCTGAGTGGGAGGGTCAGGTGGTGGGGACAGTAAGGGTGGGGCAACAACAGACATTGATGGATGATGTTCTTTTTTTGCAGGGTGTATTAAAAAACTAAGAGGGATGATTTTATTTCAGGTGGGGACACTAGGGGATTGGGCACCCCAGTGTCACTGTTATGTTTAGCAGCACTGGGAGTGGGCTTCCTGATGTTGCATAACTAAAATGGGAAGGGTGTGAGTTGCAGCTGGCATTGGGGATTGGGCACCCCTATGCTGGAATATTAACATGGGTTGGGCTTGGGGGTGGGGTTGGCAGTTACAGTGGCTGCTGCAACAGACATCGATGGATGGTTTCTCTTTTGCAAGGTGCATTAAAAAAACTATGAGGGATAGTTTTCTTTATTTTAGGTGGTGACACTGGGGGATTGGGTACCCCAAGTGTCAATGTTATGCTTGTGTGTATATGTGTTGGGGGGCTGGTGGTGGGTGCTGAGTGGGAAGTGTCAGGTGGGGGAGACAGTAAGGCTTGGGCAGCAACAGACATTGATGGACAGTTTTCTTTGTAACAGAGTGTAATTCAGCCTCAGTAGACTGATCATGACAGATCAGCTTTGCTTGCTGGGTGGCTTATATCAAAAGAAAGAGCCTACCTATGATTGGGTTGGTGCTCTGCTTTGAACTACATGAAGTTTCTGCCTAGCAAGCCAGAACAGTGTCATGATCAGCCTGGCTGATGACTGTGTGACACCGATGAGCCTCTCACAGAGCACTCTGCATTGGACTGACAGTGTCAAACTCCTCAAAAGCCACTCTCATAACAAAATGTTCACTGCACTTGTGTACACGGCAAGCATAACAAAATCTGGTCAGATCCACCACAGCTGCATAATGAAGTTAGTGAATTTGTGTGAAATTGTTAAGGAGGTATGGAAAAACAACACAATGATTTGTAAGTAGTAAGATTTGTTTTGGTTTCTGTTCTAAGGAAGGCATACACATTATTAGGAAAATATATGGAGGTGTACATTTTAATGAAAGGAATTGGAAGCTTACAAAAGAACCCCAGAGCAAATGCCACTGATGTATGTGTTATCCCAGATGATATTAGCCAGACAGACAAATTTTAAAGAAAACACAATTGCACATGTCCCAATAATGCAAAGCATCAAGGGAAACATATGCAAATCCCCATGATGGTACAGAAGGTGGCAGTACATGAAAAAGTAATGGCTGGCATATATTCAGCCTTGGGATTATTTACACATTTGTTTTTATTTTTTTTAAGAGAAACAGGGTTTTTGTCCATGTGGTGATGTAAGTTATGTTTAAGCAATGTGTTGATGTCAGGAAGTCAGGTGTAATGATGATGGACTCTCAGAGAGAATGTGATATTAAGTTTCAGAGGGGGGCGCTTTTGATAAAGGCAAGGTAGTAATGCATGTGATAATGGGAATATTAGGAAAGCATGAGGTCTACGAAGAAGTGAAGTACAAATATGCACAGTTTCATAAGTATGTGCTAAGAGTGCAGGCAAATGTGATATGCAGGTTTGTTTTAGAAATAGGTAAAAATAGCGATACATACAATTAATAGAAAGATAGATAACTACATAGACATATAGACAGAGAGCGAAAGACACAGACAGACAGGCAGAATAGGAATGGCAGTGAAGTACTGAAGTGACACCAACCCCACCCCGCAGACATGAACAGGCATTGGGGTGTGCCTTTGGGTCATTGGCCATAACACTCATGCCATTTCACCTCAACCTACCCTGCAGACACAGACAAGAGTCAAGGTGTGCCTTGGGGTTTTCAAACTTTACACTCACCCCATTCCATACAGAAATATGCTGAAATGGGTACAGCATAAGAGAAAGGAGTTAACTTTGGAGCTGAAGAGTCAAAGGCACACCTCGATACTTGTCACTGGCTGTAGGGTGGGGGTTGGGGTGGAAAGGCATGAGCATTACTGTTGACAATCCCAAGTCACACCCTGATGCCTGTCAGTCCCTACAGTGCAGGGTGTTATGGTCAGAAACCCTAATGCCCTGGGTGTTTCTTGGTATTTTAACTCCAAGTTTTCAGCATGGGCTTTTTGTGACCTCACCGCATGAACAGTGACACTATCAGTTCATTAGCTGAAAGGAGATTTTGCACGGCGACTGTGCCATTTGGCACCACAGGTGCAAAATCACATTTTGACCAGGATGTAAAAAATGACAGCTATATATTTTTTGCTTCAGTAACTGCACAGCACATCTGTTGCATGACCTGCTTATTGACATTTTATATATGCTATGCAATGTACTGCTGCTATGGCTGTATTGCTGAGAGGGACCTGGGGGTGGTGGTGGATGTCAAGATGAACAACTCAGAGACTTGTAGGAGGGCAGCGGCTAAGGCCACAATGCTGGGATGCATCACTAGGAGGATCACTCCAGAAGGAGGGAAGTGATACTCCCTCTGTACAAATGCTTGGTGAGTCCACACCTTGAGTACTGCATGCAGTTTTGGAGGCCACACTTAAAGAGAGACATTGAACTCCTGGAGAGGGTCCAGAGAAAGGCAATCAAAATTATCTGGGGCTTGGGGGAAAGGACCTAAGGGGAGAGGCTCAAAGAACTGAATATATACACGTTGGAAGAGAGAAGGGACGGGGGGACATGATAGAGGTCTTCAAGTACATGAAGTGGGTAAATAGGGGTGGCAAAGACATGGTGCTCTGAAGAAAGGAGGGAGGGTAACTAGAGTGCATGGGTGGAAGCTGGAGGGGGGATACTCAGGGGAGAAAGGAGGAGATGCTACTTCAGTGAGAGGGTGGTAGAATCATAGAATGCGCTGCCTGGGGGACTGGTGGAGGCAGACACTGTGGAGAGGTTCAAGAGGGGGTGAGACAGGTACAGGGGAAGGGTTGTGGAAGCAAAGGCAAAGTCCAATGAAGCAGGAATACCCTGGACTGGGAACGGAGAAGCCCGAGAGGGTGGGTGGGTGCAGCAAGGTCAGCTCCCAGGGTGGGGACTGACCAAACGAGCAGACACGAAAGCCCACTATTCCTATTCTGCTGGCATTTTTGTATGTTAGTATGTTGGTATGCTTACTACACCAACGTCATGAACCATAAAACAGATGACTGCCATAACTAGGGAGGCTGTATAGTACAGTGGTTTAAGGCTCTTAAAGGAGTAGTCCACCTAGAATTTGCAAAAAACATATGTTATGCAGAGTGTTTTGATATGTATGTTAAATCCTAGTGCAAAGGTCTGCAACATGAGGCTCGGGAGCCGCATGCGGCTCTTTGCCTGTGTTCATGTGGCTCTGCAGCTCCTTAACTCTCAAAAGTCCAATTTTATGCTTTTCAGTATCTCTGCTACTTTGCTCCACTATAAAGTATTTTGGAATTGTCTGTGGAGGTCACACACTGAATATGCAATATCACATACACGCTAATATCCTTGATAGAAGCACAGAAATGTGTCAGCAGAAAAGGACTGCCAGGCCCACCCAGTCTGCCCAGTGTGCCTAACAAGCTGCTGGGACTTTGTAATTTCTTACCATCCCCCGATCCAAGAGACCACTGTGTCTACCCCACACTCCCTTGAATCCCGCCATAGACCCTGCTCCCACCACCTCCTCTAGGAGTTTGTTCCAGTTATCCACCACCATCTCCGTGAAGTAGAATTTTCTTGATGCTGGAACAATATGAGGAAGTCAAGCATAATTACTTATGAGGGGCTATTGGCACTGCAGTGTCCGCTATATTATAGACCAGTATCGATACTACCATTTGCATTACTGACATCAGCCAATGGGATGTGAGGGAGAAAGCTTTCAAGGGTTCATGGCAGGGCTGCTTGATGACATCATAGTTAGTGTTACTGCTTACCAATGAGCTGAATAAGGTTGGTGCCAAAGCCCAGAGTATTGCACATCAAGTGGCAAACCCAGCGACAATCAGCTCTGGATGCCTCACGACTGCAAAATGCTCTCCAGTAACCAATGGGGAGGGATCATGTTGGCTGAGAGTCGCAGCTCAGGAAATGTTGCCGGATGTTAGCAGGGCTTGCAGTACTCAACACTGAATGCAGAGGCACCAGACATGCCATGTGTTTTTACGTATAGCAGGCCGGGCCTGGTAGATGTCCATGCCCAGCCACCCTTGCCACAAGTGGGAGGAACAGATGGACTCCTACCCTCAGAAACACAGGATGGTCCAGCCAGTTATTTTGTCATCCTTCTCCATCTCTTAATAGGTGCTGAGCACTTTATGTACTTTATTGTGATAGCCTCACATCGACTGGGATCTAGGTGGGGTGAGAGGTACAATCACAGTTACATCAGGATGCTATGTAGCATTCAGATCATTAGAAAGGCAGTTGTTCCTCAGGCAGGACAGAAGGCTGTGGAGATGGAAGGAGGACTGAGTCAAGGCATGCAAGGTCATACAACTGCAAGAAATATTAAAGGGACATTGCCAAGCTTTTTTGTATTGTATTATTTTAGGTAAAAATCCACATTTTATTGTTGCTTACTTTCTCTAAAATTCATTTATGTTGCTGGTTGTTTTATCTACCTCATTAGTTGTTAGAAATGAAATGCATGGTAATGCACAGCTATGCCCAGCTCTGTTTTGCTTCAGATCATTTAACTACTCTTGGTGCACACTTCCTGAACATAAGAAACACCATCAGACAGTGCAGCCACTCATGATACAATAGTGTCCTCTACTCCCACTGCATAATGAGTGGCTAGATTGTGTTGGGGGTGTTCCCGAGTTCAGGAAAGATGCAGCGTGATGTGGTCAAGAAATGTAAACAAACACGTTTTGGTGTGTTAACACCAGTATGGTGGGCAGTTAGTCTTTCACTTTTTAAAAGAAAAAAGGGATGTGAATCAAACTACTAGCTGCATAAACAGTGTGTATAATATGAACAATCATAAAATGTGTGTTTTAAACCAGGGACACTTTGAGGCTTAAGGAAGTTGACAGTGTTCCTTTAAGTGTATTAAACAGAGCTTTGCCAATGTTAAGGTGGCACTGGTGCTGTGAATCAGCCATCAGTTTATGATAAACTGGCACACCGAACAAAGAAAATAATAGATGAGAACATAACCTTTCTAGAAGACTGGGTGCTTTTGTTTTCATTAGAAGGGGTGAATGAATATTTCAAGTGATTTGAAGTGAAAGTTTCCAAAAAATGCTACTAATTCCAAGGCATGTCCCAACCAAACACTCTATATATGCCAATAATATGTGTGGTAGGGGTGGCCAGGCTCACCCCTACCCATGCTGAGACACAGGAAGGTTGCACCAAAGAAGAGAGACCAATAGAGCAGGACTCCTTCAGTGGCTCCAAGAGATTTGCCTGAAGCATGTAGTAGGAATTAATTTTGAGTTATTAACCATTTGCTTTTTCAGCTACAAAATCATGGCTAAAACTCCTCTGATTCTCTTAGGGAGGATCTGGAGAGGAAGCTATCCAGTATGGCTTCTTTGTGCCGTGTTCCAGTTGATTAACATATGCTTTACTCAGATAGCATTGTGGGATGAATTTAAGATAAATTATGCATTACAAAGGACCTCTGCTATGCATACGCTCATATGGCTCTTTGGTGATCAGACTGGTTATGCCAGGAGGACATGTGGCTCCCAATCCTGAAAAGGTTGCAGACCCCTGTCCTAGTGTTTCCTTCCCTCTGTCTGCTATTAGAAGTTTTTGCTAAATTAGCCTGCTAGCTGTATGGTAGTTTTACAACCCCTGGGGATCTCAATCACAATCAGGTTTATTGGCTTTCTTTTTCCTATGGTGCACCCTGTCTCATGTGGCAGTGATGTAGCCAGACCCTTAGATTTAGCATGTGCACAGAAAACAGCTGCTAAATAGCTCTAATTCATTATTTGTGTTTTTGGTGTGTGTCTGGTCTAGCTAGCAGTAGTAAGTGTTTTCATTTTAAAATGTTATTTTATCAAACTACACACAACACTAAAAATCATAGAAATTGCCCCAGATTATAAATGCAATAATTAATAAAGACTGTAGCTGTTTTCTTACAGAACATCTACTCAGCTCTCAAGTATTTGCTAAACTGTAAATGTAGGTATCATCATTCTACTAGAAGGAACTGGGAGTTAGGGCTGATTTTGCTCTGTGACATGACTTTCTTTCATTTTTTTTGTTTGTTTAACGTTACAAATGTGAAGTGTCTTTTTAATAAAGTATAAAAATATGTATGTGTGAGTTATTCCATTTGGAGAATATTTGTTTTATTATTTGAAAAAGTTTGATACACTAAATATGTAGTGCAGTGAACCATTGTAAGATGGAATCAAATGTGTACAGTAGCTGGAATAGTCACTGTCATCCTATTGCTTTCATGCCATACCACAGGCAGGAGAAAAGCTGACTTTAAAGTATTTTGCTATTTCTAGGCTGCAGCTTCCTACCATACACTTCATTTGTAAAAAAAAAAAAAAAAGAAATGATCTTGATCTTGTCAGAGACCACAATCAGCACTGACTACTAACAGAATGCTGATACCTACATTTACAATTCAGCAAATACTTGAAATCTAACTGAGTGGGGTTTCTGTAAGAAAACAGCTAGAGTCTGTTAATTATAGCATTTTATAGCATTGATGATCTGGGCAGTTTCTGTGCTTTTATAGTTGTGTATAGTTTGATAAAATAAAACATTTTAAAATTAAAATACTCCTCCTAGCTAGACCTGATGCACATAGAAAACAAAAACAGTGAATTAGAGCTATTTAGTAGCTGTTTTACAGAAACCCTAGTTAGCTTGCTCCCTGGATAAGAACACAAAGCTCTGCTGTTGTGAACTGATTTTAAAGTAGTGCACATGTTTAATCTAAAGGCCTGGCTACATCATTGTCACATGAGACAGGGTGCATCGTAGGAGAAAGAAAGCCAATAAACCTATTTGTGGTGGAGATCTCCAGGGGTCGTAAAACTACCATACAGCTAGCAGGCTAATTTAGGAAAAACTCCTAATAACAGACAGGGGGAAGGACACTCTAGGACTTAACATACATATCAAAACATTCTGCATAACATATGTTTTTTTGCAAATTCTGGGTGGACTACTCCTTTAATTGCAAATCTGGAGATCTGGGTTTGAATACCACAGCTCCCGCAAAAAAAAAAATGAAAATTTTCTTACAGAGCTAATTAGCACTAACTGCTTATAGAATGCTGATACCTACATTTACAGCTTAGCAAATACAGTACTTGACATCTAACTGAGTGGGGTTTCTGTAAGAAAACAGCTAGAGTTTGTATTAATTATAGCATTGATGATCTGGGCAGTTTCTGTGCTTTTATGGTTGTGTATAGTTTGATAAAATTAAGTTTTAAAATTGAAACACTCCTTCTAGCTTGACCTGACACACACAGAAAATAAAAATAGTGAATTAGAGCTATTTAGTAGCTGTTGTCTTACAGAAACCCCAGTTAGCTAGCTCTCCCCTGGACTGGGAAGGAAGAAGCCTGAGATGGCGGGGGGGCAGCAAAGTCAGCTCCCAGGGTGGGGGCTGACAAAAGGAGCAGACACGAAAGCTCACTAGGCCTATTCTGCTGGCATTTTTGTATGTTAGTATGCTTACTACACCAACATCATGAACCATAAAACAAATGACTGCCATAACTAGGGAGGCAGTATAGCACAGTTCTTTAAGGCTCTTCTCTGCAAATCTGGAGATCTAGGTTTGAATCCCACAGCCCCCACACAAATGTGGAGTATCTTTTTAAGAAAGTATAAAATACTGTGAAATGATTTTAAACCAGTGCACATGCTAAATCCTATTGCCACATTCAAGACATCATACCCTACCTACCATATATAAACTCAACTATATTAAAAAAATAATTCTAGGCACTTTTTTTTTTACCAGGAGAGACACACTAAGCTGAAAGCTTGTTTACAGGTGTGACCTGGGAGCACAAGGAAGTTAAGTGATTTGCGCAGAGTCACACAGTATGCAAGTGGGGGCTGTGGGAGTCAAACCCAGGTCTCCAGGTTTGTAGCTCAGAGCCTTAAACCACTGACTACTTAACCATTTACAACATGGTTACACTTATATATAATACATACTTCTCAAAATTGAAAGAAAAAATACACTTTATCATCAAAGTCTATATTTACCAAGTACTGTGCCCATGTTTAAAATAATTTTAACCCCCCAAAAAAGTGCCCTGACATGAAACTGCATGTTTAACTGTAAAGACAATTAAAAATTGTATTTCTAAATGCATTACTAACACCAATGCTTCATGATTAAAAAAATGTCAACCCCCTCCACCCGTTACAGATTGCATTCTGGGAAGATTGCCTTGGCAAGATGCTATAAAAAAACCTGATAAACAGGTTTCATGGAGTGAATGCTGACATCCTATTTCTAGAGTCCACTATAAAATAAAAAATAGTTAAGATTTTTTTTATGCAAGCTCTGATCAGAATAGCTTTTAAAATCACCAATTGTTTTCTTGTTCAATGTTTTCTAATACATCTCAATTTTAAAAGAAAAAAACACTCTTTATCATCAAAGTCTGTTTTCGGCTTCCTACCATACACTTCATTTGTAAAAAAAAAAAAAATTATCTTGGCACAGACCACAATCAGCACTAACTACTAACGGAATGCTGATACCTACATTTACAATTTAGCAAATACTTGAAATCTAACTGAGTGGGGTTTCTGTAAGAAAACAGCTAGAGTCTGTATTAATTATAGCATTGATGATCTGGGCAGTTTCTGTGCTTTTATGGTTGTGCATAGTTTGATAAAATTAAAAGTTTTAAAATGGAAACACTCCTGCTAGCTAGACCTGACACACACAGAAAATAAAAATAGTGAATTAGAGCTATTTAGTAGCTGTTGTCTTATAGAAACCCCAGTTAGCTAGCTCTCCCCTGGACTGGGAAGGGAGAAGCCCAGGAGGGTGGGGGGGCAGTAAGGTCAGCTCCCAGGGTGGGGACTGACAAAAGGAGCAGACACAAAAGCTCACTAGGCCTATTCTGCTGGCATTTTTGTATGTTAGTATGCTTACTACACCAACATCATGAACCATAAAACAGATGACTGCCATAACTAGGGGAGGCAGTATAGCACAGTTCTTTAAGGCTCTTCTCTGCAAATCTGGAGATCTAGGTTTGAATCCCACAGCCCCCACACAAATGTGGAGTATCTTTTTAAGAAAGTATAAAATACTGTGAAATGATTTTAAAGCAGTGCACATGCTAAATCCTACTGCCACATTCAAGACATCATACCCTACCTATGTACCACATATAAACTCAACTATATTAAAAAATAATTCTAGTCACTTTTTTTTTTTTACCAGGAGAGGACACACTAAGCTGAAAGCTTGTTTACAGGTATGACCTGGGAGCACAAGGAAGTTAAGTGATTTGTGCAGGGTCACACAGTATTCAAGTGCAGGCTGTGGGAGTCAAACCCAGGTCTCCAGGTTTGTAGCTCAGAGCCTTAAACCACTGCCTACTTAACCATTTACAACACAGTCACACGTATATATAATACATACTTCTCAAACTTGAAAGAAAAAATACACTTTATCATCAAAGTCTATATTTACCAAGTACTGTGCCCATGTTTAAAACAATTTGAACTCCCCCAAAAATGTGCCCTGACATGAAACTGCATGTTTAACTGTAAAGACAATTAAAAATTGTATTTCTAAATGCATTACTAACACCAATGCTTTCAAAGGTTTTAAACTACTAAAGACAAATGATATATAAACTGTACATATATAAAATGTTTAAGAAAAACATGTGACTCTTACTGTAAATTAGAATGTGTGTCTAGGTCTCCTTCTGAGGCCCCAGGTGGCTCTGATAATCATTTGTTCCAAAGTATTTTTAAGTCAATTTGAAGGCATTAAATAACTTCTGTTCTGTTCTCCACTGCACAGGCATGTCTGTTGGTTGATAAGATCCCAAACTAGTGTATCTTGTTACAACATGATAGAGCTATCTCATACCCCTCCCACATGAATCAGAAAAAAGTTTGAGGTGGAGACAGAGAAGGATTTACTCCAAAAAAAAAAACCTAATGCTGCCTCCCACTACTCAGGTTCCAGTTCTTGTACCACCCATTTAAGAAAGAAAATAGTACCCTGCAACCATTGACTAACATGAAAGTGTATTTATTTGAGGGTGGAAAACATTGCTTGGTGGAGGGTAAGGTGGAAGAGACTATTTACACCTTCAGACAGTTCCACGGACAGAAAACATGACATCACCACTTCTGTACATGCAAAACGTCTGCAGACTTTGCCCACAGCCATAAAAAGGAAAGGAGAGAGAAGTAGTTCTTGCTGTATTTTGGTCTCATTCTTTATGAGCTCTTCAGACCCTTAGTTACTGTATATTGTTACCTTGTACACAACACTTTTCTGCACTTATAGAAATATATCTGTCTAACACAGCAACAAACACATTTGCCAGGGCTCCACCTCTCTCTCTCTCTCTCTCTCTCTCTCTCTCTCTCTCAGTCTTTCCTGTGCTGTGCTGTGCTGTGCTTTCAGCAGAATCAAAGTAGTCAACAAACAGTCAACACATCATGTCAGTAATATAGTGAGGTACCTCCACTTTTCACTTTCATAAAGAATGCAACTTCAGACAAAATGTTGTGATCCCACCCTTTTTACTTGTAGGTAAAAAAATTTGTGGTTGCAAACATCGACCTCTACTCCACAGACATTTAGGCAGTGTCATATAAATCCAAAGAATTTTCTCTTGGCTATAATACATACGGGAAGCCACAAGACCAGATAAACATAACACAGCACATCACTTACATTTTGGTGTGTGCCTTCATCTGAGCTGGCTGATGCCCTAGTCCCTCCTCCCTTTTATGACAAGGAGTTTGTCATGTGACCAGTGGCTATTTTGTCATCCAAGCTAGTCCAAAGACCCTCACATTGGGCCCTATGCATGAATGGGGTGGAGTGGCTACTCGCATGTATCTGGGTGCATAGCCACTCCACGCCCATTGTTTCCCCATGTGGCATGCTCAAAGAGGGGGGCACGCAGACCCACTGCACCTGATACCCCACATCCATGGACAGCTCCACACTGGGAGCTGTCTGGAGGCATGCCAGCACTATGCAGTATTCACTAACCCATGTGGTTCTGACCACATGGGTGTGGAGGGTGGTGCAAGGTATGCTAGGGTAGATCCTGCCATAACTCACTGTACATGCCCATGGACACAGGCCTCCATTCACCGGGGGACTGGGACAGGGCACATCATGCTGCCCCTGACCACTGGGCAGCAGGAGGCGGCAGAGGCAGCTGGAAGGGTGAGCACCGGGCAATTTCAGGAGCCATGGCAGTGGGATGGGATGGTGCCACATGGGTCTGGATGCCTGCAATTGGCATGCACTGCCCCAGACCCATGCCTCCTTATGCATGGGATCCACTAAGGGTCCCAAGGGAGCATCCCATTGGTTGCCCACCCAGGACTATGACGGCACCCCTGGCCACCCTACTGAGTCCTGTGTGCTGGGGAGGAGGAACCATGGACAGGTGGCCATCATTGGTAAATGCCAGTATAGGTACACCTGTCTGTGGGGCACAGGGCCATGGGTGGGATAAGCAAAATTTCCACGTACCCACACCCACTTGGTGCATAGTGCCCATAAACCTTAACATGCATAGTACAAAAACAAAAACCAAATTTTAATAAATAACATTCCCCAATAAATAATAATTATATTCCAAATGTGCATAGAACAATTATTTAAAGAAGATCTATATTAAATACTCAGTTTGGCAGTTATCACCTATGTGGAAGATGAGCTACATTGAATAACTTGTAATGTCTCTATATATATTACTATATCATTACACATATCAATTCTGATAAAGGCACACCCTGAAATTTAAGCAACATACTGTGTGACTGTTTTCTGGTTGTGTGGCTTCCTGTGTCTGTTATAACCAAGTGAAAATCCTTTGGATTTATATGATGCTGTATAGATGCCTGTGGAATAAAGATTGGTTTGTGCCAATTATTTCACCTACAAGTAAAAATGGTGGGATCAAAACATTTTGACTGAAGTTGCATTCTTTATGAAAATGAAAAGGTTCAAACATTTAAACAGTACTACTGAATAGCAGACAGTGACATGTAATCCCTACAATTGTTTGCATTAAAATAGTATTATTAATAATGACAAGAATGCAGAGTGCACATTAAAATATTAGAATATATAAGGGAACAAACACCGTTCAAGAATAGATCATCTTTCATGCAACCGGGACTCCCCAATGCAGCGGAGACCACATCCAGTAATCTTATAGATAAAGAAGTCGACAAATTTCTGAAGAAATGAAGATACAGACAATAACATAAAAGTTTAACAAACAAGAACAAGAGGTACTCACCATCTTACAGAATGATAAAGAACTTCTAATCAAGCCCACTGACAAAGGTGCTGAGATTGTCATTTGGGGAGAAAGCAATTACAGAACAGAAAAGGAAAGACAATTGAAGGACCCTGCCTTTTATGAAAAACTTGACAGAGATCTGACTAAAAGGATAAAACAGCAGGCAGATGCACTGATTAAAACAGCTGGTGAAAGAAAATGGATCTCTAAAAAGGAACAGAAATTTCTGACAGTGAACCATCTGATTAAACCAATTACAGTATGTGTATGCTACCCAAGATTTATAAGAATGACTCCCTAGTAGACCTATTGTGTCAAGCCTAGGGTCAGTAATGGAACCCCAGTATAAATTCGTAGACCATTTTTTGAGACTACTGGTAATAACACAGCCTTCTGACCTAACTGATACAAGGGATTTACTTTGATTGTTGGAAGAGATTAACAGCAGGGATTAAAGGACAAACTTATTTTGGCCACCATTGACATAGAAAACCTGTACACAAACATTCCCCATGATGATGGGATGCAGGCTTTGAAGGCATTTCTGCAAGGGAAGGGGACAGAATTTATTGTCCCATACAGACCTGATAATCCAAATGGCAGAAATGGCACTGAAAAGTAACTATGTTTTTGTTTGTCAAATCATTTAATATACAAAAGAAAGGGACAGCAATGACATGACATTTGCAAGACCCTCGTCAACCTTTATGTGGGCTCTTGGGAAGAGAGGTTAATCTCTGGAGAACAAAATTACTTTAAATCATCAGATAATAGCATGGAAACACTATATTGACAATGTACTGTTATTATGGGGTGGGTACCTGAATGACCTAGAAAATTTTGTTAGTTACATTATCTGCTGTGACTGAAACTTGAAATTTACCCATACAGTACATCAAGTGAGTAAAAGGTGGAGGTCTTGTACCTGTGCATTTAAAAAAAAGGTAACAACCCACAAATACCAGTTTTCAGGAAACCTATGGAAACAAACTTGCTATTAGAATTTTCAGCTGCTATCCTAAAAAAACTGAAAGAGAATATTCTAGTGGGCCAAATGATTCATATGCAGAGGAACTACAGCACAGATGATGAATTTAAAGAACAAAAGAGATGGGTAGAATATTTTTAAATAGACATTATGATTCTGTATTGCTAGTGCTTATGTTAGAGCATTCAGAATGGATTGGAAAGATCTAGTGACTGAGAAAAGCAGAACGGATGGCAACAATGATCCCCCGGTGACATTTGTAATTACTTACAATACAGAATCAGCTGCTGTTACAAAAGCCATTATGAAACTCTGGCATGTTCTAAAAGTAAAAGACACATTTAAGGATTGTGAACATCCAAGAGCAGCTCTAAACATGGTAAAAATTTAAAAGATGAACTTGCACTCAGCCTGTATGTTCCAAAGACACAAAACAATGCTTGACTACCAGTGTTGCCAGTTGGAAACTATCAGTGACAACTGAGCATGCTACAGAAACACCAGAGGATGTAAAACATTCAGGCATCCACATTCAGGGAAAGAACAGCAAATCAAAAATGTCATAAACTCCAACACAGCTGGAATTATCTGTTTATTGATGATGCCCGTGTGGAAGGTGTTATGTGGGCCAAACAAAATGCTGATGGTAGTTCTGGACAGGAGAACATAAGGTCACAGTAAAAAAAAAAAAAAAATATGGCATCTGCAATGCTGAAACATTTTTATGAAGCCAACCATGGTCATCTGCAAAGTTGCCCTTTACCGGTACTGCAAAAATTAACTATGAACATGAGATGTGGGGATTTTATTAAGAAACTGTCCCAGTGTAAAGCCTTTTGGATCTTCATGCTTGATACAAAAATACCCAAAGGATTGAATGAAGATTTATCTTTGCACTACTTTTTTTAAATAAGTAATTAGGCCATTATCTAGTAAGCATTATCCACTGAAGTTATTGACATGTGAAATGATATAGTAATATATGTAGGGACATTACTAATTATTTACTATAAATCAACTTTTATGTATGTGATAACTGTGGAATTCTGTATCTTATATACATCTTTAAATAAGTGTTCTATGCACATTTGGGATATAATTCTTCTTTTTTCCCCACAAAGCTGGTTATCTTCTCAGCTTCTCTGACCAGCCCCCATCTGGACCGGTCTCCCAGGCCCCATCACCCAACTTTTCTTTGACTTATTTCTCCACTGGGTCCTGTTACAGGACCATGGTCATGGTTGGAGGGGCCCAGTCATTGGTACAGGGCCTACAAGAGACTGGACCCATCATATTGCTATGGTTAGATGTTTTCTCCTCTGATTTTCTGCCCAGTAGGGTCCACATGCATGTAATGATGCATCGTGCATGCTCCTCCTCCAGGAGATGCTCCCAGAGTCTGAATGTGGGTCCCCTTACTCTGCTGCACCACGGTGTGCCACCTAGATTCATCTAGGTGGCAGACAAGCCACTGAATGGCAGCCCCCCTCCCTGAGGGAGGAAGGATGTCCTGTAGATGCTCAGCCCTCCCTCCTTGGCCAGTCCCCAAGTGACACAGGTCCATTACTGAACCCAAGTCACTGGCATGGTGGGAGGTATGATGCTCAATGCTTTAGCCATCCATGCCACCAGACCAGGGGTATCATTCTTATTTTTAAATGGGTAGAAAATTTCAATAAATCTGACTGGCTGAAAGGCACATTTTGTTGTGTCCTTATACAGCCATAAACTGCCAACCTGCTCTGCCTTTGCCAAGCACAACACAGCACACTGAGAAATCAATGCCTGCCATGGCTCTCCAGCTGTAGCTACACACCCAGCAACTGACAGAACCACAACAGCTGCACTGGGAGAACACTGTCACCATGAAATAAACAGCAACCAACCACATTTTAATCCACATTCATTTCCATTTAAAAAAGGGTTTAAAAACCCTGTAAAGTTTCAAACTTCAATCAAGTTTTACCTGTCATTATTTTAGCACAGCTGACATTTTTCTATGTAATCCTTGGACTCCAGTACTGCAGGATCTCAGCCCACCCACCTTGCCATCCGTCAAGTTCCCCACAGTATTTGCTCCAGGGGACCTAGGACTTGCCTATAATAAGGCGGTGGTAGTCGGCCTGGATTCCATTGCTCCTGTTCGTGTTCATCTCCTCACTCTTCGTCCCAGGTCTCCTTGGTTTGATGAGACCTTGAGGGAGTTGAGGAGAGTAGAACTAAGGCTAGAGAGGTGTTGGTGGAAGTCGGGCATGGAGTGTGACAGATTTAGATTGATGGACCACTATGAGGTCTATCAATCAGCAATTACCCGTAAGAAGGCAGAATTCCTGTCCAGGAAAATTGCTGCTGCACAGAATTGACCAGCCCAGCTCTTCTGGACTGTGGACAGATTGTGCAATCCAATCTGTCTCCAGCCTGGAAGTTCTTTTTCACAAGAGTGGTGTGAGGAGTTTGCTCGATTCTTTGCACATAAGGTTGCCACAATCAGGTCCAGTGTCCGCTTGACCCTCTCTAATGGGAATTGTGGTGGTTGGCAGGAGATGTTGGACTCCCAGTTTGTGTGGTGTGATTTTGTCCAGCCCATGATCAATGACATTGTGATGCTTGTCCAGTCGTTGCAACCAACCAACTGTAGTTTGGACCGGGCCCCACATGCCTCTTAGTGGGCTGTATGGATAAATCAGCCTGGTCTTTGCCGAGATAGTCTGGATGTCTTTGGAGAAGGGAATCTTTCCAGATCCCCTGAAGGAGGCTGTGGTTCAGCCCCTCCTTAAAAAGCCCTCCTTGGACCAAGACTGTTTGGCAAACTATAGGCCTGTTTCTAACCTTCCCTTAGCGGGTATGGTTATTGAGAAGGTGGTAGCATCACAGCTGGATGATCACTTGACCAGCCACAATGTCTATCATTCTCTTGAGTCCGGATTTAGGAAGAGACATGGTACCGAGACAACCTTTGTCTGGGTACTAAATTACCTCCTAATAGCGAGAGATCGAAAGACCTGTTCCGTCTTGGTCCTTTTAGATCTCTCTGCGGCATTTGACACTGTAGACCATGGCGTACTGTTGGAGTGCTTGCGGTTCATCTGTGGACTGTCTGGTACAGTCCTTGGGTGGTTTCAATCATTCCTAAAAAGGTAGGACTCAGAGGGTGGTGTCTGGGACTTTTTCCTCAGCACCACTCCCCCCTATCCTGCGGGATGCCGCAGGGCTCCGTCTTGGCACCCATGTTGTCTGTGGTGTACATGCTGCCATTAGCAGTGATTATTAGGTGGTACGGCTTGAGTTTTCACTGCTATGCAGATGATACTCAGCTATACATGTCCTTTGTGCCTGGTCATGATGATGCTGTTTCGGTCTTTAACAACTGTCTCGCTGAGATCCAGGACTGGATGAGTGTGAGCTGACTGAGGTTAAACCCAGAAAAAACTGAGGTGCTGGTCATGGACTCGGGTTGTCGGGAGGTGGGTTTGTAGGCAGGATCACCCTCAGTACTATGGCTTGGGGGTGTTCAGTTAACTACCTCAGACTGGGTGCGGAATCTGGGCATTATGTTTGATGACTGCCTGATGCTTAAATCTCAGGTGTTGGCAGTTGTCAAAACTTATTTTTATCATCTAAGGAATATCGCCTGGGTGAAGCACCTGGTTCCTCCGACGATCTTCCAACTTTGTTACACACCTTCATTACCTCCCACCTTGACTACTGCAATGCCCTTTATGTAGGGCTACCAGAGGTTGATATCCGCTGCCTGCAGCTAGTGCAGAATGCAGCAGCCAGGCTGTTGACTGGTGCCTCTAGGGCCAGTCATATAACAGCTGTATTCCGCAGACTGCACTGGCTGCCAGTACAGTGGTGGATCACCTTCAAGGTCAGTTTGCTGACCTATAAGGCCCTACACGACCAGGAACCTAGCTACCTGCAAGATCTACTTCACCCCTACTGTCCCCCCTGCCCTCTCTGATCCACCAACAAGGGATTGCTAGAGATTCCCAGGGTCCGTTTGAAGACATCTGGAGCTAGGTTATTTAGTTTTATGGCCCTGACCCTGTGGAATTCTCTACCTTGTCGGGTGCAAGATTGCCTGACTGTCCAAAGTGTTAAAGTTGCTCTGAAAACCTTTCTTTTTAGCCTACCATATTCTGATTTTTAATGGCCGCTGTTTTATTTATTGGTTTTATTTGCTGTATTGTTTATTTATTGATGTGTTTTATTTATTGATAATTTGTACAGGTGCCTTGGTTTTTGGAAAGGAGCTTTTTAAAAATTAAGAGTGATTGATTGATTGATACCGTGATGCATATATATTCGATGAATCCAGGCTGCATGCCTCCCATGCAACACATGATGGTGATGATGGATGGCTTTTTGGTGAGTATGGATATGTAACATATATGGCACACATGGGTGCAGTACCATAGCATACTAGTACATCTGTTCTGTACCCTCTGCCCATGTGGCAGCACATACAGTACACACTATGTCCATAGCTGATGACACCATTCCTGGCAGTAAATGGCATGGAAGAGGAGGTATAAGATAAGGTGTACAGGAAGACCCATGAGGCCCCTTCTTTTCTGCTGCACGTTGGGACCAAGTTCTGTGGCAAGATTATCATTTGCCACAGAACTTCTGCTGCCATGGTTTGTAATTTCTGCAGAAGTTCTGTGGCACTAACAAACAACCACATCACAGTGTCAGCCTGTCATCCTGACTTCCTGTCCATGGCAATGGTTATAGCAATCAGGATGGTGGAAAGCACTGTAACACTAGTTCAAAAAATAACAGACTTAAATAATTTTATGCCTAAAAAAGCAAAAAAAAAAATCTGTCCCTTAAGGTCCTAGCCTATTGCATAAATAAAATACACAGAGGGGGCCCTTATGTGATAAATAAGGTATTTCTATACTCCTGTTGTCTATACCACTCATGAAGTCCCCACTGTGCATCACTTATATATTTATATGTGCTGTCTTCACCACTCATGAGGTCCCCACCGTGTATCACTTATATATTTATATGCAGTCTGTAACATACATACCAATGTGTGTGTGTGTAGTGAGAGATATATATATATATATATATATATATATATATATATTTTTTTTTTTTTTTTTCCATGAAATTGTATCCTCATTCATACAGGTCCCTTTGGAAATAGAATAAACAGAATAGAGGAGATATTGTAAAACTCATTTTTCATGCCAACCCGCTTCTCCTGAAACTGTACGTAACACCATCAGGCCTTAACATGCATGTGAACCCATTGTGAGATAAAGCTCTCCAGCCCATCACAATGCATCCCCCGTGTGACAGAACAATGTGCCATACCTTTCCAGGCTCAGAGCACTGGTGTGCTCCCCCAATCCTTGTGCTGCCCAGCCAACTCCCAGAGCTCATCTCTGAACCTGAGTTACTGGCATGGGAAGACAACATGCTACCCTCTGGCCCAACACCTGGCCCTGCACACAACATTTCTCCATAACTTTTAGATGATTCAATCAACCAATGACAATATGTAATCAATAACCCTGGCAAAAATGTGTACAGCGCAATTATTTATTTAGCAGGTCTATTCTTTCAACAGGTCTACAAATTATTGTATTCCACTTTTCTGAGCATAACATAGAAACATAGAAACATAGACTTTGACGGCAGATAAGGACCACTTGGCCCACCTAGTCTGCCCATTTCCTTACCTACTGGATAAGCTGCAGATTCTAGTTAACCCACAGCCTATTTCTTCCTACCCCCCACAAAAATTGCCTTATGTCTGTCCCATGTATTCTTTAATTCTCCCACAGTTTTAGACCCCACAACTTCCTCAGGAAGACTGTTCCATGTGTCCACCACCCTCTCTGTGAAAAAACACTTCCTCACATTGCCCCTGAACCACCCCCATCTTGAAATTGTGTCTCCTTATTCTTGCACATCTCTTTTTCTGAAAGATGCTACCCTCTTGGACTTTGTTGATTCCACTGAGGTACTTAAAAGTTTCTATCATGTCCCCTTCTCCCTCCTTTCCTCAAAGGTATCGCCTAGTATGGCTTCTCTTGCAGACACTGCACCATTTTAGTTGCCCTCCTCTGGAGTGCCTTTATCCTGTCTATGTCCTTGCGGAGATGGGGTCTCCAGAACTGGACGCAGTACTCCAGATGGGGTCTCATTAACTGTCTGCGCAGAGGGATAACAACTTCTTGTTTTCTGCTGGTGATGCCTCTCCCTATACATCCCAGTATCCCCCCAGCCCTCCCTACTTCCTTCTCACATTGCTTGCTAACCTTAAGGTCATCTGATATGATTACCCCCAGGTCCCTTTCCATTTTTGTTGTTCTTACTACCCCCACCCATTGTGTAATCTTCCCCTGGGTTTTTGTTTCCCAGGTGCATTATTTTGCACTTCTTTGTATTGAATCCAACCTGCCATACTTCTGACCATTACTCCAACCTTACCAAATCCCTTCTCATCCTTTCCACACCTCCTTGTGTATCAACCCTGTTGCAGATCTTTCTGTCATCTGCAAATAGGCATACTTTTCCTTCCAGTCCCTCTGCAATGTCACTTAGAAAGACATTAAAAAGGACAGGACCCAGTACTGAACCCTGCGGTACCCCACTACTAACCCCTCTTTCTTCAGAGTGGACCCCATTTACAATTACCTTCTGTGTCCTGTTGTTCAGCCAATGTTTTACCCAGGCTACCACGCTGGGACCCACTCAAAGGCTGGTTAATTTGACTACTAATCTTTTGTGTGGGACTGTGTCAAATGCCTTGCTAAAGTCTAGGTAGGCCATGTCCACAGCCCCTCCCTGGTCTACTATGTTGGTCAGCCAGTCAAAGAAATCAATTAGATTCTTCTGACATGACCTTCCCACCATAGGCGCAAGAACCGGGTGGGCGGAAGGGGCAGAAGCCCCCCCCACTTTTTATTTTTGTATGGTATAAACTAGTTTAGAAAAAGTGCCCTTTGTACCCTCATAAGTGCCCTTCTGATCCTTTTCCCCCTCAGCTTTTACTATCTTCTGACACCCTTGCTTCCCACTGTGAACCAATGCTGCCTTGGGCCCTGTGCCCCACTGGCCTCTAGGTTCTCAACAATTCTTTCCTTCAGAAGTGATTCCATCACTTTTCCTACCACAGAGGTCAAACTGACAGGACTGTAGTTTCCTACCTCTGTTTTGGTCCCACTTTTGTGAAGGGGAATCACATCCACCTTCCTCCAGTCTTCAGGTACTACACCATCTTCCCATGATTTGTTAAAAAGGGTAGTCAGTGGTTTCACTAGTTCTCCCCTTAATTCTTTTAGAATTCTGGGGTGAATTTTGTCAGGCCCCATTGCTTTGTCCACCTTCAGAATTCTAGGGGCCTTGTGCCATGCCATTATCAAGTGGACCATCGGGGTGCTGAAGATAAAAGATTCAGTTGCCTGGATCATACCAGTGGCATGATGATGTTGGCCTAATTACTTTATTTTTCTCAAAAACAACAGGTTAATTCATTTTACCAGTTATTCATTTCAGATGGCATCATTATACCTTAAAGGCACAAGTAAGTTTGTACAAAGTAAGGTATGGATTTAACAGATCTATGCTATTGTCAACGTTTTGTTTAGGTTAGCCCTAGTGTAATAACGTAAGATTAACAGTGTATTAGTTCTGTAGTGCAGGTTGAGCAAATATCACCATACCTGATGTGCTGTGCCACCACCTCTCGCAGTGGGAGTTGTGGCAGATAAGTGACAATTCATTTCTGTGGCAGAATGCAGTTATTTCATTAGCTAATGTATGATGTTATAGCGCTGATAATATCACATTCTGAGTATAGAGGGGTTTTGGATATAAAAAGAGAGGAAGCGAACCAGGTTCTATGGATTAATGGAAATATTAATAAAGAATCACCAAGAACAGTGAATTGTGCGGCACTGCACAAGTTCTGTGGTAGGTTGCAAGTACTGCGCAAAACTATGCTATTATCAAGTGGACCATCAGGGTGCTGAAGATATAAGATTCAGTTGCCTGGATCACACCAATGGCATGATGATGTTGGCCTCCAGGAAGGCCTGCAGAGTAATTACCACATGTGCCATGCTGCATAACATGGCCATGCGCAAATGGCTACCCATGCCATAACATCAGGATGATGTCCCACAGGGCAAGGAGGGGGAGGACCTGTTGCGCCATAGACCTGAGGCACTGTCTGACTGTGTGACATGCCATGCCCTTGTGCATGGTGCATTCCAGAGATAGAGGGTATGCCATCATGGCACAGTGATGAGTCTGGTATGTCCTGAGTGCCCACGTGAGGGTGGGCTGGTGTGTCCGTTCTTGTGGTTGTGCTGCATTACTATTTGCATCTGTGAGTGGGGGTGGTAGTGGCAGGGGGGTAGTGGCCTTGTGTGTGCTACTGTGAGAGTGCACAGGTATGGACTGCCAAGGTTTGTACTGTGGTGAAGGGGGCCTGGTGTGTTGCCACTGGGGCCAACATGGTGACTCACTAGGGGATTGTCAAGGGTGACACACTCACACTCAGTAGCCCATGTCACCATGATACACTGGCTGTGGATTGTCATCACACACTGAAGGACAGGGCACATTTACATAGTCACCATATGCACACCCCTGGTGGCCCAGAATGTAGATGTCAGCCAGGGAATGCATAGAGGGGTACCATATGGACCAAGCAAGGTACCCCAGCAGGCCAACCAGGATCCATGTGTGCTATGTCATCATGGTTGCACCTTCCTGTTGCTGCCATGGCTCACCTCCTGCTACCTATCTGTGTACCAAGCCATTCCAATGACGACCATGTGGCCACATGCTTCACCTTTGTGGTTTCAAATGGCAAAACTGTGTAAAAATAGTTTTGTGAAAATAATCTCCTAGAGCTTAGCAAGTTGGGACTTAGCCTGTGATTTTCACAGGGCCCATAGGGCCCTATGTGGTGCAAGTAAGGATTTACTGTTTCAAACATTAGGGAAATTTACTAAAAAAATACTACAGTAATGTGTACATTACAGTTGTAAAAACACAAAGCAGACCAAGAAATGAAATAAAGCAAATTAGGGGTTAAAATCTCATTTGCCTTGACAAAGTAGTCATGTGGTGTTACTTGGGGTTTTCAACCCTAATGTTCACCCCCTCCACCCAGCCCCAAGCCTCATGACCCAAGGAAAAACTGCAGATCAAGCCCCATGACCCATAGGTCAGCTGCTCGAAGCTACACAACCACATGGGACCCATAGAATCAGTCAGAACTACCTTCACACAGGACATCATCATAAGTTTCTTCCTGCTGGACCCTGTGTGCCATGTGCAAAGTATGAGATCATTGGTGACTTTCTTTGTACAGGGCCCATTGAATTTTGCACAAAGTAGGCAATTGTTCACCCCCTTTCTTTGTGTAGGGCCCTGCAGGCCCTGCTTCAACAGGCGATCATCCATAACTTTCTTTGCACAGTGGCTACATAACAGTGACCTGTAGCTTATCCTTGGGTAATGAGGCTAGGAACTTGGGGTGGGGGGGTATTAGGGTTGAAAACCCCATGGAACCACACACCAATTTGGCAATGCTCATGAGACTTTGACCACTAAGATTTTTCGTTTTCTTAGCTTGATCTCATTGTGATATTGCAACCCTAATATATGCATTAATACAGTTTTTTTTGCTATATACTATATATATATATATATATATATATATATATATACTGTATATATATATATGAAAGTCAAAAAAACTTCAGCACTAAAGCACTGAGACAAGGGTTACCCAGAAGTTGCATTGGCAATCAAGCCAGGTTTCACAGAAATGTAAGATTACACATATCTTCATAATGTAAATCATCATGGGAAGTATATGTAAATCACCATGAAAGAGTTTAGACTGGTTCCACTTGGTACAGTGTCGGTGGCTCAGTAGGTAGCACACTCACCTCTGAGGCTGGGAGATCAGAGGACTGTGGGTTCAGTTCCCACATCTGGCACTTGGGTTAATATCCCAGTACTGACACTGTAGTGCAGCATGAGAGGGGTGCTGCACTTCTGAGGTGCCATCTTTCGGATGAGACATTAAACCGAGGTCCCACCTGCCTGGATTGGTGGTAGTTCAGGTGGATGTTAAAGATCCCATGGCATTTATTGAAAAGAGTAGGGGAATTTCCCCGGTGTCCTGGTCAAATTTCCCTCATTCACTAAAAATACCACCAACAGCTTAATCTGGTTCAAGGTCAGTTGGCATTCATCTGTATCCCCCTCCCCCGGGTCATGCCGGAAAATAGGCAGGATTTGTCTAGTGCACTTACCCGGTCAACAAAAGCTAAATAAATAAAAATAAAATAAAAGCAACATTGTATGGTGCCAAATGGTCTCACAAACTCTGCAAAGGTTAAAAACAGAAGACACTGACTTAGGAATGGTATATATATATCTACTATACTGGCATGGTATCGCCAGTGATTCCATGTGATAAGGGCAAATTTGGAATGGTGAATGCCTTATTGCAACTCCACATCAACGAAATTGAATTTCAGTGATGTGGAATCCTGCCGCCAGTGAAAGCAGTGCAAAAGAAATAGTTTTCTTGCTTTTATGTGCCCCCGGGGGCTTCACCCCCTGCACCCCCCTAAATTAAGATTCTTAACTCCAGGGAGGGTCATGTTGTGTGGGGTGGGTGCATATCGCATTAAAAGAAAAACACTGTCTTGGGTCAGGCGCAACAAAATCTATTGGCGCCCAGTACTGAGCCATGCATCCCCACCACCCCAGGCCAGCACCCACCCCACCACGCCATGATGCCAGCTCACTGGCAACCCATGGCACCACCGCTCACAAGCCCTCCCGCCCCTCATTTGGTGGGCTCGCTCTCCCCCACACGCTTATATAAGCGCAACATCCTTTCACCTTTTTGCAGCCCTACCCATCTGGTTGTCAACCCCACACCCTCACCATCAGAGCAATCACCGCAAGTGGCTCACCGTTTCAGCAGGCGCCCACTTGTGGCTTGCCAAAATCACAGGATACCATTGCCAGCATATTAGGGTTAAGTGCAAACTTCTATGTTGCACCCTAATTTACGAAACCTAATAATACTGGAATCATTCAATGGAGATGCACAAAATTTGAAATATGTAATCTGTAGGTGTATGTCTCTTGAAGTACCAAATTGCGTGTGAATTTGTTGTGTGGTGTTTGAGATACAAGCTCTCAAATAATCCTAAATTTACGTGTTTTTGTCCTTTCTTTCTACAGTCATTTCTCAGAAATGGCTTTGTGTTGTGGTCTGAAATTTTTAGGGTAGAAAGCCTTTGGGTCACAGATGTGCCCTTTGAAGGTTTGGTGGAAAAAAGTTAATCTGTTGAAAAGTTATTATTTATTTATTTAGTAACCAGGATAGGGCACTGGAGCAGGTCCTGTTTCAGGCCCGGCCCAACAAAAAATACAAACATCACATACATTAATCAAACAACAAAACAGATATACAAATTTACAAGTAACAATCACAATTATCAACAGACTTTAAATATTTCTTAAAATTGATTTTAAACATATGCAATGAGGAGGAGGCACGGAGACTATCAAGCAGGTTATTAAAGTTTTAATTTCCCATTATTTCCTATAGAAAAAAGTTAAGTGTTCCACACAAAAACAAGCTTATTTTCACATGTAGGTATTGTGTTTTTGCAGGTAGGGCTACATAGTGTCACAGGGAAACTTCTGCCCCATTCTCTGTTTGAGAACAGTGGTATTTTCTTGACTTGTGAAGCTGCAGCTTGAACTTGTGCTGCCGACTGCAGTGTCATATATCACCCACTGTTTTCTTGGTGTCTAGTGGCACCCCCACCCTCATAATTTATTTTATTTTATTTATTTGTTTAAATCTGACACCAGGAAACCCCCCAACTTAGTTCCTTCTGTTTTGCAAACCCTAATGCTCATTCCATTCTTTTATTCTGTACCCATCTTAGCTTACTAACTCTTGGAATGGGGTGAGCATTAGGGTTCGCAACCCCAAGACACATCCCTCACACCTGTTCCTGCATGCAATGTGAGGGTGGAGCCTTAGGGTTGGAAGCCGAGGGTGGGGGCACAGTCTTAGGCTTGGGAACCCTAATTTCACATTTCCATACTTTTGACGGTTCAACCCTAATGGTGCATTAACAAGGTTTTTTGAAATTAATATATATTATAGTGGCACGGTCACACCACTATAGTTATGGTTGAGTAGGGTGTTTAATGTTAAACCCCAAATCTTGCACCTTAATAGCTTTGCCCCATTCAATGGAATTGCATTAAATTTAGCATGCACAGTCCTGTGGGGGTAGATCTCTTGACACACCAACTTTTGTTCTGATCAGATGTGCCAATTCCAGGATCTGGATGGTGAAAGAAAGTGATTTTTTTTATTTTTTTTGCTGTTTTCTTTGTCCACCTCTAGCACCCAGATAGTGTGGAAATTTGGTCTGAAATTTTCAGGGCAGAAAGGGGTTGGCCTGTAACTGTGCATTTTGCTAGTTTGGTGAAAAAATATTAATCCATTCCAAAGTTATTTATTTTTAAAATTTTGGTTCTGAGCATGCTCAGTAGGCACATTCAGGTTAGCTGCAGGGAATAAAACAAGAATTAGATCATACAAAAAAACATATTTTTTCATATTGGTTAATCCTCTTTCCTGTGGAAAAAATCCTTTTTCATTTGCCGCCATCTTGTTTTCTGTTTTTTACAACAACAACAAAAAATTCAAAGCCCACAAAAATGACATGCTGCACAGGGGACAGCACATGTACAGTATCTTGTTCATCGGGACCTCATTAGTTTGATTTTGCAGAAAACTATTTGAAAAGTGACTCAGAAGTGTTTTTATTTAAAATATTTTTAATCATTTTACATGACTCACTTTAGCTTTCTCCATATGGCCTTTTTCATGCATACTAAAAGGATCCGGACAAACAGAGAAAGATTTTGCTTCTTTGCTGTTGCTTTGACCACTCTTAGTACTCAGACAGTTTGGAATCTTGGCGTGAGATTTTCAGTGTAGAAAGTGGTTGGCTGGGAGATGTGCCTTTTGCTGGTTTGGTGAAAGATTATTAAATCTTTCCAAAGTTATTCATTTTTTTTAAATAATGGTTCATTGCATGCTCAGTAGGAACTTGTAAATCTACCGTACATTCATGGAGATCATCTCAAGCTGCATATCATTTAATGACTTGATTCAGAGGCAAGATGCTACTTTTCATTATTTGTATCACTGGTAAATAAATGTTTGTTTTATTGTGAGCACATGCACTAATCTAATTAGATATTAAATGGAGCAGGAACCTAAATTGCATTGTATTCCTGTGATGCATGGATTGTGACAGTTTTCTACCTGACAGCACTGTGATTTTCTGTCAAATCTGGGGAGGTTAAGTGACTTGCTCAGTCACACCATATGCAAGTGGAGGTTGTGGGAATCAATCCCAGGTCTTTGGGATGTACCAAGTTCATTCACAGCTTGGTACTGTAATCTCTAGGCTATACTGCCAGCCCTTATAGGCTATACATGCATGAATATTGCTCTAAGTTCCCCCTAGTTCATTGTTGTATATAGTGGCACCCTCACCCTTCCAATCACCATATCCATATTTCTTTACATTTTTCTGGTGTTTAGTGCTCCCCCTTCCATTCACCATGTCTGTATTTTATTTATTTTTCTGGTGTCTAGTGGCACCCCCAATAGCTGTCCCTGAATTTTGTTAATTATCTCTAGTGTCTAGTGGCACCCCCAACCCTTCAATCACTGTTCCCATATTTGTTTTAGTTTTCCTGGTGTCTAGTGGCAACTCCTCCTCTGATCACCATCCCCATATTTTATTAAGTATCTCTGGTGTTCTAGTGGTACACCCTCCCTTTCCATTTGCCATCCCCCTATTTCATTCAGTTTCCCTGGTTTGTAGTGCCTACCTCCTCTGATCACTGTTCCCATATTTTAGTACCCTGTAATAAAGAAAACTATCCCTCGATGTCTTTTAAACCTGTAACAACAACAAAAAAAGATCCCTCATCAAACCGACCCCTTGACCTCCCACTAAGAACCCACCACCCTGCTCCCCTCTATACCCTGCACACCCCCTTAATCACCTGAACAGGTCTCAGGGTGAAGATTCACTCTCCAGTCAAAGACATGTCTTGCTGACTGCAATATAAGAAACTAAGGTAAGTGTGTTTCAATGTATTTCAATGGAGTTTTTACCTTTGATGGATAACTTTGTCATTTTTGCATATTTTAAACCCCAATTTTTAACATGGTCTTTTTGGGACCCCACCTCATGAGCAATGGTGGTGAAATTAGGTAAATCCTGCTCAAAAGGTGATTTTGTGGTTGCTTGGTGTAATCACCTTTTGGGCTGGATTTGAACATTTTCACCACTCTTGTTTATGAGGTGGGGTCATAAGAAGGCTATGTTGAAAGTTTGGGGTAAAAACATGTAAAAATGTTAAAGTTATGAGCATCTGTTGAAATTTTGCTGCAGACACTTGTAACTTTGGAAATTTTAAATATTTTGGCCCCACATTTTCAGCATAGCCTTCTTATGATCCCACTTCAGGAACGTGGCAGCTGTCATTTTTCAAATCCTGGCCAAAATGTCTTTTTGTACCTATGGCACAGAATGATGTTACGGTTGTGCAGAATCACGTTTTGGCAGGGATTTGAAAATTTTCAGTGCCAGGTACATGGGGTGGGGTAATAAGGCTATGCTGACAATTTGGCTGATGTTGTCCTACAAATAAAAGTACAAGGCCCAGAGGGCTCTGCACTTCCACCGCAACATACATATACACATCTATGAAGGGATGGGAGCATAAGGTCCCACAGGCAAATAAGGATACGACTACTCTAACTCAAAAACTATGGATGGATGGATGGATGGACCCTGCGCACCCACAGGCAAATAAGGATGCAATTACACTATTACTCGGTTTACTTGTTAATATAGACAGAAGAAGTCTTTGGGCCCATCAAGACTGTATCCCATGACTAGTAGGTGTATTGTCTCTTAGAAATATCTAGGTGTTTGTCCAGCTCGGTCTTGCATTTCTTAAATATTGACAAATTTACTAGATAATGTGGTAAGTTATTCCACATCCAAGCAGCCCTTATTGCGAAATAGTTATCACACTTATGTGTGTGTACCATTGGGATTCGAAAGTTTATTGTGTGATCTAAGGTTTACCTGCTTATTGGCAGAAGCAATACCACACTGCTCTGCTAATTCCACATTATTCAATAATCTGAAGAGTAATAAACAATTGCCTCTTTTTCATCTTTCATCGAGGCTAAATAGGTTCAACCTTGACAATCTATCCAAAAAAAATATACCCTGTAGTCTAGATATAAGCCTAGTAACCCCTTTCTGAATGCTCCCCAACAGATTAATATCCCTCCTAAGATATGGGGGTCAAAAAGGGTCCCGTAATCAAAGTGCGGTCTTGCATAGGAGCTGTACAGTGGAACTAAGCAGTTCTCATTCCTAGAGATAAAGGATTTTTTGATTGTACTTATTAATCTGTTGGCAGTCCATGTCACCTTCCTACAATAACGTAGGCTACTAAATGTATCATTGATTATTATCTCCAAATTGCATTCCTTGTTTACAGATCTTAATGGCACCCTGTTCAGAGTGCATGGTATCTTAGTTATGTCTTCCAAGATGGTGTACAGTACATTTCTCCATGTTGAATTACATATTGTTTTTATTTGCCCATTGTTCAATATACCTTAGATCTTGGACCAGAGATTGATGTTTGTCGTATGTGTCCACTTCAGCACTAACCTTAGTATCATCAGTGAATTTAAATATGTTGTTATCTAAGTTATTGTGTAAGCCCCCTATAAATAATCTGAATAGAGAAGGTCCCCAGACAGAACCCTGTGGGACTCCACTACTCACTAGTCCCTCCTCTAATAAAAAAGCATTCACTCTGACCTGTTGGGTTCTCAAAGTTAGCCATGCTTCCACCTGCTTGACAAGAAAATGATTAAAACCCTTGTTTTGTAACTTATACTGTATATGAGTTCATAGTGTGGTACAGTATCAAATGCCATCTTAAGACTGAGAAGCATCACATCCATCAGAACACCCTTATTAATGCTGCTGCTGACGTTTTCATAAAGTGAGATTAGGTTGGTGGTGCAAGACCTTCTACTAGTGAAACCATGCTGGGCGATGTCATATGTATCTTTCTTCTGAGATTCACTATCAAGTTTTAATTTCAGTAGTTTTTCCATTAGTTTGCATGGGACCAGGGTATGGCTTACAACCCTAACACCCCTGCCCCTCCCCTGAAGTGAATGAGGGGTTGAATTTTCCCTGAGGTTGTCAACCCTAATGCTCATCCCATTCTATGCACTCATGAAACATAGACACCTGTCTCCATTACATCTCAACTTTTCTGTTACTGCAATAAGGTGAGTGATAGTGTTGACAACCCTAAGGAAGATTTTACCCCTCATTCATTTCAGGGGTGGGGCAGGGGTGTGAAGATTGGAAACCCTAACATCACATTTCCCTACTTCTGTTTCTTTATCCTAAACCCTAACTGATGCAGTAATGCAGTTTTTAAATTTTAAATTTAAGTTCTGAGCATGAGCATTTGGACAGCTGCTTGGAACAAAAAAAGAATTTGGTTAATACCAAAAAAAGATCCTTTTTTCATATAGGGCCAATCCTTTTTCATGAGGAAAAAATCCTTTTTCATATGGTCACCATTTTCTTTTTACTGTTTAAACTTATAAACATTTAAAGTATATAAAAATAATGTCTTTCTGAAAAAACAAACAACTGAATCTACAGTAGCTAACCGGGAGCAGCTAGATTCTGGTGTCTGTTTTTTTTAAAGTGCCAGAAATACATTTTCTGGGCACCCGAAACCAAGCGTGCCCAGCTTTGTGAGAGAAGCCATTCAGCGGCATTCTCTGTATGAGAACAGTGGGATTTTCTTGAGTTCTGCAGCCGCAGATGGAGCTCATGCTGCAGGCTTCTCTGAGAGCAGTGAGCTGCCATTTCCCTGGTGTCTAGTGGCGCCCCTCCCATTGCCATCCCTTTATGTTAGTAAAGTTGTCATAGTGTCTAGTGGTGCCCCCACCCTCTGATCACTGTCTCCATATGTATTATCTTTCCCTGGTGTCTAGTGATGCCCCCCACCCTCCGATCGCTGTCCTCGCATTACTCTTCCCTGTAACAAAGAAAACTGTCCCTCAATGTTTTTTTTAAATTAAACCTTTAAAAAAGAAAATGGTTCCTTGCTGATCCAGCCCCCCACTCTGACTTCCCATGGAGCACACACCACCCCACACCCCACACACACCCTCACTCAACTGAACATGTCCCAGGGCAAAGATCCACTCTCCAATCCTTGACACGTCTTGCTGCTGGAACCATCGACTGCAATATGAGAAACTAAGGTAAGTGCAGTTCAATGTATTTTAATGAGGTTTTGAACTTTAATGCATAACTTTGTTACTTTGTTCATATTTTGATCCCAGATTTTCAACATGGCCTTTTAGGGACCCCCACGTCATGACAAATGGCAGTGGATATATGCAAATCAAGTCCGAAAGCAATTTCATGGTCACTTGGTGAAATCATCTTTTGGGTGGGATTTGAACACATTCACTACACTTGTTCATGAGGTGGGGTTATAAAAAGGCTAAGTTGCAAATTTGGGGTCAAAATATGGCAAAGTTGAGTGCATACTTTAAAATTTTACTACACGCATTTGTAACTTTGGTAATTTTAAATATTTTGACACCAAATTTTCAACATAGGCATTTGTTTACACCACCTCATGAATGTGACAGCTATCATTTTTCAAATCCTGGCTAAAATGTGTTTTCACACCTGAGGCTTGGAATGACATTCCGTTGCTGCATAATGATGTTTCAGTGGGGATTTGAACATTTTCACTAAAGGGTTCATGAGGTGGGGTAATAAGAAAGCTATGCTGACAATTAGGTATACAAATATGGTAAAATGCACAGGTTATGAGTAAACATTGCAGTATTTCAAAGTTCACTCATAACTTCACTTATTTTCGCTATTTTAACTCCAGACTTTCAACATAGCCATTTTTCCATACCACCTCATAAATGTGACATGTGTCAGTTTTTTAAATCCTGGATGAGATCTGTTTTTGCACTTCTTGTGTGAAATGACATTTCAGCCGGTATACTATAAATGGTGCATGTCATGTTTATAAGGTGAATCATAAAATGAATAACTTGAAAATTCGGTGTCAAAATTAAAAAATATATATATATAATTTTACAAACTTTATGTGTAGAGCCACTCTTGATCCCAATCAGTATGATCTGTGATCCAGTGCCGGTGAGCTCAGTTCGGGGGTGAGCTCAGTGACCCAGCTGAATGAAGTAAGGGTAGGGGGATGGTGCTGCTATGCAACACCCCACCGGCCAGAGAATGAAAGGTGCAGGGTTGTCCACATGGGTCTGGGAACCATAAAGTGAAGGTAAGTGTCCTCTTGGCATAGGTCCCTGAACCTCTGCATCCCAGGTGGCAGAGAGCCCTGTGCAATGGTTGATAGATGCGCTCTTTGCCCTGTGTATCTGGATCTTCAGCCACATGGAAGCAAAAGGACCACAGGGCCCTGCACGTCCACAGCCCACCAGACAGCCCCATGAATTCTTCACATCTGTCACTTCACTGAAGAGTAGGGCCTGCAAGAGCCCTACACTTCTGTAGGTGAATGGAGTCTTCCCTTAGTGCAGGGTATCAGGTCCCAAAAAGACCTATGTGAATGAGGACATGATTCCACTATCTGAAAAAGAAATATTATGGTTGTTATGCTTTTACCTGCTATGTAAATACTGTTCTGTTTGTTATTCATGACTCTTCTATACCCCCTTCCCCCAGGATGCATCTGGAAATGAGCTGTTACCAGCTCAGTATGTCTTTCCTTGTGAAACTTTTGAAATAAATGAAGGAAGACTCCACCACTTATTAGTCAACACTCTAGAGAACCAATACTCTAATGTTTTTTTTTCCTTTTGCTGCTTGGGGGTGGGAAGTTATGGTTGGAAACCCTAATGCCACATTTTCCTACTTTGGTAGTGTTAAGTTACCCTAACTGGTGCATTAACAAGGTTTTTTGCATATATATATATATATATATATCTAATGTCAGAAGCTGCAACTCTATTAAAAATCCCCAAAACTAATAAGCAAAAAGATTCATATCTAGAATATTTTTGAATTACACAGTAAAGGGAAAGGAAAGTGAAAACTGTTTAACCAGGAAGTGCACAGTAAGCTGGGGCTTGTTTCCAGGTGCGACCTGGGAGTACATGAAAGTTAAGTGACCTGCTCAGGGTCACACAGCATGCAATTGGGGACTGATGGGATTCAAATCCAGGTCTCCAGGTTTGCAGCTCAGTGCCCTTAACCACTATCCTATATTGCCTCCTAAAATTAACATTACAAAAGAATATTGCATTTCTAGAAAAATATAATCGTATTCACATTTACACTTTGGTGAAAGAAGGTATTTTCAAAGACTATGTCTACATAAGAAAAATTGCCCCTACAGTATATCTAATTTTCTTGTTTTAACCCTAGAAACATTTATTACGTTTCAGCAAGGACCAAAGGCAACACAATACATATAAGATTATTCAAAGCCCCAAAAAGAATTTAGATGCAGAGCTCACTTAGATGTAATAAACTAAATTACAATGTCTGTAACAACTGTACTTCATCCTGAAGCCAAGACATCACATAGGGCCTAATCTCTATTTAATAATTTTTCAAACAGACTATATACAGTACGAGCTATATGTGTGTGACCACTTGTGAAAAAACAGTCATCAAAAATGGTTAATAAATTGTCAAGAGATCAACCAAATCATCCAACTATGTCCAATTTTTAAATCTATGATATAGCTAAGTCCAAGTTTCAAAACGCTTACTTAGTTATGTCCAGTTTGTAAAGTTCAGGAATAAATGTGCCTTAATACAATTGTCAGATTGAGTATAACTCGGTCATTCATTTACATATACTGTATGTCTAGCATTTTTTAATCCAAGAACTGGGGGCCAGATTCTCAAAGCTTTTTAAAATCCTGCAGCTGTGGGAAAAACTCTGCGCAAGTGGGTTGCCACTTGCAGAACCACAGTTTCTCCTGCAGCTACGGTAGTCTCAAAAGTAGATCCAGTTAATGACCAGCTCCACAATTTATGGCAGCTTGTGGGTGGTGTTTCCATAGAAATCCCAATAGCTGCAGAACAATGTTATGGTCATGGGACTTGCTGTAACATCTTCCACAGGTGCAGCAGATGAGAATACCAATCTCCGCAGCAGTGGAGATTTTGGTTCGCAACTGGAGTTGTGGTGTGGGATTTAGTTCCAAATACTTTTGAGAATCTGGTCCTGGGTGTAAAGCACCAAAAAACAATTAGTAATCCTGCAGACATCCCTGATTTTTGAAAAAAGCCTCATGTTATGACTTCTGAAAATCCATCCCAACCTAACTAGGACTTTTGCCCATTTTATGTCTTTTGAAAATCCTTGGATTTACCGCATGTTCATTACTAGTAGATTATCCAGTAATTGCAGCAATTATTACTGCATATATGAACATAGATAGGGGCTGGCAGTATAGCCTAGAGGTTAGAGTAACAAGCTGTCAATGAGCTTGGTCCATCCAGCAGACCTGGGCTTGATTCCCACAATCTCCACTTGCATTCTTGCATACTGTGTGACCCTGAGCAAGTCACTTAATCACCCAGTGCTCCTGGGTTGCCTCTGAAAACAGGCACTTGTGTCTGGTGGATCTTACCCGGTTATCAAAAGAATAAAAAAAAAAGAATAGTTTGCTTGTAACTTTCAATGTTAACAATATTGTCAACTGTTTACTCATTGTCTGACTTACACAGTATTAGTATTATGCATCCCAAAGGTATGTGGCTCTTTGTATATTTTACAACTTATCTGCAGGGGAATGAAAGCAAATATAACAAGCAAACATGCAGATGGGGGAAGGAAGTGTGGTTGTTCAACATTTTACACAATATGTAGCCAAAATAAAAAAAGCCAGTCTCAGATGACAGTTGTTATAAACAATTGACCTTTAAAGGTACACTGTCAACCTGTTTTTCATAATATTATTTCTAGTTAAAAACCTGCATTTTATGATTGCTTACCTTCTCTAAAATTCATTGATGTTGCTGTTTGTTTTGTCTGTCTCCTTGTTTAGTACTGTAGAACTGAAATGCATGCTAATGTATATTTATAAGCAACTTTGTTTTGTTTACAATCCTGGATCTGTTCTTACTCTAAACTACCTGAGCATTAGAAACACACCCAAATAGTGCAGTCACTCATGAGGCAGTAGCCTCCTAAACTCCCACTGCATCATGCGGGGCTAGACTGTGTTGGTGTTCCCAAGTCATGGAAAGATGCAGTTGAATCTGATCAAGGAATGTAAACAAACCTGTGTTTGTGTGGTAACAACAGTATGGAGGGCAGTCTGTGTTTCTCTTTTTTAAAGAAAAAAAGAGTCAGAATCAAACTGCCAGCTACATCAGCAATCTTTACAGAACGTTGGAAATCATAAAATTTGTTTTTTAAACTAGGGACACTCTGAGACCTAAGGAGGTTGACAGTGTCCCTTTAACAAAAGTTCATCTTACAAGATGCTGTAAAGGGACATAATAGATACAGCAATTAAGGAAAACTGGATTTCTGCTGATGAGGAGAATTTGTTGCTGAATGAATTCCCAGTGTGCCCAACACTATACATGTTACCGAAGATCCACATATCTGTGAGGGACTCTAATGGCCAGTCTATGGTATGAGGGGTGAGTTAATTATGTGAGTCAATACAGATTTGTGGAGTTTCATCTTAAACAGATGGTATTCAAAATATCAAGTTTTCTATGTGACACAGTGAATTTAATTCATAAAATCTAGGCCTGAAATAGGAGGAAACATATTGTTGGCTAACCAAAAGGTGTCTCTGTACTTGTGTATTAAACATAATGATGATCTGGGTTGTTAGTTTGTCTTGAGGCACAGTTATTTCCTTTTTAATTATTGTTATTTTCTGCAGCTTAGGGGGGACAGCAATGGGGCATCCCTCAAGACCCATGTTTTTCTTAAATAAGAAATAACAAGAAATTCAAGGTATAAAAAGAAATAAAACAAAAACAAACACATGAAAAAAGTTAACAAAAAATGCTTGTTTTTTGGCAAATTTGAGCTGTACAATCATGATATACTTGTATGAGTAGTAAAATACCTAGAAATAAGGTTGAAAATTGGATCAGTGTAAACAGTGCTATGTACCCCATACCACAAACCTATAGCAGGTACCAGTTTATTGAGAACAGAAGGTTGCCACCCTAGGGCAGTGGTGGTCAGCATCCCCTACAGTCAGTTTCTCAGGATTATGGGGAATTGTGCTGAACCAGAAATATTTGATGTTGGATAAATCAGGGATGTAGTCTACCAGATTTAGGAAATGTGGCTATTCTGGTGAAGTGGTACAACACCAAGGCAGAAGGCAGAGCAGGCAGATAAAATGCAGCTATTGAGCCCCTGGGCAATACATTCAGACCAGAATCCCATCATAGCTAACTGTTACAGCAGATTTATAAAGATGAAAAATATTTCAGGAAAGATGGAGCATTCTGATAGCAGACCCACAGACTTGTCACCTGATGGGGGATAAACTAAGAGCCATCTTTCATAGAGGGCAAAGTTTAGCAGACCAGTTGACAGAAGCTAGTATGACAACTAACAGGGTAAAACCTTTCCCTTTAAATCTGGTTTCTCTACATTCAGGCATTGCAGCCTTTCTAAATATGGAGAGGTGGAATCCATATTCAACCATCCCAGAACAAGAGGTGAATTTACACTCAAACAACACATACACTGTAGGACAAGCTCTGTAGTGTATGCGGGTTAGTGTAAGTGTAGGCTCATTTATGTAAGACGTACTAGAAAGAGAAAGAATTCAAGAGGTAAGACAAGGCATGGCAACCTTTATTTCTTAGGCATCCAGCCCCAGAGGCTCTGGGCACCTTATAAATATAGACATTTCAAAGAGATAGGATAGTCAGGGATACATAAATAAAGTGAAAAGTTATAAAATATAATAAAATCAGCAGACAAAGTGCCCAGATGCAAGCATTACAGATATATCAGAAAAGTTCTTCACAGCTCTATATCTGGGAATGCCAGAGTAAACAGATTGGTCTTTAAGCAGCTCTTAAAAACCTCAGCTGAAGGGGCCTCTCTGACCACTGGTGGTAGTGAATTCCACAGGATGAGGCCAGAGACACTGAATGCCCTGTCACTGGCAGTTTTTAACCTTATCCTGGGAATTGCAAGGTGGCCCTTAGAGGAGGAATAGAGGGAGAGGACAGGAGAGGGAGGTGTAAGGACACCAATCAGATAGCCAGGGCCTAGTTTAAAGATGAGCAAGCCCACCTTGAAGAGAATCCTCCACCTGAATGGCAGCCAGTGCAATTTGTGCAACACTGGGGTAACAAGACTGAACTTAGAAAGTCTCATCAGCAACTGTCAGCAATCTGGCAGCAGCATTTTGCATCAGCTGCAGCTGGTAGAGGGTTCCTCCAGAGACCCCAAAGTAGAGCGCATTACAGTAATCAAGCCTGGACATCACAAAGGCATGTACCAAGGTAGGAAGGTCCTCAGGTGGAACTAGGAGTTTGATCCTGGTGATATTCTTCAGATGGTAGAAATTACTTTGGACAATGGACGACACCTGAAATTCAAATGTGGGTCAGTCATCAAGGAACAAGCCCAGATCGTGCATCTAGAGGAAGCCATCAATGGTGTAGGCCCTAGGAAAAGACCAGTTGCCACACCAGAGGCAGTCCTATCATGCCTATGGTTTGACTCCATGATAAGTACCTCCATCTTATCAGGGTTCAGTTGCAACCAGCTGGAGGCCATCCAGTCATTAATCTCGGCTAGGCAGCTATTAAGCATGTCTACATCATCGGATGTCTCAGGAGCAAAGGAAAGCGACAACTGGGTATCATCTACGTAGCAATGAAAACCCACATTGTACTTCCTAATGATCTCACCTTAGGGCAGCATTTACACAGTGAATAACATTGGTGACAAGACTGAACCCTGGGGTACTCCGCAGGACAGGAGGCTCAAGGAGGGGGAGAAATTCCCCATCACTACCCATTGCCTCCTGTTTGTGAGGTAGGACTCAAACCAGCAGATGACAGTGCCAGAAAGCCCACAGTACTCCCTGAGATGGTCAAGTAACATGACATTGTCCACCTTGTCAAATGCTGAGGAGAGATTGAGAAGAATGAGAATTGACCCCTCTCCATTATTTCTCGCCCTAAGGAGGTCTTTGTGCACCTGAACTAATACTGTTTCAATGCTATGCCTTGCACAAAATCCAGACTGGAGAGGCTCATAAATGTCAAAGGCCACAAGGTGATCCTCAAGCTGTTGTGCCACAATCTTCTCTACAACCTTACCCAAAAAAGGGAGGTTGAAGATAGGTCAGTAATTCACCAAGATGTCACGGTCTAAGGATGTTTTTTTCAGAAGGGGACTCACCAAAGCCTCTTTCAAGGAGTTTGGGGAGACCCTCTCTGACAAAGAGCACTGGACAATCATAGTGAACATTGGGCCAATGTAACTGACACATCCCATCAAAAAACGTGTCAGCACCAGATCCAGTTCACAATATGTGTGCGTCAGCCCGGAAGCAACCTCAATGACCATAGCCAATTCCACTGGTTTAAATTCACCCCAAACAGGCATAGTTCCTCTGCGATATCCATGGCAATCACTGCAGGCTGTAATCCAGCTCACTGATGGAATTCCCTGCCAGATGGAGGACACCCTGTCAGAGAAGAACTGAGCAAACTCCTCACACAGAGAATCAGAAAGGGCTTTTTACAGCTGTAGACAGGCCAGGTGTAATAGCCTGTCTACAATTAAAAATAGCACCGCAGGTCAGTTCCTCCCTGCAGTAATCTCTCTGGACAGGAACTCTGCCTTCTTACAGTTGATTACCTTCTGATACTCACCTTAGTGAGTACACAGGGCCATTTTGTCCTCCACTAGCCTGGTCTTCCACCAGCAGCACTCTAACATCCTACCCTTAATCTTCATTGCCTTGAGCTCTCCATCAAACCAGGGAGACCTCAAGTGAGAGGATTTGGGTTGCACACAGAGTGGTGCGAGGGCATCGAGCGCATCGGACATCGCCATGTTATAGGTGGCAACAGCATAACTCATGCCCCATGCACATGCATCACCTACACTAGACAAATCAGTCAGAACAGTGAGGGACATTTATAATGGTGATAAGGAAAATGCAATGGGGCACACTTTAGTGCACAACATGGGCCGGATTCAGAGAAGCCAATGCAGGACGAAAGGCAACTTGCATCGGAATATATGGTGCAAGTCACACTTATGCCCCTGCATTATGTCCCCGCGGGATTCACATAGGCAGCCTCATGCATGCAGCAGGCTGCCTGGGCCCAATAGCACTTATGCACCTGAAACCCCCTTGCGACATGGCGGAAGGGGGGTTCTGGCAGCATTTGCACCCAATTCAGGTAGGCTGGCCACTATGTCCACTGATGGGATTCAGAGACAACCACCAGTGAACATCTGTCAAAGACCAGTTACATCAACAAAAAGGTGGTCTAACTGGTCTTTGCTGTTCACTGGAGGTTGCCACTGTGCCCCAGCCCCACAACCCCTGTGAGTTGTGGACCCCCCATTGGCTTCAGGTCCCAGGCATGGCACACACAGTGCCAGGCAGGGTGTGTGGCACACCCCAAATGGCCAGACCCCCCACACACACACACATTGTGAGCCCCCCATGCCCTGGGGCATGATCCCACCATCCCCGTAACCCCCTGGTAGTCTAGTGGCCCCCCACCCACAGTGCGAACTCCCCACACCCCAATACCTCATCAGTGACCAGCACAGAGCCCTCCCTCCTCACCAACAGGGCCAGTCACCAATGCAACCACTGTGTGTGTGTGTTGGGAGGGTGGGGGACCACTGGGCCACCAGGACAGGTATGGGTCCATGTTCGTGGGATTCCATGGCAAGGGGGCTTGGGGCTGGCTCCCACACCATACAGGGCCTCGGAGGTGGGCATGGGGGTGTCATGGTGGCCCTCACCCATCGCAACTGCTGTCCTGCAAACTGCAGCATTCCTGGTGCTGTGCCCTACCTTGTGCAGCTACCGCAAGTTGCAGGACACAGACTGCTGCACCCGCTCTGATCCTGAATCAGGTGCAGGGGCCAGGGTGCAGGGCAGGTTGCCACAAGCTGCCATTGCCGCAGCTTGTGGAGGACCTGTCTGAATCCAACCCTAGAAACATTCAAGTTTTGTGCATTACAATATGTGACTAAAGTTCCAATGCATGGCGATCACATCAAAATTTTACTGCAACATAAGATGAAATGGATCTCAACATGAGAGCAATGGTGCCTCAGGTTTGAATGAGGACATATATTGCATTTAAAACCCTTTTTGGGCCGGCCCACCGGTGCAGTGGTTGGATTTCTGCTTGCGACGCCAGTGACCCGGGTTCGGGAATGAGCTCAGGTCGCTGGAGGGCCGGCCGGGGGGAGACAACTTGAGCATCCCATGACTGCTCATTGTCTCCAGGGAGGGAGGGAGGGCTGCAACCTGGTGTTGGGTGACCACTGGTGGAGGCCAGGGGTAGGGCAACACATTGGGGTTCACTGCTGGGTGGTGCGTGATAGACATCAGCTAATGCCTTGACATCCGGATGCCACGCACCTCAGAAACCAGGAAATACTGCTCACTGGCTGCTGGATGATGGCTCTCTGTCCCTGAATGCCTCCAGTGCCTTCCTGGAGCCTCCTTCTCCACGGCAGCATCCCTGGGCCCTAAGAAGAGAGTGTGCTGGGGTCATCCCTCTCGCCCTGGTGCCTTCCCCCTCAGAGGAGAGGGACCTGCCCAGTGAAGGGATATGCCAGGATATCCCAGGGATCAACTGCAATATGAGGAGTTAGAGGAGGGCTGGGTTAGGACAGGGCTAGCGGGAGACTTGCGGAGCCTGAAGCAGAGGGGGCCAGCGAGCATGAGGAGGGCTGAAAAAAGAATAAACAAAAAAAAAAAATTTTTTGTGATTGCCCTTTGCTAACATCACTTTTGATAAGTGTATTCAGGTGTGGTTCTGTGTATCATGCAATATTTATCATTGCCTGGAAAGTAATGAGTAAGACTGAATAAATGTCAGAGTACCAGGTTTCTCAAAGGGGGGAGGGGTTGAACAATTATTTTAAGCAAAAAAACAAGTTAAAATTGTTTGTATAAAATTAATACATATGTGTATTCATCATTAGACCCACAACATGTACAGATTGTGATTTGGTTCCTTACCTTTTTTAAGAATCCAAATGGGAGCATCATGAAATTATCAAGTTTAAACAAAGGAAAAAAAAGAAATAATGACTGATTGTTCCTTTTTGTACAATACTTGTTATGGGTATGATAGAGACTATTTACAGTCCTTCCTAACTAATCCAGCCTCTCCTGTTCCCATTTCCCCCTTCCTGCCCTCTTTATTTTACTTTTACCCCCTCTACACCTCACCCTCCTTCCTCCACTTCTCTCTGCCCCCTTTCGCCTTAGCCCCTTTTCTGTTCCACATCTACCTTTTGAATCATTCTTCTTCCTTTTCTCCCCTTTCCTTGCACCAATCCCTTCTTCCTCTCCTTTTTTCCAAAAATAATTTTTATTTATTTCAAGATATATTCCGTATTAAGGATATGCCTATTAATATATTTGATCACATAAATACTTTATGCAAATTATACAAATTACTTCATGTTACTATCCATAATTCCTTTATAATTAATGGGTTCTGTTTTTCTACATTGAAAAAAACATGTATTAAATACCGCAACACCTGAGTAGGTGCTACGGCATTCACTCGCTCTCTTCCCCTATGAATGCGCTCGAGACACTACAAAAACACAACTCGAGTTTAAAACTGTCCGTTTGTTTCTCTTCACACATTATTAACCTGAAAAACTCAGGCTGCTTCTTCAGCGGATCAGCAGGTGGGAGGTATTCTCGCAGTGGGAGGGAGTAAAAGAGAATTTGGCAATATGAGGGAACAGCCTGGGGGCCTTACATGGATGACAGTCGTACCGGCGCAATGCGGCTCTTCAGTGCTGCCAATGGGGGACCAAGATTAAACTTTTAAACCAAAAGTCTACAGGTAAAAAAACATCACCCTTCAACTATAAATAACAAAATATGGGGTGCAGTGTGTTTTACTTGAATTTCACACACACCCTCATTATTGGATTGCTAATAAACCCCTCAGACTTCACCCTCGGGGTTTATGTGCTATCCAACAACTCGGGAGTGTGTAAATTCTCGTAACTCACTGCACCCCATACTTTATCCTATATTTAATATACCCCCCCATCCACCATGGATTAATCAATCACTCATAAGGGAATATAGTTATTTCTTATATCATTACTTGAGAGATCATCTATAAGATCAATTTCTAATACCTCTTTCCATAGATTTTTGAATAACAATGCTTCTTTAACATGGTACCACCGTTTGTCCTTGATTAGATGACCCATATCCAGTCTGTTACAGTTTTCTAGGATATGCCCCTTGGTGTACATAGTACCAATACATAAAATTCTAGCTTGTTCATTGTTCAGTCCCAGACCTTCCACACTATTAAAAATAATAGTAGTAAAGTTATTTGGTATCTTACAATCAGTTAACACTGAAATCCATTTAGTCGTATTCTCCCAAAAAACTTTTAGTTTCAGGCATTTATTTATTTAGCTTTTGTTGACCGGGTAAGTGCACTAGACAAATCCTGCCTATTTTCAGGCACGACCCGGGGGAGAGGGATACAGAGGAATGCCAACTGACCTTGAACCAGATTAAGCTGTTGGTGGTATTTTTAGTGAATGAGGGAAATTTGGCCAGGACACCGGGGAAATTCCCCTACTCTTTTCGATAAGTGCCATGGGATCTTTAACATCCACCTGAACTACCACCAATCCAGGCAGATGGGACCTCGGTTTAACGTCTCATCCGAAAGGCGGCACCTCAGAAATGCAGCACCCCTCTCATGCTGCATTACAGTGTCAGTACTGGGATATTAACCCAAGTGCCAGATGTGGGAACTGAACCCACAGCCCTCTGATCTCCCGGCCTCAGAGGCGAGTGTGCTACCTACTGAGCCACTGACACTGCATGTGCATGTACAGTGGTACAAATCCCCTTTCTGCTGACAATTATGCCAACATTCCTTTGTACTACTTTTAATGAAATTTCCCAGAACCTCCGGAGTTTAATATGCTCTATCCACAATTTTCTTGTATATGGTTCTATTTTTTGAGTACAAATAGTCTTTATTTATTTTAATTCTTATATTTTTCTACTGTTGATCTGTTAATCCCACATTTGCTTCTTTCTCCCATTTATGATTTTTTTCTTCCAAGGATCAATGGTTTTAATAGAAATTCTATTATAGATAGTTTGCAAAATTTGTTCTTCCACATTTCTACTAATTTTAGTTGTTCTTCATACATTTTAACTAAATTTTGAATTAGTTCTCCCATATTCATTTTACGGAAAGCTAAGAACTTTTGCCTAATCTTATGAAAATGTAAAAAATGTATTCCATGTACAGTATGGTCTAGGATATTTCCTTAAATGTTTCATAGGTTATAAACATATCCTCCTTATCTATTAATTGGTACCATCGATGCAAGGGTGAGTTATGAAATCTCTTTAAAATTTTTAGGCCATCCTTCTTCCATAAGCTTTTCAGATTGCAAATCTTCAATAACAGCTATGGAAAATATTTTTGATCTCTAATCCTCTTAATTTCTACTTTTAACCTATTGCCAATGGTGCAGAACATCTGTGGGTCACTCATATTTGCATTTAGTTCCTACATTAATGCTTCAGATTCCACTTCATATTCCTCACTCCAAAAAATATCTCATATAAACTCTGCTCTTCATTCAAAAAGGCATTTTCCCACCACAATTTTATTTGATATGCAATTTCATAATTTTCTGGGTCAGGGCAACTATAGCTTTCAACTTTTTTAGGGGAAACAAGTTGATTCCATGAGCTCCTTGCCCCCTCCCCCCAGAAACTTTTAGAAAATTCTTCTTACTGTATCATACCATGTTATTGCAGGACAATCCACTATAGCTTGTATCACATATAACAGCTGAGGCATAGCCATCATCTTTGTTGTTTCAATACAGCCTGCAAGCAATAAAGATAATTTTTCTCAGTTATCCAATTGTTCTTTTACTTTATCTTTTGCATTTTTGTAATTAGTATTTAATATTTCTTCCTGTTTATTAGAAATAATAATGCCAAGATATTTCAAACTATTACTAATAATGAATTATTCTTTAATAACAGGAAGCAATGAATAATTCAACATATTAACTGCCATAATAATTGATTTAGATTGGTTTAGGCTATATCCAGAAACTGACGAGTAATATTTTACTTCATCCAAAAACTCTGGCATAGAATTATTGATGTGGTTCATCAGTATTAATATATCATCATCAAATGCATTTATTTTCTTGTGAACTTTTTGAATTTGTATTCCTTTGATTCTCTCATTCCCTCTTATACAGTTAAGAAAGGATTCCAGTGAAAAAATATATAATACAGGGGAAAGGGGCACCCTTGACTTACACATAGAAACATAGAACATAGAATTTGACGGCAGATAAGGACCGCTTGGCCCACCCAGTCTGACCATTTCCCTGCCTACTGGATAAGCTGCAGATCCTAGTTAACCAGCAGCCTACTTTTTCCTACCCCCATCCCCTAGAATTGCCTTATGACTGTCCCATGCATGCTTGAATTCCACCACTGTTTTTGACTCCACGACCTCCTCCGGAAGGCCGTTCCATGCATCCACAACCCTCTCTGTGAAAAAATACTTCCTTAAATTACCTCTGAGCTGCCCCCATCTTCAAATTGTGCCCCTTGTTCTTGCACACTTCTTTTTTTGAAAGATGCTACCCTCTTGGACTTTGTTGATTCCCTTGAGGTACTTGAAAGTTTCTATCATGTCCCCCTCTCCCTCCTTTCCTCGAGGCTATACATATTAAGCTCCTTTAGTCTCTCTTCATATGTCTTCCGGTGCAGACCCTGCACCATTTTAGTTGCCCTCCTCTGGACAGCTTCCATCCTGTCTATGTCTTTGCGAAGACTGGGTCTCCAGAACTGCACGCAGTACTCCAGATGGGGTCTGACCAGCTGTCTGTACAGAGGGATAATAACTTCCTGTTTTCTACTAGTGATGCCTCTCCCTGCTGCATCCCAATATCCCCCAGCCCTCATTGCTGCCCTCTCACATTGCTTGCCCACCTTTAGGTCATCTGATATGACTACCCCAGGTCCCTTTCCATTTTTGTTGTTGTTAGTATCTCCCCCATTGTGTACTCTTCCCTGGGTTTTGTTTCCCAGGTGCATTACCTGCACTTCTTAGCATTGAATCTAAGCTGCCATACATTTGACCATTCTTCTAACCTTGCCAAGTCCCTTTTCATCCTTTCCACCCAACCTTGTGCATCAACTCTGTTGCAGATCTTTGTGTCATCTACAAAGAGACATACTTTTCCTTCCAGTTCCTCTGCAATGTCGCTTATAAAGACATTGAAGAGGACTGGTCCTAATACTGAACCCTGCAGTACCCCACTAGTAACCCCCCTTTCATCAGAGTGGACTCCATTTACTATTACTCTCTGTGTTCTATTTTCCAGCCAATTTTTTACCCAGGCTGTCATCTTGGGACCCACTCCCAGGCTAGCTAACTTGTATATTAATCTTTTGTGTGGGACTGTGTCAAATGCCTTGCTAAAGTCTAGGTAGGCCATGTCCACAGCCCCTCCCTGATCTACTACTTTGGTCACCCAGTCAAAGAAATCTATCAGATTTGTCTGGCATGACCTTCCTGCTGTGAATCCATGCTGCCTTGGGTCATGTGCCCCTCTGGCCTGTAGATACTTGACAATTCTTTCCTTCAGAAGTGATTCCATCATTTTCCCTACCACTGAGATTAAACTAACAGGTCTGTAGTTTCCTGCTTCTGCCTTGCTCCCACTTTTGTGAAGGGGAATCACATCTGCCCTCCTCCAGTCCTTGGGTACCACCCCATCCTCCCATGATTTGTTAAACAGGGTAGTCAGTGGTGTCACTAATTCTACCCTTAGTTCTTTTAGAATTCTGGGATGAATCCCATCAGGCCCCATTGCTTTGTCCACCTTCAGTTTTAAGAGTTCTTTCAGAACCCTTTCTTCTGTAAATGGGCTGGTATCAACTTCTGTATCCAGTGTGTTTCTACTGTTTGTTCTAGGTACCCCTCTTCCTTTGTAAATACTGAGCAAAAATATTTGTTTAGTATCTCTGCCTTTTCACAGTCTCCCTCTCCACCCTCCCTTATTAGCCTCACTATCCCTCCCTTGGTCTTCCTTCGCTCCCTGATGTACCTATAAAAGGTTTTATCCCCTTCTTAACTGAGTTGGCTATCTTTTCCTCAGTTTGGGCCTTTGCTGTTCTGACTGCCTTCCCAGCTTCCTTTTGCTTTAACTGATACAGTTCTCTGTCCTGCTCCTTCTGCGATTCCTTGTACTTCCTGAAAGCTTTCTTTTTCTCTTGAACCTTCACTGCCACTTCCTTTGAGAACCATAGTGGTTTCTTACATCATTTAGTTTTGTTTATTTGCTTCACACAAAGGCTTGTTGCCTCTGTGATGGCAGTTTTTATTATTCCCCATTGTTCTTCCACCCCTCCTTCCTGCCCATGTGCTAGTGCATTCCTTAGGCACTTACCCATTTTGGCAAAGTCAGCCCTCCTAAAGTCCAGTACCTTTGCCTTTGTATGGCTTGACTCTATTGCTGTGTTTATTGTGAACCATACTGTTCGATGGTCGCTAGTTCCCAGATGGCTACCCACTTCTACATCTGTGATCCTCTCTTCATCTCCATTTGAGAGAACCAGGTCTAAGATTGCTCCCTCTTGAGTGGGCTCCAATACTAGTTGTCTAAGGCATGCCCCCTGTAGGGCATCTAGAATAACCCCACTCTTCGAAGTGGCTGTGGCAACTGCACTCCAGTTAACATCTGGCATATTCAGATCACCCATCAGCAATATCTCCCCTTTTTTTGCCATACTAAGTATACTTTCTATCATTTCCTTGTCCATTTCCTCCCCCTGAGAAGGGGGTCTGTATACAACCCCTGTGCGGATTGTGGTGCCATTGCCGGTCTCCAAATTTACCCACAGTGCTTCTTCTCCTCCCTGTTTTCTCTTTTGTTCTGTTACTTTGATTCCTTCCCTTATGTAAAGAGCTACTCCTCCTCCTCTTTTTACCCTCCCTGTCCCTCCTGTAGATAGTGTATCCTGGTATGTTTATGTCCCAGTCATGGTTTGTGTGAACCATGTTTCTGTGACTGCCACGATATCCAGATGTTCCTCCTCCATCAAGGCCACTAATTCAGGAAGCTTGTTACTCAGACTACGTGCATTGGTACTCATTGCTCTCCATTTTTTGATGGCTTTACTTTCTGTTGCAGCATCCTCTACTGACCTTTCTACCTCGGTCTTTTTCTCATTTAGTACCCTGTTTTGTAGGGAGAGGCTGGGATTTTCCTGCTGCTCATCAGTGCCTCCCCCCTTGACTAGTTTAAAAGCTTGCCAATGAAGCATTTAAACCGATTGCTCAACAGACTTGTTCCCTTCCTGGACAGATGCAGACCGTCCTGCCAGTATAGGCTGGTGTCCCTCCAGGTGGAACCCCAGTCCCCAATGAAGCCAAACCCTGTGCTCCACACCATTTTTCAACCACTCATTAAACTGCATGGTGCAAAGTACCCTTGCCTCACTCATGCCATTTACAGGCAGCACCTCTGAGAAGGTTACTGTGTGTGCTACTTGTCTTAGGCCCCTCCCCAGTTCTAAAAGTCCTTCTGCACTGCTCTAATCTCATGTTGAGCCAAGTCATTTGTCCCTAGGTGGACAATGACATCCAGCTCAGACTCGCGTGCAGCTGTTCTCGTGATCCTGAGGATGCGCTTCCTGTCCCTACAAGCCATGGCACCAGGCAGGCACGTTACTTCAGTTTTCCCTGCTCCCCCCAGTTCTATCCCCCTAATAATTGAGTCCCCCACCAGGAGCTGCTTCCTTTCCTTGTGGCATCCTTTGCCTCCCTCCTGTGGGCCTCCCTTGTGACAGGTGTCCTCAGCCTCCTTAATCTCCTCCATGGGTGCATCCATAGGGGAGCTGTGCTCCCCAGAATGAGTGTATGGATTGTGAGTGGAACAACTGACTGGGTGTGCCTCTGTTCCACTCTCCTCACCCTCCCTGAGCCCACTGTGGTCCAACTGCTGTGCTTCTTTGCAACCTCTGAGGTAGTGGTGGTGGCTCTGGTGCTCCTTGGATGGGGGGTTTCCCTTCCTACCATCAAGTCTGGCCTGGGGGAAGGTTCTCTTACTGCTGTCCAGTGTGGCCTGAAGACAGGCAACTTCCTCCCTCAGGGCAGAGAGTTGTCTGCAAATAGGGCAGCATCTCAGCCTCCAGAAAGACTCCCGGAAGATTGCTGCCCCACAGCCATTACATTGCACTACTCCCCACATGACTATGTATGACCATGACATACACCGTTTATCATATCCATTGCAGGCATTACATAGGAGTTTATCGAAAATCTGACATATGTCTCATTATATATTTTCCTTATTATTGTAAGAATATACTGAGGTATTCCCCATTGATTTAGACATTCCATCATAAAAGTTCTATCCAATATATCAAATGCTTTGGTAACATCAATGGCAATAAGATGGCATGGTTCTTTTTCTTTTTTAATCTGTTTGATCATTATACCATGCAAGTGGCCTGGAAAATTGTGCTCCCTTTAACAAAACCATATTGGTCACCTTTTATTACTGATGGAATATTGTTTTTCAGTCTGTTTACTATTAATTGAGTTAATATTTTATAATCAGTATTTAAGAGGGCTATAGGTCTATAGCTCCCCACCTTTTTTGGATTCTTTCCTTCTTTTAAAAGAAGTATAGTTTTAGATTCTTCCATCGATTTTGGGATTTGAGTAGGTCCATCTCTTAGTTCTTCGAAGATCTTAAGTAGCCATGGTGCCAAAGTTATGCTATATATCTGAAAAAAAAAGTTATTAGTCCATCTATCCCAGGGCTTTTATTCTTAGGAAGTAATTTAATGGAGTCCAATATTTCTTGCAAAGTAAAAGGTTCTTCCTCACAGGGTAAATTAATAAGATTGTCTTTAAGTAAATATTCTTTAAGTTCCTTATCATTTGCATTCAGTTTCCTTTTATATATCTTTTTGTATTTCTTAATTATTAATTCCCCCATTTCCTCATCCATATAGTAATGTTTCCCATCATCATCTTCTAGTACTGTCACTAGGTTAATTTCTCTCTGCTTTTTTAGTTGTAATGCCAATAGCTTACCCATTTTCTCTCCTTAAATTTATCTTACTTTTTTCAGTTTCTTAATATTTTTGAGGGTGTTCTTATAATTAATTTCTATTTTCTGCAATTTTAAATTAGTCTATTCTTTATAATATTTATCATGGTCCATAACCATTTTTTCATCTCAGATCTTTAATTTATTATTCATATCCCTTTCTAGTGTGTTTTGCATTCTATTGTTATAGGCTTGATATGAAATAATTATACCCTTAATAACCACCTTAAGTGGATCCCAACATTCTTTCCCAGTGTAATTGAAAGTCCAGTATTCTGTTATACCACTAATCACCTTTTCCTGCAGTTCCTCATCCTTTAAAATTTCATTGTTTGGTTTCCAAATCTTTACTCTTTGTCTAGTTATGTTTGGAAAATGAATATCTGCTTGTATTAAAGCATGATCTGATAATATTATTGTTTTGTTCTTAGTTCCTGCCATAGCTTTTATTAATGATTTTGAAACAATTATATAATCTATCCTCATGAAATATTTATTTTTCTTGTCATAATGGGAATATTCTTTCATATAGGGCTATAATGTTTTCCAGCCTTCCACCAATTCATGCTGTGTAAGAAAATTATTAAGTAACTTAGAATGTCTTTTATTGAAAAAAGGTGATGTGGAAGATCTATCAGTATTGGGGTACAAAAGGGCATTATAATCTCCCAATAAAATTAGTTTATCAGCTTGTAATTTTACCACCCTTGCAATTAATTCTGCTAAAAAAATGTATATTCTGTAAATGGGGCATAAACTGAATCTACCGTTATCGTTTGATCTGAAATTTTTATCTTAACCATTATTATTCTACCCAATTAATCTGTATAACTATTCAATAGTTTAATCCCTGAGGCATTTCTAAATTTTAACATTAACCCTGATTTCTTTCTTATTCTTGTTGAATAACAAAATATGAGACATCCATTTTCACTTTATTTTTAGTACTTCCTTATTATCTAAATGAGTTTCTTGATGGGCTATACAAATAGCTTTAGTTTTATTTATGTAATTTAATATTCTAGATCTCTTGATTGGAATATGCATTCTGTTGACATTCATGGTGGCACAAGTAAACCTATACTGATCCATATAAAATGTACAGATGTTTATTCTTATGAAAAACCATCCTTAGTTTATCCAAGTAATTCCCTGTAGTTTTTTTACTCATCCATGGTGGATCCCCCCATCTATAAACATAAAGCTTACTATTAGTAACACCAATACTGTATTCCCCATCCCCACTTCCTTGAACAACCAAATGTGGAGTTAATATTATACTACCCTGCCAATCACAAGATTTGTTTGTTCTCAAGTTTTCTATTTTCTCTTGTAAATCCTTTATTGCCACTTCTGGGGTGTCATAGACATGCCTGATGTCATTTATGATCACGTTTAATTTGGCTGGATGCAGAAAAGTAGATTTTATTCCCAATGAACAGAGTTTCCTTCTAATTTCCTCATACTGTATGTCCTCCTCTCTTATAACAATTTGGATGGCAAGTCATTATAAATGGCAATATTTGCCTCCTTAAGTGAGATCCTCTTTTTTTTTATAGGCTGTATTCTTTAAGGTTTCTTTTTTATCTGATTTAAAAAATGTTACCATTATAGATCTAGGTGGACCATGAGGATCTGAATTCAGTCTGAACACTCTGTGAACTCTATCAGAGTCACAAATAACATTTGCAGGATCAACATCCATGTATGTTGCCATTATTTTTCTTACTATGGTACTTAAAGGGGAAGTCTCCCATAGTTCCACACCAATATTTTCCCATCCACCTTATGTGTAACTGTTGTGTGCCTCCTCCAGTTTCCAGCAGTACAATTGCTGTCCAAATCTAGATTCTAAATAAAAATATACAGCCCCCCAAAAGTTATCAATGTGTTTTTCACTCCATTTTACCATCAATGTTGCTGGAGGATGATGTCATCAGAGCAACAGATAATGGTGCTGCACTAAATGCAGTTCCACCAGTAAACCAAACCCACATTGTTTGGTTCCCCACTTGAGTAATGGAGGAACCCTTTAAGTGGTGTGCACATCCTGAAGTGCAGGTCTAATAAGGACTAGGACCATGTGAGTGTGATGCAGCACTGATTTGAGGTATATACAGTATTCATATAAGGAAATGCCTGTATGTGTTGTGTTACTCTTTCTGTTAGCAAACACAGTTTACGCAATAAATGACTCTGGGTACAACAAGAGTTTTAAGTGGTATTATACAGCTGTTGTATTATATTGTGTGTGCATTAACATTCTCTGTTTTGATTGACACCAGCAGTGAGAAACAATCTTGCAAATAGGCCCCTTTCCCTTTGTAACTAGGCAGTCAGGGATTGGATGGCTGTTGTAAGGCAATAAAGAATTCAGCTATAACAAGGAATAGGTTACCAGGAAAGCATCAGCTGCAGCATATAGAGGAAGGGTAATCTAGTGGTTAAAGCACAGGCACAAGTACTGGGGGACTCTGGTTCAAATCCTTTTAGAGTCCCTTACTTGCTAACCCTTAAGAAGTTCCCCTAAGCTCCTTGGAAACTGTGATGGCCCCTCAGGTCCATGACTTTAAAAGTGCCCCCAATTCCCATTATAAATCATTAGCAGTGATGTGAGAGCTACAGCACTTCACTTTCAAGGTACTAAGGATAAGCTGTGGCAGCCCCCCCATACACACACAGTTTGTAATGCCAGTATTTGAAGTAGGATGTCGCTCACAAATCAGATGCTACACCTCAGCTGTTGTAGGTAAAGAAACTAATCAGTCTCAGTGCTAGTAGTGCTCTGTATTTGCTTGGCCCACTCCTCCCATGTCATATGCATTCTGTGTCTTGGTATTTCCAGTCAGAAACTCAGATTTAAGGAGCATTTAAAATGTAAAACAATATACTTTATAAAGTAAATGATCTAGCTCTCCACTTTCAGGCTGATGAAAGGAGATGTGTGTGTCAGTCTTGTGTGATCCTTTGGTAAACTGCCCAGGCTCACCTTGTAATGAATCTTCTCAAGGCTGTTCACCTGGTTCAATACATAGTGACTGATTGACTGTGCAATTGATTGGTTGGTTGATTGACTGATTCAGTCTACTGCTTTCCACAACATGTTACAACTATCTCACAGAGAGAAATGAGCAGTACAAAGAAACAGCTTTTGTTTCCTGTGAATGAAATACTATTAGATGTATTATTTGCTCTGCACATACAGTATTAAGGCTACAAGTACTACTCCTGGTGTGAGTTGCATGACAGAACTGCCTTAAGCCATTGCAAACTTAAACTAAAATCAGGCTAGACAGCATTGATACCCTTATATTTTGTTCTGCACTGTTGCTGCAGTGACATCAAGGAATGGGAAGGGCTGTATTACAAGTGACTCATTTGCATGTAAATGGAGGCTTGCTTGACATTTTACTACCTTGTGTCAGAGCCTCAAACTCCAGATATGTGTTGCAACAGAAGAAATGGATGATCTCTTATTGACATATGTACATTACTTGACGTAATGTATAATAAATACATCAGACATATCCAAATCATACATATACAGGAGTCTTCTCCTTTAAATCTTCATGTTATCCCACACTTCAAGAACCCCCAGGATCCTGATACGTTTTCATCTGGCTCTGGACTAAAAGTCAATAAGTTTTGTTGAAAAAGCCTGTTGTGTATCTTCCATCTGTATTAGCTGTCTTTTTAGTGGCACCATGTCATCTTCTAAACTAGAGATCTTATTTTGAGCTTCTGTTAATTTCTTTTTTAGTTGTTGATTCTCTTGTAATAAGGAATTAATGGTGGTATGTAAGTTTTCAATCTTCTGATGTGTTTTTTCATTTGCCTCACTCATTTTTTTTTTCAACTTTGTATAACTGCTTCATTATTAATTCTGCCCATGGGGGGGTTGCTGTTCACCTTCTCCTATCCGTTTAAATCATATAGAGCCTTGCTCATTGTCCTCGTAATCAGTGTCCAACTGAGAACTAGAATCAGAGACAGATGCTATATTCTCCTTTATAATTGAGTCTTTATTCAACTCATTTTGATCTGTTACTCTGGATGTATTCACCGCATGCATCTCATGTAATTTTAGCACTTATGAGTCATGTCCATTCAAGACCGATATTTCAGTGCCCTCCTTCCCCTAGGATTACCACCAGCAATATATTCTGATTTTGAAAAGCCCAATATAGCCTTAGTCACTCCTTCAGTTGGCATGACACCATCTAATTGCTTGCTACATTCAGTGTTCCCCCAATTTTCATCCATATTCAACTCTCTTAAATTTACCCTATTCAGTATGTTATTAAAAGAATTTTCTAAACATACCTCAGGGAGTTGAGATGTCCTTATAGTGGGACCCACAGTCAACAATACTGACCCATCTATATTTAGCTTTATTGCTGCAGCAACTGGAAGCATTTACTTAGTTTTTGCCTCTTTGCACTTTACCACAGCTCACTTGGCTTTGCCAGGTTTGGCATTGGCCTTCTGTTCAGAGGTTCAATCTTCCTCCACATTCTCCAAGACAGTATCCCCTCCTTTACTCTTCAGTTCCTGGGACCTTTGGGCATCTTGGATTTTATCTTGTTCTTTTTCAAGTAAGATAACACTTGGTTTTTCAGTCTGGTTTTCTTTTGTGTGAGCTTCTTCATGTGACATTTCCAGCTCTATATTAGAACCATCAAAGTCTCCCTTAACTTTTAGAAAGGTGAGCTTTTTATTTTTAACAGTGTCTTTTTTTCAAGAAAATTGATGCAGTCACCTGTTGGTTTTTACTATTCTCAATGTTTTCTGCTTTATCTTTTTTGGTAAGAAAGGGAATACATCCTGCAGCTCCTGCTGATATTCCCGGCTCCATTTGCTTCACAAGTTTTTTTATTCTTTGCACCAGACCTTAATCTAGTTTGTGTCTGCAGTGTTTGCAGTTGTAGTTGCTTAATAGATTTAGCATAAGTCTTCATCGTTTTCTCTGTTTTTTTAGAGGACATTGTTTCTCTATGGCCCCAAAGTGATCTCCATGCTGTTTTCTCCTGTAATTGTGCAACAGCCTACAGTGTAGAAAGTAGGGTTTTTTAAAGTCCTAAAATGAGCTGTTTGTAACCAGGCGATGTACTTCAAAAGAAAATAAGAAAAACAGAAGCAGTGTGGCTATGTATTCTATTGCATACCTTGAGGAGCATTCTCAGGGAGCTTGCCTAGCCCTTGCATGTTTGTGCCATCTTGAAACAAAGCTCCGCCTCCTTTCTCCTTTCTTCCTCTCCTTTTCTCACTTCCTTTGCAAATAGATTTGCAGGGAGGAAGATTTTTGTCTGAAGATTTTTTCATATGATGATTTTGTGAAGGATTTTGTATGTAAATTGGATATTATTCATTGTTTAAATGGAGCATAGCACAGGTGAGCAATGTATTGATTCTCTTTGGGTAAATTACATGGTTCAAATCAATAATGTAAATGGGTCACATGATGTTAAAATGCATTATTTAACCATACATTTTAGCACTTAACACTGCCCCTGATGAAGACTTCAGGCAGGGTTGCTACTTGGTGGTTAGTCTGCATTGCATGGTTATTTGAATCAGCACAATAAAGTATTGTGAACAATCCTTGGTGTGTACACATGTTTTTTGTTTGTATCGACTTGAGCCTTTTCTGACTGGCAGCACCTTCAGAAGTGGTGGGAATATTCTTCTTTTTGCCATTTGCAGCTCCTTATATATTCACTACACACAGATGACACAGTGCTTTTTGCCTGTTGTCCCTCTTCCCCTGAACTAGCTGGATAGCTCAACATGCTTTTAACAAGGTCCAGTTTTGACACTGTGCCAACCAGGTCACCTTCAATGCTGAGAAAACTGAATCCATGATGAGGGCCACTGGAAAATCACAGTTGTAATTTTTTTGTGGAATCCATGATTTTAGGGCTCCTCCACATTAATGTACTCCCCCCCTGCAAAATCCCCAGTTTTCCACAAGCCAGTGCACCTTTTCCCTGCTTTGCCATGCTTTTAACTTGTTTTACAAGTTTCTCAGTGTAAGTAAGTAATTTATTATTTATATGGTGCCCAATCCCAGAGGCTCTGGGTGCCTTACATAAAGTGCATCGAGTAAGCAGGGAGAAAACCACACAAACATACAAACACACAGGGTATAAATACAATACATTAACAACTAAAGATAATAAATAAGTCATAATTAAAACCATCAATTTTTGGGATATGCTTTTTTAAACAGATGGATTTTCAGATCCCTTTTAAATACCTCCACCAATGGGACCTCCCTCAATGATCTTGGAAGTGAGTTCTAGAGGGCCAGGCCAGCCACCTCAAATAGGGAGTCACCAGAGGTTTTCAGTCTGGCCCCCAGAACTGCCAGGAGGCCCTTGGTGGAGGAATGGGGTGAGTGTACAGGGATGGCAGGAGTAAGGAGGTCAGACAGATAGCCAGGGCCCAAACCATATAGGGCCTTATAGGTAAGCAAGCCCACCATGAAGGTGATCCTCCACATGACAGGCACCCAGTGCAGGCCACATAGGACTGAGGTCACATGGCAAGATCTGGGCAGGCCCGCCATCAACCTGACCACTGCGTTCTGCACCAGCTACAGTCAGTGGAGAATCCCTCCACTGACCCCAAAGTATAGAGTGTTACAGTAATCCAGCCCAAAATTCACAAAGGCATGCACCAGTGAGAGCAGGTCTTCGGGCTGAATTAGGGGTTTAATCTGGGTCACATTCCTTAAGTGGTGTAAACCACTTTTGACAACAGACTACATCTGAGCATCAAGTGTCAGCCTATTGTCAAGAGTGACATCCAGATTTCTCACCCTAAAGGATGCCATCAATGGCGTGGACCACAGGATCAGCCCTGTTGCTGTCCCCGAGGCACCCCCATCATGCCCATGACCAGGCTCAATCACCAGCACCTCCATCTTGCCAGGGTTAAGCCTCAGCCAGTTAGAGGATATCCAGCACTGGATCTCAGCCAGGCACTCATTCAGCACTTCGACAGTGCTATTCTTTCTGGGTACAAATAACATATACGGCTGGGTATCATCTACATAGCAGGGAAAACCCAGACTGTAAAGTCTGATGAGCTTCCCCAGGGGCAGCATGTACACCATGAACAACATCAGTGACAGGCTCAAGCCCTGAGGAACTCCACATGACAGTGGCTTCAGGGGGAAGGAGGAGAAATTACCAATCACCACCCATTCCCTTCTGTCTGAGAGGTGGGACTCAAACCACTTGATGGCAGATCTGGCAAGTCCACAATACTCTCTAAGGTGATCCAACAACATGATGTCATCCATGGTGCAAAATGCTGATGAGAGATCGAGGAGAATGAGAACTGATGGATCTCCTCTATCCCTTGTTTTGAAGAAGTCATTTTGCACCTAAACCAGTGCTTTCTCAGTGCTTTGCCTGGCCCTAAACCCAGAATGGAATGGCTCATAGATGTCAAAGGCCACAAGGTGTGCCTCGAGCTGCAGTGTCACCATTTTCTCGACAACCATCCCTAAAAATGGGAGGTTGGAAATAGGCCTATAATTTACCAGGACCTTAAGGTTGAGTGATGTTTTTTTCTGAAGAGGTCTCTCACCAATGGCTCTTTCAAGGCATCAGGAAAGAGTTCCTCCAAAAATGAACACTGGACTATCCTGGTGAACACTGGACCAATTGCCTCGGCGCATCCTTCTAAGAGATGCGTCGGGCCAGGGTCCGGTTCTCAAAAGGTGGGCTGCAGCTTCGAAATCACCTCAATGACCTCAGCCACTTCCACTGGCTGAAACTGTTCCCAGACAATCAGAGTGCCCTCGTTCCTACCAGGCCATCTGCAGCGGGGCAAATTTTGCCCCACCAGAGAGATCCTGGACCAAATAGAGGACACCCTCTCAAAGAAGAACAGAGCAAACTCCACGCATTCTATGATTGAAAAAGCCCTTTTTGGCTGTAGACAGACTGGATGAAGCAGCCTGTCCACAGTCTGAAAGAGCTGAGCTGGTCTGTTCTTCCCTGCAGCAATCTCCCTGAACAGGAACTCTGCCTTCTTATGGTTGATTGCCCTTTGGTAATCACTGTAGTGATTCCTCAAAGCCAGTTTGTCCTCCATGGACTGGGACCACTGCCACCAGTGCTCCAACTTCTGACCCTTGGTCTTCATCTCCTTGAGAGCCTCATCAAACCATGGAGGTCTCAAACAAGAAGACCTGTGTTGTATATGGATCGGTACAATGGCATCGAGCACCCTGAAGACAGCCTAATTATAGGCTATCACTGCCTCACTCATGCCATTTGCACATGTAGCACTCACACCAGAAAAGTCAACTACTGCCAAAAGTCCCTCTGGGGACAACCCCCTTAATGGGTGATAGTGGACCATCTCGACAGGGAAGGGACTATCGGGGGGGCTCAAAATGAGAACTCCATCATGCAATGATCAGACTATGTGACCTGCTCAATCTTGAGGTCAGTGACCTCAAGCCCCAGTGAGAATACCAAGTCCAAGGTATGGCCGTGGTGATGAGTCACAGAAGCAACAGCTTGTACCATGCCCAGTGATGTGGTCAACTGGAGGAGGTCATTACCAAACAGCGAGGATTCATCATCAACCCAGGCATTGAAGTCACCCAGAATCAACCATCTAGGTGACTCCAACACCCCATTGGTGACAAAGTCCATGACCTCTTGCAGGAATCCCCCCCCCATCCTGGAGGATGCTTAAACAAGGAGAATCCTGCAACCTGCACTTGGACAACCATGCACCGCCACACATTCAAATGTTCAAATGATGAGATAGACCCCACTGGGTGCACAGTGAAGTTCAGGATGGATGTAAAACAGATGGACACACCCCACCCCTGCGTTCCTTCCTTGGGTAGTGCACCACCAGGTACCCGACTGGGACTGATGCTTCCAAAATTGGACCTGCATCATCCAATAACCAGTTCTCAGTAATGCAAGTGAGACTGACTGATGAAATCAAGTCCACCATAATTGCGGTGTCTCCCCGTGTGCACTGTGCTTACACATCTTGTGTTGTGTGTGACACATTCATTATGTCAATCAATCAATCAATCAATCAAGTCTTTATTTAACCAGGCGTTCATCGTTGAGCAGAAGCTCATTTGCAAGATGGACCTGGGTGGAGCATGAACAATTGTATATACAGGTCAACACAGGTATTTATAAGGCAATACAGATAATACTCTTTACAGAGAGGAAGAAAAAGAAGTTCATATATACATAGAATTATACAGATATTGTACAGATTATATGGTATTTACATACATAGAAGTGTCTATAGGAAGATAAAGCAGGTTATCTAAGGTTGCAGGAGGAAGTAACGGAAGAAAAAAAATAAAAAAAAAATATACACCAGGTAGAGGTGAAGTAGGGGAAGGGAGAGGTAGGAAGAAAGGCTAGAAGGGCACGTGCACAGAGAGGAGTTGGTAAAATGGGATGTAGAGAAGGTGGATGGAGAAAAGGAGGTATGTGTGAGCCCGGGGATTGAATGCAAAGTGCGGGCATGGTAGGATGTCACAACCCAGGGTAGTGAGCTCCTATCCGAGGTTGGAAAGGAAGAATAAGGGGATGGACGGGCCTAGTGTTGATAAGACAGGGGGATAAGAGAGAGAACAATTAGGCTGGTGAGGAGCAAGCTGGGGGTCAGTACTTAAAATTGGGTCTAGGCATGGCTATATACCAGTGCAGACACCGGTACTGGGTCTGAGTGGGTGAAGCAGTTACATACTTCTCTGATTGTACAGAAATAAAGCATCTTGAAGGCATTTATATTGATTAGAGTGCTTAATTTGAGGGGTTTTTGTAGATCGTTCCATAAGGTAGGTAGCACGAAGCTTATGGCTGCCCTGCCGAAGCGGGATTTTGCTTTGGGTACTTTAAGTGTAATAGCTGAGTAACTTCTTAATGCGTATTTCCCAATTATACTCAGGGGAAGACAGCAGGAGATATAGTAAGGCAGCTTATTATAGATGGCTCTATAGGTCCAGAGAGTGGCATTTCTGTGGCGCCTGAACTTTAGTGATGTCCACCCCACTGCCGCATATAGGGTGCAGTGATGTGTGTTGAAGGGGAGTCCCATTATAAACCTCAGTGCTCAATGGTAGAGTGTGTCCAGTTTAGCCATGTAAGAGTTGGGGCATTGGCTATAGAGGAAATCCGCGTAATCAACCAATGATAGGAAAATGGATTGGACCAGTTGTTTCTTGGCATCTCTGGTGAGAAATTGGTTGATTCTAAAAAATGATGTGCAGAAGGATGCATCACACAGATAGGAGCCAACTGTGTACCAGCTTTCTGTTTTGAAATTCACGCCACTAGTTGTTCTGTCCCCCTTCCCAGGTCCACATAGGCAAAGTAAATACAAGAGGATGGGGGGACAGATCCACATTAGCCTTCCAGTTTCCTGCCATGCTGAGAGACAGAGCTACTGAGTTTCCTGAGGCATCTAACACTGATGGTCAAAGTGATGCCACGCTGACCAAGCTCAGCTTCAGGACTGGCATCTCAGTCCTGTGATCCAGTTCACTGCCAACTGTGGGTACCCACCAAAAGCACAGTTAAAAGCACTGCAACAAGCTGTGCTGCACTTCTGTATCTGCCAACCCAGGATTTTTATGCCATCTCAGCTGTTGTTGGGACTGTCACCTGCAGCTGCTACCTATTTGTGCCTGGCACTTCAAGCCCTGCAAGACTGCTGCTGTCTTCCTGCCTTTTCCCCTGCAGATATTTTAAACAGTGATGTGATGAACTGATGATGGGAAGGAGGAGGTTCGGAGGGAGATTCAGAGGGGAAGGAGGTGAGGGTGGCTTGGAAGAAGGTTTGGGAGGTTCATGAGAGGGACCCCTTTTGTTAGGGTCAAGGTGGGGGGCTTGCCAGGAAGGTTGAGGTTAGTGGGTACTGTGGTACAAAAAGAAGCTCTAGTAGAGAGAGTGGCAGCCGGGGGGGGGATTCTTGAGTGGGGAGGTTCCTGAGAAGGAGAGAGGTAGAAGGTTCATGCAGGGCAGAGTTTATGATAGTATTGCACACCAACTACCCCTTCTTGATTGGGCTAGTCTGGTAAGGAGGTCAGAGCCAGGTGGGGTCAATGTGAGGGACTTTCTAGGGAGGGTAAGGTGAGTGGGCACCCTGTTAAAAACAAATGGTGTAGTAAAGAGGGTGGGAGCCAGAAAAGGTAAAAAAACATTTTCTGATCTCAATGGGGTGCCAAGGGTTGGGAAGGAGGTCAGAGTTGCGTAGGGTCAAGGTGAGGGGTCACCAGGAAAGGTGAGGAGAGTGGGCACCCTGGTAAAATAATGATCTGATAAAGAGGGTGGGAGCCAGAAAGGAGGGTGCCAAGTGATAGGAGAGTGTTTAAAAAAGTGTGCATGTCCTGGAAGGTGGAGGGATGGTGTGAAGATCAGTGTCAAGTGGGGACATTGTGTAACAAAAGGTGTGCATGTCTGGGAAGGTGAGTGGAGAGTGGGAATGTCCATGCCGAGTGGGGATGTTGTATATAAAAACAATTAACATATGGGAGTCAGCTAGGTCCATCCATTGCTCCTGTGGTTTATTGTTAATAGAGGATGTAGGGATGGGCCAAGCTGACTGGCACACATGCTTTAAAAATTGTTCTGGCTTCTGGTTGATGGTGGACAGGGAGGGCATGGCTGAACCAAGTGGCACAGAACAGTTTTTTTCAACATGTATGCCAGCCTTCTAAGTCTGTACCTTGCTTTTGTGGTTTGTTGTTGATGGAGGATGGAGGGATGGGCCTAGCTGATGGGTACAGATATCTAAAAATATTGTTATGTGCTAGTCACTCTGTCTGCATTTCCCTCCTCTGGTCTGTGGTGCACAGGTGAGAGTCAGCAAGAAAAAAATTAATTTCTGGAATCTTTGGTTCCATAGATCCTAGTTGAATCCATGGGCAAGCTCAGTGCCATGACAGGCAACTCCTGTAGTTGAGCTTTTGAAAGAAAATGGTTTGCTCAACTACCAAAGTCACTTACCCTATGCTTCAGTCTACCCAGCTTAAATGGTCAGTGGGGGTAAGCCAGTGTGGTGGTGGGGGGGATGAAGGATGAGCACCTCAAGGATAGCTCTCCTCCCCTGGGGCAGTGGCACTCTTTCAAAGCTTAATTGTTTTCTCTGGTATATTATTTTTTTAGTTAATAATACTAGACACCATGTCCACACCACCACCAAAGCACTTCCATCTTTTGTGCAAAGAGGCCAAAGATCATTACGTCTTCTATTTTGTGCATGTCCATGATTGGGTCAGGTTGCACCTTGTGGATCTCTATGAGGATGGAGGACAGCTATTTTGTTGGGTTTACACTCACACCATTGATTTTGTGGGTATGCCATTAAGAGGGTGTGGCAACAAGGGTGTCATAATGTGGTCACACCTCAAGTGGGCACACAGGACTTCTGGCATTGTGTGGTGAGAGCATCTCTCTGCCTCCCACTCCCCGATGTGCCCCACCATGGAGTTTGTTGTAATAGCCCTGGGGAGGTGCAGGGGCAGAGCCATCTGCAACATTACTGGACCAACTTGTGTGCAGTGCCATACTTTACGACGTCGGCTTTCTGGTGACATTGGCTGATGTCGCCCTTTTTGCCTCTCACTTTCTTGATGGGGCTCTTGTTGCACCCTTTTTACCACCGCCTTCTTTGTTTTCACCCACGATATCTAGAACCATTTTTGCATAAGTATACAACTGATATACATATGAAATCACAGAAGTATCTGGAGCAAAAAGAAGCAGCATAGGAAAAACAGCAAACTAAGTACTACTCCGCACAGATTTTTGAAGTTTCTTTTTTTCCCTTTAAAATACTACATAGCTTTATTGTTTTCTATTTGTTCCAGGTATAACTCAGTGCCAGCAGTCACTGATTTATTATTTCACCCAAACAACAACATCCATCAAACAGAAAGAGCTTGTGCTGGAGTTTGTTCTGTGCAGGCATCCCTCTGGAAAAGGCTTCTAGATTTCAAGACTTCTTGATCAAGTACACAAAGCAGGGTGTCAGTCTTCCTAGACCAGCACAACGTCAGAGCACATACCTCCAAGAACTTTGGCTTGATCATGAAAAATCCCTGAAAGAAGTTGAGAATCAAGACCTATTCATTTTCCTGGATGAGACAACAGATTTCTGTGGACGTAGTGTATTGGCTATTTTGGCACAACCTTTGGTGAATGCTGGGAAGCAGGCTCTCTTAAGTGGTGTTGAGTTTTTGGAGTGTGTAAACAACACAGCTGTATTCCAAGCTATGTTGAGAGTCTTGAACATCAATGGAGTGAGTCTGAACAAAGTCTTCGCCATCATCATGGACAGTGCAAGTTATCTGCACAAAAGTTTTGCAACTGTGCTATACTGGGTCTTACTCAATGCAGTGCACGTAACTTGCATTGCCCCCCTCCTCAGTCTAGTCTTGGGGGTATGGGCTGACACACTGGAAGATGCAAACACTGTGGTTTCACTAGCAAAGATTTTTTTTTGGTCAGAGCTCAATGCATTGGCATCAATACTTAGCATTTATGGAAGCAAAGCAGAAAATTGTACCCAAAATGCCAGTCTACTCAGTGCAAACTCAGTGGTGCTCCTGGGTTAATGCTGTTTGATATTTAGCAGACTATTTGCCCATTTTAACAGAATTTGTTGAAATGGTGGCATTGGATGTAGCAAATGTCAAGCGCCTAAAGTCCTTGTTAATAGGCAATGTGACAGAGCTGGTGATACAAGCAATTTTTGTGTCAGAACATTCTCCTGAACTAGTGAACCTTATTCAAGAGTTGCAGTCAAACACCAAGCCACAGGGACACAACATATTTGGAAGGGTACAAAATGTCCACGTTTTGGATTTCTGTGCCACAACAGGGGAAAGAGGGCACAGACCAAAGACAGTCAAAATGTTGTCCATGTGTCAGGCTCAGGAAAATGAAAATTGACTCAACCTTTTTCAGAAGGTGATGTTGGACAGCAGTGTGAAGTTGAATGAAATTTTAAAAACACATTCCTCAGTGAGCACATTCAAAGCTGCCCACATCTTTGACTCTAAGCAGCTGCCAACATTGGACAAAGACAAATCAAATTATACTCAGGAGCTCCCATCTCTTTCCAAGGTTCCAAACTTTGAGTGGTGTGGGTATAGAACTGTTGCCCAGTCAATATCTGATGATTTTAATATTACCAAATAATGGGAAGCAAAAGTTGATATATTGCCACATCTTGCTGCCGTGGCAAAAAAATATGTCTGGCTCCCTGTGAGTATACAGCAGCTGCTGAGTGGACTTTTTCAGTGCACTCAAATCTTTTTAAAGATAGTCATTGAAATATGATGGAAGACAATGTTAGTCTGCTTCTAACGTTGAAATGCAATAAAAAATTCTAATGCTGTTGATGCTGAATACCAGTTGCTCCACTGTTTGTGTTTTTATTATTTGAAAATAATTCTCTTGATTACCTTCATGGTGATGATGCTGGTACTTATTACACTTTACTGTAGTATGATGTTTATTGTTTGACTGTTGATTTATTATACTGCTGATTTTACATAATGATGGTGCTATTGTTTTATATTATATACTGTTGATTTATTATACTGTTGATGTTCAATCAGTCCTTGTGTTTGTTTTGCTTTTTTCAACAAAAATGTATTATTATAGCTTTGCTGGCTGTCTTTAATATATCACATTTATGTGACTTCCACAAAGCAACTGAAAACCCATATTTGTGGGGATAGAGGATTTTCTAATGGATATAAAGTACTGCTATACCAGAACAGTGAAAATGTAATGATGACTCAAGACCACACCTCTTGTAATACTGTATTGACTTTATTATGTACATTTAAGAATAATGCAGAAATGGAAAACCTTAATAAAGATTATATTTAAAAAAAAGCATATTTGTGCCTCACAGAGAGGAAAATTTTGCATGTAACAGCCAACAAAATGCCTGCAAAAAACAACAACAGTGAAACTCCCCACAAAATCCTGGCAACATTTGCCAAAAAAATGTATGCAGTTTTCCAGTGGTCCTGCCCATGACTGTTGGCACAATGTAGCAACTGGATATAATCCAGTTCCCCTCCCCCAATCCTTAAGACATTGGATGGCTCCCAGTTGAAGGAACTAACCACTATGAAATACCTGGGTGTCTGATTGGATCATCACCTTAAACTCTGTTTCCATGTTGAAACCATCTCTAAGAAGCTCTACCCCCAAATTGGTGCATTACATAGGAACAAAGCCAGTATCCCCCCTGACAGGATGATTGTGAAAATTAACTTCCCTGCTGTTGACTCAGGGATGCAATACATAGTGTGGCCTCCAAATCCAGTTTGTCAGACAGAATTCCCCCTTTTCCACTTGTTTTGCCACTTTGCCCTTGATTGCCTTCCCTTATTGTTCCTGTTACTCCTCTCTCATCCCCCTTTCCTGAAGGTAGACACCTTTCTCAATGTGCCTTCCTCATCTCTAGATTGTGGGTTGAAACAACTCTACCTATCTCAACTCCCTCTTCTCCCATCCCCCTCATGGTTCCTTTTCCTTCTACCTTAGAGGCTTTAGCCTCCACAACTTCTCCTTTACTCATGTTAAAAGTTCTGCTAGTCAAGCTGCTTTTTCAAACAGTTACCCTAGCTTCATTCAAGCCTCCCCAGGTCCTCCTCCTCCTTTTCACACTAAACTCTGAAGGCTTATTCGATGAACACATCTCGTATGTCTGTTCCTGCACTTACTCTTTTTTCATTATACCCTCTTGTCTCCTTCACTCCTACTTCCCCCATTTCTCCTTCTTCTCCTGGTTTAACTCTCAGCTGTCCCATCTAGTCTACCCATGCATTGCCTACAATGCTTGTATGTCTGCACAATGTATATTATCTTTCTACCAGGCATACTGGTCCTTTACCATTGACTGTTTATTTGCCTTTTGTATTTTGCATTGTTTTACATTGTCTTGTGTTGTTTTTCACTGGCCTGTTGTACATGTTTTCATTTCTAGCCACTGTCTGTACCAAATGTTTGCTCATTGTCATTGTACAAAAATATATATTGTGCTGTCATATACCCTTCCCCAAGCTGGTATCTGGAAATGAGCAGTTTCCAGCTCAGTATGCTTTCCAAGGGAAAACTTTAAATAAAACATGACTGTTTCTTTACTTTGAAGAGTTGAGGGCATGTTGAAAAATATTATTAGTTGCCACATATTCAGTGAGTAAGTCAGTGAGGTAATGTGGCCTTGTGGTTACAGCACTGCATTGGGAAACAAGAGATCACAGGTTCAAACCCTGCTAGAGCCCAATACCCACTGTGTGATATGGACAAGTGGACCTGGGTAGAACCAAGACACCACTGACAATGAGAAGGTGCATCCCATCTGGGTAAAGTACAAAAGAAAACTAAAATATTAATGGTTTGATCTTGAACTTTTTATGTCACAAAAGGGTAACTAGAGCTAAAGAGTAACATTTACTAGCCTGACATGTAACGGATATGGTCCAGTTGGAACAAGTGGGAAATTTTATATAATAAAAGCATTCATCACCACTCTCTCTCTCTCTCTCTCTCTCTCTCTCTGGGGCTTGGATTGATATGCATTAATGACTACTGCAGTACAATGAGGGTGACATGACAAAGTCCCCCACGGAAGAATGAATCTGTCCATGTAACACAGGTGAAACTGAAACCCACAGACATTACAGTTTTATATGTCCCATGTATGAGATAGTAGGAAAAATATTATGTTCAATACTATAAAAATTTGGATCAAGTGTCACTTATGTAGTATCTGCTTCAGCTGAACAACCCCAGACAACTTGAAGAAATGGCAGCATTTAGCTACCAAGCAAATATAAGTAAGAGGAAATTAGTCCAAAAATGATAACATTGGGGATTACAACTTGCACAAAAGTCCTAATTTCTTGTTTATATTGATGCCTGAAACGTTGACTGCCGATATTGATTAACATTTATTTTGTGTGTGGTAATCAGATTTTCAGAAGCTAAATATACTGCAATGTTTGCAGTAACCTATGGATTTGCACAAAAATATATGTATGCTAATGTGTACTCCAAGCTCTGTAATGCCTTACATGACTGTACGGAAATGTTTGTCTGTATGTCATTTGCGTAGCTTTTAGTAAAAACAAGATGCCAAATAAAAATTTAAGTTGATTCACTGACTCATCATGTAGTCCATGCTTTCAATTTACTTTTAAGGAGACTGTGTGGTCTACTGGATAAAATAAACAGGTGTAGCCTTATTCAAATTCCACTTAAGCACTGCTTTATAATCATTTGATCTTCATGTTCCTCAGTCTTTTAGTCTTTCAAAATATAAACTTCAGCTGAAGCAGGATCCCATGATAAGTGACAGCCTGTATTTTATTTTGGCAATGCTGGATCAATAAAGCTAACAAAAATAAAAAAACAACACAACGTTGCAATTGTCTTCTCATAACATTTGTTGAAATATGGTGGACTATAAAAAAAGCATTAAGGTAAATTGTATTATTGAAACACTTTATTGAACCTCTGGTCTGAAATCATAAAAATAATAAGATGAAAAATAGTTACATAATTATTTAGCTCCCATTTGCATACTGTGTGACCCTGAGCAAGTCACTTAACGTCCTTGTGCTCCCAGGTCACACCTGAGAACAAGCTTCAGCATAGTGCACCTTTTCTAAATAAGCAATTTCCCTTTCCCCTCTCTGATGCTTGCTGACTTGCTAACAGGTGACAGCAGGGCTTCAGATCATTGTATTTTGTCCTTTAAAGTAAAATAATTCCATAGGATCTATTCTGGAAGCATTGCCATTTTACTTGGAAGTATAAACAACAAGTTTAAAGTACAATTGTAAACAACAACAAAAAATAATAATAATGATAATAAGTCTACCAGATCAGTTTAAAACTTCTTTTTAATAAATGTTTGGATTTAAAATACTTACAAAAGCATGTTACTTGAAGCCCTGGGTGACACCTTTTTTCAACAGCAACATAAGGGGCAGTATTGTCAAAAACCATGCTTGCTGTCAACATTTTATGATTGTGCTTTTAGCTGTAATCAAGCCCTGCATACTACTTACTGCAGCTTGTTGGATGAAGCAGAGTGCAAACAATAAATCATAAACAAATAAATATTAGTGCAATATTTCAAGCTGTGGTACTAAACTGCTTACGCTATGATCATAAGTTTTACATGTAATGTGTATAATGCCCTGAGCATGAGGCATCACAGCATGGATTCAGCCACTCCCCACAGCTACATTTAAGCATTATAGTTGCCCCTTCTAATGACAAATATACTGTAAAAGTGTAGCTGAGGCTTGACTGCTGAGGCATGATTGCAACAAGTGTGCTTGGCTACAGCAGAGCTTAGAGTGACTACACCTGAGAGGACTTCCATTGGAAGAAACTGGGTACCAACTTAAAAAATAATATAGGGTTATAATTTTTACAAACATGAAAACTAGAAAAAAACAAATTAATTAAAAACAAATTACAAAATTAAAATAAAGAACTGCAACAACAACGTATTAACTTAACTTGACAATTCAACATTGCAAGTTCCTTTTATATTAAAAGTCAATATAATTTTACCTTAATGCTTACTCATAAGATACTCACATATAAGAAATAGTCTCAACTTTTATTGAAAAAGTTTCTTCATTGCATATATTTTCTATATATTTATATATTTATTTTCAATGGATTATCTCACCAGAAAACAGTGAGATTCCGATTCTCAGATAATTTCTGGTTTCCTCATCATCCAGGTAACTACATATTCTACAAATGTGATGCCTTCAAAAAAAAATATCTGGTTTAGCCCATAGCTGAAACCCATCACTGTTCTAGTTTGAATATCAGCAACACTAACCACTTTTGATACATAGCTAGGCATTGTTGTTAATAAAGGTGCAAATTCAAGTAAATTCTTGGGTTTGAATTATATGATAGCCTATACATGTTATTATAGTTTAGTATATTGAGAAATATTGTTGATATAGTTATTACTTTAAGGTTACTATATTAAATATAAATTCCACTAAATTTATCTGTCTTCTTTGGCTCACAAATGCACTAAAATACCATAAACATTATTCTGAACTTACTTTGATAATATATAAATAAATATACATTACAAATGGAAGAAAATACTAGACACCTCTTCAACACTTAAAATTCCAGGATATAAATAGGCAAGTATTTAATATACCTATAATCTGACAGTTCTCTTACTGTAAAACTATTACATTTATTCCTTTTTCACAAAGATCTTAATATACACAGTCTACACAAAAATTCTAAAAACACAGCAATAGTATACCTGTTACAATGATTGTATTACTACTGTCCCCATATATCACATTTAAAGGGAGAAACAACAAGGTTACTGTGTGGTGCTTGGGGCTCATTATTATGTTTACAGCAACAGCATCAAAAATATATGTGTAACACTGTTAAATAGAGTGTATGTTCTTGGCGTTTAGACAGTCTAATACATCTGGTCTCTACATTCACCTACATTTCAGTTGTATTACACAGTCTGTAGCCCAGTTAACCACAATGATTACCATTTCATAAAGGCTTACCTCGTTTAATGAGGAGCTGAGGCTTATTTGTAAGTGTAACAGGGAAATGACATTCCTTATATAGTGATACTCTTTGCATGTTACTACTAATATTTATTTTCTTATTAATTATAAGGAACACTTAAATAAGGATTTTACAGTACACTTCTAAATAATACAATGCAGCTCTCCTTACTATTACAACCTACAGGCAGGGCACTGACAAGTTGACTAAAAAAGTCAGAAAACAGAAATTGTACTGGTGTTTGCTGGTGATTCTTGCATTTCTATTGAACAATAACCAGTTGAATTTTCTAAAATTCCATCTTTTTACCAGGAAATACTGATACAAATACAAATCAGTGCATTTGCCTAAATGTATTCTTCAAGACAGTGGCAGAAATAACTGAGTACTTGCTAGTACTGAGTACCACATTCTTATAAACTATATGATTATATAGTATAGTATTAGCTTTAGAGATGCAAATGAAACCTATTGGAGAGTCTCAGCATTTATAGTCAGCATACCTGCACTATCCAAATGTCACTTTAATCACTATTTCAAGATCCTATAGATTATTTAAGAAGCTATGGGGAAATTGAACATTTCTATCAAGAATCATGGTATGTCCTGCTCTACAGATCTAGTTAAAAAATAACCAGAACTGAAAAGCAGAGCAATTAACACTTACAATATAACAAACATGAAATACATTATAAATCTTGCCCCAGTCTCTCTATTTCTTCTATGAGGAAGTCAATGTCTGACTTTGTAGCAGCAGGGTTTGAGACAATCATCCGGAAGAAGTTGACTTTATCTTCCTGAGGCTGATATCCAACCATGGTTGTACCTGACTCCATCATCTGTGCTTTGATTTTGGGAGCAACCTTGAAAAAAGGATCATTTAGAAAATATGTTAAAATGAATTATCACTAAAATAGCTCCAAAAAGGCAACTTTTCTGGCAATCTAAATGCAGGAATATTTATACCCATATGGTAAAGTGCAAAAGAATGTTTTTATGTTTATGGTAAAACATTATTTTTATTCTTAAAAGCAAGCTTTTAGAATAGCTGAGCCAACATTAGACAAAACATTAAGATCATACCATGTCTTTTCTTTATGAAATGTGCTGTTCTTTTAGACAATATATCCTGATGATATATAACTACTGTCTGTACCTCCAGCTGAATTGTGAACATAGCCACCATCCTTTGCATAAAGTAAAATATCTAAGCTGAAAGCAATTGTTGCCACCTCTGGTAAAAAATGATCTCTGCTTCTCGGTAATACCAACAGATTAATCAACATTCTGTTGCTAATGCAGTTGAAATGAACAGGCAGTTGGTGAATGCATGTGAAGATAGTGCTGCCTGTTAAGAGAGGCTTCTTCACAAATGGATGTTTGAGTTAAGTAACTGAAGGACTTAGATGATGACCTCCATTCATGTAGACCATGCATTTTCACCAGTCAAGTGCTGACTCACTGTGTTGAAGACGCAAAAACTGAACATTGAAAAATCCCCCTGACTGATACTGCAAAGTCTTTCACTATTTAAAAAGACAGATTGAACCATTTAGCTTCAGTCACACTTGACTAGAAGTAATTGTTTGCTAGGTGGGTATCCAGAATGTTATCTACAGAATATTAGTTCAGCAAATGTACCCCAAATCAGCATGATGGTGGAAGTAGTCACAGCAACAAAAAAAAGAAAAACTTCCGCAGACAAAATCTTGGAGGAGGCTAGTTGGACATTTATTTAAAAACTGCAGCATTTTCACTATCCAAACAACTTGTCTCTCTGTGCTGATGAACCAAACCCCAAAGCTTTAGATAGGTCAGCACAGAGAAACATCCCAGTAGGATGGTGTAACTTTTGTGTCTTTAAATATCTGTTTGAATAAATTCCTCTGACCATACTTTCACATATAGTCTATACAATCTTCTGCTTGGTATTCACTAATAGCGGACCCTTTCCAGAGACAGTGGCATTAAACAGCTGAGAGGGGGTCCCAGAAATAAGACTACAGAAGTATATTAATGGAAGAGTCAGAAAAGGGTTAACAGCCTGAAGGTAAAGAAGGCCCCAGGAATGGACGGGATGCAGCAGAGGGTACTAAAGGAACTGGCATCAGTGTTAGCCAAACTCCTGGTGGGGCTGTTGTACAGCTCTTTGCAGCAAAGGGTAGTTCCAAAGGGAGTGGAGGATGGCAGACATAGTTCCACTACAGAAGGGTGGGAACAAGGAGCAGCAGGAAACTATAGACTTATCAGCCTTACCTCCATGGTAGGGAAACTGATGAAGACACTAGTCAAAAAGGACCTAATGGAATACTTGGAGAACAATAGGCTTCAGGACAGTAGACAGCACAGGTTTGTGGTAGGGAGGTCTCATCAGACCATCCTGATAGTAGTCTTTGACTGGGTAACCAAGGTATTTGAAAAGGGACATGCAGTATCCTTAGTATACTTTGAATTCAGCAAGGCATTCAACTCAGTGCCACACCAAAGGCTGCTGAAGAAGAAAGTGGATCTGGGTACAGCTAGTAAAGTGGCAGGGAGCTGGTTGGATGGGAGGCAGCAGAGCTTTGTGGTGAATGGGGTCAGATCAGTTGAAAAAGAGGCCACCAGTGGAGTACCAGAAGGATCTGTCCTGGCACAAGTCCTCTTCAGTATATTCATCAGTGACATAGGAGCGGGAATCCAGGGGAGATTGTATCTACTCAAAGATTACACTAATCTCTGTGGTAGAGTTACTGTAACAACGTGGAGGGGGATAAGGAAATTGCAAAGAGACCTACAAAGGTAAGAAAATTGGTCCAAAGTCTGGTATCTGAAATTCAATGCCAAGAAGTGCAAAGTGATGCAACTGGGTGACAAAAACCCTGATCCAAGTACTGGATGGGAGGGTTTCACCTGGAAACAACATCAGAGGAAAGGAACCTAGGAGTCATCATCAGTGACTAACTTAAACAAATCAGCCAGTGTAACAAGGCCTTCAGCAAGGCAAACAGGATGCTAGGATGCATTGGGACAGGGTTCAACAGTAGGAAGCAAAAGGTACTGCTACCTCTGTATGCATTACTGGTAAGTCCAGATCCAGAGTACTGCACCCTGTTCTAGAGTCCCCATCTAAAAAAGGACAGGGACAGGCTAAAGACAGTACAGTGCAGGGTGACCTAGATGATTCAGGGCCAGAAAGGCAGATCTTATGAGGATCAGCTAAAAGCACTGATGATGTATTCACTCAAAACCAGATAAGACAGGGAAGATTTGATTAACACCTTCATGTTCCTGAAAGGAATAAACAAGGTGAACTGTGAAGAGCTATTTACCAAGAACAATGAAGATAGGACATGGGGTCACAAATGGAGGTTAATGGGGGGAAGATTTAAAAAGGATGTGAGGAAGTATCATTTTTACAGAAAGAGTGGTTGAGCCATGAAAAGATCTACTGTCAGAGGTGGTGGGTGCCTAAGCTATACACAGCTTCAGACACAGCTGGGATAGAGCTAAGGGCGTAGTAGTTACTCAGCAGGATGAGGGAGGTGAAAACATAGGTAAGAAAAAGGGGGACTAGTGTAAACATAGACCCTACAGAGACAACAGGTTTTGGGATATATTAGGGTAATATAGGAATGACTAGATGGATTATTGGTCTTTTCTGCTGTCCGCATCCATGATCGATGTTTCTATGAACCTTCTTTACTTGCTGTTGCTGCTTCCACAGTTTTGCCTGCCATTTGGGACTACTTTACTGAAGTGTTGTTTATCTGGAACACCCAGAAAGTTGAATATTCTAAAATTCAATTGTACCTTAGGTCTAAGGTCAATAAACTGTGAGTAGTGGTGGGCAAAGTGGGCTCAATCCACTCCGCGAAGTGTTTCGGAGCACAGGCAGATAAGTGGAGTGCTCCACAACACAGGCGGAGTACCAGCGTTATAATAGAGGAACACGAAGTGCATTGAAAACAGCAACTTCGCATTACTCCGCCTCCACTGTTCACTACTCTTTCAATTTTAAGGCAAAGTACATTGGTGGCAGTTCACTTCGCCCCACTTCACCTTGTTTTTGAGCTCCGAAGGTGGATTTTGCAGTGATTCATGGGAGTTCAGGTCACATGGGCTCTATATTGATCTGCACAGCCTCAGTTCGGGGTAGTATGAGTAGGAAGGAGTAGGAGACAGTGTGCTCTGATAGCTGTCTGTAGGAATCTTTTAAAAGCTGTTCAAAAAGCATTTTTGCATTTTCTGGGAGGATCCAGCTGTAGTTCATCGATAGTAGGAAACCCTCCTGGGCTCACATCATTGAGCGTTTTTGTTTGTGTGTGGATTTTGAATGTAAATTTGCAACACTGATTGCGTGCGGTGGAAGTGAAGTGTGCTGTGTGGGGGAAGGGAGTATCTGTGTGTAGGTAGATTTAAGTTGGAGAACTAGAGATTTCTTTGTGTTTTGGTTATATTTTTGTTATATAACTGACTGTGTTACTGTACACATAGTAAAATTGTCAGTAATAGTACAAATTTTCTTGCTGTTTGTTGTGTGAATGTGGTGCAGCATTTCATAAGGTCAGGTTGTTTAAATTGCAAATTTACATTACATGGCAGTACACTGAAGTTTTGCATTTGCATCGTATTCCTCATTCAGCATTGTACACAAAGTGCTCTGTGTTGTGCGTGCAGTGTTGTGTGCATCAAATATAATAACACCTTTTAAAATATGTGACACAGATTAGTGTAAGTGCAACTAAGCGCAGCAGTGCGAATCTGCTATCCACTGCAGCTGCCTGATTTTGTACTGCGATCGTGTTCTCTGTTCTTAGTTTTGCTGCTGTAGTGCCGTAAAAATCAGCACTGTCTGTATTCAGTGCCCCCCCACCCCCACGTTGAAAAGGTATTTTTTACCAGACTGGATTGTTTTTGTGACCCCTTCAGCACCACTGCTTACTGAAGTTGTTTTAGTTCCAAGGCAGTGTCACAACACAGTAGTCTCTTATCTGTTGCTGAAGCCACAGTTGTTTATTTTACTTCACATCCAGCCAGTGTCCCTCCAGTCAGAAAGTGAACGTATCAAAATCTGAATTTGGTAATAATATTAGTGGTTGATCCCCCAAAATGCCTGCAAAGAGACGTGCAAGTAAAGCTGTTTCTGGCCATGGCAATGTTGGCAGTAAGAGGGTCTGTGGGTGTGGTAGTAGTACGCGGATGGAGAAATGCATTGCTGATCTGAGGAAAGGTATTTCTCCTGCAATGTTTTTTACAGCCCAATCAGTAGCTTCACTGACAGTTGAAGGAGATGATCTTTTCCCAGCCGGTGGTGCTAGTGTTACTGGTGTTAGTGGTGGTGGAGGTAGTATTAGCATTGTTGTGTCAAGTTCTAATTCCGACCAGTGTACCATATCCAAACATATTGAGTGTGAAGCAATGCAAGTGAGTGACAGCATAGATGATGTCATACTTCCCAGTAACATCCCATTAACAGAACCTGATTCTGATGATCATGTTAACGATAGCATACAATGTGATATTCCATCCACCGTGGCACTTAATGTCACGCATTTTCCATGCAGTGATTCACAGTGTGGTGAAAAAATATCAGGTGACAGTGGTGTAGATGCTGATGATGAATGTGATGATGCTGATGATGATGATGTTGCTGTTGTTGCAACATGCAGTCCACATGTTAGCATCCAAGCAGAAGATGTGGATGTGTGTGACAGTGATGCTGATGAATGTGATGATGATGTAATTGACCCCAGTTGGGAACTGGAGAAAAAGAAATTAAGAGTGGCTGTGTCTGAATCTGTTTGCAGGAATCCCTGCCCCCGTAAAAACTTGTGATTTACCAGTTTTAGTGAATGATGATGATGATGACGACCCAGTAATCAATATGATAGGTAGTCATGGTGGTCAGTTGCACTCTAGGTGTGCAGTGCCAGAAACAACACGTGCCCCCCCACTTCAGTGCTTAAAATAACAGACTTAAATAAGCCACATCATCATGGATACGTTAAAAGCAGAGCATCACAGTCCCTTGTTTGGGATTTTTTTGTTCAAGATGCAAATGATGATTCTGTTGCAATCTACCAGGTTTGCCATGTGCGTGTGAGTCGCGGTAAAAAGGGGAGCCATCTTGGGACAGGAGGACAGCATATGCATCTTAAGAATAGGCACTTGGCTCTGTGGACCCAGCACAAGCTGGCAGCTAATACCAGACAGGGCCGTTCACCTGTATTACCGGCAATCATAGCCAGCATGTTATCCCCTTCCATGACTGTTAAGCCCAGTAGGAAATTAAACATGTGCAGTAATAAGAGCCGAGGATTACTACAGGCATGATGAGGTAGAGGACCATAATGACTTTGAAATGTTGTCCAGTGCTGGTGAGAGTAGCAGTTTTTGTGGTGGTGGTGAATGCAGTATGTCTAGTACAAGTGGTACATCAACCCAGGTTGGCAAATCTGGAAAAATAACATCATTTCTGGGTTTGTCATCATCACCTGTGCAACCATCTTCATCAAATGTCCACACTCCACCCCCTGCCAATGCCATTCATCACAGAGCACAACCATTTGTGACCAACAACACACCCCATGTAAAACGTTTAAGTCAGCCCACGTTACAGAGTGTTTTTGTGCATAAGCTGAAGTACCCCCCCAAACATTCAGTGTCACATGAACTTAATGCTGCTGTAGCTGAAATGCTGGCAATTGATCTTTTGCCCTTCTCCTTTGTGGAGAATTCTGGGTTCCGGGTGGTTTGCTGCCCATGCCTGTCCAAAATGGAAAGTCCCATCCAGGACATACTTTTCTACCCGTGCTGTTCCTGAGTTGTTCCGCACTGTCTCAGACTCAGTAAGACGTGCCCTTCAACATTCCTCCTCTCCATTCATCCATTTAAGTATGGATATGTGGACAAGTGGCAAAAAAGTGGGGAGTTCATATCTGTGTATAACTGCACACTGGGCACAGGTGCCGGGGGTTGTTTGTGATGCTGGTAGTGTGAATAATCAGTGCAGGAAGGTGGATTGTTGCGGTAGCAATCTTCCTGGAATTCACCAGCATGCAACAATTGCTATGCACAGTGTGACCTGTTCACATACTGGTGAGGACATGTTGGACAACTGACTGACATTGACAGATGGCTAAACCCTCTGTTCCTGAGAGCTGGGTTCATAGCAAGTGACAATGGGTCAAATGTGGTGAAATTCATCACGAATGGTGGTTTTTTTTCGTGTTCCATGCATGGCCCACTGTTTAAATCTTGCAGTTCAGGAGTTTCTGCAGCACCATGACATAAAGGAAATGCTGACCATTGCACGACATATCTGCTCTCACTTTTCAAGATCTGGAAAGGCCCGTGACCAACTGCGGCAGTTGCAGATACAAAACAGCCTGCCTCAGCACCGTTTGAAGCTGGAAGTTGTCACCTGATGGAACTCCACGTAATACATGGCACAGTGGTTGTATGAACAATACAAAGCCATCTCAGAATATCTTGTTATCACACTAGCTGTGACAGTTCTGGGGCCTCCATGTCTATGACTACTGAACAGTGGTGCCTCATGGACTCTGTAATAACAATTTTGCGGCCTTTTGAACATGCCACACAGACAGAGAGTGGCAAGTCTGCCTCCATTAGCCAATCAATTCCACTGCTACAGGTGCTGAGGCAGACATTGGTGAATGTACAGCATAGCCTTGATGTTGCCGGAGATGGTGGTAGCAGTATGTTGCTGCAACACATGCTGACAGTATTCAACCAGAATTGTCACATTGTGAGCATTCAGCATAGTGACAACTTTGCCATGGCAACAATGCTGGACCCACAATACAAACGTGGAATTGCATCAGTACTGGAGGGAGGGTCTGAACAGGTAAAAAGTATTAGTGGTCAACTGGTTCGCTTGTTTCATGTGGCACAGAAGTCACGTGCCAAGGTTTGCAAACCTCAGCAGCATAATCCAGCTGAAGGTGTAGCTGGAGGACCAGCAAGCATATCATGCAAGGGTAAGGGGACTGTAGTTCCTGGTGGTCTGTCATCCAAAGTGGTTGGCATCAACCCACTTTGGGAGGCTTTGTTCCAAATGGGTATTTGTGAAATCAATGATTCCGAGGAGCAGGCTGATGCATCAACAATTGGACTTAGTGCAGCACAGAGAATGGTTGAGTCATCTTTATCTGAAAAAATGCATCTGACAATAAGTGAAGATCCTGTTTTATACTGGCGTGGAAAGGTCAGTGAATGGCCAGAGCTGACTGTAGTGGCACTGAAGTACCTCACATACCCACTCTCCAGTGTAAGTGTTGAGAGGGTATTCAGCTCAGCAGGTGCAATAGTCAGGGATCGTTGGACAAACCTGTCTCCTGCAAATGTTAGTTTGCTAAAATTCATTAAAATGAATGAGAGGCACATACCAGCACAGACTGCAACCTCAGTATTTGTACCCCGGCCTAGTCATGGTGGTCTTGCTGATGTGGAAATGGAGCATCCTGGTGGCACTGGCAGTGGCTGCCTGAAATGGCCCACCACTGACATGATGACACAATGGAGAATTTCCCAGTGGTCAGACTTCAGACATTGATGACTGTGAGGGCAGTTTTCTTTATGAGGATGATGATGTGGTTAATGTTGGCAGGTTTTAACTGCAGTATTTAAAAGGCGTTGTGCCACCCCCCACCCCAGACCACCACCAGCAGGATTTATGTTATCCAAGTCTGCTGCCACCATGAGTCTGTCTGCCCCCCACAGACCACCACCACCACCACTGGGATAGATGTTATGCAAGTCTGCCACCATGAGTCTGTCTGCCCCCCATGGACCACCACCACCACCACTGGGACTGATGTCATGCAAGTCTGCCACCATGAGTCTGTATGCCCTCCACAGACCACCACCACCACCACCGGGACTGATGCTATGCAAGTCTGCCACCATGAGTCTGTCTGCCCCCCACAGACCACCACCACCACCGGGACTGATGTTATGCAAGTCTGCCACCAAGAGTCAGTCTGCCCCCCACAGACCACCACCACCACTGGGACTGATGTTATGCAAGTCTGTCACCAAGAGTCAGTCTGCCCCCCACGGACCACCACCACCACTGGGACTGATGTTATGCAAGTCTGCCACCATGAGTCTGTATGCCCTCCACAGACCACCACCACCACAACCGGGACTGATGCTATGCAAGTCTGCCACCATGAGTCTGTCTGCTCCCCATGGACCACCACCACCACCGGGACTGATGTTATGCAAGTCTGCCACCAAGAGTCTGTCTGCCCCCCACAGACCACCACCACCACCAGGACTGATGTTATTAAACTCTGCTGCCACCATGAGTCTGTATGCCCTCCACAGACCACCACCACCACTACCGGGACTGATGCTATGCAAGTCTGCCACCATGGGTCTGTCTGCCACCCACAGACCACCAGTCCACCAGTGCACCACCACCACCAGCTTCTTAATATTTAAGCCATAAAGTGAGTATGTGCACTCATGTTTGTTATGTTGCCTCACTTCCTTAAGTTGTCTGTTTTGTTTTCTGTAGCTTTTCAGAGCCACAGTGGCAAAACATATACAGTACACTTCTTTTGTTTCTTTTACAGGAGAACAAAAACAGGCTCCATCACTATTACTCATTGGGAAAGATGCTGTAGCTATACCGTACAGAGAGGAAGTGATGTAGTGTCCATGTGAAATCCATTCTGGTAAGTATGAAGATTTTATTTAATCCATTTCATTGCTTTGTAAAGACTGCTGCAAATATTGCACACAACAGGTTGTCTTAGTAGTTGACGATGTGTCTCTGAAATGTAACTTGACAATAGGGATTCAGATTTGAGAACCAGGGAGGGACACATAACAATGAAGTTGTAACTTTTAAGAAGTCATTCATTTCTTTTTTTAGGAAAATTCGCAATACTTTGTTGTTCTGTCAAAGTGGCCTTATCCAAAAAAGTTCTTCAACATCAGGCACACCTCTCCCCTGACCCAAGCTTGGGCACACACGCAACCTGCAGAAGTCATTTCATTCGATGACCATGACCATAATTAACAACCGGACTCCAGAAGGATGCTGATGAAATCTGTGAAGAAGTAAAAAAATAAGAAACCATTACAGACAAAACTGAAAACATGATTCCCCCCACCCAAAATAAAAAAACACTTACCTTCATGTGCTTGAGAGTTATCTGTTTCCATTTAAGTGCAAAAAATTCTCATTGAGCACTGGAATATGCACAGTAACAGTTTGGAGTCACCTGTGTGATGCAGAATAATAGCATGAGTACATGTCCATGTCAAGTTCAACCCCCCCCTCATCATCACCTACAAAATACACAACCATATATCTATATATATATATATATATATATATACTCACCAAGGCTACTATTAGTGTACATCCAAAGGGCACCTTTCAATCCAGTTGAGATGATCACATTTCATTTGGTGGAATCGTCTCGCACAGCACATTGGACCAGCAACACGAACCTCACAGTCATCATTTTATACTGGAGACGGGGTATGTGCTGAAACATTCTGTTTTCACTTCATACCACTTGTCAATTTTCTGCACACAAGGAGGACGCATTGTGGGCCTGCAGAAAAAAATCTGGGGACTCTGTGCCACCACTGCGCGCATGACTGAGGGCGCCATTAATTCTGGGGGACTTTGTATGTGCTGAAACAGTCTCTTTTCACTTCTCGTTACCACTTGTCAATTTTCTGCACACAAGGAGGATGCATTGTGGGCCTGCAGAAAAAATCTGGGGACTCTGTGCCACTTTTGTGTGTTCTGTGATTGTTGCTGTGAACTCATAGTCATGATGTCATAGTGACATTTTTACAATTAAAGCAGCATTGCAAGAATGTCCTCACAGTTCTGAACTATACTTTTTTATGCTACTTTAAATTGCCACAGCAACTACTACTTACATGCGAGTTGTCAGTGACTTGAATGATATGATTCTTCTCACAATTTGTCTGCTTCTCTTACTCCTACTTTTTTCATGTGTGAAAACAAAATGAGCATGTCTTCCAATATTGTTCTGCCCAGCTTATTATTTATTTGCAGCTGCTTTTCAATAACTATTGTTTCGTGGTGTCATATAAAACACTGACTGATGCATAACTGTTAGTTAACAACAGAAGTTATATATGACAACTACTTGATGTGATGGAGAAAAGCAGAGGAAAACAATGACAAAGACCTGGCCACACTCACTGTCAGCAGCACCAATTTAAAAGGAATGCTACTTTCATTATTTCACACAGGAAAAAAGGTAGTACAGCACACTCAACTACTGCAAATTATCGTATCATTCCAGTCAGTCAGGATGTAAGTAAAGGAAGTTGTAACATAGCATTAAAAATATAGGTCAGAGTTATCAACAAAGTGTTGCACTGCTGCTTTACAGACAGTCACCACATTACATAGTTATGGTGATGCACATAAACGAATATGTTGGGGACATTACTACCACTGGAATATTTCTTGCTCCACAGAGTGCAATATATGTCTGTGAAAACCACCCATAATTTGGTTACAGTGAGTCACATGACAGAGGAATTAATAATCTGAAAAGCAACCCACATTTGTGCCACACTTCCTCAGCAACGTTAAGACGTGATGGCAGGGGGAGCGCAGGTGCATGCTCCACTATACTGAATGTCCAGCAGCTATCCCAAGCCATGTTTCCTAATGTTATAAGGTTCACTTTGTGGTGAAATGTGGGATGTTTCCACTATCAAGGCTCTTCTTACTGGAAACGTGGCCACACATTTCACAACAAACTGACTATTAACATAAAGAAACATTCGCAAACCTGCACATTCCGATATTCACTGTAAGGAGCACGCACACACGCTCTCCTTGCCATCATGTCCTAATGTTGCTGAGAAGAGAGGCAGAATGTGGGCAGATTTTCAGAATGGGAATGCCTCTGTCACATGACTCACTGTAATGCATTTATGCATTGTTTTCAAAAAAATGTATTGCACAATGAGGTGCAAGAAAGATTCCCCTGGAAGGGAAAATATGTATGATTTAATAATAAATAAAAAACACACAACAAAAGTACAACACAGTAGTGGGGTGGGGTGGGATCAGGGGGTGGGGTGGGTGTGGGGGCAGAAAACAATACCTGGACTTACTATGGCCATGGGATGCTGTTGTGGTCCAGCAGCAGGTGTAGCACTGAAAGTATTTGCTGCTGCTGTGCTTCCACTCTGGTAACCTGCTGCTCCAAATTAATGAAATGCTTGTTGTTTTCCTCCAGTGCTGCCCACACCAGGAGGAGGTCAGACTGGCTAACAGGGACTGTGCCTGGGTCCACTGCAGTGGGTAATTTAGGTAGTGGGGCTGGTGGTGGACAGGGTGGTGCTGGTGGCTGTGGTGGCAGTGGTGGTGGTGGAGGTGGTGGTGGAGCACCTGATGTAGACCTCCTCCTTCTGCTGCGGTGGTGACTGCTGTGAGGCACATCTCCCACCCCAGCAGCACCCTCAGCCACTGCCATGGGAAGGCCAGCAGGTGGACACATGGCCCCTTCCATGGCAGCCTGCCACTCTGCTCTGTGGTAATTCATCATGTGGGTACACTGGCCACTGGTCCCCAAATGTGTCCCAGGGGACCACGGAGCACCAGCACACCACACACATGGCACAGCACCACTGTGCTGTCTCCCCCCACACAATTAAAAACCTCCCACACTGGGGAGCTGCAGGGGGGACCTGACACAGTATGCACTTGGTGGGCACAAGTCCCACCACCACCCACTATTGCCGGGGTCACCTCCTGTGGCTGTGGAGGTGGTGGAGGGGGTGCTGCTGGAGCTCCAACAGTTTCTGCTAGTGGTGGTGGTGGAGAAGGTGGACGAGCAACAGCCACCGGTGGCATTGGTGCTGCTGCTGCTCCTGTAGCTTCCATGGGGGAAGCAACACTGGCCAGGAGTCTGGAGCGGTCCAGCATAACACGACCACCCCGCCCCCATGGGTCTGTACTCCTCCCCTCCTAATGCTCCCACATGCCAGCAACTCACCTTCCCTGACTCCAACCTGACCCTCCATCCTCCTTGGTCCACAGGACACACACACACACACACACACACACACAACAAAAACAAAACTTACACAAAAAAATTCACTAACCAAAAAACACTAACACAATGCAAACACTAAATAAAATAGCTTTTAAAAAAGCTGTTTGAATTGGATTGGCAGTAACGACTCCAAGAGCCAAGCAAACTCCTCTCACAAAACAATTTTGCTTTCTCCCTGTACAAATGCAAAGGAGAAAGTGAAACTGCTTCTCTGACTCACTTCCTTCCTGCCTGGCTAAAGCATGTGACTTACAGTACTGCAGACCATGTGATGTGCCTATTTTCTTCTCACTTCACCTTACTTCGCGTTAAGGCATAATGAGAATGCGAAGTGATAATGATAACACGAAGTGAGCACTTTACAGGGTCCACTTCACGTTGTGCTCCACGGACGTGAAATGATCACTTCGTGTCCACTTCACAGGTGGATTTATAATTCACTGCATCTCTAACTGTGAGTAGCACAACTTTTTTGAGTTTGTTAATTTTCCTTCTAGCCCTAGCTGATATGGGTTTGTTCAGTCTCCAGACTATTATCTATCAATGAAGTAGACTTGTTCATCATAAAAATTTGCCACTTTTCACGTGGTTTGCAGTCTCAGAGTTATCATATGTCATTAATACTGTGCAGCTACCCCCACCATGTATTTTTAATGTTAGACTCCCTGTGCTATAGCTGTTTCTGACTTGTAAAGATGTACAGCACAGATCCACCCCAGTAACAGTGACATACTATTACACTAAATAGCATAAACATAAATGCTTCTCTGGGCCTGCCTGAAGCATGATAGAACATTGTCGAAAATGTACCAGCAATTATGGTGACCACTTTGGGGAATAACTTATGGCTTATCAGTCTGGATCACCAGCATTTTACAATTGGAACAGAGACATGTGCATTTTTGATGCACTCTGTTATACATTGTCAAGACTTGACTGACTTTTCTCTAACCAGTTTTATTCACACAGAATATGGCAAAAATAACTCCAAAATTACCATGTTAAAATAGTGTACTACTTGGTTAAATATCATCAAAAGGAAAATGCACGGACACTTTGTCTGCTATACCTTATGCAGTTTTTCTCTCCGCTCATCACAATCTGGCATACCCCTGAGACTTGGTGGAATGTACCAGAAACAGACATTTGTGTGTTCAGGCTGAAAAAAAAATGAAAATGTGTATTTCTTTTGTTTCCTCTTTATTCTAAAGTACAAAATTCATGACTTGTACAAAGATGCATATTATTAATAATATAACCTTTATTTTTAAATTTTGATAAACAGTGGGAACTGACAAGGGATGTCATTGTTATCAGAGCATAAAAACGTGGTGAGATCACATTATTGAAATAACAGAGAAATTAAGTCCAGTTGATGTATTAAGTAATCTAGCAACATTTAAGTCCTGCAAAGTTTTTCAAGATGAACAAGGACTTATCAAAGTTTCATTTGAGAGCAAAGTTGCACCACTTAACTCAGTGCCTCTCAGACAGGAAATATCTCATTAAAGAACAAGAAAAAGTCTTAGCATTAACCAATTCAGAAATAAAGCAAGTCCAGGAGAGAAAATAATGTGGATTCTTCTTTGCTGTTGTGCAAAGGAGCAGGACTTATTAACGTTTAAAGCTCATCCAAATTTTTAAAACTTTAAGGAAGAATTGCAAAGGACATTCAAATTTCATGATAAAAAATATGTGCCGCTATTTATGTTGGATGATAAAGATTATAAATGAGGTACCCTGTTTAAATGGGTAAAAGCAAAACTTGGCAAAACAAAAGCCAAAAGTTAATTTTGAACCCTGATCAATATTAAAAAAGGGAGTCAGTAAATCTAAAGCAAGTAGTGTAAATAGTAAAGTAGTGAAAACTGTGGTTCTGAAACATCCACAGAAGGTTCTATATCCACTCCATTTTTAGAAGAGGAACAGGTGCAGCCATTCAGGAGCCCCTGAGAAATGTACAAGGAGGGGAAGGAGGCGGTCAAAGAGGTTGGCAATGCAGATACAAAAAATTCAGCATACACAGTTCTGCACTTAGCACAAAAAATAATGACACACCATAATTCAATGCCAGGAAACTAGGGGTTTATTCCAAACTCTGGACCAGGAGAATACCCCAGCACTTTACCAGCAATTTGTCTTTATCAGAGGCAAAATCACACCGGTACACAGTTTAATTTATACACAGAAAATTTGCATCTCAAATCAAGTAAACTGAATTACTTTGTTTCATGTAATAACCAATTAGAAGCTAATCATCACTATGCTTCTTTAAAGATATGTGATGTCAAAGTAACCACAGCAACAAGGTGGGGGTGGGAGGGACTCACCATACAAATAAAATAAAATAGAGTGTATAATGAAAATACTAGCATAACTAACAAAGCTAATGCTAACTAATGATGCAGGGTAGAACTTTTAAATACCAACAATCTCACATATAAATAAGGTTTTAATTGGTTATTACATGAAATAAAGAGATTTGGTTTACTTGATTCAATATGTACATTTTCTGTAAATAAATTAAACTGTGTACCTGCATTATTTTGCCCCCAGGCAAAGATTAATTGCTGTTTGAAGCACTGGGGTATTCTCCTGGCCCAGAGTTTGGAATAAAACTCTAGTTTACTGGCATTGAATTATGATGTGTTTTTTTTGTACTGAGTGCAGAATTGTGTTTGCTGTATTGGGATTTGGGCTAGCCACCCTGCTCTGCACCACCTCACTCCTTCTGGGACATATTGCTTTTTTGTTCCTTTTCTTTTTTGTTCCTTTTACAGATACAAAAAATAACAGAGCATCAGTTAACGCCAAGTCCCTTAGAAGAACATAGTAAAGTTATAAAACTATTAAAACATGAACTAACAGAGGCAAAAATAACTGTGTTGAGCAATGGCCTATCATTCGCACTGACAACAGACATAAATTATTTTAAGACAATTGTGGAGTTGAATAAATTTTGCTAGATTTTGAACTTGCACAGCTTCGACAATCAAAGGAATACACGTTTTCCAAGCAACAATGATTTACCAGCCACACAACTTTTGGAAGCTCTGAAAGTTGCAATAAAGGGGACTGCAGGACTTGATAGCAGTGAGGAAACTTAGAGAATCGCAATATTACCTACTGTATATGCCTACTGTTGAAATACCTGTTAGACGTAAACAGTCTTTTTTTTCTGTCCCCCACAAAATCTCACTGTGACAGCACTCCAAAAATTACATGAAAGGGACATTGAAGTGCTATAAAGAAAACTGTCACCCCTTGTATGTTAATCTGAACACTTGTGAAAGATGGCATTAAAAGGCTTGCAAAGTAATGCTGAGATTACAAAAAAAGCCAGCAGATAAGGAAGGCGGTGTGGTGCCTCTGAGCACAAGTGACTATATAAAGGAAGTAGAATGCCAGTTAGATAACAGAATAGTATAAGCCACTAAGTTCAGAACCAATATTGCCCCTAAAGAAATGGGCAGAAGAATTTGTTGATTGGGTGTTTTAAGAAAATGTAATTAATGAAAGGGAAAGGGATTTCTTTAGAGTAGACCACCCCTTTAAACCTCAAATTTATTTGCTACCTAAGGTGTACAAATGTCTACATAACCAACTGGGGAGGTCTGTTATATCAAGGGTGCATTCACTTATGGAGCCTCTCTCACAATTTATAGATGACTACATTAACAACGTGGTTAAGTCTTTACCATCTTATGTTTTGGACACCAACAAAATGTTAATAACTCTGCAGATACTGGACATCGAGGATGACTGTTTTTTGACTCATCCTCTATGTTGAATCACTGTACACCAATGTACCCCACAAAAAGGGCCTAGCAGTACTCAACTACTTTCTACGTAAAAGAGGTGAAGGGGTTAGACCAAGCATTGACCTATTGGTTGAGATGACCAGATTGGTTGTAAATAGTAATGCTTTTTTGTTTCATGACCAAATTCTATATTCAACAAAAGGGCATGGTAATAGGGCCAAAATTAACACAAAAATATGCAAATCTTTTTCTAGGTTACTGGGAAGAAAAAGTTGTGGGTAATCCCGAGAACAACCAATTTGTGGAGCAGACTATAGCCTTCAAACAATATATAGATGATATATTTATAGTTTGGTAGGAGTATGAAAACAAACTGCATGATCTTTTAGATTTTCTGCACAAAAGTTCTGAATTGAGATTCAGTATGCAAAACAGAATTCCCAGTTTTGGACACTGGGATACAAAAAAGTAATGAAGGGGACACCACCACCAGTATCTATAAAAAGCCCACTGACTGTAACACAGCCCTTTTGGCAAGTAGTTGCAACCCACCAAGGATAACATTCCCAAGAGCCAGCTTTTAACAGCCCACAGCATTTTCAGCAATGGAGAAATTTATGAACAAGAAAAGAATGAGCTCATCTCCAGATTTCAGGGAAGAGAGTATAGTGATTTGTATATACAGACTGTAACTGAGGCTAGTGACAGTAAGGTTATGGCAACTTGTGAACAATCAAAACAGTTTTGTTACAACCTGTTCTGTTAGGGCACACAAGATGAATGTCATTTTGAAAAACCTTTGGCCAGTTTTGGACTGTGATCAGAGGTTTGAAGAGATAGTACAGCCGTCTCCCTGAACGGTTACATAATTGACCCCAAAAATCTGAAAGACACCTTGGTACATACAGGACAATAAGCTGAGACCAAAGAATTGTCTCTCACCACTACCAAAGGGCTGCAAACAGTGTGGTAGATGTAAGTTCTGCCCAAAAATAAATGACTGCAGTAATGTATTAAACCTAAGGAATGGACAAAGTGTCACCATAAATCAATTTATTAATTATAACACGGTACATGCTATTTATGTAGCTACAAGTGAATGTGGGGTGTATTATGTTGGAAAAATGAAAAAGAAAAAAATAAGGAGAGGGTGAGAGACCATATAAGAGCAATAAATTGTGGTGATGAGTCATATGTGCTGGCAATGCACATAATGAATGTTGGTAACAGAAATGATCATAAAAAAGTTCACTGCAGTTGAACATGTAAATACAGGTCCAAGGGGAGGGGATCATGGCTTACTGTACTTCTGGCCAGATGTGATATGTTCTGGATCTTCAAATTACAGGCACATAAATGGCCTGGTTTGAATAATCAGATAGAGAGCATTCCTTTTTTGGCAAAATTATTCAGATATGTGTAACTCAGTTTGTTTCTTAAAGCCTTTGCTTTTTAGACCATGAAAAAGAATGAATGCTGCCCCTTATGTGGATTTATTTTGAAGAAGAAATATGTTGTAAATGCTGTTTTTGGCTCTCTTATTCTTCCTTGTTCTGTGACTCCATTCTCTCTGGTACCCATATTGGTATTGTTACCTCCCTCCCCTCTGCTTTGATTCCCTTTCCCCCAGTCTCAAACTGTGTTTCCACACCCGTCCCCCCTTTTCCTTTCTCCCACCACTACCCTGTAATACTACCCTAACCCAATCCTTTTTCCCATTTCCCCCTCTCCCCTTTTCCATTTTCCTTCATCATTCTCTAAAAGGTCCTTACCCCTTCTTGCTCATCTCCTTTTATTTCTTTTCCCCTTCCCTACCTGCCTCTCTCTTTTTGTTTCTTTAACCCTTTACCCCACCCTGCTGTTTTTGTTTCTCTCTTGTTGTCTTCCTTCAATGCTGTTTCCAGTTTATTTATCTTTATTCTCCAGCTCTTGCCCATATTAAAATGAACTAGAAAGAATTCTAAAAAAAAGTCCATACACGGTATATCTTTAAAAATGGCATGCTGGTAATGAATACTATCTGAAAATAACTGTACCCAGAAAATATGTGTTATGTTTTATTAGCACTAAGTCACTTTGCAGGTTTAGCACATGGTGTTAAACATTTGAGCATATGACTTTAAGAATGTATAAATTGAAGCTAGCACTAGGGGTCACTATTCTTGACAAAGCCCTAGAGAGGGGTGAAATGTTGAACTTGCTTGTCCCACTAGCATTAATGGCAGTTCCTGTGCAGGAACTTTGTTTTGCACAAGAGTAAAGAACGATCCACATGATTTTCTCTCATGGACTTGCTTTATTTTTGCATCGGTGAGTGCTGGGATTTTTCAAAGTTGTTATTTAGATCACAGTAGTAACCTACTAGAGTTCTAGTCTATGTTTTACACATCACTGCAGTCAAGATTTTAGAAGCCCTGTAAATGTTAATATTCTATTTAGCTGTGACTGCTAGGATAAAATTACACTGCAGAATAAATCAACAGTAGGATTATACAGAGTGGGGAAAAATTACACACATACCAGATTGCGGTGAAAAACTGGTAATTTTATTACTTGAACTTTAGAAACATGGTGCACCCATTGAAAGGACAGTAGGAAGGAATGCACCCCCATATATTGCTATAAGGCTTCATCAGGAGTTGACATTGTGTGTGCAACTTCTCTTCTTGTTCTTTTGTTGGGATTAACCAGATGTTTGCTTCACTTTAAGTTATTTCAAAGTTATTTGAATAAACACATATTCAATGGCTTCTAACAATGTTTTTATCCCAGCAATGTAATGCTAACTACATATTTGATTTCCAGTGTGCCTCTAGCAACCTCTCAGAGCTGACTCATCCTGAAGTTGTCCATGGTTTACCCATCATGTTGGGGCCCTTGGGTTGGAGGTATACCCCACTACAAAAACATCTGGTGACTGGAGGCTCTCTAAATGGGGCCTGAGAGTGCCAGACTGCCATTATTTGGACAACAGGGAAAGGTTCTTCTCCCCTTATAGTGTTATCACTGCAACACATTCCTGTGAGGGCTAGATCCTTAACCCTTAAATCTCCCCAGTGATGTGCACTACCTCTGTTGGACATTCACACAACAGAGTTTTTGCATCCTCCTTACACAGGAACAGGCTCCCCAGCCTATTGGGAGATGTCACTGATGCAGCTGTTGATGGTGTCTCCCCTCTCGGCAGAGATGTGCTGCCTCAGGTAGCTCTTCACGCAGACTGGTTATTTAATTCTAACAATCTATGTCTGCCCCTAATACAGTTACAAAAGGGGCAGGAAAATCACTATAACTTCCGTGGCTAAAACAAGTCAGCTGACCGTGCATTAACACAACAAAATGCATGGTCATCATGGTGTTTAGCCACTTTACATATCAATACACCACAACAGTTGTTGGCAAAATATCTGGCAATCATATTTTTACCCTGGTTGAAACACTCTACTTAGCACAACACACAGCTCCACAGACAATAATGAAAAAGTACTTTTTCACATATCTCCACATTTAGTCAGAAAATATGGTACAACAAAAGTAAAAATAGCCCCATTTTATCTGCATTGATTGCCAGCTTTTAGTTAATTTACACCTGTTTTTACATGTTAGTGAATGGGATCCACCCCCTCACCCATCCTCAGAGTCTATCCTCATTGTGATGACAAACATAATTTCTATATTCTCATTAGTTCTTAGTACCTGTACTGTACTCTCATCTCATCTCACTTTTTCTTCCAACTGCACTCTATAATTAGCGCTTAGTAATGGAGACAATTGCAGAGTAGGATGGGGGGTGCTGACTCGAGATGTACTGACAGGCTCCTCCTTAGTTTCTGCTCTGTTTTCTGGATTTAAAAAAAAAACTTCACCTGAATCAGTTTCAGTCCCTGGAGGGACCCACACTTCCATGTGGTCACTTATACAGATGAGAGGGCTCTTTGGGCCCTGCAACAAATATGGAGCCCATTAAACTGCAGAAGTGCATGGCCTTCTGGGGCCCACACTTCCATGTGGCTACAGATGCAGATGCATGGGGCCCTCAGGACCCTACATCAAGGTCCTGCATTTCCATGCCAAGTGAGGAGTCCAGCTAGCTGTGGAAGTGCAGGGCCTCCAGGTCCTGCACTTCTGTGTGGCTAGAGATGCAGACGTGCAAGGCCCAGTGGGCTCTGCAGTAAGTAAGGAGTCCATATGGCTGCAGAACTACAAAAAATGGCAATGTTCAATGTTTACTCATAACTTGATCTTTTTAACATATTTTGACTACAAAGTTTCAACATAGCCTTCTTATGACCCCATCTCATGAACCCTCTGGGTGAACATTTTCAAATCCCCATTGCAACATCATTTCATGCCAGAGGTGCGAAAACACATTTTGGCCAGGATTTGAAAAATAACAGCTATCACATTCATGGGGTGGTGTGAAAAAATGGCTACGTTGAAAATTTGGAGTCAAAATATTGAAAATTACTGAACTTATGAGTGCATGTAGAAAAATTTCAATGCATGCTCATAAGTGTTGTTTTTTAATATTTTGACCCCAAATTTTCAACATTGCCTTCTTTTGCCGCCCCCCAACTCCACCCCCATGAACCTGGTAGGTGAAAATATTTACATCCTGACTGAAACCCTTGTTTCACACATGTGCCAAAACATGTTTTGGCCAGGATTTGAAAAATGACAGCTATCACATTCATGAGGTGGGTTGAAAAAATGTCTATGTTGAATATGTGGGGTCAAAATATTGAAAACTACCATTATGAGCATACATTGAAAAATGTCAACATATGATCATAACTTTCCTGTTTTTTATATTTTTTGCCCAGATTTTCAACATAGTCTTCCTATGAACCCACCTCAAGAACAAGGGTAGAGAAAATAGTTAAATGTTGCCCGAAAGGTGATTTCATGCAGCAACCACAAAATCACCTTTTGGGACTTATTTAAATAATTTCAGCACCCGTGTTCATAAGGTGGGATCCCAAAAAGGTCAGATTGACAATTTGATGTAAAAATACTATGCAGCATTTGTCAATGCTGAACATTTGATGCTTGTTGAACAATTTTTTTTTTGCAATTTTGATCCCAAATTTTGAAGATACTTGTTTTAGGATTTGTCTTATAGACATGAAATGTACAATTTGAATAGTTACCCAACCAGTATGGAACTAGCAACCCTGTTCATGCCCTGTTATTTCTTATCATAACTCATTCTTTCTATATACAGCTTATACTTGTCATGCATTGTTTATCCCCTGTTGTCCTCCTCACTCTACCTCATTGTATTATTGCATAATGACTGCCTCTTGTATATGTCTTGTAAATTGACATGGAGCCTTTGGAAATGAGTCTCTGACTCAAGGGTTGTAATCCGATTTCTCAATAAATAAATAAATACATTTATAGTATATTGGCTGAAATGTCATTTTGAACTAGAGGTGTGAAAACACATCTCATGCAGGATTTTAAAAATGACATGTCACGTTTATGAGCTGATGTGGAAAATGGCTATATTGAAAGATTGGAGTCAATATGTTGAAAATTAGTGAAGTTATGAGTGAACGCTGAAATAGTGTAATGTTCTGTCATAACCTGGGCATTTTACCATATTTGTACACCAAATTTTCAGCATAGCCTTCTTATTACCCCACCTAATGAACCCAGTAGGTGAACATTTTCAAATCCCTGCCAAAACTTAATTCCATGCTACCAAAATGTCATTCCATGCCACAGTTATGAAAACACATTTTGGCCAGGATTTAAAAATGACAGCTGTCACATTCATGAGGTGCTGTGAAGAAATGGCAATGTTGTAAATTTGGGGTTAAAATATTGAAAATTACCAAAGTCATGAACCTGCATTTGCAAATCTCAATGTAGGCTCATAACTTTGTTGTTTTTTTAATGTTTTTACAACAAAGTTTCAACATAGCCTTATTATGACTCCACCTCATGAACAAGAGCAGAGAAAATTTTCAACTCCTGCCCCAAAGGTGATTTCACACAGTGATCACAAAATCACCTTTCGGGACAGATTTGCCTAATTTCTCCACCATTGTTCATGAGGTGGGGTCCCAAAAAAAGGCATGTTGAAAATTTGGGGCAAAAATATTCAAAAAATGTACACGTTATGCCACTAAGTTCTAAACTCCATTGAAATACACTGAACCGCATATCTGATTTCTTCAGTTCATGGTCCAGTTTTGAAGAGTGAAGATGTGTCTGCAGTCCAGAGAAGATTATGCTGTTAGACCCCTGGTGGGTAAGTAAGGGCCTGGGGAGGTGTGGGGTGGTGGGTGGTGAGTGGGAAGGTCAGGTGGGGGACTAACGGTGCAACAGACATCGATGGATGGTTTTCTTTTTTACAGGTTAAAAAAAAAGACGAGTAATGGTTTTCATTATTACAGGTGGTGACAATAGGAGATTGGGCACCCCCAGTGTCAATGTTATATTTTGAAAGCACTGAGGGTGGACTCCCCAGTGCTGCATAACTAAAATGGGGAGGGGTGGCAGTTATGGTGGCTACAACAGACATTGATGGATGGTTTTCCTTTTTACAGACTATATAAAAAAACTATGAGTGATGTTTTCTTTATTTGAGGTGGACACTGGGGGAATTGGGAACCCCCAGTGTCAGTGTTATGTTTGGTAGCACCAGGTGTGGGTTTCCAGTGCTGCATAACTAAAATGGGGGGGAGGGGGCAGTTATGGAAGCAGCTGGAACAGACATCAATGGATGGTTTTCTGTTTTGTAGGGTTTTAAAAAAATCGAAGGATGTTTTATTTGAGATACATTTCATCCGACACTGGGATTGGGCACCCCAGTGTTGGGCTTATTGGGGAATGGGGTGGGTGACCTGGATGGGAGTGGGGTCTAGAGAAGCAGTATCAGGGTTGGTACTCTGGACCACTTGCATTTAAAGGGGACACTGTCAGTTCTGGGGCTGGTAAACTTGCGCATGCATGAGCAGTTCATTTGACATGTTATGTGGGATTTTTGTATTTCTAAAATGCTGACAATCCCCTGAACATAGCAAGGTATTTTATCAATGAAAATGAGTGCTCAAACATACAGAAATACAGAGTTGAAAACTGAAGCCATGACTCTGGGCAAGCACATCAGCTGTAGCTGATTCTAGAAAATTCCACTGTTCTATAGTTCTTTCGTATAGTTCTTTCTTATGAGTCCTCACTCAGTCCACCACCACACCGCTCCAACTAACAACTCCAGCTGCAGCTTCCAGTTCAATAAAGTCCGACCTACAGACAGTTCTTTCCTGAGATCACATGAATGAACAATGTTTTTTCGTATGACCTCATGAAATAACTGTGAAAAAATCTAAGTCCCACACTCTTCTTTTGTGAGCTGAGATACCTCTTTTGAGACTCACGAAAGGAGAAATTTGGCTCAAAAAAGAATTATGAGAGACTTCCGGTTGGGCTTCCAAGCAGCATGGCGGTGTAAACGAGAGCTCCGCTACACCACCCACTAATCTTCCAGATTTGATGTTCTTAACAACAAACAAGTTAAAATAAACAAGATCCAGATATCAGGGACATACATAAGAAGCAACTTAAAGAAGAAAAATAAAAGAAACAGTACAACTATGGGCAGCAGTGAGCAGAATTAATTTGAGCAGCAATGTTGGCCCAGGAGCCCTCCGATTCCGAAAACTCTCAAGCGCCAGCAGAACAGCAGGACCAGATGACCATACCAAATAATAAAGTGAAACACAAATGCGTAAAGTTAGGTACTATATACAAGGAGCTATTATTGTTTCATGCAGAAATTAAAGATCTTTATGGAGAACTTCACAGAGATGTAGTGAGCCTGAAGCAATGAGCCGATGCATCGGAGAGACAGATAACAGCAGTAGAGAACAGAGTAGACGACATGGAGAATACAATTCAACTCTTACAAGATCAATTGCAAGAAAAACAAGAAGATCTAGAAAATAGAACTTGCAGAAAGAACTTAAGATTATATTGCATTCCTGAAGGCTCAGAAGGTCAGGACATTACTGAGTTTACTATTACTTTGCTCAAAACAGCTCTTGAATTGCCCTATGATATTCAATTATCATTAGAGAGAGTTCACCATGCACTGGGTCTATGGCCTACAGATCTGAATGATAGGCCTCGATCTGTTATTATGCAATTTCTAAGCTACGCAGTCAAGGAGACAGTATTAACAGCAGCATGGCAAAAAGGCAAGGTCTTTTATGGACAAACCCATTTCTATGTAGATAATGACTATGTTCCACAAACTATGCGTAATCGCAGAGCATATGCAGACATCTAACCAGCTTTGAAGGAAGCAGCCATCAGATTTACAACACCGTACCCAGCCAGACTTGTGGTGCAACTGCCATCGGGAAGGAAGGAATTTCATACTGTGGAGTAGGCCAGAGAGGAGCTCCTTAAAGTGGGAATTCAAATAAAAACAAAATCCACATTGGGATTGCAGAGAGCTGACCCACTGTGCCAGCAAATGGTGAATTTGGGCAGAGCACGGAATGGTGGAGAGATAGCAAAAAGCGGGGGAACATTTCCAATCGTCTGGCAAATTTTTGCCGATCAGCAAGGGGGAAGAACCTGACTGATAGAAGATGAAGATTGCCTTGGGATTTCTCGAGGGTCCTCTGGATAGAGGTCTCTGAAAGAGCATGACTGATGAGAGGGACTGGGAATTCAGTTGTCTGAATTGGAGTCTTTATTAGATGACAACCCTCTCACAGGAGGTTAGACAGACAAAAGGAACGCTTAATAAGTTTACCTTTAGAAAACTCTGCCATAACAAAGAAACAAGTAAAACTTTCGATCTGGCTGTTTGAACTGGCCCTGACGATTGCTCTGAAGGAAGCAAAGGATATAACTTTAAAGGGCAGATTATTGAGGGCTGTTTGACTTGTTTTCATGGCTAAATTGATATAAGGGCCTAAGAAAAGCTGCTCTAGTTGTATACTACAGAATTTAGTTAATAATAAAACAAACAATTTACTTTGTGGGGAAGCATCTCCAGATCTAACAGGGAAGCCAATTTCAAATCAAAGACAGACAGGCAGAATATCTTGAGTTAGTTTGATTTTTATTTAGCTTGTCTGCACATTTCCTTTTATTTTTATTAGGGGAGTAGTATATCCCCAGGAAGCCTAGGCATTTGGTGTTACCAGATATCCTCTGGTGACCTCAGACTATCAGGAGGCACACTTAGGGAGTAGATTTTTGGACTCCCCTACCTTGGAAGTCAATATCATTTGGAGCACAGCGTATGTACATAGTTATCAAGAAAAAGATCAGACATATACTGATAATTTGCTTCAGATTTTAAAAAGTTTGATAAGATCGCAGCAGGAGATGCTTAAGAATAATCTAGATGAAAAAGGCATAAAATGTTTAAAAAAAGTGACGTTCAGAAAGATGGCTCAGGGGGAAACATCAGTATGGTGATCCTTCGGGAATTGGATTGTTAAGATGGGGACAACAAGAGAGAATATGTTTCCATAAGGAAATAAAATGGCTACTCAGATAGTAAAAGCACTCTCGCTTAATATAAATGGGCTTAACAACCCCATCAAAAGGGCCAGACTGTTCCAATATATTAAGAAACACCCCAGTGATTTTTATTACCTCCAGGAAACACACTTAACAGATACCGAACATGCAAAATTGAATTGGGGGGCAGGTTTTGGGTATATGCGTCATCCTTCCCTAAAGAGAAATGACGAGGAGTAGCCATTTTAATACCTAGGACCTCTCCTTTTTATTTAGAAACACATTGCGTAGACTCAGAGGGAAGGTATGTAATCTTAAAAGGTACCCTTTATGGGACAAAGGTCATGTTAGTGAACATGTATTTTCCCCCTCTTACATCAGTTTGTCTTCTTAAAAGATTTTTTGCAAAGCTTCTAGACATTATGCATGGCTGTCTTATAATAGGGGGAGATATCAATTTAACTTTGACACCTCAGTTGGACTCCTCTGCACCTTCCAAATATAGGCTAACATCAGCTCAAAGATTATTTATCTCTCAACTTAGGGCATTGGGTCTAATCGATGTATGGAGACATTTTTATCCTCTTTCTGGGGATATACATTTTTCTCCCCTAGACACAATTCTTACTCAAGATTGGACTACTTTTTCATTTCAAAAGAACATTTGGACTGTTTACAAGATTTAACTATAGGACCTAGATTTCTTTCAGATCATTCTCCCTTATTTTTGAGGCTAGGATTTTAAAATACCAAGGAAATCCACTAGGTGGTGCCTGAATACATCCTTCCTAAAGGATAAAGCTTTTAGGGACAGCTTTAACTCAAAAATAGCTCAGGTTATTGCTGAAAATTCATCCCAGGAGGCATCCAATACAATTGTTTTGGATACTCTGAAGGTTGTGATCGGGGGGAGATAACTGCATATTCAGCATACAAGAAGAGATTTTGGGAAACACAATATGGTGAATTACATGAGAAATTAAGAGAAATACAAACAAAGTTTACCCCTATTACTACAGAGGCCCAAACCCAGAATAATCAGACAAAGGCTGAGCTCCAGAAACTTTTAGAAGAAAAAACACAAAAGGCCCTTTTTTATTTGAAAACATATAGGTATGAGGGAGGGCCAAAAGGGATGAGAAATTTAGCCCAGAGGCTTAGGGGACATAGGACAGCCATAACCATAACACATTTAGTGGATCCGGAGAGAAAAACAAGAGCTTTTAATTCACAGCAGATAATGCAATTGTTTCAGAAATATTATAGGCAGCTATATGAGAAACCAGAAGATCCAGAATTTAACAAAATTGAGGACCCCCTTTACATTAAGAAAGCTAACTAGGGAAATGGAAAGCAGATTAAAAGCCCCTATCAGATCAGAGGAAGTCAGACGTGCTATAAAGGAAAGTAAATCATTAAAAACCCTTGGTACAAGACTTTTAGTAAACAACTGACCCCTTTACTACTAAAGGCCTTTTTAGAAATTCAATAGGTGAGTCCACCTCCTCCTTCATAGGATTACACTAATATTTCACCTATATTAAAAGAGGGCAAACCAGCAGATCTGCCTACTTCATATAGGCTAATATCCATATTAAACATGGACTACAAGTTATTTATGTCCATATGGGCACATAGACTGGAGGAATTGTTACCCCATTTGATTAATTCAGATCAATCTGGGTTCATTCAAGCCAGAGAAACCACAGATAATATATGTAGAATGATCCATTTGTTGGACCACTTAAATCAGAGACTGATACAGGCAGTGTTGCTCTGCCTTGATGCAGACAAAGCATTTGATCACGTCAGTTGGCCTTTTTTATGGGAAACTCTGCGCAAGTTTGGATTTCCTGGGGAATTCTCTAGCATGATACAGAGAATCTATACCTCTCCAAAGGCATATGTTAAAGTGAATGGACACTTATCTTCAATGATACAGCTGGGAAGGGGAACTAGGCAGGGTTGCCCACTTTCCCCCTTACTGTTTGCCATATACATGGAGCCATTGGCTGAAGCCATAAGGCAACATCCTAATATTCAGGGGGTCCCTTTAGGAGGGAGGGATTTTACTATATCATTATATGCAGATGATGTATTATTAGCATGTCTAGAACCAGAAAAGTCCATTCCTGCTACTTTACAAGTGATAGATAAGTTCTCGGAGATAGCCGGATACAAAACAAATATACAAAAAACAGAGTTATTATCTTTAAATTTCATCCCCCTCTCAGTCTCTGAAGAACCAGATCCCTCTGAAATGGAGAAATAATAAGATTAAATATTTAGGTGTAAATATTCCCCAGAAATTAGAACATTTGGAACTGTTTAATTTAGAGCCCCTATTGAAAGAGATAGAGAATTTAGTCAGAAATTAGACACATCAGGTATTCTCTTTTTTGGCTCGAATACAAGCTATTCAGATGACATTATTTCCTATGATATTATATTATTTCCAGACTTTGCCGATTATTCCATCACAATTCTACTTTGCATCCTGGGCTAGAATCTTTTCGAGATTTGTGTGGGCAGGACAGCAGCCTAGAGTCAGATGGTCTCTGTTACAGTTACCAGTGGCAAATGGGGGTTGTAATCTTCCATATCTTAGAGATTACCATAAGGCAGTAACATATAAAATAGTGATGACATGGCTGAATCCTCAGGTAGAAAAAACATGGAAATGTATTGAATTTATACTAAATGACTTAGTAAATATTATCCCTATTATATTTGCCCCCCAAAATGCTTATCCACAGTTACAAAACTTTACATTTGGAACCCGTTATATGTTAAAGGCTTGGTTTGAGTGAAGGGCGTCTACTACATTAACTGAAGTTTTTGGTTATTTTAAACTAATAGGTACAGAAAGTGTATTTTCGGAGATAGGTGCTGTTCAGGTCCATCAAGAATGGCAGAAAAAAAGGTGTGCTTTTGTTATATCAATACCTAGATGTAAATGGAGTATTGCCTTTTGCCACACTACAGGCAAAATATCAACTTCCCCATACACACCATTATAGATATTTACAGATTCGGTCATTTATACAGAAAGAATTAGCATTAAATACTCTGCCCTCTCTCATACCTATGTTGATGTCCCTTTTAAGGGACGCTATAGAAGGCAGGGAACAAATTCATTTAATTGGGCAAATATATAAAGCAATAAGAGATTTTTGGAAGGAATCTACTGAAGATATCTTAGGGAGATGGAATAGAGAATTAGGGACTCAGATAACTTATGAGAAATGGTTGGAACATATTCCTGACTCGATGAAAGTATCACAGTCATCATACTGGTCAGAATATATATGGAAATATCATAGTAGATATTTTTATACCTCTGACAAAATTGTTACATTTGTATCTATGAGGTATGGCCTTTGTTGGAGAGAATGTGGAGAAAAAAAATTACAAATATAACACATATTTTTTGTACCTGCCCAAAAGTTACTCAATACTGGTTAGATATAGAGAAGAGTATACAAAATATTGTGGGACCAGAAATTAATTTATCCAATCAGATGATTCTGCTTTATATTGGGGAAGACAGAAAAGTTCCACCAGGTGGAAATAAGTTATACCTGTACCTGGCAGCAGCTAAAAAAGGTTATAACTCACCTATGGCGAACGGCTAAAGTACCCACCCTCTCTGACTGGCATTCATTGATGACAGAGATATATTATCTAGAGAGAATAGTAGCTTCTAGAGCTGGAAGGATGTCATGATTTGAGCTCCAATGGAGACCATGGGTTTTCTATATCTCGACTCTAGATGAAACATTTGTTCCCTGACAGAGCCATTTGAAAGTGATTAATTTTTGTAAGATATGAATTTTGATCAAGTGTCATTTGATATATAACAGAATGATGTTATAGAAACATGAATTGCCAACCTGAAGAACATTCCATGTATTGTAAGACAAAAGAGCAATACTGTATAGATGAACTCCTGCTGTCATATATATATATATATATATATATATATATATATATATATATAAATATTTCATGAGCCAACAGTCTTCTTTTGTAAGACTTATGAAAGAAGAGGTTTGGCTCACAAAAGAAGAATCTGGGCCTTTTGCTAAGCCTTCCACCTAGGATTTTAAGGATGTCCCAAAGCCCTATTTCAGGGTCTTTTTTCAAATATAAAACACTAAAATCTAGCTAAATGTATCCCATTAGCTAGATTCATGTGTTTGTTTTTCTTCAGAACATAATTTTAAGGGTTTTTAATTTTCTTTTAAATAAAAAAAGATAGACTGCCGTATGAAAGAAGATATTTTTCTCATGAAAGAAGAATTTCAGCTCACAAAAGAGGAATCTTCTTTGTGAGGAAAAAAATGAAGTCCAAATTATTTTTTTGTATCAGACAAGGGGGGGGGTAGGAGGAGGTAGGTAACTATAGGCCTGTGAGTTTAACCTCCATAGTAGGTAAAATTATGGAGAAGTTGCTAAAAGGTAGGATTCTTCACTATTTAGAAGAAAATGACCATCTGGACAAGCATCAGCACAGATTCACCAAAGGAAGGTACTGTCAAATGAACTTGAAAGAGTTCTTTGATTGGGTCACTAGGAAGGTGGACCAAGGGGCTTGGTGGATATTGCATATCTTGATTTCCAGAAGGTGTTTGATTCTGTACCGCATGGGGGACTGCTTTATAAATTGGATGGTCTGGGCCTGGGGGAAGGTGGTAGGGTGGGTGCAAAACTGGCTAATGGGTAGAAGTCAGAGGATAATAGTAAATGGGGTCACTTCAGGGGAGGAATGATCACCAGCGGGGTTCCCCAAGGGTCGGTGCTGGGATCACTACTTTTAACATATTCATGGCAGATATAACAGACAGACTAAGGGGAAGGGTGTGCCTCTTCACAGATGATGCGAAGGTCTGTAATAGGGTGGATAGCTGGAATGGGGTGGAAAATATGCACAGGGACCTGAGGCTGTTACAGGCTTGGTCTAGGAAATGGAAATTGGCCTTTAACATTACAAAGTGCAAAATCATGCACTTAGGGAGGAAAAACCAGAGAAAGACTAACTATATGTGTGGTCAGGCCCTGGAAGTATCTGAGGAGGAGAGGGACCTGGGAATTATTGAGTCGGGGGACCTTAAGGTGGCTAAACAGTGTGAGAGCATGGTAGCCAAGGCTAGCAGGATGTTGGGCTACATTGGGAGATGATTCACTAGCAGGAGGAGAGGGGTCATCACCCGTCTGTATAAGCAGCTGGTTAGACCACATTTGGAGTATGGGGTGCAATTCTGAAGGCTGTTCCTGAGAAGGGACATGGACAGGCTGGAGCATGTACAGAGTAGGGCAACCAAGATAGCAGCAGGGCTTAGTCACTTGCCATATAAGGATAGATTGAGGGAACTTGGCATGTATTCCCTTGAGCAGAGGAGGGATGGGGGGATATGATTGAGGCATTTAAATATGTAAATAGAGAGCTGGTAGAGAAACTTTTTTAAATTATGGGGGATGAAGAGGACCAGGGGGCATACAATGCAGGTAGAGGGAGGCAGGTTCTGAAGGAACACAAGAAAAAACCTTTTCACAGAAAGGGTGGTGGATAAATGGAATGGGCTCCCAGAAGCGGTGGCAGGAGAGGCCACCATAAAGGTCTTTAAGAGAGCATGGGACGGCTACATGGGTCTGGTATTGGGGGGAGAAAGGGTGCTGGATAAAGTCCTAGCCATCAGCTAGGCACCTTGGGCAGACTGGGTGGGCCAGGCAATCCTTTTCTACCATCACGTTTCTATGTTTCTATATAAATGAAAGACCCCACTGAGCATGCTGAGAATCAACATTTCAAATCCTTATAACTCTTAAATTAATTCATATTTTTTCACCAAATCAAAAAAAGGGCACCTTCCTGGAGGCAAGCTCCCTCTGCCCTGAACATTTCATAACAAAATTCTAAGCTGCCTGGGCTGTAGGAGAGAGCAAAAAAAAATCCAGAAAAAAAAAACAATTTTTCCCATTTTTGCACTACCTCAGAATCCGGACAACTGACCATCATGAAACTTATCAGATCTGGAGACCTTGCCCCACAGACTGTACATGAAAACTTTCATGCAATTTCATTGAACAGGGTGAAGCTATTAAGGTGCAAAACATTAAACACCCAACTCAACCCTAACTACAAGTGTGCTGCTGTGCCCCTATCATATACTGGTATCTATGTATATAAGTGAACATAAAAAAACTGACCAAATCAAACAACTTCATTGGTTAAAACACAGCACCTGGCCATTGATTCTTTACACTGAAACTGCACAGTTTGCAACAAATCTGCCCTAATCTACCTAGCGATAACCTACCTAAATGAAAATAAAAACTCTTTTTTTCTATTAAAACACATTCATTGCACTTTTTAAACACAAACCCCACGACAGGGCATAGATTTCTTCAAAATAACTGCAGTACTCCCATTCATTCAAAGGCACACAGCCTTTGTTACCAAACTCACGTGTTCTACCTAGCAACAACCTAACCAAAGAAAAAAAAATTTTTACATAAAACAATATCCATTTTATAAGCTTAATAAGCCACTCCTGGGTATGTTTTTTTTTTGAGAATTAATACGCTTCCTGGGTGCACTGAGAGTCAATAGCCATTGACCTAATGCCTTCCAGTTGACCCATGGTGTACACTAATTCTACAGAAACACATGCCTGCCAGGTACTTGGTGGTGCACTGCCCAAAGAGGGAATACAGGAGCAGGGGAGTGGCCATCTGTTTTAGATCCTGCTCGAACTTCTCCATGCACCCAGTGGGTTCTACCTCTTCTTTTGAATGTGTGGTGGTATGTGGGGGTCCAGGTGCAGGTTGCAGGATTCTTCTCATTTACCATCCTCCAGAACTGGGGGTAGAATTCCTGCAGGAGGTAGTGGACTTTGTCACCAACAGGGTGTTGGAGTTATCTAGATGGTTGATTCTGGGGGACTTCAATGCCTGGATCAATGATGAATCCTCACATCTTGGTTATGACCTCCTCCAGACAATGACATCTGTGGGCCTGGCCAAGGCTGTTGCCTCTGTGACTCATCAACACAGTCACAACTTGGACCTGGTGTTCTCGCTGGGGCTTGAGGTCACCAACCTCAGGACTGATCAAGTCATCTGGTCTGATAATTTCAAGGTGGAGTTCTTGTTTCGGGCCCCTCAATAGCCCCCCCCCATTGAGATGGTCAGCTGCTGCCCTTTAAGGGGATTGCCCCAGAGGGACTCTTGGCAGCAGTAGACTTTTTTTGGCGTGAGTGCTGCACGTGCAATTGGCACAGGTGAGGTGGTTGCAGCATATAATGGGGCCATTTCCAAGGTGCTCGATGCCATTACATTGGTCCATAAATGACCCAGATCTTCTTGCTTGAGACCCCCATGGTTCTATGGGGTTCTCAAGGAGATGAACACCAATGGTCAGAACTTGTAGCATTGTTGGCAGAGGACCTGGTCCATGGAGGACAGGCTGGCCTTGAGAAATCATTATAATGACTATCAGGGGGCAATCAACTATAAGAAGGCAGAGTTCCTGTCCAGGGAGATTGCTGCTGGGAGGAACAGATCAACTCAGCTGTTTTGGACTGTGAACAGAACGTTGCATATAGTCTGTCTTCAGACAAAAAGGGCATTTTAAATCACATTGTGCAAAGAGTTTGTTCTGTTCTCCTCAGACAGGGTGTCCCCTATTCAGGCTGGGATCTCCCCACCAGGACAAGACTTGTCCCGCAGTGGTCATTTTGGCTGGAGCAGAGGCACTCCTATTGTATGGGGGGAGTTTCAGCTAGTGAAGGTGGCTGAGGTCACTGAGGTGATTTCAAAGCTGCGGCCCACATTTTGTGAACTTGACCCTGGCCTGACTCATCTCCTAGTGGGTTGTGCAGAGACCATCGGTCCAGTGTTCACCAGGACAATCTGGTGCTCACTGTCAGAGGGTCTTTTTTCCTGATGCCTTGAAGGAGACGTTGGTGAGGCTTCTTCTGAAGAAACCATCGCTTGACCCTGACATCCTGGTGAATTATAGACATATTTCTAACCTCCCATTTTTAGAGAAAGTTGTTGAGAAAATGGTGGCTCTGCAGCTCAAGGCACACCTCCCAATCTCTGAAATCTATGAGCGATTCCAGTCTGGTTTTAGAGCTAGGCATAGCATGGAGACAGTGCTAGTTTGGGGTAAAATTACCTTCTCAGGGTGAGGTATAGAGGAGAATGGTCAATTCTCATCCTCCTCAATCTCTCATCAGCATTTGACACCGTGGACCACATTGTGCTTTTGGATCACCTTAGAGTATAATGTATACTCACCAGAACTGTCATTCAATGGTTTGAGTCCCATCTTTCTGACAGGAGGCAATGAGTGGTGATGGGGAGTTTCTCCTCCTCCTTGAAGCCCCTGTCATGCAAAGTTCCTCAAGGTTTTATCCTTTCACTGATGCTGTTCGTGGTGTAGATGCTGCCCCCTAGGTGAGCTTATTATACAGTACAGTCTGGGTTTCCACTGCAATGCAGATGATATCCAGCTGTATATGTAATTTGCCCCTAGAACAGATGTCACCATTGAAGGGCTGAATAAATGTCTGGCCAAAATTCAGGACTGGATGTCCTCTAACTGGCTGAGGCTGAACCCCAACAAGATGGAGGTGCTGGTGATTGATCCTGGTCACTGGCGTGAAGGGGGTGCCTCCAGAGTGGTGACAGACTTGGTCCTGGGATCTACCCTGTTGATAGCATCCTCCAAAGTGAAAAATCTGGACATCATCCTTGCTGACATGCTAACATTTGAAGCTCAGGTGTCATCATTGGTCTGAAGTGGCTTCTAACACATAAGGAACTTTGCTTGAATTAAACCCTTGATTCCACCAGAAGACCTACTTTCACTGATTCACACCTTTGTGACATCCATGCTGGACTACTGTAATGCTCTTTGCATCGGGGTTAGTGGAGAGATCCTCCGCTGACTGCAGCTAGTGCAGAATGTGGCAGTCAGGTTGCTGATGGGCCTGTCCAGGTCCTGTCATGTAACCTCAGTCCTGTGAGATCTGCACTGGCTGCCTGTCAGGTGGAGGATCCTCTTCAAGGTGAGCTTGCTCACCTATAAGGCCCTATATAGCTCAAGCCCTGGTTACCTGTCTGTCCTCCTTAATCCAGCCATCCCAGTATGTTCCCTTCACTCCTCCACCAAAGGCCTCCTGCTGGTTCCATGGGTCAGGCTGAAAACCTTGGGAGATACCTCCTTTGAGGTGGCCAGCCTGGCCCTCTGGAACTTGTTTCTGAAATCTTTCAGGGAAGCCCCATTGGTGGAGGCATTTAAAAGGAGCCTGAAGACCTACCTTTTTAGGAAAGCATTCTCAGAAAGTTTTAGTTGATTTTAATAATTATTGAATTATTAATTACCTATATATTTTATGTTTTGCATGTTGCCTGTGAACCCCGCTTTTAATACCTGTAATGGCTCTCACAGCCTCTGGAATTGTGCGTCATATATACTTACTTACTATTGTTTACATATACATATGTGTGTGCATGTGCATGTCCGTGTGTGTGTGTGTGTGTGTGTGTGTGTGTGTGTGTGTGTGTGTGTATGTATATATGTATATCCTCTGCAAAAAACTACATTAATGCTATAAAAGACTGCACAATAATCACAATATGGGAGACCTTTAAAGTATGGCTTAGAGGGAAAAAGATAAACATTAAAACAGCTAAAAAAGAAAACTAATACACTAACTCAACTGGAAAACGAAATTAAAAATTTACAATATCTACATAGCACTACATTTGAAAAAACAATTTACAATACATTAATTCAAAAGAAAGAAACATATAACCAAATTGTAACACAGAATACAGAAAAACGAATTCTTAGGACAATATGAAACTATTATGTTACAGCTGATAAACCATTTAAACTGCTGGCCTTGCAAACTAAAAAAGAACAAAAGGAGAATTCAGTTATAAATATAAAAGATGAAAATGGCACAATCATTAATAAACCAAATGAAATTAATAAGATATTTGAACAATATAAAAACATATATACTTCTGAACTACAAGAAACTGACCGAGTAATAAAGGCATATTTACAACAGATTGAACTATCAAAAATTCTACAAGATATACAACCTCTATTAGAAAAACCTATGGAGAAAAATGAGGTAGAAGAAGTGATTAAAACACTCCCATCAGGCAAAGCACCAGGCCTAGATGGCATTGTTATTGAATTCTACAAAACCTTTAAGGATATATTGATACCCAAATTAGAAGAATTATTTAATAGTTTTGACAACACCCAAAAAATTCCAGACACGTTTAAAGAAGCCATAATTTCAATCTTTCATAAAAAAGTAAGGATTCACTGAGCTGTATATCCTACAGGCCCATATAACTACTAAACATAGACCATAAGATCCTTACATAAATACTGTCAAAAAGAATAGAACTGATATTACCTGAAATTATTAAAACAAATCAAAATGGATTTATAAAAAACAGAACACTATCAGAAAACATTAGACAAACAATCAATATAATTGCATTAAACAAGAAAAAAGATTCCATTCTTTTGGCAACTGATGCCAAAATAGGCATTTGATCATACTGAATGGAAACATATATATTTTTGCCTATGTAAAATATGGGTCTGGGTGCACAGTTCAGTGGATGGCTTAGGTTAGTCTATGATACGCCAACAGCAAGAATAAGAACTAATAATCAATCAAAAGTAATTAATTTACAAAGAGGAATGTGACAAGGGTGTCCACTGTCTCCATTAAGCTTTGTATTAGCTATGGAACCATTTGCCATAGCAATAAGAAACAATCCAAGAATTCAAGGAATTAAGATTCAAGATGAAGTCCACAAAATACTAGTAAGTCTATATGCGGATGATGCCTTTTATATACGACAAATTCAGAAAACTCTTTAAAGGAATTTACCGAATTAACTATTAACTTCAGAAAAATATCAGAATGCAAAATAAATTGGTCCAAGTCAATAATATTTAAGCTAGATCCCCAGTATATGCTAAATATACCACAAGAATATCATTGTCAGCAAACCACTGAACAACTACATTATCTAGGGGTTAATATTGCAGCTACTATAAATCAATTATTTGGGGCAAACTATGAAGACATTATTAAACATATACACAATGAACTACATATATGGGAAACAAAATCTTTAACTCTTATAGGCAGAATCAGTATTATCAAAATGAAAATACTCCCTAAGCTTATATTTCTTTTTCAGGCACTATCAATACCAATACCAGACACCTATTTCAGTAAACTTTAAAAAATGACTACTCAATTTCTATGGAAAAATAAAAAAACCCAGGGTAGCTTACAGCACACTAACCTTATCAAACACAAAAGGAGGACTAGCTGTACCAGATTTTTACATACAGTATATTAACTAGCAGCTCAAATTATCGACATGTGGTTCTGGTTTAAAGAAAAAGACCAAGACCATATATCATCCCAGATAGAACAAAATGTACAACCTTACCTAAAATTAAGAAATATGCTTTCTTCGGGGTATAACTCGGATAAAAAAAATAGTAGTAAAAAATATATCACAACTAAAAACACAATAGACTGTTGGTTAAAGGCTCATCAATTAATTAAACAAGAAATAAAATGACATTTATAGTCACCAATATATAACAACTATTATTTCCCACCTTCAACAGTAGATAATAAAGACAATAAGTTTCATTGTCACAAGAGGAAATGCCTTATTTGTTGAAATCAGGATTCTGAAGTAATTACTGAAAAGAAGACCTCCCTCACAAATACAGCAAGTGTGCAGGTAGTTATGTGACAATATTACAGTATACATGTTATAAATAGTATACTTATTACCAGGTTACTTTATATTATATTATATGAAACACATGGTTGACACACTCAATGCACTATTGATCATGTTCCTCTGTGTTAAGGTGCTTATTGCTTTAATATATTCCATAATCAACAGATGCCTGATAAACATAAAAGGTGTCAGCAGATAAGGTCCTTCAGGCCCACCAAGTCTGCCCTATTTTCCCTGCCTACTGTGACACTGCAGTCCCTAACTGGCCTAAACCCTACCCCCGTTAACTTCCAAGAACCCTTTGTGTCTATCCCATGTTCTCTTGAATGCTGTAACTATTTCTGCCCCCACCACCTCTTCCAGTAGGCTGTTCCACTCGTCCACCACCCTCTCTATGAAGAAGTATTCCTCACATTTCTTCAGACCCTCCCCCCAACTTCATGTTGTGCCCCCTCATCCTTGAGCACCTTTTTCTTTGGAAAATGGTACACTCCTGTACCTTGTTCTTCCCTGTGAGGTATTTTTATGTTTCAATTATATCCCCCCCTTTCCTTCCTTTCTTCGAGGGAGTACATATTTAATTCCCTAATCCTTTCTTCATAGGGTTTTTGATGCAGTCCTTTCGCTGTTTTGAACTGCTTCCACCCTGTTTATGTCCTTTTGAAGATTAGGCCTCCAAAACTGGACACAGTATTCCAGGTGTGGTCTCACCAGTGATCTACACAGTGGAACTATTACCTCACTCCTTCTGCTGGTGATGCCCCTGCCAATGCATCCCAATATTCTGCTAGCATTCCCTGTTGCCTTGTTACATTTTTTAACAACCTTCAGGTCATCTGAAATTATTACGCCTAGGTCCCTTTCCTGATTTGAACTTACTTTTTCATCCCCCAGCCAGTTGGTATGTTGCCCCTGGGTTCCTGTGCCCCATGTGCATAATTTTGTAGTTTTTAGTGTTGCAACACAGCTGCCAATCCCCTGACCAATCCCCCACCTTTTTTAAATCTCTCCTCATTCTATCCACCCCCCGCCAGGTGTGTCACTCTGTTAAAGAGCTTTGTGTCATCTGTAAACAGGCAGACTTTTCCTTCTGGACCATCTGCAAAGTCACTGATAAAGACACTGAAGAGAATCGGGCCCAACACTGATCCTTGTGGCACCCCACTGGTCCCTCTGCCTACCTCAGAGTGTATGTCATTTATCACCACCCTTTGAGTCCTATTGTATCAGCCAACTCTTCACCCATTTCATTACTTTAGTACCAACTCCTAGGTTCCCCAGCTTGTTTATCAGCCTCCTATATGGAACAGTGTCAAAGGTCTTACTGAAATCCAGGTAGGCTACATCCACTGCCCCCCATTTACCTTCCAGGTTACCCAGTTGAAGAACTGTATGAGGTTTGACTGGCACGAGCTGCCCCCCCATGAAGCCATGTTGCATCAGGTCTTGCAGACCATTGGCTACCAGGTGTTCCACAATTCTTTCCTTCAGTAGTGCTTCCATTACCTTACCCACCACTGAGGTCAGGCTGACTGGCCTGTAGTTTCCTGCCTCCTCCTTGTTTCCACTTTTGTATAGCAGGACTACATCCTCCCTCCTCCAGTCCACCATTACCTCTCCTGTTTCTAATGACAGGTTGAACAAGGCCATCAGAGGTACAACCAGCACCCTCTTAATTCCCTCAGTATCCTGGGGTGCACCCCATCTGGTGCCATTGCCTTATCCACTTTTAGAGCCTTTAGTTCTCTAAGGACCCCCTCCTCAGTAAATGGACATGTGTCCACCTCCCACCCCTTTATGCCTTTGTCCCTTATCACTGGCCTGTTACCTGCCCCCTCCTCCATGAATACTGAACAGAAGTACTGTATTTGTTCAGTATGTCTGCCTTTTGGTTGTCTTCCTCCATACAACTACCTCCTTCTTCTTCCAGTTTTACTATCCCTCCCTTTGCCTTCCTTTTGTCACTTATGTAGCTATAAAAAGGGTTATCCCCTCCTTTCACTGAATTTGAAATGTCTTCCTCTGTTTTCCCTTTAGCTCTCCTAAATGCCTTCCCTGCCTCCCTTTGCTTTTCCTGTTAATTCTCCCTATCTCCATCACCATTTCAATTCCCTCTTTGATAGTTTTTTCATTTTTCCTCCACTCCCCTCATATTCCCTACTCCTGTCAGGGCTTCTCGCAGGCATTCTCCCATTTTCCTGAAATGAAACGTTAAGTGTCCTTTATTTATTGCACTTAAGATCAAACATTTAGAAGTCCCTTTAAAACAGTGAATCCCTTTGTTTTACCACTATCCTTGACTTTAAAAGTTTCAAAGATGAACAACATAATTAGTTTACATTTTTTGTTTTGTTTTTCTCTAGGTTAAAACCCCAGTGGTAAAATTAGGATGGAAATAGAACTCTTTTTGGAACTTATTAGAAATGTACTATGAATAGGCATGCATAATATCTTCTTATACACCCCGTAGAATTCATTACTCACATGTACATGACACATTATTCTCCATACATTATGTTTGCTGTTGTTTATACATCGTTTAGCATATGTGTCCATAATATGCATGAGTACATATCTCTTTAATTTTCAGTAAACATACCTCTCCATTGAAGACCATTTCAAATCCTTCCCTGTTTTTAATCTTAGTATATAGGTGCTCTGACAGTTCCAAGCACTTGTTAATCTGATTTTCAAATCCCACTGTGCCCTATTGCAAAAGGAAAATGGTAATTTAAAAATGGAAATGATGCACATGAAGTAGAAGACTTCCAATAGCAATGAATACTAAAATTGAAAATGAATTATTTTTGAAACTTTCTTGTAACTGAACAATAATACTAATGTGTTACATGAATTACTGTCTGTGGTAAGCTAATCCAAGTAATATATTACTCTTTGCATTTAAAGTTATCTGCACAAATGTATTAACCATCAGATTTTTTAAGTTGGTTTAGATTTACAACCCCCACTCCATTTCTTCCTTATTAAACACAGTCATTCTTTCCAGCAAGAGGCTCCTGTGACTGGTACCCATAACATCATTAGCTGATGGTGATAGGTGAAACTCCCTTCCCCAAATACTGACCAGCTTCCAACAATTAATTTCAGGTCTCTGGCACAAGGCTGCATACAGGCCTTCTCCTCCGCTCCCTCCACAGAGAGAGCAACTGTTCAAAAGAGTGACCCCACCGGGCATGGACAGATCTTAAACCTCATAGCCACCATGGTTGTGATTCACGACCTGACCTAGGATGTCAGTAATCAAACAATGGCCTCTCTGCAGCAAGGTCCAGTGATTGAGCACCAGCCCTCTGAACCACCATGCTGCCTGGGCAGCATTTTCACTTGAGTCATTTATCATAGTAATATAAACAAACGAATATCTTAAAATGGAAGGATGGTCTTTTGCATGATCCAAAACCAATATGCTTTTGTAGATTTACAAAACGTCATGAGGCCATGGCACTATTGTTGCAGGAAATACATTACAGATAAAAAAATAGCAGCAGTCAAAGGAAGTGTAACACTTTTATTATTTACCTTTGCTTTCCACATCAACCAGAATTTAAAAATGTCCACGTGCCGGCCACACTGTATTGCTTTGTCACCTGTGTCGTATGATACATCATATTGCTTGTCTTGTTGGAATAGGTACCCTGCACACATCTGATTGCAGCCCTGTAGAAGACCCTATTCATACAGTAAAGATAACAGTCTAGCATTATAACATGCCCAGTTTAGGACCTGAATGCATTCTATTAAATATTGTAAATAGTGTTTCTGGGTTAAAACAATTATGAAGCTATTTCTGTACAGCCTTTCTCTAATATCTTTATTCTTCAGTTAGCAGGGAAGATTAATAGACCACATTAGCTTTGAGGAGACTGGAGCCAGATGATGGGAAGAGACCACATACCTAGTGAGAGTTATTCATTCTGGTCCTCTAATCTTTTACGGCTGTGGGTGTTTTGCTTTTGTAGCTTAAAAAATGTCTGATCATGGCACCTTCCATTGGACTTTTGGAAGTATCCTTCAGAAAGTTCAATGGAGCTTGTAACAGTCCTCTACAATCGGCCACTACAGAGTAACAGCCACACTATTTCAGCTGTTACTTTTGCATTTTGGGACAAGAACTGTGCATGTGCAACTTGCACGCATGAGCAGTTCCACTGGTGCCGCCATCTTGCGAATGGCATATTGCCATTTGCCACAACTATGCATGTGCTAATGCCACACATGCACAGTTGCATTGCCATCTTGGAGATGACACTCAGCAGCACTCGCTCTTCAGAGCTTCTCAAGCTTGCCACAACCATGTTGGCTCTAGCTAGAGTTTGTTTCCTATGCTACTCCTATGAAGCCAGTTACTTTTCTGTTTTTAAAGCTGTTCAGTCACACAGAGTGCAAAAGAAGTAGGCTACTAATATTTTTGATAGACATCATAATATGATGGAATATTTCTTTGTGGTTTCACAAAATTGCTAAACCAAGAAAGTATATTCCTGATTTAAAAGTCAGACATTTAAATCATTCCTTGCAAAGAAGAAAACTACGTTCTCTAGGATTCCCTAGGTCTCTATAATATGCCAGTTTAGAGATGTCCTAGTAGAAAACTGAAAATGATTCCTATAAACAGTAAAAATAGTTGGAGTAAGAGCCCAGTAATAAAAATGTCTCTTACCTCCAAAAAACTGTGCCAAATGTCAAAGTGCAGTTTCCTATACAGGAAGCAATTAATTGGAGGTGAAAGGGCACAGGCAGAAATTGAAAGTGCTTCCGTTTTTGTTCAGCACAGCTTAAAAACACTGGTTCACTTACAAAACAGAGGTAAGTAAGTGATAAAATTAGCAAAAACAGAAATACAAAAAGGTAGGCAATGAGTGGTCTCCAGTACCCAGGAATCAAAACGGGAGCCGGAAGGACCAGTGTTTGAAATTAAAATACCTAACTAATGCAGAGTAATAATAGAATACATTTATATACTTTTAAAAATTAACTAAATATTTGCTTTAAAATAAATAAGCCACCATTCTCTCCAGGCAGAAAAACAAATCTGGCAACTGCCAGAGTGGAAGGTAGCTGCAGAGTTTTTCAAACATCTATTCTCAATTCTGCTAATTAGAATAAGGTTCTGTCTCTGCAGCGTCTGTCTCCTAGAAGATGATGCTTAGAGTATAACCGAGTATAACTATTAAAGTGAGGGATTCCTGGGGTTAGAAATTTGGGTTGCACTTACTGAATGGGAAAAATATGGAATTGATTCAAGGGTTAAAGAACTATTCAATAACATACAGGCATGTTTTATCTACAGTAAAACATTCCACAAAATGTTACTGTACAGCCTAAGATTGACACACTTTCTACTGAAATACATTTAAAGAAAAATGGTCACCTACATAGCCTCACCATTTCAATACAAGACTAGTTCCCCTGTTGTGAATGAGTTTAGTGCTCTTACATTCAGAATACTGGACTCCATAAATGGGCACTCCAACCATATCCTTCCCCTTCATCTTACAGTCTCTGAACTCACATAATTCTCCACAGTGTATATCATCAATGGGGATCAACTACAGGAGACTCAGTAGTGTCACTAAGCATGGATATTTTGTGAGACTGCGGGTGTCCAGCTAGGGTCAATATTATTAACAAAGTATTTTTTCTGGAGTTGCAATTTACTGGGGAACTTGCAGCTTTTCTGAATTTCTGGAAAATGCTGCCTTTCGTACAACATACAAAGGTATAAATGTATTGTATCTTTTCAAACTGGGTGTTGTTCTACTGAAAGTGAACAGCAGAGGGTGGAGTTGACTTGCACTATGAGCACTGGCCCAGTTATACAGTCTTCACTAGATCAAAGGCTCGATGGTGCATTCAAATTGCAGTACTATTCAACAATGCTTCCTCCAGAAATGCTGTCAGAGAAACCGCTTGAAAATGCAAACCTTCATGGGTCTTAGTCACACTTACTCCTAAAACAAGGCATGGAACACAAACAAAAGCTATGATAGGTAGTCAAAACAGGGCATGATATTGTTTCCTGAGCTGGCTGTTAATCAGTGCTTTTGTTTGTGTTCCAATCTTCATTTTAACAGTATGTGTTGTGTAACTAAAGTCTACAGTTCCTTGAATTCTTACACCATGAGAACAGGGACATGTTGAGGATTTGTTAGTAGTGGGTGTCCTCAGCCATCCGTAATAGCCTTCCAATAGCCTTAAATCATATAGTACCTTTAGTTCTCCAGTGACAATGTATATAATGTGTTCTGTTTCATTTTCTTTTTAACAGTGATTTAGCTAAAATAACTTAAGTTTAAGCACCTCATTTTCAATGTGATCATGCTTATATCCAGGTTTACAGATTGGTAAGCTGAAGAGCAGGAAGGTCATGTAATTTCCTTAAGGTCACACAATAAACAAGTGGCTGTGTATAATTCAAACCTGAGAACTCCTGGTTCTGTGCTTAAATCACTACACAAACTGCCTATTTTGTGAATTTCAAACATAAAGCTAGGAAAATTAATGCTCAGGTCAATGATTTATATCAAGATTGTGTTTAGTTCGCCATCTTGATAGTGGTCAAGTGACCACCATCTATTCGGGACTCCAGTCCACACTCCAATCCTAGAATTCTTAATTGAGTTAGAAAGAGGCTTAGTGCATTCTGCTTAGATGCTTAATGATTCTGGGGAGGGTTGGTATCAACTGCCAATGTGTGGTTACCCTGATGGGCCCACCTGCTAATGCATGGTTGCCCCTGGGTGGCCAGGGTGTCAACAACCATGCAGACTGAATCCTCATTAGCTTCCTCCTAGATATAAGGTGGGATGTAACTTTATACTGTAGCTGTACATGAGTGTCCTGTAAGTTGGTGTCTTACACAACTGCCTGGGAGTGTTTCCCAATACTAACCCTGAAGCTGGCGTTTCAATGATTCTGGCTGGGTCCCATGCCTGAAGGGCCCACCATGCACATGATCCATAAGTGAGCTAAGAAAGCCTGCCCCCTCACAAGTGATGATACATTGCCTATTTTAAATCAGGCCATACGGTATTCTATTTATATTACACTTTAAAAGGTAAAACTTTTAAATTACCTATTTGTGTGAAAATGTTCCTGTTTCTGTCAGTTCATCCCCTGTGCTGAGGGCAGGGCATGTGATGTCATTATCATTGTGACAACTGTTTTGCCATTAGTTAAAGGCTCAAGTGATATGCATGTACTGTACTCTGTTTATGACATTTAATAACTGGAGTGATCGTAAATGGTGATGACACGAGTAGAGTGCCCCCTTCATCTGTAAGATTTGTAGCTACACAATGTTTTTTTATTTATTCTTCACTGACTATATGAACTTCCTTATTCCTTGCACCTATACTCTTTTGTAGTTGTTTGCACCTGCGTTCTTGCTATCACTTTATGCAGCAAATCAAGCAACTAGCAATGTAATACATCTAATAACTGCTTTTTTTCCTCTCATAATGCATTTATATCTTCTTTGGTTCATCAGCCTGAATAACCATGTCTGTGTGAAGAAATATGTTTTCACTTCCTTGGAATGAATAGGAGATTCATAATGAGCTGCAGTGGGATAACCAACTGAAGTCCATTATATACCCCATTTATACTACAGCATTTTAAAACTTAGTTCTTTTTAAACAAACTCTTTATTTGAACATGTAATTATTTCTGCTTGAATTCAGTTGCTTTTTCACTAGAGCCCAGGGCCATTGTGATCCCTTAAAGGGACACTGTCAACCCTTTTTGAGTCATATTATTTCTAGCTGAAACCCCACGTTTTATGATTGCTTACCTTCTCTAAAATTGATTGATGCTGCTGGCTGTTTTAGTTGCCTTCTTTCTTAGTAGAACTGAAATGCATGCTAATGGTGCAAATATACCCAATCTTCTTTTGTTTTATATCCTTGATCTACTTTTATTGCATCCTTTCTGAACATTATCAACACCCTCGAACAGTGAAACCACTCATGATGCAATAGTCTCATCTCCTTCCATTGCATCATGAGTAGCTAGACAGTGCTGGGTGTGTTCCTAAGTTCAGGAAAGATCCAGTGGGGAGCTGATCAAGGACTGAAAACAAACTGATTTTTGTGTGGTAACACCAGTATGGTGGGCAGTCCGTTTCACACTTTTCAATCAGAATCAAACAACCGGCTATGGCAGTAATCTCTGCAGAATGTAACATATCATAACATGTGTTTTTTAAACTACAGACAGTTCGAGGCTTAAGAGGATTGACAGTGTCTCTTTAAGCACTTCCATTTGTTGAAAAATATCATGACATACAAACAACGGAAATAACCAGTTGATGACTTACAAACTGTGAAAATATATTTATTTCCATATATGGTATGCCATTTCATACTTATGTATAGTTTTTATGTCATTATAATATAAAAATGATAGTTTTATGTCATAATGCTGTCTATCTAGCTATCTATGCAGCAGTGCATTACAACTTTTCTTTACACACCCAAAGTGTGTGTTGCTCAATAAACCACAAGACTGAAGTCTGACTAATCTGTAAAACAACAAACACTGAGGGTATATAAAAACAAATCATTCTGTTGTCCATAATTTTTGTTATAATTACTGGTTATGAAACCAATGTTTTAAAGAGAACAAAAAGCCCATACAATCCAAAGTTTCATTATTTGTTGTTGCTGGATGAAAGGGAAACTCTGTAGCACAACAGTGCAATGATTACTCCAATGTGGGAGAGGACACAGCTTTGACAAACTCCATGAAAGACATTCATGTACTATGGAAACTGAAAGCACTTGGTTTTAGTGTATTATTTGCACTAATTAGTAATTATGAAAGCAATAGCATACAACATTGTATGCAGTCATGCTCTGATATATGCATGCCTTGGATGCATTGTGAGGCATATGGCAAAGCCAAGTGCTTTCAACCACCCAAGAAGTGCTTATAGAAACAGAAACATAGAATTTGACTGCAGATAAAGGGACACTGCCAACCTATTTTTCTTCATATTATTTCTAGTTGAAACCATACATTTTATGATTGCTTACCCTCTCTAAAATTAATTGATGTTGCTGTTTGTTTTGTCTGTCTCCTTGCTTAGTAGAACTGAAATGCATGGTAATGTATATTTATAAACAACCTTGTTTTTGTTTACAATCCAGATTCTGTTCTTACTGTATACTTCCTGAGCATTAGAAACACACCCAAGCAGTGCTTTCACTCATAAGGCAGTGGCCACCTAAACTCCCACTGCATCACGAGGGGCTAGACTGTTTTGTGGGTGTTCCCGAGTCCAGGAAAGATGAATTTGGAGTTGATCAAGTAATGTAAACAAACCTGTTTTGGCGTGATAACACCAGTATGTTGGGTAGTCTGTTTTTCACTTTTTTAAAGAAAATAAGAGTCAGAATCACACTACCAGCTACATCAACAATCTTTACAGAATTTTGGCAATCATGAAATAGTTTTTATAAACTAGGGACACTTTGAAACCTAAGGGGGTTGACAGTGTCCCTTAAGGACCACTTGGCCCAATCAGTCTGCCCATTTTTCCCTGACTGTCCTAGCCAGTCTTGTCACTGCAGACCCTACTTGATCTCTGGCTTCCTCTTCCTCCTTGCTTTCCAACTAAAATTACCTTGTGCCTATCCCATGCATGCATAAAGCCCATCGCTATTTACACCCCCACCAGCACCACTGAAAGACTGTTCCAGGCACACTCTTTCAGTGAAGAAGTACTTCCCCACACCTCTCCTAAATGTACTTGCTCACATCTCTCCTAAATTTCCCCCTTCTAGCTTCATTGCATGTGTCCTTGTTTTTGTGCATCTTTTCCTCTGAAAACTATTCCCCCTCCTGTACCTTATTTACCCTGTGAGGCATTTATAGGTCTCTATCATGTCCCTGTTCTTCCTTCTCTCTTCCAGGGTGTACACATTAAGGTCCTTTAGACTCTCCTTGTAGGTTTTCTACAGCTGTCTCTGCACCATTTTAGTTGCCCTTCTCTGGACAACCTCCGCTCTGTCTGTGTCCTTCCTGAGATGTGGTCTCCAGAACTGGACACAGGGTATGCCATCAATAAAGTGATTCAATTTAAGTGAGTCAATTTTGGCAATGTGTAAATAGCAATAGATGAACACGGTATGTGTTCTTCATAGCGCAAGTAAGTTCAGAGATTTTCTTTATATAGGGAGTACTTCTGTTGTGCACTACACAGGGATTTGTTGGGGGGGCACTTCTGAGCTGACTGCCTAGTGCAGTGATGAGAGTCACTGCATTTGTAATGAGCAGACCCAGGTTCAGGTCTGGCTATGGGATATGCTGTTTTTCTGGGGAGGTTTAAAGCTCATTTTGATTTTTTTTCCATGTAGAGCACTTCTTCCTATTTCTCTAACACTCTTCCCTACAGCAATGTCCATTTCCCCCTGTGATAGTTAATTTATAAGATGAGAAGGTGTGGGGGCCACTAGGACATAGCCCTCCACATAAAACTTAGTACATGTCACCCCCTTAGAATACTATTGCCAGCTGTCACTGTGTTGCACTGTGATGTAGGTACCCATCTGATTTCACTTTTGGTAAAGTGCAGTTGCTGTTTTTGTCAGTGCTATTTTTAAATCTGTTATCACATAGACCCAGACACAGTACTCAAGGGTGGTCTCACCAGCGATTAATAGAGTGGCAACACTGCCGCCCTCTTTTTTGCTGGTGATACCCTTCCTTATGCCCCCCAGCATCCCACTGGCCCTACCCACTGCCTTATGGCACTGTCTCACCACCCTGAGGTTATCAGATATGATTACCTGCTCTAGGTCCCTCTATTGTTTGCTGATGATCAATACCTCTACTCCCATTTTGTACTCTGCCTCTGTGTTTCTGTCACTTGGGTGCATGATTTTGCACTTTTTTGTAATGAAACCCAGCTGCTATGCCCTTAACCACTTCTTGGATTTTCTCAGGTCTCTGCACATTCTTTCTATCTTCTTTGGAGTGTCCACCCTAGTGCAGATTTTAGTGTCATCTGCAAAGATGCATACCTTCCCTTCCAGTTCATCTGCAGTGTCGCTTATAAAGACATTAAAGAGGACTAATCCCAGTACTGAGGCACCCCACAGGTTACCCCTCCTTCCCCTAAATGAACTCTGTTTACCACCACTCTCTGCTACCTATCCATTAACCAATTTCTTACCCAGTTTACCACCTTAGGACCCAGCCCTAAGCTGCCCAGTTTCCTGTGGTACAGTGTTGAATGCCTTTCTAAAATCTAAGTTGGCCACATCCATTGCCCCACCCTGATCTATTTCTCTGCTCACTCAGTTAAATAAATTTATCAGATTTGTCTAACATGACACCCACCCACCGCTTGAATCCATGCTGCCTCAGATCCTGTAACCCACTGAGTTCAAGATACTCCACAATCTTTTCCTTTAGTAGTGATTCCATTAACTTCCCCACCACTGATGTCAGACTGACTGGCCTATAGTCGCCAACCTCCTCCCTCCTACTGTTTTATGAAGCGGGACTACATCTGCCCTCCTCCAGTCTTCAGGAGCCACTTCTGTTTCCAGTGAGTTGTTAAATACTGTTGTCAGAGGTGCAGCCAGTACTTCCATGAGTTCCATCAATCCCCTTGAGTGTACCCCATCTAGCTCCATAGCTTTGTCCACTTTTAGATTTGCAAGTCCCTTCATGACTCTCTCCTTTGTAAAAGAACTTGTATCCACTTCTTTCCCCCAGTGCTCTTGCTGCTTTTATGTGGCCCATTCCTCTGTAAAGACTGAACAAAAGTATTTGTTCAGGATATCTGCTTTATTCTGCTCACCCTCTGCAGTCTCCCTGCCCTTTTAACCTTACAATCCCTCCCCTCATCTTCCTCTTTTCACTTATGTACCTAAAAAAAGGCCTTGTTCCCTTTAATTACCCCTTGGACTATTCTTTCCTCAGTTTAGAGCTTTGCGCTCCTCAACACTTCCCCTACTTCCTTCTGTTTCTCCTGATATACCGCCCTATCATCTTCTGTCTGCGTCTCTTTATACCTCTTGAATGCTACCCTTTTAGACTTTACCTTTCTTTTCCCCCCTGCTTTTGCTTACTTCCTTTGCACAGAGATTTGTTGCCTTCACTATGCCTTCCCTTAACCTAGCCCATTTTCCTCCACCCAAGCAGGTGTTCCCCACTGCTATGTCATCTTTCAGGCATTCGCCCACTTTTTTTTAAATCTGTCCTCCTATAGTCTAGGATCCTCAGCCTTGTGTGGTTCTCTTCTGCTGCTGCCCTTATGTTGAACCACACTGTACAGTGATCACTGGTTGCCAGGTGGTCTCCCACTTTGATGCCTACAACACTGTCCATTTTTGTGAGCCCCAGGTCCAGCATGAGCAGTGGACTGCTTGACTAGCTCCATGAGAAATGCCCCCTGCAGAAAGTCTATGATCTCTCTACTTCTAGCTGAAGCTGCTGCGTGGGAGGCTCCAATTTATATCGGGCAGACTGCAGTCCCCCCCAACAGCACCTCCCCTTTTTATGCCATTGTGTTAATGGATTCCACCAGTGCCCTATCCAGTTTCTTTCCCTGTTCTGGAGGTCTGTAGATCATGCTAGTATAAACAGTGACTCTGGTTCCTGTCTCCAGGGTGACCTACAGTACCTCCAACCCATCCATTCTTCCATGGATCCCCTGTGTTTCCATCACCTTGATACACTTCTTTACATACAGCACAACCCACCTCCTTTTTCTTCCACCCTCTCTTTCATAAACAACATTTAAAAATGCAACTACACACCCCTGAAGTGTGTTACTGAACTTAAAAAATGGGCTAAAATTTATATCTAGGAAAAAGGCATATGAAAAAGGTCTAGGTGTGCTGTTGCAAGGGAATATTGCATGGTCACGTAATGTGTTTGCACCAATAATAGAGTAGACTTTTTCTTAATTTATATACATATATATTAAAACACTACAAAATCACATATACCCCAATAATGAATAGCATAATGGGATGTACATGCAAATCACCATGAACATTTAGACTGGTTCTGCTTTAAGCAGGAGGGAATGGTGCCAAATGGCCTCTCACACTATCTGCAAAGGTTGAAAACAGAAGACACAGACATGTGTTTTATCCTTCTCAGGACTCACCAGTGTAACTCATCTGTATCTTAACCCACTGGAAAATGCACCATTCCTTATGTGGTCTTATGGGTTTGGGTCATGGTTGGCCCAAAATAAGAAAGCAAGCTAAAAAGACAAAGAACCTCAACTTTTGGAATCGTGATATACTGTACAAATAAATGTAAAATCACACATATCCCTACAATGCAAAGCATCATAGGAAGTATATGCAAATCCCCATGAAATAACCTAGACTGGTTCTGCACTAAGCAAGAGAGTATGATGCCAAATGCCCTTTCTCACACACTGGAAAGGCTGAAATTGTAAGACACAGACACATGTCTAATGCTACACAGGACTCATCAGTGTACCTCATCTGTTACTGGCCAGGGAAAGGATGAACCAGTCATATTTAGATCTCACTGGTTAGGGTCATGGTGATCCAAGAAAAAGGAAGTAATCTAAAAGACAAATAATCTCAGTAAAAAAGCATTGAGGTAAGAGCTACCAAAAAAGGGCAATAGCAATAAAACCAGGTTTAAAAAAAAGTAAAATTACACTTATCACCATAATGCAAAGCATTGTGGACAGTATATACACATAACCATGAAATAATTTAGTCTGATTCTCCTTTAAGTAAGAGTGCTTGATGCCAAATAACTTCTCACTCACTCTGCAAAGGCTGAAAACTGAAGACATAGACATGTATTTCATCTGACACAGGACTCATTGGTGTACCTCATCTATAACAACCCAGATGAAGGATGAACCAGTCATATTTTGGTCTTACTGGTTTGGGTCATGGTGGGCCCAAAATAGGAAAGTAATCTAAAAGACAAAGAACTCTTTGAAATAAAAATAAATATTAGGGATTGGGGTCTCCAGAGTCTTGGTGAATCAATAGTGGAGTCTTCTTTAGGGTTGTCACCCTAATGTCCACCCCCTTCCCTGAGCAAACAAGGTCAAACATGATCTCTTTTCTAACAAAATGTAGAAGAGAGCACAAGGCCTGGTGGTGCCAAGGAAACAAAGAGTCATAGCAATCACATTAGGAATTCCAGCACTCACCACCTCACTATATAAGGTCACAACTGGAGTAATAGTCAGTTGAAAGTTATTTTATTGAATGGAAAGCCACGCTAAACATTTCCCGCCTGACATGTTTTGAACTAATAGTCCTTTATAATAAAAGTTCTCAAGATCTGTGAAGTTTTTTTATGGTAGCGTGTGTGGTTTCCAAGATACAGAATGTCAATTCTTACTGAAATGCTGCATTTTTTCCTATATTTACTACACATTTTTTTCTCTCACCTACAGCCAAGAAGGTACAGATTTCTTTCCAAAACATTTAGGATAGAAGCAGCCTGTGCCAAGGTAATACCTTTCAAAGATGTAGTAAACCAATATTAATCAGCTCCAGAATTGTAAGGATTTAAAGTTTTTTTTTCTAAGCATGCTCAGTAGGGTTTTAGGATAACCCTCAGATATGAAGAGAAATTTACCTTTTGCAAGCATTTAACATTTGCAGCTTTAGTGTTTTGCCTTTCATGAGAAATAATGCTCATGTCGTGATGTCTGCCATCTTGTTTTTTTTTTTTTTATATTTCTGTTTGTACTCTCCCCGCAGTATCAGTCTCCACTCATTTTGGGAGACACATATTGCAGTCTATCACCACACTACAGTCTCCCCAGTTCTGCCCTGGTGGTCCCCAGTGAGCCGTGTCTATACCCCCCAGGTGGGTACAGGATGGGCTGGCGTGCCCCCATAAATCTTGCTGTGTTGGACCACCGGAGATGTCAGAGAGGTGCAGGCAATCATGGTCACTGCTGGGTCTCCATTACCTAGGAGAGTGACACCATTTTTTCCTCCTTATTTTCCTCCCCTCAGCATGGAGAAAATTCTGTGACATCTAGGCACTAGGTGCTGACATTCACCACGTCTCTCGGCCAGCCCTTCCTAGAATTAGGACTTGCAGTACCCCGGGCCTCCAACCGAGGTCAGGCAAACTGCGGGCCTTGGCCTTCCCCCTTCCCCTGAGAAGGCGAGCAGTCATGGGACACTCAAGCCTATCTCTCCCTGGCCGGCCCTCCGATGACCCAGTTCGCTGGCATCACAAGTGTAAATCCAACCGCTGTGACAATGGGCCAGTCTGTTGTTTTTTTTTACTTGATTAAAAAAATTGAAAATATATAAAAATGAGAAATCTGAAAAAAAACACATGAATCCTGCTAAACAGGACATGTTAAGCAAGATTCGGTTGCTTGTTTTTCCCAAAATAAGCCTTTTTGAGACTTTGGATATCATTTTACTGAAATGGCCAATTTATGTGTTGTAAGCCAAGAATTTTAGTGTCACTCTAATTTTCAGGTACAGGTTAAAAGGTGATTTCATAGTCATTCTGCAAAACGAGTGAGAGAGGCTTCTGTTAGAGAAGCACAACACTGAGACTGGTACAGGAAGTAGCAGACAGGAAGGAGATGGAATTGTAGTTCTGATAATCAAAGGGACTACAAAACACTTGGGTAGCTCTTTATTCTACTTAAATTCACCTGGGCAGTGATACTTTGAGGTCTCTGTGATAAAGTAAACACTTAAATCAAAAAGTAACCTGTTTTGGTATCCCATTTTAATAGCGAACCAAACTGAGTGACTCACAACTGAGTGCTTCAATTTTGTCGCTTTCTAGATTGGTGATGGGGAAGGGATAGGGTAGGGTGGGATTAGCGAGGGTGGAGAGGATCAATGACGAGGGGAGGGAATAGCGATGGAAGGGAGGGAGTGGTGGAATGTGTTAAATGGATCTGTGGAGCATCACTCTGCCGAGCTATCCACTTAGCATAGTGGGTAGGGACATGGACTGCAGTGCTGGTGGTCCTGGGTTCGGGACTGTACTGAGGTATGGTTTCCTTTTTTTGTTTATTTTGCAGGTGTCCACATGTATTTTAAGTACTCGGTCCCTCTTTTTATGTTGGCTTGCACATGTGCATCCAACATATTGTGGTAGAAGCAGATTTGGAGGCGCAGTTACTGTTGGGAGAATGCAGGGCATGCATCAGTAGGTGTGTCCCTCATTCCCCAATCAGCCAGCAGCAGGCGCTGACATCACACATCACTAATGTGGCCACCAGATCTAAGAAAAGGTCCACTTCAATAAGAGCGAAGCTCTCATGCAGTGGGACCACAACATGCCTCCTGACGTGCATGCAACATGGCGGCAGTGACTGCCGCTGCCTCCTGTCACAATGCCGACGGGGAGCCCACTCCCCATCAGCATAATAACCTCCCTCCCATTTAAAATGTATGCCAAGTGGGTGCCCAATCCCCCTCGACATCATGTCATCATATGCCCCCCCAATGTTTTTTCTTTGCTGATGGGGAGCCCAATCCCTGTCAGCATAATGTCTCCCCCCCACTTTTGTTGTGTGCAGGGGGTGCTCAATCCCTCGACTGTGTCTCCCCTTCAATATGTGCCGACGGGGTGCCTAATCCCTGTCAGCTACAGCATCCCCAAAACACTTAGGTGGCACACTGGGAGCCCACCCAGCGCACAAATCCCCTGCAAAAAAAAAGTCCTGCAATGTTTTTTTTTTAAACCTGTAAAAAAGAAAACTGTCCCTCATGGTCTCCCTGCCCCCTCCCACAACCCGCACCCACCTTCTGTGCACCCTGCTTCCCCACACCCTCCTCACCCCATACTTACCTCCAGAGTCTGTCACAATGATCTTCGTTGGCTCGGGAACACGTCTGCACTCTTCAAAGCCGACCGCGAACTGAAGAAATGCTGGTAAGCTATATAATGGCATAAATAGGATTTTTTCAACTTTGGTGCATATCTCAGCCATTTTGGGGAATTTTGGCACCAACTTTTCAACATGGGGTTATTGGGATCCCTCCTCATGAATTCAGGCACTATCATGTCCCGAAAGGTGATTTTGCGGTCATTGCGTGGAATCACCTTTCAGGACCAATTAACAAAATGACAGTGCCACTGTTCATGGGGAGGGGGCTCTCAAAAAGCCTGTGTTGCAAATTTGGTGGGAAAAATCCAAATAATGGCTGTTGAACGAGTGTGCATTGCACAGTTTCCATGCACGCACGTAACTTCGTGAATTTGTAATATTTTCACTCCAGATTTTCAAAATTGGCATTTGTCCATACCTCCTTATGAACAGTACAGCTGTCATTTTACATATCCTGGCCAAAATGTGTTTTTGCATGGCTGGCGCAGAATAGCACGGTCGCTGTGTAAAATCAGTTTTTGGGACAGTTTGAGAAAATTATGGTGACACTGTTTATGAGCAGAGGTCCTAAAATGCCTATGTTGAAAATTTGGTGCCGAAAGTCCATAAAATAACTGTGTTACAAGCTTGCGTTGCGCAGTTTCCACGCACCCTTGTAACTTTTCAAATTTGCCAGATTTTCAACACTGTCATTTTTTCACATATCCTTATCAACACTACAGCTGTCATTTTTCAAAGCCTGCCCAAAATGGGTTTCCACACCTGTGGTACACAATGGCATGGGCGCTGTGGGAAATCAACTTTTGGGACTGATTAACAAAATCACAGCACCACTGTTCATGAGGGGAGGTCCCAAAATGCCTATGTTGAAAATGTGGCTAAAAAAAATCCCAAAAATAATTGGGTTACGGACATGTGTTGCTCAGTTTCTATGCATGCTCGTGATTTCACCAATTTTTCATATTTTCACTCCAGATTTTCAACATTGCCATTTTTTTATGCCTCCTCATGAACAATACAGATGTTATTTTCCACATCCTGCCCAAAATCTGTTTTCATCCCTGTGTTGCGAACTGGCATAGCCACTGTGCAAAACCACCTTTCAGCTAACAAACTGATAGTGCCGCTGTTCATGAGGTGGGCTCACAAACAGGCCCTGTTGAAAATGTGGAGTGAAAATAGCAACACACACCTACAGTGTCAGGATTTCCAACTGTAACACCCCACCCTGGAGAGACTGACAGGCATCAGGGGTGTGACTTGGGATCATCGGCTGTAATGCTCACATCATTCTACCCCCACACCCACCCTGCAGCCAGTGACAGGCATCGTGATGTGTCTTGCACTGTTTGGCCACAAAGTTCACCCTATTCTCCTATACTGCACCCACCTCAGCATATTTCCTTATGGAATGGGGTAAGTATAATGCCCAAAGACCCCAAAGCACACCACGACACTTGTCAGTGTCTACAGGGTAGGGTGAGGTACAATGGTGTGAGCATTATAACTGATGACCCAAAGGCACACCCCAATGCCTGTCGGTCTCTGCAGGGTGGGGGTGGGGTTGGCATCACTTCAATACTTCACTGCCATTCCTATTATGAATCTCTAACTCTGGCACTACCAATGCCAATGCCAGCAAGACAACATTCGGCATTGACAAATGCTTGTTTCCTTCAGTGTCTGCCCCCCCTTAAAGGTGATTATTTCAGTATGGGGTGTGGGGTGCAAAGCCTCCCACATAAAACAAAATATTTAAATGTTCACTGAGTTGGTGTTTGGCATTTGTTGAGGTGTGCCGAATTGGTTTTTGGCAGGTTGCACTCATTGTTTTTCAAGTTACTGTGTTATTTTCACTATCGTGACGTGGAACCCCTGTTTAGGGCATTTGAATAGTGTTGAACAGCTGGTCACATGACTTCCGGATCCGTGACTTTAAAAGGAAGCTAGCTGAGTGAGCGGGGCTTCTGTTACAGAGGCACATGCATTTTGGTGGTTTTTAAAATCTCTGGGGCAGTGAATAAGCTGCAAGAAGCCAACAAAAGCACATAGAAAACTTCAGTTATTCATACGCTGTATTTCATCAAGGAACACTGAGACTGGTACAGGAAGTGGCAGACAAGAAGGAGATGGAGTTGTAGTCCTGTGAATCCAAGGGACTACAAAACACTTGGGGAGCTCTTTATTCTACTTAAATTACCTAGGCAGTGATAATTTAAGGTTTCTGTGCTAAAGTAAGCACTAAATTCAAAAAGTAACCTGGTTTGAGGCATTTGGATAGTCTTGAATGATTGGCCACCTGACTTCCAGGTCTGTGACTTTAAAAGGGAGCTAGCTGAGTGAGCTGTGTGAGCTCGAGCAGGGCAAGCACATGATCATCAGATGCGGAGATGTGTGCAGAGACTTGCACGTTAGCGCATGTCCTGCGTGGACAAGGAGACAAAGGCAGGACACTAGACCAGTGCAGTTGGGTAAGTGCACACTAAGAAAGTACCCCTTAAACTGCCAAAACATAGCCTAGCTTTTACTATTAATACAAACTCACCCCCAAGTAGTAACATGGAGGATATTGAAGTAGAACATGAAGCTGATGGGATGCTGGAATTTTTATGTATCACGGGCACTATCCAAAAGTACAACAGCTGTCACATGTAGATAGAATGGGTGGAAGCTCCTGCAGTCAAGTGATTATGTATGTGGTAAATGTAAGGGAAATGGGGCACCTCAAGAGCAAGCTACGTACATTAAGGGAGCAGGTTATAATTAATGAGGCTAAAATTTTAAATTTCATGCCACAAGAAATTGTAAAGTGGGTAGCCCAGGAAGAAAGGCTCTGGGTGGCCATGAACAAAATTATAGCATTACAGAAATTAATAGCAGCAATACCGACAGTATGAATTGGATCAAGATATTGAAAATGCCTGAAAATAAAAGGAGAAGCGCACTGGGAAATATCAAGATTGAACTCTTAAATAAGTATGCACCCCTAAGCACAAGCTATGATACTGCAACTAAAATGCCAGACCATATTGAACAGGAGATGCACGTTTTGTTAACTGGTGCTTTGATCCTCAGAAAAACAGACACTACAATATGTGAGATTAACAAACCCAATACAATGGTAAACTGCTTGCTGGGGGGCCTGAGTGAAGGATATCAAAAGTAGGTTTCCAAGGCTGTTGCAGAGTGAAATCAACAAACAGCTTGTAGTATTGCATGTGAGAATAAATAATGTAGGATAGGACCATGAAATGGACATCGTGGAGGAGATAATGGACTGCATTGAAATGATAAAGAATGCAAGACAAAGACCAATAATATCATGGTCATTGCCAAAAATAAACTGCCATAAAGAAAAACAATAATTCTATACAAAGAATCAATGCACATTTACAAAATAAATGCGCTAATGAAGAAGTGACATTCATAGACAATTGGGATACCTTTTTTCAAAATGATAAACTCTATGGCAGAGATGGCCTTCACCTAAATAGCACTGGAACTAAAACTTTGGCCACATCCATCAAAAATGAACTCGCTAAACACCATTTAAACTAAACACAGGGGTGGGAGGGTATAGGAAAAAAGCTTACATACCCACACAAAAACTTGTCAAAATAAACAGGCCCAACCCAAAAACAAATTTTTTTCTGGCAAATGTGAGGAGTTTACGGAATAAAAAAGCAGAACTTGAGGCAGTACTGGAAACACATAAGGATACTCATATGTCCTTTTTAACAGAGACCTGGTGGTCAGATACAGATGAATGGGGAGAGAAGTATCAGGATATACCTCTATATCATCTGGACAGAATGGAAAAAAGAGGGGGGAGTCACAACATATATATCAAACAACATACAATCAACAAATATCTCAGCTAAAATTAAAAGTGGGGTATGGGGTGCAGAATTAATATGGATCAGAATAGGTACAGGAAAAAAATGAACACATAATTACTGGATTATGTTATAGACCCCCTGGAATAAGTAGCAAAGTTACAGAACAAACTAACTATGAACTTGAAAAGGCCAGTGAAATGGGAAGAGTGGTCTTCATGGGAGACCTGAATTATAGTGATATTAATTGGAAAAACTAGAAGCTAGTAAGCAACATAACTTAACCTTCTTAGGTCTAATAGACCAAGTGGGACTGATGCAATATGTAGATGAACCTATGAGGGGTGGCAGGATTCTGGACATAGTCCTAGCAACAAAGGAAATTGCTAACACTAATTGTAAAGTAACTGTCCCACTGGGAAATAGCGATCGTAAAAGTGTCTTATTTTCTGTAAAAGAACATATTCCGATAATGAAAGAACGCAGGGAAATTTATATTAGTTCAGCAAATGAAAGGCATATACAAGAAGACCTATGAAGCATTAACTGGGAACACTTGCTAACAAATATATCAGTACTTGAAATGTGGAATATAATTAAATACCAAATATTCACTATATGTGACAGACACATAAAGAAAATAAAGAAGTACAATAATAAAGGCATTAAGCCTAAGTGGCTAAAGCTCTGAAAAAGCTACTAAAAAGACCCAGCACTTATATATTAAAAGTAAATAAACTGGAGCATAGGAGTCATGGATGCATTCTAAATGAGTACAGAGATTATGTAAAAGCATGATAAAAAAGAATAAACAAAGGATGGAAAAAAATTGCAAGCTCAGCTAGGAAGGATAATATGAAACAATTCTATGGCAATGCAAACTCATTATGTAAAACTAACTCAAGCCTGTGCTCCATCACTGTGGGAAGTCAGGTAACTATGGATCCCAAGGATATAGCAAATATAATGCATATTTTGGGTCAGTATCTTCACAAAAGCTACCATATGCAATACATATCCAGCAAAAGAGAAAAAATAATCTAAAAAACTCACCCTCAGCAGGGCCAAATAATATTTCAAATATGTTTAAGCTTTTATCACCTTATATAGCCACCCCACTGAGGCTGATATTTATGAAATCACTAAAAGAACTTCTGGTCCCACCAGACTGGATAGCAGCAAATGTGGTACCCATACATAAAAAAAAGGCATTAGGACTGACCATACAAACTATAGACCTATAAGCTTAACATCAGTCCCGGAAAAATTGCTTGAAGCAATATTAAAGGATATGATAAATTCTCAACTGGAAAGTAGTGATCTAGTAGACAAACAACAGCATAAATTTCTGTCTGGCAGATCTTGTGTAACAAATTTACTATGTTTCTATGAAAAGAGCTCATCAGCTTTGGATGGGGGGCTTCAGTGGACTGCATTTATCTGAACTTTGCAAAGGCATGTGATAAGGTCCCACACTGTGAGATAATCCAAAGCCTAATGGATAAAAACATAGATTACAGGGTGGTGGGATGGATGGCCACTTGGCTAGGAAATCGATCACAGAGGTTGTGTATAAATGTTTTTTACTCTACTTCAGTGCCTGTGATGAGTGGGGTGCCCCAAGGGTCAGTTCTGGGGCTGGTACTGTTCTGTGTATTTATGTCTAGCATGGGAAAAGAAGCAACAAACTGGCTAAGTAAATATGTAGATGATACCAGGCTGGCTGGTATAAATACTGAAAATGGAGTTATTAATACCATACAGACAGATTTTGATAATATTAAGAAATGGGCAACTCTAAGAGGAATGAGTTTCAATATAGGCAAATGCTGTGTTATACATTTAGGCAAACACAACAGTAAAATGGATTATTTCTTAAACGGACTCCAGTTGAGAAAATCTGAAGAGGAAAAGGATCTGAGTATCACTATAAATAATAACCTAACACATGACTCTCACTGTAAACAGCAAATCACAAAAGCAAAAAAAGTACTATGGGCCATAGGAAGGAATTTCAGGAGAAGGAGTGAGGATGTGATGATGCCTCTGTATAGATCATATGTGAGGCCCTTGCGTGACTATGGTAGCCCAGTGTGGGGACCTGTCTCTGTGGGGGGAATCAATAACCTGGAAAAAAAACCAAAGACAAGCAACTAAAATTATTCATAATTTAAAAACAGTATGTACGGATTCAGAAATTTGATCTTATGACCCTAGAAACTAGACAAATATGGGGTGACCTATTGCTTTGATACAATATAATGCAAGATGATTTCCTACTAAATGAACTAAACTCGGAGTTAAAAAGAAACAAAGTATGTACTAGAAGGCACCCGCTACAACTTAGGCCAATAACATTTAATACCATTAAGAGAAAGGCTTTTTTTATACAAAGAGTGATTGCATCCTGGAATGGGCTGCCATTAGAAGTCATCACTAGTAGTAATAAAGCACAGTTCAAAAAGAGACTAGATTCCTACATATTGGGAGGAAACAATATTACTTATTATAGGTACATAACAGGAGCAGTCATGGGCTTCCAGCTTTCTTGGCTCCTAGCACCTTACTATGAACCTTAGTATGAAAAGTACCTTTTAAGTGGATTTTAACACATTCTAGTAACCATATTCATGAAGTAGGGTCCAAATAATTTTCACGTTGGACATTTAAGTGTAACACTAAAGTGCGACACAAAAATTTAAAACACATACATTTTAGTGTTGCACATTTTAGGGTTTCACTTAAATTTGTGACACTAAAATATGCAACACTAAAATTCCATTTTTGTGTCTCACATACTTTCACTTATAACTTGGCCGTTTTGCAATATTTTACTCCCAAATTTAGAACATATGGTTTTCATGATCTTACCCCATGAATAAGGATGGTAGGAATGTTCAAGCACATTTAAGGCAACACTAAACTGCAATACTAAAATTTGTGACACATAAATTTTAGTGTCACACATTTTAGTGTTGCACTTAAACATGGAACAATAAAATTACATTTTTGTGTCTCACATATTTTTACTCATTACTTGGATGCTTTACAATATTTTACTTCCAAATTTTGGACATACAATTTAAATGTCCCTACCTCATGAACAAAGATGGTGGGGATTTTCGTGTACATTCAAGTGTGACACTAAACTGTAACATTAAAGTTTGCAACAAATACATTTTTTGTGTCATGCATTTTAGTATTGCACTTAATACTTTTACTCATAACTTAGCCATTTTTCAGTATTTTACTCCCAAGTTTTGAATATACTGCTTACATGACCCTAAATCATGAACAAGGATGGTGGAAATTTTCAAGTACATTTACGTGTGGCACTAAACTATGACAATAAAATTTGCAACACATAGATTTTGGTGTTACACATATTAGTATTGCACTAAAATATGCAATACAAAATGTGTGACACTTAAATTAAATGATTTTGTCTCACAATACTTTTACTCATAACTGGGCTATTTTATATTTTATTCCCAAATTTTGAATATACTATTTACATAACCTGATCTCATGAACAAGGATAGTGGGTACTTTCAGATGCATTTAGGTGCAGCACTAAACTGTGACACTAAAATTGGCAACACATAAATATTAGTGTTACACATTTTAGCATTGCACTTAAAAGAGCGACACTAAAATGTGTAACATTAAAATTCCATTTTTTTAATCTTTTTGTGTCTCACATACTTTTACTCATAACTTGGCTGATTAACAATATTTTACTCCCAAATTTTAAATATACTGCTTACATGACCATACCTCAAGAAAAGGGATGGTGGGAATTTTCAAGTACAGGACAAAATGTGACTTTGCAGTCACTCAGCAAAACCTCCTTTTGGATAGGATGTACAGTAACACATTCTAGTTACCATGTTCATGACATAGAATCAAAATAAAATTTTCATGCTACACATTTAAGTGCAACACTAAAGTGCAACATAAAAATTTTGCGAACACACCAAAAATGTCATTTTTAGGTCTCACTTAAATGCAGAGTGATTGTTCCCTTGGTACATGGCCTGGAGGGCCCTGTGCATGTGCATCTGTTTGGAGCTTGATGAATGAGAATACAATTCCACTATCTCAAAAAGAAAGGAAATTCCTTGCAAAAAAAACGGCATTAATGCACCAGTTAGTGTTCAACGTAACACCACAAAAGTAGGGAAATGTTGCTTTATGGTTTCCAACTGTAACTCCCCACCCCCTCTAAGCAGCAAAAGAACAAGACCACACAAGCAACCACAGATAGCCATTGTCAGGCAAGACAAACATACAACTGTTTCCAGATTACATAAATGCAGTAGCACTGATATGCTACCTTTGTGGATTTGTATCTGCAGCATGCACACTACAAGACATACATACTTATTTCTAGCTGCAGATAGACATCCACAATGCTCAAATCACAAAACTACTTCTGCTGCAGAAGCACAGGCCCCTGCAGTCACATATACAAATGCATGATACCCAAATTACAAGATTTCTTTTGTCTGCAGAGGCGCAGGCCCCTATGGGGATGGTCATTTTGTAGTCACAGCTACAAATGCACACTGTAAGACATACACATGCTTCTGCAGCTGCAGGTATAAGACAAACACACTGAACTCTGGCTGCAGAATTGCAAGCCCCATTAAATACCCAAATAGCAACACTACTTCTGTCTGTAGAAGTGCAGGTGACTCAGGAGCCTGTGCTTCTGCAGCTGCAGATGTAAGACATACACACTGACTTTTGTGTAGAAGCACAGGCCTTCTGTGGTCTGCACTTGTTGTACTGTACATAGAAATCCATGATACCCAAACTGCAATACTACTACTGTCTGCGAGGCTTCGGCCTCTGTGGGGCTAGCACTTCTGCAGCTGCAGGTGAAAGACATAGACACTCACTTCTGGATACAGGAGCACAGGCCCCTGTGGGACCTAATATTTTGCAGCTGCAGACACAAGAAGGTAGCACATCAGTGCTATGGCATTTGTGTAATCTGGAAACAGTTGCATGTTGTTTGTCTTACCTGATGATGGCTGTCCGTGGTTGCTTATTTGGTCTTGTCCTTTTACTGTTGGGTGGTGGTAACTTTTGGTTGGAAACCCTATCATTACATTTTCCTACTTTTGTGGCATTAAGTGGAACCCTAACTGGTGCATTAACACAGTGTTTTTGATATATATATATATATATATATATCATATATATATATATATATATATATATATATATATATATATATATATATATATATATATATACACACACACACACACACACACACATAGATGCTGATATAGGTGTAGACTTATGAAATGGGTGATCATGGTAACAGACACTCAGATAAAAGACAAAAATAAGGCATTCACCCCTTAGGAACACACCACACATAATAAGTTATTATGAAAAAGCTTTGTTTAGATGACATAATGTACAAATGTTTAAAAAAACCCAAGAGCAAGAAACATTGAATTTGTCAGCAGAAAAGGATTGCTTGGCCCATCAAGTCTGCACAGATGTTTACTGCTAATCTGTTTCCACAGACCCTAACTGGTCTTTGGCAACCCTCCCTCCTCCCTGACTGCTTCCTAACACGCCGCTATGTCTATTCCATGCATGCTTGAAGCACCCTACTTTTTATGCCTCCACCACTTCTGCTGGAACTCTGTTCCAGGTGTCTACCACTCATTCAGTGAAGAAATAATACCCTCAGAGCTCTGTTAAGCACCCCCTCCAGTTTTACTGTAGGCACGCTGCTCCTGGTGCTCCTTCTCATTTGAAAGATACTTCCCTGCTGCACCCTGTTTACCCCTGTGAGGTACTTGTAGGTCTTTATCATGTCACCTCTCATGCTCCTTTCTTCTAGGTTATACATGTTTAGATCCCTCGGTCTCTCCTCATGGGACTTCTCATGCAACACAGGTACTATTTTAGTTGAACCCCTCTGAAATGCCTTTATCCTGTCTTTATCCTTTCTGAAGTGTAGATTTCAAACTGAATACAGTACTCCAGGAGGAGTCTCACCAGCAAACAATTTTGTGGCACCACCTCCCACTTCCTACTGGGAATACCCCTCCTTATGCACCACAGCATCCCACTAGCACTACCCACTGCTTTGTCACATTGCCCTGACACCTTGAAGTAATATGATATGATGACCCCAGGGTCTCTGTCCTGTTTAATGACTGTTAGTACCTCCCATCTACACTCAGTGCCTGGATTCTAATGCCCTAGGTGCATGATTATGAACTTTTTGGCACTGAAATTCAGCTGCCATGGTTTAGATCACTCCTCAAATTTCCCCTGATTCCTGCTCATTCTCTCCACCTCTGCAGGAGTGTCCATCCTATTACAGATTTTGATATAATCTGCAAAAGGCATACCTTTCCTTCCAGTTCCTTAGCAATGTCACTCATGAAGACATTGAAGAGGACCAGTCCCAGTACTGACCTCTGCAGCACCCCACTGGTCACTTCTCCATCATTCGAGTGAGTGCTGTTGACCACCATCCTCTGTTTCCCCATCTGTTAACCAGTTTCTAACCCAATTTACCACTTTGGATCCCACTCCCAAGGTGCTCAGTTTCTTTATCAGCCTCCTGTTTGGCACAGCAACAAAGGCCTTGATGAAATCCAGATAGGCCATATCTATTGTATTCCCTGATCTATTATCCTAGTCACCCAGTCAAAGAAGTCCATCAGATTCATTTGGCATGTTCTCCAGTGGTGAATACATGCTGCCTGTTGTTTTGCAACCCACAGGATTCAAGATACTCTACCAGTCTTTCTTTTAGCATGGTTTTCATTAATTTTCTCACCACTGCAGGAAGACTGACTGGCTTATAGTTGCTAGCCTCCTCCCTCATGTAGGGGAACCATGTTGGCTCTTCTCCAGTCCTCCAGAACACAAGCTAGATGCAAGCCAGGCACATGATGTATTTCAAAGAAATCTCCTGACCCAGGCATAAACTAATCACTGATCTCCTGCAAAGAAAGTAATGAATGACCATCTGCTTTAAGCAGAATCCACAGGGTTCTGCACAAAGAAAGTTATGAATGATCTCCTACTTTGCACAGGGCCTGCCCAGCAGGAACAAAGTTATGACTGATGACCTGCTTTCTGCAGGGCCCTGTGGGCCCTGTATAAGGGAAGTTATGATTGATTCTGCTGCCCAATGTGTAGAAACAGAGTTGTGGATCACTGCTCCAGGCCTGTAGCTTGAAATAACAGACCCATGGGCCATAGCCCCAGACCCATAACTTGTCTTTATGTCATGAGACTAGGGATGAGTATTAGGGTTAAAACCCCAAAGGAATAGCATACCATTGATTTGCCAAGACTCATGAGACTTTGAACCCAATTTTTAATTTCCTTACTTTACCTGCTTTGTGTTATTCAACACTAATAGATGCATTAATAGAGCTTTTTGCAATTGATTATATAGGCACAGTAGAGCTTGTATATCAGGATTGAGTAGGCATATTAATGTTAACCTTCCATTTTTGCACCTTAATAACCTGGCCATCTTTCAACTGGTTTACTGGAAATTTGGCAAGTGCAGGGTCAGTGTATGGGTCTCTATATCCTATCAGTTTCACAAGGTTCTGTTCACTGAGTATAAAGTTCTAAAAGGATGAAATTACATGAATTAACCAAAATTAAATACATTTTTTGGTTTTGCTCATCCTAAACTTTCAGGTTTGATAGACTTTGTCCCAAGGATGATTCATTGCTAATTAGGTTTTTGCTAACTTTGATTTATGTTAACTTTAACCATTTTTAGATGTTTACAAAAAGGCATTTCCTTTTTGCTCACGAGTAGTAGTAAACGTTCTGAAGATAAGCAAATTTTCGTAAAAGTTATTTAAAAAACTAGGTTTTGTGACATAGAGAATTAGCTTTTGTGTGAGTTAGGAGTCAAGAAACCATGAAAAAACAAAAACTTTTGTGGGCTGAAAACAACAAATTGTGGTGGAGGGGTGGTCTGTTGTTTGAGTGGTTGAATCATGTTAAAGGAAGATTCCATGATACTATTTGTCTCTAGAAGTTTTCTTTTTTCCAAAAATCATGAGTGATGAAACCAGAAATATTTTTATGGTTTTGTGAGTAAGGTTTCATCACTCATGTTTGTAGTTTCACAATATATTTTTGTTTTTTGACAGTTTGCAATGCTGATAAATAATTGGGTAGTAACAATTAAAAAATGAGGTGGATTTCATGCCTGTAATATATGTGTTTGACAGTTGAGGATGTGTGTGGGATTCTTTTTGAGTTTTATTGTTAAAAATGGCCCTTATTTTAACAAAAAATTAAAATGTTCCAAGTCACAAGTGACAAAACCAAAAATAGATTTATGATTTCACAAGATAGGTATCGTTAGATATAGAAATGGTTTCATGAGGGTGTTTTGCTTTCAAGAATTTTTAGAAAAGAACTGTAGGAAATGTTTTAATTAGTTCTGTAAGATAAGTTTGTTGTGGTTTGGCTGTGTAAGTTACTTTTCTTTTATGTAGTGTTCACAGAACCCTGTATGGAGCTGTTGGCAGCCAGATGTGCTGCTGTACTGGTGCAGGGCACAAATGGTCTTGCACATTCTGGCATAATGATGGTTAATGTGTGTGTCTGTGCAGGGTCTACAAGACACTGCACACAGCCAGGCAGACAGCTGTGTTGCCACAGTGCCCAAAGAGCCTTGCAGGTCCTGCATAAAGGTGGATGGTATCTGGCTGTGTAGAGTACCTGCAGCCACACAGAGTGTGCTGTTAGTTTTTGGGCCCTGCATACCCTTGATGAAGGTGGTTGGTGTCTGGCTGCATGCAGCTAGACATACTGTACTGCTGGTGCAGGGCCCAAAGGGTCCTACATGTCCTGGCATAAAGAGGGTTGGGGATGCAGTCAGATATTTTGTTTATTCTTTTATGAGGATACAATTTCCCTATTACTAAAACAAAGTAAATTAAGTGCAAAAATACAAAGTTAATGTAGACATTAGTGATGCAGCATGCAAAGCACACAAACTAAGGGAATGAAAAAAATTAAGTGTTTGGAGTCTCAAGAATCTTGGAAAACTGGTGGTGTGATGTTCCTTGGGGGTTTCAACCCTATTGCCACCACAGCCCTTAGCCTCATGACCCAAGGACAAGCTACAGATCACGGGCATGTGATCGCTCTGTGAAGAAAGTTATATATGATCCCCTGACTTGTGCAAGGCCCAAAGAGCCCTGTGTGATGAAAGCAGTGTGGGCCCTGCACAAACAAAGTTATACATTATATCCTGCCTCATGCAGGATCCTGTATGAAGGAAGTTATGATTGATTTTTGCAAGCTCCATGAGGAGAGCCATACTTCTCCAGCTTCAAACACTAGACCTATGGGGCACTGGTTTAGACCTATAGCTTATCCTTGAATCATATGTCTTGGGGCTGGGGACTTGGCATTAGGGTTAAAAAGTTTTTGACATGCAGTTGGACAGAGAGAGATAAGACAAGATATGACATGATATTGGAGTTAAGAAGGCAGTTTAAAATAAAACCCCAAAAGTGGCATATTAAGAACTCTGCCATCATTTGAACAATTTGCCTGAAATCTGGCACACACAGAGTTGGTGATTGGACCTCGGGATCCAGTAAATTTAGTAACGATTGGATCAGTTGTTGCAAAGTTCTTGAAGGCTAGAAATGCATAAACTCCCTGAAAACCTTGTTCTGCTCTGCAATAGAGCAAACACTGTTGGGATTTAAAATGTGAAACTGTCAGTTTGCATAGTTTGGCCCAAGAATGATTCTTAGCTAATTTTTTTTTGTTTCTAAATACATTTCATTTGTGAGTTATCAATAAAAATTGTCTATGTGTTTGTGAAAGTTCTAATGGTAAGTACATTTTAACAAAACTGTTTTTATGCAGTTCTGTCACTCAGAATTGGTTTTGTTTGGTAATATTTTAGGTTTCATGAGAGGAATTTTTCCACAACTATTTTTGGATACACTCACAAAACCACAAAAGCTTCCATGTCAAAAGAGTACCTGCAAAAAGGGGCCAACTAAATACAGCTAACACAAAACAGTGAAACACAAAACAATGACAAGCACTACAGTGCTCACCAAAAAATGCAAACAGCTGCAGTAACTTTATTGTGGAGGCATTCACCCCCACGCCCCCTTACTTAAAATAACCATCTCCAGGGAGACACAACTCAGGGATGGGGAGAAACTCAGGAAGGTGGGTGGAACCTTTTACAAAAAAAAAATCACACCACCAATCTCGAACCCAGGTCTGCCCAAGCACTCAGGTGGTGACTCTAATCTGTAGGCTACATGGCCAGCATTGATCCAGCCATCCAAGCAATTGCCTACAAGGCTTCCACAACTTTCTACCAACATTTCTAACTCCTTGCCGAAGTAAACATGTGCTGTCACAGCACTCTCCCTCTTTCATTTGACACACTCTATTTTGGGGTTGCCGAAATCGAGTCCCTCAAATGGACTCACTGTTTTAATGAGATACTACCACAAAAGCCTCAGAAAACAATTTCCACAATTCACAAAATCTATATCATGAAACCAAAACAAAAATTCTGGCATAGTCACTTCATCTCACAAAATTATCATTTTTTTTAGTCAGCTATTCAACATTTACAATGTAAAAACACATAAAGAATCACCTTCATACCTGTAACAGTCAAACACTCTAAAATTTCAACAGGAAATCCACCTCACTTTCAAATTTTAAATGCACAATCAACTTTCAGTATTTCAAAGGGTCATTAACTCCTCCCCCAAAAAATGAAATCAGACACGCATCACAAAACCTAATTCACAAAACCACAACATTTATTTCTTGTTGCATCGCTCTGTAAAATCTTTTTTCCACAAAAAATTATAATCTTTCTTAATAAAAACTAAACAAGAATCTTCATTTCACCCTAAATGTGTGACCACAGAAGCCTGAAAATATCTTCCACTTTGACTCGCTGTTTTCAGAGCACATTTATATACTTTTTTTTTTGCTTTTGTGTCCACTAAATTTAAAATATTATCTCACAAAACCAGTTATGAATGATGAAACTACATAAAAATGATTTCATGAAAATGTGTTTATCCTAGAACTTAGCAAGTGATGATGTAGCTTGTAATTTGTGCAGGTACCAAAGGGCACTGCATAAAGCAAGTTAGGACTTACTTTCTCAAAAAGTAAGCAAATGAATTGAAAAAAAATCTATGTTAATGCATACATTTGGCTTGCAAAAAAACACAAAGCAGAAACTTTACTTTCTATAAAGTGAGGATATTAATTGCAAAACACTATGTTTAATGCGTACATTAACATAAAACTGACAAAGTAAGGAAATGAAAGAAAATTAGGGGTTAAAGTATTATGAGTATTGGCAAATCAGTGGTGTGGTTCTCCTTGGGGTTTTATCCCTAATGCCCATGCTCCCCCAACCCTAGCCTCATGACTCAAGGACAAGCTACAGAATCAGACATGCAGCCACTGTGCCAAGAAAGTCATGAATGATCTTTTGCATTGTGGAGGGCCTGCAGGGACCTGCATGAAGAAAGTTTTGATTAATGTTCTGCCTGACACAGGGCCCTGCATGAAGAAAGTCATGATAGATTTTTCAGGGTGCATGTGAAGACCTGCAGTTGTGTAGCTTCAGGTACCAGACCTATAGGGAACGGGTCTGGCTCTGTAGCTTATTTTTGGATCTTGAGGCTAAGGACTTAAGGAGGAAGTGATGGGCATTATGGTTAAAAAGCCTGAGGAGCATCACTCTACCATGCTGACAACACTCATGAGACTTTGACCCTAATTTTTCTCATGTTCTTACATTGTTCATGTCCACTTCGTGTCTTTTGCACCCTAATGGATGCATTAACATAGTTGATTACAATTAATTTCATTATTTTTTGAGAAAGTAAGGTTTCCACTTCATGTTTTTACAACTCTAATGTATGCATTAACATAGTTTTATGCAATTAATATATATTATGTAGGCATGGCAGTGCCTGTATATTTGGGTTGAGTAAGCAGACTGATATTAAACCCATAGTTTTGTACCTTAATAATTCAGGTGCCATTTGACCAAGTCACCTGAAATGTGGTATGCAGTAAATTGGTGCCTAGATTACTGGGTCCTGAAAATTTGTAATGACTGGTTAAGTAGATTCAAAGTTTCAAATTTGAAATTAATAACTCCCCAAAATTAAGACTGTTTTTTGCTCATCAATAGCACAAAACTGTTGGGATTTGAAATTTAAAAATTTCAGGGTTAATAGACTGTGGCATAAGAATGATTATTTACTAGTTATTTTTTTCTTAACTTTAACCATTTTGAGTTATTTACAAAAATGTTTTCTATTTTCACACGTGTGCAATAGTGAAAATAAGCATTCTAAGGATAAGTGAATTTTGGTGAAAACATTTGTATGTGTTTTTGTCAGTTAAAATAGGTTTTATGAGGTTAAATCTTAGATATTGTTAGCATTAGTGGTTATGAAACCAAATATGCACGCTGATAATAGAAAATGGAAGTGAAGGAGTGGTCTTAGTTTTAGGGGGTTGACAGATTAGGGTGAATGGAGTATTACATGTTAGAGTTCAGTATCAAATATTGTGATTATTAGCGTAAATATTCATTGTGAAAATTTATGAGTGAGGCACCCAAAAGTAGTTTTTTGTGGTTTTGCGAATTTGGCTTCCTTGTTCGTGTGCATGATTTTAGCATTTTGTTTGGTGACTATGAGAAATGCCAAAAACTGATTGTACATTAAGCATTTGAAAACAAAGTAGAGTTTAAGGTATAACATTGTTTTAGAGTTATGAATTTTTTAATTTGTTTTGTCAAACAATTTTGAATTGTTTTAAAATGATGATTTGGTGAGATACAAATGAAGAAACCAAAACAGTTTTATGATTTTGTGATACACGTTTCATGAATTTAAGAAATGGCTTTGTCGTTTTTTTTTTGGTTAAAGTGTCTTGGAAGGAGTTATGGGAAGTATCTTGATTGGGTGAGTAGGGAAATGTTTAGTGAGGTTATGGTCCGCAAGGTAATTTGGTTTTCTTCAGTGCCCACAGGGCCCTGTATGCAGACAGATCATTCATAACTGTTGAACCCTGTGCAAAGCCAGACATAATGCATAACTTTTTTTTCAGTAGATCATTCATAGCTTTCTTCATACATGGCTGAGCCCTGCATGAAGGAGGACAGCATTCATAACTGTCTTTGCACAGGGCCCTGCACAAAGCACAAAGCAGGAGATCATTCATTAGTTTCTTCACAGTCACTGCATGCCCCACATCTGTAGTTTGTCCTTGGGTCATGAGGCTAGGGGTGTTAGAAGATGGGGGAATGTTAGGGTTGAAAACTCCAAGGAACATCACACCACAAATTTCTCAAGACTCCTCAGATTCTAACTCCTAATTTTTGTATATTCCTACTTTGCCTTCTTCAACCCTAATGTCTGCATTAATGTAGTTTTTTCAAAATATATATATATATATATATATATATACACACACACACACACAGTGTGTGTGAATACTACTACACACACACACATACACACACACACACACACACACACACATATATACACACACCCATATACATATATTTATACAACATATGTTTTTGGTTAAATCCATGTATAAAAGTGATATATAAGTCTCCCAGTGAAGATAACATTGCTATCTTCATGTTCCTATATGTCATTTGTTATCTCCACGTTCCTATACGTCATTTCAGAACTAATCTGGTTGATCCTGCCATCTGGGCCATCTTTTAACTACCACTTTCACTTTAGGCCCTGTTCCTGCTATTATGTAGCATGACTGAGCACTGTTAATTATCTGATGGCACTGCTTGAAATTAAAACACTGTACTGGAAAAAACAGAAAAAAAGACTTGAAGAACTGTGTCTTTTTATAATCCACTGACTTTTCTCTAAAACAAGCCACTGACTGCACAGACAAATGACTATTTCCCTTTTTTGTCATGTAGTGTGACCAAGTGATGGCAAAGATGTGCTGCCAGGGATTAAAACTGAAGCGCTCCATAATAATAACATTGAGAAAATGTGCACATTTTAATGCACTGGCTCACTTCTGTTTAAAACAAGCCGACGGCTGTGGAGAGAAGAGATGGAGCAAATCTGTGGCTTCAAAGTAGTACACACGACCCCAAGTGAGCATTGCTATAGCAATGCTCTCGGGCTTGTGTTTACTATTCTGAAGCCACTGACTCGCTCCATCTCCTCTCTCCACAGTCAGCAGTTTGTTTCAAATAAAAGTAACCCAGAGCATGAAAACACGCAACATTTTCTCAATTTTCTTACTATAGAGTGCCTTAGTTTTAATCCCTGCCACCGCATCACTGACACTTCACACCACTCGGTCACGTTACATCAAAGTAGCAAAGGAGAAACTGTTTAAAACATAGTACAAATTGCAGGATCAACCAGATAAATAACAAAATGCTCTATTTTTTGTTGGGGTATGGATAATTGTACTGGTGGGGGGGAGTTAAAGATAACTAAGTCATCTGGGAGGGAGAAGGTCCAAAATTTCTATACATCTTGCAGTTGAAAACCTCTATGTGACAATTGCCTTGGGGGGAGTGGCTTGTAAAGGGCTAGTGTTTGGGGGGATCCCAAAACATATGTAGTATAAACAGAACATGACATGGCCTGACTGAAAATATGATATTTATCTTCACTCGAGGCCAATGACATCAAGATATCTCACTCGTGGCTTCACCACTCGTTAGATATCATGATATCATTGGCATCTCATGAAGATAAATATGACATCTTCAGTCAGGCCAGGTCACATCCATATATATATGTGTGTATATATATATATATATATATATATATATATATGTACATATACATTATATATACATATATATATATATATATATACACACACACACACACACATATATATATATACACACACATAGAGTATATATAGATATAGATATATACAAATATAGATATATCTCTCTCTATACATATATGTATATATGTGTGTGTGTGTGTATATATATATATATATATATATATATATATATATATATATATATATATATATCTATATATCAGTAACATCAGTATAGTCAGGGTTCAGTAAGCACTTTAATGTTAAAGCTCAAATTCTGCACCTTAATAACTTTGCCACCGTATGACAGATTTGCCTGAAATTTTGCATGCTGCAGTCTGGTACCATAGATCTCTGGGTCTGGTAAGCTGCTTTTTGGTTGGATGTACGGTTGTGGAGCTACAGAACACCAAAAAACACAAAAAAATTGACTTTTTGTGTGTTTCTTTGCTCATGCCCATAGCTCACGTGACTTGGCTGTTCAGTCTGAAATCTTCAGGGAAGATGCAGCCTTTTGAAGACTTGGTTTAAAAATATTAAACCATTCAAAAGTTATTCAAACTACAAATTTCCCTTTATAATCAATGGGGAAAAAATATATGTGCATCACGAAAGTCTTGCAAATGCAATTTTACTTTTGCAAATGGCCCCTTTACTTCCCTGCTTTGGCCATCTTGTTTTCAGCGAGTGAGAAAGAAAAATGCCAGGCATTTAAATTTGGGACCCTCTAGGTAAACAGTGACTGCTGGATTTACCTAGTCGGGTCCTGAGGATGCCAGCCCTATCTTTTTGGGGGTGTAAATCCCCCCCCCAGAAATGCCATTTTAAACATCGGAGAAAATACACTTTCACAAATCTTGAAAGAAACAGATGAAATACTTTTGCAAATGCAAAAGTGTCGTGCTACTTTTTGTGAAACTTTCGCGATTTGCAAAAGTATTTAAAAAAACTGCAAACCTTTGCCATCCTCCTGCAACAAGATGGTTGGGTCTTTTGGGCTGAAATTTGTAGGGTGGCAGGCCCTGGTCACACAGATGTTCCTTTTTGTGGTTTGGTGCCAAAACATTCAACAGGCAAAAAGTTATAATATTCTGAAGTTGAGACATTTCCCATTGGATATATATACACACAGAATAAATAACAAGTACAGTTGGTATACAAGGAAATATATCCATCAAGGAGGCTACCTACCTAATTAGGCAATGGGCTTGGGGAAGCAAGTGGCCTAATTAGCTGGTAACCCCTGAGGTGGGGATATTTCTCTTTGTGCCCAGTCTTACCCATCATTTATTTTACATAATATATGGATTTTAGTGACATTCTTTTTGATCGCCTTTGTGATAATTTCCAGGTCTGCCTGTCATTTCGTCTTTGCTTTATATTTGCTTGCTGCTTTAATTCACTGAGTGTGAACTGCACTGCTGCATAACATAAGGCATTCACTAAGATTATAATATGTTTATTTTTTATGTTATTTTAAATTATTCATCATGCCTTGCCAGAATAAAATGATGGCTAAAATTCTTTCCTTATCTCAACTCCACCACTTTTATGTATTGCATATATGCTTTAACTTCACATGGAATACTGTCATGGACTTCTGCAAACAGTGAATTGAGTTGTTTCATATTAACATTAATACCTAGGGAATCTATAATGTGAGTTAATTCTGTACTTAAAGTTTATTTTCTAGGTGTCCTAAATGTTTACCTGGAATTTCATGAAGGCAATTGATTATGCAATTAAACAGAAATTGTTATTGTCAGTTTTCATTATTTAGAAAATTTTCACAACTACCCTGGCCCAGTAAGTTTTACCATTAATCTGTCTATTATGTAAGACTCTTTAAGTGTTAGGCACATTAATATTAATAGCTTGTTGGCTAAATTTATTTCATTCATGACCTGGATTAAAATAAACCAGCCTGATTTCTTGACATTACAGAAACCTGGCTAAATATTAAGATAAATAACTCCATGATTTACACTAACTCCTGCAATACTTACTGAAATTATAGGATTGGAAAAAAGGAGGAGTGTGCTTGTTTCTATAGTTCCATGTTATTTTACTACAAAACTTTGTGAAACCCTTATAATAAATATTACGTGTGGTGGAAAAACATTTGTTGCTGGAGTTGTCTGAGTTCCTCCTTAAACTTCTATTGATGGTTTGCATGATTTAAAAGTTATATGTAATCAGTTCAAAAATGTGGAAGATGCTGTATGATTTGGTTATGTGATTTTAAGCTTGACTGAGCTGATACTCATGACTACAAAAATGCTGGCAAAACAGCTGATGAACGTCTAACTCAGTTAAGAACACTTCCAAGATAGAAACATAGAAGTTGGTTGCATAAAAAAATAATTGCTCCATCTAGTCTGCCCATAATACCCTGTCTTATGACTAGGACCTAATGTCTATACAAGGTTTATAACCAAATTAGACACCCCCTTGTTCCCTGCCTTCTTGCTACCCCGGGTGATTATTAAGCCTTTAACTGTGTTCCAACTGTGTTTGAAGCTATTAATGGCCCTTGCACCCACACCTCAGCTGCCAGGATGTCCTATGACTCAACCACTCTCTCCATAAAAAAGAACTTCCTCACATCCCTCCTGAAGGTTCTCCCTCCCCCCCCACACCAGCTTCTACTCATGTCCTTGTGTTCTAGATTCACTATTCCTGTTGAATAGTTCCTCACAGTTTACCTTGTTCATTCCTTTTGGAAACTTAAAAGCCTCATTCATATCACCCCTCTCCCTGCTGACCTCCATCAAGTACATGTTCAGTGCCCTAACCTGATCCTCGTATGATCTGTCCTGCAGGCAATTAATCTTTTTATTTACTCTGCGCTGCACCATCTCCAGCCTGTCCCTGTCTTTCCTCAAGTGAGGGCTGTAGAACAGGGCACTGTACTCCAGGTGTGGCCTTACCAGTAATCAATAAAGAGGTAGTAATATCCAACTAGCATGAATTACTAACAAAAAAACATCAGTAGTGTCATGCCCAGGCAGGACTAAAGATTGTGGAGTTCTTGCAGATAGTGCAAGTGACCATAGCCCTATGTATTGTGTGTAGGGTGTTCAAAGACCTAATTCCTATGCTTGCATTTACACAGAATATATGGCTGATAGGACAGTTTTCAAGCAAGAAGTAGTTAACACAGATTAAATTTACATAGATAACATGCCTGACACTGATTTGCTTCTTGGTTTTTCTGTTCCTAATTTTTCTCAAATTTTTGTGATAAAGTTGCCCCCTTAAAACATATAATATGTGGTGCTACTAGTGACTGGATTACATCTGATTTTATTACATTTATGAGAAATAGTAACAACATTTGGGCCACATTAAAAAAATTAGGAACCACTGATTTTTTGATTAAATATATGGAAATGCAAAATCTTTGTAAAACCAAAATTGAGGCTGCTAAGGCACTTTACTACAAGCAACAATTTTCTTTCTCCAGTTCTTAACAATTTTGTCTAAATGTAAAAAAATTATCAAGTGATAATGTGAACATGTTTCCATCTTGTTTAAAAGGCCCTGATTCTATTAGTATTGATCACATTACTATGTTGGAAGGATTTAATACAATTTAAGAATGTAGGGAAGCACTGTATGTACTTTATTTCATTGATTCACCAAGTTTAAATTCCCTGCCTTAAGCTAGCTTGCCCCTTAATTGGTCCATGTCTTACCTCAAATATATGAGTGTTGGGTCCATAATTAAACATATAACAAATCTAAATATAAACATTTTTCAGGATATGATAGGTTTAACATGTGCCTTATTAAACTTGCACTTGTGAAACTGGCTGTTCCAATTCAGAAGCTGGTCAACATGTCCCTTTGCACGTAATCTTTCCCTCAAGCCTGGAAACTCATTACTCCTCTGTATGAGGGTGGTGATTTATTCATGCTGGATAATTACTGCCCTATATAGCTCCTGTCACCTCTCTTTTCAAGCTTTTAGTATGGGTTGTTTATGATCCGCTCATTGATTACTTAAATACTAATCATTTGGTGACAGACTGCTGACATGGTTGCTGTTCACGCCATCGCACATTCACTGCCTTGCTTTGTTTTACCAGTTTTTATATAAGGTGTAATATAGAAGTGAATTGGTAGGTGGCTTATTACTAATTTTGTCCAAGGCATTTGGCTTGCTTAATTGTTATTTGCCCAGAGATAAACTTGAGAGTTTTGACTTGGCTGGGAATATGCTGGGCTGGTTTAAGGACTATTTGGCAAAGGCAGCATAGGATTGAAACCGGTAAGACTTCTCTGTCCTCAGAGAGGTTATGTATTGGGGTTCCACGGGGCTCAATTATGAAGCCATTGCCGTTTAGACTTTTTAGTAATGATCGTTTTCATTTTTGTCAAAATACTATTATGCAACGGATGCCTCATTGTTTTTGAATAACAGTTCTGTATCTGATATAACTTCCAGTCTTTAGAGCAATTTTTAATTTGTACAACATTGGCTATTGCAGAATAAGCTATGCCTCAATGTGAAAAGTAACGCAATGCTCTTTGGAAATGATAAAAGGTTGGACAGCACTGGCCTCACACTCAATCTCAAATCCTGTGAGAAGCAATCAATTGAAAATTTTACCTCTGTTTGTTATTTAGGACTAACACTGGATAAGACCCTGTCCTTTGTAGACCATGTCATTTTTGGATTAAAACAGACATTTATTTTGGAGTACTGCACTGAAACAGAGTTCATTTGACTCTAAAATCAAGGAGGTTGGCAGTGCAAAATGTTTGCTTTGGATGGTGTCCTTTCTAGGATCAAGATGCTTTATAATCTGCTAATTTATTCTCACTGCTAGGATTCATATCCATCATTGTTGCCATTTTGAGGAACTGGGATGGCATCTACTCAATTTAAAGATCCAGGGCTTAATTTTCAAAGCATGGTACAGGGCTTGCCCCAAGCCCCGTGCCATGACACTTAGGTTCTGGTGGTGCACTGAGCCCCTTTGCTGCAACTGCATCTGATTCTCGAATCTCAGGTGTAGTTGCAGCAGTTTCCATGTTTTACAGCAGCTTGTGCCACATATCTGGTGCAAGTTCCATATAAACAGCCCCTGGGAAAGCCACAAGCTAGACAAGAAAAAGTTGGTCTAACTTGTGACAGCTGGTGCATGAGTTGAAACTCCTAATCGCCAGCTGGGTGATTGCTGCAAACCTAGTGCGCCATATCTTTGGCGTACCTGGGGCTTGTGTCAATTGGGGGCTTTGAAAATCAAGCCCCCAGTATTCTTTTTGTTTATTTACCTGGAAAATGAACAATAAGTTGGTTCCTCCATCAGAGTTTCATTTTTTACTGAAGCAAAAACATATATATATATACACACACACACACACACACATATATATATATATATATAGATGATGGCAGCACAAATAGATTGACGGTTTATATAGTCTGCCCATATTACCCTATCATATCTCAGGACCAATTGTACCTTCCAGGGTACAGATGCCTCCATATAGTTTGAGATCTCAAGATTCTGATAATTTGATTGGTCCTTTTATAAATCTGCCTTCAGCCAAATGTCTTTTTCTACCCGGGTTGTAAAGGTCTGGAATTCTAGTCCTCTTAAAATCAAACTGTGCAAATCCTTTTTGCCTTTTAAAAGAAATGTTGACTGTATTTGGCTAATTCAGCTATTTGTAGTTGTTTTATATAATGTGTTTATTAGTATGTTATGTTGTACTTACTAGGCATTGTTGCTCTGGGTTGTCCATGAAGATGGGCTGTCAGTTCATTGGGTCTATTCCAGATATCAATCAAGTCAAATGTAGTGTATCTCACTTTTGGATAAACAGCATATTGCAAAGGCAGTCATACTACATCATCTATCTATCTATCTGTCTGTCTCCTATCTATCAGTCTGTCTGTCTGTCTGTCTATCTATCTGTCTGGCTCCATCTGTCTCACTTTAAATGTGATAAATAGTTTGTTTTCCTAAAACAGTAAAGATAAAAATATACTATACCTTTTCTCGGACAAGAATGGCAGAACACTGCAGTAAGACTCCCATCATCTTATGTGGGTTCCAGGTTACAGAGTTGGCTCTGGAGAAAATAAATGACTGTTCAAAACTGGAGTTATAAACAGCAGATGCTTCAATTATATTTGTATTTATTTTTTATTTTAGAATTTTGTTGCTGGGAAAGACACACTAAGTTGAAGATCATTTCCAGATGCATCCCAGGAGCATAGAGAGGTTAAGTAAATTGTTCAGGGTCATACAGTATGCAAGTAGTGGTTGTGAGTTTTAAACCCAGGTCTGTTGGGTCTCCAGATTTACAACATGGTCTTTTAATACTTTAGGCTATACTGTAGGGATTAGACATTATTTATAGGCTATTTGCTATTTCTGAAAATAATTAATGAAATATTCACAATATAACTAAAAATATTGTTTCTAAGATAAGGTAGATTTAAAATAGTGTATCACAAGTGGTAAGTTTAAACACAACCCAAATCAAAAACGGCATAACCAAAGACTGCATTCTAGAGTCACTGTCTTTTTGTGTTTCACAGTTGTGAGGGGTATAGATTTGGGAATAGAAAGGGGGGACAAGCTATGGGTGTGCCGACCAAACAATGAAACCTGTGGTGAAATCTCTTACAGCGACTATTTCGACAGGTTGCAAAACTGACACTGTGGGGGACCTGAGGGCAATATTTTGCCCTTTCACCATGTGTCACCCTCCCCTTCAAATCAACTCTGACTCATAGTTAATAATCTTTAGAAGGAGGGGTGCAGGGGTACAGCCCCCTACATGGAGAGTTTGGGAGACCCAGCCCCCTGAGAGAAACACTGTAATGTTGGATAGGTGAAATTTCACCTGTCAACATTGGGGATCTTGCTATGCCAAACTTTGACAATGGTATTGTTGATTCAGCATAGGTAAACCCAGTTTAGGTGCCTACTTGGTGTCATGGCCTGGATGGATAGAATGTGATTTATAAGGATTGCTGGGACAGCAACACAGGAGGGACATCTGGATACCATTGTCCACCTGGGGACTAAAGACCTGGTTAGGGATGGGGCTGAGATAGTGCAGGGGGAGTTTAGGGAGCTGAGTAGGTGTCTTAAACTGGTAGCTTGCTCAGCGGCTTTTGCTGAGGTGCTGCCTGTCTACAACATGGGACAGGAGAGGGAACTCTGCACCAGGAACTTCAACTCATGGCTGAAGGAATGGTGCAGAGAGAAAGGGTTAGGCTACATTGGGGATTAAGAACCCACCTGGAAGGATAAGGGCCTATTCAGGGGTGGTGGCCTGCATCCATCCAGGAGGGGAACCACAGTCCTCAGTGAATGGTTTAAATGTTACTTTGATAAACATTTACACTAGCCGAGAGGGGTGGCAGAAGGAATCAGGGAGTCAGAAACTGCCTTCCTCCACAGGCTAAAGTAGCGAGTAAGGAGAACCCAAGGGGAGAGGAATCACCCAAGGTACAAATTAATAAAGGGAGCAGGGTGGTAAAGACAGAGTGGGGGAGGAATGGGAACATTAAAAAGAGAGGTGGGAAGGAGGGAAGGGGAAAAGGAAAAAAGGGGGCAACAAGCAGAGTGGAAACAAAATCTTGAAGGCCATGTGTGTGAATGCTAGTAGTCTTGGAAATAAAATTCCAGACCTAGAGGCTATCATGGCAGAGGCCAACCTGGATATTGTGGCCATTACTGAGTGACGGTGCACTGGAAACCATGACTGGGACATGGCCATACCATGCTATACTCTGTTCAGGAAGGACCAGTGGGAAGGAAAGAAGGAGGTGTGGTGCTTTATGTGAGGGAGAGTATAAAAGCCACAGAGATACAGGGAATACTGGGGGAGGCAGAGGTACTATGGGTTGGCCTGGAGATGGGGAATGGAGCTACTATTCACACTGGAGTGATTTACATGCCTCAAACACAGAGGGAGGAATTAGAAATGGTACTGGTGAAAGCCATTGGCAAGATGGCAGAAAAAGGGGAGGTGCTGCTGGTGGGAGACTTCAACCTGCCAGATGTGGACTGGAGCCTCCCAGCAGTGGCTTCAGCTAGAAGCAGGAACAACCTGAACTATCTGCATGGGGTATTCTTCAGGCAACTAGTCAGTAAACCCACTCATGACGGGGCAATACTGGACCTGGTACTCACTAACAGGGATAGTATTGTAGATATTGAGGTGGGAGGTCAACTGGTGACCAGCAATCACCGTACAGTGTGATTCAACATAAGGACAGCAGTGGAAGTGAATCACACCAGGCTGAGGGTCCTGGACTATAAGAGGGCAGATTTAAAAAAATGGGTGAATGCCTGTAAGATGACCTAGCAGGGGTGGGTGACCTAGGTGGAATGGAGGAACAGTGGGAGAAGATAAAAGGGAGCATAATAAATGCAACAGACCTCTGCATTAAACAAGTGAACAAAGGCAAGAGGATAAAAGAAACCACTATGGTTCTCAAAAGAGGTGGCTGAAAAGGTAGATGCTAAAAGGGTAGATTTCAGAAGGTATAAGCAGATGCAGAAGGAGGAGGATAAAGAGGTGTATTGGGGGAAACAGAGGGAATCAGGGAAAGCAGTAAGCAGTGCAAAGGCACAAACTGAAGAGAGAATAGCCCAGGAGGTAACGAAAGGAAACAAGAAATTTTTTGGAATATGTAAGTGAAAAAAGAAAAGACCAGGGGAGAAATTGTAAGGTTAAAAAGGAAAGGAGGGGACCTGTGCAGAGGTGACCAAGAAAAGACAGACATCCTGAACAAATTCTTTTGTTCAGTGTTCACAGAGGAAGGAGAAGTGGAGGGGCCACAAAAAAATAACAAAAGTGTTGGAGGGAGGGAGGTGGACACTAGTCCTTTTTTGGAGGTGAGAGTCCTAAAGGGACTTGCTAATCTGAATGTAGACAAAGCAATTGGGCCAGATGGAGTGTATCCAATGGTACTGAGGGAACTCATGGAAATATTGGCTATACCTCTGACAGTTCTGTTTATTAGCTCACTGGAAACAGGAGTGATTCCGGAGGACTGAAGGAGGGTGGATGTAGTCCTACTACACAAAAGTGGTAGCAGGGAGGAGGCTTGCAATTATAGGGTCAGTCAGCATCACATCAGTGGTGGGAAAGTTAATGGAATCACTGCTGAAGGAAAGGATTGTGGAGTTTCTTGAATCCAGTGGATTACAAGACCCAAGACAGCATGGTTTCACAGGGGGAGGTCATGTCACATAAATCTGATAGATTTCTTTCTTTGGGTGACCAAGGAACTAGATCTGGGTGGAGTGGCAGATATGGCCTACTAAGATTTCAGTAAGGCATTCAGCACCACTCCACATAGAAGACTAGTAAGCAATCTGAGTAGCTTAGAAGAGGATCCAAAGGTGGTAAACTGGATAAGAAATTGGTTAGAGGATAGGTGATAGAGGGTGATGGTAAACAGAGTTCACTGTAAGGATGGGAGGGTGACCAGTGGGTGCCTTAGGGATCAGTGCTGGGACCAGTCCTCTTTAATGTTTTTATAAGTAACATTGCAGAGGGGCTGGAAGGGAAGGTGTGTCTCTTTGCAGATGACACCAACATCTGCAATAGGGTGGACACTCCGTGTGGGGATATGCAGAGACCTGAGAAAACTAGAGGAGTGATCAAGGGTATGGCAGCTGGGTTTCAAAGTGAAAAAGTGCAAAATAGTGCACTTAGAGCACAGAAACCTAGTGGTAGATGTACAAAATGGGTGAAGTGGTATTGACAACCACTAAGCAGGAAAGAGGCCTGCGGGTAATCATATTGGATGACCTGAAGGTGGCCAGGCAGTACAACAAGGCAGTAGGGAGGGTAAGCGGGATGCTGGGGTACATAGGGAAGGGCATCACCAGCACAAAAAGGGAGGTGGTGTTGCTTCTGTAAAGATCACTAGTAAGACCTCACCTAGAGTATTGTGTCCAGTTCTGGAGACCACTTCTCCAGAAGAACATGGACAGAGTGGAGGCAGTCCAGAGCAGGGTAACAGAAATGGTGCAGGGTCTGCATCAAAATCCCTGTGAGGAGAGACTAATGGACTTCAATATGTACACCATGGAACAGAGAAGGGAAAGGGCAGATATGATAGAGATCTTTAAATACCTCACAGGGTTAAATAAGGTAGAGAAGGGGGGGGGAATTTTTCAGAAGAAATGGTGCTCAAGAACTAAGAGACATGCTGTGAAGCTGGGGGGGGTGAAGATTCAGGAGAGATGTGAGGAAATACTTCTTCACAGAAAAAGTGGTGGATTCCTGCAACAGCCTTCCAGCAAAAGTTGTGTGGGCAAAAACAGTGGTGGGGTTCAAGAATGCATGAAATACGCACAAAAGAATCACAGTGGAAAGGAAGGGGGAAGGGAGAAAAAGCTGTAGATCAGGTTATGAAGTATAATCTGATGTAAGAGTATGGGTAGGGAGAAATGGAAGGGAGGGAGAAGGAAGGAAGGAAGGAAGGAAGGAAGATCCTCAGAACCAAGAACTGACCATTAATAGAGAAAACATCTTCCTGATAAAGATCCAGTCCCAAAATGTCAGTTTTTTAGTGTTCCATTATTTAGCAGTTGTCCAACAAATTGATCTTGAGTCACTAATGCTACACTGTCTGCATATCCTGCATCACAGGTTCCATAACTGGGGCAGTAGTGCCATGGCAGTACCACTTTCATAAGTGGTAGGGTTCACCCTATCAGCTTTCATAATGCATTACTGGGGAGAGTAGTGCCTTCAAACTACATCACATGCAGTAAACATTTTTACTTACTAATCATTCCCTCTGTGGCTTGTGGCTTGCATGGGAGTCAGCAGAACTTTGGAAGGTAAAGGCCCGACTACTGTTGATTGGGGGGATGTATTCATGGCTTGCTGAGTTAAATCACAGTAGTCACTACTAATTAAAATGAAGACCCAGCCCTTCATAATGTAATCTGGTGACTTCCCTGCCTTTGGCATACACATTCATTGATAGCTCAGTCAGCGGCCAGCCACGGAGGTGTGAGGAGGGCTATGTTGGTCATCGGCTTAGGGATGGGGGGAGCAGGGTGGTGGTGCATTGCCAACTGGGGTGTGGGGATGGTGGGACCATTAGACTACCACTGAATGTTTGACTCACATTTCATGGGGACCGGGGCTGTTGTGGGTGGCGCCCTAAACTTACAGGGCAATATATTTATTATTATTTACAATGGGGATTGGAGATCGGGGCTGTTGAGGGCGGGGGTGCTCTAGACTTACAAGGCATATATTTATTATTGTTTACATGGGGATCAGAGAGCTGGACTCTTGGGGGGGTGCCCTAGATTTACAGGGCATACATTTATAATTATTTACACAGGGATCGGTGATTGGAGTTGTTCAGGGGGTGGTGGTGGTGCACTAGACTACCAGGGACATATTTCAATTACAGAAGGGAGGATCATGGTGGAGGCACATGTACTACAGGGGGATCAGGACTGTGGTGGCACATTGGCACAACTCCCACAGGACAACTAAGTTCATAGCTCAGGGTGCATTTTTTTGATGCAAGGTGCCACTTGCATCATATATGTTTGATGCAGACACTTTGTGTCATTCTTAGGGCTTTGAGAATCAGGCCCATAAAGTTTAAATAATTAGCAAGGCATCCAAAAGAACATACACAAATATTTTTGTATACCAAGACTGATTGACACATGGAACAATCTACCAGATAACATTGTTCTACTCTTTGAGATTAACTTCTTTTGAACATAGACTGGATGTATATATGGCTGAGAACAACCTTACTAGCTATCACCACTCAGAACTGAGGGGCAGACCTGAGACGTGTTTCGTCCTGCACTGTCTTACTGTCCAAGTATTACACCAAGTATTCTGATATGATTTATTAGCCATGTGTGTTAAGTCTTTATCACAAGAATGGACCCTTGTTACCGAGGCATTAATTGGCGAAGTGGGAAATGTAAGTGATATGTTTGTGCTGACTGTAGGTTATGATGAGGTAAAAGTATATTCTAGAAATTCCTTTCATATTCCAGTGCAGTACTCGTAAAGTGTATCTGGAAAATGCAAAGTTACTCGGCAGTCAGTGTACAAGAAGCTGCTGTAACACTGTAATGCAGTAGAGGGGCAGTTTTGTAAAAACAGTAGAGGATTGCCCCAGTTTCCAGGCCAACATCTCCTCTCTCAGTAAAACAGACTTTTTTATACAATTACCCATGACAACATATGGAGTGTTATGTGTTAGCCTGCCCACTGCCTGTGTACTATCAGTATCTAAGTTATCAGTGTACTGTATATAAATGTTGCTATAGAAAATAAAATGTTATTGTATTCTGAGACTTGTCATTCTATTGTGTTCTTCTGTTGCTGGTACAATGAACACTGCAGAACCATAATTAACTCTGGAAAACACTATCTCTTCTTTAAGGCTGCTTGACAAAGCCATGAAGTCTTTTTTGGGACAAACTAAGTATCGCAATATAGGCTCCAGAATAGGTGTATTACCCATTCTTTGCTTCCGGTGTTCCCTGAATGAACAAATGTATGTCATTTTCAGTGCAGTGCTATACCATATACAGTAGTATTGCTTTGCAAGTAGTACCATCAGTAAGTGGTGCTGAGCTTGTGCAGCATCTGGCAGGTGGGCAGTCAAACATTTGTCTGCAACCTCAGGTCAATGTTGTTTTTCTCCAGTAATCCTATTTGAAATTGTAACCAGTCAGCTATAGCCTCGCTACAATTGATAACATTGGGATTATAGAACAAAAGCTACTGAAGACAACACGTATGCTGGCAAGAAGGTAACTCGGCATCATCACTGAGAGTCTGGAAGAACAAATTGTATGATTCCAAACCAAGAATAAGAAACTGATCAGGGTTCCTGATTTTTAACAGCAACAGTGGCCCAAGGTTAAAGACAGGACAGCTAACACATGTGCTCTATATTTTGTGTTCACTGTAAGTTCGACAGACCACTTCAACCAAGAGCTTGCCTTCTGCACACAAAATGGACAGAAAGTAAACTCACATTGTTCATTCCAGGCAACACAATATTCCCACTCTGAGCTGCAGTCCCCGCCTTCCAGCCCTTCCTCCCCCTAAGTGTGACTCCCCAGAAACCCTAGTTAAAATATGGACTACCAGATTTTCCAGCTTCAACGTAGCCATGATAATTTTGGATCCTTTGTGCCCTACTGGGTTCTAGAAGATCACTGTGGGATCCCGGACTTATGCTTCCCTTCCAAAATAAGCCCCCCCTCAATAAATACATCCAAAGCTTGTATAATCTTCAGCCCAAGAAATCCCTCTCTGTTTTTTTGCTCTCCAGTCAGTACAAGTGCCTTTAACTATTCAGGAAGTGTTACAGATCAGCAAAAATACGCAACAGGATGGTGTATAATGACACAAGGCACAGTCCAGTGTCTTCAACCACACAAGAAGTGGCAGTATCCATGATATGCCACACCCTGGCGTGTATTATTGTGATAATGAAATGGACACTTTGTTAACAGAAAATAAAAACATTTATAAACTATTGTAATAATTCCTTACATATAGGTGGGCATTTTAGATAAAGTTCACTTTGTGTTGTTAGTAGGGGGTGCTGTTGTGGTAGTTGGTATAGACAGGAAAGATTGCTTATCCTCCACCACTCCCCCCCACACACACACACACACACACATATTGCTGTCTTTTTCCATGTGGGAGCTTATGATTTTTTCTGTAACATGTTTGTGCTCTCACCCCACATACAAAGATACCGATGTGCATTTTGCTAGGAATCTTTAGGAGTGCAGATGGTGTGATGAGCCACAAAAAGAATAAGATGTGTGAGGCAATGCTGAAGTGGGTGCATCTTGGTAGAGAGCAGAAAGTCAGCATCAGGAAGCCTGAACTGGTGGAAAGTAGTGAGCAGAAAGTCAGCATCAGGAAGCCTGAACTGGTGGAAAGTAGGGAGCAGAAAGTCAGCATCAGGAAGCCTGAACTGGTGGAAAGTAGTGAGCAGAAAGTCAGCATCAGGAAACCTGAACTGGTGGAAAGTAGGGAGCAGAAAGTCAGCATCAGGAAGCCTGAACTGGTGGAAAGTAGGTAGCAGAAAGTCAGCATCAGAAAGCCTGAACTGGTGGAAAGTAGTGAGCAGAAAGTCAGCATCAGGAAGCCTAAACTGGTGGAAAGTGGGAAGCAAAAAGTCAACATCAGTATGCCTGAACTGGTGGAAAGTGGGGAGTCTGAGCTGGGAAATTCCAAGTTAAACAGTTAAGGACAAACATTGTGGTCTCATTATGCTCATACACACGCACGCACACACACACACACATACGCACACATACACACACACACAGATGTTTTTTAAGTTATGAGCAGGAGTGCAGCATCATAAGCCACAAGGAGAAGGCATAATTGAAAGGCTATGCCTGTAGTTATGTGAGGGAAGAGCTCCTCCCCCACATCCTACATAAACAAGCAGGCAACTACCGCTCTGCTTAGAGTGAGTCACACTAGCTAGTGGCACTGCCAGTGCACGGCTGCTCTCCTTTGTTCCTGTTGCCAGGGTCCTTATGCTGCCTTGCTACACATACCTTGAACACATTCCTGTACAAGCATGATAGTTCTACAATTTTACTAATGCTGATTCTGGGCACCAATCTATACCACATGACATTAACGTGATGGACTGTCCTCCTCACCAACATTAGGAGGCCACTATGTAATCATATCATCATTTCCACTTGAAAGTGCTTGGCTTCCTTTACTTGCTATATACTCTATAAAATCAATTCCTTCTTGAAACTTCAGCCTGGGATGACCATCCAGCTGGGCAGCCCTCTATGGTGGCACCTGTCATGCTAGCCTATGTGGGGTATAGCTTGCCTCGCTCTCCTTCCACCTACCTACATGGGGTCAGGCCATACTGCCGACCATGTGAGGGCCTCACCTGGTGTGCTTTTTCTGCTCCTTTGCCCTGCATGAGGGTTCTGTGGCCTTCTAGCCTTCATGGGGCCTAGCCATCACTCTCTACTCCTTCCCTCGGCTGACCTACATGTGGTCTAGCTGCTCATCCTCCACATGTACTGGCCTAGTAGCTTCCTTGCCTTCGGCCTCTAGACTCCTGTCATGCACAGTCATGCACCCTATTATTGCATTCAATGTCATGCTCTGGATCCTTCCTACAGACCATCGTCTGACCTTATTCACCAAGATTGGACACACTCCAGGATGTCTTGTCGTCGGTCATGCCAATCAAGTTCAGCTCTCACCTTGCCCGTGTGCACCACACCATCTGTCTGGGACCCATTATGTGCTTCTTTGTAAAGCTGCTATCGGACTATGTTTTAGGATTGTACATCAATGTCCCTGGATGCTTCCATGCTGCTTGCTTCATTTGGATTCATCGCTTCTACCTCACTTTTCGGCTAACCTACGTTTAGTTCGCCGCGCATGCTAGCCTTCTTGGGGTTTAGCTGCAACTCTCTACTCAGCTTACAGGCTGACCTACGTGTGGTCCAGCTATGCATGCTAGCCTTCGTGGGGCTTAGCTGCCACTCTCTACTTACCTTACCAGCTGACCTACATGTGGTCCAGCTGTGCATGCTAGACTTTGTGGGGTTTAGCTGTCACTCTCTACTCAACTTAACGGCTGACCTACGTGTGGTCCAGCCGCACATGCTAGCCTTCATGGGGTTTAGCTGCCACTCTCTTCTCAACTTACTGGCTGACCTACGTGTGGTCCTGCCACACATGCTAACCCTCGTGGGGTTTAGCTGTCACTCTCTACTCCTGTTCCCAGCTGACCTACGTGTGTTCCAGCCGCATATCCTACACTTCGTATGGGCTTCACTCTCTTTCATTCCCGTGGACGCTCCCTCCAAGATGCTTCATTTCATTCAGATCTACCTCACTCCAATTCCTGTCTCCCAACATCGGAGCCTGGAGGCTCGACTATGTCTCCTGCATACCTGCCTTGCCCTGCATCAGGACCCGGAAATACACCTGTTCTACTCTATGCCTGCCTGCCACCATCTGCTAGCCTTCCTAGTGCTCATTGCCCCCTATGGACCGATATCTGAATTGGTTGGACATTCACCATCAATCCTTGGATGCTTGCTCCCTGTCACTTATGTAATTATTGCTCTTGCTATGCAAACCATCGTTTACTGCCTATGGCCCTCCCTCGGCTTTAGCCTCTGGAATTCTTCTGTACTTAAGTCTGTTTTGACCTTGCATAAGTCTCAGCACTCAATGTTCACTGTGATGTTAGCATGCCGTGCTCATTCTGCCCACAAGATTTTCAACTCTCATTGATTGTACCGTCTTGGCTTCCCTAACTGTATATATTTACATTACCCTATTGAGCTATGACCCAGCAAACAAAGCTCTTTGTTGTACAGACTTATTAACCTTCCCTTAATGCTCTCCACTGTGTACAGCATACATTCTACTCAGTCTTGCTCCTTGTGCTACATCTGCAGCTTGAAGATCGATACTACAGGCTGTCTCCGTGCAGGTCCACTTGGATACTTCATCTGCGCCCATTTACCTACTCTTCCATACAAGATCTGGAGGTATAGCACAGACTCTCACCTATTTCTACAACCTGCTTCACCTATCAGGGCCTAGAGGTCCATCATACCGTATGTTTACCTATTCATGCAGAACTCTGTTGCTACTTTCCTTCACCTCCTTCACCCATGTCATATCAGAGGTTTCCAGTACACCCTTCCAGATCACGTAGCTTGCATCCAGCTTCCGTGCTTCTTCACCACAGCCTCCTTTTGTGAGCTTGCCATCGTATCAGCAACTATGAGTTTTCATGTTCTGGGCCTAGAGTTTTAGTCATTTGGATGCATGTTCTAGGAGAAGACATCCTCGCCTTTGGATTGCTCGACTAATGATACTGTTAACGCTTTGACTTACTGTATTATGCTCATCACAGAATTCCTGGACTAGGTATTCACTAGAAGGATGTTCTGCCATTGTCACCCGAGACTAATTTCAGTACTTTGATTCACCTTCATGCTTTGCTGGATCAGTATTTACAACTCTGTACCTCGGATTAGCTGATATTGTAATATCGTTACATTAGGATTATTCTCCTTTTGTATGCCCAGAAGGACGGGCAGGTGGTCCTGCTGCACATGCTAACCATGGGTCCTCAGAGGTCCCCCCCCAAGGGTTTTTTCCTCTCCTGCATGCTACCGGCCACACTCTCCAGAGCTGGAGGAGATAATCATATGTTACTCATTATTTCTTTGGAGATGTCAACCTACTCGACTAACCATCCTTCCTATGGTAGGATACAGAGAAAGGCCAAAAACATCAAGTCATAAGTTACTTATCAGTTCAAGCATCTAATCACTTGCATACTATCCAGTTCATCATATACCATAATCACTGACTTACTCATGTCTATGCTGAAGTACCTAACCACTAATCATTCCATACAATGAAAACCTCGGAAGCATTGTTGTACTTACTGGTTTGGTCTCTCTATCCAAGCACAAACCTACATTCAGTTACCTTACATAGCACAAGCACTGAGCTATGAACCACACATAACATAAGGTTACACTGAAGCAGATGTGTCTCATCTAACTGGAAAGAGGACAGTAACTAGAAAGCAAGAGACAGTGTCAGGAGACCCAAAGATACATCTGTACTACATATAAGATATAAAAATAAATTTGTGAGAGATTGATTGTGGAAAGAGAAGGAGCTAGAGGGAAAAAGAATGGCTCTATTGGGACCTGAATTGATTAAGATGGTGCTGCCATTAGTGATACCAGGGCAGCCATCTTGTGTAAGGGTATCAGTGGAAACGATAGGTAGACTGAGGTCACATAAGTAAAAAAAAAAGTATGTATATATATTTATAAGGCCTACTTTCTAGCTGTGATTGTACAGTTCAATTTATTCATGGGTAGAAATTCTGTCAGGCAACCAGGTTTCTAGATTCTTTTTTATCCATTTCATAATTAAAATTAAATAGCAATTGGAACTTGATCCACATAGCTCAAAGAGGAATGTTGTTTCTCACCAGAATAAAGTGACACTCAAAGCCCCTTCAGCACTGGTACGTGGCTTCCAACAGTTAGCAAGACAGGCATACTGTTAACCACAAAGCACTATCAAAAGCAGCACATCATCAGAACCCACTGGCTTTAAAGCTCTGGTTCTGATATATATATATATAAATATATATATATATATATAAATATATATATATATATATTGAGAGACAGAGAGTGATAGATAGATAGATAGATAGATAGAGACAGACAGACACAGAGAAGCAGTGTCTTTCTTGTTGCTGTTTTCAAGACACTAGCATCAATGAACATATCACAAAGGGAGGTTTGCAGACAATAGTGAGCCTGGTAAAACTGTGATGCTTATATTGCACACCATGGGTTTTAGGTCAAAGGATGCCAAGCACAGCACAAGTGCGGTCAGAAAAGCAAAAGGACATCATTGCAGAGAGACTGGAAGTGCCAGTCACATGAACATAAACAAAAAAGGAATTAACTAAAAATAATGACAACAAACTGAGCCTACACAATCCCCTTGGTTTCTCTCTGCATTGTGACTTGTTTTTTTTTCCAAGAAAAGTCCTTAACAAGTCTGTCTAAAAAATACTGACCATTTTCTTGTCAGCATATCAGAAAAGAATTGTTCATTGCATAGGAGCTAAGGCTGAATAATTACAGCTTAAGTTGGGCATTTGGGCTTTTTTAGGACCAGAGGGCAGAATATACCTTACTGCTATGGCAAATTGCCAGGGGTTCTCTGCCCGCAACCTGCTGAATTGCGATGGGACAACTAAGCTTTTGACATGCTCCACGCCTTCATCAGAGTCACTTCAGTCCTAATCAAGCCCATTTGAAACTAACTGGCTGGCAGTAGCAGTGCAATTATTGAGGATTCTTTTACATACTGACAAGAAAAGGAAAAAAGGCGGCACTGACAACCAATTCCATAAGAAAGGTGATTTATTTTACCACAGTAGCAGGGAGGTCACTGAGGTCAACTTAATGATATGCTCACGTGTATTCCAATTTGATCTCCTTCTAAAGGAATCCAAAGTGGCAAATGAATTGTTCTAAATGTGCAACACTTGTGCACTATCTGTTTAAGCACTGTTTTAATTAATTTTGTTGTTTCCTGTTGTGATGCACTAATTTAGAAACATTATGCACACCTGTGTGGAGTGTTATATATATGATGGGCTCACAATAGACTGGCCTCCATGAGGAAGCACACATGTGTGAAACTGGTCAGGGCATCTGAGAGTCTGTGTTTCACGTTCAGTCTGGCTGTAAGACTGTATTGCTAGTGTGGCAAAATAATTCACCTTTCTTAAGGAATTAATTGTTGGTGCTGCCTTTTTTTCCTTGGACATGCATTAGTAATTGGGCATTGCATGACATGAAGGTGAGCTTCATTCCTGATTGCATTCTTTGAACATTGGCTTGCTCAGTCTTGAACTAAATACAGCCATTACTTCATTCCCAGCAAATGCCGGGTGGTCACCATGACTAGCCTCAAGGAAATTGGACTGGGAGATGTGAAGAATGCATTCTCTTCCACATTCTTCAGTCTGGATGACAGCAAAAACCCATTTGTGGACTTACCGGATAGTAGTCGACCAACAACCAACTACCTCCATGACTACCACCGCAGGTGAGCCTGTCTTTGATATTAAGCAAGCTTTTCTCGAGCTAGAAAACAGCCCATTGAAAGCTAGGAGAAACATTTGGAACAGGACCTCCCTGGAAGCGTTTGTTAAATTTGATAGAACACCAAGGGGGTTAAGAGTTATAAAGTGGCCTGGGTATGGGCATGACCATGCACATTTCATGGGAAATTGGTAGGACTGCATGCAGAAAGTGATGATCCTTTTGGTGCACTGCATAATTAATGACTATTTGGAACAGGAGGTTGAACTTAAAGTGGAAGTATCAGAAAAAGTCACCTTTGCATTCAAAGAATCTCTTGAATTTGCCACATTAGAAACTGAATTAAAAATTAAAGTGGAGAGACAAGATTAAAGAATAAAAGCATTGAAACTTACTAAATTTGAAAGAGACTGCAAAGATTATGAGTGCAATCATGTTTGAACTTGGAAGAAAAGCAAAAAAAGGCAAAAACTCCACACATACCCAGGGCCCACAATCTATCCTTCATACCAGCAACACTAGCTTTCACACCAGTAAATCTGAGGGAGAGGATTTAGAGGAGGCATCTCAGATGGAGGACCCCTAGGTTCTGAGATGCAGCAATTGTCTGGTACATTTTTAAGCTGATGAACTAGACGATGGGGGGGGGGGTTCAGGTGGCAGAAGAGGCATCGCAGCCCACAGGCCAATGTATCCACAAAGGGGTTTGACCCAAAACAAGGGGAAGGGCAGAGGCAGGGGTAGGGGACAGAGCAGGAAGTGAATGTTATTAATCTCTCTGACACTGAACTTACTGGCCCACAAATACGAGTCTTAAACAAAGGTCTATGCTTTGTGCCAACAGTAATACAAAGATCTTTTGAACTATTCATTGACACTAAAAAACTGTCAAGAAAACTGAACCAGAAAGCTTTTTTCAAATGTACTGCTACCAAATCATGTGACATAGATAATGATGTCACTGACTTTCAAGGGAATAGTACGCATGAGACTGCAACACTGCCTAGCCTGAAGCCTCCCTTCACATTTCTTCCTCCCATGAACCAGCCCATGCAGGTCTTTGAGAGGACCTGCCCGAAGGATACAAACCTACTACGTGCTACAAAGGACAAAAGCATCTACATCAACATGACGAAAGAGGAAAGAACAGTGCTGGATGAGCTGTAAGCAATGATTCCATTACAATTAAACTAGCAGACAAAGGTGGGTTGACTGTTATTGTGGATACTGCTAAACATGTGCAGGAAGGCCACCAACAACTTATGGGTCAGAACTTTTATGTAAAACTAAACCAAGACCCGACATTTAATTTTAAACTGGAGATTGATGCAATGGTCAGTGAAGAAAAAGCAAATAACATCATTGATAGTGATGCTGTTGATTTCCTTCAAGTCAAGTCCCCTATCCACAGCACAATTTACATTCTTCCCAAGGTCCCCAAATCGCTTGTGGACCCACTGGGAGGACCAACTGTGGCAGGGATAGGATCTGTCATTGAACCCCTGTCACAATATGTTGACATTTACATTCAGGAACCAGTGAAACAAATGCCATCATACATCAAGGCCACAACAGACATACTTAATATCCTGAAAAATACGCATGAGGAGGATGAGTGGATTCTATGTACTATGGACATAGAATCACTTTATACAAATATCCCCCACCGAGAAGGCCTAGATGCTCTAAAAGAATGTTTGGGAAGTAATGCAGAACTAAACCTGGGACATAGACAATTTATTGCTGAATGTGCTAAGAAAGTACTCGAATGTAACACATTTTCTCTTCAAAAGTGTTTTTATTAGCAAATCAGGGGTACTGCAATGGGGTCCACATTTGCCCACAGTCATGTGAATATTTACTCGGGCACATGGGAAAGGGATGTCATCTTGTCTTCACAGGTTAATCCATTTTTTGATATGCTCACACTGTGGAGACATTTTATTGACAACATCCTACTGGTGTGGAAGGGTAATGAGACAGAACTGTAGGAATTTGTCCAATTTTTGGAAGATTCAAATCGTAACCTCAAATTCAAGCTAGAGAGTGGTAAAACTAGTATACACTTTCTAGTATTGTTGATCACTAAAACTCCAGGTGGGACACTACACACTGACCTATATAGGAAAAGCACAGACTGTAACAGTTTTGCTCCCCCCCCCAGCTGTCATCCTAGACACATCATTGACAACACTCCAGAGGCACAATTCCTCTGAATACATAGGAACTGCTCCACAGATGAGGCCTATAACATTATAACCAGTGAAACAGAGCAACGATTCATGGAAAGGGGGTATAAACAGGAATGTGTACAGGAAGCAAGACTTGCAACATTAGGCAAAACAAGGGATGGCCTTTTGGTCTATCAAAATAAAAATCAAACTGAGACACAAACTGACACTATCAACTTTGTTTCAACCTACACAAAAAAATCTGTACAAGTAAGGGACATACTCTGTAAACATTGGGGTATTTTACAGACTGACCCATTGTTAGCAGATTATGTACAAGAGCCGCCAAGAATGGTATATAGACGTGCACCAAATCTTAGGGACAAACTTGTCATTAGCTTACAACCAACCCCTAGGAGAGAGATGTGGATTCCACAACCTCCGAAAGGAACATTTAGGCGTGGCCATTGCAAATTTTGTGATGTTGAAAAAACAAATACTTTTGGATTAGTCAATTGCACCAGAAACGTTCGTGTTGAGCATTTTATTAACTGTTCTACCACTGCCATGGTATATCTGGCTACCTGTAAATGCAAAACCTTCTACATTGGTAAAACTAGTCATACTTTTAAGGTCAGGCTAGGAGAACACCTGGGAGACATAAGGAACAATGATCTCAAAGATGCCCTCGCTAAACATCTACATTTCAGTAGAAATAAAAATGACCATGAGTTTCTGTTCTGTGCCACAGAAAAAGTGTCTGGGGGGGGAGAGAGGGGGAAAGGTGAATGATTTGCTGTTGGAAAGAGAAACCTTTTGGATTTCCTCTCTGAATGGCTTAGTGAAACCAGAGTTGCATGACGGCATATGGATTGCCCTGTTTCTGAAAAAGAAATAATCAAATGCAGTAATGATAAGATATGGTAGTCCACATATGTTGAATCAAAATTGTTAATTTTTTTAACTAATGAAATTACACACTGTGATATATGTGGTGCTGACTATTGAGGCTCTAATTTAGCTGTTTTCATATTATTTTCGCAGGTTTCTTACATATTGAGCTCCACAGGTGGCATACTACTGTCACTAAGAACTATAATTCAAATTGGGATATGGGTGAGCATATCATTAATTTGACCCTGGCCATCTCCCTGCTTAATCAGATGACTGCAGGTATGAGAATTAAATTTAAATCTTTAGATGGGTATTACATGGTCATACATCCATATACTTAGAGTAGTATATTGATATATTGACCTTTTGACCTCCTGCAAAATAAATCTGAATGTTTATTTTAGGCTGTTTATATATACTCGATCTGATTAACTATTATTGGTGAGAGTCAAATTAGCCTAATAGTGCTTACTAACAATGTGATAATAGTCATGTTGGTAATCCTAGCATTGTCTTCATAATAGGACTGATGCTGAAGAAATCCAGAATGTCAAATGAATTGTTCTAAATGCATAACACTTATGCACTATCTGTTTAAGCACTGCCCTTTTAAAGAGTGTGACCATGTTAGCATTGAACAGCTTCACTGGCAGACATGTTCACCACTCTCTCTATGAAGAAGTATTTCCTCATATCCCTCCTACATTTCACCCCTGCCAGCTTATAGTTGTGATCCTTTGTGATGGACCCTTTACTAAGCATAAACAGTTGCTGGCTATCCACCCTATTTACACCCTTCAGGTATTTAAAGGTTCTAGTCATGTCCTCCCCCCTTCCCTGGCCTCCAGTGAGTGAATATATATTGAAGTCAGCCAGTCATTCTTATAAGTCCTCCCTTGCTGTTCATGAATCATTTTAATTGCTCTCATTTGGATCAATGCCAGGCAGTCCTTGTCCTTTTTTAGGTGACAGTCCCAGAACTACACACAGTACTTCAGGTGCAGCCTCACCAAGGACATGTACACAGTTTTGAGCACCTCCTTCTGTCTGCTTAAAAAGGACCTACCTATGCACCCCAGCCTCCTGCCTTGTTAGAATGGGCTGAGGTCTTAAGGCTACACTAGTTATAGCCCCAGAACCTTCTAATCTGATGTCAGCTTCAGTCATACCCCCTCCATCCAATATGCAGTCCTTAGATTTCTGCTTCCCAAGTACATAAAACTGCACTTTTGGGCATTGAATTTCAGTTTCTACATCTTGAGCTAACTTTCCAATTTACCCAGCTCTCCTTTCGATTCCCTTCTACCCTCATCAAGATCCACCTTACCATATCTTTTGTGTCATCTGCAAATAGACATGTCTTGCCCTGGATCTTTTCTTCAGTGTTACAAATAAATACACTGAAGAGCTCCTGTCCAAGGACCAACCCCTGTGGGACCCTGCTCATAACCCCCCTGATCATTGAGTATGTACCAGCTAGTACCACAGGAACAGGGTGCATGTGAAATGCAGTTATTAAAGAGCTACTGATGACTCAAGGAAAACTTTGAAAAACATAATAATTAGGTACAATTCAGCTTGCATTCCATATATAAGCTATATATTTTTCTTTCCATTATTTGTTACTGAGTAAATTTGCATGAATATATGATCTTTATCCCATAGAGGTCCATTAGAGTTCATCTGCCTCTGTAACGTACTCCCTACTTCAAGTCATAATCCTCTGTTGTGACATCACAGTCTGTTGCCATGAGAGAAACTGTGATGTCACAAGCAGTGCATTAGGACCTCAGGCAGGGAGAAAGCAATAGGAACAGAATAACTGTTCAGGAGCAAAGACCCTATTTTCATGCAAATGACCTCAGCAATAAATAATGAGGAGGAGGAATACAGAACCAATGTGAAATACAAGTTGAACTGTATCTAAATATTATGTTTTGTTAAAGTTCTTCAAATGGTGTCAGCTGCTCTTTAAGGTTACAACCAGTTTCATATGGACTTCCATTTGTGAACTCCATGTGTGTGCTACTGTATGTTACTATCTGTGCATATCATGCATTAATCTGTATGTATGTGTGTCTGAATGTGTGTATAACTGTGTGTGTATGTGTATCTGTGTGCTTGCATATATGTATATGTTGTATGTGTATGTCTGTGTCTGTGTGTAAAGAGCCAACAATTGCCAATTCTGCATTAGCTTGAAGGGTAACATTTTATTTTATCTGTTGAAGTATTGTGAGGGAAGTGTAAGATGGATTCTAGAAAGTTGAGAACTAGTAAGGATGTAGGTTGTAATACTCATCCTACCTCTCAGTTCCCTTTTGCTTATCCCACATTTATATCACATTAATAAAGGAAATATAATAAAACCTTACACATCCAGCTACTGCAGAAACAGCCATTCATGGGTCTAACCAACTCTTGTTTTAGATATGAGATAAAAATCATTGCCTTATGTAATCCGATTATTCCAGGAATATTAGCAGTCTTCATCTGTGAAGCACTTAATGTGTATATGACGGCATTTTCCATTTTTATAATCACTCTTTGTTTTGGCCATATACTAATGTTTAACACTAGTACCATTAGGTATAGTTCTGTGTAGGTGGACTACAGGAACTCTATGATGTTGTGTCTCTCAAGCTATGATTTAGAAGCTACAGTTGATTCAGTATTCAATTGCTTGGGGTTCCTGCCATAAGAAAAAAATGATATTGCCTGCATTCTAAAAGAATGTCACTGGCTTCCAATTTGTCATGATATTGATTTTTAAAGTTTTAGTAACAGCTTTTCATTGTTCATCAGGTATATTCACTCTCCCAGCTCTCTGAGTTAGTTAACTCTTTGTTCTCATTCCTACTCACTTAGTACAGCATCAGACTGCATTTGGGAGGCAGTATAGCACAGTGGTTTAAGGCTCTGAGCTGTAAACATGGTGACATCCAGCAGACCAGACCCGGGTTTGAATCCCACAGCTTCCACTTGCATACTGTGTGACCCTGAGCAACTCATTTAACTTCCCTGTGCTCCCAGGTCGCGTCTGTAAAAAAGCTTTCAGCTTAGTGTGCCACTCCTGGTTAAACAACTAATAAAAAAAATTAAAAAAAAGACTACAAATGTTGTCTTGGAGACAAGATACTCCATGATGGGAGATGCAGCTTTTGTTTGCTATTCCTTGTGGTGTGGATCCCTTTGCTGTCTTTTTGTACTGTACTTTGAAGTTTAGGTGTCTTTAGAAGACTTATCTTTTTGGGCTGTATGGAGCAAATAATACTTTTGAAAATGAAAAAAGGGATTGTGAATTATTTTCTGCAAGTTACTGATGTTAGCATTATCAGGTGAAATGCCCTGAAATAATAGTACACAGAATGTCTATATACAGTATGTATACATTGCATTCATAGTTTGTCTGTTCATCATTTTGCCTTACCTTTCTATGCCATTCAGTTTATGGCGATGTTTTCTGGACATTAAAAGTCCACCACCCCAAGCAGCCTGTAAAGGTTACAAAAATACAGAAAAAGCAGCATTAACTTTGAGAAACATTGTTGGACGTACCTTAGATAGTGTATAAATACAATCATTTTATTAAATTCTCTGTTTATACTGTTCAGACTTGGTTTACATTCATTCTCCTGTTCTCCAATCTCCTCAAAAACTTCCGGCTGGCACCTCAGTCCATATTCTGGTACTGATTGCTTTGAGGCTTCACCCTTATAGCTGACCTTACCCTTCCGGGATTGAACATGGAGCATTGTCCAAGCTGGTCCAATCCATTTTTTCTCACTTATAATCCTTTCCACCTCCAGCACATCAGGCAATGCCACTTGTGTCTGATTTTTGGAAGGGGACAGAAATTTTAGGGTTAGATCACACTTGACATCAATGTCCCTGAAGCTGTGGGGCAGACTTGATGGGCCAATAGGCCTTTTTTTGCTGCCAAATGCTGTAGCTGTGTGAGCAGCTTCCTTTCCCAGAGTGTTAGTGCACAGCCTCCACAGTGCATCCTATCCTCCACCAGCTTGGTATGGGAGTCAAACTAGGAACACAAGGTAGTGTATCATGCTACCCCAGATCCAGTTGGCCTGCTCAAACTGCAGCAATTTTCATATCTTCAGTACTTCATGAAGCATTGCAACTCAGTGCAGGTAAAAATGAGACTTTTTTGTTTGCTTTGTTTACTATTAAAGAAAAACTGTTAGTATCCACAGCTCCCCACCTCCAAAGCCTTACCCCCAATTAAGCTTTTCACAAGGAAAAGGCTTTAGTTTTTGCAGAGTTGACACAATGGCATTCCAAGTGAGCTACGGGGGGGTAGCTCAGCGGTCTCACTCCCTTCCATGCGTGGCTAATGCTGCAGCAGCCAGTCTTCCTGGATTTACCCACTCATGGTTATTCACCCTGAACACAGCGGTAAACAAGATTTCATCAGCCGCACCAAAGCTTGCAAACATGGAGAGAAAGAATGCCAAATCTCTGCTGCTGTTCGGCCTTCAGATGACGCTGAAGAAATTACAAAACATGGCTCACCCAGTAGCCCCCAGGAAAGCGTCTGCAAAATCTATCAAGCAATTGGACATGCAAAACCATCTGAAAGCAGGTAGATGCAAGCTGAATCCCACAGAAGGCTCCTTTACCAAAGCATTCCTGCTTTCCCCAGAAACCCTGCTAACTCAGAAGCTGGAAACTCACATATTCCAACTGCACTTATTTTCCTTTTTAAGAGTTAGCAATTGACTGCATAGGTAAAAGAAACGCAAGAGTATCAGAATGTTTCCCCGACTGTAGAGGAAGACAAAATGGAAGAGTTTCAAGATGAGCAGACACCAGCAATGGCCACATTAGGTTCACCTTTGCTACATAACTAGGGCATCGCAAGATGCCAAAACAAGCCCTCAGGCTGAGGAAGGCATCACATCTGCAAGCTTTAAGGAAGCTTCCAATTCGGGTACTGTCTCTTTTAATATTACTAAGTCAGCTCCAAATCCAAATTCTATGAGACAGAAATTGCCAGTGGAACTTACTCAAGAGCAGGACATGAATGTCATGGGGCTTACTGATCTAAGTATGCAGTTTGGGTATATGGCGGGGGAATCTGCACAGTAGGAATCGCAATGTAAAAAAGGGGGCCCTAAGTTAGCAATTCTGGACTGGGCAATGCAGCTGTTGGAAAAAATGGAAAATATTGAGATCAAAATTGAGAAAATGGCAGGTATTGAGCAAAAAATAGACCACTTTCAGTCAGTTACTCAACAGTTACTAAAAGATAATCATGACTTAAAAATAGACCTAATGCAAGCTCAACAATGCATATCAGACTTGGAAGACAGCATTATGCCTTTAAAGAAACAGGTGGTCTCATTGCAACAGGCACAAAAGATTTCACAAGATAAACTAATTGACTTGGAAACCAGGACACGAAGGAAAAATATTCATCAAACTGGCCTTCCAGAAAGCTGGGACTCACAGAAAACATTATGAGAAACTTTAAATCAAGTTGCCACTGTTTTTTGGATTCAGACCCTGCAAAATTGAACATTGAAGTAGACCGTATTCACAGAGGTTTCAGGACAAATATGGGTCTCAGTCCACCCAGACCCATAATAGCCAAACTCTTCAAATCTAACGAAAAAGACTTACTCATGTCTGCTGTATACAAAAAAAAAGTGTGTTTCCATCCTTGGTGCTACTATTGCAATCCACCATGATTTTCTTTCTAAAGTTACTTTACTCAGGAAAGGTTTTGACTTTATTAGGAAACAACTTTGGGAAAATAATATAAAAGTCTCCATCCTCCCACCAGCAAGATTAAAAGTTATTATTGATGATGCTAGTTTGATTTTTGACACTCCTGAAGAAGCATTAAAAACATTAAAAATCAAACTACCAAATTTGTTTCAGAAAATGTTTTCCAGAGTGCAGGAAGTAGCGAGTTGGGGGGGGGATCAGATTGGATGGCTATAATAATGATTATTATTACTAATTATTTTTCCAAGCTGTCTTTTTAGATTGAAATAATGTATGCCTGTATTGATCCCACAGTTCTATTTATTTAAAGGTGGTTATCAGATGGAGTAGATAGTAATTTACTTTTTGCTTGCACCACGACTTGAAAAATGAATTAGCATTGTTTCTTCATTAGCCTCATTACGTGTTTTTTTTTCCTTTGCAGTTCTTCCAGGTGGCTGGCCCCTGCAAGTAAGGGAGAGGAATTCAGCAATACTCTGGGTTTAGCAAGTGATCCGGGAGGAACACTAGGGGAGGGTTGGGGAGCCTGTGTCAAACTATTGGATTTTTTCAAAGGAACAATGGAGCCTAAATTTGATATTTTACTTTTGAGGTTTCCATTATTCCTCATGTTGGAACTGGATAAGAGGAGGAGGGGTTAGTCATTTAATCTCAAGTCAAGTTATGTTTTCTTCTAGAAAGGAATTTTATTTACTGGTTAGACAGGGAATGGGAAAGATTCTACTTTAGTATCAAATGATACTATAAACCTCACTCAACTTTGCATGGTGCATTTTAATACCTTAACATGTGGTACCTGGAATGTTAATGGTTTAAGTTCTCCACCAAAATTGGCATGTATTCTCACATATTTAAACAAACAAAAAAATAGATATTATTGCACTGCAGGAAACCCACTTATTGAACTCAGACCTTAAAAGATTGAACAGAAACTGGATCTCCCATGTCTTTTCTTCCCCAGGTAGTAAAAATCATGTGGTATAATTATATTAATCAGGAAACATTTAAAATTCTCACTCATAGAAAAATGGACAGACAAAGAGGGAAGATTAGTTTTTGTCAAGGTAACAATTTGTGGCTGTTTCAGTATCACTGTTGGGTCTATATATGGACCTTTTCAGGATTACTCCACTTTTTTGGCTAAAATGACACAGGCTAATGTTCATATTCAGGCCCACAATCTTATCTTGATGGGAAACTTCAATGCAATAAATGACCCATTCCTTGATAAAAAATAAGAATATTTTTAATCTTAATCTAAGACTTTCAGGACAGTTAAAATCTTTTCTCCGGGAAAACAATTTAACAGATTTTGGGAGATTAAAAACCCCAAATGTGAAGGCTTTCACTTTTCATGACAAGAAAAATCTAATTTTTTCCAGATTGGATTACACATTGTTATCAAACTCTTTAATGGTTTTGTCTTTTGATCCTTTTATTGATTCAATCCATCTTTCCAACCATGCTTTAGTTAAAGTAACTTTAAAAATACATAAAGTCCCATCAAGATCTTATTCTTGGAGCTTCAATAATGAGCTTTTAAAAGATGATAACTTTATTAAGTTAAACAACTGGTTAAACAACTAAATAAATAAATAAATTAAGAAAATAACAGCGACTATTGAGGAATTTAGGTCAAAAACTGGACAGACTTGAAGTCTATTTCACAATTACGGGAGGTTCTGAAGGCAATTATATGTACAGTATGTATTTCATACCAAGCTTTCTTAATTAGAAATAAGAGAAAAGAAGAACAAAAAATAAGAAGTAGACTTCTAGAATTAGATAGATTAATGATAGAAGACTATCAGAAACATTTCCAGGAATGGCAGGATTATAGACTCAAATGGCAAGAGATGTTAAATAAAGAATGTGAAAGAAATATACGGAAAGTCAAGCATGCTAGATATCTTCATTGCAACAAGTCGGGTAAAATTTTAGCTTATTTTCTTAAAAAAAGAAAAAACAATATTATTACTGGTTTAAGGAATGCTCATAATCAAATTAAAACAGAAGGAATACATATAGCATCCAGTATGTCAGTTCATTACATTAATACATATAAAAAGATCCCTATAAAAGACTCAGACTTAATGGACTCATTTATACAAAATAGCGGAATCAGGTCTTTCGAATTTCCAGCACAACAAATTACATTAGCTGAGGTTAAAAGAGCAATTCAAAATCTTCCCAACAATAAAGATCCAGGCCTGGATGGCTTCACAAATTAATTTTACAAAACCTTCTCTAATTTGTTAGCCCTATGGATGCAAAGAATGATTAAGGACTGGGTGGAATGGGGAGGGCAAATCCTTCCATCAATGCTACAAGCAAAAGTCATTTTGATTCATAAAGATTGAAAACCAAAATATTTACCAAGCAGTTACAGTCCAACAGCTCTTTTGAACAGTGATTATAAAATTATGGAAAAAATTGTTGCTTCCAGATTACTAGAGGTTTTGCCCCTCCACATCCACCCAGACAGAAAGGTTTCATTCCTGGTAGGACTGCAGCTTCCACCATTAAAAAGTCCAGTCATTATTTGAGTATGCTCAAGGTCTAGACAAAGCACATTATGCCTAGACCGTAGATGCCTCCAATGCTTTTGACTTGGTAAATAGAGCATATATGTTTTACATTTTGGAAAAATGGAATATTCCCTTAAACGTATCATAAGTTATAAAATTGCTTTATAGTAATCCCACTATTAATATTTTGATAAATGGTAAATTAATTTCAGAAATCAATATGGAGGTGGGAATAAGGCAGGGATGCCCATTGTCCCCAATAATTTTCATCTTATGTCTTGAACCATTACTGAATAACATTAGGAAAACTAAAGAAATCAGGGGGCTTATTATTAATAAAGTGAAGCATAGACTTAGCATTTATGCTGATGACATTCTTTTAATTTTTTTAGATTTAAAAAATTCAGTTGAAGCTTTATTGAAAACCATAGACTCCTTTTCTTGTTTTGTGGGGTATCAGTTAAACCAACAAAAATCCATGATCTTATCTTTATTTAAAGGGAAAACTGAACAAGACTTCTCCTTATTGCAGAACTTTAATAAGGTACAAGAACTAAACTATTTAGGGATCATATCAACCAATAATACTATAGAAACAATTAAAAATAATTACCAGAGGGCAAAAGAGAAGATCTCGGGAAAACCGCATCTCTGGAATAAATGATCTCTTTCACTGTAGGGACAAATTCAAACCATCAAAATGATGATCCTCCCTTATTTAATTTTTGTATTACAGTCATTAATTGGGATTCCTAATTCTATATGGTTCAACAATATTAAAAAAATTGTTTCAAAAGTTATATGGAGGAGTGGTAAACTCAGAATTGCTTGGTCTTTACTCACTTTACCTGTGAGGGTGGGAGGATTTGGTTTCCTGATCAACTTAGTTATTTAAAGGCATAACTTAGTGCTGTGGTTTGGAATTGGTCGTATTCACCTCAAGGGGAGGCATTTGTTATGCAGGAAATTATAAGAAGGCAAATTCCAGATTTCAGAATTCAAGATTTATTATTCTTTCGTAATTTTAAAAAATTGAAAGATTATGACTCAGTTTATCCTATGCTTATACAATTATCATCATCTAAAAAAAAATCAATCTCACATATGATTTCATGGTTACATTCACCCACAGTTATACTCTGCATAACCTCAGAGCATAATTTACTTAAAACTGGTCACATTTTACAAAAACAAGTGAAGAATCAATGGAGGTTGTTTACTGAGAATAGTAAGTTTATTACATACATTAGGTATACGGATTTAGTTAGACATCAGTATATTCAAAATTACATTTCTTATATGACTCTTCTAATTCATTTTGAAAAATGTTACTCAAAAAATAAGACTGAAATAGATAATTTATCTAAAAAATGGGAAAATGAAGAAAGAATAATTATTTTAGCCAAAAAGAAAGGATTATCTTTATTTTATAATTGCATTATTAAATCCCAACAATATGTAAAAACAAAACAATATAAAAACAGGAAAAAGAACTTGATGTAAATTTACAAATAAACCAGTGGCGAGCAATCAGAATTGGTGCGAATAAAAAAATATTTATGCTAAGAACAGAAGTACTCAGTATAAAATTATTAATAGAGCTTATATTGCACCTGTCACTATTGCAAAGATAAACCCACAATACTCCAATCTTTGCTGGCATGGATGCACTGAAGAAGGAACACTCACTCATAACTTATGGGAATGTCTGACTATTAATAGTTGGTGGCAGGACCTGGCCAAGGAACTTTCATTTATCTTAGGAGTCAACATCCCATGCACTCCAATAATGCTTCTTTTAAATCTTTATGACTCATTGGAAATTACTCATACTCAAGAGAAAGTAATTAGTCTTGCTGCACGTGCTCTCAAAAGACTGATTTTGAAATACTGGAATTCTCCCTCCCTCACCCACAAAGTAGAGGTTAAAAGAGACTGGTTGCACACTTTTAAGGACACCTTACTTGCCAAAAAATGGGTGTGTGTCATAGAAGAATTAGACAATATCGACACAGGTATTGATGCATGGAAGGAATTGAATGAGATTTTACCACCACTACTGAACCTGTAAACATGTGATAATGTCCTTATATTCTGATTTTTTTGTATTTGCTTATGTATGATGATTTTCCCCCCTAACTGATCTCCTGTTCACTATCAAATAATAATTGTATAATTTGTGGTGTATTTCTATTTTTCATAACTAACTAATAAAAAAAATATATTAAAAAAAGGAAAAGCGGCCTTTAGTTTATGTGCTGAAACTTACTGTATTTTAATTTTGTAAAGTCTGGTAGTTGGAAACCTGTCAGAGGCTGCATGGTTCCATTTAGCGTGAAAATTGTGGCACCGCACCACTTGCTTCAATACATTTCCATTGAAGTAAGCAGTGTGGTGATGCAACTTTCACACTAAATGGAACCGCGCAGCTTCCGCCATGTTCCTGACTCCTGGACTTTACCAAATTAAAATACAGTAAGTTCCAGCACATAAATGAAAGGCTTTTCCTTGTGAAAAGCTTAATCGAGGGGTAATGCTTTGGATGGTGGGGAGCTGAGGAATATGATAGTTTTCTTTAAAGGTTTCAGACTACATCCAATTCAATTTACTTTTATGGTGCTTTAGTTATACAGCATGTATGTTTGTTTTCATAATATTTGATATTGCATTTCTATTCCAATAAATATTTTCCCTTTTTTAGGGCACTGATAACTAAGGCCTAATTTAAAGTATTGTTAGCTAGTCTGGTCACCACAACATAAAGAAGAAATTTTAGTAACTGAGAGGATGCAACATAGAACAACAAAAAAGGTTGAGGAAATTCAGAGGTCACATTTGCACTGATTAGGTATGTTTTCCCTGGAAGAATAAGGCTAAGAGGAGATAAGGACATGGTGGATCAGGGAAAACTTAACGGTAGAACTAGAGCACATACCCTATGCTTAAGGGTATGCAACAGAGTAAATGGTTATGTGAGCAAGCATGTTTTCTCCCAGAGAGTGGTAAACATATGAAACAAGCTTCCAAAGAATATAGTCCAAGTGGAGAATGTTGCAATTTTTATACTCAAGTTGAATCAGTTTACTTGTGGAAAATGATATTACTTGGTACAGCATGTAATTCATTGAGGAAGGAAGGGTTTCCAGATGTGTCCAATATTTCACATAATATTAAAAATTACAGCTACCTAAATTGGCAGGCAACAAAGACAGTGGACCCAGATATATACCCAGATATATATATATATATATATATATATATATATAACCCTGCCTTGTTTATATTTTTCTGTCATGCTGCCCTATCAGTTGGTTGACATCAGTTTTTACATAGTCCCACAGTGTCCACATCAAGGCAGTACAAGTCAGATGGTCTACCCCCTGTGCACTGCCCCGTCAGCTTCACAGTGCCTCAATGGATGTAAAAAGGAGCAGCACACAGAACAAAGGGAAACAAATTGATTGCATAGCACAGGAACACTTAGAAAAGTACATTTAACAGGTGTTCTACTATTTTTATTAATTTTAGCTGGAACTGGCTTTGGTTAAAATCAGAACAAGAGCTATAAAACAAATACCTGTTATGCCTGAAAATAGATGCGTTGTCGCCTGGAGTTCTTATCTAGTTAACAAAAACTAAATAAATAAATAAATAAGTTGGACAGCTGCTATTATTCATTTTATATTTATAGTTTTTTTTAATCAGGATAACCCAGCTGAGGTGCAATGTTTCATTTTCAGTTGGGTCCTGCTTCTAACCATTTTACAGTTTGGAGAAACAGAAGCATAGGGAGGTAAAGTGACTTGCTTGATGTTACACAGATACTTAGTGGTGATGACATATTTACATCAGGGGTCTCCTGGCTCTCAGTTCAGTACTATAACCACAGCACCATGCCACCTTCATTGCTTTAACTGCAAGGGCTTTATATCAAAACATAAAACCCTAATGAACTTTATTTGTTCTTTCAAAAAAGGTAGAAGAATCCATGATGCACTTACATCCACATGAAGCCAGAGATTGTACTTTGCGCAGATGTCTGCAATCTCATGTATTGGATCGAATGCTCCATATACTGTAGTACCTGCTACTGCAGTCACGTAAAGTGGGATATGCCCCTACAAGAAAAAGACCTTGGTAAATGTTTTCAATGTGCAGTCTAGACAAAATTAGAAATGATGAACCATGCAGTCAAAAGCCTGATAATGTCATATTGTTACTGTGGGGTAAAAGAAAAAATAACTTACTATAGTAATATTGTTTCTTCCAAGGCATCCTTCAGTATGCTTGACTAATGTAGTATGCCAGCTAGGTTCAGCTGCCCCAGAGGTGGAGTTAGTGCTAATGATTTGTGGCATCAGCCAGTCAGAAAGCAGGAGAGGAAGTGCTGCCTCTAGCTTGAGGAGGAGGTCAGTCAGATTAATTTTGAAGCTAAATGGGCAAAAAGCCCCAAGATTCTATCCTATGCAAAAACTAAAAATTATGGAAAATGACAAGCATACAATTTATAGAACATCTATAACTGTGAGAACTCTGCAGTTGCATACAAACAGTTACAATCTGGCCAATAGTATGGTCTGCAGAACTACTGTTAGTCAGGTTATATAGGGGAGGCTGGGTGGAAGGTCAAGTATACTGAAGAAACAATTCTACTATGGTAAGTAATTTTTTCTTCTCACCCCAGAGATCCTTCCATAAACTTGACTAATGCAGATTACAAAGCAGTGCAGTTGGGAGGGGAATAGAGAACCTACTTTGGAAAGAGGTTCAGCAGGATGGCTGTGCCAAATCTGGCATCTGACCTGGTCTGCATATCCAAACAGTAGTGCTTTGTGAAGGAGTGTGTAGTCTTCCAGGTAGCTGCTTTGCAAATATCCATCAAAGGGATGTCCCTTGTGGCTGCCACTGAAGCTGCAGTACCCCTAGTGGAGTGGGCCCTGAGGCCTTGAGGTGGCTGCTTGCCATCCTTAGTGTAGCAAAACTGAATGCAAGAGGCTATCCAATGAGAGATAATCCTCTTAGAGGCTTGTCTGCCCTTGCCTACCTCAACATAGTTGAGGAACGGCTGGGTATGGGAGATCTTGAGCTGCTTAGTGTGTTCCAGTTAGTAGGCCAATGCTCTTTTAACATCCAAACTGTGTAGCTTCTGTTCACCAGGAGTGGATTTGTCTGTGAAGAAGACAGGAAGTGTTATGGACTGGTTCAGGTGGAATTCTGACACTGCCTTCCTTGGGAAGGAATTTCCTATTTGTTCTGAGAACTACCTTATCTCTGTGGGAGATCATATAATTAGGTTCAGTGCAGAGTGCCTGCAGCTCTGAAATCCTTCTAGCTGAGGTGACTGCTACTAAAAGACAGTTTTCCAGGTGACATATTCTAACTCTGCTGTAGCCATAGGCTCAAAAGGGGGATCCATGGGTTTGGCTATACAGAGGTTCAAGTCCCAAAGAGGACAGGTCCTCAGAGTGGTGGTTGAAGGTATAACAGGCCTTTAAAGAATTTCTTAAAAATGGAATGAGAAAGTATGGATTTCTCCTTTCCAGCAGAAATGTAGGCCAAAATGGCTGCTAGGTGAACCTTCAGGGACGAGGCTCTTAAGCCTGAGGTTTGTAAGTACACCAGGTAGTCCAGCACTGAAGTGAGGCTAACTTTCAATGGGAGGATATGTTTGTCCCTGCACCATAAGGAAAATCCTTTACATTTGGAACCATATGTCTTTTTAGTACTAGGTTTCTTAGTCAGGTGAAGGATTCTCAGGACCTGTTCTGAATACTGTGAGTCTGGGTACTCTAGCTCTTCAAGTACCAGGCTTTGAGGTGTAGAGACTCTATGTTGGGGTACATTATTCCCATCTGAGGTAGAGTCAGGAGACTGCAGCTTGGGCAGTAAAATTAGTGGCTTGACTGATAGGGCAAGGAGCACAGAGTACCAGGGTTGTCTTGCCCAGTCTGGAGCCACTAGAATCAGGGCAGCTGGTTGGCCACTGAGTTTCAGAAGGCCTCTGAGAATTAAGAGAAATGGAGGGAAGATATATAGAAACTTCCCTTCCCAGTTCAGATTCAGGGCATCCACTGGTAGTGTGCCCAGGGCCAGAGGCCTGTAACAGTACAGAGGGAGTTGGTAATTGAGGCTGGAGGCAGAGAGATCCATCTATGGAATGCTCCATCTCCTGAAGACTGTGACCAGTACTTGTCTGTTCAGAGACCACTCATGGTGGCCCTGTCTGATGTGACTTAGAGCATCTGCTTGGACACATTGTCCTTTCCTGGCAAGGTAATAGCTGAAAGCTGTATGTCCAAGGAGTATGCCAGAGACCAAATTTTCATGGCCTCTGTGAAAAGCTTTTTGGACCTTGTTCCCCCTTGCTTGTTGATGTAAAACATAGCTGTGGTGTTGTCTGTTCTGATTTGAACAGACTGATCTTTTAGTTTGGGGGCAGAGGCTTTGACAGACAGACACACAGCTCTGAGTTCAAGATGGTTTGTGTGGCAACTGGATTCCTTTAGGGATCATATTCCACTTATGGACTGGTCTGCTAGATGTGCCCTCCATCCTAGAAGAGAAGCAACCATGATGAGCACTCTGGATGGCTCCCCTTGATGGAAGGGAATTCCCTCCCTGAGATTTTCTATGCCCTTCTACCAGTCCAGGGCTTGGAGCAGTGTTCTTGTGACTGGTATGAGTTTTGACAAGGAATATTTTTTCTGGGACCAGTGAGCCCTTAAGTGATACTGGATGTTCCTCATCTGGAATCTGGTACCTGGGACCATAGCTGTAGTGGAGGCCATGTGGCCCAGAGGTCTGAGGAAATGTCTGGCTGGTCTGGGCTGGCCAAGGACAAAGGAATTTGCAAGGCTTTGAAGGTTGTGCACCCTTTTTTTTTTAGTTGTTTAACCAGGAGTAGCACACTAAGCTGAAAGCTTTTTTACAGGTGCGACCTGGGAGCACAGGGAAGTTAAGTGACTTGCTCAGGGTCACACAGTATGCAAGTGGAAGCTGTGGGATTCAAACCCAGGTCTGGTCTGCTGAATGCCACCAGATTTGCAGCTCAGAGCCTTAAACCACTGCGCTATACTGCACCCTTTCAAGAAGGAGCAGGGCTTTTCCCTTCAGTGTGTCCAGTTCTACCCCAATGAATTCCAGTAACTAAACTGATTTGAAGTGGGATTATTGAGGACTGATGAGAAAGTCCAAGGACTCGAGATTGCACTGTGTTAGGCTGAAGGCATCTCTGACCTTTTGTGGGGACTTGTCCACCACTAACCAATAATCCAGGTAAGGGAAGACAGACACCTGTTGTCTCCTGAGGTAAGCTGCACTACTGCCAGGCACTTTGTGAAGACTCTGGGTGCTGAAGAAAGGCTAAAGGGCAGTGCGGCAAACTGATAATGGCCTGAAGGTAGTTTGAACCTGAGGAATTTTCTGTGGGACAGCCTGATTGGAATGTGAAAATATGCATCTTTGAGATCTAGGAAGGCTAGCCAGTTTCCCTTTTGCAGGGATGGAATCACCACAGCCAGGGTGATCATCTTAAATCTGGGATAGGGTAGGTGTTTATTGAGATACCTGATACCTAAAATGGGCCGCCAATCCCTATTTTTATTCTGAATGAGAAAGTACATGGAGTAGAGACCATTTCCCCACTGGTGGCAAGGGACTGTCTCCACTGCTCTTGTACACAGGAGTAACTTTCACCCCTAGCTCCAACAATAGTTTTTCTGTTAGAGTTAGAGATTTTAATGATGTGTGACTCTTCAGAGTTGGAAACATTCGAACTGCAGAGAAAGCCCTTGACCCATCACCGCCAGCACCCACTTGTCTGTGGTGATGAGGTGCCAGTGGTTGAGGTAGTGGGTCAGCCTTCCTCCTATTGGGGGAGAGGAGGTGACCTGGCTTCTATAGTCAGGGGATTTGTTTAGACTGAGTTTTTGAGGAAAGAGAGGGATCAGCTTGTCTCTGTGCCCTTCTTCCTCTTCCCCTGTAAAAAATCATCCGAGAGTAGTCCAGGAGCATTGGCATTGGCATAGAGTAGAAGACCCTGGGATATTAATCTCTACCTGTTTCCCCTGCCTTGAATCTTTGGGAAGCAGAGGCTTTTTCTTTGGCAGCATTGCTCTGGTAGGTAGTGTTTTACTCCTCCACCTTTTTCATGTGGGCTTCTGTTTCATTTCCAAATAGAGAATTATTCTCACAATGGAAAATCCATAGCTTTAGCCTGAGTGTCCTGTGAGAGATAAGTTGTTCTTAGCCAGGCATAGCTTCTAAGAGAAATGGCCTGGGCCATCGCTCTGGAGGCATTGTCATTGGTGTCCACTGCCATGTGAAACTGGTATTTTGTGGCTTCCAAGGCAGTCTTAATTATTTCTGCCAAGTCTTAAAACCACTTTCTCTTGGGCCTGTAGGCTGATAGCCAGAAAAGAGTTACAAAGAGCCTTTTGATGTTGAGCTGCATAGGCCATGTATGTATAAAGGTGAAGCAGCAGAGAGGCTGTAGTGTAAGATTTTTTTGCCCATGGTATCCAGCCTTCTAGCTTCCTTTTCAGGAGGCTGGGATGATAGAGTCACTTTAGCTTTGTCACATGCAGCAGCCTGCACCACCCCATCGCGGTCTGGGTGCATGTAAAGAAATTCTGCATTAGTTTTCTCCATTTTATACTTTTTCCAATTTTCTTGTCCACTCCTGGAGTGGAAGTGGGGTTCTGGAGTAATTTAAAAGTAGCTCAGTGAAGTGATTAATGTATAGGCAGAAGGAACTTCTTAGAGGGTGGAAGACCCATCATATCCAGAGAGTCTTCTTCCTCATCCTGATCAGTGGTCTCTTGGACAGTGAGATCCAGAGGATCCACCATAAGCTGAATAAAAGTTAAATGAGAGGAAAAATCCTCCAGGCCATTAGATGGAGAGCTAAACTCTTGGTCAGGGGGATACATCTGGTTCTAAAGGTTCACCCTCTTCTTCTTCTTCCTCACCCTCATAATAAAAGCTCTGGCTAAGCCCAGAGTCAGAGGGATGAAGGGTGTTAGTATCATGGGATTTTCCCACAGCCTGAAAAGTCTGATACAATTGCCAAGTCTTAGCCATTTCTTCATCAGAGGGTGTATCTTTTTGTGTCACTGGCATCTCCCTTTGTTTTTCAGCAGGAGGGGCGGTGATATGCTTTTCTTTTTGTTTCTTTTTAGCAGACACTGAATCAGAAACCTAGTCAATATATCTCTTTTTGGCTTGGTCACTATTATTTTTTTTAGCAGTCTTATTTTCCTAAGGAGTCCTTACTGGACTTTTCTTTGGATTTGTGAGAGGATGATCTCTCCTCACCATTTTTGCTAGAGGGGGAGGCAGACTGAGAGGCCCTAATTCCCAACCTTTTAGCCATCATTTTAACTGTTTTAGTAAAATATTTTGAACAAAACTCACAGTTAGGGTCTGGACCTAAACAGCTTTAACAAAGATCATGGCTGTCTGCCTTTGCTTCTATCTTAGAGCACTTAACACAATTTTTAAAATCTGTAGGTCTAGTTCTTTTTTTTTAGGTCTACTTGACATGCAAATTGGTCAGAAACCCTCTGAATAATGTTCCCAAAAATTATTATGAACTATCATATTGGTTCTTGCAAAATAAATAATTGATGAATAAAAACAAAACAAAAATAATGATGTTACTCACAGTACAGAAGGCAAATAAAAATATGAGTGATTTGGTTATCAAACACTTGGATGGCAGTAATGTAGAAATGGCAAACCATTTTAGATATTTAAGGGTAACTTTAGATTCATATTTAACTTCTGATATCTATGCTGACTTAATTTGTAATTCAGTACATAAACAATTAGGTGCACTATATTCTGTGAAAAATTTTCTTACGGATTCCTTGAGAAAATTAATAGCGTATTCCTGTCTTTTACCGATTATAGAATATGGGAGCATTATTTGGAGTGGGGCCTCTGAAAGGGTTCATTGTAAAAGAAATGTACTGTATAATACCATTGCAAGATTTGCTTTGAAAGCTAAACATAATGAGCATCACTGTAATTTATATAATAGGTTGGATTGGTTGCCATTAGATATTAGAGATAAGTATTACAGGGTTGTACTTGAAAATAGGCAGCTATGCAGTCTAGTGTACCTACCCAGTTAACAAAAACCTAAATGAATAAATAAATTAATAAATACATTATCTGGTATACAGTGAGTTGAAGAAAGAGAAAAATGGCCCTTGCTAGATATAATTGTACTGAAAAAAACATCATAGCATCTACAATCTGATGACACATTGACATTACATATACCATGTTTTAAACTGTAAAAAGCCAAATATCCTTTGTTTATACTGCTACAAAGCTTTGGAATGAACTACATCATGATATTAGGAATGTAGGTAATAGAAATGTTTTTTAGGAAACTGTACAGGCAATATTTGTTGGTTGATGTAAATTGCATTTTAAATAAGTTTGTGATGCATGTGTACATGTTTTATGTCCTGGGTCATGCTTGTGAAAGGACCAACTGGTCCAGTGTATTTACCTGGTTAACAAAATAAAATAAATGAGTGGATGAATGAATGAATAGAGAAAAATAAAAGAATTTGATTGGTTCCCAAGCATTATGGAACCACAAAATAATAGCAGCAAAAGCACTGAAAATATAAATTTTATACAAGAAAAATGTCGTTCCGATGATAAAAAGGGAACCGCTAAGTAAATAAAGTAAAAAAAAATTAAAAGCGTGGTTATTTGGTGAAAAGTGCTAAATATTTTACCTCAGAAAAAGAACAGGAACTTTGGTTAGAACCGCTGAAGAAAACTAAATTTGCAGTTCCTGGGAATTGAGAGGAATTGCTAAAAACAGTGAAAAATAACAAAAAATATTTAAAAAACAAAACGCTAAAGGAAGCACAAATAAGTAAATACAACTGACTTATAAATAAATTAACTTCTTCAAGAGAAGTTTTGAAGACAGGACTCTGGGGCAGTGCTGCTCCAGTCAGTGAAGAAATTAGTCTGACTGGCCTTCTCCTCAAGCTACAGGCAGCACTTATTCTTCTGCTTTCTGATTGGCTGATACCACATATAATTTTCACTGACTCCACCTCTGGGGCAGATGAACCCAGCTGGCACACTGCATTAGTCAAGCATAGTGAAGGATTCCTTGGGTGAAAAACTTTGTTTTCATTTACCTGGCTACTTTTATTTCCCTTTTCAGTATTCATGGACATTGATACTAATTGTAGCCTAAATAAGGCTGCATATTTAAAATAGTGTAGTAAACAGAACAGTAAAGAAAACATGATCTATACAGAAGTATGCAGGATGAAAATGCTTCTTGTACCAGTATTCACAATGGAAGTTTGAAACACCCTATGATGCCTGACATTATAACATAGTATAGTATAGTATAGTATAGTATAGTATAGTATAGTATAGTATAGTATAATGCATGGGAAGTGTGGTTAACAAGGATTTTATGCACACCCGAGGTGTGTGATGCCCCATAAACCCAGAGGGGTTTATCTGGGCATCACACACTGAGGGTATGCATAAAATCCAAGTTCCCAGACTTTCCCATGTTTTATTTTTTATATTTATTGGTTAAAGGAATAAATGCAGAGAGATGAAATCTGTAGCAGTGGGTAACAGGAATGTTTAGTTAACCTGAACAAAGTGCAATGGTTGTTCAGAACAGCTTGACCTTTTTTGTGAATAGCTTGAATTTCTTTTGTGAACAAGTTCTTTAATTGAAGTTTTTTTTAACTATTTCAAAAAATTCATAACATTTGCAGCTTTTTCAATTCAAAGAATTCATAACATTAGGAGCTCTTTTACATTAGCCCCTGACTCATTTTTGCCTTTCCAATTCATTTGGAGGCATGAAATGGGAAAAAGTTATCATTTTAAAATGGATTTCTGTCAGAGTTTTAGTTAAACAGTGCACTCCGTTTTTGTTTGTTGTGCGAGAAGGCTGTTATTCGTGCTGGTGGTTTTCTGTGACCAGCGCAAATGAACAGCCAGCGTAAGGGCAGTTTCTTGTACAGGTTCTCAGGTGTACTTATGGCTATTTTTTTGGAACTGTGGTTTATGGAACTCTGTTATTCACATGTGTGAATAATGGAGTTTGTGAGGTTGTGCCAGCAGTTGCTAATTGGCACTAACCAGTAAATACAGTACAGTACAGTGTAGTATGGCATGGTACAGTACAGTACAGTACAGGGTGGAATGGTACAGTAAACTGCAGTATAGTACAGTTGTACAATACAGTACAATGCAATACAGGCTTCACATTGGCTTCCAGAAAATTATAATTTCATAGAAACATAGAAAACATGATGGCAGAAAAAGACCAAAGTTCAATCCAGTCGGCCCAAGGTCCCTACCTATTCCCTACTGGCCTATAGTCAGAGAGGATAGTTATCCTGTGTTCCAAGTTTCCCTTCCTTCTGCCACTTTTCTACCACTTTCCATTTGTCTGCACCCTACTATTTGTTTTAGGGAGTGCCAGCCCCCGGAACCTGTCCCAGCGTTCCTTGAAACATATTGTAGACTCTGCCTTCACAACCTCTTTTGGTAATCTATTCCATTGTTCCACCTCACTCTCAGTAAATAAGTAGTTCCTGATATCCCTTTTAAATCTCTCACCCACCCGTCCCCCAACCAGCCTCAACCCGTGATCGCTCATCATTATGTTATTTTTTACTGGCGAATAGATCCCCACTACCTACCTTGTTTCTCCCTCTTAGAAATTTGTATTTCTTGATCGTATCTCCTCTCTCCTGGCCTCCACAGTGTACATGTTCAAATCTTCCAGCCTTTCCACATAGAATCAGCCCTGCTGCTCCTGGATCATTTTGGTGACCTTGTATTCCACCACCACAAGCCTTCCCCTGTCATTCCTCATATGTGGACTCCAGAACTGGGCAAAGTACTTCAGGTAGGGCCTAGACACCTGCAGAGAGGCAATGTCACTTCCCTGTCAAGGCTGACGTTATTCACAGAAAAGGGGCTAGATTTTCAAAGCATGGCACAAGGCTTGTATCAAGCCCTGTGCCATGACATTTACGGCACCTGATTTAACAATCTCAGGTGCTGTTTTGACATTTTCCAAAATTTACAGCAGTTTGCACTGACTATCTGGTGCAAGCTCCATAGAAAAGGTCCTCAGGTTTGCCACAGACCACAGAAAGTTGGTCTAACTTGCTGCAACTGGTACACAGGACAGAAAATCCCAGTCACCAGTCAGAAGAATGCCACAAGCTCATGCTCCATACCTTCTGCACACCTGGGGCTTGCAGCATGCTCACCATTTTGCAAATCCAGGCCAGATCGTTTATGGTGGCTGCTCCCATTTTGTGCAGCTCTCTTCTGTCCACATCTTTCCTCCTTAGAGCTGTTTATTTCGGGAATTATTTTGTTAATTTTCTAGTTTATTTATGTAGTTCTTTGTATTTATTTTGGTTGCTGTTCTGTTTACTTCGTATGGCTTGTAAAGACTCCTGAAAAATAAAATTGCCTTGCCTTGCTCTCCTCCAGCTTTTGCCCCCTCCATACATCCCAGCATCCTTAATGCCTTGGCGTTATGCTTCATTGCACTGATTTGAGGTTTTGAAACTGGTATTGATGATAACCTGCAGGACTATCTCCTCTGTCATCATGGCTGTCTGGACCCCTTCTATCCAGTAGTCTGTGTCTGAAAGTGCATCTCCTTACTCTTTTTGACATGGAACTTCAACTTCCAGACTTTGAACAGTACTTCCAGTGTATCTAGGTCCTTCCTTAGTTCAGTAACCACCTCCTCACTTTTTAGCCTGCCACAGAGTTTTGTGTCACCTGAAAGAGACATGTTTTTCCCTGAAAACCCTCCCTGATGTCACAAATGAACATATTGAATAGGACAGGACCCAGAATCAACCCTTTTGGCACCTCACTTGTAACTTCCCTGTCTACTGATTTGATCCCATTAACCACCACCCTCTGACTTCTTCCCTAATCAGCTCCCAATCCATCTATGAGCCCTTCCTTTACCACTAGACCCTCCAGCTTTTTTAGTAGCCTCCTGTGTGGAACCAAATAGAAGGTATTGCTGAAGTCTAACTAGAGCAGGTTGACCACCATCCCTTTATCCACTGCCCTCATTACCCAATCAAAGAATACCAATAGGGTGGTCTGGCATGACCTTCCTATCATGAACCCATGCAGTTTACTGTACTGTAACCCTTGGGTCTCCAGGTACTCCACCACCTTTTCTTTGATAGCCTTTTCCAGAAACTTATCACCTCCCTGTCTTCACACTTGTGCAATAAGACCATATCCATAGATCTCCAGTCCATGAGGATGTACCCTGTCTCCAGAGAGCACCTGAACATACCTATCAGAGGTGTTGCCAATTCTAGCCCCAACTCCTTCACTACTCAGGGGTGCAGACCACCGGGACCCAGGACTTTGTCAACTCTAAGGACCACAAGATCTTTGCAGACTCTGAAAAATGTGATCTCCACCTGTTCAATTTTTGTAATCCTTGACACCTTCAACACCGTCCCGCATAAGAAGCTGATAAACAAATTGAGCAGCATGGAAGTAGGCTCCAGAGTGATAAACTGGATTGGTTGAATGGTAGGACACAAAGGGTGGTAGTGAATGGAATTCAGTGAGTAGAGAGGGAGGAAACTAGTGGGGTGTCTCAGGGATCAGTACTAGGCCCAGTCCTCTTTAATGTCTTCACAAGTGACATTGTGGAGGGGCTGGAGGGGAAGGTATGCCTCTTTGCAGATGACACAAAGATCTGCAATAGGGTCAACACCCTGGGGGGGTGTGGGAAAAATGAGGAGGGAGCTAAGCAAGCTTGAGGAATGGTCTAGGGTATGGCAGCTGAAATTCAACACAAAGAAGTGCACAATTATGCACTTAGGGCACAAGAACCCAAGGGAGGAGTACTCAGTGGGGGGGGAGGTACTGTCAGCCACCAAACTGGAAAGGGATCTGGAGGTGATTATATCTGATGGCCTAAAAGTTGTTGGACAGTGTGAGAAGGCAGTTAGGAGGGCCAGCTCGATGCTGGGGTATATAGTGAGAGGCATCACCAGCGGAAAAAAAGGAGGTGGCAATGCCACTATACAGATCATTGGTAAGACATCATCTAGAGTACTGTGTCCAGTTCTGGAGGCTGTATCTCATGACATGAGTAGATGCAGTCCAGAGAAGGGCAACAAAAATGGTGCAGAGGCTGCACCAGAAGTCATATGAGGAGAGACTGAAAGACCTCAATATGTATTCACTTGAGATGAGGAAAGAGAGGGGCATATGACAGAGACATTCAAATACATCAAAGGTATAACTAAGGTGCAGGGGGAAAGCATCTTTCAGAAAAGGGAATGGTCAAGAACTAGGGTCATGACATGAACTTGGAAGGAGGTAGAATCAGTGGTAAGGTAAGGAAGTACTTCTTTACAGAATGGGTGGTGGATGCTTGGACTGGCCTCCTTGCAGAGGTGGTGGGGTAAAAAACAGTGGATGAATTCAAAACTTCATGGGATGGGCATAAGGGGAACCTAGAGATAGGGATAAGAGGGTAAGCCACAGATCATCTACAGTCTGCAGCATATGAAATAGGTAGGATAATAGGTATACCGCATGGGCCAGGCAGTCCTTATCTGCTGACAAATTCTATGTATCTATGTTTTTATGTTTTTTATGTTTCTATGACATTGAAATTAATTATAACCTAAATAAGTTTGTACATGTCAGTGAAAATTAAGCACTTCTGGAATACAACAGAAGATTAATAAATCACACACACCTTTTGCTTAGCTTCAAGAATTTTTCCTTCCAATTCCGCTGGTATCATTTTACCCCTGAAATGATTGCAGAAAGGGATAAGTATTAAAAAAAAACTCATAATATTTTACAAGAGAGCATCAACTGTTGAATAAATTATTTAATGGGATCCTTTCAACAGGCCATTAGCAACTTGAAACACTAATGGGCCAGACAGTAAGCACAAGAAGGCAAATTTACCAAATGACACACTGCATACATCAAGAGAAGAGTCACAATAATCGTACCTTTCATCACATTTGATCAAAATCACATTGTCTGTACCAAATCCAAGGGCAGCTCCAGCTTTCTTTATTGAATAGTGACTCTGCAATAAGCCAGACATATTTGATAATTAATAGTGATTAAAATTCTTTCACCAGGAATCTGAAAATGTCTCAAAACCAACTTACATGTTCTGAAGTGAAGAGAAGCAGTTTAGGAACTGCAGCCATGCCTTTGGATTTAACTTCTGGGAAATATTTGTAACGAGCAACCATTACACTATACATGTTGGATATTGCTCCACCTATAAAGATGCGAAAGACAAAAATATAATTCAAGCTTGAGTTCACCATCCTCTGATAGTGTTTCAGATTGTCACAGAGGACAACAGTGATGAAGATATGCAGTTTTAACAAACCACTTAAATATCTTAAACTCATAAGCTTCAATTTCATACAAACTGTGCTGAGACCATGTTCACCCATCTTTGAAATCACAAAATGTGCAGTTAGCTGATAACCACAAAACACAGAGAAAGGTAAAGTCAGTTGAAGATGGTGTGTAGAAAGATAGTAATCACCCTCTGGTGCTGGATATCATTTAGGCAATAATGTTCATCAGGGTGCATAAATCTATAGAATAACGGATAGTGAACTGTGAACTATAAGGGTAACATTCAAATGAGGGGTTCTGATGACATGATAAACCAAAAGAGCGAAGCTCAAGTGGTTTGTTTGTTACAGAACCCAAAGATAGAATTATGCCATTGAAATTTAGAGATAGCTATTGTTATTGTATATATGATATGGTCCCACAACTTCTTCATCTTACAATCATGGGTAAAAAAGGACAAATTTACCAAATCACCATCTATGTGGTAAACTCCTTTTACCAGAAATAGTGAATACCTTAATAATCTTAACTAATTTTTTTTTTTGTAGTTTCAAAAGTGGAGTGTGACTGCTACTGCTGGGAGATGTTGCCAAGTGAAGAAGTCAGTGCTGATGAGCTGACCACTAGACAACATCTGTGGAGTAGGGCACAGTGATAGTTAACACAGTTTTGTAAGTAACAAAAATCATAACTTTGTTAAATATTTGAGGATTAGTGAGGTTTATCAGATGAGTAATTGCTTGGGGGTTAAATACAGTAGAAGGTGTGTGTGACTGAGAACAGAATGCAAAAGATAGTCTGCTAGTTGGTGGGCATGTGTGTTATTTTAAAAGACATGACTAACAGCCATGGGTGATAATGCATGATTTTGTATCCTACTCATGAACATCTGTGATGTCCAAAATGTGAACTGTGAGATTTGAAACAGTGGCCTGTTCATGAGTTACCAGCCTTTTCCATGTATTATAAAGGAATATCATAATGCATCTGGTGCATCACTGGGTGTATTCCACTACATGAGAGTAACAATACCCCATGATGTACCACCCACTGGAGAGTATTATTGTGATTTTAAAATAGTTCACAAGTGTTGTGATATTGTTAATCTTGATAATTAGTTCTCACCCATGTAATATAGTAAGGTGTCATCACAGGTCAGGCATTCTTCAGCCAGCCAGCTTTCAAGATTCTTCAGTCCATTTCTAATATAGTCTTACTTCTCTTTCTCCAATGATCTTAGGGTTTTACCCTTACCATACCTAGTATTCTCCAAAAATCAGCCATCTAAGTCTGTGGATGCAATCACTTAAACATTCAGTTTTGGTTGTTCTAGTAACTCTAATGCAAGCTTTGCATTCCCTGCTTACACTGTCTTTGGACAGGACTACATCAAAAAAGACATGTAGCTGTATATGTGGCTCTCACTTTCCAGTTTTTGATGCCTCCACTCATGCGTGTGTGTCATGAGCGTCTTGCAGGAACACTCTCCTGTCTCTTTTCCCCTCCTATTTTATTGCTGGGTTATATCTGTATCTGGTTCCAAACCTAACACTATAACCTCCTTTTTATGTTTGCTTGTGCACATGTGCAAGAAACATTTCATGACAGCTTAGGAGAGAAGTTGGGTTTTGGAGGTGTGGTCAATGCCCCCACTGCCTTTTGAGGCTTGGCCTGCTTTCCCCAATGCGGTAGCACGCTGCTGCTGACACTAGTTTAGCCAGGGTGTCACCAAGTTGAAATGAATTTGCCACTGAAATGAGGGAGCAACCTGTCATTGCAGGGCAGCACCTTGCCTGGTGTAACATTTCAAGAAACATGGCAGTGGCTCTTGCCCTCCATCTCAGAGTCCCCATGTACGCCAACTTGGAGGTTCCCAATCCCCCTGTCAGCATGCCCCCCTGTCCAGTTAATTTGCTGATGAGGTAGCCCAATCCCCGTCAACATGATGCATCCCCCATTTGTTCTGTGCCAACGAGGTGCCCATTCCCCCTCGGCTCATGCGTTCCCCCTCCCATCCAACATACTGTATGACCGACAGGGGTTCCCTAACTCTGTCGGTCTGGCCCCCCAAACAAACACCCAGGTGGCACACTGGGAGCCCAATCCAGTGTGCTAAAAGTGTCCTGTATTGTCTTTTTTTTTTTAAATCCTGTAAAAAAAGAAAATGGTCCCTCATTGAGTGCCATGCTCTCTCCCCCAACCTGCACTCACCCTCTGCGCACCCCACCTCCCTCACCCCATACTTACCTCCAGAGTCCGGCACGATGATCTTCGGTGGACCAGGAACATGTCTGCACTCTTCAAAGCTGACCATGAACTGAAGAAATGCCGGTAAACTGTATGATGGAATAAATGGGTTTTTTCAACTTTGGTGCATATCGCAGCCATTTTAGTGAATTTTGGCACCACATTTTCCACATGAGGTTATTGGGATCCCACCTTATGAATTCAGTCACTGTCATCTCGTTATTCAGTCCCAAAAGGTGATTCATAGTCACTGTGTGTAATCACCTTTCAGGACAGATTAATGAAACAACAGTGTCACTGTTCATGAGGTGGGCTCTCAAAAAGCCTATGTTGCAAATTTGGTGAAAAAATTCCAAAAAATGACTGTGTTATGAGTGTGCATTGTGCAGTTTTTATGCATGCTCATAACTTTGTGAATTTGTTATATTTTCACTCTAGACTTTCAACATTGGCATTTTTCCACACCTCCTTATGAGCAGTGCAGCTGTCATTTTTCACATCCTGGCTGAAATGTGTTTTCACATTTCCAGCACAGAATAGCGCAGTCGCCGTGGAAAATCAGTATTTGGAACAGATTAAGAAAATCGCAGTGACACTGTTCATGAACAGAGGTCATAAAATGCCTATGTTGAAAATTTGGTGACAAACATCCATAAAATGACTGTGTTACAAGCATGTGTTGCGTAGTTTCCACGCACCCTTGTAACTTCACAAATTTGTAATATTTTCACTCCAGGTTTTTAACATTGGCATTTTTTTCACACCTGCTTATGAACAGCACACCTGTCATTTTTCATATCGTAGCTGAAATATGCATTTGCACATCCTGCGCACAATGGCACGGTCACTGTGGGAAATCAATGTTCCAGATAGATTAAGAAAATCATAGTGACAGTGTTCATTAGCAGAGGTCACAAAATGCCTATGTTGAACATTTGGCTGTGGTATGAGCATGTGTTGCGCAGTTTCCATGAACGCTTGGAACTTCGAGCATTTTTAACATTTTCACTACAGATTTTCAACATTGCCATCTCTTCACACCTCCCTATGAATGGTACAGCTGTCATTCTTCATATCCTGCCCGATCTGTGTTTTTGCACATCTGGTGCAGAATGGCACGGTCACTGTGGGAACTAAAGGTCGGGACACACTAACAAAATCACACTGCCACTGTTCATGAGAAGAGGTACCAAATGCTTTCATGAGGTGGGGTCACAAAAAGGCCATGTTGAAAATTTGTAGTGCAAATACCAACAAACGCCCAGGGCATTAGGGTTTCTAACCATAACGTCCTACCCTGTACAGACTGACAGGCATCAGGGAAGTGCCTTTGGATCACCGACTGTAATGCTCATGCCATTCTACCCCCACCCGCACCCTGAAGCCGGTGACAGGCATCGAGGTGTGCCTTGGACTCTTTGGCCCCAGACTTCACCCCATTCTCCTATACTGCACCCAGTTCAGTGTATGTCCTTATGAAATGGGGTGACTGTGAAGCCAACCACCCCAAGACACACCTCAACACTTGTTGGTGTCTACAAGGATAGGGTGAGGTGAAATGCCATGAGCATTATGGGCAATGACCCAGAGGCACACCCCAATGCCTGTCCATTTCTGCAGGGTGGAGGTGGGGTTGGCGTAAGTTCAATACTTCATTGCCACTCCTATTCTGCATCTCTCTAACTCCTGCACGTCAAATACTAATATCAGCAAGCAAACATTTGGCATTGACAAATGCTTGTTTCTATCTCTTTCCTTGCTGCTATTGGTAAGTTCCTTGCTTGGGGTGCTTTCAGTTCCAGCTGGTACACCATTAATGTAAAGAAATTAACTCAAAATGTGGAATCCCTTCAACTCACTCAGCACATCACTGCAATTACTAGGGTCAACCCTTTTTTCGATAGCCACTCCTTATCAGATTTGGTCCCCCCCTCATATCAAATTATGGAAATTGGCATTCTCCCTGCACTCTCAGTGACCATTGTATGGTCTTCTGTGCATATAACATTCATGGTTCCAAAGCCCCCAGAGTCATTTTACTCTAGTCATATAGTGTCTTGACCTATCGGCCCTTCTGTCTGACCTCTACACCATTGACTGTTTTTTAATCTTTACTTCTTCTGGCGCAGATGATGTCCTTTTAAACCTTCAGTCTAAATTCTCTATTTGGGACAGATATACCCCTTTAGGACAGCCTGAGTCAAGGGCTGTCACCTCCCATGGATCTATGCTGAGCTCATTATTTAACACAATGTTAGAGACACTACTTGGCATCTTCACAAGACCTTTGGTTTACAAGTGGACTTAGTTAGGTATTTACAGCTCTGTAATACTTGTACCAATACCACTAGGTTGGCCAAGTCAGACTATTTTACTTCCAGTTTCCAGAATAACATTAGTTGCCCTTCTAAATTACGGAAAGTTTTGTATTCTCTTTTTGATCTCACCACTCAGTCTCCCACCACTGTACTAAATCTTGATAGTTCGATCATTTATGAACCAGATGAGGTTGCTGACTCTTAACTGTTATTGCTCTCCCTGTACTCTCTCTCTCCCCTTCCTATCTCCCATGCCCGTTCTCCTTACCTTTCCCTCCTCCCTGCTCGTCCACCTCTCTTGTTCTTTCTCTCCTGCTGACAAACTCTGTGCTCTACTATCTATTAACTCCTCTAAAGGTAACAGCCCTGATGGTATTGATCCAAAACTCTTTCTGCCCCTACTTTTGCTATTTTTATATTTAATCTCCTTAATCTCTTTTCTCATGGTTCTGTTCCTGGTATTTGGAAAAGGGAGGCATTTCAGAGGGGCCCAAAGACTCACCTGTTTAGCTTGGCCTTTCCTGTTGATGTTTTCCTAAATCCATACTACATTTTTATATTGAATTTTTATTGTTTTATTTTATATTATAGTATCATATTACAGTATGTACTTGCATACAGTTTTACTGTGCAAACTATGCTACTGTACGGTGCCCAGAGTGTCAGGGATTGGGTGCCAAATAAATAAAATAAATCTATCTATCTATCTATCTTCTGTCTTCTATCTATTTAATCTATCCTCATCGTGATGGTAGTAAGCCCTCTGCCCAGTGCCGTATTTCATTTCTTCGTCTTGCTCTGGCCGGTCAAAATCCAAGAGTAAATGGCTTTTTCTCAACTCTCCTCCTTTCTTGACTCTTTTTCCTTTTTCAGCCCATCCCAGCCTGGCTTTAGAAAATCCATCCCACTGTTATTTTCCTCCTGAGACTCAATGACATCATCATGAATGGGTGGATCAGAGACACATCACTTCTGAAATCTTTGCAGATCTGGCTAAGGCCTTTGACACTGTTGCCTACCCCTCTTACTAAACAAGTTTACATGTGCTGGACTATCTGATTTTGTGTTCATGTAACTCAGATTCTATCTGGCAAACAGACGGATCTCAGGCTGTCCTAGTAGGTTAGTCTGTCTCCCTGTCTCTCCTAATTGGGTCTGCTGTTCCCCAAGGCTTTGTCCATGGTCCTTTCCTGCTCTCAGTTTTCTTTAATGACTTCCCAAAGGCCAGAGGCTCCTTGTATAATTATATGTATACAGATGACACTGTGCTCCTTACTAGTGACATCTCTGCCACTGATCTGGGTGTGCAGCTCCAGCTTAGCTTTAACAGTACCCAATACTGATTTTGTACTAATCAGCTTATCTTTTAATGTCAAAAAGACTTTCTTTTTGAACTTTGGAACCTGGCAGGAACTAACTAAACTCCTATCCTTCCTGGTCTACATGACCCTGGATGGCCCCCTTTTTGAGGATGTCTCCTTCTTTAAATACCTGGGTGTCTGGTTAAACAGTAATATTGACTTCCTCTGTCATACTGACACCATCTACAGCAAATTATTGCACATGTGTGGTGTGCTCTTTAGGACTAAGTGTGTATCCCCTCTCTGCCCATCGGGAGCTTCTTGCAAAAAAGAATTTCCCAGCTTTGGTAATGGGGATGTAGTATATTGCATTACCGCAAAATCCACCCTTGCTAGGGTGGGACTCTTTTTCATTCCTTTTTGTCATTTTGCTCTCAACTTACAACACATTTCAATACATATCACTGTTCCTCCTATTCCTTCCTCTCTACCCTCCCTTGAGGATCAGTGTCTCTCCCATTGTGTTTGTTTCATTTTTTGCAATTTCGATTATTTCGTTTTTCCCCGAGCTTTCTAATGTTATCATATTATTTGCCTATTCTGCTTGTATTTGTTATGTGTTGTATTATATCACTGTATTTGTTTTATTTCTTCCCATGAACTTTTCTCCAGGGGTGCCTCTAGGAACAAACTGTTTCATATTTCAATATTCCTTTCCTGGTAAAACATGTTAAATAAACAAGTAAATAAACCAATAAATAAATATTCTGTTCTGTTCTTTAACGATCTGTAAAACATTTTGTGACATAGAAAACAAAAGGTGTGATACAAAATAAAGATTCTCCTCATTAAAATAAAGATGCAATGTTTTACACTTGATCTGTGCAGCACACCCCAACCAATCATGCACAGCAGAACCTTAGAAATGGGACACAGAAATCAGCACCAGAAATGTGTTTGGTAGTACCAAGGGGATTGCAATTGTCAATGACCATGGGCTACAAAAGGAAAATGATTTCTGCTAAGCTTTGTCTTTAATGTAACGTATAAAACCCAGGATGATCACTTTTTAGGCAAGTAATTGTGATTTTACTTAGTTACTAGTCTAGCTTACAGCTTGCAATTATTGTCAAGGATCACAGAACCTTTAAAAGTCACAAAATGTTATGTTGATGCTGTGACTTCAGCAGCTGATAAATATACTGCTAATAGCATATAGCAATGTTAACACCCCTTTCCTCATTTTTCTCCAGGGTTCCCCTACCCACACCACCTCAAACTGCCTGCTCACACATTTTTATTGTTACTGATGGAGGATTGGTATGTTTTTTATATATTGAATATTCTGCATTGTATTGTAATTCTACTGGATAATTTACATGTTTCTTTGTATAGCTAGTATATGTCTATCTGTCTGTCTGTCTGTCTATGTAGTATCACGTATCATTGTCTTTCTCTGATATTAATCAATTTTTTGTACTGTTTGCATGCTCCCCCCACACACACACACACATACCAGGCCTTAGCTCAGTGTGATGCTCCTGGTCATTAACTTCAAAATACTGTAAAGAAGGTTATTTGCACTTTAATTATTTTTAGCCCATAGTGCTATGTGAGCACAACTGTGCAAATTTAGTTTAGTGCAAAGCAATTATGGTTTCATTCACTTATATTGAAAATGTGCAATTTCAGCCAAAAAGTGCCATTTTATTTTCACACAGTCATCATGCTCGGCAGAAACAGCAAAAATTAAATTACAGCAAAAATGCACAGTTTTACAGTAACAAATTAAACAATAAATCCACTTTCCTAGCTCTCCCTAGCAATTACACCATGCCATGATATTCCTCAGTCATAGGAATGTGGAGCCTCTGTGTGGCATGGAGCCATGTTGGCATTCTGTTAAGGGTGAGTGCAAGCTAACATACAACAAGCGCCATCTTCTGCAGTGATCCTAAAATACCAATGGTAACTTTAAAAAGTGAGTGGATGTCTTGCCCAAGGATAACAATATGGGAAAATTCCCAAATTTTGCAGAAGTTATTTTGGTGGGGGGTGGCTTAAAGACATATATTTCTTAACAACTGGAACTCTATTCTCCCTTAGCATAACCTATGACCTGTTGGATAGTTATTGAATCAGAATAAACTGTTGAGTATATACAATAAGTCAATGTGTGGAAAGTATGTACTCAGTGTCCTCTGGTGGTAGAAGTAGAAATAGCTGGAAATACTACTACAGTTAAGCTAATGGAGATTATGCCTTCATTTGATTGATAAAGTGGTTACTCAACATGCGCAGACAATTTTGTTTAACACTGTCTCAAATTATTTGTCTGAGACAGCAAACCTAGCCATCTTATATGTTACTAGATATATGCTATAGATCCTCCACAAAATTATTGCTTAATTAATAGCATAATCTCACAGTATATCAATAAAATAAACCATGGCAAAACTACAAAAGCCTTAAGATTTAAAGCACTCACCAGGCGAAAATATTCCATCTCCATCTCCATTGGGCCAGCCAATAATTTCTCTCATTTTCTTCAGTGTGATTTGCTCCATAAGAACAAAAACTGGTGCAATTTCATATGTGAACCTGTAACAGGAAAATGATCACTTGACTTTCTTTTGCAGCTTGTATTCTATACACACATGAAATATGTAGGAGTGTTAGTATTACAACACATTTGACTACTACGTTAACACAAATCAATGAAGCAATGCACATATATTACTAAACTGTGAATTGTATCAATTACCACCTGACCATTATGTATAAATGAAGTAAATCTGAGTATTTGAAATGCACTTGGTAACATATTTCATCAACAAGCAAACCACAAACTGCCTTAAAAATGCATATGGATAGTTGACAGAAGCTCACACCTTCAGAAGCAGTTAACCACAGCCAGGTTATGGAAAGTAATAGTAGCCATGCCCAACATGGACTGAAAGTTCCCAGTAGTAACAAGCTGCAGGAACCAGCCCCTGATGGAGGCATGTCAGGAAGTATTCCTAACACACCTGGTTCAGGGCCTTACAAAGGGCTCAGAAACAGTGAGTGAGCACACAGTACAACAGCCCAGTAACCACTGGAATCAAGTGACCACAAAATGGTGTGGATGGAGGTCTAACTGGAAGAAAGCAAGGGGATAGCACAACAAAGGTGTGGGACTTCAGGAAAGCAGACAAAAAAAATGTAGGAGCTGCTGGTGGCAAAAATTAGGCTACTGGCAGTGATACAGGGAGTAAAGGGAAAGTAGGAGGCATTCAAATTAGGTGTTATAGAGGCTGTAGCCAGCAGTATTGAAAGGGTAAGCATGGGGAAGAGGGCAAGAGGTTCACTGTCATTCACATCAGATTTGAAGGAGGGTTTGAGAATGAGGAGAAGTGCATTTAAGAAATACAAAGCTAGCCAAAGGAAGAAAGATGGAGGCACACCTAAGGACAACTAGTGAAATGAGCAGGGAAGTCAGATGTGCTAAGGCTGAGACAGAGCTTAGAATAGCAAAGGGGGTGAAACTGGGGCCAAAGCACTCTTCTGACAGATCCAGGAGAAATGCAAGATAAGTAGGGCATTGTGCAGCTGATAAAGGGTGATGGAAGGAAGGAGCAGGACAGAAGCAAGGCTAAGATACCAAACAACAATTTTTATGCAATATTTACCAAGGAAGACCACTACCAGAGTGCATGTTGGGGGTAAAAAGGGGAAAGAAGAAAACTCTCTCAGTCAGAGTCATATTATAGAAGAAGGAGTGCTGGAATGGGGTTGCAGGAAGACAAATTAATGGTGCCTGATGGAATACATCCTCTAGGATACTCAAGGAAGCAGGGGGAGGTACTAGCTGCTCCACTGTTTGATATTTTCCACTGGTCACTGGACATGGGAGTGATCCCCAGGGATTGGAGGACTGATTTGGCTCCTCTACAGAAAAGTGGGAGTAAGAATGAGCCATGTGGCTGGCCTGGTGGTGCTGAGGGTTGAGGCGCTGGACGCCACACCTCGCGCCATGCTGGCGAACTGGATTCAGCTGCGAGCCCGGGGTGCCAGAGAGTTGGCCAGGAGGGGTTGAGGAATGAGTGCCCTCATGGTGCTCTCCTCCCCGGGACAAGGGATGGGTCAGCCCAGTGAGTCAGCGACCCCCGGTGAAGACTGAGGGCACTGCAGCAAGCCAGGCAGCATGACAACAGCGTGGTGGATGCAAGGCAAGGGATGCTGTGCACCAATGCATCGGGCATGCCCACACATGGGGGGACCTACAGAACAAGAAAAAACCCTGGCTCACTGGGATAGGTGATGGCACCTATCCACCATGCCCAATGCCAGGTTCGACTCAGCTGGCCTCACTACTCCTCCACCCGGGCCCCACCTGCAGGCTAGAGCCTACCTTTCAAGAGAGCCCAAGGTGAGGGGTCAGGTTACCCTCCCTGTGCGGGTCAAACTGTGGGTGCTGGCTACGGGGGGGGAAGAGAGAAGACACAGACTGTAGAGAACCTCAGGCAGTCAGGCACAAGGATAATGGTTGCCTGAGAGAGTTCCCGCAAGCTGCAACTGGAGGGAAAAAGATTTTTAAAAAAAAGGAAGAGCCATGTAACAGTAGACCAGTCAACCTAACATCAATAGTAAGGAAGGTACCTGAGGCCATACAGAGAGAAAGACCGGTAGATTTTCTCAGGGTAAATGGGTTGCAGAACAAAGGTCAGTGCAGGTTCGCCAAGGGGGAGGTCATACCAGACAAACCTAACAGAGTTCTTTGAGTGGGTGACTTGGGTGACCAACAAAGGATGGGCTCTCAATATACTGTACCTGATCTTCAGTAACACCTTTGACTCGGTTCCCCCTCACAGGACACTGGTCAAAACACTGCGGGACCCAGTGGTGGTAGAACAGATAGCATCATTGGTGGAAAGATGGCTGAGGGAAGGACACTGAGGACAGTGGTAAATGGAAAATCCTTGGATGTTAATGAGATAACAATCAGGGTACCACATAGTCTGTCCTGGGTGCTCTCCTCTTTACCATATTCATACAGGACATGGGTGGGCATACATGGCAAAATCTGCCTCTTCATGGATGACACTAAGATCTGTGTAATGATAGACACTGATGAATGAATAAGGGCAATGAGGGAGGACCTGGGTAGGCTGGAAAAATGGTTCAAGATCTGGCAACTGAGCTTTAACTAAAAGAAATGTAAGGTAATGCACAACAGGAAGATGAACCTGAGAGCACAATACACAATGGGATGTGTGCTATTAAAAAGCACAGCAGAAAGAAAAGATGCAGGGGTAATATGACACAAAATCTGAAATCCACAGCTCAGTTCAAGAAGGCTGTGAAGAAGGATAACAGGATGCTAGGGCGTATAGGGAGTGGAATAAGCAGAGGACGCCAGGAGGTGATACTTGCACTATACAGATAATTGGTGTGCCTGCACATAGACTACAGAGTGTGGATCTGGAGTCCAAACCTGCATGAGGATTGCGAGAGGGTGAATGCAGTGCAGTAGTGGGCAAGCAAGAGGAGCCAGAGTATGAAGAGAAAAGACATATGAGCAGAGGCTGCAAGACCTAGGCATAAACACTCTGGAAACTAAAAGGAAGAGGGGGGCCTATGATTGAAACATAACAAATGAAGATGTGTTTGTCACAAGTGTAAATTCAGGGATGTGGGGTAATTCAATCAAACTGGTGGAGGGATTAATGTGGGGTGTCTGCAAGCACTTTTTCCCTGAAAGAATGGAGGGCAACTGGAACAAGCTTCCAGAGCAGGTGGTGATATCAAAAACAGTGGGGATGGGGGTTAAAAGTATTATGGAATAGGCACATGGCCATAGTAAGAGGGTAGAGGGCAGAAGTAAGAAAAGGAGATGGCCACTAAGGCCTACATCATGCATTTGGGTAGGGTGGGCAGACTGGATTGGCTCCTGGGCCTTTTTCTGATATCATTTTCTATGTTAACCAAACAGTGGTAACCTCATTTATAATCTGTGCCCTTTAACCTTATTGAATATGCTTATGTTCAATTGCCACATAGCATAGGACACAGAAGCCTCCCTATCTGGGCAGTGTCCTGTAAAACAAGCCCAAGTGGAAGAGTGTGCTCTACAAAAGTCTAAGGCTATCTTTACTTTATGATTTTCCACCTTTTGAGTGAGTGATTTCCACCCCCTCCCCCCAAATTATATTTGCAACTTTTGAATGTCCAATTTTTGTTCAGTTTTCATGCATTTTGTTAGAAAGCTATTGTTACCACACATAATTTCCTAGGTCTAAAACAATGCAATACAATGGTTGCTATCAAGGGGAAAACAAAACAGGAGGAATACGTGACTGGTAAGTCAGTCAGATCTTATATAAATAGGCAGCATAATAGTGTCACAGAAAGAAAAGGAAGAAGAACATACTGTGAAGAAGAATGGGCACGTTTGGGGATGCAGTCTTTATTACGTAATACTTTAAATTCCATATATCAGTAAAAACAGCATTTCAGACTACTAGTGCACCACAACCCAAAACATATTTAAGAACATTATGCCTTCAAGGCATTCTTCTGAAACATGAAAATATCTGTGCGGCAAGAGTGGTGGATATTGCCAGTCACACTGATGTAGGCAATTGATTTCTAGGTTGGGACAGATTCCTCATTTCCCAGTTTTTGTACTCCAGTCACCCAAACTTTGCAAGAAGGGAAACATAGAAACATATACGTTGATGGCAGATAAGGACCGCTTGGCCCACCTAGTCTGCCCATTTCCCTACCTACAGGATAAGCTGCAGATCCTAGTTAACCAACAGCCTATTTCTTCCTATCCCCCACAAAAATTGCCTTATGTCTGTCCCATGCATTCATGAATTCTCCCACAGTTTTAGACCCTACAACCTCCTCAGAAAGGCTGTTCCATGAGTCCACCACCCTCTCTGTGAATAAATACTTCCTCACATTGCCCCTGAACCACCCCCCCATCTTCAAATTGTGTCCCCTTGTTCTTGCACATCTCTTTTCCTGAAAGATGCTACCCTCTTGTACTTTGTTATTCCACTGAGGTACTTAAATGTTTATATCATGTTTCCCCTCTCCTTACTTTCCTCAAGAGTATACATATTAAGCTCCTTTAGTCTCTTCTCATATGGCTTCTCTTGCAGACCCTGCATCATTTTAGTTGCCCTCCTCTGGACTGCCTCTATCCTGTCTATGTTCATGCGGAGATGGGGTCTCCAGAACTGGACGCAGTACTCCAGATGGGGTCTCACCAACTGTCTGAACAGAGGGATGACAACTTCTGATTTCTGCTGGTGATGCCTCTCCCTATACATCCCAGTATCCCCTCAGCCCTCCCTACTGCCTTCTCACTTTGCTTGCTAACCTTAAGGTCATCTGATATGATTACCCCCAGGTCCCTTTCCATTTTTGTTGTTGTTACCACCTCCCCCCATTGTGTAATCTTCCCCTGGGTTTTTGTTTCCCAGGTGCATTATTTTGCACTTCTTTGCATTGAATCCAAGCTGCATACTTCTGACCATTCCTCCAAACTTGCCAAGTCCCTTCTCATCCTTTCCATGCCTCCTTGTGTATCAACCCTGTTGCAGATCTTTATGTCATCAGCAAAGAGGCATACTTTTCCTTCTAGTCCCTCTGTAATGTCACTTCTAAAGACATTAAAAAGGACTGGACCCAGTATTGAACCCTGCGGTACCCCACTAGTAACCTCTCTTTCTTCAGAGTGGACTCTATTTACAATTACCTTCTGTGTCCTGTTGTCCAGCCAATGTTTTACCCAGGCTACCACCCTGGAACCCACTCCCAGGCTGGTTAATTTGATTATTAATCTTTTGTGTGGGAATGTGTCAAAGCCTTGTTAAAGTCTAGGTAGGCCATGTCCACAGCCCCTCCCTGGTCTACTACTTTGGTCACCCAGTCAAAGAAATCAATTAGATTCATCTGACATGACTTTTCCACTGTCAACCCATGATGCCTTGAGTCCTGTGCCCCGCTGGCCTCTACGTACTCAACAATTCTTTTCTTCAGAAGTGATTCCATCACTTTCCATACCACAGAGGTCAAACTGACAGATCTGTAGTTTCCTGCCTCTATCTTGCTCCAACTTTTGTGAAGGGGAATCACATCCACCTTCCTCCAGTCCTCGGGTACCACACTATCCTCCCATGATTTGTTAAAAAGGGTAGTCAGTGGTTTCACTAGTTCTCCCCTTAATTCTTTTAGAATTCTGGGGTGAATTCCATCAGGCCCCATTGCTTTGTCCACCTTCAGTTTTAGGAGTTCTTTCAGAACCCTTTCTTCTGTGAAAGGACTGGGATCGACCCCCATCCAGAGTGCTTCTGTTAATTGGATTAGGCACATCCCCTCCTCCTCCTCTTTTGTGAATACTGAGCAGAAATATTCATTCAGTATCCCTGCTTTTTCATTGTCTCTCTCTGGCTACTCACCGTCCATTCTATTCGGCCTTACTATCCCTCCCTTTGTCTTTCTACACTCCCTGATGTACCTATATAAGGTTTTATCCCCCTTCTTAACCAAGTTGGCTATCTTTTCCTCAGTTTGGGCCTTTGCTATTCTGACTTCCCTCCCTGCTTCCTTCTGCCTTAACTGGTACAGCTCTTTGTCCTGGTCCTTCTGTGTTTCCTTGCAGACATTGGTTTACTCTGAGTCTCTGTCAAGTCCTGCTTGTTGCTCACCTGCTGGGGTGTGCTATAGCCCTCCCTACTCCTTATTAGAATGCATAATCTCTGTGATACTTCCACTCTTTGCATGACCAGTGAATAATAACCCCAAGGTCACTTTTGAACATGGGTCTCCCTCATGGCAGTATGAAGTGCTATAACTAAACCATTAGGCTGGCTTGATATTGATACATGGAATTTAAAGTATGGAATAATAAAAGCTGTTTCCCACAGTATCACAAGGTCCTGGTTTTCCTCCCATAAGCTGTGCTTCCTTTTTCTCATTAATAAGGAATGCTGTACAGGTGAGGCTCCCAATAATACACTATAATCATGTAATGTAATGAATGATAATAAGATGCAAGAACAATATCCTTATATTATTGCACTGTGCCATTACCACTGTAGTTGGTCACCTAATCTGTAGCATGCATTAGATAACATGAGTAATGTCCAGTTTTGGCCCAGATGTATTTCCATGTCAAAATTATGCCTTCCAAAAAAGCGTGGTCAAAAAAAGCGCCATCATTGCCATCCAAAAAAGCATGGTCAAGAATTGTGCCATCATAAATATACAACCTAGCACACATCCTTTACCTTATCATCAAAATATATAGTTGCCACCCCATGTATGTATTTACATAATACATTAAAGGTAGTGTGCTAGGTCGTATAGCAGCACTTTCTCTGTTTCCTTGTGCGCGGTTATCATGGCATGGTTTTTCATCATGACTGTTTGGATCTGTGGACTTGACAGCATACCCCCAGATGTGACTCTGCAGATCCGATAATCGGGTATCCATGTTTAAAATGATCTGGGACTGTACATTATCTAGGGCTATATGCTCTGATATGGAAACAGTAGCTTTCCATGGATAGTGATCTACAATGGATAATGCACTATAACTGCCATGTGATAAAACTGTTGCATCAAAAAATTGATCTTATCACCTCATACCAGTTTATCACAGAAAATAAGTAACCTGTTCACTTACTGCAGGTTACTTATATGATGTAGTGAAGTAAAAATATTTAACACAAAATGCATTGCCTAATATTACTATAATACAAAGTTAAAGGAAAACAAAAGAAAATGACCAGCTTTCCCCAGCTGCTGCCAAAATGCCTGACTAGCACTTTTAGACAATAAGGACATTGTTTAAAGTACCTGTAAATGTTTTTTTTAATCAGCAAAAGTGTGCCACAACTTCCGGTTACTGTTGCTGAAAACCACCATCTCACAAGCAGTTGCATGCTTCTCCCGTTCACTTTATGTTAATATGCCCTGCCAACTTCGGCCATTGGTCAGCAGAGCATATTAATATAAAGTGAGTGAGATTGTGGTTTCCAGCAATAGGAACAGGAAGTTGTGGCTGTGTCACTGATTTAAAAAAAGCATTTACAGGTACTTTAAAAACTTCCCTGTCTAAAAGTATTAATTAGGTGTTTTGGTAGCAGCTGGGGAAAGCTAGTCATTTTCCTTTGTGTTCCTTTAAACTGGGTATGCTATGGCTGTACTAGAGCTTTTTATGAACATTTCTTAAAAGCTAATCTGCTGCATAGTCGAATAACTTCAGGTTTGAAATATGTTTGGGATACCACCTACCTCACATGAGAAACACCTCAGGCTGCTAACCCTAAGATGTCTCCATTGTTCCTCCAAGAAATTGAAGAAACAAAACCAAAGACTGAAAAGTAAAATTTCTCACTATGAAAAGTCAGTTTTATTGCATGAGGTATCTCATGTTATTAAACATATTGATTATAAACAATCTACTAAGCATGCTATGAGAGTTTCAGAATTTATTTTATTTGATGATCTGAACAGATACAATTGTACACACTGTAATGAATGTGTTACAACAAATGATATGTATGGCACCTTTCTACTTGAAAAGGATATTTCAGAAGTGCCATTAAGTCAGAAGCAGCTCTTGTTATGTTTCCTTTAGGGTAACAGCATATATATATCACTTGGAAGTTATGCTATGTGTAATATAATACAAACCAAATAGTCTAGTCCTCTGTAGACCATGAGTTAATATGTCAGAATTCAGATCAACTTAATTTTTTTCATATCACTAATTACAAAGATGTAGACCATTCAATCCTTAAACATACAGGGAATCTATAAAAATTTGTAAACATCTAGACAGCTAAACAGTAAAGATAATTAAGAATATTGAACTAGGTCACAAAAATCTAAATGCAATTATTTATCTGAAATTACCCTGATGATAATCCCCAAGGACAACTTTGTTTCTACAATACCAGGCAGTCGATATGTGTCAAGTGTAATTATAAATGATGATTTTCTAATTACTAATTACGAATAACAAGAGTGCAGTCAGCTGGTAAATCCACCTACTGTAGATAAGGGACACAATATAGTCTAGGCTACCTTGCCTATCATGTCTAACTTTTGGATGCAGTGTGACAGCCCATGCAACTGGAACTGGTGATAGAGACAATGATAAAGTCAAATTACCAAAGACTGAGTTATATCTTATCATAGAATATTTTTGTGTTTCTTTCATTTGATATAGCAGCAGAACATAACCTGCACATGTCTTAAAAAAGATGTTAAAATCTACTCATGTCTGCAGTAATGATCATTTGTCTTCTGTTAAAAATTCAGAAATAATCACTGTCCCTTAAAAGGTTAACAAAGGGGAAAAATACTGCAAAAAATGTTTTTCTATGAAGATTAAATGGTGTGTCTTCCATGACCCTAATCACCTTTAAATACCATAATTAATGTGAGTTTCACTTATGCATTTAATTACCACTTGCATGCTTTGTTCCCTGCCTTTTGTGTGGTGTGGGCTTTCCATGTACATTCTAAACAGATGAACCTTTCTTCAGATGCCTAGAAATGTAATTACATTGAATGCCACTGGATATCTGCTTGGAACACATTGCTGAACAAAACTCTATCTCCATCTGTTTTTCAGGTCACTAATGTGCCACTCACATTTTTCATTTATTTTGACTAGTTATACCCCAGGAATCTTTATATATTTATTTATTTTGTTTTCTTCTTCTTTTTACAATTGTATCTCAAAATTAAATTAAAAACTAAAAAAAAAGAACCTACAAAATATTGAGCCAAATTAGTGACCTAGCAGCAGCACACTGTGATGACAGGCAGGTGACTCATAATCAAAAGCAGACCCCAAGCCCCTGGCTGCTAGAGGCTGGACATCTCACACAATTTCTGGAGTGAGTGAGGGACACTGACTACAATACCTGGAACATGAGCACTCCTGTTATATGAACAACAAATAGATGGCTTTTGTATCAGCACCCCTTCCTACTGGCTGAAGGAAAGGTATGATTAGCTGAAAGACTGGTATGGAAGTGGGGATTAAAAAAGATAGGAAAAATTGAACTGAATATGGAGCACTTGAAACATAGGTTAATATCAGTGCAAGTGAGGCAGTTGTGTAGTCACTTTAGATCCGGTATACTGTAAAAGCCAAAAATAAAACTTATTCATTCCACGATATCATAAAAAAAATGAAAATTATTTCATGAAGCCAGAGACTGAAAATAAATAAAGAGTGGTGTAATTTCAGCCAAAATCATTCCTCAATATCTATAAAACTCAAGCACCAAGCAGCACAGTTTCTATCTGCACCTGTTTACTATTCTTCCCTAAATTCATGGATTATCTCCCACTGTTATAGTTTATTTCAATTGTGCTTACGCAACTGGATGAGATGTATGCTTGTGTGACTTCGATACATTGTGGCTATTCACCTCTCTATCCGTGGGATATACCACCCTGTAGGGGTAAGACTCGAGCAACCCTAGAGGAGGATTCCCCCATAGGTGCCACGGGAATAATTCCCTTGGCTAAAGTTAACTTAGGAAGAAGCCCACAGGAAAGAGAAACTAGCCATTGGAGGAGAAGGGGTGGATGGTGGGGCAACAAAGAAATGAACCATGGAACAGTCCAGGAGCAGTGGCCTTTTAAGGCCTGATGGGGGAGTGACGTAGTTGCTCCACCCATTGAACCTCAGGCTTAAAGCCTTCCCAATGTGTGTTGTTTTTTGTTCCATGACCAATAGAGGCTATGTTAGGCCCCTTCTGGATTATGGGTCCCCTGCCTGGTCACCTTACTTGATCAAGGACATTGAGCAGATAGAGGGAGTTCAAAGATCAGTTACCAAATTAATTCCTAGATTAAGAAGTTTGACCTATCATGAAAGGTTATTCGAAACAGGTATTTTTCCTTTGCAGCATATATGTCAGAGGGGAGATTTATTACTATTATTCAAAATGTTGCAATCACCAGGCTTAGGTGCGAAGTATAGCCTAGAGTTCAGCAACAACAGAAATAATCTAAGATCACACAACAAGAAACTGGTAGTCCCAAGAGCATCTACAAATAAAAGAGAGAATTTTTTCACATAAATAAGTATCAAAGCATGGAATAGGCTGTCCCAAAAGGTGGTGGACATCGACAATGCAAATAGTTTTAAAAATGCACTTGACAGACTGTATTATTTTAAACATTAAATGGTATGAACTGACCCACAAATGTGGGAGCAATTCTGATGGGTATATATCATCCCTTTTGTCCTATAGGCCTAGTAAACCAATTCTGCAAATGACACAATTAAAAACAACAGTGGTATTATAAGACCTGCCTTGATGTTATGTTGTCTGTTTTATTTGTAGAGCAGGCACATGTGCAGAAATTCAATATGCAATTTCAGTGTGCCTCTAGGGTTTATGATGTGTGATTGTGCTGCTAAACATGGTTTCCAGACCCATAACTTGATGAAACTGGAATTCAGTCCCTTGCAGTGTGAGTCTTCAATGTAGTTTCCCCCCCACCAGTCTTTAAGCTGCAAGTCACCATATGTAAGGCAATGTAATTACTGTCAAGGACATCTTTATTCCTATATTTCCTCATTTCTTTTCATGCTTACTTCTTCTTGTATTGGATCCTTGTCACTTGTGCCCAGCTAGTGATTTTCTCTGGTGCTAGGTTACCACTACAAGTTACCCCTTCTGAAAAGGCTTGCTAGTGTCTAAAGATGTGGACTGACTAATACATGTTTAATTGAGCATAAGCTTAACTTTATGAGTGCTTAACTTCAGTCTTGCACAGCACCTTGGGCTAGTTTAAAGTAAGCACATTGTGCAGTAGGTTAAACTTGCTTTGTACTGAATGTGCAGACAGTCAGAAATGTTCTTAGGTTACTCACACTTGACCACCCTCTGTTTTCCCTTGCAGCCAACTGCTGGAAGGGGAGTGACCTCTCTATGTGATGAGACAAAATCTGAAATCTTGTTGCAATTCAGGGAGCTCCAAACATGATTTCAGCGGAAATTGTGGGATATGAACCCTCAGTATTCTGTAGAAAAAGGTCAGACTAATGTTCTGAGTCACAATACCAACTGGAGTGCCTAAACAGTAGCTAAAAACCTGTCCAATGGTACATGTCATTAGGGGTTGTTACTGATTTAAAAAGCAGCAGTGTTATGTTATGAGTATTTTAAACCTATCTATGCCATTTTTTTATGTTTGCTTGGGCACATGCACAAAATTAAATGAAAATTATGTACCTACCATAATTCTTGATCTTCTCTTGTATCTTCACCATTCATAGCTGTTGGGTGCAAGCTGGAGGCACACACCCACTGTCACAGCTTTTTTTGGGGGTGATGAGTCGGCGCCGATGGCACTGCCCATGTGGCTGACACACCAGCACAGAGCATGCAGGTTGGCAGTTAGGCACCGCTGACTCCTCCTCCATTCCAGTTCTGTAGAGCTGGAGAGGTAGAAAACAGGGTTCAGAGAAAGAGAGTGAGGCAAGAGAGCCGAGGGATAGGCAAAGGAAAGGATATAAACTTAAAAAGATATAAGCTGGATAGAGAACAGGAGGAGACAACTCTACCCTAAGTGGCCATAGGGCCTCCAATCCTTGGGTGGTCTCAGGGAGAGAAGACAAGGATAGAAAAGAAAGACAGGAAGGAAGAAAAGAGATGGGGTAAAGGGTGAAGAAAGAAGAAGACTAACTGCCACCACAATTGGAAGACCACTGGCTTGACAGTTTCAAAGTCCTAACAGGGCTTGAAGACAAGGGAGCAAGGATCCTGCCAGTTAAGGGGTTACTAACCCAAGGTCTGAGAGGGACAAAGGTTATAAGACACTTAGTGAAGGCAGGCTTCTCTTCCCCTCCCTTATCTGGTAATTTTAAAGAACCTAGAGCCTAGGTCTCACCAATTGTCCCAGAAGGGAATCAGTCTAAACTAGAAGAGGAGTGAGTCCTGACTTAGGTGCAGGGAAAAAGCTTCTGGAAAGAGGTTTTGCATGGAAGGACTGACATAGTTCTCATACTAGAGGAAGAGAACCATGGCTCATCCTTGTCAAGGAAGAGAGGGAGGGGGATTTCCCATGGACTCTCTTAGGGCTACACTGAAAGAGTTAAAGACAAAGAACTTGCTAGAGAATTATTCAGCCCCACAAGGGAAGGACACTCTAAGAATTGGAAGAGAATCTGAGGGAGTTCCCTCAGGGATTTTAGGGCTGAAACCCTACTCGCCCTCCTCCAGGGGGAACTGTCTGTGACTTTTGAAGAAAGAACAGAGCACTCCAAGGTACCGGGGGACTCAGCCCTCAGTTGGCCTGAGAGGAGGAAGGCAAGCAGGGTGGAGGTGACACCCAAGAACTGAGGCCCATGAGGGGATGGAGGGTGGGAACCAGTAATGAATGGTGAAGATGCAAGAGAAGATCAAGAATTACGGTAGGTACATCATTTTCATATCTTCCCTTGTCAATCTTCACCATTCATTACTGTTGGGTGAGTACCAAGCCCCCCGGAGGGGACCTGGCACAGCCCTGAAGGAACAGATCCCTCGGCTTCCTGTGGGTGAGACACAGGATGGGGAGACCCTAGCCATACTAGACTGAAAGGCCTAAGGTTGCTCAGGATGAGGACGTGTCCCCTGTGACCAGGGGGATGGAAGGCACCCCGAAGAACTCTCCTTGCCCTGCGGGAGAAATGGTGGGTCCCCCAGAAGGCATAGGAAATCACACTACACCAGGCAATGGGTGACAATCTGGACAGACGAAGCCACGCCATCTGCCTAATGCAGATCGCTATCCCTGCTAGTCTGGATCCACCTCATTGGCATCATAGGAAGCCCTTGTCTGGTGCCTTGCAAGCTCCAAACCTTGAGCAGAGAGGGCAATGGACTGTCTAGATTGCTCTGAATCAGGCAAAGATGTTAGCACCTGAGCTAACATTGACCACAGGAGCCTGCTATAGGCAGCGTGGTGTGCCTGATGAGAGCCTATACACATCTATGCATGAGCTGAACAGAAAACACTTCATCCCCACTGGTCGAACTCTGTGGAATCTGGATACGGGGGTCGGTCTGGCAACAGGTGATGAGGCCCGAAGGGAGTGTCTAGGGATGTCAGGCCCAAAGGATGGTGAGGTAGGGAACCTAGAGACTCCTGGGGGGCACAATACTGTCTCCTGCAGTCTGCTGAGGCTGGAAAAGGGGCAGCTGGAGACTGCCAGGTATGGGATAGACACTTATTGGAAAGGAATGGGCCAGGAGGGCACCACCAGGTGGTGAGCGCTGAACTCACTGAGAAATGAGCACATCTCCCACTCAGTATTGCTCCTCAAAACATGGGAGATGTGACACTCCTGTACCAGCCTCAGAAGGAACCACTGATATTCAGTGAAATCAGCATTGGAGGACAGGTCAATCAATCAATCAATCAAAATCTTTATTTATCCAGACGAACGGACAGAGTGTTCCTCTCCCTCAGAAGAGGGAGACCAGGAGGAAGAGGAGCTTGAGGGTCCACAGGACTCCTGCAGTGGGGGAGACAGACAAAAGGCCCATTCATCCATGGCCCTGACATAAGTGAGCAAGTTCACCCCAGTATCTCTTAACATCACCTAGGTTAAGAGCCCCATGAGACCCACATGGGCCGGGGGAGAGGAGGAGGTGTCTGCAGAGGGATGGGCAATGGGCACCAAACTGAGAGTGCCCAACCTCTGCCAGGGCTCTGAGACCCAGAGACTGGTCCCGAAGAATGGGGGGGGCCTGAGGCCATACTGAGTTGCAAAAGTTGAACTTGAGATGACAAACTCCAGAAGAGCCTTGAGGGGAAGTCTCCCCTGTGACGCGCCTGGGGTTGCATGTGTCCAGAACAGCAACCCTCCATGCTGCCAACCAAGGGTGTCTCCAAGACCTTGACGGAAAGGTAGGGTTACCCCCATAGGGTGGTGGAAGGGGTCAGCCGTACCTCATCTCAGCCCCTCAACTCCTTGGACTCAGAGGCAGCCCTCTTCTTTGACTCCAGTGGAGTGGGGTCCTCCAATGCTGCAGGCCCCCTTAAGGAGAGCGCAGAAGAGGGAGTCCCTATCTCCCCCTGAAGGGCCATGGGAGCACCAGGAATGGCAGCAGCCTGGGCCTCCCCAGGGGAGGACACCCCACCCCGAGCTCCTGAACCACCATCCCCAATGGATCCACAGCTACCCCCTGCCACTGGATCCTCAAGGGTAGCAGGCTCTGGGGACTCAGAGATAGGGATGCTGAGCTGCCTGCTGCCACATTCCAAGGGGGCTCCCCAACTCTGAAACGTCAGGTCACCAGTCCGGATCCACCTCTGAGTTGTCCCCTTCCAGAGAGGAGGCAATGAGGCAGACCTACAGGCTAGTGACCCCCGGGGGAGCCCCTAGCATCAGCACCATGAATGGCACAGCCGTGGAACATGATGCAGCCTACGGCGTTGTCCCCCCAATCACCAGCACTGCAAATGGCACTGGGATCCTGGACGGTGCCAGAGGGTGGTGCTGAGGGACTGCCAGTGCTGGGCCCAGCAGCTGTGGGCCGCGACACTGGGGAAGTCAGCACCTCCATCGGAGGTGACTGCCAGGGCGGCGCTAGCAACACGGCTCCACAGGAAACCGCGCTACTCCTCCAGTGTCTAAAAAGAGGCCTCTTCCTTGGCAAGGCTAGAACTGGAGGAGGCCTCCTCCTCACCAGGCCATATAGACCCGGAAGGGGACCCAGAGGAAGGGTCAAGAGTCCTGGCCTTGGCGACCCGCAAGCAATGTTGCCCTCTAAAAGTCAGCAGAGCCCTGCTGACTTTGAACATGTGGATTTCCAGAACAAGGCAGTCCATGGAGAAGCAGGCATTGCAGTGGTCCATATCATGGTTTGGTCCCAGGCACCGTAGACAAATATCATGCCAGTCCGAAAAGGGAAAAGTGCCAGCCACAGGGGCACCGACGCATGGGGGCATGGCCTACTTTGGATTTACATTTTGCCCCAGAACCTGACATGATGCGAAATAAAATACTAACTTTTAGCAAAGAGCCCAGTGCCACTGATAAAAAAGATGCACAGTCTTATGGCATCTCAATGGCATTGAAATGAGAACTAGGATGAAGGAAAGTTTACCGTGGGCATCAATCGAAGATGAAGGCCTAATGGTGCAGTTTATGAAGCTCTGACTTGCACAGCAGGTGTGACCTCAACAGCGGGAGAAACAGAACTGGGATGGAGGAGGAGTCAGCGGCACCTAACGGCCAACCCGTGTTCTCTACACCGGTTGGTCAGCCATGTGGGTGGTGCCAGTGCCATTGGCACCGACTCCCCCCCCAAAAAAAAAAGCTCCCGCAGTAGGTGCGCACCATTGGCTTACACCCAACAGCAATGAATGGTGAAGATTGACAAAGGGAAGATCATATTGTTACTGTAGTGTAGTAGTGCAGGGGCTGTGTAGGTATGTACTGAATAAGCCAATGAATGTAGAAATGCAGGAGGCTTGCCACTCAAATGCTGAGATGGCTGATGATAACAGTGTCCAGCTGGTTGATGGGCATAAACTTCTTGTAGTTCAAAGGATAACACCCCACCAATAATAATGGTTTTCTGCCCATTAGCCAGCTAGCAGACACATCAGGTTTTGAGTGTGCATATGTGTGTGTGTGTGTGTGTGTGTTCCCACTAGTTATAGACAGGAAGTGTCTATTTGAAAACACTAAACAGAGCTGGGAAAAAGCAGCTGCAGAATGCAAATATAATAGCTTCAAATATGTTAACAGCATGTCAATAATGAACAGAAAACATTAGTAATAGTTGATTTAAATTACGTATTATTTATGTTCCCTTTAAATTGTCTCTGATACCAGTTGGATAACTTTAATAATGTGAGAGTTAGACACAATTCAGTTTATCATTCAAATATTTTTGCAATCCTTTTTTTATATGGACTTTATCCTCCTGCCCCTCTGCATTGGTTCCTTTATGTCATTAACCCCCAGCCCTTTTACCTCCCCTCCAGGACTAACCCCATCTACTTCAAACCACCACTGGTGGTGCAGTGCCTTCAGGGCCACAGCATCATCCTGCAGACTGGAGTTCTTTTCTACCAGAGCCGGCAGCGTGCAATGGTGCACACGTAGACCGTGAAGATGGTGGATGCTTTCAATGCCCCTTTCTGACTTTCAATTCTATTGACCACTGATATGCCACCTGCCATCCACTAGGTGGCAGCCAAGCAGTCGTTCACCCTGTTCCCCCAACCAGAAGAAGAAGATCCATTGATGGATGCTAAATCCTCCTTGCCCCGCCAGCTCCCGAGCGACCTTGGTCCAGTGTAGGGTTGCCACCTGTCAGGTTTTTTACCTGGTGATCAGGTTTTCAGGGTCCCTATCAGGTAATCCGGTTTTGCTCTGTGCTGGTCAGGTTTTTGAGCCATTTTGAGTGCTCACATACTTTTGAAACAAATGTTGTCATATCACTCATTGTTTCAGCTACATGTCCAGGTTACAAACAAGTTATGTTGTCTATGTAGCCTTTTGTTTGTGAATGCAGTCACCCTGGGAGGTGTAAAGTATGGCCATTAACACCATTAGCACTTACTTAAGCTAATCTTTCCACTGCATCTTAAAGTGGCATAGCAGCAAAGCTGCCCCCACCTTTTGTAACAGTAACAGAGCCAGTTGTCCTCCACTTTCATTTGCTGGTAAATATTTTAATCTCTAACAGAATTTAGGCATTTTTAAAAGTTTTAAATTATTTTTCCCACAAGAAAAAACATATGATCACTTCTTTGGCTTTGAAATAGTACTGTGGACAAGAACAGGAAATGGAGGCAGAAAAAGATATAAAGTATGTATACTGTTGCATACCTCTCAACTGTCCCTGATTTTCAGGGATGTCTCTGATTTTGCCTCAGAAATGTCTTCTGTCCCTCCTAAATTTGGCATTTCTGTCACTGAAGAGTAGGGATTTGAATAATAAAATAATGCCAGCCACTGGTGTTACAGTCTAGTTCTCATTAAGAAAATGCTATTCACACCAAGAAGCATGTTGTACACAGCTTCTGGAACTACTATTACTATTTTTTCAAATGTGTCCCTGATTTTGGTCATGTGTCCCTGATCATTTTAGGCCTTGTCCCTGTTTTATGATGAGGGAGGTTGAGAGGTATGTACTGTTGTATGCTATTTACAGTATTTCCCCTGCCTCCTCCCAGATCATATCTGTAAATTAGATTTATTTGGTCTCTGTATGTTTATCTGGTTAACCAATGTCAATAAATAAATATATAAATAAATAATTAGGAAGAACCTAGGAAAGTAACTTTAAGAGGTGCACAGTACTGTATCATAACATTTTTATTTCGCTGTTGCTTTAAGTGTTGTCTTTTATTGGAGGAACAGTGCATAATGAGTCATGAAAAGGGGTGGGGCTAGGGGCGAGCTTAGGATCCGGTTTTTGCCTCATCCAAAGGTGGCAACCCTAGTCCAGTGTCGAACCCAGGTCACCAGTGTGGTGGGAGGTGAGGCATCCAGCTCCTCAGCCCTCCATGCCACTGGGCCAGCTACAGGTTTACTGTAGCTCCGATTTTCTTAGACAATATTGTTTGTGGCCCCCAGTGGGACTAAACCTACAACCCACTGTTTTACAGTTCTGTAATTTTACCCACTGTGCCATTCAGCCAGAGCTATGCTTTTGCAATTCCTTCCCCTTTTTCTTTATTACTGTGAGAAGTGACATGAAAACAAGATTACTGCCCCTTGGATTTTATTAGCTTTGGCTGCTTGTCTACACATGACATTATAATTATCTGCACAGCAATAGACTGGGATGTCATAAACAGAATTGGGACTGCAGAAGCAGACAAGCAGACAGAGCAAATAGGGCAGAGATCCTGTTTCCATGCAAATGTCCTTAGGAATAAACAAATAAGAATGACAATTACAAAAAAGGGTGAAATATAAGGTAAATTGTGTCTAGATATTATAGACGTGATTCTTAAAGCCCTGAGACTGAAGTAAGGCGCCTGTGTCAAACAAAAATGGTGCAAGTGGCACCTTCTGTCAAAAACTGCCCCCTGGGCTATTCACAAAAGCAGCCTGCCCCAAACCGGGCTTGCACTGCCCATGTGCCCAAAAATGGGCTGCAACATGGTGCTAGGGGGCACGTGGCAGATGCAAGCTGCCACATCCCTGTAAATGGGATTCTCAGAACTCTCCCAGAGGAAGAAATTTTAACTACCCTTAGACCAGCCAGGGCTGGTCTAAGGGGTCTAAGGGCACTTAGAAAATTCTCCTCTGGTAGAGTTTACCTGTTTGCAGCAACGTGCTACCGTCCCCCTTCCCCTGATGTCACCAGTATGAATATATAGAATAATGAATGGGGTGGTGTGTTTAACAAGATTTTACACACACCCCGAAGTGTTGGATGCTACATAAACCCCATGAGTGAGGCTCGAGGGGTTTCTCTAAGCACTGAGCACCAAGGGGTGTGTGTAAAATCTTGAGTTAAACACACCACCCCATGTGTTATTTTTTATAATTGTTGGGGATAGTTTTTTCACCACAGCAACTATATAAAATAAAATAAAAATTCTCCCTGTGCAGTGCTGTCCGGTCAGGTTACAGTATTCATGCAGTCTGGAAGAGGCTTATGAAGGGAAAAGTTTCCCTTTCATTTATTTTATTTGTTTTTGTTAAAAATGTTACGTTTATGGACTGAAGTGCTCCTTTTTTACTTCTTTTTTTTAAATTAACTTACTTGATGTCAGCGTCTGTCGCAAAGGGCTGGCGGCTGGCCATGAATCAAGGAAGAGCTGCTAGGGGGCACTCACACAAGGGAAACCAGGCGTGTGTTCATCATTATAACTCACAGGTTATAAAGGCGAATTATAAACTGGTTTCCCTTAGCAAAAAAATGATCCTCAGTTATTATATTATTATAATCACCCCTGTCCTGGTGGTATAGTGTCCCCCCCTCCCCAATCCCCATTGTCCCTTGGTATTCATATTATCAATACTACCACCATTCCTGGTGGTCTAGTGGACCCTCACCCCCTCACCCAGCAGGTAGTGCTCACCTCCATGCCCCCCTCACACTGAAACACAGCCAGTGACCGACACAGCCTACCTCTTACCTCTGAGGCAGGACACAGACTGAACTGTCACTGAGCGCCTATTGTATAATGTATGCGGGTGTGTACACTATACAATAGGTGCTTAGTGACAGTTTAGTCAGCAGCCAGCTGCAGAGGTGAGAGGTGGGCTGTGCTGTTCACCAGCTGTGTTTCGGTGTGGGGAAGGGGGCATTACCTGCTGGGCTGGGGGTCCACTAGACCACCAGGAACAGAGGTAGTATTGGTAATATGAATACCAGGGGACAACAGGGATCAGGGAGTGGGGGACATTAGACCACCAGAAGAATGGGGGAGGTATTAATAATATGAATACTGGGGGACAATAGGGATCAGGGAGGAGGGACACTAGACCACCAGGAATGGGGGTAGTATTAATAATACAACTGGGGGACATCAGGAAGGGGGACACTAGACCACCAGGAATGGTCTTTTGTTATCTGACCCAGGGATATTGGTTTGGGGTCCACTTGCCTTTATTGCAGAAGCCTGTGGTGAACCCCTCCTGTACACCTTGTGTTTGTCACACTGGAGAGGTTACATCAAGTGTGGGGACTTAGACGCTGGGACCCCTCCTGTACCAGAATCTGGTGCAGGATCCCTGGTGTTTCAGCGCAAGCTGCTGTTTGCCACAGCTAGCGCCAGTTTATGCCCTGTTCGAGAATCGAGCCCTATGTTTTTTAAAGTTGTCCCAACAACACCAGGGGATCTTTAAAGCAATGTGACACTGCGAGCAAACATTCGATCTTGACAAATGCTTGTTCTGTTTAGGTTGCATTTTTTCTCCTGTCTTATAAAATGTCCTTCTTCCTTATTTTGAGTCTGCTTTAGTATTTTTTTAGACTTAAAATTATTAAAAGAAGTGCTTTTTTAAGGATGAATATTCCCAGGTTTTCATTTGTATTTTCATGGGTTTTTTTTAGTTATTCTTTCTTCCCCTATGTACTGACCGTCCGCAATCTTCCAGTCTCTACAGCCCTGTTACCTCAGCATCCTCCAGGACTTGCCTTTATCTGACTTCTTCCTCCAGGGCCTATCTCCCCTGGTGAGGTTTGTGATACCTCCCAAGCCCCACCATATACAGGATCCAGTTAGTAAGGACAGTGCCCGCATAGTCAGCTGCAGGGCCTGCTGGACACTGGACTCATCCTACGGGTTGATGCTGTGCTTTTCCCTGTTCTGTGACCCTCAGGGCTTGTGAATGTGCAGTTCCATGATGACACATGCTCCCACAAGATGTGCATCAATAGATGTCACACCTCACATGCATTCTGATGGCCCGATATGCCCAACAACTGGTCTCCACCAGGTGTCAGGTGAGTGCCAGGATCCGTGTCCCCTTACCTCCCAAGGAGTAGAGCAGTTCATTGAATGCTGATCCTCAGGCGATACCGGATGATTAAGGATCCTTCATGTGTAAAACCAAAAAAATCACAGCATTATGGTAATGATGGCGTTTTCAACGTCATGCACACGCCTCCTTACAGAAAGCTAGCATACAATGACATGCTCAACCACGACATGCTAGCAAGCCTATTTATTGCACAGTATAATAAAAAGTACAAAATACATAATTTCAAAATCTGTAAACAAGAAAGAACTGTTGTCAGTAACGACAGAAGTCTTATTTATTGCACACTCTAGGGAAAAATACAAAATTTATAATTGCACCAGCTGCCGAAAAGTTTTTGGTGTGTTTATATTGTTCAAATGCTTGAAAAACATTATATTCAGTATGATTGCACTGTCCCATTGCACAAAGCTCCACAAGGAATCATTAGCTGTAAATTCATTCAAAGCTCCGAGTTCAGTGGTCCACAACTGGCTATTTAAAATACAAAGACTTGCACAGTACTGCGTTATTGTCACCCGCTTCAACTTTGTACCACAGCACTGTGTTTTTTGTTTTATTTTTCTGAATTTGGGGGGCTCTGCCCCCCACACCCCCGGTTATGCATCTGTACCACCTGTTTTTGTTTTATTTTTCTCTGGCATTATTGATTTATTTTTGTACCACAGCCCAGTTTTATTTTTCTGTATTTGGGGGGCTCCACCCCCCGTTATGCATTAGTACCACCTGTGATTTTGTTTTATTTTTCTCCGGTATTATTGATTTATTTTTGTACCACAAAATTATTTACTTTTTAGTATGTGACGCCAGGTGGGGTGTGTACTGGCAACCTCCGATGTGGTGGTGGGTGGAGCAACAGGCTACATCTACTGTGAAACTGCTGTAATTATCCTTGAGCGCAAGAGGAGTCCTTAATCATCCGGTATTACCAATCCTCATTCCCCTGGCTGGCCCTCCAATTCCAAGCTCACTACCAATTTCAAGTAGCCAGTGTCACATGTGGTAGCACTACTACTGCGCCAGAGGGCTGGCATTTAACACCAATTGTTTTTAAATCACTTTCCTTATGACTAAAGTAGACTAGCATGCAAAAAGTTCTGCCTTCTGCCCATATGAACAACTGATGTTTAGAAGCAGCCGAGCATACTAGTGAAAACTATGGGAAAGAAATAATAAAAGGAAAACTCTTTTTAGACATTTCAAATCTCACATAACTGTCAAAGCAGACTCAAAATAAGTAAAAAGGGGCATCTTACAAACACAAGAAAAAGGGCAATCTAAAACAGAACAAAAAGGTATAGGTCAAAATGTTAAATGTATCATGCTCTGCTAGCCTTGACCTTCAACATGACAGCTGAAAAGCAACACATTTTGGAATTAGAATTAATAAAATGCACACATTAAATACCTTCTGATTTTTCATTTGGGTTTGATACATTTTTCCAAACTATGTGAGCTAGTTTTTGAACTTAATATATGTTATATGACTTAAAGAGGGCGCCCATGCAAAATTTCTAAAATCAATAAATTTAGAATTAGGATTAGCATGTTCTCAATATGTCTCATACCAAAAATGAGATATCTAAGTTATTTTGTTTGAAAGTTACAAGCCATTATGTAACCCTGATTTCACTGTCTGTACAAAAAAGCTGGTTTCATTGAAGAGTTACTGATGACATCACAGTCAGAATTCATAGTCTCCTCCTCCCCGCCAACAACCTTACATGAAATTTCTCCAAAGCTACATAAAACAGTAGTTGTAAACATTTGAAAAAGGAAAGCTGATAGTGGGTGGGTGTGTTGCATGCATTTTCAGAATGTGCAGATGAAAGATACCTTAGAATGCAGTGTGGAAGGTGGCTCTGGAATTTAGTAAAAATCTGGCATAAGAATGTCAAGGTTGTGAGCATTTTCAGAATACTGCAGGGATGAGATTTCAGAATGTCATCTGGTTGCCATTTTGAATGCAGCAAATACACAATCTCAGAAAGTAGCTGGGACAGTTTCGGATTGTGGCAGGGATGCTAAAATTCATTGTAAATCAGTGTCACAATCACAAATTTGTCAAATGTTGCAGTGATACATGACTTCAGAATATGGTGACACACAGTTGTAAAATATGGCAGAGATGTGCAATTTTGTATTGTGTCCAGAATGCATAATTTTGGCATGTGATGGTAATGCTCAGTTCAGAATGTGGCAGTGATGCTCAGTTTTAGACTGTGGTGGCAACATGCAATTTCATAACGGAAATTAGCTTTTACCAGCTTAGTATATCATTTCTAAAACTTTTGAAATAAAGAAATACATGTGGCATGGACTAGACATTTCAGAATGTGTCATAGATGCATGGTTTTAGAAAGTGGTGATGGCATGGAATTGTGGTATGTGGCTGGACTACACAGTTTTGGAATGTGGTGGGGCATGTAATTTTGTAGTGTGGCAGGGAAGTACATTTTCAGAATGACAGACAAACTATTTTATAACGTGGCAGGGATGCACAATTTCAGAAAGTGGCAGAGAGACTATTCAGAGAAGGGCCACTAAGATGGTTCAGGGCCTCCATCACAAGCCATATGAATCTAGACTCAGGGACTTGAACTAGTACTCACTGGAATGGAGATGGGAAGGAAAGGGGGGGACATGATAGAAACATTCAAATTCATCAAAGGTATAAACACAGTTTAGGCAGACAACCTCTTCCAGGCCAACAAAGAGGCACATACTACTGGGCACAGCCTACGCCTGAGATGGGGAAGGTTAAGAAATAATGTCAGGAAGTACTTTTTCATGGAGAGGGTGATAGACACATGGAACAGCTTTCCCCCAAAGGTGGGTGCAGCAAAGACGGTGAATGAATTTAAACACACATGGGACTGGCACTATGGTAAAAGCAAGACAAGCAACCTATAGGGGCAGGGGGTAGGATTCATGGGGAGACTAGATGGATCACAAGGTCCCCATCTGCTGTCATTTTCTTATGTTCTTATGAGATGCACAAGTTTGAAATGTGGCTGGGGCATGCAATTTTGAAAGTGCAGGGACACACATTTTCAGAAAGTGGCAGGGATTTGCAATGTTGGAATGTGGCAGGGATATGCATTTTTGAAATGTGACAGAGGGGGGCAATTTTGGAATGTGCTGGAATGGCACAGTTCAGAATGTGGCCAGGACATACAAGTTCAGAATGTGGGGTCACCCAATTTTTGAAAACAGTGAGGATGTGCATTTTCTGAATGTTACAAGGACTGCAATTTTATTATGTGTTGATGACACAAGTTCAGAATGTGGCAGGGACACACAATTTCAAAATTTGTTCCAAAACGTGGAAGTGACATACAATATTGGAATCTGATGGGGGAATGCAATGTTGAAATGTCACTGGGATGCGCAATGTTCAAATGTGGCAAGGATGCACAATATCAGAATGTAGCAGGGACACACATGTCAAGAATGGTGCAAGGATGCCCAATTTTGGAAGGGAGGGGCACACAATGTTGGAAAGTGGCTGGGACACAGAATTTCAGAAATGTTGTGGGGATGCAGTGTTGGGATGCTGCAGGGATGCACAATTTTGAAATGTGGTGGTTGTCTACTATTTCTGAATGTGGAAGGTTCCACACATTTCAGAATAAAATTGTGCCATCATGTTCTGACACAGTGTGCATCTCCACAATATTAGGAGATTGTCCACGTCACCAAACTCCTAGATGCACGTCCATACCACATTCTGAGATTGCGTATTCCTGCCACATTTTGAAATTGTGTAGTCCCACCATTTTACAATATTGCACATCCCCACCATATTTCACGACTGCATGTCTCTCATTCCCAATTTATGTGTCCCCACTACATTTCATGATTGCAAATCTACACCACATTCTGAAATTGCCTGTCTCTCATTTCAAAATGACGAGTTCCCTCTCCCCATTCTGAGATTGCCTGTCACCATCACACTCTGAAATTATATTTCCCTAGCACATTTCAAGATTGTATGTCCCCTTCACGTTCTGAGATTGTGTATCCTTACCACATTCCATGATTGCATGTCACTCATTCCAAAATTGTGTTCACCCTCATTTTGAAATTGTTGCTGCTACATTCCAAAACTGTATGTCACTACTGCATTCTGAAATCGAGTCCTGGTTACATTATAACATTTTGACATGTTAATATCTCATCACTGCAATATTCTGAAATTGTGTTACAAATCTATATCTACACTGCATTCAACAACTGGCTCCCTATCACATTTTAAAGTATAGTACCCTACATCTGAATGTTCAGGAAATGCATGCGCTGCACTCATCCTAGTGTTATTGTTGTTTTCAAATGATTACTTCAACTACACTATCTTAAATTGTGGAGAAATAAGTCCTATATTGTTGCTGGCAGGAAGGACTAGCCTGTGACTTTTGTTATGACATCATCAGTAGCTCTTCAATTAAACCAGTTTTTGAACAGGCAGTGAAAACAGAGTTAAAAAATGACTTGTAACTTTTAAATGGAAGTAACTTAGCAATCTCATTTATGGTATGAGGCTTTCTGGAGATATGCTGATTCTAATTATGCAGCTTAATACTTTTGGCTGGATTCACGTTACCTGCTGGAAGACAAAATATGACATACAATTATTGATGGCCATCTTTGTTTAAGCTTGTTGCTGCACATATCTTTTCATACCTCCTGTAATTTTAGCATTTGAGAAAGGTGACTAATTGGCAGCACTGAAGTCTGAAGAAATTGGCATAAGATAACCACAGTTCATTTGAGATAGGCCACAGAACAGACATCAGATGATTTCTTTGGAGGTGAAGCTGTTGATTTGTTTGTGAAGGTGAAGCTGTTGAGTTGTTTGTGGTGATGAGGTAATTGAATTATTTATTAAATGGGGCTGCTGTGTTTGTGATAAAGCTATTATTTGTGTAGTGATGCTATTGAGTTGTTTGTGAAGTTATCCTCTTTAGTTATTTGTGCAGTGTGGTTGCTGAGTTGTTTGTGGAAGTGAGGTTGTTGAGTTGTTTGTGTAGCGAGGCCGTTGAGTTGCTTGTGGAGGTGAGGCTCTAGAGAAGTTTGTAGAGGTCAAGCCATTGAGTTATTTGTGCAGTGAGGCTGTTGAGTTGTTTGTGTAGTGAGGCTATTGAGTTGTTTGTGCATCGAGGCTGTTGAGTTGTTTGTGGAAGGAAGCTATTGAGTTACAGCAGCAGTGGGGCTATTGAATAATTTATGAGATAGGGTTGTTGCATTTGTAAAGGTGAGGCTGCTGAGTTGTTTGTGCAGCGAAGCTGAGTTTTTTTGTGTAAGTGAGGCTGCTGAGTTGTTCACAGAGCTGATGCTGTTGAATTATTTATGAGGTGGGTCTGTTTCATTCAAGTAGGTAAGGTAGTTGAGTTGTTTGTGCAGTGAGGCTGTAGAGTTATTTGTAGAAGTGAAGATGTGGAATTATTTATCAGAAAGGGCTGTTGCATGTGTGGAGGTGAGGCTGTATAGTTGTTTGTGAAGGTGGGGCTGTTGAGTTGTTTGTGCAGTGAGGCTGTTATTTATGGAGGTGAGGCTAGTGGGCTGTTTGTCTTGGTGACATTGATAAATTGTCTGTGAAGCTGAATTGTTGAGTTGTGTGCAGGCTAGGTTGTTGAGCTGATGTCAACTGCAATTTTCTGCACTACACATTATTTGTATAGTGATGGAGATGATATCTCTAGTTTTGTATTTAACAGACAAAAACTCTGCTATTACCAGTCCACTGCACAATGAATACCCCATGCAGCGCATGGCCAGGTAAGTTTCTTCAAAACTCGATTTGCGTAAAGTATTGGTCAGTGCTGTGTTAACTGATTCAAGTTAATATCTTCAGTCACTGACACTACTGACAGCTTCCAACTTGTAACATTCCTTTTTATTACTCTTACACCATTCCCCATTATACACCTACCACTATAGATACAATAGCACATGGATTCTGGTGGACCTCCAATTTTTGTGTGACAGTAAAGAATAATGTAGTCTGCCTATCATGTAACCCAATGCAAAAGCAAAAACATATATCAGTAACATGATAAAAGAAGCTAAAAAAACATGCTAGTTGTCTTCAGATTTATTGATGCATATTAATTTGATGTGGTGTCAGAAAACATGTTTGCACTGCATCCATTTTAATGGTGTGTCTGTATTTTGAAAAACAACCTCAGAAAATACACTATTTTTAAATTGAAAATATCGCTCAGGGCTTATGGTATTAGGAATCACTTAACTTCTGTATAAAAATATGTTTACAGACTCGGTATGTTATGAACTGGAAACAGCACTATTGCATAACTACTTTCTGAAGCTACAGTAAATGGACAAGGGGCACCTCTTTCTTTCTTGTAATGCTTGACCCGTGAAATAAGATGCACTATAAGGAAGCAGCTGCTTTCTTACTTTGTATGACACAAATGGAATCTGTACCAAAAACAACAGAAATACTATGGTTCAGCTTACATATTTGTATTGGCAGTTGACGTCAGCCATTCTCCAGCCAAACCAATGATATCTAGCCCACAAGAGAGCTGGTTGAAAAACCGAGGATGACCTGGAGAGATAAAAAAAAGAAATGACAAAAGTTGCTTCTGTAGTCTTGTCTTCTGATGGTATCTGAGTCACTAATCTTGTAAATTTAAAATGCCTTTAGATCATACTTTAATGCTTTCAATGCAAATATTGATGACTAGTTTGCTGAATGCCAGAACCACCTGGATACCAGAACCCATGCAGTGGAATGACTGGAACTACTGGAATGCTAGAACACCTACAAATTTCCGTGAGTTCCTGCATTCCACTGACTCTAGCAGTTCCAACTTTTACCATGTGTGCAGGTTCTGACATTCCAGTATTTCTGGGGTTCTTAGAAATGACTACAGCTTCCACTTGGGACATGATAATATCTGGAATGCTGTAACCATCGGAATGCCAGAACCCACTCAAGCAGTAAAATCCAGAATTACTGGTCCTACCAGAATGCTTGAACCCATGCAAAATATGCATGCATTCTAGCATGGGTTCTGTCATTCTGGTGGTTCCAGGATTCTGGACATTACCACATTCCTTACCTGCTCCTCTTGTTCTGTACTTATTGTACTAGCTGAAAGTGATTTTCCAGAATCTAGGAAAACATTTTAAAATATCATATTAAAGCACAATTCAGCTTACATTTTAATAATGGTCTGCATTTATCTCCCTCATTCTTTATTATGGACATTTTTATGAAAATGTGATCTTAGTTCTCCAAATCTGATGTCCTCCCTCTCCTACTTTTCCATCATAATCCTGTTTGTGACACCATAATCATTTCCACAGCAACACATTGTGAAGTTGCAAACAGAATTATGAGGAAAATGTAGAAAAATAAGATTAAATCTGGGGGACAAGGATCCTGTTTTATGTAAATGTACACAGATGTAAAGAATGAAGGGAGATAAATACAGGAAATAAATTAAACAGAAGTTGAACATGTCTTAATATTATATTTTGAAATGTTTCATTGGGTGTTAGAAAATCCCTTTAACCTTGCAGTTGAAAACAGAAACGGTTAAGAAAAAATGCTTGTGCAGCTTCCCTCATCCACTCATGTTTGTTGGAAATCTCCCAACTCTTCATTCTGTTGGAGTCCTGCCATTTTCCCCACAGTATTTTCTGTAACTACACTCCAGTGCTGCCATCACTGCACACTGCACCTTAGCTGGTGTGGGGAGCATGAGTTAGTAGACCTCTCTGAGAGTGCAGCATAAACACATTTATACTGCACTCCCAGAGAAGTCTACTAACTTGTGCTCCCCACACCAGCTAAGGTGCAGTGTGCAAAGATAAACTATAATCATACGCCATGAGTTTAACTATATTATTCAAATGCAGAGGTACTAGCAAATCTGTAGATTGCATCTGAGTATGAATTTTATGATAGCTTGAAAGATTGTTCTGCAATGAGTTTGCTAGATGACACTGGTGCTCAGGCTCAAAAGGTTTCTCCTCTGAAACACTGTCTCCTGCCCCTCCAGAGGAGTGGGGAAGGCACAGTGGTGCGAGCAGGGAAGACTTTTGCTATGTGCCACATCAAATAAATTTAAACACAGTTATAAGTCTTGACGGAGAGAACCTTTGATCTTTTGAGCATAAGAAGAGCTTATTCTGCCTATAAGAAAGGATAGGAGTAGGATGAGAGCAAAGAGTTAAGGGGAAGTAGTTCTGAGACTGCCAGGCCAACTCAAAGGTGTGGAGGAGAAAGACAAAGAGGGACAGAGAGATGGGGATCCCCATACTTCTGTGGTTAGAACTGGTCACCTACTTCTTCTTGCTAATGTACATTTCTAACTTTAAGATTTAAGTACTTGCCGTTACTGTTCAGTACCTTTGTTGTCATATGTTTGTCCTAGGTGCAGTTAACCTTGTTTGTTTTGCAGTATAACTTTAAATAAATAGCAACTACAGTATTTGTTAAAATATCACTGACTGGTCATGCATTGGGAAAGAGGTATTTTGTGGTTCTCTGGTGTATCTGTCATACTGACAGAGATGCTATCACAACTAATCTGAGCTACTTGATCCTACCTAATATTGGGAAAGGCACAAAGTGCAAAGAGTAAATGCAAACTGCACTCCACCTGAGGTTTAGGCATTCAGTCTTGGACTGATCCATGGAGACTACTGACAGGGCTCATGGATCCAGGTGACTGGGTGCACAAAATATGCAAATGAGCTCACATAGGTGCAATACTCAAAACAGAGTGAACTATAGTGGAGCAACAAGGAAACCAGCACATACAGAGTTGCAAAAAGGGCAGTGATGTCTAGTCACTTGACCAGTGTACAAAAGCCATGCCCCCTGATGAAGAGGCAGCATGTCTCAAAGTGCCAGGGCACTGGGTTTATGTTTGTTTTTGGTTTCTGTACACTGGATGAGTGAATAAATTTCACTACCTGTTTTGCAACTCTGTGTGTGCTGGTTTCCTTGTTTCTCTGTTGGTTACTTGCCTTATCTGAGCAGTACACTACAATACCCTTTGGAGCACTCTGCTTTTTCCTGTACCGCTGAACTAGAGTGGAGGTCTGAGGCACACTGCTGTGAAAGGGTTGTTTGGGATAGAAACATAGAAAGAGATGGTAGAAGGAGATCAAGGGTCCATCAAGTCTGTCCATGAGTTACCTACTGTAGGATCTATTTCTGATCCTCAGTCCAAATCCCCTTATTGTTTTTGCCCTTCTCTGTTCTAATGTTTTTTTATTTGAGCCCTTGCTCTGTCCCACCTATACTTGAATGTTGCTATGGTCTTTGCTCCCACCATGTCGGCAGGCAGGCCATTCCATGGTTCCACCACCCTTTTGGTGAAGTAGTGTTTCCTTAGTTCTGTCCTAAAGCTTCCTCCATTCAACTTCCATTTGTGCTCCCTAGTGGTTGAGCTGGTAACTCTGTTGAACAGTTCTGTATACAGCACTTTATTTATACCTCTCAGGAACCTGAAAGTTTCAATCATGTCCCCTCTCTCCCTCCTTGTCTTGAGCGAGTACATATTCAGTGACTGTAGGTGCTCCTCAGACGTGAGTTCATGGAGGCCCTGAATATTCTTTGTTGCCCGTCTCTGTACAGTCTGTAGCATATCCTTATCCTTCATCAGGTGAGGGCTCCAAAACTGGACACAATACTCCAGGTGAGGCTTCACTAGAGACCCACATAGGGGGAGGATCACATCCCTGTTCCTACTGTCAATTCCTCTTCCTATGTAACTCAACATTTCAGTTGATGCTTTACTGTGTGCTTTATTGCATTGGCTCGATTGTTTTAGGGTGTTGCTAATGATGACCCCTAGGTCCCTCTCCTCTTGGGAGGTACTGAGCTTAACCCTATTTAACCAATATTCTCTTCTTGGATTTCCCTTTTGCAAGTGCATCACTTTGCACTTTTTCACATTAAACTTTAACTGCCAGACATTACACCATCTTTCTAGCCTAAGGAGGTATTTTTTTAAGTCCCTAACCCTTTCTGCACTGTCCACCCTTCCACCAAGTTAAATGTCATCCATGAAGAGGGCATGTTTGCCCTGGATTCCTTTGCCGATGTCACTAATGAACATGTTAAAGAGGACTGGGTCCAAGACCGAACCCTGAGGTACTCCGCTCATGATCACTCCTTTGCCTGATTTCACCCCATTAACTACTACTGTCTGTCTCCTATCCTTGAGCCAATTTCCCACCCACCTGACAATGCTCTTAACAGTGCCTAGGTCCTCCAATAGTTTTCACACAGGTGATAATGCGGCACCACATCAAATGTCTTGCTGAATTTGAAGTAGTCTTTGCAGAATACTTAAACTAGCAAATGGGGAGAGGGGTGCAGCACCCAATACATTGAATGGGAAGAACACCCATCCCCCCTCAGCTAGTGATCAAACAGGAGTTCAGCATGTTTGTAGTTCATTTGCATCACCAGGTAAGGAAAAAGGTCCGGCCCCCCATGCGACATGCAGGGGAAATGCTGGACTTCGCACAACAACTAACGCACTGAAATGTGACCAATGGAAAATCATGTACACAAATGCCCACAGTCTGGGAAACAAGATCCCAGACCTGCAGGCAAAAATGACAGTGGCTTAACTGGACATAGTAGCCATTAGTGAGACATGATTCACCAGTAACCACACTTGGGAGACTTCAGTACCCGGCTATGTACTGTTCAGAAGAGACCGAGGTGCAAAAGGGGGTAGCCCATTATGTCAATGAAAATATCAAAGTTACAAAAATTCAGAATACACATAAGGAGCCAGAAGAACTGTGGGTCACGCTGGAAACAGGAAATGGGACAGCCATACAAACTGGTGTTGTCTACAGGCCTCCAGACCATGGGGAGGACATGGATGCATTACTGTTAGAAGATATACAAAACATGACAGCTAAAGGGGAGGTTCTGATAATGGGAGACTTCAACATGCCAGATACAGGTTGGTCAATACCAGCAGGAACATCCACTAGAACTAGACACATAGTGGATTCCCTGCATGGGCAGGGCCTCAAACAACTGGTACAACAACCCACAAGAGACATTGCTATCCTAGATCTAGTACTGACTAATGGGGAAATGATTACAGATCTCCAGGTAGACGGTCACCTGGGGGCCAGTGACCATCACATGGTATGGTTCAATTTGGCCACTAGAACTAAATCATCCCATTCCAAGGCAAAAATATGGGACTTCGGAGGAGCTAACTTTGATAAGATGGCCAACAGAGTTCAGCTAGCCCTGATAAGAAGAAATACAGGTGAGGTGGTACAGGAAAGTGGGAAAGCATTAAGGATGCAATACTTGAAGCAACATCCCATTGTGTTAGGGAGAAAGGCAAGAGCAAAAGAAGGAGGAAACCACTTTGGTTGTCAAAAACAGTAGCAGAAAAGATCAGAGCCAAAAGATTGGCCTTCAGGAAATATAAGGGAACACAGGAGGACGAAGATAGGGAGGCATACCAAACTTCCCTAAGGGAAGCAGGGAAGGCAGTAAGGCAGGCAAAGGCCCAAACCAAGGAAACACTAGCATGAACAGTAAAAGAAGGGGACAAGACTTTCTATAGATACATTAGTGAAACGACAAAGTTCAGAGGGAGCATTGCTAAGATCAAAGGGGATAAGGGGGAGTGTGTGGAGGAGGACCAAGGAAAAGCAGCTATCCTAAATAGATACTTCTGCACAGTATTTACTAAGGAGAAGGTAGAACAGGGCCCACAGCTCAGCACCATGGACAGAGGGAGAGGGTGGTGTGCACAAGTCCCTTTACAAAAGAAAGGATCCTACAAGAGCTCACTAAGCTCAGGGTGGACAAGGCAATAGGACCTGATGGCATACATCCCAGGGTACTAAAAGAGCCAAGGGTGGAACTAGCAGAGCCATTATCAGAATTGTTTAGTGAGTCTCTAAGCACAGGAAAGGTTCCAGAAGACTGGAGAAGGGCTCATGTGATCTCGCTCTGCAAGAATGGCAGCAGAGAGGAGGCAGGAAACTACAGATCAGTCAGTCTTACATCAGTAGTGGGCAAAATTATGGAGGCACTCCTTAAGGAAAGGAGAGTGCAACACCTGGAATCCATAGGAGCACAGGATCCAAGACAGCATGGGTTTACAACAGGAAGGTCCTGCCAAACAAATCTCATAGATTTCTTTGACTGGGTAACCAGAGTGATGGACCAAGGGGGTGCTGTTGAGGTTGACTACCTTGACTTCAGCAAAGCTTTTGATAATGTTCCACATAGAAGATTGATTAATAAGCTGGGTAGGCTTGGGGTGGGTTAGAAGTCGGTCAACTGGGTGGCAAACTGGTTGGTGGACAGAAAACAGAGAGTGATGGTAAACAGCATACAATCAGAAGAGATGCAAGTCACAAGTGGGGTACCTCAGGGATCAGTCTTGGGGCCAGTCCTCTTCAATATCTTCATCAGTGACATTGCAGATGGACTAGAGGGTAAGGCTTTTCTGTTTGCAGATTGCATCAAGATCTGCAACAGAGTAGATGATCCAGATGGGGTGGGCAGAATGAGAAGAGATCTGGATAAACTAACAAAATGGTCGAAAGAGTGGCAACTGGGGTTTAACACAGAGAAGTGCAAGATCATGCACATAGGAAAGAGAAACCCTGAAGCCACCTATAGGTTGGGAGGGGAGTTGCTGGTAATCACAAGGGAAGAAAGAGACTTGGGTATCATCACAGATGACCTGAAATCATCCAAACAGACCATTAAAGCAGTAGGTAGGGTTAGAGGGATGTTGGGGTGTATTAGTAGGGGTATCACAAGTCGTAAGGGGGAGGTAACAATCCCTCTTTACAAGACACTAGTTAGGCCCCATCTGGAGTACTGCATGCAGTACTGGAGGCCGCACCTGCACAAGGACATTAATAAAATGGAGGCAGTACAGAGAAGGGCAACCAGAATGGTGCAGAGACAGCATCAGAAAAACATATGAGGACAGACTAATGGAGTTCAGTATGTATACCCTAGAGCAATGGAGGGAGAGAGGTGATATGATCAAAATATTCAAACATCTTAAGGGCATTAACAAGGTAAACATGTCTAACATGTTTCAGTATAAGAAAAATAGGACAAGGGGACACAGCATGAGATTAGAGGTAGGCTGATTAAGGGGTAATGTGAGGAAGTTCTTTTTCACAGAAAGGGTGGTGGATGCATGGAATGGTCTACCTCAGGAAGTGGTGGAGTTGAATACAGTGCAGGGCTTCAGACAGGCATGGGACAGGCACAGGCATAAGGGAGCAATACAGATGATTATGAATACATAGGCCATTGACAGAGTAAAGGCCTATGGCACATTCATAAGGTAGAAAAAAATGGGCACACTGGATGGGCCTTGCGTTCCTTATCTGCCATCAGCTTCTATGTTTCTATGTAGAGGAGGCCTACTGGATGGCCTTTATCAAGTTCCAAAGTTACCCAATCGAAAAAAGTAATTAGGTTTGCCTGGCATGATCCTCCTGCCATGAACCCATGTTGTTTGCTATCTTGAAGACCATTCTCTTCCAGGTATTCCATCAGGTCCTATTTGACTAAGGTCTCCATTAGTTTTCCCACAACAGATGGGAGGGTAACTTTTCTGTAATTGCCTGCCACTTTTCTGTTCTCTCCCTTGTGGAGTGGTACCACATCTTCCCATCTCCAGTCTCCTGGCACGACAACTGTCTGAATCGATCTGCAAAACAAATATGCCAAGGGGTCAACAGGCTCCTCAGCAAGCTCCCACAGCACTCTTGGGTGTAATCCATCAGCTCCTGGTGCTTTGTCTGTTTTGAGGTGCATAAGTGCCTCCCTGACCCTGTCTGTGGTAACTGTCACTAATTCCATTTGTGGGATCCCATTATCGGCTGATTTGAGGCCACTTTCAGGTAGAGGTCCCATAATTTCTTTGTTGAAAACTGAGCAAAAGAAGTTATTTAGGACAGTGGCCTTTTGTCCATCCTCCTCAATTATCCTGTCACCATCTGCTAACCTTACAATCCCTCCTTTTTTCTTTTTCCCTGAATGTAACAAAAAAAAAGTGCTTTTCCCCAGATTTGATCCCTGCAGCAATTCAAAGCTCAGTCATTGCTTTTGCATCCCTTACTGCCTTCTTCGCCTCCCTATTTGTCTGGGTATATTCTTCCTGGTCACTGTCCCCAAGTTCCTTTTGTACTTTTAGAAGGCTTCTCTTTTGACCCTTATTGCATTTTTAACCTGGGCTGTGAACCATGTGGGTCTCTTGTGTTTGTTTCTTTTCACCACTGTCTTAATGCATAGTTTTGTAGCCACCAGGATGGACTGTTTTACCAAACCCCAGAAATCTTCTACTTCAGACACTCCCTGAACCTTGGACAATTTGTCACTGTCTAATTGTCTCATCTTTTCAAAGTTAGCCCCTTTAAACCTCAGTACCTGTGCCCGAGACTGATGTTGCAGATGCACTGTTTGTGACAGACAGTGACACAGAGTGCCATGTGAAGGTGCACTGTTTCACTATCTGCCAAGCTGCAACACCACAGAAAGTGAGTGTATCACTAGCATAATGATCCTGCTTAGCTGGGTAGTAATAATCCTGTATTGGATAAATCTCATGTCTTCTTCAGCACAATGCAATGTCAGTCAGCCATAAGACTGCACTAGACCAGTTTTACTGCCTTTGATTTTATCCCCATGTTCTCTGTTTTAGCTTTTTTTCATCGTAGTCCCTATATATAGCTGCCCCTACAGCATGGTTGGACCAGGCACAAGTGTGGTCATAACAGTTCTCACAGATGAACTTATTTACTTACTTACTTATTTACTTACTCACTCACTCACTTCCTTCCTTCCTTCCCTTTCCTTCCCACAGCAGGCATAATCACTGTGCACTGAGTTAAAGGATATTACGTAAACAAAACTGTTGCCTATCCTCCTCCTGGTGCTGAAACACAAATCCATCTTAATAAGTATATGACTCCTACTGCTATGGCTGAGATAGGGGCACTAACCACTGACAACCATCTGACAAGTATTTATTTATTTATTTAGTTTTTTTTAACTCAGCTACATATACTAGTCAAGACATTTTCTTCATGACTGAAGGGTTTACAATTTGGCAAACAGTAGATGGGCAATTGACAACAATATGAACCACATAGCTAAAAGCAAAGATTCTTAGCAATGCTGCAAATTTAAAAAATATAAATGCATACAAAATTGTTCCACACTAAAGTGTACACAATCACAAATTATACAATACCAATTATAAATTATACCAAATATAATGGATTTAGATATCAATTGAACAAATTGACTTGGCTAGACAGACTGAGTCATATGTGTGAATTAATCCTACAGGCAATAGTTTCTCAGATTTAAACAATTGTTGAGTAGGGGTTTAACAAATATAGATCAAGTGGGAGTTCCAAAATCTGGGGGCAAAATAGGAAAATGTGAGTTCCCCCATTTGTGTCTGGCATTTGAGGATTGATAGTAATGCCTGATCTAGAAATCTTAAGGTATAGGTACAGACCACTTTCACAAGACATGTGACTATGCATGAGGGGGGTTGGCATCAAAGTCTTTGGAAATTAGACATCCAAGGTTGAAAGTGTATAAACAGCAGGAAAAATCCAACCCAGGCTAGAATAAAGTAAACAATGATGTGTTTGATGGGAGGTGCCAAAGGCAAAATAGTATATATTGTTATAGGTTATGCCCACCTTACCAAACTAAATTTGAAAATGTTGAAATAAGGTAAGACACCACATCTTAATTTAGGAAGTAGGATGGCTTATGCTATTGCTGTGTGCATTTGATGGGTTAGGATTTGTTTAACTCTGTATGCAAGACTCAACCTAGAGTTTACAGATGTCCTGACCATATTTATGTGTAGTGAGAAATCAACGGTATAAGAAGCCAGAAGGGGAAGGAAGGAAACATATTCAATTCAGTGCTTTAGAGTAACTGGTAATTGCTATTTTTCTTTTAAACTTAGATTGTGGGCTTGTAGTGACACTATACTTTCTTTGTCGTCTTTACTTATAATTGTTTTTGGGCTGTTGAAAATTTAAAACATAGTGGTGGTGTAATTCTGTGCTGTCTTTAATTGCTGCAAATTTTATCTTGGCTTGTCTGACTGCCCTGTAGTTGGGTGAAGGGTGTTAATTGTCTGGCCTCTGACCTCAGCTACGTGATAACTGGAGGTGGGGCTTAGTCAGAGTTAAAGTAGCAAGCAGAGGTTTATTTTCTCAGAAGAAGCCAGAAGGGGAAGGAAGGAAACATATTCAATTCAGTGCTTTAGAGTAACTGGTAATTGCTATTTTTCTTTTAAACTTAGATTGTGGGCTTGTAGTGACACTATACTTTCTTTGTTGTCTTTACTTATAATTGTTTTAGTGGTGGTGTAATTCTGTGCTGTCTTTAATTGCCTCCCTCCCTTCCCCAACTCTTAATGATATGCCCTGATAAATCTGATTGACAGGAGCTAAACACAGGGTATAGTAAGGGGTGTGAAGTAGGAGGGGCATAAGGGGGAGGAAGCCCACCCTCAGCACGACAAGTGTTTTGACTCATTTATTTATTTATTGGTTTCTTTTTCCTTAAAAAAAATTATCTGAGGATCAGTGACAGGATTTTTAGTACAGTAAATTAATAAAAGAGAACTAGGAGAGCTTCAGTAGCAGACAAGTAGTGGAATTGCAGTATAATGTGGGAGTAGTGCAATGCAGTGGCTGTGGGGCAGCCATATTCAGGCAGACCTTCTGGACACTGAGGTGCTGCCTATCTGCATCATCTCTCTGGACCGCGGGATGAGGTAGCCAGACTCAGAGTGGAAGTAAACTGGGTCAGGAGTACCATCACCCCTATCCAGGGACCACCCAGTCCAATGCAGCTGCCTCAAAGGATGCCAAGAACGAGGAGCACTTGGATGACAGTGGGCTCAGGGAGGGTTAGAGCAGTCAGGCAGAGGCACATCCCAGATCCTATTCCACTAAAGAACTCATATGCCACACTGGCAAACGAGGACAACCAAATAGAGGTACCCAGAGAAGTGGAAGGAAAGGATGTGGAGGTTAGCCAAGGAGGTGACCTCAGCTGGGAAAGCAGTGGACCCCAGAGGAGGAGGAAGCGAATCCTGGTGGGGGACTCCATCGTAAGAGGGATCCAGCTAGGAACACAGGAGGGGAGGGACAGGAGGTGAGGTGCCTACCAGGTGCCACGGCATGGAGGATGGAAGGAAGATCCTGGGGATCACTGGGAAGGCAAGACGGGAGGGTGAGCTGGATGTCATTATCCACCTAGGTACTAATGACCTGGCAAATGGGGAGCCAAAGGAAGTTCAGGAAGAGTTTAGGAAACTGGGAGGGTCTCAAGCAAGTAGCTACTTCTGTCACTTTCTCAAGTACTACCTGTGAGAGGCAAGGAGAACATAAGTGCATGCACCAGGAACTTTAACTCATGGTTGAAGAACTGGTGCTGTGAGGAAGGGTTTGGATTCATTGGTGACTGGGGACCCACCTGGAGGGATGGAGGTTTGTTCAAGCCTGGCGGCCTGCATCCATCCTGTAGGGAATCCAAGCACTCAATGATAAGTTAATGCTACATTGACAAGCATTTAAACTATGAAAGGGGTGGCAGGCCAGCAAGGAGGGTACCTACTTGCTCACCCCCACAGCTAGTAGTGGAACCAGTGAACCAGGGGTGCTATATCTGCAAAGCAGTGTGCAAAAGATGGAGATTAGTGCCCAAGAGGTGGATAAGCAGAAAAGGCAAATTCAGCAGAAGGGCAGACAGCAAGGAGAACCAGGGATAAATGACAACCAAGGAAGGGGCTGGAGTAGAACAGTGAAGCAGTCTAGGGAGGTCAAATCATGGAAAGCCATGTGTGCAAATGCCAGGAGCCTTAGCAACAAGATGGAAGATCTGGAGGCTGTCATGATACAGTCAGACCAGGACATTGGCCATCACTGAAACCTGGTGTAATGATAACCATGACTGGGAGATGGCCATACCTGGCTACAACATATTCAGAAGAGACAGAGCAGGCAGGAAGGAGGAGGAGTGGCACTGTATGTGAAAAATGACATAAGGGCCACAGAGATCCAGGAGGAACAAAATGGGGAGAGATACTGTGGGTTAAGCTGGAAAGGAAAATGGGGCCAGCCATCCGCACAGGTGTGGTCTATAGACCACCAGCCCAGGAGGAAGAAACAGATAGGAGTTGATGCTAGCCATCCAAAGGATGGCAGACAAGGGTGAGGTAGTACTGGTTGGAGACTTCAATATTCCAGACGTGGACTGGAGCATCCCAGCAGCAGCATCAACTAGAGCAGATTTATCCTGGACTCCTTCAGGGTGCCTTCCTCAAGCAACTGGTCATGGAACCAACTCGGCAGAAGGCAATACTGGACCTTGTGCTCACAAACAGGGACAGTGTGATCGGGTAACAGTGGGGAGCACCTGGTAACAGTGACCACCAGTCATTGTGGTTTGAAATCACAGAAAGAGCAGAACCAAACCACACAAAACACGTATCCTAGATTTTAGGGGGCAGACTTTGGGAAAATGGGGAGATACTTGAAAGAGGCATTAAGGGAATGGGACAGGAATCAGGGTTGAGGAACAGTGGGCAGTATTTAAAATGGGGTTTACAAGAACAACAGAATTATGCATTAAGCAGGGTAGCAAGAGGAAAAGGAAGAGGAGACCATTATGGTTTTCCAAAGAGGTATCAAAGAAAGTGAAAGCCAAAAAGATTGCATTCAGGCAATACAAAAAGACACAGGCAGAAGGGGACAGGGAGAAGTACCAGGAGAAGCAAAGGGAGGCAGGGAGGTCAGTAAGGGAAGCCAAAGCTCAGACAGAAGAACACACTGCAAAATCAGTGGGTAAAGGGACAAAACCTTTTACAGGTACATAAGTGAAAAAAGAAAGACAAAGGGAGGGATAGTGAGACTGAAGGGGGAGGATGGGAGCCGCATGGAGGATGACAACAGTAAAGCTGACATATTGAACAGGTATTTCTGCTCAGTCTTTACTGTGGAAGAGGGGGGTAATGGGTCTGAAGGGAGTACAAGGGGTGAGAATGGTGCAGAAATGGACACAAGTCCCTTTACACGAGAAAGGGTCCTGAAGGAACTGGAAGTAATAAGAGTTGATAAAGCAATGGGGCCAGATGGGGTGCACCACAGGGTCCTTAAAGAACTAAGAGAGGTGGTGGCTGAACCTCTGGCTATCCTGTTTAGCCGATCACTGGAAACAGGGGAGGTACCCAAAGACTGGAGGACAGCAGATGTAGTCCCCTTATACAAAGGTGGGAACAAAGAGGAAGCAGGGAACTACAGACCAGTCAGCCTCACCTCAGTAGTGGGGAAGATCATGGAAGCACTACTGAAGGAGAGATTGGTGGAACATCTGGTTGTCAATGGACTACAGGACCCAAGGCAGCATGGTTTCACCAGGGGAGGTCATGTCAGACCAACCTCATTGAATTTTTGACTGGGTGACTAGGGAGGTGGATCAGGGGGAGGCAGTGGACATGGCCTATCTGGACTTCAGCAAGGCTTTGACACTGTGCCACATAGAAGACTATTACACAAACTGGGGAATATGGGTGTGGGCAGGACAGTAGTGTGTGGTGGGTAGGTAACTGGCTGGGTGGCAGGACACAGAGGGTGGTGGTAAATGGCTGTCACTCCACAGAGGAAAGAGTGACCAGTGGGGTACCACAGGGATCAGTGCTGGGACCGGTTCTATTCAACATCTTCATCAGTGACATTAGCAGGATCTAGAAGGCAGAATTTCACTGTTCGCTGATGACACAAAGCTCTGTAACAGAGTAGACACACCAGAGGGTGTAGACAGAATGAGAAGCGACCTGCAGAAACTTGAAGAATGGTCAGAGGTTTGGCAGTTGAAATTCAATGCAAAGAAGTGCAAGATAATGCATATGGAACCCCAAAACCCTGGCACAATATATCAGTTGGGGGTGAGGATATAGCATGCACCAAGCAGGAAAGGGATCTTGGGGTTGTCATCTCTGATGACCTCAGGTAGGAAAACAGTGTGACAAGGCAGCAGGTAAAGCAAATAGGATGCTGGGATGTATAGGCAGGGCATCACCAGCAGGAAAAGGGAGGTCATAATTCCGCTATACAAGACACTAGTGAGGCCCCACCTGGAGTACAGTGTACAGTTCTGGAGACCATACCTACACAAGGACATAGACAGGGTAGAGAAGGTTCAGAGGAGGGCAACAAAGATGGTGCATGGATTGCATCACAAGTCCTATGAAGACAGGTTGAAGGAACTGAACATGTACTCTGGAGGAGAGGAGGGAGAGAGGGATATGATAGAGACATACAAGTATCTTACAGGGAGGAACAGGGTGCAGGAAAACACTATTTTTAAGCGAAAAAGATGTTCCAGGACTAGAGGGCATGGGATGAAGTTGGAGGGAGGACGATTCAGAGGAAACATGAGAAAGAATTTCCTCACAGAATGGGTGGTGGACAAGTGGAACACCCTGCCAGAGGAAGTGGTGGGGGCTGAAACAATCACGGGATTTAAGAATGCATGGAATAGACATAAAGGAATTCTAGAGGTCAGGGGTAAGGGGAAACAGACTTCTAGGAAAACAAACTGAACTTACAAGCTCAAATGGGCAGACTGGGTGGGCCATAGGCCCTTATCTGCCAACACTGTCTATGTATCTATGTATCTATGTATCTATGTATAATCAAACTTAACATACAGATATTTAAAAGAGTTGATCATATGAAGGAAGAGCCATTGAGACATGTTATTTGTAGTCTATTAGATCGACCACATGGTTTTTGTGCAGATCCAAACAAGATGGTGTGAGTTAAGTTACATTTAAAACCCATTTATTTTGTAAAAACTAGTTCTGAAGTGAGGTTAAAGTCATATTAATGTGCCCATTGAAGTCAATGATATGATTTGAGTTATACAGAAGGCTAAAATCATCTACATAAAGAAGGAAAGTACAAGAGGAAATGTTAAGTGACAGACTGGTAAAGTATAGCAAAGGACCGGTACCCGGTTAGATTAGCGCTACAGGAATAGCGCCAGTCAAGAGAGCACTAGTCTGCATAATGCTACCATGGATAGTGATAGGGGATGTGCAGTGCTATCCTATAAGCGCTCCCCTGGTCACTGTCCATGGGACCAGCAGAGGAGAAGGATGGAAGGATTCAGGTCACTTGTCGAGCAGCTCCTGTGGCATGGAGGGCTGAGGCATGGAGCAGCTCAGCTGGGTGGTAGTGGAGCCCCCAGCAAAACAAAAACAGGTGGCATTTTTGCAGTGTGTTTCTTGACTGTGCGCTTTTGGTCAGCTATGTATTGACTCAGTGCCCACTAATCGTCTCCACTGCCAGCTGCTGACTAAGCTCTGAATGAGCACGTGGAGGACAGTGATGGTCTGTGCCAGTCACTGGCTCCATTATGGGTTGAGGGAGTGGGGTGGCAGAGCACTGCAGGGTGGGGGGTCCACAAGACCACCAGGAAGTGAGGAATTTATTTTACCAGGGGATTGGGGCTGGGGAAATCCACTTGACCACCAGGGATATTTAAAGTATTTTAATTGGAGATGGGGCTTGAGGGGTGCTAGACTACCAGGGAACATTATTTACATTTATGTATATATGGATCGAAGCTGATTTGGGGTCCCTTAAACACCAGGGGGTTTATTTTATTACAGTACAGGGTATCGGGGCTTGGGGGGGGGGACACTAGACTACCAGGGAACTTTATTTGTATTTATGTATATATGGCTCTGGGCTGATTGGGGATCTGTTAGACCACTAGCAGGTTTCTTTTTATTACGGTACCAGGGATCGGGGCTTGGGGGAGTGATAGCCACCAGGGACTGCTGTCCACAGTGCTATTGCCACACAGCCAATCCATGGCTTGTGGTAAACCTTCCTAATGCACCCTCTGTTTGGCATAGGGCCAAGTTTGTCACAAGCCATGAGACTTTGATGCTGTGACCCTAAATGATAGAGAACTGGGCACAGGGTCCCTGGTGCACAGGCAATCAGCACAAGCCACCCTTGGTGTGGCTTGCACCAACTTGTTGAGAATCTGGCCCATGATACCCAACATTATTAAAGAGGACAATAAACAGTCATTAGTAGTAATATATGCTGGCACAAATAATATGGCAAAACAAAATGTTCAAGAAACAATAGAGACAAAAAGACCAAAAACAATGGGGTATCACTGACAATTGACTGTAATAGGGCAAATTTTGGAAAAAATAAATCAGGAGTTAAGAAAATGGAACTGGGTAATTGAGTTCAGTAAATTAAATGTAGAAGAATGCTGGACAGTACTGCACAATACATTAACACAGCTAGAAAGAGAGAACATCCCAATTAAAACAAAAACTGTATAATAAAAGGGAGAAAATACCTACATGGTATAATAATAAAGCTAAGAAAGGTCTAAATAAAAAAAGGCTTTTCTAAAAACGAAAGCAAATCCCACAGAAGAAACTGTGAACACATACAGAAAGGAGTTGAAAAGCCGGCCCGTCGGCGCAGCGGTTGGATTTACACATGCGACGCCAGCGACTCAGGTTCAGGAACGGACCAGGGTCACTGGAGGGCCAGCCGGGGGAGAAGGATGGAGCATCCTAGGGACTGCTCTTCTTCTCTGGGGGGAGGGCGGGGAAGTGCCCAGAGCATTGATGACCCCTGGCGGAGGCCAGGAGTCACACAGCTACTGGCACTGGCATGTATAGGAGGCAGGGCGGACGCAGGCATCATTGCACGACCCTGCCTCCCTGGAAAAATGGAAAAAGCTAGCTGCCAGCCACCACCAATGAAGCTCGCCACGGCTTCGATTTGCTCCCCAGGCCAGCCCTCCGACCTAGTCCGAAGACTGCGGCATGTGAGGGGAGTGCCGCAGCCCCACCGTGGGGGGAAAGCCATGGGTATTGGAGGGCCCGAGATGATTTGGGGAGTAGAAGCCCATGGCCCGTGACCGGGCTGAAAAAATATCAGGCGGCAGGCAGCTCAGGGTGGAAAAAGAATAAATAGAAAAAAAAAGAAAGGAGTTGAAAGTATCTAAAATCTTGAGTAAAAAGACAAAAAGTAAAATTGAATTCAGAATTTCACATAACAGGGATAATGCGGAGTCATTCTATCCCTACATCAACAACAATAAAGGAAATAGTAATATTTTAGGGCCATGAAAAGCTAATAGTATGGAAATAAATGATCCAAAGGAAATGGCCAATCTATTCAACAAGTACTTTAGTTCTGTCTTTACTGGGAAGAATGGACACAACATAGATGACGGAATAAATACTTCAGCAGGGGTACCACAGATAGACTTTTAAGAGTGCTCTAGAATTTCTGCAGAAATCAGATATAAACAAAGAAGCTGGACCAGAAGGCCTGTTTCCAAAATTATTTAGAAATGTAGCAAAGGAAATAATAGTACCTTTGACTCATATTTTCAATAAATCATATCAGACAGATCAAATTACAGAGGATTGGAAAAAAGTAATTGTAATTCCAATATTCAAAAAAGGAAGCTGGATGGAAGTGGAAAATTACAGACCCATGAGTTTGACATCTGTGCTGGGAAAACAATGGAAAAACCAATGAAACAGAAACTGAAGTTAAAACTTAGTGAAATGGAATTCATTGCCAGACATCAATATTGATTCACAAAAAAAAAATACTGATCAGTAATAATTAATATGCTAGCTTTTTATGAGGCTGTGATCAGATACGTTGATAAGATTATATCAGTGGATGTGATATATGTAGATTTCATGAAGGCTTTCAATGTAGTCTCTCTTGAATTACTGATTAAAAAAACTTAAAGAAGCTAAAATAAATGACAGCATAATGAATTGGGTTACAAATTGGTTACAGACCACATTGCAATGCATAAGAATTAAAGGAAATCTTTCAGGAAAGGCAATAGTGACAAGTGAGGTGCCACAGAGTTCCACTGCTGGGGCCAGTATTGTTTTCTTGCTTTATTTCTGATATGCATAAGAAGGTTAAAGGTCACTAAAAAATATGCAGATGTCACAAAACAGGGGGAAGCATGGAAACAGAACAAACAGAATTAATCTAATACATTATCTGAAATATATAGAAGAGCAGGCAATGCATAATCAAATGCAGTTTAACATGGTTCTACATCATAATGGTGATCGCCAAATCGTGATCACCATTAGAGCGAGTGTACATCACCAAAAGAAGAACAGTGATGTACATTCCCAGTGAGGAACACAACAACATGGGTGAAAAGCATAAATTATATTTATGCAGGGGATTGCACCCCCCCACCCCCGCATCTCCTTTACTTAAGATTATCAACTCCAGGAGGATCCACGATGGGCAGGGGGAGACACTTGTAAAAAAATTCCACTTGTGAAAAACACAAAAAATACACCCCTCCCCAGCCCAGAACCCTTAACCTACTGTAGCCAGCCACCCTCACCACCACACCACACGGCCAGCTCAGCAACACCACACTGTACTACCTCCCACATCCTTTCTTCCTTATCCTTCCCCTTCCAGGCAACGTCCAATATCATCGCTCTTCTTCCCTTGCTAACCCGTATCCTCGGTCTTCTTCCCTCACTACCCTTCCAGGGTAGATCACATAATGGGTGCTGAAATTGAGTCGCCCATATCTGAGTCGCTCAATATCCATCACCCATATCACAGGATACCGTTTAACACCAGTAGATGCGTAGTGGTACACATGGGAAGAAACAACAATAGACAAAACTATACATTGTATGACCAAAATATTAAAAAGGTAAAACTGGAGAGAAATTTTGGAATCATTGCAAGTGAAGGTCTTAACTTCACAGAACACTGTAATACAATCTTGGGAGTGGCAAATAGACCGTTTAAAAATAATAAAAGGACATTTATCAGTAAATCAGAACAAAACATCATACCACTGTATAGGGCATATATGAGACCCAATTTGAACTGTGGATCACAAATATGGAATCCATACAAAGTCAGGGAAATCAAACTGCTAGAGAAAATTCAGCTTAGGATGACCAAAATTATACCAAGAATTAAAGACTTTAGTTAAAAAGGCAGACTTCAAGCTTTGGTGGAAAGAAAAAAAGAAGAGGGGATTTACTAGAATTATATAAAGTGATCAGTGATAAAGATTTAATGAAAAACATGCAAATGACAATACAAACAAAGCAATACAACCTGAGGTCCCACAACAAGAAATGAGGAGATGAGGTTTCTTTAAACATAGGAAAGAAGTATAGTATATGGAACAGATTAACTAGGGAACTAGTGGAAGTAGAAAACCTGGAAACGTTTAAGAAAACAGATGAATATATTTTGGCAACAAGAAGGGAACAGTCGGGCCCATTAACTTGGTGGACAGATTTTATGGCAATTAGCCTTCTTCTATCCCACAGACTGAATATAAGACTCAGTATAAGATGTCAAGGTAGAGGCCCTGTAACTTGCCCAGCACTAGTCCTGAATTTTAAACTGTATAGTCATTCACTGTTTAGCCATTAGTGATGGCATATTAGGCTCTCCTTTTGATGATAGGTCTGTTTTGAAGTTCCGTTAACTTGGAAGTGAATTAAAGGATAGGTGACAGAGGGTGGTGGTAAATGGAGTTCACTCTGGAGAAGGGAGGGTGACCAGCGGGTGCCCCAAGGCTCAATACTGGGACAGGTCCTCTTTAATGTCTTTGTAAGTGACTTTGCAGATGGGCTGGAAGTGAAGTACTACCTACTGGATGACATACATATATGTAATAGGGTGGATGATCTTGGGGGGGGGGCTGGAAAGAATGCACAGAGACCTGAGAAAAGTAGAGGAGTGGTCAAGAGTATGGCAGTTGGGTTTCAATGTGAAAAAGTTCAGAATCATGCACTTAGGGCACAGAAACCCAGAGGTGATGTACAATATAGGAGGAGAGGTAGTGATGATCATCAAACAGGAAGGAGATCTAGGGAAACTCATAACTGATGACCTAAAGGTGGCAAAGCAGTATGACAAGGCAGTTGAGAGGGTCACTGGGATACTGAGGTGCATAGGTTGGGGTATCACCAGTAGAAGGAAGGAAGTGTTGTTATCTCTGTATAGATTACTGTAGAGACCCAACTTAGAGTATTGTTTCCAGTTCTGGAGACCACATCTCCAGAAGGACGTAGTGAGAGGGGGAGATTGTCCAGAGGAGGGCAACTAAAATGGTGCAGGGTCTCCATCAGAAGCCCTATGCAGAGAGATTAAAGGAGAGTGGGGATATAATAGAGACCTTCAAATATATCATCGGAGTAAATAAGCTACAGGAGGGGAGAATATTTTTTTTCAGAAAAAGACGCACAAGAACAAGGAGAAATACTATGAAGCTGGAGTGGAGTAAATTCAGGAGAGATGTGAGGAGGCACTTCTTCACAAAAAGAAGGGTGGATGCCTTGAACAGTCTTCCAGTGGAGATGGTGGGGGCAAAAACAGTAGTGGGGTTCAAGAATGTATGGGCTAGACATAAGGGAATCTTGGTGGAACAAGAAGTGGGGAGAAAGCCAGTTATCAAATAGGGTCTGCAGTGACACTACAGGAAGGGAAATTATGGGCAGACTGAGTGGGCCAAATGGCCCATATCTGCTGTCAAATTCTATGTTTCTATGTTTTAGGTAAGGCAGGATTAATGTTTAAGTCTATTACATTCCAACTATGTGAGCAGTTTATTTAGGTTAAGTCATTCAGAAAGGCACTTATTATAACATAAACTCTGAATAGTCACTGAACTGCGTAATTCTTGGAAGAACCCTAAAAGAGTGATCTGTCCATATACAATAGATTGTAGAATGACCCCTGACTGTATTTAGGAGGGTACCTGCATATCAAGTGACCCAGTCAATGCTAGAAATCAAAAAGGGGTGTCCATACTAAGGGTCACTGCTCTAGTATGAAATGATGAACGAAGTGGGTGATTCAATACCTTTTATTAGACCAACAGGAAATGTTCAGAACATAGACTTTCAGGCTACACTGAGCCCTTCTACGTGTATAACAAATTCTATAGAAAGCAAGCTTTTATTCAGTGGATAGATAGATCAATTAACATACCTAAGAAAAATGTGTAGATCTAAGCACATGGTGGCTTTTAGGAGGTGTTTAAAGTACCTCTTTTGAAATGTAATGAAGCCAGGATACTGGAGTCAGAGGAAATGGTATACATGTTGGAGGAGAGAAAAAAAAGTATGTATGTATATATCTATTTTGCATAAACATACATACACATTAGAATACGGTCGATAAGTATAATCAAACATATAAATAAAAACATGTTAATGTAAAAGGCACACTAGAAATATATTAAATGTAAGAGATAATGTATATAAATACTGTGTATACACAGGGAATGCATATTCACCTGAATAAGAAAAAAAATGCTGCTGTCATTTAAAATTCGTAATGTATCATGAAACTGAGGCTTATATTCCATCCATCATTTTTAGTATCCAGAAGCTGAAGAAGTTTGAGCTCAGAAGCTCAACTTTCTTGTGTATTTTTGGTGTCCTTTGTGAACCAAGACAGAGAGGTCAGAGATGAAGTGATCAGATTGAGAGAAATGCTGTCCCACTGGTATTTCAGTCTTTTTCTCTTTTATAGTATGCCATTTTGAGTTCATTTGGATTTGAAGGGGTTGCCTGGTTCCACCACATAGCCTGTATGTGGACACTTTCTGCACTGGATGTAACAGACAACATTCTGGAATCTATATGTAGAAGTACCTTGTATCTTGAATAATAATGCTGTAGTATAAAGAATATGTGAGATGAGCCCTTAGCAGGCTATGAACTACTGCTGATGGACTGTTAATGAAGTGGAGGAGTCTCAAGGAAGTTTTGAACTGTAAACATTATTAGCAGCAATACAAAATCTGATGCTGAAAAAACTGGCAGTTTATCAAACCCTAACAGCAGATACAAGACAGATGATGTACTGAATAATGAATAGCAAGATTAGAACACTCATATTCAGTCGTTGAAATACTTCTACCTCAAGGGAATTTGCAATTACTTTTTAACCTATGTTTTCTTTACTTTATAATCATTAAGGAGGTTTCTTGGTATTAGATGTCAGCTATGACTAAGACAACTATGCAAGGCAAGGTGAACCCCATGTTTGGATACTTACAGTAATATTTTAAACTTTAACTGATTTATCTGATCTGTAGTCTCCCTTCTCCTCCCTTTTTTTGTTATGTGTGACTACTCTCAGTAATCCAATATTCACTTTTGTATGAAGTGCAGCCATCCTATATAAAATTGCATATTCGGGAAGCTTGAGAGTAGCCTCACATAAAAAAGAAAGAATAGCATGTAAATACTGGCCCAGATAAGTAAAATAAAGATTAAAATTTTAGACAAGGTACTTATCCATGGGATTTACCTTGTTGTTTGTGGTTAGGTTTATTCATATATTAGCCCATGTGTAAAAGTTCTCTTTTTTTAATCAGTTCTACCTAGGTTGTTCATTGTAGATTCTGCCATTACCTGATAAAGTACTCTGTGTAGCCTGAAAACTTGTGTTTTGTAAATCTCCCATTGGTCCAATAAAAGTATCAAATCATCCACTTTGTTCATCACATACCAGCTGACATCTGATACCATGAACCAACCGCCTTTAAAAATGATAGAGCAAAAAAAAAGGTAAAAAAAAAAACAAAAGACTTGCAGGTTCTTTTGCACAGCATTTTGGGGGCTGGGGTGGGTGGGGATGTGATGTGATGCACTAGAGTGTGTTGGTTTACTGATATAGGTTACCACACATGGTGGCACTCCTAGAAAATATAGGAACATACAAGAAATGTGATGAGAACTTAATGAATGATCCAAAGTCCAGCTTGCTGTATCCTGATTTGTTGATAAAAAACTGGCACTACTAACTTATCCCACACAAAAAAAAACCTGAACTGAAGATACAAGGACAAATGATATTGTACATACACTGAATAATAGAAAATAATATTAACACATTTAAATAATGTCACTGAAGTACATCTGTCTGCTAGGAGAAATTTCTTCATACATAACAAAATTTAATTTCGGTTAGCTCCAACATTGTCAATGGGGAATTAATACATATGGATAATGAGCACCCCTACTGAGGTAGTGGCACAGCCCAAAGCTGTTAATCAGTATAGAACCCTGGGCACATGAACATTCCAAACAGCAAAGATTCTCCAGTCTTTGCTGTGCCACTGAGGGGTACACAGCATAGAAGATTCTCTCTGAGGAAAGTTGTATTGTTTTGGTGCTTTATTTAAAAGACGCAACTGTAAGTTGTACGTAAGCAAAATTCTGTAAAATGCCCAGAGTATCTGATTCTCATTTTGCATTAACACCAACAAAGCACATGTACAAAAACTGTCATTGTAAAAGCAATAAAGTGATGTTCTACCTCACTCTAGAGAGCTGGATGACAAAAGGCCACTGCCTGTACCTGCCTTTCTTCTTTCAATATTGCCCAACCATTGGTCTCTTGATAGTGTTGGTATGCTGCTGATAAGGCTGGTAACTTAAAGATGTATAAATAATAGTAACAGTAATAACAATAAGCATAACTACAGAAATCATATAAGCAATAACCTGTAACAGGAGGCACCATCCCATGTTCAGAAATATCTTGTCAACCTGTGTGCCAGTAATCCAATAAACTGTAACCAGTTTTACACTAGCAGATAAGTCTGGATAGGATGTCAACAATATTTACAAACCATAATTTCTGAAAACAACATCCTTAAATACATATCAGACAACATTCTCCAGAAGGAGCCAATGACTCCCAGGAAAGGTCCTATTGACAACATTGGAGCTAACTGAAAAGGAAATTACAGTAAGTATGAAGGAATTTCTTCTTTCGGTATCACTCTACATTACCAACAGTGAGTTAATACATATGGTTTCTAAGAAGTAGTACCCATTTCCCAACTGGGTGAGGGAGAATATTGTCTCACATATAACCCATATGGTGAGAAAATAATTATCTGCTAACCACCACTTGCAATACTCTGTGACCAAAGGCCACATTGGCAGAACTTTGAACATCCAATCTGTAGTGCTTACTGAATGTCTGAACAGAGCACCACATAACTGCCTTGCACAATTCTAGTGAAAAACATCCCCTCTCTTCACCCAAGAAGTAGCCAGACCCTGGTGATGTGAGCCTTGATGAGAACAGGAATCTTTTTTCTTTTTTGCCACATAGGCCTTGGAGATGCAAATCCTCACCTACCTGGCCAAGGTGTCCTTGGATGATTTTTTTCCCCTGCCCTGCACAAATCTAAATTGTGCAACTTACATTCCTTAACATGATGCAACTTCAGTCAGAATTATGGTGGACAGATTTACTGATTTACATGAAAAAACTAGTGGCCGGATTTTCCAAAGTCCAAGAATGCCGCAAGTCCCTGGTGCGCGGAACATATAGCACAGAGGGCTTGCAGCATACTCCTGTGAGAATCAGGATTTTCTATCCCATGTGCCAAATTGTTGCAAGTTAGACCACCTTTTTGTGTTCTAGCTTGCAGCCCTCCTGAGGGCCATTTGTATGGAGCTTGTGCCAGATATTTGGCACAAATTGCCGTAAATCAAAGCAACTGTTGCAACTGGGCCCAATATTGGAAAATCGGGTGCAGTTGTGGTGAAGGGGGTTTGGGGCACTGCCAAAACCTAAATGTCATGGTGTAGGGTTTGTTGCTAGCCCTGCACCATGCTTTGAAAATCCAGCCCTAGGTGTTTTAGCTACAAAGACTAGAACCATCCTCAGGTCTACCTCGCCCTCATGGATGATAAGGTAAGACTCTTTGTGTGACAATGCCTGAAGTTCACCAGTCCTCCTAGCTGTGCAGATTGCAATTAAAAGACACATCTTGTATGACAGAATGTCCAGCAGCACTGATGAATGAGGCACTAAGGGTGCTTTACAAAGAGCAGTCAATACAAGATTCAGGTCCCACAGGGGACCAGAGATTGAAACAGTGGACTGCATATGCTAACCACTCTTAAAAATCGGATGCTCTTCTTGTTTGCCCCCATGGATGAGCCCATGTAGGTTCCCAGTGCTGCTCCTGGCACCGACACCTGACCTCTCAGGGTACTCAATGCAGCCCTTTGTCTACTCCCACCAGCAAAAAATCCAAACTCTGTGGAACTGTAGCTTTAGAAGGTCTGATACCTCTCTCACTCTGACACAAGCTGAGAAAGTATTCCACACACGGTCATAAACTGCAGACATAGAGACCTTCTCGGTGCTCATCAGAGTATCCACTGCTTTTCTGGAAAAACACTGTTTCTACAACCTTCGTCTCTCAGGAGCCAGGCCACCAACTGCATTGCCTCTGGGTTTGGATGCAGAATGGGTCCTTGGAAGAGAAGGTACCGCTGGAGTGGAAATTGGAACAGCACGTGCTGAGCTAGATTCACCAGGCTTGAGAACCATGGCCTTCTTGGTCGCTTTGGCACTATCAGAAGAAAATTTCCTCTTGAATGCCTTATTTCACAAATGACCTTGGGGAGGAGCAGCAGAAGAAGGAACAAATATGCTCTGAAGATATCCCACATCTGGGACAAAGCATCCACAGCTTCTGCCTGTGAACACCAGTACCGACTGAAGAACCTCGGTGCCTGAGCATTCTATCTTGATGTGAATAGGTTGATCTGAGGACAACTGAACCTTCTGCACAGAAGGATGAACGCCTCTGGATTCAATATCCATTCCCCTGGCTGAACAGTTTCTCAACTCAGCCAATCGGCCTGGATGTTCAGCTCTTCTGTCAGTTGGACTGCTGAGAGAGATAGAAGGTTCACCTCTGCCCACAGCAGCATTTTGGTTGCTTCTGCTAGCATCTCCTTGTTTCTTGTGCCTCCTTGATTATGTTTACCACTGTAGTAGAATTGTGTGACCTTACTTTTATGCATTTTGACCATACCAGATTGTGAAAATGGAGAAGAGCAAGCTGTACTGCCGTCATCTCCAATACCTTTTTCTGTAGTTTGTTGCTCCTGCAGAGTCAAAATGTCCTTGAATTGAACTTGGTCCAGGACCATGCCCCAGCTCCACAAGCTGGCATTGGTCATCAAGATCAACTCAGGCGTGGCTTCTAAGAGGGACTCCTTGATTAGGTTCTTGGGACTCTCCCATCAAGTCAGTGACTGTTGGACTGATCATGGAAGTGTAGTCTGGGCTTGGTAGCCTTCCAATACTGGATTCCAGATTGCTATGACCCCATGCTGAAGGGGCCACATGTGCAAGCATAACCACGGTATGAGTTTTATCACTGTCATCACCAGTCCCAGAATCTGTACCAGTCTGTGAGCAGAGGCCAATGACTGGTTTCTCAACAACTGACTTTTTTACCTCAGGGTCCCCTTTTTGGCCAGTGAGAGAAAGATTTTCCCCTTATCTGTCCTGAACACTGTGCCCAAGTGCTCCAGACTCTGCAATGGGATGAGGGAGCTCTTCTCCCAATTGATGAACCAACTGTGTGTCTCCAGCACCTCTAGGGTCCTTGACACTGATTTCCTCACCATCTGAGCAGATGACGCTCAGATGAGTAAGTCATCCAGATAGGGATGTACATGATGTTTCAGCTGCACCACTAAAACTATGAGAACTTTCGAGAACACCCTGGGCATGTTACCAACCGAAAGGGTAGTGTTCTGTACTGGAAGTGCTGTCCCGGAATCGTGAATCTCAGAAACTTCTGGTGTGCATGGTGAATGAGAATGTGGAGATATGCATCCCTCAGGTCTATGGATGCTACATAATCCCCTGGCTGGACAACCTTTATGATTGATCACAGGAACTCCATATTGAAGGTCATGTGGCGTACAAACTTGTTTAGGTGCTTCAGACAGAATTGGTCTGAAACCTACAATGTCTTAAGAACTACAAAATAAAGTGAGTAGAATCCTAGACCTTCCTCATTTGGTGGGCATCGGAACAAGTGCCCCAATCTGTCTTAGGTGATCCAAGATTTGAGACACTGGTGTCTTTTCACTGGGTCTTTTGGAACAGGGGATTGCAGGAAAAGCCTCTTTGTGGGCACTGTTGCAAGTTCTGTTGCATAACCTAGGGTCAGAATCTCTTGTACCCACTCACATGATATAATTTGGGCCCATCTCATATAAAAGTTCTACAGCCTTCCACAAAGGGAAGGGAGGCAGAGATGGGCCCATGTACCTTCACTGAGAGATACTTCCTCTTCATCTTGCACCCCCATTATGCCTGCGGGCAAAGGAACCTCTTTACTGTTGTCCTTAAATACAAAATAGGCTCCCTTATTCCTTTGGCTTCCAAAATTCCAAAAGAGATAAAAATCACCTCAAGACTGCCACTGGTGGCCACCTCCTCATCCTCTTGGCATCAAATTTACTTTTTTTTTTTGCTGCTTTGACACCAGAAGTTGTCCCTTTGTATTCTAGACATCTTTCAAAATGCCTTCCAAGCCATATCTGAATACCAGTCCTCCCTCAAAGGACAACTTAAACAGTTGGCCTTCGATGCCTGATCTGCAACCCAGTGCCTGAGCCAGACACTGCATATGGTTGACACAATGTGAAAAGCAGAGTGTGCTCACTTTCATAAATTATCCACTGTAGCATTCCCTAGAAAGGTGGAGGCCATGGATACCAACTGTAAAATGTGCGCCATTCAGAGTCCAGGGGAATGAAGGTACCCATTGCAATAATCCAAGAGTTGAAGGCTCTGGAAACAACAAAAGATGCATAGCAGGTGCTAAGATTTACTCTGTTTGAGGCAAAGGCTCTTCTGCATGTGGTGTCCATTCGCTTATTGTGCATATCAGTTAGAGCCAGTGGCCCTTCAATAGGAATGATTGTGTGCTTAACTGATTCATGCTCAGCCTTATCTGGCAAGGGAGGGGTTTTCCACTTCTGGGAGCTCTCGTCCATAAATTGATAACATCTCACCTGTGGCCTGGGCAGATCTTTGTGCTGATCTGTGCCTGCCCATTCCTGTTCAATAGCCTGGTCACAATGCACAAAGTTTGGTGAACACTTTGGTGTGGAGGAGGACACAGACAGGATCGGATTCACGTCCAGTGATTCCAAATTATGAGGTAGGACAGAGATTTTATATCAAACAGGGGAGTGATCAGAATCTTTCTCTTATGCTCTGTCCACTCACCCTCTTCCTTCTCCTCTTCAGAGGGGTCTTTTCCTCCTCAAAAAGCACATTCAGGTCAGGATTTTCCCCATGACCCCCTGTATCATCATCTTGACCTTCCTTATAGTCAAGGGCGGGGGTTGTCTGCAGATTTGGACCAGCAGTATTTTCCTGCTTTGGCACACCTTGCCACGCCTGTATGGGCCTCCTCTGACCTTGGGTTCAGGTGCATTGGTAGGGACATCAGAACTCAGCAGCTCATTTAAGAGCAATACAAAAGATTTGAACAAAGGGAGAGGGTCTCTTTGCTCTCCTGCAAGTCTTACAACATTTGAATACTATGGGTCTCCAATAAGTCATGGTGATATTTGTCTAAAGACAATGTTTGACAATACAAATAAAATATGAAAAAAAAAGAAATATGTAAGTCTCCTATCTGATTTCCACCTTAATTCTATGGGTTACCTCTCATTATCCCTCCCCCTCCTATCCTGGCACAGGATGAAAGAATAAAAAAATTCTAATATAGGGACCTCCTGGGTTTTCTGTGTAGCTGCACAGGGAAAAAACACTTCCTAACTAGAAGCGTATAATATTCAACGTGATTAAATGGCTCATTCCAGTTCAGAACAGGAAACTCAGAAGAATGAGCAATTCTTGCTCCTAGCAGAGCTGTGCCATAAGAAAGCTGATTTTAGAGTCAACTCGGTGTGCTATAGCTCTCGTGCACTACTAAGCACTCACGCACTGGATGATGTCATGCAAATGCACTAGACGTCAGGCCTTAGAGCACAAGACAGAAGAGAATGCACCTAATGACAAAAAATATAAAAGACCATTGGCAAACTGCTAACAACTCTGTGCTGATTGACAAACACGCCACAAGACACAGCAGAAAAATGGAGCACTGTGGAGCACTCTATTCAGAGTCAGAAAAATGGCCAAACACAGGTGAATTCAATTAAAGTGATTTTCTGAGGTTTGCCATAACAAATAGGAGCAGCAACCTGTAGGGGTTGTGAATCAATTTCCTACCATTCAAACTGCCAAAAAGTGCTGTTTTTCATGAAAAAATGCTTTAATTTCTGTGCTCTGTTTCATTTACATTACACTGACCCTTGTTTCTCGGCATTGCAACTCCCAACCGTGACATCATGCAAGGGGAACAAAGTTTTGAAACAGAGACCTCTGTTGGTCAATCTTTGCATTACAGACATACAAAGGGAAGCAGTACAGTGCAGTGGTTTAAGGCTCTGAGCTGCAAATCTGGTGACATCCAACAGACTAGACCTGGGTTCGAACTCCACAGCTTCCACTTGCATACTGTGTGACCCTGAGCAAGTCATTTAACTTCCCTGTGCTCCCAGATCGCACCTGTAAAAAAGCTTTCAGCTTAGTCTGCTAGTCCTGGTTAAATAACTAACAAACCCTGTTTTGCAATTTTGGACTCCTAGCATAAGCTTGACACCAAAGAAAATTAAAAGTATTCTGACCCATTACACTCCTGAACTACTTACTAGTAGACTACTAGTCATTCAGGCCCTATAACACAAACATAGAAAAGTATAATCACGCTCCCACATTCTGACAGGAGCTGTCACTTCAGACCTGTCACTTCACCAGCATGAAGTAAAAGTGAAACATCTACACAGAATGGCAAATGATCTTTTTGGCCTACCTGCATCACAAAAATATTTTTCCAGAAACTTTTCTACAGACTGTACTGCTGTAAACACTACTGAAATGGGAGACTGCACTTTGATTAGGGAGACAGAAAAATCTGCTATTTCTGTGGTCACTACAAAAACAGGAGACTACATCTCTCAGTAAAGAAATCTTGTCAGCTAGATATTATATGCATAATGCCTGGTTTTGAAAATAAACATACGAGAGCTCGTATTGTTGAAGCCACTACAGAAATATGAGACTGCACCTCAAAGTAAGGAAATTGGGAAGCAACTTCTTATTGTAACCACAATGCTTTGCTACATACGTACCTACTGTGTACCCCTTACCCCTCTCCCACAGGATGCATCTGGAAACTAGCTTATCTACTCAGTATGTCTTTCCTGGTGAAACTTTCAAATAAATAAATATGTCTGCATATTAGGCGCTATACTGCAGTCACCACTACCAAAATAAGGGACTGCACTGCTGAGTAATGAATATTTAAGTCAACTTTGTTATTTATCTAGAATTCCTTGTTGCTCTATGTAAAACATTGACAGTTCCTGACATCATTCTGGGGGTGTGACCCCACACAGAAAACTGGAGGGAGAGCAGGCAGAAACAAACTGCTGATAATACATAAAAAAATTACTATGACAGATTTTTTTTACAAAACAAATTGCAGCTTCAACATCTGAAGCATGGAGGCAATGGCATACTATGTGAAAAAGACATCTAGGAAACCTCAGAAAATCACTTGAAATACCTAGGTTACTGAAGTGGCTCAGAATTTAAAGAGAGAGCTATAGCACAATGTAAAACAACACCAGGTAAACCAAGTCCCACACAGAATGACCCTGAAACACAAGCCCTATAACAAAGCACTCCCACTGACTAAAATAGTAAACAGCCCAACCACGGGAGAAGGGTCCAATGCTCAGTAGAATGCTATGGGGAGAGGGAGGAAGGTTTAAACAAAATCCTGAAGCTGATTAACTGTGCTGTCCCCCCCCCAAAATAAAAAAGAAACAGAATAATTCACTTACCTGAGGCACCAGATTAGAAGAAAATGGAGACCTGAGCACCCTAAACTGAGGTAGTGACACGTGGCCCCCATCCATCCACAGAGGACACTGGAAAATCGGGAAAATGTATACAGGTTACGCAATTTGAAAGCCGCAGTTTAAGAGGCACAATTTTTATCTGGAGGCGGTCCCTGTCATCAGGCAGTCCCAATCTGCTCCACAACTGCCTCTTTTAAACAAGGCACCAAAATAAAACTTTCTTCAGAGAGAATCTTCTGTGCTGTCTGCCCCTCAGTGGCACAGAAATGTTCGGGAATCTTTGCTATTTGGAATGTTCATGTGCCCAGGGTTCTATGCTGAGTCACAGTTGTGGGCTGTACCACCCCACAAGGGGTGTTCATTACCCACATGTATTAACTCCCCATTGACAGCATGCAGTGATAAGAAAATGGTTTATGTCCACAGTAAGGGACACAATATTCAAAACCAAAATTCTCTACTGATAGCACTATTATCAGTCTCTTTCCACAGAAATTTACCCAGATTTTGTAACAGCAATTAAACCTATTTGACATGGTATTGGGTTGTGTTTATCTGTTTCTGAAGGAATTCAGGTTTCCCTAAATTTAAGGACTTTAGAAAAATAGATATTATACTATGACAAAACTAATATGCAAAGTGTACCTGCAAGTATATCTGATGTGTCTAAGCAAACGTATTTTTAAACAGTGTCTGTGTCAGGAATGGATGCGAGCAAGAACTGATGGATGTCATCATTTGCCAATAGGACTGAGAGTAAAAAAAATATATATATATATATGCTGCTTCTCTTGGCTTAGGGATTATTAGGGGAACTAGCAGTATACTTAAAACAGCTGGAACTTTCCAATTGTCTCATATTTCTAATTATTTGCTTGTGGTATTATAAACTTATCTCCATACTAATTTATCCAGAAGAGGTCAAGAAAGAATGCCCTGGAGTATTCCCTGTATAAATGGTCATTAAAGAACCCAGTTATTCCATCAAGTCCCATTAAATCACATAGTGACATGATGTGAGACATTTTCATAAATCACACATTGCCACTTTTTGTGACCTGTTGCATTGCTTTCAGTTACAGAATTAACTGTGTAGATTTGCTAGTCATGTTTAAACCCCCACAATAACGCAAACCTGGATTAGCTATTGCTAACATACTAACATACTAAGAAGCCAGCAGATAAAGCCCTATGGTCTATTGAGTCTGCTCATTGATTGGTGCCTTCTGAGGGCACCGTTTTTAGCCTCCCCCTTTCCCTACAAGGTCCCCATTTCCCCAGTGGGGCTCTGGGATGCACTCTCCCCCATACCTATCCCAGCCTTTCTTGAATCTCTCCACAGTTGTAGCAGCCACCAACTCTCTGGGCAGCACATTCCAGGGCTTTACCACCCTCTCAGTGAATGAGTGTTTCCTTGTTTCCCCCCTCATCCTCCCCCATCCAGCTTCATTGAGTGTCCCCTGGTGGTCCCTACCACCCTCAGATGAAGCACCCATTGAGGCTAACCCTATTCATTCCTTTGAGATATCTGAAGACCTCTATCATATCCCCTCTGTTCCTTCTCTCCTCCAGTGAGTACAGGTTGAGCTCCTCTAGTCTCTCCTCATAGGGCCTTTCCCCTAGCCCAAGTATCATCCTGGTTGCCCTCCTCTGCACCCTTTCCAGTTGATCAATGTCCCTCTTTAAGTAGGGATGCCAAAAACTGCATGCAGTATTCAAGATGTGGTCAAAGTGTGGTCTAACCAGGCAAACAGTGGAAGGAGCACCCCTCGACTCCTTGAGGTTACCCCCCTAGTTATGCACCACAGTATTTTATTTGCTTGGGTTGCAGCCCTTCTATACTGCTCTGAGTTATTCATTTTGGCATCCACCACCACCCTCAGGTCCTTCTCCCCCCAGAAACCTGCAGTGCCCCCCCCCCAATGTGTATACATGAGTAGGGTTGTTGGCCCCAGGTGCAGAACCCTACATTTTCCAATATTAAACTTTAGCTTCCAGGCTCGTGACAACCTACCCAGAGTGTCCAGGCCCTCCTGGAGAGTGCCAGCTTCCCCTCCTTCCCTTCCACCACTGCTCACAGCTTCGAGTCATCGGCAAAGAGGCTCATCCCACTCCTGATACCACTTCTGATGTCTGAGATATAGGCGTTAACCCCATATGCAAATCTACACAGTTAATTCTGTAACTGAAAGCAATGCAACAGGTCATTTCATATCTAAATTTCCTGCTTTTTTTTTTTCATTTTATGTGTGGAGGTTTAAAACCATTTCTTATTTTCTATACCATTAAACCACAGCAGCCAAGTGAAAAAAAGTCAGTGATGCAATGTGGAATCAGAAGTTTATCTTAATGTTTCCATGAGTTAATGACCTGTGCATGAGTTGCAAATGATGGGTGAAGTCTTATATAATGGGTTCTATGTACATGCTATCCACCTTTATAAGCAGGAGTGGACTGCCAAATGTGGCAATGAATATATAGGACTGTATTTCCCCATGTGCAATGAATTTGGCAGAGGCCACCTAGGAACAAACAAGTCCTAGTTCTACTTTTTGTATGTATGTTCCCCAACTCTCAGAGACTCAGGGCACCTCTGTGATAAGAAAAGCCCTCAGTGAGGCAAACTACTGTACCTTTCAGTAAATTACAGTCAAAAATTCTGTTCCTACACATACAGAAATGGCCTCACAATGTGGAATTTGCAAACCTACAAATACTGAAACTAGAACAAACCAACCATATAAGTAATGAAATTGTCAAATACCCCATAATATGCAGTATGCATGTGGATTATATGAAATTATACAATGGCAAGGAAAAATGTAAGAAGCTGATTGGCTACTGACCCATTGAGACCGTGATGTTATTACACAATAACCTCACTGTAGCACTGGATTTGCTTGATTTGTTAGATTTTTTGCATATTCTGTCTGCCTCACTACAAATCTGCCAAAAATATTTTTACATTTTTTTTATTTTGTGTAACAAGGAGCCATTGCATAATAGCTATAAGGCACTCCAGGGTGTGTAGTACTGTGTAATAACGTCACTTCTGGGGTGGTGGAAACACTTGACTTCGCTTTGTGCTCTCAAACCCACCCCAGGAGTGACAAGATAGCGAATATCACGTTTAGGTGAGCAGGCGATAACATCCCACCTCGGGTGGTTGGGCCCGAGGCCACCGGCCGAGGGCGTCCAACACCCGAGAAGGGATGTTATCCCAGCATAACTCCCACCCTGGAGGGCATTATTCCTATTATACAATGGCTTGTTGTTTTATAATAAAAAAATAATTTTAAAGAATGTTTTTGTTAGTGTGTAAACATTTTTTTGTTTCTTAAGAGAAAGAGGAGATGATCATGGAGGTGGTGGTGGGGATCGAAATCATCCAAACAATCAGCAGGGATGTTATGCCAGGATAACATCCCTGCTGTGATAGCCAACTGACCAATCAGAAACCAGGATTCTTTCTTGCCATTGTATAATAAACAATAACACACACCACGTCTTGCCTTATTGCTTAACTATATTTGTGGACACACACACACACACACACACATATACACACACATCCCTGCCATAACTCAAGAAGTGATCTGGGAAATGAATCCGATGTCTGACTCCTGTGGATAAAGGGGCTAGCTGCAACCCTGAAAACTCACAGGAGTGCAGGTGTATTTTTCAAAAGGCTCTGAATGTTTAATGCCACAACCTGGTAAATTTCAGACATTCAAATTTTCTAAAGAAAACCGAAATATCTCCAGGAAAGTAATGTGCTGATCTAGAGATATATGTATATAAAGGAATTAAAACGAATTCCCCTATGCTTTCCTCAATTCTGCAATCTCACCGGGTCAGATCGCTGGAATAAAAAGGAATACAATAATACTATGACACAGGCAGCCGGACTAATCACAAATGCCATTTTTCAAAGTCTTTCCGTTTTAGGCAGACTAATTAATTGCTTCTTCCATGCCACAGTCTCTACCCTACAGTTTTACACAGAGCCATGAGCCTGCACATAACAAGGTTCCAGAGTAAATGACAACCTAAATCATTTCAATCGAGCTGAAAGGCTACTAATAGCCCCCAAATGAATATATGCACTGTGCTTTAAAACACCATTGCTCCACGTCTGTCATTTCATTCTGAAGACAAAACTGTTTCACTTGACATTTAAACATTATACTGTGTATATACATGTTATAGCTGCCTGTATACATTATATGATTGAATATTTAACACACTAAATTGCGTTCTTACAGCCCAGTCTCCATTAGCACCTGAGATGCAAGTTCTCCTCCCTCATTGCAAGAACACTGAGCACAGAGCTATAGCGACTAACTGACTTTGTGTAAATACACTGGCAATATGCATATGATGATATTGCATTTCGGTTTCTCTTGTCTCCAGCGTTTTGACAGTTCACTGCTTAATAGCTTAACCAAGAGTGCCAGAATAGTTCGGTCAATGGATAAGGGACTCTTGAAATTACGTTTCGCCTGCTTTTGGTCTATGAACTTGATATAATAATTACCATAATTGATGCACCTTTTTTCTAAAGGCATTTCTGATAAAACTGTCGAGGAGCACCTTCTGTCCATTTGATCGGCACCGCTACGACTTATTGTTGTCGTTCTACTTATAGTATGCGCTAAGGACTGGGTACTATTTAAATATAATGCGCTAAAGGGCTAGAACGCAGCACTTTACCTGTCCTGACCCCATATTTAAGGGTGTCCCTGCAGTCCACCAGAATCTGTTCCAGAGACTCAGGGCTGTCGCTCAGATCCAGGTTGAAGCCTTCGATGCCTTCCAAGAGCTGGTGGGGGTGATGGAAATCGAGCACCTTGGTAGATCTATCAAAGGTCTTCTTGATGTAGTTCAGGAGAATGTCAACCACCTCCAATAAGAACTGCAAAGTCTGCTCCTCTCCATTCTTGGCAGGCAGTAAATCTACAGAACAAATACGATTATTTCACTGTGGAGAAGGAACACAAACACTTTTTTTCCAGGACATCTTATAGAATTGGCTTAGTTTAATTAAATGCAACCGTAGAATTCTGGGTTGATTATTTATGTTTGGCCTCACTTTCGTCAGGGTGTCCCTTTAATTGTGATTTTTTTTTCAACTCACGGCTCTGCCTCATCATTTTACATTTAATTTAACTATCTTAATATTTCTTGTTTGCTATGGCTGTCAGTTTTTTCTTCTCTATAAATATTTTATCAAACGTGGACTTTATTTTTTAAAATAATACTGAAGGAAATGTATTTGCAGTCACGTATTAACTTCAGAGGCAAGACCAATTAGAACGTTTTGCAAGTGAAGCATCAAGATCTTCCGAAATGTTTCCTAGGATTTGACCCGTAATAAAGGTTCGGTTCTGCTTACCAGTTAGGGTACCAATTATTGGTTGCTCCCATTTTTTTAAACAAGTAAACAGAAAACATTTAGTGATCAGTAGCATAAAGAAAAGTGTGTGTATTGTGCATCAATTGGAGATGAGCAAATGTGACAAGGTAAACAAGTCAGACACAAGTTAAATAGCAGCCAATCTGTTGCTTTTCAAGCGAGTCATGGTCACAAAAGAACTTCACAAGCAAGCGAAATGCTGTTTTCAGACACTTAAAACAACAATTGTTACACCACTGTTGAAAATGGAAACGTTTAATTTGCAGAAAAAGTAGTATCAAACAGTGTCTGGGTTTAATGCCCAAAGAAAAACGCACCATACTGTTGACCCAGGCACCCTGATGTCTACAGTGTGTTGTATTTACTAATGATAAAAAGCAATGTTTTATTTTTCTTTTGCATGTAAAATAACGAAAATGGTAAGGGCAGCAGACTGTAACAGCACTAGCAATTTTGTTGGATATTTGCTATACCTTCTATTGTAGCAAAGTAGTAGAATTAAGATATAAAGGGATGGCTACATGGAAGCTGCAGACCCCCATCCCGTGCACATCTATCTATCTATCTATCTATCTATCTATCTATCTATCTATCTATCTATCTATCTATCTATCAATCTATATACTGTACCTCTGGCATACAGATTGGAGAAGTCGGTGTCCAGGCGCTGAAATAACCTGCCGCCCCTCTCACTGTTCTCGCAGGCATCCAGCAGGGTCTTAGCGCTCGACTGACGCTCCTTGAAGGAACTCACGATCCGACTCTTGTCTTCCAGACTGTTGTTCCTTTGCAAGAATCCTAAATTATTACAGGGAGTACAGGTCAAAGACGGTTTCTTACTACTTCCTAACATATTTGCACCACACCTACTTTCATCAACCGCTGAAAGCTCTGGCTATTTTTGCTTATGGGATCTAATGTGGTTCTGGGAACCGTATTTAAGGGGGAGATATTTGCCTGGAGGAGGCTGAGCTCAGAATGACATCAGCGAAAAGGAAGTAGAAAAAACAGCCATGCAAAAACAAATTCTTGTCATTTAGTGTGGTGGTAAATTCTTATTAAGTCGCCCGGACAGCTTCCACTTCAGTAGGCAGCGATTGGGAAGGAGTTGTGGGATATTGGGCAGGAGAGTTGATGCAGTCGCGCATTCCGCAAGCAGAGTTTATGGACTAAGCCGAGCAGGAAGGGAATGATGTGTGATTGCTTTCTAAGCCCATTTCATTCTTTCCAGCGATGTTAGTATCACACAGAGAAAGCGTTTTAGCAGTCGGAATCTCATTTATTAGATCTGACAGTTCAAAAAATAATATCTGGACCGCCTCCTCATTTCAGGGGACCCAAACTGGCTTATATGCTAAAACGTGTTGGGAAACAACATAACAAAAACTAATAGGACTCCTCAGTGGTACATCACATCAAATGGCTTTTCCAATAAAACAAAACCATGCTATACTATTTATACTTTTAATGTGAATTAAGCTAATCCCCCTGTATGACTAGGCTTTGGGTCTGTGTGTCCCTTCTCGGTGAGAATACTGAGAACGTTTATAGTAGTGCCAAAAATATTATTTTTAATGAAAACCCGCAGAAACTGTTTTGCAGAGAGCTAGCTGCCGGGTGGGCTCAGTTCTGCCTTCGGCGTCTGAACAGTGAAGCCACCCGGAGCAAAGGCAGTGGTGCGTTACTTTATCAGTTCTGCTTGCTGAAGTAAATTAAAAGGAAGATGACGCGAGCCCTCGGGGTTGCAGGGACGCGCAGCCAGACAGAAACTGGGCCATTAAATCCCTATCAGCTACTCTATATTATTTTTATGGGGCAGAGCAACTAGGATGGGACTGCTATCCTCCACACTTAATGAAAACGCAGCCTTTTAATTCCAGCTTTAAAAAGATCTACTGGCAGCAGCGGCCTGTTGCTCTTTGTGAGACCTTTATTACGAAGAGACCATTACTATTTTATCTGAGGGTGTGTTAAGTCCCTGGACTTGTGGTGTTATGGAATTAGTGACTGTATGTGATTTACTAATAGCAATGTTATTTTTTGAAATATTTGTATAATGTTTCATTTTGTAATAATATTTACTGCTTGATATTTGTTAAGACGTTTAGTCCAACAAAATAAAGTAAATCTGAAACACGGAACCCTGGAAGGAGCTCTACTCCACAGATAATCATTCTGTTATATGACCTCATGAAAGTAATAATTTTCGGTCTGTCTGTTTATCTGTCATATGTCTATCTGCAAGGGACTTACTAAAAATGAGGAATTAATATTCATGTGTGAGGGGAAAGAACCATAACTTAAGGGTGGCAGAGCCAATAGTGAGTTATGAAAATTCTGACCCTTTCATTTACTAATTGATTTAATTATTTATTTCAAAAGTTCTACTAGTAAAAAGACATATTGAGCTGGTAAAACCTCGTTTCCAGATGTACCCGGGGGAGGGAGCAAAGGAGGCACAGTGAGATACATTAAGAACAACAATGCACATAATAGTTACAAAAGCAGCACAAATAACTGTGCAGGGGATGACAAACTGCATATGTTGAGTCAGACAATTCATATTCTATTTCTATCACATTAGTTTACTAATTGTAGCTATTAAGTATGCTGTTTGTTTACAGATTTAACTGATTCTCTAATTTCAACTACTGGTTTCCGTGCTGCATAGAAATTCGTGATGTCATCAGCTTTGTGTAAGGCTTCTGCTCTCTGACTGGCTCAGTATTCCATTGTGATTATACTAACATTCAATGTATCAGTTATGACACTTACAGCAAAACAAATGTTATCTTGATTTTAGGGTTGTCATCTGCCGTAATATATTTTCTGGTCATTTTTACTTACACTCCTGTTGTAGGAATATGAGATCCTAAGTAAACATTTTTGGAGATTATTGGGGTATATATATACGTATGCAATCCTGACAGTATTGTGGTAGGTGCTCCATTCTTCACAGGCTGGCTGTGCTATCTCACGAAAACAAGACTCTGACGAATTGCTCTTTAATAAGTTTCTCGTTAATCTTCCCCCCAGGAGAGCAGCAGTCCCTGGCCCCATAAGGCTGAAGAATTTCAGGCAGTGACTCGCTGCAAAATCCATGATATACTGCATTGTATGTGTTTTAAACCCCTGCAAATAGTATGGATTTTATCTGTTGCACTTCTTAGAAACTGTAGTGTACCCCTCCTAAAAACGATTTCAAATGAGCTCGTGGAATACTTGCTGTAATAAAGTGAGCTAATGCAGTAGCATACATAGTAAATTGTTTTTTTGAGAAAGCATTTTCTGCCAAACTTGCAGAATGCAAATGTGATTCCAATCACTGGTAGCGCAGGGGCTTGTGTGCATGGTATTTGTTTTGTGGGAGTTATTTGTTACTAGATTTTCTTTTACATCCCTCACTAGAGGAAAGAGGAAATATAAAGCGTGTTTCTTCATTTAGAGCACACTGCAAACACAATATATTTGGGCAAGGCTTTCATTTTAACTGGGGTGGGTGGGGAGCAACAATACCTGAGTGTGCGTCTTTAAATAGATATGCACTATTAGCGGTTCATGTTCAAGGGTAAATGTAATAAACCTGTGAAAATACTTAATTAACAATAGACTTACATTTTCATCAAGTGTGGGCTGATTTGTGCACATTATACTACAAAATCTTTCTCTCCGAAGTTATATCTCCCGACGCAAAACTGAGAGAGAGAGACAAAAAGTTAGAGGTTGTATGTTTGTTTCCATTCGTGGTTCATTGTTTGGGTAATTTTAATGGCATGGTCTTTTTCCAAGAAACCAGCAGATGGCGCCAGTCTCCAAGGAAATATGCCCTCCATTTCAGCATTGCATTTCACAAAATTTTTAAGAACCGATCCCATTTTCCTTACTCCAACCTGGCCACATTTGCTAAACGATGGTCTGACTTTTTTTTTCTTGTACAAAACTAACATACTAAACAACTGAAACAATAATTTTCTACTTTGACAAGTCGGTTAATTTCCCCTCTTAATATATCAGATAAGAGCTCTGACGTTTCATAGAAGACAGTGCAAACATTGTTATGTCTATCACATTCTTAAAACAGCAGACACAATAGATTCGGTAGATCTATGCAATCAAGTGAATTATTCTTACCACAGATCTTGAGTCCAATTTTCTTTGTACACCCATGAGCGACACCGCACCATGTATCATATGCTAGAATAAGGAAAGAATAAAGCAAATCGTTTACATATTTAAACCGAAGGGCTTCCATATAAAGTTTAGAAGTCAATATAGCTGTCAATGTGCAATGCAACTGGTACAATCTTGTCTGCATGGAGATGGTGGTATCAGGTAAAGTCTTGTTTCTTGAGCGAGTGGAGAACATGTTATGTTGCTATATTTTTATTGAATTTTGAAAATACATTGTGCATACAAATCTCTGACTTTTTTTTATAGAAATAAAGCTACGGTTCCACCTAAACAAAGTGTATTATAAAATATTATTAAACCGAGAAACATCAGGCTAAATCAATGCCCTCAATTGGATGGGACTAAACACTTAAAAAATAAATCCCCAACATAAGCGGAAAAGATAGCCTGCAGATTCAGCAAATACATGAAACTACCAAAAAATGTTTTTCTCTTCAAAGCTTTATTTTCAGGTAAGGCCTGAGGTGATACCATAGGCAGGGAAATGGACAGACTGGATGTGTCAAGTGGTCCTTATCTGCGGGCAAGTTCAGTGTTTCTATTTTTGAACAGTCTGTTTAGGGCTGCATTGTAAGTATTACTGTAGCAGTATGTTCAGTTTCACCATTATAGATACTCAATTCAGATCCTAGTTAACCAACAGCCTACTTCCTTCTTCCCCCCACAAGAATTGCTTTGTGTCTATCCTATGCATTTTTGAATTCACCCACTGTTTTTGACCCTACAACCTCCTCCATGCATCCACAGCCCTCGCTCTGTGAAAAATACTTCCTTACATTGCTCCTGAGCCCTCCCCTCTTTATTTTCAAATTGTGCCCCTTTGTTCTTGCACATCTCTTTTTCTGAAGGATGGTACCCTCTTGGACTTTGTTGATTCCCTTGAGATACTTAAATGTTACTATCATGTCTCCTCTCCCTCTTTTCCTCCAGGGTATACTATTAAGCTCATTTAGTCTCTCTTTGTATGGCTTCTGGTGTAGACCCGACACCATTTTAGCTGCCCTCCTCTGGACTGCCTCTATCCTATGTCCTTGCAGAGATGGGGTCTCCAGAACTGTTGGCAGTATTCCAGATGGGGTCTCACCAAGTGTCTATACAGAGGGATAACAACTTCTTGTTTTCTACTGGTGATGCTTCTCCCTATGCATCCCAGTACCCCCCCACCAGCCCTCCTTACTGCCGTCTCACATTGCTTGCCTACCTTTAGGTCATCTGATAGGACTACCCCCAGGTCCCTTTCCATTTGTGTTGTTGTTAGTACCTCCCCCACACTGTGTAGTCTTCCCCTGGGTTTTTGTTTCCCAGGTGCATTACTTTGCACTTATTTGCATTGTCTAAGCTGCCATATTTTTGACAATTCATTCAACCTTGCCAAGTTCCTTCTCATCGTTTCCACCCACTTTGTGTATTAACCCCACTGCAGATCATTGTATTGTCTGCAAAGAGGCATACTTTCCCTTTCAGTCCCTCTGCAATGTCACCTATAAAGATATTAAAGATGACTGGTCCCAACCCTGTGGTACCCTACTAGTAAACCCCTTTTTTTCGGAGTGGACTCCATTTACTACAACCCTCTGCGTCCTATTGTTTATTATGCATGCACCTTCCCTCAAAATGTTTATTTTTTGATGTATACATAGGTGTATCCAAATTAATCCACTGTGAAAAAATCAGTACAAAACTTTTATGGAAAAAGAAGAGACAGTAGATCTTTTGTATCCACTCTGTCCCCATCCCATTGGTAAGCAGGAATGAGAAAAGTACATGCTTAAATTGCAAATAGTTTCTAATCTTGTTTTAATGCCTGCTTTATAAGTGTAGTAACTTGATTTGGACTGTATGTTCCTACTTTTTATATTGATACTTTGGGTATGTTTCTCTGGAGACAGGCTAGATAGGAAGATTCATTCTATCTATCTATCTATCTATCTATCTATCTATCTATCTATCTATCTATCATGGCTCTAAAAGAGAGTTCCACTCGCAATTTGCAGTTCTTCATAAAATTGATTTGAACTGAATAAAACTGGTTGAAAAATACAGCAGTCTGATTGGCTTAGAACAGTCACACGGTGATACATTATTTCAGCAAAACAGGACAACCACAACTCGGCTCGTGGATCTTGGCAGTTGATTATTAATTTTTAAAACCTTTTTAAATTGTTTTTAGTCGTAGTAGCACCATACAAGAAGTCCAGTTGTGCAGAAGTATATTGACTTCTTTTGTGGTTGAAGATTATTGGCTTCATTGCACACGTGCATGTACATCATACACACGCATGCACGCAGGCGAGCGTTTTGCACTTGCTGACTGCTTTTTTCCCCTACTTTTACTTGTAAAGTGGGCTGGCAACATTGTCTGGCTCATTGTCCAATTGATGAAAGTCATTTCGGAACGGAATGTCTAATAAATGTTGGCATGGATCCGATAAAGTGGCAGCTTAGATAAACTGGCATGAAATGGGGTCGGAGAGGAGTTCAAAAATTAATTGGGTGAAAATAGTATTTGACTAGATGGCGCTTATCCGACTAGACTTGGAAGTGACTGGTATGCGTGCCGAACACTGCATATACTTGAATACATTTAGCATTACTTTTTGTTTTATAATTGTGGATTTTAAGTTAAAATGCTTTTTCTTATCTATCATTTTCCCAGTGCATTTATTTGTTTAGAAATTCTTTGCGCTTCCTTTTGTTTAATTTATCAGCTATTATCAGCTATGCCCACCCAGCATCCCTCTCCGGAGGGCGTTTATAGACTCGTGAGCGTTTTCCACTCATTTTACTTGCAGCCAAAAACAGAAAAGATCAGTGTGAAGAACTCAAATTTGAGCAACATATTACTAAATCACCAATCGGTTGTAAACTATTTTATTTATTTATTTGCTTTTGTTAACCGGGTAAGCACACTAGACAGACAAGTGCCTATTTTCAGGTGCGACCGCAGACTGATTACTAAGTCAGTTGTACATAAACACCAATGTATTGCTGAATTAGTTACATGGATAATTCAGAGTTATTCCTTAACCAGCAGCAGGAATACACTGATTTATTACTAAATGAGGTACACTAGTACTTCTAAAAGTGGAATGCACCACTTATTGATTACACAGATTTAAGTTACACGTATACATAGATTATTTAATTTTTTATTAGTAAATCAGGTGCATGAATATACAGGTTTATACTAAAATCAGTTAAAAGAACGCACAGTTAAAGGGACAGACGGATGCTAAAATCAATTACACGATACAGGAATTCGTCACTTCATCCTGCAGTTACAAGACGGAATTTATCTCCGAATCAGTCATATGAATACACAGATGAATTAGCAGGCACACGAATTTGGTCTGGAGTATCAACAGTGACAGTCCTGATTTTGGCCTAAAAGCTTTGTTTCGGATGACTAAAAGATAAAAAATATTCAGACTTCTGCAAATTTTAAGCAGCAACGTCTTGTTTTATTTGACATATGGGGCGCATATCACAAGCTATCATTCCAATTAAGGTTCACAATTAGGATGACATAATACTTTTGAAATTGAAAAACTATAAAGTGATTCACCCTTTAAATCGTCTTTCCAAGATTTATATGTTCATGATGGTGTTAAAGGCTGGGAAATGCTTAACTGTCATTAACAATAGTGCATGTGGAGGCTCATGAGGGACAACCTTTCATGTATATACCCGTTATCCTTCTCTTTAAGTTGGGAATTACATTGCAGTGTGTTACAGAAACTAAGCCTGCCTATTCTTCATCTGCCATTGTTTCATTATTATTATATTTTGCAGTAATAATTTTTATTGTAAAAGCAAACAAACGTTACAACAACAGTGCATAACATAGAACCGTTGACAGTGTAAACAGCAATCCCATCTAATAAATATTACCAAAACACATACTTGCACCAGTATATTACTTTTCTATAAGTGACATGCATAAAGTATACATCGCAGTGACAAAACAACAAAGCCCCTTGGGCCGAATTAAAGACCTGAGCCTGAAACGGAAAAAAGGCAAAGGCACAGTAAAACTGTGTGAGTCGGGTGGTGGTGGTGGTGTGCGTGTGTGGTGTGTGGCGGGGTGGCGGTCTACTGAAAGGTAGACTGCTTTGACCTGTTTAATTATTTTTGGGTCGAAGAGAAACTGCGAAGAGCTCTCAAATACTCCACCTCACTCAGCCAGCCAACCGCACCATAATACAATCAACCGCATACACTAGGGTGATGTGTAATTACGTGCTTTTTTTTTTTTGCAACGTGGTTTGTCTATCTACCTAGAGTCAATACAAAATAAAATGTGTCTGCTCAGTTCTAACTATCTAGATTCAATGCAAAATAAAATGAGTCTGCTCAGTTTAATACGACATGGAGAATTCAGCAACGCATTACCATAACAGTGTTCCAAGATAAACTCGACAAAGAAAAAAAACATCGATGAGAGCTTAGAGCCGCGGTCAAGTTTGAATTAGAATGCATGAAAAAAAGTTAAAAAAGACCAAACCTAAACCGACACTTACCTAACGTAGTAGTAATATTTAATTTGAGGTCGCAATGGATTTTCGTGTATGTCAACATGGAGCCCCACCCCTTCTTCAGTCTGAGAGCATACCCGGACTGTAGGCCCCTCATGTCCCCCCCCCCCCCCACACACACACACACGCATACACATCGCCCTTCATAAGCCGGTATGAATAAGTATGCTGTGCAAACTTGTGCTAATTAATGGGTTCCCTACTCACTGTACTGCCCAGTGTACCCTGGGTACTTATTTTTGCTACTGCCCGAACTCCTTTATAATAAACAAGCACAAGGTCGGACTGTTGGGGGGCACCTTGAAAGCTAATACAGTGGTTCACCTGGAAAATCAATAGGGGAAGGCCCGGGCAACTTATTATTCCATTTACATTTGATGCACTAGTTCTTTGTTTGCATCTTACATTTACATGCAGTGCCCAACATGCCCAGTTAAATTAGAAAACAGATTATAAATGCAAAGATTTTCAGTTTTAAAGGTGGCCTAGTACCTAACAGAAGGGACCCACCTGGAAATGTTCGGGTATCCTGGTGGGCCAGTCCGACTCTGAACAAGCACAACTAGGAAGAATGATTTCTTCCACTTAAGGAACTCGCAAGGCCAACTCATCAGCTGATGACTTTTGAAGTATTTTGAGAGGCTTTTTTTTCATGGGCACGGGAAGTGCCGTTCGCACATTCTGCTCATAGTCAGTCCATTATTTATTTCTGTTCTCTACTTACGTTTTTTTTTTTTTGTTACCGTAATGAGGTGTGCTAGACCTGGTTGTAAGAGGAATTTGCTTTCGGTGCATTCTGCTTTGGTTTTCCTATGATATGTACAGTGTTGGAAATGCATGAAATTACCTGAGGGAACCCACCACCTTTCCTGTTGGCGCGAACATTGCTGATATGGGTCTGAGGAAACATTTTCTCATTCTATATTGCATCTTCACGCGTTATTAATTTAAAGTATTTGATGGGAACTCAGCAGCAGCTCTTTGCCATTTTACTCCTGGACCTAAGTCATACTCTTAATTTTACTCTAGTAACTGAGCCACTCCCCACCCCCACCCCTCTACCACTGGAAATGTATGAGAACGAAAGTTAAAGGGTAATAGTAGGTAGGAGGCAGTATAGCGTAATGGTTAAGGGCACTGGGCTGCAAACCTGGAGACATGGTTTGAATCCCATAGCCTCCATTTGCATACTGTGAAACTGAGCAAGTCATTTGACTTCCTTGTGCTTCGAGGTCGCACCTGGGAACAAGCTTCGACTTAATGTGCCTTTCCTGATTAAACAAGTTCCCCTTTCCCTTTAGTACTTGTACAAATATAGCTCATTTTGTGATTTCAGACTCTCCTGTTTTCTTTAGATTTGTAGAGCTGAGACAGAGCATACATTATAGGACTACATGTGCTAACATGTGTGTTATACCTTCTGGTGACATGTTAGATATTTCTGTCACACATGGGGTTGACGGGGATGCTATTCACTGTCTCGTGTATACAAGACGTTGGACTTGGGGATTTTACTGGAGGGGAATTATACCGAAACCCAACCGAAAAGCGCGCGCGCGCGTGTGTGTGTGTTTCCCCTCCGGAGACAACGGGTTGGGTATATATATTATATATAGAACAAGCGAGCATTTATATTGAGGGCATGCATGCATATAGCTACAGTATGTGCTTTGCAGGGCTGGACCAGCTGAGACACGATGGTGAGTGGTGGTGGTGGTGATGGGTGGGTGGGGCTCAAGAAAGGGGTTGGTGCTGACAACTGTGGAGAAAAGCGTTGACATCATCGCAGCCTCAGGTCACCTAGTGATACGAGATCAAGATAATGTCAGAGTAAGAAATCAAGGGTCAAGAAAGATAGAGCCAAGCACGTACAATTTTACATGTCAGTCTGTCTACTTGTCTGCCTATCCTCAAAGACACTATTGTTTGGCTAGTGTACTGCAATAGGGAATCAGATTGGGATTTCTCAAATACAGTAGGTGTTTACGCAGAAGTTTTCTCAGTCCGAGGCCGAAAGCTATATCTTTCTTGCAGTCCCTTTCCTTGGGGTTGAGACTGTGTGTGCCTGCGACTAGAAGAGACTAGTTGGACAGTTGTTCTCCTGCTGCAGCCGTTATCGACCTAACGTAGTGCTCTTTCTTTTCTTCCTTTTTGTTTGCAAAATATATATCCTAACTGTTAGTGCAAGGTCTGATTTTCTTTAATATTTTAATAAATGATCCCATAAACCAGGGGAATCAACATTCAGTTGGGGGGAGAGAAAAGGTAGTATGTACAGTTTTCCAAAACCGAATTCTATATACTGTTATGAGATGTAATCTCTCTCTCTTCTCATGTATGTATATATATATATATATATATATATATACAAAAATTCAATTATGGTCACTGTACCACCGTGGGGGAGATACTTTTTACCTGAGATGTGAACGGTAGCATAATATCTGTACGGTTTCTGAAACATGTTGTGTTGCAGTCCGCTACAGCGCTACTAACAAAAGAAGTATAACAACAAGACCCATCATAGCAAAACTGGTTGCTGTTCGTGCAGGTTTATGCCCAACAGTTTCTCCTCTTTCCTTCCGGTGTCTGTCATTTTCACCAGACAGTTTTATCTGTTGTAATAAATTGATTGTTGTCTAAGTTGAGACCAAGCCCGATTACATGTTCCCCACCCCCTCCTCTTCCCACTGACACCCCAGTAAATTAACACAATCCACAGCTATTCGGGACATTACGGAAGCAATCTATCAATCTAGCTGGCTATCCCCCCAACACACACAAATCTTTCACATAGATAAGGATGAACTAAATCAACACACCATGGCTATTCGTGTTAAAAGAAAATACATGACTTCAAGTACTCCGACAACATTATGAAATCAAATACCCGCTTGATTGCCACCTAATAAAAGTTTAGTTGACATTTTCTTAAGAGAGCTACCGCAAATATTTAAAATCTTGAGCGCTTTACTATATTTAATAGTGGATGGGAATTCAATCTTTTACTTTGATCACAGCTTCTGATTTTGTTTCGTTGACTGTTTCTAAATTCAATGGCTTCACATGTCTGTCTGTCTATCTTGTCTGTCTGTCTGTCTATCTATCTATTATTTGCTGTGACTGAAAAAAGGTTTACAGTTTTAGTTCCAGCATATTGGTGATGAGACATTGTAACTGGAGCCAGCGCCCCAAAACATGTTCTTGTTGTTTTCTTTTGAGTTAAAACAAACGGAAGATAAGACCTACTTGTGGGCCGTAAATTGGTGGCGTTGGAGTCCTGAGCAGGGCCAGGTGTGGATAGGGAGGAGGAGGAAGGAACGGACGATGCCATCGGTCCTGAGATACCAAATCCTCTGTCTCACTTCTTTTCCCTCTCTTGATCCAGCTGAGTTCCTGGATATGGTGAGTAAGATTTTGCTGCAAGAAAAGTGGAAGGCTTAAGCATCCTATGTTCAACAAAACTCGACCGCACTTCCAGTCTCCTGGGTTTTGTTTGTTTGCAAGGCTTGACTTTGATATCCAAGCGAGTCAATGCAGCACTCCTGGTCAAAGGCAGGCAGGCACTAAGGTCTCAAGGCCGAATTGTGAAATCATTTGCAGCACATGGAAGGAGACTGGAATTCTTGAATATAGGAAGTTGGAAAGCATATCTCTCAACTGACCTTCATTTTACCACTCAGAAACCTTCTTTATCACATGGAAAGGTGTTGCCCCACATTTCATTGTGGGGCTTTAAAACATGCATTTGTTTTTAATTTGTAATATGCAGGTTAATTTAAAATGTTCGTACAAAAATTTTCTAATTCCCAACTGTTTTGTATCTCCAAGATTTCATTATGTCTCTCGTTTTCTTTTTCCCTCGGGTTCAGTACTCCACATCTGGGTGGCGAGAGGCTGAGAGGTACAAAGAAAGGTTGAGAGATATTATTGAAAACAACTACTTCTTGCCCTCCTTATTAATCGGCTGAACTGCATTACGGATTTTAGTCTCTCACACAATTTCCAAAAGAGTCGACTCAATTTACAAACATTTGTTTAGCAAGAACCAATGGTTATACCTGCACACTGCTGGGTGTTTTATCCAGCAAACAATTATCCCACCACGGAAAACTGGGTCAGTCCTTAATTCTTTTGAAACCTTTGTGTGTTGTGAAATCACCATTTAACCAATCGTAAGGCAGGAGCCGCGAAAATATCATTTTATTTATGCATTTAGTTCTTGTTTACGGGTAGGGTGCACTAGGCATACATTTGCCCATATTCAGGCACCACCCGGGATAGTACAACCATTGGACCTGATACAAAAATTGATACAGAAGACTTGAAGACATTTACAAAGCAGACTGGGCTAAGACAAGCACAGATATAATAAAAAAGGAAGTACACAAATAGTCCTAAAAAAGGGCTCATAGAACAATTTTTCATTTTCCTGTTACCCCGTGACCATTTCCCTGTAAATTACACGATCTTTTATTAAATGCATATTGCCCTGTTTCCTGTATAAACGATGTCTATATGATGGTAAGTAACACTTCCTCCGCTAATAGCTTAGTTTGTCTGGAAACCTGGGGACAAAGGTTTGGACCCCACAACTGCCATGTATTAGCCATGTGACCCTGAGCAAGCCACTCACCCTCCCTGTGACATACCGCTCACTCTAATTCCTCTTCAGTCTACCTCGGTGGTGTTTGAATCGCCTTGAGTGCCTAAAATGGCAGCAGCGCTTCTATTACCTCCATTTCCTGTATTCCCAAACGTTTTGCAGATGCAGTTTGTATGAAAGGCGCTGTTTAAAACTAAATTCCTTTCCTTTTCCGTAAATATACAGGAATTCCTGCCTATCTGAGAACCCTGCTAAATAAAACATGCACGGAGAAGACTTGCCAAGCTACCTGGGTGATGGAAGCGCCTCCCTGGCAAAGCTACGGGCCGGACCCCCCACTTTGTCTGTGCCCTTGTTTTTTTTGTTTCCAAGCAATATGTAGACTGTGCGAGAGGGTAGCAGACCTTGAAGTCTCGAGTAATTATATCAATGGCCACTGAACACTGGAATAATGGCTGTTGTCAAACTGAGCCCATTTACAAAAGCGCCTTCCAATGAACCATCCAAAGTGATCGGCAGCCCAGCTTTTGTTACTTCTTTATCCCGGAACACACCTTGTGACATTAGCATTTGAAAAAGGACACATTACGCAATTCCAATCTTTAATGCAGCTCACCTGGGTTATTTAGACCGAAGGCTATGTGGAACTGAAAAAAAAATCAGTCTAAAATATTCGAAAGCAATTTGGTTAATAACGAGATTTGTCTTTGATTGTGGGCAAATAGTTTATATGGATTGCAAATAACTAATAAGGTAACTGAGGCATGGGGGGTATTTGTAAATGAACATACCATGACCACTGGCTTATTTTACTGATCATTAACTTATCTAATCATTAGTTATGTCAATCGTCAGCAATCGATAACTATGCAGGAATCCTCCGAAAAAAGAGAAAAAATGAATTAACAACCAGTATCAACATACAGAATAATCACTGATATTCGATCGGCAGCATTCGCAAGAGCTGCCATCCATTTCATTTCAAGAAGGAAATTAATTTAGCTCCAAACAGTAAATTAAACCGAGTTCATCAACGGAGGTGAACAGCGAAGACCAAGTGCCAAAGTAAACTAAGCGGTCAGGTACCAATATGTCTTGAATCGCAACAGATACCTCCATCATTGTATGTATAGTAGACATGCTTATGTTACCCATCGAGATTTAGTAGGGATGGGTGCGCAAAGGCCGGATTTTGTCTTGTAGTCGGTGAAGTTACCCAGCTCGCCCGTGTCAGGGATGGAAAGGATAGAGCACTTACCGTTCCGGTGCCGGTAACCAGCAGCAGGTATACAGCTTAGCATCGGCCAGCCAAGCTAATGCTCGCAAACCACGTTCGCGGGGACCATGCAACAGGGCTAGGCGCTTATAAAATTTCCAAGGCAAGGAATACCAATAAGAGTAGACAATAATTCAGCTAAAAATTACCCCCCGTTCGTTGCTATCTGGTATACAAGTCCCCTTGAATTGCTTTGCTCTTTTTAAAGTGGGGGATCGCCTGCTTATCAGTGTCTCGACGCAGGCATGAGTCACACAGCCACCTCCTCTGCTCTCAGATGGAACTCGGCAACGCGCACCGGATCGGTTGGTTTGCGTACATCACGGGACCAGTGGCGCCTTCCCAAGGCTAACGTGACTTTTTTGCAGGTGTTTTTGGTTGCCTTCGGGGCTTTATAGCTCGATTAGAATCCAAATCACGGCGCGGAGCCGTCGAGGCTGACCCGATGACTAAGGCAGTTACGTACACAACTGCACATATTGGGCGGGGGGAGGGGTCAGCAATAGGGCAACTTCGCCACACTTACATTTCTGTCTCATACAGTGAAAACAATAATACGGAAACGACTTTCCCTTCAACTTGATCACAGTCTTGCTCATCCCTCAATCTACAGGAATAAGTTAACCGCACAGCATATTTGCACAATACTTAAAACTTTTAGGTCTTCCAGATATAAAGGGGTCCTGCATTTTACAAGAAAATGGAACAGTCTACTTAGGGCATTATTTCCAAGGACTTGCATTGTTTATATAATAATACAGAGTAATTGAGGTCCCATTGTGCAATTTACACGACCCCCACCTCACCGAGTTACAGAAAAAAATGACAAACTCTTCAGGGGTCCATGAACTCCCATTCAGCACCACCTGCATACGATCGTCGATGTTGTGGCAGAGCTAGGCAAAGGTACACGTGGGAAGAAAGGAACGCAAAGGAGATTTAAGAAAGCTGGGACGGACGTTGTCAGGTAGGTGAGTTTTCACCATGGCCCCTGAAAGAGCTGCAACTCGTGGACAACTTCAAAGCCTTCGTATGACTGCAAGTTAAAGCACAAACACCTTCAGTCTTTCCTATGTGTATCTTTCAATTTAAGCAAAGCTACTTTTTTGGTTTAAGTAACCAATGCTGCTTTCCTTGTTTGCAGTTGTCTCTTGCACCCACCCGGCCCTTTGTAACGTTTATAATTGGAATTCTAGGTTTACAATGTATTAATAAGCACATGTTGTCTCTGGACGTCTCATACAGGCTAGATGCTCCATCTCACGAATATCTCCCAGAAAGTGAAACTTTAACGCTAATAACTGCATAATCAATGTGTGTATGTTTACTTTCATTAATGTAGCGCCCCCCACGATATTTCAATCAAGGAAGTGCAGGATTGAACCAAACTACATTTTGTTGGACACATGGGGCTTCCCTTGCCCATCAAACTCGCTTTTTCACCAAAATATTATTGGAACTTCTGTGCATGATTAGATTTCCTTTGCAGTTTCTTGCCACAGGAGGGCGCTAAAGACTCATAGAAATGTAAATGGACTTTACTGTTGACTAGGTCATTATATTTGTACTAAACGTCCAACGTACCTAAGACGCCTTTTCCATCCTGATACCCTCATTTGGTCTGAATAGATATGTGCTTGACGCTTTTTCTCCCAAAAGCTTGATTTTCTTTTTTAACTGCAAGGCTGCCAGCAAGAAAATAACGTTTGTGCTGTGCAATCATAGCGGAATATTTGCATGGTAAATCTAGAACACAGCTGTAGGTCATTCAAAATTCGTGACAATGATAATGCTCTGAGAATGATAACATGATGAGTAAGAAGTAAATGAATAGAAGCTAGGATGAAAATGAATCATACCCCTAAATGGATTATCAGAAAGTGAGGGGCGAAAGGAAACATTGTGAACGTGAGAATAGATAGCATTCTTTTTTTTAAATACAGTTCACCCTTAGACCACAAGTACTCGTTCAGTTTCCTTTGAAAATAAAGTAGGAGACTGGTTTACTAGTACTTCTCAAACCTTCTCATTATCTGACAAATAGGGGTAATAGCATGTGGTCGCACTGACACTGAATAAGCAAATTTCAAAAGTGGGCTTGACAAACTGTTAAAAAGTATCCCCAATGCCAAAAATTCTGCTTCCCAATGTTGTAAACCAGTCCACGCTTCTTTCAGTGCTTGGCATATTCCCTTTCACTTTCCTCAATGTTTTCCAGAATACCTCAAAATGAATAGTGTTTTAACTTAAAGACGGTTATAAGTACTCTAAAAATAACATGTCGGCGTTGATCAGTCAATTGGTTTTAGCTTGGACCTTCTGAAACTTGCAGTTACATTTTTACCCTGACTTTGACAGTGTAAACTAAAACAGATGATCATTTGTAAAAATCCTTTTATTTTCCATTTTATAAGTGCAATTCAATTGTTCCGTCAAAAATAGTTTATTTCGTGCAGTATATTTTTAGTACAAGTAAAAAAAAGCTACCGATATCTCCTATAAGCCTGTTTTAAGTGCTAACATAACTGCACTTAACATTGCGAAGGACCGCGGAGAGTTGCGCAGCTCTTTTTGATCACCTTGACATTTAACATACATGGATGCAAGGACAATGTGATGAGATCCACATGCATGCCTGAAAGGAACGAAGCTGGCAGCTGCCTTGCGAAAGATCCAGTTTAGCTGATGGACAGCTCCCTGCCTTCACTGGGTACTTGTCATATTTCATAATCCGCCCCCGCCCCTCAAGACTTCTTAGGCTGACAAGTTGCGCCTAGTCGTAGCTGCAATCTGCTGCTGGACAGCACCCCACCTTTCTGTAGGACCATATTATACTCTGTCCAAGTGGGCGATGGACTCACATGGTGTTGGCCAGTGCCAGCTGCGCTTTGCAAAAGTTGCAATCCTTCCGCTTTCACCTCTCGCTTATACCAATTAAATATCAGCGCTGGGTCCTAAACACCGATTAGTTACGTCTCTCTGAAGCTGCAGTCAGGTGCCGGAGGGGTCTTCCCGTTTGCCTTTTACAACTAACAATTCCACGTCCCCTGTACGCGCAAAATTAAGTTGGCCCGAATGTCAGCTTGCCCCTTGCAAAAGCACCAGCCAGGTACTGCACAGCTCCCTATCATTTTAGGAATTCGATCCCAAATGGGATACAATCAGCTACGGGGCAGGACTCTTGACTATTTTTACTCTATCCATTCTATCCCTGCGATAAGGTCTTTGCTAGTTGTGTCTTGTCAAAGTTGACGTCTGACTGCTCCCTGCCTTCACCACTTGGTAACCAATGATATGCTCTTAAGAGATGACCAGCTGCGTCTTCCGAAACATCGGCTGTTGGCATACCTCTCAACTGTCCCTGATTTTCAGGGACGTCCCTGATTTTGCCTCAGAATTTTACTCTGTCCCTCCTAAAAATTGTCTTTCCATGACCAAACTGTGTGGGTTATAAGCACAAAATAATGTCAAACATTAAAGTTGCAGACTTGTTCTTCCTTAGACAATGCATTTTACACCAAGCCCTTTATTCTACCAGCTTCCTGAATGGATATCTCCAATTTTGAAGAAGTGTCCCTGATTTTGGTCCTTTGTCACTGATTTTTTTAAGCCTTGTCCCTGATTTATGAGGCAGGAGGTTGAGAGGTATGGCTGTTGGACTGCCCCTTGACTTCCCATGGCATACTCTCATTCCAAACACCAAGAAGGGCTCTGATACAGAGGCCAGTGTTGCAGCGCCGAAAATGAAGAAGTCAGTTTAAGACACAAACCAACGTTAGTTGACAGCGTATACATTGATTATGATTATACACGTGATACTGATTGAGAGAGTGACACTACTGTAATGCCTAGCATACATTTGAAGGAAGAAGCTGACGACATTTAAAAGGGGGAACTCCAAAAAGAAGAAAAGAACCTTGTCCATATAGGTATCACTCAACAACACAATAGTTATTCGAACATGTTTGACGAGTGAATTGTTAATTATAATAAAGAAAATACTCTGCTCATTATCGAACCCCGATGTGAAGTTCTGGTTATTGCTGAATAATAAAGACATCTAAGTTTGGAATCTGGGCTACCCCCATTGACTCTTATCTGAAGCTGCCTCTATATCGGTACTACTGACATTGCATTAATTTTGTCCTACCTATACTTTGGATATATACTTGTGGAGTAACCTCCTGGCTTGTACCTGAAAATAGGCAGGAAAGTATCTAGTGTACTTACCTAGTCAATACAATCTGATAAATAATAGACTCCCAGAGACGACCAAATTATGCCTGCTCCAAGAGATTTTGAGCAGAACTGGGTTTTTTAACTATGGCGCCTTTAAGCACTGCTGATGCCTCTGAGTTCCCAGTGGTACAAGGAGCGAAGCAGCAAGGGTAAACTCAGCATCATACAGCATGCGTTTTTCAATATTATCCATACGTTTGGTCTTAATTTAAAAGATAATGCATTTATAAACTTTGGAAACTTACAGCAGAAAACAGAACAGACAACCTAAAAACAGATAACATGCAAGGAGGCAAGGAAACTTGCTTTTATGTGAAATTATAAATAAAGGTACCCTGATATAACTGACAAAAAGGTGTATAGACGCTGTTGTTATATTAATACTATCATTCTCTCCACAGGGAAATACTTTATATACATGAAAAAGAACATTTGTGTTAATTTTTACTGGAAGGGAAATTATTTAGGCAGGTGAACATATTACATGTGTACACATCCTTGACCTTTGTTTAATCTTCAGCAACATAAATGTATGAATCAGCTAAACATATTGAAAACAATGTAACTATTTAAAGAGCAGGTTTGCATGTCAGTATCATTTATAAATACAATGCTTATGCTTATGCTGTTGTCTGTCTGTCTGTCTATCTATCTATCTATCTATCTATCTATCTATCTATCTATCTATTATCCATCTATTAGTTTTTCTTTCCAGAGTTTATTATAATGAACACTGATAACTTGCTCAAGGCCTCTGTATAAAACACATTTGACTTCCTCCTACTGACCTTATAGTGCCTTTATTTATGACACAACAGTGCTTTCTATGAGTCACGACAAAAGACTGATAGGCTGCAATCTGCAGTTGTCAAGTTTTTGGGGGACAGTCACTGGTGTTTTAAAAGACTCAAGGAAATAAGTACTGCATTACCTGAAATACTTAGCTGACAAATAACAGGAAAACAGACTAGGAAACACAACAGTTAAAAATAACTGTTCTAAATATAAAAATGTTAGGCCTTTTAGTAACAATATGATCTGTACAAGAGCAGTTGCATGGCCTGCCCTCATGCACCACAACAAATACACCTACCCTGAAAAATATGCGACTTATGGACATTCTGTATTCTCACAGAATGACGGACTCCGTTGATCCTATTTTGGAGAAAGATTTTTTCTATGAGCAGCTGTCCTCCAAATCCAAATTGAGTAAGTGAATAAAAATGTAATAATACACTCAGTACCTAAATAGCATTAAATTGGGCAGAATATTTTATTATCATTTTACTGGGTGGATATGTATGGCAACTTTTAACCCAGCACAACAAATGTTTACTGAATAATGAAGTTCACACCAAGCAGTTTAATCATATTTGGTGTTATGATACTCTAATAGTTAGGTTTATCATCCCATGTGGGTTAATAAAATGATAATAAAACAGGACAACTCTTGTTATTGTCTAATAGGATATGTAAACTGTGGAAATCTGCTGTTGGTACCTGCATCTACATTGTTTTAAAGGGTGACATTAGCCCATTTAGGCCTAAAGTCTTTGTTACTTAGAAGAGATGTGAACATCCATTTCAACCTAAAATATCTGTGCATGTTTTTTTTCTGTTTAAGAACTTTGCTGTCAAGATTTCAAAAGGATACAAGATTATTACCGTTATATCAGTACTGAGCTTTTTTTGTTGGATTCAATAAAAATGAAAGATTGCAGAGATCTGCTCTGAGCAGGAATACTTTTTTAAAATAAAAATACACAGAACATATATATAGGTGATTGAATGGGGGGGGGCTGTGGACGTGGCCTATCTGGACTTCAGTAAGGCCTTTGACATCGTCTCCCATAGGAGGCTGGTGAGCAAGATGGAAAGCCTGGGGTTGGGTGGGAAAATAACAAGCTGGGAGGAGGCCTGGCTATCAGGAAGAACTCAGAGGGTGGTGCTAAACAGGGTGCACTCCGGGACAGCGAGGGCGAAGAGTGGAGTGCCACAGTGGTTAGTTTTGGGTCTGCTTCTCTTCAATATCAACATCAGTGATATTGCTGAGGGTTTAAGGGGGAAGGTGTGCCTATTTGCTGATGATACAAAAATATGCAATAAGATGGACACCCCCCGGCGGCGGACTTAAAGACACTTGAAAAATGGTCTGGGATATGGCAGCTGAAATTTAATGCCAAGAAGTGTACTGTGATGCACTTAGGGAGTAGGAACAGAAGAGCAGGGTACACCTTAGGTGGGAGGAAATTAAAGTAACAGAACGGGAGAGGGGTCTGGGGATCATAGTCTCCTTGAACCTTAAGGTAGGAATCCAATGTAGCAGAGCAGTGGGAAAGGCCAATGAAATGCTGGCATGCATAGGCAGGGGCATTACTAGCAGAAAGAGGGACATAATAATGCCACTTTACAAAGCTATGGTGAGGCTGCACCAAGAGTATTGGGTTCAGTTCTGGAGGCCACATCTCTGCAAGGATATAGATGCATTGGAGAGGGTTCAGAGAAGGGCTACCAAGATGGTGCAGAGTATGCAGGGAACGTCATACAAGCAGAGGTGTAAGGACCTGGATCTGTACACGCTGGAGACAAGGAGCGAGAGGAGAGACATGACTGAAACTTTTAAATATGTAAAGGGGCTCAATAAAGTGGGAGAAGAGGTTTTACTTAAGAGGATGGTGAGGGTAAAAACTATAGGGCACAGCCTTAGACTGCAAGGAAAAATATACAGGGGCAATGTGAAGGGTGTTTCTTCATGGAGAGGGTGGCGGAGCCCTGGAGCAGACTACTACACAGAGTGGTGGGGGCTAAATCAGTGGAAGAATTCAAGAGGGCATGGGACAAGCATATGGGGCTGAGAATCGGGGGGAGGATGGGGGCTGACAGGGAGGGGGGAAAAAAGGGCAGACTAGATGGGCCAGTATGGTCTTTTTCTGCTGTCAAGCTTCTATGATTCTAAGATTCTGTACTGGTAGTTATTCCCTTTGTACAGGGGATTCATAACCTGTTTTGAGCAAAAGTACCCAGGATAAACAGTCTCTCTAGCTTTTCAATTTGAAAATTTCTATTTCAGTGCTATTAGACAAATACCACTGACACACAATACCTCTTCACCAGGGGACTGTAATAAATGTTACCAGGGAAACTAAATTAATTAAAATGGTCAAGTAGCAGTTTGTATATTAGTATCAAATGCTGCATTAAAGAATTTCAGACTTATTTAATGTATATCCAATGGCAGCTCTGAATGATCATGTCAGTGTGTTTTCAAGAGGCAAAGACAATGACAATATGTTTTGGTACTGCACACCTATGGGTCTAATAATCAAAGGAACATAGGAGATACAATATGAAGAGAGAGTAGTGATCTGTCCAGTTCACCCACTGCTATCATAGCAGGTGCATCATACATTTTATTAAAAACAACAAAAAAACTAAGATGTGATTGACTGTATTTATTTGTTTTTGTAGACCTTGGCACAGAGGAGAGGAAAGACTGGAAGTAGGGGAAACCCAAGACATAGTATGTGTGTCCACCTTCTTCTCACAGAGAGTTTACTACAATCCTGACATGTTTATTCCATGTGACTCTAAGCTACCCCATATTAACATACTTTGTAATTTATAATATTGTCTCTTAATATATGAGTGCGCCACTTTCACAGCCTTCTTAGAAAGAATTGTTCCAGAGGTTTACAAATCTTAGTGGCAAGAAGTGGTATCTCATTTTACCATGTGTTTTTCCATCCTTCTTACTTTATGTCCTCTTGTTTTAATGCCATTCACTTCTTGAAATAACATACTATGCTTCTGTCTATATTAAAGAGTCACATAATTATTTTCAAAGTTGTAATATCGCCTGTTAACCTCTTCTCCAGGGTACACATGACCAACTTATAGAGTTTCTCTTCGTGTTTAAGGGCTTCCACATATTTATTTATTTGTTGGTTGGTTTGTTTGTTGGCTTGTTTGAAAATTGATGACAAGGAGCAGCACATAAAGCTATGTTTTGAGCTGTAACCCAGGGAAGAGGGCTACAAAGGGAAGGAAACAAGTACAATCAATACTAGTAAACAATAAAAACTATATATATATATAATACATGATGGAGAGGATATAGCTCAAAACAAATGTATAAATAGACACACACACACACCTAGCTATCTAGCTGTCTCTCTCTCTCTCTTTATATAGCTGTGTGGACAGTATTCGAGAGATAAAGTGTGACATTCATACTCTCAAAGTTTTTTTAATTAGGCATGACTCAACCTTAATTTTAATGTGTATATGTGGTAGTTGCATAATACAAAATATAAAGATAGTTCTGTATTTCTAAGTTTGGAAAAATGGCACAGTTATTTATGACATTTAAACTACTTTTGTGGGTAACTCAGTGTCCATTATGCACTATTTTCCATTTCTAGTAATAAATAAAATTTTCAAATGCAGTGTCTCTGTCTTCTATTTAGGTGTATTAGTTTACAACATTTAATGATCTGATGTTCTTCCATACCTATGTGTCACTATCCAATGTAGACAGCACTAAAAATACAAACAGGAGGTTACCAAAGTCTCATTACTTCATGCTTATACTGTTTATGTCCAGCCTACATGCCTTTCACACTTAAGCTGGACATTAAGTAGAAAGATAAACATGAACAAATCATTTGGTTATACTTGATTTATTATGTGACCATCTCTGCTGCATAAAACTACTGTGGGTAACGTGGACACCACAGTAGCAATGCAACATGTGAAATATATGGTACAACTTTTATTAATGGCTTATTATCAACCAAACAGTGAATACACATTAATAAATACCATGCCACATCAGAGGCCATTTTGACATCACTGTAGCTCTGCAGAGCCAGACTGAGGAGAGGCCCAACCACAGTTAACAACCAGAAAACACCCATGCAAGCTGTTTGGTGCAGATAACTATTCATGAGGGTGCCACATGATGCTCCCTGGCAACCCCGTGCTGGCCTTTGAGGGGAAAATGATGCCAAAATATCACACAGGCTGACCCTAAGTTCACCACCATGTTCATCATAGGGATGCCGCTGCAGTAGGGTTCTTGTTCTGCACATGGAATGCACATCCAAACTACTCTACAAGTCAAAACAATGCACCAAAGTTCCCCATGAACAAGCAAAGGCAAGGCAAGATACAGCTGGATGTTACATGGTGGACCTGAGCCACATCAGGGGTCATTTTGACATCACTATACTTCCACAGAGCCAAACTGAGGGCAGGCCCAACCACAGTTACCAACCAGAAAGCACTGAGGCAATCTGTTTGGTGTTGATAACTGTAGATGCAGGCACTGCATGGCATCCCCTGGCAACCCAGTGCCAGACATTATGGGGAAAATGATGCCAAAATATCACACAGGCCTATCCTGTGCTCACCACCATGTGCATCACAGGGACACCACTGCTGCAGATTTCTTGTACTGCACATTGAATTCCACATCCAAACTGCCTGGGTCAGGCCCAGGTGATGTATTTTTTTTATTTTCAAACAGTTCCAAGATATTATGCCAACACTTGACATTTAATTTATAGGCAGTCTCATTATAAATAAATCTGCTAAATGTTTTTTGCCAGATGAATCCAAACCACTGATATTGCCCAACAGACACTAGTACACCCAGGCAATGATCAAATTCCAGTAGTACACATTGTATCACTCTCATATCCCTGAATGTACTACACAATGCCATGAATAGCCTTTCTGAGGTAAGCCCAAGTGCTGTATTTTTTTTATTTTTAAACAGTTCCATCTGTTCCATCCATATTGTACCATCAATTGACATCTAGTTTAGAAACAGTCTTATTAAAAATAAATCAGGAAAATGTTTTTGCCAGATGAATCCAAAACAATGATGTTGCCCTACAGGCACTAGTGCACTCAGGCAATGACCCTTTTTTTTATGCACACTATCTCATGACCATATCGGCAACAGTACAGAGCACAAATTCTGTATTTTTAATAAATTATGAGTATACTTTAAGTGCACACCCAAGTCTCTTGAATACTGTCCACACACCTATATATATATATATATTTTTTTTAACAGGAAAGTCACACGTAGCTGTGACACTTGTTTCCAGCAACATCCTGGGGGGGTGGATTACATGGACCTGTTTTATTAATGGGGAATATTAGCCATGACACTGGGGAAACCCCCCTACTCTGTGTAGGGGGCGCTGCTGCTGTCGGCTATGGTGGCAGTCAGTGAGGACTCGGTGAAGGAGATGGATGTGGAGGAGGCAGGAGGGTTCGTTCCACCTCTTGCTTCTCAAATGCCTGGAACAGAGTGGGTGAAAGGCCCGATTCTTGGGGAGAATATGGACAACAATGTGACATTGAAGATGGCTCAGGATGTAGAAGATGATGAATTTTTGGCTTTGGAGTGTCAGAGATGCCGACTGTTGGAAGTTATTAATCATCAAGAAGCTTTGTTGGCTAAGTGAATTACCTGCAAGGATACTCAGTGCTCAATTACCATACCAGCTGCTCGAACTTGGGTGGAGGATGAAGTTCCAGATGATGATTTACTCTCTTCAACACAGCAGCAACAGTTTCCTTTAAAAGAGTCTCCTCTGGTCAGCCCTAAAGTCTAGTGGTGAAGCCTTCAGAAGCGCCGAATTTACCGCTGTCAGAATTGACTACACAGCTGGTTGCAAATGCTGACGTGGCAGCATCAAAGGCCTTGCAGGGTGAGTCAGCCTGTGACACCACACGCCAGGCTTTGATTTTTTCAAATGCACCTTCTGCTTCAGAAATGTTGTTGCAGCCCAACACCAGAGAGCCATAGTCTGTAGATGCTGCTTTGCTGGCTGCAGGGTGGGAGAAAAATAAAGAGGATAATCGCTGGGTTTCAGGTACGTCTCCCATTAAAATCTCTATGTCTATGGGTCAGACTATAGTATCTAGTACTGATACTGTTTCCCCTCCAAATGTTTCTGAATCCACACTGAGTGCAAATGTTTTGCCAGCTCGACCTGAGTTCCCTGTCCCAGATGCTCCTTTGAACCTTAAACCTGACGCACATAAAAAATCGTTTGCTTCCTTGTTTCATTTACCTGTGGCCCCTGCTAAACGCCACAATGCTGTACGTTTACTCTATAAAGGAGGGTTGGACTGTGTTCCAGATCATGTCTACATGGGTAAAACATTGATAAAATACTCATTACGATTTTTTGCTACTGAAATATATGCCCTAATCCATGTGTTGGGCAAGCACACATTTGATATTAGCTTCAAGACTACTAATGGTTTAGAGCGTTTTTGGAAAAAATATAATGAACTTCGCAACTCTCCTCTGTGGACCCCTTTTGAAGCAATACCTCTGACAAAACCTGCTATAAAATTTGTAACTGTGTTATTTCACAATGAAGGGGTCAGTGTGACAGATTTAACATACTGGATAAAACAAAGATGCACTGTTCTGGATGGACCTACCACTATCTTTGATAGTAAACATTATTGGACTGGGGGTTGGAAATTTAAAGTTTTACTTGCTTCAGCTAGTGAGGGTCTTAAACATTTGCCAAATTCCTTTTTTCTTGGACGTGACAGGGGAGTCTTGTTTTATCCAGGCCAACCAAAGGCCTGCTATAAATGTGGCTCTGAGGGCCATATGAGCAGCATTTGTGATAAAGTGAGATGTTCTCTCTGTACTGAATTAGGACATGTCAGTAGTAATTGTTTAAATGAAATGGTTTGTAGCTTATGTGATGACAAGGGGCATTCTTATCAAAGTTGTGCTTGGACCGCTCATAATACCAATCCTGGAGGAGATTGTGCAGAACAACGGCTGCTCATAGCAGTAGCCCAACGGCAACAGTCTGAGCCTGGGCTGTCTTCCCCTCCTTCTCCCCCCTCCTTCTACATTCCCAATGCCTTCCCCACTCCCTAGGACTCTCCAAGCACCAGTTAAAGAACTACAGGTGGACATTTTGGTAGATTTGCCTCCCGTTCCTACAACCTTTTCTCAACCACAGGGCAGTATTTACGGATTTAGAAATGGAGATTCTGCCTTTAGAGGTACCAGAAACAGTCATGCCTCCCCCTCCTCTAGCCTATAACACAAGAAAAGGTATTTTGGCTTGGAAAAGGTCGGAAAAATCCATTCTGGCTGTAAAACTAACTAAAATATATTCCATTCCCCTTCAAAATTGGTATTAGGCTCTTCCGACTGCAGATAGTGATTCTGAAATACTTTTGGATTCCTCTTCTATGGTAGGGGATGGGGAGGTGGATCACATTGAGGCACCACTGGACATCCCCCATAAAGAGTCTTCGAAGAAGAAACACCCATCTCATGTTAAACTGAAATCTAGGCTGGGTACTAGAAGTGGGGTAAAAAAGATATGATTTTGTTTTGTTTTTCCCTTTTGGGATATCCTCCCCTTTTCTTCTTCTGTCTCTTTTTCTCACCTCTGTGAATGTGAATAGTATTAAGAGCTTGAGGAAAAGGACTGTTGTTTTTTCTGCTTTAATTCATCAAAAACCAGGTATTTATATTCTGCAGGATACAAGACTGCATACTCTGCTTAACGTCCAAAATGCTACTAATGCCTTGTACGTGGGGCCTTCTTATTGGTCGATAGGTACAGACCAATGCTCAGGGATAGGGATATTGTTTAAAGGTCTTGAATTTACATGTTTCAAATTACTGGATCCGGTTCCTGGGTGGGCTTTATTATTAGATATTTGTTTTCAGGGCAGGTTGTTTTATCTTATTAATATCTATGCCATGCAATCTAAAGCCAATAGGTTAGCTCTTTTTAAAATAATTCAGCCATTGCTATATACTGCACAATTAGTAATTTGGGGAGGAGATTTTAATTGTGGATTAGATAAACAGGATAAGGTGTCACAGACTAAAACTTTGAAATCTTATTGTGACTCTAATTGTTTACATGAAATACTACACAAAGCTGCTTTGGTGGATGCCATGTTATATCATCTTAAGAAAGTAGTGCTAACTTTTTGTAAGGGTCCTACTAGGATAGATTTTTTTTTATCTCCTAACATTCTTTTATTTCTGCAGCCGGAGTACAGGCAGTGGAATATTCTGATAATTCTCTGCTGTTTCTTACCTTGGGACCAGGGGTTCAGATAGGACAGGGATTATGGAAATGCAATTCCTCATTATTAAGTAAGGAACACTTTCATACTCAAATACGATATTTTTTATCTGCAAAAAAAATAACAATTTTTTGTATAACTCACCGATACAGTGGTGGGAAGATTTAAAAAAGGAATTAATTATTTTGTTAAAAATTGTAAGCAAGAAAGACACAGATATCCAATATTTAATGTACTTGCGACATAGACAACAACTACAATCTTTAATTTCCCTATCATTTGCCTCTACACATGATTATAGTGCTTAGATTTCTTCTCTAAAGAAACGCATGTTTCAATTTCATCAGAAAAAAGCCTCTGTCTTAGCTTTCCAACAAAATTTTGGTTTACAAGTAGCTCTTTCTAATATTTGTCCATATGATACCTGTACACAGCGAGTGCAATCAAAAAGAATGGCTAGTTTACAAGATTCATTAGGACATATGCATAATAGGCATAATGAAATTATGGTTATCATGTATATGCATACTAAATCTCTTTTTTCCCACACTAACATAGAATTGGATTGTATTCAGAAATTTTTTGGAAATATTGAGGTTCCAGAGTTCCCGGTTACTTTAAAACAGGAACTGCAAAAGGATATTCATTTTTTTGAAATACAATTGGCTATGCAGTCTATGCCCATAAATAAGTCCCTAAGGAAGGATGGTCTAACTACTGAAGTCTACATATTTATTTTGGAAACCCTGGCTCAGGAGTTGGCACAGGTTTTTTCTTTAATGTTAAAAACTGCCTTACCCTTCACTATGGTACAGGGTTTTTTAGTTTATTTTTATAAAACAGGAGACCAACATCTTTTAACAAATTGGAGACCAATTTGTCTCTTAAATACAGATTTTAAATTATTGGCAAACATTTTAACTATGAGGTTACAACTAGTAGCAAATTACGTGATTAGTCCGGCACAAGCCTGCTTGGTGAAACACTCAAATATTTTGGAACATCTCCTCTTACTTTGAGAAATAACTACTAGAAGCACAAAGAAGGAAGTTGAAGGGTTTTTATGCTCACTAGATCAAAGTAAAGCTTTTGACTCTATTAATCATTGTTATATGGGAGGTTTTGAGATTCCATAATATTCTGGATCAATTTATACAATGGATTAAACTGTTATATGCATCCGCTACTGTAACTCCCATGGTGAATGGACATGTTGGACCGATAATTCCAGTACATAGGGGAGTTCAGCAAGGCTGTCCCTTTAGCCCACTCCTCTATGTTTTCTGTATTGATCCATTATTAAAAAGTATAAATGTTCATCCTGGAATTAGATCCTTGCAAATAGGGTCTTTACCGAGTCCAGCACAGTGTATTGCCTATGCTGATGACCTGTGTCTTCTTTTACCAGATGCACAGTCAATATCCTTAGCAATAGAAGTCTACACTATTTATTCTTCAGTATCAGGGGCTAGTTTAAATGCATCTAAGAGCCAAGGTATATACTTGGGAACACGATCTCAAATTGACCCTCAGATTTCTGGGATTCCAAATGTTTCTCACACTATTAAGATTCTAGGCTTATTCTGGGGTGCAGGTAATTTAAACTTATTAAATTGGACGTCAAGGACTGAACTCGGACATATGATAGTGTCAAAATGGAATACTTGGAAACCTGATAAAAAGAAACATGTGGTATTAATTAAAATGAAGCTTTTACCACAATTCCTGTATGTCAGTAAAGTTTTTCCTCCCCCAAAACAATAGGAAGCTAGTTTGCTGAGTTTGTTTTTTTGAGCAGTGTGGGGTAGTACGCTAAATCCCATAAAGAGAAATATTACTTGTTTACCATACTTATCTGGGGGTTTGAATATGGTAAACCCATTAGTGTTTTTTTATTGTATTTTTTTATATTAATCTTCGGCCCCTAGTGATTAATCAGGAGAAGGTTTGGACTTCATATTTTTATGATATGGTTCAACCATAGTTTTATATTTGGGAAGGGTCAAGGGTCACTCACTTGAAGCAAGATCCTACACTTCCTGATTATTGTAGAGAAATCTTTATAAAATTATGATTATGGGGGCTCTCTAGCCATATGTTACTTGGTAATACAAGAAAACAGCTATACCATCGTATAATTGCCACACATTTTATTGAATTAATGACTTTTCCCCATCGACCTATACATCTACAAAATACCCATTTGTCTTTGTTAAATAAACAAAGAGTTCCAAGGGAATTGTGAGATTTCCATTGGCTTAGTTACCATGGTAAGATTAATGTGAAAAGCAATCAAAAGCACAAGCAGCATGCTGAACAAGGCTGTATTAGGTGTAATTGTGTCTCAGCAGAAGAAACTATTGAGCACTTATTTTTTCTTTGTTCATTTATAAAGATATTTTGGTCAACTCTAGCAAGTACTTGGTCTGTACCTATCTTTTCTTCAATGACATGTGAAGAATTGATGCACAGTATTTTTCACTCTGGTTGGCAGTGTTTTCATACAGGCACATTGAATATTGTTTGTTTAGTGCTAAAATTGTATATTTGGACTGTTAGATGTGGCTATATGTTGCAACAAAAGGACACTACTATTGAAATAATTATTCAGAATGTGACTAGAGAATTGTCTGCGATTTTTCAGAAAGAATGTACTATTTGTCTGCAACAGGTTTTAGAAGCATATTGGAGTAACATGCCGTGGGTAACCACTTCAGGTTTTCATGTTACATGAATGTACTTTTTAAGTTGTTCTTCTGAATATTTGCATATTTCTTTTGTATGATTTGTTTTTCAATAAATTCCCTTACTCTTTTAGTGGGGGGGGGGGGATTGTAGTGTATTTTCTATTTGTGTTTTTGAAATTACTGTATGCTGAAATACTATTTTCTGGTGTTTGTTTCTTTTCATTCTAATTTTGTATGATGTAATACTTTCCAGTTTATTTTTATCTGAAATTTTGAATAAAACATTCCCCTACTCTGTCAGGTGGGGGCACTGTTGGCCGGCCTGATGGAGGAACCAGTTCAGATTGAGAGAGTGGAGGAGCAGCAGGCTGAGGGTTTGTTCTCCACCCCAGCCTGCGATGACAAGGAGAACGAAGAGGAGATGGTATCAGCAGTATCAGAAGTGGATACCGTGGAATCGGAAGGAGGGGGAGAAGGAACAGACAGGGAAGAGAATCCCTTGGATTTAGAAGAGATCCCGAAGGGAGGCCTGAGAACTACAAAGGACAATATTGCCTCAGCTGAAGCACAACTGCAAAAGGAATTGGATGAAAGATGTACAGTACTGTTTACCCTGCTGACAGAGGATGAAGATCGGTACTTCAGGAGGAAAACTGTAGCATGGAATGTGGCTAGAGAGGCAGCATCTGCACCAGGCCCTGGATTACAAGTGAGAGAGCAGGATCATGACCAAGTGGAATGGTTACAACAGGATATGGCAGGAGGAGTCGAGACAAATACAGGAGCAGAATGCGATAAACCAATGACTACGCAAGACTTACTCAGGGTGGCGTTCTACACTAAGGAGGTCCCCCAGGTTCAAGAATGGTTGCCTGGGAGGGTGCTAAGGGAAGCAGGCTGGTCAGAGTCCAAGGAAGGGAACTGGATACCTGATGAGGATTTAACATTTCTGGAATCCCAAGAAGAGGTGGTGAGCACATCGGAGGCTAGGGTGCTTCAGAGGGCCAGCGCAGAGAATCGACGTCAGCAGCAAGAAAGACGTCTCAACTCTAGACAAGGGGTAGATACCCCGGAGGTACAGGGGGATGAGGGACATGAAATAACACTCATCCAAACAACAAAATATTTTGGTGAGCAAATTAAGGGTAGGTTAGTATGTAGCCCAAACAATTCACATATGCACAAAAAGATTTCGTTGCACCGTAGCCTGTTTTATTTAATAAATATTCCCAAGGTTACATATAAGTGCTTTTTGCAAAAAAAGTGCTTTTTATCTAAAGTGCTTAATAAATACAAATAGAACTGGCTAAACATATGTTTTGCATAACAACAATTGTGTATACATATAAGCAAAACAACCTACCCAGTCTAAAGCGCCAGCCACCACTAACCCACACAGGTTTCCTGTCTGGAAGAAACCAGGCTTTGGGTGAAGAATCTGTGAATACTGAGGTTATAGAGCAAATGGAGAGGGGCCTAACAGCCCAAGATGAAAGGGGAAGTGAGCAGGAGGAAGGGGTGGAGAAAGTGGTTCTGTTGTCACCTATCCTACAGCCACATATGGCTCAGAAGCAAAGCCCAAGGTATACAAATAAAGTTTTATCCCTAGATCAGGTTGGAGAGGGAGAAACAGGGAATGGGGCTGGGGCACGTCCAAAGGTTCAGTCTGCTAGTAGCAGCAACCACCCCCCCCCCCGGGAGTCAAGGCCCAGGTATTCAGATTTCTTCGCAGACACTGGCCCAGCACAGAGGAGGAACACTATGTGAATTTGATACAAAGGGGGGATGGAGGAGCCTCTGGATAGGTATTTTGTAGGGAGGAATTTAATTAAAGATTCCCTATGATTCATAGGTTCCAAGGTATATGCCGTCATTCATTTGTTGGGAGAAGACTCTTTTGACTTTAGTTTCAGGTCCCCACACTCTTTAGAGCGATTCTGGGCTAAATACACCCAGCTTAAGTTTTCTCCATTGTGGTCCCCATTGTAAACCCACCATTAAACAAATCACAGTTATGTTTCGGAACAAGGAAGTGCATGTCAGTGACATTACTTATTGGGTACCAGAGAGAGGTGAATTGTTAAGTGCCCTAAACCAGTGATGGATAGTGAAAATTTCTGGACAGGCTTGACATTTAAAGTAAAACTGCAAGTCCAATGAGGGGCTATACACTCCCAAATAGTTTTTATAGGTCGAGATAGAAGGGCTTGTTATTATGCTGGACAGCCAAAGGCTTGCCATAAATACGGGGCAAAAATGCATCTGTCAAATGTGTGTGGCAAGATAAGATGTGGCATCTGTAATGAACTAGGCCACATAAGCCACCAGTGTGTGAACATGGCAAGATGTAATTTATGTGGGGAATTGGGACATGTGTTTCAGGGGTGTCCATGGGCCACTCATAATAGAGCCCACCCCATGAACCCCGATGAGCTTATCAGAAAAGTGCAAATGAAGCAGCGACCTCCAGCACCAAACTCTGGGAATACAGGCCCAGAGTTCTGACACTGCTCAGAGCAATGTACAACTCCAGGGGCATGCACTACACCTATTCCAGTTGAGGGGACTCAGGTGCTGGAGGCATCTATTTTCCCTCAGCCTTCAACTTCAGCAAAGGAGGTGCCTGACCCTCATGCTGTTCTTACATCAGAAAACAGGGGAACTGTGACTTCCAGAGCAAACCAAGAGACAGATATAGCTGATCCTCAGTCTAACCAAACCTCAGAGGTGAACGGGGGAGCAGGAGGATTACCACCTCTAGCAGCCCAATGGAAAATCCCTGTACCAAGAAGATGGAATTTATGAATTCAATAATTGCTGGTGGTGGGAATGGAAGTATAAAACCCTTTTGGAGTATTGTCCAAATCTAGTGAAGGGGGATCAGACCTAGAGGATCTGGACTCTGATCCACCTGTATCCCAAACTTTGACACAAGCACAGGGGCAACTATCGGTGGGGGAAAAGAAAGAAAAGAAAAAAAAGAAGAAGAAATGCTTTAGTGTTTAAAATAACTGATTATGCCTTTTTCCTTAGCATCCTTAAATGTGCATAGTATAATGCCTGGGGTGAAACAACAAGCTGTTTTTACTTTATTAAGGGATTTACATATGGATGTAATATTTGTACAAGAGACATGGTTTAATTCAGCTACATTAATTTCACAAGCTAGGAGAGAGTGGGTTTGGAGCCCGTCTTATTGGGCATTTGGAGAAGACATAGCGGATGGTGTGGGTATCTTGTTTAGTGGAGTGGGGGTTTATATTTCAAAACACAGTGGATCTTTTTCCTGGTAGGGTACTCCTGTTGGATGGAATTTGGCAGGGGAGGCCTAGTTGTTTTAGTGGGATATATGAAGCACAAAGTAAAGCAGCAAGGGTGGAAATGCTGGAAGCAATCCAACCGTACCTGTCAACTTCAAGACAGGTGTATTTGGTAGGGGATTTTAATTGTAGTTTAGAGGTGGCAGAGAGACGAACTCAAGGTAAAAAAGTTTATTGTGATTCAGCAACCTTGCAGGGGTGTATCACAATGGTGGAGTTAAAGGACTGTAGGGAGTATGTGACTTCGCCGATCGATTACACTTATGTAAGAAGTAGAGTTACATCAAAGATATACTATATCTTTGTATCTAATACCATCACAGTATGTAATTCCAAAATGATTCCAGTGGAATTTTCAGACCATCTCCTAGTGATGGGAGTTCTAGCTTCAGATCTGGGGGAACGACCACCGATACAAAGAAGGAAACTCGACACAAAAAGTATAAAGTATACAGAAGTACAGATAGGGATTTTGGACGTCCTGATTGCGAGAGTATCAGTTTTGGATTTATATCTCAATCTGCTGCAGTGGTGGTCACAAACAGAAGCAGATATCACAAAATGGCTACAGTCCTTTGGTAAGAATGCAGCAAACGTAAAACGATTACAATATTTAGGTCTCCGGGACCAGTTATTTCAGTTATTAACAAATATGTATACAATGGGGTAAGACTTTACTACCTAAATAGGAAATATTAAGGCAGAAATGGAAGCCCTCCAATATGATAGGGTGGCCTCATTAATGGCAGAAATGAGCTTTGGATGCAGAAAACGCCTGTCTCAGACCCCTGTCAAACTTGTAAAGATAGTAGGCAGAAAGCTCATTTCTCTGCCTTACAAGATAGAGATGGAGTATTACAAAGTGATGCCTTAGGGATTAGGGAAGTGGTAGAAGGCCACTTATTAAATTTAGTTAGTCCAGTGACTTTAGAAAGCAATGATATGTTAGAGTATTTAGAAATGTAAGTGTCCAAGAATTGACTCAGGAACAATTACATTTATTAGGGACAGAACTTACAGAAGAAGAGATGAAAAAAGTACTGCAGACTTTAAAGTTAGGATCCACCCCTTGGGAAGATGGACTCCCAAATGAGTTTTACAAGCTTCCAGATCTTATGGCAAATGTTTTGGTGAAGGTTTATAGGTCCCTAGTTGGTTAAAAGGAAGTTTCACGAGGATTGATAACATATTTGTTTAAGGGTGGGGATAAATCATCAATTGATAACTGGTGACCTATTTGTATGTTAAATTCTGATTTTAAAATATTAACATTCTTGTTACAATCTCGGCTGAAACAGGTAGCTGCAACGCTTATCCATCCAGTACAAACATGTGCTGTACCAAGGAGACATATACAAACAAATTTATATCTTATTAAAGATGTGGTAGAACTTTGTCAGACACGGGGGATCTCGGGATATTTATTATCCCTGGACCAACGTAAAGCATTTGATCAAGTACACCATGGGTTTCTGTTACAGGTCTTACACAGATAAGATTTGCCTCCAACATTTGTGGCATGGGTTAACTTATTGTATGAGAATGCAGTAATAACTTCAGTTTTGGAACCCAAAGGGGGGGACACAGTTTAGGATCCAGAAAGGGGTGAGACAAGGGGGCCCACTCAGTTCATTGTTGTGTATTTTTGTTTTGGATCCACTGATCAGACAAATTATCACCTCATCTGCCTTTCAAGGAATTTCAGGAAACCAGAGAGGAGATGAGGTATGGATGTTGGCTTATGCAGATGATGTGTGTGTATTTTCTCACTCTCAGGAGAGTATAACAGTATTACTTCAAGAAATACAATGCAATGGACAAGTGTCTGGTGCTAGCTTGAACCTTCAGAAGTGTAAGAGTATGTATTTAGAACCTGTTGTCAGGAGGAACAGTTGGGTAGAGGGCATTGAGGTTACAAACAACCCCATTAAAATTCTTGGGATTACATATGGAGGAGAGGATGATGTGACTCAGAATTGGGAACCATTGATTCAGGTAGAGGAAAGAAAGGTAGGGAGATGGAAAGGGGTGGAAATTATCCAAATTAAAACGAGTACATATATATAAGCAGTTTCTGCTACCCCTCTTCTTATATGTAAGTGCTGTTTTTCTCTGCCCACATCACTGGAAACAAGAATGTATAGGCTTTTTTCCAAATGTTATGGGGGAGTCATTTGAACCCCATAAAGAGAAGATTGACATATTTACCAAAAACATAAGGAGGGGTTGGTATGGTAAACCCTGTTGTTTTTTTCACACCATTTTTTGGGTACTGAATATAAAGCCAGCAATATTGATGAGAGCAAGCATTGCCCAGAAGTGGTTGGGGCAATCATTTCAGGATATTTTAGCTGCTTGGAATAATGCACCCATTAGACTATCAGGGACATGTAAGATAGCAGCATGTTTTAAATTCTACTTTCAAAAATTATTTAAATGGCAGATCTTGAAGTCAATGGTAATACAACAGTCAAGATGAGAATTATATAATCAGGTGTTACACTATCTTGGCCCTGAAGAGCCAACATTTAAATATTGTACAGAAGGGAACAATGCTCTGGTATATAGACACTTGTTGAATGTAAGAATCTCAGTACGAATGTGGAATATACAATAGTTAGCAGTGCATGGCTGAATTAATGAACGAGGTAACCATAAGGCTGTAGAAGATAGAAACTGCCTGTACTTAGATTGTGTGCATAAGGTGGAGACACAGATGCATTTTTAGCTGAACGTTCCTACACTGTGGGATTGTGAAAATACTTAGCAAATAGATGGAAGATGCCATGGCTGACAACACTAGGATATGAGGAATTGGCCTTAGGCTGTTTCCCGAGGCTATTAAATCAGTATGACAGGGGATATTAACAGCATTTTTTGCTGTATTGAAATATTATTTATGGCAGAGCAGATGCCAATTTTTATTTCAACAAAAGCTGATGTTATATAACTTATTTAGAGATATCTGCAAACAAGCTATGGTTCAGATTTATAGAGGTGATGTTAAATTACATCCTAGAGCATGTGTGTTGGTGTGGTGGAGGGGTTTCACCTTTATGAAAAAATATGCTTAATTCGACGGTGGTGGTTTGGGATGTAGGGCTCAAACAAGATGTAGTGGATCTAGAAATGTGTAAGAGAGAGATTGGGTTACATTAGTAGGAATATTGTGTTAAATGTATATGTGTGTTTTTGAAGTATTGTTATGTTTATTCAATAAAAACTCCCCTATACTTTGGAGACAGCACCGTGGCAGACCCTGGAGGTGATGAAGGAGGAGGTACTTAGATAGCTTTACTTGTGTAACCTGTACGTATGGAGAGTTCTGACAGCACTGCTTGAGATATAGGATTTGATGAAACAATGACAACAGTAGCTCAGCAGAGGGCTGAGTAGACTTCAGAAAAAGAAAATAGGATACACGTTCCAGAAGAAGGTGAAATGGCCCAGCAGGGCACAGAGATGGAGTTTTCCAGTGGAGATATTATGGATACTACCAGACCAGATGCACATGCAGTCCTGCTTGCAGGAATAGTGAAACAAACAGCCCTATTGCTAAAACTATTGGCTGATAAGGACAAGGCATTAGTAGCAGCTGACGTCTCCTCAGAAAAGATATGTCCAAAGGAAAATGTGATTTCTGAGGTTAATGTATCCCCAACTCCACAAACAGAGACACAATTGACAGTTTCCGCAATGCCAGGATCAGCTCTTCAAGCTGGCACTACACATAGCGTACTGAGAGTGGGAACTCCTGTTCGAGATCCTGACCAGGTAGAAAATATTCTTAGAGGAGCTGGCTGGATTAAATCACTGGGATCAAAGTGGTTGCCAGGAGAACCCCCACCAGCAAAAAAAAAGTATGAGGCACAACCCACAGGGTATAATGTCAAGATAGCGAGTGAAAAACAGGAAGTATAATGCAGCGAGTCACTAACTGTGAATGCAAGATGAGCTACAGTGTCTTTACAGTACATGGTTAATTTAGTGAGTTAGGCAGTAGTAGAAAGTCATATTGTTGTGCAATGTAGTCCAGTTACTGTGTGCTAGAGACCATGCTGCCAGCATAGCATACAGGTTAGAGTCTCCACCCGTATGTGCAGCTGCAATGTGTGGCAGACCCAAGCTTGATACATCTGGCTGCTGTAATATTTTTTTCCTCTCCTGACTTTGTCACTCTTCTTGAGTTCAGACCCCCAGTGAGATAGTAGAATTCACCCTCTGACTTTGTCCCCTCCCAAAGTACAGTCCCCCAGAGTGAGAATAGCAAATTCACCCCCCTCTTCAAGTTCAGTCTCCCTCTGAAATGAGAATAGTAAATGAACCCCTTCCCAACTTTGTCTCCCTTCCCGAGTTCAGACACCTCCCTGGTGTTGGAATATTTTATCTGCTCCCCCTCCCAAGTCCCTCCCTCCATGGTGTCCTGTCTGTATTTGCATCATTGTATTTTCCTACAGCTTGCTGTCCTGTTCACTGCTTTTGCTCCTTGGTGTTCTGCTGAGCATGTTTTTTTGTCAGCTCTGACTTTATTTCATTGTTTTTGGTCATTGCAATTCTATTTCACTGTTATGACATAGAACCAATACACAGGCAAGCTGCTCTGTGGTGAGAGACCCTGTTGTCAGATCAGGCACTGGCTTCATTGCTAGACAACAGCTCGGGACTACTGGACAAAAAACACAAACAAGTTTTAAATGAAACATGCAGCAACAAGCTGCAGCAGCTTCAGGACCAGGTACTTCTAAAGTTCGTAACCCTGTTTTGCAAATCCAGACCTCAATGTGTAATCAAAGAAGGTGTTTGCATTTCATGATAACAGACAAACAGAATCTATTACATTATGTGTAGTTTCACCCACTTGAACAGTGGGACTCCGATAGTATATCTGAAACAGGGAACTTTCACGACATGAAACAGACTCTGTGCAGAATTTCTCTGGGCAAGTTAACAAAGAGGATCATAATTTAAATATTAATGACTCCCAGATTTCCTTTTCCCCAAAACTGTCATTTAAGTCAAGCACCTCTTGGGGAGATATAGTGGATCTCCAGTCACAGACTGACATAAATGAAGCCCTGCTTATCCATCAAGCAGCTGAACCCCCTGAAATTCAAGAAGTACTAGAGGCAGAGGAAAGTGCCTCTCCAATTATTCCTCCGGTGCAGGTACTTGCAAAGGACACTACCCAGGAGTCACAAACCCCATACGTGTATGAGGGGAACATTCTGGGGACAAGAGAGAGAAGAAACTCTCCAGGGGGTCATACAGAGACACAAGGAGGACAAGGCCTGGGAAGGAAGAAACCAGGAGGTTATGGGAGTTCCGCAGGGCCCAGGCATTTGTTTGCTAACCTAGGTAAGCCAGCTAAAAGAAAAAATGAAGTTCTGCTAAAGTACAGAAGGGGCTTAGATAAACAACCTGACAGAGTCTATGTGATAAGAAAATTGCTCAAAGAATCATTTATTTATTTAGCTTTTGTTAACCGGGTAAGTGCACTAGTCATAAAATGACTATTTTCAGGCATGACCTGGGAGAGTACAGACATGCAGAAACTTAACAGGATAACAAATTATATGTGCTTTACATACAATGAGTTAAATAGGATACAATATATCAGAACATACAAAGTAAAGCACTTTACATTCAATGAGTTAAAGTGGATACAATATATCAGAGACATACAGAGTAGACCATTCATAAGTTCATAGGTGCCTACGTATGCAATGAATAGAGAGGACTTTGGACAATAAATTATCAGGTGACATATCATATGAACAGAACAAGGTCCACAAAAACAAAAACAGGTAATACAAAAGGAAGAAATAACCATTGAGAGCAGGGGGTGTCATTAAGGAAAAGGTCGGTAAGTGAGTTAGAGGGCAGCAAGCCATGAAATTAGATTCTATTATTGTATGTAAGTGTAAGGGAGATGCCTGCAGTGCAAGATTGTATATGGGCAGGGAAAGGGAGCCGGGACAGGCTGAGGCAGTAAAAGGGTTATATAGAGGTGAGGAAATACTATTGTATGGCCAGAGACATCAGTCATTAGGTAGGGTGAAAGCAGGAACAGGTATCAGCAATCAGCAGATTCAACTGCAATTTTCTCTTAAAGCATGTGTGGGAGCTAGAAAGTCTAATGTCAAGGGGAAGGGAATTCCACAGCTGTGGAGCCGCATGCTCAAATGCAACAGTTTCTTTCCTAGTGCGGCACCTCGGCACATTCAGAAAGGATTTATCAGCTGATTGTAGACCATGGAGTGTGTCCTGAGGAACAATCATAGGTGCAAGACAACTAGGGGTTTGATTTCAAATCATCGAATCAATAAGAGAGCCAAGGTAGTATTTCCTACTAGCTAATGGAGAGAGCCAACCAAGATCATTATAAAGCTGACAAGTGGTATTGTTTAAGCTGAGGTGCAGAAAGGCATAGCGACATATGTTGTTATCATGATATCCCATCTGAGTAGGTCAGTTTTATGAGCAGCCCCAAATAAGGAGCCCATAGGTTAGGGTGGGGGTACAGAATCCCCTAATGGCCATTTTAGTCAGATGGCATGAGCATATAACTAGTCTTATATGCAACACCCAGTCTGGAGTTGACAGCTCTGCAAACAGACTGTACATGAAGATTAAGATGAAGAGATTGATCTAGCAGGATACCCAGGTACTTGAAAGAGGTCACACATTCCAGTAATTGACCTTCTAAGTCCTGCATGGCAGTTCCTTGCCATGGATATTTATGCACTTATTCATATATCCAGAGATACACAGTTGGATGTAAGCTTTAAAACCCCAAAATTATTGGATACACTTTGGTCAAGTTATCAAGAAGTTAAATTGCTTCCTTTGTGGACATCTTTTATAGCCATACTTCTTACAAAACCCATGGTTAAAACCATAACTATTCTTTTTTGAAATGAGGGAGTGAATATTGCAGACATTATGTTCTGGGTCAAACAAAGGACAGGTGCTCTAGACTGTTCAACCTCAACACTGAATATGGAACATATACAGATGAGGGAGATTAAAATTAGAGTGAAATCTATATAACAGGGTGCACAGCATTTACCCAGCAGTTTTTATATCAGAAGAGATAAAGGATTCTGTTTCTGTCCTGGCCAGTTAAAAACTTGTCACAGATGTGGGTCCCCTAGACATATCAGTCTGCGATGGCTTTCTATGTAACTTACATATGGAACCTGGTCATATTAGTCTGAAGTGTCTGAACCCAATAAAACAAAATGTAATCTATGTGAAGATTCAGTACATGTGCATACACAATGTCCTTGGACAGCACACAATAAAGGGTCTTACTGTGATCAGGAAGAAATGGTACAACAGACATAAGAAGATCAATATCAGAATAATGGAAAAAGGGGTTCACGTCCCCCAGCCCCACCACCTATTTAGTAGATGGAGAAAGTGGCAGACATTTCAGACTCAGAGCTTGCCCCCTGTATCGACCACTCCACCTAGAATGCATTCTGCTACATCAAAAACCCAGATTAATAGAAAAGCTTTGACTGAGACTGGCAATAATGAGAATACTACAGCACCCTCTACATCAGTAAATCAGTCAGAGGGGGCAGAAGCATCAGACAGGGTGCCCAATCAAGAGCAAAGTTCAGCAGGGACAGATATGTCTCTACCACTCTGTCTAGATGAGGGTTTCAATGATGGGGGGGTGATGGAGAAGTGCAAGGTTATATTCCAAGTCAAAGATGGCAAAGAGAGAAGACATTGCTATTCATAAACAGTTCTCAGCTCTGCAGAATATATGAGAAGACTCTGGAGGAGAGGCAGGGGACTCTGAACCTTTCTCCAGAACATCATCCCAAAAATACTTTTCTGATGCAGTGAGCTCCCTTTCGGGGGTGTATCCCACTATAGCAAAAGGATAAGAAAAAAAAAGAGGCTCAAAAACATATTAATGTTAAAGGCATCACCCAAGTTTCTCCTATTAATAATTTTGTTATGCCACTTGACCTCTGTATTTTTTTCTTTAAATATTAATAGCATCAGAAATAATAAACAGAGAATAGCAACATTTTCTACTTTGGTAATTTATCATCTAGAATAGGTTATATTTTTGTATTAGCCTCGGTACAGATTCAAAAAAACAGGGTAATAGTTTCTTGAAATTTCAGATCATGCTGAATTTGGGGTCATGATAGGGAGAAATTCCTGTAACAAAATGGGTTCTGGCTACTGAAGGATGAATACCATTGTTTTGGAGGATGAAAAGGTAATTGCTGCATGTAGAGAATTGTTAAGAGAGAGGGTTTTAGCAGTCTGTTGTTTTGACTGTGTTATTGTGGTGGGAAGATATGAAAACGAAACTCCAAAAATATTTGCTAGCACATAGTCTTCAGAAAACAAATAATTCTTATTTTCAATATCTACAACATAGGAAACAGCTTCAATAATTAGTCTGTAGAATGCATTTACAATTTCATACTCCTCCCAAATTGCTAAGGTTAAGTCAGAACTAAAAAAAAATGCAATATAACAGAGCTACATCTTTAAAAGTAGAGCTAAAATTTGGTATTCAGGGAACAAAAGAATCAACAAATATTTTCAAGGGTTGTTGGGAGAGAATTAAGAATGAGGTGATGATGAGTGTAAAGGATTCAGGGGGAACTCAATATAGAGATCAGGAAAACAAGATCCCAGACCTGCAAGCAACAATGACAGAGGTTAAACTGGACATAGTAACCATTAACGAGACGGTTCACAAGAAACCATACTTGGGAGACTTCAGTACCCGGCTATGTACTGTTCAGAAGAGACCAAGGTGCAAAAAAGGGGAGGGTGGCGCTTTATGTCAATAAAAACATCAAAGCTACAGAAATTCAGAATACGCATAAGGATCCAGAAGAACTGTGGGTCACCCTGGAAACAGGAAATGGGACAGTCATATGAAATGGGGTTGTCTACAGGCCTCCAGACCAGGGGGAGGACATAGACACATTACTGTTAGAAGATATACAAAACATGACAGCTCAAGGGGAGGTTCTGATAATGGGAGACTTCAACATGCCAGTTACAGATTGGTCAATACCAGCAGGAACATCCACCAAAACTAGACACATAGTGGATTCCCTGCAGGGGGAGGGCCTCAAACAACTTGTAGAACAACCCGCAAGAGGCAGGGCTATCCTAGATCTAGTACTGACTAGTGGGGAAAAGATCACAGATCTCCAGGTAGAAGGTCACCTGGGGGCCAGTGACATCACATGGTATGGTTCAATTTGGCCACTAGAACTAAATCATCCCATTCCAAAGCACAAATATGGGACTTCAGAGGGGCTGACTTTGATAAGATGACCAACAGAGTTAAGCTAGCCCTGGCAAGAAGAAATACAGGTGAGGGGGTACAGGTAAAGTGGGCAAGCATTAAGGATGCAATACTTGAAGCAACATCCAATTGTGTTAGAGAAAAAAGTAAGAGTAAAAGAAAGAGGAAACCACTTTGAGTCTCAAAAACAGTAACAGAACAGGTCGGAGTCAAAAGGCTGGCCTTCAGGAAATATAAGGGAATGCAGCAGGATGAAAATAAGGAGGCATACCATACTTCCCTGAGGGAAGCAGGGAAGGTAGTGAGGCAGACAAAGGCCCAAACCGAGAAAACACTAGCATGAACAGTAAAAGAAGGGGACAAGACTTTCTATAGATATATTAGTGAAAGGAGAAAGTCCAGAGGGAATATTGTTAAGATCAAAGGGGATGGGGGGGGTGGCGGAGGACCAAAGAAAAGCATCTATCGTAAATAGATACTTCTGCTCAGTATTCACTGAGGAGAAGGTAGGGCAGGGCTCACAACTCAGCACCATGGACACAGGGGGGAGGGAGGTGTGCACTAGTCCCTTCACAAAAGAAAGGGTCCTACAAGAGCTCAAAAAGCTCAGGGTGGACGAGGCAATGGGACCTGATGGCATACATCCCAGGGTACTAAAGGAGCTAATGGTGGAACTAGCAGACCCATTATCAGAACTGTTTAGTGAGTCTCTGAGCACAGGACAGGTCCCAGAAGACCGGAGAAGGGCTCATGTAATCCCACTCCACAAGAGTGGCAGCAGGGAGGAGGCAGGGAACTACAGACCAGTCAGTCTTACATCAGTAGTGGGCAAGATTATGGAGGCACTCCTTAAGAAAAGGATAGTGCAACACCTAGAATCCATAGGAGCACAGGATCCAAGACAGCATGGGTTTACAATAGGAAGGTCCTGTCAAATTAATCTCATAGATTCCTTTGCCTGGTAACCAAAGTGGTGGACCAAGGGGGAGCAGTTGATGTCACCTACCTTGACTTCAGCAAAGCTTTTGATACTGTTCCACATAGAAGATTGATTAATAAGCTGGGTAGGCTCGGGGTGGGTCAGAAGTTAATCAACTGGATGGCAAACTGGTTGGCGGGCAGAAAACAAAGAGTGGTGGTATACGGTATACAGTCAGAAGAGATGCAAGTCATAAGTGGGGTACCTCAGGGATCAGTCCTGGGGCCAGTCCTCTTCAATATCTTCATCAGTGACATTGCAGATGGACTGGAGGGTAAGATTTATCTGTTTGCAGATGACACCAAGATCTGCAACAGTGTAGATGATCCAGATGGGGTGGGCAGAATGAGAAGAGATCTGGATAAACTAACAAAATGGTCGGAAGAGTGGCAACTGGGGTTTAACACAAAGAAGTGCAAGATCATGCACATAGGAAAGAGAAACCCTGAAGCCACCTATAGGTTGGGAGGGGAGTTGCTGGCAATCACAAGGGAAGAAAGAGACTTTGGCATTATCATCACAGATGACATGAAATCATCCAAGCAGACCACTAAAGCAGTAGGTTAGGCTAGAGGGAAGTTGGGGTGTATTAGTAGGGGTATCGCAAGTTGTCAGAGGGAAGTAATAATCCCTCTTTACAAGACACTGGTTAGGCCCCATCTGGAGAACAGCATGTAGCACTGGAGGCTGCACCTGCACAAGGACATTAACAAAATGGAGGCAGTCCAGAGAAGGGCAACCAAAATGGTGCAGGGACTGCATCAGAAAACATATGAGGACAGATTAACAGTGCTCAATATGTATACCCTAGAGCAAAAGAGGGAGAGAGGTGATATGATCGAAACATTCAAACATCTTAAGGGCATTAACAAGGTGAAAGAGTCTAACATGTTTAAATATAAGAAAAATAGTGGATCAAGAGGACACAGCATGAGATTAAAAGGAGGCCAATTAAGGGGTAATGTGAGGAAGTTCTTTTTCACAGAAAGGGTGGTGGATGCATGAAACAGCCTACCTCAGTAAGTGGTGGATATGAATACAGTGCAGGGCTTCAAACAGGCATGGGATAGGCATAAGGAAGCAATACAGATGAGTATGAATAGATAGGCCATTGACAGAGTACAGGCCTATGGCACATTCATAAGGTAGAAATAATGAGCAGACTGGATGGGCCTTGCAGTCCTTATCTGCCATCAACTTCTATGTTTTTATGTTTCTATATAGTATGTACAGTGGAACAAACTTTGATGCTTTCTCTTGGTAAGACACTTTCTGTTAAAGCAGATCTGGAACAGTTTCTACAGTCACCACACTTGGAGCATTTATCAGAAACTGAATGTAGGGACTTTTACAAAAGGTAACAAAGAAAGTCTCTGGCAGATCCCAAGAAATTCTGGAAATCCACCAACTCTCTCATTAAACCATCATCTAAAGCAAGTGTGACAATGAAGAAAGGAGATGTGGAATGAACTAGCCCCATATTAATTGTGAATGAGTTTAATTCTCGGTTTATTAACCTGGGTATCTAGCGTCAAAATGTTAAAGGCCATTCACCAGTAGAGCAGATCAGTACTACCTTAACTACATTCCATTTTTATCAAAGAGCTGTTACAAAAACTGAGGTGTTTAAGCTGTTGAACAAGGTGAAGCCTGAAAAATACAGTGGGTACAATAACCTAGTACCAAAACTACAGAAGCTGGCAGCAGATGAAATAGCATACTCAATAAGCCTGATATTCAACTTGTCTTTGTTCATAAATCTGGGCCCATCTCTGCCTTTGGAAATTACAGGCCAGTTTCTATTGTATCAGCCCTTTCAAAAATTCAAGAAAAATTAGTGTATAACCAATTGGTTGAATATATTAATAAATATAACCTCTTGTCAGTTAGTCAACACAGCTTTAGAAAAGAGCACAGGACTGAGACTGCCTTGGTTGAATTCAAGAGTGAAGTATAAGATGGCATGAAGGGGGGGATGCCTCACTGGGGCAGCCTTTGTGAACTCAACCAAGGCATTCAATCTTGTGGACCATACTTTACTAGTTAGAAGGTTAGAGCAACTGGGGTTTGGGAAACTGGTTTTAGAATGGCTCAATGACTATCTAACTGATAGGTATTGATCTGTCTGGTATGAAGGTAGTATTTATGGAAAAGTCAGGATGGGGTGAGGTATGGTGTCCCACAGGGTTCGATTCTCAGACCTATTTTATTCTCCTTGTTCTTTGATCCAATAATGACAGTTGTAAATGAAACAAAAATTAAACTTTATGCTGATGATGCAGTTATATACTGTCTTGGGTCATCAGCTACTGAGTTAGAGGTGTTTTTTTACAAGAGAACTGGGTTTAATACAGAACTGTTTATGTAGGAATAACATGGAACTTATCAAAAATAAAGACACTTTTTTAGGATTCATTCCAGGTTGAGAGACCACGGTAACACTCTGTGGGCCAGAGATTCAAAACTTTGCCCTGGGCAAAAACGTTTGAGCAGGTTTAACGCAGGATTAGCGCAGGCCTGCTATATTCAAAAGACCAAATAGCGCAGACAAACTGCATTAGCGCCGGGCAAAATCATAATGTACAGTATGCAAGGGGCAAACTGACATGAATTTAGGCACAATGATATATTCAGCGACTAGCGCCACTCAAAGTGGTTTTGCGTGACTTTAGCGTGACACTAGCCAGGCACACACGTTCCAGGAAAAGCTTGTCTTAACCCTGGGCAATCAGCTTTTTGCACGACACTATGGCTTTGCACAGTGTTTGCACGGGTTTTGCGTGACCCTAACAAATAAATATGACACATAGACAAAGCCAAACATAGAGGAAGCATGCTGCTAACTGATGGCATCACAATGATGCCATCATCTGCCACCAGTCCCAGCCATGCCAGGCAGTAAGTGGTGACCCTGCTGCCAGTAGACAGAATGGCAGTGTGGTCATACAGCACACACCTGCAGACCACACTTCTGTGGATACCAACAGATGCCAGCACACACATGCAGCACTATGGGTATGGAGGATGTTGAGGGGACAGTGTATGGGTGGCCAGGCTGTGCCACAGACCAGGTGTGGCCACAAGGCTGGGACACATCATGCAGTGCACATGGGCCAGTACTGGGAATACCCCAATGCCAGTGTGCCTTTCGGATAATATATGTCCCCCCGGTCGCATACCTCACAGCAGTACAACTGCCACAGCACACAAAACCGGACATGTACATGTCACTGTGAGCATCTCATGCCAGAGGTGCAGCATCTGTGGGTCACACAACAGCGTAACAGTAATGTCCACTGTAAGTAAACACCTGCAGGTTGGGCCTCTCACTGTGTATAGTGCAGTCATCATCACTGCCCTACACACCATAGGCATTGCTGTGTCCACACATTACTGGTCCCCTTGCTACTGTAGTGTCTGCTGTGCACTGTAGCATGACCTACACTATGCAAGTTGCATGCAGCACCACCATCTGTGCCTATGCTGTGTTGTCCCAGTACAGCTGCAGGCAGCAGTGCATGTGGAAGTAGTGTTCAAAACTGTATAATATTCCCAAAGCTGTTTGCACAGCGCTAACACGTTTGTGCGGGTTTAGCGCAGGGCTAAACAGTTAGCCTTGTGCAAACTGCATGCAAATCAGGGCATAATGAGATGCTACTCTGGATGTTTGCCCACAGACTACTTAAGTAGGCTCATTTGCATGTCACTTTTGAATATGGCAAAGTTTAGCGCTGACAAACATGTTTGCACGGCTAACGGTTTAGCCTGAGCTAAACCGCGCAAACAAGTTAGCGCTGTGCAAACAGTTCAGGGAATATTTTACAGTTTTGCACACTGTACTTTCACATACACTGCTGCCTGCAGCTGTACTGGGTCCACGCATTTGCTGGCACACACATTGACCACATAGTTCACCTCTACCTACCTTCACATCACTGTGCACTGTGTTGCTGTTGTGGTTTGCACTTCCTGGTTTCCATATTCAGAGCTGTCTTATTCCAGGGCTAAGTTTGCCCTGCAATCCCAGCCCAGTTTTCCCGGCCTCATTCCCATGCAATATTCAGAAGCTGTTTGCACTGGGTTATTCCTTTTGAATATGGCTTGCTTTGTACTCCGGGCTAAGTTTGCCCGCCGGATAGTGCTAATTTAGCCCCGGGGCAAAGTTTTGAATATCTGGCCCTAAGTGTGGTAGCATTGGATGGGACAAAGTATGAAAATGTTTCTTCTTTTAAATATCTTGGGGTAACTTTGGACCCTACTTTGAGCTTTTGCAACCATATGGACATAGTCACATTGAACGATTACGCAAAAAATTGCTGCATTATACAGAATTTAAATTTTCTAACACCTGAAACCAGAATGTCAATTGTTAACTAAAATCTGCTACTGATAGTTAACTACGCTTCAACAGAAACTGACACTGCCCCGTCAAATATGTTGAATAAGAAAACAGTCTTACTTTACAGGATAGAAAATTACCTGTGTTTTTAGAAAGCATACGTAGTCATTGCTATTTGATACTATTTAGTCATTTGCTATCTGATGCTGTTTAGGACATTTTAATCACTATTTAGGCAAGTCATCAAGACCATATAACAACTTTAAACTGAGGGATGTGGGATTCTAGTGGCAGAAACAGGCTGGGGGAGGAGGGAGGTGTGGCAAGGGAGAGGGATATGAAGATTCTGGGGTCAGGAAAGAAGGGGGAGAATAGTTGGCTGCAATAGATGTGGGGCAGCATTGTTTCTGGATATGATGTGGAGAGCAGGGGGATGCCCAATATGCAGGAATCTATAGGGCAGAGATAAATTGGCTGAGGTGGGAGGTGAAGAGATGGGCAGGAAGATGAGAGATGGAGCAGTAGAGAAAAGAGTGGGGTAACACTGCAGAAGGTTGGGATGAGGGCAATAATAGGAGGGACGCAGCAGGGGGGTTGCCAAGAGGACAGGAAGTAAGACCAGCCAGTACTAGGAACAACAATTGCAGGTAGTGAGAGGAAAAGGGAAAGTAGTGCAAGCAAATAACAGAGGTATAGCGGAAGGGAATACTAAGATAAGTACTGGAGTCAGGGGAAGAGCAGTGAACAGGTTCTGACCACTACCAGATGTAGAGGATCAGAGGGCAGATGAGGAGCTTGGGGCTCAAAGAAACAGGAGCAGTGAGGTCAGAGTTCATCAGATGGGAGTGGGGAGTGGAAAGAAGGGAGGAGAAGGTCAAGTCAGTCTGGAAGGGGCCAAAAGACAGGATGAAGAAGTGGGAGAAGGGGGAGCAGTGACAGAGGAGCATGGGGGGGAAGGGCAGGGGGTGCCAGGGAGGCTACAGAGGAAGAGGACACAAGAGGAAGAAGGTGATAAAAAAAGGGGTTCAGACAGGAAGATGGGCACAGGGGACAGAATAAGAATGCAAAGGGAGATTGCAGGTCCACCAGACACTAGTAGGGGGTCAATAAACAAGACTGAGAGAAAAAGAGAAAGTCATGGTCTCCATAATAAAGGGTGTACATGGGATTAGGAAGTGGGACCCAGATAAAAGAAGGTCGGTCTTCTGCACACCAGGAATGGAGGCAGGGAAGGCAGGGCAAGTAATAAAGGAAGAAATAAGGAGACTGGGGGGCAAACCACACTTGATTGTTCACTTGGGTACAAATGATTTGACGGGAAATGAGTTGAGCTAGGTACAGCAAAGGTTTAGGGATTTAGCAAGGGGCTGCAGGGAGAGGAGGTAAGCTCATTGGCTTTCTCAGAAGTCTTACCAATCCCTAGTACCAGTACTGGGAGACAAAAGAGGATTGAGGAATTCTACAATTGGTTGAGGGAATGGTGTGAGAGGGAGAGGTTTGCCTGCATTGGGGAATGGGGGGACAGGTGGAAAGATGAAGGGTTATATTTGAAAGATAGGCTACATCTAAATGAGGTAGGGTTCAGGGTGCTGAGGGAAAAACTGCAGGAATACATAGCTAAGGCCATGAATTTAAACTGAAAAAGGGGAAGTATGAGGCTAGGGAAGGAAACGCGGACATAACCTGAGGAAGTTACATAGCTGGCACTCTTTCCGTAAATGTGGGCAGGAGTCAAGGAGAGGGAAGACAGTAAGAAGGGGGAACTGGTGGAGGGCAATGTGCGTGAATGCCAGGAGTCTGAGCAACAAACTAGCGGACATAGTGGCCATAGTGACAAGGGAGGAACTAGACCCGGTGGCCATCACAGAGACTTGGTGTACCAAAAACCAGGACTGGAAGATGTCCATCTTGGGCTTTAATCTATTTAGGAGGGACAGGGCAAGTAGGAAGGGGGGTAGCCCTATATATGAGAGAGAAGTGGTCAGGGGCCGTTATGTGTACAGGAGTGATTTATCGACCTCCAGCACAGGGGGAAGAAGTAGACAGGTAATGCAAGCAGTACAACGGATGGTACAAAAGGGGGAATTGTTGCTGATGGGGGACTTCAATCTCCCTGATGTGGACTGGAGGTTTCCAGCAGTGACAACAACCTGGAGCAGGGAAATACTGGACTACTTGCAAGGAGCATTCCTCCAATAACTTGTATGGGAACCAACATGAGGAAGGACGATACTGGACCATGTGCTGACCATTGGGGACAGTGTCACCAATGTGATGGCTTGGGACAATCTAGGGTCCAGCGATCATCACACAGTGTGATTCAAAATAAGAAATGGGACAGAGAAGAATTGCACAAGGATAAGGGTCATGGACTTCAGATATGCATGCTTTAATAAAATGAGGAAAATCTTCAAGGATGCCCTGTCAGGTATTGAGAAACTAGGGGACATTGAGGAGCAGTGGGCTACACTCAGAGGGGGAATTCAAAGAGCCACAGGACAATACATAAGACAGGTCAGCAAAGGTAAAAAACAGAAAGAGGCCACTTTGGTTCTCCAGAGAGGTAGCGAGAGCAGTGAAGAAAAAAAAGAACTAGCCTACAGCAGGTACAAAAGTACTCAAAAGGATGTGGGTAGAGCAAAATACAAGGAGAAACAGAGGATGGCAGAGCAGATAGTTAAGAAGGCAAAGGCAGATACGGAGGAACAGATAAAGAAAAGGGTTAAAACTTCCTTTAGCTACATCATTGAGAAAAGGAAGTTCAAATCATGGATAGTGAGCCTGGTAGGGGAATGGGAGTTCTAATAGAGGGGGATCACCAGGAGGCAGACTTCTTGAACACTTACTTCTGTTCAGTTTTCACGGAGGAGAGGGAAGGTACGGGTCTGGTGTTACATAAAAAGGGCATAAAGGGTAGGGAGGAAGACACTAGTCTGGTCACAAAAGAAAGGGTCCTTAAAGAACTGTCTAGGTTAAGGGTAGACAAGGCAATGGGTCCAGATGTAATATACCATAGGGTGCTAAGGGAGCCCAGGGAGGTGCTGGCTGAACCACTGGCATCACTGTTCAGCCCATCATTGGACACTGGGGAGGTTCTGGGGGACTGGAAGAAGGTGGACATCATACCTCTCCACAAGAGTGGTAGCAGGGAAGAGGCAGGTACTCACCAGTCAGTCAGCCTGTCCTAGGTGGCAGGAAAGGTAATGGAGTCACTCCTGAAAGGGAGAATTGGTGAATACCTTACAGCCAGGCATCTTCAAGACCACAAGCAACATGGATTCACAGCGGGCAGGTCCTGGGAGGTACTGCCAGATGAACCTAACTGAGTTTTTTGACTGGGTGATGAGGGTGGTGGACCGAGGGGGGGGTGGATGTGTCCCATCTAGACTTCATCAAGGCTTTCGACACCATCCCACACGGAAGCTGGTGAACAAACTAAGCAGTATTGAAGTGGGTCCTAAAATAGCAAAATGGGTGAAAAACTGGCTCAGTGGTAGAAGCCAGAGGGTTTTAGTGAATGGGGTTAACTCAGGGGAGGGCAGGATGACAAATGAGGTGCCACAGGGGTCCGTATTGGGTCTGTCCTCTTTAATATGTACATTGGTGACATTGCAGATAGATTCAAAAGGAATGTGTGCCTATTTGCAGATGATGCAAAAATCTGCAATAGGGTAGACACCATGGGGTGTGGGAGGGGTGGAAACAATGAAGGATAACCTAGGGAATTTAGAAAAGTGGTCAGAAACTTGGCAGTTGAAATTTAATGTGAAGAAGTGCAGAATCATGCACATAGCACACGGTAACCCATGGGCCAAGTATGAACTGGGGGGAGGAGTCACCATAATAAGTCAGGAGTGGGACCTGGGGATTATCGGTATGCCATTAATATGGCACGGAAACAAGGGCACTGTAATGTGGGTGCACCAAATGTGGATGCTCAGGACTTGTGGGCGACCTGCTGTCAGGGTGTCTCTCTGCCTTCTGCTCCCCAATGTGCCCCGCTGCAGAGTTGGTTATATTAATTTTGTGGTGTGTGGAGACCCCCACAACATTACAGCACAGAATTCTGTATAGTGCCATACTTTTCAGGGCCAGCTTTCTGGAGGCATTGGGTGATATCACCCTTTTTTCCCTGTCACCTTCTTGACTGGCAGCCTTTTGGTTATGCCCATTTTACCTGTGGTCTTTCTGTTTTCACCTACATTATACAGAACCAGGATTATCATATAGGATGACCTAAAGGTGGTGAAACAATGTGATAAGGCAGTAGGAAAGGCAAATTGTATGAAGGATTGTAAAGGGAGGGGTATAACCAGTAGGTGATGGGAGGTGACAATGCCCCTATATAAATTCCCGGTGATCTCCCACCTTAAGTACAGTGTACAGTTCTGGAGGCCTCATCTCCATAAGGATATAGACAGGATAGTGAGGGTAGAAAGGAAGGTGGCCAAAATGGTGCAGGGCCTACATCAGAAGCCCTATGAAGACAGGCTAAGGGATTTCAATCTGTACTCCCTGGAGATCAGGAGAGAGAGAGTGGTGACATGATCGTGACATTTAAATACCAAAAGAATATAAACAAGGTACAGGAAGGGAGCATCTTTCTAAGAAAAAGATGTCCAAAGACTAGAGGGCACAATATGAAGTTGGAGAGGGTAGGATTAGAGGGAACAGGAGAAAGTACTTCTTCATGGAAAGGGTGGTGGACCCCTGGAACAGCCTTCCAGTGGAAGTGGTGGGGGATAAAAGTTATTGGATTGAAGAAAGCATAAGACAGGCACATGGGTATCACCAAAACTGGTAGGGAAGGAAACCTGGAGCCCAAACAAGGTCTGGAGACACCAAAGGTAGGGTAGGGGGTGGGAGGATAGGTGCTGATGACCATGTAGGGTCTGCAGTTTTATCTTAGGCAGGGGAAAAAGGGCAGACTGGATGGACTGGGAGGTCCTTTTCTGCTGTCAACCTCTGTGTTTCTATGATTTGCATTAACAGCTCCAAACACGATGCATCGTTGTGAGGTACTTGGAAGATTGGGTTGGCTTCCTGTCCCCTCAAATTACAAGCTTCCCTTGTCCGGACTTGTTTACAGGATCCAGCAGGCAGGCACCCTGCCTACTGTGTGTAAGTCTTTTATGGACTGTGTACCAAGTTTCAGCTCACACTCTTCACAAGACCAACACCTTCTAAATGTACCATTTGTACATACACTAAGTGACCAGTGTACTTTTCCTCATTCAGTGGCATCCACCTGGAATGAAATACCCCATCACATTAAGTGTCTCCCTACTTATGACACTTTTTCTACAGCATCATCACCCCACCTCACTGGACTATCTAAACGTGAATGTTTCTAATATTTTATACAAAATTGTTGTATTATTTAACTGATGTGGAACTTATTTGTCCCTATCTATTACTGTTTTGTTGTAACAAATTATTGTATTGTTTAACTGATGTGGAACTTATAGTTCCTATTTATTATTGCTTTGTTGTAGAATCCTTTGAATCTGACCTAAGGTCGTACCTGTAAACGGAATCGTATTTCAGTGTACTTATCTGAACGACAAAATAAAATGAACTGAAATGAAATGAATGAACTGTTCCAAATGAGCCAAATGAAGTTTTGGTGGTGATTAAAACTCTCTGTACTGGGGCCTCACAGCAGCCAGATGGTCTCTGCACAGAATTATATAAAACTTTAAAAAAACAATTTGGTCCTGTTTTGGTTATACAGATTTTAGAAAATTTGCAGTTATCTAAAAACATGGCTCATTCAATAACGATATTTTTGTTTAAAAAAAAGGGGGCATTACATCTTTAGGAAAAAGGTGCCCTATTAGCCTAATGGATATATATATATATATATAAATATCATATAAAATTATTAAGAATTTTAAATATATATATATATATATATATATATATATATATATATATATATATTTAAAATTCTTATAATTTTTATGTCAGGCTAAGCAAATTTGCAAAAAAACTAATACTGCTGGAACACACTTGTGCTATTCCTGGTAGAATTGTACAGGATAATTTAATCATTATTTGGGAAATTGTGGCAAGAGGTAATTTGGGCTCCCTGTAAGGGTTTTAAGACTTGATTAAGAGAAGGCATTTGATCGGGTATCTCATAAATTTTTGTATCAGGCCTTAGGGTATCATGGCACTGGGATTATTTGCACAGTGGATTCAGGCTTTATATGAAGCTGCAACTTTTCAAACAATGATAATTTTTTTTTGGGGGGGGCTATTTCTGTGACAAGAGGTGTATGGCAGGGGTGCCCATTGACCCCAAATTGTATATTTTTTGTCTTAGATATCCTTATTAGAAAATTTTGTTTGATGGAGAGTATAAGAGGTATAGAAATCTCTGACTGCATAGTCCTGGTTAAAATAAAAGCTTATGCAGATGATGTTTGCTTGTTTATGGCAGACTTACATTCTTATAATCAAGTCATCCAGGTTCTGCAAGAGTATCAAGTTGCATTCAGGGCTAGGATTAATATGGCAAAAGTCGAGCATTATGTCCGGATAACACTAAACTCTTAGGATTATTTAATATTAGTTTGCTTCCAGTATCAAACACTTCCTTAACAGTTCTGGGACTTGAATTTGGGTCAGAGGATATGGCAACCAGGAACTGGGAGAAAAAATTCAAGAAGGTGAACATAAAGTAGCTACATGGAAGAACAAATTATTATCTAAAGAAAAATGATATTTTTAGTGAAATCTATGTTGCTGCTGATATTTTTATTTATAAGATGTGCTTTTCCACCCCCTCCTGAGATAGAAGTGATAATTATGATTTTTTTCTTTCAGCTTATATGGGGTTGCAGAATGAACTTAGTTAACAGGAATTATACATATTTACCATGTGCAGAATGGGGGTTAGGAATGATAAACAGTGTTTGGTCAACAGAAGGAGCACCATGTAACTGTTTGGTGTTGTCCCCTTTGTGCTCCAAGTACTCTGAGCTGAGTTTTTTGTATCTTACACATAGTGCTCTGTAGTGCCGATTAGAAAGCACTGTGGATTATGGGGTTTATAGTTCATCAGTGAGCCCTGGTAACTACTGTAGGTGCTGGAAGTTCACCTCATTCATTTTAAATAATTTTATTACATAGGTTATAGCATCTGTTTTTTAAGAGGTGCTTTGAATGCCTGTTTACTCTGTTTTCTGTATATATTTACTGTTTTGTGGCTTAGCTGGGAATCCCGGGTTGGTCACTTGATGGAAAGACACTTCTGGGTCCCAGACCATAAATCTTGCCCATCGCTGTGAGTGGGTGAGTGCGCAGCGATGCTCATGGAGACACATGCAGAGATGAATGCATCTGCATGTGTCTGCTGTGTCCACCAGGACAGATGGGACTAAGGGCCAAAATAGTAAACAAACAAGGTCAGTTGAATCTATTGTCCAGAACTGGTTAAAATATATTACAGATATCTCATACCCAACCTGTCATTAGCTTGACTAGGACTTGGTAGAACTGTGTAAGTGGAGCTAATGGAGCTGAATGTAATAACATTTACAAAAGGGGAGTTGGGAATTAAATGATCCATGTGCAATATGTTTAGCACAAAGCCAGATTCCTTGTTTGAAGTTTATACACGTAAAATATGCATGGACCTAGCAGAGTTGAACAATAAGTTAATTTCTAAAGAGGAGAACATTAAGGAAATTAGGAATCACCTAGAGAAGTATCAAATAGATAGCATCAATGAAACTATAAACAATGAGGGGCTGAGTGCAAAAAGAAAAAGGGCACATGAGGAGGCAGGAGGATATGGAGGATTGGAGCATTGTGGGTAAAAAGAAAAAATAAGAAAAGGCAGGAGGGCAACGGGCATGAACACTGAGGGTGAAAATTATTACACCCCCTTTACTAAATATACTAGATAATATAGAAATCCAAACACAGGAGATACTAGAGGTAGCCAATAAAGATGAAATAAACCACAGCACAAGTATGATACTTGAAGAGGAATCACCAACTCAGACTGAAGTACATGACGAGCCCAACACAAGTGAAAATGAAATAGAACAAATCTATACAATCCTATATTGGTCCACACCTTCGTAACCACCCAACTTCATTACTGCAGTGCCCTCTACCTAGGGCATCTGAGGGTTGATATCCGCCGCTCGCAGCTAATGCAGAATGCGGCTACAAGGCTTTTGATGGGTTCATTTAGATCCAGTCTCATTGCGCCTGTGCTGCATGAACTGTACTGGTTGCCAGTCCTGTGGTGGATCACCTTCAAGGTCGGTTTACTGACCTATAAAGCCCTACACAATCAGGGACCCCGATATCTTCAAGAGCTTCTTACTCCCTACTACCACTTCCACTCACTCCGATCTGCTGACGAGGGATTGCTAGAGATTCCCAGGGTTCGGTTAAAAACATCTGGGCCATATGCTTTTTCTCATGCTGCCCCTACCTTGTGGAATTCTCTACCTTGTTGGTTAAGAGAATGCCTGACCATCTCAAGTTTTAAAACAGATTTTAAAACCTATTTATTTAATCAGGTTTTTCTAAATGTTTTTAAATAATTTTATTATTATTTGTTTACAATTTATGTGTATTTTATTTTACAGCGCTTTGATACATGAAAAGCTCATAAGAAATACATTTTATTTTACTTTCACTTACTTTACTATATATTAGTAGATTCATTGACAAAGTACATGAGTAGGTACACCACTAGGGGTAATAAAGAAAACACTACCAGTTGCCATTACAGTGGGGCAAAGCTGAATGATATTGCAGGAATGCTACCAAACATTTTAAAAGGTACAAACAAAAAACAAATGCGATGTTAGTGCACGCAGGCACTAATAACTTGGGGAGGCAGAGTGTGGAAACATAGAAACATAGACTTTGATGGCAGATAAGGATGGCTTGGCCCACTTAGTCTGCCCATTTCTCTACCTAGAGGATAAGCTGCAGATCCTATTTAACCAACAGCCTATTTCTTCCTACCACCCACAACAATTGCCTTATGTCTGTCCCATGCATTCTTAAATTCTCCCACAGTTTTATATCCCACAACCTCCTCAGGAAGGCTGTTCCATGCATCCACCAACCTCTCTGTGAAAAAATACTTTCCCCTACTGCCTCTGAGCCATCCCCCCTCTATCTTCAAATTGTGTTCCCTTGTTCTTGCACATCTCTTTTTCTGAAAGATGCTACCCTCTTGGACTTTGTTGATTCCACTGAGGTACTTAAACGTTTCTATCATGTCCCCCTCTCCCTCCTTTCCTCAAGGGTATACATATTAAGCTCCTTTAGTCTCTCCTTGTATGGCTTTTCTTGCAGACCCTGCACCATTTTAGTTGTCCTCCTCTGAACTGCCTCCATCCTGTGTATGTCCTTGCAGAGATGGGGTCTCCAGAACTGGATGCAGTACTCCAGATGGGGTCTCACCAACTGTCTGTACAGGGGGATAACAACTTCCTGTTTTCTGCTGGTGATACCTCTCCCTATACATCCCAGTATCCCCCCAGACCACCCTACTGCCTTCTCACATTGCTTGCCAATTACCCCCAGGTCCCTTTCCATTTTTATTGTTGTTACTACCTCCCCCCCATTGTGTAAACTTTCCCTGGGTTTTTGTTTCCCAGGTGCATTACTTTGCACTTCTTTGCATTGAATCCAAGCTGCCATACTTCTGACCATTCCTTTAACCTTGCCGAGTCCCTTCTCATCCTTTCCACACCTCCTTGTGTATCAATCCTGTTGCAGATCTTTGGTCATCTGCAAAGAGGCATACTTTTCCTTCTAGTCCCTCTGCAATGTCACTTATAAAGACATTAAAAAGGACTGGACCCAGCACTGAACCCTGCGGTACCCCACTAGTAATCCCTCTTTCTTCAGAGTGGACTCCATTTACAATTACCTTCTGTGTCCTGTTGTTCAGCCAATGTTTTACTCAGGCTACCACCCTGGGACCCACTCCCAGGCTGGTTAGTTTGACTACTAATCTTTTGTGGGGGACTGTGTCAGATGCCTTGCTAAAGTCCAGTTAGACCATGTCCACAGCCACTCCCTGGTCTCCTACTTTGGTCACCCAGTCAAAGAAATCAATTAGACTCATCTGACATGACCTTCCCACTGTCAACCCATGCTGCCTTGGGTCCTGTGCCCCACTGGTCTCTAGGTACTCAACAATTCTTTCCTTCAGAAGTGATTCCATCACTTTCCCTACCACAGAGATCAAAATGAGAGGTCTTTAGTTTCCGGCCTCTGTCTTGGTCCCACTTTTGTGAAGGGGAATCACATCCGCCTTCTTCCAATCTTCAGGTACCACACCATCCTCCCATGATTTGCTAAAAAGGGTAGTCAGTGGTGTCACTAGTTCTCTGCTTAATTCTTTTAGAATTCTGGGGTGAATTCCATCTGGCCCCATTGCTTTGTCCACCTTCAGTTTTAGGAGTTCTTTCAGAACCCTTTCTTCTGAGAAAGGACTGGGATCGACCCCCCCCCCTCCAGAGTGCTTCTGTTAATTGGATTAGGCACCTCTCCCACTTCCTCTTTTGTGAATACTGAAAAGAAGTATTCATTTAGTATCCCTGCTTTTTTAATGTCACTCTCTGCCCACCCACCATCCATTCTATTCAGCTTCACTATCCCTCCTTTTGTCTTTCTACACTCCCCTGATATACCTATAAAAGGTTTTATCTCCCTTCTTAACAGAGTTAGCTGTCTTTTCCTCAGTTTGTGCCTTTGCTATTCTGACTACCCTCCCTGCTTCCTTCTGTCTTAACTGGTACAGTTCTCTGTCCTGCTCCTTCTGTGTTTCCTTATACTTCCTAAATGCTATCTTTTTCTCCCTAACCTTCACCGCCACTTCTTTTGAGAACCATAGTGGCTTTTTCTTTCATTTTGATTTGTTTATTTGCTTCACACAAAGGCTTGTTGCCTCTGTGATGGCAATTTTGATATTTCCCCATTGTTGCTCCACCCCTCCTTCTAGCCTGTTTGCTAGTGCTTTTCAAAGGCACTCTCCCATCTTGCCAAAGTCAGCCCTCCTGAAGTCCAGAACCCTCACTTTTGTATGGCTTGACTCTGTAGCTGAGTTTATCATGAACCACACTGTTTGGTGGTCACTTGTTCCCAAATGGCCACCCATTTCTAGATCTGAGATCCTCTCACTGTCCCCATTTGAGAGTATGAGGTCTAAGATTGCGCCCTCATGAGTAGGTTCCAAAACTAGCTGTTTGAGGCATGCCACCTGAAGGGCATCAAGAATGGCCCTACTTTTGGATGTGGCTGCAGCAAAGGTGCTCCAGTTAACGTCTGGCATGTTAAGGTCCCCCATCAACAGTATCTCCCCTTTCACTGCCATCCTAAGTATGCTTTCTATCATATCCTTGTCCATTCCCTTCCCCTGAGATAGGGGTCTATATACAACCCCTGTGTGGATTGTGGTGCCATTTCCAGTCTCTAAGGTGACCCACAGTGCCTCCTTTCCTCCCTGTTTACTCTTTTGTTCAGTTGCTTTTATCCCTTCCCTTACATAGAGAGCTACTCCCCCCCTCTTCTGACCTCCCTGTCTCTCCTGTAGGTTGTGTACCCTGGTATGTTTTTTTTTTTTTTTTTGCAATTCAACCTTTATTGAAAATTTTCAATACAGGAGTACATCCAGTAGGAACATAAATATTGATGAAAACACCAGACATGACAAAAGGACCTGCCAGATGCAATCCCCCACCCCCCAGCCCACCTCCCCCCAAATTAGTAGCCATTTGTACAGCACACCGAATACCTAACCTTAAACATGCAGTTATCAGAACCTTTCATTCTGATACAGAGTAACAGGAATATAATGGACCCCAAATTCGGTTAAACTTAGATATGTTATTCTGAAGACTTGCAATAGTCCTTTCAGTTCTAAGATTAGCCAGGAGTTCCTGGAACCATTCGCCATAAGAAATCTCTACAGTGTCTTTCCAATGCTTCAGAACCACTTTTTTGACCGAGGCTGAAATCAAACTAATATGGTATTTCCTTATCCGAACATCAATGGCGTCATATCCCCAAGAATACATATCTCCGGAGTAAATAACCTATCCAACCCCAAGCAAGGGTCCAGTTTCTCCTTAATATTGCCCCATAATGCGGCTATTTTAGGGAAATGCCAAAAAATATGAAGTAAATCCCCAGCCCCTCGTTGGCATCTGAAACAGCGGGAAGATGAGACCATACCAAGTCCAACTAACTTTAAAGGAGAGTAATAAATGTTGAGTAACAATTTGAATTGCATTATTCTAAGTCTGTCTTGTAAAAGAAATTTATGACACGATTTCCATATGCCTGCCCAATCAAAGTTATATTCTGGGAGAAGCTGAGACCAATATTGTCTTGGAGCAAGGATTAGGGGATGTGTCCAATTAAGTAATGTACTATATATGGCAGATACTGCATGAGCTTTTCCCACCATTGGCTCAAGAGTATCACAAAAATCAGAAACTGCCCCATTAGGGGGAGGAATGCCCAATTTGCTAGCCACCAAATGCCGAAGTTGAAAAACCTTAAATATCAGAACCTGAGGAATTTGAAATTTGTTCAATATCTTAACTGAGGTGAGTAATTTTCCTCCTACCGTAAGCAAGTCTTTAATCAATACCTTCCCCAATAAGGATAACCAAGCCTCCTTAATAGGTTTCCCCTCTATTAAAAAGTTAGGATTACCCATTAGTGGTTGGGCAGGATCCGTAGTGTGAGAGTATTTTAAAAAGGTGCATAATTGCACATGAGCTTTGACCGATATCTCAATAGGAGAATTACGCAAAGAAATGGGAAGGGATTTATGCAAACAATATAACAAGGCCCTAGGCATAATTCCAGAATCAATTATCCGGGATATCTCTAATTTTAACCACAAAGGTGTATAGGTACTAGTTTGGGAACCATCTATTACAGCAAGCCACCGAAGGTACTTATTAGCATGACTAGCCCAGTAGTAAAGACCAAAATGGGGAAGTCTCAGGCCACCGGTCAGTTTAGGGGCAATCAATTTGTGATAAGCCAATCTAGGTTTCTTATAATTCCAAATAAAAGTGGAAATTATACTATGAATTTTTTTAAACCATTTTAATGGGAGCCAGATATTTAACATATTCACCGGATAAAACAAACGGGGAAAGACATTCATTTTTACTAAGTTAATTCTACCCCAGATAGACAAAGGAAGCATTGCCCATCTTTTAAGATCAACTTCGATACGTTGCAATACTGAGTCAAGGTTAAACTGAACCAACCGAGAAGTAGATCTGGTTAAGGTAAGGCCCAAATATTTGATTACCTCAGCATTCCAAGCCAACCCAAAAGGGATAATATCCTGAGCGTATGTTTTATAATTTAAGGGGAAAACCACAGACTTACCAGTATTAAGCCTATAATTAGCGATAGCACCAAAATTGTCAATGGTTTCAAGTAAAAACGGAATAGAGGCAGACGGATATGAGATTTGCAATAGCAAATCATCTGCATACGCAAGAACTTTCAGAGTGTGTCCCCAGGCCTGAATACCCTGGATCCGCAAATTAAAAAGAAGCGGGGAAAGTGGGCAGCCTTGTCTGGTACCAACAAAAAGTCTGAAAGGGGCTGAGGTTATCCCATTACAAAGAATTCTTGCTGTTGGGAACTTGTAAATAGCATTAACCCACGAACAAAACTGTTGGGGAAAACCGAAGGTATTCATAACCCTGACCAAGTATTTCCCATAGACCCTATCAAAGGCCTTCTCGGCATCCAGAGAAATCAATACCATCGGGTGATCTGAATCCCTGGAAGCCGAGAAGATGTGTGCCAATAACCTTAAATGATCAGTTGAGGACCTTCCTTTCATAAATCCAACCTGTTCAGGTCCTATTAAACCTGGAAGGACCCCACGGATCCGATCAGCCAATAATTTGGTAAGGATTTTAATATCCTGATTCAAAAGTGAAATGGGTCTATAGCTGGAGACCAAATCATGAGACTTACCCGGTTTAGGCAAAAGCACAATTAGGGCCTCAAAAAAGAGAAACATCAGTAGCAGCCCCATCTAAAATACACTGAAACAATCTCAACAATGAAGGGATTAACTCCTTAGAAAAGGTTTTATAAAAATTAGCCGAAAAACCATCGGGGCCTGGTGTTTTATCGGAGGGAAGGGACTTGATAACCTGGTTAATTTCACTCTCCGTGATAGGAGCCATGAGTAGGGCTTGATGAAATTCACTCAAAGAGGGGAGATTTAAACCATTTAAAAAGGTGCCCATCCTCTCCTCTGATGGTGGATCCTCATAGAGCGTAAACTCCTCAAAATATTTTTCAAATTCCCCCAAAATATCCTCAGGGGAAGTCTTAAACGAACCGTCATCCACTGAACGAATGACAGGCACCAACCTGGAAAACTCTAATAGCTTAACCCTCCTAGCTAATAGTCGGCCAGCTTTTTCTCCTTGATCCGTGTATATTGCCCCAGTTTTAATGATCGCCCATTCCGCCTGTTCACTTAGAATCCGAAGGTACAAGTCCTTTAACCTAGTTAACTCCTGCCTATAATCATCCGAAGAAGAGGCCGACAGCCCGGATTCTTTTTCCCGAATCTGGTTAAGTAGCTCCGGAATACGCCTCTGCCTCTCCTTCTTTCTCCGGGAGGCGAGACCTATCAAAATGTCCCGTATAAAAGCTTTGAATGCCCCCCATTCCATATCCGGCCGCTTAGTGGAATTAATGTTAAAGGAAATAAATTCTGTTATCTGAGAAGAGATATACTTAACCAGATTCGGATCCTTTAATAACTGATTGTTAATTTTCCATCTGTTCCCAGGTTTGGGTAAAGATGAAAATGCAATAAGACACGTTACTATAGAGTGATCCGATGGCGGACCAGGGAATATATCGGTATTTAAAACACCTGGTAAAAGAGTATTTGAAATTAACACGTAATCAATTCTAGAGAAGGTATTATGTACCTGAGAAATAAAAGTGTACTCCCAGACATTCGGATGGAAAATCCTCCACACATCACATAAGCCCAATTGGTCTATCATTTCTCTTATTGCCCTTTGACCCGGAGATAAACCCTTCTTAACCGATCCAGATCTATCAATAAGAGGATCCATTACCAGATTTAGGTCTCTACCCATTACAATAGGTAAATTGCAATAGGGAGAGAGTAACTCCATAATCTGAACAAAAAATCCAGGGGTATCATTATTGGGACCATAAATCGAACCCAGGATAATCTCAAAAGTATGTAATGTACCCCTGACAAAAATGTACCTCCCTAAGCTATCCTGGAATGTTTGAATCGGATTGAAGGGAACAGATCTACGTAACATAACCATAATCCCTCTGCTTTGGGAACTGCCTTCAGAGGCAAAGACCTGACCTATTTGGAGCCTCCGCAGTTGGTGACATTCAGTATTAAGTAAGTGGGTCTCTTGCAGAAACATAATATCTGCTTTCACATAGCCCAAATGTTTTAAAATCTTATATTGTTTCGATTTGTGGCGAAGCCCATGAACATTCCAGCTCACAATATTTAACTCCCTAGCCATTTGTAAGATTATTAATATATGCAAAATAACACAAGTCTATAAAACCAGTCCATTCATCTAAAGCTAAGATTAAGCGTGCTGTGCAAACCCCCCCTCGAGCCTCCCCTTCTCATAACGTAAACCCCCCCATAACAATAATAACTCCCCAACCCCAGTTCCCCTCCACCCACACCCCACCCGATCTACCAGTGAACATGGTTACAGCTCAATGAAACTCACTGCCTCCATCCCATCCACCCAGCCTCTCCGAATCAATAATGACCAGTTCCGCAATCTTCAGACCAAACAGGATATTACCTGTTGGACCCCATCCCTTAAGGCACCAATTTAAAAAAATAGTGATAAATTCTATTAAACGCATTATTGATAATTAACATTAACCCCTATATCCCAGCTGATATCCAAAGTCAAATCAATGTTCATAAATCGAATAAGCCCCCAGAAAAGTAATACAGAAAACACCCCACCACCCACTATCCCAAGTACAAGTTGTCTACTATATTGAAAAAAACATTGCACCAACTATACATAATAAACCAGGTACTAAGCATAACTTAAAAATAAGTTTGTAGTAGGGGTGCTCTACTTTGCAATACTGCCATATTCCCCAGAAGAACTAAGATTCAGTCTTATGTCTACCAAAGTGTCCCAAGCAGTCTGGCAGTCTCTGGTGCCATCTAACAAAAATAACAAAATGAGATAAGCAGGCAACCTCCTGCATCATCTGAATACTCGAGCGACTTCACATTAATTAAAGGAGCACAGTCATAGGAACTGCAAAATTAAAACGGGCACTCACAGCCCCCTGGAAACTGTCCAGCAATAAAAGAGACGAGACAACCGGTCCAAATCCCCATCCACGACTCCAAAACGATATGGGCATTAGGGGAAATAAATAGATAAACAGGGCCCAAAAGGAAGTTGAATAACGGGAAAATTAAACTGGGATTCGATCCACTTCACAGCAAGAGCGAGGCATCCAAACTTCACTCACAGCCCACCAGCACCAGGCAAAAAATGAGACCCAGAAACATCGCAGCAACCAAACTCAGGGCTCTCTAAATAAATCAGGGAAGGCTTGCTTTAAAGCTGATAATGCAGACTCGTAACCCTCAAAGCTATGCCAGGTCCCAGCCACCAGGACCTGAAATCGTGCAGGGTACCCCATCCTAAACTTAATATTAGCTGCAATAAGCTTCGTAATAATGGGGTGATAAGTCGCTCTCTTCTGCCGGACCGAAAGCGGCAAATCTTGAACCACCCTCAACGTCGCACTTTCCCAGGACAATTCCTTGACTTCTTTAACCTTTAGAAGGAAATGTTGACGTTCCAAATAGTTGAGGAAGCATAGGATGAAAGTACGTGGAAGGGCTCCAGCTGCAGGTATCACTCTTAACGCGCGATGGGCTCTTTCAATAGTGTAGGCATGCCCAAAGGGTGAAGGGCCAGCTATTTTCCCCACTAAGCGCTGAGCAAATTTAATAGGATCGGCTCCCTCTTCTTTCTCCGGGAGGCTGATAATTACAACATTATTTCGGCGACTCCGACCTTCTAAATCCTCGACCTTGCCTTCCAATTTAGATATCCTTTGCCTCATTGCTGCCAGATCGGGTGCCAGCTTTTCATTCTTACATTCTACAGAGCATAGGCGGGCTTCATTATCCACAGTCCGACAAGCTAAATCTTCCAAAGCATGGGATATATTTTTAACTTCGCCCGCCAGCTCCTTCATCTCATCTTTGAAAGGCTGGAACTCTTTAAGGAAGCTGGTTAATGTAAGAGGTTGGCATCATAATCAGTAGGAACCTGCGCTAGGGTATGCTGTGTAATAGAGGCCCTTGCTTTTTTTGAGGCCTTCTCCGGGGTAGTCAGTGGCATGTGTCGAGGTAAAGCTTCCTTCAGTTCTGCATCCATCCTACGTTACCCGACAGAAAACGTTTTAATGTAGAACTCCAAAAGGTAACAGGAATACTGCCAGAAAATGAAAGGGACCACTAAATGCTGAAATTTGAAGGCTGGGTAGACGGAGCTCTGAAAGGCAGCAGCCAGCGCATGCTCTGCACTACGTGATCTCGTGTACCCTGGTATGTTAACATCCGAGTCATGGTTCTCTGTGTACCATGTTTCTGTGACTGCTACAATATCCAGGCATCCCTCTCCCATCAAGGCCACCAGTTCAGAGAACTTGTTGCCCAGACTTTGGGTGTTGGTACTCATTACCCTCCATTTCTTGATGGCCTTACCCCTTTTTGCCCCTTCTCTGTCCTTATTGCATTTGCCACTTTCTCCATTTACCCCTGAGCTTCTCCCTATCAACATTTCTATGTTGGTTTCTACCTCACTTAGTACCCTGATATTTTGTGGGGGCTAGGATTTCCCTGCTCATTTCCAGTGCCTCCCCTTTGGCTAGTTTAAATGCTTGTAAATGAAGTATTTAAACCTATCGCCTAGGATCCTGGTTCCCCTCCTGGACAGATGCAGACCATCATGCCAGTATAGGGCTGCATCCCTCCAGGTGGACCCCCAGTCCCCAATGAAGCCAAATTCCTGAGCTCTGCACCAGCTTTTCAACCACTGATTGAATCCTATGGTGTGGAGCACCCTAGCCTCACCCATGCCATAGACAGGCAGCACCTCCGAGAAGGTTACCGTGTGTGCTATTTGTCTAAGGCCCCTCCCCATCTCCACAAATGCTTCTTGCACTGCTCTGATCCCTTTCTTAGCCAGATCATTTGTCCCTAGGTGGACAATGATATCCAGCTCCCTCCCCTGTGCAGCTGCTCCTGCAATCCTGAGGATTTGCTCCCTGTCCCTCCAAGCCATGGTGCCAGGCAGGCACCTTACCTCCCTCTCCTCTTCCTCCCCCAGTTATACCTTCCTAACAATGGAGTCCCCCACCAGGAGTTATTTCCTTCCCCTTTGGGGTCCCATGACACCCTCCTGTGGGTCTCCTTTGTGGAGGTTCCCAGCATCCTTCTTGGTCTCCACTGTGGGTGCCTCAATAGAGGAACCACACTTTTCCAGAATGGCATATAAATTGTACAGAGGTACAACTGGAGGGATGCAACTCTGTTCCACCACCCTCACCCTCCTTGAGCCCACTGTGGTCCAACCACTTCTCTTTCTTGGCAATCTCTGAGGCAACGGCAATGATCCTGGTGGTCCCTGGGTGAGAGAGGAGGTCCCACAAATCCTGGCCAACTCAGCCTGGAGATGAGCAACCTCCTCCCTCAGCCCAGAGAGGTGTCTTCAGATTGGACAACACTGCATCCTCCAGAACATCTCCTGGAAGACTGCTGCTCCACAGCCACTGCACTGCACCATTCCCATCATGTCTTTTTTCTGGACCCCTAACTGTTATTTGGAATACTTACTCTTTCTTCTGTTTGTTTATTTCTTTTTTTTTTCTTCTCTCCCTACTTACTTACTACCTCTGCACCCTTTTAGCTCCTGATCTTCCTGTTCTGAGACAAGAAGTTCCTATATTTCTCAGTAGTCTCCTTACTTGCTCAGAGTCAGACCTCCAGCAGCTGGGGGAATGGAGAGCTGCTCTTGCCCTTCTAGGATGGTAAGTCTTTGGTGGCTCTGTGATCACTCACTTCCTGCTCCCAAACAGGAAGTTCATGTTGTCAGTTAAATCCTGTGCCTATAAAAGTAGAACTGGTTTAGGGTGGGGGGGGAGGAGGGGAGAGAAGGAGGGCAATATAGTCCCAGTAGAGAAGTTTTAGTTATACCAGTAGCTCCTTCCTGCTGGTGTTCTGTCTGTTCTCTGGCAGAAGCTATTTAGGGCAGTGTTTATATCTGGTCTTAACCTGGCTCCTTCTAGCTAAGCCACTCCCCCTACTTTGCAAATCTTTCTACACTTTGTTAATTTCACAGATAACAATTCCCTTCTGACACCTGTGACAAGCACCTAGATAAGTATACAGATAACAGATAACAATTTACTTCAACTACCTCTGACAAACACACCAACTCCTTTTTTTTTTTACCCTAAATTGAAGGTCCCAGTACAAGAGATCTAGTTCTTAGTCCCAGCAGAGACGTTTTAGTTATACCAGTAGCTCCTTCCTCCTAGTGTTCTGTCTGTTCACAACAAAAGAATTAGTGAACATACATAATATATTGACACAGGAGAATGCTAACATAATCTTCTCAGAAGTACTCCCAGTGCCAAAAAGCAGGATGGGAAAGGACAAAAAGAACCAAGGCATTCAATAATTGGTAAAAAAGATGGTGTATGGAAAGGGGGGTCAAATGTATAAGAACATGGGACCTATTCGAGGATCACAATGACATGAACTGTAAGGATGGGTTACATTTGAGTAGAAAAGGCACTACATTTCTGAGAAACGTGTTCTTCAAAGCCACCTTGGATACCTCAAAAAACTGAAAAAAGGGTGTAGGGTGCAAAACAAGGTTATAGAAACCAACAGCAACATAAAAATCAGGAATAGCAAAAACAAGCATGGTATATCAGTCTTACTGACAAATGCAAGAAGCCTTAACGTAGTTAAAAAAGCAGACCTTGAGCTACTCATGATTGAAAAACAGATAGATTTAGCAGCTGTAATGGAAACAAGGTGGATGGATAACTCAGGTTGGAGCAGGGACCTATTGGGATACAAGGTGTTTCACAGTGATGGAGTGGAAAGTAGAGTAAGCAGAGTGGTGTTATATGTGAAGGAAGGCATACTTTGTAGACAGCTGGATACTGACCATCCAACAATCTCAGAAAGTGAGTTAATCTGGATAGAAATAACCAGGGCTGATAATAAAAAAACTTACTGTGGTGCTGTGCTATAGACCACCTGTTATAGAAATGAGTGCCCATGTCAATTTGCTTGATTGCATGAGTGAGATGATTTGTGATACAGAAGTATTAGTCCTGGGTAACTGTAATGTACCAGGTATAGACTGGAACATTGACAGGGCACCTAATAAAAAAGAACAACTTTTACTGGATTTACGTAATGAAAATGGACTGTACCAGATGGTGGATAAACCAACAAGGGACAAATATTTTAGACCTAGGCCTGGATATTCAAAGCAGTTGCACATGCACAACTGCGAAGATGCACCATAGAGTGATTTTCAGTGGGAGCAACTGTGCAGCACAAGAAGCAGTTCGCCAATGCGCAATAGTAAAGTATGCATGCACAAGGGCAGGGGGCATACCAATGAATATGTGACACAGTGCAATATTCAACCCCCGACCAATGGTGCAAGTGAGAAGCAACTGCCAGCTGCGTGGAGCAGACTTGAGCCTATAAATACAGGGAGCAAGTGGGAAGAGGTTACTTGCACCAAAGAGGAGCAGGACAGAGGGAGACAGACAGGCTGTCTGAGAGAGGAAAAGGAGACAGGGAGAGAGAAAGAGGGAGAGTGAGAGAAAGAGAGAGAGAGGAGTGAGTGAGTGAGTGAGTGAGTGAGAGATCAGGAGAGAGAGAGAGAGAGGGGGAGAGAAAGAGAGAGAGAGAGTGAGAGAGTGAGACTAACAGTGAGGCCGACGGAGGGAGTGAGAGGGAGTGGGTGCCATACACAGCCACCAGACTCAAGGGGAGTGACACAGGCACCCACAGAGGTGGTTGACAGAGCCTGCAGGCAATAGACAGCCGGGGCAGAGTACACAGGAGGGGGTCCAGCCAAGTGACAGGCACTGCCCCACAGAGCCGGGGGGCCAGTGGAGCCAGATGCCCAGGTGGTAACAGGACAACAGGGGCCATGGCCAGTGCGGCATTCCAGATAGAGGCCATAATGAGGGGAGTGAGGAGGCTGGAGGCAGAGCAATGTGGCTGTGGAAGGGCCCATCAGCGGTATGCCCAGAGCACGCTGTACTGGCCCTGCATCAGCTATGAGACCCACACTGACACAGAGATCATGGGCCAGCAACACCTGAACTGGGTGATTCTGAGGCAGCTCTGTGAGCTGTGCAGTGAGGAGATGCAGGCACCCACCAGACAGAGCCACGCCCTGACAGTGGAGACAAAGGTGTCAGCTGTCATGTGCCTGCTCACCACGGGCACCTTCCAGAGACCTACAGAGGACGCCACAGACATAACCCAGTTGGCCATATCATGGCTCCTCACACAATTCCTCAATGCCCTGCTGCCACATGCTGTGGAATACATCCACTTCCCCAGCACACATTCAGAGCATACAGCAACCGTGCAGGAGTTCCACAGGGTAGCACGTATGCCTGGCATGCTAGGGGCCATTGACTGCACCCATGTGGGCATGCCACCTGGTACGGAGGGGGTGGCACACATCAACAGAAAGGGCTACCCCAGTATCAACTGCCATGTGGTGTGCGATGCCAGAGGGCACATAACCAATGTCTGTGTCACACACCCTTAGGGAGCACATGATGCCTTTATCTGGCACAGCTCAGCACTGTGCCACAGGTTTGGGAGTGGGGACATCCCCACAGGTCACCTAGTGGGTGAATACAATGAGGCCACAGGCAGCTGGGCACAGCGGGACATGGAAGTAGGGCAGCCAGGACAGGTGGATGGCTGTGTGCATCTGGGAAGGGCATGGGGCACAGTGACAGGGGTCACCAGTCTAACCCTGTCTCTCTCTCTCTCTCTCCCCTCCCACAGGTGATGGTGACTACCCACTCAGGTCCTGGCTGCTCACCCCTTCCCAGCACCCGTCATACCCAGCGGAAGAGCAGTACAATGAGGCACACGCCAGCACACGGAACATCATTGAGCATGTGTTTGGGAAACCGAAGGCATGGTTTCATTGCCTGGACAGGTCTGATAGTGCCCTTCAATGCAGCCCCTTGAAGGTCTGCAACCTATTCCTATCCAGCTGCATGCTGCACAACATGGCCATTGACTGTGGGATAGTAGTTGAGGCCAAGGTGGGTAACAGCAGTGGGGATGATGCGGGTGTTGGGCTAGGAGGTGGTGGCCAGCCCCTCCTAGGCAGAGGGCTCCCCAGCTCATGCAGCTGGCATGTCACCAGTGAGACATAATTGCACAGGAGTACTACAGTGCAAGCAGGTAGGTGGACAAACACCCATGTACAGAACCGACACAGTGGCAGGGCAGACAGCCATGTATGGGCATGGTCACTGCCATGCACACACAGGTGTGGGGCAGTGGCAGTGCAGTGCCACACAGCCACATGCAACACCACACCACACAGCACTGCACAGCACACACCCACATACACCTACATAGTGGCACCTGCAGGCACGTGATCGGGCACAAGCAAGTGGCGTGGATCAGATACAGGGCACTGGTGCACATGCACAACCAGTGTTGAGCAGGCATCATCACACACACACCACATGGGCCAGTGGCCAGGCAGGTGTGCACACAAGCAGCATGTGGCGCACCTCACGGCTGCCATGACCATGCCATGCACACACACACACACACAATGCCCATGTACACACAGGGTGGTGGCAGCAGACAGCAGACAGGGAGGCATGCACATCAGGTCCACCGTGCAGACACATGGCCGCCACAGACACGGGAACAGTCACACCACGGCCGTTCAGCAGACACAGACTGCATGACGGCCACAGGGGGGTCTACAACCACCCTCCAGGGATGGGACTGCGGGACAGTGACTGGGTCCTTGCAGGGGTCTGCAGGGTCCCAAATAGGCTCGCACCAGGTGTGCCTGGGATGCCCACAGTGGAGCCCAGCATCGACACGGTTGGGGTCGCCTGATGCTGGAGCCATGGAGTGGACATTGCAATATGCGGTGTCTGTGGCGGTCAGCCATGCCCTATGGCAGCCAGTGGGGCAAGGCCAACCAAGATCGCATTGGCAATGTGGTCCAGGGCTGCAGTCGTGTAATCCTGCAGGCATTAATTGGCCTTCAGGACCCACGCGGTGCCCCTCTCGTGTTGCTCAGCTGCCTGGTGCACCTTTGCGTGGAGTGCCCACACCCCAGCCATGAGCAGCACCTGGTACTCCACAGAGGCCCACAGCAATTGGGTGTACTCGGCCAAGGATTCGGCGCCCTGGGGTGCATGGGTGAGGCACCGACCCACCGGTGTCATATAACTGTGCTGCACAGCCCCCCACTCAGGTGGGAGCTACACAGTGTGGTCCTCATGGGGATGGGCAATGACAGGGGTCCTGGTGGCAGACGAGGTGCCCAGCCACCCAACATCTCCGGCCATCCACTGCAGCCACCCCTACAGCCCCTGTGTGTTGGCCAGTGGCTGTGTGGGTGCCCCACCACCCTGCATCACAGTGGTACCAGGGACAGTGGCAAGCAGCTGTTCCACTGCTGACAGGCCATCAGCCATGCTGCCAGTGCTGGTGGATGGTATGGGTGTCTCCCCTCTGACAAGACCCCCACCATCCAGGACTATGGTCAGATTGTCATCAGTGTCGGACCCTGCCCCAAAATGTGTCTCCACACAGAGCACGCCGTGGCTGGTGTCTCACTGGAACACAGCCAGGGCCTCATCCACCACCATGTCCAGGACATCCAGCTGGACAGCGGTGGAATTCTGCAGCCTATTGGGCCCCCAGATGCCCATGAAGGTGGATGGTTGGTCCTCTGGGGCTGGGCAGGCTACCACGACACCCTCCACTGCACTACACCACTTGGTGGCCCATCTCCTCCTGCAGCGTGAGCTGTGTCACGGCAGCCTGGCCCCCACCTGTGGCCGACCTGGTGGCCCGAATGGCTGCCACCTTCTCCTTTATCCGACTCTTGTTGGTGCCTACCTTTTTCCTGCATTCCTGTGCAGACCGCTGGTGGCTGCCCTGCTGGTTCACAGCCTCCACCACCTCCTTCCAGGCCGTGGCCCTGGCCTGGGGTGTACCAGTGGTGCCACTCAGCAATAGCTCCATGTCCAGGTATGCCTCAAACAGGACATCTGCCTCCACTCTCATGAAGTTGGGCCTGCACTTCTGGGCAGGCCCACGCTCCTCACCCTCCTTGTGCTCAGACATGATGATACCTGTGGACATGGACATGGGGTTAGTGGCTGCAGCGGCCCACCCCAGCCATCCAGCACCCTGTGCTGGCCATCCCCTCAGCAGGCAAAACTTACCTCTGATGATTGCAATACCAGTCCAAGGCCTGTGATGTTGTGTGGTGCCTTTATAGTGCATCACATGCAAATGAGCCGATGTGCAACTGTAATGACATGCAGATGTCCTCATTGCACCATGGATAGGCTGATGAGCTAATCTGCATCTGACAACTGAATATCGCGCTGTTGCGCATTGCACAATGGACTTGCTCCAGCGCATGTCATCGTGCAATGCCGTGATATGTGCTGTGGGCTCTCACCAATGTGCATGTGCAACGGCATATGCTATCACCTATTGCACGGCGTGTGCTAGGTGTGCTATAAGGGCTATCATGCCCTATGTGCTATGGACCCTGTGGCACTAGGGCACTATTGAGCCTATGGTGCTCAGGTGCTATAGGGCCTATGGCGCTCAGCACTGTAGTGCCTATGGTGCTTGGGTGCTGTAGGGCCTATGGCACTCAGGCGCTATAGGGTCCACGGGGTGTGGTGCCTTCACGGCCCTATTGTGCACCATGCATCATGGGTCCTATGGTGCCCACATGCACATTGTGCATGCTGACCCCCACCCTGCTCTATGCCCTCTTGGGACCACTGCTCCACATGCCAGTGTGGCCACACCCATGCTGTGCATCCCTGGAGATGTGCGACTGCCAGAGGCAGCACAACTGCTAGCGAGGTGTACATCTCGTGCATGTTGTGCACGTGCACTACTGGGCACCATTTTGACCTGCTGCTTTGCTATAGCACCATGGAGTGCCTTGCTGTCCCACACTCTTGGAACTGGAGCCAGGTGGAACTTGTGAACCTGGTGGCCCAGGTGGAGCCCCATGCTGCTAGTCTGTGTGGGCAGCGGCCCATACAGCCACCCAGGACAGAGGTGTGGCAGGACAGCACCAATGGACTGGTCCAGGCCACTGGGGTGCAGCGCACCAGGGAGTAGTGCCACCACTGGTATTGTGACCTAGTCAGGAGGGACCCAGAGAGGCTGAGGGCACTGCAGGCAGGCATCTGCAGGGGGGCCATGCCACAGGCAGGTAAGTGGGCTCACACTGCATCTGTGCATGACCACTGTTCCATGGGGTTGGCAGGACTGCATGCTATGCTGGGGAGGGCCTGTCATTGTGTGCCCTGTGGCATGGCATTGCCAGTCACTGGGTGCACTGTGCCACTGCCCTGCAGCCTTGCTCAGCTGGGGCACACACCGTGCTTGGGGGTGGGGGCAGTGGGCACATGCTGTGGTTGTGTTCTGATGTGTGCCTGTCTGTATTCCTGTCCTAGGACCTGAGGAGCAGAGACGTGCGAGGGTGGCAGGGGCACCTTTTGGGCTACAGCAGGCCACTGCAGGCCTTTCGGATGGGGATGCAGGACCGAGCAGAGGCACAGCAGTGGAACCGGAGTGTGCACTGCCATGGCGGGCAGGTAGGCAGTGTGCATTCCCACATTGTTGTGCTGGGTAGTCGGTGGGGGTGGGGGTATGGCCTTGGACTCCTGTGCCTTGTGCCTTGGCAACTGTGTGCAGCACACAGTGCAGTGTGCGTTGTGCCGTGGGGTGGTCATTGCATGTGTGTGGCAGCTGTTGGTGGGCTGGGTGTTTGTCTGGTTGCCACCAGTGCTGCTGTGGTTCTGCTGCAGCACCATGCCACCTGCCTGCCACTGTGCTGTTGGGTGGCCCTTGGGCAGCAGTCTCCAGCACTTTGCATTGCTGTGGCCTGCCAGATTGGTGGCAGGCATAGGCCCACCCACTGCAGGTGGTAGGGGTGCCACTCCAGGGGCATGTGTTCCCATTGTTTTCTGCACACGAGGGGGCTAGTATGCTATGGATGCACACTGATCACCTGTCCCTTCCTCTGCCATAGGTGTCCGGAGGGGATCCCACCTGCCACTGTATCGTCTTCTCCTGCATGAGATCCTCCTCATCACGTCACATACCATGGAGATAGCAGTGCAGACCAGGAGGTTCATGCTCCAGGACTGGTGCAGGGGGACTCACCAGGAGCCAGCAGGCCATGGCCAGCTGTGATGGACTGCAGCTCCCATCCTGCCTCTGTCCTCCCATCACCTACCTTCCCCAACCAACTGTACAGACCCTGTCCCCTGTCCCCTTCCCTCCCTCACCTACCCTCCCCTTTGTTCTTGACTGTTCTGTTTCATTAAGTTGTTGTCTTTGAATTATATTTGTTTCTTGTTTACCCGTCTGTGTCCATGTCTGCTTTGCAGCTGGACAGTGGGTCCATGCTGCATTGGTGTGGTGGGCGGCCATGTGGTGCACCTGTGTCATTGTCTGGACCATGCATGGTGGTGCCATGCCCGTCGGTCAGTGGCTGTGCCTTGGAGTGGCCATGGGCTGGCTTTACAGGCTGCATTGCGTGTGTGTTGGGTGCAGTGTGCCAAGGTGTGATGTACTGTTATCCGGCTGGGTGTGTGCCATCCGGTGGGTGGTGGCCAGTTGGGGCCCACCCTTGGTCATCGGTGCCGCTGGTGCCATGCATCCACCACCCAGCTGGGCAGCTGCATGCCTGCGCTCTGTGGACAATGGTCACCTGTGTGCCAGCTGGGTGTCCCTGCCAGTGTTCCTGGCCTGGTTCCCCTGCCTCCCTGCACTGTCCCCCCCACCTTCCCCAATGTCTGGCTACCTGCTGTGCCTGTGGCTGTTCCTGCTGTGCCTTGGTGCATCTACCTCTACCCCTTGCCCATCCCTGGTTGTGCTATGGCGCATTTCTGGTTGCTCCCTGGTGCACCTCTCACCGCACCATGGTGCAGTGACTGCGATATTGAGCTGTGTTGCACTGGCACATGTTGCAGTGTGCAACCATTGAATATTGCAATCACTGCACCATTGTACAGTTGACTTGCACTGTGCAGGGGTTGTGCACACCTTTGGCGCATTTCTGAATATCTGGCCCTAGTGTTTATAGATAGAACTGATGGATTAAATGATATAAAGATCTATGAGCCACTTATGAACAGTGACCACAAGATTGTACTGTTTAATATTAACATGAAGCCTAAAAAAATATTGTCACAACCTTAATAAAGAACTACCACAGGGCAAACTTTGAAGAAATCAGAAGGGAATTACAGTATATGCATGGGACTATGAGGTTAGTAGTCAGAACACTGAGCAACTATGGTCAAGTATAAAGAATAAAATATTAGCTCTCGAAGACAGGTATGTACCAAACATACCACTGTACAACAAAAGGGGAAAGGTACCCATATGGTTTACTTATAAAGTTAAAAAACAGCTTAGCAGAAAAAGGCATATAGGGCAACGAAGGACAGTAGCCATTACACTGACAGCAAGTACAAGCAGCAATTAAAGAAAAATAAACAGATTATAAGATCAGAAAAGAGCAAACTGGAATACAGGTAGGCCCACTCAAAAGACAATGAAGAATCTTTTTTGGCCTACATTAATAACAAGGCAGTGGACAGGACAGTAGGTTCTATTAGTGTGGTACTAAAGAAAGCTTGGAACCCGCCAGCCAGGCTAAAATATTTAATGATTATTTTTGCTTGGTTTATGAGAGAGAGAGAACAGGATACGGTATTTGATAGAGGGCATAGTAGCAATACAACATTAGAAAGTAATGCAACCTTTTTAAAGATCTCTAGATTTGAAAGAATAAAGAAACTTAATAGTATCGACCCATCAAAGTCTGCTGGACCAGACAAGTTGCACCCCAGATTTTTAAAAGAATTAAGTTCCTGGCTGGTTGAGCCACTGACAAAACTTTACAATATGTCAATAGAGATAGAGGAGGTTCCCGAAGATTGGAGGACAGCAATGGTGGTCCCTAGTTTTAAGAAGGGAGATAGAGGTGAACAGGGGAATTATATATCCATAAGCTTGACCTCAGTCCTGGGAAAAATATTGGAATCACTTATAAAGGACAGGCTAGAAGACGAAGTTAGTAGCAAAATCCTGAATGATGAAACACAACATGAGTTTAAGAAACACAGATCCTGTCTAACAAACATGTTGGTGTTCTGTGAAAGGGTTAGTAATGCACTGGGTAACAATCAACCAGCGGATGTGGTGTGTTTAGATTTTAAAAAGGCTTTCTACAAGATCCCTCATGGCACACTAATACAAACACTAGCAGATCTGGGTATTAACAACAAGGTGATTAGACGGGTAAGTAAGAGCTTGACAGGAAGGATACAAAGGGTTTGGATCAGAGGGCATGTATCTGACAGTGGACCAGTGACCAGTGGAGCGCCACAAGGTTTGGTACTTGGGCCGGTACTGTTTTCATTATTTATTACAGATATGAACGCAGGGATAAAAAGCTGGATCGCAACATTTGCTGATGATTCAAAGCTAGGAGCTGAGGTGGGGAATGACATGCAAGTGGACACATTAAGACAAGACATAAAATCATTGGAGGATTGGGAGTCAATGAATGGCATGATATTTAACACAGATAAATGTGTAGTTATGCACCTTGGGCCCAAAAATAATCAAACCACTTATACACTGGGTGGTGTGCAATTAAGGGCAGTGGAAAATGGAAAGGACTTGGGAATTTTGATAAACAATGACCTAAGCTTCAGTCCACATTGTAACAAGGTAATCAAGAAATCCAACAAGATTATAGGATGTATAAAAAAGGCATTTGTAATAAGAAACAAATCATGAATAGTCCCCTTCTACAGAGCCTTTATTAAGCCCCATCTGGGCAATTGTGCCTCATTGTGGAGCCCTCATTTGAGAAGAGACATACAGTAAGTAACCTCTAGAGAGTGTAGCGAAGAATGACAAAGATTGTCCATGGTTTGGGAAAGGAGCCCTATGAGTCTAGGATGTCCCAACTGAATTTATATCCATTAGAATTAAAGCGTATAAGGGGAGACCTGTTGGAAATGTATAAAATGATAAGAAATAGCCAGCTGATGGATAGCTTGGGTCTACAATTTAGCAACAGAAATGCCAATTTGAGAAGGCATGTATACCAAATTAAACTGATGTTCCCGAGGAGGATTGCTAGAAGGCATTTCTACACACAAAGGGTTATACCACTATGGAATGGTCTGCCTAGGGAGGTATTGGACACTAACTCATTTGTCACTTTAAAAAGTAAGTTGGACAAGCACTTACTATCATATAATGGTTTCAGATGTCTTCGCTAAGGTGGGAAATAGACAGAATGGGCAATAGCCTTCTGCCTGTCTTAAAAAAATAAGTATAGTACCAAGTATAAATTCTATTGTCTTTCTTTTCATTATTTTTTCATTAGAACTTTACTAGTTTATTTTCAGATGTTGGGTCACAAACTGGATTGCTCCTTCAAGAGATGGTGATGCCTTTCTATGTTAAATGAGAAAGAAGGAGAATGGCAGTTTCATCTGCACTGATAGCATCACATATACACTCATACATTTTGTAGACACACTGCATAAGATAAAGGCCTGGAAATTGTCTCCTGACCACTTTAGGTCTACAACATGGAAACAGGTATATGTACCTATAATGGATACTTGTTTTAAAGAACAATTACTATTTCCTGGGGGTACAGTGCATTCCACTGAGGCAACATTGCATCAATTAAATGACTTTAGAATTCCAGTTTATGTATGGGATACTTTATGGTTTAGCAGTCAGGTGATTGGGTCTCATGTCCGCTCACAAACACAAAAGTGTAAATGAAAGATTTTATCCAAAAGATATGTGTACTGGTATTTTGGTGTCACAGACTCATTTATATTTGGAATGACCTTTGGTCCAGTCTTTCTGGAAAAAAATTTACATCAACTAACAGTATTATGGAACGCAAGCAGATGTCCAATGAATGTCTTGTACTAGGGGTATATGGCTCTGGGTGGACTCAATTCCATAAAAGCACAGTATGTTTGATTCAGACAATCTCCAACTTTATGAGATGGCAATTTAGATGCAGACTTGTCCTGCAACAATAATACATGACACAGGAAGCTTTGATTGTAGCAATTAAACATCCTATTCATTTTTGTTATGAGAAGAATAAGTTAACATTTTCACAGAGACAATTGTGATCCCTTTGGATTAATTGCCAGACTTTTCTTCAGTAAAGGATTTGAGCTAATGTTTATTTTTGTTTTTTTTCTATTAGAGTTTTTTTCTATGTAGCAATTGGTGCTGTAATTTATGGAATGATGGTTTATGTCTTTGCACTGTATTGTTTTCTAATAAAAAAATTCCCATACTCTTCCTTGATAAGTGCCATGGCATCTTTTGCTTCCACCTGAACAGTGACCTGAAATGGACAGAAGGGACGTCAGTTTAACATCTCATCCTAAGGATGGCACCTTAACAGTGTGGTACCCTCCTTGTACTGCACTACAGAGTCAGTTATGGCTATTACCCCAAGTACCTGGTGTGGGGCAAGAACCCAGGACCTTCCAAACTTCTGACCCCAGAGGCAAGTGTGCTACCTACTGCTGCACTGACACGTAGATCTGTATGTCTATTGATCTGTCTCTATCATCTATCCATCTATCATATAGCTATTGTACTTGCACAATATTGCAAGTATAATTAAGGTTGAGCAGCTCATTTAATGTTAATCTGAAATTTTTGCACCTTAATAATTTTGCCTTTGTTCAATGAAATTGTACAAAAGTTTGCATGTGCAATACAGATGGCAGGTTCTAATGATGTGGGAGGTTTTGCAATGGACACTCATCTGGAGTCTGAGATCTGGAACTTTTAGAAGCCTTTCAAAATGAACTTTTTGGCCATATGTTTGCTCACACTTAGCTCAATAATAGTTTTAATTTTGTTCAAAAACTTTCCAGATGGAAAGGGATTGGCCCAGGGATGTGCCTTTCAAAGGTTTCTTAAAGAAATATTAACCAGATCTAGACTCACTGTATAAGGTTTTGAAATTTGGGTTCAAAGGATGTTCAGTAGGGTTTTTGAGTTAACTGTCTGATACAAAAGAAGAATTTTACTTTTGCAAGTAATTTTTCTGTCATAAGAAAAGGTGTTTTCCTTTTACAAGAAATTTGTTGGGGAGAGACATAAAAATTCTGAAAACAATAAAATTTATTAATTTCCTAAAACAAACATCTGAACCTAGCTAAACAGGACCCGTTCATTTTGGATTTGAAAAATTCTACCTACCAGGTTAATCAGGTGAGGTCATAAAAAGAATATGTTGAAAATCTGCTGTAAACATGTTTTAAAACAACAAAGTTATGAAGGAGCATTGACATTTTTCAATACTTGTTCACAACTTTGACAATTTTAAATATTTGGACCCCAGTTTTTCAACACTGCCCTTCTTGACCCCACCTGATGAACATGACAAGTGTCATTTCTGAAATCCCATCTGAAATGTTTTTTCACACTTGTGGTGTGAAATGACATTTTGGCCAGCATTTTATAAATAACAACTGTCATGTTCAGAAGGGGTGGTTCTAAGGAGACTATGTTGAAAATTTTGGGGAACGTGTCAAAAATAATGATGTGTAGAAATGTGTGCAAGGCTTGCCATTTGCCAGAAGTATTGTTTCTATCTGTAGCTGCTGAAAGTGGGGCCTCTACATCTGCAGCCAGAAGTACCTGTATATTTCTTATGTGTGTCTTGCAGTTTTTTTTAGTGTTTATCTGTGGCTGGCCTACATGGGCCAGCACTACTGCTGCCATAAGTACTGTTTCTATCTGTGGTTGCAAAAATGATTGTGCATTTATTGCACTGTGAATGTGTATCTATGGCTGCAGAAGTGCTAGCTCTACAAGGGCCAGTGCTTCTGCAGCAGGAAGTACTGTTGTAATTCCAGTTTATTGACTTTCTCAAAAACAAAGGAAATGAATTGCTGAAAACTGCATTAATGCATCAGTTAGGGTTCAACTTAATGTCACAAAAATAAGGAAATAAGGTGTTAGGGTCCCAAACCCTAATTCCCCATCCACCCAAACAGCAAAAGGACAAGACCACACAAGCAACCACAAACTAGACAACCATCCTCGGGTAAGACAAACAACATACAACTGTTTCCAGATTACACAAATGCAGTAGCACCAATGTGGTACCTTCAAAAATATGGATACAGTGCATTACACTTAAAAATAATATTTTCCATCAGTGATGTTTAGAAACATAACAGTGTTATTGTGTATATTTTGCAGTGTGCGTGTTTAATTGCAGAGGCCCATGCTTCTGTAGACAAAAGCAGTGTTGTAATTTTGGTATCATGGATTTATATCTGCATCCAGAAGTGAGTGTCTTGTCTTATACTGTGCATGTGTATCTGTGCAACTAAGGAAAAAGCAGTGTCCTGCCATCTCCTCCTAAAGGTGCTGCTGTAACCAAAGTACTTAAGAACAACAAGTGCTACACACCAAGTCCACAGTGTGTTACTTTATTTAGTTGTAGTCCAAATCTGTAGAGAAACACCAGGCCACACTGCCACTACATATCACCTTGCAATAGGGCTTCATCAGGAGGGCCCCCTGATGAAGCCTTATTGCAAGGCAATACATAGGGTCAGTGAGGCCAAATGGTTCTCTACAGATTGGGACTACAAATAAGTAATATAACACATTATAGTCTGGTGTGTAGCACTTTTATGTTTGTTTGTTATTCACTTGTATCTGTGGCTGCAGAAGCACAGGCCCTGCAGGTGCCTGTGCTTCTGCAGATAGAATTAATACTGTAATTTGGGTATCATGGATCTGTATCTGTGGCTAGAAGTGGGTGTGTATGCCTTGCACTGTGCATGGGTATCTGGGGCTGCAAAAGTGGTAGTCCTGCAGGGACCTGTGTTTCTGCAGACAGAAGTAGTGTTGTAGTTTGTGTATCATGGATTTATATCTGTAGCCAAAAGTGGGTGTGTATGTCTTGCGCTATGCATGGGTATGTGTGACTGCAGAAGCACTGGCCCCACAGAAGCCTGCATTTCTGCAGACAGTAGTGTTGTGATTTGAATATTGTGGATTCCTATCTGTAGCCAGAAGTGGGTGTGTATGTTTTGTTGCTGCAGAAATGCTGGATCCTGGTGATGGATGTCTTTTGTGTCATCTGGAAACAGTTGTATGTTGTTTGTCTTATCTGATGATGGTTGTCTGTGTTTGCTTGTGTGGTTTTGTCCTTTTGTTTCTTGGGGGGTGGGGAGTTAGGATTGGGAAACCTAACCCACATTTTCCTACTTATGAGGTGTTAAGCCGACACTAACTGGTGCATTATTGCAGTTTCATAATGAATTATATATATATATATATCTGTATCTATCTATCTATCTATATATATATATATATATATATATATATATATATATAATATATATATATATATATATATATATATATATATATATATATATATATATATATATATATATATATATATATATATATTATAGTGGCACAGTTGTGCCACTATAGTTAATGCTGAGTAAGGTGTTTAATGTTAAACCCCAAATTTTGTACCTTAATAGCTCTGCCCCTGTTCAATGGAATTGCACAAATGTTTGTATGTGCAGTCCTGTGGCATAGATCTCTTGATGTGCCGACCTTTGTTCCAATTAGATGTGCAGATTCTGAGATCTGGATAGTGGGTAAAAGGATTTTTCAGGTTGTTTTTTTTGTTTTGTTTTGTTTTTGCTGTTTTCTTTGTCCACCTCTAGCACCCAGATGGTTTGGAAATTTGGTCTGAAATTTTCAGGGCAGAAAGGGCTTGGCCTGCAGATGTGTCTTTTGCTAGTTTGGTGAAAAAAATATTAATCTGCTCCAATATTATTGATTTTCGACATTTCAGTTCTGAGCATGCTCAGTAGGCACTTGCAGGTTAGCTGCAGAGAACAAAACAAGAACTGGTTGATCATCTTTCATGTGAAAAAAATTTGTTTTCATATGCTGCCATCTTGTTTTTCACTTTTTTTTTAATTACTGGCTGGCTCCATGGTGCCGAGCAATGGGAGTCCGCTTGGCACACTGGCAACCCAGGTTCATGCCCTGAACCCATACATCAGGAACAGAGATCAGCAGGGAAGGAGTTAAGAGCATCCTAAAGAGTAGTAGTCTCCAGAGCCAATCCCCTGTTGTATTCCTGCCATGGATTCAGACCCTATCTCCCCTCTCGAGGGCATGGGGAAGGAGCCCCCCCAGTGAAGGGTTGACCAGGGCATGACACATGGGAGACAACAGATGGTGCTCAGGGAAGGTGCAGTGGGATGGGGTCTCCATTGATGGCCCAAAGGAGTGGCCAGCTGGGGGCATGGGAGGTGCCAAAACAAAATGTCCAAAACCCACAAAAATGTCATGGTGCAGAGAGTCCAATACATGTATCTTGCTCATCTGGAACCTGTTAGGTGGATTCTGCAGTTATCAGCTGGAAAAATCACCCTGAAGGTTGTTTGTTTTTTAGTATTTGCAATCCTTTTTTGTGACTCACTCATACAAAAAAGGATTCATACATATGTGAAAAGATTGCTGTTTCTTTGTCCACCCATAGCTCACAGACAGTTTGGATTATTGCCCTGAAATGGTCAGGGCAGAAAGGGCTTGGCCCACAGATGTGTATTTTGCTGATATGATGAAAAAATGGGAATCCATTTTCAGTTTCTCTTGTGTCTAGTGCCCTCCCCAATTGCCGTTCCCATATTTTATTAAGTATCCCTGGTGTCTAGTGGCACCCCCACCCCTCTGATTGCCACTCCTGTAGTTTATTAAATATCCCTGGTGTCTAGTGGTACCCCCCTCCCACTCCAATCACCATTCACATATTTCATTCCATTTCCCTGGTGTCTAGTAGCCCCCCTCAGATCACCATTCCTGTATTTTAGTTCCCTGTAATACAGAAAACCATCCCGTGATGTCTTTTAATCCTGTATAAAAAGGTCCCTCGCCAATCTGTCCCCTACCATAACCTCCCACTGTGAACCCACCACCCCACACCCACCCCACATACCCTTACTCACCTGAACAGGTCCTGGGGTGAAGATGCACTCTCTGATGGAAGACACATCCTGTTGCTGGTACCACTGACTGCAATATGAGAAACTAAGGTAAGTGCAGTTCAGTGTATTTCAGTGGGGTTTTCAACTTTGCTGCATAACTTTGCAATTTTTGCATTTTTTTGACACCAAATTTTCAACATGGCCTTTTTGAGACCTTACCTCATGAACAATGTGAGTGGAACTATGAAAATCTCTCCCAAAAGGTGATTTTGTGGTTGCTTGGTGAAATCACCTTTTGGGCAGGATTTTAAAATATTCACCAACCTTGTTCAGGAGGTGGGGTCATAAGATGGCTATGTTGAAAATTTGGACTCAACATATGCAAAACTGGCAACATTATGTGCATATGTTGAAATTTTGCAATGCTCACTCATAACGTTGGCAATTTTAACAATTTTGACCCTGAATTTTCAACATAACCATCTTTTTATACCACCTCATGAACATGACAGCTGTGATTTTTCAAACCCTGGACAAAATGTGTTTTCACACCTGTGGCATGCAACGGCATTGTGGTGGTGTGGAATCATGTTTTGGCAGGGATTTCAAAATTTTCATAATGGGATTCATGAGGTGGGGTAATAAGAAGGCAATGATGATAATTTCATTCCTGTTTTACTGCACATGGAAGTGCAGGGCCCAGAGGGCCATGCGCTCTCACAGACAAATGAGGATACAGTTATACTATCTCACACAGTAAGGAAATTCTTTGCAAAAAACTTCATTAATGCACTAGTTAGGGTTAGGGAAATATGGCATTAGGGTTTCTAACCCTAACACCCAACCTCCACCCTGAAGGCAGCAACAGGAAAATCCATTACAGTTTCACCTCTCTTGCCTCTTTGTGAATCAGGCATAGGGTGTGCCTTGGAGTTGTCAACCCTAATGCTCACCCCATTCTCATATACTGTACCCATCTCTGCTTATTTAATGATGAAATGGGGTGAGTGTTAGGGCTGACAATCCCAAGGCACACTCCTTGCCTAATTTACGAAGAGGCAAGAGAGGTGAAACCATAATGGTTTTTCATGTTGCTGCTTGCAGGGTGGGGGTGGGATGTTAGGAATGGAAATCCTAATGCCATATTTCCCTACTTTTGTTGCTTTAACCCTAACTAGTGCATTAAAGAAGTTTTTTGCAATTAATATATATTCATAGCAAAAAAACTTCGTTAATGCACTAGTTAGGGTTCTAGCATCAAAGTAAGGAACTGTTGTGTTGGGAGTTTCCAACTTAACCACCTTTCTACCCCTGCAGGGCAGCAATAGGTGTGTGTTCTTATGTTGTCAACCTTACGCTCACCCCATTCCATGAGATAATAAGTGCAGATGGATACAGCATATGAGAATGGGGTGAGTGTTAGGATTAACAGCCCCAAGGCACACCCCATGCCTGCTGCTGCCTGCAGGGTGGGGGTGGGGTGTTAGGGTTGGAAAAATTAACACGACATTTCTAACTTTTGATGCTGGAACCTTAACTAGTGCATTAACAAAGTTTTTTACAAAGAATTTCCATACTTTTTGAGATATTGTAATCGTATCCTTATTTCTCTGTGGGAGCACTGGGCTCAGAGGGCCCTGCACTCGCATCAGTCCATAATGGTATCCATATTTAAGTGTGGGAGTGCAGGGCCCTCTGGGCCCTATGCTAGTATCCATCCATAAGTTCTGAGATACTGTAATCATATCTTAATTTCCCCATGGGAGAGGGCCCTGCACTCCGATCAGTCCACAATAGTATCCATATTTACACATGGAGGGACCCGCACTCCCATCCATCCATAATTTTCAAGATACTGTAGTCATCTCCCATCCTTTGCTGTGCAGCACCAAAGAAAGACCTCACATTGCAATGCCTATGGAAATTACAGGAAAATTTGAAACCTGTTTTACTCCACAACAAATGAATATTTTTTCACCGAACCAGCAAAAGGCACATATGTAGGGTCATTCCTTTGTACCCTGAAAATTTCAAACAAAAATTGGAAGCCATGTCTTTACAGTGGATTGACAAAGAAAAGACTGTGCACACCTCACATTATAATGTTATCCTATGGGAAATGAAGGAAAACTGAAACCCCGAGAACTCCAGTGCAAAGTAATCTGCTTTCACCAAACCAGCAAAAGGCACATACATGAAGCAAGCCCTTTGTACCCTGAAAATTTCAGACCAAAACTCCAAACCATTTCTTCAGTGTGACGTGACAAGAAAGCAACTGTATAAAGTTTTGGGGTTTTTTTTTGCAAATTGATCCTGTTTTGAGCTTTCTTTTTTTGCACTTTGCGGAAAAGAAACATCCTTTTCTGCAAATTGTGAAACAGGATCCTATTTCATGATTCTTTTTTCACAAATTTGTGAAAAGGGATTTTGGCACATTAAAAAACACATTTCCAGGTGATTTATGAAAAAACTAACACCAGAATCCGAAAGAACATGTCCCAATTAGCAGAACACATGTGTTGGTAACTTCAAAAAACATTTTTTTTTTCTGTTTTTTAAGTTTGCTTTCCTTGCTAAGAAAAAACAAGATTGCGGCAGCATGAAAAACAATTCCCCATTTGTGACAAAGGATTACTCATTTGAAACACAGGATTGCCCATTTGCGATACAGAATTCTGTTTTGAGGCTCACATATAACTTTTCCCATTTAAAATAATAGGAAATTTTAAAATGTATTAACTTTTGAAGAGATTAATATTTTTTAACCAAATCTTCAAAAGGAACATCTGTGACTCAAGGCCTTTCTACTAAAAATTTCAGACCCAAATCCCAAGCCATTTGTGTGCAGCGGTGTGATGAAGAATTTTACAAAAAAATGGTAATTTTCACATTTTGTGACACTCCGTATCTCCGCACCCACACATCTGACCAGACTGTAACTTGGTACATCAAGAGATCGTTGGTCCCTGATGGCACATGCAAAATATCATACAAATCAGTTGAATGGTTATGAAGTTATTAAAGTACAAACTTTTGAGTTTAACAGAGACGTGAAGGTTGAACCCTAACTACAGGGGTGCGCCCACACCCGTATAATAACACTCTGCATCTCCACACCCACACATCTGTCCAGAATGAAATTTGGCACATCAAGAGATCTTTGGTCCCTTATGGTGCATGCAAAACATCATGCAAATTGGTCAAACAGTTACGACGTTATTAAAGTACAAAAAGCACAAAAAAAGATTCCCCTTTTGTGACACAGAATCCTGTTTTGAGTCTCACATCTAACTTTTCCCTTTGAAAATAATGGGACATTTTAGAATTTAATAAGTTTTGAACAGATTAATACTTTTTCATCAAATTTTCAAAAGGTACATCTGTGACCCAAGACCTTTCTACCCTAAAAAGTTCAGACCAAAATCTCAAGCCATTTTTGTGCAGCAGTGTAGAAAAGATTTTACAAAAAATGGTAATTTTCACATTTTTTGACACTCCATATCTCCACACCCACACATCCAACCAGAATGAAACTTGGCACATCAAGAGATATTAGCTCCCTAATGGCACATTCAAATTGTCATGCAAACTGGTTGAACAATTGCAAAGTTATTAAAGTGCACATTTTCAAGTTTAACATAGACATGAAGGTTGAACCCTAACTATAGGGGTGTGACTCTGCCCTTATAATACATCCATCTATCTATCTATCTATCTATCTATCTATCTATCTATCTATCTATCTATCTGTCTATCTATCTATCTATCTATCTGTCTATCTATCAATATATTCATTGCAAAAAACTCAATTAATGCATCAGTTAGAGTTGATTCCACACCAACAAAACTCTAGAAATTCAATGTTAGGGTTACCAACTATATCCCCACCCACCACCCCAACACCCTCCACAAAACAAGTTGTCAGTGTGTGCCTTGGGATCATCAGGCCTAACTCTCACCCCATTCCATTTGCAAGGAAGCTGAGAAGGTACAGCATAGGAGACTGGGATGAGAGTTAGGCCCAGTGACCACAAGGCACACACTGACACCTGTTGTTCTGTGGAGGGTGCTGGTGGGGAGTGGGGGTGTAGGGTTCATAACCCTAACATTGAATTTCCAGAGTTTTGTTGTGTGGAATCAACCCTAACTGATGCATTAATAGAGTTTTTTTTCAACAAATTTCCCTTCTTTTTGAGAAAGTGAAATGTTACTCATATGGTATCCAGAGGTGGGAGTGTGGGCCATGTGCTCCCACCAACCATCAGTTTAGAGGCATAGCACAGAAGGGCCCTGTGCTCCCAGTTTTGCATAATGGGATGCATATTTGAGAGTGTGGGCCCTCTGGGTCTTGCGCTCCAACCCACCCATAAGTGTAGAGACATAGTGCCTGAGGGCCCTGGGCTCCCAGTATTACAAGATGGTATCCATGGGTGGGAGCTCGGGCCCTCTGGGCCCTGCACTCCCATTTACCTATAAATATAGAGACATAGCACAGGTGAGCCCTGTGTTTTTAGTTTTGTATAATTGTATCCATAGCTGGATGCGTGGGCCCTCTGGGCCTTGTGCTCCCAGCCACCCATGAGTGGAGAGGCATAGCATAGGAGGGCTCAGTGCTCCCAGTTTTGCATAAATAGTATGCATAGGTAGAAGAATGGTCCCTCTGGGCCCTGTGCTCCCACCTACACACAAGTACAGACACATAGCACAGGCCTAGAGGCATTCCAAGCAACCCTTGTAATGCTTATTTGGCAATATCTCAGTAACTGTAGCAACTGCAGAAAAAATTGTTTTGCAGTTATATTCATGACCTAGCAACCTCCACACATGCTTAGTACACTCAAAGGTGTACTAAGTTGCGGTTAGCAAAAAATCCATATCTTGAATCGTTTTCAAGATATAAGTACGGAAAGGCACCATGTCCACCACAGTGTTATCCTATGAGAAGATTCGCAACTTTGGAATGCTGTAACTCTGGAACCAGTGTAAATGTTTTCACCAAACCAGCAAAAGGCATATCTGTGGTGCAAGGGCTTGCCACCCTGCAAATTTCAGCCCAAAAGTCCAAACCATGTAGTGACAGAGAGGTGGCAAAGAAACTGTGGTTTTGGCAGACACCACAATGTTAACCTATGGGAAAAATTCACAGCTTTGTAGTACTGTAACTATGGAACTGATGTAAATGTTTTCACCAAACCACCAAAAGGCACATCTGTGGTGCAAGGGCTTGCCACCCTGAAAAGTTCAGCTCAAAAGTCCAAACCGTGAAGTGGCAGTGAAGTGGCAAATAAATGGTAATTTTGGGGCTGGTAGTGTCACAAAGTGTGACTCTTTCAGCAAATTTGCATAAGAATGGTGCAAAATGTTCACAAATTTTGCGAAAGTGTCACATTGTTCTTTTGCAATTTGTATAAGTACGGTGGTGCAAATCATGGAAAACATATTTCCGGGGCTTATTTTCCAAAACTAATGACAGCATTGCGTTCCTCTGGCCCTGATTAGGTAAACTCAAGTGTCAGTGTTTACCAAGGGGCACTAAAATTTGAATTACAGAAGTTTTTCTCCACTGCTAACTGAAAACGAGATGGCAGCGGCATGATAGTACAGAGGGCATTTTAGACAGAAAAAGGTGCTTTCGCAGATGAATTTGTCACTGTCACATGGACCATATATTTTTTCCACAGGATATAATGAGAAACTTTAAACTTTAATAACTCTTCTTTTTTTTTCTTTCTATAATCTCGTTATCCTCCAGAGCCCTTGCAGGTGGCTTCAGCCCTCCTGATGGAGGGACTCTCTCTCCAGTCACGCTGCTCCTGTAATTGTGGTCCTCAGTAGTTCCCTGCAGATTGTCCCCTGCAGTGGGGCCAGGGGGAGGTTGTCAGCTTCTCCCCCCTCCCGGAGACCCAATTCAGAATCCGGGACGGTCCCCAGGAGTGGTGGACCATCATCAAACCTGCCAGGCTCATTTTCCTCCATTTTTATCCATTCCCCACTCACTTCTGATGTGAGGATGTCGGATCAAGCCTCCTGACCTGTATTGCCCTCCAGCCACCGCCAGAGGGCAGTCAATGAGCGGGATGACTAGTCTCCCTCCCTCCCCCCAGCAAAGAAGAGCAGTCCTCCGAATGCTCAATTCTCTCACCCCCGCTTTTGATTCCCAGTGGCCCGGGCTCTTTCCTGAACCCAGGTCAGCAGCGTGGCACAAGGTATAGCGACCAGTGCCTCAACCTCCAGCTCCACCAGGACAGCAACTTTAATAACTTTTGAATGGATTAATATTTTTTCATCAAATCTTCAAAAGGCACATCCCTGACCCAGTCTCCATATACCCTAAAAATTTCAGACCAGGCAGAAATACCATTCAGACTATGGAGACAAGCAAAGAATTCTCAAAAGTTGAGGATTTTTTACACTTTTCAACTCTCTGTGGCTCCACAACCACAAATCCAACCAAAATAAAAATGTCATGATATAGAGATCTAAGGTACAACAATGCACACACACCAAATTTCAGGTGAATTGGACAAAAGGTTGCAAAGTTATTAAAGTGCAACATTTTGGGTTTAACATAAAAGTGCCCTTGCAACTCTAACTATACCTGTCCTACCGGGCAGGTATTATACTATATACACAATATATATATATATATATATATATATATATATATATATATATAAAAATACTGGCATGGTAGCATGGTAGTGTCAGTATAGTTAGGGTTCAGTGGTGTGCTCAGTGTTAAACCCTTAATTTTGCAATTGCCCCAAATTTGGGATACATTGGCCAGAAGGTAAACTCTCAAGATATGGGAAGTTTCATGATGTTAGCATACAAGATTTCTGAGATTCGTATGTGCTGAACTTACAGAAAATTTTAACATTTTCAGGCTCTTAGTCCATGTTCCTGCTTTCACCTACAGCATAAATGGTATTAAATTTATTTTCAGAATGTTCATGGTTCATGGGGCTTGTGCCAAGGTAATGCCTTTCAAAGGTTTGATGAAAAAATATTAATTAGTTCCAGAGTTATAAGGATTTTAAGTTTTTTATTCTGAGCACGCTCAGTAGGGTCTTAGGAGAACTGTTTGATATGAAAGATTTGTTTACCTTTCACAAACATTTACCTTTCACAAAATTAGTGTTTTACCTTTCATGAGAAAAATGTTGGGGGTCATGATAGCCACCATCTTTTTTTAATCAACAGACATGGAAAATACATAACAATGATGTATTTTCATAAAACAAACCTCTGAACTTTGGTAAACAGGGACCCATTTAGCTAGATTCTGGTGTTCTTTTTAAAAAAAAAACAGAAATACCTTTTCTGAGCACCCCAACATCATGGGTGCCCAGCTTAGCAAGGTGAGCCATATGAGAAGTGCTGACATGCATGCCCGGAGTCAGAACTGATCTTTTGCAATGAAGTAAACTATAACTCTCCCTTCTGACCCACATTGCTAAATAATATATTAACCAGATGGTGGGTGTTCAATCCCATCACTGTTATCCACCAAGTTTTAATTGAAATGGACATCAGGTGCCCGATCCTGCTGCCATTATTAAAATATCTGTTTTTTTTTTCCAAGACCAGGGTGCCCAATCCCTGGGGATAACATCCCCCTTCCCAAATACTGATTAGTGACACTAGGGTGTCCACCTCAAGTGCCACTGTACATGATTCATTCCCCCCACCCATGAGTTACCTTCTATACCGAATGACACCTTGGTGCCCACCCCCGGTGCCACAAACTGCCCATATCCACCAACAGTGGGGTGCCTAATCATCAGTGTCAGCACCCCTGTAATAAAGAAAACTGTCCCACAAAGATCTTTTATCTGATTTATTTATGTATGTATGAATGTGTCTATTTATTTTTAAGTTTAGCTGAAAAGAAGAAAAAAGTCCACCATCAACTTCTGCTTCTCTCTCCCACACCACACAACACCCCACCATGACCCCCACTCTGCAGTCACCATCTCACACTCCCCACACACCCTCTCTGACCTAATGAGGGTCCCACATTGTAAATCCACTCTCTGATCTGAAAGAAATCCTCCTTTGGTAACCATAACTGTGATATGAGGAAATAAAGTAAGTCCAGGTAAGGTATTTCAATGCATTTTGAACTTCACTCATAACATTGCCAGTTTTAAATATTTTTCTGGCAAATTTTCAATGTGGCCTTTTTGGGACCGCTCCTTATGAACATATAGAATAGTGTATGGGAGCCCATACACAACAAGACTATTCTTTCACTGAGTGGTTATCAGAATGACAAGGACCTCTAGACCAAGGATCGAGAGGTCCATTTGAATACCTGGTAACCACAAGGTGAAAAAATAGCCTTGTTGCATATGGGGGCTGCCATACTCTATTTCATTAGTTCTCAAACTTTGTCATAGTGAGCCTCCCCAAGCCATGGAAAAGATCTTGAGCCTCCCCCAAATATTGAAATAATCTTGGGCTTCCCTGTGCAAAAATAGCATACTTTGCATGGTACAGCAGCAATAAAATGAAACTTCTTTGAGTAGTCGTCTCTCATTTTAAATTATTGTTACCCCCCCCCCCAGGCCAGGCTAATTGTTCCACAATTTTGACTCTCAAACCTGCTACAGGGGAGGCCCAAGCAAGCCTGAAAAAGTACTGTATTTAAATTTTGAGTTTAAGATGTTTGATGTGAAGGGATGAGGCAAAGTTGAAAGAGGATAATAGGGCAATTTATGTATTTATTTACAAATTGGTGACCATGATAGACACACTGAACCAAGATTCATTCCAGGTGCATGCAGGGAAAGGTAGGGAGTGAATACATTTCAAAAGGTAATACAAAACAATCAATAGTGTATACAAGTAAGAACAATAAACAAAAACCGAGAGGTAAAATTGACCAATTAGACTGGTGGCAGAGCAGCCCAAATACAAGGGTAAAGCAGAGAGGTACTAGGAGAAAGAGCAGGAGAGAACAAAATGATCCCTAAAATGATGCTCAAAGAGCAATGTGTAAGACAGAGAGAGGCAGAGGTGGGTAGGAAGATTATTCCAGATACAGAGGAAACAAAGAAAACAGTCTGATCCAGGAAGGTATTGCGGCAAGTGGTATCAATGGTTTGAGAGACAAAATGGTGGAACAATTATCCCGGCCTGGGGGGGAAGGGGTGTTACAAAAATTTTAATAAAATGAGAGACAACTACTCAAAGGAGTTTCACTTTATTCCTGGTGTACTGTGCAAAGTATGCTATTTTTGTACAGGGAAGCCCAAGATTATTTCAGTATTTGGGAGAGGCTCAAGATCTTTTCCATGGCTTGGGGAGGCTCACAATGACAAAGTATGAGAACTAATGCATGCCTATCCCATGCATTCTTGAACCATACCACTGTTTTCACTCCCACCACCTCCACTGGAAGACTGTTCCAGGAGTCACCACTGTTTCTGTGAAGAAGTACTTCCTCACCTCTCTCATGAATCTACCCCCTACAGATTCTTATCATGCCCCCTTGTCCTTGAGCACCTTTTTTCTGAAAAGTACTTCCCTAGTGTATCTGGTTTACCACCATGAGGTATTTATAGGTCTCAATCATATACTTCCTTCTCTTGCCTCTCTTTCAGAGTATACATATTTAGGTCCTTTAATCTCTTCTTGTGGGGCTTCTTATACAGACCCTGTACCATCTTAGTTGCCCTCCTCTGGATCCCTTCCACTCTGTCCATGACTATTTTGAGACGTGGTCTCCAGAACCGGACACAGCACTCTAGGTGGGGTCTTACCAGCAATCTAAGCAGAGGCAACACACCTGTCTTTCTGCTGGTGATACCCCCCCATGCACCCCAGCATCCCACTCACCCTCCCAAATGCCTTGTCACACTGACTGGCCACCTTTAGGTCATCTGATATGATCACCCCCAGGTTTTATTCCTGTTTGGTAGTCATCAGTACCACCTCCCCCCACCCACCCACATTTTGTACTTCACCTCTGGTTTCAATGCTCCAAGTGCATTATTTTGCACTTGGAGCATTGAAACCCAGCTGCCATATTCTTGGCCACTAATCAAGTTTTCTCATGCCACTGCTCATCCTTTCCAGACCCTGAAGTGACCAATCTATTGCAGAGCTTGGTATCATCTGCAAAGAGGCAGACTTTCCCTTTTAGCTCCCCTGCAATGCCACTTATAAAGATATTAAAGAGGACAGTCCAAGCACTGATTCCTGAGGCACCCCACTGGTCATCCTCTCTTCTTTGGAATGAACTCCATTTACCACCATCCTCTGTTATCTATTCCTTAACCAATTTCTTACCCAGTTTACCACCTTTGGACCCACTTCTAAGATACCCAGCTTGCCTACCAGTCTCCTATGTGGAACAGTTTTGAATGCCTTACTGAAATCTAAGTAGGCTAGATTCACTGCTCTACCCTGATCTAGTTCTTTGGTCACTCAGTCAATGAACTCTATTAGGTTCATTTAAAATTACCACCCTCTTGTGATTCCATGCTGCCTTGGGTCTTGTATCCCATTGCATTCAAAATATTCCACAATCGTTTCTTTCAGCAGTGATTCCATTAACTTTCCCACCACCCAAGGCAGAAGGACTGGGCTATAATTGCCAGCCTCTTCCCAGGGGGGTCCCACCTATCTGCAAGATCTCCTTGACACTTACTGTACAGCCCGGGTGCTCGATTCTGCTAAGGGGGGCCTCCTGGGGGTTACCAGGGTGAGGTTGCAGCACTCGGGAGATAGAACATTTGCAGTGGCTACACTAACCCTGTGGAACTCCTTGCCTGATTATTTAAGGGGGGCCCCATCATCGGAAGCTTTTAAAAGGGGGTTGAAAACATTCCTATTTGAATTAGCTTTTATAATGTGATTTTATTGATTGATAGAATTACATTTTGCATTTACATTGATTTTATTATGTAGGTTTGGTGATTTTAAAATATTGAATTGTGTTTTTACTGTTCAGCACCCAGAGTCCCAGGAAATGGGCACTCTATAAATAAAAATATCTATCTATCTATCTATCTATCTATCTACAGTATCTATCACTTTTGTGAAGTGGGACTACACCTGCTCTCCTCCAGTCCTCTGGGACCACTCCTGTTTCCAATGAGCTGTTAAATAGGGTCTTCAGAGGTGCAGCCAGTACCTTCCTGATCTCCCTCAATACCCTTGGGTGGATCCCACCTGGTTCAATTGCTTTGTCCACTTTCAGATTTGTTAGTCCCTTTAGGACTTTCTCCTCTGAAAATGGGCTAGTGTCTACTATCCTCATTCCAATGTTCTTGTTACATTTTTGTGGCCCCTCCCCTTCTCTTTCCTCTGCAAACATTGAAAAAAAGTATTTATTCTGGATGTCTGCCTTTCCCTGTTCCCCCTCTGCACAGTCCCCCCTTTTCCTTCTTAATCTTACAAACCACTCCTGGTCTTCCTTTTTTCATTTACATACGTAAAAAATATCTTGTCCCCTTTTGCTACTGCCTTGGCTATTATCTCTTCAGTTTGCACCTTTGTGTGCCTTACTGCTCTCCCAACTTCCATCTATTTCTTCTTATACACCTTCCTCTCCTCCTCCTCCTCCTCCCTGTGTCTCCTTGTACCATCTGAATGCTACCCTCTTAGCTTTTACCTTTTCCACCATCTCTTTTGAGAACCGTAGCAGTCACTTTTTCCTCTTTCATTTGCTCACTTGCTTGATGCAGAAGTATGTTGCCTTCTCTATGGCTCTTTCTAGTTACCCTCACTATTCCTCTATCCCACCCAGTTCATCCTGCTTGCCAGGTCATCCCTGAGGCATTCACCTATCTTTTTAAAATCTGCCCTCCTGAAGTCCAGGACCCTCACCTTAGTATGGTTTGATTCCGCAGCTGTCCTTATACTGAACCACACTGTACAGTGGTTGTTGGTCCCCAGTTGCCCCCTACCTTGATGTCTGCAACACTGTCTCTGTTGGTATGTACCAGACCCAGTATTGCCCCCATCACAAGTGGATTCACTGACTAGTTGTATGAGGAATGCCCCCTGCAGGGAGTCTAAGATTTCCCTGCTTCTAGTTGAAGCTGCAGCTGGGAGGCTCTAACCTACATCCAGCAGATTGAAGTCCTTAACCTACAGCACCTCCCCCTTTTCTGCCATCTTGTTAACGGCTTCCATCAGTGCCTTATCTAACTCCTCCCTCTGTACTGTAGGCCTATATCAAATCAAATCAAACTTTATTTCTTAAGCGCTATTTTGGAGATCATATCATTGTACAGATTGAATCAGTAAAATTATAAAAACAGCATAAATAACAGTTCATTTAAAACATTCAGCTAAAACAGATAAAAACATCAGGCTAACTAATTATTGACCTCAGGGAATGCTAACAACAGGTAAATTTTTAAAGCGGATTTAAAATCCTCGACGGTCAGGCACACTCTAATCCGATGAGGTAGAGAATTCCACAGGGTCGGGGCCACAAAAGCAAAAGAGTGGGCCCCAGAGATCTTCAATCTGATGCTAGGAACCTCTAGCAATACCTCATCAGTGGAGCAGAGTGAGCGGAGGGGGCGGTAGGAACAGAGAAGATCTTGCAAGTAGTGTAGTCCCTAACAATGTATAGCTTCAAAGGTCAGCAACCCGACCTTAAAGGTGATCTGCCACTGTAGGCAGCCAGTGCAGTTCATGGAGAACAGGTGTGACATGGTTAGATCTAGACAAACCAGTCTACAACTTGACCACCTTGTTCTGCACTAGCTGTAATCGATGGATAGCAACCCCCGGTAGCCCTAAGTATAGGGCATTACAGTAATCAAGGCGCGAGGTTACAAAGGCATGGACCAACGTTGGAAGGTCACCAGGTGGGATCAAGTGCTTAATCTGGGTGATGTTCCTCAGATGGTAGAAAGAGGTTTTAATGACAGCCAACACCTGATTTTTTAAAGTTAGTCCACTGTTGAACACAATGCCTAGATTTTGCACACGATCGGAGGTAAGCAGCTGGTGCCCCTCAGCCAAAGCCCTGAGGGCAACCCTGCCACCATCCCTACACCTTGGCAACCTGGGTTCACCAGCAACACCTCAGTCCTGCCCGAGTTCAATCTTAGCCAGTTGGAACTCATCCAATCCTGTATCTTGGTGAGGCAGTTGTTAAAAGCCAAGACCGCATCACCCTGCTCAGGCACAAAAGATATGTAGAGCTGAGTATCATCTGCATAGCAGTGAAAATCCAGCCCATACCACCTTATAATGTCTCTCAACTGCAGCATATGCACTACAAACAACATGGGGGACAGCACAGAGCCCTGTGGAAGCCCACATGACAGGGGCAGAGGGGCCGAGGAATAAATTCCTGACACCACTCTCTGAGTCTTGCCAGTGAGGAATGATCAAAACCATCTGAGAATGGAACCAAACAGTCCGCAGAGTATCCAAAGGTGCTCTAGCAGCATTCCATGGTCTACAGTGTCAAACACTGCAGAGAGATCCAGGAGAACCAAGATGGAATGGCTTCCCCGATCTCTCACTATCAGGAGATCATTAAGTACCCGAACCACAGCAGTCTCGGTACTATGTTTCTTCCTAAACCTGGACTGGAGAGGATAGTAGACATCATGAGAGGTTAAATGGGCATCCAGCTGCATTGCAACTACCTTCTCAAAAACCTTACCCACAAAGGGTAGGTTAGAGACAGGTCTGTAGTTAGCTAAGCAGTCTGGGTCAAAGGAAGCTTTCTTCAGGAGTGGTATAACTACTGCCTCCTTCAGGGGGTCAGGAAACACCCCAGATGCCAATAAGCACCAGACAATCTCAGCAAGCACTGGGATGATGACCTCAATACACCCCATATGGAGGCGCATTGGACCCAAGTCCAAACTACAGTAAGTTGGGCACATACCCTGAATGAGCCAGACGATATCCCCAATCTCCCACCGACCAAAGTCAGACCAGGCAGGCAGAAGGCCTGCAGCCTCTTGCTGATCACCGCAATACCCATTTGAGGGTGCCAAGTGGAACTCCAATCAGATTGTGTCAATCTTATTGGCAAAGAATCAAGCAAACTCATTGTACTTTATTTGTGAAAATGCTCCCCGTGACTAAAGTCGGGCTGGATTGCACAACCTGTCCACAGTCTGGAAAAGCTGAGCAGGTCAATTCCCTGCTGCAGCAATCTCTTTGGACAGGAATTCTGCCTTCTTACAAGACATTGCTGATTGATAGTCCTTATAATGATCTATCAATTTAAGTTTGTCAACAACCAGGCTGGATTTCCGCCAGCGCCACTCCACCATTGACGCCTACGTCTCAACTCCTTCAAAGTCCCATCAAACGAAGGGGACTTTGAGCAAAGAGAGAGGGGGTTGAACATGGGCAGGAGCCAGGGAGTTAAGGGTGCCTGTCACTGCCTCATAATAGGCGAATACAAGATCCCCTGGATCCCCACTCACTCTCAACAAACCTGATAGGTCCAGCACCGCCATAAGACCATCTGGGGTCAAACCCCTTAAAAGGTGGTACCGAACCATCTCCATAGGGGTAGGTCTATTGGAAGGCCTCGAATCTGATCCCTACAGTGTGGTGGTCAGACCACTCAACTGGCTCTAGCACCAGATCAGTGATATCAATCCCTAGAAGGAAGACCAGGTCTAGTAAGTGTCTGTAACTGTGGGTAACAGAGGTAACTACCTGTGTCAGGCCCAACGAACTTGACAATTGGAGGAAGTTCTGTCAAAAATGCGAAAGTTCATCATCGAACCAAGCATTGAAGTCCCCCCAAACTATCCATCTAGGGGATTCCAAAATCAGGTTGACGATGAAGTCCGCTACTTCCTGCAGGAACTCCTCACTATCACGTGGGCGGTAGATGAGAAGTATCCTGCAACCTGCACCTGCACCCACAATACGCTCAAAGGATCTGGTTGTTCCCACAGGGATGTCTATAAGACCCAGATCCGATTTAAAACAAATGGTAACCCCCACCCCTACGATCCTCTCTCGGGTGGTGTAACATCGAGTACCCAGCCAGAATTGCTGATTCCAGTACTGGGCCAGCATTATCATCCAGACAGGTCTCAGTGATGCAAGCCAGGTCAGCACAACCAACAAGATCAGCAATTATTGCTGTCTTGTTTTTAATAGACCTGGCATTGTACAACACTGCCCAAGTAGGATAGGAAGTCGAGGTAGACCGGACAACTTGCCCACTAACTGTGGAACTCTTGGGTATGGGAACTAAACATGGGGGTCCCTGCTCTTGGACCCATTTCACCCCAGGGCATCTCCTCATTCCCACCACCCCAATCCACCCACTTCGCTCCACACCCCCACCAGACCCAGGCCCAGATGCTCACCACTTCTTAACCCTCCTGGCTATCCCCAATGCCTGGCAGCACCCATATACCTCAGCATGCAGAGGAGGACAGTGAAAAGGGCAGAGGGCTCTGAGTCTGGTGGGAGAGTAGTGCCTGACAGTCCCTGACAACGCATGCTAAACAAAGCCGACTAATCAGCAACAAGAACAATAAATAAACAACAGCTAAATATACAATACATATACTCCCACCCATACTCTAATAGCAACCAAATTAAATAAAGCCAAATAATAAAAATATAAAGTAAATAACCCCAACCAACCACCCACAACCCCCACAACAGAAAGAAAAACTTAATTAACAGTCAAACATATTAAAAATATGAACATATACACGGCTTAATGTAATTCAAAGTAAACAGAAATAATAAATCTTAAAAGCCAAAATAAAATAAAAGTCTGGTCCAAATAATCATGTATCGATACAAAGTCCATAGGGCTCCCACCACCTAGGACTAAGAATCAGATCTCTTCAGGCCCTTAAAGAAACTTGTGTTCCAAGGTAAAGAGAGCTCAGGATATCAAAATAAATTTGAAACAGTTTTGCTCAGGAGCTCACACCTCCAGGGTAACTACAGAATCACTGCACAGTTAGTTTATGGGCTCTCACCATCACCATAATCCATGGGATCTCACCATCATGTAATACTGGGAAAGTGCAGATGATGCTCTCCAAATTATTAAAAGTAGATCTCAAAGTCTAAACAGTTTGAGTTCAAAACAGTACGGGAGGCATATAAATAATTTTGTACCACCAGTTTAAGCAAATGTACCTGCAGCAAACAGGTTTCAAACCACCTTAGTAATCAGGGAAGTAAAACAAACTGAGAGGACCAAGAAGGGATAGTTCATCCAAACTAGAGGCTCCAGCTACGGACCTGAACGCCAAACACTTCTGGCCACAAAAGGCCCCTCTCAGACACCCAAACCTCCTCTGGATCTTACTGCCAACTGCGACCGCTTACCAGCCATCGCACGGCAGACCAGAAGCACTGCAATTGTAGCCGGCCACCAGTGCCCACACTATGGCACACCACCAGGTTAGGAATAGGGACCAGTATAGGGCACTTCTTGGGCACTTCTCCACTTCTGTAACTGGGTCACCGATCACACCAGTGTAAATACAGGCTCCATTCCCCATCTCTAGGGTGAACCACAGTACCTCTGCCCTCACTGTATTATTCCCTCTATCTCATTGCATTAATACTCTCCCTCACATAAAGTACCACCCCCCTCCTTTCTGTCCCACCCTGTCCTCCATGAATAAATGCCAGTCATAGTTTTCAGTGCACCATGACTCAGTAATAGCCATAATATCCAGGCTGGCCTCTGCCACTGTGGCCGCTAGATCTGGAATCTTATTTCCTAGACTTCTAGCATTCACACACATGGTTTTCCAGGTTTTGTTACCACTCTGTTTGTTATCCTCCTTTTTTCCTTTTTGCTTTTCCTCCTTTCCCCACCTCTTTTTAATGCATCTGCTCTTATCTTCTTTCATTTCATCCACCATGCTTCCTGTATTAATTTGCATCCCAGGGGATTCCACTCCTCTTGGGTTCTCCCTACTCTCTACCTCAGCCTGTGAAGGCGGGGCAGTTTCTGCCTCCCTGATCTCTTCCACCACCACCCTCAACTAGTTAACACAATCATCAAAGTAAAATTTAAACCATTCACTGAGGACTGTGGTTCCCCTCTTGGATGGATGTAGGCCATCACCCCCTCTGTAGGCCCTTATCCACCCAGATGGGTCCCCAGTCCTCAATGTAGCTAAACCCCTCTTCTCTGCACCATTCCTTCAGCCATGAGTTCATGCTTCTGGTGTGGAGATCCCTCTCCACTACCTGTCGTAGACAGGCTGTATCTCAACAAAAGTCACTGAGTGCACTACCTGTATAAGACCCCTCCAGAGCTCCCTAAACTCCCCCTGCACTATCCCAACCCAGTCCCTAGCCAGGACATTAGTCCCCAGGTCAACAATTGCATCCAGTTCTACCTCCTGTTCTGCAGCTGTAGTGATCCTTAGGATCTGCTTCCCATCCCTCTGGTCCTTGGTGTCACATAAGCACCTAATGTCTCTCTCCCCTACCTTTCCTATTCCCAAATCTATCCCCCTCACAATTGAGTCCCCCTCCAGAAGTTGCTTCCTTCTCCCCTGGGGTCCTCTTCCATTGTACTTGGGGCCTCCAATACAGAGGACCTCCCCCATCCTCCCTGGTCTCTACTTGGGGTGATGCTTCCTTGCAGTTTCACCTCACCAGAGCACTGTAGGAATTGCATAGAGGTACCGGTTGAGTAATATGCCTTTACCCACCCTCCCACCCTTCTCAAACCCACCACAGTCCAGCCATTACTCCTATCTGGCATCCTCTGAGGTGACAGAGGCATATTTGGTGGCTTGTGGATGGGGAAGAGGTCACCCAAATCCCAGCCAACTTGGTCTGGAGTCTAATAACCTCCTCCCTCAACCATGAGAGGTGTGTGCAGATGGAGTAGCATCACAGCCTCCATAAGGTCTCTCTGAAAAGCTGACACCCCATAGCCACTCCCAGCATTCCAAACTTCTCTATTCTCCCTGTGTTGCTTGGAAATATTTTTGTACCCTTACCAATGATAGGGTGTTTCTAGGTCCCCTTTTTGTTTGTTTCTATTTGTGTTCTGCCGTGCTTTGTGTAAATCTCTTTATACTCCTACCTTAGTTAGGGTGTTGCTATTATTTTCAGTTTTAGCCTATCTTTGTTCTTCTGCCCTTCCCAGCAGTGACTGTTACACAGTAGTGAACATGTGTCTTACCTTACTTGACAGGCAGAGTCCCCTGCTTCCTTCTACTGATGCCTAAGATGCCAGTCATCTTTTCACTCCTTTGCTTTTCTTGGCATCTTAGGCATGCAACATGATTCTGTGCTGTTGAATGATTGGCGATTTTTTTGTGTGCGTCTGGCAGACCAGCAGATATTTTTACTGTCTTCATGAGGGAGTGGATTTTGTTTTCCCCCGCAGTCACTGATATGTACCAGAAAGAAAGGTGCCTGGCTTGTAGTTTGTATTGGGGGCTAGGTACAATGGAGCATCGGTTTCTATCATTTTAGGTGGCCTCAAAGCTTTGTACTTTAAGTAGGCAGTAATGGGGTCACGTTCAGTATGACTTTTGTTTTCATACATCCAAGGTTTAACTGAATGAATGTCTGTGGTATTCTTTGCAGTTCTAGTTTTTGTCTGCCTTTTATAGTACTCATGGTAAATGCTTCCATCTGTGACACTACAAAGCTGCAGGTCACCTCACTTCAAACTGTACTGCTTGGTTGTTCATAGGGAAAAGTACATACCAACATTAAAAATATAAAATTCATAAGGGCTGTTGGATTGTGGCATCCCAGTGTTCCAGTGCTGTACAGTTTTGCTATGCCTGTTTCACTTAGTGTCTCTGCTCAGTTGGGCTTGTTATCCTTTCCCGTTTTTATGGCTGCATAGCACCAGAGCTATGCTGATGCATTGCAAACAGAAGAAGAAAAGTAAGGGATCTGACCAGAATTCCTAATGCAGCACAGCTGTGTTCTTACGGGCAGAGTGGAGTTGAAACACATCTTCCTGCAAATCTGTCTGCATCATCCTCATTCACTAAAATGTGTTTCCTTCTTCTCCCCCTCCCCTTCCCCACCACACTATTTTCTTGCCTACCCATGTATACCATCATAATGTCAAGGAATTAAGGGATTCTAAACATCTGGTTTGGTAGAAGAATCTGCAGTAAGAGAGCTTATATGGTCACTTCACAATACTGTAGATTGAATCGCTAATACATTACTGCTTCATTGTTTTATACTTATGTGACTGATAAATGGAAAGGAAAAAAGGGGGTGGGGTGGAATCCCAGCACAGACTAGATATGTGTGCTTCTGTCTTCAATCTCCTTTTTAAATACCTATAACCTTTGATAAATTCTGTATAGGCTGTGGAACGTATACCACTGGTTGTAAGATCAAAGTAGTATGCACTAAAAAATAGGAAAAACCCAACACCGATGACCCTGCCTTTTTTACCTCCCTTACAACTATTATAGCTGCATGGACCTCTCTATCCATTGTCCTCAGTGGGGACTGGAACCTAGTTCTCTCCAATCATTTACACAGATCCAGATCTAACAAGCAACATCTCTCCCCAGGACAGAGAGAACTATACATGACTTTATGCACTCTTTGGGCCTCTCTGACCCATGGAGAGTGTTTAACCCAGACCGTAGGGAATATACATTTCACTCCCTTCCCCATCACTCTTTTTCTAGGATTGATTACTTTCTGACAGGAATAGACTTTCTGGGGGTGGTGGAATGTGTTATTATTCCCCTAAGGTCATTTCGGACCATCACACTATCACCATTCAAATAGATCTCTCTCCTAATATCAATAGAGATAAAACTTGGAGACTTAACAAGCAATTACTGAAATCAGAAGAACATGTACAATACCTTCAGAACTTTATCCATAACTTTATGGAAGTCAACTTCCCATCCACACAGAAATTAGACATACTATGGTGGGCCATCAAATGTGTACTACGTGGAGAACTAATCCGCCTGACCACTAAATGTAAAAAACATATAAGCCTGGCTCTCTCCTCTATTCTTGACCAAATAAAACAAGTTGAGGAACATACTTCATCGTCATCATTGAAACATGGGAAATACTTGAGTCACTCCAGGCACAATGTAACAATATTCTAGGAGAAAAAGCGGAATACCTCCTGTTGCATTTGAAAGTCAAATATTTCGACCAAGGAGAAAGGCCTGGGAAGCTCCTGGCTCTCCTTTTATGTTCCCAAACAATGGACAGAATTTTCACCTCTTTACATTCACCCTTGGGTCAGCTCCTTACTTCCCCCTCTACAATTGTAGAACCTTTTAAAGAGTACTATCAGCAGTTGTACTCTTCCTCCCCCCATTCCTTTCTTGTCACCTCAATTTGAATCCTTTCTCCAGGACATTACCCTTCCAACAATATCTGACCCACAAATTGCCATATTAAAAGCCCCCATAGTCTTAGCGGAAATTCTCAAAGCAATAGACTAACTCCCTATTGATAAATCCCCCAGACCGGATGGTTTTATCACAAATTTGTATAAGACATTTAAGGAGCAAATCGCTCCTATCCTCCTAGACACCTTTCAATATTTTTTCAATGAAAGCATCTCTGACCCCTCTTTAACCACAGCCATGATAGTCATCCTTCCCAAACCTGAACAAGACACACTATCCATCTCTAACTATAGGCCAATCTCCCTTATAAACGTGAACCTTTAAATTCTCGTCAAAATCTTGGCAACCAGGCAAAGTCTGGTATTGGGACTCACTGATTAGCAAAGAGCAAGTGGCCTTCATAAAAGGAAGACTCTCCGCAGACCACCTAAGGAAAATCTCATACCTTTTCTCTGCATCCAGGGACTCTCTTACTTCAGCTGCTTTGGTCTCCCTGGATGCAGAGAAGGCCTTCAATAGGGTGTCATGGGATTACTTGTTTGCACTGCTACCTCAGTTCCATATCTGGACAGAGTTTGTAAAGTGGGTTAAGGTGCTTTACACTTCCCCATCAGCTAGAGTCTTGTGTAACAGCAAATTGTCAACACCATTGACATTACAGCAGGGCACCCATCAAGGATGCCTCCTCTCTCCCTACCTATTTAACCTATTTTTAGAACCCTTAATTAGGAAGCTTCACCAGTCCCCCTTAGTTTCAGGTGTAACTGTTTATAACAAAGAATATAAACTCAATGGAATACGTGGATGATATTTTATTACACATTTCCTCTCCAGCCCAATTCTTCCTGGCTGCATTACAAATTATAGCCCAATTTGGGGATCTTTCAAACTACAAACTAAATCTGGATAAAACTGAAGTAATGCCCCTTAACAAATTCACCCTACAAGCTGATGTAGAACATTTGGGCTTACAATGGACTCCCACCAAACTGAAATACCTAGGGATCTATCTCACTACTTCTCCCCAGAAATTCAAGCAACTTAATTTGGATTCTAGCATTAGGACATTGAAACTAGACTTACAATGATGAACACACCTACCACTAACTTTGTGGGGTCATATCATTAAACTGAATGCCTTGCCTGCCTTTTATATCCCTTTCTAATGTTTAACGGGGCCCTTCCATCAACTTGGTTCACACAGGTTCATTGCCTCCTCAGCTCCTTCCCTTGGCGAGGGGAAAAAAGCAAGGAGGAATTACCTCTGACTTACATGTCCAAAGACAGATGGAGGCTTGCAGGCCCCTAATTTCTAACTTTACTACCTATCCATCCACTTAACTAGAATATTGCACAAACAACTCTCATCATCCCCTCTGGGTTGAAACTGAAATGGCACTGTGCTCCCAACACAACATTAACTTCAAATCACTTCCCTACCTAAGCAGAAAGAAACTCCCCAAACAAATACAAGGCACGCCGTTGGGCTCATCACTTCTAACACAAGTACTGCTTAACTCCCTTCTCAAAATTGAGGCACACAAAGACATCTCTCAACCTTTTTTCTATAACCCCAACATCTTGATTTCGGGGAGAACAATCAAACCACAAACATTTTGGCCAGACATGGAGGTTGATAGAGTAGAACAACTGGTCTCCAACCAGAAGCGAATGCCTTTTCATCATGCAAGTGCTACCTTCCATTGACCATCTTCCCAAATTTTTAAATATTTACAAATTTCACATATGTTATTGCATCACTTTGGCAATGGTCACAGGCAACAACCTTTCTCTTCCAATATTCTGCCATTCGTGAACTTTCTGCCCACTTCTCACCTGATATCACATTCTTACAAATTTCTTCTAACTGCCACAGGCAACCTTGAGGGCCAGAGGTTCTATGGTTGGGATCATACTTTACTGTCATCAACCCCCTCCAGACAATGGCCTAAAATCTGGAAGCATTTATACCAAAATATTACATGGGACAGATAGGTATATGCAATTCCAGATTAATCATGAACTCTACTACACCCTGGTTAAACTACACAGAATGGGTCACCTGTCCACAGATCTGTGCCCTAAATGTAGTAAAGCACCAGGTTCTCTACTCCATATGATGTGGTCCTGTGAGAAAATAATCCCTTTCTGGTCCCTCATTCAATCCCAACTTGACCCCTTACTAGATCTCTCCAAAGAATTTACTCCAGAGGTATGTATTTTGGGTGACTACTCAGATAAGGTTAAGGGCGTTCAATGAGCACACATTGTCTTGATCTCAGCCTGTGCCAAAAAAGTTATACTCAGGCATTGGATGGAACAAATTACCCCCAGCCACATAGAATGGTTTAAAGAAATTATTTTTGCCCTGCAAGCAGAACGTATCATTGCTGGGGTACACAACAGAATGGGCAAATACAATAGAGTATGGGAGCCCCTCTCCACTTTATTACTTCTCCAGCAATTGGGTATACAGCCCTCTGAGTCTATTCACCCAGAGTGAACCACTGGCCACTTAATGTTTATATAAGAACTTCAATGCTACTTCCCAATATTTCACACCTCTACAAGGCCTCACCCATATCCCAAGACTCTCTGGTGGCAGAAGGGGTCTTTGGGGGGTTAGGGGAGGAGGGTGTGGGATGGTGGTGTGGGTATATTAAGGTCGGGGTAAATGGATACTTTATCACCTTTCTCCTGTACCTCAAGGATCTTTTTTTCTGTTATAACTTGTTGTATGTTGTAATTCACTTATGGTATTGGATCCTGTCTATTATGACTAATAAAGTATACTGAATAAAAAAAATAGGAACAACCCCAATTCAAAGCGGGAAAATATTAATTAAGGGTGTGATGTAAAATGTACCCATCCAGTCCCCCCTCCGGGAAATTGAAGGCGTAATTCCACCCATTTCTGTAAATTAATGAATCTGGTTTAACGCATCCTTACTCAAAGAAGATACACTGAGGGAATGGAGGGAAGCTCCTGTTACACTGATCCATAAAAAAGGAGACAGAAAAAAAGTAGAAAAATACTGGCCCATTAGCCTTACATCTAGTCTAATGTAAAATGTTAGAAGGACTAATCCAGGAGTATGTACCAGATCCCAGTGCTCTTGAACAGCAAGTCCAAAGTGACTTTACCAGTACTGAGAAGTGGTTCATAGATCATAAGTTGATTACGAATCACAAGAAAACAAAAACTATGCTGTTTGACAGCCCTTTAGACAAGCACAGTAATTACCAACTTTCAATAAGTAATGTAGTGGGGGCCTATCTAGAACTTGTCCATCATTTTAAGTATCTCGGCATCACCATTGACAACTTGCTCTCCTATACTCTCCATATACACAACGCGGCCAAAGCTATCAATAAGCGCTTAGGGCTGCTGTACTGACACAAGCACAGCCTGACCCCTGAAGCCCTTAGAATAGCTGTTCACAGTTCTGTTGGCTCCCTAGTGGACTACAGCCTGCCCATATATGGCTCCGCCACTGATACAGCCCTCTGGCTCTTAAAAACTGTGCTAAACAAAGCCTGCTGGCCAACCTTAGGTATGCACAGGCTGACTCACACCTGTGATCTCTACCCCGAAGCTCACTGGCTCATGCTCAATGGCCAGTTAAAATACCAAACCTGCCTGCTGGCCAAAAAGATCTGCCTTGGTACACTTCCATCTGGGGTCCGACAACTTCTGGTGCCTTGCCCTAACCCTTGGCACACTTGTAACTCTGAGCACCAGTTCATCATTACTTTGAAATGCTGAACTACTCAAGGTCCTTTGCTCACTAAGCCCCACTTTGGTTCAACTCCCTACAGGAAATTATTGCTCAGCAGCCCATACTAGGTACCTTCAAAGTACACCTCAAGTGCCTAATGCTATACGAATCCCATTATGACTGTCATCGCTAGCTCCACCTTCCCACCAACCACATCATTACTCCTTATACAACACCATAATCTCCTAATCCCCTCCCTCCTGAACCTGTCCTTCCTTCCCCACCCCCCTCTCCTGTCACACTCACCATCTGCCGCCATGCTTGGTCCCCTCCCCCTTCCCTTCTGCTAACTATTTTCCACACATTCTCATTACCCAAGGCACTTGGGGCCACCGTAGGGCATTGTAACCTTATGTATATTGTTGCCTCCTCTCCCATGTTCAAGACTTGTACTGCATTGTATGTTATTCTCTTTATCGTCTCTGGTGTATACCCTGTTACATTGTCTTCCTTTGTACTAGCTCACCTAACTGTTGTGACACTTAATCCAGTACTTAGCATAGATGTATTTCCTTTACCTTTACCAGAGGAACTTTTTCATAGACTGAATGTGGTGTAGGGTTCTCTAAACTGGACCTCGCTGATGTATACCTTCAGGTGGGGTTGGATACAGACTGTCAGAAATTGGCAGTGATTAATACACACCAAGCACTGTATAAGTACAAACGGTTATGTCTTGGCCTTAGTTCCGCACCTGCTATTTTTCAAAAAGTGATTAAGCAAATGGTGGGTGATATACCAGGTGTTGCTTGTTATTTGGATGACATCGTTGTCATGGGCAAGACAGAAGCAGAATAGTCACTTAACTTACAAAAGACTTGAGAGATTGCAACAAAGTGGATTCAGACTTGGGAGAGAAAAATGCCACTTTTGTCATCCAAGTGTCACATACTTAGGTCACACTATTGACAAAGACTGAATTCGTCCAAATGATGAAAAGGTGGAAGCCATTGTGCACATGCCTGAAGCACAGAATGTTTCAGAGTTGCACCCGTTCTTGGGTATGGTGCACTACTATGACCATTTCATAACTGGCTTAGCCACTAAATGTGCTATCCTAAATGAACTGTTACATAAGGGTACTCCGTGGAAGTGGACCAAGGGCCACAGTATGGCAGTTCAAGCCATCAAGTTCTCTCTAACTGATGTGAATAATTTAACTCATTATTATCCTAACTTACCTATCAGATTGGCCTGTGATGCTAGTCCTGTGGGTATAGGAGCAGTCCTTTTCCATACAGATCCAGAAGGAGTGGAGAAGCCGATAGCCCATGTTTCATGCAACTCACTGCAGCTGAAATGAATTATGCCCAGATTCAGAGAGAGGCATTGGCAATTGTGTTCAGAGTCCAGAAATTTCGCTAATACTTGCTAGGTCACATGTTTCACGTGAAAACAGATCACAAGCCACTAGTGACAATTTTCAGTCTAGGAAAAAGAATTCCAGAGGCAGCCGCTAGCAGACTTCAATGATAACCATTAATTTTGTCTGCCTATAATTTCGAGGTTACATACCAACAAATGGACCAGCATGGAACTGTGGATGTCTTGTTGGGGTTACCAATAGCCAGATAGTTTTCCAGTGCAAATCAAAGATATGGACGACTCTACTGTTGTGTGTGCAATGGAGCTACAACAGTTAGATCAGCTTCCAGTACAAGCCAAGGACATTGCAAAAGTGACTGGTCAAGACGTAATTTTGAAACAAGTGTATCAGTATACGCTTGAGGGTTTATTTATTTATTTCATTTTGTTTTTGTTTACCTGGTAAGGAGTCGCAGCCACAAAATATAACTATTTTCAGACACAACCCAGGAGGTTACAATACAAAACTGGCAACAAAATAAATAACAGGTATAGTTCTGAGATAATCAACAATACAAGGACAAATCTACATGATGTTTTGTGATATAAACAGTATTGCTAATATGATAGAGACAATGGCAGGAAAATACACAATAGTACAAAATGTAATACGCTTACAATCATAGTGCAGTAGAGTTTTAACACATAATCCATGGTAAAATATAACTATTTTCAGACACAACCCAGGAGGTTACAATACAAAATTGGCAACAAAATAAATAACAGGTATAGTTCTGAGATAATCAACAATACAAGGAAAAATCTACATGATGTTTTGTGATACAAACAGTATTGCTAATATGATAGAGACAATGGCAGGAAAATACACAATAGTACAAAATATAATACGCTTACAATCATAGTGCAGTAGAGTTTTAACACATAATCCATGGTAAGTGCAACATATAACAGTAACAAGACGGCAGATCAAAACTGACATTTTGAGAGCTGAGGAAAGGGATGTCAAGCACCCTATGGGTTTAAAACAGAAACAGAGGGCATGTTTGACAAGGAGAATGTGATGCATCATTTTTAAAGCAGTATGACAAGGTGCAGAGTGAACATCAAAAGGTAGGGAATTCCAATATTTTGGGGCCAGGCAGGAGAAAACTGAGGTTCCTCTTAGGATTCTGCACCTAGGGGTGTATAGTAGATAGAGTTCAGTAGAGCAGAGGCCATAGGTGGGGGACAGAGGCACCAGCATGCCTGCAAGACAGGTAGGTAGATTAGTTCTGATGATGTTGTCCGGCAGAGTAACTTGGGAAAGGAGTTGACTGGCAGATGGAGAAGGCCATCTAAGGTCTGCATATAACTAGCAATGGTGCTTCAAATGTGGGAAGCCGAGGCATACCGACAGATACCATTGTACGTTGTATCCCAACTTACTTAAGGTAGTTTTCAAAGCATTTATGTAGGTGACAGCACCACACACAATGGATGGAAGTAGGATACCCTTAGCAATAGCCAGTCTAGTTGAGGGAATAAGCATCCGACTAGTTCCATAGGCTATTATAAGTCTGGAGTTTACTGACTTGCAGGTGTCGATGATGTGTTGCTCAAAGTTGAGAGTTTCATCAAGCAGGACACCTAAATAGTTGAATGAGGTTACTTTTGTAAGGAGCAAGCCATTTGCACAGGAGACGTTGAAAAGGTTGCTGTTTGTTCTAAGTTTGGTTGAAGATCTGAAGAGCATGCCCTTAGTTTTGCTTATGTTTAAGATGAGCCTTTTGTTGTGGATCCATTCTTGCATTATGAGAAATGCAGATGTTAGTTGACTGTTTATTTCTTCTACATTTGCAGAGGAGGTATAGAGCAGCAGATCATCTGCATACAAGATTGTTGAGCACCAAGGGGTGTTAGAAGATACGTCATTTATAAAAAATGGAGAAGTGGCCCCAAGATGGAGCCATGAGTAACATCAACATTGATAGGCACTGAGACTGACACCACAGAGTTAAATTTTACCTGTTGTCTTCTATTGATTAAGTAGCTCTGGAACCAATTTGTGGCTTGCTCCACAAAACCAGCGAAGCTAAGGCAATCAAGCAGAAGAGGGTGATCTACAAGATCAAACACCTTTGAGAGGTCCACGAACACTGCCCCAGTCATGAGGCCTTGATCCATAGGAGTAAGGGCATCATTTGTGAATTGTATCAGAGCAGTAGAGGTGCTATGCCCTTGTGGAAACCATGCTGAGTAGGCAATAGGAGGGTATATTTAGAGATGAACTCAGTGACCCGTATAGCCACTAATTTCTTGAGTATTTTGTTTAGTACTGACAGAATGGCTATGTGCCTATAATTAGCTATGTCCTTCTTGTCACCTTTCTTAAAGACTGGGATGACTTTTGCTAATTTCCATATGTCCGGAACATGGCCAAGGTAGAGAGACAATGTAAAGATTTTAGCCAGTGGGGCCACAATAAAAGGATCAGCCAGCTTCAAGAGTTTAGGCTGTAGGTAGTCGGAGTCTACACTAGAACGATCGGAGAGTGAGTTAAGTAGTTTTAGAACATCAGCATTTGGAATAGCCTTAAACTAGAAAGGTGGATGTATGGATGCGTTTGTATGAGCAACATGCGTCAAGATGCAATTTGCTGTGAAAGATCAGTAATGTTTTTGTTGAATAATTTGCAGTGGTGGTGGGGTCATTGAAGTGTGCTGAAAAGGTAAGGTGTGGATGGGCGGATTATGTGATGTAATGTGCTGCTTGGATGGTAGTAAATGCCAAGTGAAGTGAGCCACAAGCTATGACTATCAGGCTATTCCAATACACCCACCCAGGTGGTAAGGCAGTTCTTTTCCTATTTGGCTACGTGTTGTAATTCTTCACCAAAATGGAGAGGCAGGAGGCACGAGTGGTGAAAAGGAACTAGTTTATTGGCAACTGATTATCGGATGGAATCACAAGAGAGGGTCAATCATATATATACAAGCTACTACTTTACTATAGGCAAGAGGAATAATCAGCTGTAACAGCTATGCTGTAAGAGCGTCTGGTTTCTATTTTTCTACCGCCCTATAAGAGGGAAATTCTACGGCTGAGAATACATAGATGGATCAATCAACTGTAACAGCTAAACTGTAAGAGCGTCTTACTTATCTTCAGATGTCTACTTCTAAACCCTGAGGTGCACCTCTCCCTAAAACTTAAGTTTTTAGAATTACAGTCATTCCAATACTACAAGAAGAGTCTATGCAATAGATGATCATCAGTTGGTGCACATAACTTTCTCTGTCTGCTAAAGAAATGTGGAAACACTTCACTGGTTTCCCCGTGAAATACAAAACCTAGGTGGGAAAACTCAGGATGAAGAGAGGATTTAACAGACCACGGGTCTTCGGCTCCACCCCACCTCTCTAGGGTTGCCAGAAAGGAATAACAGATCTGGCTGCAGTCCGCTTCTAGACTGCCCGGAAAGAACAGGCGATGCAACCACCTGGCCACAATCCGCTTCTGGATTGCCAAGTGAAAGGGATCAAGAAGAAGAAGAAGAACCAACCAACAGTCCACTTCTGGACTGAAGATACACTCTAAGCTGAAGAACACACTGGATCAGGAGAATCAGAACCTCTGGACCACTCTTGGACTCCAGGCAAGCACTCCCTCTGGACTGAAGACACACACTGGTTGACACTTCCACTGGATCTGGACCTCTGGACCACTCTTGGATTCCAGGCAACCACTCCCTCTGGGCATCGAGGTGCATCAGTCTTCTGAGTTCCAAGGCCGGATGAGCCAAGGCACTCACCAAAACAATAAAACGTACATCAAACTGCGACCAACTTGGAGTCCACAGCTGGACAAGCTAGGATACACTAAAACAATAAACTGAACGTCACTCAGAGAACTGACACTGACGAGTCAGACGGTACTCTGCTGCGAACGTGAAAACAAGAAAATGGATGGCAGACTTCTGCCCTGGGCCAAGCCGTACTGGGACACTGTGAGAGGAAAATAACAAATGGGACGATGCAACTTTGCGGTGACTGCAATATGGCTCTTCTCGGGTTGACTGTTGTCTGCTTCTGGATGCACTGGAGAATGATTCTGGAAAAATGGGTGAAGTCTGACAGGGTGGCACTGGGGTGAAGTGATTCCGAAGACAGTTGAAGACTGATTCTGATGATTCTGATTGTTATCCAGCACCGGAATGCTGGCACACAGCAATGCAAAACAGTTCTCACATTCTATAGTGTTCATGAATGACTAATAACATAGGAAGATGCAAACAGAGTCTCAATTCAGCTGTAATGATCAATAACTATATAGTCTCAGTGTCCAGACCACTATAAATATACAGGCAATTTATCATACAAATCTAACCCTAGCTCCGGTAGACCTAACTCTAATAGGGGTCCCTTCTAGCTAAATCGGGTTCTTCTGTTACTGTGGAAACATTACAGTGAGGAATTGGCTCTCAGGAAGGCTACACCAAAGATTGGTGACCGGGCCCCTTTTACAATGAAGGACTTACGTGGCTAGCTAGGCTCCTATTAAATCTGGGGTCACTCCTATCGCTGGGTCCCTAACACAGCTGCAAGCCTAAATAACTAGCTACAGGTCCTGGGCTTTGTGGTAGCCCTCATTTATTACTGTTGGGTCTGGTGCCTTCACTTGGCTGGGCCTCGTGTCCTTAGTACTACTAGGCTGGCTGACTTAACTGGCTAGGCCGGTGTATCCCTTTACTACTACTGGGCTGGCTTGCCCTAACTCACTAGGCCTGGCCCCTACTTGCTACCAGGGCCTGGTGCCCTCTCTTTAACCTGGCCCTGGTGCCCTTTCTATATCACGGGCCTTGCACCCTCACTTAAACATGGGCCTGGTGCCCTCTCTATTTTTCTGGGCCTAGTGCCCACTTTACTTTGGGCCTGGTAGCCCTACCTTTACTTTGGGCCTGGGAGCCCTCTTTGAACCCACGGGCCTTGTGCACTCTTTTATTTCTTGGGCCTGGTAGCCCTCTTAAACCATGGGCCTGATGCCCTCTTTTAGTCTGGGCTTGGCACCCCTGAAATGGACCTGATGCCCCTCTTAACTTGGCCTGGTGCCCCTGAAATTGGCCTGGTGCCCCTCTTAACTGGGCCTGGTGCCCCTCTTTAGTCTGGGCCTGGCACCCCTGAAATTTGTCTGGTGCCCCTCTTAACTGTGGGCCTGATAGCCCTAAACACTGTGAGTCTGATAACTCTTTTACCTCTAGGCCTGATGCCCTCTGTTTATTGTGGGTCTGGTAGCCCTTTCTACCTCGGGCCTGATAGCCCTTTTAACTGCTTGGCCCCTTTAAATCCTGCAGCCCTTTGAGACTACTGTCATTCCTGGGGTGAGTCGCCTCCTCAGTCCTGCCCCTCTTATGAATATTAATAGGTCGTTGCTTGGTCTTACTGTCCAGACTCCTCCCTATGGGCGTCACTAACCTGCCCCCCTCATAAATATTTCAATTGGGTTCTTCTGATCCGACTGTTATGGGGTGCTCAGCCGCTTTCCCCAATGCCTACAGCGCTTACAATTTAAATAAAATAATGGTCTCTCCTCAACAGTTGGACAGCCAGCACACTTCTTTGTGCTGCCATCTGACTCACAGCCCCAGTCGGGGTTAAGAAGGCTGTAGTCGGAAGGCGGGAGGTGTTTCAGCAGTGGGAGAGAGCTATGCAGGCAACAGGGATGGACAACAGGGGGCCTCGGATGGCTGACAGCAAAACAGTCACGATGCGGCTCTTCTCTGCTGCTGACAGGGGACCAAAATCAACTTTAAAAATACTCAGGGGCCAAAATAAATAACCAAACAGGGCTCACAGCCCAACGATCACACCGGATGCCTTTTCTCTTCTTGTGGTGCCCCGATGGCACCACCGACCACGCTGTTTCTTCTGAGGCAGTCTTCAGCAGCTGGAGAAGGGGCAGACATGCAAGCAAGCCTGGAAGGATGGCTTCAGCACCAGGTAAGCCTTTTTCTGGTCCCTTAGACTGGCTGCATCCTCTCCCCTCCACAGCTACCAGGAACTCTCTTTTTTTTAACTGAACTTTTCTTTTCAAAACTAAACCTACTGATTCTAGAATGGCTGGAGTGGAATGCTGTGCATGAGCAGCTTAGGCCATTGTTTCTTAAGCTGAATATAAAATCTATTTCTTACATGCTTTTAGAGCACTGGGCACTTTACAGTGTTTGCTGTGAGAAACGGGGGACTACTGGGGCACTGCAGGGGTACCTCTAACTTTGGCACATTACATCATTACAGTGCATACCATTGAGGACCATATCATTCATGTGTTGAGACTGGTTTGAGCCTAGGAAGGAGTTTACATGTGTCCAGAATTTCTTCAGGTCCCCAGCAGCTTCCAGCAATACACCTTTACAGTATGAGCTTTTGGCAAGCCTGAGTTGTTTTTTGAACATATTGCGCTGCTTTCTGTAAGTGTCATATTCACTTTGATGACCCAAGGTTTTGTAGCGGTTCCAACATTTGTCAAGTGCACAGAGGGAGGCGAGAAGTTCCTTGTGCAGCCATCTAGTCTGTTTGACCCTAACTCTTCAATTCTGTTTAGGTGTATGTATGTCCTGGAGGGATAAGAATATAGAAAGAAAGATATTGAGAGCAGATTCAATGTCTTGGAACTGGATAATAGGGATCCAGTTTATAGAAGGGATATCATGTAGAAAGCTTGCTTGATCAAGTGTGGAAAAATCCCGGAAGGTGATGTAGCATGGTGAGGGGGCTAGAATCAATAATGTTCCCCATGTGCAAGGCACTACTTGTTCGGCTGCACTTCAACCCTACTATACAAAGAGAGAGCAGTTGTCCATTGCTAAGGGTTGTCTTCTATGGGGATTGCGTGTCATAGTACCCCAATGTTATCACTCAAATGTGTTGACTGTTTTGCATGTGGGCCATCCAGGCATTACTAAAATGAAATCATAGCCATACTTCATGTATGGTGGCCTTCCATTGAAAGAGACATATACCAGGTTGTGCAAAGATGCAAAGGTTTGATGGGAAATCCGGCAAGAGTCCAGTTCACCATTGGGAATGACCTGAAATACCCTGGCAAAGGTTGCATATTGATTTCACGGGACCCTATTTAAATTTCATGTGGTTACTCTTAACTGATGCTTATAGTAAATGATCAGAAATTCATCAAATGTCTTCGACAACTACTGAGAGTACCATCAAAGTGTTGAAATCTATCTTTGCTACCCATGGTTTTCCACAAGTGATTGTCTCAGATAGCGGACCACAGTTCACGTCTGCTGAATTCCAACCATTTTGCCAGCAACATGGTATCTGCCATATTTTCTCACCTCCCTACCATCCAAGTTCAAATGGCAAAGTGGAATGCCTGGTTCAGACTTTTAAAAAGAGTATGGACAAGGCTAATCCTTCTACATTGACGGCAATGCAAATAGCCCTTTTGGACTTTCTTGCGATGTATTGAACAACACCACATTGTGTCACGGGAATATCCCCTTCAGAATTGTTGTTTGGACGTCAGATTCTTACTCAATTGGATCTTCTTTGCCCTCTAGGCTATAAGTCAGTAACTGAAATGTTTCCTAAGACCACATCCTTCAAGCCCAATGATCTTGTGTGGGTCAGGATATATGCAGGCCCAAAGAGATGGATAAAAGGCGTGGTGAAAAAACAGTTAGGAAATGTTGTCTATAGTGTTCAACTGACTAACCAGAGGAGAGTGAAAAAAACATGTGGACCAATTACATACTAGAATTGAGACAGAACAAAAAAGGGATACTGAGAGTCAGGGTAGTTATCCAGCATTATTTGTTCCAGAACAACAACAAGGAAGAGCTAGTGGAACCACAGCATTTGAGACAAGATGTGGCTGATGCTAATCAGATTCCAGTGCAACAGCCTCAAGTCCTACTACATCAGTCAGGACGTATAAGATGTCCACCAAAGAGAATGGGCTTGTAGAAATATAGCCTAATGACATAGACTAACAAAAAGGGACATTGCAGTAATACCTGTAACAGTGTTATATTACTTCTGAATTATTGATTTAAGTACTTCCTAGCTAAGTCAGGAGGGATTGTGATGTGTAGTATAGCTTTAAGAAATGTTAGAGACAGTACAGCTTTAAGAGAATGTGCACTTCCTGTAAGTGTGCCCGTGTTTGGTGCTAGTCTCCTCTTGTATGTGCTGTTGAATGGAAGTAAAAGAGAAGGCCTAGATTTCAGTGTGGCGTGGTTTTCTTACTACCGAGACCCTTGTGTGTTTAAGGTATTTATTTTCGACCACCACATACAACAAACTGATGACAACGGATGATGGACATTTTAATAGCTCCAGCTAACTGAATGGCACCATTTTGTGACTTTCTGCATTGGAGGCAAGCCAGCAATTTGGAACTGCACAATCTCATGGAAATTTCAGACAGCTTTGAAATTTTTACAGGAATGGGCTGGAATACATGGTCCCGACAGTTTGATCAGTGGTTATTATTTAATCCTTCCATTCAAGCTGCTAATGATGAGCAACAGGATAAGCTTATTCGAGCTGCTTTTTATACTTTCTTGGGGAGTGAAACTGTCAAACTTCTATGCAGTCTGTGTGCACTGAACCGACTGGAGGATTTGTCATATCAAGAGCTAAAGGCTAAATTGAATGCACAATACAGTTGAACAACTTTCCTGAGGGCTGAACGTTATAAATTCTACAGTTATCACTAGAAACTAGGTCAGTTATTACAATCATATTTGGCTGAGATCAAACACTTAGCTCTCACGTGTGAGTGGAGCAGGGAGCATCTTGAATCTAATCTAGCTGATAAATTTGTTATGAGGTTGAATAATGAACATTGTATTTGGCAATTACTTTCTGTAAGTGTCAAGAAGTCTACTGAGGAACTTTTACAATTGGCACAAATGTATGAGGCTGCAGGAAATGAGGCGCATGCTAAGATGGATACTAAAAATGAGGTACAAGTAGTTGCAGTAAACCTCAAATTGAAACAGCTCAAACCTAAGTCTAAGCCACTGTTTTCAAAGAAAAATTCAGCCACTTCACCCAAACCGCTACACATGTGCATCATGTGGGTCATCTCAGTATAGCAGGGACCAGTGCAAATACAGAGAAGTTAAGTGTCATACATGCAAAGGTCAAGGTCATATTGTTAAGGTTTGCAGGAGCAGGAGAACCATTGTATTCGGTTTCGAGAGCCAAGACAGTGCAGTGGTTTCTATTGCACCACAAATGGAGACTAAAGATGTTCTTCCTTTCTATGGGTTACTACAGTTGCCCAAACTGAAGTATCAGTTGTGTTTAACGGTAGGCTCTGCTTCTCCAATTACTTTTATTAACCATCAAACATGGTCTGATCTGGATAAGCCACCATTGTCTCCTTGTAATAAGTTGCTGCATGCATTTGAAGGGCAACCAATTCAGCCACTGGGCTCATTTACCACATAGGTATGCAGGACTGATTCTCCTGGTATGTCTTTCACTTTTCTTGTTTCAAAAGAGGGTGTCAACATTTTGGGCAGAGATGCCTAGGTTCTTCCAAACATTCATGTTGAGCTAGCAGATTTTGGCCTACTTGCTGCTGTCCAGGTACCACAAAACAGTAATCTGCCCAAGCTTGGGGAGATTTTACACATGTCTCCAGAGTTGTGGAAAGGCCTGGGATGTTGCACAACAGCTAAAGCCAAGCTAGTTACAAAGTCTGATGTAGTCCCTAAGTTTTGTAAACCACAGAAACTCCCTTTGCCTTTAAACCAGTCGTTGGGGCAGAATTGGACAGACTGGAAACAGTGGGTGTGCTGGAAAGGTTTCAATTTCAGATTGGGCCACTCCAATTGTGGTGGTATCTAAACCAGGTGGTAAGATTCGGATATGTGGAGATTTTAAGGTGACACTTAATCCAGTACTTAGAATAGATGAATTTCCTTTCCTTTACCTTTACCAGAGGAACTTTTTCATAGAGTGAATGTTGGTGTGGGGTTCTCTAAACTGGACTTCACTGATGTATACTTTCAAGTGGAGTTGGATACAGACTCCCAGAAATTGGCAGTGATTAATACACACCAAGCACTGTACAAGTACAAACGGTTATGTCTTGGCCTTAGTTCTGCACCTGCTATTTTTCAAAAAGTGATGAAACAAACGGTGGGTGATATACCAGGTATTGCTTGTTATTTGGATGACATCATTGTCAAGGGCAAGACAGAAGCACAACATTCACTTAACTTACAAAAGACTTTAGAGAGATTGCAACAGAGTGGATTCAGACTTGGGAGAGAAAAATGCCACTTTTGTCAACCAAGTGTCACGTACTTAAGTCACACTATTGACAAAGACGTAATTCGTCCAAATGATGAAAAGGTGGAAGCTATTTTGCACCGCAGAATGTTTCAGAGTTGCACTCATTCTTGGGTATGGTGCGCTACCATGACTGTTTCATACCTGGCTTAGCCACCAAATGTACTATCCTAAATGAACTGTTACATAAGGGTACTCCGTGGAAGTGGACCAAGGGCCACAGTAAGGCAGTTCAAGCCATCAAGCTCTCTCTAACAGATGTGAATAATTTAACTCATAATGACCCTAACTTACCTACCACATTGGCCTGTGATGCTAGTCCTGTGGGTATAGGAGCAGTCCTTTTCCATACAGATTCAGAAGGAGTGGAGAAGCAGATAGCCCATGCATCTCACAAACTCACTGCTGCTGAAATGAATTATGCCCAGAATCAGAGAGAGGCATTGGCAATTGTGTTCGGAGTCCAGAAATTTATCCAATACTTGCTAGGTTGCAAGTTTTGCCTGAAAATGGATCACAAGCCACTAGTGACAATTTTCAGTCCAGGAAAAGGAATTCCAGAGTCAGCCGCTAGCAGACTTCAATGATGGCATTCATTTTGTCTGCCTATAATTTCAAGGTTACATACCAACCAATGGACCACCATGGAAATGCAGATGCCTTGTCAAGGTTACCAATATCCAGAGAAATGGAGTTCAATGTGGGACTTAAAGAGGAGCCATTAGTATGCCAGATGGGGCCAGATAGTTTTCCAGTGCAATATAAAGATATGGAGGATTCTACTGTTGTGTGTGCAACGGAGCTACAACAGTTAGATCAGCTTCCAGTACTAGCCAAGGACATTGCAAAAGTGACTAGTCAAGATGTAATTTTGAAACAATGTATCAGTATACGCTTGAGGGTTTATGTATTTATTTTATTTAGTTTTTGTTTACCGGGTAAGGTGTCACAGCCACAGAATACAACTATTTTCAGACACGACCCGGGTTGGTTACAATACAAAACTGGCAGACAAAACAAATAACAGGTATAGTTCAGAGGTAATCGACCATACAAAGAAAGATCTACGTGATGTTTTGTGATGTAAACAATATTGCTAATATGATAGAGACAATGGCAGGAAAATACACAATAGTACAAAACATAATAAGCATACAATCATAGTGCAGTACAGTTTTAACACATAATCCATAGTAAGTGCTACGTATAACAGTAACAAGAGGTCAGAGCAAAATTGACATTTTGAGAGCTGAGGATGTGGATGTCAAGCACCCTATGGGGGTTTAAAACAGAAACATAGGGCATGTTTGACAAGGAAAGTGTGATGCATCTTTTTTAAAAGCAGTATGACTAGGTGCAGAGCGAACATCAAGAGGTAGGGAATTCCAATATTTTGGGGCCAGGCAGGAGAAAACTGAGGTTCCTTTTAGGGTTCTGCACCTAGGGGTGTATAGTGGAGAGAGTTCAGTAGAGCGGAGGCCATAGGTGGGGGACAGAGGCACCAGCATGCCTGAAAAAGAGGTAGGTAGATTAGTTCTGATGATGTTGTCCAGCAGAGTACCAAGGCCAAGGAGTCAAATGGCAGATGGAGAAGGCCATCTAAGGTTCACATATAGCTAGCAATGGTGCTTCGAATGTGGGGAAGCCGAGGCATGATGACAGTTACTATTGTACGTTGCATCCCACTTACTTGGGGTGGTTTTCAAAGCATTTATGTAGGTGACAGCACCATGTGCAAGGGATGGAAATAGGATGCCCCTAGCAATCACCAGTCTAGCTGAGGGGGTAAGCATCTGACTAGTCCTGTAGGCTATTTGAAGTTTGGAGTTTACTGACTTGCAGGTGTTAATGATGTGTTGCTCAAAGCTGAGAGTTTCATCAAGCAGGACACCTAAATACTTGAATGAGGTTACTTTCATAAGGGGGGAGTCATTTGCACAGAAGACGTTGAACAGGTTGTGGTTTGTTCTACGTTTGGTTGCAGATCCGAATAGCATGCCCTAAGTTTTACTTATGTTTAGGATGATCCTTTTGTTGTGGATCCATTCTTGCATTATGAGAAATGTCGATGTTAGTTGACTGTTTATTTCTTCTATGTTTGCAGAGGAGGTGTAGAGCCCCAGATCATCTGCATACAAGATTGTTGAGCACCAAGGGGTGTTAGAAAATATGTTATTTATGAAAATGAAAAAGAAGCCCCAAGATGGAGCCTTGGTTAACACCAACATTGATAGGCGCAGAGACTGACACCATAGAGTTAAATTTTACCTGTTGTCTTCTATTGCTTAAGTAGCTCTGGAACCAATTTGTTTCTTGCTCTGAGAAACCAGTGAAGCTAAGGCAATCAAGCAGAAGAGGGTGATCTACAAGATCAAATGCCTTTGAGAGGTCAACGAATACTACACCAGTCATGAGACCTTGATCCATAGCAGTAAGGGCATCATTTGTGAATTGTATCAGAGCAGTAGAGGTTCTATGCACCTTGTGGAAACCATGTTGAGTAGGTGATTGGAGGGTATAGAAAGGAACTCAGTGACCTGTATAGGCACTGATTTCTCTAGTATTTTGTTTAGTACTGACAGAATGGCTATGGGCCTATAATTATCTATATCCTTCTTGTCACCTTTCTTAAAGACTGGGATGACTTTTGCTAATTTCCATATGTCCGGAACATGACCAAGGGAAGAGACAGTGTAAAGATTTTACCCAGTGAGGCCGCAATAAAAGGAGAAGCCAGCTTCAGGAGTTTAGGCTCTAGGTAGTCTGAGCCTACACTACTACTATCAGAGACTGAGTGAAGTAGTTTTAGAACATTAGCATTCGGAATACCCTTAAAATAGAAGGGCGGATGTATGGGCACGTCTGTGTGAGTAACAAGTGTCAGGATGCGATTTGCTGTGAAAAAGGCAGTGTATTTGGTGATATCAGTAAAGTATTTGTTGAAACAATGGTGGTGGGGTCATTACAGTGCATACCATTAAGGACCATATCATTCGTGTGTTGAGACTGGTTTGAGCCTAGGAAGGATTTTTCATGTGTCTAGAATTTCTTCGGGTTCCCAGCAGCTTCCAACAATACACCTTTGCAGTATGAGCTTTTGGTAAGCCTGATTTGTTTTTTGCAGATGTTGTGCTGCTTTCTGTAAGTGTCATATTCAGTTTGCTGACCCAAGGTTTTGTAGCGGTTCCAACTTTTGTCACATGCCCTGAGGGAGGCGAGAAGTTCCTTGTGCAGCCACCTAGTCTGTTTGACCCTAACACGTTGATTCCGTTTAGGTGTATGTATGTCCTGGAGGGATAAGAATATAGAAAGAAAGAGACTGACAGCAGATTCAGTGTCTTGGGACTTGATAATAGGGATCCAGTTTACAGAAAAGATATCATGTAGAAAGCTTGCTTGATCGAGTGTGGAAAAATCCAGGAAGGTGATGTAGCATGGCGAGGGGGCTGGAATCACCGATGTTCCCCATGTGTAAGGCACTACTTGTTCAGCTGTACTACAACCCTACTATACAAAGAGACAGCAGTTGTCCATTGCTGAGGGGTGTCTTCTATGGGGAGTGTGTGTCATAGTACCCCAATGTTATCACTCAAATGTGTTGACTGTTTTGCATGCAAGCCATCCAGGCATTGCTAAAATGAAATCCCTGGCCAGACTTCACGTTTGATGGTCTTCCATTGACAGAGACATATACCAGGTTGTGCAAAGATGTGATGGTTGTGCTGTATAAATGGGAAATCTGGCAAGAGCTCCAGTTCACCATTGGGAATGACCTAAAAAAACCCTTGTAAAGGCTGCATATTGATTTTGTGGGACCCTATTTAAATTTCATGTTGTTACTCTTAACTAATTCTTATAGTAAATGGCCAGAAATTCATTAAATGTCATTGACAACTACTGAGAGTACCATCAAAGTGTTGAAATCTATCTTTGCTACCCATGGTTTTCTGCAAGTGATTGTCTCGGATAATGGACCACAGGTCACGTCTGTTGAATTTCAGGCATTTTGCCAGCAATGTGGTATGCGCCATATTTTCTCACCTCCCTAACATCCAAGTTCAAATGGCAAAGAGGAATGCCTGGTTCAGACTTTTAAAAAGTGTATGGACAAAGCTAATCCTACTACACTGACGGCAATGCAAATAGCCCTTTTGGACTTTCTTGCAATGTATCGAACAACACCACATTGTGTCACAGGAATATCCCCTGCAGAATTGTTGTTTGGACATCAGATTCTAACTCAATTGGATCTTCTTCACCCTCTAGGCTATAAGTCAGTAACTGAAATGCTTCCTAAGACCACATCATTCAAACCCAATGATCTTGTGTGGGTCAGGATGTATGCAGGCCCGAAGAGATGGATAGAAGGCGTGGTGGAAAAACAGTTCAGAAATGTTGTCTATAGTGTTCAACTGACTAACCAGAGAGTGAAAAAAACATGTGGATCAATTACGTACTACTAGAATTGAGACAGAACAAAAAAGGGATACCCAGAGTCAGGGTAGTTATCTAGCATTATTTGTTCCAGAACAAGAACCAGGAAGAGCTAGTGGAACCATAGCGTTTGAGACAAGATGTGGCTGATGCTAATCAGATTCCAGTGCAACAGTCTCAAGTCCTACTATGTCAGTCAGGACGTATAAGACGTATAATACATCCACTAAAGAGAAAGGACTTGTAGAGATATCGCCTAATGACATAGACTAACTAAAATGGACATTGCAGTAATAACTGTAATAGTTTCATATTTCATATTACTTCTGAATTATTGATTTAAGTACTTCCTAGCTAAGTCAGGAGGGATTGTGATGTGTAGTACAGCTTTAAGAAATGTTAGAGACAGTACAGTTTTAAGAGAATGTGCACTTCCTGTAAGTGTGCCTGTATTTGGTGCCAGTCTCCTCTTGTATGTGCTGCTGAATGGAAGTAAAAGAGAAGGTCTAGATTTAAGTGTGGCATGTTTTTCTTACTACCAATATCCTTGTGTGTTTAAGCTACTTATTTCGGCCACCAAACACAACAAAGATGGTGAGGAGCTTAGTGACACAGGGAGGGGAATATGCCAGGGTAGCAATAAACACCAGCAAAGAATATGGGTAAAGAAAAGGAGAGAGAGTTTCTGGAGGAGCATCTCATAGGTGGAAGGGGAGAAGACGGACAGCGCAGGTTTGAATTGGTAGACAGAGGACAGATAGATGGCTATGCCTCCGCCCCTCTTAGCACATTCCTGTGGACAGTTGAGAAGCCAGGGATGGCTATGACAGCCAAGACTCTGAGATCACCAGAACATCAGGGTTGAGGTTTATCACCAGGGGTTGTAGAAGGTCAGTTGTACGGAGGAGACTGCGGATGTTAACATAAACTACTCTTGACTCTTTGGGGAGAGGCGAGACAATTGGCTGGGCATGACCAGGGTTGAGTCCAACATCGCCTGCTAGTATGAGTAACAGAAACACAGAATTTGTTGGCAAAAAAGGACCAGTAGGCCCATCTAGTTTGCTCTATTTTCCCTGCCTGTTTCTACACTCTGGACCCTAATCAGTCACAGGTGTCCCTTCCTCCTCCCTTTTCTCTACCTTTTATGCCCAAATGCTTATCCCATGCATTCCTGAAGCTTCCCACTGTCCTTGCTCCAACCACATCTTTTGGTAGGCTATTCCTGGCATCTGCCACCCTTTCTGTGAAGAAGTATTTTCTCACAGCCCTCTTAAACATCCCTCTTCAAGCTTCACTGCATGCCCACGAGTTCTGGTACTCTTCCTCCACTGAAGCAGACTTCCTTCTTGCACCTTGTTCACCTGTGTAGACACTTATAGATCTCAGTCATGTCCCCTCTTCCCTTCCCTTCCCTTCTTCTCTTCTCTTCTCTTCTCTTCTCTTCTCTTCTCTTCTCTTCTCTTCTCTTCTCTTCTCTCCCCTTCCCTACCCTTTCCTTCTATTCTCTTCTCCAGAGAGTATATGCCAAGCTGCCACAGCCTCTCCTCATCCGGTTTCTCACACACACTCTCCCCAACACTATGTTGTTAATTCTCTGCCAGACTGCCTCCACCCAATCAGTGTCCTTGTGAAGTGCGGCCTCCAAAACTGGACACAATACTCCAGGTGACTCTCACTATCAAACAATAGAGTGGCAACACTACCTCCCTTCTCCTGTCAGAAATCTCCTTCTCTAAGCACCCCAGCATCTGGCTAGCCTTGCTTACTGCTTTGTCACACTGCCCTGCTACCTTGAGATCATCACTGATGATAATCCCAAAGTTCCTGTCTTGCTTGGTGACTGTTAAGTACCTCTTCCCCATCTTACACACAGACCACTGGTTCCCCTCCCCATGTGCATGACTTTTCACTTTTTGTCATTGAAACCCAGTTGCCACACCCTAGACCACTCCTCAAGTTTCCCAGATCCCTTTTCATTTTCTCCTTCCTGGGTACCCACGCTATTGCAAATGTATTTGTCATCTGCAAAGAGACACACCTTCCCCTCCAGTCCATCAGCAATGTCTCCTATGAGGACACTAAAAAGGACTGGACCTAGTACTGATCTCTGTGGTACCCCACTGGTTACTCTCCCATCCTCTGAGTGACTGCCATTCACCACCACCCTCTGCTTCCTACCTTTAACCAGTTTCATATCCAGTTTACCACCTTCCTTCCAACCTCCACATTGCTAAGTTTCTTAATTAGTTTCCTGTGTGGCACAGCTTCAAAGGCCTTACTAAAAATTCATATAGGCTACGTCCATTGCCTTCCCCTGGGTCACATCCCTAGTCACCCAGTCAAAGAAATCTAAGAGATTTGTTTAACATGACCTCCCCCCGTGAGGCCATGCTGGATATACATTGATGCCCTCAGGGACTTCTGCCACTCTTCCCTCCCTGTCCCACAGCCTCCCTTTACTTCACTGATGATCTCAAGGTAGCAGGTCCTGCAATCCATCTGCCTCTAAGTACTCCATTAGTCTCTCATTCAGCAGGGTCTCCATTAATTTCCCCACTATTGATGTGAGACTGATTGGCCTATAATTGCTATCCTCCTCCTTGCTGCCACTCTTATGCAGAGGGACCACATTGGCCCTCCTCCAGTTCTCTGGAACTACCCCCTGTCTCTAATGAATTTTTGAAATGTTTTGCCTGAGGGACAACTAGCACTGTGCTCAGTTCTTTCAGTACCCTTGGGTGGATCCCATTGGGCCCCATGGCCTTATTTTTTTATAAGGCTCCCAATCCAGTTCAGACTCTCTCAACTGAAAATGGATTTCTGTCCACTCCCCCTGATGGCTGCAGTGACATGTGGTCCATCTCCTCCACCATCCTCCTCTGTAAAGACTAAGCAAAATTATTAATTTAAGATTTTAGCTTTTTCTTGGTCATCCTCTACACAAAGTAGTAAAGAGGTAAGAAGCTAAGGAGCCTGTGAGATGCTTGTGCGAGGGGGGGGGAGTGAGGGATAGGAAGGGAGGGAGGAATGGCAGAGGTTCCAGAGGGCATCAAGGTAGATCCAGATGGAAGGAAGGAGGCTGCACCCTGAAAGTCAGGGTGAGTGTTGGGAGGCAGGCTAGCAGAAGGAAGGGTGGGAGAGGATGGGATGATAGGGAGACTGGAGGGATAGGGGGACAGGAAAGAAGATGGAAGGGAGCAGAGTTGGGCTAGGAGTGGGAGAAGAACAACGGTAATAAACAGCATAGTGGATAAGTTGTATACAGTTTCCCTGAGTAATACAGCAGGCATATGGAAGCTGTCAAAACAGTAGGCTGTACTCAGAAGGGAGGCCTGCAAGCAGCTGGGGACATAGCAAATTCAGTAGAAGGAGGGGAACCAGGGGAGAAGGAGTATGGGAGTTACACCCAGATAGGAGTAAGCTAATAGTACAGGAGATGATACCCAGGAGGGGTGGCAATACTAGTACTGTGAGGGGATATGAGCTGCACCCAGATAGGGAGGACAATATAAGTAGCACTAAAGGAGGGCAGAACAGAAAAGCAGTACAGCACTATTGTACAGTAGCACAACCACCAAGAGACAGTAAAATATAAGCAGTAAATTAAAGGGTTAGATTATCGGTAACTACAGAAAACAAACCCAAAAAAATTACACTAACTACCAGCAGGCAGAATAAATTAGCAGTATGTTAATGGACTGATAACCAACACATAACTAAAGCATGAACATGAACTAAAACCCATCAAGTAGAGTAGAGTAATTTTCAGTACATTAGCTATGGTATGAACATGAACTAAAATGCAGCAGGCACAGTAATTAGCAGTACATTAGCTCTGGCATGGAAATGACACCAATATGCAGGAGACAAAAACTATCTGTAAAGTAGAAATCTGGTTATCTAGCCAAGGCCACAACAGGAAGGTAGTACTGATATGAGGAGTAAGGCAAGCAGGAGGCAACTTACACAAGTCATGGAAACTCACTGAAATGGGCAGAATGGGTGGTTGGTGGCTGTCTCTATGGCTGACGTCTAGGTAGACTCCTTAGTTGCCCTATGCACTGTGGCCCTTGCACTGGGGACCACAGTGTGGGGGAACCTAGGGACTGGTGGCTGTTGAGCAGGAAGGCCCAACCCACAAAGTCCAGTGGAGCCAAACAATTGGCTGCTGATGGTGGCTATGTTGTGTGGCTCCCAGCGACTCTTTTAGGGCTGGTACAGCAATTCTGTGCTGAGAGAGGAGGGACGTGGCTTGGAAGAACACCCATCATGACCCAGATGCAGCTCCCAGTGCTGGAATTGCCTAGGAGAGGGAGCAAAGAATTAGGGCTGCAGGTTTAAATCTGAGCAGGCATTCCTAGCTGCACCTACAAAGTCCATTGGAGCTGCCAGATTGTCTCCAGGTGGCGGCTGTGTTGATGGGCACCCAGTGGTTGTTTTGAGGCTGATATGGTGATTCCTAGCTGGGGGGGTGGCTTGGAAGAAACCCTGCTCATGACCCAGATGCAGCTCTCGGCACAGGAACGGTTGGTGAGAGGGAGTAAAGAACAAACACTGCAAGTTTAAATCCGAGTGGATCAGGGTTTGCATTGGCTCATTGGTGGGTCCCAGAGAAGAAATAACATTACAGTACTACGGTGAGTAGTCTTTTCTTCTGACAACTGGAATCCATCAATGATACCTAATACAGAAATGCAGAGTCACTAGCAGTACTTTGGGAGGATGGGTCTAGAACCTATTTAATAAAAAGATTCTGCAAGACAGCAGTTCCAAAACTGGCATCCATCCTGGACTGTATATCCAGACAGTAGTGCTTTGTGAAAGTGTGCACTGTTTTTCAGGTAGCTGCTTTCCAAATTTATTGAAGGGGAATGCCTCTTGTACCTACTACAGAGGCAGAGGTGCCTCTTGTGGAGTGTTCCAATAGGCTTTTGGGAGGTTGTTTACCAGTTTTCTCACAATAGAACCGTATACAAGAGACCATCCAATAAAAATAGTCTTCTTGACTGCTGGTTTACCTTTGCCAGTGTCTCCACAGGTAAATAAAAGTGATGTACTTACCATAGCTGTTGATCTTCCAGAATATCTTCACCACTTATTGCCACTTATGGGTCCCGAGTCACAGGCACCAGGACCCTGCGTGGGAAAAGCTTTTCTTATGGAGTCAGCCATGGCTACTGAGCACGGCACCTGTGCACCCCCATGTGGTGCTGCATGCCAGCCAATAACCATTGCTGGCTTCCTCATTAATTTCAGTTCTGTTAGCCAGAAGAGAAAAAAAGTGAGAAAACATAAGAGAGGGCTAAGAATTTTGTTAGCCAAAAGGAATAGTGAAAGGATATAAGAATATAAATAAACAACAAAATAAATCCAGACTTCCAACCTTTGGAAAGAGAAACAAGGCACATTAGGTGGCAAAAAGGGTATGGCTGGGTATGGAACCAGAGCTTCACACCATTAGCCAGATAGGAGATGGATGCTTACCTTAAGGCTGCAGCCCAAAAGCATATGGCTCAGGCAAAAAATGCAATTGTGGAATGCCCAGAATTAGGATCTTCTTGCAATAGAGATGGCATAATGTGCCAAACAGGAATGAACAGCATAGACTCTTGTAAAATAAAATCCCATGTTACACAATATCGGGTTGACAGGATAGTCGAAATATGTCCCTCTTTTCCCCCATCAGTGAAGAAAAAGAGCATCTCAGGTACATGTGGAGTTGCAGGGTTTGAAAGCCCAGAGGTGTCAAGATGTGTATATCTCCTTAGGCACCCCTAAGAGTAGTGACTAATAGCCAACTGGCATAAGGGAAGCAAAAGGGTCTTACCAACCAAAAGACAGTGTGACATAGAGGAAAAACCATCAGAGAAAAAGACATGCTTCTTCCGTGACCACGGGGATGTACCCCGTGTGAGAGCTAAAGTGCTCGATCCAATTCAGTGCTCAGTATACCGGCCCTGGAGATAGATTGGATAGTGCCTAGAGGCACAGATTTCATTTAGCAACTAATAGGAATGAACACCGAGAAGCGGGATATATGCCGCCCAGGCACTAAGAGGACAAGAAAGAAAAAGGGGATGGCCTGAAAAGAATCCTCACCCCTCTTTTATGTGTCTTTTGTTTTGTGAGAGTGGGAACCCAGCAATGGGTCCACACTCCTTTGGTTTTGAAAAATCTCTGCTAGAGTGGGGGATGTTGTGTGGGTGTGGTAATCAATAGTGAAAATATTCTGGAAGATCAACAGTCACAGTAAGAACGTAACTTTCATATCTTCTAAGACTCAATCTTCATCACTGATTCCCACTTATGGGTCCAAGTACCAAGCTTTACCTTCTCCTGAGGGAGGATCTGGCTCAACCTGAGGGCGACAGATACTCTCATTCCTCTGTGTGGGGGAGAACACCTGAGGGCAGGGGCTCCTTACAGGTCTAGCGAGACCCGAGACTAGTCAGGACCAGACAGGTGTTCTGTGGCACAGGAGCAGGAGGGTTCCCTAATAGTTCCTGAGTTAAGCACCTTACACCAGGCCAGAGGTACAAGTCTAGAGAGGCAAAGCCATGCCATCTGCCTGATGCAGACTGCAGTTCCTGGTAACCAGAAGGCCACCTCATTGGCATTGTATGATGCCCTTGACTGGTGCCAAGCTATCTCCAGACCCAAAGCAGAAAGGTCAATGGTCTATCAGACTTGCTCTGTTGCAGTGTAGATAAGAGTTGGCTTAGCTGCAACCATAGGCGATGGTTGTAGGTCACCATAAATACCTGGTGTGCAGAGATGCACATAAGGGCATACTGCCAGATGAAAGGCTTCCTGCAAAGGGTATCCATCTGAGCAGAATCTGCCTCTGGATGTCAGTCATACGTGAAGTTCTGGAGCCGCAATGAGGTCTGCAGTACCTCAAGCCCTGAGGATGGGTGAAGTACCTCACCTGTAGACCCTGTTGGTGCACAGTACTGCATGAGGATGTGTCTTGGGATGGCTGGATTGGAGAAGAAACACTTCCACACTAAGTGTATGCCTTCTTGAAGATTCTAGGCCATGATGAAATGACAACTGAGTCGATATTGGGAACTCTTAGGAGTCCCAATGGCAGGGCTGCCAGATTGCAGATTGTAAAAGCATTTAAGTCGAGCACCTGGAGTATCACCAACAAGAATCTCTGGTACAGGGCATACTCAGTGGCTGAAGGCAGGTAGACAGAAGACTCATTGTCCTCTGAGGTGGAAGTCGATGGAGATGAGGCACCAACTCCAGGGAGTGTGGGTGCTGGGAGGAAGGGCCTGAACAGGGCCCAATCAGACTGCCTGTGCCAAATCCCTAAGGCACCATCAAATTCCTTGTGCTGGTCCCACATTAGCAGCCCCTCAGGGCCTATGAACAAAGGCAACCTCTCAAAGAAGCAGTGAGGCCCTGTTAGAGGGGGTTGAGACTTCTGGTCTTGAGGGCCTTGACCTGGGCTGTGGAACTGTGTGGGCGGGCCTGGCCTGAGTGGAGGGCCTAGCAACATTACCCAAAGGGTGTCTTTCTGCATCTGAGGAGTGATCTAATTGGTGCCCATGGGGGAGAAATCCTGGTGAGGATTGCAGAGCCATACAGGCCCCATAGGGGGACACCAGTCATCACCGGCGATGATGTTCTCCAGTAGCTCTGGAAAGAACCTCCCTCTAGGCTGCTATCCAACCCTTAGCCAGTGACACCTCTGACAACAGGCTCAGAGTTGATGACAGCCTCAGAGATGGGGTCACCCCCAACGCTGCTGTTGGCACCGCCCTTAGTACCATGTTTGGAGTTGGTTTCAATGTCCTCCCTGCAGTCATCACCCACTCTGATGTCATGAACAAGACCAGATTCAAGGATGGCCCTGGGGATGACACTGTTGCCTCACCTGGAGCCAGGCCCAGGACCAACACCATGGCCGTCATTGCCTCTGTCACTGCTGCCAGTGTTGCTGCCTTTCTCAGAATCACTAGTGACACCATGGACAGTACTGATCTCCAATTCAGCATCAGCACAATTAACAGCTCCGATGTTGGTCCCTCTCCTGACACCATGGACAGTGTCAGAAAGGGGCCTGGTGTTGTCTCCAGTGCCAATGGTCATGTCATCACCGTAAACAGAGACAACAGTAAGGATGACACCTGAGAATGACATCAAGGTGTCCATCAGTGTAGACTGAGTGTACAGCTGCAGCCTTGCCACTGGGGAGTCTGTGTCTCAGAGGAGGCAGACTATGGAGTTTTCACAGCTGGATACCCTGAAGAAGCCAGTTGTCCCACAAACTTAACCACCAGGGCCTCTGACACCTCAGTGCGATGAGGTTGAGGAGGACCCTGTGCTTCCATGGAACCAAAAGAGCCAGGAAGAGGCCCAGGGAACGGGCCTAAAGACCTGACCTTGGATGCATGTGTGCAACATCTGCCTCAGATGGTGGGGAGTGGACAACCCCACCTCTATGTGTGATTCTCTAGGTCGTGGCAGTCTATTGAGAAGCAGGTGTCGCATGCATCCATGCTGTGCTCTGGTCCAGGGCAGCTGCACAGGACTAATGGCAGTTCAGAGCAGCCATAGGTTTTCCATAGGGACACGAAGCATTATGGGTGGCTGTTGGAACCTTTATAGATGGTTTTGCCCCTTTCTTGTCAGACTTCAGCATCGTGGAAAAATAATAAACAAAAGTGGCACTGCAAAAGATGGAAAAATAGCAGTGACACCGTAATGAAAGTGGCAAATGAGTTGAACTAAGGCACTGTACTCCCATGGCAGGAAGAACAGAACTGAGGTTAGTAAGGGAACTGGTAATAGTTATTGGCTGCTGTGTGGGACCATGTGGGAGTACGCAGGTACCGTGCTTAGTAACCATGGCCTGCTCCCTGACAAAAGCTTCTCTCTGGAGGGGGGGGCTTAGTTTTTCCAGATTCAGAGCCATAAATGGAAACCAGTGGTGACATTGATACTGGAAAGGTCAAAGAGTTGTGTGCTATCAGACCTGGCACCCTTGTCCAATTCATGTAGCAACCCTGTCCCCTTTTTACACCAAGACAGTGCAGCTTTTGCTTACCTGCACTGAAGTGTTCAGGAAAAAGCAAGGAAGGATCACTGGCTGGTTAAAAGTAAATTTGAATTAAAGTAAAAATGGGAGTGAAATAATTGTAAAAAGAATGACTAGAAGTCTGGAGATGTTTTTTGGGCTGGAAAAACTAATCTGACATTAAGCCTGTAAAGGGAGTGTGACCACAGTGCAGAGTTGGAAAACATTCCACATTCCATCAGTTTAGAGTGAGTAGGGATGACAGGCACCTGCTAGACTGGAGGAAAATCCACTTAAAATGCAATGTAGCCAGAGAGAAAAACAAGGCTTTACCTTCATTTGAAGTGCTGTTCTTTATTCAATGTGCAAACTGTGAAAAAGTAAAATATCAAACAACACCTGTTTCCATTTTCTAAACACATACACACTGCAGCAGCAAAGTATAACAGCACTGAACCTCAGCACACAAGGTCTTCTTCCACTCATGGACATAATGTGGAGGATGCCAACATGACGTAGAGGGAAAGGGGAGATTGTTTAACCAGGAAAGGCAAACTAAGCCAGAACAAGGAAGTAAAGTGACTTGCTCAAGGTCACACAGTATGCAAGTGGGGGCTGATGGGATTCAAACCCAGGTATCCAGGTTTGCAGCTCAGTGTCCTTAACCACTACACTATACTGCCTCTATAGAGGATGGTTTATGTCCATAAGAGGAGGGGTGTGTTCTGAGGTTCTGCTATTGTTTGCTGTTGTTATACTTTGCTGCTGCTGTTTGTGTTTTTAGAAAATGGAAACAGACACTGTTGGATATGTTACTTTTGCACCATAAGAACATTGAATAAAGAACAGCACTTCAAATGAAGGTAAAGCTTTGTTTTTCTCTCTGGATACATTACATGTTAAGTGGATTTGCCTCAGTCTACTACTAATTGTACACGTTTTTCCCCTGGTGTGACACTGCACTTACTTACTTACTATTTGCCAGCAGATACAGGCCACACGGTCTATCAAGTCTGCTTGAGTGTGCAGTTAGCACCCCACTTTGCAGCTGCCCCTCTCTCCTTCACAATCGAACACAGATGAATGCCAAGTGAGACTTGAACTAGATTAAGCTGTTTGTGGTATTTCCAGTGAATGGGGGAAATTTGGCCAGGACACCGGGGAAATTCCCCTACTCCGCCACAAGGGGGTTTGACTTTCTGGAGCAGAATGGAGGATCCCAGTTGGAAGCTGGACAGAGGAGAAGGAGGAAGTGCCGATGTGGCAGGAGAGATCCAAAATGCTGTAATGAAGGAAGTGCTGCTTTCTGCAGATTTGTCAGAAGACAGGACAGCAGATGAGGAAAAACAAGAACTGATATGTAAATTGGTTACAGAGGAGCATGAACTGATTTTAGCAGCACTAGATACAACCTCGCAGCAAATAGCACCACAGTCAGTAACTGATCCAGAAACTACACAACCGGATAAAAAAACAGACAGTAAAGTATAATACCAGAAATGCTGGAGAAGCGCAAACTGAAGCCCTTGCAGTGTAAGTGACAATCCAGGATGAGAATACTGACAGGCCTTCTCACACTGATGACACAGTATCATCAAAAGAAAGGCCAACGCCTGGTGAGTCAGCAGCTATTGCCAGCTCAGGAACTCGCACTGACAGCAGAAAGTCAAACCCAGAGGCTAATGGAAAGCTACTACAAATGAAGCTCAAAACAGACAACACCATGAGTACACCCTTTATTCAAACACCAAGTACAGCACAAATGGGAAATAAGTCACTGGGGTTACGAAAAGGGCGAGAAACTGAGGATGAATAGCAAGTTCATTTAAAAACCCCACAAACACTGGCACGCTCTCTTATAGATGCTGGGTGGAAACAAACTGATACAGGACAGTGGGTGCCAGATCCGAGTCACAGCCTCATTCCAGGCAATGACCAAACTGAATCGGACATGCAGGTGGATCCACTAGAACTGGAGCATGTACAGGACATTTCATTCTCAGAAAGTACTGACTCAGGAGGGGAAGGGCCTAGTGTTAGGCCAAAAACATGGGGTGACCAGATGGCTGAGGCTGCCACTATGAACCCCACAGGGCCAAACTTAATTGAAAAAGCAAAAACTACCTGGGAAGAATTCAGAAAAAAAGATAGTTTTTCCAGCAACCACCCCTCTTGCATGTAGAAACGCTGTATGATTACAATACTTAGGGGGGCTTGAAATATTACCAGACAGAGTTTATGTGGGTCTAAAACTAATAAAAGAATACATGGGGTTCTTTACCAGTGAAGTACATGCACTAATCCATGTGTCTGCTGACACACTTTTCAATATAAGCTTCAAGACCCCCCCCAGGGATTGGATAGGTTTTGGTCTAAGTATGATGTACAGTGCAATTCTGCACTCTGGCTACCACTCCAGGCAATTCCCCTCACTAAACCATCCATCAAACTAGTGACAATATTATTCCAAAATGAAAATGTATCAGTCCATGATACTGCATAACCCATTGGTTGCAACAAAGATATGAACTGCTGGGACTGCCTCAACCAATATTTTATGAGGAACATTTTTGGATAGGGGGGTGGAAATATAGAGTACGTTTGAGAAACAATGCTTCAAGCCCAGTTCATCTACCCAGTAGCTTGTTTTTAGGCAGAGAAAGGGGCCATTGTTTCTATATGGGACAGCCCTAAACATGCTTTAAGTGTGGTTCATTATTGCATTTGAGTTCTGTGTGTGATAGGATAAAATGTAATGTATGTTTTGAGTTTGGGCACACTAGTACTGATTGTAACAATGAGCTGAAATGTAACTTGTGCGATGAATCAGGACATGCCTATCGCACCTGTCCATGGGCAACACACAATAGGACAGATAGGCCAGACCAGCATGTACTGCTGGTAAATGCTCAAAAGAAAGATATTGCTACATGAAGGGAACAAAATGCAAAGAATAGTGCAGAACCTAATGAGACTAATATAGAACCCCCCAGCCTCTCCAGGGGGACCCTATTCCAGTTATAGTTCCTGAGCCCAGTACAGAGGTGCCTCCTAGTGAAAATACAGTGAGTGTTCAAGTCCTACCTACTGGCCTAAAAGAAAATCCCCCCCACCACTGTGATGTCTACCCCAGCTATGGTTATTCCCCAGCAAAGGATAGTAATGAGCAGAGAGTTATGCCCCCCCGCACCATGTCTGGGATGTCAAAGAAAAGAGCTTTGAGACAGAAAAGACCCAGACCCAAATTAGCCAAAGCTTCTCCCCCCCCCCGATGCTTCCACTCAGTAACAAATATGACCTCCTTGCTCTTGAAACTCAGGAATCAGAGCAAGGGGGAGAATCAGAAACTTCCTCTCAGCCTGTAATTTCTTTGGACTCTGAAGGAGATGCTTTAGTTCTTGAACAGCCAAAAGGAAAGCTGAAATGTTTGGGGGTAAGACTTAGGAGTAGTACCAGAAGAGGGAAATTAGATATCTAAAAAATGTTTGAGCCATTCTCCCTACCCCTGTATGGCTGATAATTTGACATTAAAGGTAGCAACTTTAAATGTCAACAGCATCAAGAACCCAATGCGTAGATTAATAACCCTATCTATTTTAAAAGAAGGTAATTATGACTTCTGTTTCCTTCAAGACACTAGATTGAATCTTACTTCTTTAGTACATGCAGCAAAACAATTGTGGTATTGGGGCCCATCATACTACTCCTTTGGAACAGATATATGTGATGGGGTGGGGATACTGCTTCGAGGAGATGGATATAAGATAACAAGGATAAATGAAATAGTGGAAGGAAGGGCATTATTAGTTGATTTCATAGTGAACAACTCAGAATGGAGAGCAATAAATATTTATGCTCCCACTTCAAAAAAGGAATGTGTGGAACTGTTTAATGTCATAAAACCTTTTCTTTTTATGACAAAAACAAAATTAATATGGGGTGGAGATTTTAATTGCGTAGTAGCAAAACAGGATAGAGGAACTAAAACAGATAAGCTCTTCTGTGATACCATTTGTCTGACGAACACTATTAAATTATTAGGGTTACAGGATATGTACCGGGTACTACACGAAAAAAGTGGCCATACCTTCTTTAAGGGAACTTTAGCCACAAGAATAGATTTTCTTTTTCCTCTCTAAATCCATTAGGGTCCAAGAAACACAGGCTGTGCCTGTAGAAACATCAGACCATGTATTACTGTCAGGCAAATTAGGGCTGCAGGATAGTATCAAATTTGGGAAAGGTTATTGGAAATTAAATAATGTACAAATAGAAGAAACAAAAATTGATGAACAAATAAAAGAGCTGCTTAAAGCCCGGATGTCAATTGCAGGCCTTACTGATAATCTTATCACATGGTGGAGAGACACAAAAAATGATTTAAAAAGTTTTTTTATTCAGTCATTTAAACAAAACAGTACAAATAAATATAAAAAATATTTAACTCTATGGAACCAGTTGAGGAGATTGTATTCAGCAGTCAATACACAGGGTATAAATCTAACCACTCAAATTCAGAATATTAAACAAGAGATGGTAAGCCTATCATATTCTAGGGCAACATCAGTGTTGTCAGAACACAAAATCTGTACACCGGGGAAAATAGCCATAGGCGATACCTTTGAAAACTGCTCTAAAAGGTCTGATGCTAAATTAATGAACTCTGTTTACACAAGTGAGGGCAATGAGGTCTTCCTCACACAGGATATTTTAATACTGGTACAAAATATCTAAAAGATATGTATACAACACCAGATTTAGAAGAACAGGAAATAATAAAGATACTTAAGGGTATAAATTTACCAATTCCTCCCAAAATGAAATACAGAATTTAACCCAACCAATCACTAAAGAGGACATTGTGCAAACTGTAAAACAACTAAAGAATGATGTAGCAACAGGGTTGGATGGTCTGACATCCGAATTTTATAAAAAAACATCCATTTTAGATAGGGGACATCCTGCAGGAAGTCTTTAATTGGATATTAGAAACAGGAATTATAGATTTTCATCTCAACACTACAATACAAATATTTCTGCACAAAAAACAAGATAGACGAAACCTACAAAATTGGAGACCCTTGAGTCTCATGAATACAGATTTAAAAATCCTGATGAAAATTTGGTTAAAAGACTGATTAAACTAGCTCCCTATCTCATCAATATTACACAAACATGCTCAGTGCCTGGTCGTTCCATAAATGAAAACTTGTTATTATACAGGGAATTAATAGAACAGGGCAAGGAAGATAAACTCATGAGATATTTTGTATCCATAGATCAAGAAAAAGCATTTGATAAAATATCACTTAGCTATATGGTACAAGTTTTGCTGGCATATGGTATACCACAAACGTTTTGTGACTGGATAACCACATTATATAAGGGAGCCACAACCATCCCTTTAGTGAACAGGCATCTTGGATCATACATCCTGTTACAAAGAGGTGTCAGACAGGGCTGCCCAATGAGTCCCCTATTGTATATTTTTTGTTTGGACCCATTGTTACAGATGATTCAACAAGATAATATGATGGGGGGGGGGGTTACAGCCAGCACAGAGTAAAATTGAAATCAAAACTGCTGCCTATGCAGATGATGTGTGTTTTTTCATAAAGGACCTAGACTCGGGTGAAAAGGTCCTGGATAATATATAGAGTTACTCACAAGTCACAGGGGCATCCATAAATATCTCAAAAAGTATAATATATCCACTTAGTTCTACAACACCTCTGGTAAATGACTTGAAAAGTATTAAAGGGTCAATTGAACAGTTTAAACTATTGGGGATTACATTTGGGAGGGATGATAATAGTGCCATAAACTGGATGGAAAAATTAGACTATGCTAAAAATAAAGTGCAAATACTGAAAAGCTGGCACAAACAAAGAAAAAAAGGTAATAATAGTAAAAACATTTCTCTTCCCTATTTTTACATACTTAAGTGTTATTTATCCTATCCCCCTTCATTTGGAAACTACATTATTAAGCTTAGTGTTCCAGGTTATTTGGGAGAGTAGGTTGAACCCTGTTAAAGGAGAAGTTTTATACCACCCAGTGAATCAAGGAGGTTTGATTATGTTAAACCTTATAACGTTTTTCTACAGTATGTTTTTGTTTTACAACCTAAAAGACCCTAGAACACCAGGAATATCACTATGACGTTTGTTTGCTCAAAAGTGGTTGAACACTGTGTTTGCAGCATGGTTAGGGCCATCTGGAATACCTAACTCCTTTAGGGCTGGTCCTGAGTATTTTAGGCCAGTGTTGAAAAAGCCGAGAAAATGGCATCTAGAACAACCACATATAGTGGGTTAACAAAGGAAACAGATTTATGACATTATTCAGGTAAACACATTTACTCTTACCCCAATATTTAAGGGAATACCAGAGAGGAAAAAAAAGGGGGAAGTTAAGAGCACTTTGTGTGATCCCAGAACTCCTCCAAAAATGTGTGATGTGCTTTGGTTATGTTCACATGAAAGACTCAATGTTAAAGCAAATGCCAAGCATAAATGTCAGGCAGAAAAAATTTGTCCAAGACACACATGCATTGCTGTGGAGGAAACCATGGAACATTTTTTATTACTATGCCCTTATACTAAAGCCTTTTGGCAGCTAGTAGCACAAAATTGGAGAAGTCATCTGTGGGGAGTGTGGCTATACGACGAAATAGTAGGAGGATTGTCTTATAAACATTTGCAGATAGAGAAATGCACTGTAAGGCTGATTTTAACCTGTGTAAAATATTCATTGTGGCAAGCTAGATGCAAATTTGTACTACAACAACTTCTTGTAGAACCAGAACATTTGCTAAGAATGCTAGAGCATGAAATAAGCAATATTTGCTATCTAGAAAAAAACAAAGATAGCTAAAAATATATGGACTGGAAGGTGGCAAAATGTCTCTTTTCTGAAAGACAAAACAGGTTAATGGAGTTTTGAAAATGTTGTTAAAACTGTTAACTTAGACAAAGTTATATAAACGGTATTATTTTTCTGTTTTTTTACTGACATGATGAAATCTATATTGACTAAATCTCTTTGTATATTATGATAGTTATTACAAAAGAAGATATGACTATTATTTCTTGTATTGCACTGTAACACTGTGTAGTTTATTTTCAATAAATACTCCTCTACTCTATGTAGGGGGAGATTCTGTCTCCCTGACTGCCATCCAAAATAGCTGACTAGCAGGCTGCTGGAAAGAAGGTGGAGGATATGGAGGTGGAACCTGTGGAAGCTAAAACCATACTACCAGGGAATGAACAGACTGAAATGGAAGGAATTGAAAACTCTAATGTTGTAGCTGCTGAAGAACCACAGAGAACTCTGATAGTCAGGTACTTTCAAATACTGTACCTTTCCTTGAGTTACTGGCTGACAGCTCGTTGGAAAATAGTGACATGGCAGACAACTTAAGTTTACCTACAGAGCAGCCAGAAGAGCACAAAATGGAGGAAAACGCTTTATTAAAACAAATGGAAGGTGAAGGGAGAGAGTATTTAATTAGAAAGATGTAGCTACAGAAAAAAACTAAAAGCTTTACACGCTGACAAGTGGCAGAAATCTGTCAAGACCACTCAGCTGAGTGGCAGTGATATAGCAGCATCAAAGGCTTTGCCGAAACCATGGGTGGAGACCGTGGAACAAGTGACGCATATGGACCTGCAGCCACAATTAGAAAATACAGCTATTGTGTCAGGAATGCCTCCTACAGGTGTTGCACAGCCTGGCCTAGGACACACTGGAGAACTGACTGATAGTCGGGAGAAAAACTGGTCAGTGGAAAAAGCTCTATGGAACTTGGGCTGGGAGCGAGACGGCAATACAGGTCAGTGGGTCACAGGGAACTCCTCAATCACAATGCCAGAAGTATAGTCACTAAACAAGGAAACTCGGGACTTTGATTTAGAGGTGCCACAAGAACTACAGCTAACCCCGAATCCAGTGCTGCATGTAGTTCAACACAGTGTGTAAAATTTAAACTCAGCGGCCACTAATCATTCTGGGGGATGCCCCAGTACTACGGCACTGCAACCCCAAAGGCCTCTGAATCTGATTCAAAAAGATGCACCATGCTCTTATTCCTCATTATTTAAACTTCCAATATATCCTGCAAAGAGAAACAATGCGGTGCATCTGACATATATAGGGGGGCATGCAGGATCTACCAGATAGAGTGTTTGTAGCAAAAACACTCTTAAAAGACTCCATGAAGTTTTTTTCCAATGAATTGTATGCACTTATACATGTGTCAGGAGAAGCTACGTTTGATGTGAGTTTCAAATCAGTGTCTGGTCTGGAAAGATTCTGGACAAAATATACTCATTTAAAGAAATCTACTTTATGGGCACCATTTGTAGCGATACCCTAACCAAGCCAGCTCAGAAAGCCATCATAGTACTGTTTAGGAATGAAGGGGTCAGTGTAAACGACTTGATCTTTTGGCTGAAACAGAGATGTACTATTATCAAAGACCCAGAGGCCATTTTGGACTCAGAGAACATTTGGACTGGGGGGGGGTGGAAGGTTAAAGTTTTGTTAAAAACAATGGATACTGGTGCGATACATTTACCCAATTCTTTTTTTCTAGGGAAAGACCAAAGAATTTTGTTTTCTGCTGGGCAACCAAAGATGTGCTATAAATGTGGGTCAATAGCACATATTAGCAGTATATGTTACAAGGCAAGGTGCAATGTGTGTGGTGACCTGGGGCATATAGGGTCGGATTTCACAAATGAATGTAAGTGTAATCTATGTGATACCTTAGGTCACACTTTTCAAAATTGCAACTGGGTGGCTCACAATCTCCCTGATGTAGCTGATGGGGAAGAACAACGCTTACTCATTACACTTACACAGAAAAAAAAATTGGGAAATCAGAGACGTCAGGCTGGGCCTGACAATGACACGTTAGAACCCCCTTCCCTGCAGGACTTACACAATCTGGGTAGTACACAGGATGTAGTGGAGAATGATAGCCAGCAGATGGCAGGGTTTGTACCACCGACCGTAGGTACAATACCAGGAGGGACAGAAGCAGGGGACAGGGTCTCAGAGAAAGCCTCCACATTGGGAATAGAAATTTCTGGGAAACTTATGCCCCTCACAATTAGGAAGACCCGAGGGATGGGCTCATGGCTCTAGACATCACACAACGGCTCATACTAATTTATCCTTTGGCTTTTATTTCTTACAAGATGTTAGATTTCCCACCCTAAAAGAAACACAAATTGTATCCAGAGGATGGTATGCTGGGCCTTCATATTGGTCCTTTGGGCAAGAGACCTGCTCGGGGGTAGGAATTTTATTTAGACTGCCAGAATTAAAACTGTTGAAACTATATAATTTAGTGACAGGCAGGGCACTTATTTTGAATGTAGTGATACAAGGTGAGGCATTTAGATTGTTAAATTTATATGCACCTCAAACTAAGGCAGGCAGATGTGATTTACTGAAAACAATTCAACCTTTCTTGTTTACATCACATCATGTTATCTTCTCTGGATACTTTAATTGTCCTCTGATAGCAAAGTCCCCTAAAACATGCTGTGATTCTCATCTTTTGGGTCAATTAATAAAACAGGAACAATTGACGGATTCCTTTTATGCCCACACTAAGAAACATATTCCCACTTTTCAGAAAGGATCCCTGCTGTCTAGAACAGATTATGTGTTTATCTCTATTGATGTGAATGTTATATCAGCTGAGAATTTTCCTGTAGAATTTTCAGATCACAGAATTGTGGGTATCGAAATAGAGTCACCTTTGAGGATACAGAGAAGGCCTGGATTTTGGAAAATGAATACTTCCTTTTTGTTTAATGCTCACATGTTATTAACTTTTCAGGATTTTATTGTTTTGAGGAAATCAGTTTTTATTTTTTTTGAAAACCCCAGTTTATGGTGGGAGGACATAAAAAGGGATCTCCAAAAGCTATGTAAGCAAGTGGGCAAATATAATTCTAATCAGAAGTATTTTACCTAGCTGCAAAACAGAACACAGCTGCAGAGGTCGATGTCTTTACCAGCTGAAACTGGACAAAACTTATCTGAACAGATTAATAAAGTGACACAAGATATGAGAGACTTTCATGCACAGAAAGCACAGTCTCTGGACCAAAGAAATTAAATCCCTGACTGGACAAGATGGTAGACTATACACGCAAAAGAAGGACCTTTTGGATATAGTGTGTGACTACACTGGTAAAATGTATGCACCCTTAGACATGCAGACGGGGAATATTTCAGAATATTTAGATGATATAGAGATTCAGGAATTGGATCCCACACTTATATAGGAGATCTCTAGGCCTATACAGGTAGATGAAGTCCAAGATGCTTTAAAAGCATTACAAAAAGATAAATCCCCATGGTCTGACAGCATACCTAATGAATTTTTACAGCGCATGCTACCTGAGGAACTACCTGAAGTGACTTTAGTCTTTAACCACATTCTGACTAACAAAGATATTCATTTGTATATGAATATGGGCATTTTGACTTATATTTTTAAGAAAGGAGAAGCTACGTTGCTGGATAACTGGAGACCACTTTGTTTGCTATATTCTGATTTTAAACTCCTCACTAAGATTATAGCAAAAAGACTGACTGCTGCAGCATTGGTGGTAATCTCACATGCACAAACTTATGCTATTCCAGGTAGAAATATACAGGACCATCTTTTACTGCTAAGGGAAATTGTAGAATTGGGGAAAATGGGAAATGAGGATGACTTTCTGGTTTCGTTTGACCAGGATAAAGCATTTGATAGAGTTTGTCATAAATTTCTTTGGGAAGTTTTAAAACACTATCGCATTCCACCACTTTTGATAGAATGGCTGCAGTGCATCTACAGAATTGCCATGGTTATTCCGGTGATACAAGGCTGAAAAGGAAATATAGTACAGTTACATAGAGGTGTGAGACAGAGATGTCCATTTAGTCCCATACTTTATGTTTTTTTTCTTGACCCTTTATTACAAAAAATGAATGCTTCTAATTTTCCGGTTCAGATAAAGGACAATGATTTTCCATATAAAGTAATCTCCTATGCAGATGATATGAGTGTCATTGTTCAGGACACTAGCTCCTTGACTCATATTATTGAATTTTGTGTACAGTTTGGAAATGTGTCAGAAGCCTCGTTAAATTTATAAAAATGTACTGAATAAAGATTAGATTACACACTGGGATATTAGAGCACAGTGGCAAATACTAATATCGCACCAGATTCTATTTCTATCTTGGGTATAGTTTTTGGACCTGGAGAACTAGATGATCTAAATTGGAGCACAAAACTAGATCTTGGTAGACAAAAGGTAATATCTTGGAATACATGGAAACTTAGTAAAAACAAGAATATATCTAATTAAAACTTTTTAGTACCAATTTTTTTATTTGTTAGCTATATATTCCCCCCTCCAAAAAACCGAGAAACGGAAATATTAAGTATATTTTTTCAAGCATGTTGGGGCAGTTGTTCATATCCTATTAAGAGAAATATATTATATTTACTTATGAAGAGAGGGGGTTTGAATATGGTCAACCCGATATTACTTTTTAACAGTTTTTTTATTTTCACAAATTTCGGACCTTTGATCGCTCATCAACATATTGGATGGTAGGTATTTGTCAGACAAAAATGTGGGCATTGGATAGATGTATGGAATTCACAATGGATTAAAGTAATAAAGAAATCTATAGGCATTCTGGAATATTTTAGATGCACTTTTTTGAGACTCAAACAACGGCAGCTAACGGCCCAACAGGCCCATACACTGACTAGAAAACAACTATATTTTTATTTATTAAACACTATTTGACAAGAAGAAGTAATATTTAGGAAATGTCCAATAGCTTACACTGAAGATTTAGTGACATTGCTTAATAATAACCGTATACCAGTTAGTGTGTGGAATTTTCATTGGCTTGCATGTCATGAAAAAATAAATGTAAAAGAAAATCATAAACATAAAAAATGTGAAGAACGTCTATGTAGTAGACCTAGGTGCATCCAATAGGAGGAAACAATACAACATCTATTATTTACCTGTTCTTTCATAGTGGGTTTGGGAGATTTTCTGGCACGGGAATGGGGCCTACAGATTTGGAGCTCCTTAACATACGAAAATATGATGTATAGGGTATTTTCTGCCAAGTGGGACAGATGGAACGTAAGCACACTACAATTGATAATGGTAATCTTAAAATGGAATATTTGGTTGACAAGGTGTAGGCTTATATTACAACAAAAAGAGAGTGATTACAAGAAGCTTGATAACAAATTGATGATGGAGCTAAGAAACTGCTATGTTAAAGAAAAAACAATGGTTCAATAGACAGATTTTATTGGAATTATGGAAGGGTCTACCATGGGTGACTGATACTGATGCCCCAATCACTTAAAGCTCCACAAATGGAGGGTCTCATACTTAGTTTCAGTATTTTATTTTATTTACTGCATAGCCCTGGTATGTTTTTCCCTTTCTGTAATTTCTCAAGATTGTACTGAATTAAGTACCACTGTGTAATTTCTTTGTCTGGGTTTTGTTTTTGCAGCTGATTAATATGTACATTTTGGTCTCTATGTATGTATTTATATGATCTTTTCTTTTCCTTCTGATAAATATTGTTCTGATGTTTTCACAATAAAAATTCCCCCTACTCTTTTCAATAAGTGCCATGGGATCTTTAACATCCACCGGAACTACCACCAATCCAGGCAGATGGGACCTCGGTTTAATGTCTCATCCAAAAGACAGCACCTCAGAAGAGCAGAAGCACCCCTCGTGCTGTACTACAGTATCAGTATTGGGATATTAACCCAAGTGCCAGGCGTGGGAACTGAACCCACAGCCCTCTGATCTCCTGGCTTCAGAGGCGAGTGCTCTACCTACTGAGCCACTGCACTGCACTCACTGAGTGCAGCACGAATCAACTTTCTTGACTGCTGTAATATTCTATCAGTTTGCATGCATTCTATATCTGGGGCATCACAGTCTGCAGGGATGATGCATTTTCATGTTAGGCATCATTCATACATTACAGTTGTTAGAAGATAAATTATACAGATAATCATATAATAGCTTATGGTAGCAAAACCTTAAGTGATGTTGTAGAAAAAAATTGTTCAGAGTGTGAAAAGGGCACTATTTCCGCAGTTCAGCTGTACGACATTTCAAGAAACATGTCTGCTGTAAGAAAATTGTTGTTCAAATTAGTCACTAGCCTACTGCTTTTCTGTGGAGCTAGAAATTAGGGCTGGAAACTGGTCAAGTGGCAGGACTGTGATCTGGAAATAGCATTCCAGGGCTCACCTTTAGAGATCAGGGGCTGGTTTTTCAAATGAGTGGAAACATTTTGCAAGGGCAGCAGAAATGGCTTGCAAGGTGGACTTCCCTTGCACACCCACACATTTTCCAGCATGTATGCAATTTTCAATGAGGGAGCCCTTTTGCAGCTGTTTCCGTGGTTTACAGCAGCCTGCACACAGATTCAGTGTGCAGCTGAGCTGAAATGCTATGCCTGGTATCACCAGGCATACATTAAAATTACGTACTCACCATAATTCTTGATCTTTTTTTTGTGTGTGTCATTTCTTTTTGCTCCTACCCTGGCCCTTTGTTTGGCATCTCCTTCAGGCTGCCAAGCCCCCAGCCATTGCTTTCACTCATCAAGTCCACTCCACACCACCACTTTCCCTGGGTAACCCGACGTATCCTTGTGTTGGGAGGGTCCTCGTCTTTCGGGGAGGAAGTGCCAGCAAGGCACAACTTCATATCCCGGGTGTGGTGGGGCAGGGCCGGAGCGGACAGTTCCTTGTTCCACAGCGATGGTACCAACAGCTGTCATTTAGTCAGCTGAGGCAATTTTTCCTGCTTTCTCCCCTCCCACCTCCCCTGTAGCCTATTGGTGAGTGGCAACCATTGGGCCAGGAAGACCGATGTCGCATCAAGGCAGCACAACATCTAGGACTTCATCCAATCTGCCCCAGGTACCTGTAGGTTCATCCCATCCCCCAGGAGGAAAACGTCCAATGGACGCTCTGTATTCCCTCCCTGCTGGTCTCCACTCCTGACACCCAGGCTCGGGGCATGAACTCGGGTCACCAGCATGCTGAGCTAACCCCATCACTCGGCACTACGGTGCTGGCATTCTTCATCTGCTAAGAATATCTTCACTATTGAATTCCACTAGTGGGTCTGAGCTGGAGGCACTAGGACCCCACAGCAGCCAGAACTTTTCAGAGGGCTGGCACCATGGTGGGCAGCGAGTATGTGCGATGTTGTGCATTAGCACAAAGACACTAGTTTGGCATCAGCCCCCTACTGGCTCCATACCTTTTTTACTGAGGAGGTGAGCAGCATTACCTAATATGGACCTATGCACTTAACCTAAGGGCATAAGATAGCCCTGGTGGCCCATGTAAGAAGGGTCCTCAAATTCAGTAACACAGTGCCTTCACAACCCAATACAGCTATCCTGCAGTGGCAGGTGTGGAAATCAGTGGTGAAGATATTCTTAGAAGAGCAAAATTTATGGTGAGTACATATTTTTAATATCTTCCAAGAATCAGTCTTCACCATTGATTCCCACCAGTGGGTCAGAGTACTAAGCACAGAAAAAGTCCCCCAGACTATGGCAGTTGGAGCTGAGGGCTCTCTCGGGATAGTAATCCATTCAGGATGGTCTTTCCAAAGGTGGCATGATGCCTGGCATGAACATCCAGGGCATAGTGCTTGGTATAAGTGCATTATGTTCCAAGTTGCTGCTCTGCAGATTTCTCCAATAGGCACAGAGTATATATCTGCCTGTGACGTGACAGTCACTCTGGTGGCATGAGCACATATGCTGCCCTCCAGTTTAACCTGAGCCACAACTAGCAGTGGTGAAGGCAATTCACAATCCTGGCAGAAAGGCATTTGATTGCAACAGGCTGTCTCTTCTGATTAGGATCTAAGGAGACACAGAACTGTTTGGATTGTCTGAAATCCTTGGTTCTGTCCAGATAAAACCTAAGGACCCTCTTAACATCTAGTGAAGAGTCCTTTCTCCCTCATTCTGGAAGTTGGCAAAATAGGTAGACAGGATTAAGGCCTTGTTTAGAGGGAGGCAGTATAGTGCAGTGGTTTAAGGCTCTGAGCTGCAAATCTGGTGCCATCCAGCAGACCACACCTGGATTTGAATCCCACAGCTTCCACTTGCATACTGTGTGACCCTGAGCAAGTCACTTAACTTCCCTGTGCTCCCAGGTCGCTCCTATAAAAAAGCTTTCAGCTTAGTGTGCTACTCTTGGTTAAACAACTAAATAAATTAAGATGGAACTCCAATACTACTTTCAGTAGAAATTTGGGGTATGTATGGAGAAATGAAAATTACATACTCACCATCATTGTTGACCTTCCAGAATATCTTCACCGTTCATTTCCCACTTAGGGGTCTGAGCTGGAGGTGCTAGGAGCCCACAGGTGCAAAGTCTTTGGTAGCTACTAGGGGAATGACATTGACTGGTGATGCCGCCCATGCAGCCGACCTACTGATGATGTAAATGTGAGACAGCCAGTAACTAACACCGGCCCCCTCCCTTCCTCAGTTCTGTTTGCCAGTAGAAGAAACAAGTAGGGGAAAAGACAGGGCTATAGATTTTCTAGCCCAAAGGGATAATAAAAGGATAAAAATTAATAAAATAAAACCTGACTACCAATTTAGACAAACTAAGGGTTGGACTTTTTAGGCGGCACAGGGGTAGTAGGTATGAAGAGCCGGAGCCAATTACCACTTACATGGACAAAAAAAGGTAAAGATAATAAAGACAAAATGCAGCAGCAGCCCTGGCATGTAGCTTTGGCGTATATACAGGGAATTGAAAAGAGAACATCGAGCAATTTAGATGGCAGAATGCCAGCCTGTAGTAAAAAAAGGCTTTGTACTTCCAAGCGGACAATTCCAGTTTAGTAGATTAAAAAAAGAAGCCCTAAGCTCCCTTTCAGAGGAAGAAGACAACAGGTGTGAGTGGACAGAGTCCAAGGAGCACAAGTGCTATCTTCTTGCCACTTCCAACGGAGTAATGAAAAAACAATTCATGAAGAAGATACCAACCATGAAAAAAATGTGAAAAATGTTAATTCCAACAAGCTAAGGAGCACAGCACAGACAATCCTGTTGCACCTGCCTTTTCTTGCACATACAGGAAGTACCCTGTAGAGAGCTGTATCATGACTCAAGTGCCAAGCACTATCCATGTGACACAAGAGTCAGTGAAAGAAAGGACAAAGTGAACCCAAGCATTGCATGCAGCAACAACAGGAATATACCCTATAAGGGGCATACCTCGGGCAAGGAGAGGGAGAAACAAGGAAGGCAGGGGAGAGAATGAGTTATCTCTAAAGGATTTTTATTTTACCTTATTTGGTTGGTAAGAGGACTATGAGGACTCTCGTGTCAGGTTTTTTTTTTTTTGTGAGGGAGACAGAAAAAAAAATATTATTCCATATTCAAGATATGGAGGGGGGGATATCCCCACTTGGAACAACAAAAAAAAACACCAATGTGTACTAGCATAACAAGGTGAACTGCCCAGAGGCCCTGGCTATTACCTGAGTGGGGGATGATGGGCAAGCACGTGAATCAGTGGAGTAACCAGCCTTTTAAAAAGTGTACGCACATGTCAATGACTCCACCCAACTGGCCGGGGGTCTGGGTGCCGCTTAGGTCCCCAGAAAATTTTGGCATTTTTGATGCTTTCTGGTGCATTTTGGGGCCAATTGTGGGAGTATACAATATCCTTGTACCATAGCCTTTTTACATACCAGTCCCACTGTTCTGGCCACTAGTGGCTGCATAGTTTGATTTGGCACCTACTACTGATTAAGCCACCCTTGCAGTGCAGCCACATACAGTACTTACACGACCAGTACTGAATTCAATGACCACGCAGTGCTCAGGAGCCTGGGGTCGGACCGTTGGAGCTGAAGAAAAGACGGTCTTGTATCGGCGACTGTTGCAGAGCCAGAAGAGACACAAACTGTGTGGGACTCAAACCAGTGGCTCTCCATCCTCTCCAAGTCCACACTCTCTCTCTGTCACCTGACTCAAGACAACAAAATGGTGATTTGACTCTCAGGGATAGTCATGGTGGGACTATACTAGTCCTGCTGTGAGTGAGGTAGCAGCCAGTGAGAAAAATTGCAGAACTAGTTGGTGGAGCAAAGAAACACATGGACAAAACCAGGGTGTAGTTATTTTTGAGGGGGGGCAAAGGCTGATAAAAGTCCTGGTTGTCTCAAAAAGACAAAACCAATAGGTTGGGATCTGGGGCTCATGCGGCCCCAGAAGCTATCAGATTTTAGATGCATTCTGGTGCATTTTGAGGGTCATTTTGAAACTTTCTGCTTTTAAAGATTTCTCTGACTCATTGCAAGCAACAGATATCACTAACAAAATGACTAACTTCACTGTTGCTAGGGTCATCACTTGTTGCCACCTTGAGCAGCTGCAGAGCAAGCAAAACTTTAATTTTTGGTAAGTTATAACAGGGAAAACATACTTATGTCTTTTGTTCAGGAGGAAATCAATAGGAGCAACACTCCATGCTGAACAGTAAAATGAAAATCTAGCATGTATTCTTGTAAAATCAACCCTAAGAAAAATGTTAGAAAACAAGAATAGGCAAAATCCTGAGGATCAGCTTACTTTCTGTCATGTCACAGCCTAACAATAAAAGTTTAAACTACAAAATAACACTACTTTAACAATAACAAGCAAGATAAAGGGCACTTCATGAGGAATTACATGACTCCGTTGAAAAATCAAGTGCTTGAGGCACTGTCTGGGTCTGGCACCCATCAATGGCTGAACACATCAGCAGCTCAGCAGTACTGTACTGACACAAGATTTAGCAACAAAGCATCCAACTGGTTTAAGTTTGGTTTCCTGTCAAGCTGCCTCACAAAAAAATGTTTCCCCCTCCCCAATAGGGCTGACCAGCTGGCTGAGACATGACTGGGAAATCCGAATTTAAAAAAATAAACAATTTATCAGGAACGCTCCTATCCTGGACAGGAATGTTCCTGATAAACTGTATTTTTTTTTTTTTGTTTTCAGACCGTGTCCTCTACGGTTGGTAATTGCTGGGATATAAGAACAGAGGGGGAAGGGGAGAGGTTGGGTATAAACAGCAGTTAATCATTTAGAATTTATCCTAGAGCATATGACACCACATAATGCACAAACCAGAAACTTTGAATTGCCCAGCTCAGATGCAAGATTCCATTTTCTGTCAGGTCCTGCCTCCACCTATTTGTGTAGTTTATTTGTCCAGGAAAGACCAGCTGAAATGTATTTTATCATTTCCAGTGGGGTGCTGCCATCTGATCTAAACTGTTCTATATATTATTTCAGAATGTTTTCCCTCATTTAATCATTAAGAAATCAGGGTGGATGCTCTGCTATGTACTGTGTACTACCTGGCAATTGAGCTGCCTCCATAGTACACTGAGCATTTAAAGCAGAATTTCATACTGTTTGCTTTATTTAATGCTATGAAAGTATGAAATTACCAGTAGATACAGCCAAACCAATCCTAAGCAGAGGGGCAGTATGGATGGAGGCAGGCTCAGCTTCAAGAATTTCTCTTGCTTGTGTAACCCCCCCCTACAAATGGGGGTTTCTGAAAAGTCTTCTGTGAGCTTACCTAAATGTTGACTGCCAGGCGGGTGTCCTGTGGTCTAATCGGTCAAAAGGTATTGCTGGAGAGTGCCTGTAAAGCCCCTGTGTACTGTCTCATTAAGAGCTGCCCGACTGCAGTTATAATTGAAATGGAAGGGGGGCTGAGTGTTTCCATGCTCGAGTCCCACCTGAACTGCCGAATAAGATGTGCTGATGGTGTGCTGTATGGGAGTTTCTGCACAACTGATGGAGAATGTGGCCCAGCTGGAGTTTATATCCTGTGCCCTAAGTACCACCCACCTTTTGGTCTGGCAACTATTGGCTGGGCTGGCAAAACTTGAGGGTGTGCCCCCCCCCAAACTAACACACTGCAGTTCACATTGGAGCAATGGACATACCTCTCAACCTTCTGTCATGGAAATGAGGAACAGGGGCACTCAAAATGGTGGACAGTGAAGGACACTGACTCTCATATGAATGCACATGCTCAAACACGGAGATAAAAGCTCAGAACTAACTATAAACCATTAGGTTTACTTTTGCAAAGTTTATTTTTATATTTTTGCATCTTAGAATAGTATTAATGTCTGCTTTCAAGTCTAAATTTACAGACCATTCTGTTTGTACATTACTTTTTCCATGAGAGACAGATAAGGGACAGAGCAATTTTGAGGGGTAAAATGAGAGACTTCCCTGGTAATCAAGGACAGTTGACAAGTATGGCTATGGGTCCAAGTTCCCTGTGCCCCACCACACACACACACACACCACCACCAACTCAGTTATTTTATTGAATGAGAGCTTTTACCATTTTTTAGTCTATGTGACCTCTAAGGATGTGTGAAAATGATTTTGTGACATTGTTGCTTACCCCACACCTGCAGTTTTCAGTTACCTGAGTGTAAGTGAACCCAATGAAAGGACAGATTGACTGACCCTGTATTAGGTTCCATGGACATCCCAAGTTTGTTTCCCAGTATAGATCTGCCTCAAAAGTTACATAACTTATTTACAATTTTGAGACAAGTAAAACATGAGAAACAGTATCATGGCTCATCGACATTCACCGATGTCCTGAACTTTCCCCTGCTAATTTATCTTAAGCCACAGTCTTTCCCAGTTATTGCTGTACACTGCATTATCTTAAGCCTCAGGTCTTTTCCCAGTTATTGCTGTACACTGCAGTCAGTACTGGCTCTATCTTCAGCGGAGATCCACCCACTCCCCCAAAGACAGAGCTGGAGGAGACACAAAACGGTAGCACAGGAGGCAGCCTACTTTGTTTAACCATACCGCACTACCGCCCGTAGAGTAGTAGGCAATAGGGAGCTCTGCTTCACCTTCTCAGCTGCTTGGAAGTTCTGCTGCTTGCCCTCCTTAAGTTGACCTTTACCGATTCTTCATGCCACGACGACGACACAACCACGGACCGGACAAGAAGAGGACAAATGGATCAGATGAACAAAGATGTCCTCCTCCTCCTTCTCCGACTCAGTTGAGTCAAATCGACCATGAGTCCTGGGCAGGTGAGCAGTGACTCCTGTTTGTCAAACTCTGACAACAATCAAGCCTGCCTGGTCTGCTTGGCTCAGGCTGGGCCACAGGAGCACAGTCGATCTTGCACTAGCAGGGGGAAAAAAAATACAGCAAGTGGTTGGCAGAGCAAAAACACATGTGGACAAAAACTGTCCAATTGCTCTGCTCTGTGCCAGCATGTTTGAGGAGAGGAATCGGAATTGGCTGGGATGGGAATAAGCCCCCCACCACCCCGGCGTCAAGTACTGGAGGACCAGGGTTCAGAATCTAGACAAGCATGGGAAAAAAAAAACAAAAAAAAAACAATTGTTTTTCCTGGATTTTTTTTGTACGCATGTGTGTACAATAAGTATGCATGGTTACTCCACTGATGTGAATGACTGGTGAATATATTCTGGAAGATCAACAATTACAGAGTATGCAATTTTCATATCTTCCAAGACTCAGTCTTCACTATATATGTCCACTTATGGGTCAGAGTACCAAGCTTTCCCAAAATTGGGAGGAGTTGGCTCACCCAGAAGAAAGCTATCCCTCATCCCTCTGTATGGGGGAGAATCACCTGAGGGCAGAGGGTCCTCACAGGTACACCAGGACCCGAGACTGGTCAGGGACAGGTGGAGGCTCCTGTGCTTCAGGTGCAGGAGGTTGCCCTGACAATTCATGCCTGACCCTACAGGAAAAGAAATGAGCCCTCTGGAAGAGTGAATTAAGCACTTTACACAGGGCCAGAGGTGCCATCCTAGAAAGGTGAAGTCATGCCATTCAGAATGCAGACTGTTGTTCCTACCAGACTGGGGCCACCTCACTGGCATCATGCAATGCCCCTGATTGGTGCCTTGCCAGCTCAAGGCCTTGGGCAGAAAGGTGAATGGCTTGCCTAGTTTATTCACAGCAAGGCAATGCAGCAGGGATCTGACCTAGCTGTGACCGCAAGCACTTATTGTAAGCTGCCTTGTGTACCTGGTGTGCAACAATGCATATGATGGCACATGACGATGTAAAAATCCTCCTTCCCCAGGCATCTATTTGTGCAGAGTCAGCCTTGGGAGGTTGTCACACAAAGGGCATTTAGGCCCAGGTGGGGTCAGCTGCACTTGAATCCTCGAAGTGGGATAAGGTATGGCTCCTGTAGATCCCATGGGAGCACAGTACCAGAGTCAGACATCCCTAAGGCCTGGAGCACTGGAAAAGGGATGGAGACATACTGTCCTAGAGCTCTCCTCAAAGGCCTGAGGCCAACGAGGGATGACAAAGTTGTCACCACTGAAATCTCCAAGGAGTCTCAGTGACAAGGACACAGGATTGTGATCTACAAAGGAACTAATGTCCAGTGCCCTCAGCACATCCGTGAAGAACCTCTGGTACACAAAGTGCTCAGAAGTGGAGGACAGATGGAGGGAGAATTCCTCTTCCTCGGAGGAGAAAGTCAGAGAGGAGGAGCTGGACTCGGGAGGAGGTGGTGCCGGGGCAATGGGCCTGAACCATGCTTGGATGGACTGTACATGGTAAAGGTTTAAGGCACCAGCCATTCTGCCATAATGAAGCCTGGTGATAGGACTAAAAGGACCCATGATACCTGGCAGCTCAGGGAGGGGTGGCAGAGGCGCAGGGCAGAAAGAGCTGGAGGCTCCAGGCTCTCTGCTAGGACTACAAGAGTGCCCAGGAAACCTCTCCCAAGTGGAGGACCTGGAAAATCCACCTGAGTGGAGTCAACCAACATCCGTGGAGCAACCCAGTATCTGCCCATAGGGGGAGACCCCAGGTGAGGAGAGCAGAGCTGTGCAGGTTCCACAGGGCAGCCCCGCTCTTGACCAGTGACATCTGCCACAGGTTCTGGATAAACTCACCTTCAGACTACTGCAAGAACCCTGGCTAGTGGTGCTTCTGGCACCAGCCTCAGGGTCAGCAGCAGGCACAACGGCAGGTTACAGCCATTCCCTGTGGTCAGCACCATTCTCAGAATCGGGCACAATAACAGCATCAGTACCACCTCCAGACACATGCCAGTCCCCAGCACCATGAGCAGCACTGAAAAATTACTTGGTATCATAAATGACACTGGGCCCCGGACTGACACTATGAGCAGTACCAGGACCCAAACCAGTGCCACAAGAAGCACCAGGGTAGGTCCTAGCACCACTCCCATTACCAAGCCTAGGGACAGCTCCAGGGGCAATACTGTCACCACTGTCGAACTCGGAACCAGGACCAGGGCCAGCACCATCATTCCCACTTCCACATCCATTGCAAGATGGTGTCGCTGTCCTCTCCAAGGCCATGAGACCCTGAGGGAAGGAGATGACAACCACCTTGGCTACAGAACCGGGGCTGCTATGGTGCTGATCCCTCTTCTGACACCACAAATGATGCCAGAAGAGGACCTGGCCTCATGACTGGCATCACCCCACTCACTGGTATCACAGACAGTACCAGGAGCTGTGGTGGCACCATGCCGTGACACTAAGGTGTCCTCCAGTGTATAGCTTCAGCATCAACATTGGGATTGTCTACTGTCTGGGACAGATGGATTGACGGATGCTCAACTGGCACCCAGAAGGAGCCAGCTGTCCAACAGACTCACCCCCAACTGCCTCCAATGTCTCAATGAGGCAAGGTCAAGGAGGACCTTGTACTTCTACAGTACCAGAGGTACTGGGAAGAGGACTAGGGGAAAGCCTCAAACTCCTAAACTTGGTGTCACAGGTGTGAGGCTTCCTCAGAAGGTAAGGGGCAAGTAACCCCACTTCAGCATGCAGAACTCAAGGATGCATTTGTCTACAGAGAAGCACGCATCCCACTAGTCCATACTGTGGTCTGTGCTGAGGCAGGAGTGACACCGCGGTGCCAGTCCGATGCTGCCATAAAGGCCCCACAGGGGCACCAACACATGGGGGGGGTTGCAGCCTGATTTCTTAGCCCCTTTTTCAAACTCAGCATCGTACTAATGGAAAAACAAGACAATGTGAGAGAAATTCAATTTGGCACCAAAACATACCGAGCCGATACAGCACTAATAATGCCAGCCCAGTGTACTAAAGAATTGGTTTTGCATCAAAAAGAGTGGAAACATGGCAATGAACTGAGGAACTAACATGCTGATGCAGTAAACTCTGCCACTCATGGTGCACCTTCTATGAAGGGAAAGTGGCTAGCTCACTTGCACAACGTCAGTACTTTGTCCATATGGGCAGTGCCACCAGTCGATGTCGGTCCCTCCTAGCTGCAAAAGACTTAGCTCCTGCAGGGTACTAGCACCTATGACTTAGAACCATAAGTGGGAATGAATGGTGAAGACCGATTCTTGGAAGAACCTAGAACCTTGTCTTTATGAAAAACAGTATACGGAGGATGTGTAACCAAAGCATGGATTTCAGATACTCTTCATACAGATGTGACAGCCACCAGAAATGCTACTTTCTAAGTTAGGGACTTTAAGTCATACATCACAATAGGCTCAAATGGCTTGTGAGTGAATATTTCCAACACACAGCTGATATCCCAGGAAGCAACTGTCTTCCAGATGGGAGGCCTTGTATGTTAAATGTTCTTGAGGAACCTCTTGAACAGTTGCAGCTGTGCTAGGTAGACCGTACCAGTGGGCTCATGGTATGCTGAAATAGCACACAGGTGGACCTTTACAGTGAAATACTGCAGTCCAGCATTAGAAAGGCCCAGCAAGTACTCTATAATCTTATCAGGACACCTGAAGGTGTCCATGTGGTTTTTGGCGCAGCAGATGGAAAATCTTTTCCATTTGACTGTGTACGTCTTTGAAGTGAAAGGCTTACACATAGCCAAAAATATTTCAGAGACCCTCTGAGATACCTTGTACCTGTTCTCTGTCTCTTCAGAAGTCAGGCCTGAAGGTGAAGGGAGCACAGGTGGGGTGGACCAGCTGACCCTGAGTCAACAAGTCCATCCTGAGCGGTAGAGTCCTTCGGTTTGCTGATAGTCAGTTGAACAGAGGAAACTATATTTGTTGAGGCCAGCAGGAGTCACTAGAATCATCTTGCCCCTTAATCCTCCAGCTTGACCAACACTCTCTGAATGAGACAGATTAAGGGAAATGCTTACAGAAAACGATTTTGCATTGGCAGTCTGAATGCATCCTGGCTGAAAGCACCATGTTCTGGAGTAGAATTGAGGCAGTTTGGTGTTGAGTGGGATGCAGAAAGGTCCACATCTGGAGTACCCCACTCACCGATAATGATCTCATGACATCTGGAGCTAGAGACCACTCATGAGGATCAGCCTCTGTTCGACTGGGCTCATCTGCCAGAGTGTTCTGGACCCCTGGCAGGTAGAGTGCTTGGAGCAGGATCCCCAGTTCCAGGCACTATTCCCACAATTTCATCCTCTTCCCTACAGAAAGGGTAAGAATGTGCTGCTCCTTGTTTTTTGACATAATACATAACAGACTTGTCTGTCTGAAGAAGGACTGTTTTGTGGCTGACTAAGTCCACTAGGGCTTTCAGACTGTACAAAACTACTCACATCTCCAACACATTTATGTGGAGATGAGTCTCTGACAGTTCCCAGACACCTTATGTCTGAAGGCCCTGGTAGTGGGCTATCCAACCCAGAAGGGAGGTATCTGTCAATAAGAACCACTTCTGGCTCCAGTGGGGAGAATGGGGAAGCCCTGGAGGAGATTTTCTTCCACTGCCTGCCATGTCAGGGACCTTATCCAGGCTTGGCCACCTGAATGGGATGATTCTAAGGGTGAAATATTTATGACCACTGAGCGCTGAGCGTCCACTGAGTAGCACTCATGTGTCTATGCACTGGGGGTATTGTGAACACTGAGGAGGCTATCAGACCCAGCATGTGTTACATGGCTTGGGCTTGAACAGTCTTGCATTCCATGATGTAGCATGCCATCTGTAGTAATGTTTGTAGTCTGCTTTCTTGAAGAAAAGTTCAAGCCCAGGTTACATCCAGAACAGCTCCTGTGAACAGCAGTTGCTGGGATGGTTCAAGCTGAGACTTGCCGAGGTCAGCAAGACTCCCATGAGAGTTAGGAACTGAGAGGCAGTGGCCACTGGCTGTTCATTTTCCTGTTGGGACAGGCTTCAAATTGGTCAGTCATCCAAATACGGAAAGAACTGGAGTTCCAGTTTCCACAGGTGCACTGCAAGTACTGCAAAGCACTTTGTAAAGACTTGTGGCTCTGAGGAAAGCCTAAATAGCAGGATTCTGAACTGGTAATGCTGTCCCAGCACAATGAAGCAGAGGGATCTGTGGTAGCTGTGGTGTACCAGTGTGTGCTGGTATGCATCCTGCATATCCAGGGATTCTAGCCAGTCCTGAGGATTTGGGTAGATTGCAAAGAGTCCAGAGAAATCATTTTTGAATTTTTCTTGATCCATGAATTTGTTCAGATTTCTGAGATTGAGGATGGGGTGCATGCCCCCTGATTCCACTGGGTCTAGGAAGCAGTGGGAATAGAACCCTGAGTTCTGTTCTGACTCTGACACTATTTCCATTGCCGTATTGCTCAGAAGGCCCACAGCCTGTTGCACCAGAAGCTCTGACATGTGAGCTGACAAAGGTTACCTTCTGGGTGGATAATTCGGAGGGGGGGGGTTCTATGAAATCCAGAAAGGGTATACCATTAGGATGGCGACTGAATGTTGTCGCCACAATTACAGCGCAACAACAAGGGTGACAATGAAAGGGGTGATATTGATTTTAGATCACCCCTCACTCTTGTTGCCCCTTGCCCCCACACAGTTTCTACAACCTCTGGGGCATGCCCACCCCAGAGGAGGTTCTATTTCATTTCGGGTGTGCACGGGGTGAAGCTTCCCACATTGGGGAGTGTGTGGGGTGAAGCCCCCCACAAAAAATGACTGTTTCTTAAGTGTTTTGGCACTGTAACTCCCATAAAACATAATGTCTGGCATTGTAATGTCAGGTGGCATGTTGCCGATGCCGGCAACACGTTTGTTGCTACGACATGGGTGAACCTCCAGGAAGTATCCCTCTTGGATAACCCTAAAGGACCCACTTGTCCATTGTTATGGACTGCCACTGACAGTAGAACTACATCAGACACCCATAGAAACATAGAATTTGACGGCAGATAAGGACCGCTTGGCCCACCCAGTCTGCCCACTTCCCTACCTAATGGATACGCTGCAGATCCTAGTTAACCAATAGCCTACTTCTTCCTAAGCCCACCCCCTAGAATTGCCTTATGACTGTCCCATGCATGCTTGAATTCCACCAGTTTTTGACTCCACAACCTCCTCTGGAAGGCCGTTCCATGCATCCTCAACCCTCTCTGTGAGGGTTGTGGATGCATACACCAAAGAGTAGAGGTCTGCCTCAGGCAACTGAAGAAAGACAGGGGCTGGCACATCAGACAGTCACACTAGAAGCTTTCGGCACCTGTGCCTTCAGCTGCACCTTCTTTTGAGGTTAGGGAGTTGAGGTTAGCTTGGCAGAAAACACCAGGAGAAAGGACTGCTGTGTGACTGAACTTCTCTGCTGGGACTAAAGTAGAAGAACTTTTGTATTTGGACCTTTAATTTAGGGTAAAAAAACTAACAAAACAAAAAAAAAAAAGTGTGTGTTTGGGTTGACTGAACTGAATGGGTAACTGAAAAGTCATCTAGGTGTAAATCTCAGGTGACTGAAAGGACTTAACTGCTGTGAGGTTTAAATTACTTGTAGAAAGATCTGGTAAGTAGGGGGAGTGGCTTAGCTAGAAGGAAGCTACATTTAAAGACTGCCTTAGAAAGATTCTGCTAATAGCTTGGCAGAAGACACCAGGAGAAAGGACTGCTGTGTGACTGAACTTCTCTATTGGGACTATATTGCCCTCCTTCCCTCCCGTCCACCCCCACCCAAAGCTAGTTCTATTTTTATAGGCACAGGATTTGACTGACAACAGGAACTTCCTGTTTAGGGGCAGGAAGTGAGTGATCACAGAACCACCAAGGACCCACCATCCTAGAAGGGCAAGAGTAGCTCCGGCCCCCTCTAGCTGCTGGAGGTCTGCCTCTGAACAAGTAAGTGGTCTACTGAGAAATATAGGAGATTCTTGTCTCAGAACAGGACAATCAGGAGCTTAAAGGGAACACAGGCAGAAAGTAAGGATAGAGAGAAAAAAAAACAGAGGAAAGAGTAAGGATTGCAAACAGTTAAGGGGCCAGAAATAAGACATGATTGGAGTGGTGCAGTGTAGTGGCTGTGGAGCAGCAGTCTTCCAGGAGATGTTCTGGAGGATGTGGTGTTGTCCCATCTGCAGGCACTTCTCTGGGCTGAGGGAGGAGGTTGCTCATCTCCAGGCTGAGTTGGCCAGGATTTGTGGGACCTCCTCTTCCATCCAGGGACCACCAGTGCCACTGCCGTTGCCTCAGAGGTTGCCAAGAAAGAGGAGCGTTGGACCACAGTGGGCTCAGGGAGGGTGAGGGGTGGTGGAACAGAGGCACATCCCTCCAGTTGTACCTCCACATCCTATGCCATTCTGGCAAAGTGTGGTTCCTCTATGGAGGCACCTACAGTGGAGACCAAGGAGGATGCTGGGAACTCCACAAAGGAGACCCACAGGAGGGTGGCAGGGGACCCTGCAGGGAAGGAAACAACTCCTGGTAGGGGACCCATTGTTAGAAAGGTAGAACTGGACAAGGAAGGGGAGAGGGAGGTAAGGTGCCTGCCTGGCGCCATGGCTTGGAGGGACAGGGAGCGAATCCTCAGGATTGCCAGAGCAGCTGCACAGGGGAGGGAGCTGGATGTCATTGTCCACCTAGGGACAAACGACCTGGCTAAGAAAGGGATTAGAGAAGTGCAGGAAGAGTTTGTGGAATTGGGGAGGGGCCTTAGTCAAGTAGCATGCACGGTAACCTTCTCGGAGGTGCTACCATCTATGGCATAGGAGAGGCTAGGTGTTCCGCATCATGGGGATTCAATCAGTGGTTGAAAAACTGGTGTGGAGCCAGGATTTGGCTTCATTGGGGACTGGGGGTCCACCTGGAGTGATGCAAGCCTATACTGGCATGATGGGCTGCATCTGTCCGGGAGGGGAACCAGGATCCTAGGTGATAGGTTTAAATGCTTCATTGGCAAGCTTTTAAACCAGCTAAGGGGAGGCACTGAAAGGAGCAGGAAAATCCTAGCCCCCAAACAATCACGGTAGTAAGTGGCAAACACCAACATGGAGGTGTCGATAGGGAGAAGGGCAGTGGTAAATGGAGAAAGTGACAAAGGCAAGAAGGACAGGGATGGGGCAAAGGGACTAAGGCCATCAGGAAATGGAGGGTAATGAGTACCAATGCCGTAGTCTGGGCAACAAGCTCCCTGAGCTGGTGGCCTTAATGGAAGAGGGATGCCTGGATATTGTAGCAGTCACAGAAACATGGTACACAAAGAACCATGACTGGGATGTTAACATACCAAGGTACATAACCTACAGGAGAGACAGGCAGGGGAGAAGAGGGGGAGGAGTAGCTCTCTATGTAAAGGAAGGGATAAAAGCAACTGAACAAAAGAGTAAACAGGGAGGAGAGGAGGCACTGTGGGTCACCTTGGAGACTGGAAAGGGCACCACAATCCGCACAGGGTTGTGTACAGACCCCCATGTCAGGGGAAGGAATGGACAAGGATATGATGGAAGGCATTCTTAGAATGGCAGAGAAAGGGAGATACTGTTGATGGAGACCTGAATATGCCAAGATGTTAACTGGAGCACATTTGCTGCAGCCACATCCAAGAGCAGGGCATTCTTGACACCCTACAGGTGGCAGGCATTAGACAGCTAGTTTCGAACCCACTGTGAGGGAGCAATCTTAGACCTCGTACTTCAAACGGGGCAGTGAGAGGATTTCAGATCTAGAAGTGGGTTGCCATCTGGGGACAAGTGACCATCAAACAGTGTGGTTCACGCTAAACTCAGCTACAGAGTCAAGCCATACAAAAGTGAGGGTACTGGACTTTAGGAGGGCTGACTTTGGCAAGATGGGAGAGTGCCTCAGAAAAGCACTAGCAAACAGGCTAGAAGGAGGTGTGGAGCAACAATGGGGAATTATCAAAACTGCCATCACAGAGGCAACAAGCCTTTGTGTGAAGCAAATAAACAAATCAAAACGAAAGAAAAGCCACTATGGTTCTCAAGAGAGGTGGCTGTGAAAGTCAGGAAGAAAAAGATAGCATTCGGAAGTATAAGGAAACACAGAAGGAGCAGGACAGAGAGCTGTACCAGTTAAGGCAGAAAGAAGCAGGGAGGGAAGTCAGAATAGCAAAGGCCCAAACTGAGGAAAAGATAGCCAACTCAGTTAAGAAGGAGATAAAACCTTTATAGGTACATCAGCGAGTGAGAAAGACAAAGGAGGGATAGTGAGGCTGAATAGAATGAACAGTGGGTGGGCAGAGGGGGACAGTGAAAAAGCAGGAATACTGAACGAATATTTCTGCTCAGTATTCACAAAAGAGGAGGGGGAAGTGCCTAATCCAATTAACAGAAGCACTCTTGATAGGGGGGTCGATCCCAGTCTTTTCACAGAAGAAAGGGTTCTGCAAGAACTCCTAAAACTGAAGGTGGACAAAGCAATGGGTCCTGATGGAATTCACCCCAGAATTCTAAAAGAATTAAGGAAGGAACTAGTGAAACCACTGGCTACTCTTTTTAATAAATCATGGGAGGATGGTGTGGTACCCTAGGACTGGAGGAAGGTGGATGTGATTCCCCTTCACAAAAGTGGGACCAAGACAGAGGCAGGAAACTACAGACCTGTCAGTCTGACCTCTGTGGTAGGGAAAGTGATGGAGTCACTTCTGAAGGAAAGAATAGTTGAGTACCTAGAGGTCAGTGGAGCACAGGATCCAAGGCAGCATGGGTTCACAGTGGAAGGTCATGTCAGACGAATCTATAGATTTCTTTGACTGGGTGACCAAAGTAGTAGACCAGGGAGGGCTGTGGACATGGCCTACCTAGACTTTGGCAAGGCATTTGACACAGTCTCACACAAAAGATTATTAGTCAAATTAACCAGCCTGGGAGGGGTCCCAGGTGGTAGCCTGTAAACATTGGCTGGACAACAGGATACAGAAGGTAATTGTAAATGGAGTCCACTTGAAGAAAGGGCTACATTAGTGGGTACCACAGGGTTCAGTATTGGGTCCAGTCCTTTTAATGTCTTCATCAGTGACATTGCAGAGGGACTGGAAGGAAAAGTATGCCTTTTGCAGATGACACAAAGATCTGCAACAGGGTTAATACACAAGGAGGCATGGAAAGGTTGAAAAGGGACTTGGCAAGGTTGGAGGAATGGTCAGACGATGGCAGCTAGGATTCAATGCAAAAAGTGCAAAATAATGCACCTGGGAAACAAGAACCCGGGAAGAATACACAATGGTGGGGAGGTAGTAACAACAACAAAACAGGAAAGGGACCTGGGGTAATCATATCAGATGACCTTAAGGTTAGCAAGCAATGTGAGAAGGCAGTAGGGAGGGCCGGGGTATACTGGGATGTATAGGGAGAGGCATCAGCAGCAGAAAACAGGAAGTTGTTATCCTCTGTACAGACAGTTGGTGAGGCCCCATCTGGAATACTGTGTCCAGTTCTGGAGACCCCATCTCCGCAAGGACATAGACAGGATAGAGGCAGTCCAGAGGAGGGCAACTAAAATGGTGCAGGGTCTGCAAGAGAAGCCTTATGAGGAGAGACTAAAGGAGCCCAATATGTATAACCTTGAGGAAAGAAGGGAGAGGGGGGACATGATAGAAACTTTCAAGTACCTCAAGGGAATCAACAAAGTTCAAGAGGGTAGCATCTTTCAGAAAAGAGACTTGCAAGAACAAGGGACACAATTTAAAGATAGAAGGAGGCAGTTCAGGGCAATGGGAGGAAGTATTATTTCACAGAGAGGGTAGTGGATGCATGGAACAGCCTTCCTGAGGAAGTTGTGGGGTCTAAAACTGTGGGAGAATTCAAGAATGCATGGGACAGACATAAGGCAATTCTTGTGGGGGGCAGGAAGATATAGGCTGTTGGTTAACTAGGATCTGCGGCCTATCCTGTAGGTAGGGAAATGGGCAGACTAGATGGGCCTAGCGGTCCTTATCTGCCGTCAAAGTCTATGTTTCTATGTTTCTGTTGTTGTGAGCTCACCTTCCTTTGCCACAAAGGGACTGCTTGTTGTTAAAGGAACCACTTCCCTTGTCTCTCTGGGAGTTGAAGGGAACTGGTCTGGAAGTCTTAAGAGTCATTGTAATGGGGGGCATGGCCATGCCGGCATCCAGAATGGCTGCTTAGTTCTGGAGCTCTGAGCCTAAACCGTCAAGAATCTCCCTTTCCCCCGCTACCCCGGGACGCACTGAAGAAAAAAAACGCGGGACTTGGTAGGGAAAACAGTTATGCCACCAAAGATGTCGAAAAAACAGGGGCAACTTCCATTTAAAAGCGCCAACAACGGGCTTAAAGATCTGGGCCTGGAGGCTCTGCCACCACGAGGAGAAAATGCTGATAATGGGACTGTTACAACCTCAGCAGGGACTGTGGAAGACAACGTGTACAGCTCTCAGTTTTTGGTACTGGAAAAATTATTTAATGACCTAAAATACGACTTGACAAGCAAAATGAATGCTGGGTTTGAAAATGTATCTGCACAGTTAGCCCTCCTGCAAACAGCAGTAAATAACTTGGGGGAGACAGTGGAACAACACTCGGTTCGACTAACAGAAGTGGAAGAAAGGGTTAGTGCGTAGAAGACATGGCTAAGAGCAAAGCTAGACCTGCCAGCGGACTGCTCCTTGAAGATACAGCGGGCACATAGAACTCCCGGTCGACGACCACCTCCAAATGAAAGGTCTCACCACATTATTGTAAAATTCTTGAGATATTAGGACAGAATGGTGGTACTGAATGCAGCACGAAAGGCGGGTCCCATTAGAGAAGGCTCTCAGACCGTTAGCATATTTCAAGACTTTTTCGGTCAGTACAAACAGATCGGAATGCATTTATGCCTGTAAAAAGGAGGTTGCATCAATTGGAGTGGCCTTTTGCACTTGTTTATCCTGCACGACTGATCATAAGGAGAAAAGGCACTACACCGAAGGTGTTTACAAACCCGGACACGGCAATGCAGTATATCGAACATGAATCGAGGCAACAAGAAGATGCAGATGAGTGAACTTTGCTTTGGACTTGGGCTAAATCATTAGTACTTTTATCCGTGTGATCCAATATTACACAGGATGCGAATAGAGAGAGTGGGGTTGGGGGGGGAGTGGAGATCTTTTCTCGGTCTGCTCCAAAACTCCTAGGAGGCCTATCAAGGCTGGAGCGGGCGGGTTCCTCATCCCCCCCACTTGCTCTAGCTACGGACAGGACATATTTGTTTTCTTTCCTATATGGAGGGGATCCAAAGTGACATTACGGAGATTTAAGTGATGCATAATGACTCTATATTATATGCTGGGACAAATCTTTAGTTCAGTTATTTAAACTTTCATAGCACCACGTTACATTAATGGGCTGGTTAGCAGAATGTGGTCAACGGGGAGCTGAAAAACTGTCCTGCCTATCTTTGCACTTTGATTGCGCAGTGGGTTGATCTATGTATGTACCGGCAGCATTAAGGTGGGATGGGTGACGGGGAGGGGTTGGGGGAGAGGAGCATTTGCTCGGTCTGTTCCGAAACTCTTAGGAGGCCTATAATGGCTGGAGTGGGCGGCCTTCCCCACCTCCCCTGACACCAACCCCGGGGGCCTAGAGTGGCTCTACAGTGCTCCACCTGCAGCTACCGAATATTGCTTTGTTTGCTATACTTGGGTCCTAGAGGCTGCTTCTTTTTTTTTCTTGTTTTATCTGCATTAGAATACATAATCAAGGTCATGTTTAATCAAATTAAAAGGGAGAAGTAAACCTGTCCTCTTGCTTTGTTTTTGTCTGCAGGGAGATGATGTGGGCAGGGAACGTGTGCCTGATTTTAACTAGTGAAATGGTTTTCCTTGATTATATGGACACAACATATGTCCGGGGAGGGATTCAGTTAGTTTTATTTTTGAATGAGTTCCAGGTGGGGTGGGTGCGGGCCAGCGTAGGAGACCAGTTTTATGTTGGTCACCCCCTCCTAATGAGGCAGGGAATTATTTTCACACGACCCAGGGATTAAAAGTGGGATGGAACACTTGGAGTGTGACAGGACGTATGAGCAATAAAAAGGCTGTATATGAAATTATGAGTGGGGGCCTGCCCACTTCTAATGGGCTCCTCATTCCGGAGGTTCCCTGTGGGGGATGGACCCCTAAGTGTTCTCGATTATCCCAGACCTACATATCTACTTGATCTGGACAGTTGGGTTGTGTGAAATTATATTGTATGTTTAGCAGTTCCGGGGGGTCCTGGGCGGGGGCCGCTGGCACCGCCACTCTTGGCTATATGGGGAAGATAATGACGGTTTGGCCAGTAGCCTATTCCACGATAGTAAAGGGGGTTTTAATTAGAGGTATTTTCTGGGGGAAGGGGGAAGCTAGGTGGTGAATAAAATTCAGATACCACCTTGCTAGATTCCTGACACAAGGGGCTTAGTCTTTTTTTTTATAGATTAAATAAGCACTGCTATAGGTCTTTACCTTTCTTCTTTTCTTTTTTCTTTATCTTTCGTTTTTTCTGTGGGGATCTCTGAAATGTTCCAGAAGAGAGGGTGGGGAGGGAGGTCTGTTAATTGGGAAAAAAAATTAAAAAGGTCAAGAGTCGGATGGTGCGAGGGGGCTCGGGGTAGATGAAATGCAATGTGCTTGGGAGATCCTAGATCTAGGAATATATCTGATGCCACCAAATGGCTAGTTTAAAAATGTTATCCTGGAATGTAAATGGCTTAAAAACTACAGTGAAACAAAAACGCGTATGAGCATATATTAAGAAAAAGAATGCAGATATTGTGATGCTACAAGAATTGCATTTAACATGTGATGAGATTAAGCGAATCAAAAAAAATAGGGGGTGATGATAGCATCTTACTTCACATCCAAAGCCAGAGGAACATGTGTGTGGTTCAGACCAGGGGTCAGGGTTCAAATTCATACAACCCAAAGAGACAGTCAGGGAAGGTATGTTATAGTGAAGGCTACGGAGGAGGAGGAATTGCTAGTCCTGGGATCCTTGTATGGACCTACATTTGATTGTCCAGAATTTTTTGAGCACCTGGCTATTATGTTAGCAGTGTTCCCAGATAAAATGATCATGGGGTGATTACAATACCTATTGGGACCCCCTTCCTGACCATTCTAAACCCAGATTCAGGCATTCCCCCAGGAGTGTGGGGGCCCTTCGGAGACTGGCGGAGGAAAGGGCCTTGCAGGAATTGTGGAGATTTAAACACCCGGATAAAGAGGAGTTCTCTTTCTACTCCTGTGCCCATAAGGTCTGTACAAGACTAGACTATTTTCTGGCCTCTCCTGCCTTTTTGGGTCGAATAAGGGAGATAGAATATGGTCCTATAATAGTATCAGATCATGCTCCACTGTATTTAGAGATGGAGAACGAGACAGATGAGGGAGGGATGTGGCAATTGAGAATGGATCCCACATTATTGTTAGATCCCAAATATGAGCAACAAATTTCCAAGAAACTAAAGGAGTTCCTTGAAAATAATAAGGTGGAAGACACCTCAGCAAAAACTACATGGGAGGCTTTGAAAGCTTTCGTAAGGGGGGGAGACTATTTCATATGCAGCCTTTAAAGGCAAAAAAGGAAAACAAAGGGAGAATGAACTAGAAGCTAATATACTGAGGTTAGAGAAGCAGATTATGGGTAGCCAGTCACCTGAGGATCTGGTGAAATTGAAGAGTATGAAGGGGGAATACAACCAACTGTGTTGTAAGCGTATCGAAAGGGATATTTTAATGTCTAAGCCGGGACAGTATTTCGAGGGGGACAAGTCGGGGAGATGGATGGCCTGGCTAATTAAAAAACAAAGAGCAGAAAGAACAATCTTAACAATAGAATATGAAAATGGGGAATGTACTTCTTCTGCCCGAGAGATAAATACAATATTCAAATCCTTCTATGAAAAGCTGTATACATCTGAATTCCCACAAGGGACAAATCTAGATAGTTTCCTAGAGAATATACCCCTTCCTGAGATACCTGCTCAGATAAATGAGATGTTGGGACAAGAACTTAAAGTGCAGGAGATTAAAGAGGCAATCTGGGCGTCTAGGCCAGGGAGAGCTCTGGGGCCTGATGGTCTGCCCATGGAATTCTACAAGAAATTTTGGGAAAATTTGGGCCAGCTTTTCCAGTATATGGTGAGGGAAGTACTGGGGGAAGGGGGGGATGACACCATCTCAGCAGCTAGCTATCATAACAATTTTACCCAAACCGGACAAGGACCCCAAAAAATGTGGCTCATATCGTCCAATCTCTTTACTAAACACTGACTACAAGATCACAGTGAAAATATTGGCAAGGAGGTTGGAGGGGGTTCTACCACAGATTATTCATCATGATCAGGGGAGCTTTGTTAAGGGGAGGCAAGCAAGACATAATTTAAGCTGGGTAATGAATGTTATTTGGCAAGGGTCCAGAGGAAGGAAAGCTTATGGAGGCCTCCTCGCTTTAGATGCAGAAAAGGCCTTTGACAGGGTCGAATGGCCGTTTATGTTTGCAGTGCTAAGAAAGTTTGGTCTGCACCCGGTCTTTAGACAGTGGGCGGAGTGGCTCTATCAATCCCCGTGGGCTCAAATTCTTACAAATAATACTTTATCACCCCCCTTTCGGCTCCATAGAGGGACGAGACAGGGGTGCCCCCTTTCGCCATTGATATATGTGCTGACCATTGAGATCTTGGCATCGGCCATTAGTCATCATCGAGAAATAGAAGATTACAGGGTGAATGGAGAGGAGCACGTTATCTCTCTTTTTGCGGATGATGTGCTATTATTCTTAGCCGACCCAGTAAGAGCAATGCCTGCCTTGACTTCCCTTTTCAGGGAATATGGTCCCATTTCAGGGCATAAAATCAATTGGAACAAGAGCGAATGGCTCCCTCTGGCGGATGGTGGCGAGTCCATACATATAAGTGGCATAGACATTACTCCAAGACCAGTAATTAAATATCTGTGGAATACTGCTACCACATAGAATAGCGGATGTGGGGTATATAAATTACTGCCCATTAGCAACAAAAATTAAGGAACAATGTAGTAGATGGAAATCGCTCCCCTTGTCTCTGTTGGGGAGAGTAAACCTAGTAAAAATGCAAATTCTACCTCAGTGTCTTTACCTTTTTCAGACCCTTCCTGTTATGCCTCCACCAGTCTGCCTTAAGTCTCTTGAGGGATCTATTACTTCCTTAATTTGTGCCAGTCGGAGACCTAGGATCAGGAGGGAGGTGTTGTGGCAGCCATTTCATAGAGGGGGCCTGACACTCCCCAATTTGAAGCTATATGCTTTAGCGGCCCAATTAAAATATATTATGGATTGCCAGGAAATAGGAGGAAGAGCGAGAGCTTGGGTCACTATGGAGTCACAATCTAGAGTATGCTCCCCCTATGCCTTATGTCTCCTCCCATCAGGATTGAGGGAAGGAGAGGGCGAGAAGCCTAAGAATCCATTCACCAAATGCATGCTTAAAGCCTGGGGGAGGGCTTCACTGTTGATGGGGGACAAGGGAGGTATGTCTCCAGAGGGGTCCATTTAGTCTATGGAGGGATAGAGGAGCTCCCCCCTTGATTAAACAGGCTCTGAGGCAGTGGGAAGGGAAGGGTCTCTTTCTCCTGTCTCACTTATTCAGTGGTGAGACTTTTTCTAGCTTTTCCGAGTTGAGACAAACATTTGACATTCATCCATCACACTACCTTACTTATGTGGTAATAAGATCCAGGATGTTTAAATTAACTGAGATAAAGGGGGGGGGACCTTCCTTGAGCAGAACATCTCTGGAGGAAATTTTTCAATACTGTAAGAAACATGTGGGAGTGAAACCACTGTCCGTACTATACAAAGCTTTGCTGGGAGCTCAGCCAAACAAGCTGCAAAAGCTAAAAGACAGCTGGGAGAGAGAGATTTGGGGGTGGTCGGGTTAACAGGAGGGGACTGGAATCTGGCCCAGTGGAGTAGCAGGGTGGTTTCGGTTAATAACAGACTGCAAATAATTCATTATAACATTGTGCATAGAATCTATCATACCCCTGTCCTGGCACACAAGATTAATCCCCAAGTTTAAGACCAATGTCCTAAATGTTATGCTCAGAGATGTACTTTTTACCACATGGTGTGGGCATGCCCAAAAGTGGGAACATACTGGAATGAGATAAATTATATCTTAAATAAGGTTTTAGAAAGTGAGATTCAATTAGACCCTGTGGATATCTTACTCAGAGTACCAAGAAATGGAGGGGGTCAGTCAGTAACTTCACATCCTTTGAGAAGACTGGCAATAGTAGTGGGCAAACAGATTTTAGCTCAAAATTGGATGGCCCAGGCCATGCCTACCATCACTCAGTGGGCAAAGGCCCTCCTAAGCAACATGAAGCTAGAACATATCCAATATAAAGTTCTGGAATGATTAGACAAATATGATAAGATTTGGTGCCCCCTTGAAAGGGCCTTGGGGAAAGAATGGTTCCCGCTCTTTTAGGTAACTGCATGTAATGAAGGCATTGTTTACAGGGGGTGGAAGGGAGTTCCTCTGGCACTGGACTGGGCAGGGGTTAATAATAAAGGGGGGGATTGCATTAATATCCTTATATAAAAATGGGGGAATTCCAGAAATTGAAGGTAGTGGCAAGAACAAAATGACTACAGATGATTAGTTTCACTGTATAAAAAAAGGTGTTCCGTTATATGGATCATGGATTGTACCCAAGCTATGTGTACATGTATTATATTGTAACTGAACGAGATGTCACTGAGTATCTGACTATGTAGAGCTCTCCTTGACCCGAAGGCTCTTCTATAAATAAAGTTTAAAAAAAAAAAAGAGTCATTGTAGTTTCATTAGATGCCTTAAGAGACTGCTGCTGTGTGAACAGGTAAGTGCCATCAAAGGGGACATCCATTACCTCTTGCTGGATGTCCTGGGTGAAGCCAGCAGTCCACAAACAGGAATGTCATCTGATGCAAATGGCTGCACCTACAGAGTGAGATGCCGCATCAAAGGCATCCATAGAGGCTTTGAGCTGGTGACTGTTTGATTCAGTACCTTGCTTAACAGTCTGCAGAAAATACTGTTTAGCCTATGAATCAGGCAGCGCCTTTGTCAGAGGCTTTAGCTTGTTCAGAAGGTATATTCATATTTGGAAAAATGCCCATGGTAGCTAGCAATCCTCATTTCCAGCATTGTTGAAGCATAGGCTGGTTTGCTTACGGTGTCAGTCTTGCACAACTAGCTAATAGTAAGGTGTGGCATGACCTCTTTGGGAACAATGAACTTTTCATTCTCAGCAAGAATAATAATGGCATCAGCGATGGGTTGAGTGAAGTACACCAGCACCAGAATGACCAGCAGCGGCCCGTGGCGGTGAAAGGCAATACCACAAGCCAGTGAGGTGAAGTGCAGGGGATAGTGGTGGCTGGCGCAGTAGACTAGGTAGGTTGTTTTGCAATAAGATGTATCTTAAAAAGTTTAATAGCAAAACGTATGGTAGCTCTTTTTGAATGTTGTAAGCACTTTATGAAAGCAAAAGTACTTCTTTGTAATGTACTTTACTTATTTATTGTATGAAAAAATTAAAAATTGGTTACAGTGCAATACATTTTGCTTCTGCTGGTATTATATTAAGCTACCTACTAACCTACCTATATTTGCTCACCAAAAACACTTTGTTAAATAGATGTCTGTGGTACTGCTCCTGGAAAGGACCCGAAACCTGTTGACACAAACACTCTTCCAAGTTCTGTGGTACGGCCGGGGGTACAAGCCTGGCAGACCCCAAGGGGTCCGGACCCTGCACCATTAGCAGTACCATTTGGGCCAGATGCTACACCCACTGCTCCATGAAAGTTCCCAGTGGTGGAACTGCCGACTGATGCCCTCGCTTAAAGACAAAGGGTGGCTCTGAGCCCAAGAAACCCACCTCCCAGACCTAGAAGTCCCCAGTGTTGCTGGTGATGATGGTGGGAGAAGAGGCCGAGTGGTGCCTGGACCCCATCACAGAGCATGTACGGTATCAGTGCTGCTTCTTTTTGTACTGACAGGAAGACTGCTTTTCCTCCTGAGTATTTAACTGCCCATCATCAGAACCCCTCTTGGAGGAGACAGTGGGCTAGTTAAGACTCCACTGCCATAGCAGCCTGCCTCTTAAGACTCCCTAACATTCTCCATGGTTGTTGACTGTTGACACTTGGGAGGGCTGAGAGAGAAACTGAAGTTATTTTTATGTAATAAAACTAAACTGATATAAAACCTAAATAACTGAACACAGTTGCCATATGAAGTCAGGTGAAGTTCTAGCTCTCTGTATTCACGTGACATTATCACTGATGCACACTCAATAGCAAGAAAAAGGAAGTAAGATGGTTGGGGACTGACACAGAGGAAAACTAGTGGCCATGTACGCTGGCATGTGATGGTGCACATGTGTGCTGCTTACTGCAGTGCCAGCCTTCTGAAGAGTCCTGGTTCCCGTGGGGTCCTAGCACATCTGACTCAGACCCACTAGTGGGAATCAATGGTAAAGACTGATTTTTGGAAGATCATTCCTCCACAGCCGTGCATTTGCTGCCCGTTCACACAAAGAAATAGCATTTCTGCAGATGCAGAGATTTTATCTCCACACAAGGAAATTGTATTGTGAGACCTGGTCTCTGCACCATGTCAGGCCTTTTGAAAAATTGGGCCCCAGGTATACACAGAATGAGAAAATTACTCACTGTAGTAATGTTGTTTATTCTCAGGGATCCCTCACTGTGTTTATACATTCTGCATCTCTTCCCCATGTAAAGAGATGCCCAGAGAAAGAATCCATGCAAATTAATAGAATTGGGAATGTGCTTTCATACTCTGCCTGGTGTCACACACTGCTCTAGGCAGTTGGTTCAGATTTGTTTTCATAGCTAGATGGAGAGCTGTGAGTACCAAAACTAGTTATGTGGCAGACAAACATTTTAGACACAATGTTAAAAACACCAAACAGATTGAAGGCAAATATGCTGAAAATTATTGAAGAACAATGAAAAACAGTTAAATGATCACATTTTACAATTGCACAGTAACCACAATAGTAATGCTTAAACAATTTCAATAAAAATTACTGTTTCTTGTGTGAACCTATTTTCAAGTTCTGGAAGAGGTATCAGGGTTCTGGAGTGTAAACATAGTGAGGGATCTCTCAGAAGAAACATTACTATGATGAGTAATTTTTTCTTCTAACCCCAGGAATTCCTCACTGAATGTTTACACTTTCTGCAGATTCTACAGCTGCACCATGGGAGGCTGGGTCCAGAATCTACTCAGGAAAAAGGTTCTGTAAGACAGCAGTTCCAAAGCTGGCATCTGTTCTGGACTGTATGTCCAGACAAAAGTGCTTTGTGAAGGTCTGCACTGTTTTCCAATTAGCTGCTTTGCAAATGTCCATTGGTGGGATGCCCCTTGTGGATGTCACAGAAGCAAAGGTACCCCTTGTGGAATGTGCTCTAAGGTCTCTGGGTAGTACTTTTCCAGCTTTTTCATAAAAGAACTGTATGCAAAAGACTATCCAGTGAGAAATGGTCCTCTCAGTTATTGTTTTACCTTTGCCCACCTCATCACAAGTGACAAAAAAGTTGAATGACCAGAGACCTGACATCCCTGGTTTAGTCCAGGTAGATACCCCATACTTGCTTCAGATCCGGGCTATGCAATTTCTGCTCACCAGGGATGGAGAACTCAGGCTAGAGTACAGGAAGGGCAACTGACTGGTTCAGGTGAAATTCTGATACCACCTTAGGTAGGAACTTCCTAGCATACCTCTCAACCTCTCAGCATTAAAAATCATAGCAAAGGGTCAGAATGTGGAGCACTTTCTTATTTTAAACAATATTATGTCTACAGATGGTGGACCCCATATAGTAAGTGATAAGGAATATTTCTATCAGCTTAGTTCAGTGATTTAATACTTTGTGTGTCCAGAAATCACTTTAACATTATGAGGAACATCAGTAAAGTTGTGAGGAGCAAGGGTTAATTTGAGTGTTAAAATCACAGCGCTATGCAGAATTCATAGCAGTTGAGAGGTATGCTTCCTAGTGGTTCTAAGGACTACCTTATCCAACTTGGAAGTTTATGTAGTTAGGTTCTGTGCACAGGGCTTGCAGCTCACTTACCCTCCTAGCAGATGTTATGGCAATCAGGAAAATGGTTGTCCATATGACATATCTAAGGTCAGCAGTAGCCATAGGCTCAAAGGGGACCTCCATCTGCTGTGTAAGGCAGATATTCAGGTCCCATGGGGGGACTGGGTCCCCGACTCCCTCATAGGAGGGTACAGGTAGCTGAGACCTTTAACACATTTTTAAAAATAGGTTGACAAGTCAGTGACTTAACAGTGTCTGCTGATGTGTAGGCCAACAGTGCTTCCAGATGTACCTTTGGGGTCGATGGCCTCAGGCCTAAGGACTGCAAGCGCACTAGTTAGTCCAGGACTGTGGGCAACCCTGCCTGTATTGGGATTATATTTATGGAAGCACACCAGAATGAGAATCTCTTCCACTTAGAGAAGTATGCTTTCCTGGTTGCTGATCTCCTGGAACTTTTAAGCACTCTCAGGACCTCCTCTGATAGATTTAATCCAGCATGTTCAAGCTCTTCAAGAACCATGCCCTCGGGGGTAATGTCCTAGGGTCTGGAAATGTTATCCTGTCCCGAGAGAGGAGCAGCAAGTTGTAACTCAGTGGCAAACTGACTGGCTTCTTGCTGGAGAGGACCAGGAGCCATGAGTACCAGACCTGCCTGACCCAGTCTGAGGCTATCAGGGTCACTGTCCGGGTTCCCTCCTGAGCTTCAGAAGCACTTTCTGTATCAATGGAAATGGTGGAAAGGCACACAGAAACTTCCCTGTTCAGTTCAGGACTAAGGCATCCTCTGGGAATGTGCCCCTATGCGGTGACCTACAGCAACATTTTGGAAGCTGTTTTTTCTCCCAGGAGACAAAAATAGAAACATAGAAATTGATGGCAGATAAGGACTGCTGGGCCCATCCAGTCTGCCCATATAGAAACATAGAAACATAGAATGTGTCGGCAGATGAGGACCATATGGCCCACCTAGTCTGCCCATTTCCATACTCACTGATGCAGCCCCGGATCCTAGTTAATCTACTGCTCTCCTGCTCTGCACATCTCCAGGGTACCCTTATGTCCATCCCATGCATTCTTGAACCCCCATATTGTTTTTTCCCCCACCACTTCTGCTGGAAGGCTGTTCCATGGCTGCACCACCATCTCAGTGAAAAAGTTTTTCCTATCATTACCCCTGAGCCTTCCACCCTTCAGCCTTATATCATGCCCCTTGTTCTTGTGCAGAGTTTTCTCTGAAATATACTTTCCACCTGTACCCTGTTTATACCCCTAAGGTACTTGAAAGTCTCCATCATATCTCTCCTCTCACTTCTTTCTTCCAGTGAATAGATATTAAGGTCCTTAAGTCTTTCGTAGGGCTTCTGTTGTAGTCCATGTACCATCTTTGTTGCCCTTTTCTGGACTGCCTCTATTTTGTTAATGTCCTTCCAGAGATGTGGTCTCCAGAACTGGACACAGTACTCCATCTGAGGCCTCACCAGTGATCTGTACAATGGCATCACCACCTCTTTCCTCCTACTTGTTATGCCCCTCCCTCTGCACCCCAACATTCTGTTTGCTCGCTCCACTGCTTTTTCACACTGTTTGGTCACTTTCAGGTCATCAGATATGATAACCCCCAGGTCTCTCTCCTGATTTGTGGTGGCCAGAATTTTCCCACACATCCTGTAATCCTCCTTTGGATTCCTGTGACCCAGGTGCATGATCTTGCACTTTTTAGCACTGAAACTCAACTGTCAGACACCTGGCCACTCCTCTAATAGGCTTGGGTCCTTTCTCATTTTTTCCACCCCCTCCGATGTGTCCACTCTGTCGCATATCTTGATGTCATCTGCGAGGATGCACACCTTTCCCTCCAGACACTCTGCAATGTCGCTAATGAAGACATTGACTAGGACTGGCCCTAGCGCCAACCCCTGTGGCACCCCACTAGTCACCTCCCTCTCCTTAGATTTCATGCCATTTACTACCACCCTCTGAGTCCTGTCCCTTAGCCATTTCCCAACCCACTTCACTACCATAGGACCCACTCCCAGGCACCCCAATTTATTTAGCAATCTCCTGTGTGGGACGGTGTCGAATGCCTTGCTGAAATCCAGGTAGGCTACTTCCACCACCCCTCCCTGATCTACCACCCTGGTTGCCCAGTCAAAGAAATCTGTAAGATTCGTCTGACAGGACCTTCCTGCTGAGAATCCATGCTGCCTTGTATCCTGTGCCACGCTATCCTGCAGAAACTTCACAATCCTCTCCTTAAGTAAGGACTCCATTAGTTTTCCCACTACTGAGGTCAGGCTTTCAGTCCTGTAATTGCCGGCCTCCTCTCTGCTTTCACTCTTGTGGAGAGGGACCACATCTGCCCTCCTCCAGTCCTCAGGTACCTCTCCTGTCTCTAGTGATGCATTGAAAAGGGCAGCCATTGGTTCCGCCAGCACTTCCCTGAGTTCCTTTAGTACTCTGGGGTGGATCCCATCTGGCCTCATTGCATCATTTGCTTTTATTTTCCAGAGTTCTTCTAGGACTCCTTCCACCATGAATGGGCTGGTTTCTAACTCCCTCCCTCCCTCTCTCCCCTGAATTCCTCTTTTACTGAGTCTCGGTCCCTCACCCTCCCCTTCCCTGGTGAATACTGAGCAAAAGTACTTGTTCAGTATCTCAGCCTTTTCTAGATTATCCTCCACCCTTTCTCCTCCTTCCTTCTTCTGCCTAATGATCCCATTTCTGTTTTTTTTTCTTCTCGCTAATGTATCTGAGGAAGGTCTTGTCACCTTTCTTAATAGCCTGGGCTATACCTTCCTCTATCTGTGCTTTAGCACTTCTAATTATTTTCCCAGATTCCCTCTGCTTCTCTAGATATTGTTCTCTGTCCTCATCCATTTGTGTTTCCTTGTATCTTCTGAAGACTTTTTTCTTTTCCCTTACTTTCTCAGCCACTACCTTCAAGAACCATAATGGCCTTTTCTTTCTTTTACTCTTGCTATGCATTTTGACACAGTGACCTGTTACTTCTATTATGACTTGCTTGAGTCTAGACCACTGTTTTTCCACATCTCCCCCTGTACCTTCCACTACTAGGGCTCTTCTGAGATTTCTACTCATCTCCTTATAGTTAGCCTTCCTGAAATCTAGCACCTTTATCCTTGTATGGCTTGCCTCCTCCACTGTGGTTACCTTAAACCTCACTGTCCTGTGGTCACTGCTACCAAGGGGACTGCCCACTTCCACATCTGTGATCATGTTACCATTAGTCAGGACCAAATCCAGTATAGCCACCTCGCATATACTTTACCTGCATTAGCAGCCACTGACCCTACTTGGTCATCAGCTTTAGCCTCTCCTTCCCACCTCTAGGGTACCCTTATGCTTATCACATGCATGTTTAAAATCCCCCCACTGTGCTCGCTCCTACCACCTCCTGGGGTAGGTTATTTCATGCATCCACCACCCTTTCCATGAAAAAGAACTTCCTCACATTTCCCATTATCCTGTCCCCTCCAATCTCATGTCCTTCCCCCTCATTCTTGTACCTCTCCTACACTGGAAGATGTCACCCACCTGCACCTTGTTCATGCCCTTAAGATACTTGAACATTTCTATCATATCTCCCTGTTCCCTCACTCTTTCAGTGTATAAATATTGAAGTCTTTTAATCTCTCCTCATATGTCTTCTGGTGCAAGCCCTACACTATCTTTGTTGCCCTTCTCTGAATCACCTCCACCCTGTCTATGTCCTTACTCCAGAACTGTATGCAGTATTCCAGATGAGGAGTCACAAACAGGTCTATCTCTGGGGGTGCCCCATCTGAAAACCATGGCAGAACCTGTTGCTTCAGGGTCTGTTTGTGGTTTCCCTGGCTGATTCTGCTTAGGGAGTTAGGCAGGAAATTGTCTTTGCCTGACAGGTGTACTGCAGAGATCTTTGTCTCTAGGGAGTAACAATTGTAAGAAGTGTGGCCCTCAACCCAAAACCAGGAGGAAAAATCAGACAGAATTCACTTTTCCTTTTCTTAATTATTTGTTGTTTTATTTTTTATTTATTTTTTCAATTCTACGTTCTTTATAATATGTTTCTGTATCACAAATTATTATTTTACGAACATACGGAATTTGCCAGCAGATATAGGCCTAGAGGTGTATCAAGTCTGCTCTAATGTGCTTTAAAGCTCCCTCCATATATGACAATAGACAGTTATGTTTCAAGACCTTCATGTCCCTTCATCAGACTTAAGAGCTGCTCAATTCATGAACTGAAATAAATATAAACAGAATCTGTGATTAAATAAATGTTTTCCCCTTGAGTTTACATTACTTTTTCTTATATTTAAATTGTAAAGCAAGATTTCAAACTAGAGTTGGTGGGAACTGACCTTTTTCATTCATAATTGTTATACTTATTTCAGCAAAGTGATTTGTGAAGTCATGCCTTTCTTTATATCCGAAATAAATATGAGAACTTTTCTTTAAAAGTGTCATTGTCTTTTCTTTTAATCTTTTTATGTTTTTAAGTTTTCAAAGTTAATATACCTCCTGATACACTGTGGCTCAATTTCAGTCTCAATTTACTGAGTGTTTCTTGTTCGAGGCTGGCTTGTGCACCTGACTTCTAAGCCTGTGGGAAATACAATGATTGCCAGATCAGTTTATCTGAACTGGTACAGTACACAAATTAACATGTTTCTCTTCTCATCTCTCTTTAGAGACTTAGTAACAATTTACTCACTGATTCGCCAAGATGTGATAGCAATTCCAGAGGCATGGCTTCCACAAACCACTGCCAAAACTAACGTGCAACCCGCGCCATTAATCAAAAATGCCAGAAGCTTCTTCTACTTCTTTACCTTCTCTCTGAAGGTGTGGGAAGGGCCGGGCTGTAAAGTGTGCGCAGCTGGTGTCATGATTACATCACAATGTGATGTTCACCTTATCCTGCCCAATCGCTATGGAAACTGCTAACAAACTCTGCAAGGAGTTTGTGAGTGCAGTCCCCCTTCCACTTATATTATATCAATCGGACCTTTCTTAGGCTAATGTTCGGACACTTGGGTATGATTTCATATCTCAGATGAATTTTTTGCTGTGTGTATAATTTAGTTAGTTTTATTATTTTATGTCCCCTTCATTACGGAGACTTAGCAAATCTTAGCAGGGATCAAAATTCCTTTTCTACTGGAAGGTAATCCTTTGCTGCAAAAGGTCAAGAAGCAAAAAGCAGTAAAATAGCCCTATAAATTATTTCATTTTTAGTATCTGATTCAATGCGGGGACTTAGCAAAAAAGTTGTTTGAAGATTACGTCTAAACCCAGCAACATTTACTAATCCTGAAACAGCTTCATATGCTCCATGTTATGGAAATTGTTTTCTCCTGATCTCATGACATACAAAGTGAACTATTTCTGATGCCTATCTTAAGAATACTGTTACTTTTTATTCAAATTAATTTATACACTATAATGAAAAGGGATTATCTATATTTCATATACAATCAACATACATTCTCCTATCAATTTCTATCAAAGTTTCTTTTATCTTGAATTACATTTCATATTACATTTTCTACAGCCATAGCTTCAATAAAGACCTTAAAGATCAGACAGTATTTGATAGTATATTGGTCATCTAAATTCTATCTACTGGAAAGTCACCCATTGCTGCTAAAGGTCAAGAGATAGAAATTTCTAAAATCTGCTCAAATGTTCAATTTATTTCACTTAAATGTGGACCAAACCAAGCTTTCATTTAGTCCATATCTTTTTTTATACGTTTGTAGGGTATAAATCCACCAAGCCCCTCTTTTGGCCAAAATCATATCCCTGTTGCCTCCTCGTTCTGGTTCTAGAATTTTCTCCAATCCAAAAAATTCTGAGGTGGAAATCTGATGTTTTTGTTCCTTAAAATGTCTTGCTAGTGATGATTTTTCATCCTCCCTCCTAATACAGCTCTTATGCTCTGTTATTCTTTGTTTAAGTGGTCGACTAGTTTGTACTATATAATATAGGGCACCTGGGCATATTATACAGTATACCACATAGTCACTATTACATGTTATTAGGTGTCATCTCATATTTATGATTTCTACATATGCTTTTTAGAAATTTTGTTTTCAGACCATTATTACAGTGAATACAGTTACCACAGGGAAAGAATCCTTTCACATCTCTCTGTAACCAAGCTGTTGGTGGTGAGGGTGGGATCCAGTGTTGGGTTTTTGCTAACTTTTTTTCAATATTGTTGTCTTTTTTGCAGTTACCCATGGTTTCTCATGGAAAATAATATTCCCATGATCAGTTGTGCACAATATATTCCAGTTCTTTAGTATTGTGCTTTTTATCTTTTCAGAGGACCTCGGGTATTGCATCAATATAGTAATCTTAGTTTCAGTTGTGGATTCTGTAGTAACATTCTGTAGAGTCTCTTGTCTGGCCTTTTCATTACATCTTTTCTCAGCTTGATCTAATGTGGTTCTGTTGTACCCTCTATGTTCAAATCTTTGTTTTATGTCTGCCATATTTTTCTGATATATGTCTTCACTTCCACCATTTCTCTAAATATGCAGCATTTGGCTATATGGAATACTGTCCTTTAGTTGTTGGGGATGAAAGCATGCAAAATTGTGTTTTTGTCAGAGTCTTTATGATATAAATCTGCCGTAATCCTATTTCCTTCCTTGATCAGTAGCAAATCTAAAGATGGAATCTCTCTTTCTTGATAATCCACGGTGAATTTTAAATATGGAGTTACACTGTTTAAATATTCATGGAATTCTCTTAATTGCTCTATTGTACCATTACAGAAGATCAGTATGACATCTATAAAACATTTATATAATCTGAGGTGATCTTTATATCGATTTTTCTCTGCATAGATATATTTGTTCTCAAATCTGACATAAATTTGTTGGCATACGTTGGTGCCAATGTGGCACCCATTGCTGTTCTTGTTAGTAGTCTGAAGCTGCTTTCTTCAAATTTAAAATAGATATTTTTCAGTACAAACTCAGTGAGAGTGAGTAGAAATTCTAGATCAAGTTTGTTTTGTTTTCTTTTTTCTAGTGTGCATCTTAAGACTGCTAGTCCTTCTAGGTATGGAACAGAGATATATAGGTTCCTCACATCCAGAGTGAATAAAGTGTAATATTCCATATCATTTTGTTTGCTTGATGCTTCTGTTATTTGTATACAGTGTGTACTGTCTCAGACATATGATGGAATAATGGGAACTAGATCTTTACAGTAATGATCAACCAAGATTGATAATGGTTCTGATATAGACTGTATGCCTGAGATAATAGGTTTTCCAGAGGGTTTTTGTGCATCCTTATGTATTTTAGGGAGACAGTAGAACAATGGGATCTTGGGGTGTTGGTTTAATAATTCTGGTTTTACCCATTCTTCTATTTGTTTCCTGTCTGTGGTTTCTGTAATAATTTCTCTAATTTTTACTTTTAGATCATTAAAAGGAATATGTTTTACTTTCTCATATGTTTCCTGGTCACTCAATTGTCTCAAACATTCTTGTCTATAATCAATGTAATTTTGGATTACTATCACTCCACCCTTATCTGCTGGTTTGATTATTATTTCTTTGCCATCAGCTAGTGATCCGAGTGCCTCTCTTTCATATTTATTTAAGTTCTATGGTACCTTTTGTTTATTGTCCCTTTTAACAATCTATTCTACTTCTCTATTAATCTTCTCTATGTATGAAGTAATGTTTGGTGATGTGAAACCTATGAGATCAAACATGGAGGTGGTACCCAGTGCTTGTTTAAGTTTATATCTGTCCTTTTTAACTGTTGCTTCTTCTTGACTATTTTCTTTTAAGGAAAAAACATTTTTAAGTCTTAATTTTCTTTAGAACTTTTCAAGGTCCAATTTTAATTTGAAAGGATTTATCTTTTCCATTAAGACCTTTACTTAAAACATTCATTTCTGTTTTAGTTAAAGTTCTTGTGGAAAGATTATATATCACTAGTTCGGTGTTGTTGTGGACCTGGTTTCGTGTGTCTTGGTACCTCTTCTTACATTTTGTTCTTCTGTTTCTTTTTCTCTTTCTCTTTGTCTTAACCCTGAAATGGATGGTTCTGGTTTATCCTCGTGCCTCTAGATGTCCAATTTTGCCGATATGGTTCAAAATATTCTTCCCTCTGGTACCCCTGCTAGTAACGGTTCCTATATGGAGTATATTGTCTGGGATATGATCTATGATTTTGATATCTTCTAAAGTTTCTTGGGTAATATCTTTTTTATCTATTTTCTCCATTGGGTCTATTCTCTTGTGTGTCTGAATCTGATGTGGGAACTGATGTATCAGTATCTTCTAAATTGTATACTGTTGTTTGATACTCTGATTTTTTTCCAGGAAAATATTTTGTCTTCCTTATAATCAATGATGTCTCGATGGAACTTTTGTAGTTTAATTCCTTTTATATGATTATCATATTCCTGTAACAATTTCTCTATTCGTTCCATTAAAAGTTTAAGCTGTGAGGCCTCAATCATGTCTTTCATTTGGGTTTCTAGTGATTGTATTTCCTCCAGGACTTTTGATTGTTCTGTGGTCAGTGTTTCTATTACCAACAGCATAAAGTCAAATGAATATTTCATTTGTATACCATCCCACTTGGGTTGAAATCCCTTAGGAGTAAACCCTAACTGGGATTCTACTAAGACCCTTAAGCCACTAGGGATTCTCTTCTGCTTAATATACTCCAAAAGTGTTACTGCATGCCAATCTAAATGTACCTCTCTCTCTTTTAGGGATTATAATTTATTTACTGAAACTTTAGGAATTTCAACATGCTCAATCTGACATTTACTTTTTCTTTTTTTTTTTTTAGATTTCTTTTCCTTCAGTCACCACCGATGGGGGCTTCTTCAGTTGACCTATCTTATCCCCTCCAGCCTGAGATCCTCCCATTTGTGCCTGGATTCCTGACTCCCCCGTGACACACCTGATGGAGCCAGTCCCCCTTGAATACACCCCTAGGTGTGGGGCCACCTTCTGCTCCATGGCACTTTCGTCTGGCACTCCATAGGTGGAGACAATGTCAGGACCAGGACACAGTGGGCAGGATCCAGCAGTGGAGATAGGGGTAGGCAACATCTACCTGCCAGGCACGCTCCTGCACCCAACTCGTGGGTGGCTGCCGAGGCTCCTCTCCTGCACCTAGCATGATCCCCAGACTGCAGCACTCCCAGCCTCCATTAGGAGCCCCTCACAACTGGGAATCATCCACCCACCCTCCCCGGGAGAGGAGAGCTGTCCTCTGGATGCTCAATCCTCTCCATCCCCTGCTGACCCCCGACGACCCAAGCTCACTTCCAAATTGGGTTGCCTGCATGGTGCAAGGTGTGGTGTCCAGCGCCTCAACCCTCAGTGCTGCTAGGCCAGGCCAGGCTCTGACATTTGCTTTTACCCAGTGCCATTATGCGATCTGCTTCTTCTTGATTAATACTTAATGCTGTTGATCTCACGTTGGTCATATCTCCCAGTTCAAAAAATTAGCCATTTTGTGTCCTTCTAAATATTGCTTATATAAATGATGAATAACTTTAATGTTTAGGGAAACAGAAAATTTCCTTCTATCCAGAAAAATTATCAAACATGTTGTGTGTGTACTGTTTCCCTCGGTTCCCTTTTATGTTTATCCTCAGGGGAGTGTGCCACGTATGGTTATGCAGAAACAATTGTAAGAAGTGTGGCCCTCAGCCCAAAACCAGGAGGAAAAATCAGACAGAATTCACTTTTCCCTTTCTTAATTATTTTTTGTTTTATTTTTATTTCTTTTTTCAATTCTTCTTGCTTTATAATATGTTTCTGTATCATAATTTATTCTTTTAGCGCTTCCTCCATATATGACAATAGACAGTTACATTTCAGAACCTTCATGTCACTTCATCAGACTTAAGAGCTCTCTCAATTCATGAACTGAAACAGAATCTGTGATTAAATAAATGTTTTCCCACTGAGGTTATATTACTTTTTCTTATATTTAAATTGTAAAGCAAGATTTCAAACTAGAATTGGCGAGAACTGACCTTTTTCTTTCATAATTTTTATACTTATTTCAGGCAAAGTGATTTGTGAAGTCATGCCTTTCTTTATATCTGAAATAAATAGATGAGAACGTTTCTTTAAAATTGATATCTCATTGTCTTTTCTTTTCTTTTTAATCTTTTTATATTTCAAGTTTTCAAAGTTAATATACCTCCCGATACACTGTGGCTCAATTTCAGTCTCAATTTACTGAGCGCTTCTTGTTTGAAGCTAATTTGTGCACCTGACTTCTAAGCCTGTGGGAAATACAATGATTTCCAAGTCAGTTTATCTATTTGTGGTTTCCCTGGTTGATTCTGCTTAAGGAGTCAACCAGGAAATTGTCTTTGCCTGACAGGGGTACTGCAGAGATCTTTGCATCTAGGGAGTAAGCCAAGTCCCAGATCCTCTTTGCCTCTGCACACAGTTTTGAGGATCTTGTATCTCCCTGCTTGTTTATATAGTATTGTACATTGCTGAGGTGTTGTATGTTCTGATCTGGACAGACTGACCTTGTAGCTGAGAGAAGAAGGTTTGGATTGCCAGAAATACTGCCCTGAGTTCCAGGAGACTGATGTGTTCATAGGTCTCCTGAGAGCTGAAGATACCATTTACATAGAAACATAAACTTTAATGGTGGAAAAGGAACCCCACCCAGTCTACCCATTTTTTCCTACCTACATTATCACTGCAGACCCAACTTGAACCACAGCTCTTTCTCCTTTCCCCTTCTTTTTCACTATGATTCTCTTGTGCCCATCTCACACACTCTTGGAACCCACCACTGCTTTTTCCCCCACCATCTCTGATGGAAGGCTGTTCCTGGAATCCACCACTTTCTCTGTGAATAAGTACTTCCTCACATCTCTCCTGAATCTACCTCCTCCAGCTTTATAGCATGTCCTCTTGTTCTTGAGAACCTTTTTTTCTGAAAAATACTTCCCTCCTGTACCTTAATTTACCCCCGTGAGGTATTTAAAGGTCTCTATAATATCTCCCTCTCTCTTTCTCTTTCTCTCCTCTCTCCAGCGTGTATATAATGAGGTCCTTTAGTCTCCTTTAGTCTTCCCTCATATGACTTTTGATGCAGATCCTGTACTATTTTAGTTGCCCTCATCTGGATGTCCTTCTGGAGACGTGGTCTCAGAACTGGATACAGACTCTAAGTGGCAGAGGCAACACCACGTCCCTCTTTCTGCTGGTGATACCCCTCATTATGCACCCCAGCATCCCACTAGCCCTCCTGAGTGTTTTTTCAAACTGCCTGGTTACCATTAGGTCAGCCAATATGATTAACCCCAGGTATCTTCACTGCTTGGTAGTCGTCTTTACTACTCCACCTATTATGTACACCACCCCTGGGTTTTTGTGCCCTAAGTGCAGTGTTTTGCACTTTTTCACATTGCAACCCAGCTGCCATACTCTTGACCACTTCTTGAGTTTTCTCAGGTCTCTGCTCATCCTTTCCACCCTCCCCAGAGTGTCAACCCTATTGCAGATTTTGGTGTCATCCGCAAAGAGGCAGACCTTCCTTTCCAGGTCCTCTGTAATGTCACTTATAAAGACATTAATGAGGACTGGTAACAGTACTGATCTCTGAGGTACCCTGCTAGTCATCCTTACCTCCTCAGCGTGAACTCCATTTACCACCACCTTTTGTCACTTATCCTCTAACCAGTTTCTTATCCAGTTTACCACCTTTGGACACATTCCTAAGTTACCCAGCTTGCTTACTAATCAATCAATCTTTATTTTACCAGGTGAAGCACCATTGAGTGAGCTCATTTGCAAGGTGGACCTGGACAAATGCACATAAAAGTAAACAATATACAAAGAGAAAAGATGGGTGTACAGTCAAGGACTACAATGTAGAAGAGGACATAAAACATAGTACAGTATTAGGCAAGGTCTATACAGGCAAATATGCAAGAGGCTTAGAAAAAATATTGTAAATATACATTATTATGCAGTATGTACATGAACAGTTCAGGAAAAGGGGTAAGAGGGGTGATGGGGAGAAGAAGGGAGAAGGGGTGATAAACAGGGAATCACAAAGCCTGGGGATGGATATCTGACACTTATTTCACTGACCTCTGGGGGGGAGAGCAGTTACAGGATTCTATAAAGGAATGACAGAATAGCTTTTTGAAGGAGGAGAAGGTTGTCGGGGTAGCCAGCTTGAGAGTTTTTTGTAATTTGTTCCATAGGTGAGGGGTTTACATAGCTTAAAGATGCTTTACTGAAATGTGAATTAACTTTAGGAATGTATAAGGAGATAAATGAGAGGCTGCACAAAGAGTAATTGCCTGCAGCTCATAAGGCAAGCAGTCAGAGATATACTGGGGACACTTATGTGTGATAGCTCTAAAAGTACAAAAGGCAGCATTTCTTTGCCTTCTGAACTTGAGGGAGGTCCAGTCTACTGTGGCATACAGAAAACAGTGGTGGGTGAGGTACGGTAGACCAGAGAAAAATCTCAAAGCTCAGTGATAGAGTAAGTCAAATTTAAAGAGTGCAGAGGCAGAGCCTTGGCCATAGAGGAAGTCAGCATAATCCAATAAAGATAGAAACGTGATTTGGACCAGTCTTTTTTTGGCATTGTGGGATAGGAGATGTTTGATTCAGAAGAACAGGCCCAGTCTCTGCCTTGGCTTCTTTGATAGTTCCTCAGTATGGTCAGAGAATGTAAGCTTGTGGTCTATCCAAAGCCCCAGGTATTAAAATTGTGTCACATATTCAAAAGGTTCTCCCAGAAGCAATAGAATCTATGGAGTTAAGCTATGTAGGGAAGGGTTTTTGACCTATGGCAGAAGGTGAGAAAAGTATGGCCTTCGTATTTTTTGCATTTAGAAGTAGTTTTTGGCTCAATAAGTTTAACTGCAACTGATTAAAGTCCACCTGTAGGTCCATACAGGCCCACTCTGGGGTAGACCTAGCAATATATATGACTGTGTCATCGTTGAAGAGATGAATATCGACTACTTTGATTCCAGAGTCAATGTTGTTAATATAAAGAGTAAAGAGCAGTGGTCCTAAAATGGACCCTTGCGGCACACCTATCTGGAGCAATTTTAGGGGAGATCCACTTGGGCTTTAACCTGTTGGAATCTCTCAGAGAGGTAACCACTGAACCATTTCAAGGCAGAAGAGTCTAGGCCAATGCTTTGAAGAGTGTTCAACAGCAGACCATGATCCACTGTATCGAATGCCTTGCTAAGATCAAGAAACGAGGCACATACATATTTCTTGACATCCAAATAATTTTGAGAGTCATTGGTTATCTTTGCGAGTGCAGATATTGTACTGTGACAAGCTCTGAATCCTGACTGGGCAGTGTTAAGCAGATAGGTGGAGTCCAAGTACTTCCAAAGCTGCACATTAACCACTTTCTCAAGCAGTTTAGAGAGGATGGGAAGTACAGATATTGGTCTGTAATTGTTTAGATTACTTGGGTCACCAGATTTGAGATGGAGAATAACATGGGCAGTTTTCCAAATGGGAGGGAGGTCTCTTTGCGTAACAGATAGATGAAATAGGTGGGTGGTAAGTGCTGATAATACATGAGATGCGAGATTCAGAAAATAGGGCTTGATAAGGTCAGCACCTGCACTTTTCCTGGTATCCGAGGCTAGCAGTAGATATTCCACTTGTTTCCATGACACAGGGCTAAAGGAGGAGGTCATTTCAGGGACAGAGGTAATGCTAGTGGGTCTAATAGTATCCTGACTGCAAAGTTGTGTGCAGAGATTATAGGCGGGTGAGGAGTCAAAGGCGAGCCCAGCGATGGCAAAGTGGTTGTTGAGCAGATCTAGGATTGTCTGTATGTCAGTGAATGTGGAGCCACCAGAGAGGATTTTGGCCAGTACATAATTTGTTGATTCATGCCCCTCTATATCCATAATGGTCTTCCAAAACTTAGAAGCACACTTAGATGATGAGTCCAGCTCATGCTGAAAATACTTAGCTTTTTTGGATCTGACAAGTTTAGTTCAAGTGTTCCTAGCCATTCTGAAAGCCAACCAGTCATCAGGGAGCATGGTTTTACCTGCTTTTTTCCAATAACATCCTTATTAAGTAAAGTGGACTTCATGTTGGCCGTAAACCATGTGCATAACTTTTTCTTTGAGCAAACTTTAACCAATACAACATGTCTATCTATAACCAAAAGTGCAATCCTTTGAAAGGATTCATAAGCTTCGCACACTGACTTGGCTAGATAGAAATCTTGCCAACTAGAGTTTTGTAGTTCAGTAAGGAATGCTAGAGGAGCAAAGTTACGTTTGCTTCTTTTGTATATATATTTTGAAGAGGAGACTGGTTTGAGAATGGACCTCACACAAGCAATGGAACAATGGTCACTAAGGTTGGTGAAAAAAACACATGAATGGGTGAAAAGGTGAGGCTTATTAACTAGAATAAGATCAATTAAGGTACTGTTTGCAGGGTTTTTCTTATTAGGGCATGTGACTTCAGGAATTAGTTGCACAAGGCCAAAGGTGTCACATAGTTCTTTAAGGGGTTTAGAGCTTGCTGAGAGCCAGTCAAAGATTGAAGTCTCCCAAAATGATGACTTCTGAGGTTGACATGTTCAATTCATTGCATACGTGGTCTAGCACCTTCAGGCTTGCCGAGGGTTGGCAGTAACATCCAATAATGCAAAGAGATTGGGAGGAAGAGAATTGAACCTTCAGGGTCAAACTTTCAAACTCCTTAGGCAAAGAGATTGAATAGGTAGCGGTCACCAAAAATGTATCTAGTATATATACAGCTACTCCACCCCCTCTAATAGGTCAGTCAGTTTGGAAGACACTATAGGATGGAATGTTTATGGCAGAATCCAGAGTAGAAGGGCTGAGCCAGGTTTTGGTTACTACCAGTATGTCAGGCTTAGTATGAAGGGTCCAGGACTGAATGGAATCAAACTTCTTCAGAAGACTACAAACATTAATATGAAGGAATTGTATACCCTTGAGATGAGCTAAATCTGAGGGAGCTGTTATTGAAGTGAATGGTCCAGGTTTCAGTTTGACTTTGCCTGAACAGAGGAGTAATAATATCAGCAACATTTTACTCAGGGCACTTAGTAGTAGTTTAAGGATACGGGTATGTTCTCTTTTGCGATGGAGAAAGAGACTAGGTGAAGAGAAGGCACCTTGGTAACTAAGTGGTCCTAACACTGCATAGAGCAGTACCCTAGCCTCACAAAAGACTGAGTGGAAGAGGGACAGATGGGGTACGATTACAAGTACAATTATGAGTATGGGTACGAAAACATGGCAAAAGGAAGGCAGAGGTTCCAGGATTCCAAGGCAGCTGAAAGGAAGGTTCCAATAAAAAGAGGAAACCAGGTAGTGGATATGAGTGAACGTCCTCCCCCCAAGGAGATATAATGCACTTCACCTGTAAACAGTCAGTATGTGGCTCTAGGGGAGTGAAGAGGGAGGTAGATACAATGCAAAGTAATAATAAAGAGGTCTGCATTGTGTGGTCCTGGATACAGTGGGGAGTATAAGACTGCGAGACAGACAGCAAAGTTTAAGTATTGTTGTGCGTAACACAGGAAAATAGTAGTGGTAATATGAGTGCTGTACAATGGTCACAAGAGAAGCTGGACTAATAAGCTGCTCCACGGGATCTGATGAGCTAAGCTAAATTACATAGCCGGAATGCAACTATGCCAGAATGCAATCTAGATACACTAGATAGGGAACGTGCTTGGCAAGAAACAGTGTTGCTGTCACTTTAAGCTTGAGGAGTTGGCTGGCAGTAGCCTGTAGGAGTGCGCTAGTAATCTGGGGTGGGGTTTAGGTACATTTAAACAGGACTAGGGGTGGGTAGCTGGGCCAAAAAATCAAGGTCCCAGGGCTCCCTTCTTGGAGGTGATCAGTCCCCGAGGGAGAGTCCGTACCTGAGCTTCTGTGCGGGGCTGGTGGCTTCAGACCTGGACCATGGATGGCAGTCTAGCAGGTTGGGTTCATCAGAGAACCATGGCTGTGGCACTCAGACTACCTGAAAAGAGAAGGTACGGGGGAAATTAAATAAGAGAGGCAGAGGGTGGGGCTGTTCATGGAGCTAAAAAGAAATGCAAAATGGCTTAAACAGGGGGTGGGTTGCAGACCAAAATGTTAGGCAAGATGCCACAAGGTCTGAGAGAGCAAGAGCAGGGCTAATTAAAACACAATACCAGAGTAAAAAGGTGAAAAAAAGGTGCAAGAGTTTAAGACCTGAGCTAAGATCGCTGCTGGGTCTTAAGGGGGAACACTCTACAGGCACTTAGATTAAATCAGCAAAACTTGAACTCTAAAATACTAGCAAGATAGTATTAACAGAAATCAAAATCCATTAAAATATAATTCAAGCATTAACAGTGCAGAGCTATATGGAGCCAATCGGAGTGTTCCTGGGGCTAACTGCAGCTAATGGGTCACAGAAGGAATAGACACCGGACTTCAACCCAGAAGCAACTGTCCTCATGTAAAAAAGGAAAATCAAGGTCCTAGGACTCCCTTCCTGGGGATAATCAGTCCCTGAGGGAGAGTCCATACCTGGGCTTCTGTGAGGGGCTGGTGCCTTCAGACCCGGACCGCCGCGGATGGCAGTCTGGCAGATCGGGTTCATCAGAGAATCACGGCTGTGGCACTCAGACTATGTTTCCTACGTGGAACAGTGTCAAAAGCCTTACTGAAATTGAAGTAGGCTATGTCCACTGCTCCACCCTGTTCTAATTCCTTTGTCACCCAGTCAAAGGACTCTATCAGATTCATTTGACATGACCTCTTCCCTATAAACCCATGCTGCTTCGGGTTTTGTAACCCACTAGATTCAAGATATTCCACAATCCTTTCCTTCAGCAGTGATGCCATTAACTTTCTCACCACCAATGTCAGGCTGACTGGCCTATAATTGCCAGCTTTTTCCCAGCTGACACTTTTGTGCAGTGGGATTACATTTGCCCTCCTCCAGTCCTCCAGAACCACTCCTGTTTCCAGTAAGCTGTTAAATAGGACTGCCAGATGTGCAGCCAGTATCTCCCTAAGCTCTCTCTCAGTACCCTCAGATGCATTCCATCTGACCTTATTGCACTGTCCATCTTCAGATTAGTGAATCCCTTCAGGACTTTGTCCTCTGAAAAAGGACCAGTGTCCACCTCCCTCCCTCCAAAGCTTCTGTTACTTTTTTGTGGCCCCTTCTGTTGTCTTTCATCTGCAAACACTGAACAAAAGTATTTGTTCAGGATGGCTGCCTTTTCCTGGTCTCCCTCTGCACAGTCCCCCCTTCCTTTTCTAACCTTACAATCCCACCCCTGGTCTTCCTCTTTTCACTTACCTACCTAAAAAAATGTCTTGTCCCCTTTTGTTACCTCCTGGACTATTCTCTCTTCAGTTTGTGCCTTTGTGCTCTTTTCTGCTTTCCCTACTTCTGTCTGTTTCCCCTGATACACCTCCCTATCCTCCTCCCTTTGTTTCTCCTTATACCTTCTAAAGGCTACCTTTTTAGCCTTTACCTTTTCAGCCACATCTTCTGAGAACCATAGAGGTCTCATTTTATTCTTGCTTCTGCTCACTTGTTTAACGCAGTGGTTTGTTGCCTTTACTATGCTCCCTTTTAGCTTCACTCAGTATTCCTCTAACCCACCCAGGTCATCCACATGTGCTAGGTCATGCCTAAGGCATTCACCCATGTTTATAAAATCTGCCCTCCTGAAGTTCAGCACCCTCAATCTTGTGTGGCTTGATTCCACAGTCACCCTTATATTGAAACACACTGTGCAGTGATCACTGGTCCCCAGGTGGCCTTCTACCTTAATGTCTGAAACACTGCCCTTGTTAGTGAGTACCAGGTTCAATATTGTCCCATCATGAGTGGAGTCACTGACTAGTTGCCTGAAGAATGCCCCTGCAGAGAATCCAGGATGTCCCTGCGTCTAGCTGAAGCTGCTGCTGGGAGGCTTGAATCTACATCTGGCAGGTTGAAGTTTACCACCAGCAGTGCTTCCCCCTTTTCTGCCACGTTGCCAATGACTTCACTAGTACCTTACCTAATTCCTCCCCCTGTACTGGAGGTCTGTGGATCACTTCTGAGAATAGTGGCTCCATTCCCCTTCTCCATGGTGGCCCACAGTACCTTTGTCTCCCCCTGTACTCTTTGCATCTCTGTCGCTTTTTTGCTTTCCCTCACATTAAGCACCACACGCCTTCCTTTCCTTCCCACCTTGTCATTCCTGAACAGAGTATTGCCTGGTATGGCCATATCCCATGATGGTTTAGAGTGCACCATGACTCAATAATGGCCACAATATCCAGGGCGGCCTCTGCCATGATGGCCTCTAGGTCCAGAATCTTATTTCCTAGACTTCTAGCAGTCACACAAATGGCCTTCCAGATTTTGTTTCCACTCTGCTTGTTACCCCTTTTTCCTGTTTGCCCTCCCTCCTCCCTCTCTTTTAATGGTCCTGTTTCCTTCCCCTTTGTCTCTACCACCCTGCTTCCTTTATTAATTTGCATCCTGGAGGATTCCTCTCCACTCTGGTTCTACCAACTCCCCACTTCAGCCTCTGGTGGGGCAGTTTCTTCCTCCCTGATTCTGTCCGCCACCCCCTCCAACTTTTTTAAATGTTCACCGAAATAACATTTAAACTGTCCACTGAGGACTGCAGTTCCCCTTCCGGATAGATGCAGGCCATCACCCCTCTACAGTCCCTTACCCTACCAGGTTGGTCCCCAGTCCCTAATGTAGCTGAACCTCTCCTCTCTGCACCATTCCTTTAACCATGAGTTGATTCTCCTGGTGGGGAGATCCCTCACCTTCCCCCTGTTGTAGACAGGAAGCACCTCACTAAAGCCACTGAGTGCACTACCTAACACCCCTTCCCAGCTCCCTAAACTCCTCCTGCACTATTCCATCCCCATCCCTAGCCAGGTCATTATTCCCAAGGTGGACAATGGCATACAGCTCTCCCTCCTCTGCTGCTGCCCTAACAATCCTCAGGATCTGCTTCCCATTCTCTCTGAGCCATGGTGCCACGTAGGCACCTAACCTGCCTCCCCCCCCTTCCTATTCCCAGATCTATCCTCCTCACAATCGAGTTTGTCACCAGAAGTTGCTTCTTCCTCCTCTGGGGTCCTCTACCACTCTCCTTGGGGTCTCCACTACAGAAAGACCCCTCATCCTTCCTGGTCAGTGCAGTGGGTGCCTCCTCCTGGCAGTTCCACCCCATCAGAGCAGTGTAGGAATTATGCCGTGGTACTGGTTGTAGAATATGCCTCTCTCCCACCACCACCCTTCCAGAGCCCTGCATAGTCCAGCTGTTCCTCTTTCCTGGCATCCTCTAAGGTAATGGTGGCAGACCTGGTGGCCAATGGGTGGGGGAAGAGGTTCCCGAATCCTAACCAGCTTGGTCTGGAGTCTAGTAACCTCCTCCCTCAACCCAGAAAGTTATGTGCAGATGGGGTAGCACTGCAGTCTCCAGAAGGTCTCTTTGAAAACTGTCACCCCACAGCCAGTGCATTGCATCACTCCCATCATTCCCAACTTTTATTCTCCCTATGTAACCTGGAAATACATTTGTACCCTTATCCCTGACAGGGTGTTTCTAGTATCCCCCCTTTTTGTTTGTTTCTATTTGTGTTCCCCCATACCTTGTTTAAATCTCTTTATACTCCTACCCTAGATAAGATGTTGCTCCTATTTCCAGTTTTGGCCTGTCTTTTACCTTCCACATCTCCCAGTAGTTAAACAGTAGTGAACAGGTGCCTTACCTTAGTCGACTAGCAGAATTCCCTGCTTCCGAGGCACTGTGGAGCCCAAGCAAGATGGCCACAGACACCTAGATCTCTGCAAACCACCAGAAATAAAACAGTTTAAACTGGAGGTTCCCCTCAACAGGACCAACAAACTCTACAGAGATCGATAAATGAAACATCGGGGAACAAGCATGGGTAATCCCTGGAAGGAAAAACAGTCCGGTGAAGGTGCAAAATCCAAAACTTTGGCCTCTGCTTCTACTTCGCGAGGAGGCCCAGGTTGTGACCTTGAACACGAGGTGAATAGCAAGGAAAAAACCCTAAAATCTCTCAGAGAAAAACAGAGTCACCTTATTGCCTCAGTAACAGGACTATCAAATAAATTTGATTCACTTACTGCTCGAGTTACTACAGTGGAAAGTTCTCTGGATTCGGTCACTTTAGCATCGGCGTCTGCATTGAAAACAGCAGACACAGTTATGGGGGCTGTGACTTCAGTTATAAAAGAAAATGGAAAGTTGCGCTCTTGGCTGGAAATGCTGGAAAACCAGTCGAGAGACTCAAATGTTAGAATATTGGGCATAGCCGAGCGAAGTGAAGGTGACCATCTGTCCCTGTTTTTACAAGAGTAGATACCTCAACAATTGGGTCCTGAAGCAGCTCCACTGGTGCAGCACATTCACAAAGCTTACAGAGTGGCCTTTCGGGGATCTCAGAACAACCCTGAGGCCCCGCGTTCTGTGGTGATGGTACTAGATGGTGTGGGCTCACAAGATGCTCTGATGGCCCTGGCTTGGATGAATAGGATCCTTCTCCATGAAGGCAACCCAGTGCAACTTTTTCCAGATCTAGCCTATGCAACCAGGCAATGGAGAAAGTGGTTTGATGGGGTAAGGGCGATGCTCCGAGAAGTGGAGATCCCTGATGGCCTAATTTTTCTTGCACGTCTGCGAATTGTGCATCAGAACAAGATATTTCTTTTCTCTGAACCGGCGGACGCTCTGAAATGGTGTCAAAAACATGCCCCTACTCATCGAAGAGAACAGGAGGATGAAGATAATTCATCAAAGGAAGAAGTGCCTTGAGGGACTTGGACATTTAGATAAGTTTGTTTTGTTACAGGGCTAAAAGGGGGAGGGGGAGTTCCTTTTTTCCACATCTTGCCTAAATATTTCTTTTGACCCATATGAAGCTGAGTTTTGTGTTGGACTTTAGTTTTCAGCTGGTCTGGACTTCCTATAACAGATCTGGGTCATATAATTACCCCCCTGTTCCCATATATTACAGCCCTGTTAACAAGGAGAACGTCTTTTGAATTGCTGAGAAAAGTTTTTCTTTCTGATCTGATGTTAACTACAATAAGCGCCTAATTCTTAAAAGGGTGGTGTTGGTCTGATAGATTTGGGGAAACTGATGTCTTGATTGAGATCAGGGGATCCATGTATTACTACTTGGTTTAACGCTAACATTAGTGTAATCACTTTGATAGAGCATGGTGACTAATTCCCTATTAAAGGGACAAATGGTGCATATTGAACTTGAACATTATTTTAACAACCATGCAGCTCCTGGACTCATTTGCAGCAATCAGATTACCAGATAAAGCTAATTAATATATAATTATCCCCTCATAGGACGTATCTTATTTCATTCAACAGACCTTTTTATAGTATTAAGAGGAGTAGCGCCTCATTCTATTTTATATACCTAAGGCTGAATGAAGATGTCTTGACTGTATGTTTGTTTTCACAAATAAATAAACATTAAGTTTAAAAAAAGAGTCCCCTGCTTCCTTCTGCTGATGCCTACTGATGCCTAAGACACCATTTACCTGTTTCACTCCTTCGCTGTTCCACTTATTCACTGGGACAGAGCATGTGTGGGACAAGTTAGGAGAGTCTTTTTATACATAGAAACATAGACGTTGTCGGCAGATAAGGGCCTATGGCCCACCCAGTATGCCCATTTGAGCTTGTAAGTTCTTTAACATTTTTTTAGTTGCCCCTTACCCCTGACCTCCAGAATTCCCTTATGTCTATCACATGCATTCTTAAATCCCATGATTGTTTCAGCCCCTACCACTTCCTCTGGCAGGGTGTTCCACTTGTCCACCACTCTTTTTGTGAAGAAATTCTTCTTCACATTTCCTCTGAATCGCCCTCCCTCCAACTTCGTCCCATGCCCTCTAGTCCTGGAACATCTTTTTCGCTGGAAAATAGTGTATTCCTGCACCCTGTTCCTCCCTGTAAGGTACTTGTATGCCTCTATTATATCCCCTCTCTCCCTCCTCTCCTCCAGGGAGTACATATTCAAGTCCTTCAGCCTGTCCTCATAGGACTTGTGATGCAATCCCTGTACCATCTTTGTTGCCCTCCTCTGAACCTTCTCTACCCTGTCTATGTCCTTACGTAGGTAAGGTCTCCAGAACTGTCACACTGTACCCCAGGTGGGGCCTCACTAGTGTCTTGTATAGTGGAAATATGACCTCCCTTTCTGCTGGTGATGCCTCGCCTATGCAATCCCAGCATCCTATTTGCTTTACCTGCTGCCTTGTCGCATTGTGCCTTCCTACCTGGAGGTCATCAAAGATGATAACCCCAAGGTCCCTTTCCTGCTTGGTGCATGCTATATCCTCACCCCCCAACTGATATGTTGTTCCAGGGTTTTTGTGCCCCATAAGCATTATCTTGCACTTCTTTGCATTGAATTTCAACTGCCAAACCCTTGACCATTCTTCAAACTTCTGCAGGTCACTCCTCATTCTGTCCACACCCTCTAGCATATCCACTCTGTTACAGAGCTTCATGTCATCAGCAAACAGGGAAATTCTGCCTGCTACACCCTGTGCAATGTCATTGATGAAGACATTGAATAGGACCGTTCCCAGCACTGATCCCTGTGGTACCCCACTGGTCATTCTTCCCTCTGTGGAGCGACAGCCATTTACTACCACCCTCTGTGTCCTGCCACCCATCCAATTACCCACCCACTGCACTACTGTCCTGCCCACTCCCATATTCCCTAGTTTTTTTAATGGCCTTCTATGTGGAACAGTGTCAAAGGCCTTGCTGAAGTCCAGATTGGCCACTTCCACTGCCCTCCCCTGATCCACCTCCCTTTTCACCCAGTCAAAAAATTCAATGAGGTTGGTCTGGCATGACATCCACCCAGGGAAATCTTGCTGCCTTGGGTCCTATAATCCGTTGGCAACCAAATGCTCCACCAATCTCTCCTTCAGTAGTGCTTCCATGATCTTCCCCACTACCAAGGTCAGGCTGACTGGTCTGTAGTTCCCCGCTACCTCTTTGTTCCCACTTTTGTATAAGGGGACTACATCTGCTGTCCTCCAGTCTTTGGGTACCTTCCCTGTTTCCAGTGATCAGCTAAAGAGGATTGCCACAGGTTCAGCCACCACCTCTCTTAGTTCCTTTAGGACCCTGGGGTGCACTCCATCTGGCCCCATTGCTTTATCAACTCTTATTCTTTCCAGTTCTTTTAGGACCCTCTCCTGTGTAAAGGGACTTGTGTCCATTTCTGTGCCATTCCCACCCCTTGTACTCCCTTCAGACCCATTACCCTCCTCTTCCTCAGTAAAGACTGAGGAGAAATATCTGTTCAGTATGTCAGCTTTACTGTTGTCATCCTCCACTCGGCCCCCATCCTCCCTCTTCAGTCTCACTATCCCTCCCTTTGAACTTCTTTTTTCACTTATGTACCTGTAAAAGGTTTTGTCCACTCTACCCACTAATTTTGCAATGCACTCTTCTGTCTGAGCTTTGGCTTCCCTTAATGACCTCCCTGCCTCCCTTTGCTTCTCCTGGTACTTCTCCCTATCCCCTTCTGCCTGTGTCTTTTTGTATTGCCTGAATGTGACTTTTTTGGCTTTCACTTTCTCCGCTACCTCCTTGGAAAACCATAATGGCCTCCTCTTCCTTTTCCCCTTGCTAACTTGCTTAATGCATAATTCTGTTGTTCTTGTAATCCCCATTTTAAATATTGCCCACTGTTCCTCCACCCCTGATTCCCTTCCCATTCCCAGTAGTGCCTCTTTCAAGCATGTCCCCATTTTCCCAAAGTCTGCCCCCCTAAAATACAGGATACATATTTTTGTGCAGTTTGGTTCTGCTCCTTCTGTGATTTCAAACCACAGTGTCCGGTGGTCAATGTTCCTCAGGTGCTCCTCACTGTTACCCCTATCACACAGTCCCCATCTGTGAGCATGAGGTCCAGTGTTGGCTTCTGCCGAGTTTGTTCCATGATCAATTGCTTAAGGAAGGCACCCTGAAGGGAATCCAGGATAAATCTGCTGCTGATTGATGCTGCTGCTGGGAGGCTCCAGTCCACATCTGGAATATTGAAGTCTCCAATCAGCACAACCTCCCCCCTTGTCAACTTCCTTAGGCTCCCTATTTGCCAGGTCATTAGTACCTAGGTGGATAATGACATCCAGCTCACCTTCCCATCTTGCCTTCCCGGCGATCCCCAGGATCTTCCTCCCATCCCTCCATGCCAATGCACCTGGTAGGCACCTCACCTCCCTGTCCTCCCCCTCATGTGTTCCTACTTGGATCCCTCTTATGATACAGTCCCACACCAGGATTCGCTTCTTCCTCCTCTGGGGTCCACTGCTCTCCCCACTGAGGTCACCTCCTCGGTTGACCTCCACATCCTTTCCTTCCACTGATCTGGGTACCTCTGTTTGGTTGTCCCCGTTTGCCAGTGTGGCATATGAGTTCTGGAGTGGAATAGGATTTGGGATGTGCCTCTGCCTAACCACCCTAATGCTCCCCGAGCCCTCCATCATCCAAGTGCTCCTCGTTCTTGGCATCCTTTGAGGCTACGGCGTTGGACTGGGTGGTCTCTAGATAGGGAGAGGCAATTCTGACCCAGTTTACTTCCACTTTGAGTCTGGCTACCTCATCCAGCAGTCCAGAGAGATGCCTGCAGATAGGGCAGCACCTCAGAGTCCAGAAGGTCTGCCTGAATACGGCTGCCCCGCATCCACTGCATTGCACCACTCCCCACATTATACTGTACTTATACTGCTATTCCAGTAGTTGTCTGTTACTGAAGCTCTCCTTCTAGTTCCCTCTTTATTGATTTACTGTCCTGAAAATCCTGCCGCCAATCCTCAGATAACCTATCCCAGTTCATTGAACTTTTTCCATGGCTCCTGTACAAGACACTAAGCCTCTGCCAGCTCCATCCCCCAGTCACATGCGTCATTCACAGGGCTTTCTGAATCCACTCAGCCCCAAGATTAATCTCCTGAGCTAGTGTCCTCCACACTACCTGTTACAATTTTAAAGACAAGTTTCAAAGTGCCCCAAACACTGCCTACAAATCTTTTTCTCTGCACTTATCCTGCTACTTTAGTATGAAAGAGAAATATAAATAAATATACCTTTAAGGTAAAGCTAGATGCTTTCATTCCTCTCTGTCAGTAAAGTTTGTTCTTCTACTTACTGTGAGGTCCTCCAGGTGGGTGTCCAATAGTAGGAGTTAAGCATCTGTTTTGAGTATACTTGTTGGAAATTACTGGAGGAAGGGAATGCCCTCCCTGAGGTTGCTTTCTTCCTTCGACCAATCTAATTCCCCAAAAATGCTTTTGTCACTGGCACTAGCTTTGAGAGGGAATCCCATCTTTGAGAACGGTGGTCCCTTAAGTGGTACTAAATGTTCTTCATCTGAAACCTGTCCCATGGGACCACTGCTGTGGAAGCCATAGGTGCCAGAACGGGGGGGGGGGCCACTAAGGCCATGGCCCTACCACTTTCATAAGTTGCCCTTTCACTTTTTGCTATCATGGTAATATATTTAATAGGGGAAAATTTACCCCTTACGTCCTTGGCCCTACCACTTTTCAAACCATTCTGGGCACCACTGGTGGAAGCTGCTATGTGACCCAGTAGTTGTAGGAAATCCCTTATAGGCCTTGGTCGTCTCACTGTGCAGGATTTTGCTGTGGCAATCAGAGATGCTAACACCCCCAAGGGAGGGATGCTTTTTCCTGCAGGGTATTCAGTTATGTGCCTATGAAGTCCATCACCTTAACAGGTTCTGTTTGGGACTTCTGCAGATTTATCAGGAACCTCAGTTTTTCTAGGATGCTTTTTACCTTCTGAAAAAAGTACCTAGGGCCAGATATTCAAATGTTAGTGCCAGTGCCAATGGGTTTTTGCCCATGCTATCCGGGTCTGCACCAATTTTTGGGCTGTAGTCTATATTCAGAGGCCCCTAGAGCACAGGCTAAACCTATTAGCACCTACACACTAACATAACACTGTGCCTGTGAAATGAAGGGTTCCCTCCTATAAATGGATGCAGTGGTAATTTCAAAGGTTTGTACTGGCAGTAAATGGCACCCAAAGCAACACTATTTACTGCCTCTGAAAACCAACATAACTGTTTTTTTTTCTCTGCACTTATCCTGCTACTTTAGTATGAAGAGAAATATAAATAAATATACCTTTAAGGTAAAGCTAGATGCTTTCCTTATTTGCCATCAACTTCTATGTTTCTATGTTTCTATGGGTGCAAAGGCCGTGTCTCCACCCCATCAATGGCAGGACCGCCAATGCTTGCCGGTTCCTTTGTTGACCAGAATTCTGGGGGTGGGGGGTACCACTGGATGCCAGGGAATAGTATAGGTTACACAGGCCAGGAGATTGAGAGGGGTGGGGGTGCCAGCAGACACCACAGATAAAGTCCCATATATGAAACAGGTGACTGGAGGGACAGGGGATGCCACTAGACACCAGGGAACAGATTCTGAGAACTGGGATGGGTGATCAGAGGGTGGGGGCCACTAGACACCAGGGAAAACTTTCTGTGTACCTGGATGGGTGATCAAAGGGTTGGGGGTGCCACTAGACAACATGGAAAATGTTCTATGAACTGGAACAGGCAATCAGAAGGTGTGGGTGCCACTAGACACTGGGGAGCACTTTCTATGTACTGGGATGGGTGATTGTAGGGTGAAGGGTACCACTAGACACCAGGGAAAACTTCCTAAGTACCCGGATGAGTGATTGGAGGGTGGGGGTGCCATTAGACACTATGGAACAGGTTTTGATAACCAGCATGGGTGACTGGAGAGTTGGGGGGGGTGCTGCCAAACACCACTGATGAGGTGGCAGGCACCAGGTACCACTGGACACCAGAAACAGTATAGGCTAATGGACCAGGAAATTGGGGGGGGTGCCACTAGACACCAGGGATGAAGTTTCATATATGGAATGGGTGCCCAGGGGGATGGGATGGCACTAAACACCAGGGAGATGGTTCAATATATGGAATGGGTGATTGGAAGGTGGGTGGGGGAATTCCACTAGATACTAGGGACAACTTTCTGTGTACTAGGATGGGTGATTGAAGGGTGGGGGGGTGCCACTAGACACCAGGGAACACGTTTCAGAATAAGGATGGGTGATCGGAGGGTTGGGGGTGCTATTAGACACCAGGAAAACCTATGTACTGGGATGGGTGATCAGAGGGTTGGGGGGCACCCCTAGACACCAGGGAAAATGTTCTATAAATTGGGATGGCCGATGAAGGATGGGATGCCACTAAAAACCGGGGAACACTTTCTATGTACCAGGACAGATGATTGCAGGGTGGGGGTTGCCACTAGACACCAGAGAAATGAAAATTACAAACTCACTGTAATTCTTGATCTTCCTGAACAAGTCTTCACCATTTATTCATACTTCTGGGTTACAAACTGAAGGCGCTAGGACCCTGCGGGAGCCAAAAATCTTTAGGAGGGCCGGCGCCAAGGTAGGGCCAAACATGCGTTGCACCACGAAGCTGGCTCGCACCTGTGTAGGCTACCTCAACATTAACCCTCCAACCACCTAAGTACCCTTTTTACTGAGTAGGTGCAGCATAAGATAAGTTAAGAAACACCTAACCTAACAAGGGCATAAGATAACCCAATTGACCCGTATAAGAAGGATCAATTCAAACAATGTCTTCACAGCCCAGCCAACAAGAGAGTGAAAACCAGAGACAAATTGAGTGAACTTGGGGAATGGCGGGTGGGCATATAAATAAATGGTGAAGATTTGTCCAAGAAGATCAAGAATTACGATGAGTATGTAATTTTCATGTCTTCCTGGACTCAAAGTCTTCACCATTTATTCATATTTCAGGGTGTCAGGAGATGGAGCTCACTCAGGACAGAAGTTCCTTAAGGACTGTCCTGCCAAAGGAAGCATGCTGTCTGGCATGAACATCCAGAGTGTAGTGCTTCACGAAAGTGTGCACTGAGCTCCAAGTAGCCACTTTGCAAATGTCATCAATAGTAATGGAGTGGATCTCCAGTAAGGATGCAGCAACTGTTCTGGTAGAGAGGGCGTACAGTTAGCCCTTCAACTTGACCTGCGCCATGGAATAACGATGTTGAAGGCATGCCATTATCCAAGCAGAGATGCATTTGAGAGACACTGACTGACCCAGCTGGGCCTCGTTGAAGGACACAAAGAGCTGTTTGGCCTGACTGGTATCCCTGGTTCCATTGATATAGAACTGCAGGGCTCTTTTAACATCCAGGGAATGAAGGGTGCACTCCCTTTCATTTTGGAAATTAGCTAAATAAGTAGGAAGAACCAGAAGCTGGTTGAGGTGGAAATCCGAAACCACTTTGGATAGGAACGTAGGTGAGTATGGAGAACCACTTTGTCTTTATGAAAAACATATACGGAAGGTCCATGACCAATGCAAGTATTTCAGAGACCCTTCAACCAGAAGTGATGGCCACCAGGAAGGCAGTTTTTCAGGTCAGAAACGTCAGATCATACGTAGCTAGAGGCCCAAAGGGCTTATGAGTGAGTATGTCTAGCACGAGGTTAATGTCCCAGGGAGCAACTGGCTTTCTAACTGGGGACTTCATATGAAGGATACCTTTAAGGAATCTCTTGGCCAATGGCAACTGAGCCAATGTCATGTTTTGGATTGGCTCATAATAGGCAGAAAGCACAGAGAGGTGAACCTTTACAGAAGAGTATTGAAGTCCTGCATCTGAAAGGTCTAGCAAGTAATCCAATACTTTATCAGGAGGACATCAGAATGGGTCTAAGGGAATCTTAACACACCATTCTCAGAAGTGTTTCTATTTGGTTGTGTACGTTTTCCTAATGGGAGGCTTATGAGCAGCCAGGAGGATCTCAGATTCTCTGAGACACATTAAACCTGGCCACTTCTATCCCCTCAGGAGCCAGGCGTGGAGATAAAAGGAGTGCAGGCTGGAATGGACCAGTGGTCTCTGTGTTAGGAGGTCCGTTCAAAGAGGCAATTGTCTTGGGGGACGTCCAACAACTTGTTGATCAAAGGAAACCAGATCTGTCAAGGCCAGTAGAGTATAATTAGAATCATCTTGCCCCCGTGCGCCTGCAGTCTGAGCAAGACCCTCTGAATTAGTGGAAGAGGAGGAAATACGTATGGAAAGAATCTTGTCCACTGCAGTCTGAATGCATCCTGACAGAAAATGTCAGGTTCTGGATTTCTGGAACAGAATAGAGGCAGTTTTGCATTAAGTGGGGATGCAAAAAGGTCCAGGTCTGGACTGCCCCACTCGTCAAAGAGTAACTGCACTACATCTGGCACAAGTGACCACTCATGAGGATTTGTTTCTGTCCTGCTGAGGTGGTCTGCTAGATCATTTTGAATCCTAAGCAGGTAAACTGCCTGAATCAGGACATGGTGGTCGAGGCACCATTCCCATACCCTCATGGCTTCTCTGCATAGAGTGTAGGAGTGTACTCCACTTTGTTTGTTGATGTAGTACATCACAGCCTTGTTGTCTGTCTGAAGAAGAATTACTTTGTGATTGACAGCCTCTTCTGGGACTTGGAGGGTGTACAGGACTGCCCTCATCTATAGAACACTGTTGTGAAGATGAGACTCTTCCTGGGTTCACACTCCCTGAGTATGATGGTCTTGGCAGTGAGCCCTCCAGCCAAGCAGAGATGCATCTGTAATGATGGTGATCTGAGATTCCAGTGGAGCAGAGGGAAGACCTTGTAGAAGGTTGTCCTCCTGTATCCACTATGCAAGTGACCAATGCAGGGGCTCTGTCACTTTGATGGGATAAGATGGAGGATATGTAGTCGGAGACCACTGTGTGCTGAGCATCCAGCAAGTTGTCCTCATGTGCAGATGAGCCAGAGTCACCGTGAAAATGGAGGAGGCTATGAGGTCTAACATCCATTACATAGAGTGAGCTTGTACAGGGTTGTTCTCTCTGATAAAGCAAGCCATGTGGAGAATGTCATTCCTCCTTTCCTCTGGGAGACATGCCCTTGCTTTTGTAGTGTCCAAGACAGCTCCTATGAAGAAGAGCCAGCGAGGGTTGCAGTTGTGACTTCTCTAGGTTCAGCAGGATGCCCATGGAAGTGAGGAACTGAGAGGCTACTGATATCACGTTCTGTGTCTCCTGCCTTGACGGGCTTGCCAAAAGCCAGTCATCTAAGTAGGGGAAAACTTGAAAGCCAAGCTTCCGAAGGTGAGCAGTGAGGGCTGCAAAACACTTGGTAAAGACTTGAGGTGCCGAGGAGAGCCCAAAAGGCAGGACTCTGAATTGGTAATGTCAGCCCAAGGCCACAAAGCGAAGGTACTTGTGGTGACTTGGGTGTATTAGAACCTGCTGGAAGGTGTCTTGCATGTCCTAGGATGCCACCCAGTCCAGTTGGAGGAGTGGTAGGAATGTCCCCAGTGAGATCATTTTGAACTTCTCCCTGAACAAGAACTTGTTTAGCTTTCTGAGGTCGAGAATAGGGTGCATGCCGCCTGTTTTCTTTGGACCCAGAAAGTAATGGGAGTAGAAACTTGTGTTCCTCTCTCCCAGAGAACTACTTCTACTGCCCTGTTTCTAAGAAGGCCCTGTATCTCAGAAGTGAGAAGGTCTGACTGAACGGTTGACAGACTGTGCAGTCGCTTGAGTGGTGTCATCGAGGTACAGGTCAGGAAGCACAGGAAAACCAGGAGCAGTCGTAGAATTCACCAAAAATATTTATTTACACTAGCAGTAACACAGAAAATAAACTTGTTCAGTATAACTATTTACAAAGGCCAAAAAACCCCAGAAAAATTCCATCTGAGTTTTTCTTCAATCTCTGTGTCCATTTTTTCTCTCCTTCAGCAATTGCAGCTCTGCTCTCTTATAAGTCCTTCCAACCCCCATTCTTAACAAACATCCTGTTCTTGTATGCTTCAGGCAGGTGCTGGCAGAAACAGTGTCCCAGAACTGAGGCCCCATCTCCACAGCTCTTCTGCAAAAGGTTTAAAAACTGAACTCAGGTAACCTCGTGAGTTTACAATACCTTTTTGCAATCATCTCAAAATATAATTATAACCATTTCAACAGTAACACTATATATTTTCTAAACAAAGGGATCCCAATATTAGTTCCATTTCCACATAATGATTTGCATACATTTTTATATCAGCAGATATGCAAGGGAGAAAAAGAGAGACTGCAAGGGAAGACTGATCGACAGTGAGAGGCAAAGAATTTATTTATTTATTTATTTGATTTTGGTAACCGGGTGGGTGCACTAGACATAGAGTTGCCTATTTTCAGGCAGGACCCGGGAATTGCAAGACTGTCAGGGTAATCAAATCCTAGGTCTCACAGGAAAATTTGGTTGTGCAACCAGACAGACAAGAGACAGGAAAGGGAAGAATAGAAAAGAACAGATCCCTGCATTTAAACACATTCTCCATAACAACTGGGACAGGGTCCTATTCTACCCTGTCACATACACCCCTTTTCTTAAGAGGGAACCTGTTTTATCAAATAGGTTTCCCAAACTTTCTATTAATTCTCTACTAACATTTACTGCTAATTTTCAGAATCTAAGCACATGTGAATTATCCATTTTTTTCTATAACAGTGCAGCAAACAGTAAAGTTCAAACCAATACATTTGTTTTTCAACTTTCAGAGCCTTCAGTTCCTGATCTATATCTTGACAGAAAATCAGCATTACTATTCTCTTTTCCAGATTTGTGTATCACCTTGAATTTATATGCCTGTAGTGCCAGGTACCACCTTGTGATTTTGGAATTTTTATCTTTCATTTGGTTAAGCCAACAGAGAAGATTGTGATCCGTTATAAGCATAAAGTCAGTTCCTAGCAAATGAAACTTAAGGGACTCCATGGCCCACTTTGCTGTTAAACAGTCCTTTTCAATGGTGGAGTAGCTTTTCTCTTTGTTATGCAACTTCCTACTTATGTACAGAATAGGATGTTCTATCCCATCTACATTTTGGCTTAGGACTGCACCTAGGCCTACCTCTGATGCATCTGTTTGTAACAAAAATGGTTTCTCGAAATATGGGCTTCTTAAAACAGGGGCTGAACATAATGCAGCTTTAATGGCTCGAAAATCTTCATCACACTCTGAGGTCCATTTCACATTATTTGAGTACCATTTCTTTGTGAGTTCAGTGAGGGGAGTAGCTGACTCAGCAAAGTTGGGAACATATTTCCGATAATAACCAGCCAGCCCTAAAAATGACCTGACATGTTTCTTTGTTTTAGGGGCAGGGCTGTTAGCTACAGCTTCTATTTCAAATATTTCTGGCTTAACTTTTCCATTTCCCAACACATAGCCCGAATATTTGGTTTCCTGCATGTTCAATGCACATTTGGTAGGATTAATAGTCAGACCTGCATTTTTGATAACTTGGATAACTGCTTGTAGGTGTTCCAGGTGGCTTTTCCAGTCTGGACTGTACACCATGACATCATCCAAGTATGCAGCACAATAACCAGTGTGAAGGGATAAAATTACATCCATGTACTGCTGGAATGTAGCTGGCGCACCATGTAAACCAAAGGGCATGGTGGTGAACTGATAGAATCCAACAGGAGTGGCAAATGCAGTTTTATCTCTGGATTCTTTAGCTAAAGGTATTTGCCAGTAACCCTTGATGAGATTGAGGGTACTAATATACTTTACACTCCCCAGTCTGTCCACCAAATCATCTATTCTGGGCATAGGATAACTGTCAAATTCTGACACTTGATTAAGTTTCCTAAAATCAAGGCAGATTCTAACACCCCCCTTCTTTTTTGTTAACAATTACCATTGGAGATGACCAAGTACTCCTCGGCTCTTCTATGATACCCTGTTTTTTTCATTGTTTGTATTTCCTTAACTACATCAGCTCTTAACTGCTCTGGTAAGCAGTATGTCTTTTGCCTAATAGGACGAGCATTCCTTGTCACTGTTACGTGCTCAACCCCTTTTGCTAGGCCTGGTACTGTGGTAAAAGTACTGTAAAAAGTCTTTAGCACATTACGAATGTCTGCAGTTTGTTCTGAGGTTAAGGAAACATTCACCTTTACAGCATTTCTTGAGGAGGTTAGCATGGTATATCTTAGTAGGATTTTTCCTGTCAGGGATCTCAATCGCATAGTTAAAGGTGCCAGTACATCTAAGCACTCTATAAGGCCCTTGCCACTTCATTAACAGTTTATTATCTGTTGTGGGTAACAGTAGCAAAACTTTTTCACTTGGCTTGAAGACTTTTTCTTTTACCCCATGGTCATAATATACCTTCTGCTGGTTTTGGGCTTCTTCTTGATTACAATGGGCAATGTCAACATATTTTGCCAGCTTCTTTCTTAGGGCACACATATACAACGTTATAGATTGTTTCTGAGTGGGGTTATCTTCCCACGTTTTTTTTATCACATCCAGTGGGCCTCTTGGCTGCCTACCATACAACATTTCAAATGGTGAAAACCCTGCTGATGCCTGTGGCACTTCTCTGTATGCAAAAAGTAGGTAAGGCAAGTATTGGTCCCAATCTTTCCCTTCCCCTCACAAACCTTTTTAACATGTGTTTTAGGGTTTGATTAAAATGCTCAACAAGACCGTCTGTCTGAGGGTGATGGTGGAGGTTCTTATGGCAGTGATACCTAGTAGTCTGTACAGCTCCTTAAGTAATGCAGCACCAAAATTACTACCCTGTTCAGTAGTAATTTCTTTAGGTATGCCCACTCTGCTGAAATTTTTTCAAGCTCTGCTGCCACTTTTGAAGCTGTGACAGTACACATTGGAACTGTTTCTGGGTATTGAGTAACATAGTCGCATACTACCAGGATAAATCTATTACCCTTTTTACTTTTGTCTAAAGGACCAACCACATCCATTGCAATTCTCTCAAAAGGCACATCTATCAAGGGTAGGGGCACCTTGTCTTTTCTAGTGACTGGGGCTACTTTCTGACACTCAGCACAGGAATTACAATAGGTAGCAACATCTTCATGAATTCCAGGCCAGTAAAATCTATACAGCAATCTGGCAAGGGTGCAATCCCCCCGATTGACCAGCCATAGTACTCTCATGTGCTGTCTGTAACAACTCTGTTCTATATTTCTGTGGTATAATCAATTGTTCTGTCTGTTCCTGTGTCTGAAGTTTAACCCAAACTCTGTACAGTAACCCATTACATTTTTTTAAACATTGGTCCACCCTGTTTTGGTTTTACCCCCAACAGCTTAAAATTACCCTGGAGAGAAAAATCGTCAGCTTGTTCTGAAAGAAAATCACAATCAGTTATCAGTTTAGCTTCAGCATTTTCATATTTTAACCCTTTATGTCCATCAGTCATTTGCTGCCACAGTTTCTTCAGGAATCGTCTTTCTTTCCTGGATTTCCAGATCTTGGAGCTGTGCTCAAACAAGTCCGAATCAAAATCACTGAAAGGAAAAGTAACCCCATCATCTGAAATTTTCTTTGCCTGAGCTCTTGTCACCACAGCTGCTGAAACATCAGGATTTACTCCTTCTTTGATTAACTCAGTAAATCCTGGAAAGTCATTTCCAATAATCACAGGTACAGGAAACTTAGGCACTACCCCCACTTTCATTTGGTGTGACACACCCTTAATGGTCAGAGTCACTTGGGTGGTGGGATAGTATTGAGTGTCCCCGTGGATGCAGAGGACGTCAGTACCTGGTCGTTTTGCACATTGTTTTCCCAGCACTTCAACATGCACTAGGGTCTGTCTATTTCCCGAATCAATAAGTCACTTTACAGTCTTATCCCCCACCTTCATATCTGTTAAATATTTGCCCCAATTTGCCAAGGACAAATTCTCTCCAGTGCCACTCTTCTTACAGCAATTTCTTGCAATATTTTTTTATTTATTAGCTTTTGGTAACTGGGTAAGTGCACTAGGCAAACAACCTGCCTATTTTCAGCCACAACCCGGGAGAGTACAATTAGAAAATACAGCAGTGATAACAATCAGGTACATAGTGTAAGAGAACTGTAAAAACAAACAAATTACAACAGATGAAGCAGTTACAGTAATTAATACAGCACCTAGATAACATCAAGAATAGTAAAGTTGTGGCTGATATACCAGTAATTGCGTAATAGCACATTTATAGCATAATAGCAAAGTAGACAGGTAATGTAACCTTGCTAGGGGAGAAAAAAACAGGTAGACACACATTCATATAAGGCTTACATAGGAGTGGGCATGTAACTCAAGCTGATTGGCCAGAAATTGAGAGACAAGCAAAAGTTAAGTGCAGTCGCAGGTACCAAGAGCATTAAGGTGAGAGAACAGTGCTTGCTTAAATGTAAGGTGAGCTGAGGAGTTCTTAACATGGAGGGGGAGTGAGTTCCATAACCTAGGAGCAAAATAGGAAAAAGCTTGCTCACCCATTTTAGTGGAACAGGGCTGAACAGTGAGCAAGGGGGAGGTGGAGGACCTAAGAGAGCGGGAGTGAGAGACTGGGGTGAGCATTTCACCTAGTGAGGAGGGGCAGGAGGTTCTGGCTATGGAATCAACAAAACACCCAAGTGCATAAGACCGGAGGGCAGTGGGAGACAGCCAGTTCAAGGCAGAATAGAATTGGCAGTGATGGGTTAGGCGAGGAGCCGATAAGGCGAATCTACAAATATTGTTATAAGATATGTCCCATTGGTGAAGGACCCCTGCATGGGCATGAGAGAGTACTGGGAGGGCATATAGCAGTTGTGGGAGTAGAACTGCTCTCGCTACAGAGATCCAAGTAGCTGGAGTGAGTAAGTGACACACTTTATAGGCCGCACCAATCTTGGCATTGACTAATCGGCATACCTCCTTGATGTGTGCAGCAAAATCAAGTACCAGGCCCAGAGTAACCCCAAGATATTTGAAGGATAAAGTGTTAGAGACAGCTGACCCATCACAGCACTGGATCAAGAGCTTAGGGGACTCAGTGGGCACCTTTTCAGTGGCCCCGAAGAGCATGGCCTGGGTGTTTGATATATTCAGGATTTGATAGTTGGAGGAAAACCAGACTTGGAGGGTCTGAAAGGCAGATGAGAAATGTTGATTGATGTCAACAATAGACTTGGAGGCAGAGTAAAACACCAAGTCATCTGCGTACATGATAAGACTGCAGTGAGTAGACAGAGTAGGAATGTCATTAAGGAAGAGAGAAAATAGTAGAGGACCAAGAATAGATCCCTTTGGGATACCACAGGAGAAAGTAGTAGGAGATGAGAGAACTTTACAGAAAAAGACAGCCTGAGAGCGCTATTCTAGGTAGCTGCCAAACCAGGATAGGGTAGTATCAGAGGCACCAAGAGAATGCAGCTTAGCCAGTAGAAGGGGGTGATGCACCATGTCAAAAGCTTTGAAGAGGTCTATGAACACAACTCCAGTAAGTAAGCCCTTGTCCATGTTGCATTTAACATCACTGGTAAACTGGGTTAGAGCAGTAGTTGTGCTGTGTCCAGCCCTAAAGCCATGTTGTACAGGAGATAGAAAATTAGAGTTGAGAAGGTGTGCAGAGACCTGTTGAATCAATTTTTCAAGCAGCTTACTGAGCGTGGGCAGGAGTGAGATGGGACGGTAGTTCGATATGTTTTTGACATCACCTTTCTTGTACACTGGGATGGTTCTGGCAACTTTCCAGACCAAGGGAACTGAGGCTGAGCAGACTGAGAGGTTAAAAAGCCTGGTTACAGGTGCTGCCAGACACGAGGCAAACTACCTAAGGATTCTTGGATGAATACCATCAGGGCCTGCACTACCGTTAGCCGACAAAGACTTTAGTAGCTTATGGACCGCTAGACGTGTAACCGGAGCCAACACAAGAGCAAGGGGAGCAGTGGCTAGTGGAGTAGGGGACACAAGGGAAAAGTTGGGTATGGGGGAGGGGGAAGAGAAGAAAAGAGGGAGTTAAAGGCATTGGTGATGGTGAGAGGGTTATTGCAGTGCGTATTATTTATTGCATTTCATTTGGAGTCATAGGCTTGTTGTTCCTAAGGATTTCCTTAATTTGTGACCAGTACCATTTAGGGTTAGAGACAGAGCAACTGAGAAGGTTCCAGTAGTATATGCTCTTGGCCAAACGAATCTCCTTTTTACAGGTGTTGCGTAAGGACCTGTAGGCCTCAAAGTCAGCTTGAAGGGAGGAGGAGGACTTCCATGTAGCCCAGAGTTTATCCCTACATTTTAGCAGTTGGAGTAGGGGGCGCTTGAGCCATTTGGTAACTTTCCCTTTTATCCTGTGAGTGGAGACAGGGATATGTTGGTGCTGAAGAGAAAGTAGGGCTACATTGAAATATTCAGCTGCTATGTTGATATCACTGGTTATGTAGAGGGGAGACCAGTCAACCATTTTTTAAGTCATGAAGGAACACAACAGGGTTAAGCACTGAGAGGCTGGAAAAAGATAAGACTTTAGAGGGGAATGAGGGGGTGGTGGTGTCCCAAACATAGTACACCGGACAGTGACAACTTATGGAGTCAGGTAGTACTCCAGCAGAGGGGAAGTTCTCCTTCCTGTTAATCAGGATCCAATCTATGAGGGTGGAGCAGGAACCACGAAGGGAGATCCTTGTGGGGGCCCGGATAAGTTGTGTGAGGTTTGCCTTGCTAGTAATGGATGATAGGAGAGAGGAGCTAGGCCCAGACCAGTCCTGATTAAAATCTCCCAAGCAGATTACTTAATTTTACCCTGACACAGACAGCAATAGTTCAATAAATTCTTACAGGCCTAGCCTGGAGGTTCTAGGAGGTATATAAATGCAGAAGATGTGTATTTTTTTAGCACCCCCAAGTAACAGAAGGGAATGAAGCACTTCACAATTAGCCAAAGGGTGACCATGTAAGATAGACACATTGAGATGAGACTTGAAGTACAGTGCCAAGCCCCCTCCTCTTTTGGAGGTAGCGTGATCTGCCTGAAGCATATTATAGCCTGGAAGGGAGCAGTGGGAGTCAGCAATGGCGGGTTTCAGCCACATTTCAGAAAAGGCAAGAATATCAGGTTTATTAGAACATACCCAAGCCTCAAGTTCAGGGAAGTTGGCAGTGAGGTTCCTTATGTTAAGGTGGGCAAAGGTGAAATGGCAGGAGGATTGAGGCAAGCAATTGGAGGGGTGAGACTGAGAGCTATTAGCAGCTAGAGTTGGACCAGGATTAGACTCAATATCCCCAGCAAGGGTAAGCGATAGGGAAATTATCCATAAAGATGCAGTCAAAAATGCCTGAGAGGCTTCCCCAAGGGAGATAGAGTACCTACTCAAGATAAACCTAAGTAATACCCCAAGGTGTTTATAATTAAGCCCCAACAAGGAGATGGATAAGGGGAAGGGTCAGACAGTAAGTTGGAGTAGCAGAAGTTATCAAGTGAGTATACATGTCGAGAGAAGGGATACTCAGTCGGACCTGTAACGAATACCAGCAAATCATGGTCCCAAATAATAGCAGGAGGGGGTATACAGCCCTAGAATTCATGGTGAGAGGAAGAAATGGGTAAGGGTACTTGGTAGACAAGACTGGAATAGAGAGAGTAGAGGAAAGAGAGAGGATAGAGTAAAAATAGGACGGAGTGAATAACTGGGAACAAGGGAATCAGAGGAGAAGGAAGGAAGCGTGAAGCAAGGAAACAGGGCAAAGTAACAAGTTAATCCAACAAAATGGGAGAAAACAAATCAGCCAGCCAGAGAATCTGCTAACAGGGGAGGACAACTTAGATGAGAACTTGGGCAGAGACGGATGCGTCGGTCAATGTGGAGAACAGGTGACCTCTAGTACAGAACTGATATAATGAGCAAACGAGAAACCAGGGAGATAGACAAAAATGAAACAAAGTCTCACGAGAGCACAGCACTTATATATAACACCAGCTAAGGGTGGGAGGGTATTGGGGCCGGCAGGGAGCATTCTCGAAGCGACTGCGGGGTTCATGCAGGCACACAGTTACAAACAGCCCGCCAGGATGAGCTCCGAATAAACTGGAGCAGAAATTACACAAGTGTCCTCCGGTTTAAATTATCCAATGCTGACTGCCAGAATGAGCTCAGAATTAAAGTGCAGAAAGTGCTCCAAGGTAAACTGGAGTAGAACTGCACATGTGCCCAGCCTTTAACTTAGCTGGCACAGTTTAAAAACCATACAACGTCCCAGAGCTGTTCCACAAGCAGGTCCCCTTACCTATAAGCCCCGAGAGCCAGCAGGGGGTCCAATCTAAAAAGGCACCAAGTTTGAATAGTGAGAACAAAGGAGAAGGAGCGCAGTCACAGCGTCCTCAGTGGCATACCTAGCAGGTTCGGTCGGGTGAGCGGGAGCTGCTCCAAGGGCGGTCTGGACTTAGATCTGGAAAGAAGACGAGGGTAGGTGAAATAAGTAGGTTGCTGCAGAGGGTTGGGCAAGCAAGCATAAAAGACAGGGGAGGAGCAAGGAGAAAGGGAAAGGGTGAGGGATAGCAGTCAGAGACAGTAAAAAAGAGAAGAAGGTTAAAGTGGAGTAGAAAAGGGACAGCAGACATATAAAAAACGAACCATAAGAATCAGGTTTCAAAACTTAACCATGCCTCTAAGTTTATACAGACACATTGTTGATTTAAATTAAAATACTTGAAACCTGCATGCTTTAAATGGGTACACAGGAATGCAATAATATCAACACCAGCAAGGCAGGCACACAGAAGCAGCCCACCAGGATGAGCTCTGAATAAACTGGAGCAGAAATTACACAAGTGTCCTGCGGTTTAAATTATCTAACGCTGACCGCCAAAATGAGCTCAGAATTAAACTGCAGAAAGTGCTCCAAGGTAAACTGAAGTAGAACTGCACATGTGCCCAGCCTTTAACTGAGTTGGCACAGTTTAAAAATCATACAGGGTCCCAGAGCTGTTCCACAAGCAGGTTCCCTTGCCTATAAGCCTCAAGAGCCAGCAGGGAGTCCAATCTAAAAAGGTACCAAGTTTGAATAGTGAGAACAAAGGAGAAGGAGCGTGGTCACAGCATCCTCAGTGGCATACCTAGCAGGTTCGGTCGGGCGAGCGGGAGCTGCTCCATGGGTGGTCCGGACTTAGATCTAGCAGGTTCAGTTGGGCGAGTGGGAGCTGCTCCACGGGCGGTCTGTACTTAGATCTAGCAGGTTTGGTTGGGCGAGCGGGAGCTGCTCCATGGGCAGTCTGGACTTAGATCCAGCAGGTTCAGTCGGGCGAGCAGGAACTGCTCCATGGGCGGACCGGACTTAGATCTGGCCTGGCTTATTACAGTTATAACAGATAACATCTTTGGGCACAGATTTGTTACCCTCACCAGAGTTCTTATCAGACTTGGAGTTTAAATGGGAAAAAGAGTCTTACCGATGCTTGGCTGTTACTTCGCTGGTGTGGCATCTGTCTGGCCATTTGGTAGTCCTCGGCCAAAGAAACAGCCTTTTCCCCACTGTCTGGTTGGTGTTCCCTTACCCAAAGCTGCACATCTGTAGGCAGGATGTTGATGAATTGCTCCATGGCAAATGTGTCGATGATCTGTGGGACTGTTTGGCTCTCTGTTGGAGCCATTTTTTCAGGAGTTCTCTGAGTTGGGTGAAGGCTTCTCGAGGACTGTCAACAAAGTTATACCTCAGAAATCGAAATCTCTGCCTGTAGGTCTCTCCGGAGATGTCATACCTTTTCAAGATTTTGCTTTTCACCAGGTCATAGTTTTCTGACTGTGAAGCGTTCATATTGCTGTAGGCAAGTTGGGCTTTCCCTGTCAGGTAGGGTACCAGTCTGATTGTCCATTGCTGCTTTGGCCATTGGCAGGCTGTGGCAACACTTTCAAAAGTTTTCAGGTATATTTCTATATCATCCGAGGGACACAACTTTGTAAGTTTAATGGCTTTTAAGTTGCTTGTATTTTGTTGCTCATCTGGATGTGTGCCAGATCCTCTGCCTTTGATAGCTTGCAAGGCATCCAGCCATCACTGCTCCTATCGCTACATCTCTTCTCCGCTCTATGTTTCTAAATGTTGAATCTCTTTTTCTCTCTCTGCTTCCCAGTCTCTTTTTGTTGTATAGCCCATCATTTGAAAAAGTCCATCAGGCTTTCAGGTTCTGTCACTGCCTGTTCTTTTTCCATAACTTGTGCTGGCTGTACAATCTTAGCTTGGACTTCTGTCTCTGCTAGTTTGGCTGCCATTCTCCTGGTAACCACTCCTGGACTTGCTACTGCAGAATCCATACCTTTCTCTGTGCTTCCCTGGTACTAGGCCCAGTAGCGACACACAAAACTGCTGGCTTAGAGTATGCACAGCGAAAATCCCACTCCCCACAAGACGACAGAAAAGGGATCCCGTGTTGAGAGTCTGAGCAACCAAGAGCGGAGGCCGGAGGCGAACCTGGGATGGCCTATCACTCCTTACCACTGAAGACCTCTTGGCAGACATACCAGAGGGCGACCTCAAGCGGTGCCTTTTCTGTCTTTTCTTACGGGAAGAAGAAGAGCTCGAGGCCGAGCGGTGCAGGGTCCCTGTCCTAGATCGGGAATGGGCCCACTTCTTTTTGTGTTTACAGGAAGACTGTCCTCCCTCCTGAACATTGGACTGCCCAGGGTCAGATCCCCCTCCAGAGAGGGCAGTGGACTGGACACAGCCCTGCTGCCAGAGCAACCTTCCAATGGAGAGTCCCTACCATCACCATCACCATCCATGGTCGACTCCCTCAACCGGTAGAGCTGAGAGGAAAAAATAAGAAAAATTCTCTTCCTTTTTTTTTTTAAAGAAACAAAATAATAATCAAGTAAATCTAAACGCTGTTGTTGTATGGACATGAAGATTTGACTCCTGGTGGGTGAGCGACATCTTCACTGATGCGCACTCAACAGCAGAAAAAAAAGAACTGAGGTGGATGGAGGGCCGATGGCAAGTTAGCCTACACAGGTGCAAGCCAACTTCAAAGTGCCATGCATGTACGGCCCTACCTCGGCTTGGCCCTCCAAAGATTTTTGACTCATAGGTCCCAGTGCTCCGACTTGTAACCCAGAAGTATGAATAAATGGTGAGAACTTTAAGTCCATGAAGATCAGGTTTTGAGAACTGGGACATGAGACTGGAGGGTGGGGGGGGGGTTCTACTAGACACCAGGGAAGTCTTTCTATGTGCCAGGACAAATGATTGTAGAGTGGGAGGAGCCACTACACACCATGGCAAACGTTCTATGTACCAGGATGGGTGATCAGAGGGTAGAGGTGCCACTAGACATCAGGGAAAACTTTCTATGTACTGGGATGGGTGACCGGAGGATGGGAGGTGCCACTGGACACCAGGGAACAGCTTTTGATAACTGGGATGGCAGATCAGAGAGTAGGGGGTGCTGCTAGACACCAGGCATGAGGCCACAAGTGCCCACAGGAACAGCGCAAATAGGTTGCTGCTTCCCATTCAAATGAGCCCATAGTGGGCATGCAAATGGCCTCTTAGCACCTTGCATGTCTAACAGGTTAATTTGCATTTTGCAGCTGTATATTGTGCCATGAATCCCGGTGCTATCTGGTCCCGAGGTGCATTTCCTTATAAGCAAGCAACACACCTATCCAGCGCTCTTGGCAAAAAAATGCAGCACCTTAGAAACAGGAACTATAAACACAAGCAAAAAGGTGAGCAAGAGAGTAAAAATGACTGCAAGAACTGTAGATATAAATGCTCAGTGTGCAAGTTTATTGCGGTGCTATAGACAGAGCAGGTACATACCCCAGTGCTTTGAGCCTACTGCAGGCTTTTCATCAGGGGAGGAGTGATCAAGATCACAATCAAGCTATTTCAACTAGTAAATTAAAGACATATGCCAACAAAGTGCTCAGTGCATAATAAAGTAAATAATGAAGCTAACTTATACATTGTCAAAATATGTTATAAAATGTTTTCAAACATGCTGTGTCATCGAACAAGCTAGATATAGACCAAAAAAAATAGTAAGTACAAGAATCCCATCAGATTCTAAACAGTAAAAAGGTGACACTTAAAGTGTGTTCTGTAAGTAGAGATAAGCGTAGGATATCAGATAGTAGAGTACACTCCTGTAATTAAACTGAAGAAACTGTTGGAAAAGGCTTGGAAACCACAAAGTGGAATTGCAAAATTATTCCAAGATCTCCTTGAACTCCTAGAGAAAAAAACAATAAAAATAGGTTAGATTTTCAACCGAGAGCATGTGTAATACATAATAATACTCTAGCTTCATCCACCAAGTCCTAGATCGTGGCCACTTGGTTGGATCTGTTTACATAGATCTGACCAAAGTCTTTGATACCATCAGCCACCCCCTTCTAATTAATACCCTGCAGTCCTTGGGCATTGTCCCCTGACAATGTCTCATGGTTCTCCAACTATCTCAGCGATCATTCCCAGAGAGTTAAGATTGGGACCTCCCTCTCATCCTGCCTTCCTGTTCACTCAGGGGTCCCACAGTGCTCTATTTTAAGACCGCTACTGTTTAGTCTCTTCCTAAACACCCTCCCCAACTCCCGCCCTAGGAAAATAATACTCTATGCTGATGATGCTGTCCTCTTTTGTTCCCATCCTGACCCTTCTCCCCTCCAACTTGAGCTCCAAAAATGCTTCATAGAATCTGAAGGGTGGTTTGCAGAGCACAAGCTGGTGTTAAATTACAAAAAAAAAAAAAAACAAGGTCATGGTCTTTGCTCACCATCAGAACAAGCATGCAACAACCCCCCAACTATCCTAAACTCCCTCAACACTGTCCTCAAGCTGGTTACCTGTTTTAAGTATCTAGGTATCACACTTGAGCCCATGCTCACTTATAGTAACCACATTCACACCCTCTGTTCAGCCATTAACTCCAGAATTGGCCATCTTTTTAGACATACGAGGTGCCTCACCTCTGAAGTACTCCACCTGGCGGTCTCCTCCTCAGTGCTCTCCATGGTAGATTACAGCATTGCCCTCTATGGTACTGCCAACAATACAGCCCTTAGCAGAGTCAAGGTTGCCCTTAACAGAGTCTGCCATCTGGTGAACAGGTGTGACTGAGTGACACATACATGTGACCTCTACGAGATCTCCAACTGGCTAAACTTTGATGGGAGACTTCATTACCACACCTACCTACTTCCTAAATATATCCTCAAGCTAGCCCCACCTGGCCTTCGCACCGTGCTCCAACCTGCTCCTCCCCTTCCAGGACCACCCATCTCTCATCTCGAGCCTTATTGACAGTCCCCCAGTGTAGGACCTCCCTGGGTCAACGCACCTTCTACTATAGAGCGCCCCTTTGGTTAAACGAGCTTCCCGACGAAACTACAATTATACTGAGGATCGATCATTTCAAGTCTACTCTCAGAGAAATGATAATTTCTTCTAGCAACTGTGATTGCTACTGAACAATTATCCTGGTTGAGCATCTCTGCCCCCCTTCCAGACCCTGCCCCCGTGCCCTCCACACTCCCCATTTACCTCCTTTAGGTATCTTACATATGATTCAATGTGCTGATCTAAATTACTCAAAGCTTCTGTTGACACTGCCTCCTGATTGTCCCATCTCTTATTGTATTTGACTCAGGAAAACTTGCCCGATGCAACTTTTTTCCTCTGTAACCAGTATAATGTGTAATCACAGTGTTTTCAGTTCTCTCTCTCTCTCTACCACTGTTATTTGTGTACTACCATTGTTAGCATGTTAGTTCTACCTCCTTTGTTATTATTGTCACCATGACATGGAGCCTTTGTAAAGGAGTCTCTGACTCAAAGGGTTGTAAATCTGATCACAATAATAAATAAATACATAAATCCAAACGGGGGGGGGGGAATAAAGGAAAAGGGAAAAGGAGGGATAAGGGAGGGGAAAAAGGAAAAAGGGAAGGGGCTAAAAGGTGCAGAGGTAAGTTAACCAAACAGAGGATGTAGTAAAAAGCTGAACTATAAGTATGGCATAACATTCCCAAGGGTTCTATGTAATAATGGTGACCACCAAAGGGCGATCGCTGTTACGGAGATGTCAGAGTGCTGACAATCAGTTTCAGCGCTCTGACTCCCCGGTGCACAACAAAACGGTGCTGGGGATGTGTATTCTTTTACGTTTATGCAGGGGGCTGTGTCCCCAGCACCCCCCCCACGGGGTGGCATTGCCCACCGCCTCTCCTACTTTAGGATTCTCAACCTCCAGGGGTGCATGTCGGGGCAAACATAAAATGAAATTGGCCCATGCAACAAAAAACAAATCTGCGCCCAGACCAACTCAGCACCCTACACAGCAAAGCCATGAGCCAACCCACTACACCATGGGGCCAGCTCAGCAGCCTACCACAGCGCCACCCCTCAAATCCCCTCCCACCCTTCAATGACCGTGCTCGCTCCTACCCCCCTGTACGCATACCTGTAGTGGCGTGCTCACTCCCACTTCCCCGCATGCATACCTGTAGCGTCTTTCTGTCGCTCAGGTCGCCAACCCACCCCATCCGGTCACTGTAGCTCCCGGGTTGCCACTCTGACATGTGTCGCAATTGAGTCACCCTCTTGCGGGTCGCTTAGTTGCAGTCACCAATGTCACAGTATACCACCCTAAGCATCATTTAGAACAAGTGAGTAAACTGCCCCCAGAGAGAATATGAGCCTCCTATCTGTTTTACGGAGTTAGTCCCATCTGTTTCCCCCTCTGATGTTAGCTTTAATGTGGGCAATTCCCATGAATTTGAAGTTGTCAGTAGATGCTCTGTGTTTAATGCACCAATGACATCCTACAGGTGTATCACCGCATCTGTTTAGGATAGAGCAGACATGCTCCTGAATCCTTGCCTTAAGTGGGCGAGTTGTCATGCCTACACAGGTGGAAGGGCATTCACACCAAAGTGCATATATTACATAAGGTGTCCAGCAGGTAATGAATTGACGAACCTCAATGTTAACACCATTTGTTGGGCTACCGAAGTTGTTCCCTTGACACATAAATTTACATATGTTGCAGTTGCCACAGTGGTGTGAGCCCACATTGCCACCTGAAGGAAAAAAAACTCTGTCTGCTGGTGTTTCAGGAAAAGTGACTGCTGACTACTCTATCTCCGATGCTTTTTGCCCTTTTGTACACTACTCTGGGGGATTTCCCTATGTTATCTTTTAAATCAGTGTCTGCCCCAAGGACTTGCCAAAACCTTTTAAGAGTGCCTGCTATTTTAGAGGTCACTGAATTGTATTCAGTAATAAAGTTAACCGTATCAACAGATTCTTTGTGGCAATTTTTTGGCACGAGTAGTTTTTTGCTTCTGGGATGGGGCATGTGTATCAGCCTCCTGAAGTGTGGAGTGATTTTATCCTCTGTCTAGAAATCTATTCATAAGTTCCTTTGAGTGATGATCATAGGTGGCTGCTATTGAGCAGTTCCTCTGCTCATTATGGATTTGCCCCTCAGGGATACCCCATATAAGATGTGATGGGTGACAAATATCAGGTCTCAAGAGGGTGTTGCCAGATGAATGTTCTCTAAAGTTTTCAGTGGCAATTGTACCATCAGGGACTGCTTGAAGTTTAAGGTCCAGGAAAGTAATGGTGGTGGGATGAATATGGTGAGTGAAAAGTAAATTCAAATCATTACGGTGTAGGATGCTCAAAAACTCATTAGCTTCACTTTCTGTAGCCCCCCCCCCCCCGATGCACAATACATCATTGATAAATCGACCCCAATATAGGATCTTGTTACTAAATGGATTAGCCCTGGTATCATAAATGGCAATCTCCTCCCACCAAGCCAAAAAAAGGTTGGCATAGAAGGGTGGCATCGCCGACTCCACGGCTGTCCCACATGTATGTAAGTAAAGCTTGTTAAAAGTAAAAGCATTACTTATAAGAATCAATTCTAGTGCCTCTATCACACAGTTAGGGTCAAGCAAGAACTCAGTTTGAAACATGTCCATAAAGAATCTGATGGCATTCAAACCCAAGTGATGTTTGATACTGGTGTATAGTGACTCTACATCTATAGTGAGCCTCAGAGAACCAGCATCAAGAGTTTGGTACTGAAGAGCCTCTAGGACCACCATGGTGTCTCTCAGATAAGACAGTAAGTTAATGACCATATTCTGTAGAAAACTATCAATAAATTTTGAGATATTTTCAGTTACCTGATATGATAGGGCAACCTGGTGGCCTTAGAGGGTTTTTATGTATTTTGGCCGTAAGTAAAATATGGGGATTACTAGTGAATCCTGAGACAGGAACTGGAACTCATGCTCGGAGATGACGTCCTTTAACCTGTAAAACAGTAGGATGTCGTTAACTTTTTTTTTTGATAAATTGGAATAGGATTGCTATCCAGTTCTCTGTAGTTGTTCTTATTTTGTAACTGTAGCATAGTTTCATCTAGGTAGTCAGAGGTATTCATAAGTACCATTTGTCCTCCTTTATCCACTCTTTTAATGATCACAGTCTCCATTTTTGAAAGTTCTTTCAAGGCTTGAGCCTTCTCAAGTTTTCAGTTTACAGTAATTACCGATATAGTCCTCTTTGGAGATTCTATCTATCTACTGTTGAACTAGTTTCTCAAATGTTGTGATCACTGGAGAGATATTTCTAGGAGGGCAAAAGGTGGATTTGGGTCTAAAGGTGCTTCAGTCCCACACAGATTGATGATTAAGTAATTCAAAAGTCTCAAGCACCCACTCAGGATCCTAACTATCTGGGATTGGGTTAGGGTCCATGGCATCGATGGCATTCGGTGCAGACTCATATTGGCTCATAGGGATGCCATCTCTCATAGAGTTTGAGTCATTACTTGAATTAGACATTGGCCCAGATATTCAAAAGCGTTGCACCACGCGCAATAGGGTTGCGCCTGCGCAAGTCCGAAATTGCGCCATTCTGTGATATTCAGCAGGAGGCAGTTGCGCTACTGAAAACATGCTGAGCAACAGCGCAATGCTAATGAATGCATGCTGACCTGGAGGGGGAGGAACCATGCATAAACTGCACAGCCTGATATTCAGCCAGGCTGTGCAGAGTTGTGCAGGTACAACCCCCAACCTGCGCCTGCACAACTTTGAGCCAAAAAAAAAAGGAGTAAGTCGAGGGCCACCCACAGGTGAGCTGCCACATTGCAGGGTGCAAACACAGCAGCTGCCACCTGTGGCTGGCCCTCAACCTACCCCTATGCCCCCCTGCAGCCAATCGCGGGCAAAGTGTAAAAATTCCCCACCCCGGACTGGCCCGATCGGGTAAAAGCATAAAATTCCCCTCCCCTGACTGGCCCGATCGCAGACAAAAGCTAAATAAACCCCACACACCAGCCCGATTGCGGGCTGAAGAAGGTCAAACAACCCCCAGAGCGTAGCCCTGGTGGTCCAGTGGACCGCTAAGCCTGATCGCGGGCTGAATATGTTTAAAACAACCCCCAGAGCGTAGCCCTGGTGGTCAGTGGACCGCTAAGCCTGATCGCGGGCTGCATTATGTGGTGACCCCCCAAGACCATATCCCTGGTGATCTAGTGTCCCCCACCCACCCAACCCACCCACTGAAGCCCCACCACCCGCTCCCCATGGCAGCGGTGGGTGGCAGCATCCACCCGCCCGCCCCACCACACCGCCGACTGACTGCCCAGTAGGGCTGCGCCCATTGGTGCAGAGCAAGAGCCAACGGCCGGCAGCCCATACCATACAAGGCAGTCCAGATTTATGAATGAATGAACCAGGGATATGGTCTTGGGGGGGGTTGCCACATAATGCAGCCCGCGATCAGGCTTAGCAGTCCACTGGACCACCAGGGCTACGTTCTGGGGGGGGTTGTTTTAAACATATTCAGCCCGCAATCGGGCTTAGCCGTCCACTGGACCACCAGGGCTACGTTCTGGGGTTGTTTTAAACATATTCAGCCCGCGATCGGGCTTAGCGGTCCACTGGACCACCAGGGCTACGTTCTGGGGGGGTTGTTTTAAACATATTCAGCCTGCGATCGGGCTTAGCGGTCCACTAGACCACCAGGGCTACGTTCTGGGGGTTGTTTTACACTTCTTCAGCCTGCGATTGGGCTAAGCGGTCCACTGGACCACCAGGGATATGTTCTGGGGGGGGCCACTTTGCTGCCCACAATCAGGCCAGTCGGGGGGGTTGGGGGATTTCTTACACTTTTGCCCGCAATCGGGCTGCAGGGGGCGTCGGTCCCCGATGGCTGCTGCCTGGCAGGGCGCCAGGTGCAAGTCCTCGGGGATCGGCGAACCTGCATGCTAATGGCATGCAAATGGGGCCATAAATAGATGCAAATGGCCCCCCTTCGCCTGGCATGAATTATGACCCCATTTGCATGTCACCTTTTGAATATTGGAAATTTGTGCATGGCGCAATGGTACTTGCGCCACTGCAACCTGAATGCTCCACTCTGACCACTTGCGGTGGCGCAAGTTCCACTAAACCATGCACAGTAGCTGTGGCGGGGGCTGATATTCAAAGGTTGCTCAATAGCGCGCTCCTTTGAATATCGCCCCGGCCACACCCCTGCACAACTATTTTGTGCAGCGCAAGGGCTTGCGCCACAAAATAGCGCAGTTTGAATATCCGGCCCATAGTGTTCTAGTTTCCAGTTGGGGTGGGGGTGGGGAGATAAGGTGTCTACTTGACAAGGGAGGTTAAAAACATAACTTGCACTCTCTCTCTCTCTCTCTGGCCATTCTTTCTTTTTGAAAATAAAATTTCTACAGTCTGATCTTGTGAAATGTTTTTTCAATTTAGACTTGTAGTAAAAATCTGTCTACAGAGGGTTCAGGGACAAATGAAAGGCCTTGTGAAAGGATTGAGATTTGTGTTGGTGTAAGGTTCACATTTGATAGATATAAGACTTGTCCTTGACTCTCAATTGATGTTTCTGTTCTGCAGTCTGCAGTGTTTTTGTGCCCCCCCCAACGGACCCCTGTCTTTTTTGCCTATTGAGTATTTTGGCTTCATGTCAATTCCTTCTGTTTCCTCCTGGGACTGCACTATATATTCAGACTGTACCTCAAATGTCACTCTATTTGGTGCTATGTAGGTTTGTTGGTTGTCAGTTTTAGAGGGGTCTTGCTTATTGCTATTGTTTCTATTGGAGGATTTATCTCGTGGTTGGGGTCTATTTCTAGACTTTGATCTGTCACGTGATTGCAGTCGCTGGCAATTGCCCCACTGGTAGATTTGGTTTGTATTATAATCAGTGGTGTCACGACTGAATTTGTGTTGCTTTCTAGCAATCACTTTTTTCTCATATACATGATTTTGTGATTTAATCTTTTACTGAGATCAATGAATTCCTCTGCTTTATCAAACTGTAATAGTTCTCCCTCAGGTGATATAATGGTAGATAATAAATTTGAGTGCTGTTCTGACTTTTGATCTATCAGTATGTCAATTAGAGTCCCTGAACAAATATCAGGTGCTGTTTCCCACCGTATCTGGCAGTCCTCCTTTAAGAAACCCTCCATTGGTGTTTTACCAATCCGAAGTCCTCTTGGGGCCAGCTTTGTTTCTTCATATTTCTTTAAAGTAGTGATTATGTAGTACACATTAACTTCTAAGATGTTCAGTCTCTAAAGTTTATTAAACAGGTCTAAACAATTATCTGAGAGTTCAGGTAGACCCTGAATATTGTCCGTAATAATATTCGTTTGTATACATCTTTCTGCCTGCTCTGGAGTCCACCAGAATCCACCTTTGGTTGCTGCTTGTGTTTGGTGACAGGCTCCTATCAGAAGTTCAGCAATCACCTCCGTTTTTGACTCCTCACTGCTTGCACTCATATCAGTTCTTAATATAGCGGACGTTTGGAGAAAAGTAGCCCAAAGAAATAAATTCAAGCTTCAGAAATGCCGAAATATTCATGGGAAAAAGAGTGCAGATGCCAATCATTACTTGTAGTACTGTGGGGGTGCCCCCGCTCGCACCTGTGTACAAGTGTCCAAATGGTAGGAAAAAAAATGGCTGTGTCTTAACTTGTAAATGGCTTAAAACAGCTAAGTACTCAACGGAGCACAGTGACAAAAGGAATAAGTGTATAAAAATAATAAACTGCAAATGTAACTAAAAATAGCACACTGAGCTCTCTGTGCAGTCACCGGGTAGAGGCTGCTGGAGTAAGTAAACAAATGCAAAATACTGACTACAGTGTGAGTCAGTATATGTGTAGCCTGAGAGAGAAACAAAGGTAAAAGCAAGCAACAAACCTGTCCAGCGCACGTGGCAAAAAGGTGGAGCACTTTAGAAACAGGAACCAAACAACAAGCAAAAAGGTGCATAAAAGAGTAAAAATGACTGCAAGAACTGCAGATATAAATGCTCAGTGTGCAAGTTTATTATGGTGCTATAGACAGAGCAGGTACATACTCCAGTACTTTGAGTCTGCTGTGGGCTCTTCTTCAGGGGGAGGGGCGACCAAGATCACAATCAAGCTATTTAAGATTCTTATTATTTTACAGGTTAAAGGGCATCATCTATGAGCAGGAGTTCCAGTTCCTGTCTTAGGATTCACTGGGAATCCCCACATTTTACTTGTTGTTCAAAATACATAAAAACCCTCTAAGGCCACCAGGTCACCCTATTGTATCAAGTATTGGGTCTCTCACTAAAAATATCTCAACATTTATTGATAGCTTTCTACAGAATATGGTAATTAAGTTACCTTCTTATCTGAGAAACACCATGGTGGTCCTAAAGTCTCTTCAGTGCCAAACTCTTGATGCTGGTTCTCTGTGGCTCACTATAGATGTAGAGTCACTATACACCAGTATCAAACATCACTTGGTATTGAATGCCATTAGATTCTCTATGGACATGTTTCAAACCAGGTCCTTGCTTAACCCTAACTTTGTGATAGAGACACTAGAATTGATTCTTACAAGTTATGGTTTACTTTTTTTTTAGTAGCATTTCTTTATGCTCCCCCTGGGCCGGGCATCCTTTCGAGGTACACTCATGGCTAGAACTGCTATTCCCTGCCTGAACCCTGCTAATCCGATTGGACTCCCCCAACAACTGGGCAACCCTAGGGCTCTGGTTCACCCACCGGGCTGGGCCCACTCACCCTCAGTGGCCTATCTGTAATTAGAGAGGGCTTACTGCAGCTGCCGGGTCAGCTAGGAGTCCATCGGCGATCGGGACAGCTGTGGGATGTGAGTGCTGCCTCTGGTGCCCCCATCATCTCCACGGTCCCAGGCGGGGTTTTTCCATTGTGTTTCCCCTTGGGAGTGTGATGTGCAGTGACATCCACGCACAGCTCACCTGCTGATGTCTGCCACACTCCTGCTCCCTCTCTTTCTGGTTGGCGTGCCTGTGCTGCCCCCGATCTCAATCGGGGGTCGCTAGGATGCTGAGCTGTCCCTGAACTCTCCCCAGAGAGAGGAGAGCAGTCCTCCAGATGCTCAATCCTCTTTCTCCCCTGCTGACCCCCGGTGCCCCAGGCTCGTTCCCGAACCCAGGTCACCAGCGTGGTGCGAGGTGTGGCATCCATGGCCTCAACCCTCAGTACCACCAGGCTGACTACTTTTTTTTTTTAATTAGTATTTTATTGATATTTGTGCCCCTGTTTTTTGGCCGTCCCCATCTCAGCGCAAGCGCGTGCGTGTGGAGGCACGCGCACATCACGCTATGAGATGCCCTCCCTTTGTGTTGCCCCCTCCCGCCTATGTCATCACCGGACCTCCACCCGGTGGCGGCAGAACTATGGGGGGGGGCACAACCTCCCCGGGAGAAGAGAGCTGCAATTAGGCAGCTCAAGTCTACTTCCTTGCCCCTCCATGTTGGCTCCCCAACAACCCGAGGTCATTTCCAAACCCAGGTCACTGATGTGGCATGAGGTAAGGCATCCAGTACCTCAACCCTCAGCACTTCTGGGCCAGCTTTAATGTTTTTAATTTTAACAAGTTTGACTTACAAACATGTGGGACGGCCGTGGGGTCGGCGATGGCACCCTCCAGCGCCAACCTTTTTTTGGCTTGGTGGGAGGAGGCTGCCATCTACGATCCTAGGGCTAATCCATTCAGTAACAAGATCTGATATTGGGGTTAATTTATTGATGATGTATTGTGCATTGGAGGGGGTAGAGAAAGTGAAGCCAATGAGTTTTTGAGCACCCTAAATAGTAGTGATTGGAACTTACATTCACTCACCATATTCATCCTATCACAATTATTTTCCTGGACCTTAAACTTCACGCAACCCTTGATGGTACAATTGCCACTGAAAACTTCAGAAAACCTTCATCTGGCAACACCCTCTTGAGACCTGATAGTTGTCACCCACCACCTGATAGTTGTCACCCACTACATCTTATATGGGGTATCCCTAAGGGGCAATTCCTTAGGGTGCGGAGAAACTGCTCAACACCAGTCACCTATGATCATCACTCAAAGGAACTAATGAATAGATTTCTAGACAGAGAATATAATCACTCCACACTTCAGAGGCTAATACACATGCCTGATCCCAGGACCAAAAAACTACTCATGCCAAAAAATTGCCACAAAGAACCTGTTGGTATGGTTAACTTTATTACCGAATACAATTCAGCGACCCCTAAAATAGCAGGCACTCTTAAAAGGTTTTGGCATGTCCTTGAGGCAGACACTGATTTAAAAGGTAATGATAGGGAACTCCCCCAGAGTAGTGTACAAAGGGGCAAAAAGCATCGAAGACAGAGTAGTCAGCAGTCACTTTTCCCGAAACACCAGCAGACAGACTTTTTTTTCCTTCAGGTGGCAATGTGGGCTCACACCACTGCAGCAAATGCAACATATGTAAATTTATGTGTCATGGGAACAACTTCAGTAGCCCAACAAATGGTGTTAACTTTTTGAGGTTCGTCAGTTCATTACCTGCTGTTCACCTTATATAATATATGCGCTTTGGTGTGATTTCCCATCCATCTATGTGGGTATGACAACTCACCCACTTAAGGCAAGGATGTCTCTGCTGTATCCTAAACAGATGCAGTGATACACCTGTAGGATGTCACTGATGCAGCAAACTCTAGTATCTACTGACAATTTCAAATGCATGGGAATTACCCACATTAAAGCTAACATCGCAGGAGGAAACAGATGGGACAATCTCCGTAAATCAGAGAGCAGGCTCATTTTTTCTCTGGGGGCTATTTACCCACTTGGTCTAAATGATGCTTGGGATATTATGCTATACTTATAGTTCAGCTTTTTACGGTATCCTCTGGTTATCTTACCTCTGCCCCTTTTAGCCCTCCCTCCCCTCCCTTTTCCTTTCTTTCTTTCCTCTCCTCCCTCTTCCTTCTCCCCTCCTCCATTGGCCCTCCTTTTTTCTTCCCCCCCCACCTCCCATTTGGAGTTATGTATTACACATTCTCTCTGTTGAAATTCTAACCTAGTTTTATTGTTTTTTCTCTCTAGACATTCAAGGAGATCTTGGAATCAGTTTGCAATTCCACTTTGTGGTTTCCAAGCCTTTTCCAACAGTTCCTTCACTTTAATTACAAGAATGCACTTTACTACCTGATAGCCTTCACTTATCTGTACTTACAGAATATATTTAAAGTGTCACATTTTTACTGTTTGGAATCTGTTGTGATGTATGTACTTAGTAATTTTTTTTGGTTTATATCTAGCCTGTTCGATGACACAACATGTTTGAAAACATTTTATAACATATATTGACAATGTATAAGTTAACTTCATTATTTACTTTATTATGTACCAAGTACTTTGTTGGCATATGTCTTTAATTTACTAGTTGAAATAGCTTGATTGTGATCTTGATCACCCCTCCCCCCTGACGAAGAGGCTGCAATAGGCTTGAAGCACTGGGGTATGTACCCGCTCTGTCTGTAGCACCGTAATAAACTTGCACACTGAGTATTTATATCTGTAGTTCTTGCAGTCATTTTTATTCTCTTGTGCACTGTTTTACTTGTTGTGTGCATTTCCTTATAGGCTGGACACAGCCCAGGTCCATATTGGGGCAGCGCAGTTTGACTTAGCACTGCACTGACACTGACCGAGATTTAGTCGGGTAGCACAGGTCTGCTATCTGACTGAATATAGCAGCTTCTAAGTAGGGTGCAGGCACAGTGCATTTTCACTGAGACTAACCAGTCATCCAGGTAGCAAAAAACCTCCACACCTTCCCTTCTCAGATGCGCTGCTGCTATGGCCAAACACTTTGTGAAGACCCTTGGTGGTGAAGTGAGGCTGACAAGAAGGGCTACAAATTGGTACTGGCAGTTTCCTAGCCTGAACCTGAGGTATTTTCTGTGGGTTGGCCTGAGTGGAATGTGAAAATAGGCATCTTCTATGTCCAATAACCCTAGCCATTGCCCTAACTGTAAGTATGGTATCACTGTGTCCAGTGTGACTATCTTGAACCTCTTTTCATGTGTTTGTTCAGATATCTGAGATCTAAAATGGGTCACCACTCCCCTTTTTTCTTGTGGGTCAGGAAGTACCTTGAAAACACGGCCTTGCCTCACTGAGCCACACGGACCTTTTTCACTGCTGTGTCTTGTGGCAGTTTGTTTACTTCCAGTTCCAGTACAATTCTTTCTATAGGACAGTGTGCTGGAAAATGTTTGTGTTTCTGCAATTTTTTAAATTTTTTGAACTGCAGAGGCAACCATTGGCTCACTGCTTCCAGGACCCCCTTATCTGTGGTGATCTTTACCCATTCCTGGAAGTAGGTGGCAAGCCTTACCCCACTGGCAATGGTTAGGCAACCTTTTTTTTTTTTTTTTTTATTGAGGTCTTGGATTACACCAGTGAGCAGATGCTCATTTATGTCAGTTACATAGACAATACAATACAGATGGCAGGGTTACATATGGTACAGGTAAGTTACAGGGTACAACAGCATTAAACAGCTTAGGCAGTATAGCAGCTAACTGGTGTCAGAGGTTAACACCCTACTTAAAAGCTGTCAGTGGTGAGAAGAAGGAGGGGTAGCAAACATGGGTGGAAGGAGTAAGGTAGCTGGGAGCATCTGAGGGGGTAGGGGAGTGGGAGCGATATCAAGATTAGGAGGGTAGGTGTAACCTAAAGTGCTGGGATTGGGGTCCCTAAACCCAATGAGTTGTCAGGAGGTAAGTGCAGGTAGTTGGTTGATGCTCCAGGAGGGTGCTAATGGTAGCAGTCACATTTATTAGATTTTACTAGTTGCTGCCAGAGTTTGCATTTGAATGATCCAATAGATGTGGCATAGACAATGTCAGGAGGTAAGGCATTGGTTCATAGTGGAGCATGATAGTAAAAAGCACATTGTGCCAGGGCTGTGCAGCATCTGGGAACTTTGTAGGTCTGAATGAAGGAGTTCCTTGTGAGTCACATACTTGAGTGTGGAGTTAGGAGGTTCTGGACCCCTGTGGGTAGTTGGCTGAGGGAGCATTTCTTGGTGATGAGGTAGGTTTGGTAGTTTATTCTGTCCTTCAGTGGTAGTCAACCTGCCCGGGTGTAGAGCTCACACATCTGCATTAGTCTTTCCGCATCTGCGAGCAGTCGGCCCACCTTGTTTAGTGCAGTGGTGATGTAGTTTAGGGCTGTGTCTGTCACTGACCCATAGATTGCCAGGCCACAGTCAATCAGGGAGACTATCAAGCTGTTGATGGCCAGGTTCAATGCCTCATGTGTTAGGCAGTGTCTATGCCTGTATAGGATCCCTGTTCTTCTATTAATCATCCTTGCTGTGTTGTCAATGTGTTGGGCGTACGAAGTGTAGAGTTGAGTATGATGCCCAGGTACCTGAACTGCTGGACGTGTTCCAGTGGGTCCCCATTGGCGGTCCTGATTGCAAGGAGGGAGGCCTTATGGCTATGTGTGCTGGTGAACATCAAAGTCTTAATTTTTTTGCAGTTCATGACTAGTCTGTGATCCGTAAACCAAATTTTCAGTGGCTGAGAACCTCTGTTGGAGATCCACCACTAGTTGTTCAGGATTAGGGTTGTTGTTGAATATGACCGCGTTGTCTGTGTATAGGAGTATTCAGCCCAGGCATGCAGATGGCAGTTTGTTTAGGAATAAACTGAACAGTAGGGGTCCCAGAATTGATCTTTGTGGGACCCCTGAGTGGACTGGTCTGTTATCAGAGGTGATACCCCTTCTTTTGACCTTTTGTGAGTGATTGTGAAGGCAGCTTCTGAACCAGCGTACTGATTCCGAGGAGAGTCCCATAGCTGACAGTTGGTCCAGCAGGAGCTTGTGATGCACAGTATCAAATGCTTTTGATAAGTCGATGAAAGTTGCCCCAACCAGGAGACCTTGATCAACTGAATGGTGAATGTGTCCAGTGAATTCGAGCAAGGCCGTGATAGTACAGTGACCTGATCAGAAGCCATGTTGCTCAGGGTGGAGAAGTTGGTATTGGTCCAGATGTTCGACTAACTGGCCCACCACTATCTGCTCAAGGGCTTTGGAGAGAGGGGGGGAGTATGGCAATAGGTCTGTAGTTGTTATGTTGAGTCCTGTCGCCACTTTTATGCACTGGAGTTACTGTGGCTGATTTCCATCTCTGGGGGAACCATGAGAGGCAGAGGGAGAGGTTAATTAGTTTGGTGAGTGGGCCTAGGACTTCAGCCAGGGACAGCTTGACGAATTTTAGGTCCAGAGTGTCCCCGCTATGTCTATATTTTCCCAGTGCTTTCTCCAGGTACTTTTTCTTTGGCTTGAGAAACTTCTTTAAAGTAGAAGAGCGGGCGGTTAAGTGATGGTTGTTTGGCCGTATTAGGATCAGTTGGTGGTGGAGGGTTGAAGTAGTCCACTGGTAGCACACTGCTTAGTCCATGAACGTGATGTTAAGTGTGTTGGCAATGTGCATGTGGTCCAATGATGGTACGCCGTCGATCAAGAGCATGGCTGGTGCAGATTTGGGGTCCTTATCTGTTACATCATTGAGGTTATCCCAGAACAACTTACTGTCATTCCAGGTGCTGGAGAGGGCTTCTTTGTAGTATTTGCTTTTGGCAACTCATTCCGAGTTTTTTTATACCTCTGTATGTTAGCGGTGATATGATAGAGACATACAAGTGTCTTACAGGGAGGAACAGGGTGCAGGAATAAACTATTTTTAAGCAAAAAAGATGTTCCAGGACTAGAGGGCATGGGATGAAGTTGGAGGGAGGATGATTCAGAGGAAACATGAGGAAGAATTTCTTCACAGAATGGGTGGTGGACAAGTGGAACACCCTACCAGAGGAAGTGGTGGGGGCTGAAACAATCACGGGATTTAAGAATGCATGGGATAGACATAAAGGAATTCTGGAGGTCAGGGGTAAGGGGCAACAGACTTCTAGGAAAACATAAACTGAACTTACAAGCTCAAATGGGCAGACTGGGTGGGCCATAGACCCTTATCTGCCAACATCATCTATGTATCTATGTATCTATGTCTGCTCTCGCTATCTGCGATAAGTTATCTCTGGCTTGTAGTTGCTCTAGGAGGTCAGAGGTGATCCAGGGGTTACTGTGCCCTCTTATCTTTCTGGTTTTTATCAGGGCATGCTTGTCACAAGTGGCGTTGTAGGTTTTTATGAAGTGGTCCAGGACTGTGTCCACATTATTGGCATTATAGGGTGCTGTCCAATCTGCCAACATCGTCTATGTATCTATGTATCTATGTCTGCTCTCGCTATCTGCGATAAGTTATCTCTGGCTTGTAGTTGCTCTAGGAGGTCAGAGGTGATCCAGGGGTTACTGTGCCCTCTTATCTTTCTGGTTTTTATCAGGGCATGCTTGTCACAAGTGGCGTTGTAGGTTTTTTTGAAGTGGTCCAGGACTGTGTCCACATTATTGGCATTATAGGGTGCTGTCCAATCTGTGCTCTTGAGGTCCATTTTTAGAAGCTCCTGGTGCCCTTTTAGTAAGACATGGTTTGTAACTGTTCTGGTGGGTGGTTTACAATAGTTGAAAGACCAGGTACATGTGACCAGAGAGTGGTCACTCAGGCAGCAGTCAGGGAGAACAGAAGTGTTGTGGATGCAGGCAGGCTGATTGGATAGAACCCAGTCCCCCAGTTTTGTAGCTGATACGAGTTGCAGTCTCAACCATTTGTGAGAAATGGATGGCTGTTAAGGCATCTTTCATTGAGTCAGCAGTAGAGGAGAGCCAGCTGAGGATGAAATCTCCCAGCATCATGATTTCAGCATTAAGACTCAGGGTGCTCACATAGTCCATCAGGTCCCTGGTACCAGCCCCAGTGAGTTTGGGTGGAATGTATACAGAGAGTATGGTGACAGCCCTGCTATGTGACCCCAGAAGGAGTTTTACAGTCAGGACCTGCAGGTTATCACTACTACTGGGGGAGGGGAGGACATGCCCCTGAAGGGAATCCCTGATGTACAGGACACAGCCCCTACCTCTTTTTGACAGACAGTCCTGTCTGAATGAGGTGTAACATGGTAAAAGGATAGCGGAGTCCACTACTTTGGGAGAGAGCCACGACTCCACCACTGAGAAAATATCCAAACTGTGTTGGGTAACCCATGCTTTCAGGTTATCCAATTTAGGGAGCAGGCTGCATATGTTTATTGAGGCAAGACTAAGTCCAACTGGCTTGGTCATTTGATTCACCTGTTGTGGTGGTGGGCCTGGGTTGGGGTGCACATTGCCTGATAGTAGGAGTAGAAACATGAGTAGGTGAGCATAATGGCACAATAGGAGTTTTAGATTCTTTCCTCAGTTCCTTCTCCTAGATGGTCGCTCTTTCACAGTGTTGAACTGTGTCACCATCCCAGGGAACAGTGACAGCGTGTATGGACCATTAAGTTGGTATTCTCATGACCAGGTCATAGATCACCCATACAAGGTGTGCTCAGAGACTCCGATGCCATGGGATGTGGTGGTCCCATAAGCATTTAGCACTGCTAGTTGGGAGATCCATTGTATGGGTTGAGGGCGCAGTCTGCTGGGTGGGTCTGCAAGTGATATTATAGTGAGCAGGTCAAGGCTCGCAGAAATCCCTTCGGACTTGAGAGGCATTGTGGTAATCACAGAGTTCTTGTCACTGATAGTATGGGGTGAATTTAGGTTGATAACCTGGACAGAATTGTCAGGGATTTCGTTTTGGCTGAGGCTTTGTTGGCTAATACTGCAGCAGCACACTTGGGAGTCCCTCCTGCCTCTGCCCTTGTGGTAACCTTTTTGGGGATCATACTCATAGGGGACATATGGAGCATAGGATCTTGGGAAGTAGCCCCTGCTCCCCCCCACCATAAGGCCTGTAGGAAGTAGAGACCTTTTTCTTCTCACTGTTGCACTTGTAAGTAGTTTTATATTCATCCACTTTCTTCATGTATGCCTCTCTTTTGTCACCAAAAAGAGAATCTCTTTCAAACTGGAAGTCCATGACTTTTGTTTGCATATCATTGGAACAGATCATTCTCCTTAGGCAAGAGAATCACCTCAAAGAAGTTGCCTGTGCTAAGACCCTTGAAGCAGTGTCATTAGTGTCCACATCTGTGTGGAAGTGGTATTTAGTGGCGTCCATGGCTGACTTTGTTGTGGTAATCAGATTCTGTGCCAGTTCACCATTAGCAGCCAGTATTATATTCCACAGTGGCTTCTGGTACTGGACTATATGAGCAGAGTAAGCTGCCTGCTTAATAAGCCATGAAGTTGATGTGTAAATTTTTTTGGCCATGGTATCCAATTTTGTAGAGTCCTTTCCAGGGACCTGTGCAGAGAAAAGTACCTTAGCCATCTTGCGTGCAGAGGCCTGGACTACACCTTGATGATCAGAGTGAGCATACAAGTATTCAGCCCCTGTCTGTTGACCTGATACTTCCTTTCAATCCTAAATTCCACATCCTCCTCAGTTTCCTGAGGGTGGATATTTATGATATCCACCATTTGCCTAATAAAGGAAGAAAAGAGATGAATAGTCCTCTGTAGGCCTTGAAGGGGAACCAAATTATTGCTCAGGTAAACTAGTTGGTTCAATATTCACCTTCCTCCTCCTCTTCATAGTACGTTTCTATCTCCTCCACTGCAGACAGGTAATTGGAGCCTGAGCCTAGAAGCAGGGGGAAAGGCATATTCATAAAATGTCCTATGACCTGGAAGGTCTGGAAAAATTGCCATATTTTTGTTATGTCCTCTGATGAGGGCATCTGTCTTTGGTCCAAAGTCTGCTCCTATCTTTTTTCAGGAGGAGTGGTAAGGACAGTCTTTTATTTTTATTTTTTCTTGGCAGACACTGTGTCCAGTGCCTGCTCTGAGGATCTCTTACTTGTATTTTTGTCATCACTGGACACAGAGTTCCCTCTTTCAGACACAGTGGTCTCTTTACCATCTTTATCATGCTTGTCTGATGGCTGAGCAGCTCTGTCTTTTTTCTCTGTTGCCTTTGACATGAGATTGCTGCTGTATTTGAGAAGATGAACCCTCTGATGCATGCTTTTCACCATCCTTAGGAACTCCCTCCAAACTTTTATTATTTTTGATGAAATGGAGGTAGACTGAGAAGCCATAAACCCTTCTCTTTTTTTAGCCCCTTTATTTTGTGTTTTAGGGAAAAAATTAATACAGAGCTCACAATTAGTAAAATCATGATCTGGACCCAAGCACCTTAAATAAAGCTTATGGCAGTCTACCTTTGCCAAGAGCTGTAAACACATTTTACAATTTTAAAGCCTGTTGGTCCTGTCCTTTTCTTGGGCCTATCAGACAAGAAAATTGCTGAAGAACTTGTGAGGAAAACACATTCCATTCCAAAAGGAGTTCTGCCAGAAAAGATTTTTGTTCCATCTGAAAAAACTTAGCAGATTAAAACGAATGTGGTCCTTTTTACTAGGAACTGCAAATAATTAGCAAAACCCTTCAGTAGCAGTTGTAATGGAGTTAGGAAGGAAGAAATCGGTCTAGTTCCCTCAAACATGGGAACTGTGACTGTAAACCAAGAAGGACTGCTACTAGCAATTGTAATTTATTCAAAAATGATAATAATTGAAAACAGTAGTGGTTTTCCTAAAGGTGGGAACCATGCATTCACAGTCTTTCTCTGGTTCCTGGGAAGTAAAACAGCAACCAGAGAAATTATAAAAATGAGCCAAAATTAATAAAACCCTAAATTAACACAGGGTTATCAAGAGGTAACTGAAAATTAAGACAACACAATTTTTAAAGTAGCAAAAGGGCTTTTTAGAGACCAGAACATCGGAGCTTTTCTACAGGACAACTGCTCTCTTCAGGCAGAGAAACAAATCTGAATCAACTGCCTAGAGGGGAGCATGACAACAAGCAGGGTTTGAATTTAACTTTCAAATTCTACTAATTTTGCATAGGTTCTTTCTCACAGCATCTCTCTGCAGTTTGTGTAAACATTAAGCGAGAAATTCCTGGGATTAGAAAAAAAATCAATCCTGTAGTCCAAGGGTTATCAGAGTTGCATGATTGTACTGTAGCAGAACATCCAGTGCAAGAACCTGAACAGCTTCCAGGCTTGGAAGATCTAAGAAATGTCACGAACATTACAACTATGTCAAAAATGTGTGTTCAGATTTATCTTCAGTTTATTTTGATGACTGCTTTCCATCACAGTGAAACATGAAATTTTGGTTTAGGAGTGGTTTGGTACAAGTATAAACAAAATAGGAACTGCAAAGCAAAATAAAACAAACCACTAGTTACTGCAATAAAGTTATAAAATAGTAAAAATAAATGTGGTTTCCAAACTGTGGGAACTGCGACTCGAGGCCTTTCCTTGGTTCCCTGGAACCAATAAGAGACAAAAGAAAACACAGTATTTACAATAAAATACCCTAACAGAGAGATCCCAAAATAAATAACTAAAATAAATGCTAGTAAAGAAATAACAATAAAATGAAACTGTAGGCATTCAAACTTTGCAGAGTGACTTGGGGCAATGCTTCCTCTCAGGCAGATAAATAAAACTGCCATTAGAGGGCAGAGGTAGGGGTGACCACGCAGCAAGAGATTTGAGTTTCATTCTAAGATTCCATAATTAGCAAAAATGTCTATGTTTCTGGGGCAGATTATTCCAGGGGAATGACTGCAGTTGTTACACATAAGTGAGGGATTCCTGAGGTTTGAATATTCTATGTTCTCCTATCAAATACCAGCTTGGTCCTAAATCTAACCAATACACAAAACTGGCAGCTGTTCATATAAGCAATAATACCTGACAGGGTGGGCAGTATTGGACTATACCATACCGCCCAGGAGCATAATGAGGCCCGATGCCACTGACGGAGGGACTTATAGCCCCTGGAAGGTCCAGTATTCCACAATACCGCCCACCCTGGAGGGTATTATTGCACTTAGAAAATGGTATTATAAAAAAAAAGTTCAATAAAAATTGTTAATAAAAAATTAGTTTATTATAAGTTTTGTAATAAAATAGTTCCTCCACCTGAATTATGATTAGAAAGATAGCTGGCTGTATGCAGTTACACCTCCCATAGCAGTCTATTTGGGTTTGTTGATTTAGACCCCCACCCGTGGCCAAGCAGCACCTTTGTTTCCACATTCCGTGTGTTTTTGCATTTTCTTTTTGTTAAACCCCACAACGCCACTGGCAATATGAGTTTGCTATTTTTTTTTAATTGTCAGCTGTTGCTCATGCTTGTGCTCATCCCTACAAGAGTGCGCTCTTTCTTTTTTGGGGCTGAATGCAGTTTCTACCTTTGATGTTCAGAGCGCCCTTATGGAGCTGCCCGTGATGGTTGGAAGGTCCGAATATTTTTTTTTTTTTGTTGAATGATGACAGAGTATGAAGGGAAAGAAAGAACTGCAGTAAAGTAAAAGGTAGATTAAAATTTTGACACCGGGATGATGCTTTACAGTATTTCTGTTAGCAGGCAGGCACGTTGCATACCAGTGGTAGCAGCAGAAACTAGAATGGAAGAAAAAATTACTTACCATAGTAATCTTGTTTCTTCCCAGTGATGCTCAGATATTCATAACTTTATGCAGTAAGCCTGGAGGGTTGGACTGCCTGGAGAGATGGAACACATGCAAATGAGTAGAATTATTTGCACATGAGCATCCTTCAAATACTGCCTCTACCAACTGTAGTGTTCTAACCGCTTAAGTTTTGAAAGAAAGCCTGGAAGTCAGGCATTAGGAAACTAATGTAACTTAACAATTTATAAAAAGAGGGGTTTCCCCCAATTAAAGCATAGGAGTTTTAGAAAAAATCTCCAAAGGGAGGATAATAACATTTGACAAAACCTCATCAAAGAAAACACCAAAAGGAGAACCACTGAAAACCCTGTTTAAAAATGATTACAAAACAGAGAATATGCAACAAAAATAACATGGCTTGGTGGCACCAGCATGCGGAGTGCAGAGGCTGAAGTTCAGGAAGGGAGGGAAGTTATGAATATCTGAGCATCACTGGGAAGAAACAAGATTACTACGGTAAGTAATTTTTTCTTCAAACCCCAGTAATGCTCAGGTTATTCACAACTTTATGCAGACTACCAAGCAGTACCCCTGGAGGTGGGCACATAACTTATTTTGGAAACAGACTGTGCAGAACTGCTGTGCCAAACCTAGCATCACTCCTGGATAGAATGACCAAGTTGCAATGCTTTGTAAAGATGTGTACTGTTTTCCAGGTAGCTGCTTTGCAAATGTCCACCAAGGGAATCTCCCTGGCTGCTGCAAGGGTAGCAGCAGTTCTTCTTGTAGAATGCGCCCTCAATCCAATTGGGGGCTCTTTACCTGCTTTAGTGTAACAGAACTGAATACATTGGACTATCCACCAAGAAATGGATCTTTTTGAGTCTGGTTTACCCTTTCCTACATCCCCATATGTAAGTAATAGCTGATGGCCCTTTTCACGTCCAGACTGTGTAATCTTCTTTCACCAGAACTGGTATGGTCTGTGAAAAAGACAGGTAGAGTGATTGATTGGTTCAGATGAAAGTCTGAAACCACTTTAGGAAGAAACTCTTTTTGTTCTGAGGACTACCTTATCTCTGTGAAATGAGATATAGTCTTGGTCAATGCAGAGAGCCTGGAGCTCATTAATTCTCCTTGCAGAAGTAATAACTACTAGAGAAACTCTTTTCCAAGTAAGGTATTTCAAGTGGGCAGTAACCATGGGCACAAAAGAAGGGCCCATGAGATGGCTATACACACATTCAGATCTCAAGCAGGCACAGGTGCCCTGTGAGGTGGGTGCAAATGCACCAATCCTTTAAAAAATCTTTTGAAAAGTTTGTCTGATGCTACTGACACCTTTGTCCCTGCAGAAAGGTAGGCAGATACTGCTGCTAAATGAACCTCAAGGGAACTGGGTTGCAAACCTTGTGAATGCAAAGGAGTGAAATAGTCTTAAGACAACCGAAACTCCAGCCTTATGTGGCATAAGGTTTATACTGGAACAACAGAGAGAAAATCTCTTCCCTTTGGAGGAATACATTTTTTGTGTAGAGAATTTTCTATAACCCTTTAAAATATTTAAGACAGCTTCTGAAAGATTTAAATCTGCAAACTCTAATTCCTCAAGAGCCATGACTTGAGATGAAGGGACTTGAGATTTGGGTACAACAATGTTCCCTGATTGGAGGTCAGGAGATTGCGTCTGAGGGGCAATTGTATTGGTTTGCTGACAGACATGGAGAGCAGACAAGAGTACCATGGTTGCCTGGGCCAATCTGGAGCTATCAAGATCAGAGATGGTGAGAGGGATTTTAGCTTCAGTAACACCCTGAAAATCAAAAGAAAAGGGGGAAAGGCATACAGGTTCCTGCCTGTCCAATGCAACATATAAAGATGGCGGCCATGCTGGGCCACCCTGCAAAATAGCTCCTGTAGAGCAGAGTTTTTAGTTTGTTTTGTGCCGTTTTTACTTTTTATTTTACTTTATTTCATGGAGTGTTGCAGGAGACTGTCGCAAATAGTTTGTGAAGCAAGTAATCGAGCAGTGTACTTTGTTGAGAGCTGAATTTGGATCATTTGTTATCAACGTGGTTGGACTGTGAATAATTTGTGAAAGGCCTTGGGGGAGTAGAGCCACCCGAACACATTCGAGCATTTTTACTTGCCGGCTTGTTTCTGTCGGTGCTGGAGGGAGCAGAGTTGTCTGAACCATCTGAACATTTTTAACTGTTGGTCTGTTTTTGTTGGCTCCATTATTAGCTACTTGGATTACCCTTCTATTTGAAAGGGGTTTTCAATTTGGTGAGGGACATTAATTCCTGATCATGTGGTAAGGGAGCTGTGACTTTCAGTGGGCAGTGTTGGGGTGGGATAGCTCCCTGTATTCCCACCGTCGCTAGGGTTATATCCAATTCTTGGCACCGAGTGGGAGCTGAGTGGATTTTGCTCCAAGGAGCTGGAGCTATTATCGGCAGTTGTTCCTAAGAGGCCTTGAGACTAGTACTGATGGCCTAGTTTTAAGGGCTGCTGTAGCTGCTGGTCTCGAGAGTGTTAGGGGTTTGTCTGTGGCGGTGGGGAGGGCGTCCCCCCCTTCTTTTGTCCCTGTGCTTGATCCGGATTTATGTTCTTTTCTTGGAGTGAGCTTGATGTTGAACTCTGAGCTTGCAGACACCTGTGAGGAGAAACTGACTGGATGTGGCCTAGCAGAGTGAGGGAGCCATGAGAAATCTTGTGACTGAAGGTTTTATGTGGATATATTTTCTCTACCCTGTGCTGGACTGTGGATTATTTGCACTGTATGGACACTGAGAAATGGTTTGCAACCCTCTATGGTTTTATTTATCATGAATCCCTGATGGTGAGAGGACCGGATGTCCATTTTCTTTCGTTGACTTTTTCTGATTTATTTTCTTTTGGATTCTGTACTATGTCTTTTTATTTTTTTTCCTATGGAAGCCGATCTCCAATTTAGGCAGAGAGAGTGCCTAAATTCCTGCCCTCCTGGTCGGTCATGAGAGGACTTAGGGGGAGGGTACAGCTATATGAAGGGATTGGTTACTTCCAGTACTTCTATGGTTTTGGACTTTATCAGGCAATAAGAGTGCCAGATGATTTCTTCTTTTACTTTTTTCTGTTTTAGAATATTATCTTACTGTTATTTATGTTATTTTTTTAAGGAGGATTGTTACGGCCATACAACATTGAATGCAGGAATCAAGTGACCCAGTATACGTGGGGTAGGGTAATATATATTTTAAGTGGTATTTTATTGTATTAAGGTGGGAGTGTTTAGTGTATTTATTATTTTGTTAGTGTGGTTTATAGTTTAAAGTTTGGCATAACTGTTTAGTTGGGGTAGGTTTTGGAGGGAATGTATTAGTTTTTTAGTTTGGTTTATTTATTTAGTTGCAGAATGTGTTGGATGCCAGACCCCACAGTTGTGCACTATTCATCCTCTGCTCTTCGTGCCCTCCGCCCTTTGTCTACTCCTCCTATCCAATTTGTGATCTACCGGCACTGTAGAGCGCTTGGTATTATGCGCAGGAGGAGGAGGGGCGGGGGGGGTCACAAACAGTGGAGGATGAACGAGGGGGTCACCGAATTGGGGTGGTAGGATCCAGAAGACACCCTGGGGTGAAATGGAATCGTTCACCATGTCTGGTATCCATACCCAAGGGCACTATGGATTGTGGTAGGCAGATGGCCTGGGTGGCCCGGGAAGTTCGTCCAACTCAGGTGGTGTTGTGCAATGTCAGATCCATCAAGAACAAGACTGCAATTATTGCAGATCTTGTTGAAACAGTGGACCTGGCATGCATTACCGAGACCTGGCTGGATGAAAATTCTGGCCCCATTTTGGAGGCTATGACTCCAGCCGGGTACTCAGTGATACACCGCCCGAGATTAGATCACGGGGGAAGGGGGGTTACGGTCTGTTTCAAGACTGAACTGAACCACACAAGGGTACTAGTTGAGGAGGTTGAGTCCTTTGAGTGTTCAGTAGTAGCAGGTGTAGGCTATTGAATCACTCTCATCTACTGTCCACCCGGTGATGAGAAGTGATTCCTTCAGGAAGTGGTGGACTTTGTCGTCGACATGGCGTTTGAGTCACCCAGACTGATGGTTCTGGGTGACTTCAGTGCCTGGGTCAATGACGAACTCTCGCAATTTGGTCAGCACTTCCTCCAGTTAATGACATCTCTGGGTCTTACACAGGTGGTTTCCACTGCTACTCACAAAAATGGACACTCTCTCGACTTAATCTTTCTCCTAGGGATCAAAACATTGGACTTGGGGGAGGAACTGGTTGGGTGGTCTGATCATTACACTGTGGGGTTTAGTTTTAGCACACCCCCCCCCATAGGCCTACCCCTGTGGAGATGGTTAGGTACCACCCTTTACGGGACATAAGTTCCCATGGCCTTGCGGCGGCACTTGACCTCTCATCCCTCTCATTGGCAAGCAATGACCCAGGGATCCACGTGTCGGCTTATAATTCAGCCATTTTGGTGGCTCTGGATTCAATTGCCCCACTCCGTGTTCGCTCTCTATCTCCCTTCGACCCAGGTCTCCTTGGTTCGATGGGACTTTGAGGGAGATGCGAAGACTAGGGTGAAGGTTAGAGTGTTGCTGGCGAAAGTCCACCCTTGATGCCCACCACCTTAGATTGATGGACCACTATTTAGTCTATCAATCCACAATCACTCGTAAGAAGGCAGAATTCCTGTCCGGGGAGATTGCGGCTGCTCAGAATCGACCAGCTCAGCTATTTCAAACTGTGGACAGACTGTGCAACCCAGCCTGTCTGCATGTTTGGAAAGCTTTTTCGCAATTAGAGTGCAATGAGCTTGCTCAATTCTTTGCAAATAAGGTGGCTGACATCAGGGCAGCTCTTCAGCCAGCACACTCTATGGGAGCTGTTTGTGATCAGTACGGGGTCACCGTACCTCAGTTTTCCTGGAGTACCTTCAGTCAGCCGGAGTTCATGGATGTCATGAGGATCATCCAGAGTGTGCGCCCTACGTGCTGTAGTTTGGACCCTGGACCAACCTCCCTAATTTTGGGTTGTATTGACATCATCGGTCCAGTCCTTGTGCAGATAGTCTGGTGCTCCGTGGAATCTGGTGAGTTTCCTAGCTCCCTGAAAGAGGCGGTGGTGACACCACTCTTGAAGAAAGCTACCTTGGACCCTGACTGCCATGCAAACTACAGACCTATCTCTAACCTTCCCTTCGTAGGGAAGGTGATTGAGAAAGTAGTGGCAGCACAACTGGAGGACCATTTGACCATCCATGACATCTATGAACCACTCCAGTCCAGTTTTCATAAAAGACATAGTACCGAGACAGCGCTGGTTCAGGTGCTCGATGATCTCCTGATGGCGAGAGATTGGAAGAATCGTTCCATCTTGGTTTTTCTGGATCTCTCTTCAGCTTTTGACACTGTGGGCCACATGGTGTTGATAGGATACCTGAGGCATATCTATGGAATGTCAGGGACAGTCCTCAGATGGTTAACATCGTTTCTCATGGGTAGAACACAAAGAGTTGTGTCTGGGTTTTTTTCTTCAGGCCCAACTACTTTGTCTTGTGGGGTGCCTCAGGGTTCAGTGCTATCACCCATGCTGTTCGTGGTGTATATGCTACCCCTCGGAGACATTGTAAGAAGGTATGGGCTGAGGTTTCACTGTTATGCAGATGATACCCAGCTCTACCTCTCTTTTGCGCCCGACCAGGATGGAGCTCTCTCGGTCTTTAACAACTGTCTGAAAGAAATCCAGGAGTGGATGGATTCCAGTTGGCTGAAGTTGAACTCGGAAAAGACTGAGGTACTGGTTGTGGACCCAAGTCATCAGATAGGGGGTCGGGTGTTGGTGCGCTCTCTGGAATTTTTCTTGGCGGCATCTCACTCCCGACCTCTGAATGGGTGCATGACCTGGGGGAAGTTTTTGATGATGGACTGACTCTACTTTCTCAGGTGTCAGCAGTCGTCAAAACTTCCTTTTATCATTTTAGGAATATCGCCAGGATTAAGCATCTGGTTCCTTCTGACAACCTTCCTACCTTGGTCCGTGCCTTTGTGTCCTCGGGCTTGGATTACTGCAACTCCCTTTATCTAGGGCTTTCTGGGGTTGAAATCCATCGCTTGCAGCTGGTGCAGAACGCAGCAGCACGGCTTTTGACAGGATCTGCTCGATCCTGCCATTTTACCCCGTTGCTGCACGAACTGCACTGGCTGCCAGTACAGTAGCGGATCACCTTTAAAGTCAGTTTACTGACTTTTACAGCCCTACATGGACAGGGCCCGGACTATCTGAAAGAGCTTCTGGTCCCTTACTGCCCTGGTCGATCACTCCGCTCGGCCGATGAGGGGTTGTTAGAGATTCCGAGGGTGAATTTGAAGTCATCTGGTTCTAGAACTTTTGCTTATGCAGCCCCCACCCTTTGGAATTCTCTATCTCACCGGTTACAGGAGTGTGCAACTGTGGAGGAATTTAAGCAAGGTTTAAAAACCTACCTGTGGCAAAAAGCTTTTATAGTTAACCGAAATGAGCAACTGTTGTATTGGTATCTGATTTTAACTGTATTAATTTGTCCTTTGATGTTGTTGTGATTTGTTTTTGTGTTGTTAGGTGCCTTGGCAATAGAAAGGTGCCATATAAATAAATGGATTTATTTATTTATTATTAATCCAGAGCCAGGGTATCCAGAGGAACTGTCCCCTGTACTGGTGGTCTGCAGCAATACTGAGGTAGCTGGTGGTTCTGGTGGGATGTGAACAAGTCTATCTCTGGAGTGCCCCACCTTCTGAAAATAACTTGTACCACCTGCTTGTTTAGAGACCATTTGTGATGGGCCTGGTTGATGCAGCTTAGTGCATCTGCCAAGGTATTGTCCTTTCCTGGCAAATGGATTGCCTGCAAGGACACCTTCAGAGAGTATGCCAGAGTCCAAATTTTCATGGCTTCTTTGCAAAGGAGGCCTGATCTTGTGCCTCCCTACTTGTTTATGTAATACATTGTGGTAGTATTGTCTGTTCTGATCTGTACCACCCTGCCCAATATCAGCGAAGAAAAAGCCTTTAGAGCTAGGAGCACTGCTCTGAGCTTCAGTAAGTTTATGTGCTGAAGGGACTCTGCTGCTGACCAGGTACCCTGAGTTGTGTGCTTTCCTAAATGAGTGCCCCAGCCCAATAGAGATGCATCTGTTGTGAGTACCAGAGAGGGGTTTGCTCTGTGAAAAGGAACTCCCTGCCTTAAATTGGATTCCTCTTTCCACCACAAAAGGGCCTTTAGTAATGCCCTTGTCACTTGTATAAGCTTTGAAAAGGGGTCCCTTTTCTGACTCCGTGAGCTCTGAGTTGAAACTGGATGTCTCGCATATGAAACCTGGATCCCTCCACTGTGCATGTGGATGCAGCCATATGGCCTAGTAACTGCAGAAACTACCTTGCAGTTTTTGGTTTGTTCAGGGTGAAGGAATGTGCTATTGACTGAAGACTTTGCACCCTGTCTAAAGGTAAAAAGGCTCTGCTCTGAAGTGTGTTGATTTCTGCCCCTATGAACTGCAAAGTTTGAGCAGGAATTAGAACTTTTCTTTTGGTTTATTATAAAACCCAGGGACTCTAAGAGGGATTGGGTGATTCTTAGGGAATTCTTATTTGGTTTGGTGACTTTCCCACCATCAACCAATCGTCAAGGTATGGGAAGACAGTCACTTCCTGTCTTCGGAGATATGCCACTACAGCAACTAGGCACTTTGTGAATACCCTTGGTGCTGAGGAGAGACCAAAACGGAGAGTTGAAAACTGATAGTGGCCCAAAGGGATCCTGAACCTGAGATATTTTCTGTATGATTCCTTTATGGGGATGTGGATATAGGCATCTTTCAAGTTCAGTGATGCCAGCCAGTCCCCTTTTTGGATTGTTGGCAATATCCAAGCCAAAGTTACCATTTTGAACTTTGTTTTTTCAGATGCTTGTTCTAAGCTCTGAGATCCAATATTGGCCACCACTCCCCACTTTTCTTTGTTTTTAGGAAGTATCTGGAGTAAAAACCTCTTCCTCGCAGGGTGGTAGGAACTGATTCCACTGCTCTGAGCTGTAACAATTTCTGAACCTCTGCTTCTAGTAGTCTCCTTTCTGCTAGAGGAGGTGAGCAGTAAACCCTGGTCTTCTGTGGAGGAAAAGATTTGAAGTCCAGAGATAGACCCTGACCCACTACCTCCAGAACCCATTTGTCTGTGGTGATGCTTAGCCAAGCCTGGAGGAAGTGGGAGAGTCTGCCTCTGACAAGGAAGGATGGAGGAGGTGGCCTGAGCCTCAGAGGTTTTGTTTTGATTGGGGCTGAGTCTGAGTCTGAGATCACCTCCTGGAGCCCCTTCGACCCCTACCCCTAGAGTATCCCTGTTGTGGATACTGCTGGTACTGGGGCACAGCTACTGGCTGGAAAAGGGTCTGGTCATAAAGGACCTACCTCTGCCCCCCCTTCCATAGGGCCTAGTGGATGGAGAAGCACGCTCCTTAGCACAGTTGCTTCTATAGGCTGCCTTATATTCATCCACTTTTTTCATGTATGCAACCGTGGCTTCTCCAAAAAGAGAGTTTCCTTCCAAAGGAAAATCCAGGGCCTTGGATTGAGTATCTTGAGTAAGGTTAGTGGCCCTGAGCCAAGTAAACCTTGTATGTGCCAGTGTTAGCCATCCATCTGGCTTCAGTGTCATTAGAATCGGCAGCCATCTGGAACTGGCACTTAGCCGCCTCAGCCCAAACCTGGCAGTTTCAGCCAGGTCTTCAGACAAGGGTGAGGGAGCTTTCATGGATATGTCCAGTACCGACTACCACAGAGTTTTTTGATACAGGGCAGCATAAGCTTGAAATATAGCCTGTCTCATGGCCAAAGAAGCTGATAAATAGCCTTTTTTGGCCATGCTATCCATTTTCCTGGAGACCTTGTCCAGAGGGTGGAAGGACAGAAGGACTCTGGCTTTGTCACAGGTTGTCTGCTGTATGACCCCTTGATGGTCAGGACGAGAGAAAAGGAAATCAGCTTCCATCCTGTCCAACTGATCTTTTTTTTATCTATTCTCCTATCAATAGGAGGAACAGAATTAGGGGTCTGTAGGAGTTTTAAGGTGAGCTTTTGTGGGTGTTAGACCCATCATATTTAAATATTCAATTTCCTACTCATCTTCAATCTGCTCTGTGGTATCAATATCAAGAGCATCTGACATTCTCCTCACAAATGTGAAATGTGAGGAGTAATCCTCTGACACCCTGGGGGGAGAACCAAAATCCTGCTCAGGGGACACCTCCGGGGAATTGGTTCATCCTTTTCAAAAAGATCATCTTCCTCCTCCAAATATTGCTCCTCTTGTAAAGAAGGCAACACACCACTGCTAGCCTGGGGACCCTGGGTAGGTGCAGGCTGTAAGGGGACAATATTTTGCAGTGCCTGGATAATTTTAAAAGCCTGGGCTATCTCTTGAGTCGAGGGCAGAAAAGGTACTTGTGCAGAAGTCCCTGGTTTAGCAGGGGAAGATTCTGCATGTTTCGTTTTTTTAAGTTTCTTTGAGGAGCAGAGTCAGCGGTTATTACCTCATTTGCCCGTTTTGCCCATCTCGGGGCAGAGGTAAGCACACTTGTGGGTTCAGCCACAGCAGATTGGGGTGTCATCTGGTCAGAGCCAGAGGAACCCCTAGAAAATCTTTTATTTAGCCTTTCAAGGCGTTTTTCCACTTTTTTTGTGGGACAGTTTTACATACTTCACAATCCTGGTCCAGATGTTCGAACCCCAGACAAGCCACACATAAGGTGTGTTTGTCTGCCTTAGCAAAGACATCTCCACATTTTAAACAGTTCTTAAAACCGGGTTCTCCGGTTTTCTTTTTAGGTTTCTCTGACATGACAATGTCAAATGAGAAAAAACACTAACCGCTAATAAAAAAGCAAAATGCGATTACTTTACTTTTTTTTTTTTTTTGAGGTTGGTTCCAGAACTAATAGGAACCAGAAGAACCGAACCGAGGAGATGAAAAATGAACCGGTTCAGCAGTTCTGTAACCGATAGAAAGCGGTTACAAAAACAATGAAATATACTCAAAAACTAAACTAATAATAGACAAAAAGGCAAGTTTTTTTAATCAGAGAACCCCAATGAATTAGATGACTAACCCGGTTCCCTCACGGTTATCCCGAACCGTGAGGAACCGGAATAAAATATGTATATTAAGCAATAAACAAGATTTATACTAACAATTAGTAGAGGCAATACAAAAAATAACGTATGCTTAAGTTTTTTAAGGTTTTGAATCTTCTTTCACGAAAAAGAGCAAGACAACCACTCTGAGCGACCAGACTTTCAGGCGCAGAGAAAAATCTGAAGAGGTTAGAACACTACAGCTGGTAGAGTCAGTATTTAAAAGATGCTCACATGCAAAGAATTCTACTCATTTGCATGTGTTCCATCTCTCTGGGCAGTCCAATCCTTCAGGCTTACTGCATAAAGTTATGAATATCCTGAGCATTACTGGGGCTAGAAATGGTGATTTCACATACTCTTTTTTTGTGCACACTGTTTACTTTATTTACACCTCTGTGACTATATTGGTGTGGGGTGTTTCTCTGTTTTGTGTGCTTACTTGTGATTGGGCCCACAAGCACCTGCCGGACTATTCCAGGTTTCCCTCCCAATAAAAGGAGACATGCTGCCGGCGTGCAGTTTGGAGTCTAGGGGCCGGCTTTGTGGAGCATGGCATCATATGGGCTCTGTGTGTGCAGTTTAAATTGTTGGGAATCAGTGAAAATGTTGCTTTTTTTTTACTGTGGATTTTTGTGGTTAGGGAGTGGTTTTCAGAAGGTGCGGAGGTGGCAGCGAACTGGGAATTACAACTCGATCAACCTCTGCTAACTGGAAGAAAAACATGGTGGTTGTAAAAGTCGCTGTTCCCCGTGATCATGTTGGTATGGTCCTTGCCACTGGTACTTTTAAAACCCAGGCTCTTTTGTCAGATGAATGCCCACCCTGCCGGGCCTATCAGCCAATCAGAGTCCGTGATTCTTTTAGCCCATTTTCTAAACAATACTAAAAATTGCAGTGCAGCATAACTTGCATGACATTATAATTTGTATTGATTCTAAGTATGCCAGACATGACTTTCTCACACATTTATGCTACTGGAAGGTTAATGGTTTGAAAAACTCTAGAGGTAAACAGGTTGTACATTCAGAAGTTGTACTGACTACAGATCAATTAGTTCCTGAACATGGTTAGACAGTTTATTGGAAAAAAGTAAAGGGTCATTTCAAAACACACAAACCAGATGAAAAAACTACTCATGGTAGTAATGCTGTTTCTTCTCAGGGATCCGTCAATGTGATTTACAGCAAGCATCTCATCCCACCAGAGTGTGACACCCTGAAGACAGGAACTTTATACTCATTTTTAGAACTTAGAATTCAAGTTCAAAATCTGCACTGTGGATAGCCCCTCCCCGCCAGATTTTTCTCTGTAACTAAGGAAGCAGTGACCACTAAAACTAGATAAATAACTACCAAAATCTTTCAAAAATTTTCATTCAAATTTAAAAAACAAAAAAACTCATTTAAAACATGCATGAAACATTTAACTGATCACATTCTAATAAATGATAAGGAACTGCAATAAGTAATGTTCAAGCAACTTTAAGATATAAACTGATTCTTGTGTGAACCTATTTTCAGGTTCTGGGAAGGAAGGTAGGTTCAGGGTCAATTTTTGCATCTAGGGAATACGCCAGATCCCAGATTCTCATGGTTTCTGTGGAGTTTTAAAGAGTTAGTGTACTGCCTGAAATTAATATTAGATTTAAAATGCAGTCAACCATTACCTTTTATATCTGAGGTACTTTTTCTTTTCCCTTTGTTTGATTAGAAGAATGTTTACCTGATGTTAATAGGTGTGATGTGTGGAACAGCTCTTAGCCTGGCAGCTGACATATCTTGTTCTACTGCCCACACTACATCATCAGCATTGTGACCTCACTAACTGTGACATCACTGCTACTTGGGAACAGCAAGTGAGTGACTACCAGGTCATTCACCTGTGATGTCACTGTCAGTGAGACCATAATGCTGATAACGTATTGTGGGGCAGTATAGTAAGATATGTCAGCTACCAGGCTAAGAGCTGTTCCACACATTCAGCACAATATTATCACATAGAATACTTTCTGATGAGCAAAAGGAAAAAGAAAAACACTTCAGAAATAAAAAGTTACAACTGACTACTACTTAAAATTTATATTATTTTCCTGTCTGCCTGTTTTGTCTCCATTAGCTGTTTAAGGATCTTGTTCCTCCCTGCTTGTTTATGTAATACATTGCTGTTGGACTGCCTCTTAGAATTTGAACAGACCATTCTTGTAGCTGGGAAGAAAAAGATTGCATTGCCAGCAATACTGCCCTGAGTTCTAGGATATTTATGTGCTCCCGAGTGTCCTATGGGCTCCAGAGGCCACTTACTGTGAGATCCTCTAGGTGGCTGCCCCCCCAGGAATGAGGCTTCTGTCATGAGTATACTTGGGGATTGCTGGTGGAAATGAATGCCTTATTTGAGATTGCTTCCTTTCTTCCACCACTCTAGCACTTGCATAAAGCTCTTTATGACTGGCACTAGCTTAGACAGTGAATTTCACTTTTGTGACCAGTGGTCCCTTAGATGATATTGAATGTCCCTCCTCTGAAATCTGGCCCATGGTATCACTGATGTGGATGAGGCCATATGGCCATGTAACTGCAGAAAATTCCTTCCAGATCTTGGACGGCCAAGTGTGAAGGACTCTGCTCTAGCAATCAGATTTGATACCCTCTCTTGTGGAAGTAAAGCCTTCCCTTGCAGGGTATCCAGTCCTGCACCTAAGAAGTCCAGTACCTGAACTGATTCTGTCTGAGACTTCTGAGGGTTTGTCACAAATCCCAGGTTCTCAAGGGAGCTCTTTACCTTTTGGATAGTGCACCTTACCTTTTGCTCTATTTTCCCTGAGATTAGCCAGTTGTCTATGTAGGGGGTTAAAACACCACACCTGGTCTTCTTAGGTGTGCTGCCAGCACGACTAAGCACTTTGTGAAGACCATTGGTGCTGAGGTATAAACCGGTACTGACAGTTTCCCAGCCTGAGCCTGAGATATTTTTTTGTGATTGGGTCTGACTGGAATGTGGAAGTAGATGTCTTTCAGATCCAATGACCCAACCAATTTCCTGACTGTAGGGACAGTATCACTGTGCCCAATGTGATCATCTTCAACTTTTGATTTTTGATATGTTTGTTCTGATATCTTAGATCTAAAATGAGTCCTCATTCCCCATTTTTTGGGTGGGTCAGAAAGTGTCCTGAAAACAGGCCCTTTCCCCACTGTGAGGTCAGGACCTTTTCCACTTCTTTTGTTGGCAGTAGTTCCTTCATTTGAAGTTTCAGCAGAATTATTTCTGTTGGTGAATGGGCAGGGACATTTTTTGGTCTCTGCAGTATTGGAAACTTTGAACTGCAGGGACAAACCTTGACCCACAACTTCCAGGACCCTCTTTTCTGTGATGATTTTTAACTATTCCTGAAAGTAGAGTGTCAGCCTTCCACCCTCTGGCAATGGTTGACTGACAGCCTGGGCAGAACTGTCAGGGGTTTTGTTTTGGCTGTGGCTTGGCGTCTGGTGCTACAACATGTCTGGAGCCCCTCCTGTCTCCGCCTCTGTACTAACCTCTTTGGGGGTGGTACTCAAAGTGGGTGTAGGATCTAGTACGATGGCCGCTGCCCTACCTTCTTTTCAGTAGAGCATGTAGGAAGTGGATGGCTTTTATTTTTCAGTGCTGCTTTCATAAGTGGACTTGCATTTGTCCTTTTTCTTCATGTATGCCTCAGGGTAGCACATCAATAAGGTGACTCAGTAACGATGAGACAATATTGGCGATTCCATAATAGTGACAGTCATAACAGTGATATGCACTAAAGGGTGATCGGTATTAAATAGCAATTCCAAGGTGCACCACTACCCCAGTGTCCAGGTGTGCGTCAGAGTTAGAATAATTTAAATAGCGGGGTAGTTCGGGGGGGTGCATCCCCCTGTTGGGGGCCGGAGCCTCCGTCTAACACGTTGCACTTGCTAACTCTCCCTCACCCTCCAAACAAAATCCATGCAGGATCAAATCAGAACTGCCACTCCATGGCACTTCCTCACCCTTTCTCCCCCCCAAAACAAATCTCAAGCAGGACTGGATCAGAACCCGCACTTCATGGCTCTTGCAAACCCTCCTGTACCTTCCCAAACAAAACTCCAGCAGGACCAGATCAGTGGAAGAATTCTGCTGCACAGTACCACTTGCCTTTAATTGCGGTCACCGATTCTGCATTCGCTTATACGGATTCGCCGTTCTGACGCACGCAATTTCAGAATCACCTTTATGACATGGAGCCATGCCTCGGTTTTGTCACCCAATAGAGAATTTCCCTCAAATTACCAATATCAATTACCTTAGTCTGAGTGTCCTGGGTAAGGATGGTAGCCCTTAGCCAGGCAAACCTTCTTAGAGCCACAGTATGAGCCAAGACTCATGAAGCAATGTCACTGGTATCAACAGCCATATGAAACTGGTACTTAGTGGCATCCACATCTGACTTTGCAGTGGCAGCCGGGTCCTGTACCACTTTACCATCTATCTTCTCAGTCAGTGACAGCACTGCATTCAGCAGTGCTTTCTCATACTCAGCTGAATATTCCCAAAAATCTGCCTGCCTAAGGAGCAGCAAAGCTGTTGTACAGACTTTTTTGGCCATAGTATCCAGTTTACTGGAATTCTTTTTAGCAGTCTATGCAGAGAAAGGCATCTTGGCTTTCTCACAAGCAGCTGCCTGAACCACTCCTTCATGATCATGGTGGGTACACAGGTATTCTACTCTGCCTGATATTTCTTTTTGACTTTTTTTTTACCAAGACCAGCAGCTGAATTAGATGCTGACATGATGTTTGAAGAAGCTTTTTGGAGAGATTTGTGGATGGGGACTAGCAGTCTTCTTGTGGGGACTATCCCTGTCCTATTCACAAAGGAAAAATTACTTACCATAGTAACATTGTTTCTTCCAAGGGATCTCCCAGTAGGATTAGACATGTGCAGTCAGCTCAGAATCTCTGACTGCCCCCAGAGCTCTGATCTAATGTGGAATGTATGTAAATCATGGAACTTAGAATGATACATTCAAACTGCTGCCCCTAGGTGGACTGTGTTCCACCTAACTACCAGATTCATTTTTGCAGATGAAAAAGCACAAGACTATCTGAATTAAATAATTGTAATTTAATAGCTATAACAACAATGGACGAACCACTGGTGCAGCGGTTGGATTTCCGCTTGTGACGCCAGTGACCTGAGTTCGGGAACGGACCAGGGTCTTTGGAGGGCTGGCCGAGGGGAGTAGGATTGAGCATCTCATGGACTGCTTTCCTTCTCCGGGGGGAGGGTGAGGGTTTCGCACGGCACTCGACGGACCCCTGGCGGAAGCCAGGGGTTTGCGCAGCTACCGGCACTAACAGTCTGAGGGGTGGGCAGATGCTGGATGTCATTGCACGTTCCTGCCCCTGACAAACAGCAAGGAAAACTCCTCACAGTTTGCCGATCTTGTGAAGCCTGCCCCTGGCTTTGATTAACTACCAGATCTGCTCTACCCAGGCAGTTACTAGTCATGCGGCACTTGGGTGCCGCATCCCCGCCCTCTGTGGGGGTAAGCCAGGAGTACTGGGGCAAAGAGCCCAAGGAGGCCCGGAGGTGGAAGACTGGAGGCGCCGTGACCAGGCTGATGTATGGCAGCCAGCTGCGGGGGCAAAAAGAGGGCAAAATAAAAAAAACTATAACAACAATACCCCCCCCCCCAGTAAAGAGGATGAGTTCCAAGCAGGAAAAAGAAGAAACATGAAAAAGAGGGCTAAGTGCCCTAGTCATACTTGTGTGCATTAAAACAATAAGTTAAGCTAATGATTAATGGCACCATTAAGAACCTACTGTTACCCAGTTATTACACAGTGTATGAGGAGGCACTCCTGTGAGAGAGGAGATTGTCCCTCTGATATTGCAGTTTCTGAAGACTTAAACTGATATCTGTTGAGAAGACCACTGCATGGATTTACGGACTCCCCTAGTTGTATTACTGTTTGAGTTTTATTGTTTTGGGAGGGTACTGTGTGAGAGGGCTAGGGTGGTGAAGTGCTCGAGTACAGGTGAGAGTGTGAAAGTGTGTGAGAAGTGTGTTTGAGTGTGAGTGTGTGTAGGGTGTTAATTTTTACTGTTAAGACGGGTTTGCAGATGACACAAAGATCTGCAACAGGGCTGATACACAAGGAGGGGTGGAAAGGATGAGAAGGGACTTGACAAGGTTGGAGGAATGGTCAAAAGCATGGCAACTTAGATTCAATGCAAAGAAGTGCAAAGTAATGCACCTGGGAAACAAAACCCAAGGGAAGAGTACACAATGGGGGATTAACGACAATAAAAGGGATCTGGGAGTAGTCATATCAGATAACCTAAAGGTAGGCAAGCAATGTTAGAAGGCAGTAAGGAGAGCTGGGGGGAAACTGGGATGCATAAGGAGAGGCATCACCAGTAGAAAACAGGAAGTTGTTATCCCTCTGTACAGACAGTTGATGAGACCCCATCTGGAGTATTGTGTGCAGTTCTGGAGACCCCATCTCTGCAAGGACAGAGACAGGATGGGGCAGTCCAGAGGAGGGCAACTAAAATGGTGCAGATTCTGCACCAGAAGCCCTATGGAGACTAAAAGAGCTTAATATGTATACCCTCAAGGAAAGGTGGGAGAGGGGGGACATGATAGAAACTTTCAAGTACCTCAAGGGAATTAACAAAGTCCAAGAGGGTAGCACCTTTCAAAAAAGATGTGCAAGAACAAGGGGCACAATTTGAAGATAGAGGGGGGGATGACTTGGGGGAAACATGAGGAAGTATTTTTTCATAGAGAGGGTGGTGGATACATGGAACGGCCTTCCTGAGGAGGTTGTGGGGTCAAAAACAGTGGGGAAATTTAAGAATACATGGGAAAGACACAAGGCAGTTCTAGTGGGAGGTAGGAGGAAATAGGCTGTTGGTAAAACTAGGATCTGCAGCTTATCCAATAGGTAGGGAAATGGGAAGACTGGGTGGGCCAAGCAGTCTTTATCTGCCATTAAAGTCTATGTTTCTATGTTCTATGTTTCTAATTGTGGAGTATTTATCTAGTGGATATATATTTAATTGATATAGTCATGATAGTAACTGAATAAGGCCTTAATGTGTTTTGGATGACAGCTCTCTGAACAAGGTATTATTTCCACACTAGACGCCGCAATTTCTGTCCCTTTAACTGTCCCACATTGCCAACAAATGTCTATAGATGATGTAGAGCTTTGGGGATAGTTTGTGGGGGAAGGAAACGGAGGTCAGCAGAATCTATTGTGGGGAATAAAGCGGGGGGCAGATTGGGGTGGTGGAAATCAGGAGGCGTCCTGGGGTGAAATGGGTCCAGGAAAGGGGTCCTCCCTATGTTGTACCAATACCCAAGGGCTCCATGGTTAGTGGGCAGGTATCCAGACCAGCCTCATCTGCCTATCCTTCTCGGGCAGCGATGTGCAATGCCAAATCCATTAAGAACAAGATGGCAATTATTGCCAATCTTGTTTCGATATCTGATCTGGCTTGCAACACCGAGAACTGGTTGGATGACAATGCTGGCCTGGTTTTGGAATTGGCAATTCCTGCCAGTTACTCGGTGATTCACTGCCCGAGAAAGGATCGTAGGGGTGTGGCAATTTGTTTTAAATCTGACCTGAACCTCCCAGCCTTCCCAGTAGGAACAAGATCCTTCTAATGTGTGCCCGCTCAATGGGCTGCAGGTGCAGGTTGCAAGATCCTTCTCATCTACCATCCTCTGGGGTGGGAAGGAATTCTTGCAGGAAGTTGCAGACTTTGTCATCAAATGGGTGTTGGAGTCACCCAGATGTATTATTCTGGGTGACCTCAATGCCTGGGTCAATGAAGAACTCTCGCAGTTTGGTCAGGACTTCCTCCAACTGATATGTTCGTTGGGCCTAACACAGGTTGATACCTCTGCGACCCATATACATGGCCACTCATTGGACCTCATTTTCATGCTTGAAATGGAAGTCGCTCACCTTATAGTGGAACCAGTCATCTGGTCAGACCACCATACTGTGAGGTTCTTGTTCGAAGCCCCTGCAATAGACCTTCCCCTACAGAGATGGCCCTGTACTGCCCTTTAAGAGTTTGACTCCATAGGGTCTGATTGAGGTGCTGGATCTATCAGGTATGATATGTGCGTGCAGGGAGCTGGAGGAGTTGGTTTTAGCCTATAACAGGGCTGTTACTGAAGCCCTCGACTCCATCACACCTGTACATGTTCAACCCCTTACTTCACACCAGAGATCCCCCTGATTTGATGGGACACTCAGGGAGATGAAGATGAGGGATCGAAGGTTGGAGTAGCGCTAGCAGAGATCCGGATCTGGGGAGGACAAACTTATACTGATGTTCCATTATAGGGATATTCAATCTGCAATATTCTATAAGAAGGCAGAATCCCTGTCCAAGGAGATTGCTGCAGCAACTAACAGACTCGCTCAGCTCTTCTGCACTGTTGACAGGCTGTGTAACCCTGCCTGTCTTCAGTCCAAGGGAGCTTTTTCACAATCAAAGTGTCATGATTTCACTTTGTTTTTTGCTGATATGATTGCCTCCAACAGGTCGGAGATCCAGTCAACGCCCTCTAAAGGAGCATGCAGTGATTGGCTGGAAGTCATGGGTAGTCAAGTCTGTCTGGTCCAGCTTCGACCAGCTGGCTGTTGTGGATGTCATGAAGGTTGCTCAGGAGATGAGGCCAACCTACTGTAATTTGGATCCGTGACCAATGCGCCTCCCAGTGGGGTGTGTTGATGTCATCGGCATGGTCCTTGCCAGGATAGTCTAGTGCTCCTTAGTGACAGGGATGTTCCCTAAGCCCTTAAAGAGAGCAGTGGTAAGACCCCTTTTGGAGAAAGCTTCACTGACCTGGACTGCCTGGCCAATTACAGACCTGTCTCTAACCTTCCCATTGTAGGTAAGGTTATTGAGAAGGTGGTGGCCCGTCAACTGGAGACCCATCTGTCAACTCATGACATCTACAACCATCTCCAGCCAGATTTCAGGAAGGGGTGTAGCACCGAGACTGCCCTTGCTTATGTGTAAAATGATCTCCTGGTGGCGAGGCATCGAGGAACTTATTCCATTCTTATTCTCCTTGATCTCTCAGCTGCATTTGACACCATGGACCATGGGATACTATTGGAGCACCTGTGGGTTTGTTGTGGACTGGCTGGTACAGTCCTCAACTAGTTTCAATCTTTCTTCACTGGCAGGATGCAGAAGGTGCTGTCTGGGATTGTTTCCTCATCACCTCTGCCCCTGCCATGTAGGGTTCCGCAGGGCTCCATTTTGTCCCCATGTTGTTCGCAGTGTACATGCTGCCACTAGGGGACATTATAAGATTGTATGGGCTGAGTTTTCACTGTTTTGCAGATGACACTCAACTATACCTGTCTTTTGCACCCAAGCAGCAGGAGGCGGTGTCGGTGTTTAGTCAGTGCCTTGCTGAGATCCAAGACTGGATGAGAGCCAACTGGTTGAGGTTGAATCTGGATAAGAGTGAGGTAATATTTGTGAAATATGGTTACCCAGGGGTGAAGGTGCAATCTGGGCGAGTCTCTAGGTTGATACTTGGGGATTCCCGGTTGCTTACCTCGGCTGGAGTGAAGAACCTTGGCATTGTGTTGGACTGCAGTTTGACACTTAAATCACAGGTGTCTGCTGTGGTCCAAAGTGCGTATTACCATCTAAGAAACATCACCAGGATCTAACATCTGGTCCCCCAGGTGATCTGCCATCTCTGGTCCATGCCTTTGTGGCTAGATTACTGCAATGCCCTTTACCTGGGGCTATTGGGGGCTGATCTTCGCTGCCTGCAGCTAGTGCAGAATGTGGTGTCCAGGTTGTTGACTGGTCTTTTGAGATTGTGTCATATCACACCTGTGCTTCGCTCGCTACACTGGCTGCTAATTAGGTGGTGGATCACCTTCAAGGTTGATTTGCTGACCTACAAGGCTCTGCATGGTCAGGGGACCAGTTACCTGCAAGACCTCCTGTGTTCCCACCCCTGTGTCCGTCCCCTCCACTCTGCTGATGAGGGTTTCCTGGAAATTCCCAGGGTTCGCCTTAAGCCATCGGGTGCGCATGCATTTTCTTTCAGCGCACCAACCCTGTGGAGCTCCCTCCCTCATCATGTAAGAGAGTCAGTCTCTAGAAATTTTTAAATGGGAGCTGAAAACTCTTTTGTTTAGTCAGGCTTTTTTACCTGTTCAGTTTAGCTGATCTGTTATCAAATAATTTACAGTTTTGGTCATGGTATGTTTTTATTGGTTTTATGAATCTAATGGTGTAAAGCACCTTGAGTCCCAACTGATAAGGTATGCTATTAAGTATGAATGAATGAATGAATGAATGAATGAATCCCCATAAAAGTATTGCTGAACCTATACAGGTCATGTAAGGGGAGGTAGGGATGGAAGGTCTAATCCTACTGGAAGATCCTTTGGAAGAAACAATATTACTATGGTATTTTTTTCTTCAAACCCCAGGAATCTCCCAGTAGTTATAGACATATGTAGACTACCAAGCAGTGCCTTGGGAGGTGAGCACAGAACCTATTTAGGGAAAAAGTTCTGCAACACTTCAGTGCCAAACCTAGCATCACTCCTGGACTGAACATCCAGGCAATAGTGCTTTGTGTGAATCAAACAGAAACGAAGCAGCAACAAATATGTTCATATAGAAAATATTTCTTTTTACTGTTAGCATACCATTTTACAGATGTCACAGAACATGCAGCGGTAGATCAAACATCAACTAGACGCCCAGCGCTTCAACTCTTAACAAGTCTTCATCAGGGGGTGGTACTAGTCTGGAAAAACATTTCATAAATAGAGCATTTAATCAACACTTATATCAATTAAGACGTAAAGCACATGGAGACTAAATATTTCTTAAGGAAACCCATACCCATTAATAATAGCACCTAGAAAAAATAATTATAATTACTAATAACATTCCAAATTTACCTAACTATATCCTATAAACTAACAATCTTTAATTATAACATCAGATTTATAATTGTAAATAAAGCAGCAGCATCAAAAACAATCATATTCATATTTATAATAAATTCATAAAAGCTTTAAATTTCTAAGGCTGCTATATTAAACAGCACCGAAGACACAAAGATGCTACTGCTTTAAATATTAGGACAAAGCAAAATAACAAATCACCAAAACGAATCTACCCTAAGAAAAATTTCATAACATCATTCCAGGACCCCCTAGTAACTAAGCAAGTTACAACAAAAACTCAAAAATAGAGATCTAAATGCGTAGATTCCAGGTTCAGGGTGAGAATCTAGAAAGGAATCAACAAAATTATAATAATCAGTAAATAGCAACAAAAGGCATTGGTACAGTAAAAGCTTTTATGCTCGATTGCTACCCTTAAGAAAAGGTTTAAGATCCCACTGATTATTTAATCCATTCGGTTTAACAGAATTTAACTTATAAATCCATTTGCTTTCTTTTTGAAGCAATACATTTGATCTATCCCCTCCTGTAAATAGTGCTTTGTGTGGACTGTACTCCAGGTAGCCACTTTACAGATTTCCAGCAAGGGGATGTCCCTTGCAGCTGCCACAGAGGCAGCAGTTCCATGAGTGGAATGTGCCCTGAGGTCCTGTGATGGCTGTTCTCAGCCTTACTGTAGCAGAATTGGATGCAGGATACTATCCAGTGTGCAACTGACCTCTTTGAGGCAGCCCTGTTCTTTTTCACTTCACCATAGGCAGTGTTGGGTAGTAACTAGTTACTTGTAACTAGTAACTGTAATCTGATTACTTTTCTAGTTAACTAGTAATAGTAATTGATTACTTTTAAAATAAAGTAATAAGTAACTGTAATGATATTACTTTTCCCTAAAAGTAGCTAGTTAATATAAATAGTAATATGAATACAGTAGAATGACAAATGGGTATCCATCAGTTATGGTTGCTATAATCCATCAAGGGGTTCTGGTGACTTTGTAAACCTCAAAAGTGATGCTCAAGAGGTTTATGACATCACAGTTCAATGTTTTGGTGAAAAGCATATGAAGTCAGCAGTGCTTGTGTAATGTAGTTTACTTTTGGCTTTACTCTATTCCCACCCTTGGTAGGGAAACTGGGTAGTGAGTGAGGAATAAAAAGCCCAGTACTAAGGGTGAGCAGAGTGCTGGAGAAGGAGGAGGAGGAGGCGGGGTGGATGGTGGGTGCTTCACAATGTGCTAAGCGGGGGATTGCTGAAGGAGGCTTACTTTTAAGGGGAATGTGGAAGGATCTATTCCCCCCACATCGAACCTCAGGGTTTAGCCCTCCCATTCAGTGTTTTGGTGTCTAGCGTATGAAGTCAGTAGTGCTTGTGTAACACAGTTTACATTTAGCTTTACTCTATTCCCACCCTTGGTAGGGAAATCGGGTAGTAAGTAGGGAATAGAAAGCCCAAAAGAATTACCAATGAATGTCCAAAAGAGTATGATTACCTCCTCCAACTCACAGAGAGTATGACCAGTAGCAAGCAGGAGAGGAAACCCCCCCAGGTGGAGGAAACCTCTGAGGACCCATGGCTACTGACCTGCCCATCCTCCGGGCAAATTAAGAGGAGATGAACCTAGGTTCTAGAAATCATATTGTACTTTCTTAGGAAGGTGAACTGCTTGGAGAGATGACGGTCCATCTTCAAAGTCCATTGGATGATGTGGTCTGGAAGGACGATTCTGAGGTTGAAGAGGTAGGTCTATTCTGAAGGAGCATCCGGATCCTGAAAGTGGAGTAGGTCCAGTTGAAAATGGGTTGATGCAGTCCAGGTTTCCAAGGTGATGATATCCATGGAAATATAGAGACAAAGTAAGCATGAAGAGCATGATTTGATGACATTTGCTGCAAGACTTTGAATGGTGGACAGTATGATAGGTTATGAAATCATAAACAATCTGACTTTGTAAAAGGTTTGACATTCATGTTAGAGTCTGAAGGTTTGGAGTTAAGCGACGAGCGATAAGTTGCAATGTAAGCATCCATGAAGAAGATGAAGGAATTGGGCAGAATCTTTAGGTACCTAGTTGGAGGAGTGATGTGGAAGTTTTTTGACCAATAAAGGAAGGTTGGTATGCAATAGACATAACTGAATGCATATGGCAATAATTTGAAGTTCAGTACAATGTATTCAAGAGTGGATTTGGATATTGATGCCATAATGATACTTGCATAGGCTCCTTCTGGTCTGCTGGAGGGAAAAGGAGAAATAGGTCTAGCTGAGGTGTAATGCCAGTGACAGGAGCTGAGGTGGCCATGACTGCTTTGCCTTACAGGTTGACCCATTGTCTGAATGTTATAGGAAGCCCGGAAAGGGTCTTTGAAGGAGTCTGTAGACTGATGTTTCAATGGAAAGTTGAGAGCGGTGTAGAATGTCAGGGGTGCTTAGCACTGTAGTCAGACATAGGCCTGGTGAGGCATGACTTGGACAGGGAGACAGCCTGGCCAGTTACAGATGTGCAGATTGAGGAATCAATGGAAGGCCGGTCTCAGTGAAAGTTTTGGCTGGAAGGAGTATGCAACATAAGAGTCTATAAGGCGTGTTGTCCAAGGAATGTTGCTAGAAGAAGTTTTCCTCAGGTGAAATGAACGAGTGCTCCATAGAGTAGTAGATGGGAGCTGTTAGGATGGCCAAGGTAGGAGTATGAAACAGATGAATGGGAGAAGTAGTTGACTGAGTAGGAATAATGGGCGGTGATAGGTATGAAATGCCCCAAAAGAGCAACAGCATAAAGGAAAGAGCCCCAAGCAGCCAGGGCAGCGAGGAGAAGGCAGCAGTCTAAGGATGGAGGGAAAGTCTGGAGTGGATGGCTGTGGACTGGAGGAAGGAAGAAGATGGCAAAGGTCCAATTATGTCTGTAGCTGTATATATGAATATATATATACTGTATATATAGAGTATATATATATACATACTGTATATATAGAGTATATATATACATACTGTATATATAGAGTATATATATATATACTGTATATATAGAGTATATATATATACATACTGTATATATAGGAGGAGTGGCATGGGGATGCTTTGCTTTTTTTTTCCTTTTCATGGCAGACACTGGTTCCAGTACCTGCTCTGAGGCCGTTTTATTTGTATTTTTGGAATCAGAGTTCCCTCTTTCAGATACCTGATATATTTATCTTGCCTATCTGATGGCTGAGCACTTTATCTTTATCTGTCCCCTTTGACAGGGACTACTGCTGCTTATGAGGAGAAGAACCCTCTCTGATGCATCCTAGCCACCATCATTAGTAACTTCCTCTGAGCCTTTGTTGTGGTTTTATGACAAAGTATCAGATTGAGAAGCCATAAATGATTCTCTTTCTAAAGCCCTTTTCTTTTTGGTTTTAGGGCAAAACCTTTTACAGAGCTCACTACTGATAAACTTGTGATCTGAACCCAAGCACTCTGCCTTTGCCAGGAGCTGAAAATAATTTACACACTTTTTAAAAGCTGCTGGTCCCGTTCATTTTTTACGTCTATCAGTCATGCCAATCACTGAAAGATCTTTTTCCTTTTAAAACAATTATTTGATTCCCAGTTCCCAATAGTCAAGCACTATAGAAAAAGTATTTTAAATTATTTTTAGAAGTATTTCCCCCTCACAGATAGTGAGGAAACAAATCTTGCAAGGAATTTGCATTTTCACAAATGAATTTGGCTAAACGTGTTCAAGATAAATAATATTATGACATAATAACAACTCCAAAGGAATAGCAAATTGGATAGAATGGGTCTGCATTGAAAATAGGGTGGGTGGATCTATGATGGATCCACTTTGAAAATCCCCCAGTCAGGTATTTTATTTTAACTATACAGTAGCAGCAAAACCTACTGTCAGATATTTCCAGACTTTTCAGGATATTTCTATGGAGATTCTCTCTGGTAGCCCCATGGTGGTACTGCAGGCAGGCTGGAAAATTTCTCTGGGGATATCACAGAAATTTCTGGAAATATCTGACCATGCCTTTTGCTGCAACTGTAGCAGAAATACTGCTAAAATGAAAAATGACATTCCAAGTTGAGAAGGTCTATTTGTTAAATATAAAATATCATGTGCACCTTACGAAACTGAAACCAAAAGGAACACTGGTGGAATTGTGCTTACGTAGGTTCATAGCTATCAGTCGAGACCATATTATTTACACTAACAAAAATAGTATGATGTCTCAAGTGATAATTGCTGTGATGGACATCAGTGTAAAATGTTAAATTCCTGGGTATAGTTGTGATTGCTGACAAGTTATGAACAAGTGATGTTATTTGTATTTTGTGCCATTTGAGATATCTCCATGCTCAAAATGTTCCAAAATAACACCAACACAGAAAAAAATCTGTTAGAAATTATATGAAAACATGTCAGTTGTGAACAGTTAGCTATGATTATGATACAGCATATACATGTTGTACAAAATCACAAGACTTATTCAACCCTGTGTACTGAGTCACATGCATTACTCTATTCCACTTGAATTGGTATCCTCTCTTACCTACCATGCGTTCTCCTGCTTTGTAACCTCCTGGGTTGTGCCTGAAAATAGGTAACTGTCTGCTTAGTGCACCCTACCCAGTCAACAAAAACTAACTAATAAATAAATAAAATAATGCAAAGCATCATGGAAAGTATATGCAAATCACCATGAACATTTCGGCTAGTTTTACTTTAAGCAGCAATGCATGCTGCCAAAGGGCCTCTGATACAATCTGCTAAGGCTGAGAACAGAAGATACAGACAAGTCCTACTAAGGACTAATCAGTGTGCTTCATCTGTATCTCATCCCAGGGTGCTACTGTATATTACTCTGCCATAATACAGAAATATTGTACTCTTGTGAGATATGTTATCTATATATATATATATATATATATATATATATATATATATATGCACATTTACATACATATGACATTTTAGTATGTTTTATGTGCTACCACATAATGTATGCAATATTCCTTACCATCCTTGCTACATTGAAGAACACTTTGATGTTTATTGTATAGTATATTTGTTTAACCTTTGAACTATACATGTGTTTTGAAATGTTTGCAATTCTAAAAAGGAAAATGTAAGAGTAAATTAGTATAGTTTGACATATTCAATCATATTTTATATGAATAACCTTTTTTTTTTTACTTTATCTTGTTAGAACTATATCCTGTGGTGGAAGAAGAAAAGGAAATGTTTAAACTGATATAAAATAAAGTGTCTTTATATCAAATGATGACCCTACAGCGAGGAAGTGTTTTGAAAAGTCTGATACTGTACATGAAGAGGGCTAGAGAGAGAGACAGAGATACAGGCAAATGCCAAAGGTTGAATTTTTTTATGTCAAAGGCAAGGCAAGGCAAATTTTATTTAAGAGATGTCCATTAAACATCATAATAAATACATAACAACATTCAATTAAACATAAACATACAATATTTCAACAATTAAGCAAAGTTTAAATAATACCCTAAACAACAACAGCTACTACTTAAAAAGCCAAGGCTATCCTAAACATAAGGTTCTGAAAAACAGCCAAGGACTATAAGATACAGTCTGGAAAGGCCTGATTATACAAGAAGGCCTTGAGGTGGGCTTTAAATACCTCCACAGAAGGGGCCTCCCTAACAGCTGGAGAGAGCGAATTCCACAGGACGGGGGTGGTGACACTAAATGCTCTATCACTAGCTGTTTTTAACCTCGTTCTGGGAATCGCAAGGAGGCCCATAGAGGAGGAGCAGAGGCAGTGGACCGAGACAGCAGGTGTAAGGAGCTCCATCAGGTAACCAGGGCCCAGGCCGTGTAGGGCCTTAAAGGTGAGCAAGCCCACCTTAAAGGGGACCCTCCACCTAACTGGCAGCCAGTGCAGTTGACGCAGCACCAGAGTGATGTGACAATACTGTCAACAGCCCCGTTGCCGCATTCTGCAACAGCTGCAATTGGTGTAGGGTACCCCCAGAGACCCTGAGATACAGCACATTACAGTAGTCAAGCCTGGATGTCACGAAGGCGTGCACCAAGGTGGGGAGATCCTGCAGTGGAACTAGGGGCTGTATCCTGGCGACATTCCTCAGATGATAAAAAACTAGTACAGACAATGGACGCCACCTGAAACTCTAGTGTCAAGAATGACGCCCAGATCCCTCACCCTAGAGGAGGCCTTCAATGGTACAGAGCCAAGAAAAAGCCCTGTCTCTGCACCAGAGGTCAACCTATCATGCTCTCTGTTCGACTCCACCACCAGTACCTCCATCTTATCGGGGTTCAGTCGCAACCAGCTGGAGGCCATCCAGTCATTGATCTCAGCAAGGCAGTTGTTCGGCACTTCCACTGCACAAGATGTTCCAGGAGCAAAGGAAAGATACAGCTGGGTATCATCAGCATAACAATGAAAACCCAGATTGTACTTCCTGATGAGCTCTCTCAGGGGCACCATATACATGGCAAACAACATCGATGACAAGATCGAACCCTGGGGAACTCCGCATGACAGGTGGCCAGGAGAGGAGGAGAAATTCCCTGTTACTACCCTCTGCCTCCTGTTAGATAGAAAAGACTCAAACTAGCAGATGACAGTGACGGCGAGTCCGCAAAATTCCCTTAGGCAGTCAAGTAACACTGGATGGTCCACCGTGTCAAACACTGAAGAGAGATTGAGGAGAACAAGAATTGTCCCCTTCCCTCGATCTCTAGCCCTCAGGAGGCCATTATGCACCTGAACTAGTGCAGTTTCTGTGCTATGCCTTGCACAAAACCCAGACTGGAGCAGATCGTATAAATCATGGGTCACGAGATGCTCCTCAAGCTGAAGCACCACCACTTTCTCCACAATCTTACCCAAAAATGGAAGATTGGAGATGGGACCAACGATGTTTTTTTCAGAAGTGGTCTCACCAATGCCTCCTTCAAGACATCAGGAAAGACCCCCTCCAACAAGGAACACAGGACAATCGAGGCAAACACCAGGCCAATGGAGTCAACACATCCCATTAAGAAATGAGTTGGCACCGGGTCTAGTTCACAAAAGGTGTGCCGAAGCTTGGAAGCAATCTCAATGACCTCAGCCACCTCCACCTGTCTAAATTCACCCCAACCAGGCGGAGTGCTCTCCAGTAATCCATGTTGACCACTGTCGGCTAAACACTGGCCCACTGGTGGAACCCCCCGCCAGATGGCAGACACCCTGTCCGAGAAGAACCGAGCAAACTCCTCGCACAATGCCTTAAAATAAGCTACCTTCGGCTATAGACAGGAAGGAGGAAGAAGCCTGTCCACAGTCCGGAAGAGCACAGTTGGTCGGTTCCTCCCAGTAGCAATCTCCCTGGACAGGAATTCTGCCTTCTTACAGTTGATTGCCCCCTGGAATGCACCATAGTGCACACGTAGGGCCAGTTTGTCTACCTCCAGGCCAGACTTCCGCCAGCAGTGCTCTACTCTCCGACCCAAGGTCTTCATCGCCTTGAGTTCACCATCATACCAAGGGGATCTCAAGTAAGAAGACCTGGGTCGTACATGGACTGGTGCAAGGGAGTCGAGCGCACCAGCCAGCGCCTTATTAAAGGCATCCACTGCCACGCACACCCCCCCAATGCATGCACTGTCCACACTAGATAGGTCAGCCACTGCCAGAAAACCCTCAGGGGTCGACACTCTCAAAGGGCAATAGCTGACCATTTCTGCAGGGGGAGGGCTATCAGGAGGGCCCCAAATGAGAACTGCGCCATGCAATGATCAGACCAAATGACCCGATCAGTCCTGAGGCTATTAATCTCAAGCCCAGTGAGAACACCAGATCCAACATGTGGCCACCCTGATGGGTAGCAGAGGAAACACCCGGTGCAAAGCCCAAAGATGACATCATCTGGAGGAAATTAAAACCAAGCCAAGAAAATTCATCCTTGGCCCAAACACTGAAGTCCCCCAGCACTAAGCATCTGGGGGCCTCCAATGTCTCCCCAATGATGAAATCAGTCATCTCCCACAGAAAATCTCCCGCCGCCCCAGAGGGGCGGTAAAGCAGGAGAAACAGGCAGCCTGCACCCAGACCCCCACAGATGGCCACACATTCAAATGAATGTGGTGCTTTCACTGGGTGCAGGGTGAAGCCTAGCTCGGATCTAGGTGGGGTTAACACACCCTAACGGGGGGGTAGTGGTGAGTCCACTTGGTGTGCAGATCTGAAATCCCTGGCTACACCCCTGATCTAAAACAGATGGCTAAACCCTGCATTCCACTCTGGGGCAGTGCACCATGGTATATCCGGATGGGACGGCAGCCTCCAAAACTGGGTCAGCATCGTCACCAATCCAGGTCTCTGTAATGCAAGCCTGATCAGCTGAGGAAACCAAGTCTGCTATAACTGCCATCTTGTTTCTGACTGATCTGGCATTGTAAAGCACCACCCTCAGGGGATTGGTGGACAGTGCAGCCCCTCTGGCTACCTGCCAACTCAGTCTGGTGGGAACCCTGGTGATGGGAACTAAACATGTCGGGCCTATCTCTAGGAACCGTCTAATCCCAGGGCGCCTTCTGCACCCCACTACTTCGATCCTACCTCCAACCGCAGTGCATGGGGCACCCCAACCCGAATGAATCACATGGTTCCTCCCTATTCCAACCTTCCTACAGCACCTTGCTGTACTAATAGACACTGGAAGGCTGAAGAAAGGCCACAGATCATGCAGCTTGGATGCCCATACACTATTCCAGCCCGCCCCAGGCCCTCATACCTTCCCATACACATCCCTCCTAATTACGCAAACACAACCCACAAACACACTCTACCCCACACACTCCACACACACACACACACACACACACACACACACACTCTCAATAACAAAACCAAACTACCCCACCTCGGGGATCACATGATGCCGTGGATGGAATAGCAGCTCGGAGAACCGATCTCCTCCCCAGCTCTACCTTATAGAGTCAATTTACCAACAATTATTGTGCTAAGCCTAAAAGTGCATCTACCGCATAGTCTCTGACAGCTTCCTGAACCTGCGATAAAACAGGTAAAAGAAGTCGCAGCAGTGACCGGGAGTAAAAGGCGAAACAAGAATCAGGCCTACTTAGAAATAGAGGCAGAGATGCGCCAGGCACCTCCCCCGCAAACACCACCGCAGACGCCAGAGAAGAACTCCAAAAGGGCCAAGGAACAACCGGGAACAGTTACTAAAGCGGGCTCATCATCGACATCAGGGCCACCAGCCGGCCCTCTCACGGAACAGAAATTTTTGGAAGAATTAAATCCCTTTCGAGTAGTGCTCCAGGAACTCACCTCAGAAATGAAGGGTATGAGAACAGAACTTACTGACACCAACCGAGCGATCAAAGATGTTATGGCCAGGGCGGCCTCGCTGGAAGGACGGAGGTCAACAATTGATTCTCAGCTCCCGGCGCTGCGCCAAAGATTGACTAAGATGGAGGTTAAACTGGAGGACCTAGAAGGCCACAGCCGCTGAAATAATATTCTCATATTCGGCCTCCCGGAGGACTCAGAAGGGGCGGCCCCGATCACTTTTCTGCAGCGGCTGCTAACCAAAATAGCAGGTCCCTCGCCTAATAACACCACTTATGTGATAGAGAGGGCTCATCATTCGCTTAGATCTAAACCGGCGACTGGGCAGCCACCAAGACCCTTGATCTTAAAATTTCTTAACTACTTAGATAAAGTACATGTGTTGGGGCAGATTAGGAGCCTTCAGGAAATTCTATGGGAGGGACAGAAGCTGAGATTTGCCCAAGACTTCCCCGCAACTATAAGGCAACGATGGGCTGCTTATCACCCCATTGTCACAAAACTAACTGCTGCCAACATCAAATTCAAAGTTCAGTACCCATCCAAGCTATCTGTATATTATCAAAATTCTTGGAGGAGTTTCGATACAGCTGAGCAAGCTCAAGCGGAATTGACAGGGCTGATTCCAGATCTGTACAAGCCAAGCTGAATTTATTGCTAGTCATGGTGCTAAGTGAACAGACAACTGAAACAAATCGTATTGAATATGGATCTAACTAACAAATATCAGCTCCAGCAAATTTTAGTTATGGTCCTGGAGTTCTCTGAGTTATTGCAGAACAACGGGGGCTCATAATGAAAGGGAAAGACCAAACTTACTGAAGAAAACGAGTAAGAACTGGACTTATCCTTGATTTCATTCTCCCTCTCTTTGGCTCCCAACCCTTCCAGATGATGAAGAAGCCAGGAAAGGAAGAGATGGAACACTCGGGAAGGATTTACCACCCATGGAGCAATTATTTCCTTTGTTTTATTAGGGCTTCAGTATGATGTACTGTCACTTTTTACATTACCCTAATGACATTCATGGTTATCGCCACAAGAGGGCGCTTAAAACCTGTGCATCGACTGGACAACTCAACCAGCTTTATTTTTCTTTTCGTCTGTAGAACTGCATCTTTGTATATGAACAGCTCCGTAATTGCTGAATCAGAGGGTAGACTGTGCCACTTCCGAGCTAAGGAGGAAATGTTTTTTTTTTTCTTCCTTGTTTATACCCCTGCCATTTGAGGAAGGATTAATTAAGAGGGCGCGTAGCACGATATGCACTTGCCTTGTGTTATGGACCACAGAACTTGCACGGAAGACTAATCACTGACTAGTGCACATTTCTACAGTGTCCAAAGCTGTACAGAAAGTGCAGGGGTGTTATTAATTAATATTTTCAAGAAGATCTGAATACTGAAAGAGTTTGCATGGGTTTCACAGTTTGGTCACTTCTTCTCCCCCTCCCCTTTTTTTTCTTTTTTTCCGCTGGCTTCTCTTCCTCTTTTTTTTAGATACTACCCTCAACAATTTTACTTCTCTTTCCCCCTTCTTCCCCTTCTATAAGTCACAATGTTGCAGGGGTACCATTGTTATGCTAAAATAAGATAGCATCATTAGAAGCGAGTTCTGGAATGATGAGGGGGGGACTTCAGGAGCAGAGGAAGGGTAAGGGGGATCGAATATTAAAGAAGGCATTAACGCTGTTAAAAACTTTGATATGAGGGGACTTGCTTGTGGAATATCACAATATGATTGTTCCCCCCCCTTTTTTTTCTTCCTTCTGACTGAACTAAAACAGAAAGCATATGTCTCGAGAGACTGAAAAGCCAATCACCAATCCAGGCGATGAAGTGCAGAGGACTTTATTATTTGTATCATGTTTTATGAGAAATACTCCTTGTAACTAGTTAATGGAAGTGGCAAGTATAATACTACTCTCTTAATCACACGAGATGTATGCCCCCTTCTTTTTTTTTTCTCTTTATACAATATTCTCACTGTGTGGAGCTGGGGAGGGAAGGGGAAGATCTGGATACTGCAATTTCAAGAAGGGTGTTGCGAACCAGGATGAAGGGAGGGGGAGTATGCGGCCTTTAGGTAGGGGGTTCCCCGGACTGTTTCCAGGCCTGATGTTTTGGTGGCCTGGGATTACACAATACAGTATGATTGGGGGATGGCCCTGGGAGAGCCCCTACAAAATGGCTGTGTACAGGGGAAGGGTGATGTATAGCAGAGGGATGGGAAGGGAGAAGTGGGGGGGGTTAAAGGGAAATGGAGGGTGGGTGGGATCAGGTATGCAGCACAGCAGCCGTTTAATAAGGGTTATCTTATTGATAACCTGAACAATACCACTACTCTTGGTTTAAAGCTGAATAGTCCAGTAAAAAACTGTCAACAAGGTGACTCCATATAAGGTATGTTCATGGAATATAAAGGGGTCTCAATCTCAGGCTAAGCATGCAAAAGTATTGTTGCATCTTCGTAACCTAGGCATTGATATAGTGTTTCTTCAGGAAATCCATTTGCCCCCTTCCCAGGTCTCACAATTAAGAATATCCTGGGTAGGCCAGGCCTTTGGGAGTGGACCGGATACTCGAAAGGGAGGGGTTGCCAGTCTCGTAGCAAGAAGAGTCCCGTTTCGACTTATAGATACCATAGTAGATCCTCAGCATAGATATATTTTGATTAAGGCCCTGCTGGGCCAAACGGAGGTAGTACTTGGTTCCATATATGGCCCCAATATGGAAGACCCATCCTTTTTTGTTTCCCTTATGAATGATTTGACCCCATGGTCCCATTTTCCCATAGTGCTAGGAGGAGATTGGAACCTTGTTTTTTGCAATATTGTAGATCGCTCCCCGAGTCGCTCTCCGTCTCTTTCCCCAGCGCAGGTTGCCATCAGAGAAATGATGGACTCCACTGGATTAATAGATCCTTGGAGGGCCCTTTACCCTCACCAGAAAGAATATTCCTTCCATTCTATTCCACACAACTCATTTTCTCGCTTAGATTATTTTCTCGTAGACGTGGGACACCTCTCAGCTATAACAACCTGCAATTACCTCCCCAAGGTGATCTCAGATCACCATCCCACTTTACTAGGCTGGAGCCTGGGCCCGCCCATATCTAGAGATAAGGTCTGGAGATTCAATTGTCAATTATTTCGATCAGAATATCTGAAAAATCAGTTGGTTGGCTTCATTTACAAAATTTATTGAGATAAATGCCCCCTCCATGACCAAGACAGACATGCTATGGGGTGCCTTAAAAAGCACAGTTAGAAGGGAAATAATTCGCATGGCAACGGTTTAAAAAAAAACGACCTCAAAAGTCACTTCTGCTTTGTTGCGGGACATCAGGGACATGGAGATGTTGCTCTCTCCGAACTCCACAAAGGATCAGTTTAAAGCCCTAGAAATTTTAAGGGACCGATACAACTCAATTCTGACCGAACATGTAGAGTATCTTCTTATACGCTCTAAGATTAAGTATTTTGATCAGGGTGACAAAGCTGGAAAACTTTTGGCTTTACGACTTAAGGCACAAGCATCAGATAGAATTGTTCCTAGTATTCAAAATTCTGAAGGTCAAATAGTCACTTCTCTGAGAGAAATTACTAACTGTTTTCAAGAATACTACAAAACTTTGTATTCCCATACCTCTTATTCTTTTTGTCCAGAAATACTGGAACAATTCTTACAGCCAATACAGCTCCCGCAAATCAACTCATCTCAAGTAAACTTGCTTAAAGCCCAGTCTCTCAAGATGAGATAACACAGGCTATTGATTCCCTCCCCACAGACAAATCGCCAGGCCCAGACAGATTTACAGTTGAATTCTACAAACTTTTTAAAGAACAAATTGGACCAATTCTTTTAGACACCTACAACTATATGTTTGAGCAAGGTATTACTGACCCTACTTTATTTGAGACCACTATTGTGGTTATCCCAAAGCCTGACAGGGACCCTCTTCAGGTCACAAACTACCACCCAATCTCATTAATTAATGCTGACATAAAAATACTGGCAAATATTATGGCCACTAGGCTATCTAAGGTCTGGTGATGTCTAATAAGCTGTGAACAGGTTGACTTTGTAGCTGGTAGGGTTTCTTCTGACCACATGCGCAAGTTGGCGTATCTGATCTCTGCATCCAGGAACTCCCGAATTCCAGCTGCTTTGGTGTCCCTGGATGCAGAGAAAGCATTCGATAGGGTCTCCTGGGAATACTTATTCCATTTGTTACAACTTTACAATATTCCAACGCAATATATAAAATGGGTTAAGATATATACTTGCCCCTCAGCACATATATTATGTAATGGGCACTTATCCCATCCCTTCCAGCTACAACAAGGAACAAGACAGGGATGCCCACTTTCCCCCTTTTTGTTCGATTTATATCTGGAACTGCTTATTAGACGTATTAAACTATCCCCAAATATTACCGGTATCTCTATTGGGCCCAATCAATACAAAATTTCGGTCTATGCCGATGATATTTTACTTCACATAACATACCCTTCAAAATCGGCCCCCGCTGCTCTCGAAATAATCAGAATATTTGGGACTTTCTCTAATTACAAACTCAATATTACAAAAACAGAAGTGATGCTTTTAAATGTTCATACATTCCAGGCTGAAGTTGCTCACCTTGGATTCCGCTGGACCAGGGATAAATTAAAATACCTGGGTATATATCTTTCCCGTACGGAGACCAAGATGAAACAATACAACCTGGACAAAATTCTTATGCAGATTAAAATGGATCTTTCCCGCTGGGCCATGTTGCCACGTTGCCACTTACTCTCTGGGGACAGGTAAATGTTCTGAAAATGAACATCCTTCCGCTAATTCTGTACCCCGTACAGATGATACAAGCCTTTCTACCCAAAGCATGATTTACTCAGGTCAACAAAATTATGTCTAATTTTCTGTGGAGCGGGAAGACACCTCGACAGACCTTTTTTAAGCTGCAGAGGAATAAGAATAATGGGGGTTTACAACTCCTGGATCTGCTCCTTTATCAGTTTTCTATTGTCAGTTCGGTCCTAGCATATTGGATGAGAGACAATTCATGTCAGGAGAGTGCTCATTACATTCCCTTGTGGTATCAAACTGAACAAAGTTTACTCTCTCCACACACTATGTCTCCCAAGGCTCTCATTTTCTCCCATCTCAAAAATTTGCCTAAAGCCTTCAAGACCACACCTATAGAAACAACACTTCGAGTACATTCCCAAATGTGTAATTTTTTTCAGATATCTCTGGTAAAGGATGTTTCCCAGCCTATATGTGTTAATCCCAATTTCAAAATTGGGGGACTGCCCCTTTCGAACAATTTCTGGCCTGGTAACACCCAACTGAGAGTTGTGGACCTACTTCATGAGCACACACTGATACTTTTTCAAACAGCCAGCTTACTGTTCAACCTCCCTAAAACCTTTTGTTTTAAATACCTCCAAATGCAGCACATGCTCCTACGACACTTTGGAACGGGGTATTGGACACAGTATCTAGACGGTCCCCTTTTACAGGCTACCTCTAACTTACCTTCCTCTCACGTCATTTCCCACTTCTATTGCCTTCTAAGGAAGGCCATAGAGGAAAAGCAAGGTGAGCTGCATTATGTCTGGGACCAAGTACTACCTCCAAGCACCTCAGCTCCTTGACCATGGCCTAAACTTTGGTCACAATTGTACCAAGATGTGAAATGGATCAGATACCGCATTTTACAGTTTTATGTAATAAATGACTTATGCTACACTCCAGCTAGGCTCTATCAAATGGGGAAAATTTCCTCAAATGTATGTTCGCGGTGTAAGCAAAGACCTGGTACTCTGTTGCATATATTGTGGGAATGCAATAAGGTCACGCCTTTCTGGGATAGTATTAAGCCTACTTTAGACCCACTCTTAGGGCTATCTGACACGTTCAGGCCGGAAATTTGTATAATAGGAGACTATGGAGAAGTTCTAAGTGGCACCCAATGAAAACATATGACACTAATATCAGTGTGTGCAAAAAAAGTGATTATGTGCCACTGGTTAGATCAAAGTATCCCTACATATACGGAATGGCTAAAGGAGGTACTATTTGCCCTACAGGCCGAGAACACGATTGCTCACATTGCACAGAGATCACAAGACTACCAAAAAACATGGGCACCTTTACATACTCTACTGACTATTTAGTGGATCAAGGATATCAAACAACTAGGTAATGCAAGGAGAGGATAGAACCACAAGAGTGGCATGACTTCATTAAAGATGGTCCTCCCGACTGCCTTACCTGGACTATAGGAAATAGTGGATACTGTTGCTGCATACCTGAAGGGGGGTTGGGGAGGGGAGAGGTAGGAGGAGGGTTATGAAGGGTCTCTGTAGACAGCTGAGATTGTAGTATTCGAATATAGCTGGGACCATGTTTACAACATACAGTACACTCTATATGACATTGTAATGTAACAGGACCCTAGCATATAACATTTGCTCAGACAAAATGTATATGTGAATGCTCATGTCAAATCCTAACTTCCACCTGCAGCATTCCAGTGTGGCTCACACAGCTGGAAGTTAGGATAGAATGTTGGGGGAATTTGAACAGTCTGTGTGCAGTCTTGGAGAGAGGAAGTAGCACAGCAGTCTGTGTGCAGGCTCTCAGAGCCTTAAGCTCTGTTTTAGAGCTACTGTAAGGGAGGTGTGTGTTTCCACCGTAAGAGGAACACAGAAGCTGATTGTTGAAGTGGTGGAGACAGCTGTTACTGGTCCAAGTGCCCCATTCCTGAGGGGATAGGGGGGAAAGGTTTGCTTGTCTTCCAGGGGCAACCCTCCTGGTTCCGGCTAAGGGAAGAAGTTGCCTATTTCAAGTTGTGCTGCGGCACCAGAAGCTGTAGGAGAGAAATTCCTGTGAGGACTCGCCTGTGGGGCACCTGCAACCAAAGGGTGAGTTCGCTCTGACAGAGGGCCAATGTTTTTCACCTGATCTGTTGGAACGTGGGGATTGGACTACTTAATCTGTAGGAGGTCTAGTGTAATAGACATTGCTGGTTAATTCAAGTAGGTTCAAGTCCAGCACAAAGAGTGAAGTAAAGTGGGGACTGGACTGCTTAATCAGTGGGGGCCTACAGCAATGGGCTAAGCCAAGTAAAAGTATGTTCAAGTCCAGCACAATGGGAAAGCAAGACAAGTAGAGGAAATGTGACAGACATTTAGCCTTAATCTACATTGCCAAGCTTTACAGAATGAGATGTTTACTGTCCAGAGAAATGGCCGGTATGAATTAGGGAGCGAGAGGTGGGAGACCCCCCCCATCAGTAGTAACCAAATTCACCTCTACAGATTTGCTCTGTGGCACATTTACTTTCTCTCAGGTACTTGGCCAGTGCCTGAGGAAAGTACCCAGACATAGGATTAAAAGGAAGTTTCCCTGATAGAGCTGAGGTGTTCTTAGGTGGTTTAGGGAGCCACCAGAAAATGTTTCCATGACATATGGAAGGTGTTCGAGTGGCTGGCAGGGGAGCCGAGCGAGGGAAAACGCAGAATAGTGTACAAGTTCGGGCTGTGTACCCAAAGCAGCGTGCAGGGCTGTGTGCCCAGTGGGTTCAGAGCCTGAGGGCTGAAGTATTGAAGGAGTGTTCGTGATTCTTTTAATCTGCATTACCAGAAGTGTAGCCCTGTGGGGGTCCGTCTATGCTTTGTTTGTTCTGTTTGGATGTGAATAAAGCCACACTTTAGAATCCCATTTTCTGGTATTGAACATTACAGTTATTGCTTCCTGTATTCGGAGTTACTTGGGTGCCCCTGTGCAGACTAGCCAAACCTAGCCCTTGTGCCGAGTAACCTATTCCTCCCCGAACCCAGTCCCCACCTGGTAACGCTGTCAGATTCAAACAGCATACCACCTGTCGTTTTGCAAAAGGCAGGGGTGGGGGGCTTACACTGACAAAGAAAAATGCCTTAGATATATGAATACCACTGTACAGTGAACATCTTGTCCTTTAGCTGAAGATACAGTAGACTTTGACTTCTTTTTGAGGGCAATGCCCACTGAAAGGGAAAAGTATTGCAGCCATTTCCAGGGACTGAGAAAAAGGTTTCTGAGAAGAAAAAAATGATGCTGTTCTCAAGAAAAAGACTTTCAGACAAGGTCTCCATCATTTTGTGAGGAGACCTAGAAAATCCAGAGCCATGCTCTGCCACAATACTAAGTATTGTTTCAGATATTTTTGTTTTAATATTCTGTAGTACAGGGTTGGTAAGGAGATCAATTAATTGATTACTTAACTGCTTAATTACTATAACATTTTCATTTTGTTTTGGAGTTTTTTATTTTCAGTTTTAAAATGTCTTTAAGCCTCATAGAGCTATGGATATAAAAAATAATGTTTAATATAGAAAATGTTTAACAATTGTACAATTGATTTATTTCTCTTTTATTTTATGAAAACTAAACTGATACATTTTGCATTTTTCTTTCTTTTTACTGTTTTGTATATACCTGCTCTACCTAAGATAAATTATTTGGACCTTTGTTAAACAATTGACTTGCATCATACCCATTTGGTGCAGGTACCTTGCTTCAGATATTTACTTTTAAAAGTCGGGCCCTAGTCTGTAGTGCTTACTGAATGTGTGTACTGAGAACCATGTTGCGACTTTGCAGAGCTCCTATACTGAGGCCCCTCCTTTCTATGCCTAGGACATACCAAGCAACCTAGTAGAATGAGCACTGATTGGGGCAAGAGCTTTCTTCTGTTCCACCACATACACAGATACATACATACATACAAAGACAGTGTCGGCAGATAAGGGCCTACCGCCCACCCAGTCTGCCCATTTGAGCTTGTAAGTTCACTTTATGTTTTCCTAGAAGTCTGTTGCCCCTCACCCCTGACCTCCAGATTTCCTTTATGTCTATCCAATGCATTCTTAAATCCCGTGATTGTTTCAGCCCCCACCACTTCCTCTGGCAAGGTGTTCCACTTGTCCACCACCCCGTCTGTGAAGAAATTCTTCCTCACGTTTCCTCTGAATCGTCCTCCTTCCAACTTCATTCCATGCCCTATAGTCCTGGCACATCTTTTTTGCTTAAAAATAGTGTATTCATGCACCCTGTTCCTCCCTGTAAGATACTTGTATGTCTCTATCATATCCCCTCGCTCCCTCCTCTCCTCCAGGGAGTACATATTCAAGTCCTTCAACCTGTCCTCATAGGAGTTGTGATGCAATCCATGTACCATCTTTGTTGCCCTCCTCTCAACCTTCTCTACTTTGTCTATGTCCTTACGTAGGTAAGGTCTCCAGAATTGTACACTGTACTCCAGGTGGGGCCTCACTAGTGTCTTGTATAGTGGAATTATGACCTCCCTTTTCCTGCTGGTGATGCCCCTGCCTATGCATCCCAGCATCCTATTTGCTTTACCTGCTGCCTTGTCACACTGTTTCCCTACCTTGAGGTCATCAGAGATGATAACCTCAAGATCCCTTTCCTGCTTGGTGCATGCTATATCCTCATTCACAACTGATATATTGGATCAAGGTTTTTGTGCCCCATATGCATTATCTTGCACTTCTTTGCATTGAATTTCAACTGCCAAACCCCTGACCATTCTTCAAGTTTCTGCAGGTCCCTTCTCATTCTGTCTACACCCTCTGGTGTGTCCACTCTGTTACAGCACTTTGTGTCATCAGCAAACAGGGAAATTCTGCCTCCTAGGTCCTGCACAATGGTAATGCAAGTGCTTACCTACCTGACTAAGATGGCCTTAGAGGCCTGAGTTTTTTTTGTGGCTCCAAACAGGATAAACAGACTGTCAGGCTTTCTGAACTCATCTGTCCTTTTCAGATAAGTCTTAACTGCCCTGTGCAAATTCAATTTAAGAAATTTCTTTTCTTTTGGATTTGTCAGCTTTGGACAGAATGATGGCAGACAAACTTTCTGGTTTAGATGGAAGGCTGTAGGAACCTTAGGTATAATGTACTGGACTGTCTTCATCACCACCTTGTCTCTATGCATTATAAGGTATGTTTCCCTGTGTGAAAGGACCTGAAGCTTGCCAATCCTTCTTGACAAGCAGATGGTCATCAGGACATACACCCTGTAGGATAAGATTCCAAGGGGACTGATAAAAGCATCTCATAATGTGCCCTACACAAGGTGTGTAACACCAAGTTCCAATCCCATGGTGGGATGGTCAAATAGAAAGATGGTTGATTCCTGCTAGCTGCCCTGAGGAAACACATAACATCCAGGTTCATTCCCTGAGATGAAATTCTTGATGTTCTCATCACCACTGTGATTACGGAAACCTGCCCCCACAGGGCATTTAATGCCAGACCTACGTTTACTCCTGCCTGCAAAAAAACTAATATCTGTGGAACCATGGCCTTGGAGAGTCTAATACCTCAAGCTCTGATCCAACTGGAAAAGGTGTTCCATATTCAATCACTGGCCGCTGAAGTAGAAACTTTCCTGGAAGCCATAAGATTGTCCACTACTCTTTTGGAGAAACCCTGCTTCAAGAGTCTCCTCCTCTCAGCAGACAGGCTGCCCACCATATCACCTCTGGTTTTGGATGCAGAATGGGCCTGAATGAGAAGACTCCTGTGAAGTGGGAGCTAGAATGTGGCTTGCAGTACTAGGTTTACTAGCTCAGAGAACCATGGTCTTCTTGTCCATTCTGGTGCTATCAGGAAAATCTCCTTAAGACTGCCTGAGTTTCTGCAGTACCTTGGGCACCAGTGGAACATGAGGGAACAAGTATGCTCTGAGGCATCGCTATTTACTGAAGAACCTCAGCCCCTGAGTGTTTTCCTTTGACACAAAGAGGTTGCTCTGCAGGTGGCCAACTCTTCTGCCACAGATCAAACACCTCAGGGTTCAGAGATCATTCTCCTGGATGAACCCTTTCACAACTTAATCAGTCTGCCTGCACATCCAATGCCCCACCAGGTGAGCTGCAGAGAGGATTAGAAGGTTGGTGTTCACCCAGTGCAGAACCCTGGTCACTTCTGCTAGCATGCTTGTGCTCCTTATGCCCCCCTGACTGTTTATGTAAGCCAAGATAACGGCATTTCCCAACCTCACTTTCATGATTCTGACCTGAATTCAATTCTGAATGTGAAGTAAAAGAAGGTACATTGCCTTCATTTGTAACACATTTATCTGGAGCATCTGCTCCCAGGGGCTCCAGACCCCATGAACTAGGATTTGGTCCAGAACCACACCCCAGCCAGACAGGCTGGCATCAGTCGTGAGAAACATTTCCAGTGGTTCCTCCAGAAGAGCCCCTTGATGAGTTTTCTGGGTTCTCCCACCATGCAAGGGACTGCTGCACTAGCCATGATAGTGGAATCAGGGCCTGGTAGTCCTAAGGCCAGGGACATACCTCCACTATCCAGTTCTGTAGAGGCCACATGTGGAAATTTGCCCACAGCACTAGCTCTATCACTGCTATCATCAGGCCTAGAATCTGAAGCAAACCGTGAGCAGAGACTGCCGATTGGTCCCTCAGCCACTGGGTCTCTCGATTTAAGGTCTCCTTCCTGGATGCAGAGAGGAACACACTGTTTTCATCTGTCTGGATCACTGCCCCCAGGTGCTCTAGCCTTTGAGAAGGTGCCAGAGAACTCTTCTCGCAGCTGGTGACCCAGACATGTGTGTCCAAGGACTCCCAACCCCTTACCATTGATCTCATCACCATCTTTGCAGTTGAAGCCTGGTGAGCAAATTTTTCAGGTAGGGGCATATGTGATGACCCTCCTGTATCAGCTGCGCCATTAGCCAATGGAAACTCTTCAAAAAAACCCTGAGGGCTGTTGCCAGACTGAGGAGGAGAGCCATGTACTGGAAATGCTGCTCCCGAATCACAAACCTCAGGAATTTCAGGTGTGACTGGTGGACACGGGTGTGGAGATAGGCATCCTTCAGAGCTACAGAAGCTAGATAATCCCCTGTTTGGATGCCTGAATGATGGACTGTAAGTACTACATCTTGAACATTCTGTGGTGAACAAACTTGCTCAAATGTTTCAGATCCAGAATGGGTTGAACCCCCGACTTCTTGGGGAGTACAAAATAAATTGAGTAGAATCCCAGACCCTCCTCGTTTGAGTGAACTCGCACAATTGCCTCTACTTGTCAAAAGTGATCCAAGGTCTGCCCCATTGCCTGCCTCCTCACTTGGTTTTGTGACACTGGAGACTGAAGGAAGCTGTCTCTTGTAGGGACAATATAAAACTCTGTGGCATACTCCATAGTTAGAATCTTCAACACCCATACATCTGACATTAACTGGGCCCACCACTGCCAAACGTTTTTCAGTCTTCCGCAAAGAGAAGAGGGGGTGGCAGGGATAGGCCTGCGTACCTTCACTGAGAGGAACCTCCTCTCCATCCAGTGCCTCCATTGCATCTGTGGACACTTTGTTTCTGTTGCCTTTGAAGCCAGCATAGACTCCTCTATTCCTATTTTTTTTTCAATAAAAGTTTTATTAAATATTTCATAAATCTAAAAATACATAACTTCTGAAAACTCTTAACATACAGTAATAAACAATCATCCATTGACTTTTCTACAGAACTAGCAGTCTAAGTGAATAACATGAAATAAAAATCTAACATACAAAATATATTTCTTTATACTGCCCTTTTAGAGATTGATGCATTCCAATAGCTTTCTACAATAATGTTATAATTATCCTGTTTCCATATGCTACTCCAAGAAAAAAAGGAAAAGGAAAAAAGGACAAGGTGCTAGTGAACTCAGAGAGTGAGTGAATGAAGAAAGAGGAAAGAAGAGAGAAAAAGAGATAGATGTAGAATAAATTATTTACATAAATTAGCCATTAGTGAGAATTACGACCACAAAATAATCCACATATAAGGTATAATAACATAACTTTAACCAAAAGTATACACAAAATAAGAATACTATATCACTGATCACAGCCTGAATGAAGAACGTGTAAATGGTGCCCCATTTCAATTCAAAGCTATATCCTTGATCTAGCATAACATGGGCCAGTCTTTCAAGCCTTAGTATTTCTAAACATTCATTTTTCCACTCCTGTATAGAAGGAGACTTGTTCTCTCTCCATTTCTGAAGAATTACATTTTTAGGTGAGGCTAAGATAAGTGAAATTGTGTATTTCTGTTCTTTTGTCCATTGCTCTTGTTCGTCAAAGTGGCCAATGAGACATGTTTCCAGATTTAAGTTCCCTCTAAGCCAGGAGATGTCATGAAGGAAGCGTCCGATACCATTTAGGTATTAGGTGTTTCCTGACCACATGTAAGGTGTTGCTGTATGATAGGAGAAAAAAAGAGGAGAGGCAAAAAAGTTGCTAAAGTTCTAAATAGGGATATAGATCCCTTCTTGGAATTAATGTAGTGTATATCTCTAATACAAAAATATGACTTATATGTGTTGTAGAATACTTAACACTTATTCAATATTTGAATGAATTTATATCTGTTCTAAATGTTACGCATGGTTAAGGTTTGCACTTTTTAGGTATGTTCCCCTTTAAGCACCTTGTTTAAAATGATTACTGATACTGGTGGTTGCCACTCCCTGAGGACGCCTTTTGCAGGTGAAACCAGTAGGAGGTGGTGAGTTGTTACCCCTGTCTCCTGATAAGGGGTATTTTTGCTCACTACTGACTTTAAATAAATGTGATTTTGTTTCACATGTTTATGTCTTACTGATTTATTGTGTGGCTAGTGGTTGGTGGTGCTGGGATTTTTGTGCCTAGATTCATTACAAAACCTACCTATTCCTGTCAGAGTAATTCAAAGTGATTACTTCATCCTCCTCTGAAGAGTACACCTTCCCATGAATTTGTCCACTTCAGAAATACTCCAGACCAGAAATCAGCTTGAGGAGTGGGAGAAGAGCTGGTGATGAGACTGGCTTACCTGTTCCCATAGCTGCCCCACATGAAACAGCCTCACCTGCAGCAACTAAAGGGGGAGACATGAGGGCTTAGCATGGCTTGTTCTCCCTTCACCTGATTCACTGCCTTCAGTCACCGGGAACTCCAGTACATTAGCGAATGTTGGAGCCCCTGACATACCTGCCAACAAAGCTTCCTATATAAAACAAGTTGAAAGTACTAATACGTTGCTCTTTGCTGAAAAAAGTGGTCATTCTTTACTTCATACATCCTCTCCAATCAGTGCAAACACAATGGTCTCACCACAGATGGGCAAAAACACACACACACCCACTGGAGTCCCTAGGGAAAGTGATGGACAAACTTTTGAAATGGACTGACACCTTTGATCAGAGATTCGAGGCACTGAGTGCCAAAGTAGATTTTCTACTACATGACACTAGGATTAACAAAGAGAAGAGAACCAAGTAAGATACATAAATTTACATACTGTGGGTTTACCCACTGGCTTGAAGTCTGAATTTTAATCAGTCTGCGATATGGTCAAGGACATTTTCATCATTGTCTATGAATTGCCAGAAGACAATACACCCTTTCTGACCAAAGCCTTTAGAGTTCCAAAAAGAGAAAAAACAAAAGCAAACAGAACATGCTGTAACAACAGAGGCACTAGGGTCACAAGTTACCATTTTAATAGCCGTTGCTTTTGAATCAGTCAGGGATCTGACTGTGCATTTTTCATGATTGAAGGGGGACTGTCATACAAGGGTCATCATGTTTAGGTAAATCAAGACTTTGCATACATGACACAGCAAAGATGGTGTCTATTGTTTATCGCCAAGAAATATTAGTGCTTGCAGCTGAATTCCAATTGCTGGCATCAGTTAAGCTTAGAGTTACTTTTAAAGGCAAACAGTTCATTTTTATTTTTAAATTGATCAACTAACCAAAGGAGTAAAAAGGATTTTCACAACTCAGTCTTACCACTGCCAGTCTTTACCACAGGTGCAACCCCACACCCCAGCTTGGAGATTCAGCTAGTAGGAATCAATATAGATAATGTTACATTGTGTTAAACAGTTGGGACAGTGTGACCCCAAGGGAAAGGGTCTCATCCTCCTCCTGCAGGTCTTTTGCATCTTTTAAAAACTACTGGGGCCAGATACTCAAAATTTTGCCCACTGGGCAAAGTGAATGCACCCTGTTTGCCCAGGGTTTGCACTCATGCACAATACTGAAAGGGGGCTTTTGCACATGCAAACAGGGTTAGCACGTGCAAAACAAAATTATGTATGAGGTGGCAAAGGGTGTGCCAGGAACAGGAATACCAGCACAGCATGATATTCAGTGCATTTATGCTGTGCAAAGGGGTTAACACAGGTCACTTTGTGCAGTGCAAATACCGCCAATCAAAACCTGACTTACTCCAGGCAACACTATTAACTGCAGCCAACAACCGAGTTGGTGGTGGAGAAGAACACCTGCTCCTGGTGGATGGTGGTGCCACTCACCCTCCGAACCCTGGCCTGGTTAAAATAAAGTATGTCCCTGGTGGCCAGTGCCTCCCCATCTTCCGACTGCCATCCTCGAATGTGTAAAGGCAATCCCTGGTGCCTAGTAGTCCCCCACCCTCCGATCACATGTCCCATATATTCTAAAAGATGTCCCTGGTGTCCAGCAGTCCCTCATCCTCTGATTGTCATCTCATAGAATAGAAAAAAGAGTCCCGCACTCCCCCCACCCTCTGAGTGCCATCTCATAGAGTAGAAAATATTTCTCTGGTGTTCAGCAGTCCACCCTCCGATCACTGTCCTGTACAGTAGAAAATATTTCCCTGGTCTTCAGCAGTCCCCCAGCCTCTGACTGCCATACCAAACAGTAGAAAATATTTCCCTGGTGTTCAGCAGTCCACCCTCACCCTCCGATCACTGTCCTGTACAGTACAAAATATTTCCCTGGTGTTCAGCAGTCCATCCTCACCCTCCGACCACTGTCCTGTACAGTAGAAAATATTTCCCTGGTGTTCAGCAGTCCCCAACCCTCTGACTGCCATACCATACAGTCGAAAATATTTCCTTGGTATCCAGAAGTCCCCCTTAAATTTCCGATCATTGTCCTGTTAAGCAGAAGATATTTCCCTAATGTCCACTGGTCTCCCCAACCTCCCATCACCATCCTGTAAAGTAGAAAATATTTCCCTGGTTTTCTTGGTATCCACTGGTCCCCCACTCTCAATCACCAGACTGTAATGTAGAAAATATTTCCTTGATGTCCAGCATCCCCACCCACCCACCCTTGATCGGCATCCCATATCTGTGTAAATAGTTCCCTGGCATCCAGTGTTTCCCCAGTCCCTGATCCACAGCTCTGTAAAAATAATCATATTTCCTAGTGTCCAGTGACCCCCGGCCCCCATCCATGCCCCGTAAAAATACTTATAGTCCCTGGTGTTGAGTGGTCCTCCCATCTCCAGTCCCCAGCCCAGTTGTAATAATCAAACTCCATAGCGTTTAGTGGCAATTTCCATGCACTGATCCCAATCCTCGTATGATCACACCCTTTCCTGGTGTCTAGCAGCCCCCCCTGCACTACAGGCACCCACTAACCCACTATGCCAATCCCCCCTTACCTGATAAGCTCATGCCGCAGATCCCAAATGGCAACCGACACAGCCCTCCTCATACCTCCTCCGCTGGCCACCTTATGGAACATCAGGGACAGTGGGTTCTATGTATTGTACAGGTGCGCATCTTCTGTACTGTCCTTCTGCCTTTTCCCATGCAGAGGAGCCCATAATGGGCATGCAAGATGGCAATCGAATGGTGGGAGGACCGCTGGACACCAAGAAAATATTTTCTTTTTTTTTTTGCAATTAAGTAAACTTTATTAAAGTTTTAACAATAGAATAACAACACCAACAAGTAACAACATTTATACATAACACAAGAATGACAAACAACAATAAAACATACAGATAACATAATATTCCCTGGCTCCCCCCACCCATTTTCCCCATGGCCATGCCGGACAGTAGGCTAGCATAAAAACCTAACCGTATAGGTCCCATTACCTATTGTCTAACTAGTAAAAACATTACCATCAAATATACCAACACAATATAAAAGCTTAACATGAACCAAAACCCAGCAGTTAATGTACTAGCAATAGTGTATGCAGAGTTTCCCAGAGAGATCTGTAGACATGGTAGGCTCTAAAAAAACCAAGCAATAGATTTCTCAACATTAGGGTATGTAACATTTCTGCAACCCACTCCAATCTTGATGAGGGATGAAAATATTTTCTACTTTACGGGACGGTGATTTGGGGGCCACTGGACACCAGGAAACATTTTCTACTTTACAGGATGCTGATTTGGGAGGGGGGCTGCTGGACACTGGAAATATTTTCTACTTTATGGGAAGGTGATTGGAGGGTGAGGGATCACTGGACAGCAGGAAATATTTTCTACTGTATGGGATGGCGATTGGAGGGTGGGGGAGGGACCGCTGGACACCAAGGAAATATGTTCTACTTTACGAGATGGCAATCAGAGGGTGGGGTGGGAGGCAGCTAGGCACCAGGAAATATTTTCTACTTTATGGGACAGCGATCGGAGGGTGGGGTGGGGGGACTGCTAGACACCAGGGAAATATTTTCTACTTTATGGGACAGCAGTCGGAGGGTGGGGGAGCGCTGATCATCAGAGAAGTATTTTCTACTTTACAGGATGGAAATCAGAGAGTCAGGGGACCACTGGACACCAGGGATATCTTTTAAAACATGTGGAATGGTGATGAGAGGGTGGGGACACTGCTGGATAGCAGGGACATCTTTTAGCATATATAGGATGGTTGGAGGGACCGCTGGTCAGCAGGGAAATATTTTCTACTATACAGGATGGCAATCGGAGGGTGGGGGGGCCACTAGGTACCAGGGACATATTTATTTTATTAGGATGGGTGCTCAGAATGGGGATGGGGCCAATTGCAGGGCCACAAACCTCCTGCCGTTTCCCATGCAGATGAGCCCATAATGGGCATGCAAATAACCCCTTTGTGCCTTGCATGCCCAATGGGTTCATTTGCATGGAGACTTCTGAATATCGCACCGGGAGCTACAGCAGCTATCGGGTCTAGGGGTGCTATTCCTTACACTGACCAGATCCATGTGGGGGCAGCACTATTCAACTTAGTGCTGCACTGACATGCCCCAATATTCAGTCGGATAGCACCTTGTGCTATCCGACTGAATATAGCATCCTCTGGGTCCTGGATAATGGGAAGCGCAGTACAAAACTTTGTGCTCCACTTTGCCCATTATTGAATATTGGGACTCTGGTCTCCTATAAGCCATGGTGCCATTCAGAAGAAACCAAGCCATTTAAAATAGTAGGCAGGTGTGAAAAAACACTTCTATCTATCCACAGCAGCCCCTGCTGTAAGAGCTATGCTACCCTAGCACCAGTTCTTCTATTTTATTAGGTAGACAAAATGTGCAGCACTGTTTCAGTTTACAACTGCAGATAACACTCCCCTGTGCCAAATGCAATCCCATTTTTCCCTGCACCCTGTGCTCTTACAAGAGACGCGAGTGTAGCTCACTTGAACAAATCCAGGCTGGAGGTCAGACCTAGAGACCCTAGAGCAGCTCCCTTAAATTCACACTGACTGGGAGGCTGATACAATGTGAGCCAAACTGCAGAAAATGCCAGCAAAAGCAGACAGGTGGCACTAATGTGAGCCACATCAAGAGTTCTCCTCCCACTCTCCAGCTGAGGAGAAACATGTTACTGATGCATGCATGATGATGCTATGATGCAAGAATATCAGCACATACCCATATCAGCACAGACAGCACATGCAGGCATTATGCAAGGGGAGGGCACTCCAAGAAAAGGACCAGTAACACAGTGTTGTCACAGCCCAAACCAAGAACAAGGAGTGAAGTCCTATAACTGACTGGAGTGAGCCTGGGGGATGGTGGGTGGTTGTGTGAATCAATGGTGAAGATATTCCCAGAAGATCAAGAATTACGGTGAGTACATAATTTTCATATCTTCCAGGAATCAATCTTCAAAAATAAGTCACTTGAATAGGTCAGAGTATCAAGCTCAGACATGAGGTAGGAGCCAAGAGCTCACTTATGACAGAAGTCCATAAAGGATAGTACCGCTAAAGGTGACATGCTGCCTGGCATGACAACCAGGGCATAGTGCTTAGCAAAGTGTGCTCTGTGCTCCAAGTTGCAGCTCCACAATATATCACCGATAGGCACAGAGCGAATCTCTGCCAGGGACACAACAAATGATCTAGTGGAGTGGGCATGTACTTGACCTTCCAGCTTGATTTGTACCATGGCATAGCAGTGGCACAGACAGCTCACAATCCAGGCAGAAGTACACTTGATTGTAACAGGCTTCCCTCTTAGATTGGGATCAAAGGAGACAGAAGCTATTTGGATTGCCTTAAGCCCCTACATCTGTCCAGGTAAAAATGTAAGGACCGTCTGAACATCCAGAGAATGAAGAGTGCACTCTCCTTCATTCTGGAAGTTGGTAAAGTAGGTAGGCAGCACAGCTGGCTGATTCAGATGGAACTCCGACATCGTTTTAGGAAGGAACTTGGGATGTGTGCGGAGATCTATGTTATCCTAGTGGAAACCAGTATATGGGGGATCTGTGACCAAGGCATGGATTTCAGACATGCTGCGAGCAGAAGAGAGGGCCACTAGAAAAGCTGCTTTCCAAGTTGTTTTTTCCTTTTTGTTTGATTTTATTTTTATCTTTTTTGCTTAGCTCAGAGCTTGGGTGTTTCAATCATTATAAAAACTCCTGAAGCTATGGCTCATCATCATTGTCAAGCAGGGATCATGGTTCTACCAAAGATGTAAATAGTGCCCAGATGTTTTCATATGGGCTTATAAGCATCTTGCATAATACCTGTATATAAAGCGTTGTCTATTTTACTGTAATCTAACATTAAGCTTACCCATTCTGCAAAACTTGGTGGGTTTGGATCTTTTCAATGTTGCAAAATAATCTTTTTAGCCACTAAAATCCTTGTATTACATAAGATATTCTTCTCCTTCTGTAAGTTTAAATCCCCTTCCATTCCAAATATTCCAATACCTGGGTCGGACAGAAAGTCTTGGCCTATTACTTTCCCTAACAAAGAGAATGTTTTGTTCCAGTAGTCCTCAAGTTGTTCACAGCCTACCAGCATATGACTCAATGTCCCTTTAACTGTCTTGCACCTCTGACATTTCATAGATATACTTTAGTCAAATTTATTCAATCTGGAGGGAGTCAAATAAGTTTTGTGTAGTGTACTGAAATGAATTTGTAATAACCTATCATTCTTTATCTCTAACCTACCTACATTCAAGATTTCGAACCAATGATCTTCTGAAATATAATTTTGCAAATCCTTCAACGAAGCTTCTTTAGTCTTTTCAAGGTTAGAAGGAGCTGAGTCTCTTAAAATGCCATACATTCTTGAAATAAGATGTTTATTTGTATCTGATTCTGACAGCAATTCTTCCAGCTCTGAACTCTTTATAGCCTGCACATTTCTATTTTTCTTAAAGATAAGGTTTTTAACCTGCATATATTGTAATTTATGTGATGTTGGTATATTATAATTTTCCTGAAGAACCTCAAAATGTGTGAAAGCTCTGTCTATGACAAACTGTTCCAATTGTTGTAAACCTCTATGTTTATACCAAAGATGAAATATTTTATTCATTATGGATGGCGGAAAAGGAAAAATTACTCGCCTTAATAATCTTGTTTCTTCCAGTGTATTCTTCTACATTCAAAACTCACTGCAGTCTGCCTCCTAAGTAGAACTGCCCGGAGCAAGTGGAACTTTATGCAAATAATGGAACCATCATTGACTCGTGACACTTATTCAAACTGCTGCCCTCATCTGCTGCAACATTCCATCAACATCTCAGATTTCAAAGGAGCCTACAAGGCAATCTATGAAATACTACTTAACTACACTTACGTAATGAAACTACTAAAGCTGTCTAAGGCAGCATAAACTATATCATAGCACATTAATGCTGATAATAATAACAATAATAATAAGACCCCTTTCTGAAGTGTCAGAATCACCTGGAAAAAGAAAGGACAATTTAATTCTCACCAGGATTAAGATATGTATGAATGTGTTTGGGACTAGCAAACCAAAAAGACTCAGATAGAAATGCAGATGCTCTGGTTCTTGAAGAGGAGGCAGGGAAGGAGAGTTATGAATATAGAAGAATACATTGGAAGAAACAAGATTACTAAGGTGAGTCATTTTGTCTTCTAACCCCATGTATTCTTCTATATTCCTAACTCTGCCGACTTCAAAGCAGTACCTTTGGAGGTGGGCAGAGAACCTATTTAGGAAAGAGTCTCTGCAGGACTGCTGTACCAAACCTGGCACCACTTCTGGACTGTATGTCCAAACTGTAATGTTTAGTAAAGGTGTGTACTGTTCTACAGGTAGCTGCTTTACAGATTTTCACTAAGGGAATATTTTTAGAGGCCGCTATAGAAGCAGCTGTGCCTCTAGTTGAATGGACCCTGAGGTCTGCTGGGGCCCTTTTCCAGATTTTGAATAGCAAAACTGAATGCATTGACTATCCAGCGAGAAATTAATCTCTTGGAAGCTGGGGTGCCTTTCCCCACATCCCCCATAAGTGAGAAAAAGTTATCGCCTCTATGATCCCTTGTGCGGGTCATATAGTAACTTAATGCCTTTTTAACATCCAGACTATGGAGTCTGTGCTCACCTGAACTGGCATGTTCAGTAAAGAAAATTGGCAGTGTTATGGATTGATTTAAGTGGAAATCAGAAACCATCTTATGAAGAACCCTCCTGTTTGTTCAAAGCACTACCTTGTCATTATGGAAGGAAATATAGTCCTTCTCTACACATAGTGCTTGTAATTCACTTATCCTTCTGGCAGAAGTGATTGCAACCGGAAACACAGTTTTCCATGTGACATATTGTATATGAGCAGAAGTCATAGGCTCAAAAGGAGGTTTCATGAGCTGAGCAATGCATATATTTCGGTCCCAAACCGGGACTGGTTTCTTAATAGAAGGGTGCACATGGCACAAATCTTTGAAGAACTTTTTGAAAATAAGATTAGCTGCTATGGAAACATTTTTCCCAGCAGAAATGTAAGCTGAAATTGATGCCAAATGCACTTTTAGAGATGTGTATTTCAACCCTTGGGAATGTAGATATGTGAGATATTCCAGTAACATTGGAATTTCTGCCAGAGAAGGAGAAATCTGCTTGGCATCACACAAAATTGAAAACCTTTTCCATTTTGCAGAATAGGTTTTCTTAGTGGAAGGCTTTCTGTAACCTTTCAAGATATCCTGAACAGCTTGAAAGAGATTTAGATTTGAAAATTCTAAGTCCTCAAGAACCAGGCCTTGAGCCTGAGAGACTTGAGGTTTGGATACAAGAATTTCCCCTGCTGGGAGGTCAAGAGATTGTGCCTCCTGGGAAGATGTATTAGTTTGGACACTGACATGGACAACAGTAGGGAGTACCATGGCTGTCTGGCCCAGTCTGGTGCTATTAGGATCATAGATGCAGGTTGTGACCTGAGCTTGATCAGTACTCTGAAGATGAGAGGAAAAGGAGGGAAGGCGTATAGGCATCTTCCTGACCAGTCCAAAGCCAGGGCATCTAGTGGGATTATACCCTTGGCTGGTGGTCTTCAACAGAATAGGGGCAGAAGGTGGTTCTCATGGGAGGCAAAGAGATCCACCTCTGGGATGCCCCACCTTCTCAACAAGGAGTACAGTACCTGTCTGTTTAAAGATCATTCATGATGTGTGCCTGGTTGATTCTGCTTAGAGCATCTGCCAGGGTATTGTCTTTGCCTGCAACATGAATGGTCTGCAGGGAGGCCTTTAGTGAGTAGGCCAACTCCCATATTTTCATGGCCTCTGCGCACAGAGGATCTGACCTTGTTCCCCCTTGTTTGTTTATGTAGTACCTTGTGGTGGTGTTGTCAGTTCTGACCTGCACCACTTTGCCCTGTACCAGATGAGAGAAACTTTTTAAAGCCAGAAATACTGCTTGGAGCTCCAACAAGTTTATATGAAGGAGTGACTCTGCACCTGACCAGGTGTCATGGGTAGTGTGCTCTCCTATGTGAGCACCCCATCCTAACAGAGAGGCATCTGTTGTAAGGGTGACTGATGGGCTTTCCCTCTGAAAAGGGAACCTCTGCTCTTAGATTGTGTGCATCCATCCACCACTGTAGAGACTGGAGCGCAGCTTTTGTTACTGAAATTAGTTTTGACATTTTGTCTTTTCTTTGGCACCAGTGTGCTCTGAGATGAAACTGAATATCCCTCATTTGATATCTTGCTCCCAAGACAACTCCTGTTGCTGCAGCCGTGTGTCCCAATATCTGCAAGTATTGCCTTGCTGGACATGGCTTGCCCAATCTGAATGAGGTAATCAGTTGCAGGATGCTCTGGACCCTGTCCTTGGGAAGGAAAGCTTTTCCTTTTAAAGTGCCCAGTTCTGCTCCAATGAAGTGCAGGACTTGTATCGGATGGAGATTGGATTTTTCCTAGTTTATCAGGAATCCCAGAGATTGTAACAGATTTTTTGTTATTGCCAGATGATCTTTCACCTGTTGTGATGACTTTCCCACGACTAGCCAGTCATCGAGGTAGGGGAAAAACTGAAATTTCCAGCCTTCTCAGATATGCCATTACCACTGCCAGACATTCTGTGAACACCCTGGGTGCTGAGGTGAGGCAGAAGGACAGGGCTGAGAACTGGTAGTGTCCTGAAGGAAGTCTGAACCTGAGGTACTTTCTGTGAGATTCCGTTATAGGGATGTGGAAATAGACATCCTTTAAATCCAGAGATGCCAGCCAATCTCATTTTTGAATGACTAGCAAGATCAGAGACAATGTGACCATTTTGAATCTTGGTCTTACTAGATACTTGTTCAAATGTCTGAGGTTTAGAATAGGCCACCACTCTCCATTCTTTTTTTTGGTGAGGAAGTACTGAGAGTGAAAATGTCTTCCTATCTGAGGCCTTGGAACAGGATCCACTGCTTTTATGTGGAGTAAGATTTGAATCTCTTTTTCCAAAAGCTGTCTCTCCTGAAGAGAAGCTGGTTTAAACAGCTTTGATTTCAGCTGAGGAAGAGACTTGAAGCTCAGGGACAGTCCCTGACTCACTAATTCCAAAACCCACTTGTCTGTGGTGATGGCTTGCCAGGCCTTGAAGAAGTAAGTCAGTCTGCTCCCTACTGGTACTAGGGAGGTGGCCTTGACAACTGAGCCAGGGATTTTGTTTTGGCTGTGATTGAGCCTGGATGGAGTGGGAACCTCTTCTGGAGCCCCTCCTACCTCTGGCCCTATAGTACCCAGTCTGCTGTGGGTAAGATTGCAACTGTGGGACAGCTTGTGCTTGATAGAAGGACCAACCATAGGGTGTTCTTCCTCTGCCTCCCCTCCCATAAGGCCTATATGAAGGAGAAGACCTTTCTTTGGAGGAGTTACTCTTGTTGGTGGCTTTGTATTCATCCACCTTTTTCATATAATCTTCAGTATGTTTACCAAAGAGAGAATGATCCTGAATAGGAAAATCCATGGCCTTAGTCAGGGTATCCTGTGTCAAAGTAGTAGCCCTCAGCCATGCCAGCCTTCTCAGGGCTACAGTTAGAGCCATCCACCTAGCAGCACTGTCATTGGCATCTGCTGCCATTTGAAACTGGTATTTAAGATGTTTCCAGTCCAAATCTTGCTGTTTCTGCTAGGTCATCAGGGAGAGGGGAGGGAACCTTCTCTGACATTGCCAAAACTGACTGACACAGTGTTTTCTGATACTGTGCAGCATTGGCCTGGTAATTAGCCTGTCTTACCCCCAAGGAGGCAGCTAAATACCCCTTTTTAGACATACTGTCTATCTTCCTAGAATTCTTCTCAGGTGGATGAGAAGATAGAGGAACTCTCGCCTTCTCACATGCTGCCTGCTAGACTATACCCTGATGGTCAGGGTGGGAATAAAGGAATTCAGCCCCTTGCCTGTCCAGCTGGTATTTCTTATTCGCCTTTTTATCAAGAGGCAGGACAGAATTTGGGTTCTGCAAGATGTTAAATAAATCCTTTTTAAAGAATTTATTTATTGGTAGGAAAATTTTCTTTGTGGGTGTTAACCACATCATCTCCATGTACTCAGCCTCCTCTTCATCTTCTACGACCTCTGTAGTAGCTAGGTTAAGAGCATCTACTATTTTTCTTACAAAGGAAAAATGAGAAGAAAAATCTTCTGGTCTGGGAGGAGAGCCAAACTCTTGCTCTGGTGAGATCTCCAGTTCAATGAGCTCACTATCATCACCTTCTGGTACATCATAATCCCCATATTCCATCCCCTGGGAGGGGAATTCAGAGGAAGGAGTTTGTTCTTGAACCCTTGGAGGAGGGAGGGTAGGAGAAGATATAAACCCCTGTATTTCCTGAATGACCTTCATGGCCTGGGCAATCTCCTCTGCAGTTGGTAGGCTGTAAGGCACAGAAGAAACACCTTTAGTTTTTTCCTGGGGTTCAACGTGCTTAGTCTTTTTGGTTCTCTTGGAGGGTACCGGGGAGTTAGCAGGACCACTCATCCTTTTTAAGGTGCCTGAATCACCCTTCTCAGGGGTGTGTAAGGAAGAGACGGCAGTTTCACCCACAGATTTGGAGGGTCTTGGCTGGTCAGAGCCTGAAGCACCCTTATCAAGTCTCGTTTGCAACCTTTCCAGTCTTTTTTTCCACTCTGTTTTGTGGAAAGGATTTACATATTTCACAATTTGTAGAAAGATGTTCGGTTCCCAGGCAGACTACATAGCGTTCATGCTTGTCTGCTCTGGCAAAAACGTCCCCACACTTGATACAATTTTTAAAACCTGGGGGACCAGTCTTTTTCTTTGGTTTTTCAGACAGCTCCATTTCCAGGAGAAAAAAACACAACCGCAAACAACTTTTCTTTTTGCGGTCGGTTCAGGAACTGATCAGATTCTGAAAATGAACCGAGAGACTTAAACTCAGAAAAGGGTTAGCAGTTCACAGCAACCGGGTTAGCAGTTGAAAGAAACCAGTTCAGCGGTTTCAGAAATAATATTTTAAACAGTTTAAAATAACTAAACAATATTCTAAATAGCAGAAGAAGTTCCACAAACTATAATAAACTACCCAGTTCCTCAGCGGTTATCCCGAACCCTGAGGAACCAAGAAAAATAATACAGTTAACTCTAAAAACTAGACTAAATTAACGTATGAAAGAATTAAACAATAAACAAAGGCAGCAGTAAGAATAAATCAGTAAAATATACTTATTCTTCACAATTAGTCAACAAACGACCTAAGGGAAGTCTCCTGGGTGTCTTGACTTGTCAGGTGGAGTAAGAAATCTGAGACGTTGACTGAATGTTGCAGCAGATGAGGGCAGCAGTTTGAATAAGTGTCATGAGCCAATGATGGTTCCATCATTTGCATAAAGTTCCATTTGCTCTGGGCAGTTCTACTTAGGAGGCAGACTGCAGAGAGTTAGGAATATAGAAGAATACATGGGGTTAGAAATGATGTTATTCAGTACTGGTGAAAGCTTGGGCAGATTGTGTTGCCTAAAAGTTGCTGAGCCAATTGCCATATTCTGTTAGTAGTGCTGGTATTATCTAAAGACCCTTTATAGTGTAGATTTTCTTATAATTTGAGTGGGAGTGAATGTTTTAAGTTAAGGCTTCCCAATCTGCTTTCCTCTATTTGAAGTCCTGCTACCATACCATCTTCTGGGAGATGGAACCAAAAGTAGGTTATTCCTAATTGGGCTGCTATATAATATAGCCAAAAGTTAGGGCAATCCAGACCTCTCCTCTCTCTGCTTTGTACAATTTATCTAGTGCCACTCTTGGTTGTTTACCAACCCTGATACATTTTCTTAATATTTTCTCTAATTTAACAAAAAATTCCTTTCAAATAAAAATGGGAATAGATTCAAAAAGAAAAATTAACCTGGGGAGAATATTCATTTTCAATATGTTAATTCTCCCAGTCAGCACTAAAGGAAGGTATTGCCATTTTTCTAAGTCTCTCTTATTAGTACTGATCAGCGGATCATAATTTATTTCCACTAATTTATCCACATCTGAAGTTAAGTGTACTCCAAGATACAGATCCAGCAGGAGGTAAGGACAAGCTGGGTGTAGTATATAGGCCCCCCGGGATGCGTGATGTTCTGGAGGATGGTTTGCTGGACAACATCATTGCCCAGTGTGGACCAAAAGGGGAAGGAGTGGTGTTGATGGGGGACCTTAATATGTCAGGTACAAACTGGGGAACCATGTCCTCTAAGGTGGCCAAGGAGCAGAGGCTGCTGAATGGCTTCCAGGATGTGTTCTTAACACAGCATGTGATGGAGCCCACAAGGGAGGGGCATGTCCTGGATGTGGTTCTGGCAGATGGGAAACTGGTAAGGGACCTGGTTGTAGAGGATCCCCTGATTGGGAGCAACCACAATACTGTCTGGTTTCAAATAAGCATGGGGGAGGGGGGTGAGATCTAGGACACTGGCAGTGGACTTCAGGGGGGCAGACTTTGTGGGCATCGGAAATATTCTCAAGGATCACTTGAAGGGGATTACATCAATGACAAATGTGGAAAAGAGATGGGAGGTCATAAAACGGGGACTTCATGAGGCAGTCAGGACCTGCGCTAAGGTGAAACGTAAGGTAGTAAGGTCACATAAACCATGCTGGTGGTCCAGTGAGGTTCAGGTAGCGGTCAGAGAAAAGAAGGCGGCCTACAAAAATATAGAACAACAAGAGGGATAGGGATAAGAAATGCACATCTTGCATCTAGAAAAGTCACCTGGATGGTGAGGGGACAAAGTCCAGTAAAGAGCAGCGGCTGGCACAGGGATACATGGAGGAAAAGGGTTCTTCGGTACACTGGGAGCGGAGAAAAACTGAGGGCCATCTCAGCAGATTGAGATGAGAAGAGAGGTGGGTGGAAGAGGCGAGGACCAGGCAGAGGTATTAAATGAGTACTTCGCCTCTGTGTTCACTAGGGAGGGGTATGGGATATCTATAAAGCAAGGCACAATGGGGATAGAAGCAGCAGTGAGCAGGATCAGGGGAGCAACAGAAATGGAGCAAGAGGGAGGGAGAGGTACCCCAGGGTGTCACATCAGGATAAGGATAAAAGGCCAGTAAGGTGGAGGGGACGGATGATGCATCTCCACCAAAACTGTGTGGATAGCCCTCAAGGCCCTAAAGAAAGACAAATCTCCTGGGCTAGATGACATTCATCTGAGAGTACTATGGGAATTGGCAGACATACTGGCTGTACCCCTGGTGGAGATCTTCTACAGGTCGCTTGAGACAGGGAGGGTACCTAGGGGATTGGCAAGAGGCACATGTGGTGCCAATCCATAAAGGGGAGTCAAGGGAAGTACCAGGTAACTATAGACCCATCAGTTTGACCTCGGTGGTGGGAAAATTAATGGAGAGTATACTAAAGGAACGATTGGGGGTGTACTTGGAGGAGGTGGGAGGTCTGGATAGTCGGCAACATGGGTTTGTATCAGGTAGATCATGTCAAACCAATCTTGTGGAGTTCTACGAATGGGTAACATCAGAACTGGACAGGGAAACGCCTATGGATGTATTATTCTTGGACTTCAGCAAGGCGTTTGACTCTGTCCCCCACAATGGTCTGGTGGAGAAACTGATGGGGTTGGGAGTAGGCCCTTTGATGGTCAGATGGATTGAAAACTGGCTAGCTGGATGCACCCAGAGAGTAGTGGTTGGTGGGGAGCTCTCGAACCCTAGAAAGGTCGGTAGTGGGGTACCGCAGGGCTCGGTCCTGGGTCCGATCCTGTTTAATGCATACATATCGGACATCAGGGAGGGTATAGGGTGTGAAATGAGTCTCTTCGCTGATGACTCCAAGATGGGAGCAGTAGTTGAGGGGGAAGAGGGGAGGTTGGCCCTGCAAGGGGACCTGGACACCCTGGAAAGCTGGGCTCACACATGGAAATGAAATTTCAATATCACCAAGTGCAAGGTGTTACATCTTGGGCGGGGAAACCCTAAACACAGGTACACCCTGGGAGGTGAGGTGCTGGAGGCCTCAATAGAGGAAAAAGACCTAGGGGTCATGGTGGATGCATGTATGAATAACTCTGAGCAGTGCAGGAGAGTGGCTAGCAAGGCAAACAGGATGTTGGGATGCATCGTAAGGGGGATCACCTCTAGGAGTAGGGAAGTGATTCTGCCGCTGTACAATGGACTGGTTAGACCATACCTTGAGTACTGTGTACAGTACTGGAGACCACACTTGAAGAGGGACATACAGCTCCTGGAGAGGGTACAGAAGAGGGCAACTAAGATGATATGAGGACTAGGGATTTGGCGTTGAGGACAGACTTGAGAAGCTCTGCCTCTTTTCATTGGAGGAGAGGAGAGTTGGGGGGGCATGACTGAGGTCTTCAAGTACCTCAAGGGAATAAATAGGGTAAACATGGAGGGGATCTTTAGACTAAAGCAGGGAGGTATCACTAGAGGGCATGGTTTGAAGTTGGAAGGTGGAAGGGTAAGGGGGGAAAAGAGGAGGAGATTCTTCACTGAGAGGGTGGTGGACCCTTGGAATGCATTGCCTGGCGAGCTGATTCAGAGATCCACAGTGGAGGGCTTCAAGAGAGGGTGGGACAGACACAGAAAGTGGATGTATCAGATGATGGCCTGGCCCAGTGGGGTGGGGCTGGATGATAGGGGTTTCTGGAACACAAGGGGGGGAGGGCCTCGGCACCTAACTAGGGATCTGAGGTTCGAGCAGACTCGATAGACCATAAAGCCTAATCTGCTGGCAATTAGTATGTTAGTATATTTGATTTAATCTTTTTAAATTCTATTTAAAGTAAGGTTTTGAAGTGAGTTTTGGTCTCCCAAGTATAATAGATAACTTGTTTTCCCAATTTATCTTGTACCCAGATAGGGCACTAAACTACTTAACCAATTGTATAAGCCGGGGAAAGGAAATGTCTGGTTTGTCCAGTGCTAAAAGAATATCATCTGCATATAACATTGCAGCATACTTCTGTTTATTAATAATAATAATTCTCAACTAATCTCTCTGTTTTCTTATAAGAATTGCCAAAGGCTCCAAAAAAATGGCAAACAGTGGGGGAGACAGCCGGCAGCCCTGTCTAGTTCCGTGCTGCAGAGGAAACGACTGAGACACCTCCTGGTTTTAACCCAGGCTTGAGGTTCTGGTAAATCAGCCCAATCTAGTCTAAAAATGTCCCCTTTATTCCAAATGTTTTTATCGTTTCAAATAGGAATGGCCACTGGACCCTATCAAAGGCCTTTTCTGCATCCAATGATAGGAGTGCTGTGCCCATCCCCACTTTGGCCTGTACTATATTTATAGCTTTTCTGGTTTTATGGTAGCTGCCTTCCTCCTATAAATCCCACCTGATCTGGATGGATTAATGTGAGCATACATTTAGATAGCCTGTCTGCTAAAATGTTTGCAAACATTTTGTAGTCACTATTAAGAAGTGATATTGGTCTATAGATTTATATTGTTCTATCAGTTTATCATTTTTGGAAACTAAACTTACAATGGCTTGATTGAAAGGCTGTGGTAGTTTACCAGAAGTCAGAAAATCTTGGAATAAAACCTGAAGAAATGGTGCTTGAGATTGAGCTAGATTTTTATATAGTTCAAACGAAAGTCCATAAGGTCCTGGACTTTTCCCATTTGGTAAGTCATGAATAGCAGTTAGAATTTCTTCCATAGTAATTTCTTTGTCTAAGAGGGTGGCATCATGGTCTGAAATTTTGGGAAAATTAATTTTGTCCAGAAGATCCTTAATAGCAGGTGCCTCAGACGCGCCCTCTGGTGTATACAAATTAGTATAAAAAGATCTGAATGTGCTGTTTATCTCCTCTAGATTATCCCCTTGTTTTTCTATGAAGTTTATTTTATTGTTTTGTTCACAACATAGTCGATAAGCAAGAAGCTTATCTGGCAGGTCTGAAAAAAAAAATATTTTGCCCTTGCTGTATACATAGCATTCTTGGCTTGACTTTGCCAGATTTTTTCAACTTTGTTTCTCAAGATAAGAACCTTCAGCCTAGAATCCTTGATGCCCAACCTAGCGTGGTCCTCTCAGCTATAGATAACTGTCTTTCCAAACTATTCAGTTACAAGTTATTTTTATTTTTTCTAATCCCTCCTTGTGCCATAGCCCAGCCTCTTACATATGCCTTCATAGATTCCCATATGGTTTGAATAGAGAGCCCAGGTATTGTCAAATCTTCTGGCTAAAAAGCTGGGGGTGCCCGAGGACTCAAGTCTTAAAGATAATAAACAAGGGGCATGATCAGACACTCTAGTAGCTTCATAAGTTACATTTTGTACCTTATGCAAAGTTATTTGTGAAATCAGAAAAACATTGATTCTTGAGTAAGAATCATGTTCCCTAGAATAATATGAATATTTTTTTAAGATTAGGATAAAGGGCTCTACTAGACCTAAATCCATTTTATATCCCTGAATTATTTCTCCCACTCTTTTCTTTTTGTCTGGAGCCTCCGGAGCTCTATCCAACAAGCATTCAGTGTAGTTTAAGTCCCCACCTATTATTAATGGGGCATCAAATTTAGCTGCTTACAGAAAAAAGGTTGCAAAGTACCCAGAGTCCTCATTATTTGGACCAAATATGCTTGCTAATGTTATCTGTTTATTATTTATGGACATCTATGCTATGGCATACCTACCTTTTGGGTAAATCAAGGATTCTACTAATTTATGATTTAGATGTTTTTTAATAAAGATTGCAACCCCTCTAGAATTATTTGAAAAAGTGGTATAATATCCTGTAGCTTTGAATAAATTGCCAAAGTATCTAGCATCTTGTTGCCCAAAGTGTATTTCTTGTAAAAGTAGACAGTCTGCCCCCTTACTGTTGGCTATTTTAATTATTTTCCTTATTTTGACTCTCTCCCTAGATCCATTTATATTCCATGTCATGACTTTCAAGTTCTGCATAAAAGTTCTTAAGAATCCATTTTTCCCATTTTACTCAAGAATATATCCAAGTATTTTACTGCCAAGGTGCAAGATTCCATACTTTTATAACTCTCCTCTCTTATTAGCTGAGGTAGCCAAGCCCCATTGTAGTTCTTATATGTGCCTAAATTCATTATAGAGCACCCATTGCTTTTTTTTTCCTTATTAGAAAAGCTTCTAATGTGAAAAAAATGTTTAGAAGGAAGATTCAGCAAAAACAACTTCCTTCCCTCCCCTATCCCAACATTATAAACTGCAGGTTCTTTTTCTTGATGCTTTCCCCCTTCCCTCCTGCTTTCTAAATATTTTTTATTCTGAATTCCTGTATTCCCCAATCCCCCCCTTGAGCCCTCACACCTCCTTGCAGCTGCCAAGGAGTGTGCCTCCCCCCCATATTCAAGGTGTACATTCCTTGGCTGTGCGAATAGGTGTGTAACTTGGAACTGCTAGCTCATATTAGCTTTATGTGACTTTCATTTTAATACTTGCTCTCCCCTAATCTTTTTACACCTAGTGAGCCTCTGGGTTAATTTAAGAGAAAAAGATGAGAAAAAAGGTGGCCCTTTTCTCCCCTGACTCATTAGCCCAGTTTAATGTTGAAGCCTTATGATATCAACCACAAGAGAAATCTGAGGGTTCGGACACTTTAGTTGCTTTGGAAGTCTCTGGAGAATATTTAGCCCTTTTTGTCAAAGCCTCCTCAACCTCATGGGAAGTATGAAAAAAATGTTACAGTCCCATCCAAATTTACCCTTAGTCTAGCTGGATAAAGCAAAGTGAAGGGGATGCCATCCTTCCTTAATCTGTCTCTGATTCCATCAAAACTTTTCCTCCTTGCTAGCACTGTGGGGGGTAGATTTGCAGTTTCGTGCCTTTATAATGTAAATCCCTTTCAATTCTGGCTTTCGCTAGTATTCTATCTATCTTGATTTCAGGCAAATATACAGGAAGCGAGGTCTTCCCTGTGGGTCTTTACTGCCAAATGCTCTATGTGCCAGGTAAATTTAATTCTTTGTGTATGAAACTTGGGGTACAACCTCATTAAGTATATCTTCACAATATTTAACAGGAGCCAGGCCTTCTATGCCTTCTGGCAAATTCCCTATTTTAAGATTCCCCCTCCTGGATCTTGATTCTAAATCTTTCCTTTTTAATTTGAGTGTCTAACTCATTTTGGCAGGACAAAAGATCTTGATTTATTTTAGGAATGTTGTTTTCAACTGCTCTGATTCTTTTTTCACATTCCTCTGTTCTTAGAGTGAGATTATAAAATTTGTCTTTAACCTCTGTTAACTTTTGTGTTAAAGCTGCCACTGCTGCATTCAGACTTTCAAACCCTTGTTTCATTTCCTTCAGGACAGTTAGCTGTGTCTCATCTGTTTTACTGCTCATAGCTTCATTCTGGACTGTATCTTTAAATACAGCTGTTTCTTTGTTTTCACCCTCCTGTTCCAGATTGGCTTTGGTCTTTTCTACTTTTTTACCTTTCTCCCCTTTTACCCCCGTTTTATTACTTCTGGTTCTGCCTGCTGTAGCCATCAGGGGTTCTTCTATGTTAGTATTGTTTTTAGACAATTGGGCAGAGGGAAAAAAGTTGTAGTAACAAGTTGGGAAGTTCAGATAAATAACTGTAAAATAATGCTTTATTTTTATTTATTTCAACCTTGTACTGTACTGTATACACTGTATATACTTTTTCTTCCTTGTGTATTATTGCTTTTTGTATACCTGCTTCTGTACTGCACTTTGATGTATTCATGACCAGGTCCACCTTGCAAATGATCCTTACTCAATGCGGCCCGCCTGGATAAATAAAGATTTTGATTTAATTTGAGTTGATGTGAGATAAGTGCAGTTCAACTGTGGATTTTTCTGAACAGATGAAGCATTTTTCTTCTTTTTCCCTCCTATTACGTTTTTCCCTCAGTGCGGTTCATGCCAGTCTTCGGTACGCTACCCTTTGCTTTATCCTCATTTGCACTGTTCTAGACTGCTGTCCCATCAGGAAAGTACAGTTATGTAGGAACTTACCATAACAGTAGATCTTCGAGAGAGGTTCCTTCAGTAGGTCATCACATATGGGACTGGAACCACCTGGCGTCAGGCCACACAGCAGACTTTTCTAGCAATACCTGATGGGGGACCACCCACACAACATTACGTGACTGACGTCAGGACTTAGCGGCCGCCATGCGGTCTCCAGAGGAGCCGGGGAGGCGACTTACCAGTAGGAGCGGTGTGGTCGCCGGAAGAGCTGACAGCTGACTTAGCTGCTGGAGTCTTGTCCGACTTACCGTCTGTCTTTGGCAGTAATGGGGCCTTGCTTGTGGATGGCCTGGCGTCGTCCGCAGAGTGAGACCGCTCCCTAGTCTTCTTTTTATGCTTTTTTTGAAGGGGAAGACTTTTCAGATGAATCCCTGAGGTGTTCCATCCTTTTCTCCAGGTAGGCCAGACGCGATTTAAGAAGGTGGGACTCCAATGCCTGTTGTCTCCATTTTTTAGTGGCTTGATTGAATGACTGTCAGTCAGGGCACAAGGAGATAGGATGGTTAGGGCCTAGGCAGAGAACGCACTACTGATGACCGTCTTTGTGCGGGATCTGCATTCCACAAGTGAAGCACTTTTTCTTCGGAGAAGACATCAAAGCTACAGTAAATATTAAAGAGAATTGCGAGGGAAAACCCGACGCGAAAGAACTTTCTCGACGATCGCTACTGGAACTCTGCAATGCGACTGACATGAGGCGACGGTTGGAAAGAACTGGAGGACGGGCGTGGGGACCTCCCACTATATACAGTCACACTGACGTCAGTCACGTGATGTCAGGTGGACGGTCCCCCATCAGGTATTGCTAGAAAAGTCTGCCATGCGGCCCAACACCAGGTGGCGCCAGTCCTATATGTGATGACCTACTGAAGGAACCCTCTCGAAGTAAGATCTGTTTTTACCTTTACCACTTGTAAATCCTTTGAGTCCTGCACCAGATCTTCGAGGTTATTAACTGCATAGGTGGAATGCTGCAGAGATTTTACTGATATGCAATTTTCACGCAGAGAAGCAATAGAGGTTTCTTGTCCCCTACTTACATCAGTTATTTCAAAGTTACTCAACCTCCATTTTTGCAGTGCCCCAACATCAGCATATGTTTCCCCAGGGTATGCTGTATTTGTTTGTTAATAACAGGTTTGGGCAGCTCTCCGGTAAGCAACTTGTTGCCCATTGTATGGCCCTCGAGTTCTGTTACTAACTCTGTATCATGGGACAGAAACTCTCCTTCTGGCCCTTCATTAACATCAGTATTAGTTATAAAAGAAAAGGGCTTACCTTGTCTTGATTTTTCAAAAAAAGGATCGGAGTTACCTGGATTTTGTGTTTGCACAGAGATTCCTGCAAAGCATTCAAGGTCACCGGAGTTCTTCTCCTTACCTACAGCTTGCAGGTATGGCATTCGTTTGATTGTGGGCTCTGATTTTTTTAAAACTCCTTAATTTCTCTAACGTGTCTAAAATTCTTCGCCGTAACCTGAGAGCAAAGGTAATGTAGACTCAACAATAAGAAGATCTCTACAAACAACCCAATTGCATGGGGAGAGTTAGCACTCCAGGGCTAGCATTCCAGCATCGCACTGCTTGGCTCAGTTGGCCATGAGTGCGGAAGCCACACCTCCCGCCCCCTGAGCACTGACTAACGCTGCTTTCCAAGTTAAAAACTTCAGCTCATATGTTACAAGGGGCTCAAAAGGCTGCAGGTGAGCATATCCAGCATAAAGCTGGCATCCCAAGTAGCCACCAGCTTCCTGATGGGAGGCCTTGTGTGTAAAATGCCCTTAAGAAACCTCATGAACACTGACAGGTTTGCCAGGTAAAGGGTACTGATGGACTCATGGTATGCAGAAATAGCACACAAGTGGGCCTTAGCTTGTAATACTGTAGGCCAGCATCAGATAGGTCCAGTAAGTACTCCAGACCGTTGTCAGGTAGGTACCCAAAGAGGTCCATGCAGTATTTGGAGCACCAGATTGAAACCTTTTCCGTTGACTATGTGAGTCTTCCTAGTGAAAGGTTTAAGGACAGCCATAAGTATTTTAGAGACCTTCTGAGATACCTTGTACCTGTTCAATTCTATCTCTTCAGGTGCCAGGCCTGAATGTGAAGGGGGTGCAGGGCGGGATGGACCAGGTAGTCCTGAGTCAGTAAGTCCAGCCTGAGTATAACAATCCTCAGTTGCTGACAGCATGTTCAACAGAGGAAACCATGTCTGTCAAGGCCAGCAAGCAGCGATCAGAATCATCTTCCTCCTTGTACCTCCAGTCTGAGCAATACCCTTTGCAGTATGGGGACTGAAGGGAATGCATACAGAAAAAGATTTTGCCATTGCAGTCTGAATGCATCCTGACAGAAAATGCTATGTCCTGAATTTCTGGAGCAGAATCAAGACATTTTGACGTTCAGTGGGGACACAAAAAGATCCACATCTGGGGTGCCGCACATGTCAAACAGCAATCTCATGATATCTGAAGCTAGCGACCACTCATAAGGATCAGCCTTTGTTTGCTGAGCTCGTCTGCCAGAGTGTTCTGGATTCTGAGCAGATAAATAGACTACAGTGGATCCTCTGCTCCAGGCACCATTCCCACACTCTCGTCACTTCTCTGCAGAGAGGGTAAGAGTGCACTTCTCCTTGTTTATTGATATAATACATGACAGCCTTGTTGTCTTTCTGGAGGAGGAGTGTTTCGTAGCTGACAAGATCTACTAGGACTTGCAGGCTTTACAAAAGCAGCTCACATCTGAAACACATTGATTTGAAGGTAAATCTCGGATGGGTCCCAGGCACATTGTGTTTGGAAGCCCTGACAGTGGGCTTCCCACCCCAACAGGTAGGCATCCCTGGTGAGAGTCACCTGAGGTTCTGATGGCAGAAGGGGAAAACTCTGGAGGACAGTCTCCTCCAGTGACCACGTGAGAGACCAAACCAGGGGATTGGTCACCTAACTGGAGTACATCTCAGGATGTGGTGCTTGAAGCACTGTGTACTGAGCATCCATTGAATCATTCTCATGTGTAACTATGGATTACTACTAAGGATTGGAAAGGAGCAAGAGAGCTGTGAGGCCCATAGCTAGCTCCTGTCATCTACCCATAAAAGTTAAGGGAGTCATTGGAAAGAATATATTTGTCTAATTTTTTTTTTAAGTAGATTTGTTTTCACAAATGATTACTGATGTAGGGAGTGCATTCCACGGTTTTACTATACGATAAGAGAAATAATAAGCTCTTTTAGTGGTTGCAAATTGCTTTCTTTCTAATTGTAAAGGGTGTCCCCTCATATTAAAGGTAATTTGCTAAAATTCTAAGCCAATGTCTGACATGATTTTCTGATCTCTGATAACCTCCCTAGTTAGCAAAAGGTCACCATGTAGTCTTCTTGTTTCCAAGGACATAAGACTGAGTCCTTCAGTTCCTTCATATATTTATTTTGTGTTGTATTTTTTCAGTCCTAATGATATCTTTCTTTTCATATGGGGACCTCAATTGGGAAGAATAATCCCAAAGTGGTCTAATGTATGCCCTATATAATGGCAAGATAACAGAATGATGCCTTGATTTAACCCTTAGGCTGCCAACAGAATTAGAACGTATAGGAATTCTGGACTGATATATCAGTCCGCAGCACAGCAAGGTTAATATTGCATCTAATCGACCACCATACTTTATTGGTTTTGTTAATATCAGTATAACAGTCAGTGTCAGTGGCTCAGTAGGTAGCACACTTGCATCTGAGGCCGGGAGATCAGAGGGCTGTGGGTTCAGTTCCCACATCTGGCACTTGGGTTACTATCCCAATACTGACACTGTAGTGCAGCATGAGGGGGGTGCTGCACTTCTGAGGTGCTGTCTTTTGGATGAGACGTTAAACCGAGGTCCCATCTGCCTGGATTGGTGGTAGCTCAGGTGGATGCTAAAGAGCCCATGGCGCTTATCGAAAAAGAGTAGGGGAATTTCCCCAGTGTCCTGGCCAAATTTCTCCCATTCACTACAAAATACCACCAACAGCTTAATCTGGTTCGGTTTCAGTTGCTTACCATCTGTATTCCCCCCTTCCCCAGTCGCCCCTGAAAAAGCGACTTCTAGGCCCAGTGGGCTTACCGGGTCAACAAAATTCAATAAAAAAATACATATATATTCTCTGTAATTTGTCTACCATAACTGAAAGAATTAGAAATAGTTATGTCTAGATCTTTTCGTTAAGCTGTTTTTTAGTAATTGCCCATCATGTACATAATTATGTTCTGGGTTATGATTTCCAAAGTGAATAACACAGCATTTGTTTAAGTTGAAGGACATTCCCCACTTTTTGTTCAGTTACTGACTTTATCCAGATCACTTTGTAGAGAAGTAATATCTTCCATAGAGTAACAGAGACCTCCTAACTTACAATCATCAGCATACTTAAGTACCCAGTTATTCAACCTTGATGACAAATCAGTTATGAAGATTTGACAAATCAGAGGGGGCCAGGACTGAACCTTGAGGGACACTGCTACAAACAGGTTTCCAATCTGATAGATGATCATCAATTACTACTCACTGACTATGCTCAAACAGCCAGTTTTGGATCCAGATGACATAACATTTATGTATGTTTACTGCATGCAATTTGTTAATAAGGGCCCAATGTGGAACAGAATCAAAAGCCTTTTTGAAATCTAAATATATCACATCACATGGAATTTTTTTATCTAGCTTTACACTTACAGATTCGTAGGAGCTGAGCAGATTAGTAGAGTAAGAGCGACCTTTAACAAAGCTGGAATGGATCAAGGTCACTTAAATTTTCAACCAGTCTGTCTTTAATTAAACCTTCCATAATTTTGCATAATATGAGGGTACAACTAATAGGGTGATAATTATCTCTATCTCCTTTATCACTTTTAAACAGTGGAATGACATTTGCTTTTTTCCACTCAACTGGGACTGAATCTTGTTTTATGCTTTTTTCAAATAGTAATTTTAAAGGGTATGCCAGTTGATGCTTCTACATTTTGATCGTATGCCAGGGGTACTGTGAGCACTGAGAAGGCTATCAGTCTCAGCATGCCCTGCATGGAGTGGGCTTTGCACTCCATAATGTAGCATGCTATCTGCAGGATCACCAGTATTCTGCTGTCTGAAAGGAAGGCTTGGGAATTAGTCGTATCCAGAAGATAACCTATGAACAGCAGCTGCTATGAGGGTTGGAGCTGAGACTTCTAGATTCAGCAGAACCCTATGGAGGTGAGGAATTGAGAGGCTGTTGCCACTGTTTGTTCCATTTTGTGCTTGAATGGACTGGCAATCAGCCAATTGTCCAGGTAAGGGTAAACCTATAGTCCTAATTTTCTCAAGTGTGCTACAAGTACTGTACTACAAAACACTTTGCAAAGACCTGAGGTGCTGAGGACAGCCCAAGTGGCAGGACTCTGAACTGGTAAGCTGCTCCAGCAAGAAGAGTCAGAGTATCAGAGGTGACTCAAGTGTACCAAAAAGTGTTGGTATGTATCCTGAATATCCACGGAGTTAACCAATCTTGGAAGGAAAAATTGTAATTCTCAATTCAAGAAACTGAGATTTTGGAGGTCAAGGAAGGGGTGCATGCCCCCTGTGAACGAACCAGCAGTATGAGTCAGATATGCCTTCTGATGCAGATGCCTAGTGGGAAGCAGAAGCAAAGGCATCCAAATGGCTTAGAGCTGATGACTGTTGGACTAAATTCCATACACAGCAGTCAATAGAATACTTTATTAGCCTCTGCTAGGGACTTAAGCGAGCTCCAAAGGGGACAGTCATAAAAGGAAAAATGCCCTTGGAGCTAACAATCAGCATGCCTAGGGTAGCTGCTGCACAAGTCCATTTTGCCATAGTGTCTAACTTGTGTGAGTCCTCATAAGAGGGTGCATAGTGACCTCCTGAGAGAAAAATGGTCTTGCTGTACTCGAGGAGAATAACAAAGGCATTAGCTAAGGGTGTGAAACATACACCGTGCCATCTAGGGGCTGTGCATTTTTTTAAATTACATCAATCTGCTTGCAGACAGATGGAACTGAAGCAGGCCTACTTCAGATCTCATCAGACAGAGTTTTCAAGGTGGGCAGAATAGGAAGAACTAAACTGATTGGCATGATAGAAACATTCAACCACTGCAAATGGAGATGTTTACCTTGCTCAATGGCTGTAGGCTCAGAATGAGGTGGAGAAGCATGTCTCTGAGCAAACCTTGAAAGTTAGATTCACCTGAGGCACAGCAGTAGGGCCTGGGTCCAAGAGTCCAGGCTAAGAAAGTCATTGTTGTCACTCTCAGAGAAGATGACGTTGGCTTCAGATTTGTCCCCCTCCACATCCTTCCCAGAGAGAGGGGCATTGAGAGGGGTGGATTGCAGGCCCTCTAGTCCAGAAACATAGCTCTGGCAACATCGATGACACCAGCTCCAGGGACAAGAGGCCGATGCCATAAGCGGCACCAGAACGGGAACTAAATCCAGTACCACGAGATCTCTGGTGCGGAGCATGGTGCCAAGAGCTTCTGGTGTCAGGGACTGGCACCAGAACCAGTGCCAACCCCGTGTTAGGACCAGCACTGGAACTAGCACTGGGACCAGCACTGGAATTGATGCCAGGACTGGCACTGGAACTGGCTCCAGGTCAGACCACACAGGGTCCAAACCCAGAACCAGACCCAGAGTCAATGACCCAGCCAGCACTGAAGTGATTGGCAATGGTACCCTACCGGTCCCACCAAGTGACACAAGAAGTGGGTATGGCCAGAGGGACAGCAGTCAGCAGTATGGTCACTGCCAAGGGACAAAGGCTGCTGATGGAGTCAACAGCTCTACATAGCCCGAGGGCCCCCACTGTGGCTCCAGTTCCACCACCCTTGAAGGGCCAGGGACTGGATCTGCTAGCATAAACACATGAGCCTGATGCTACACACACTGCTGCAAAGAGCTGCCCAAGGGTGTAACTGCCCACCTGGGTCCCCACTTGTAGACAGAGGGGGACTCTGGGCCCGAGACTTCAACATCCCAGTATCAGAGACTGCGGTGATGCCAAGAGCTTTGGCCAGAGCCTCTGGCTCTGGGAGACTTACGGTCTCATGGCAGACCTTCCAAAGGGTGACCTCCAGTGGTATCATTTCTTCCCTTTCTGATGGGAAAAGAAAGAACTTGAGGCCGAGTGGCACAGCAAACCCAACCAGAATTGGGATTGGACCTGCTATTTTGTGCTTTTGGTAGGACTGTCCTTTCTCCCGAGCACACCACCTATGGTCAGAACTCTTTTTCAACAGGGAAAGTGGATCAGAAATGGCCCCGCTGCTGGAGCAGCCAGCCTGAAAGACTCCCTACTGTCATCCTCCATGGCCACTGACCGTAGACTCGGTAGGGCTGAGGGAAAAAATGACTGAAATGTTATTGTAAAATCACTAAACTGACACAAAAATAAGAAATTCTAGCTTTAAACACTAAAACTGAAAAGAACTAAATGCTGTTGTCTTATAGATGTGAAGTTCTGACTCCCGGTGGGCGAGTGGATATCATCACTGATGCATACTCAATGGCAAGAAAGAAAAAATTACTTACCATAGTAATCTTGTTTCTTCCAAGGAATCTTACTGTATTCTGACTTCTGTAGTATGGTCTCACCATAAGACTGCCCCGGAGCCGAAATGGTTAATAGATCCTATGTTAATCATGGAATGTTAGGCTCGAGCTCGGTTTTCAAACCACTGTCCCTGGTAAACATTCTACAACAGTCAGATTCTTACACAGCATGTATAAAAAACAAACTATCTAAACTATACTAATAATTAAATAACCAATTAATAACACCCAACACCAAGTATTCCCCTTTTTATTTTAAAATATGGGCAAAACTAAGACTCAAGTCACTAGGCCCAAAAAAGAAACACCTACAGGTTAGGTTCCAAGCAGCATGAACAGGTGTTCTGCAGTGCCCATTGGTTCTAGTAGGGGAGGAAGGGTGGGAGCTCAGAATTACAGTAAGATTCCCTTGGAAGAAACAAGATTAACATGGTAAGTAATTTTTTCTTCAAACCCCAGGAAATCTTACTGTATTCTGACAAATGCAGGCTACAGAAGCAGTACCTTTGGAGGAAGGTAGAGAACATGTTTAGGAAATGGGCTCTGCACTACTGCTGTGCCAAATCTGGCATCACTTCTGGCCTGGGTATCTAGGCTGTAGTGTTTGGTAAAGCTGTGGACTGTTTTCCAGGTAGCCGCTTTGCAGATTTCTAACAAAGGGATATCTCTTGCAGCTGCTATAGAAGCAGCTGTACCCCATGCAGAGTGGGCCCTGAGGCCTACAGGAGGCTCTTTACCCACTTTGCTGTAGCAAAACTGGATACAGGCAACAATCCAACGGGCACTGGTCCCCTTTGAGGCTGACTTGCCCGTCCCCACTTCTCCATAGGTCAGGAAGAGCTGGGTCCTATCCTGCCTGTGTCCTTTCATGTGATCCAAGTAGTAGCTAATAGCTCTCTTGACATCTAGACTATGCAGTCTGCATTCTCGTGAGCTGGAACAATCAGTAAAGAAGACAGGCAAAGTCATGGACTGGTTAAGGAGGAAGTCTGAGACCACCTTAGGAAGGAACTTCCTATTAGTCCTAAGGACCACCTTGTCCCTGTGGACTGCTATGTAGTCTGGCTCTGTGGACAAGGCCTGAAGCTCACTAATCCTCCTAGCTGAGGTGACGGCTACCAGGAACACTGTTTTCCATGTCACGTACTTAAGCTCTGCTGAGGACATGGGTTCAAAAGGTGGTTGCATTAGCTGGCCTATGCATATGTTAAAGTCCCATGCAGGTCTGGATTCCCTGTGAAGGGGATGCAAATGTAGCAGGCTCTTGAAGAACTTCCTGAATACCTGGTTGGCAGCTAGGGATGCCCCTGTTCCAGCCAAACGGTAAGCCGAAACAGCTGCTAGATGCAACTAAAGAGTGGATGGCAGAAGCCCCAGGGAAAGCAAATGTGCCAGATAATCCAAAACTACTGATAAGCCAGCCTGGCGGTGGTCTATCTGTCTCTGTCTGCAACAGACTGAAAATATCTTCCCTTTAGATGAATAGGTCTTTCTGGTAGAAGGTTTTGTGGACACCCTCAGCACCTCTAGTACCCCTTCAGAGAGGTGTAGGTCAGCATATTCTAGGTCTTCAAGAGCCAAGCTCCGAGCCTGAGGGATTGGAGTACAGAACTCTGCCCTGGGAGGAGGTCAATAGGTTGTGCCTCCTGGGCAGGGAGATCGGTATGGATATTGATAGGGTCAGCAAGAGTGAGTACCAGGGCTGCCTGGCCCAGTCTGGAGCAATGAGAATCATTATCACTGGTTGAACCCTGAGCTTGTTCAGTACTCTGAGCAGCAAGGGGAATGGTGGGAAGGCATACAGAAACTTTCCTGTCCATTCTATCAGAAGTACATCTAATGGTACTGTTCCCACTGCTGGAGGCCTGCAACAGAACAGTGATGGTTGGTGATTGTCTGGGGCTGCAAAGAGGTCCACCTCTGGGGGGCCCCATCTTCTGAACACAACCTGCAGAATCTGCCTGCTCCGTGACCACTCATGGTGGTTCTGGTTGATTCTACTGAAGGCATCTGCCAACACGTTGTCCTTCCCCGGGAGTTGAACTGCTGAGCGGGAGATCCCTAGGGAGTAGGCCAGGTTCCATACCTTCATGACTTCTGTGCAGGGGGGGGAGACCTTGTGCCCCCTTGTTTGCTGATGTAGTACATTGTGGTTGTATTGTCCATTCAGACCTGAACTACCTTGCCCTGTAGCATAGAGGCGAAGGACTGAATGCCCAAGGAAACTGCCCTGAGTTCCAGTAGGTTTTTGTGGAGCAGTGACTCCTGCTGGAGCCATGTACCATGGGCAGTATGCTCCCCCAGGTGGGCACCCCATTCTAGGAGGGAGGCATCTGTTATCAAAACTGCTGCTGGTGGAAGCTGAAGGAAGGGAATGCCTTCCCTGAAGTTTGCTCTTTCCTGCCACCATTGCAGAGCTTGAAGGAGGATTCCTGTGACTGGTACCATCTTTGACAGGGAGTCTCTTTTCTGAGACCAGTGAGCCCTGAGATGGAAAGTACAGTTACGTAAGAACTTACCATAACAGTAGATCTTCGAGAGAGGCTCTTGCAGTAGGTATTCACATATAGGACTAAGCTACCAGGAGTCAGGACCCCACGGAAAAATCTCTAGCTAGCAGTCTCTGGCGGGGGACCACCCCCACATCAAGTGACCGGCATCAGCCAATGTCAGTATAAAGGGGCAGTCCCCCACATCCGTCCTCCAGTTCTTTCCTGCCAAAAGACAGAAAGGCATGACAGGAGAGAAGAGGATATGCCCCCATAGACGAAAAGAAGAAATTGAGGGGGACGGAGGGATGAAAGGTAATACCTACTGCAAGAGCCTCTCTCAAAGATCTACTGTTACAGTAAGTTCTTACGTAACTGTACTACCTTACTTTGAGAGGGCTCTTGCAGTATGTATTCACAAATAGGACAGATTCCCAAGCAGTCTGGAACAAAGAGCAAAAAAACGGGAGGAGGAGGAGGAGTCGTCATCCACAAATGACTGAAAGTCTGATCAGGGATCACGAATGGAGTTCCTGCAGAACAGCCAACCTGAAGCCTACTCTGTGGCGAGCATCAATGTCCAAACTGTAATGCTTCGTGAAAGTATGGACAGAAGTCCAAGTTGCGGCTTCACAGATTTCTGCTGCTGACACATTCCTGAAACAAGCAGCAGAGGCAGCTACCCCCCTGGTGGAGTTGCTTCTGACCTAACCCAGCAGGGTCTTGTTATACGTTTTGTAACAGAAAGTAATACAATTTGCTAACCACTTAGAAAGGCGGACTTGCCCCAGCTCAAGCAGGATTTCAGGAAGGTTATTCAACTCTTGATAACTGATTTATACTCTCCCATTTGATTGAAAAATTTGTTAATATAAGGAAACAAAAATTTTACGTAGTTTTTGTAGGTTATTGCTCAGCGTTTGATACAATTAATAGATCAACACTATGGGAAATAATGTTATCACATGGTATTTCTCCTGTATTGGTTAATAGCATTAGAAATCTATATTCTAATACCTGGGCTCAGATTCGTACCAGGAGTGTATTATCGAGTAGACTTAAAAAAAATAAAGGTGTTAGGCAGGGATGCATTCTGGCACCCATGCTTTTTTCAATTTATTTGGATGATTTATTGATCTAACTACAATCCTTAAATTCTGATTCTCCTAAAATTGGTACACATGTATGCTCAGCACTTGCTTATGCTGATGATCTTGTTTTGTGCTCTCTCTCTGTTTCAGGCCTTCAGAAAAAGTTAAATCTTTTGTTAACTGTATCTGAGTCTCTATCATTGAAAATCCATCTTGGTAAAATGAAAGTAATGGTATTTGGTGCAAGAACCAATAGGTATAGGTGGAAATTAGCAGATGAGTATTTGGAAACAGTTTCATCATATATCTATTTCAGCCTATTATATTCTAATAATGGATCTTGGCGTAGACACCGGGATTATATACTCTCCAAAACTAATAAAACAATAGGGGCTTTGGCAAAATTCAATCATGCCCATGGTGGTCATTCACTTAGACCCCTTCTGTCCACCTTACAGGCAAAGTATAATGCACAAACCCTGTATGGGGTAGAAATATTGGGGTTAAAACCTTTGGATCACTTAGAAATTCCAGCCATTAAACTTTTGAGGAAAGTCACTGGCTGCCAAAGAACTACACTAGCTTATTTTTTAAGAACGGAACTGGGAATTACAAATTTACAGGCATTGGCCAATTCTAGATTAATTAGTTTCTGGATTAGGATTCTGCGATTACCAAATGATAGATGGGCTAAGATATGTTTAATGGAGAAAAAGGTCTGGGTGCAACGTAAACATAAACAGTCAATTTGGCTTTCTCACTTATATAACTCACTTGATAAATATCTGATGTCCTTTTTGTTGAAATATAGACATCAGTGTGTGAATATTAGTGAGAAATACAAAGTTTATGTAAAAAAATAAAATGGTACGGTTCCATAGAAAGTTGGATTTGGCACATATTGCTAATTCCAAATATTCTTAATGGTACTCCCACAGTATTGATAATCACGAGTACAGATTTTATCTTGATGTTTTGGAGAACCCAGATATTCGTAAAACATATACAAGATTCAGGCTTGAATTGCTTGGATCTAATGTTACATAGAAACATAGAAACATAGAATTTGACGGCAGATAAGGACCGCTTGGCCCACCTAGTCTGCCCATTTTCCTACCTAACAGATAAGCTGCAGATCCTAGTTAACCAACAGCTTACTTCCTCTTACCCGCCACTAGGACTGCCTTATGCCTGTCCCATGCATTCTTGAAGTCTCCCACTGTTCTTGACTCACCGACCTCCTCAGGGAGGCTGTTCCATGCATCCACAACCCTCTCAGTGAAAAAATACTTCCTCACATTACCCCTGAGCCGTCCCCCCTCTATCTTCAAATTGTGCCCCCTTGTTCTTGCACATCTCTTTTTCTGGAAGATGCTACCCTCTTGGACTTTGTTAATTCCCTCGAGGTACTTGAAAGTTTCTATCATGTCCCCTCTCTCTCTTCTTTCCTCAAGAGTATACATATTAAGCTCCTTTAGTCTTTCTTCGTATGTCTTCTGGTGCAGACCCTGCACCATTTTGGTTGCCCTCCTCTGGACAGCCTCCACTCTGTATATGTCTTAGAAATGCTTTATATAAGAACTCCAGAAATCCTGAGGATAAGCTTTGTGCATGTGAACAAGGAGAAAGGGAGGACTTGGCCCATGTTTTTTTGAGGTGTCCTTGGTACACTAGTATTAAGCGCAAATGGTTATCTCCAATAATCACTGGAATAGCAACATCCAGTGATACTGATCTTATTAAGATTTTTCTTTCCTCTGAGGATCATACTATTATACATTCTGTCGGGAAATCTGCATTCCTAACAAGGAATATTAGGAGAAGGAATTCGAGTGCCCCTAAGATATGATACTGGTGGCTTAGTGGTATTTTTCCCCGTTAGTGGTACCCCCTGGATTCATCCACCTTATTATTTATTGCCATTTTGCACATAAACTGTATTTTTGTGGCTGTTTGTATCACTGGTCATTGTGTACTAAATGTTATGTCAGATTGTATTCATATGTCTTGTGATATTTTATTTGTATGTATATTTATGTTGTTATAATTCTCTACTTTGTGATAATCATTTTTAAGATTGAACAAATAAATTATCTACTACTACACTTAGAAAGGCATTGCTTTGAAACAGCATTGCCTTCTCTTTTGTTAGCGAAAGAAATGAAGAGTTGATCCATCTTTCTGAGATCCTTAGTCCTATTGGTATAGTATCTCAGTATTCTATGCACATCCAGGGTGTGCAGAAGATACTCTCCATGATTAGAATGTTCTGGAAAGAATGCAGGAAGTTCAATGGATTGATTTAACATTGATTCTGCCACCACCTTTGGAAGAAACTTGGGATTAGTGCGCATTGCCACCCTTTCCTTGTGAAAAATCAAATATGGGATTTTGCACATTAGGGCTTGCAGCTTGGAAATCCTCCGAGCAGAGGTAATGGCCACTAGAAACAGTGTCTTCCAAGAAAGAAACTTTAAATCTGCCTCAGCTGCCTGTTTGAAAGGAGACAGTGTAAGCTTCTCTAGGATAAAGTTTAAATCCCAAGGAGGAGCAGGATTGTGGATGGGGGGCCTTAAATGAAGAACCCCTCTCAAGAAAGTCTTGGAGACTTCTAATTGAGCAAAAGTCCTGTCTCCAAAGGGGATGTGGTAGGCTGAGATAGCTGCCATATGTACCTTCATAGAGGAGTAGCTAAGGCCCAAGCCATACAGATTCCCCAAGTAATCCAGGACTGTGTTCGCTGGGCAGAAGAAAGGTTCCAAATCCTTGGAGCCAGATGAAACAGTGAAATGCTTCCACTTCATAGCGTAGGTAGACCTGGTGGAAGGCTTTTTGGCCTCCACCAGAATATCCGCTACTAAGGGGGAAACGGCAAAGCGTGCCTTGGCTACGTCTGTAGGAGCCATGCATGAAGGTGAAGTGATTTATTGCCTGGATGGACCAGGGTCCCCAGATCCTGGGTCAGCAAATGCTGTGACAGAGGTAGAGGAAGAGGAGGTTCCTCGGAAAACTGTTGCAGAAGAGAGAACCAAATTTGCCTCGGCCAGAAGGGAGTGATGAGAATCATTCGCACCCCCTCCGCCCGAAGTTTGTTGAGCACTCTCAGAATCAAAGGAATGGGAGAGAAGGTGTAAACGAATCTGCCCTTCCAACAGAGAGAGACAGCATGTCCCGTCAAAAAATGTCTTGCCTTACAGTGAGCGAGCAATAGGTGGGAAGCTTGGTGTTGTCGGGGGAAGCGAACAGGTCCACTTGAGGAGTCCCCCACTGCTGGAAGATGTCATTTACGATGTCTTGATTGAGTTCCAACTCAAGGAGACCTGGCCAACCAGTGACTGAGGGCGTCTGCCAGAGTATTCGCTACTGGAATGTGGACAACCATCAGGTGCAGGTTGTGCAGAGACGTCCAGTACCAGACCCTCATTGCTCCCCGGCAGAGGGGATAGGAACAAGTTCCTCCCTGTTTGTTGAGGTACCAGACTACACACATGTCTGATTGGATCAGGAGATGACCGAATCCGACAGGAAGGAGAGCCTGAAGGGCAAAGAGAACTGCCCTCAGCTCGAGGACATATATGTGAAGATTCTGCTCGAACTGAGACCAGCTTCCTTGAGTTCTGTGGGACCCAAGATGGGCACCCCAGCCTGTCCCTGATGCAGCTGTCATCAGAGTCTGGGTGGGGGGATTGGTACAAAACGGGACCCCTTGGTTGAGGTGTTCCTCAACCATCCACCACTGCAAGTCCCTGATCATCGGGTCCGATACTAGGACCTTGCAGTCCAGGTCGTCTCGAGACTGGTTCCACTGGGACCTGAGTGTCCACTGGGAAATTCTCATGTGAAATTGTGCTAGTGGGACAATGGGAATAGCAGCCGCCATTAGCCCGAGAAGGCGAAGGACCTTCCTGGCTCTGACCCATCTGAGACAAGAGATAAGCCTGACTTGAAAGCGTCTCGACTCTGTCCGGGAGCAAAACAGCTTTGCCTAGGGTTGTGTCCAACACTGCCCTTATGAACTGCAGCCATTGGGACTTAGCTTGGTTGACTATAATAGCCAGGTTGGAAAAAACTTGTAGGGTGAGAAAAGGGAAGCATAAGAGTTCCTCCTGGGACAGAGCTGCTGGAAGCCAGTTGTTTGGGTAGGGGAAGACTTGAACTCCCTGGGTATGCAGAAAGGCCGCCTCTACTGCCAGGCATTTGGTAAATACTCGGGGGGCTGAGGTAAGGCCAAATGGGAGGGCCCTGAACTGGTAGTGTGACCCCTGAAAACAAAAACGGAGGTACTTGTGGTGGGAATGGCATATGGGGATATGGAGGTATGCATCCTGCATATCCAAGGTGCATAGCCACAGTCCCGGCCAAAGCATGGGAAGAAGACTTGGTAATGAGAACATTCTGAAGTGTTTGTACTCCACAAACTTATTGAGGGAGCTGAGATCTAATATTGGTCTCAGATCTCTGGTCTTCTTTTGTACTAGAAAGAAATGGGAATAGTAACCCATCCCATGCAGGTGGAAGGGGACGAGTTCTATTGCCTCCTTCAAAAGAAAAGAGCGGAGTTCGTCTAGTACCAACTGAAGGTGCAGAGGGGAGTACGAGGACTGAAGGGGGAGTCTGCGAGGAGGTTTTTCGATAAACTCTATCGAATGCCCTGCTGATACCAGCTGAAGCACCCAAGCATATGCTGTTATCCTCTCCCAACCCGGCAGATGGAAGGAAAATCTCCCCCCTATTGGTTCCTCTGATACTGACAGAGGCAGCGGGAGAGGCAGGGAGTCAGGAGGCAGAGGGCAGTGCAGCGGCCAGAGCTCCGGAGGCTTTTTTGCTGGGGAGAGCTTTGGTCACTGATGTGGCTCTACGCTTATTCGGGCGTTTCGCTTGTGTTTGTTTTTGGTGGCTTTGGCACTGAAAGGGACGTTTCTACCATTGGGAAGATTTGTACATTGTCTGGACAGATTTCAATGCCAAACCCTTCTCCTGCAATTTGTTAATGATGTCCTTGACATCACCACCAAAAAGTACAGATCCCCTGAAGGAAGCATCGTGAATCGCAGTCTGCACTTCAGGGGCCATATCTGACATGCAGAGCCATGCATGGTGCCTTAGGCCTATGGCGAAAGCCGAGCTCCTACCTGCCATGTCCACCGTGTCGTAGGTAGCACAAAGCATGTGTCTACAGGCCAAACGCACTGAGCAAACCAGGTCTCCCAGTTCCTGTTTAGTCTGGGAATCTGGGAGGGGAATCCAGTTTTGCTTCCACATGACTAAGGACGGACTTCTGGTAGTCCCCCATATGACCAATGTAATTTAGGGCCCTCATACCCAGGGTGGAAGAAGCATAAATCTTCTTCCCATACTGGTCCAGAAGTCGTGATTCCTTGTCAGAAGGGGATAAGCTGAGGTGGTTTGGGTTGGCGGATCGATTGTGGGCAGCGCTAATCACCACTGAATCCACCTTGGGGTGAAGACTAAGGAAGACTTTACCCTCTGGAGCCTGTTATAGCCTATCTGCCTTTCTAGGGAGAGGGGCTAATGAGGAAGGTTGTTTCCAAATAGTGGAAACAAGATCCATGTGAGGCTCGATCCAGGGTGGAATCAGGGTGGGAGAGATCTCCAGGAGGTCCAGATGAGCAGCAAGTTTTTTTACCCTGGGAATCTGATTCCACTGATTGCCACTCACAAGCAGCCTGGATCTTCTTCAGCAGCTCCAGAAAGGAAGGGTCCTCCGAGGAGGCTTCGAAGAGCCCTGTGACCTGGGGTTTTCTGGAGTATGTGGCTCATCCCCAGGGTCAGAGTGGCCAGAATCCGAATCAGAATCTGATGGCTTCGATGAAGATGAAGAGTCCTCCCTGTGTGGGGGTGGATCATTCCCTCTGGGGGTAACATGGGGATGCGTATTCTCCCTAGCCCGAGATCCAGATGGTTCTGCCCTAGTGTTGGGTAATGGTGGAGGAGTCTCTTCTCACCGATGTAAGTGGTCCGGCGTCAGGACCAGCATCGACAAATGGCTTCTGACCTCCCTGGTGAGCTGGGTCTTAGCCTCAGCCCACCAAGAGGCCAAAACCTCCCTCAAGTCTACCTGAGGCTGCAGAGGAGGTGGAGGAGGAGGAGGAGGGGGGGCTCGGATACGGGTAACCTGGAAACCTGTAATAAGGGTACTAATAACCCGACAGTGGGAGGCCCAGCATTGGGTACTGAGGTGCTGTGTACTGCGGTGTCAGACACTGTGGCATTGGGTTCCGCAGCGTCAAGTACTAAGGACCCAGATACTGCAGTTTTGGGTATTGCAGTGTCAGGTATCCAGGTGCCAGGGGCTCTGACGGAGTTGAAGGTAATGGCATCAGCTCTGCAGATGGACTGGATGGATCAGGTGTTGGCCCGGAGGGCGTGGGGCCCAGAGTAGGTGGACCCAAAGGAGGGTCTGGGAGCCCAGCCGGCCCTGACGGCAGAGTGGGTCTGCCACTGGGGAGCAGAATGCCAGAGGGTGACGTTGGGTTATCTGGCATCGGGTCCGGCGTCTGAGGGTCCAGCGTCGGGGGGGTACCCCCGATGGCAGCGTTCCAGCATCCTCGACCCCAGCCAGGGAAGGAAGAGCAGATTCCCTGGGGGGGAGTCAGAGAAGACACGGGGACCTCAGAGGGCAACACAACTGGAGTGTGCTGCGGTGACTCCCGGACGTCAGGCGTAGTGTCATAGGCTGACGTGGGGTTGTGGGCTGGGTGGTCGTCAGAGGGGCCGACAGCCGACTTATCAGCCATGTCCGGGCAGATATTAGTGGAGCCGATGCCCGACTTATTGGACCCACTCTTACCAGTAGGCCGAGGTTATGGGGCCGTAGTGGAAGTGGAGGCCTCCTTTACCCCAGAGGCTCCTGGCTGGCCCGAGAGCAAGCCCATCGGGGGGGTTGATGCTGGCTTAGTTACCACCAAGGCGGTCATCAAAGGACGATCCCCCAGAAGGGAAGTTACCTGAAGGGCCATGACTCCAGCCGAAGTTGTGGCCGCTGTGGACAATGAGTACCGGTCTCGGTGTTTCTCCTTGCCCCTCTTCTTTTTCGGATGGCCCTCAGGAGAAGTGAACACCTGCCTTAATTTCTTCAATTCTGTCTCCATGGATACCATTTTCTTTGTTAACAAATGGGCCTCCAGGGACTGCTGTCTCCATTTCCAGGTGGCAGAAATGAATTTTCGGCAGTGCTCGCACTCCATGCGATGGTCTGGGCCTAAGCAAAAAAAGACAGAGAGAATGGCCGTCCTTGTGAGGAAGCTGGGATCCACATAAGTTGCACTTGTTCTTATGTGATTCCGATTGTGTCAGGGCGACATTCACAGTGAGGTAATTTAACAATTTTTTGAAAGAAATGAAATAAATGTCAAAAAAGGATTAATACTCATCCAAAATGGCAAGACAAATGAGCGCTGTTCTTCCGCGAGGTACTTTTGCAAACCGACGGTGGGAAAGAACTGGAGGGTGGGCATGGGGGACTGCCCCTTTATATTGACATCGGCTGACGCCGGTCACCTGACGTGGGGGTGGTCCCCCGCTAGAGACTGCTAGCTAGAGAGTTTTCCGTGGGATCCTGGCGCCTGGCGGCTTAGTCCTAGATGTGAATACCTACTGCAAGAGCCCTCTTGAAGTAAGATCTGAATACCCATCATTTGGAACCTTGATCCTGATATTGTTGTTGTGGTCATGTGCCCTAACAGCTGGAGGAAATGCCTTGCTGGTCTGGGTGGTATGAAGTTAAAAGGAGCCTGTCAGCTGAAACAGAGTGTCCACCCTTCCTTGAGGGAGGGAGGGAGGAAGGCTCTGCCTTTCTGGGTATCCAGTTCTGCTCCTATAAATTCCAGAAGTTGATTTGGTGCCAGCACTGACTTTTTCTGGTTTATTAAGAAACTCAGTGCCTCCAGAGTATCCTGTGTGGTGGCCAGTGTCTGCTTTATCTGTTGAGAAGACTGACCTACCACCAACCAGTCATCCAGGCAGTGGAGTAACCAGCCTTTTAAAAAGTGTACACACATGTCAATGACTCCACCCAACTGGCCGGGGGTCTGGGTGCCGCTTAGGTCCCCAGAAAATTTTGGCATTTTTGATGCTTTCTGGTGCATTTTGGGGCCAATTGTGGGAGTATACAATATCCTTGTACCAGTTCTGGCCTTTTTACATACCAGTCCCACTGTTCTGGCCACTAGTGGCTGCATAGTTTGATTTGGCACCTACTACTGATTAAGCCACCCTTGCAGTGCAGCCACATACAGTACTTACATGACCAGTACTGAATTCAATGACCACGCAGTGCTCAGGAGCCTGGGGTCAGACCGTTGGAGCTGAAGAAAAGACGGTCTTGTATCGGCGACTGTTGCGGAGCCAGAAGAGACACAAACTGTGTGGGACTCAAACCAGTGGCTCTCCATCCTCTCCAAGTCCACACTCTCTCTCTCTCGCCTGACTCAAAACAACAAAATGGTGATTTGACTCTCAGGGATAGTCATGGTGGGACTATACTAGTCCTGCTGTGAGTGAGGTAGCAGCCAGTGAGAAAAATTGCAGTAACTAGTTGGTGGAGCAAAGAAACACGTGGACAAAAAACAGGGGTGTAGTTAGCTTTTTGGGGGTAAAGGCTGATAAAAGTCCTGGTTGTCTCAAAAAAGACAAAACCAATAGGCCGGGGATCTGGGGGCCTAGGCGGCCCCCAGAATCTATCAGATTTTAGATGCATTCTGGTGCATTTTGAGGGTCATTTTGAAACTTTCTGGCTGCTTTTAAAGATTTCTCTGACTCATTGCAAGCAACAGATATCACTAACAAAATGATTAACTTCACTGTTGCTAGGGTCATCACTTTTGTTGCCACCTTTGAGCAGCTGCAAAGCAAGCAAAACTTCTTAATTTTTTGGTAAGTTATAACACGGAAAACATACTTATGTCTTTTGTTCAGGAGGAAATCAATAGTAGCAACACTCCATGCTGAACAGTAAAATGAAAATCTAGCAGGTATTCTTGTAAAATCAACCCTAAGAAAAAATGTTAGAAAACAAGAATAGGCAAAATCCTGAGGATCAGCTTACTTTCTGTCATGTCACAGCCTAACATTAAAAGTTTAAACTACAAAATAACACTACTTTAACAATAACAAGCAAGATAAAGGGCACTTCATGAGGAATTACATGACTCCGATGAAAAATCAAGTGCTTGAGGCACTGTCTGGGTCTGGCACCCATCAATGGCTGAACACATCAGCAGCTCAGCGGTACTGTACTGACACAAGATTCAGCGACAAAGCATCCAACTGGTTTAAGTTTGGTTTCCTGTCAAGCGGCCTCACAAAAAAATGTTTCCCCCTCCCCAATAGGGCTGACCAGCTGGCTGAGACATGACTGGGAAATCCAAATTTAAAAAAATAAACAATTTATCAGAAACACTCCTATCCTGGACAGGAATGTTCCTGATAAACTGTGTATTTTTTTTTTTTTTTTATTCATGACCTTGTCCTCTACGGTTGGTAATTGCTGGGATATAAGAACAGAGGGGGAAGGGGAGAGGTTGAGTATAAACAGCAGTTAATCATTTAGAATTTATCCTAGAGCATATGATAGCACATAATGCACAAACCAGAAACTTTGAATTGCCCAGCTCTGATGCAAGATTCCATTTTCTGTCAGGTCCTGCCTCCACCTATTTGTGTAGTTTATTTGTCCAGGAAAGACCAGCTGAAATGTACTTTATCATTTCCAGTGGGGTGCTGCCATCTGATCTAAACTGTTCTATATATTATTTCAGAATGTTTTCCCTCATTTAATCATTAAGAAATCAGGGTGGATGTTCTATGTACTGTGTACTACCTGGCAATTGAGCTGCCTCCATAGTACACTGAGCATTTAAAGCAATTTCATACTGTTTGCTTTATTTAATGCTATGAAAGTATGAAATTACCAGTAGGTACAGCCAAACCAATCCTAAGCAGAGGAGCATATGGATGGAGGCAGGCTCAGCTTCAAGTACTCTTGCTTGTGTAACCCCTACAAATGGGGGTTTCTGAAAAAGTCTGTGAGCTTACCTAAATGTTGACTGCCAGGCGGTGTCCTGTGGTCTAATCAGTCAAAAGGTATTGCTGGAGAGTGCCTGTAAAGCCCCTGTGTACTGTCTCATTAAGAGCTGCCCGACTGCAGTTATAATTGAAATGGAAGGGGGGCTGAGTGTTTCCATGCTCAAGTCCCACCTGAACTGCCGAATAAGATGTGCTGATGGTGTGCTGTATGGGAGTTTCTGCACGACTGATGGAGAATGTGGCCCAGCTGGAGTTTATATCCTGTGCCCCAAGTACCACCCACCTTTTGGTCTGGCAACTATTGGCTGGGCTGGCAAAACTTGAGGGTGTGCCCCCCCAAACTAACACAGTTCACATTGGAGCAATGGACATACCTCTCAACCTTCTGTCATGGAAATGAGGAACAGGGACACTCAAAATGGTGGACAGTGAAGGACACTGACTCTCATATGAATGCACATCCTCAAACACGGATATAAAAGCTCAGAGCTAACTATAAACCATTAGGTTTACTTTTGCAAAGTTTATTTTTATATTTTTGCATCTTAGAATAGTATTAATGTCTGCTTTCAAGTCTAAATTTACAGACCATTCTGTTTGTACATTACTTTTTCCATGAGAGACAGATAAGGGACAGAGCAATTTTGAGGGGTAAAATGAGAGACTTCCCTGGTAATCAAGGACAGTTGACAAGTATGGCTATGGGTCCAAGTCCCCTGTGCCCCACCACACACACACACACCACCACCAACTCAGTTATTTTATTGAATGTGAGAGATTTTACCATTTTTTTAGTCTATGTGACTCCTCTAAGGATGTGTGAAAATGATTTTGTGACATTGTTGCTTACCCCACACCTGCAGTTTTCAGTTACCTGAGTGTAAGTGAACCCTTTGAAAGGACAGATTGACCGACCCTGTATTAGGTTCCATGGACATCCCAAGTTTGTTTCCCAGTATAGATCTGCTTAAAAGTTACATAACTTATTTACAATTTTGAGACAAGTAAAACATGAGAAACAGCATCATGGCTCATCGACATTCACCGATGTCCTGAACTTTCCCGCTAATTTATCTTAGCCCCAGTCTTTCCCAGTTATTGCTGTACACTGCATTATCTTAAGCCTCAGGTCTTTCCCAGTTATTGCTGTACACTGCAGTCAGTACTGGCTCTGTCTTCAGCGGAGATCCACTCCCTCCCGAAGACAGAGCTGGAGGAGACACAAAGCGAGTGGGCGGAACAGGAGGCAGCCTACCTTGTTTAACCATATCGCACTACCGCCCGTAGAGTAGTAGGCAATAGGGAGCTCTGCTTCACCTTCTCAGCTGCTTGGAAGTTCTGCTGCTTGCCCTCCTTAAGTTGACCTTTACTGATTCTTCATGCCGCGACGACGACGCAACCAGGGACCGGACAAGAAGAGGACAAATGGATGAACAAAGATGTCCTCCTCCTCCTCCTTCTCCGACTTAGTTGAGTCAAATCGACCATGAGTCCTGGGCCGGTGAGCAGTGACTCCTGTTTGTCAAACTCTGACAACAATCAAGCCTGCCTGGTCTGCTTGGCTCAGGCTGGGCCACAGGAGCACAGTCGATCTTGCACTAGCAGGGGGAAAAAAATACAGCAAGTGGTTGGCAGAGCAAAAACACATGTGGACAAAAACTGTCCAATTGCTTTGCTCTGTGCCAGCATGTTTGAGGAGAGGAATCGGAATTGGCTGGGACAGGAATAAGCCCCCCACCACCCCGGCATCAAGTACTGGAGGACCAGGGTTCGGAATCTAGACAAGCATGGGAAAAAAATTTAAAAAAATAAAACAATTGTTTTTCCTGGATTTTTTTTGTACGCATGTGCATACAATAAGTATGCATGGTTACTCCACTGCATCCAGGTATGGAAAGACTGTAACCCCTTGCTTCCTTAGATGCACCACCACTATTGCTAGGCACTTGGCGAACACTCTTGGAGCTGATGTCAGGCTGAAAGGCATGGCCCTGAACTGGTAATGGCCTGATGGCAATCTGAACCTGAGGTACTTTTTATGTGATTGCCTGCTGGGAATATGGAAGTAGGCATGCTTTAGATCCAGAGATGCCAGCCAGTCTTCCTTCTGAAGTGTAGGGAGGATGGTGGCCAGAGTGACATTTTGAACTTTGGCCTTGTCAAATGTTTGTTTAAATGTCTGAGATCCAGTATGGGTTGCCACTCCCCTGTTTTCCTTAGCGTGAGGAAGTACCTTGAGCAGAGACCCTTTCCCCTCTGGGGGAATGGGACAGGTTCTACTGCATGGGCCTGAATGAGCTTTGCTACTTCCTCCTCTAGCAGAGATGCCTCTGATGGGTTGTTAGGTCTGGATAATCTTGCTCTCAACTGAGCAGAAAGTTGAAACTTAGAGCAAGACCCTGGCTGACTACCTCCAGGACCCACTTGTCTGTGGGGATAGATTCCCAGGCCTGAAGGTAGTGAGCCAGCCCGGCCCCTACTGGGAGTGGGGAGGCGACCTTGGCAGACTCTTCAGGGAGTCTGCTTAGTCTGAGCACTACTCTGAGTGCTGGGGCCAGGTCTGCTGCTGCCTCTTCTGCCTCTGCCTCTAAAATATCCCCACTGGGGCTGGTAGGAAGGCAAGGCCTGTGGTTGGAAGAAGGGTCTATAATGGGTTCTACCCCTCCCTCTTACTTGGGATTTCTGGGGGGTTGCTGCCTTCTCCTTGGCAGCAGCACTCTTGTAGGCTACCTTGTAGTCATCCATGTTTTTCATGTAAGCCTCAGTTTGCTCCCTGAACAGGGATTTGGGCTCACAGGGAAAATCTAGTGCTTTTGTCTGGGTATCCTGAGACAAATTTGTCACTATTAGCCAGGTGAATCTCCTCAGAGACACTGAGGTAGCCATTTGCCTGGCTGCAATGTCATTGGCATCCACTGTCATGCGAAATTGGCACTTAGAGGCTTCAATGCCTAACTTAGCTGCCTCTGATAGGTCAGATGCCATGGGCCCAGGACACGCCTTGGCTATTTCAATTACAGTCTGCTCCACTTATTTCACCCACTGTTATAGTGGGCAATCGCTTATTTCAGGCAAAATCAGCTTTCCAAATGCCCCTTCCATTGTCACTAGTGTTATGAGCAACGCTTACGTCTGCTGTGCGCTGTCTATTTCGGGCACATTGATTGTATAGTTGCACCAGTAACTGCTAGACGACACCAATTAGATCAAGCTGAAAGCATATTTGCACAGCTTCGCATCAAATGACACTGTATAAAGCTGCTTGATTTGTCTGCACATTCACAAATCCTTTTCAGTGTGAGCACTTCTGTATTGTACAATGACTTTGAAGAGGAAAGCGATGACACTCAATCAGAAGGTGGCATCTCAGACCATTCAACGTTGCTTTCAAAAAGCTGAATTTACACATCCAGCAAACCATGGAGACCCAGAGGATGGTTCTGCGACTGCCACTGTAGATGGCAATTCAGAGGAGGAACAGATTCAAGTGCCAGAGGAAATGACCGCACAGGAATTCTAACAGGTGTGGCATCTTGGAGAAAGTGAGGAGGAGCCTACAGAGGACAACATCACGCAGGTTGTTGAATCAATGCACGTTGTTGATAAGCAGGACCAGGGAGATGAAGATGACAAGGAGACACAGGAAGAGAAGGTCTCGGTGAGCGACGTCAAATCAGCATCGCTGACTCTACGAAGAGCTATGGAGCAGCACCCAGATCTACAGCCAAACTGGAATGCTTTAAGTTTAGCAGAGAAAGTTTGGGCCCCTTACCACCAAAAGTGGGTGCTACAGAAGAAGATCCCAGATTTTTTTCAAATCAACAAATAATAGAGGACTACATCTGAAACGGCTGTAATCACTGGTGGCGGTGTGGTGGTAATGTACTGTGCTTTTTAAGTTCACTTCACTGGTGAGAAATGTGTTTTGTCAAACTATATTAATAAATGTTGTTACAGTTTTGCAGCAAAAACATGTTTTTTGGTTGTTTTTTTTTCTGGTTCTCAGTTAAATCAACCACTCAGTATAACGACCAATTTATGAAAGCACCGAGGTGCCCGTTATAAGTGGAGCAGGCTGTACTGTGTTACAAAGGCTTTTTTGATATCTGGACACATAAGCCATGTAAGTAGCCTGCCTGATGGCTAAAGAAGCCCCCAGGTACAATTTTTTGGCTATGGAATCCATTTTCCTGGAGTCCTTCTCAGGAGGATGTGATACCAGGGGAATGCCTGCCTTGTCACAAGCAGCAGCCTGCACCACTCCCTCATGGTAATGAGCTGTGAAAGAGTTTGGTCATCCAGCAGACTTAGGTTTGATTCCTACAACCTCCACTTGCATACTGTGTGACTCTGAGCAAGTTACTTAACAGTCCAGTGCTCCCAGGTCACCCCTGAAAACAGGCACTTGTGCCTAGTGGGCCTTACCCGGTTACCAAAGACTAAAAAATAAAAAAAACGGCTAGGATGCCCAAAAAGGAACTCGGCTCCTGATTTGGCCACCCAATAATTCCTGTCCATCCTCTTCTCCATAGGGGGAATGGATGTTGGTGTCTGCAGGATTTTAGTGGCTTGTCTTTTTAAGGATTTGTGGATGGGCAACAAGAGTCTCTTTGTTGCTGGAACATCCATGATTTCCATGTAATCTGGTTCCTCCTCCTCCTCTGTGCATTCTTGGGTGGAGAGGTCCAGAGTCTGTGCCACCTGCTTCATAAAGGCAAAGTGGGTAGAGTAATCTTCCACTGCCTTATCCAGTGAATCAGCACTGTGAGGATCAGGAGAAACCTCTGGTTCTATGGGTTCTCCAAAATCATCCTCCTCTTCGTCAAAATCATCGTCTTCCTCAGGGAAGACATCAGTGGATTGTTCCAGTGAACCAGGAACCTGAATCCGGAACCAACAGCTGTGAACTGGGGCCCTGAACCGACACCGCGGTACCGGTTTGCAATGCCTGCAAAAAGGCTTATGGCACTAGCTATAGATTCTGTGGTTGGAACCACTGGAACCATCGGTTGCAGTTCCTTAGCTGAGTGCTTCTCTTTATTTTTTGGCAGAACTTACCGGTTCAGCGGCAGTTTCTGTGGTTCTCTTTTTTGTTGAGGAACCATCACGCTGATCAGGGGGCTGCTCACTCAGTTCATTAGACTTCTCCTTGTGAGCAGTGGAAGCTTTATCCGCAGCTGGGTCAGCAGCTTTCTCGGACATTTTTTCCTTCAGTCGGCTCAAGTGGCTATCCAGCGTCAACTGAGGAAAATTTTTACAAATATCAAAATCTGCCTTTAAGTGATCGAATCCCAGGCAAAGAACACAAATTAAGTGAGGATCAGCTTTGGCAAATGGTTCCCCACATTCTTTACAATGCTGAAAACCCGTTGGGCTGGTTCTTTTCTTGGGTAGTGACATACCAACCCAAAAGAACCCTAACAGTGGGCTCTGGTGAGTCTAAGGCCACACAAATAAAATAAGTTCTTCTTTTTTTTCTTTGACGATTGGTTTAGTAACCCAAGAAAAAAACGAGAATTACCCTGGTTTCTCTCTAAAATAATCATTCAGACCCAAAAGAGTTTAAAATTAAAATTGAAAGGTTTAAAAATATAAACGAACAATTGGTTTCCTCACGGTTAAAATAACCGAGAAGAAACTGAGAAACTTACCGGAATAACACTAAAGCTAGACTAATCTGCCTGTAAACTCAAGGAAAGTGCTTTAAAATTGAACAGAAATAAACTTTTACTTCAGAAAACCGACAAAATAAAATCTTCAAGAAAGATGAAGGAGGACTCTCCGAGGCATCTGTACTAGGCAAGCGGAGTAAAGAATCTGACGGTTGTAGAATGTTTACCAGGGACAGTGGTTTGAAAACCGAGCTTGAGCCTAACATTCCATGATTAACATAGGTTCTATTAACCATTTCAGCTAAGGGGCAGTTTTATGGTGAGACCATACTGCAGAAGTCAGAATACAGATTTCCTGGGGTTTGAAAAAGGAACTGAGGTGGCTGAGTGCTGGTGCTGAGGTAAGCCTGGTGCTGCAAGCCAGCCTCATGGTGCTGTGTGCGCACACAGCTTGCCTCAGCGCCAGCCCTCCTGAAAAGTTCTGGCTCCCACAGGGTCCTAGCACTTCCAGCCCAGACCCATTGGTGTGAATTAACAGTGAAGACTGCTTCCTGGAAGATCAACAAAATATCTCTTTGTTACTTCCCCAAGCAAGAATTTCACCTAGTCCTTGTACATATACCTTAATTTAGCCCCAGATTCAAAAACAATAAAACTGTCAGCATGATCAGTTCCACTTCACAGTCCCCCACTTGGCAGCATGTTCAGTACAATTAACTCCTCACCCACAGACCCCTTCCTCCAAATGATTGAATCAGCAACAGCACAGTGCCAGTTTGTGCTGTGAAGGGGCTGCTGCAATAAATTAATATAAAAAAGAAATCCCCAAACCTGCCACCTTGGAGATTCTCTCTCCATGATCGGTCCAATTTGCAGCTATAATATTATATACTTATCAAGGCCTCCTTCACAAAACACCGTCAGTCGCACTGGCATGACAGTCCTCAAATAAAAACACTACCGGCATATGCTGGCAGCATGCCAGATTGATGACAGTACACCGAGACATCAATATGGGGGGGCAAGCAACATAACGGAGCAAGCAGTGGCATGGGAGAGAGAAAGCATGCAGCAGCAGCAGCATCACCAGCTATTGGATACAACAGAAATTGTAGACGTTTTTAATACAGATGCCTGCCCCTACAGAAATCACGCAAAAAAAAGAAAAAGAATAAAAAATATATTTTACTTATTTATTTTAAATAAACAAGTTACTATATAATCACAATAATTTTCTTAAGGGATGTTTGTCGTGCTAGGACAATGTCACTTCTCGGGTGTTGGACACATTTGGCTTGTAGCCTAGTGCCCAACCACCTGAGGTATGATGTTCTCCCAGCATGATACATACCCTGTCATGGATTATTGCTGAATTGTGGTGCACAGCAGAGGAAGCATTTTAAATGCAAAGTTTATAAGCTGGCAATGGGACTTGCTTTTTTAACTGTTCCATTGCTGCTTTAATGCTTCATAAGGCATACATTCAATGATTTATGTCATAAGAGTACACACAAAGCACAATAACATTGACCAAATGTCCTTTAGTTGAAGAAGTTTATTCTGTGCACAGTTTTCTATGAATCTGTCATAACATGATGAATGCTATGTGTCTTAAAGTCAAAACTGCTCAGTTCAGTAGGCTGAGTTGATTTTACAGCCTGAACAAAATACTACACAATCAGGATTTTTTTCCAACGTGTTACCATCAGATTGTACAATTAAACTAAACTTCCTGCCAAAAGTTTCAGACTTCTGGACTTATTACAGCAAATTACAAATTTGTGCATTTTATATTTTTATATTCTAACCTCCAGCATTCCATAGACCATTAGGGAATACCAAGGGCAGGACTAAATTACTTCAGTAACAGACAGAACTCTTGATAACTTATTTCTATTAGTGATAAACAACAAAAGCAGGAGTTACAAAATGATAACCTTATTCTGTATAATAGTTATGGTCTAAACACAAACCATAGTTCTGTTTATAGTGACTATGTTACATGATAAGGCCTGTGCCGGTAGCTGAGTGCTCAAACTGCAGAGGTGGATGCTTAGTATATAGCAAGACATTACCAGGTGGCAAATACTGCTATGAAAAGAATACTGTGAATATTTATCAGCAAAACAAAAATAAAAAAATTACATGAGACTTCAGAATCACTGTGTTGAAAGGAAAGACAGATACAACATGAGGATCTCAGACCCCCTGCCCTCAGATCTCTGTTATTCAAATCAGCAGGTTTTGTCTTGACACCCAGCCCACCAATCCTACAGTCCAAATGACTTATCAAATACATCTGCTTTATAATGTGGATTTAAAACCTCAGACTGCGAACTAATTAGAACATAAAACTGATCCAGTTCTGCGGTGCCCAGGGGTAGAATGTTATACAACCATGTGAGTGACCCAGGTTCATAGCCCAAATCAGACCCCTAACTATATGGTATTACTTTCTGGCACACAGCAAAGGCAGCATGTTCCAGCTGTGGGAGAGGGATACAGCCATCCCATCACTCAAGTGCCTCCCCTCTGGTTAGGCTTAGATTGACACTGACCCCTCAGTGTCTGTTCTCCTGAATGCAGAGGTTAAGTATGAGGGGGGAAACCCTGATACAAAACAGGGAGGGAAAATAAAAGAGCTAGTATACGGTCTCAAATTATTGTTAAATAGTCAACTATTATTTCTTATATCCAAAATAATTTTTTTTTCCTTTTTGCTAATTAGAAGATTTTCCACCTCACAGTACTAGGTGTGAGGTGTGGAACAGCACTTTACCTGGGAGCTGGCATAGAAATTCTATTTCTGGTCATATATCATCGGCCCTCGCTGACTGTGACCTCACAACTGACCAAGAAGAGTCAAGCTCCTGCTGCCAGGTCAGTCACTTGTAATTTTAAAATAAGAGGTAATTTTAAAATATGCTGATGATGTAAGAAGAGGAACAGAACTCGATGGGCTCAATTCTCAGAGGCTGATGCACTTGCACAAGCCCTGTGTCAAACCCTGCACTGCGCCAACCACACTGGCATATCTTGTGCCCGATTCTTAAAGGCTGCATGCATTTGAGACACTTCTTTTTTATGGCAGCTTGAACCAAATATTTGGCACAAACCCCGTAAAAAGGTCCACGAAGTTAGACCAGTAAAAGTTGGTTTAACTCATGGCATGCAGCGCATGTGGGGCTCTGGGATTGAGAATCCCGACTGTTGACCACGGATTGCCGCAAGCCCCATGCGCCATGTATTCGGCCCACCCGGGGCTTCCAGCAGTTTAACCCCTTTAAGAATCGAGCCCGATATGTCAGTCTCCAAGTAAAGCCCTGCTCTTCACTTTACACCCGGTACTATCTGAAAATCTGCTAAACAGCAAATGAAAAGGAAAACGATATCAGACGCAAAAAGCAGCAACTGGTTACTTTTAAATATTACAGACATCTTCTGCCTGCTACAGTCGGAACTCCTAGCTCGTTAAAAAAGCTCAAATTGGTAGAGATGTAGCAGGAGGACGTCTGCCATCTGCCAACACTAATGCTTGCTAATGTACCCACAAATCCCAGCCTCTCAGTTGGATCTTGATAGCGGCAATGCAGTGCACCACTGCATGGGGAAGTGAGTGCCTGGATAGATCTAAGGGCATGGTAGGGGGAAGGACAACCAGGGACCATTTGGTGGTTTGGGGATGGGCAGCTACATGAATGGTGCAAGACAGAGGTAAACCACTAACTCTAGCAATTAAGAACACATTCAACAAACACATAGATTTGGAAGACAGTCTCTCACAATACAAACACAGTGTAGAAAGATTCCTGGAAATTTACATTTGCATTAGTTGTAGCAGACTTTCTTGCTTATTATTGGCCTTGTTATGCACTAAATGTCTGAGTCACAGCTGCAGGAATGGGCATTACCTGGCAACATGGCTTATTATGAACAGAATTACTACTATTGACTACATTTACTAATAAAAGATTAGAGATTCTTCAGTCTTCAGGAAAATGTTAAAAAACGTAAACATTAGAATTCAGTTAGCACTTCATTAATTTACTGTATGCAGTTCCCCTCATTGTTTTTTTTACTGAGAATACATGTATGACAACTGGAATTTTGTCCCTTAACCTTCACCTGCTCCTGCTTTTCCTTCTGACATCATAATCTTCTGTTTGTGACATCACAAACTGTTGAGATCACTGTGAGACCCTGTGCAAGTTAATGAACTTCTCAGTGCTCCAGCCCACCCAGCTGGTGAAATGGGTAGAAGCTGGATTCCACTAGAATGGGGATGGTGCATCTCAGATGGGCTTTCTGGGGTAAACAAATTGTAAGCTAAATTAATAAAAAAATAAATGAATGAATGGATGAATTAGAATAAAAATAACTTATGTCACAAACTGTGGATAATAATGCTTGCTTTTTATTAAAAAAAATGAAAAAAAAACCCCACTAAGGTCAAACCACTGATTCACACTTTTTTATTTTCAAAGTTCAGTTAATGTGACTCTTGTACTATTTTCAGCTTACATGCTGACTCTGCTCTCCTTTTTTGTTCTTACACCAGTGGACTATGACTTTAACAGAGATAAAATCAGGATGCGCAGATGCAGTCTAAGGCACAGGGATTCTTTTTCATGCACACATCAGAAATCAGCAGGGTAGCAGCAGGAGTGGCCAGGAGTTATGGAGGGAGTTGAGCCTGACTCCCTACCTGGGTGTTGCGGATGGAGCTGTTCAGTTGGTCCCGTGATTCTGAAGCACAGACTGTGCTGTGGGGTTGAGACTGGGACAGAAGAGGCCTACAGTGCCATCAGGTTGTTCTCTCTGCCCCAGGAAAGGCAGCAAGGTCAGGATCAAACAGGAACAACAATGATGGTGGCTTCAGCACTACTGCATCTCCCTAGGCAGCATCACAAAGGAGCCAGAGCTCCATTTCAGAACTGGGACAGAACAGGCCTACAGCACAACTGGGTGCAAAGGACGTACTCAATCCCAGAATAGGCAGCAGGTCAGGTGTGAAGCGGATCAGCAAAAAAGGAGCCTGCAGACAGCATTACAAACCAACGGCCATGCAACAGTGTGCCAGAACTGTGCAGCTAAGCAGGGCAGCTAACCCCTTGAGTAACGATAAACCAAGACCGCACTACAGCCACACCCATGAAGCAATACAAAATAAAGAAGGCTTAAATCAGCACTGCAGTGAGTCAAATATTTATTGTGTATAATACATAAAGGTGCCTGCTCACAAGGGGAGACATATATCCATATGTATGTCTCCTGTTGTAAGCAGGTGTCTTTGTGAATTATACACAATAAACATTTAGCCAATTGCAATGCTCGTTTAAGCCTTCTTTATTTAGTACTGTTCCATGACAGTAGCTGTAGTGTGCAGTCCTAGCACTGCAAAGGAGCTAGAGCTCCTTTTGGTAAACTGGGTCACACAGCCACCTCTCCCACCAGTTCTTGGCTCATTATCAGAAGCCAGGCATGAGGTATGTGAACGGAAGGGTGCAAGATGTTTGACAGTGGGTGGGTTTGTTTTACTATGTGAGGGACTGAAGAGAGGGAGGGTGAAACCACCTTTCAGTTTTGCTTACTTGCATTATCTTCTCTCAACTTCTTCCCTGGTGGTGACTTTCTCAGCCACCCTGAGCAGATCACTTACTCTTCGCTCATCCTGGTCTCTAGGGGAACAGAGTTCCTGTAGGTTCCTTGTCCAATTTAACCTGCAAGTATTTTGGGGACTGGGACAGAACAAGTCATGGCTTGGGGGGGCTCCAAGTATTTTTAGGGGGTCAGACAGAGCAAGTCCTGGCTGGGGGGGGTGCTCCAAGTACTTAGTGGACCAGGACAGAGTGAGTTTTCGCTGAAGGGGGTTCTGAGTATTTAGGATACTGGGACAGAGCAAGTCCTGGCTGGGGGGCTCCAAGTATTCATGGGAGCAGAACAGAGCCGGTCCTGGCTCAGGGGGGTCTCCAAGTATACTGGGGACTGGGACAGAAAGTGTCTTGTCTGTAGGGCTCCAAGTTTTCAGGGGCCAGAGACAGAGCGAGTCCTGTCTGGTGGGAAGAGAGATGCAAAACAGAGAGAGAGAGAGAGATCAAGCAGCTCATCGTGGTCTCAAATGGGGGCAGTGCTCCTCTGGGTTCTCTGGGGAGCTCTCAGTATTCAGAGGACCAGCAAAGAGTGAACCCCAGTTCTGCAGGGGGGACAGTAAAGGAGAGAGAGATAAGACAGAGATAATACTCAAGAGCTACTGTGGGTGCTGAGACAATTCCCTTCCTGTGGGAGAGTAGCCTTTAAGCTCTGATTTTGTTAATGACCTGTTGATCTGCCCATACCACTCTCTCCTGATACCACCCATCTCCTCTGACCTCCTCTCTATACCTATTATGTTCCACCTGCCAATTTACTACTGTCCTCTTTTGCTACCCCTTTTCCTCCCTCTATTCCTACCAGTTCCTTTTTTTTTTTAAACTTAGTATGCATTTTTCTACCCCCTGCTCTAACCAGCTGGCCCTTTCTCAGCCGATGGCCCCCACAACCCCATCAACCACCATCTCTGGGACTCACCTCTGGCCTGGCTCATGCCCACACAGCTTTTCCATATGGTGGCAAGGGTACCTCTGTTCCCCTCTGGTAACCATGCTTGGTCGAGCCCACCCTAAACCTAGTAGGTGTAGTGGGGTCTGAGGAGGGCTGCCTCCTCATCCCACTGCAGCCGGTGGGTTTTTCAATGTTCACCCCCTCGGATGCTCCATGGAGTCAATGGCATGATGCTGCTGACATCTTCTGAAGGGGGGGTGTCCCCCACCCCTTAGCCCCTCTGCTCCCACTACCACCTATGGTCACCTAGGTGGTGGAGTTTTAGCAGAGCTTACTGCCCTCCCTCCCCTGGAGGGGGACAGCATCCACTGGGATGCTCAATTCTCCTCCCCTGACTGGCCCCCCAATGATCACAGCTTGTTTCAGAACCCCAGTCACCGGTGTCACAAGCAGTAACGCTACTGATGTGCTGAGAAGCTGGCCTACTCCTACCAGTTCTTCACTCTGTCCCACCTACATGACTAGTGACAGTGACATTTCTTGCAGGCCTGTATTGCATATACAGGAAACAGTGTAGCAATGCAAGATCCCCAGGAAAATAATAGAATTTTCAGGAAATAAGTCAACCTGGAGTTACAGAGAAAATGTATAATTATGCCACAAGCCTTGCCATTTACATTAGATTGCATGCTCTCCTCGAAATATCACACTGGCATCTATCATCCAGTAAAACCGTTTTGTAGCCTGCTGTACGTGTAGTATGTACACATTATTAAACCAGTGTTCACATCCTGCTGCTCTTATTTACTAGCCCATGCAAATGGAATGCTACCCAACTGCCATAGTTTAAGGCCTTCCAGCATCCACTGACCCCAGGACCAAACAGGAATGCCTCCATTAATTCCATGTAGCCTTCTAGTTCTCAAAAAGTTAATCCCATTTCCAGATTTGTATGAATTTTACATTCACTGTCAGCAGGAAGAGCAGGGCATTTGGTGGCTCAGTCTTTTTAAAATCAGCCAAGTAAAATGCAAACGGCTGTGGACATGACAGTCTTACGAAACAGTGGAAGCAAAATGCGGACTGCAAAATTTGCCTACATAAATTGTCAATTCTGGGACTCCTCCAAGGCAGCACGGCATCATAAAGAACCCAGCTGCTTTTAGATAGAGCATACCTCTCAAACATGTGTCACTGAAATGAGGGACACAGGCACTCAAAATGAAGGACAATGTGGGACACTGACTCTGTTAATGAGGAACACATCTTCAGACGTGGAGATACAGGCTCAGAACACTATGATGACTGTTGCCTTTACTTGCACAAAGCTTATTTTTTTATTTAACATGTAAGAATATTATCAGTTTCTGCTTTTGTAGTGAACCTACAACTTTAGACCAACAGCAAATACAACAGTCCTCCTCCATTTGAACACTTTTGCCTCTAACGTAATATCTCTCTACTGTATAAGAAGGTCTTCTCTATTTTGCCTATCATAATTTCACCACTCTTCTAATTATGAGGGTTTTTTCTATTTCTCTTTTCTCTTCTTACATCTGCTACTTCACTTGTTTATGCTGATCTAATAGGTACTTAGTATTACATGCATTAGGGGAAAGAAGGCACCTGTTTACCCTTGAGCATCTCATTTATGGTTAAATATGCCTCCATAATTTAGAATTGCCATAGTTTTTTTTTTTTTTGCAGCATCTCTCTCAAATACAATGTAGTATTCTATTCACAATACTGCACCATTCATCGCTGTGAACAATTGATAGTTATCTGTGTTCTCTGTTTTGTTCGGTTCTTTTGTTTTTAAGTCACTTGTTGGATATTCACTAATTGATACTTCCTCTTTTCTACCAAAATATGTATGTAACTGATGTTTCCTATTGACATAATAGTATTTCAATAAAAATTTAATTGACAAAAAAATCAGTTTCTGCTTTAAAGTCTGAATTTACAGCAACTTCTCTCCATGGGCTGAACCTTTTCTATGAGGCATATATGAAGGACAGAACAATTTGCAGTGGTAAAATGAGGGACATCCCTCATAACCAGGGATAATTGAGAGGTATGAGACAGAGTTGTGATGGGTTTTAACTAGGACTTGATGTTTAAATATTACATTTAAATAAACAGATTAAACAGGACAGCAGCACTCAAACAGATGCAATTCAGCTATTCTGCCATCATTACCAATATATCAGTCTAGTCAGCTAGCAGTCGACTGAGGAAAGAGGAGCAGATGGGGACGGGGATGACAAGTAAGAGTTCACGTTTATTCTGTCTCTTCTGCTCTTTTGTTTCCCAACTCAGTAAATTTTAAGGGGCCTTTAGTTTAGCACTGAGACTGATGTTGTGTGTGGCTGTCTCTGAAGTTGTGGAACTGCACCTGTTTTCCCTACACCTGGCTGGTGTTCTACTTGCTAATCATTTCTGTGTATGAATGCTGATAATGTCCTGAAATAAATATAAACAGACCTTGGAGGCTTTGTATCTGTCCCTCGCCCCCCCCAACACACTTCCCTGAAAGCAACTTACGATGTTTTAAGGGTTTGGAGTCCTGCTGCTGCCAATTTTTCTGTTACCACTGGTGGTTGCTGGCAGTATGTTACAGCTCTCTGGTCTCACTGCCACACATGCTAAACCTGCAGCCTGAATGTTTTTGTTGTTTGCAGCTAAGTTGATAGTATAGGTTATATTGACGAGCAGCGGACTTCAACAGTAATGCTAACTCACCACCTTAGTTTAGTGGATATATAGTTCTTCTCTAGGTCATGAATTGACAGTATGTGTGCTCAGGGTGTTTACTAATGTTTTCTTTTTGTGTGGTGCAGCCTAATTTCTGGTTTAACCTGGTCAGGAACACAGGTGGAAAGAAGCAACCAGTGGAAATGAAAGGGACTGGGACAGAGGTATGTCATGGGAGTTGGAGCACAGATGGAAGGCTGTGGCCAGCTGCAATAAAAAAATTTCCGTCTCAAGCCACAGATGGGAAGCTGAGGTCAGTGTCTCTGATCCATGAGAGTGTGAGTACGGTAACTTCTGCTTTAAGCTGCAAGTCCAACTCCTCCTTTTCCATTAATTTTATAATAAGCAGTCTTTTTTTTTTTATTACAGAGCTCCACAGCTGACAAGGGGAACTGACTTCCATAGCTGTCATGTAGAACATCAAAATGAAGAGAAAAAGAAAGATTTTTACCAATTTACTTAAAAACAGCAAGTGTTTGGGCAGAAGAGAGGTGCTGGTGTTCGGAGCGGCGTTCGACTGGTGTTTAGGGGTGGGCAGAGAGATGCCAGCGTTAAAAGTAAGGGGCAAGAGATGCTGGTGTTCAGGAAATGGGGGAGAGAGAAACACATGGCTCTCATGCATACCAATAATGTGACGAAACGCCACTGTGGACCCACAACGTGATTAGTGTTGGATCTGATGATGCAGTTCCAGACCCGGTCACCTCTCCTCCTCTGCTGACAATACAGCAGTATAGCTCTCACCATGCAGCCATAAAAATGAGACTACAAAATGAGAAACTATTTTAAATGAAAGCAGAACTGAGTCTAAATTAAGGCTAGGCAAACGAGCCTTAGGCAATTCTACGGAAATAATTAAATGGCAAATTCTGGGGAATATTTGGAAGAAAAAAATAAATTTTTTTTTAATAAAAACCTGCCATCACATGCAAAAAATGACATTTTCATGTGATGTTTCAGGAAAATGGAATTTCACATGAAAACAATGATTTCTGCCCACTTTATACTTGATTTTGTCATTTGTGCAAACATGGCAAAATCTCAATGATTTTTGCAGAAACACAACATGCATGAAAATAGGTTTTATGCTGTTTATGCCTGCAACAGTAACCTGTCACCTAGCTCTAGTCTGAACATTTATTTAGAACATTTATCTGAGACTGGAAAAATCTATTTAAGAACATAGGGCTGGCCAGTAAAGGATTAAAACAGATGTAGCAATAATGTTAACCAAGATCCCAGACCCTAGTCACACTTTTGCAGTATTACATTTTTATGAAGACTCATCACTCTCAAGTGAATCCTCTGACTCATCATCTGAATCTTCATCACTTTCACTGTCATCGCTATCATCTTCATCACTTTCTGATGTCTCTTCATCACTTTCATCCGTCTCTTCATCCCCTTCACTTTTCTCTGTTTGTTCATCTAATACCAAGTTAATGAAATGAAAGGATCAAGCAGTGATAAAAGTGCAGTTTTTACTCTAATACGCGCTATCTTGACGCATCCAATGTCTAAAAATCCACCTCTGCAAATACATGTGTCACTGAAATATTTTAAGTAATTAGTGTGAATGCCCTAGGATGTACTTCGAAGCAAGCAGTCGCAGCTTAGAGTGTCTTTCTTGTTCAAAAATTACAAATAAATAAGTAAATAAATAAATGGTTCTAAAACATATTTGTTTAAGTAAAATGTGCCCACAATGTCTAGATTATTTATTTGTTTTTGTTTTCCAGGTAACTGCACTAAGCAAGGAAGAAAAAATTACTTACCATAGTAATCTTGTTTCTTCCAAGGGAATCTTACTGTATTCTGACAAATGCAGAATGGTTTCGCCATAAGACTGGCCCGGAGCCAAAATGGTTAATGGAACCTATGTTAATCATGGAATGTTAGGCTTGAGCTCAGTTTTCAAACCACTGTCCCTCGAACACATCCTGCAACTGTCAGATTCTTACGGAGCATGGATAATAACAAGCTATCTAAACTATACTAATGATAATTAACTTAATTAACAAAATCCAACAAATAATCCCCTTTATTTAAAAATGTGTGCGTCACTAAGACCCAAGTCATTAAGCCCAATAACCAGGTATTCAGAAAATTCTTCAAGGGCCTAGTGCACTTGCATCCCCCTCATAGGGAACTCACTCCTACATGGGACCTCAATATATGCATTGGCCAGCTAATGCAACCACCGTCTGAACCCATATCCTCAGCAGAGCTTAAATATGGTTTCAAACAGCATGGACAGCTGTGTTGCAGTGCCCATAGGTTCTAGTAGAGGAGGCAGGGTGGGAGCTCAGAATACAGTATGATTAATTTAGAAGAAACGATTACTATGGTAAGTAATGTTTTCTTCAAACCCCAGGAAATCTGACAAATGCAGACTACCCAAGCAGTACCTTTGGAGAAGGGTAGAGAACCTATTTAGGAAACCGGATCTATAGTACTGCTTTGCCAATCCTGGCATCACTTCTGGCCTGAATATCCAGGCTGTAGTGCTTGGTAAAGGTGTGAACTGTTTTCCAGGTAGCTGTTTTGCAGATTTCTAACAAAGACATATCTCTTGCAGCTGCTATTGAGGCAGCTGTACCCCTCGTAGAGTGGACCCTGAGGCCTAAAGGAGGCTCTTTACTCACTTTGCTGCAGCAAAACTGAATACATGCCACAATCCAGCAGGCAATGCTTATAGCTCTCTTGACATCAAGGCTATGCAGTCTTCATTCCCCTGAACTGGAGTGGTCAGTGAAAAAGACTGGTAAGGTAATGGACTGATTAGGGTGAACGTCGGAGATCACCTTAGGGAGGAACTTCCTATTAGTCCTGAGGACCACCTTGTCTCTATGGACTGCTATGTAATCTGGTTCTGTGGACAAGGCCTGGAGCTCACTGACCCTCCTGGCTGAGATGATGGCTACCAGGAACAATGTTTTCCATGTCACATATTTAAGCTCTGCTGAGGATATGGGTTCAGACGGTGGTTGCATTAGCTGGCCAATGCATATATTGAGGTCCCATGTAGGAGTGAGTTCCCTATGAGGGGGATGCAAGTGCACTAGGCCCTTGAAGAATTTTCTGAATACCTGGTTAGCAGCCAGGGAAGACCCTTTTCCAGCTGACAGGTATGCAGAGACAGCTGCTAGGTGTACCCTCAGGGTGGAAGACCTAAGAACAAGGGAATGCAAGTGTACCAAATAATCCAATATGACTGGTAAACCAGCTTGGCGATGGTCTATCTGTTTCTGTTGGCACCAAATGGAAAACCTCTTCCATTTAGAGGTGTAAGTCTTTCTGGTAGAGGGTTTTCTAGAGACACTGAGAACCTCTAGTACATCTTCTAAGAGGTGCAGGTCAGCATATTCTAAGTCCTCAAGAGCCAAGCTCTGAGTCTGAGGGACTGGAGATTGGGGTAAAGGACCCTGCCCTAGAAGGAGGTAAACAGATTGTACCTCCTGGGTAGGGAGATTGGCTTGGATATTGACAGGGTCAGTAGAAGCTAGGGAATACCAGGGCTGCCTGGCCCAGTCCGGAGCAATGAGGATCATTGTTGCTGGATGAGCCCTGAACCTGTTCGGTACCCTGAGCAACAGGGGAAATGGAGGAAAGGCATATAGGAACCGCCCTGTACAGTCCAACAGCAGTGCATCCAGAGGGACTATGCCCACTGCGGGGGCCTGCAACAGAATTGTGGCAGCTGGTAATTGTCTGGGGCTGTGAAGAGGTCCACCTCTGGGGTGCCCACCTTCTGAACACCACCTTCAGGATCTGCCTGTTCAGTGATCACTCGTGGTGGTTCTGGTTGATCCTGCTTAGGGCATCTGTGAGGACATTTTCCTTCCCTGGAAGGTGAACCGCTGAAAGGGAGATCCCCACGGAGTAAGCCAGACTCCACACTTTTATGGCTTCTGTGCACGGGGGAACAACCTTGAGTCCCCTTGCTTGTTTATGTAGTACATTGTGGTTGAGTTATCTGTTCTGACCTGAACCATCTTGCCTTGCAGCACTGAAGCAAAGGACTGGATGACCAGATAAACTGCCCTGAGCTCCAACAGATTTATGTGGAGCAGAGACTCCTGCTGGACCCAGGTACCATGTGCAATGTGTTCCCCTAGGTGGGCACCCCATCCTAGGAGGGAGGTATCTGTTGTTAACACTGCTGGTGGTGGCAGCTGAAGGAAAGGCACACCTTTCCTGAGGTTGTCCTTTTCCTGCCACTACTGTAGTGCTTGAAGGAAGGTTCCTATGACTGGTACCATTTTTGACAGAGAATCTCTTTTCTGAGACCAGTGAGCTCTGAGATAAAACTGGATGTCTCTCATCTGGAATCTGGAACCTGACATTGTTGCTGTTGATGCAGCCATGTGCCCTAACAGCTGAAGGAAGTGATCTGGTCTGGGGGTAAGCAGTTGGAAGGAGCTTGCCAGCTGCACCAGGCTGTCTACCCTTCCCTGAGGGAGGAAGGCTCTTCCTCTCAGAGTGTCTAGTTCCGCCCCCATGAACTACAGGAGCTGAACTGGTGTTAGCACTGACTTCTTCTGGCTTACCAGGAAGCCCAGTGTACACAGGGTATCCTGAGTGATAGTCAGTGCATCTCTTACTTGCTGAGGGAACTGGCCTGCCACTAGCCAGTCGTCCAGGTATGGGAAGACTGCCACCCCTTGCCCCCTTAGGTGTGCCACCACTACTGCTAGGCACTTGAACACCCTTGGGGCAGAAGTCAGGCTGAAAGGCATGGCCCTGAACTGGTAGTAGCCCGATGGCAATCTGAACCTGAGGTACTCTCTGTGTGATTGCCTGATGGGAATATGGAAGTAGGCATCTTTTAAATCCAGAGATGCCAGCTAATCTCCCTTCCTGAGTGTAGGGAGAATGGTAGTCAGAGTGACCATTTTGAACTTTGGGTTTGTCAAATGCCTGTTTAAATGTCTGAGACCCAGTATGGGTCGCCACTTGCCTGTTTTCTTTAGAGTGAGGAAGGACCTTGAGTAGAGACCCCTTCCCTTTTGGTCCAAGGGAACAGGCTCTACTGCTTTGTTCTGAATGAGTTTTGCAACTTCCTCCTCCAACATAGCTGTTTCTGATAGGCTGGCAGGTCTGACAAGTCTTGCCCTCAGTTTGGGCAGAACCTTGAAACTGAGAGCAAGCCCCTGGCTCACTAACTCCAGGACCCACTTGTCTGTGGTAATGGATTCCCAAGCCTGGGGACAGTGAGTCAGCCTGCCTCCTACTGGAAGTGGTGAGGTGACCCTGGCAGACCCCTCAAGGTGTTTGTGCACCTGGCTGAATGTTGGGGCCAGCACAGCTGCTGCCCCTTCTGCCTCTGAAGTATCTGAAGTACTTCCAGGACCAGTCATATAATGCCTGTGCTCCGCGGACTGTACTGGCTGCCAGTACAGTGGTGGATCATCTTCAAGGTCAGTTTGCTGACCTATAAGGCCCTACATGATCAGGGACCTAGTTACCTGCTGTCTCGTCTGCCTTCTCCAATCCACCAACGAGGGATTGCTAGAGATTCCCAGGGTTTGTTTACAGACACCTGGGGCAAGGTCATTTAGCTTTATGGCCCCGACCCTGTGGAATTCTTTACCTCATTGGGTGTGAGATTGCCTAACCATCCAAAGTTTTAAAGTTGCCCTTAAAAGCTATCTTTTTAGCCTAGCATTTTCTGATTTTTAATGCCGCTACTGCATTTATTAGTTTTTACCTTTGTATTATCTATTTATTGATGTGTTTTAATTATTGTTTTCACCTCTGCATTCTCTATTTAGTGATGTGTTTTAATTAGTCATTGTTCAGGTTCCTTGGTTTTAGAAAGACATGTAACCCCTAGATGGTGCTATTCCAAGGACTACTACCCCTGCCTGATTTGCCACTAACAGGTTGAGGGGCCTGGATCCGATGGCGTGTGCCTCCACCCAGAGGTCAGGGTTTGCAGTAGTTAAACTAACTTGGTCACAGCCCTCTGGGACACTGCAACCCCCCTTTCTTCCCACTAGTGGCCCACACAATATATCAGAATTACCTTCACAGTATACACTTACCCCCAGGACTGGTTCGGGCAGTGTGACTCATGGGACTCCCTGTAAAATAAGATGATACAGTGCAAAAATCACAGTACAATACTTTAACATAGACGAATACTTCAGGCAGTGTAACTTTGCTGAAACAAACAGACCTGATTTATTTAGGGGGATATAACAAGGACAGGGGGAAATCAGGTTAATTAGTTTAAACGCATTAATAATCACAGTACTGTGCACATATTTCAGAATCCCAAATGTCCCTAATGTCACTCTTACTGGGTACCCAAGCAATAAGAGGCTAGCCTATTTGGTGCAGCTGGTTGGGGCCCTGAAGATGGAAAATGCATGCACAATACCCAAATTGTAATCCAGAGCCAGTAGGCTCAGTTCGTGGAGAAAGAAAGGAAAAGTAATCAGATGGAACACTTGCAATTAGATGATGGCAGGGAGCTATCCTGATTTGTACTCACAAATTCAATGCTGAAACTGAATGGAAGGCAGATTGTCCTGGATTGCCAGGAGGAGCAGACCATGTGAACAAGGTCCTTGTGACTGGACCCCACGGCAGTTCAGAGCAAATGGATGTAGTCAGGATTAAGCTGGTGTTTACTTGCAGCTTCATGCACTCAATTCACTGTACAGGGGATTTGAAACGCGAGTCCCCACAAGCACTACACACATTTATATGGAAAAAGAAAGTACTACACCAGGCAGGCTGCTTCTCTATCCCAATTGCAATTACTGCACAATACACGGGAGAACACACAGCAGATTCAGTTCCTGACAGACCAAGCGCGATTCAGCAATTTCTCTAGTCTTCTACAGGGTGAGCCTGGTTTTTACTCTTCAGATCTCCTTGATTCTCTACACAGGTCGGATTCAGTCCAAACAAGCACTTGCACATGCTGCAGACCGAAACTTGGGGCCTTACACGCGTTTCCCGACTAAAACTGCACACCGAAAGAGCACAGGGCGCCTTCCCTCTTCACTGCCAGAGCTAAACTGAAACTCCAGTAGACAAAACCGGGTACTTCCTTTGAGTTCCTCCCAGATCTTGGCTGGATTGGCTGTCACTCACAATAGACTCCCCTTGTTGGTGCAAAAAGGTGCCGAAGTCCAAACTACATTTCCCAGAGTCACTGCCCATACAATCCTCTTGTGGCTGGCTCAGATTACGAGTCCCAGTTCTGATTCGTCCACAGGCACCATTTTAGAGCTCTCTTAACCCACACTGATTGGTCCAGTTCAGCAGTTCAAAACTAGAATGGGGAACTAGGCAAACACAGTTCTGATTGCAAAGAAAAGCAGGTTAGACAAACTGTATTTTCATTATTACTCTAAATGATTTCTGGCAAACAGTTACATCTTTCAGATAGGTTCCCTTTGCACTCCTAGCGACTGCAAAAGGAGCAAAAATTGGCAGCAGCTTGAGTGGGACTCAAGCAGAGAAACACACAGTCCCCCCATAAAACTAATTATGTCTGCAAGCAGACAGCTCTTAAAGAGACAGTACCAGAGGCTCTAAAAGCACCCACAGATAAATGGCTTAAACGCCAAACACCATTCAGGCTCAGAGCATTCAAGCAAGCTCCTGGAAGTCTTTTGGGAACCCCCATTTGCAGGGGGGTTACACCCTTCCTGGCCTGGGAAAGCTTGACGTCCGTGTCAAGCAAGTACCCCCATAAGTTTCAATTGCAACCATATACATTTGCATTATGCTCACACATGTAATCATCAGTCAATATATCACTTTACCAGGAACACATTTCTGAAACATTGCAGTACATCACTCTTTACATGGTATTACACACACATTGTACCATAACTCAGGTTATTACCTCTTGTACATGAAACCTGAAGAGAGGGGGCCCTTCCTTATCAGTTACCTTGGGGATGGACAGGGCAAGGGCACCATACCTAGAGGGCAACACAAGTAACTTGGAGTTAGCACTGACGCTCAGTTTGGGCAATGAGCTCAGGGACACATACACTCCTTTATGGACAACATTGAGAGGCAAGTCCACAGGCCTCCCAAGGGAATCATAACTGAGGTGCACCTAGGCTTTACAGCTCAACCAGTCTTTCTAGGGGGAACTGTTACAGTCTCTGCACTCTGAGCCTCATTTTCGGCATTGTCCTCACTTGTCAGGGGAGTCTCCATCAGGGTAGAGAGGCTAGAACTTGGGGCACTTTCAGCTCCAGGAGTTACAGTCTCTGAGTCCACAACATTTGGCTCACATGGAGAGCTTTCGGACATTGGCAGTGGACCACCAGGGCACTCAAAATACTCTTCTTGTTCTGGTGTATCACCAGTCTGTCCCAGTCCATCATTTTCCTCCCCTGAAAGCTCAAACAGTTCAACCATACACAATGATTCCATTTCATCTGATCTGATGCTTTGCACTTCACTTTCTGGGAGCATTGGCTCCAGGGACGAAGCTGGGGGCTTAGACAGTCCAGAAGACCCAGCTTCGTCTCCAGTATTGACTAGGGGATTGCCCTGAAACAACTGACTCAGTTCGTAAGAAGGGTAGTATTCAAAGTCACACTCACTTTCTTCTGATATGGACTGACAGTCATGCTCAACTGGGACTTGTGGAGGGGAACACTTTAACTCTGCTTCTGTAGGTGCAGACTTTCTTGATCTTTTCTTAGCAGCAGCTCTAGTCACTGGTCCGGGGGGGGCATCTTCTGGGGGCTCAGACTCAATCAAGATTTGTCCAATGGGCAGTAAATGATTTCTATGCATTGTTTTTACATCTTTTGAATTATTCTCAGGCCTTACTTTGTACACTGGCTGATCATCTAGTTTGCCCACTACAATGTGAAGGAGATGGTGCCATCTGTCAGCAATCTTGTGTTTGCCATGCAGTCCCAGATTTCTTAGCAATACCCGATCTCCCTCCTGGAGTTCCTGTGCTTTCACCTTTTATCATACCGTTCTTTGTTGGCCAGATTTCTTTTGGCAGCCATGGTTTGAGCCAGTTGGTACGCATGAGTTAGCTGGGCCTTTAACTTTTGCACATACTGTAAATAGTTGTCAGCTCGAACCCCATCAGGAGAGACCCCAAAACACACATCTACCGGCAGTCGAGCTTCTCTTCCAAACATCAGGCGGTAGGGGGAGAACCCAGTGGCATCACTTTTGGTGCAGTTATAAGCATGTACCAGGGTGCTAATTTGTTGGCTCCATCTAGGCTTGTCCTTTGGGTGTAGGGTGCCTAGCATATCTAGCAAAGTGCGGTTGAAACGTCCAGGCTGTGGGTCCCCCTTGGGGTGGTAAGGAGTGGTTCTTGACTTTCGCACTCCCCACAGAGAAAGCATCTCTTTGATCAGACGACTCTCAAAGTCTCTCCCTTGATCAGAATGGATTCTTTGTGGAGCCCCATAGTGAACAAAAAAGTTTTCTACAAGTACTTTGGCCACAGTGGATGCTTTCTGGTCTTTGGTGGGGAAAGCTTGGGCATATCTCGTAAAATGGTCAGTGACCACCAGCACATTACTGATATTTCTTTGATCTGACTCCAAACTCAGAAAATCAGTACAGACTAGCTCCATGGGTGCACTGGTGGTGATGTTAACAAGGGGGGCAGCCCTCTGGGGCAAAGCTTTCCTCTGTAAGCAGTGACTACAATTTCGAATGTGTTGCTCCACATCAGCCCCCATCTTAGGCCAACAGAATCTGGATCTCACCAAGTCAAGTGTTCTGCCTATACCAAGGTGCCCCATGTGGTTGTGCAAGGACCTCAGTACTGAGTCTCGAAAGGCAGTGGGCAGCACTAGTTGTTGTTTGTCTACTTGTCCCCCTCTGTCTACTGTTTCTCTGTATAACAGTTTATTGATCAGTTTCAACTTAGGACCTTCTTTGTATAACAATGCAGTTCTCAAATCAGTGGGCGTAATTTGGACACATCTTTCCTGCATAGAGGGCTTCTAAAGCTGATTTGATCATGGGATCGTGGATTGAGCCCGCCAATACTGTCATTGTCCAGCTGAGGCAGTGCACCAATGTCTATTGCAGAAAAGTGGCAATAAGCAGCAGGTATGCAATTCTCAGAGGGTCCCAAGCAATCCACCATGCAGTCCACTGCGTCCGTGGACATTTGTTCCTCCCTGTCAAACTTCTGGCAGAGTGCCCAAATATCAGGTTCTGACAATCTGACCCAATCATTCTGGGGAACAGACCTCTGGGAGAGAGCATCAGCATCTATGTGGGTCAGGCCTGCTCGGTATTCAACAGCATAGTCGTATGTAGATAATGCAGAAAGCCACCTATGGCCAGTGGCAACCAACTTAGCTGAGGTCTGCGCATAGGTCAAAGGATTATTGTCAGTTTTTACTAGTGATTTAGCCCCATACAAGTACTCATGGAATTGGTCAACAATAGCCCACTTCAAAGCTAGGAACTCTAACTTATGTACAGGATAGTTCTTTTCGGATGGGGTCAGGCTTCTACTGGCAAAGGCCACTGGTCTCAGGCCATTCTCGTGCTTTTGGTACAACACAGCCCCCAACCCTTGAGCTAGCATCAGTGTGCAGACATAAGGTTTTCTTGGATCGGCATAGGCCAGCACTGGAACATGGGTAAGTTGATATATGATCTCATGAAAAGCAGTCTCACAATCAGGAGTCCAATGGGCCCCAAATACTTCACTCGGACGAAAATACACTCTTTCAGTCTTGAGGGACGCTGACTTTTTGTATTTTTTGTGAGTTGGGGGATACCCTTGAGTAAGGTTAAGTAAGTAACGTTAATCACTCTTGAATAGTCCTAGATGAAACGCTGATAATAACCACAGAATCCCAGGAATCTTTGCAGTTACCTTAGATTTTTGGGCTGTGGCCAGGTGGTCAAGGCCTCAACTCTACTTGGGTTGGTCTCTATTCCCTCGGTGGATACTATGTGTTCCACATACTTTACTGATGTTTAAAAGAATCGACACTTATCAATAGACAGTTTAAGGCCAAAGTCTTCCAGTCAGTCCAATACCTTAAATAATCTGTTCTCATGTTCCTCCAGTGAGCTGCCAAACACAATAACATCATCTAGGTATACTAGGCACTCTAGTAAGTTCATGTCCCCCACTGCATGTTCCATCAATCGTTGAAAAGTGGCTGGGTCACCTGAAATCCCTTGAGGCATCCTCATGAATTCATAGAAGCCAAGCAGACAGATAAAGGCTGTCTTCTCATGGTCCTCTGGGGCCATCGGGATCTGGTAGTACCCACTGCGGAGATCCAGCACAGAGAACCACTTGCTCCCGTTTAGGCAGTCCAAAGCATCCTGAATTCGGGGCATTGTGTACTGATCAGAGATAGTCCGCCAGTTTAAGGTGCGATAATCCACGCACATCCTTACTGTCCCATTCTTTTTCCTCACTACCACAATGGGGGAAGCATAGGGGCTTCTGGATTCTTGTATTACACCAGCAGCTAACATCTCTTGCAGATGCTGTCTCACATCATCTATGTCAGCAGGTGCCAGGCGTCGAGACCTCTCACGAAATGGTCTTTCGTCATGCAGCCGGATATTGTGCTCAGCTCCTTGCACGCATCCTACATCCCATTCCTTTAAAGAAAACACCTGGTCTCTCTGGGCAAGCTTCTCACTGATCCTCACTTTCCATTCAGCTGGCAACAGGGAGTCACCGAAATCAAACAAGTCAGGCATTACTCTGTCATTCTTCCCTGAATTCTTGCTGCTGGGTAGCACTGCAGTGTCTGCACAATGCACATTAGCCAGGGTGCAAACTCTATTTACTCGAATCTCTCTTTCAGACACATTATGAACTTGAACCATTACCCTTCTGGCATAAGCATGGGCTCTAGCGGGCAAAATACTAGGCTTGACCAGCAATTTTCCATCGCCTGGTGCATCCAACATTAATATTTTATTCTTAACATCCTTTCTGATACAGACCTCTCCCTGTAAGGTACACTGGGCATTTGGCCCAGGATCAGAGACTCAGGATCCTTCTTCCAGAAAATTCGACCGGTTCCTCTGGTTCTATTTTTTCAGCATCTCTCTGTGCCTCATAGGCCTTCTTAATTAAAGCCGGAATTCTTAAAGCTCTACTAGTCTTTGACCCCTGTTTTTCATAACACAACTGTGCCAGCCTTCCAAACATATGAGCATTTGTTCCAATCAACAAAGGGACACCATCATACAGTCCAGTGGGGGGACACACTAAGGCTAGGGTCTCTACTTGTTCGGCCACTCCAGCCACGGAGGTGGGGAAAGACAGCCAAATTCGGATATACCCGGAATAGGGGTAGGCCTTCTCACTTAACCCCCATACATGCAGTCCTTCTAATGGTTGTAAGGGTACGTCTGACAAATGCTTCTGATACCAATCCTGGAACATAATTGTCACTTGGGAGCCACTGTCTAATATAGCTCTTGTAGACATTCCATTCACCTTTACAGTGGTCTCCATGGAGGGACACACTATTCTGGACCAGTCTGGAGAGGCAGTAGCGGGGGCCTGGGCAACTGACCTTGCCATAAAAGGACATGAGTTAGCATTTTTGGGGCCCTCACTGGGATCATTTCGTGTACCTCTTAACCACTGATTTGTTCTCCGAAGCTCTCCTTGTAGCCTATATGCAACTTTGTCAGTGTCTTTTGGGGACTGGCATTCCCTCTTCATGTGCCCATCCTTCCCACAATTATAGCAAAACATACTTTCTGGAGTTTGAGCTGGCCGAGGCGCCACACTGGGAGCCAGGGCGGGGGTACTACTAACTGGAAACCTTGGTGCCATCTCTGTCTGCGGTGTGATAAGCATTTGGAGACATCTCATCAGTTTCTCCACTTCCATGGTCAAGGAATCGAGTTTGGAGCTGTTATCAGCAGGAGATACATGGTACCCCACCCCTAACAGATGCAGTCGGATATAGGTCGGGCCCGTGCTTGCAGGCGTGGCCTTCATAAAGGGACTGTTTTTGAATTCCCGGGTCTCTCTCAACAGTTCGCCCCATTGTGGCATATCTTTTTCCATCTCAAAGCACTCATTAACTGCCAACCTCTGCCCCTGAACTTCACTTGATGGGTCACCCTCAGTCACTCGGGTCATAGCTGCAGCTATTAGTGCAAGTCCCTCCCGAGGTCGCCTCTTCTCAACTCCTCGAATTTCTCTCATTAGCTCATCATAGGAGGGTGGGGATTCCAGTCGATTTGCAAGGTGTAACTGAAGCAACAGCAGTTCTGAGAAGGGGGCAGACTTAAGGATCCTGTCCAGCCTGGTTCGGTCCAGTTCAATCGCTGGCAAACTACCCTTTCTGAGGCATTCTTGCAACAATTTTTCCAGCCGAGATACATACACAGACAACAACTCCCCTTGGTACTGTTGTGCATTTCTTACTCTTCACCACAGGTCCTCATCAGAATCTGGGCTCCCATGCACATTCTCCAAGGCCTCAAGATAGGCCTGTGCAGTCGCTTCAGGGTTACTGGCCCATTTAGCACGGATGTTAGCCAGGGCAGGACCTCGGAGGCTCTCACTAACCCTCTTTCACTTTTCGGCTTCCGAGCATTGCCATTCTAGCACTTGGGGGGTAACATAGTCTATCCAGGTCTCCCAGTCATCCTCCCCTTGGGGGGTGGGGAGGGTGCCAGAGAAGATCCTCAACCTTCGGTAAGAGTCGTGACTAATGGCAGGTGCAGAAATAGGAGCCTGAATTGGTTCAGCCACCATTATGGGTACTGGAGCCGGAGAGGGTGTTGGGGGAGGAACACCCCCAAGTGGCAAGAATAGTTTCTTCAAGTCCTCCACAGTTTTCCCTTCCCCCAGCACAATTTAGCAAATGTCTCCTCAAAAGTTTCAGATAGTGGTGGGGGCTCATTCCCCCCCGGGTTTTTACTGTCCTTAGTTATCACTCTCTAGGCAGTGAGGGCTCCCTCTGGGGTAATAGTCTGTGGCACTTTGGAGCTATCTATAAGATCCTTAAACTCTACTAGGGCCAGGAAAGTGTGGGTGAGCAGATTAGCATGTCGACCCACCACCACAGGGTTTTGTAAACCTCCCACCTTGGAAAGTACTCCCTGTACAGTGTCCGTATTGATACCCAGGGGGATGTCCAGGATAAGCATAGCATTTTGGGGGTTGATCTCCTCCCCAGTACACCACTCCACCAGCCGGTGCACAGCCACTTCTGTCGGGGTACCCATTTATTTATTTATTTTTCTTAACAGTGGTTCATAAATATGGCCACTAGAGGACACACAATCCCAGCGGTGAGCCTCCAAGATGTAACCCCTAGATGGCGCTATCCCAAGGGCTACTACCCCGCCTGATTTGCCACTAACAGGTTGAGGGGCCTGGATCCGATGGCGGGTGCCTCCACCCAGAGGTCAGGGTTTGCAATAGTTAAACTAACTTAGTCACAGCCCTCTGGGACACTGCGACCCCCCTTTCTTCCCACTAGTGGCCCACACAATATTTCAGAATTACCTTCACAGTATATGCTTACCCCCAGAACTGGTTCGGGCAGTGTGACTCCAAGGAATCCCTGTAAAATAAGATGATACAGTGCAAAAAACACAGTACAATACTGTAACATAGACGAATACCTCAGGCAGTGAAACTTTGCTGAAACAAACAGATCTGATTTATTTAGGGGGATATAACAAGTACAGGGGGAAATCAGGTTAATTAGTTTAAACACATTAATAATCACAGTACTGTGCACATATTTCAGAATCCCAAATGTCCCTAATGTCACTCTTACTGGGTACCCAAGCAATAAGAGGCTAGCCTATTTGGTGCAGCTGGTTGGGGCCCTGAAGATGGAAAATGCATGCACAATACCCAAACTGTAATCGGGCCGGTAGGCTCAGTTCGTGGAGAAAGAAAGGAAAAGTAATCAGATGGAACACTTGCAATTAGATGATGGCAGGGAGCTACCCTGATTTGTACTCACAAATTCAATGCTGAAACTGAATGGAAGGCAGATTGTCCTGGATTGCCAGGAGGAGCAGACCATGTGAACAAGGTCCTTGTGACTGGACCCCACGGCAGTTCAGAGCAAATGGATGTAGTCAGGATTAAGCTGGGGTTTACCTGCAGCTTCATGCACTCAATTCACTGTACAGGGGATTTGAAATGAGAGTCCCCACAAGCACTACACACATTTATATGGAAAAAGAAAGTACTATACCAGGCAGGCTACTTCTCTATCCCGATTGCAATTACTGCACAATACCCAGGAGAACACACAGCAGATTCAGTTCCTGACAGACTGAGCGTGATTCAGCAATTCCTCTAGTCTTCTACAGGGTGAGCCTGGCTTTTACTCTTCAGATCTCCTTGATTCTCTACACAGGTCGGATTCAGTCCAAACAAGCACTAGCACACGCTGCAGACCGAAACTTGGGGCCTTACACGCGTTTCCTGACTAAAACTGCTCACCGAAAGAGCACAGGGCTTCTTCCCTCTTCACTGCCAGAGCTAAACTGAAACTCCAGTAGACAAAACCGGGCACTTCTTTTGAGTTCCTCCCAGTTCTTGGCTGGATTGGCTGTCACTCACAATACACTCCCCTTGTTGGTGCAAAAAGGCGCCGAAGTCCAAACTACATTTCCCAGAGTCACTGCCAATACAATCCTCTTGAGGCTGGCTCAGATTATGAGTCCAAGTTCTGATTCGTCCACAGGCACCATTTTAGAGCTCTCTTAGCCCACACTGATTGGTCCAGTTCAGCAGTTCAAAACTAGAATGGGGAACTAGGCAAACACAGTTCTGATTGCAAAGAAAAGCAGGTTAGACAAACTGTATTTTCATTATTACTCTAAATGATTTCTGGCAAACAGTTACATCCTTCAGATAGGTTCCGTTTGCATTCCTAGCGACTGCAAAGCAGGCCGAATTGGCAGCAGCTCGAGTGGGACTCAAGCAGAGAAACACACAGTCCCCCCATAAAAACTAATTATGTCTGCAAGCAGACAGCTCTTAAAGAGACAGTACCAGAGGCTCTAAAAGCACTCACAGATAAATGGCTTAAACGCCAAACACCATTCAGGCTTGGAGCATTCAAGCAAGCTCCTGGAAGTCTTTTGGGAACCCCCATTTGCAAGGGGGGTTACAGACGCCTTTCTACAAATAAAGAAAGATGATGATGATGATGATGATGATCCCCTCTGAGGTTGGTAGGCTGGCAATGCCTGAGCGTCTAAGAAGGGCCTATAATGGGTTCTACCCCTACCCCCTTTGCTCTGGTACTTCTGGGGTGTTGCTGCTTTCTCCTTTGCAGCAGCACTCTTCTAAGCCACCTTGTACTCATCCAACTTCTTCATGTAAACCTCTGTTTGCTCCCCAAAGAGAGATGTGGCCTCACAAGGAAAATCAAGTGTCTTTGTCTGGGTGTCTAATATCACTGGCATTCACTGTCATTTGAAACTGGCTCTTGGAAGCCTCTATGCTCCTCTTTGCAGCTTTGGACAAATCTGATGCCATGGGTCCAGGGCATGCCGTGGCAATCTCCATAACCACGTTTTAGAGACTCTTTTGGAATCTGTACACATAGCCCATATAAGTTGCCTGCCTAATTGCCAAAGGGGCCCCCAAGTAGGAATTTTTGGCCATAGAGTCCATTTTTCTGGAGTCCTTCTCAGGTGGGTGTGATGCCAGGGGAATACCTGCTTTATCACATGCAGCAGCCTGTACCACCCCTTCATGACTCGGGTGTCCAAAGAGGAACTCTGTCCCAGACTTGGCTACCCAGTACTTCCTGTCCATCCTCTTGTCCACTGGAGGGATGGATGTGGGGTCTGTAAGATCCTGGAGGCCATCATCCTGCACATTCCCAGCAGCCTTAGCTCCCGATCAGCACGACATTGAAAAAGGGTTTCCTGGTTTCAGCATTTACAAAAAAGTCACTGAAAACATATTAAACAATGGATTTTAAAGCAATGCTTTACATTATACAAAACTTCTCCCTGACTGTTATGCTTCCTCGGGAAGGATTATGGAACACTGTACACCCTTAGAATTGTGTTTTGGTAGCCTTTAAGTGTCTTTCTGTTCCACACATGGAAACAAAACCATAGCAGATTCTGACTGAGGGAAATCCAGGGAGCCAATTATTACTGTAAGACGGCCCAAGGTGTTTGAGGTATTGTGATCTTCTTGGCCTGTAACAATATACGAAGCATATCAGTTACCCAGGGATTGGTGGTGTGGGTGACCTTGTAGCTATATAATGGCATGGTGGGAAGAGAATATAAAGGGTATGGTGCCACTGTCTCATTTTCTACTCCATATAGGGGCACAGGATCCAAGACAGCATGGGTTTACAAAAGGAAGGTCCTGTCAAACTAATCTCATAGATTTCTTTGACTGGGTAACCAGAGTGGTGGACCAAGGGGGAGCAGTTGATGTCGCCTACCTTGACTTTAGCAAAGCTTTTGACACTGTTCCACATAGAAGATTGATAAATAAGCTGGGTAGGCTCGGGGTGGGTCAGAAGTTGGTCAACTGGGTGGCAAACTGGTTGACTGGCAGAAAACAGAGAGTGGTGGTAAATGGTATACAGTCAGAAGAGATGCAAGTCACAAGTGGGGTACCTCAGGGATCAGTCCTGGGGCCAGTCCTATTTAACATCTTCATTAGTGACCTTGCAGATGGACTAGAGGGTAAGGCTTGTCTGTTTGCAGATGACACCAAGATCTGCAACAGAGTAGATGAGCCAGATGGGGTGGGCAGAATGAGAAGAGATCTGGATAAACTAGCAGAATGGTCAGAAGAGTGGCAACTGGGATTTAATGCAAAGAAGTGCAAAATCATGCACATAGGGAAGAGAAACCCTGAAGCCACTTATAGGCTGGGAGGAGTTGCTAGCAGTCACAAAGGAAGAAAGAGACTTGGGCATCATCATCACTGATGACCTAAAATCATCAAGCAGACCTCTAAAGCAGTAGGTAAGGCTAGGGGGTGTTAGGGTGTATTAGTAGGGGTATCACAAGTCGTAAGAGGGAGGTAATAATCCCTCTGTACAAGACATTGGTTAGGCCCCATCTGGAGTACTGCGTGCAGTATTGGAGGCCACACCTTCACAAGGACATTAACCAAATTGAGGCAGTCCAGAGAAGGGCAACCAAAATGGTGCAGGGACTGCATCAGAAGACATATGAGGACAGATTAACGGAGCTCAATATGTATACCCTTGAGCAAAGGAGGGAGAGAGGTGATATGATCGAGGCATTCAAACACCTTAAGAGCATAAACAAGGTGAAAGAGTCTAACATGTTTAAATATAAGAAAAATAGCAGGACAAGAGGACACAGCATGAGATTAGAGGGAGGCCGATTAAGGGGAATGTGAGGAAATTCTTTTCACAGAAAGGGTGGTGGATGCATGGAATGGCTTACCACAAGAAGTGGTGGCTATGAATACAGTGCAGGGCTTCAAACAGGCATGGGATAGGCATAAGGGAGCAATACAAATGACTATGAATAGATAGGTCACTGACAGAGCAAAGGCCGATGGCACATTTATAAGGTAGAAAAAGAAATGGGCAGACTGGATGGGCCTTGCGGTCCTTATCTGCCGTCAACTTCTATGTTTCTATACCAGCCCATCTCCTACTGCTGCATGATCCAGGTAACCAAGGCTGACAACTGCGCTGCCCAGTAATACATTTTAAAATTGGGAAGACCCACTCCCCACTCTTCTTTAGGTATAATGTGGACAGCTAAATTGTGAGCTGACTATAGGATCTTATGACATATGCACACTGGTTACTTTCAAGAGTGAAGCTAAGGTGGAGGTGGTTTGGCACTAAAGCACATTACGCCTTAAGTATACTAGGTTGGGGCTGGCCCACTGGTGCAGCGGCAAGGAGTCCACTTGCGGTGCTGACATTCTGGGTTCAGTGACAGACTCAGAAGTCAGAGGGCCGACTGGGGGGCGAAGGATTGAGTGTCCCAGTGATGGCTCTCCTTCTCCGGGGGGGGGGAGGAGGGTAGAGTGTCCGGCACTTTACGGACCCCTGGTGAAGACTGGGGGTTCTGCCATGGCCAGCACTGTCAGTTAAGAGGGTGGGGCCAATACAGGGTTTCGGCCCCTGTACATCATTGTACACCCAGCCCCCAGGGACCAGCATCAAAAAATGGCTGGTGATCCCGCTATGATGCTTGCCCTAGTCCCGCCATACCCACCGCACCTCCCGGTGCCTACCAAGATAGTGTTCCATCGGTCGACTCGCCCCTGCAACCCCACCTGGGGTGGCAAGCCCAGGGAGCCCTGCTGGAGGTAGTGATGCCACTGGTAATCTGGATAAGTTTCCGTGGGGGCCTGTTATCTAGGTGGCCCCACCTTGTGGGGGCAAGTCAGGGCAGTGGGCAGCCATGATAGTCATAGTGGGGGGCAGAGTCCAGAAGGCTATGATCAGAGGCTAGGGACTTCGTGCTCCTCCCCACATATGGACATGGGGGAAGAGTCATCCTAATCCTGAGTATAGGATGGAATGATGTGTTAGCTGTGTTGTAACCAACACAAACCGACAGATGTGTTATATGTGACACACCACCTTCTCAGGTTTGTTTTTGTGGTATTACAGTAAATAACTGTATAATAAATCAGCTTGGACAAAATAATACCTTGGGCAATGAATAAGCGTGATTTAGTTGTTAGGCTGTTTCTAATTCTGTATGAAGCTCCCAATCTGACATTAACAGATTTATACATGTTAGATACATGCAGGGTGAACTCATGAAAGGGATCTAAAGTCACTCCCAGGTAACTGAAGGATGTCACAGAGGCAAGAGATGAGCCATAAAGACAAGCAATCAAGAGTGAGTCCAGACAACTCTGAAATTTAGGGGATGATCCAAAAAGCATTGCCTTTGTCTTGTTTGTATTCAGGCACTTTTATTTTTTTATCCAGTTCTGAACCAAATGAAATTCACTGTTGAGTCGTCTGTTTAAGTTACCAATGCATCTGAAGCTATACAATAGTATACGATCATTAGAGATGCAACAAATTTAAAATCCGGCGGTGAAGTGAACGTGAAGTGGCCACTTCGTGTTGGCACTTCGCTATGCGGAGTGCCCCATAGGAAAGGCTCACTTCACCTTGTTATTATTACTTCGCGTTGTCATTCCACCTTAAACGCGAAGTAAGGCAGAGTGACAACAATAATGGCAGCATCCCACCCACACAGTCATCAGAATGAATGTGCACCCCCAAAGTGCTTCTGTCTTGTGTCCAGAAAGCCCCGCAGTGTTGATGAAGTGAAATGAGAGTGTAACAAGAAATGCAAAGTCTCCCAGAATTAATGGCACACTCAGTCATGCGCACAGTGGTCAGGTCACACACAGAGTCACCAGAATTAATGTGCATCCCCAAACTGCTACTGTCTTGTGTCCAGAAAATTCCCCAGTGTTGACAAAGTGAAATGAGAGCATAACAAGAAATGCAGTCTCCCAGAATTAATGGTGCCATGCAAACACACAGACAGATTAAGATTGCACTGCACACTCAAGGGATGCATACGAAAAGGCACAACACCACCTAACCAGTGCTCACAAGTCACAAATCCAAATCTGGAAAGGAATACATTTTGCCAGTTGGGGGATTAGTGCATGGCAGTAACGATCCACTACCAGTAAAGATACCACAAAGCAGTATAAAACATTCATGCAGGTGTGGTGGATAGCAGGTTCACACTGCTGCAATTACTCTGTAACACAATAAAAGGTGTCTGATTTAATGGGACTCATCGCACACACACTTACATGCACACTCAAGTAATGCGTAGCAATTTGAAAACCTTCAGTAATATAACCAAATGTTTTAAACAAACTGTAGACTGCTGCACCAAAACAATCAACAAAAAAATGTCAAGAATTACTGAAAATATTACTTTGTGTGCCATTAACACAGTTATACAAGAAAAATATAACCAAAACAGAAAGACTGCCATTTTCTCCCAGTTAATCTACCTACACCACAAATACGCGCCTCCCCCAAAGCACACTTCACAGTACACAGACTGACTGTTCTAAATTAACATTCAAAATCCACACACAATAAACACTCAATGATATGAGCACAGAAGGGTTTCCTGCAATCGATGTACTAAATTTTGAGCAAAAAATATTACTCTAAAAGGCATTTTAAACAACTTTTACAGGTTTTGAATCGCAGAGCTCTGAGAGCAAACTGTCTCCAGCTACCACTGCACACACACTACCCAGGCCAGAACTGAGGCTGTGCCGAACAATCTAGAGCCCATGTGACCTGCAATCCCATGAATAACTGCAGAATTTCATTTGGTGCTCAATTACACGGTGAAGTGAGGTGAATTACATTGATTTCAATGTATGTCGCCTTAAAATTGGTAGAGAAGTGGTTTGGGGAAGGCGGAATAATGCAAAGTCATTGGTTTCAATGGACTTCGTGTTCCTCATTATGAAGTGAAGTACTCCGCTTCACATTGTGGAGTTCTCCGCAGATTCCGCGTTACTCAGTGAATCACTTCACAGAGCAAATTGAGGCCACTTTGCCCACCACTACTTATAGTACTGTAACTCACAGACTGTACGGGAAGGAACGCGAATGCCTATGGCTGTACTTCCCTGATGAGCTGTAGCACAAAACTCCCTGATTTAAAAACACTTATTAATGAGTACAATGGTGGAGTAGTGAAGCCTGGAGAGATACTACAAAACATGCTTATAATACATCCAAAGTAACTAGTACAAAAATTAATGTTGTGATTCGTGACATGATCGTGAATCGTGATTTGTGACTGCATTTGTGACCGTGATGATGAAGAACGTGATTCTGTGTCGACGGTGTGAGATAACCAATATGGAACTGTATTGGGAACGCAAATGCCTATGTTTGTACTTCCCCGATCAGCTGTAGCATACACTCCCTGACTTAAAAACGCTCATTAATGAGTACAATGGTGGGGTGGTGAAGCCTGGAGAGATACTACAAAGCATGATTACAATACATCCAAGTAAGTAGTCAAAAAAATTAGTGTTGTGATTCATGACGTAATCGCGAATCGTGATTTGTGACTGCATTTGTGACCGTGATGATGAAGAACATGATTTGTATCATGAGTGACTCGTGATGACGGTCCTGACTTAACGCATATTAATGTGCACAATGTTCATGCAGAATTATGCACCACACCTGTCAGGACTCTGAAGAGATGCAGACAGAAAGACAACACCTAACCAGTGCTCACCATCAGAAATTCAAATCTGGCAAAGAATACCTTTGCCTGGTTGGAGCGGGCGCTGGGGGCAGTGTACTGCACTGCTGCAGTAATAGTCACTAGTACTAGTACCAGTAAAGATACCACAAAGAAATACAAAAATCACACAGCTGCAGTGGATAGCAGGTTCACATTGCTGAAATTATTATGTGGCACAATAAAAGGTGTCAGATTTGATGACACGCGTCACACACATACTCACACGCACACTAAGTAATGCGTAGCAAATTGAAAACTTCAGTAATATAACCACATATTTGAAACAATCTAAAATTATGCACTACTGCACCACAACAATCGGCAAAAAAAGGCAAGAATTGTTGAAACTATTACTGTGTGTACGTTAACACAGTTATACAAGAAAAATATCACCAAAACAGAAAGCATGTATTTTTCTTCAAATTAATCTACCTACACCACAGATACGCCCCTCCCCCAAAGCACACTTCCACTATCCCTCAGTACACAGACTGAATGTTGTACATTAACATTCAAAATTCACACACAAACAAGAAACGCTCGATGATATGCGCACAGGAGGGTTTCCTATAATTGATGAACTAAAGTTTCAGCAAAAAAAATTACACAAAAAGGCTTTTTTATCAGCTTTTAGAAGGTTTGAATTGCAGAGAACTCTCAGAGCAGATTGTCTCCTATAGCTTCCTACACACATTACCCCTGAGGCTGTGCAGAACAATCTAGAGCCCATGTGACCTGAAATCCCATGAATCACAGCAAAATTCGCCTTTGGAGCTTAAAAATACAGCGAAGTGAGGCGAAGTACATTGCTTTCAATGTACTTCGCCTTAAGAATTGGTGGAGTAGTAGTTTGGGAAGACGGAGCAACGCGAAGTCATTGTTTTCAATGGACTTCGATACCCATTATAACACAGTACTCTTGCTTCGCTGCTATGAGCACTCCACCTAATTTGCCTTCACTCCGCAAATCACTTTATGGAGTGAATTGGGGCCACTTCGACCATCTCTGACGATCATCTGCATAAGGGAGAGGGAGTGCTTTAGGATAGACAGAGTAAGAGATAATTCAAGTACAGGGAAAAAAGTAAAGGTAAAGGAAGCTCAGAGTGGAGGTATGCTGAGGACTGTTAGTTTGGTACAGAGAAGAGAGCAGTCCACCAAATCAGATGCCTTTGTTAGGTCAATGAAGAGAGTGCTAGTTAATTTTCCACTTTCCATGGCTGTGGCAACATCATTAGTCAGTTTATCAAAGCAATGGCAGCACTATGTCCAGAAAGAAAGCCATGCTATGCAGGTGAAACTATGCCCTGGTTCTACATTCAGTCATTTGGGTTGAAACTACAGTATTTCTTCCAAAATTTTAATACCGGTAATATAGTGATGGGTCTATACTTAATAATATATTTTGGGTTGCCTTTCTTTAATTCTGGTACCAAGGGGGCCAATTCCAGGTATCACGTACAATACCTGTGGATAGAGATACTCTGAATAACCTAGTGATAGCCTAGGTGAAAAAACAGCATGTGAAGCAATCTAACAATCTGGACTCTATGCTATCCAAACTTGCACTTTCCTCTGGGGATATGCTGTTTAGCAATTTGGCAACGTCAACAGGTTTTTACCATCCTAAGATAGAAAAGGGTGATGGTACTTTAAGCAAGGGGAGAATACAGTACACGGTATGTAATCAGTAGCCAAGGGCAAATGAGGGGAAAAAGCAAGGGAGCTAGTAAAGCAGACTGCGCAAAAAAAAATAGTAGTGAGTGGATTATTACAGTTCATATAATTTATTTCTATGTCATGGAGAGTATCAGTGGGATTTAGGCCCATAATCCGTTTGATGCGTTTCCATAAGCAATCGAGATCAACAGAAGATGTGCTGAATAGGTTTCTACAGTAGTAGATTTTGTTATTGCGTATTTATGTTCTCCCAGCCTGACTGTGATGCAGTGACATTATAATGTACCCAAACTTTGTAACAGGTCTTGAATAGAGATGATAATCCCCCCATTCAGCCGTTTGGTACTTTTGCCTCTTATCCTCCTTTTTACAAGTGGAACATGCTTGTTTTGTGGTTGACAAACTGAGCCATAGAAAAGGATAGTGCAACATTTACATCATAAATATTCCCTAGGCCAGACACGTCAAACTGATTTAATTCCACTAGAAAAGAGAGAATTCAAACTTAGAACAGTCCCTAAGAAAGAATCACTCACCGCAGTAATAATGTTTCATTTCAGGGATCTCTCACGATGATTTACACAAGCAATTTTATCAGTTATGGGCTCTGTAAAACGTTTTGCTCTATAATGCAAAAGAAAGAGCCTTATCTTTTATCTTTGTCCTTTTTTTTTTAGTGTGCTGTTTCCCCCTCATCCAACCAGCCCCCATCGGTCTTAACCTCACTCACCCAGCCCCTTCATCGGTCTTCTCCAGGACTTACTTCTCTTCCTTGTACACCCTGGCTGGCCCCATAGGGTGGGGTCATCGGGAGAGGGCTCTGCCCCCCCCAATGGAGACTTGGTTGGTGCTCAGGAAGAGAGCACCATGGTCCACAGGGTAGATCCTGTCATGAGGGATGGACGTCGTCCTGCAGTCTACATTTTCTATTTTTCTCTCAGCCCCTAGGACACCGAGATGAGCTCCTGACCTACACACATGCACGTATGTGCACTGTGTGTCAGAGCTCACTGGCGTCTTCCCTCCCCAATCTTTGGCTCTGCTTGCACCACCATCGTTGATCGCCCAGCTGGTGGTAGTGCAACAGAGTCTGAACTCCCTCATTTCCCGAGGTGAAGAGCATCCTCTGGGATGTTCATCTCACCTCCCCCCGCTGGCCCTCCGATGACTCGGGCTCCTTCCTGAACCTGGGTCATTGGCATTGCGCGTGGTAGTGTTATGGCTGTGCCAGTGGGATGGCTCCTTCTCTGTCCCCTTTGACAGGGACTGTTGCTGTTTATGAGGAGCTGGACTCTCTGATGCATGCATTCTACCATCATTAAGAACTCCTTTAGAGCCTTGATTGTGTTTTGGTGGCACAGAGGCAGAATGAGAAGCTATAAACTCTTCACTTCTCTTTTTTAGCCCTTTTCTTTTGGGTTTTAGGGCAAAACTCTTTTTTTCTTACACAGCTCACAATTGATAAAATCACTTCTGTAAAGCATCAGTGAGGGAGTCTTGGGGTTAGAAATTGGCTTATTTGAAGGGACATTTCTGGGAATTTTTCTCACCAGAAGCAGTAGACTGGGGAATGATTGCAAATTGCATCAGGAAGTACCTGATTTCTGATGGTTCAGTCTTCTCTATTACTGAGAATCCAGTCAATTAATACAAACATAAGAACATATGGATTTGCCAGCAGAAGAAGCCCTTATGATCCATTCAGTCTGTTTGATGCTGGCTCCCTTTACACTGAATTACAGTGGGTCCTGCCCTCACTTACCTTTAACTCTGACCCTCCCCATAACTTTGTCCCACCCCCCTTGAACCGCTGTGCCTCTTCTGGTTCACAACCTCTGCTGGCAGTTCATTCCACCCTGATACTACCCAGTATTGTGATAATTGCTTACATTTATTTTCACTAAGATAGACCTGTAATCTGTAGTTGCCTAAGATTTCATGCTGTGTACCTTCTGTTTCTCCTACCTGCTGTCCTATACATTTCCCTGTAAATTGATCTATCCCCCACTTCCTAAACTACTCTGATTCCTGCGCTTGTCTCTCCCTCCCTCTGCTGTATCCCCCTCCCCCTTCTCTGCAACCCACAGTAGCTTTGGCAACCTGAACTCTGCTCTGAATCCCTCTTTGTTCCTCCACTGCAAATCAAAATTGTTCATCAGGTTTTTTCTTTGTCCACTGTCCTCTCCCTCCTACTAATCCTTTTACATCTTTATTTCTCTTAGCACCAGCCACCCCAGTCGCCCTGGGCTTCTGCCCACTGGAGCTGCTCCCAAGTAGTCCACCAAAAACTGCCAAGGTACGCTAAGGAAACAAGACGTTTGTTACCCAATGCACCTCTACCCTGCGAGTCCTCTCTTACCTGCGATTTTTGAACTTGGCGCCATTTCTCGGAGCCCTAGCCTAATATCTATGTGCGGTCTTCTCAGCTACTGGTTGTACCGCCAGCAGGTTAAAAACAAGTAAAAGAATTAATTCAGAGCTCTCCCACCTCGGACTCACTGATTCCCCAGTGTTTGCTGCGGGGCTCAGCCCATGGTCCAGGCGCTCGCTCTCTCTGCTCATGGAGGTGCTAGCCCAGCAGCCCTCGTCGCCTCCCACCCCCCACCCTATCTCGAGCATTTACTCTTATACAGTACCTTGACCAATCAGGGAATTTATTCTACCTCCCCACTTTTCCATTGGCTCCTTATACAAATGAGCCACTAGGGGCGCTTCCATTAATCTTTCTCCAACTCTCCTCAATCCAAACGATATTGCTATTTCGTTTGTGTTGTCATTTTATTTCTTTTTTCCTCTAAGCCTAATCTGCCCTTATTCTTCTACACCCATAAGCCTTTTAAGGTTGTAGCTACTTCTTTTCTCTCCCCACAAAATCAAAACTGGCCTGTTACTATTCCCAATCTTAGTGCAGCCTTCTTCCCATCTTGTTGTTTCCCTGACTGCAGTTCAATTCACTATCTCTGCAATTGCTCCCCTGATTGCAGTTCTAATCACTATCACAACAATTGCTCTCTTATATATCCTGTTAATCTCAGGACGCTTAATCTAGGAGACAAGTTACTGTTCCTTATAGCTGTTCCTTCTACACCTATAAGCCTAGTGAATTGAATTGCCCTTCTCTGTCATCCCTCAATCCCTGCTATTAGCCTATCAAACATGCTTATTTCTAAGTTGTACAGAATGATCTGGTTACCCCTAACTGGGACCTCTCTCCTCCTGTCTCTGGCGCTATTAAGTATACCTAATGTGCCCAATTGCAAGAATTTTATCCAAAACAGTAACATGAATCTTAACGATTTTAAATACTCTAACATGCTAATACTAACTGAATGTCGCTTTGATATGACCCCTGCCCTCCTCCCTAAACTACTCATATACCGTGCCACAGCATTCACTTCAAAACGATGGCGTACCTACTATCGTGCTAGCCACATGTTTGTCTGGCATAAGCTAAAGTATTTTACACTGCTGGCTCTTATGCTGTCCGGGGATATTGAGCTGAACCCTGGTCCTACACCAGGTACATCCTCCTCTAACTGCTCTGGTTGTGATATGAAAGGACTTCACATAGTCCACCTAAAAATCAGGAGTCTTCTCCGAAATTATGCAGACCTGGAAGCCTGGATGGTTAACCACCATCCTGATGTGCTCTGTCTATCTGAGACATGGTTAAAACCCTCTATCCCAGATACATTTTGCCTGCTCCCAAGCTACAACCTTCTCAGGTATGACAGACCATCTCCTAAATGAGGAGGGGGTGTCGCAATCTATTACAAAAACAATCTAAACATTACCTTATCAACTGACAAAAATCACTCCTTGTGCGAACACATCCACGCCATACTCAGGTTGGGAGACAAAAAACTCCATATTGTATGTACCTACAATCCACCCAATAGTGGAATAAAAGGCTTAGCAGATTTGCTCAATCATATGGCTGCTTATGCTGGGAGAAATGAACTCATCATTCTTGGTGACATAAATTTAAACTGGATAGGAAAATCTCAGGATACCCTTCTATCCCTGGTTCAAAGCCACAACCTGCACCAAATCATTACTGAGTATACAAGAGTATCAGTCAACACTGACACCAGCACCCTTATTGACTGGGTCCTAACAAATCGCGTGGACAGAATTATAAAAACAGGTACGCTGCCGGATAATATTAGTGATCACTCCCCCCATTTTCTGCATATGGAGGACATCCATTACCTCTACGTCACCCCATAACTATATATGCTTCAGAAACTATGCAAACTTAAATCAGGCTCATTTCCTATATGATGTGTCTCACATTGACTGGTCCCCTGTCTTCCAATTTACAAGTACTGATGCTGCCCTTCATGCCTTCTTGAGCAGGTTTGTACCCCTGCAAGATAAACACATCCCAGTCGTCACTCAGCGCGTTCGCGGTAAACAAACCAGATGGCTGCACAAAGATCTCCTTATAGCCCTCAAAAACAGTGACAAAGGCTGGGAAAAGTTTAAAATATCCGGTCTCTCTGCAGACTTTAATAACGATAAAGAACAGTGATCTAAATGCAAAACACAAATAAGACTTGCAAAAAGCCAATACTGTAAGGGCCTTCTGCTGGATGCTGCCGGCAACCCAAAATAGTTTTGGTCTCATGTCAAGACCTTCCTCGGCTCTAAGCAAACCCGGCTAAATAATGATATGATACTGAATGGTGTCCACTGTAATGACCCTGGCTCAATTGCCAATGCTTTTAATTCTCACTTCTCTGACCTCTTGAGCTACACAAATGCCTTCTCTTCGAATAACTTATTACCTGGTTCCCCCCAACCCAAATGACATCCCAATGATGCCTACCTTCTATTTTAAAACTATATCGAAGAACAATGTCCTTAAACATCTAAACTCCATATCAGACAGTACCGCTATTAGATCAGACTGCCTCGAACCTAAGCTCTTAAAGCTTGCGGCTCCTTTCATTGCAGGACTTCTGTCCAGTATACTAAACCTGTCACTAAGTGAAGGCATAGTACCTGAGGTATGGAAACTGGCTAAAGTCACGCCAGTGTTCAAAAAAGGTGACAAAAAAAGATATAGCCAACTACAGACCAATAGCTATACTTTCAATGTTAAATAAAATCCTAGAGAAGCTCATCTCAGTACAGATCTCCGAACACCTTACTAAATATAACCTTCTCCACTCAAATCAACACGGGTTTAGAAAAGGCCATAGTACTCAAACTGCCCTACTTCAGCTGACAAATGACGCTATTCAGGCCATGGATCAGGGTCAACAAACCGGTGCAGTATTTATTGATCTGACGAAAGCTTTTGATCTTGTTGACCACCCTCTTCTGCTTACCAACCTTCACTCCCTAGGTTTCTCAACCGGAGTTGTGAACTGGTTCCATAGCTACCTCTCATGCAGATACCAAACTGTGAAATTCAACTCGGCCACCTCAGATGAAGCAGCCATCAATGTTGGTGTTCCTCAAGGATCTATCCTTGGCCCTCTCCTCTTCTCGATTTTCATCAACAACATTCCTCGTAGCATTTCCTCTTGCTCATCATTGCTATATGCTGATGACCTCGTACTCTACACTAGCTCAGACAATGTTCACTCTATTAATCATAAGCTCTCTATGGATCTGCAAAATATTCAATCCTGGATCACCAAAAAAAAGCTTGTTGTCAACACTGGAAAGACCAAAGCCATGCTCTTTGGTTCCCCTATAAAATTAAAACTGTGCCGTAAAATTTTCCAGGTCACTTGGGCTGATGGTTCTCCATTGGAGATGGAAACCTCCTTTAAATATCTAGGTGTCTTACTTGATGAATCCCTTACCTTTGACGCTCACGTTACCTCCATTAGTAAGGCAGTAAACGTAAAACTCGGCTTAGCCTACAAAACTAGCCATATTCTTACCCCCACCGCTAGAACAGCCATTGCTCAAGGAATCCTGCTTCCCTCACTTTCTTATGGTTCTGCAATCTATACTAATGCTTCTAAGGCTACTCTTCAAAGATGGGACACAACCTATAACAACATATGCCGTTATGCCTCCGCATCCTCTAGAGTAAAGCATCACTGCCTGCTGTACTCTGACCTAAAATGGCCATCCCCCATGGCACACCGTCTCCTATCCCTTGGGAACCTTTTGGATAGTGTACTGCGATCAAGTTCGCCCACCTATCTAGCCTCCCTGCTAACCCCTCAGAACGTATCCTACGGTCTCCGATCAACTGACTTTCCTTGCTCTGCATCCCTAGATGTAGAACAACCAAAGGGAAATCTGCCTTCTCGCACATAGGCCCCTCCTACTGGAATTCGTTGCCCCTAGATGTACGCCTTGCCCCTAATCATGCCATCTTTAAGAAGAAGCACCACTCCCTCTTCATCGCTTGCTCAAACTGTACCTGCTTCAACCCTCCATAGATCCTGACTCCTCCTGTCCTAACTGCCCTGCTATCCATGCCCTGTATCATTGTCAGCCTCCCTTACCTCTCCCCCCTCATCCTAATATTAACATCCTTTTCAGTTCTTAGTTGAATGTAACCTTACCCTGTTGTTATATTTGCTTTCTTGCATGTATCAAACATTGTGATATTATTACATTAGTCTTCATATGAGCACTTATCTCTATTTGTATGATTTATACCTTATATGCTATGTACCAGTACCTGTTAATACCTTGTCTCAATTTCTCGGTGTGATGTATTGTATTGTATATCTCCTGACACTGTATGCTTTGTGATTGTATCTCTCTGTGTTGTTAACCTCCCGAGTCGTGCCTGAAAATAGTCACTTTTGTGTCTAGTGCACTTACCCAGTAAACAAAAAATAAATAAATAAAAATAAAATAAATTCTGTAAAGAAGTGTTCTCGGACCTCCTTCTTGAACCTCCCCCCCTACCAATCTGTAGCTGCGCCCACTTGCAATCCTGTTCATGCTCAAGGTAAAGAGGTTCTCATGATCCACAATGTTTATACCTTTGAGGTACTTGAAGGTTTCAGTCATGCCCCTTCTCTCCCTTCTTTCCTCCAGTGAGTACATATTTAGGCTTCTCGGTATGTCTTCCTATGTGCTGCCCTGCTGACCCTGAATCATCTTTTTTGCCCTACTCTGCACCACCTCTAGATGACTTGCGTCCCTGGGGTTTCAATACTGCACACAAAAATCCAAGTAAGGATGCACCAGGGATCTGTACCATGGCAGGATCACAGTCTTCCTTCTGCTTATGAACCCCCTAGTTACAGTATGAACCTCAGCATCCGATCTGCCTTGGATGCTACCTTCTTGCATTGCAGAGAATGTTTAAGGTTTCTGGTTATGGCTACTCCCAGATCCTTCTCCTCCTCTGTTGGATTCTTGCAACCAAAAGAAACACAGAATTTGTCAGCAGAAAACGACCGCTTGGCCCAACCAGTCTACCCAGATGGTCCCTGCCTAATCTGTCTCCACAGATCCTAGCTGATCTCTGGTGACTCTCCCTACTTCTAGCCCATTTCCCAATATTCCTCTATGTCTTGCACGTGTATACTTGAAGTCTCCCACTGTTTTCACCTCTGCCACTTCCTCTGCTGCAGTCTATTACACGCATCCACCACTCTCTTAGTGAAGCAGTACTTCTCCACATCCCTTCCAAATCCTCCCCCTAGCTTCATCACATGTCCTCTGGTTCTGGTGTTCTTTCTCATCTGAAAGAGACTCTTCTTCTGCACCCTGTTTACCCGTACTGGGTACTTGTATGTCTCTATCCATGTCCCCTCTTGTTCTATCTTCCAGGGTGCACATGCTAAAGTCCCACAGTCTCCCCCACCGGGGGCTTTTGGTGCAATCTCTGCACCATTTCAGTTGCCCTCATCTGGACTGCCTTCACACTGTACATGTCATCTCTGAGAAACAACCTCCTGATCTGGACACAATACTCCAGGTGAAGTCCCACCAGCGAGTGATACAGTGGCAATACCACCTCCCTCCTCCTCCTGCTGGAGATACCTCTCCCCATGCATCTCAGCATCCCACTGCCTTGACACTTTGAGCTAATCAGATATAATAACCCCAAGGTTCCTTTCCTGCTTAGTCACTGATAGTACCTTCCCGCCCCCCAGCCTTTATTCAGTTCTTGGGTTCCTATGCCCTAGGTGCATGTTTTTGCACTTTGTGGCAGTCAACTCCAACTGCCATGCTCTAAACCACTCCTTGAGCATACCAAGATCCCTATGCATTCTTTCCACCCCTTCCTTATTGTCCACCCTAGTACAGATTTTATCATCTGCAAAAAGGCACACCGACCCTTCCAGTTCATTGGCAATGGCATTTATGAAGACATTGAAGAGGACCGTTCCCAGCAATGAGCCCTACAGCACCCCACTGGTCACTCTCCCATCACCAGAGTGAGTGCTATTAACCACCACCCTCTGTTGCATATCCAGTAACCAGTTTCTAACCCAATTCACCACTGTGGATCCCACTCCTAGGCTGCTTAATTTCCAAATCAGTCTCCTGTGAAGCAGCGTGTTGAAGGCCTTGATAAAGGCCAGAAACTCTACTAACCCCTCCTTTAATAGTGTTTCCATTACTTTCCCACACCCACGAGGCAATGCCCACTGGTCTACAGTTACAAGCCTCTTCCCTGCTGCCCTCATGTACAGGTACCATGTCCGCTCTCCACTAGTCCTCTGGAACCATGCCTGATTCCAGTGAGCTGCTGAATAAGGCCATCCATGGGGCAGCCAGCACCTCCTTGAGTTCTTTTAGTACACCTGGCTCTATCCTGTCCAGCCCAACAGCCTTGTCCACCCCCAGGGCTGCAAGTCTTTTCAGGACTCTTTCTCCTGAAAATGGACTTGAGACTGCCTCCCACTCACCATTCCTGCTGATCACTTGTGGTCCCCCCTCCCCCCACCGTAAAGACCGAGCAGAAGCACCTGTTCATGACATTGTCTTGGTCCTCTCTGTGTAGTCTCCTGCTACCCTCCCCATCCCCACCTTTTCTCCCCTTACTTTTCTCCCATCACCTATGTACCCAAAGAAAGTCTCATCCCCATTTGCCACCCCCCTGGCCATTCTCACATCCATATGTGCCTCTGCTCCCCTCATCACCTCCCTCTGCCCCACCTGGAAAATTTCCTTTTCCTCCTCCCAAAGCATAACTGGCAGCAGTTGGATTCAACTCCCCCCCAACGACTAAAGCCTTAACCCAACACCTGAGACTGCTTGGCCACTTCATTTCCATGCAAAATAATGCAACCTACTGGAAGTTTAACCCAGGCCTCCAGAACACTGTTCCACTTCTCTACCACTGAGCTATAGGCTCCCATAGTTTAATGTGCATGACCTTGAACGTTTTCATGTTGAACCCTAGCTGCCACATACCAGATCACCTTCCAAGCTTTGCAAGGTCCTGTCTAAGTATCCTGACACCCTCTTTAGTGTCAACCCCACTACAGAGTTGGTGCAATCCACAAATCATGCCTCAAAGGACCTCTGTTATGTCATTAATGAGCATATTAAACAACACAGGTCCAAGCACTGACCTGTGTGAGAACCCACTGATGACATCCCTTGATCCTTATAGCTCCCCTCCCACCACTACCCTTTGGGTCCCCCCACTGAGACAGTTTTCCACCCACTTCATCAATTTGCTAACCACCCATAAGTCCTCCATCTTTTTGATTAACCTCTTGTGATGAACTGAAATAAAGGCTTAACTGAATCCTAAGTACAGAATATCTACTGCCTGCCCTATGTCAGCAACCTTCATTACCCAGTTGAAGAAGTCAATCAAGTTGGTCTGGCACGACCTCCTGGCCATGAACCCATGTTGCTTCTCATCCTGGAGTCCATTTTGCTCAAATAATTCAACCAACCTCTCCTTCAGGATGGTCTCCATCAACTTGCCCATAATAGATGTCAATCTGACAGGCCTGTAGCTCCCTGGGTCATCCCTAGCTCTGCTTTTCTGTAGTGGCGCTACGTGTGCTGTTCTTCACCCCAGTGGCACCACATCTGTATCTCAAAAACTGTTAAAAAGGTCCACCAGTGGTTCTGCTAGCTCTGTTGCCAATTCTGTCAAAACCCCTGGGTGTATACCATCCAGTCCCAGGGACTTGTCAATCTTTAGGGTTCAGAGTCCCTTAATGATACTGTCCACCATGATTCTTTCCTCTACCATACATATAACACTGAACCCCATCATTTGCATCTACAGCCATCTGGAACTGATATTTGGCGGTTTCATGTGCAGTTTTTGCAGTTTCTGCTAAATCACTGCCAAGTTCACATCCCACTTCCTCACTCAGGACTTACATGGTACTCAAAAGGGCTTTTTGTTACTGGGCGGAGTAGCTGTCTATGTAAGGGAAGGGATAAAAGCAACTGAACAAAAGAGTAAACAGGGAGGAAAGGAGGCACTGTGTGTCACTTTAGAGACTGGAAATGGCACAACAATCCGCACAGGGGTTGTATACAGACCCCATGTCAGGGGGAGGGAATGGACAAGGATATGATAGAAGGCATACTAAGGATGGCAGAGAAAGGGGAGATACTGTTGATGGGGGACCTTAATATGCCAGATGTTAACTGGAGCACCTTTGCTGCACCACATCCAAAAGCAGGGCCATTCTTGATGCCCTTCAGGTGGCATGCCTCAGACAGCTACTTTTGGAACCTACTTGTGAGGGAGCAATCTTAGACCTCATACTCTCAAATGGGGACAGTGAGAGGATCTCAGATCTAGAACTGGGTAGCCATTTGGGAACAAGTGACCACCAAACAGTGTGGTTCATGATAAACTCAGCTACAGAGTCAAGCCATACAAAAGTGAAGGTTCTGGACTTCAGGAGGGCTGACTTTGGCAAGACGCGAGAGTGCCTTAGAAAAGCACTAGCAAACAGGCTAGAAGGAGTGGTGGAGCAACAATGGGGAAATATCAAAACTGCCATCACAGAGGCAACAAGCCTTTGTGTGAAGCAAACAAACAAATCAAAACCAAAGAAAAACCCACTATGGTTCTCAAAAGAGGTGGCGGTGAAGGTTAGGGAGAAAAAGATAGCATTTAGGAAGTATAAGGAAACACAGAAGGAGCAAGACATAGAACTGTAACAGTTAAGGCAGAAGGAAGCAGGGAGAGAAGTCAGAATAGCAAAGGCCCAAACTGAGGAAAAGACAGCCAACTCGCTTAAGAAGGGGGATAAAACCTTTAATAGTTATATTAGGGAGCGTAGAAAGACAAAGGGAGGGATAGTGAGGCTGAATAGAATGGACGGTGGGTGGGCAGAGAGGGACAGTGAAAAAGCAGGGATACTGAATGAATACTTCTGTTCAGTATTCACAAAAGAGGAGGTGGGGAGGTGCATAATCCAATTAACAGAAGCACTCTGGATAGGGGGTCAATCCCAGTCCTTTCACAGAAGAAAGGGTTCTGAAAGAACTCCTAAAACTGAAGGTGGACAAAGCAATGGGGACAGATGGAATTCACCCCAGAATTCTAAAAGAATTAAGCAGAGAACTAGTGACACCACTGACTACCCTTTTTAACAAATCATGGGAGGATGGTGTGGTACCTGAGGACTGGAGTAAGACAGATGTGATTCCCCTTCATAAAAGTGGGATCAAGACAGAGACAGGAAACTACAGACCTGTCAGTTTGACCTCTGTGGTAGGGAAAGTGATGGACTCACTTCTGAAGGAAAGAATTATTGAGTACCTAGAAGCCAGTGGGGCACAGGACCCAAGGCAGTATGGGTTCATAGCGGGAAGGTCATGTCAGACAAATCTAATTGATTTCTTTGACTGGGTGACCAAAGTAGTAGACCAGGGAGGGGCTGTGAACATGGCCTACCTAGACTTTAGCAAGGCATTTGACACAGTCCCACACAAAAGATTAATAGTCAAATTAACCAGCCTGGGAGTAGGTACCAGGGTGGTAGCCTCGGTAAAACACTGGCTGGACAACAGGACACAGAAGGTAATTGTAAATGGCGTCCACTCTGAAGAAAGAGGGGTTACTAGTGGGGTACCACAGGGTTCAGTACTGGGTCCAGTCCTTTTTAATGTCTTTATAAGTGACATTGCAGAGGGACTGGAAGGAAAAGTATGCCTATTTGCAGATGACACAAAGATCTGCAACAGCGTTGATACACAAGGAGGCATGGAAAGGATGAGAAGGGACTTGGCAAGGTTGGAGGAATGGTCAGAAGTATGGCAGATTGGATTCAATGCAAAGAAGTGCAAAATAATGCACCTGGGAAACAAAAACCCAGGGGAAGATTACACAATGGGGGGGAAGTAGTAACAGCAACAAAAATGGAAAGGGACCTGGGGGTAATCATATCAGATGACCTTAAGGTTGGCAAGCAATGTGAGAAGGTGGTAGGGAGGGCTGGGGGGATACTGGGATGTATAGGGAGAGGCATCACCAGCAGAAAACAGGAAGTTGTTATCCCCCTGTACAGACAGTTGGTGAGACCCCATCTGGAGTACTGCATACAGTTCTGGAGACCACATCTCCGCAAGGATATAGACAAGATGGAGTCAGTTTAGAGGAGGGCAACTAAAATGGTGCAGGGTCTGCAAGAGAAGCCATACGAGGAGAGACTAAAGGAGCTTAATATGTATACCCTTGAGGAAACGAGGGAGGGGGGACATGATAGAAACCTTTAAGTACCTCAGTGGAATCAACAAAGTCCAAGAGGGTAGCATCTTTCAGAAAAAGAGATGTGCAAGAACAAGGGGACACAATTCGAAGATAGAGGGGGGGACAGCTCAGGGGCAATGTAAGGAAGTATTTTTTCACAGGGAGGGCAGTGGATGCATAGAACAGCCTTCCTGAGGAGGTTGTGGGGTCTAACACTGTCGGAGAATTCAAGAATGCATGGGACAGACATAAGGCAATTTTTGTGGGGGTAGGAAGAAATAGGCTGTTGGTTAAATAGGATCTGCAGCTTATCCTCTAGGTAGGGAAATGGGCAGACTAGGTGGGCCAAGCGGTCCTTATCTGCCGTCAAAGTCTATGTTTCTACGTGCACTGTATGCCATATAAATGGCCTGCCTGCCTTAACTGCAGGATGGCTAAAGTGTACACTTTCCTTGCCATATAAGCCAGCTTTCTGGAATCCTCTTCTGGAGGCATGGAAGCTAGTGACACTAGATTTTTTACATGCAGCTGCCTGCACAACTCGCTCATGATCAGGTTAAGAAAATAAAAATTCCACCCCCTGCTTCTCTACTTGATATTTATTTTCCATTTTTTTTCAGTACCAGGAACTGAATCTGGATGCTCCAAAACTGTGCTAGTAACTTTTCTGAGGGATTTGTGAATGGGTACTGTGAGCCTTTTTAGATGAGGTCAGTCCCAGCATACTCACAAATACTGCCTCTCCTATATCCTCCTCAGTCTCATTGGAGGGGACATCTACAGTCCCAAACATATGCCTTACAAAAGAGGAATATGAGAAAAAATCCTCATGGACTCTTGGGGGTGAACCAAAGTCATGCTCTGTGGTTGTCTCCAGCTCTAACACTTCACCTTCAACTTTTTTTTTTATTTTTTTTACTGTAATTTTTATTTTTGAGAAACAAACACAGTACAATACAGTTTAAGCCTTACAGAAATGTACGACACATTATTTTCATTATTCTAATACATTCATTTAGGCTGCACATCTATCATATGGCAAGTATTACATATTAAATGCCTAAACATGTATTTCCATCCTTTGATTTTTCAGCTTATTATGCTGCTGGGCAATCCAATGATTATTTCCTCACATTTGATGCCATGATGTATATTCAAAACAATTTCTTAGGGAGTTTTGTTAATCTATTTGAGCTAATTGCTTAATCTTATTTCTCCAATGATAGAGAAGCTTAAACAGAGAATAATTATAACCACGAATAAAAAACAGGAAGTACAGAGGTTATAGAAAGAAAGAAAAGGAAAGAGTAGATAGGATACAGGCGTCCCCGTATAGCTGGGTATGGTGTGTTACCATTTCCCCTCATGGTACGAAATCTGGATAGTGCTCTAGTTGATACAGCACCCATTTTCTCCAGAATGTTTCAAATCTAGTGAGCTTATCCACATATGTTTAGGTTAAGTGTTCCATGCTATAGATATCTACCATTGTGGATCTCCAAATCTCCCTGGATGATACTCTGACGGTGTGCGATAGGCATGTTATAGTTTTTTTGCTGCTAATATTGAACTGAGAATTAGCCGAAGGGTGGTAGGGTTGACATCTGGACCATCTGGTGGTGTGGTGAGCAATACCATTGATGGGGTAATTACCCCTGTGCAGTTGAGGGCTGTTTCTATTTCATGGATGACTTCTTGCCAGAATGTCCGTATGATAGGGCAAGTCCAGAAAATATGTGTCATGTCTGCTTAGATCTGCCCACACTCCCTCCAGCACACTGCTGCTTTCTCGCCTACATATTTAGCAACAACATCTGGGGATCTGAAAAACCTATAGAGCATTTTCAGGAGAACTCTTTCCAGTAGGTTGAGGAAGTGAGCCGGTAAGCTTTAATAGCAAATTTATTCCAGTCCTCTAATGTCTGTTCACTGCCAATCTCAGTGTTCAATTTTTGTAAGATGGATACTATAGATTCCCTAGCCACTTCCTGTAGTGCCTTGTATGCTCACCCAATTATATGCTCCAGGGAGTGTCCCTGAATGCTGGATTTCAAGAGCTGAGGGAATAATGGCAGATTGGCTGAGTTGAACAATATGCCCTAGGCTGAGCTCCAATATATGATCTTACTTGTAAGTGGTGAAAGTAGTCAGTGGTCTGAATATGATAATCTGCTTGTATAAAGGCAAAAGAGAGAGTTCCATGCTGGTCTAATAGTTGGAAAAAGAAATGCAGACCCCTTTTTGCCTACATTTGCAAGGCCCCATCCATGTGGTTAGGCAGGTATTCCACATCATGAGCTGAGGCCTTGAGATAAAAGCCAGTGTTAAATATTTTTTCGCAATCCGAAGCCATTGAGCTAGTATCGTCACCATGTATTTATAAAAATTTGTTAACAGAACACATTTTGGGGGGTTGCCAAATATGTACAGATCACAGTTAAGTAAATCATTTAATGTAAATTCAATTTGTTTCCAGTAAGGATGTTCAGAGAGTGCTATCCAGATGCAGATGGTGTGCATAAATGTTGCTATGGCATACTTTTATAAATTCGGTAAATTAAGGCCACCTCTATGTCTCAGGAGTTGTAATATTGAAAATTTGATCGGTGGAGTGGAGCTTTCCATTCCATATGAACCAAAAGATTGCTCTGTCCCATGTTTGGAAATACTGCTGGTCTGGATGTACCAGTAATATCTGCAGGTATTATAGAATATGTGGCAATATGTTTTAGCGTATTGTTTCAATTAATTGGAAAAAGCCTAGGGAGAGATGTGTCCATTTGGAAAGGACCTCCATGATCTGTATAGTTAATGGTTCGAAATTCAGGAACTCAAGGTGCTCCAGAATTTGTATAATTTTAATTCCCAGATATCGGAAGGAGGACTTATTCCACCAAAATGGAAACTGCCTCTTGAGTTCCCTAGATGGTGTGTAGTTGTATAGGATCACTTCTGTTTTAGAAGTATTGAGCTTATATCCTGAGAGGTTTCTGAATGTGTCAAATATCTTCCATAATGCAGGGATCGATTCCTCTGGGGAGGAGACTGTCATAAGCAAGTCATTCGCAAACAAAGAGAGCTTGTATTCCCTACCTCACAGCGGGATCCCTGAGAACTGACATGTTTGCCTGATCTGGAGAGCTAGGGGCTCTAAATAAATTGCAAAAAGTAAGAGCAACAATGGGCACCCCTGTCCTGTTCCTTGTTCTAATGGAAATGGGTCTGACAGGGATCTTTTTATTCTAACACAGGCCCAAGATCCTATGCAGATGTTTTTCATGGCACTAGTAAATTCCTCTGGATGGACAAATGCAGTGTGTAGCCCACAAGAAAGGCCACGCCACTCTGTCAAATGCTTTCTCGGCACCCAAGCTTAGGAGGGCTAGTGGGATTTTATGCTTTGCGATGTGTTCTAATAACATAAAGGTCCATCTCACACTGTTATTGGCTTGGTGGTTTCTTACAAATCTCACTTGATCTCAGTCAATTATGTTAGGCAGTGTTGTTTCAAGGCGGCAGGCTAGAGTAGTCACAAACATTTTACAATCGTAGTTCAACAGAGAGATGGGTCTATATGAGGATGCATACTTCAGATCCTTGTCCGGTTTTGGGACTGCTGATATCATGGAATGGTGCCATATGGGTGGTGGGGGGTCTCCGTTTTGGATGTCTTGAAATACTGGAAGAAGAGTCAGGGAGAACAATGTAGTAAACTTTTTAAAAACTTCTGCTGGGTATCCATCTAATTCTGGAGCTTTTCTAGGTTTTGAGTCTCTTATTGCCATCTGGAGTTCCCTAAATGTGATAGGGACCACCAAATGTTCAGCCTCCTGTTCATTTAGGAATATTAAGGGAATTCAGATAATTTGTTATTTCCTGTGGGGTTGCTGTTAAGTTGGCCGAGTATAAGTTTTTGTAGAAGTGTGTCAGTATATTTCGTATGGCTGATGGGTGTAGCGAGTACCCCAGTATCTGTGTCTAACATTTGAGTGACACATGCTTGTGTTTTTGTGCCTGAAGCACCCTTGATAAGTTTCTGGCTCCCCTGGCCCCTGCCTCATAATAGTGGTGTTTGAGAAAGAAGAGGGACTGCTCTAGTTTGGAGTCTAACACTTTCTGCACTTCCCCCTTAACACATTTTATCTGCTGGGATATAGCATGATCTCCCTGCAAATAGAGGAACTACAATGTCGCTATCTGTACCTGCAGCTCCTGGAGTTATCCCTCTTTCCCTTCGTTTACATGCCAAATATGCTATAATCTCCTCCTTTTGATGGTGTTCCATAACATGGCAGAGGAAACCAAAGGATCTGTATTGTCTTTTATGGTCTGTGGGATGTTGTCTTTATTCAGTTGTAAGAACTCAGGGTCCTTTAAGACAGCAAGGTTAAGTCTCCATGGGGCCCTCGTGATAGGTTTAACTAGACTGATTTTGGCCTGCACTGAGGCATGATGCGAGGTCAGGATTGGGCCATGACTGATGTCCTGTATGGCATCCAAATGTTCCACTGTTACGATCAGATAGTTTAACCATGCAGATGTACCTGTCCTGTGGCAGTTATAAGTGAAAGCAGAGGTTGTTGGGGAAAAAGTAATGCCACATATCTGTGAATCCCAGATGTGCTAAAGTGGCATGTAGGTATTTCTGCCTTCACTTTCATCTTCTTCATCCTCCTCCCCCAGGTCAGGTTCAAAAGATGCCTGAGGCTGGGGGGCAGGAATAGTAGCAAGATTTCCCATGGCTTGAAAGGTCTGAAAAAACTGCTACATTTCTGTGATGTCCTCTGCTGAGAGCATAGCTATTTGTTCTACTGCTTGCTCCTGGTCCCTTTCTGGGGGAGGTAACGTCAGATGCTTTTATTTTATTTCTTAGCTGGTGTTGATGTCACCAGAGCATCTGCTTTTTAGGGCTGCAGTGAGTGGAGCCCTGCAGACCTCTTGCTATGATAAAAGGACTTGTGCATTTCTTGCGAAGAACAACATGATGAAGTGACAACACAGTCACCTCAGCATCTGTAAAGCACTCTGCACTGCACTATTTTACCATTCGCAATCAGTTGATTTTTTTATTATACATATCCCCCCCCGACCCTCCCTCTCAGCACCCACCACCCCAGAAATATAACAGTGACACTGGGGGTGCCCAATCCCCAAGTGTCTTGACGAGGAATCCTCTGTTTTTTTTCAGTGACCCCACACTACCGAGCATGCACGGTTGTTTCTTTTGATATATATTTTTTTAAATTAAAGATATCCCCCCCACCCATGAAGCATAACAGTGACACTGGGGGTGCTCAATCCCCCAGCGTCTCAATGAGGAATCCTCGGTGTTGACCCCCACTACTGTGCATGCGCGGTTATTTCTTTTCATTTTTTTCTTTCTAATTTAAAGATATCCCACCACTCAACCCTCCCTCTCAGCACCGTCCTCCCCAGAAACATAACAGTGATACTGGGGGTGCCCAATCCCCCAGTGTCATGATGAGGAATCCAGTGTTTTTTTGTGTTTTTTTAAAACCCTGTGACTAGAAAACCATCCATCAATGTCTTTTGTGGCCGTAACTGCCCCCCCACCTGACCCTCCCACTCAGTACCTCCCCAAAGCCCTGACTTACCGATTGGGGGTCCAATGCCATAACCCCCTCTGGACTACAGACAAGTCTTCACTCTTCAAAGCCAGACTGCGAACTGAGGTAACAGTTATGCAGTTCCATTTATTTAAATGGGATTTTAAATGTAGTGCCATAACTTAGCTGTTTTTGCATATTTTCACCCTATATTTTCAACATGCCTTCTTTGGAACCCCACCTCATGGACAAATGCACTGCCATTAGGCAGATCTGTCCTGAACGGTTATATTATGGTCCCTGCACAAAACCACCCTTCAGGCAGGAGTTGAAAATTTGAATTGCCCTTGTCCATGAGGTGGGGCCATAAGAAGACTATGTTGAATACTTGGTGTAAAACTTTTAAAATACAACAATGTTATGAGCCTACATTGAATTTTGTGAACGCATGCTTGTAAGTGTGGTCATTTTCTATATTTCCCCCCCAAATTCACAACATAGCCATATCTTTACAGTACCTCATAAGTGTGACAACTGTCATTTTTCAAATCTTGGCCAAAATGTTTTTTTTTTTACATCCCAAAAGGTGATTTTGTGGTTCCCGTGTAAAATCACATTTTAGGCAGAAGTTGAAAATATTCTCTGCCCTTATTCATGAGATGGGGTCACAAGAAGGCTATGTTGAAAATTTGGTGAAAAATATTTAAAAAAAAAAAACAAAGTTATGAGTTTACGTTGACTTTTGCAAATGCAGGCTTGTAACATTGGTAATTTTCAATATTTATCTTTACAGCACCTCATGAGTGTGACAGCTGCCATTTTTCAAATCTTGGCTAAAATGTTTTTTTTTCACATCCTGAAAGGTGATTTTGTGGCCCCTGCCCAAAATCACCTTTTGGGCAGGAGTTGAAAAATTTCTCTGCTCTTGTTCACGAGGCGGGGTCATAAGAAGGCTATGTTGAAAATTTGGTTTAAAAATATTAATAAACATTAAAGTTGTGAGCCTACGTTGAATTTTGCAAACGCAGGCTCGTAACTTTAGTAATTTTCAATTTTTTTACCCCAAATTTACAGCACAGGCATTTCTTTACAGCACCTCATGAATGTGACAGCCGTCATTTTTCAGCTCCTGCCCCAAATGTGTTTTTGAGCCCTGAAAGTTGATCTTGCAGTCCCCGTGCAAAATTACCTTTAGGCCGAGAGTTTAGCAGTTTCTCTGCCCTTCTTCATGAGGCAGGGTCATAACAAGGCTATGTTGAAAATTTGGTTTAAAAATATTAAACAAATAATAAATATTTTTACCCCAAATTCCTAGGCTGCAGCCGTATGGGCTCTGGCCAGAGTTTGTTTCTTTTTGCCATCCTTGGCCTCAGAGTTCCCCTATCAGATACTCTGTGCTCTTTCTCTGAGCAGGATATTGACTTGGCAGCTTGTTCTCTCCTCGATCAAAGACTGCTGCTTTTTCATCGTCTTATGTTTTGTTTGAGAAGAGGTACTTGAAAATGCATGCTTTCCCATCTGAGGTACTTTCCTCCATTTTCTTTTTAGCAGACCTGCTAACATACCTCTCAACCTCCGTTCTAGCAATTCAGGCATTAGTCTGAAAACAATTAGGGACAAATGACTAAAATTAGGGACACATCTAACAAAAAGAAAATATCTGCTCAAGAACCCAGTTATATTGTGAGGCTTGGTGTGAAAAGCATTGTATGTGATGACCCATACACCTCAAGAGTAAAGCTCGAGAGCTTTATGAGGTCATCACACACCGAGGGTGTGTAAAAAATCCATAACACCACACTTGCATAACCTTTATTTTTGTATAATTACTGGTGCAGGGAATTTTTCTTCCTTCGACACATGAAACAAGAGAGAGACAGATAGTGAATGTGAAGCAGTTCTGTGAGAGTGAGAGAGAGACAGAGAGAGAGGCACACCACACACACACGCACATTGTCTCTCTCTCCTTTTCCACTAGAGACATGTTTTCTTTTTTGTTTTAATTTTTTTTAAATATGCTCTGTGGAACTGCCACAGTAAGCAGGATAGGTAGACAGCTGCCACTGAAGGATGGTCTGTTCTCGATCAGACTAGCTGTCTTCCAAAGTATAAGAACAGCAGGATGAACCAGATAGATTTTTTTTGTTGTGAAAAGCAGGATTAACCAGATAAATAGTCAAAAAAATAATAACTTACGTGTGAGGAGGAAGAGAGGCAAACAGTTCAGGTGGGCAGCGCTGGTCCTTAGAAATGGAGAATTGCAGTCGCCATTTTTCTAGATGTGTTCAGCCCACCCACACACAGACTAAAGACCAGTAAGGTGGCACACTACAAATGACTGATGCTGGAGGACACTGGTACTGACAGAGAGTTTTGAGAAACACCGTAATAAACTGTTTTTGAGTTATTACGGCGTTTGTAAGAGACCTGTATTCCATTTGATAGAATGGATCACCAGTAGTTACACAGAAATGATAGGAGGTTTTACAAATAAAAACAAATAAAGGACTTAGCAGATGGACTTGGAGAGGTCTCAAAGACAACTGTTCTCAGAGAAAAACGAAAATTAAGTATAGTACTCAGTGTAGTTCTTGATCTTCTAGGAATATCTTCACCACATATTGCCACTAGTGGTAGACTGACTCTGTGGGCACAGGCTCACCCTGACACCAGCCATCAACCACATCATCACCTTTTTAACCAAGGAGTTACAGCATAATCTAACAAATACCTATGCACTTACCCTAAGAGCATGAGATAGCCCTGGCGGCCCCTGTAAAAAGAGTCACCAAACCAGTAACATAGTGTCCTCAGAGCCAAAATCAAACATAAAGGGGTGAAGACCAACGCAACATACTGGAGTGAGTTTGAAGGATGGTGGGCTGGCGTTTAAATCAATGTTGATGCTATTCCTAGAAGATGAAGAATTACAGTGGGCATGTTATTTGCACATCCTCCATGAATCAGTCTTCAGCATTGATTCCCACTAGTGGGTGAGAGTAGCATTCTCAGACAAAGTGCCCCAGACTCTGGCAGTAGGAGCTGAGGTCTCACTCGTGATAGTAATCCTTTCAGGATACTCCTGCCAAAGGTGGAATGTTGCCTGGTATGGACATCCAGGCATAGTACTTAGTGTGCACTGTGCTCCAAATTGCAGCCCTGCAAATATCTCCAATAGGCATAGGCACAGAGCTGATCTCTGCCAGGGATGTGGCAATTGCTCTGGTGGAGTGGGTACATACGCTGCCCTCCAATTTAACATAAGCCATGGCATAGCAGTGGCAAAGGCAATTCACAATCCAGGCAGAAATGCATTTGATTATAACAGGCTGTCCCTTTCAATTAGGGTCAAAAGAGATGAAGAGCTGTTTAGATTGTCTAAAGTCCTCAGTTCTGTCCAGAAACAACCTAAGGACCATCTTAACATCTAGATAGTGGAGACCCCCTTCTCCCTCATTATGGAAATTGGCATAGTAGGTAGGCAGCACCAGTAGCTAATGCAGATGAAACTGACACCAATTTCTGAAGGAACTTGAGGTGTATACAGAGAACTACCTTGTATTCATGGAAAACAGTATACAGAAAATCTGTGAACAGGACATGGATTTCAGACACTCTGCAATCAAAGGCAATGGCCACTAGAAATGCTGCTTTCAAGGTCAAAAATTTCAGCTCACACATCACAAGGATCTCAAAAGGCTTGCAAATGAGCATTTCCAGCACAAGGTTGATATCCTAGTCAGCCACTGGCTTTCTGATTGGAGGCTTTATGTGCAAAATGCCTTTAAGGAATTTATTGAACAGTAGCAGCTATGCCAAGGGAAGGGCACCTAAGGGCTCATGGTATGCAGATACAGCACACAAGCTGACCTTTACTATGGAATACTGTAGGCCAGCATTAGAAAGGTCTTAACAGGTACTTCAGAACCTTCTCGGGTGGGTACTCAAAGGGGTCCACGCATTCTTTTGAACTTCAGATGGAACATCTTTTCCACTTGGCTGTATATGTCTTCCTAATGAAGGGTTTATGCACAGCCAAAAGTATTTCAGAGACCCTCTGAGATACCTTGTACCTGTTCACTTCTATTTCTTCCGGAACCAGTCCTGAAGATGAAAGGAGTGCAGGCTGGGATTGGCTAGGTGACCGTGAGTTACTAAGTCCATCCTGAGTGGAAGAATCCTTGGTTTGCTAATTGAAAATCTGCTCAGCAGATGAAACCATATCTGTTGATACCAGCAGGGGGCCACTAGAATCATCCTGCCCCCTTCTGCATCCAATTTGAGCAATACCATCTGCATGACAGAGACTGGGGGGAAGGCATACAGAAACAGTTTGCCATTGCAGTCTAAATGCATCCTGATTGAAAATGCCATAGGCTGGATTTCTGAAGCAGAATCAAGGCAGTTTAGCATTGAGTGGGGATGCAAAAAGGTCCACATCTGGGGTACTCCACTACTCGAAGAGCAATCTCACAATGTCTGGAGCTAGTGATCATTCATGAGGATGGACTCTGTTCAGCTGAGCTGGCCACTGTGCAGCTGAGCTCCTCTGTCAGAGAATTCTGGACTCTTGGCAGATATATTGCTTGGAGCAGGATCCACTGCTCCAGGCACAATTCACACACCTTCACCTTCACTCCCTTCCTGTAGAGAGGGTAAAGTGTGCTCCTTGTTGTTTATTGATGTAGTAAATAACAGACTTGTCTGTCTCATGGAGGACTGCTTTGTGGCTGACTAGGTCCACTAGGGTTTTCAGAGCATACAAAACATCTGATGGGTCCCAGACACCTTGCGTTTGAAGGCCCTGACAGTGGGCTCCCACTCCTGCAGGAAGGCATCTGTGGTGACAGTCACCTGAGGCTGTACTTGGAAGAAGGGGATGTCCTGGAGGAGACCATCCTCCACTGACCAGCATGTGAGAGACCAAACCAGGGGCTTGGTCACCTGAATGGAGTTAAGTCTGAGGGCATGATGCTTGTCACCACTGTGCACCGAGCATCCATAGAGTCATCCTCATGTGCAACCATGCCAGGGGCACTATGAACACTGAAGAACCTATCAGACCCAGCATGCATTGCATGGATTGGGCTTGCACAGTTTTACGCTTTATGATGTAGCATGCTATCTGCAGAAATGCTTGCAGCCTGCTCTCTGGAAGAAAGGCCAGGGCCTTGGTCATATCCAGAAAACCTCTTATGAACAGCAGTTGCTAAAAAGGTTGTAGTTGAGACTTCTTGAGGTTCAGGAAGTCTGCCATCAATGCGAGGAACTGAGAAGCAGTGGCCACTGCCTATTTTGCCTCCTGCCTGGATGGACTGGCAATCAGACAGCCATCCAGGTATAGGAAGACTTGGAGCCCTAACTTTCGCAGATGTGCCGTGAGTACTGCAAAGTACTTTGTAAAGACTTGTGGCATCGAGGAAAGCACAAAGGACAGGACTCTGAATTGGTACTGCTGTCCCAGCACAACAAAATGTAGATATTTGTGGTGACTGGGGTACACCAGTAGGTGCCGACGTGCACCCTGCATATCCAGGGATGCTAACCAGTTCTGAGGTTTCAGGAAGGCTGGCAGGGAACGCACAGAATCATTTTAAATTTTTCTCAATCCATGAATTTGTTCAGATTTCTGAGGTCAAGAATAAGGTGCATGACCCCTGATTTCTTTGGAACTAGGAAGTAGTGGAAGTAGAACCATGTTCCCTTCTGACTCTGGCACTATGTCCACTACCCTGTTGCTCAGAAGCCACACAATCTCCTGCGCCAGAAGCTCTGACATATGAGCTGACAAGAAGGGCTGCCTTCTGGGTGGATAGTCTGGAAGGATTTCTCTAAACTCCAGGGAGTAGCCCTCTTGGATGATCCTGGCATAAAATGTAAACAGAGTAATCATGCAGCAAGATAGACCAACCAGGGATAGAAGGTATTGTGCATTAATGCTCGTATCCTTCCAAACAAAATCTCAGACCTCACTGACATGATGGCCGAGGTCCACCTTGATTGATTCATCATGGGGACTTGGTTTACAAAGAACCACACCTGGGACATTGCTATCCCCGGATACACTCTCTTCAGGAGAGACCGCAAGGGAAAGAAAGGTGGGGGGAGTGGCTATGTATATCAGAGATGGGAGCAATGCAACTGATATGCAGGGACTGCACAGTGATGCAGAGGCCCTATGGATCACTCTGGGAGCTAGTAACAGGGACCATATCTGAGTAGGAGTTATCTACAGACCCCCCCTACCCAGGAGATTTAGAGGGATAAAGACCTCCTGGAAAACATACTGAGGATGACCGACAAAGGCAAGTTACTACTGGTTGGGAACTTCAATCTACCAGATATAGACTGTAGGCATACCAAACTTCCCTAACGGAAACAGGGAAGGCAGTAAGGTAGGCAAAGGCCTAAACTGAGGAAACACTAGCACGAATAGTAAAAAAAGGTGACAGGACTTTCTATACATACATTAGTGAAAGGAGAAAGTCCAGAGGGGGTATTGCTAAGATCAAAGGGGATAAGGAGACATGTGAGGAGGAGGAGGACCATGTAAAAGCATCTATCCTAAATAGAAACTTCTTTTCAGTATTTACTGAGGAGAAGGGCAGGGCCCATAGCTCAGCACCATGGACAGAGCGGGAAGGGAGGTGTGCACTAGTCCCTTCACAAATGAAAGGGTCCTACAAGAGCTTGATAAGCTTAGGGCGGACAAGGCAATGGTACCTGATGGCATACATCCCAAGGTACTAAGGGAGCTAAGGGTGGAACTAGCAGATCCATTATCAGAACTGTTTAGTGAATGTCTGAGCACAGAAGAGGTCCCAGAAGACTGGTGAAGGGCTCATGTGATCCCGCTCCACAAGAGTGGTAGCAGGGAGGAGGCAGAGAATTACAGACAAGTCACTCTTACCTCAGTAGTGGGCAAGATTATGGAGGCACTCCTTAAGGAAAGGACAGTGCAACACCTGGAATCCATAGGAGCACAGGATCCAAGACAGGGTTTACAACAGGAAGGTCCTGTCAAACTAATCTCATAGATTTTTTTGACTGGGTACCCAGAGTGGTGGACCAAGGGGGAGCAGTTGATGTTGCCTACCTTGACTTCAGAAAAGCTTTCAATACTATTCCACATAGAAGATTGATTAATAAGTTGGGTAGGCTCAGGGTAGGTCAGAAGTTGGTCAACTGGGTGGCAAACTGGTTGACAGGCAGAAAACAGAGAGTGGTGGTAAACGTATACAGTCAGAAGAGATGCAAGTCACAAGTGGAGTACCTCAAGGATCAGTCCTGGGGCCAGTCCTCTTCAATATCTTCATCAGTGACACTGCAGATGGACTGGAGGGTATGGTTTATCTGTTTGCAGATGACACCAAGATCTGCAACACAGTAGATGATCCAGATGAGGTGGGCAGAATGTGAAGAGATCTTGATAAATTGGCAAAATGGTCGGAAGAGTGGCAACTGGGGTTTAACGCAAAGAAGTGCAAGATTATGCACATAGGAAAGAAAAACTCTGAAGCCACCTATAGGTTGGGAAGGGAGTTGCTGGCAGTCACAAGGGAAGAAAGAGACTTGGGCATCATCATCATCACAGATGACCTGAAATCATCCAAGCAGACCACTAAAGCAGTAGGTAAGGCTAAGGGGATGTTGGGGTGTATTAGTAGGGGTATCTCAAGTCGTAAGAGGGAGGTAATAATCCCTCTTTATAAGACACTGGTTAGGCCCCATCTGGAGTACTGCATGCAGTACTGGAGGCCACACCTTCACAAGGACATTAACCAAATTGAGGCAGTCCAGAGAAGGGCAACCAAAATGGTGCAGGGACCGCATCTTAAAACATATTAGGACAGATTAACGGAACTCAATATATATACGCAGGAGCAAAGGAGGGAGAGAGGTGATATGATTGAAACATTCAAACACCTTAAGGGCATTAACAAGGTGAAAGAGTCTAACATGTTTCAATATAAGAAAAATAGCAGGACAAGAGGACACAGCATGAGATTAGATGGAGGCCGATTAAGGGGTAATGTGAGGAAGTTCTTTTTCACAGAAAGGGCGGTGAATGCATGGAATAGCCTACCTCAGGAAGTGGTGGATATGAAGACAGTGCAGGGCTTCAAACAGGCATGGGATAGGCATAACAGAGCAATACAGATAAGTATGAATAGATAGGCCATTGACAGAGCAAATGCCGATGGCACATTCATAAGGTAGAAAAAGAAATGGGCAGACAGGATGGGCCTTGCGGTCCTTATCTGCCATCAACTTCTATGTTTCTATGTTCTATGTCAGTCCACCATTACTGACTCCTCAGAGAGGAGTACAGAATCCCTCATCATACTACGGCGGCAGGATGTAATCAACTGGCAGAGTCATCCACTAGGGAATTTGCTGTTCTGGACCTGGTACTCACAAACAGTGCCAGGGTGTCAGACGTGCAAGTGTGGATCAACCTTGGCACCAGTGACCACAGGTCAGTCTGGCTCTCAATTAACAACACAGAGAACCCTTGTCACACCAAACTCAGGGTGCTCAATTTCAGAAAAGCAAATTTCCCAAGAATGAGGGAAAGTATTAAAGAACTGCTGGTAACCGATGCCACAGGGAATGTGGAAGACACCTGGATAAAACTGAAAAATGCTATAACTACAGTCATGGCACAATGCGTAAAACAAATAAACAAATCCAGAAAATCAAAGATCCCATTCTGGTTTTCCAAAGAGGATAAGAAAAAAGCTCATAGAATGTACAAGGATGCCAATTCCAAGAAGGACAGAGAAGAATACAGGATTAAACTCTAGGAAGCAGGAAAAGCAATTAGGGTAACCAAGGCCCAGGCAGAGGAAAGAAGAGCATAGGGAATGAAGGGGGATGGGAGAAGGTACAAAACATTCTTTCATTATATATGGGGAAAAAAAGAGTAAGGGAGGAATAACTAGGTTAGCAACTAAAGGACAGCTGGTGGAGAATGACAAAGACAAAGTGGAAGTACTCAACAAATTCTTCTGCTTGGTCTTTACCCATGAAGACAAAGGTAATGGTCCAGCACTAGCCAAGGCACATCTCCATAACAGTGGAGTAAACACCAGCTCCTTTACAAAAGAAAGGGTCCTTGAGGAGCTGTCTAACTTGAAGGTGGACAAGGCAATGGGGCCAGATAGAATACACCCAAGACTTCTGAAGGAACTGTAGGAGGAACTTGCAGGCCCACTAGCTGAACTTTTAACAAGTTACTGGAAGATGGCATAGTGCCACAGGACTGGAGAAGGGTCATAGTTGTGCCACTGCACAAGAGTGGTAGCAGGAAATTACCACCCAGTCTGCCTGATCTTAGTGGTGGGTAAAGTAATGGAGACATTACTTAAAGAAAGGGTAGTGGAGTACCTGAAAGAAAGCGGGAAACTTGACCCAAAGCAGCATAGCTTCACGTCAGGATGCTCATTCCAAACAAATATGATAGAATTCTTCAACTGGGTTACAAGAGCAGTGGACCAAGGTGCGGCTGTGGACAAAGTATATCTAGATTTTAGCAAAGCCTTTGATACAGTTCCACACAGAAGGCTAGCAAATAAATTTTAGCAAACAGACATAGGTCAGAAAGTGGTCAACTGGATAAAAAGCTGGCTACAGGACAGGACTCAGAGAGTTATGGTAAATGGCACTTTGTCATAGGAGGGAAGAGTATCCAGTGGGGTACCACAGAGATCAGTGCTTGGCCCAATCCTTTTCAACATATTCATCAGCAACATCACTGAGGGATGGAAAAGGAAAGTCTGCCTGTTTGCAGATGATACAAAGCTCTGCAACATGGTGGACATGCAGGACGGGGTTCAAGGAATGGAGGCAGATCTAAGAAAGCTGGAGGAATGGTCCAAGAACTGACAGTTGAGATTCAATGCCAAAAAGTGTAAGGTAATACACTTGGGTAACAGAGGTCGACAAATCTAAAATTAAGTTCTTGTCCAGTACAAGTAGCTGCATCAAAAGTACTAGTCCCAGTGTTCAAGTTGGTAGTCCAATCGTGAACAGGCATTTAGAGAAAATTAATTAATCATCTGAATTGGAGAAATACATTTTTTTCTATATAATTTCTTTGTTTTAGGACAAAATCAGGAGGTAAAAATGGCAGTAGCAGAAAATAACAAGAATAACAGTACCACTAAGCTACTGCAGAGTGATATTGCAGATTATTTGTAATCACCAAAGAGGAAGTTTAGCAGACACTTTACTAGCTTAGTTGATTGCTGCTGCTAGGTGGGGGAAGGGGTATGCTGAGTAGGATACACAGGAACACGCTTTGCCACATAGTACAGTATATGCAGACACACACTGACTGAACACACACCATGTTGGTATACTGTACAAGTCATAATATTTTCTAAAAGATTGTACAGGTGGTTTAGCAGCTTGTAGAATGAGCTAAAAGACTGTACCACTTGCTGCAGTGTACAAACTTTAATGTTGCTATTCACTGTTGACCTGGGAGTACTCTTGCATAGAAACATAGAAATTGAAGGCAGATAAGGGCCTCAAGGCCCACGTTGTCTACCCTGTTACCCTACCCTTATCATACACCTTATCTACATGTATGTTTTGTAATCCGCACTTTGCAGTGATTCTGAGTGGAAGTGCACTTGTTTTTCCTCTCATAGGTTCATAGGCTCATAGGAAGATACGAAATTGAGGGGACAAGCCCATTTTGACTTCGCTACCCTTAACTTGGGTGGTAATAATATTTAGTTTCACCCATATAATTATCCAGATTACTTTTAAACAGTTCAAAGCTTACGCTATCTACCACTTCCTGTGGCAGTGAGTTCCACACAGGAACGATTTATGTTATATAATTTTTTTCTCTTATTAGTTTTGGCTAGATATGTCTTAATTTTTATATTATGAGATCTGGTAGTGTTTAGGGAGCGACTCCATTCTAAATATAGAGTTTCAAATAAGGCCTCATCGCTGGTGGCGTGATAAACTAAGCATAGATCATCTCTAATAGAACGATATTCCAAAGAATAAAGATTTACATTTCTAAGTCTAACTTCATATGGAAGTGTTTTTAAATTCTTTATGTTTTTTGTGAATCTTCTTTGTACTTTCTCTTTTATGATCTTATCTTTTATTAAAGTAAGTGTACAAAAGGAGAAGCAATAATCAAATTTAGATCTTATTAAACTTCTATACAATGGAATGAGCATATCTGCTTCTCTACTTTTTAAATTTTTGAAAATACAATTTATTAACTGATGAAACTTGTTAACTGTAAGATTGTTATGATCAGTAAATTTTAAATCATTACTGATGACAATACCCAGATCTCTTTCCGACAAGACCTTAATTAGTGGTGTATTATTTATCTCATAATTAGACATAGGATTATTTTTACTAAAATGCATAAGTTTGCATTTAGATATATTAAGAGTCAGTTTATTTTTACTAGCCCAAACAGACATATTATTTAGATTACACTGTAAATTTTGCACCGACGTAGTGTTATTAACAATACTACCCAATTTTGCATCATCAGCATATTTATTAAGCCAAACACCATCTGAAGTAGTCATACTTGAAATTAGAATATTAAATAAAACTGGGCCCAACACAGAACCCTGCGGTACTCCACTAGTAACATCACACCATGATGAATTATGCCCATGAATACTAACTTGCTGCTGCCTTGCAGTTAGCCAAGATACAATCCACTTAATTATATTATTATGAAACTGTAATTTCTCCAGACAATCAATTAGGACTTGACGTGATATGGTGTCAAATGTCTTTTCATAATCTAAAAAAATCACATCCACAGGAAGGCTCACATCCAGAGCCGCACTAACTGGCTCAAAAAAAATTATTAAATTACCTTGACATGATCTGCCTACTATGAATCCATATTGAGATATGTCACAATAACCATTCTGCATAATATGCATATTAATTTTTAGTGAAAGAAGTTTTTCCATTATTTTCCCTGTACTGGAAGTTAAACTAATTGGTCGGTATTGTTTAATATTCTGTTTAGAACCATTTTTATGAATGGGAATTACCCGTGCTTGTTTCCATTCGTTTGGAACTATACCTTGTGACATTGATTTATTAAACAGAAATGTTAAAACGTCAACTATTTCAAAAGCAATTGCTTTAAGAAAAACAAAAGGAATATTATCTATTCCTACTGAAGTGGAAGTTTTAAATGACATCAAGGCAGAAAATGTTTCTGCAGACGTAAATATAATATCTTGATTTACATTTGAACTGAGATACTGGCCCAAGGTTTCTTCCTTTTTGAATACACTAGAAAACTGTTGATTAAATGCATCAGCCATACCCTGTTCATCAAATATTAAATTTTCATTAATTAAAAGAGGACCTATCCTAGTTTTTGAGTTTTTTAGTGAACCAATATAATTAAAAAAGCTTTTCTTATTATCTTTTTGATTAACAAGATTGTATTCAAACTGTTTTTTTTGCCTTTCTAATTATAGATTTTGTTTGATTCGCTTTTAATTTAAACGTATTCCAATTAATCACAGATTTTTTTTTTTATATTTATTAAATGCCTCTTTTTTTCTTTTAATTTATCTTTTTATATCTTTATTATACCATACTGGATTACGCCTATTGTTAATATATTTTTTTCTGTCAGGCACCCAAGAATTTATACAAAATTCCAGTTTAGATTTAATATGAACCCATATTTCTTCCACAGATAGTGGATCTAAATAATTTCTCCAGTTCCAATTTAGCAAGTGAAGTTTTATATTATCAAACTGTGCATTATTATAATTTTTCATCTTAGTTACTCCCTTAATTTCATTCTTAAAATAATTGATTACCCAGAATAACATGTAATGATCAGAATTTTCCATAGGTTCTAAAACAATAGCTGTATCATAATACTCTATTATATTTGTAAGAATTAAATCAAGAGTATTTTTTGCCTTGTGGGTTCAAGTACTATTTGGTCAAGACCTAAAATAAAAGTAGTTCCCAGAAAACATTTTTCATGCAGAGTATTCCCAGTAAGGGTTTCCCAGTTTATTCCTGGATAATTGAAATCTCCCATGAGAACAATATTATCAGGTAGATTGATATTCTGTAAATAATCTGAAAAAGCTTCATTAATATTATTATCCAAAGGAGGAGGTCAATAACATACTCCAAATGTTATAGGATCTATATTTGGATTAATTTTGACCCATATAATTTCAATTCCTGATGGTTCAGAAATATCAACGTCTAATTTGATACTATTTAAGCTTTCCTTAATACATAAGATGACTCCCCCTCCTCGTGATAATATTCTATTTTTTTTTATAAAGTATATAGCCTGGGATTTCTTGTCCCCATTGGTCATTTGTAAACCATGTCTCAGTTACGCCACACATATCGATGTTTTTAGATAACAACAATCTATGAAGTTCACTAGTTTTATTTATAAGACTTCTAGCACTCAGGACTAATACCTGTAAATGTTTGTTTAGATCTTTAGCGTTTTTATCATGCATTTTTCAGGGTTTATAGACTCGTGGACTGGTTGATAATTTGGCCCTCCCCCTTTATTAGTTTAAAAAAGCATCAATTGCTAAATTAATGCTATTTCCAAACATTTTAGATCCCTTTTTATTTAAATGAAGACCATCATAAGCATAATAGTCTTCTTTATGACAAAACTGTTCCCAATTGGTGATGCACTTTAAATTTTGTCTTAAACACCAACACCTTAACCAATTATTAATGTGTTTTATTTTTCCAACAGTATGATAATCAGCCCCAAAAACAGGTAATATTTCTGAGAAGACTAAATTTGCACCTAATTCAACCAATATATTTGTTAATCCCACATAAGCCTCCTTTATTTGTTGGGTACTTTGATACTTAATATTATTTATGCCAGAGTGTACAATTACCAAGGGGTCATCACCACTATTTTGAAGTATATTTTTTACCATTTTTGTAATATCCTGTATTTTTGCACCTCTAAAGCAAGAAAGAGTATGGGTAGCTTTGTTTATGTCACATATTTGTCGATCCAAGTTAGAAATCATGGAATCACCCAACACAAAAATTTGCTTGGTACAATTAGGAGAGGGTTTGCTATGATTAAACTCATGAGTCGTTATAATTTCTTGATTAAAACTTAATAAATAATTTTTCACACTGGCTGATGAAGTCTTAGTTTGGATAACAGGTAAAGGAACAATAGGAGATATATTTGAGGACACCACCATGGGTAAGGTATTATTATCCTTTATTAAAACAGTATTCAGGACTTGTGTATCAGAAATTAGCATAAAAGGGTCAAAATTGTTAGATAAAGGCAGACAAAATTCTTTAGCTTTTCTACCTTTTTTAGAGATCTTGTTTGCCTGCACCATAAACCATTCATTTTCACAGTCAACTAATTCTAAAGTCTTTTTGTTTTATTTGTGTCCCTCATTTCTAGCTGCTCTGTATTATTCACTAAATTATTTAAATTACCAGGGGCAACAGTAGGCATTTGTAACCTTTTCCCTGGTCTCAAGTTGACTAAATTCTAGTGTCTTTAAACGACTATCAAATAACTTTATTTCTTCCTCAAGTTCTAAGTTTTTTTTACATTTCACACACCTATAAAAACCAACAGGAGTTGGGTCAAGGTTAAGACTAAACATCTGGCAATCATTGCATTGAAAGCCAATATTCCCTTCCACAGCAGTAATGGTAGTAAACATAATTATGAAAATAGTTTGTACTTCCCTAAAGGAAACTTGAAAACAGATCAACAAAATAAAATATTCAACTTACAGCGTTATTGTAAATATCGGCTGCCAAAAAATGCCAAGAACGCTAAACACGCAATACACGCACAAATAAACGTGTCTTTGAGTGCGTCTTCACGCGCAGTGACGTGCGCTGGCCCTGCTCGCTGCAGGGCTTGTTTTATAGCCCTAAAGTACCCAGAAGTGCTAGGACAGGAATGTCCATGCTTCGTACTACCTAAATTCAAAATCCCTTGTTTTTAAACTTAAAATTCACCTCCAAAGGTGAGATAAATAGTAAAATGGTGGAAATCCTCAAGGAAAATCCAAAACAAATAAAATAAATGATGTTTCAGTGAGTTGTAGTTCGAGGAGCTAATCAGGAAGAACTACTGCTCCTCTACCTAGCGTGCTGGCAACTGCTAGGGCTCCAAGTCTCACATAAACAACCGTGAGGAGTTAAAAAGCATAATGTTAGTACAATTCTTTAAATGGCATATATAAAGAGCAAATGAATGCAAACTCAATCTAATATGGTAAGCTTTCAATTCTGTAGTATAGCACAACACACTAGCGGTTACAACCACTAAACAGTTGTTTGTTCACTGCAGGGCTTGTTTTATAGCCCTAAAGTACCCGGAAGTGCTAGGAGAGGAATGTCCGTGCTTCGTACTACCTAAATTCAAAATCCCTTGTTTTTAAACTTAAAATTCACCCCCAAAGATGAGATAAATAGTAAAATGGTGGAAATCCTCAAGAAAAATCCAAAACAAATAAAATAAATGATGTTTCAGCGAGTTGTAGTTCGAGGAGCTAACCAGGAAGAACTACAGCTCCTCTACCTAGCGTGCTGGCAACTGCTAGGGCTCCAAGTCTCATGTAAACAACCATGAGGAGTTAAAAAGTATAATGGTAGTGCAATTGTCTAAATGGTATATATAAAGAGCAAATAAATGCAAACTCAATCTAATATGGCAAGCTTTCAATTCTGTAGTATAGCGCAACACACTAGATACTCATGGTTTTGCGCTGCTGCCTGAGGGATGAGTCCTGTAAATGACCACTACTCAGCAGAGGTAAACCTGTTGTGAGACACGTTCATGGAGGCAGCTGAGATACCAAGGCTACTGGATGGAGCCCCCTTCTCTCTAGGAGTTTGTTTGGGTGGAAGGGTTTGGCTATGCTTCACCTCTTCTACTTCTTTCTTTTTCTCTGGATGAAACTTTTTATTATTTATTTGAAAATTGGTAACTGGGAAAGGAACACTGAGCCAAGGCTCATTTCCAGGTATGCCAGAACAGAGTCCCTGCTGGTCCAAGAAGAGCTGTTTTCTCTTGTTATTGTGCCCTGTAAACAGTGGAAGGCAGAGAAAGGTAAAAAGCTGCAATTTCAGCCATCAGAAGTTTCAGTAGGCTTCCCATTTTACTTCCAACTGACCTGCTCATCTCTCAAGACCAAGGTGCACTTTAATTTTATTTTTTAGAGAATCGCCAGACCCAGTTGTTATAGAACTGCAAAGCTGAATGCTATACTGCACTTTACCTAACTCATCACTATCACTTTTCAACCCTTTAATTGTCCCCGTGCTACTCTTTCTCTCCTCATAAATATACTGAGTTTGCCTGCTATAATTACCCAGTCACTGAAATATCTACAGCCTATGACAAGCTGCAGCTGCTAGTCAGAGCCATCTTTCCCTGGCATTCTACTTTTGCTTTTTTAGCCTACCTTTTCAGTTCTACCACACTGAACTGGACTGTGCTGTGCATGCAACCCTCTTGCTGTTGTGAAGTAGAGCCTGGCAGCAGGGAGTATGGAATACTTCACTATTCTCCCAGCACATTTTTTTTTTACTTCAGATCTGGCCCCTGACTGACCATCTCTGGAGATTTTTAATTCAGATTTGGCCCCTGACTGATCTTCAGGGACTTGTTCTGACAAACACTACAGTCACTGCTCCTCAACTATGGGGGCCCTTTGGTTGCGCATTGCTGTCTTTAGAGATTTCTCCACCCACTTTTTTTTTCCTGCCCTTAATGGACAGTTCTCTTTAGCTCTGTTCCACTATAAAATTCCAAGGACACTGTGCCTCATTAATCTGCCAGTTACTGATGCATGATATCCTGCTCCCTGGATTGAATAAAAAAATGCTGTTTTTTTTTTCTTCAGCTCCTGTTGCAGCATTCTTCCCTTATCTCAGCCCTGAGCTGCCTGATGAATTATTGCTGTGCTGGTTGTCCATTGGACAACTAGCAACAGATGAGATTCTTGTCCAGGTCACAAAATTGATAGCCCTGGATGTTGGGCTATGGGATTTGTTGATCACTTTTGGGTAAGAGGAACACAGGAAATAACAACATCCTGGAAGAGCAGCAATTGGAAAAGACAAAAATGGAACAGGATCTAGGAGTTATGATATTGGACAATTTAAAGGTAGGAAAACAATGTGAAAAAGCAGCATGAGAGGCAAGCGGCATTCTTGGATGCATAGGTAGGGGTATTACAAGCAGAAAGTGTGAGGTAATCATCCCACTCTATAGGTCCTTGGTGAGGCCTCACTTGGAGTACTGTGTGTAGTTCTGGAGGCCACACCTAAAAAAGGACATAGACCATCTGGAATCCATGCAGAGGAGAGCCACCAAGACGGTGCAAAGACTACACCATAAACCTTACAAAAATAGGCTCAGTCAGTTAAATCTATTCTCCCTGGAGCAGAGAAGGAACAGAGGAGACATGATAGAAACATTTAAATTTATTAAGGGGATAAACACAGTACAAACCTCTTTCAAGAAAATAGGACTGTGAATACAAGAGGTCACAACTTACACCTGGTTGGTGGTAAATTCAGAACCAATGTTAGGAAGTACTTTTTCACAAAGAGGGTCATGGACCCTTGGAACAGCCTGCCACCTGAGGTGGTGGTGGCTAAGACTGTCAGAGAATTCAGACAGGCATGGAACAGTCAATGTAGTCATCTCAACAAGAGCAGTAGATGAGGGTGGGTAGACATCTTGGGCAGACTAGATGGACTGCACAGTCTCCTTCTGTCAGCAAATTCGTATATTCTAATGTTCTGAGGACCCACTTTGTCATAATCAACTCCCAATGACAGTAAAAGTGGGGCAGGTGCTCTCCCACTTGTGGGGGGAGAGGTCTGCCTTGGGAAGCTGAGGCAGGATTGGGGCCAACGCTTCAGATGGTGGCACTAGGTGCTTTTGGAACCTGTGCCTTTGACTGTACTTTTCTCTGAGGCTGAGGAGGCTGAGTTTTGTTGTGTGCTCCCTTGCCCTTGCCATGTAAAAACTGCTTATTTTGGAAGGAACCATGTCCTTTGCCCTTCTGAGGGTTAAAAGGAGCTGGCCTGGAAGTTTTATGGGTCATCCTAGTTTTGTTAAGATGCCTTAAGAGATCCCACCTGCTGTCTTAACAGGTAGGTTCCATCAACAAGAACATTCACAACCTGTTGTTGGACATCTTGGGTGAAGCCAGAAGTCCCCAACTAGGAATGCCACCTGATACAAATGCTTACAGCAGAAGAACAAGATACAGTATCAAAGGCATCCATAGATGACTTCAGCTGGTGACTGTTGGAGTCAGTCTCTTGCTTGACAGTCAGCAGGATATCTGTCTAATCTCTGACTCTGGCAGTGACTCTGTCAAAGACCTCAATTTGCTTCAAAGGGTAGCCTTACACTTAGAAAAATGCCTTTGGTAGCTGGCAATTCACATGCCTAGGGTGGTTGAAGCATAGGCATACTTGCCCATATTGTCAATTTTGTGTGACCCCCATTTAACAGGGTGTGCAGTGACCTCATGAGGGATAACAACTTTGTCATTTTCAGTGAGGATAACAATGGAATCAGCTGTAGGCTGAGAAACATACACTAACATTTTGGGGGGCAGTGTATTTCTTGTCAGCCTGTTTGCAGATACCTGCCACTGAAGCATGCCTACACAAGATAGCATCAGACAGAGTTCTGAATGCAGGAGGAATAGGAGGAACTAGATGAACTGGTACATTCAAAATGTTAAGTCACTCAGAAATAAAAGAATAAGGATTAAAGTTAAAAATGGATGTAAAGGTAAAAAAAAATTCTCTTGGGAATTAGTATAACAATTAAACATTGCAAGATGAGTTAAAATTGTAACATGGAATATAAATGGATTTGGTAATCCTATAAAACAGAAAAAAATATTAAGACATTAAGCAAAAAAAGTAGACATAGTGTGTTTGCAAGAAACACATTTAACAATCAATGAAGCATTAAAAATAGATAAAATGTGGGGAGATAAGGCAGTACATTTGTTACATATATCTAAATCTAGAGGTACTGCTATTTTAGTACCGAAATACTTAAATACAGAAAAACTTAATCGTCATCTTGATCAAGAAGATAGATATGTAATTATATATATAAAGCAATATGGGAAAATGATGACTGTTGCATCCATTTATGTTCCTCCTTGTAGTGCACTGACCTTGTTACCTGAATTTTTCTTGGCATTATCTAGCTTTTCACAACTCTACATTATAGCAGGTGATTTTAATGTGATAATTAATCTAATGGAAGTAGAGAATACAATAAAAAACAAACTGCTCTCTTACTGAAAAGGATGGAAGATTTGGCAATTAAACATTTCTGGAGAATTTAACACCCAGATACAAAAGAATTTTCATATTATGCATCAAGATTTAAATCCTATTCAAGAATATTTATTTTTTATTTAAACTTTTATTTAACAGGTAAGCATAATGAGCCAAGACACTTTTTCATATGCAAACCTGGACTGCAGAAATACAGTCAATTAGATGACACAAATACATAACTTTCTAAAAATTTACAATACAATGGGTACACTATAAAACATTCAAAACTAAGAAAAACAATTACACTGTAATTGATTATGCAAATATTTCTTCAGACTTAATTTGAAGGTATCGTGACTAACACCACCATGAAGTGACTCAGGAGGTGCATTCCGACTTTTTGCAGCTATATAAGAAAATGCCTGATCCCCCATTTTAGTTTTTGAAACAACTAGTTTATCCATTCCTCTAGAATGCAATTCTCTATCTTCAGTTTTAAAATGGGATAAAGAAAAAAGGGACAAATTGTCTTTTTGTCACAGTATATTATCAGTAAAACAATTTAGGGTGTACAAACAGTTCAATCTCAGTGGAAGCCATCCAGTTAGTTGATAAAGCATGCAGTGATAAGCTTGATAAGATCATTTGTAAGTAAATCTACAAATACTATGGAAAGTTGAAGTCAGAAGAGAAAGATTTTGCATGGATAAATCAGAAAAAGGAAACAATTTTAGTTCAAAATAGGAAGCAAAGTGATTTTTGCTATGGCTATTTTCCTGCTGAGTTAGTGAATGTTGTAATTTAAATAGTACACACAATTTCTGGTTTACCTGCCAATTTATGGATTTAACATGGTAAGAAAAGAATAAATTTGAGTCCAGTATGATTCCCCAAATACTTAAACTGGATCACCCGTTCTAACATGTTACAAGTGGAATCATTATTTTTAATTCTCCAGCCTTGTCAAGCCTGGACCAAGAAACAAAAAGCATATTTTTTGTCTTTTTATAATTTAAGGACTATTGATTTTTCTTTAACCGATATTTTAATTTATGAAAATCATTATACAGAGTTTGACTAATGTGTTCCACTGAAGATGAACTGCTGTACAATATGATTTCATCTACATAAATTATATTATTTGTGTTAGACAATAGTGCTAGTACAGGGTCAATAAACAAGGTAAACAGGAGAGGTCCCAGGATAGAACCTACAACTAAACAAATGACCATTCAAACACACTCTCAAAGGTTGTTCAGTTAAATAGCTGTTGATCCACTCAACTGGAGAGTCAGCCAATCCAATGTCTCTCAGGGTCCCAAGCAGCAGGGATGGCTCACTAAATCAAAGACCTTGGACAGGTCTACCAACACAGCACCAGTGAGCAACCCCCCATCCATGGTCCATGAACCTGGCCAAGGCTGTGCCCATACCATGGCATTTCGAAAGCCATGCTGCTTGGGAGCCCTGAGGCCATTGGACTTTAAATATTCTGTAAACTACTCATAATTTTTCTAATAGTTTCCCTAGAGGTGGCAAAAGGAAAACAGGATAATTGTACATATCCTTTGAGTCTACCCCTTTAAAAATTGGTTTTATTATGGTTTCCATTGACTAGGAAAACAACCAGTAATCAGTGATAAAGTAAATATTTTTGTTAGGGGATAGTAAATACAGCAACTAATTTTAAAAACCTAAGTTCTAGTTCTAGAGCCAGAGTTACCACTCCTAAGCAAATCAAGCTCATTTTTACAATCTGAGTCAAAAACACTGAGTATATTTTTCTAGAAATTTATTTAAGAAGTCATTACTGATATCATAAGGATTAGTTAACTCAGTACCATATTTATAAAAAATTCCCTTCTGTTCATTTGATGTTGGATTAATGAGAGACTTAATTGATGCCCAACATTTTTTAGGATTTGTTTAGGTCAGAATTTTGCTGGTCTAAATGATAACTAGATTTGTTTCATCTCAATTTGATTTTGCATTCATTTCTTAACCTTCTGAAGGTATTAAAATCAGTTTCAGTACCTGTTGATTGAAAACATTTCCATGTTGCATCCCTTTGTTTCATTAATCAAAACAAAATAGGGATGATCCATTTATTTATGAGTCCTCTGACCCCTCTAAGTTTTTTTGGAAAATACTTACTTTACAATTCCAGGAGGATAGCTGTAAAATAATATACTGCCACGTCCACCTCTGGAATTGCATCTAAGTAGGTCCAATCAATCTATTGTAAATCCACTAACCATCCATCACTTAGGTCATTAGTAAATTTCCTAAATGAGATAAACCTTGGAAGCAGTTTTGTACATTTACACTTCTAGGTACAGTAAGTGGCTAAAAGGTCACTCACCACATCTGGAAACACTCCCTTACTTTTAATATGCATTGGATTATTAGTAAGTACCCAATCGAGGGTAATACAGTTCTTACTTTTTAAATTCATTCTAGTGTAGGTATTCAAAAGTTGGCATAACACTGCACTAGTTATTAAAGACTCAGATATGATATTGGGTTAGTCTTTATTATACCATGATACTGTAGATATTAAGTATGAACCAATTATATTGTTAGACCATGCACCACTATGTTTGGCCTTGGCGTTCAGGGATACCACCTCTAGCCATTCTTGGAGAATGGATCTGTTATTATTAAAAGATCAAACTTTTACAGAGAGAGTTAGACAGGAAACTCAAGAACATTTTCCAACATAATACAGATAAAGAAGTATCTTTTTATTTAATTTGGGATGCATATAAAGCGGTAATAAGAGGTACATCAATTGTCAGTTCATCTGACTAAAAAGCAAAAGGAAAAATCAAAGAGTTAGAAAAGAAAAGATTGGATATGCAAGAGAAACATGCTACAGCTAATAATAATATTTATTTACAATTCTTAACAAAGTATAGACATGAATACCAAGAAATAATTAATGAAAAAACTGAAAGAATAATGCTATACACTAAAACTAAATACTACTCACAGATTGATCATAGTGGGAAATTGTTAGCTTATCAGTTGCAGAAAGAGAAAGCAGAAAGATTAATTTCAGAAATAATATCTGAAAACAATTTGGGACAGACAGTAATAAAAGAATTTGATATTAATAAAGTATTCTTAAATTATTACACAGAATTGTAAAAGCACAACATTTTACAATAAACAATAGTAAACATTTAAATATACCAAAAATATATAGAGAACAGCAAAATGCAATAGATAAACCTATTACAAAACTAGAAACTGAAGAAGCAATTAAACTATTAAAATCAGTGAAGGCACCAGGTTTAGATGGAACTGATATCGAATTTTATAAAACATTTAAGGAAAAATTGGTCCAAAACTTCATGGTCTATTTAACACAGTTACAGATAGGCTCCCCCTTCCTTTGATGAGGCACTGATACTGGTCATCCCCAAGAAAGGAACAAATAAAAAGTTATGTTCCTCATATCATTCAATATCTCTGTTAAACACAGATTATACATTTTTTACTAAAATCTTACCTATGGGTTAGAAAAGGTTTTGCCAAATGTAACTGGGGATGACCAGACAGGTTTCATCAAGGGAAGGAGAGGACATAATAACATAAGAAATGCCTTGACTATCTTGTATACAAAAAAAAAATAATAAAGGAGGCATAGTGGTATCCCTGGATGCCGAAAAGGCCTTTGATACGGTAGAATGGCCTTATCTAATGGAGGAATTAAAAACAGAAAATATAGGACAAACATTTGTGTCTTGGATAAAGGGGATCTATAATACACCTAAAGCTAGGATATTAACCAATAATACTGTTTCTACAACTTTTTTATTAGAAAGGGCAACTCGACAGGAGTGCCACCATCACCCCTTTTGTTTGTGTTAGTTTTTGAACCTCTGGCCAATGCAATTAGGGAAGAAAATGATATCAGTAGATTCAGATTTAGCGGTAAAAATAGTTTTAAAACTGTCATTATTTGCAGATGATATTATAATATACTTTAAAAATCCAGAAACAGAAATTGCTGAAATTCTACAGATCATTCAAGAATATGGATTGCAATCTGGATACACTGTAAACTGGCAAAAATCAGAAGCATTATTAATAAATCCATCAAAAACTAAAATAAACAGAGTTAACGTTCCAGTTAGAATACAGTCACAAAGTACTGTATGCTTGGTAGTTAAACTGACAAGCGATATCAAGCAGCTAATAAATCTGAATCTGAACCCACTGATAAAAGAAATAGAAAATGACTTGGAAAAATAGAAAAGACTACCTATATCTTTACTAGGATGAATTCAGGTTATTAAAATTAATGTATTGCCACATCTCTTGTACATATTGCAGGCACCTCCTATTAGTGTACCTGATGTTATGTGCAATAAGTTGGACAAAGTAGTAAATAAATTTATATGGCAAAAACAAAAACCTAGATTAAAAAAACAAAAAATGGAAATGACATACCTACTGTAATTCTTGATCTTCTTGGATGAAGTTTCCACCACTCATTCACACTAATGGGATGTACACCAGAGGCGCTAGGACCCAGCGAGAACAAACTTTTCAAGAGGGTCGGTGCCAGAGATGGAGCCACAAGGAAGCAGCACCGCGAGCCGTAGCTCATGCAGTAAAGACTATCTCACGTTGACCCTCCAACCACCTCAGTAACTTTTTTTCCGAGGAGGTGCAGCGTAACTAACCTAGAGGTCTAACCTAACAAAATCGGACATAAGATAGTCCAAATGACCTATGTAAGAAGGGTCAACAATAGAGTCTTCACAGCCCTGCCATTCAGGGAGTGAAGATCAAAAACAGAGACGCGAGCTTGGGGGATGGCGGGTGGCCATATGAATGAGTGGTGGAGACTTCATTCAAGAAGATGAAGAATTACAGTAGGTGCATAATTTCCATATCTTCCTGGACATAAAGTCTCCACCACTCATTCACGCTAATGGGAGAGTACTGAGCTAATAAACCCCCCGAAATGGGCAGCAGGAGAACCTGACAGCTCACATACTTAGGACAGAAGTCCGTTAAGAATAGTCCTACCAAACGACAAATGTCGTCTGGCATGGACATCTAAAGCATAGTGCTTAACAAAAGTACGCACCGAGCTCCATGTAGCCACACTGCAAATATCTGCAATGGGCACGTTGCAGATTTCTGCCAGAGATGCCGTGACTGCTCTAGTAGAGTGAGCGTGCACTCTGCCTTCTAGCTTAACCTTTGCCAAAGAATAGCAGTGGCACAGCCATGCTACCAGCCACACTGAAATGCACCTAATAGCGACAGGTTGACTCATAGAAACATAGAATTTGATGGCAGATAAGGGCCGCTTGGCCCACCCAGTCTGCCCATTTCCCCTACCTAATGGATAAGCTGCAGATCCTAGTTAACCAGCAGCCTACTTCTTCCTGCCCCCAACCCCTAGAATTGCCTTATGACTGTCCCATGCATGCTTGAATTCCACCACTGTTTTTGACTCCACAACCTCCTCCGGAAGGCCATTCCATGCATCCACAACCCTCTCTGTGAAAAAATACTTCCTTAAATTACCTCTGAGCCGCCCCTTTATCTTCAAATTGTGCCCCCTTGTTCTTGTACACCTCTTTTTTTGAAAGATGCTATCCTCTTGGACTTTGTTGATTCCCTTGAGGTACTTGAAAGTTTCTATCATGTCCCCCCTCTCCCTGCTTTCCTCGAGGCTATACATATTAAGCTCCTTAAGTCTCTCTTCATATGTCTTCCGGTGCAGACCCTGCACCATTTGAGTTGCCCTCCTCTGGATAGCTTCCATCCTATCTATGTCTTTGCGGAGATTGGGTCTCCAGAACTGCATGCAGTACTCCAGATGGGGTCTGACCAGCTGTCTGTACAGAGGGATAATAACTACCTGTTTCTACTGGTGATGCCTCTCCCTATGCATCCCAGTATCCCCCCAGCCCTCCTTGCTGCCCTCTCACATTGCTTGCCCACCTTTAGGTCATCTGACATGACTACCCCTAGTTCCCTTTCCATTTTTGTTGTTGTTAGTATCTCACCCCCCAATGTGTACTCTTCCTCTGGGTTTTTGTTTCCCAGGTGCATTACTTTGCACTTCTTAGCATTGAATCTAAGCTGCCATACATTTGACCATTCCTCTAACCTTGCCAAGTCCCTTCTCATCCTTTCCACCCCACCTTGTGCATCAACTCTGTTGCAGATCTTTGTGTCATCTGCAAAGAGACATACTTTTCCTTCCAGTCCCCTGCAATGTCCTTATAAAGACATTGAAGAGGACCGGTCCTAATACTGAACCCCGCGGTACCTCTAGTAACCCCTTTCTTCAGAAATGGACTCTACTTACTATTACCTCTGTGTCCTATTCTCCAGTCAATTATTTACCCAGGCTGTCATCTTGGGACCCACTCCAGGCTGGCTAACTTGTATATTAATCTTTGTGTGGGACTGTGTCAAACGCCTTGTTAAAGTCTAGGTAGGCCATGTCCACAGCCCCTCCCGATCTACTACTTTGGTCACCCAGTCAAAGAAATCTATCAGATTTGTCTGGCATGACCTTCCGCTGTGAATCCATGCTGCCTTGGGTCCTGTGCCCTCTGGCCTCTAGATACTCGACAATTCTTTCCTTCAGAGTGATTCCATCATTTTCCCTATCACTGAGGTTAAACTAACAGGTCTGTAGTTTCCTGCTTCTGCCTTGCTCACTTTTGTGAAGGGAATCCCATCTGCCCTCCTCCAGTCCTCGGGTACCACCATCCTCCCATGATCTGTTAAAGAGGGTAGTCAGTGGTGTCACTAGTTCTACCCTTAGTTCTTTTAGAATTCTGGGATGAATCCCATCAGGCCCCACTGCTTTGTCCACCTTCAGTTTTAAGAGTTCTTTCAGAACCCTTTCTTCTGTAAATGGGCTGGTATCAACTTCTGTATCCAGAGTGTTTCTACTGTTTGTTTTAGGTACCTCCCCCTCTTCCTTTGTAAATACTGAGCAAAAATATTTTAGTATCTCTGCCTTTTTCACAGCCACCCTCTGCCCACCCTCCCTCCCTTTATTAAGCCTCACTATCCTCCCTTGGTCTTCCTTTGCTCCCTGAGGTACCTATAAAAGTTTTATCCCTTCTAACCGAGTTGGCTATCTTTTCCTCGGTTTGGGCCTTTGCTGTTCTGACTGCCTTCCCAGCTTCCTTTTGCTTTAACTGATACAGTTCTCTGTCCTGCTCCTTCTGGGATTCCTTGTACTTCCTGAATGCTTTCTTTTTCTCTTGAACCTTCACTGCCACTTCCTTTGAGAACCATAGTGGTTTCTTACATCGTTTCATTTTGTTTATTTGCTTTACACAAAGGCTTGTTACCTCTGTGATGGCAGTTTTTATTATTCCCCATTGTTCTTCCACCCCTCCTTCCTGCCCATTTGCTAGTGCATTCCTTAGGCACTCACCCATTTTGGCAAAGTCAGCCCTCCTAAAGTCCAGTACTTTTGCCTTGTATGACTTGACTCTATTGCTGTGTTTATTGGAGCCATACTGTTCGATGGTCGCTAGTTCCCAGATGGCTACCCACTTCTACATCTGTGATCCTCTCTTCATCTCCATTTGAGAGAACCAGGTCTAAGATTGCTCCCTCTTGAGTGGGCTCCAATACTAGTTGTCTAAGGCATGCCTTCTGTAGGGCATCTAGAATAACCCCACTCTTTGGCTGCTGCAACTGTACTCCAGTTAACATCTGGCATATTCAGATCACCCATCAGCAATATCTCCCCTTTTTCTGCCATTCTAAGTATACTTTCTATCATTTCCTTGTCCATTTCCTCCCCTGTCGGATTGTGGTTCCATTGCCGGTCTCCAAATTTACCCACAGTGCTTCTTCTCCTCCCTGTTTTCCCTTTTGTTCTGTTGCTTTGATTCCTTCCCTTATGTAAAGAGCTACTCCTCTTCCTCTTTTAACCTCCCTGTCCCTCCTGTAGATAGTGTATCCTGGTATGTTTATGTCCCAGTCATGGTTTTGTATGTACCATGTTTCTGTGACTGCCATGATATCCAGATGTTCCTCCTCCATCAAGGCCACTAATTCAGGAAGCTTGTTACTCAGACTACGGGCATTGGTACTCATTGCTGTCCATTTTTTGATGACTTTACCTTCTGTTGCAGCATCCCCCACTGACCTTTCTACCTCGGTCTTTTTCTCATTTAGTACCCTATTTTGTAGGGAGAGGCTGGGATTTTCCTGCTGCTTCTCAGTGCCTCCCCCCTTGACTAGTTTAAAAGCTTGCCAATGAAGCATTTAAACCAATTGCTCAAAAGACTTGTTCCCTTCCTGGACAGATGCAGACCATCCTGCCAGTATAGGCTGGTGTCCCTCCAGGTGGAACCCCAGTCCCCAATGAAGCCAAACCCCTGTTTTCCACACCATTTCTTCAACCATTCATTAAACTGCATGGTGAAAAGTACCCTCGCCTCACTCATGCCATTGACAGGCAGCACCTCTGAGAAGGATACTGTGTGTGCTACTTGTCTTAGGCCCCTCCCCAATTCTATAAAGTCCTTCTGCACTGCTCTAATCTCATGTTGAGCCAAGTCATTTGCCCCTAGGTGGACAATGACATCCAGCTCAGACTCCCGTACAGCTGTTCTCGTGATCCTGAGGATGCACTTCCTCTCCCTCCAAGCCATGGCACCAGGCTCATTGAAGAAAACAAACAGTTATTGAGTTTTGCAAATTTCTTTTGTTCTATCCGGATAGAATTGCAGTGCTCTCTTAACAGTCAAAGAATGAAGGGTACATTCCCCTTCATTTTGAAAGTTAGCAAAGTAGATAGGTAGGACTAAAGGTTGGTTTAGATGAAATTCTGAGACAACCTTAGGAAGAAACTTAGGGTGAGTCCTAAGAACTACACTGTCCTTGTGAAATACAGTATATGGGGGGGTCTGTGACCAGAGCATGTATTTCAGAAATTCTACGGACTGAAGTGATGGCCACCAGGAAGGCTGTTTTCCAAGTGAGAAACTTCAACTCCTAGGTAGCTAGAGGCTCGAAAAGTTTCCGAGTGAGCATGTCTAGCACAAGGTTAATGTCCCAGGCTGTGACTCAACATCTGATAGGAGGTCTGGTATGCAGAATACCCTGAAGAAACCTCTTAACTACAGGTAACTGAGCCAGACACAAGGAATGTACCAGCTCATGATACGGTGAAAAGGCACAGAGATGAACTTTGACAGTAGAGCACTGTAGACCTTAATTTGAGAGGTCTAAAAGGTACTCCAAGACTTTATTTGGTGGGCAGGAAAAAGGGTTTGAAGAGGATTTTGCACACCAGAGACAGAAACGCTTCCATTTGGCTGAGTAGGTCTTTCTAGTGGCTGGTTTACCCGCAGCCAAGAGAATATCTGAAACCCTACAGAAAACATTGAACCTATTCACCTCTGTCTCTTCAGGAGCCAAGTGTGAAGGAGAAGCACCTTCAGATTGTGATGAACCATGGGCCCCTGAGTCAGACGGTTTGTCTGAAGGGGAAGTGCCTTCGGAAAGGTTGCCGACAGACTATTGAGCAGCAGGAACCATATTTGTCGAGGCCAGAATGGAGCAATAAGAATTATCCTGTCTTTCTGAGAGTCAAATCTGAGAAGTACCCTCTGAATTAGAGAAAGAGGAGGAAAGGCATATAGAAAGCGTTTTGTCCACTGCAGCCTGAACGCATCCTGATAGAAAATGCCAGGTCCTGGGTTTCTGGAGCAGAAGAGAGGCAGTTTTGCATTGAGTGGGGATGCAAAAAGGTCCAGGTCTGGAGTTCCCCACTCTTTGAAGAGTGACTGAGCGACGGTTGAGTCGAGAGACCACTCGTGAGGATCTGTCTCCGTTCTGCTGAGATGGTCTGCCAGTTTGTTCTGCATGCCTGGCAAGTAAACCATGTGGATTAGAGCCTTGTGCTCCAGGTACCATTCCCACACTCTCATAGCTTCCCTGCATAACAGTGTGCATCTCCCTGCTTGTTGTTGTAATACATCACTGCTTTGTTGTCCATTTCAAGGAGAATGTTGTTGTGACAGAGTATGTCCTTCAGGCCTGGACTGCACAGAGGACAGCTCTCATTTCCAGGACACTTATGTGAAGCCGGGACTCGTCCTGAGTTCTAGTACCTTGGGTGTGGAGATTCTGGTAGTGAGCTCCCCACCCTATCAGGGACGTGTCCGTGGTAATGGAGATATGATGATCCAGAGGAGCAAAGGGATACCCTTCCAGAAGGTTGTCCTCCTGTGACCACCAGGTGAGTGACCTCTTTAGAGGTTATGTCACCTTGATGGGAAAGGACTGATGGTGACTGGTTGGGGACTACTGAGTACTGAGCATCCACTGAGAGGTTCTCATGTGGAGATGTGCTAGGGGTACAGTGAACACCAAGGATGCCACGAGACCCAGCATCCATTGCATTGAGATAGCTCAAACTGAGCTGTTTTCTCTGATGTATCGGGCCATCTATAGGATATCACTTCTTCTGTCCTCTGGGAGAAAAGCTCTCGCACAGGAGGTATCCAGAACAGTTCCTATGAAAAGGAGTTTCTGGGAGGGCTGCAACTGTGATTTGTTGAGATTTAGCAGGACTCCCATGGACATGAGGAAGTCTGAAGCCTTGGCTACGGTGTCCAGAGTTCCCTTCCTGGAAGGGCTTGCTAGAAGCCAGTTGTCCAGATATGGAAACACTTGAATTCTGATTTTCCTGTGATGTGCTGTGAGAATTGCACAACACTTTGTAAAAACTTGCGGCGTTGAGGATAACCCAAAGGGCAGGACTCTGAACTGATAATGTTGACCCAACGTCACAAACCTCAGGTATTTGTGATGTTTTGGGTGTATAAGAATGTGTTGGTAGGCATCCTGCATGTCCACGGAGGCTAGCCAATTGTGTTGATGAATAAAAGGTAGAAGGGTACCTAGAGATATCATCTTGAACTTTTCCTTGTGAAGGAATTTATTTAACTTTCTGAGATCCAGAATGGGGCACATGCCTCTAGTTTTCTTCAGAACTAGAAAGTAATGGGAGTAGAAACCTGTGTTTCGTTGGTCTGGTGGAACTACTTCTACTGCCCAGTTGTTCAGAAGGCCTTGCACCTCGGAAGCAAGAAGGTCTGACTGTACTGCCGACAGCCTGGGCTGTTGTTTGGGGGGATGATCCGGGTTGGGGTTTCTGAAAGACTGAGCGAATACCCCTTGCAGATTATCCGAAGGACCCATTTGTCTGATGTTATAGACTTCCACCGGTCGTAGAACTGAGTCAGATGTTTTCCCACAGCTGAGGAAGAGTCGCCCTCGGGCAGCTGAGGTGGGACCTGGGCCAAGAACTCAGAAGGTGGCACTGGGCACTTTGGGGCCTTGTGCCTTCTGCTGCATTTTCTTTTGTGGTTGTAGGGTGTGGCTTTTGTTAAAGCCCCCTCTGCCTTTGCCCTGAAAGGACTGATGGTTGTGAAATTTACACTTATTGGCAACCCCCCTGAGAGGGGGAAGGTGTGGGTCGAGCTGTCTTAATGGCTGACCTAGTCTTCTGTGTGGCTTCCAGAGCTTGTTCCACCTGGGGCCCGAACAGACACATACCATCGAAGGGTAAGGCCATGACCTGCTGCTGGGCATCATTCGTGAAGCCCGAAGTACATAGCCAAGAGTGGTGATGGGCACAAATGCCCACCACCGCTACTCAAGAAGCAGTATCAAAAGCATCCATTGCAGCTTTAACCTGTTGGTTATTGGACTCGATGCCCCTGGTTATGGTGTGAAGTAGCTCTGAATTAGTTTCTGACTCAGACAGAGCTTCTACCATTTGGTTGAGCAAAGGACATACTCATATTGAGAAAAATAGCCCTGGTAGCTGGCAATACGCATACCCAGGGTGGAGGCAGCAAGGACTCTCTTACCTAAGGTGTCTATCTTACGAAATTCTTTATTGACAGGCTGGGCTGTAGATGCCTGAGGAGGGATGGCCTTGTCATTCTCTGCTAAGACTAAAATGGGATCAGCAAAAGCTTGTGAGGCCAATATGGGTTGATCCTTGGGAGAAGCACACTTCCTATCTAGGGACTTAGCCATGGAAGGGATGAGAGCAGGATTGTTCCATACCATCTGAGAAAGGGTCTCAAAAGATGGTTGTACCGGAGGAGTTAAATCCATAGGGATCTCCGGGACATGTAGGTATTGGAGTCTTAAAAGCTTCCCAGGATCGATTTCTGTAGTCAGGACAGAAAGAGTGAAATTTAAATTTTTCAGCAGAGACTTAAAGGAAAGGTCTTCGACCACAGAATCTGCAGCAGGATTAATCCCTGCTCCTTCAACATCATCACCCAGACAAAGATCTGGGTCAGGCTCAAAATCATCTCCTGAAAGTCCAGGGGGGATTGTATGGACAGAAAAGGAGTGAAAATCAGAATGGAAATTACAAGAGGAAAGAATCGGAGTCAAAAAGCCCTGGAGGCTGGACGGTGTCACACCAAGCATCAGCGCTGATGAAGAACATGGTACCGAACCCAAGAAAGCCAGTGCCATTGGAAACAGCCCAGCACACAGTACTGACAAAGGCCACAGAGCTGACAGAGCCCCCGGCGCTGTGGACAGTGCCGACAGAGCCCTTGGTGCCATGGACGATGCCGACAGAGCCCTTGGCACCATGGATGGTGCCAACAGAGCCCCTGGCACCCCAGACAGCATTGACAGAGCCCTCGGTACTGCGGGTGGTGCCGACAGAGCCCCTGATGCTGCAGACGGTGCCGAGAGTGTCCCAAGGTTCCAAAAATTGAGATTTGAAGGAAAAGAAAGAATATTAACAGGAGATACAGGCATCGGAGGGGGGAAAACACCTGAGCATGGAGTCAATGGCACCGAAGAAGGTGCTGCACGACTAGGAAGGTCCAACCACCCTACCTGGTCCCTTGAGTGGCCTGAAGGCTCCAGAGTGACCAGGCCAGGCAGCTGGACCAACCTCCAAGCCCACTGCTCCATAAGAACAGCCCACTGGTGAAACTGCTCATCAGAGGCTCGTCCAATAGGCGGGGATGGGCTCCGATGTCGAAGAGGTTGGGCACTGGAGTCAGAAACTGGCGACTCCAAGAAAGGAGGAGACTGGTGCCTAGCTCCAGTGATCAACCATCAATGCACAGACATACCAGAAGGCAACCTCGAGAGATGCCTTCTCTTTCTTGATTTGTGTGCTAAAGAAAAACTCAAGCCTGAACAGTGCAGTGAATGGAACCGTTTCATTTTATGCTTTCGGGGGACCACCCATCTCCCAGAGCATTGGACCATCTGTTGTCAGACCCACCCTTCAGGGAGGGCGGCAGACCAGACCCAGCTCAGCTCACTGACCAGCTTTCATACAAAGTCTCCCTACCGTCACCTGACCCACTCATGGTTGACTCCGCCAATGGAGAGCTGAAGACTTCTTTTATTAATCAATAAATTAAATTTACTCAGTACTTTCAAAGATAAATTACAAAACAATAAACTCAAAACTATGCTGCTAGTTTGAAGTTTGACACCCGGTGGGCGAGCGATGTCATCACTGAAGTGCACTTGACAGTGGGAAAAAAGGAACTGAGGCAGTTGGAGGGTTGACGTTGAGGTAGTCTTTACTGCATGAGCCACAGCTCGTGGTACCACCTCCTCGTGGCTCCATCTCTGGTGCCAACCCTCTTGAAAAGTTTGCTGCCACTGGGTCCTAGTGCCTACGGCGTACTTCCCATTAGTGTGAGTGAGTGGTGGAGACTTTATGTCCAGGAAGATCTATATTTGAGATATGAATATGTGGGTCTAAAATTTACAAGTTTAAAATATTATTACTGGGCAGCTATGTTAGAGCCCCTTAAAGAATGTTTTCGTGTAACCCCTCCACCATGGACATATTTTGAATCAGGCAATGATTTTCCATCTTAGATTAAATATAACTTTTTTTCAGAATTTAATTAGTGAAACATTGGGAAATATAGGGAATATATTCTTAAGAGACACTCTTAAAAACTGGAAAATGATTCTACAACATTTAAAAATTGAAAATAAAATATGTATGCAGGCTCCTTTAAGGAATGATACTTTTCATACATTGCTCAATTCAGCATACATAAATAGATGGCATTAGTTTAGTATTTATAGCATAGCTGAACTTTCTGAAAATCAAAATATGACATCATTTCAGCAATTACAGATAAAATATGGAGGACCTAGGAGTATGTACTTTATTTACAAACATTTGCTCAATAATTCAAAAACTAATAGAGAAAAATAAGTTTAGCTTTGAGACTGACACACTGTTTGACACTATTATGAAAAACAGAGGAAGAATCAAACTGATGTCTAACATTTACAGAGCAATTTTGGAATCTACAGAAAATGTGACATTAGACCTTGTAAAGAAATGGGAGAAAGATACAGCTATCCAACTGGGAATCTAAGTGGAATTCTATTTGTAAAAAATGGAATAGTGCAATAAATAACTGTATGAATCAGATTCAGTTCTTCATACTTCATAGAATTTATTATTCATCATACTTACTGAACAAATTTAATTTCTCCATATTGTAACAGAGGATGTGGAGGAATTGCTGACATATCCTAGTACTTTGTTGTAAAATAAGAACATTCTGGGAACAAGTATTGATAACAATTAATGATATTTTCGGAACTAAATTGTATTTGAACCAGAATGTTGTATATTGAATACATCCTCATTACAATAACTACCTACAGAAGGATTAGGCATGTTTGTATATACAGCATGCATGAATGCGAAACAATGTATTACAAGACTGTGGAAAAGTACACAGATTCCTGAGATGGCTGTCTGGAAAAATGTAATGTTAGCAACAATGAGATATGAAAAATGGCACTATAAATGTAATGATAATCTGAAGAAATGTGACCAAATTTGGGGACATTAATATAAAGCAGTATTACAAAATAAGTTCTGAATGGCAATAAGTAGGGTTATAATGTAAATGGATTTTTTTGACTAAATAAGTATTATGTATGAGAGATTCAGGCAGTACCTAAGAAGAAATTATCAAATCCTGTACGAAGTATTTATATGATAAAGTGTTACTCTCTGCTAAATGATTTGGGAGGGAAGGTGGATTGAGATTCAATCATATTTAACCATATGAAATGCAAATAAAATTATATGTGTATGGTATATCGTTTGTTTTTTAAAATGAATAAAAATATATAAAAAAAAGTCACTCTGGTCGGAGATGTTTACCCTGGTCAATGGCAGTAGGCTCAAAATTAAGAGCTGATTGCATATTTCTGAGCAAAGCCCGGAAAGTTCGATCCTCCTGAGTTACAGACACTGGAATGTCAAGGCTAAAGAAAGAATCCATATCACCAACTGCAGAAATGATAGGGTCGGGGTCAAACTCATTTCCCACTATTCCTTCTCAGAGGGAAGTAATGAAAGGGCTTGGGTCACAAGTCTGTCAATCCATAACGCAGTTGCGGAAACACTGGAGACACAGGCCCCGAAGGATAAGGGGCCAGTGCTAAGGGTGGTGCCTGAACTGGAACCAAATCTGGCACCAGGAAGAACCCTGGTGCTGTGGGAGGTGCTAGGGCTGGTGCCAGGACAGACCCCAAAGGGTCTAAACCTGGCACCTGAACTGATGTAGACGACCCAGCTGGGACAGAAGTGACCAGCAATGGCACTGCAGCTAGCCCCATACATACGCGGGATGGGGGGCTGCCAGTGAGACACACGTCAGCGATGCAGTCACTGGCAAGGACCCTGAGACTGCTGCTGGTGCTAAATGCTCTACCTAGCCTGACAGCCATGCCTACAGCTCCAGTTCCACTGACCCCGAGGGGCCAGGCACGGGCTCCAGGCGGCATCATATGGGCCCAGCACTACTCCCACTGCTCATAAAGGTTGTCCAATGGTGGAATTGCCCACTGGGGTCCCCACTTACCAACAAAGGGGGGCTGTGGGCCTGAGACTCTGTCCTCCTGGAACCTCCAGGAACCAGAAGCCCTCAGTGATACCAATGGTGACAGCTTCTGGCTCCTAGAGACTAGACAGCTTGTGGCAAACCATGCAGAGTTACCTTGACTGGTGCCACTTCTTTCCCTTCTGACAGGAAGAGAAAGTAGTTGAGGTCAAGGGATGCTGGGACCTGGAGGATTCTGGGAGTGATGAGTTGCTGCAAGCTATTCAGTTTGCTGTTTTGCTCTGAGGGAGCAGGACCACACAATGCCTTTTCTCTGCCTAGAACAGGTATGACACCATTGCCCTACCATACCTGAGTCAAGTGTCTGGCCTTACCAAACTTTCTTGTGCAGTGTTTTTTTGATGGTGTGCCCCTCTTGTTCAGTACCCTGCATTGGTGCTTGGAGTCCTGGCTGGTGCTGGAGCCCACACTGTGTGGATGTCTGGACGAGGCTGCAGAGTTTTTTTGCAGAGAGGTGTAGCACCAGACATAATCTGAAATTTGCTTAGACCAAACTCAGACCCTTGATACTGAGGAAAGTGACTGTGGAATGACCTGTGCTCCATGACGGAGCTTAACATGGTCCAAGTGTTGTACAGGGCTTTAAAAGATATCGGAGAAATTTTGAAAAGTCTGAGTTTTCAAATAAAAAAAAATAACCACCTGGACTTATCCAGATTTTTAGCCGTCTTCCCAGATATTTATTTTAACAATGTGCTTTATTTATTAAAAATTGAACTGTTTGCCTTGATTTGTGATAGTTTCCCAAAGATACTTCTAGGATATTCCAGAAACTCGAGATGCTTTACATTGTGATTGTTCAATTTTGTTTTATCTTGGTTAGCCTATTCATTTATTTTCAGGGTTTTAAATAGCCGGTATCACATCGCTCTTTGTGATGCGAACCAGCTGCTCATACAACACATTTCTACTTTGGATCGCAAAAAAATGCAGTCCATTCTGTGAGCCTGAGATGCCAGTACTCTAGTGTAACCATGAGCAAAGGAGGGCTGTGGCAGCACTATTGGGCAAATGGGTACACGGGCCTGTGCAGGAGAATGGAAGAGCGAGCTGCAGCTGCCATGTGGGTGAATCAGCACAGACTGCAGAGCAGGGAGCGCGAGGGTCAGTCCGATTTGTGGACTGAGGTAAGGAGTTCCATAGGGCTAAAAAGGACAGCCAGTTACGGAACGAGGACCCATCGCAGTATGCCCGGGTGACAGTCTGTGCACATTACAGGCAGCAGGGCTGAGATCGGTGACAGCTCGGTCCAGTTGCTGTAACATGAGGAAATGGGACGATGCCTGTTTTCAGGGGAGGTTAAGTGACTTGCTCAGAGTTGCACAGTACGCAAGTGGTGGTTGTGGGGATCAATCCAGGTCTGCTGGAGTGAATGGGGTCTCTGTTCATTTATTCTTTGGTAACCAGGTATGCCCCACTAGATCCATGCTTGTTTTCAGGGGAGGTTAAGTGACTTGCTCAGAGTCACACAGTATACAAATGGAGGTTATGGGAATCAAATTAGGTCTGCTGGAGTGAATGGGGTCTCTATTCATTTATTCTTTGGTAACTAGGTATGCCCCGCTAGATACATGCCTGTTTTCAGGGGAGGTTAAGTGACAGCTCAGAGTCACACAGTATGCAAGTGGAGGTTGTGGGAATCAAACTCTGGTCTGCTGGATGTACCAAGCTCATTCACAGCTCATTGTGTTGGGTTGACATCTATGGCATACCAGACATTTCATCATGGGTTTTAGTCTACCTGATAGGCTAGTGATGCACATGGCCTAGGATCAGATATCTAGTACACCCAGGTCTCTGAAGCCCCTGTTCTCCAGTTCAAATTGTGCATCTGATCAGGCTACAAGCACTCCAGGAGTTCCTGTTACTGTACTAGAAAAGGTAGGCATGTGGATCTCACAGAAATATTTGTTTTTACCCTTTAAACTTAAACTGAGCCTTTTTACAGAAGTTGGACTGAATATTTGTAAATTACTGTCTGCAATCCAATAATTGCAGTTCACTGGGGCTGTATTATGCTAGAGAATTGTTGGTTGGTTTTGTTAAATAATGAAGTTTGTTTTCTGGGGCAGATTGTGCTGCTTCATTCTTATTAGTGCTAATCCACTATGTTTTGCCAATTTTGAATGTTGGTTTAAGCTCCGTTAAAGAACAGAACTTATACTAGGAACAGGTCTAGCCAGGTGGCAATAACTGTCCCTCGTGGTCCCGATGGCACAGGGCTGTGCCTCCATTGCCTACTTAGCTGTTCCGGTAGGCTTTACGGTGAAACAGAATTTTTTTTTTTTTGGTACTGTAGAGAGTAATTCATTCAGGATGTTTGTTTTCTGGCAAACAGTGATGGAGTACGCTGAGCACTGTGTCACTTCTGCAACCCCCTCCCCCCCAGGCACCACAGCCTCACTCCGGGTGTAGCTGTCCGTTTGGTACTCCTGCAAGGCTCCACTCATTTTTTCATGGCAGCACAATGGCTACTTTCACCATGCACTGCTGTGCGAACCACATTCGTGCATTTTTTTGCTGGCTCCTGACGCAACGAGCAGCCGGCGTGGATCGGCTATGCCTCTGCAGCCCTCCACTCTGGTGGCCCCATGCTCCGCCAATCGCGGTGCTGGAGGACAGCAAGAAAGAGCCAGCACCAAGGGGATTAGAGAGAGAGAGAGAGAGAGAGTATTGAAATCTAATGCGGCACTCAGAACGGGCAGCTAGGCAAAGTACCAGCAGGCCAGAACACGAGAAATCCAAGAAGGATCTCGGGGCCCTCTCCTGGACTTATCTCTCTTGGATCTGGCTTAGGCCCCCCAGAATCAGGGTCAGCAGAGGAAGGCAAGGACTCAGATCCACAGAGAGCACTTTACCGCGGGGGTTCTCAGGGGTCTTCCCTCCCAAGCGGAGACCAAGAGGCACCATGGGTGGGGAGGACAGTACTAAATTTATGGGGGAACCCTATCGGACCTAGACCCCTCTCACAGCAGCCAGCCTGATTGGGCCTTATTGACACCATTTCTCCCATCCATTCCCCACCATCTGGGGGCACCTTTCTACAGTGGCCCTCTGGCAAGGCACTGGAGACAATACCATCGCAGCTGGTCGAGAGCCTGTTACTACCACACCATTTTGTGGACTCCTTTGACCGCCATTTTGTCGATGAAGGGACATACCCCTTACTGCTCAACAATATAGGTTGCACAAGGGGGGGGGGCTGAAGTAGAGGCTTCTTCCTACAGCCCGCGCTTGCCCCTTATGGCCACAGCACTGGTTAAACTGCATGCTAAGCTCCATAGTTCTCATGCATTGTCTGCAGTATAAGTTGGCAGACGCAGTACCTGCCGTTTAGGACACCCAGGGCTGGATATTCAAACTGCGCCATTCTGAGGCGCAAGCCCTTGCGCTGCACAAAATAGTTGCGCTGGGGTGTGGCCGGGGCGATATTCAAAGGAGTTGCGCTATTGATCAACTCCTTTGAATATCACCCCCCCAGCCACAGCCACTGTGCATGGCGCAGTGGAACTTGCGCCACCGCAAGTTGTCAGGAGTGGAGCATTCAACTTCGCGGTGGCACAAGTACCATTGCGCCATGCTAAAATCACGATATTCACAGGTGACATGCAAATGGGGCCATAATTCATGCAAGGGCGGGGGCAATTTGCATCTGATTATGGCCCCATTTGCATGCCATTAGCATGTAGGTGTGCCGATCCCCGAAGACTTGCGCCTGGCACCCTGCCAGGCAGCAGCCATCGGGGACCGACGCACCCTGCAGCCCGATCGCAGGCAGCAATGTGGCTCCCCCACCTCCTCCCGTACATATCCCTGGTGGTCCAGTGGACCGAAATGCCCGCTCACGGGCGGTATGTTTAATAACTCCCCACTCTCCCGTTCACATCCCTGGTGGTCCAGTGGACTAAAATGCCCGATCGTGGGTGGTACGTTTAATAACTCCCCCCCCTTCCGTTCACATCCCTGGTGGTCCAGTGGACCGAAATGCCCGATCACGGGCGGTATGTTTAATAACTTCCCCGCCACATCCTGGTGGTCCAGTGGACGAAATCCCGATCACGGGCAGAAGTAACTGAACCCCCAAACATCTCCCTGGTGGCTAGTGTCCACCCACCCTGAAACCCACCACCCGCTCCCCGGCAGCGGCAGCATCCACCCGCCTCCCGCCCGCCGCCCACCGCGACTGACTGCCCAGTAGGCTGCACGCCCATTGGTGCAGAGCAAGAGCCAATCGGTGTGAGCCCATGCAGACATGACAGTTCAGATTTGTGAATGAACATTCATTCACAAATCTGGACTGTCATGTACGATATCGCTGCCAGCCCATTGGCTCTTGCTCTGCACCACGGGCGGTGGTCTTACCGGCAGTCAGTCGGGCGGCGGCGGGCGGTGGATGCTGCCACCCGCTGGCTGCCGGGGCGGGAGCGGGTGGTGGGTCATGGTGGGTGGGGTGGGGGACACTAGCCACCAGGGAGATGTTTGGGGGTTCAATCTACTTACTGCGTGATCGGGCACAAGGGATATGTTTGGGGGTTCAGTTTACTTTCTGCCTGCGATCGGGCACAAAGGATATGTTGGGGGTTCAGTTTACTTTCTGCCAGCGGCGGGCATTTCGATCCACTGGACCACCAGGGATGATGAACGGGAGGGGATTTATTAAACATACTTGGTCCACTGGACCACCAGGGATGTGAGCAGGGGGAGCCACATTGATGCCCGCGACCGGGCTGGTGGGGAGGGAGTACACCATGCCGCGATCAGGCTATGGGGGGCAATAGGACTGAGTTGAGGTCAGCCACAGGTGGCAGCTGCTGTGTTGCACCCTGCAATACAGCAGCTCACCTGTGGGTGGCCTCGACTTAAGCCTTTTTTTGGCTCAAAGTTCTGCAGGCGCAGGTTGGGGTTGCGCCAGACATCCTGCACAGCCTGCTGAATATCGGGCTGTGCAGTTTATGCATGGTTCCTCCTCCAGTTGAGCATGCATTCATTTGCATTGCGCTGTTGCTCAGCCTGTTTATAGTGGCGCAACTGCCTCCTGCTGAATATCGCAGAATGGCGCAATTTCAGACTTGCGCTTGCGCAACCCTGTTGCGCATGGCACAACCCTTTTGAATATCTGGCCCCCAGTCTCCTGGAGGCCCACTATAACTCTGTCCCTAGTACTCCATCCTGTTTTTTCCTCTCTCTTCAGATGGTGAAAGCAAATAAATGCACTACATGTAGTGCCACCCTGATGCCTCACAACACGGGACCACAATGCCCCACGTGCCTCCATGATGAGGACGACCTGTCCCTGGAGCAATCTCCAGTGATGGGTTCTGACAATCCAGAGCCCAGCGGCTCTAACTGGGTGGACCCAGGGGCTATCCTCCTACAGAATCAACAAGCGACAGTGGCCATGATGGAGAGTCAGCAGAACTTCATATTGAAGATCATGGAAAGGTTGGAGGCCATAACACATCCCAAAGTACCACCAACCCCTAAGCCACAACCAGACCCTGAGAACCCACGAGGGGCCATGGGGGCCTGTATGGACATAGTCAAACCGTCCCCAAGCACCCCAGCCCCCGATACAGGGGACGACACTGGGGACAAGGAACTTCCAGATGATGATGGGGACATAGTGTCTGATGAAGGGGAAATGGAGACACAGTCCGTGCCATCTCTCACATCCAAATTGTGCTCATATGACCTGATTCCAGGTCTTATGAGGATAATCAAAACCACTATGGGGTTCGAGGTCAAGGAGGGCAAACCCGAGTCTAAGCTTGACCCCATGATTCAGCAGAAGAAGGAGACCTTCCCCATATGTCCGGTGATTGATGACATCTTTAGCAAGGAGTGGGAGTCTACAGAGCATGGTAGGATGTCAGATGAGAGAAACCTGGATCGCATGTATCCAGTCCAGGAGGACAAGACCAGCGCCTGGTGCACATTTTCCACGACTGATCCCCAAGTTGCGGCACTCAGCAAAAAGACTGTACTACCATGTGACACCATATCGTTGAAAGACACCACAGATAAGAAAGTGGAGGACATGTTAAAGAAACTGCTTGAAATTGAGGACACAGCGGCCAAAGCCTCCACTACCGCCATCTACACCTCACGTGCCCAAATACGATGGCTTGAGGAGCTCCTTGAGAAAGCGAACCCCAAGACCAGAGAGGCAGAACTGTTGGAGTGAATGCTTGATGCTGCAAAGTACTTGGCAGACATGGCAGTGGACACCCTGAAGCTGAATGCCAGGGACACGGCCCTAATGAACCATGCCAGAAGAGTGTTGAGGCTTAAGCTGTGGGAAGCAGATAATGAGTCCAAGGCACAGTTACAAAACTCACCAATGAAGGGCAAGCATGTCTTCGGGGAAGGATTACAGCAGTACCTAAAACAGAAAGAAAAAGGGAAGGATCTTCTCAAGAATAAGAGCAGACCAACCTACCTGCCATCAGGCAAATTAAGATTTTGAGGGGGAAACAGGTTCCAACAGACACGTAGAGACAACTACTATCAAAACAATTCCTTTTGAGGCAGAGGAGCTCAAGGAGGATTCCGTAACTCTTTCAACTCCAGCTACCAGCCCTCCACCTTCAGGGACCGCGGCTCCAAGTTCGGAGGCAAAGAAAGAGGGAACAGGAACCAACAGCAATGACTACAGATCCCTATTTCCCAGGACTCCACCCACGCGGAGGCTTTGCCCACACATGGGCAAGAGACTGATGTTGTTCCAACACAGGTGGCATGGCACAACCTCAGACAGATGGGTGCTAGAGGTAGTGTCCAGGGGATACTCTATAGAACTGTCCCACTCTCCAGTAACACACAGATTCATAAGCTCCCCCATCGCAAAAGAAGGCATCTGCTCATCAGGTCCAACAAATATTGCAGGAATTGATGCAGAACAGGGCAATCCAGGTGGTGCCTCCACACGAGCAAGAACAGGGAGTGTACTCCATTTTCTTCCTTGTACCCAAGAAGACAAGGGAACTCTGTCCCATTCTAGATCTCAAGCACCTCAACAAACACGTAGTTACCCAAAGATTCAAAATGGAGACACTAAAATCAACTCTCCGCAGCATTCGAGTAGGCAACTACCTCACTTCTATAGATCTGAAGGACACATACTTTCACATCCCAATCAGGCCAAAACACAGAAAGTACCTCTGATTCCACATCCTCGGACAGCATTTTCAATATCAGACACTACCCTTCAGTCTTACCTCAGCACCAAGGGTATTCACCAAGGTGTTTGTAGTGCTTGTTGCCAGACTAAGATAGCAGGGAGTGGATGTTATTCCCTACCTGGATGACTGGCTGATCTGGGCTTGTTCCAAGGAACAGTCATAAAGGGCCACTCAGATGGCATTACGGGCACTCAAAAAGCACGGCTAGGTAGTGAACCAAGCCAAAAGTTACCTGATACCCACGCAACAGCTAGAACACCTGGGGGCAGAGATAAACACATCCTGGGGTGGGACAGGCCATCCCAGAAAAGGGTGGAAACCTTGATAGCCTTAGCTCACCAACTGAAGGCCAAAAACCTACTGACCATTGGACAAATAGCTCAGATGCTAGGCTGCATGGCACATTCATCAACCTGGCCCCATGGGCCAGGTGGCACATGAGACTACTGCAGAATTACATGCTGACCCAGGAGTCTCCGAATGAGCAGAACCTGAAGGTCAAGATGCCATTGCCAAGCACAGTAAGAAAGTCCCTAGTCTGGTGGACGGTGAGCCACTACCTCATAACAGGGATCCCACTAGAGGCACCCTACAACGCCACCATCGAGACGGATGCAAGCCTACTAAGATGGGGAGCATGTTTGGGCCCTCTATCGGCCCAAGACCACTGGATGACTCCAGAGGCTAGACTGTCCATCAGCGTACTGGAGATGAGGGCAGTCTACCATGTCCTCAGATCCTTCCAGTCGACCATATCAGTCAGTCTTAATTTTCTCCGACAATCAGGTCACGGTGGCTTACATCTCCAAACAAGAAGGCACCAAAAGCAGAGCTATGCAGACAGAAGTGATGAGGGTGTTGAAATGGGTCCAAACCAACCTCATACACAACAGTGCAGTCCACCTAGCAGGCAAGCTCAACATCCAAGCAGACTGGCTTAGCTGACAACAGGTGCACCTAGGAGAGTGGCATCTGCATCCTGACTTGTTCCAGCTGATACAGGAGGCATGGGGCCCCATATCAATGGATCTCATGGCGACAGCAGAGAACACTCAGGTTATCAACTTCTTCTCAAGGTACAAGGAGCATGACTCGTAGGGGATCGATGCTCTATTCCAGCCTTGGTCACAGGATTGGGCGTATGTCTTCCCTCCCAATTCCCTACTGCCACAAGTCCTGTCCAAGATTTGGCAATCCCAGAGGACCATTGTCCTGGTGGCACCATACTGGCCATGGAGAGCCTGGTTCTCAGCTGTAATGACCATGGCCCTGGACAAGCACAGACTCCCACACCAAGTGGACATGCTAACACAGGGACCCGTGGTCCACCCCACGCCAGGGACCCTTAAGTGAATGGCCTGGCTCCTGACAGGCAGAGACTGCTGAGAGCCGGATACCACATATCGGTCATATCCACAATGTTGCAGTCTAGAAGGCCCTCCACCACCTCCACTTATGGCAGGCAGTGGTCTATCTTTGCAGCGTGGTGCAGAGACAAGGGCAAAGACCCAGAACTAGCTGACAAGTCTACCATTCTTCTGTACTTACAGCAGGGAGTGAATAAAGGCCTCTCTCACTACTCACTCCGGGTACAGCTGTCCGCCATTGGCGCTGCCATTGGTCCCATAGGCCAACATAGCCCAGGGGCTCACCTGGACACAATACATTTCCTCAGAGCAGTAGAGGTACTGTGCCCCAGGGTCAGGCCTCTAATAGCTCCCTGGGATCTGTCCCTAGTCCTGGACTCCCTCAGCACAGCCCCATTCAAACCGTTGCATGAGTTGGACCTATTTTGGGCTGGCCTAAAGACCTGCTTCCTTGTGGCCATATGCTCCACTCAGAGGATCAGCAAATTGGGGGCTCTGTCCTGCAGGGAGCCTTACATCATATTTACTCCACAACGGGTACACCTACGGACAGTACCGGCATTTCAGCCCAAGGTCATGCCTGCATTCCATAGGGAACAACCCACTGAATTGCTAACATTTCCCCGATAGTTCACAGCCGGGGGGCATGATTATTCCTCATCACTTAGATGTGGGGGACACACTAGCCACATTCATCTTTAGAACACAACCCATATGCAAGACCGAAAGATTATTCATTGTGTCACAAGGGCAGTGACAGGGTAGGGCAGCATCCAAAACCACGATCGCTAGCTGGCTCATGAGAACCATTCAAGAGGCTTACAAGGCAAAGCTCCTAATGCCCCCAGAAGGTACTAAGGCTCATTCTACCAGGGCAGTGTTTATTTCTTGGGTGGAGAGGGCTAATGTGTCTACGGAGGAAATCTGCAATGCGGCAACCTTGACTTCCATCCATACCTTTGCCAGACACTATAGATTGGACTACTTACACAAGTTACAGACTTTCTTTGCCACTCAGGTTCTCTCAGCAGCCAGTTCCTCCTCTCACTCTTAGATCACTCTGTCCCACTCTTGGGTACAGTACTGCTGCTTATCAACCCATGATGCAATGTCTGGAATGCCATGGATGTCAACCCAACACAATGGGTGTTTACTCAACTGGTAAAGGTGATTGTGTTGGTTGACATGCATGGCACTCCACAGCCCTCCCTGCAGAGTGATCAGAGTGACAAGGAATATGTTCATAACAATAGAACGAGAGCAGGGATGCATTGCAAGATATCACTAAGACATCCAGGATGTCTCTCGTCGGCCGCCTAGAAAGCCGAGTATTAGAATTGTACCAATAGGTAAATAAAAGGGCCCATCTGGCCATGTTCAGAAGGCATCTCAATGCGTGTAATTAGCTCAAAGCATATTGTGGTGTTACTAACCTTATTTTCAGCTATGGAAGACTCAAACTGAAAAACAGGGGCTTCTGGGACCTGGGAGTACTAAAAAATCTGATCCTAGGTCATGTGCATCACTAGCCTATCAGGTGGGCTAAAACTCATGATGTAATGTCTGGAGCGCCACGGATGTCAACCAACACAACCACATTTACCAGGTGAGTAAACACCCATTACTTTAACCGTAGGCTATACTGCCAATTTGCCTGTGTCTGTGTATTGAAAAAGATTATACAAAGACAGAGCTAATTTTAATAATAATTTTTATTTAGGATGTATATACATATATTTTTTTTAAATTATATACACATTTGTAGTATTTTTAATTTTGCTAATCAGATTGAAGCAAGTGCTACAGTATGCATCTTCGCAACTGAATTGCAACTTATTTAAAACCCTGATTTTAAAATATAAGAGCTAATGCTTCTTGCAGCCATAGCATTATGGCTCATTACTGCTTATTATTTGCCGTTTTAAGCCACATATTCATAGATCCTTTTGATCCCTTGGCTATTTGTATATGGCCATGTGATGAGTACATCTGTTTGGGTACATTTATAGTGGTATAAGCAAGGGTTGATTGCAGCAAGCTTATAAACCTAATTTATCTAGTAGCAAGCTCATTTATTTACCTTATTTTAATTTAATAAGGAGTTAATCAAGCAAATTGTTTATTGATCCATTGTTTATTGATCCAAAGCTGATAGTGATTTTAAATCAAGCGCTTCTTTCAGTTCCCTATTAAATATGTCACTATCAATTGTGACATCACTTAAAATTTTTAAGCTGCATGTGTGGTGCCTTTGGCTCAGAACACCACAAACACTGGAATGCTCAGTCAAAAACACTCAGCTGAAAATGTTGAATACTGTGCCTTTAAGAGTATTTTTGCTGTCAACAGCTAAAAAAGTAAGCAATTGTCATTTAGGCCGACAGCCATACACCATTTTTATTTATTCGGACATTTCTCCCTAAATTCGACTATTTCTCCCTATTTTTTGGCAAAACAGGGTCCGAAGCCGTTTCATTTATGTTTTTGTATTACTGAAGCAAACTTTTGCATTATTATACATTTAATACTATCTCCAGACTTTTAAGGACATTTTTTAAGTTAAAACTCATGGGATACAATTTGATAAAGGAGAAGCTGGGAGTACCAATTGTCAGAAGGCCTTGACGGCAAAGCACAGCTTAATTACAAACACTATGCTACACGCGCTGCTGTACTTTCTCCTTTTGGGAGCTCCCAGAGCATACAGCTTTAGCCTTTGATGCGAGGGCTATAGAAAGCCCTGGAAATATATAAAAGTAAACATTGGTTTTTTATTCATTTTACATATTTTTATGTATTTTATTCTAATTGTATTCTCTAGTTGTTGCAAAGTAATTTTGTGTAGATGTTTGTGTTTATGCACAGGCCTCCCAACTATTGTCTTCATTAGGAAGGGGGATCTTTCTCTCTCAGATTTAAAATTAAACAGTCATAGTTTATCTGAGTAAATCATATCATTCTTAAAAGAGGATGTGTTAGTTTCAAAATATGTTACCTGAAAGCCAATCTGTTACATACTAGCGATATAAACTCTGATACTGATAAATCAAATAGATTAATTATATTGATTTATTTATTGAATTTATTGAATTTTGTTGATCCAGTAGGCCCACTGAGACTAGAAGTCCCTTTTTCAAGAGGCAACCGGAGGAGGGGGATACGGATGGTAACCAACTGAAATTGAACCAGACCAAGCTGTTGGTGGTATTTTTAGTGAATGGGGGAAATTTGGCCTGGACACTGGGGAAATTCCCCTACTCAGCTGTAGGGGGTTCTGCCGTCTGTTTGCAGGATGGCCACTCGGGCTGGTGCACCAGAGGATGCAGACATCGTGGAGAAGGGAGGGCTGGCCTCACCCCCTTTCTTAATGAATTCTGAGGCAAATAATGAAGAAATTCTCATAGATGAGATGGTTTCAGAAGAAGACATCGTGGATGTCTATGTTTCGACTGAAGATTTGACCTCTCAGCTCCCTATTATTCAGGGTACAGATTTGAATCCAGATTTGGAGGAAAAGAAACAGGAATTTGTGGAGCAAGCTAAAACTGATGATAAACACCGCACGGAAGACGGAGACAACTTGGCTACTCGACTCGTTTCACCAAACAGAGAGATTCTGCCTGTCAATTCGGACATCTGGCCTCACAAACTGGAGAATGGCGTCACAGTTTCTACTGCTCTGCTGGGGCTGGGTGAGTCAAAAACAGATATTCTTTCTGAATATATAATGCAGACTGGCAATCAGAACACAAACGGTCGTGTGTGCCTACAGCCTGCTTTGGACGATGTAATAAACAAAATAACAAAACCAAATAGTACTACGGAGCAAACGCCAAGCGATAATCTAGCACAAGGCATTAACAGTAATGAGATCAACTCGGCAAATATATAGTCGAAATCAGCCGGGGTTTGTTTTTAAACGGCCACATACTGGAAGGGATGTATCAGAAATAATATATCAAACAAACAGACTAGAACAAAAAGAACTTCCAGAATTTGCCTTCTCTGGAGCGGGGAATAAACAAGGGAAACCAAGTAAAACACTCGCTAAGCAAGATACAGTGCATTCTGTTCATAGGAACATTATGAACGGCACTACAACAGTACAAACAACAGTGCCATCTACTGACAAAACTGAAATTTCTCCTCCTGAAGAACAGTGGACGCCTAACAAAGCTTTGTCAGCTGTAATCCGGAAACAAGGCCCTGGGGGGAATTTGGAGTGCAGATCCAGAGTGGGACTCACCTTTTCCTTTATCCCAGGCTACCCCAGAGTGGAAGCCACATGGATCTGAAAAACAACAGCATGGGGTTGCTTCAGAGATATCTATTGTTTCTGTTTTACCTTCCCCATCTGTAGCAGATATGAACTCATCCACAGAGATTGTCAAAGGGCTGGATTTAGAGTCGGTCTCTCCTTTATTTATTTATTTATTTATTGAATCTAGGAATTATTACCTTTGAGCCATGGCCCTTTTACAAAGGTTCCACATCAGTAGGGTACAAACGAGGCAAAATTACACAAAAAAGCAAACAAATTATGAAGCGGCATTAAGCAGTATAAGGCAGTACAGTAATGGCAGCTTGGAGCAAAAATATTTGAGTAACACTTACTGGCTGATTGGAGGAATACAATAGAGAAAGAACAATGGAGGGTGGAAGAGGAGCTAGGAGAGGAAGACATCGGGAGACTAGTACCACTCAAATGTCTTTGTCAAAATGAATCAGAGATGGGAGGCTAAACAAAAATAGTCAAAGGGGGAAAATTAATCGAAGCAGTCACAGGAGCTGGAGGCTTTGAAGTGAAGCTGTAGCCTAGATTTGAAAACTCCTAGAGAGGTGGAGGAGGTGATGTGAGTGCTAAGGGCATTATACCAGCTGGGAGCACGGTAGGCAAAGGATCTTTGGCCCTGGGTGGTGCGGCATCGGAGGATCTGGAGAAGCTGATGTTCCGATCTTCTGGTGAAGTGGGGGTTGGTATTCGGGCATAGTAGGTCTTGGATGCACGGTGGAGTGAGGCCCATGGTAGATTTTTTAGCCATCAAGCAGGAAAGGTACTTTATGTGATTGAAGAGCTGTAACCATCCCATTTCAGTGTAGAGCTCACATGTATGAGTGTGTCTTTGGGCACCAGCAAGCAGTCGACAGGCCTTGTTAAGGGAGGTTGTAATGTGCCCGAGTGCGGTAGTTGAGGCAGAGCCATAGATAATTAAGCCATAGTCTATGACAGAGATGACAGAGCTTTGGATAGCAATCCTCAGCGCAGATTGGGTAAGGAACTGTCTGTTTCAGTATAGGATACCAATGCGTTGATTCACAGTTTTCGTAATACTATCAATGTGGGTCACAAAGGTTAGGCAGGGATTGAAGGAGATTCCAAGGTATTTAAATGATGTCATTTGTTCGAGGGTATTTCCTGCGTAAGTACTGATAGCAAGCAGAATTTGCCTTTTCTTGTTTTGCGAGCTTGAGAAGAGCATGGATTTTGTTTTTTTGTGGTTTGGGACCAGTTTGTGCTCTAAGAACCAGTTCTCAACCTTGGAGAAAGCAAGCTGCAGGCTAAGGAGTAAGGCTTTCAGATCCTTATGTGAGGAGAGAATCATGGCATCATCAGCATAGAGGATTATTTATTCTGGGCAAGATTGAGGGAGGGAGTTTAGGAATAAGCTGTAGAGAAGAGGGCCCAAGATGGATCCCTGGGGAACGCCTGAGAGAACCGGATTTGAGTCTGAGAGAACTCCTGAGATTTTTACTCTTTGAGAGCGTTGGGCTAGGTAACGTTTCACCCAGGCACCAGGGCCCTGAGAGAGCCCAATAGCCTGTAGCTGTTTGACAAGCAAGCCATGGTGAACAGTGTCAAACGCCTTTGTTAGGTCAATGAAAACAGTTCCAGTTTGGTATCCTTTGTCCATAGCATTGTGGATTGCTCCAGAAAATTCCAGGAGGGCGGTCGATGTACTGTGCCCTTGCCTGAAGCCATGTTGCTGTGTGCAGAGGATGTTATACTTTTGCAGGTAGTCTGTAAGTTGGTTCGCCACAATGCGCTCAAGGGCCTTGGAGAGGGGTGGGAGTATCGATATTGGTCGATAGTTACCAGGTAATGACTTGTCACCACTTTTGAGCACCGGAGTGACTATTGCAGATTTCCATTTGCTGAGGAATTGACTAAGGCAGAGGGAGAGATTGAAAATTCTGGTGAGTGGGAGCAATACCTCTTCCAGGGTAAGGGACAGTAGTTTAAGGTCTATAGTATCGCTGCTTGCTCTGGACTTAGAGATAGCCTTTTTTATGTATTTGTGGACTTCATGTGCCCTAATTTTTTTGAAATGGAAGGGCAGTTGATTTGGAGAAACAGGAGGCGAAGTTGGTTTCAGGGGGTCTATAACTGAGAAGAAGTCCGGGGGGAGGACCCCACTAAGGTCGGTGAAAGTTGCATTTAGGGTCTTTGCCATGACCATTGGGTCTAGGGTAGTGGCTCCATCAACAGTCATTAGAGTAGGAGAGGATTTGGACTGCTTACCTGTGATATTTCTGATATTGTCCCAGAAGGCTCTCCTGTCACCCCAGGTGTTGGTGAGGGGATCCTTGAAATAGGAACTCTTCATCATTCGGATTTGTTTAGTGCAGTAGTTACGAGACTGTTTATGCCTTTGGATGTCCGGCTGGGAGCCTGTGGCTCTAGCTATAGCCCAGAGGTGGTCCCTTGTTTTTAATTGGGCCAATAGCTTAGCAGTGAGCCAGGGATTGGAGAGAGCTTTGATTTTGTGCTTTTTTACTGGTGTGTAGGAGTCGCAGGCAGTATTGAAAGTAGCGATGAAGTAATCAAGGGCTGCGTCAACATCTTGTGAATTGTATATTGGGGACCAGTCATGCTGTCTGAGACAGGCCTTGAGATGAGTCGGATTGCCATAAGGTAGTACTCTTCTTGAGATGGTTTTTGGAGGCGGCTTGTGGAACTTATTTGTCCAGGTACAGATAACAGGGGAATGGTCACTGAGTGAGTCCGGGAGGACAAAGATGTTATTTATGCTGGCTGGGTGGCTGGCAAGGACCCAGTCTAGGAGGGGTGCTAGAGCCCGATTTGTAATTCTTCCTAGTAGGGGAGCTTACCATCTGCGTTAGGTTAGCTGACAAGATAGCATCCTTGTGGGACCCTACATCAGGTGCGAGCCAGCTGATATTAAAGTCACCAAGGAGAAGGATCTCAGTGCCAGGAGGTTGTGATCTTACAAATTCAAGCATGGATTTGAGACCAGTCCCTGGGTCTTTTGGTTGGATGTAGACAGCAACTACAGTGAGGACTTTATTTTGGGCACCAAGGTGTAGCTTGACAGGAAGGAATTGCACTGAAGTGTTTGAGGAGGTAGTGCAGACAGGGTGGCCAGTGATGTTATCTTTTAAGTAAATTGCACATTACCCCCCCTTTAATAATCCTATCAAGTCTGAAGATGCTGTAGGCTTGTAGCAAGATGGTATGGTCCAGAGTATTGTGTGTCAGCCAGGTTTCAGCAATGGCTAGGATGTCAGAGTTATATTGGCTGGCAAAGATTTGAAGGGAGGCCAGCTTTGGAAGGAGGCTGCAAATATTGAGGGTGGGAATGGTGAAACCCCCCTCCGTTTTGGCAAGATTTGTTGAGCTGGAGTAAGTAGGTCCTGGATTCAGATGAACACTTCTTGACATCAGGAGGAGGAGGAGGAGCAGGAGTTTTAGAGCCACCTGACGCTGCTCACAGTAGGTGAAATAACGTCTCTGATGCTTGTTTGCCTGAATGCAGCGTATACGTCTAGGGTCCCAGTGCAGGGCAATGGCTAGAAGCAAAGGTCGGTTTGCCCATGTTCCATCTGCGTGATTTGTCATAAGCAGCCAGTCCTTTGCAGGGGGGTGCCACAAGTGTGGGCAGGGAGGATTTGCCATGGTGCCAAATTGATGGTAGTGGGTGGGTATAAGTAGGGTGGAGGGTGAAAGGGGTAGCAGGCACTAGGAAGATAGCAGAGGGGAGGAAAAAAGGAGAGGGCTAGAAGAGACAGGAGGAAGTGGTTGGGGAGAGGCATGTCTGAAGAACAGAGATGTGTTTTAGTAGGTGGTGAAGTGCAGAAAGGGAAAATAGGAAACAGAGAGCACTGAGGGCTGTGGAGCAGGCTTAGGGCAAAAGAAACTAGCAGGAAATGCAGGTGGAGGGGGAGTGGTATAGCTAGGGGATAGGATGAGAACAGGATCAGGGGTGGGTCCTGAGAGCAGGGGATGGAGCCAGAGACTATTTAATTAAGGTCGGGGGGGTGGGCGTAAAATTTTGGCACTGAGCAGTGCAACTGAATGGGTGCCGAGCCCAGTAAAGCACAGTCGCAGTGGCTGGAACCAGAGTTGAATTGGTGAGTGGCGCGGAGCACGGTCGGCCAATAGCAGTTGATCACAGCTTCCCCAGCCCAGGGATGTCCTTACCCGGCTATCTGGAGCCCAACAGCGGCAAGTGGAGGCATCTAGAGTGGCGGGTTCATGGAGCCTGAACCTCGCCTATGAGGCACACGGCTGGCCTGTTCGGGGCTCAATCTGGAGAGGAGAGAGAGAAACAGACTAAAGTGAGTGGGCAATTAAGCAATTTGTGAAACAAAAGATTTCACATGTACTAGACAAACCTTTAACATCTGTACCGGCAAAATAAACTAAACTCTCTGCAGCACCTCTGCCAGAAACAAAGTTGGACTCTGAGCATAAGCCTTTGTTATCAGATTTGTTTAATAACACTAAAAAAGAAGCAGCTCCTCGATGGAATGCTGTAAGGATTAGATATAAAGGGGGTTTGGTAGATAGACCTGACAGATACCATGTAAGGAAAAATCCTTCTTAAAGATTCCCTGCATTTCTCCCCTAGGGAGGTATATGTCTTTATAAATATTTCTGGGGAGGATAATTTCGACATAAGTTTCCGCACTGCTTATGCACTTGATTTGTTCTAGGAAACATAAGAGCAGGTAAAGTTTTCCCCTACATGGACTCTCTTTGTGGTAATATCTTTGACAAACCCTTATTAGGCATGTTACGGTGATGTTTCGCAATGAGGGGGGCCATGTAGAGGATACCACTTATTGGCATTCTCAAAAGTGCGGGATAATGGGGGAGCCTGAAGCTATCTTAGATAGTGAGCTTTTTTGGATGGGGGTGTGTGGAAATATAAGGTTAAGCTTTGCCAAAATGACTCTGGCATAGAATACATCCCTAATTACCTAATTCCTTTCTCCTGGGCAGAGACCGGGGTCTGTGTTTTTATGTGGGGCAGCCGAGAGCGTGCTACAAATGTGGCTCCCAGACAAATTTGTCAAGTACATGTGATAAACCACGGTGCAATAACTGTGGGGAAGTGGGCCATATTACGATGCAATGTTCAAATCACACTCGTGATCTTTGTGAAGATTATGGACATGCTTTTGGGGAATGCCCTTGGGCTGCTCGTAATAAGGCATCATATGTTAGTCCAGAGCTTCTTATCCAGCAAGCATAAGACTCTTTCAGCTAAGTTTCTACTACTAAGAGAGAGGCCCCTCTAGACCCTCCGCTACTTCCCCCAACCCCCTTGGCCCACATTGGTGGTAAATTCTACAGAGACGCTGGATCACTCTGAGGTAGGCCCTTTTCCCTTAAAAGATCCAGATGACAAGCCAATTGTGGCTGAAATTATGTCCCCAATCTGTTATGAGGAGCCGGTGGTTAGTCCTTGTAGAGATCCTGATCCTCCTTTTCGGGATCCATTACCTCGGAGAAGATCCTCTCGATTTAATAAATCTAATACATCTGACATGTCCCCCCCCCCCCGGTGGAGTCAAAAAATTCTTATGCTGCCCTGTTTTGGGGAGACTCGGAGATGGAGGTTGGAGAGTCCGACTCTCAGAAATCTGTGCTTGAACAAGGCTCACAGGCCTTGGAATAGGGTACTTATAAGGGGAAAAAGAAAAGGAAAAAAAAATGTACTAAATTTGTAATTTAGGTCACTGTTACTTTTGTTTAACATGGTTCGGTTTACTTTAGGATCACTTAACATACACAGTCTTTTGAACATTGATAAAAGAAGGACTGTTTTTCAATATTTACATGACATGGGTTTGGATGTTGTAGTATTACAAGAAACATGGATGTATATGGAAGACCAAGTATGGAGGTTTAAAAGTGAATGGGTTTGGGGCCCCTCATATTGGTCATTTGGCCTTGATAGAGCAGATGGAGTATGGATACTTTTTCACTCCTACTCTTTTTCACTCCATAAATTAATAGATTTAGTCCCAGGCTGGGTTTTAATACTAGATGGCCTTTGGAAAGGTATGGACTACAGATTTATTGCACTTTATAACTCACAAGTCAAAGCAGATAAAGTACTACACATGAAGGCTATTCAGCCCTTTTTGGTCACCAATTATAACGTTTTTTTTATGTAGGGATTTTAATTGTAGCCTTCCACAATACAATAAAAGAAAGAGGGAAGAGGGAACGAAAATATATTGTGATACCAATGCATAACTCAGCTGATATCCACTGCTGGGTTGATTAATAGTCATATCTACCATAATAAAGGCCCTAAATTTACTTATAGGAGGAACTCCTATATACTGTATCCACTATTGATTATGTATTCCTTTCTCCTAATCTGCCTAATGGGACTTTAGATATCAGTCCAGTGGAATTCTCGGATCATTTACTGTTAATTCTGACTTTATACCAGGAGGTGGGAAGGACTACTAACAGAGGAAGGTGGAAATTGAACACTTCAGTTTTGACTAATCCTATTGTAATCCAAGCCTTGGGCAATCTGTTCACTGCTAGATTATCAGTGGAATGTGTATACCAGGATAAGGGGCAATGGTAGATAGACATGAAAAAATATATAAAATCTTGGTTTATGAAATTTGGTAAAACACAGGGTAATGACACATTTTTGAAATAGTTTTCTTTGAGGAAACAATTGCAAAGATTATATTCTTTGACCAATATTTCAAAGTATAATTATTACACACAGATTGGGCAGGTAAAAACTGAAATGAAAGAATTTCAATATGATAGGGCATGAACTATACAAGGTATGTTATATAATGGCACTAGTAAAACCCCGGTAAGGGACCTGTTTGAAGCTTGTAAGCAGATTAGGGAAAGTATGACCATAGAATATTTGACTACACCTGATGGTCGAAGGGTGAGTTCGTCAGAGGGTATAGGTGAATTAATACAGCAGCATCTTAAAACTCTTTTACCCACCTCCCCAATTACTAAACATGACATAGTTGCCTTCTTAAAACCTCTTTCAGTGGCAGATTTTCCAGACGATATCCCACAACTGCAGGCCCCCATCAGTAAAACAGAAATTTTAAGGGCCATCTCAAAGCCTAAGAGTAATACTTCACCAGGTTTAGACGGTGTTCGATATTTCTTTTATAAAACTTTTAGTCATCAGATAGAAAATAATTTAGTCTTGGTTTACGAATATTGGTTCAATTCAGACACAATACAGCCCTCATTTGCAGAAGGGTTGCTGGTTTATCTTTTTTAAAAAGTGGACAGATATTGTATTAAAAATTGGAGACCTATTGTATTGCTCAATACTGACTACAAAAATTTGGCTCATATATTGAATGACTGTTTGAAATCATATGCTTCCTTGGTAATTTCACCACACCAATATTGTGGACTTTCTAATAGGAGAATACAGCATGCCTTGATGCTCATCAGGGATGTGATAGATCATTGCAACATGGCAGGATTACCCAGATGGGTGGTTGCATGGGAAGCCGTTTAATTCAAAATTACAGTTTTCAGAATATAATTAACAGTAAAATGTCTATGACTAGCAACAAAATGTTTACAGCATAATATTATGAGAATGACAAACATGAAAATGAGTTTATCACACACTGAAATGGTTACGAGACCTTCTGAAATGGTTATGACCTATACCAAAATGTGTGTGACACATCCCAAACTGGATATGACATACACCAAGATGGATACGACATACACCAAGATAGAAATAACACTTATTAAAATAAGTATGACATATACCAAAATGGCTAGGACACATACTGAAACAGGCAATATGCATATCAAAACAGATATGACACATACTGAAATGGGTATGACACACACTAAAATGGGTATTATACAAACCAAAATGGATATGTTATACCAGAATCGGTATGATGCATAAAGAAATAATTATGACACATATTGAAATGGATATGACCCATACCGAAATGATTATGGCACATAGCAAAATGGGTATGGCATACCAAAATGGAGGTCAGGCTGGGGGAGTTGAATATGTACTCGCTGGAGGAGAGGAGGGACAGGGGAACATGATAGAGACCTTCATAAATATAAAGGGTATAATCAAGATGGACACAGGGGGTTTATTTTGGAGAGGGCTGGGAAGGACACTATGAGATTGGGGAGAGTTAGATTCTGGATGGAGGTGAGGAGGAATATCTTTATGGAGAGGGTGGTGGCAAATTGGAATGCACTACCAGCATAGGTGGTGGCATGTAACACAGTGGAAGGCTTCAAGAAGGGGTGATACAGGGAAAAGAGGAGGGTAAAGAGAGATGAGGGAGGGGGGAAGGGGCAGCTGCTAAATAGGGGAACTAGCTGCAAACTCGAGCAGACTCAATAGACCACGGTGACCTTTTTCTGCTGTCCATTTTCATATGCTCCTAACCTGACTGTGTCTGCTGCTCAACAGTTCATTACTTCAACACGTGCAGTGCAATGTCAAAACATGCAAGACTTTTCTTACAAAAGGCAGTATCGGGAGGGGAGGGCAGGAAATTGCTAACTGCTGGATAGCTGGCTTCACTAATTGCTGTTTTTAGCAAAAAACAGAACACTGATAGCAGGCTGTTTGCTCCACAGTGGCATAAACTAGAAACACATGGTTACAGAGTAAATGGCAAAATAAGTTACTTTAATGTTTACATTAAAAGTGGCAAAATGCTGAAATTAGTTTTAAAACATCAGCAAAAGATCTAACCTTCATTAAACAATTTAAGGGCAACTAAAACACAACCAAATTAAAATAAAGAGTTCTAAAAAGAGATTGAATACAAACATAAAGAGTCTTTCACCAACTACCCCCTCACAGATTTACTATACAGATACCTGACTACCACCCCATAATGCTGCTCACAACGAAATGAAGATAATAGTAGCAATAAACCAGGCAATGTAAGCAAATGAATAACCTGCTAAACATGCTGTCCCAGCATTATAAATAGAATAATGAATATGTGAGTGTATATTACAAGGCAGTAAAACCATCGAGAGGTTCTGGGGACAAGGGAACCTCGAGATGGTTTTACTACTGAGTCATACACACTCACTTATTTTTTATTTTTTTTAATATATGGATATAACAATTTTTCTTATGAAAATAATGGGCACCCAACTACTTTGGTAAGCCTTCGGTTCGAGCGCCCAACTGTCACTCCTGCTACTCTGCACTGAAGACTCGCTTTTTCTGAGTCTTACCTGCATTTCTGTGGTGAGATGAGTGAAAGCAGGATCAACCAGATATTTTTCGAGGTGCTGGACAAGGAAAGGAAAAAAGTAAAAAATAAAAATAGCACGGTGCCAGCCCGAGGACGTTTTCTTGCTAAGCGAGTGAAAGTGCCGCCATCTTTTTCAAAATTGTTCTGCCCGCCCACACTAGAAAAGCAGCCAATAGGAAGGCACATTTAGGACGATGCCATTGTCAAAGCTGCACTTGTGCAGTTGAGGTTTATCGATAATACTATCGTTCAGGTCCCGAACGATAGTATCACAGCACCTGAACGATAGCATTATCACTCATGAACGGTGGTATTATTATGTGTCATATGTATATTGGTGCATATCACACACATTTTGGTTTTTGTCATACCCATTTTGGTGTGTGTCTTACCCATTCTGGTATGCATCATACTCATTTCAACATGTGACATATCCATTTTGGTATTTGTTGTAATTATTTCAGTATTTGGCATACCCATGTCGTTGTGTGTCATATCCATGTCAGTTTGTGCTATAACTATATTGGTGTATGTCATAACCATTTCGGTATGTCATACCCATTTTACTATGTGTCATATCCATTTCAGTATGGGTCATATCCATTTAGCTGTGTGTCATAACTATTTCACTGTGCATCACACCAATTTCAGTGTGTGCCATATCCAGTTCAGTTTGTCTCATACCCATTTTGGTATTTAATACCCATTTTGTTATGTGTCCTAGCCATTTCAGTATGGGTCATATCCTTTTCGATATATGTCATTATTATTTCAGCATTTGTCATTCCATTTTCAGTGTGTATCATGCCAAATTCAGTTAGTGTCAATCCCATTTTGGTGTCTGTCATACCCATTTTGGTATGTCATACCCATTTTGCTATGTGTCACATCCATTTCAGTATGGATCACATCCATTTGGGTATGTGTCATAATTATTTCACTGTGTGTCATACCAGTTTTAGTGTGTGCCATATCCAGTTCAGTTTGTGTCATACCCATTTCAGTATGTGATACCCATTTTGCTATGTGTCATATGCATTTCAGTATAGGTTATATCCATTTGGGTATGTGTCATAATTATTTCAGTGTGTGTTATACCAGTTTCAGTGTGTGCCATATCCAGTCAAGTTTGTCTCATACCCATTTCAGTATGTGATACCCATTTTGCTATATGCTATAGCCATTTCAGTATAGGTCATATCCATTTAGGTATGTGCCACAATTATTTCAGCATGTGTCATACCATCTTCCGTGTGTGTCATATCCATTTTAGTCAGCGCTAAACCTATTTTGGTGTGTGTCATACCCATTTTGGTATGCCATACCCATTTTGCTATGTGTGTCATAATCATTTCAGTATGGGCCATATCCATTTCAATATGTGTCATAATTATTTCTTTATGCATCATACCGATTCAGGCATAACATATCCATTTTGGTTTGTATCATACCCATTTCAGTGTGTGTCATACCCATTTCGGTATGTGTCATATCTATTTTGATATGCATACTGCCTGTTTCAGTATGTGTCCTAGCCATTTTGGTATATGTCATACTTATTTTAATAAGTGTTATTTCTATCTTGGTGTATGTCGTATCCATCTTGGTGTATGTTATATCCAGTTTGGTATGTGTCATACACATTTTGATATAGGTCATAACCATTTCAGAAGGTCTCACAACCATTTCGGTGTGTGATATACTCATTTTCATGTTTGTCATTCTCATAATGTTATGCTGTAAACATTTTGTTGTTAGTCATAGATATTTCACTTTTAATTATATTCTGAAAACTGTAATTTTGAATTGAACGGCTTCCCATATGGTTGAAGCAGATCAAGAAAAGGCCTTTGATAGGGTTTTTCACCCCTATTTGTTCACAGTTTTAGAAGTATATAAGGTTCCTCTAAAATTTGTAAAACAACTTCAGTTATTGTATTCTTACTTTTCTGTACAGACATCTTTAAATGGAGTGGTTGGGCAGAGTTTTGATATTAAGATATGGGTCCGTCAGGGATGTCCTCTAAGCCCACTTTTATATATCATTACACTAGATCCTTTGTTGAGACATATTGAGTTGCACCCCTCCTGGGAAGGGGTGTCAGGGATGGGGATCCTGCAGAGCATTCCTGTTCAGGCATATGCAGATGATATCTGTGGCTTCTTTTTAAATAAAGAGAAGATTTGTTTTTTTTCTGCAAAAAATACATAATTATCAGTTAGTTTCGAATGCCAAACTTAATATTGGTAAAAGTAAAGGACTTTATATAGAAAATGTTTTAGATGTACCGGGTGAAATTGGGGGAATAACTGTAGTCAGTGAACCAATAACAATTTTAGGAATTATTTTTGGGCCACAAAATCTTCCTGAGGCAAACTGGGAGTTGGCATTAAGGAAAGCCAAACTAAAGGTACTCAGATGGAAACAGTGGAAATTTACTAAGCTTAAGAGAATACTGATTCTTAAAAAAATTATTTTACCACTACTACTTTACGTGGCTATGATGTACCCATTGCCAGTACAATTTGAAACCAGATTATATGGTATTTTTTTTCAGATATTGTGAGGAAACAAACTTAATGCAATAAAGAGGTGTGACACATACCTAGGAGTTAAGAAAGGGGGGTTGGGTATGATAGAACCAGTAATTTTTCTGCATGTGCTGTTTTTTAAACATATAGTTGGTAATGCTCTTATTATGTTGGAGCAGGTGCATAGCATTTGGCTGAAGAAATCCTTAAGTAAATATATTGCGGTCTGGCATACTGTAACTCCTAAATTGCACCCTCATATTAATACCCCCCCCCCGTATTTTAAATCAGCTGCACAAAAATTGTATAAGTGGAGGGTTATGAAGGTCGACATCTTAACGCAGTCAATAAAATCATTATACCAGACTGTTATTTCTAGAATATACCCATTGGAACCAGGTTTTAAAAACTGGCCCTCAATTGATAATAAGCTGATTCTTGGACAACTCACCCTTCATAGGATCCCTCACAAGATGCGGGAAAATCTCTGGCTAATGGTATATGGGAGACTAAATGTTAGAGATAATGCTAAACATAAAGCTGTTGAGGAAAGGAATTGCCCGTATATGGATTGCATTTCAATAATTGAAACTATGGAACATTTTTTGTTAGAATGTTCATATGTTACAGCCTTATGGGACTTTCTGGCCTCAAAATGGCAGACGGATTGGTTAAGACATTTAAATTATAATACTTTAGTGATAGGAAAATATGGAGTGAGTTTGGCACATTATCACCCGGATACTCTATCAATTTTTCTATGTTGTGTGAGATTTTATATTTGGCAAGCAAGATGCCAATGGGTACTGCAACAAGAGAAAATGTCTTTTGACTGCCTTAGCATTTTAGTTAAAAATGAAATGTTAAATCTTTACAAAATAGACTGTACCTTAAGAGATGCACAACAGGTTTCACATTAGTGGAGGGGTTTCACTTATTTTATTAAATGCAAATGAAGGGTGTTAGGCTTTAAATAGGGTTTGGGTAATAGAATTTGTTTAGGGTGATAGTTTATTTCTGTCTAGATGAGTCTCAGTGAATACTCTGCTTTTTTCTCATTATTAATTATAATTGTTGTTTGCCCTGAATTTTGATATATGTTTGCGTTATGTGTTTTTAAGAAAAATCTCCCCTACTCTTTTCGAGAAGTGCCACAGGATCTTTAACATCCACCTGAACAACCACCACAACAAGTAGATGGGACCTCAGTTTAACATCTCATCCGAAAGACGGTACCTAAGGAGTGCAGCACCCCTCTCATGCTGCACTACAGTGTCAGTATTAGGATTTAACCTAAGTGCCTGGTGTGGGAGTAATTAACTGATTAGAAAGAGACCTTTTATTAGATATTTTCCACTACTATGGCTTGTTTATTGCTTTCACTTTCTTAGTGGTTTCTGAATCAATGGTAGCGGAATGGCAAGAATTACAAGAAAACCCGGGAAAGATATTGCTATCCTTGCAGTACCCATTAGAGCGAGAATGTCATTTGGATCGAGAGCAAGTGTACGCCCTATGACAACCTGAGGAAGTCACGAAGATTTAGTTCATCTATGGCATAACCGTTGTGAAACTGGTAACTGTTTTTACAGCTTTGAGATCAACGGAGTATCTCGTCTCAAACCGAAGTTTAAAATTTAGGGACTGTCTCCTTAATGTCCCTTGAGGCTTGACAGTGCAGAGCCTGGCAATGAATATTAGATAAAAGAACTTAGGACTGAATATAATAATATTGTTGTCGCTTGAGCCAGTCTCATTAGCCAGTGTCTATGCTTGCTAACTGTTAGTGCCTCCCTGATGTTAATGCTGGTTGTGACAGGGTTGAATACAGCCCTGTCCCAGCTGTTATGCAGAAAGTGTTTAAACGCAAGGGTCTGTTCTATCCTCTCCTCTCCTTTTCTGTCTTCTCTGTCTGGTTGTGCAACCAAATTTTATCGTGAGATCTAGGACTTAATCACCCTGACGGTCTTGCAATTCTATGCTTCTCGCTTCTCTCTACCCTCACTTGCTGTTCTGTCTTTTCTCCTCCCTTGCATATCTGCTGGTATAAAAATATATGTGAATCATATTGTGGAAATGTAGTTGATACTGGGATCCCTTTGTTTAAAACTGTACATAGTAATTCGGTTGAAATAATTGCAAAAACCTATTTGGAACTCAAGGGGTTAACCTGAAATGCAGTTTTTAAGCCTTTTGCAGAGATGTAAACAAGAGGTCAATTCTGGGTCACAGTATTCTTTTTGCTGCACCTGCTGAAACTGACAAGAACATTGTGTGAGAAGCATTCTGTTTTCTTAACGAGCTCCTGCAAAGACTTATAAAAAAGAGTTGCAATGTTCTGCAAAAGACAGAGACAGACTGAGATTTGAAATTGAGAAGAAAAAGGACTCTGCTTTCTATGTTTGTACTGCCGTTGTAAATAACTATTCTGAACAATTTTATTTTTTTTATTTTACTGTGATTAATAATAAAACACTTGTGAATTTTACAACTGCTTCTGGTTTTCCTATGCTTCCTGATCCATGCCTCGATGACAGATGGTGTCAGTCTAAATGGGATTTACGCTGTGCATACTCTAAGCCAGGAGTTTTGTGTGTGTGAGTACTAGCCCTGGTAACAGGGAAGCATAGAAGAAAGGTATGGATTCTGCAGCAGCAAGCCCAGGAGCGGTTACCAGGACAATGGCAGCCATTCTAGCAGAGACAGAAGTCCAAGTTGAGACTGTGCAGCTAGCACCTGTTATAGAAAAAGAACAGGCAGTGACAGAACCTGAAAGCCTGACTGCCTTTTTCAAATGGTGGGTTACAAAACAAAAAGAGATGGAGAAACAGAGAAAAGAAGAAATGCAACAATTCGAATAGCAGAGAAAAGAAGAGATGCAGCAACAGGAATGGCAAAGAAGAGAAGAGATGCAGTGATGGATGGATGCCTTGCAAGTTATTAAAGCTGGAGGATCTGGCACTGGTCCAGCAGATCAACAAGACACAAACAACTTAAAATACATCAAACTTGCAAAGTTGTGTCCCTTGGATGATATCGAAGTATACCTGACAACTTCTGAAAGGGTTGCTGCAGCCTGCCAGTGGCCAAAGCAGCAATGGGCAATCAGACTGGTACCTTACCTGACAGAAAAAGCCCAACTTGCCTACAGCAATATGGACACTGCACAGTCAGAAAACTATGACCTGGTGAAAAGCGAAATCCTGAAAAGGTATGACACCTCAGAAGAGACCTACAGGCAGAGATTTTGGTCTCTGAAGTACAACTCAGTCGAAAAGCATTGAGAAGCCTTCACCCAACTCAGAGAACTCCTTATGAAATGGCTCCAACCAGACAGCAAAACACTCCCATAGATCACCAAAACAATTGTAATGGAACAGTTCATCAACATCTTACCACAGACTACAGCTTTGGGTAAAAGAACACCGACCAGAAATAGGCAAAAAGACTGTTTCTTTGGCTGAAGATGACCAACTGGCCAGACAGATGCCACAGCAGCGAGGTATCAGCCAAGCACCGGTAAGACACTCTATTTCCCATTTAAACTCCAAGTCTGATAAGAACTCTGGTGGTGGTAACAAATCTGCACCCAAAGACTTTATTTGCTATAACTGTAATAAGCCAGGTCATATTGCAAGAAATTGCCATGATAAGAAGAGTGACAATAGAACAGATTTGTCCTTAACAAACTGGAGCAAGTACTTAACAGATGTGAAGGTGGGAAATAAGACTGTGAAGGGGCTTATAAATTTGAGAAGCAGACAGACCCTAGTGCATATTAAAGTGCTGGGAAAACAATGTCCAGAAGGACCAGGTACGAGTGTCATCTGCATCCACGGGGACACTCAATACTATCCCACCAGCCAAGTGACTACGACTATTAATGAGGTGCCGCACCAAATGAAAGTGGGGTTAGTACCTAAGTTACCTGTACCTGTGATTAATGGAAATGACTTTCTAGAATTTACTGAGTTAATCAAAGAGGGAGTAAATACTGATGTTTCTGCAGCTGTGGTAACAAGAGCTCAGGCAAAGAAAATCTTGAATGGTGGGGACTCTTTTCCTTTCGCTGATTTTGATTTGAACTTGTTTGAACACAGCTCCAGGATCCGGAAGTCCAGGAAAGGTGGTCAATGCCCAAAGATACAGTGGCAACAAAAGACTGATGGACATAAGGGGTTAACATATAAAAATGCAGAAACTAAACTGATAACTGATTGTGATTTTCTTTAAGAGCAAGCTAATGATGTTTCTCTCCAGGGTTATTTTAAGCAGCTGAGGGTGAAACCAAAACAGGGTGAACCTATGTTTAAAAAATATAATGGGTTACTGTGCAGAGTTTGGGTTAAACCTCAGACACGGGAACAGACAGAACAATTGGTTATACCAGAGAAGTATAGAACAGAGTTGTTACAGACAGCACATGATAGTACTATGGCTGGTCACTCAGGGAAGGATTGCACCCTTTCCAGATTGCTGTATAGATTTTACTGGCCTGGAATTCATGAAGATGTTGCTACCTACTGCAATTCCTGTGCTGAGTGTCAGAAAGTAGCCCCGGTGACTAAAAAAGACAAGGTACCGCTGGTGCCCCTACCCTTGATAGATGTGCCTTTTGAGATAATTGCAATTGATGTGTTTGGCCCTTTAGGCAAAAGTAAAAAGAGTAGTCGATTTATTTTGGTAGTATTTTTATTTATTGAAATGTTTCACCAGGAAGGCACACTGAGCAACAAGTCGTTCATCTCTCGGTGTGACCTGGGGGGAAGGGTACAACAGGAATGAGGCATTAAACATTCAAGTTACAAGATCAACATTAACATGCAGTTGTAAGGCAGGTGATACAAACAGTGTTATAACAGTGTTGCACATAATAGGTAGAAAGAGTGGACAATAATAAGTGTCGGGTTGATAAGTAAACAAGTGCTTACGTGAAAGAAAAGGGGGAAAGGAGAGGGGGGTGAGGTAGGGGAAAGAGTTGTGTCCCTGGAGACCCCTTCAGGATGCGAGGAACCCTGCAAGGGGACTGGGGGGACCAGAGAGAGGGGGATAAGGCAGTGTCCCAGCGAGACCCCTTCAAGATGTAAGGAACCCTGCAAGGGAGCTGTGGGGCTAGTTAGAAAGAAGGATAAAGCTGTATGGATTTAAAGAGGGAGGAGAAAGACGGAGGAGGTGTGACTTAATGCTAGGAAGGGGAATAGGGCCTAACCCAAGAAAGGACCCTACAGGATGCAGGGTATCCTGCAAGGGGGTTGGGGAAGGTCAGTAGATAGGTATTAAGAGAGTGATAGGAGATGGAGGGAGTGAGAATTGAACCCTTGAGGGGAAGAGTATTCACACTTTTGGAGGGGGTCGGAGGGGATGGGGCATAATTAATAGTCCAACAGGATGCATTGGACCCTGCCAGTAGTCATGGAAAGCCAAGACAGTGGCTAGATAGAATTGGGGAGATATGCCTAGGCTCAGTTTGACCCCTTCAGAATACTGAGAACCCTACAAGGGGACTGCAGTGGCCTGGGAGAAAGGTAGATGGGGAAGAGGAAGGAGAGGAGAGGAGACAAGACTATGTGCAGCAGGACTCCCTCAGGATGCTGAGAACCCTGCAAGGGGGATTGCAAAGACTATGGAGAAAGGTAGATGGGGGAAGGGAAGGAGAGGAGACAAGCCTAGGCACAGTAGGACCCCTTCAGGATGCTGAGAACCCTGCAAGGGAACTGCAAAGGCTAGGAGGACAGGTAGATGGGGAGGGGGAAGGACAGGAGACAAGCCTAGATGCAGTAGGACCCCTTCAGGATGGTAAGAATCCTGCAATAGGACTGCAAGTCTAGGGAGATAGGAGGGACAGTGGGGGAAGGGAGTAGATGAGCGATAGAAGCCCCTTGGTGGGTAGGAGAGGGACCCGTGGAAAGCATTTGGGGTCCCTTACATTCTGTGAGAGATCAAGGGAGGCCAGTAAGGGGGAGCAATTTGGGGGAAGGGAAGAAGAGCTAGAAATTTGGGGGGTGGGGTGCACAGGGTAAAATAAAGGTGACAGTAGACAGGTAGGGTTTGTCTAGGGCTTAGAAAAGGAAATTAGGGAGGGACATGGCAGGAGCAGCTAGCAGCAAGGTAATTCTAGAGGACAGAGCTGATGGAGTAAGAGGAGGATTACTGCCGGATTTAAGGGGGGAGGGAATTCCAAATTTCTGGGAGGTGGTGAGAGTAACCGGATTGGTCGATTTGGGTGGATCTGCAGGTGACTACCAGGGTGGGAGCGTCGGCTGATCTAAGGGAATGGGAGGATGGGGGGCATTATAAAGGAGGAGATCAGGTAGGAAGGGAGCTCACCCAACCAGTGCTTGGAGGTGAATTTAGCACAGTGGGAGAGTTGCCTATTTTTAAGAGAGGGGAAGGATAGAGCATGATAAAGATCACAGTGGTGGGTGTGAGGAGGGGCATCCAGGGCAAAGCGGCAGAAGGAAATGAAGAGAATGTCCAGTCTGGGCAGGGAGGACTTAGGGGCAGCACCATAGACTACGTCACAGTAGTTGAAAATGGGCAGTATCATCTTCTGAGGAAGTTCACGCCTAGCCGTAGGTGGGTTGCAACTATGATTCCTGAACAGGGCGCCAAGCTTGGTGCGCATTTTTTTCTGGATGGCATCAAATATGTCCAGAGAAGTTTAGGTGTTGGTCCAACCAAATCCCTAAGTATCTGAAGGAGGATGTGTCCTCAAGTAAAGTCCCATCAAGGGTGTGGAAAGTGGGTAGGGAGGGAAGCCTAGAGAGTCTCTGCCTTGTGCGAACAGTCATTGAGGCAGTCTTTTTGGTGTTGAGGAAAAGGTGATGGTTAGCAAACCAGAGCTGAACCTTGTCAAAGTCTTGCTGTAAGCTGGTTGTAACCTCAGCAGGACAGGAGCCAGATGCATACAGGACTATATCATCGGCATACATATATATATATATATTATATATATAGATATATATATATATAGAGAGAGAGAGAGAGGAGGAGGGGGAGCAAACACAGGGAATATAATTTAAGAAGATGAAGAATAGGAGGAGCCCTAATACAGAGCCCTGGGGAGGGCAGGGGAAGTGGTGTCCAAGATCTTAACTGATTGGATTCTGCCAATAAGGTAGGCCTTGAACCAGTTTGTGGTAGAGGGAGGTAGGCCAGCTGCTGGGAGTGAGTCGAGGAGAAGGGAGTGAGAGACAGTGTTGAAGGCCTTGATCAGGTCAACAAAAATGGCACCGGTAATTTGGCCATTGTCCATCCCAGTTAGGATGGAGTCTGTGAGCCGTAGGAGAGAGGTGGTGGTTGAGTGTTTTTTCCTGAAACCAGACTGGAAAGGGGTGAAAAAGGAAGAGTTAGATAGAAAAGAGGTGAGTTGGGAGAGGACAATGTGTTCTTGAAGACTGGCAAGGGTAGGGAGGAGAGAAATGGGGCAATAGTCACCAGGGGATGAGGGGGCACCCCCTTTGAGTAGAGGGAGGACCACTGCATGTTTCCATGAAGAGGGTACTGAGGCAGTATAGAATGAGAGATTTAGGATTACTGAAAGGGGGTAGGCAATGGCCGAAGCAGACAGGGAGAGGAGTTTTGGGTCGAGGCCATCGGGGAGGCACCTTTAGAGGGGTTGATGGTGAGGAGGGCACTTAGGGCATCGTTTGGGATTACGGTAGTGAAAGAGAAGGGGAGGTGGGAGGGTGTTGGAGGGGGCACACTGGTAGAGGGTGCGGAGGGGGATGGGTAGGAAGGGAAGGATTACAGTAGCTCAGTGGCGCAAGAGGTATAGTAGGAGTTAAATTCTGTAGCTACGGCTGGTGGGTCGGACACTAGTGAGCTATTTACTTTAAGTACTGGGGGGGTGAGATGAGGGGGTAAATAGGGCATGGACCACCTTCCAGAACTTTGGAGAGGAGTTCACGTTGGTGATGAAGGCAGATTTGAAATATTTGGACTTGTCTAACCTTGTAGCCCTGGTGCAAGCATTTTGGAGCATGCGGTAGTTCGCGAGGTCACTAGGATGCTGGGTAGCTTTATGACGCTTCCAGGCTTGATTGCTAGCCCTGAGGCAGGCCAGAAATTCAGGGGTTATCCAAGGTAAGTGGTACCTCTGACTCTGGTTTGTTTGAATGGGGCAAAGGCGTTCCAGTTTACAAGAAAGATTTCTTTGAAGTAAGCAAGGGCCTTATCAACCAAGGGGAGGGAGGTTGGGGAGACCAGTCAGAAGTGGCAAGGTTACTCAGGAGAGGTTCAAGGTCAAGAGACTTGAAAGAGCATAGTTGTATGGTTCTGCGTGGTGATTTAATTCTGAGGACTTTTCTAACTATCAATATTGGGTTATGGTCACTGAGAGCATCAGGGAGGATCCCAGAAGTGATGATGCGGTGGGGGTGAGAGGTAACGGCCCAGTCAAGTAGGGAATGTTGTTGTGTCTTGTGGTTTGGGCAGGTGGGTTCGGAGATCAGTTGGGAGAGGTTTAGGGCTCCGATTTCGTTTTTAGTATGTGTAGTTTTAGGTGACAACCAATTTATGTTTGAAGTCGCCTAGGATGAATAATTCCCCAGAGCGAGCAAGGGAAGTGATGGAGGTTAGGAGGTCTACCGCGATCGAAGGATGGACATTTGGGCTGCAGTATATGCCGGCTATGAAGATTGGGAGAGTGAAGGGGAGGGTCACATGGATAGCTAGGGCATCATGGGTCTCAGGATTGCAGGCTGAGTAGATGATGGAATATTGGGTGGAGGCTAGGACATAAATGGCCACACCACCACCCTGCCAGCATGGTCTTGCCTTAGCAGTGAGTAGCCAGGAATGGAGAACTGAGTGGTCAGGGATAGTGCTCTCTAGCCAAGTTTCTGAGATGATTAGAATGTCTGGTTTTAGAGTGCACACCATGGTCTGCATCTGGTCTATTTTTTTGCAACAAGCTGTGGGTGTTTAGATGTAGGATCTATAAGCCCTTTGGGAGGGCTGAGAGACAAGAGCAGGGGGAGGTAGTATAGGAGGAAGCACCAGAGGAGCTAGGGGCAATAGGGCCTGGGTTGGGGTGGATATCCCCAGCAGAGAGCAATAGGAGAGCGAGTACATGAAAGTGGAGCTTAGGGGATTTTGAAGAGGCTGGTGAGGAGGTTGGGAGTTTTGAGGAGAAGAGAGTGGATGAGTGAGGAAGAAGAAGGTGGAGAACTGCAGTTAAAGTGGACACTGTTATCAAAGCCACATGAGGAATAGTGGTAGAGTGAGACCAGATTTCAAATGGGGGGGAAGGGAGTGATAGCATGGATGTGGGTAGGGGACTGGAGATAATAACTGATGGGGTGGGAGAGTTATTAGGAATAGATGAGTAGTGAGCAAGTGGAGGTGGTAAAGAGAGGGATATGAGCAGAACAAGGGGAGAAGAGGAGAGTAGGGGATGCATTGTTCATAGAGGCAGAGAAATTAGTGAACAACTGATTTAGGAACAAGAAGAATTTGGGAGCAGGGTGTGCAGGGGTGCGGTCAGATGGAGGGGGTAGCTATAGTTTCGGAAGGTATCTATATGAACAACAGGCAGAGATCACTTTAGATAAAGATTGTGTCCCTCTAGTGGCAGTACAGTATAACTTGCTAATGGGAAAAACAGGGTAGGCAAAACAGGGTAGGCTGGCTAGCCAGCTAAAAGCTGGTCAGGGCACAGATTGAAAAAATAGCAAATGGTGGTCAGTGAACAGCCAAGGTGCTTGCAAGGGCCAGTGTCCAAATGTCCCGCTTGAAGAAGGCACACTAACCAATGGCAGTCCATCGGGTTTGGATCCAAGTAGGCAAGAAGAGCAACAGCAGGCGTGCCTGCTTTTCTCTGCGGCAGGAGGCTGAGTACGGCCGATGGCTCCAAGGAGCGAGCCACGGCTGCAAGTCTGGAAGCGGGAGCCTGGTCAAGGGCAAGTTTCTGTGGTGGCAAAAGGGGGAGAAGAAAAAATTACTCACCATAGTAATGTTGTTTCTTCTAATGGAGGCTTGCTATATTCTGACAAAATGCAGTTAGTGCCAGCACTTGAACTGCCCCGGACAGGAAAGAGTTAACTCTATGCAGGAGCATAGAATGTTGAGCTCGAGCTCGGTTTTCAAACTTCTGTCTCTGGCAGTGGCACATCTCAGTGTAACTGTCAGATTCTTATGAGCAATACTAACTAACTAGTAACTATAGAAATTGTTTTAAAATGTTAAGTCATAGGCAACAAAACGTGGGTCCAAAAAGACTCAAGTCGAGAACCGAAGAATAAAACTATGTAGATAGTGAAACAATCTATATAGGAAACCCAAATCAATAAGAAAACACCCCACCTGACAGGCAGGAGACAAGGTACACCTCTGGCGTGCAACACTGTACCTGCCAAACCACATCCCACAATGTAGGTTCTGACAGGGGAGGCAGGGAAGGAGGGAGGTCAGAATACAGCAAGACTCCATTAGAAGAAACAACATCACTATGGTGAGTAATTTTTCTTCAAACAACATGAAGTCTTGCTGTATTCTGACAATATGCAGACTACCAAGCAGTACCCCCTTGGAGAAGGTGAAAGAGAACCTTACTTTGGGAACAAGCTCTGCAGTACTGATGTGCAAACCTAGCATCACTCCTAGTCTGGGCATCCAGAGAGTAATGCTTGGTGAATGTGTGAACTGTTTTCCAGGTGGCTGCTTTACAGATTTCCACCAAGGGAATATTCCTGGCCGCTGCCAAGGAAGCAGCTGTACCCCTGGTTGAGTGTGCCCTCAGGCCTGAGGGTGGCCCTTTTCCTAGTTTTGAGTAACAGAACTGGATACAAGAGACAATCCACCTGGCAACAGATCTCTTAGTGGCAGGTCTACCCTTTCCTACTTCCCATAGGTAAGAAACAGTTGGGTGGTATCATTCCTGTGGGCCTTCGTATGCTCCATGTAATAGCTAAGCGCCCTTTTTATATCCAAATTGTGCAATCTTCTCTCTCCTGAGGAAGAATGATCAGTGAAAAAGACAGGCAGAGACATAGATTGGTTCAGATGAAAATCTGAAACCACTTTAGGTAGAAACCTCCTGTTTGTCCTGAGGACTACCTTATCCCTATGAAAGGAGATGAAGTCAGGTTTAACTGACAAGGCCTGCAATTCACCGATTCTCCTAGCAGAAGTGATAGCCACTAGGAACACAGTTTTCCAAGTCAAGTACTTGAGCTCAGCAGAAGATAAAGGTTCAAAAAGGGGGTTGCATAAGCGGTGCAATACAGATATTCAAGTCCCACACTGGAGCAGGCTCCCTAAAGTGGGGCTCAGGTGAACCAGACCTTTAAAGAACTTACTGGAAACAGGATGAGATGCTAGGGAAGATCCCTTCCCTGAAGAAAGAAAGGCAGAAACAGCTGCCAAATGGACTTTCAGGGTAGAAGGCCTAAGGCCTAAGCTATTCAGGTGAACCAGATAGTCCAGAACTGTGGCAATGCCTGCCAAATCTGGCTGTATGTGCTTGAGAGAGCACCAAATACTGAACCTGTTCCATTTGGAACTGCACATTTTTCTGGTAGGTTTTCTAGAAACCTTAAGGACATCCATTACTCCCTGGGAGAGATTCAAACCTGCATACTCTAACTCTTCAAGAGCCAAGCCTCGAGCTTGAGGGAGTGAAGGTTGGGATACTAAATCCTCCCCGGAGAGGAGGTCAGGAGGTCATGCCTCCTCGGTAGAAACAAGGGTAGTGATGCTGCTAGAGACAGCAGCAGAGGGTACCAAGGCTGCCTGGCCCAATCTGGGCCACCAGGATCACTGTGTAGGATTGAGATCTGATCTTGACAAGAACTCAGAAAATCAGAGGGAAGGGGTGAAAGGCATAGAGAAATCTACCTGTCCAATCCAACAGGAGAGCATCAAGAGAAACAGTCCCCAAGACTGGGGGTCTGCAGCAAAACAGGGGAAGTTGGTGATTGTCTGGGGCTGCAAAGAGATCTATCTCTGGAATGCCCCATCTCCTGAAAATTACCTGAAGTACATGGGGATTCAGGACCCATTCATGGTGACCCTGAGAAATCCTGCTTAAGGCATCTGCCAGGACATTGTCCTTCCCTAGAAGATGTACTGCTGTCAGAGAAGCTTGAAGAGTGTAAGTTAGAGACTATTTTCATGGCTTCTGCACACAAGGCCATAGACCGAGTGCCCCCTTGCTTGTTTTTGTACCATACTGTAGAGGTGTTGTCTGTCCTGATCTACACCACCTTGCCTTTGACTGACTCTGAGAAGGCCTGAAGGGCTAGGAACACTGCCCTGAGTTCTAGAAGACTGATGTGAAGGAGAGACTCCTGCTGAGACCAAATTCCCTGTGCAGTGAGGGCTCCTAGATGGGCTCCCTACCCCAGGAGATAGGCATCCATGGTCAGGACCAGTGAGGGTGTCTGACTGAGGAATGGGACACCCTGCCTGAGGTTGTTTGATCTAACCACCACTGGAGAACTTGGACAAGAGTCTGAGTCACCGGAATCAGTTTTGTGAGAGTCTCTTTTCTGGGACCAAAAGGACCTTAAGTGGAACTGAATGTCTCTCATTTGGAACCTCGTTCCTTGAACCACTGCTGTGGAAGCTGCCATGTGGCCTAGGAGCTGTAGGAAATGCCTGTCTGGACGACACACTAGTGGTCAGAAAGACGAAGCCAGGTCTATCAGGGCCCTTACCCTTGAGGATGGGAGGAAGGCCTTTGCTTTAATATATCCAGCTCTACCCCTACAAAGGTGAGGAGCTGTACTGGTTCAAGGACTGACTTGGAGAGATTTTGAAGTAACCCTAGAGAGCTGAGAAGACTCTGGGTAACCTCTAGAGCTGACTTGGTTTGAGGACTGGCCTACAATTAACCAGTCATCTAGATAAGGGAAGACCAAAATGCCCTGCCTTCTAAGGAAGGCTACCACTATTGCAAGGTATTTTGTGAACACCCTTGGGGCTGAAGTCAGGCCAAAGGGCATAGTTCTGAACTGGTAATGACCTGAAGGCAACTCGAACCTGAGGTATTTTCTGTGGGAGCACCTTATAGGTATATGGAAATAGGCATCCTTGAGGTCCAGGGAAGCTAGCCAGTCTCCTGGCATCAGAGAGGGAAGAATTATTCCCAGAGTCACCATTTTGAGTTTTGGTTTTGTGATATGTTTGTTCAGATATCTCAGGTCTAGGATGGATCGCCACTCCCCTGTCTTCTTTGGGGTAAGGAAGTATCTGGAATATAGTCCTTTGCCCCTGCATTGTGAAGGAACCCTCTCTACAGCTCTGAGGGTTAGTAGAGAGGAAACATCTGCCTCTAGGGCAATTGTTTCTGAAGGTGTTACAGGTGGAAAAGATCTGGCTCTCACTCTGGGGAATCTTTTGAAGCCGAGAGGAAGTCCCTGCCTTACCAGTTACAGGACCCAGCTGTCTGAAGTGATAGACTTCCAGGCCTGGAAGTGGTAAGCCAACCTGCCCCCTACAGGAATTGTGGTGGCGACCCGAACTGACACATCAGGGTGTCTGTTTGGCAGGAGCTTTAGCCAGAGAGGAGGATGCAGCTCTGCTCATCCCCCTTCTGCCTCTCCCTCTGAAGAAACCCCTCTGCTGAAAAGAAGAGGAGGCCTGGGCTTGGTGAAATGACCTCTGAAAGGGCCTGCCCCTGCCTGCCCTAGACTGCTGCTTCTGAGGAGTGACCTGCTTTCCTTGGCCACTGCACTCCTGTAGGCAGTCCTGTATTCATCCATCTTTTTCATGTAAGACTGTCTGCTCCCCAAACAGAGAATTACCAGCCATAGGGACATCCATTGCTTAAGTCTGGGTATCCTGTGAGAGGCTAGTTCAAGTTCAAGTTCAAGTTTATTGCAGGAAAACTCCATTGAGCAAGCTCATTCACAAGGAGGTCCTGTGACATAAACACTTAAAGTACAAACACAGATAGGTAATAACAGTATATACATGAAATGCACGTTACATGATACAGGCTGGATATACATACAAGGGTACCACATAGGGTGACCAAGGTGGTAAACATTGATATGAGAAGGAGAGGCGACTTGAGGTTGCATACTGATAAATGAAACATGATGACTGGTGTGTGCAATACATATACAGTATTTTGGCAGCTAGAACAAACAACAGTCTACAACTGATATGGGGAGGGAGTGATTTGATAGAGTAGCAGTGGGCGTAAGCAAAGAAAAGCCAGGAGTAGAAGGGGAAAGGAAAGCAGTTAATATGACAAATCAATTATACCTTACCAGTGGATAAATATGGCACATGGGAAGGAAGAGACTTAATGACAGTTACAGGTGTCTTTATTTTGGCTGAACTTAGCGATTTGTAGAAGTTTATTGAAACTGTGCTAGTTAGTTTCAGTACGGTTTGTAATTGGTTCCAAATGGAGGGAAGGGCATATGCAATAGCACGTTTACCAAAGGAAGTCCGCGTCCTTGGTATGTCAAGCATAATAAAGTCAGATTTTCTTAATGAGTATGCACTATGTGAGATACTAATAAGGGAAGAGAGATAGCTTGGCAATTTCTGCAGGAGCAGTTTAAGAGTCCATAGCCCAGCATGGAGCAGGCGTCTAGTAGTAAGGGATGTCCAACCAACAGCTGCATATAAGTCACAGTGGTGCGAATGGTAAGGGGAGTTGGTAATGAACCATAACGCACGGTGATAAAGGATGTCCAGTTTACTTAGATTTGCAAGAGTGGTGGAGGAATAGACTACATCGCCATAGTCGAGTAGGGGGAGAAAAGTGGCCTGTACAAGCTTGTTTCGAGTTTCAAGGGGGAAAAGGGGCCTATTTCTGTAGAAGAAACCTAACCTTGTTTCTAACCTTCTAGAGACATCTTCGACGTGGTCACTGAAAGATAATTTATTGTCGATCCAGATACCTAGATATTTAAATTTGGTTACAACTTCCAGAGGCTCGTTTAGCGTGGTGACAATGAAGTCTTGGGCAAGGGTATTGGGGGGGCCTGTGACAGCACTGCATGAGAATATCATCGCTTTAGTCTTCTTAGCATTGAGCAGAAGCTTTGCCTTTATTAGATTATGCTCAAGTTGTGCGAAGTCTGCTTGAAGCACTCCCTTGACTTCAGATAACGATGAGCCAGAAGTATACAACACAGTATCATCTGCAAAAAAGTGCAGATTGGACATAGATATGTTAGCATCTAAGTCATTAACGTACAGAGAAAACAAGGTAGGGCCTAAGATGGATCCTTGGGGACTCCTCTTGCAACTGGCAAGGCAGCAGAAAAAAGCCTTCCGCCTTTACTTTTGGAATCTTCCAGTTAGGTAGCTAGAGAACCACTGGGTGGTATGGTATGTGGCACCCAACTTTGCAAGGCAATTGACTAATAGTTTGTGATCAACAGTATCAAAAGCTTTGCTGAGGTCCAAAAAGACTACACCAGTTACCTTCTTAGCATCTATAGCAGAGATCCAATCATTGGTTACTTTTGCTAGTGCAGTGATTGTGCTATGATTAGCCCGGAAGCCAGATTGAGCTGGGTTAATGAGAGAGGCTAATGAGGCTAGTACATCTAAGCCAAGCAAATCCCCTAAGAGAAATAGATGTAGCCATGACTCTTGATGCCACATCTTTGGACTCCACAGCAGCATGGAATTGTACCATGGATGCCTCAGTTCCATCAGCAACCACCTCCTCCAGCTCTTTGGCTAGCTGGAGGGAAGCCTTCTAGGCAGCTCCAGAACTGTATCCCACCTGGACTTCTAGTACCTGGCTGTACAGGCCATATAATTGGCTTGCCTGAGTCCCAAGGAAGATGACAAGCACTGTTTTTTGGCCATGGCATCCACCTTCCTTGAATCCTTATGTGGGGGGTGTGAAGCCAAAGGAATATTTGCCCTGTCACAGGCTGCAGCCTGCACTACCCCAACATGGCTGCAATGATTGTAGAGAAATTCCATGCTAGAACCTGATAGCATATACCACCTGTCCATCCTTTTATCTACAGGGGGTATGGAAGTAGGCATTTGCATAAGTTTTTGAGTCTGTTTCCCCAAGGATTTGTGAAGTGGGATAGACAGCCTCTTGGACTCTGGGACGTCCATCATTTCTACATAATCAGGTTCCTCTGCCTCCTCAGCAGTTTCCACAACTGGTAGCTGAAGAGTTACAGCCACTTTTTTGTCAAACATAAAGTGGGAAGGGGACTCAGAAAGTCTGGAAGGGAAGACACTGGTAGGCCTATCTGGGGAGATGTCTGGCTCAATAGGCTCATCTAGGCCTCCAAAAACATCTCCCTCTTCCTCATCCTCTGGGAAGTCTTCGTCTTCCTCCCACTCCTCATAATAAGCCTCTGGATCAAAATCCGATGGAGTTGGAACCATCCAAACCGATCGCTTTCCTGAAGGTGTCGGTTCGGATGGAACCGGGTGAAGCAATTGGACTATGCTTACTGCTTTAGCAATTTCTTCAGCGGTTGGAGTTTGCAAAGCCTGATCCGAATTGGCTGACTTTTCGATGGAACCTATCCCTCGGAATCGGATCCCCTTTTGCCCGAGGAGGTATCGCCCGTGTCAGCAGGCACCTCCTCAGGTTCAGCTGAAACCGAACCAGGCTGGCTATCCAGATCAGAGGACTTCTCGGCCTCTTTTTCCTTCAGCCTACTTAACCTTTTTTCCAAAGCGGCTTTAGGAAAATGTTTACGAATATGGCAGTCTGTTTTGAGGTGGTGAAACCTCAGACAATACACACATATGAGGTGGGGGTCAGCTTTAGCAAAAGCCTTCCCACCCTTGGTACAGTGTTGAAGCCCAGTGGGACCGGTTTTCTTCTTGGGTTTCTCAGACATAGCCTTTCTCTTGAAAAAAGTTACCCTAAACAGTTTTTAAGCCAGGTAACACTGTCCGATCAGTTACCAACCATGTCACGGGTTGTGGAAAAAAAACGAACAACATTTCGTTTTTTTGGAACTGATCTGAACCGGAACCCACAAAAAAAATCAAAGAATATGAGAATAACAATAATATTTCAGTTCCCAACCGGACCAGCCAATAGGAAACCGAACAAAAACAATTTCTACATAATTTTTATTCACTATCTACCTACTTACACTACCTGTACCGTAGACAGAGATTCGATAAAAGAAAATTAATGAAGCGGTTGAATAAACCGACCGATTTTTACTATTACCAAACTGAAGCGAAGGAGAGATCTCCAGAGCGACTTCTCAGTTAGGAGGAGTAAAGAATATACAGGTTACTCACCTGTAACAGGAGTTCTAGGAATGGTATATGTTGTTCATCCACACTTATTGGCAGGTCCCTTGCCGCTTTAAATCTTGCCGGAAGGTCTTCAAGCTGGCTCCTCCCACTCACCCGGGTGGTAAAACTCTCGGCTCCGCCCCATGATGCCAGATCTAGCCCGCTGGAAGCCAGGTTGTGCGTCGAAGCCGGGGAGGCCGGGTGGGTCGTGTGGATGAACAACATATACCATTCCTAGAACTCCTGTTACAGGTGAGTAACCTGTATTTCTAGGGACATGGATATGTTGTTCATCCACACTTATTGGCAGACTCCTAGCAGTTCTCCGGGAGGAGGGAGGCAAGGCGCACCCCTACTTAGGTAGAAAGACTGGAGAACCGAGGCCCTGACCAGCACCCTGGCGCGACCCAAGGTTGATGTGGAAGGGGAACGGTAAAGCCTGCTTCCGGGCAGAAGCCCTGTGGATATCCTTGACCGGGGTGTCCTTGGAAGCAGCCACCGATGCGGTGGAAGGACGGGTTAAAAAGAGCGCTTATCCCTCAGGGAGGCTCCATGCCCGCCCGCCTAAAGTGGAGACCTTGCAGGGGTGACCCACCCCTCGTCTTCCACTGGGCTGCAATCTGCCAGATGCGGCTTCAAGCGAAGGTGATGAACAGCTGGCGAACCTCTCCCAAATTTAAGCTCTCGCTCTCACGAGGTGGCGTTAAGCAGTTCCCACGGAACCTGAATACGGCCTCCGAGGTGTGAATGGGGATAAACCCCGGCAGAGGCAAAACCCCCGAAGGGAAGACTCCGCCACCGCCTTCTGGAGGAACTTCGGGTGGGGCACAGGACAACCTAGTCCCTGTGGAAGACCGGATAGGGAGGTTAAAGGAGCGCCTGGAACTCACCCAGCCTTCTGGATGGCGGAGTGGCCCCAAGAAGGTGTTCTTCCACAACAGGTGGGGGAAAACGCACCTGTGCAAAGCTTCGGATGGCTGCTCATGAGCTAAACCCATACCAGCAAGGATCCCGCAGAAACTGGGATACTCTCCCAAAGGGGGAGGCGTGGTTGAGGCCTAGAAGTGCCAGACCACCTTCTCCGTACCACCAGCTACCCTCCGGCCTGCGCCCGGAAGACAGTGGTGACCGCAGAAGCACCCAGAGGGTCATCGACCGAAGCTCTGGTCTAAGGATGGACTGCAAATGGTCCGGAATGCTATGCCCAGGGACGGGGAAGGGCACCGCCCTATCCCATCATTGGAAGAAGGAAAACTTCTCCCAAAGGACAAGCATCTTGGCCGACTTCTTAGCAGGATGCCTCGAAGGTCGAGGACCTTGCCGAAAGACCCTAGGCCTGGCCCCTAGCCGCACAGGGGACGGCCAACAGGTGCAGGGATTGAAGGTCCAGATGGATAACCTTCCCCTGAAAAGGAAAGACAGGACCGGAGGACTAGAGACCGTCTCGGAAGCCTGTGGCTGAGACTGAGGAGAGCTGGATACCAGCACTGGCAATCCAGTCTGGGGCTACCAGCATCACCTGCGCCAAATCCCTCCTCGCCTTGCCCGTAGGTCAAGGAAATGGGAGAGGCACTGGAGGGGCCGGGTCCGTGCCCGATGGCATCCCTACAGCAAGCCTTGCTGAGGGGCGGGCAAAAAAACAGTCTCGGCCTAGTATTCTCTCTGGAGGGAAAAGGGAGAAGATCCTTTGCTACCCCCGGCAGGGGAGACACTCATGAGGCGCAGCCTATGCCCGGCTCAGGGCCGCAGCCTGGGAATTGGGCTCCTGCCATGAAATGGCTAGGAAGCCTCGACTGCACAACTGCCAATGCAGAGAACCTCCTTGCACCGAGACAAGGGGATAGACCAAACCTGGCGGAGCAGGTAGCATAGGTCTTGGAATAATCCAACTTGGACTTAGACCACTAGACCCCGTACAAGCGGAACGAGCGGTGCCGGCTAATCGGACCGTCTGTCTCCAGCGAGCGGGAAGGACATCGGGACTCACAAGAGGACCAGAGGCGATGCACTCTGCACTCCCCAAGATGGGCACCCCACCCATCCGAGAAGCATCGGTTGGAGAAGACCGGCAACTCAGGGCGAACAAGCAGGATAGTCTCCTGCCAAAGTTAGAACGGTCCAAGGGAGCATTCTCCTAACTCCTGGGCTATAAGTCACGAACTGGTCCACGGGACACAGCATTGTGACCTCTGGTTGGCCCCTCCCACTAAGGGAAGGCCGCCCTGAGGCCCAGGAGGAGCAGAAGGTCCTGGCAGGACGTAATTCCCCAGTCAACCGACTGGCAAAGGAGGAAGAACCTCGCCCTGTTCGCCCAGGGCTGAGCTCGGACTCAAAGTCGAGCTTAGTCCCGAAGAAGCTTCACCGCTAAGATACGAGTTCTCACTCAGCTCCCAAAACAGGAGACCAGTCTGCCTTCTGGGTGGGGTGACATCCAGACCCTTCCATGCCGCAGAGACTGCTAAGCAAGGAAGTGTTAGGAACTCGTAAGCAGCTCCCCCGCAAGAAGGGGTGGAGCCTCCCCCAAAAGCAGACGGAGCGAGGAGTAGGTACATCCTGGAGACCAGGAAACAGCTACACCCACGTTCTGAGGATGGAATGTCTGCAGAAGAGAGCCATCCAGGCGTGCGGGAGGATGGCGCAAGCCCCGTAAGAGACCAGGAATACCTGGACCACAAACCCAGGGTTGAATGGGGGGGGGGGTCACGGCCTTCCTGATCATCTCTAATAAGAGAGCCAGGCATGTCGGACGACCGACACAGGGGCAGTGAACTCAAATTCCCGTGGGGCAACGGCTCAAAGGGGATCTGCTCGCAACTTGCGACAGGATCCACCCTAAATACCTCCAGAACGAAGTGCGGAGCCGTCCCCCCATGGGAAAACCCAGGCTGGGACGACGGAGCTGGAGCAATGCCCCTTGGCCCATCACTGAGCAGGCTTAGAGGGGGAGGGAGCCGAGGAGCCCCTCGGTTTCCTGCCTCTCCGCTTTCTTTTGGAGGAAGACGCTGGTTTGGCAACAGGCCGCCCAGCGCATGCCTGATGGCCCTCATGCTGGGCCAGGGGACCAGGGCTCAGGGCAAGGGAGCTTCGCAGCAGGCTGACGGCCCCTTGACCCGTGGGCGAGAGTGACCGAGTCCGGAGTGGCATCGGACTTCTTGGGCCCATGGATGTATCCCTCCACTCCAGGGCCGAAAAGGTCAGTCCCCAAGAAGGGGATGTCCGCCAACTCGTGCTGGGATTCCAAGGAGAAGGATGTTAACCTCAGCCACGCCCTGCGGCGCATGGCCACTGCGGCCGCCAGTGATCTGGCACAGGAGTCGCCTAGATCCAGAGCTGTCTAGAGCTGCTGCTTCGCCACCGCCCTATCCTGGTCCCGCACCTGTCGAACCGTGGTCCGCAGGTCACCTGGGAGATGAGGGAGAACCTCGTCCAGGGAGCCCAAAAGGGTGTGGGAGAAATGTGCCATCAGTGCAACCGAGCTGGCCTGATGGAGGCCTAGGGAGGATGCAGCGTAAACCTTACGCCCGACATAGTCCACCCTTCTGGACTCTCCCTTGTGAGAGTCTGTCCCACATCCCGGCGTTTCCAAGACATTGGAAAACATCGTTGGTAATTACCCCTTCAGCCGAGGGGTGCTCTGAGAAACCGGGCAGAGAATCGACCGGGATAGGATACCTCCGAGCTACCCTGGCCGACGGCGCAGGGCAAGAAGTAGGCTGCCGTCATAGCTCCAAGGCTGGGCCCACAATAGCCTCAGCCACTGGGAAGGCCTCCGTGGAGGAACCCCTTGATCCAGAATCTCCAGAAGGTGTAAGAGCCCGATCGGAAGCGGGCTTAAGCTGCATTCCAGTAAACTCTGAAATGAGCTGAAGTAGACCCTTAGAAGATGATGGGCTGTCGTCTACTGGATGTTCCTGGGAAGACCCGGGTCCTCCCCATCAGGAAACATGGCAGAGCCTGCCCAGGCTCTGAGGAACAAAGCTGCCGAGGCCCGGTGGCACCCCACGTCTGGCCGCAAGCCTGAGGATCGTGATCCAAGTCCAGGCAAAAAGAGCACGTGGAGTGCGAGTCCCTCCTGGAGGAACTAACCGTACGTCTCTCGGGGCCGGAAAAAGCCATCGCCGCAGCGAAGAAGAAAAGATCAAGATTCAAGGATACTTTAATAAATTTGAAGACCGAACTTTCGGGAACCAGTCAAAAGCATGAGCGCTAAGGAGGAACCTGAGCTTCAAGCGGTGGGGAAGATCAGGCGTCATGGGAGTGAGCCGAGTTTTACCACCCGGGTGGGTGGGAGGAGCCAGCTTGAAGACTTTCCGGCAAGATTTAAAGCGGCAAGGGACCTGCCAATAAGTGTGGATGAACAACATATCCATGTCCCTAGAACTGACAGTTACACTGAGATGTGCCAGAGACAGAGGTTTGAAAACCGAGCTCGAGCTCAACGTTCTATGCTCCTGCATAGAGTTAACTCTTTCCTCTCCGGGGCAGTTCAAGTGCTGGGGCTAACTGCATATTATCAGAATACAGCAAGACTTCATGTTGTTTGAATTAGAAACTTTAAATGACCACTGGTTAAGTGGTGGGTGGGACTAGTAACAGAGAGAGGGGAGATGGAGTTTGGAAACAAAAGAGAGCAGTAAATGGGTGTCTGTATCTAGGAGCCAGAACCCTGAATAGCAAAAGAAAATGCAATTTAGGTGAGGTGGGGGGGGGGGAGATTAAGCAGAGTGCAAGGTAGTGAGTGTTGGGGGGGACTGGAGCTGAGGAGAAGAGATTTGAGAGGCTAGAGCAGAGGGGATGAAAGGAATACAATAGGCAACTTTTAGCAATATAGTCACAGAATATTAGCACACGAGCAGGAACAGTGCAGTATAAATCCACAGCAATTTAACATAGTAATCCACAAGCAGAAATAAAAAAAAAAAACAGTACCCTGCATAAAACATATTTACCCATGATAGTTTGGAAACTTATACATTTGCCCATATAGTCTGGAAACACGCAGATCCAGATATAAGGAGGTTAAGCAGTACAGGGTAGGCTGGCTAGCCAGCTAAAAGCCAGTCAGGGCACAGACTGAAAAACAGCAAATGCCGGTCACTGAACAGCCAAAGTGCTTGCAAGGGCAAATATTCAAATGTCCCGACTGAAGAAGGCACGCTAACCAATGGGAGTCCAGCGGTTTCCAGGGAAAACTAGCCAGTGAGAAACAGGTTTGGATCTGAGCAGGCAAGAAGAGCAACAGTGGGCGTACCTGATTTTCTCTGCGGCGGGAGGCTAAGTACGGCCGATGGCTCCAAGGAGTAAGCCACAGCCGCAGGTCTGGAGGAGGAAGCCCGGTCAAGGCAAGTTTCTGATTTTCTCTGCAGCAAGAGGTAGAGTACAGCTGATGGCTCCAAGAAGCAAGCCATGGCTGCAGATCGGGAGGAGGGAGCCTGGTCAAGGGCAAGTTTCTGATTTTCTCTGCAGTGGAGGCTGAGTACGGCTGATGGCTCCAAGGAGCGATCCACAGCCACAGGTCTGGAGGAGGGAGCCTGGTCAAGGGCAAGTTTCTGATTTTCTCTGCGGTGGGAGGATGACTATGGCCGATGGCTCCAAGGAGCGAGCCACAGCCGCAGGTCTGGAGGAGGGAGCCTGGTCAAGGGCAAGTTTCTGATTTTCTCTGTGGCGGGATGCTGAGTACAGCCAATGGCTCCAAGGAGCAAGCCACAGTTGCAGGTCTGGAGGAGGGAGCCCGGTCAAGGGCAAGTTTCTGATTTTCTCTGCGGTGGGAGGCTGAGTACAGCCAACGGCTCCAAGGAGCGAGCCACGGCCGCAGATCTGGAGGATGAAGCCCGGTCAAGGGCAAGTTTAGGTGGATAGGTGAAGTTTCTATGTGCCTATGCTACTCGATACCCAGAGGCAGTTCCAATGCATACTGTCACAGCCCCAAAAGTGGCAGTAGAGCTTGCCAAAATCTTCAGCAGGGTGGGAATACTTAAAGAGATTATTACTGATCAGGGTAGTAATTTTGGTGCTGCATTACTGAAGAAGCTGTACTGACTACTAGGCATCACTGCCATAAGAACCTCCCCTTACCACCCTTAGACAGACGGTCTTGTTGAACATTTTAATCAAACCCTAAAACACATGTTAAAATGGTTTGTAAAAGGGGAAGGGAAAGACTGGGAGCAGTACTTACCTTACCTGCATTTTGCCTGCAGAGAAGTGCCACAGGCATCCACAGGTTTTTTACCATTTGAAATGCTATTTGGTAGACAATCTAGAGGGCCACTAGATGTAATAAAAGAAACATGGGAAGATAACCTCCATCAGAAACAATCTATTACATCTTATATGTGTACCCTGAGAAAGATGCTGGCAAAATAAGTTGAAATTGCCCATAGTAATCAGGAAGAGGCCCAAAACCAGCGGAAGGTGTATTATGACCATGGGGTAAAAGAAAAAGTTTTTAAGCAAGGTGAAAAGGTCTTGCTACTGCTACCCACTACAGAAAAAAACTGTTAATGAAGTGACAAGGGCCTTATAGAGTGCTTAGATGCACTGGCACAGTTAACTATGAGATTGAGACCCCTGACAGGAAAAATCCTAACATATACCATGCTAACCTCCTCCAGAAATGGGATGAAAAAACACCAAAAGCTGTTTTACCAGTTTTACCAGAAACTGATAAAGAAGATATTGATGTAGCTTATGACAGACTGGAACAAACTGTTACTGCTGATACTGTAAAGGTGAATGTTTCCTTAACCTCCGAACAAACTGCAGAAATCTGTAACTTGCTAAAGACACTTAACAGTACTTTTACCACAGCACCAGGCCGAGCAAAAGGGGTCGAGCATGTAACAGTGACAAGGAATTCTCGCCCCATTAGACAAAAAACATACAGATTACCAGAGCAGCTAAGAGCTGACATGGTTAAGGAAATACAAAAAATGAAAGAATTGGGTATCATAGAAGAGTTGAGAAGTGATTGGTCTTCACCAATGGTGATTGTAAACAAAAAAGAATGGGGCATAAGCATCTGTCTTGATTTTAGGAAACTTAACCAAGTGTCAGAATTTGACAGTTATCCTGTGCCCAGAATAAATGATTTGGTGGACAGACTGGGAAGTGCTAAGTATATCAGTACCCTCGATCTCACCAATGGTTACTGACAAGTCCCACTAGCTAAAGAATCCGGAGACAAAACTGCATTTGCCACTCCTATAGGATTCTATCAGTTCACCACCATACTGTTTGGTTTATATGACGTACCCGCTACATTCTAGCGGTACATGGATGTCATTTTATCCCCACACTGGTTATTTGCTGCTTACCTGGATGATGTTGTGGTGCATAGTCCAGACTGGAAAAGTCACCTGGAACACCTATGAGCAGTCATCCAATCGATCAAAAAGGCAGGTCTGACAATTAAGCCTACCAAGTTTGCATGCAGGAAACCAGATATCTGAGCTATGTTTTGGGAAATGGAGAAGTGAAGCCAGAGGTTTCTAAGATAGAAGCTGTAGCTAACAGCCCTGTCCCTAAAACCAAGAAACATGTCAGGTCATTTTTAGGGCTGGCTGGTTATTATCAGAGATTTGTTCTCAGCTTTGCCAAGTTAGCGACTCCCCTCACTGAACTCACAAAGAAACAGTTCCTGAATAATGTGAAATGGACCCCAGATTGTGATGAGGCTTTCAGAGCCATTAAGGCTACGTTATGTTCAGCCCCTGTTTTATGAAGCCCAGATTCTGAGAAACAGTTTCTGTTACAGACTGATGCATCGAAGGTAGGTCTAGGTGCTGTCTTGAGTCAGCATACAGATGGGACAGAACATCCCATTCTACACATAAGTAGGAAATTGCATGACAGAGAGAAAAGGTACTCCACCACTGAAAAGGAATGCCTTGCGGCAAAGTGGGTCCTGGAGTCCCTTAATTTTACTTACTAGGAGCTGATCCTCTCTGTTGGCTTAACCAAATGAAGGATACAAATTCTAGAATCACACGGTGGTACCTCATACTACAGCCATTTAGATTTAAAATGATGCACAAATCTGGGAAAGAGAATGTCAAAGCTAATTTTCTATCTAGATATCGATCTGTATCGAGAATTCTGAAGGCTGAAAAAACAAATGTGTGAGTTTAAACTTTAATATTTGCTGTACCACTGTTATGGAAAAAGGATACTGCATATGCACAGAACTGTAAAAGTTATAAGCTAATGCTAGAAGATAATTACTAGAAAGTTTTGGAACCCTCTTTTTGTAAAGCAGGTTCCCTCTTGGGGGGTGACAGGGTTGAATATGGCCCTGTCCCAGTTGTTATGCAGAAAGTGTTTAAATGCAAGGGTCTGTTCTATCCTCTCCTTTTCAGTCTTTTCTGTCTGGTTGTGCAACCAAATTTTCTTGTGAGACCTAGGACTTGATCACCCTGATGGTCTTTCAATTCTCTGCCTCTTGCTTCTCTCTACCTTCACTTGCTGTTCTGTCTATTCATTCCCCTTGCATATCTGCTGGTATAAAAATATATGTGAATCATTTTGTGGAAATGTAATTGATACTGGGATCTCTTTGCTTAAAACTGTACATAGTCATACTGTTGAAATAATTGCAAAAACCTGTTTGGAACTCAAGGGGTTAACCTGAAATGCAGTTTTAAACCTTCTGTAGAGATGTAAACAAGAGGTCAGTTCTGGGTAACAATGTTCTTTTTACTTCACCTGCTGAACTGACAAGAACATTGTGTGAGAAGCTTTCTGTTTTCTTAACGTGCTCCTGCAAATACTTATAAAAAAGAGCTGGATTGTTCTGCAAAAGACAGATAGACTGAGATTTGAAATTAAGAAGGAAAAAGGACTCTGCTTTCTATGTTTGTACTGCCATTGTAAATAGTTATTCTGTACAATTTTATTTTTTTTATTTTACTGTTATTAATAATATAACACTTGTGAATTTTACAACTGCTCCTGGTTTTCCTATGCTTCCTGACCCGTGCCTCGATGACACTGCTAATTAATTATTTTTGATATTGGTTGTTTTATTTACCAAAATAGTTAAAAGCATTTTGGTAATTCTCCTATACGTTGTGTATAAACTATACATATAATTTGGGAGAGGTTGAATTTGGCATTGACTTAGAATTAAGCCACATTTATCCTGCTGAGGGCATTACTGACACCTTGCACAGTAGTCATAAATATTACTAAATATTATTTAAACATTGTATACTATTGAATAATCCATATTTTGTAAAACATTTTTTGCACATTACTGCACTTTACTCATTATTGCACTTTGTATAAAATTTAAATGTATTATTTGTTTGGACAATTTTGCAAATTGCACTAAATACTTTGTTAGTCTGTCTCGCTTTTGTCTTTTTAGGACTAATTTTCTTATTAGATTCAAATATCAGCAACTGAATTTAATTCAGATGGTCAACACAAGGAGTGGTCTTATTCGTTCACCAAGCCAAGTGGGGAAGTTAATCTTAAAGAATAAAAAATCAAAAACAAAAATAAAAATGAGTGAGTCTTCGGATTCTAAGGAGGAAGAGGTTAAGCAAAGCTAATTAAAAATAACATCCTTCTTTAAGAACCTAGGCCAGGATATTCAAAGGAGATGCACCCTGTACAACTGAGCTGTGCTGGCGCATCTCCGAAATGCACCCCTGGGCCATACTGAAAAGGGGTTGATGCACTGTGCAAATCTGGATGCGCCGTTTCCCCTGAATATGCAGCACATCTCCACATTCAGCTGAGATGTGTGGTGCAGCTGCCTGTACATCTCGGAGATGTGCCGTGTAAAGATAGGCATGGAAAAACCATGCCTAAGTGGCAGCCACCCACAGGCAGTACGCTGTATTGCAAAGCACAACACAGCAGCCTAGCCCCTGGGTGGCTACCCATCCAGCCCTGACTGTGAGGGAGATCGTAACACCCCTATATCCCTGGTAGTTTAGTGGCCCCCCCTCCCTTGCCAAAGCCCTTTCGAAGTAGTCTGATCTTGCAAAACTCCCTGGTAGTCTAGTGGTACCCCCCTTCCCAGCCCTGATCACAGCAAATCCCACACCAAAGATCATCATCGTAGTCCAGTGAACCCCCCCACCCACTGAGGCAACCAAACATCACCCTGCTCCCCCTGTCCCAGTATGGGCATGACAGCTGGCGGGCAGCAAAACCCACCTGCACACCTCCATGGCTGACCATCAACAGCGCTGTCACTGAACGACAGCTTACAGTAAGCTCCGCAATACCTTTGGTCAACAGCGTCGACCAATGGGCTTTGCAGTGAGTGCTATGAGCATTCATTCTAACTTTGTGAATGACTCTAAGTTAATGAATGAATGGCACAGTACTCACTGCAAGCCCATTGGTCGCAGATGTCGACCAATGCTATTGCAAACTTACTGTAAGCTGCGTCATCAGTGAGGCACAGTCGGTGGGCAGCCATGGAAGTGGGTGGTAGGTGGAGTTTGCTGCCTGCTGGCTCACCGACTGTGCCCTCACTGAATGACGGCTTACTGTAAGCTGTCATTCGGTGGCTGATCGTGAACTGCAACATGCAAGTGGGTGGGTAGGTGGGTTTTGCTGCCTGCTGGCTGTCATGCCCATGCTGGGACAGGGCGAGCGGGGTGAGGTTGGGTTGCTTCAGTGGGTAGGGGGTGGGGAATCCACTGGACTACCACGGTGATCTTGGATGTGGGTTTTTCTGTGATCTGGGCTGGGAGGGGGTACCACTAGACTACCAAGAAGTTGTGATAGCTAATAATACTATAGAAACATAGAAACATAGAATTTGACGGCAGATAAGGACCGCTTGGCCCACCCAGTCTGCCCATTTCCCTACCTACTGGATAAGCTGCAGATCCTAGTTAACCAGCAGCCTACTTCTTCTTGCCCCTACCCCCCAAAATTGCCTTATGACTGTCCCATGCATGCTTGAATTCCACCACTGATTTTGACTCCACAACCTCCTCCGGAAGGCCGTTCCATGCATCCACAACCCTCTCTGTGAAAAAATACTTCCTTAAATTACCTCTAGGCCGCCCCTCCATCTTCAAATTGTGCCCTCTTGTTCTTGCACACCTCTTTTTTTGAAAGATGCTACCCTCTTGGACTTTGTTGATTCCCTTGAGGTACTTGAAAGTTTCTATCATGTCCCCCCCCCTCCTTTCCTCGAGGCTATACATATTAAGCTCCTTAAGTCTCTCTTCATATCTCTTCTGGTGCAGACCTTGCACCATTTTAGTTGCCCTCCTCTGGACAGTTTCCATCCTGTCTATGTCTTTGCGGAGATTGGGTCTCCAGAACTGCACACAGTACTCCAGATGGGGTCTCACCAGCTGTCTGTACAGAGGGATAATAACTTCCTGTTTTCTACTGGTGATGCCTCTCCCATGCATCCCAGTAACCCCCAACCCTCCTTGCTGCCCTCTCACATTGCTTGCCCACCTTTAGGTCATCTGATATGACTACCCCAGGTCCCTTTCCATTTTGTTGTTGTTAGTATCTCACCCCCCATTGTGTACTCTTCCCCTGGGTTTTTGTTTCCCAGGTGCATTACCTTGCACTTCTTAGCATTGAATCTAAGCTGCCATACATTTGACCATTCCTCTAACCTTGCCAAGTCCCTTCTCATCCTTTCCACCCCACCCTGTGCATCAACTCTGTTGCAGATCTTAGTGTCATCTGCAAAGAGACATACTTTTCCTTCCAGTCCGTCTGCAATGTCGCTTATAAAGACATTGAAGAGGACCGGTCCTAATACTGAACCCTGCGGTACCCCACTAGTAACCCTCCTTTCTTCTGAGTGGACTCCATTTACTATTATTCTCTGTGTACTATTCTCCAGCCAATTCTTTACAGGCTATCATCTTGGGACCCACTCCCAGGCTGGCTAACTTGTATATTAATCTTTGTGTGGGACTGTGTCAAATGCCTGCAAAAGTCTAGGTAGGCCTGTCCACAGACCCTCCCTGATCTACTACTTTGGTCACCCAGTCAAAGAAATCTATCAGATTTGTCTGGCATGACCTTCCGCTGTGAATCCATGCTGCCTAGGGTCCTGTGCCCTCTGGCCTCTAGATGCTCGACAATTCTTTCCTTCAAGTGATTCCATCATTTTCCCTATCACTGAGGTTAAACTAACAGGTCTGTAGTTTCTGCTTCTGCCTTGCTCCCACTTTTGTGAAGGGGAATCACATCTGCCCTCCTCCAGTCCTCGGGTACCACCCCATCCTCCCATGATTTGTTAAAAAGGGTAGTCAGTGGTGTCACTAGTTCTACCCTTAGCTCTTTTAGAATTCTGGGATGAATCCCATTGCTTTGTTCACCTTCAGTTTTAACAGTTCTTTCAGAACCCTTTCTTCTGTATTCGGGCTGGTATCAACTTCTGTATCCAGAGTGTTACTACTGTTTGTTTTATGTACCTCCCCCTCTTCATTTGTAAATACTGAGCAAAAATATTTGTTTAGTATCTCTGCCTTTTCACAGCCTCCTCTGCCCACCCTCCCTCCCTTTATTAAGCCTCACTATCCCTCCTTGGTCTTCCTTTGCTCCCTGATGTACCTATAAAAGGTTTTATCCCCCTTCTTAATTGAGTTGGTTATCTTTTCCTCGGTTTGGGCCTTTGCTGTTCTGACTGCCTTCCCAGCCTCCTTTAGCTTTAACTGATACAGTTCTCTGTCCTGCACCTTCTGCGATTCCTTGTACTTCCTGAATGCTTTCTTTTTCTCTTGAACCTTCACTGCCACTTCCTTTGAGAACCATAGCGGTTTCTTACATCGTCTTATTTTGTTTATTTGCTTCACATAAAGGCTCGTTACCTCTGTGATGGCAGTTTTTATTATTCCCCATTGTTCTTCCACCCCTCCTTCCTGCCCATTTGCTAGTGCATTCCTTAGGCACTCACCCATTTTGGCAAAGTCAGCCCTCCTAAAGTCCAGTACTTTTGTCTTTCTATGGCTTGACTCTATTGCTGTGTTTATTGTGAACCATACTGTTCTATGGTCGCTAGTTCCCAGATGGCTACCCACTTCTATATCTGTGATCCTCTCTCCATCTCCATTTGAGAGAATCAAGTCTAATATTGCTCCCTCTCGAGTGGGCTCCAGTACTAGTTGTCTAAGGTATGCCTCCTGTAGGGCATCTAGAATAAATGCACTCTTCAAAGTGGCAGCTGCAACTGCACTCCAGTTAACATCTGGCATATTCAGATCACCCATCAGCAATATCTTCCCTTTTTCTGCCATTCTAAGTATACTTTCTATCATTTCCCTGTCCATTTCCTCCCCCTGAGAAGGGGGTCTGTATACAACCCCTGTGTGGATTGTGGTGCCATTGCCTGTCTCCAAATTTACCCACAGTGCTTCTTCTCCTCCTTGTTTACCCTTTTGTTCTGTTGCTTTTATTCCTTCCCTTATGTAAAGAACTCCTCCTCCTCCTCTTTTACCCTCCCTGTCCCTCCTGTAGACAGTGTATCCTGGTATGTTTATGTCCCAGTCATGGTTTGTGTGTACCATGTTTCTGTGACTGCCACGATATCCAGATGTTCCTCCTCCATCAAGACCACTAATTCAGGAAGCTTGTTCCCAGACTACGGGCATTGGTACTCATTGCTCTCCATTTTTTGATGGCTTTACCTTCTGTTGCAGCATCCCCCACTGACCGTTCTACCTCAGTCTTTTTCTCATTTAGTACCCTGTTTTGTAGGGAGAGGCTGGGATTTTCCTGTTGCTTGTCAGTGCCTCCCCCTCTGACTAGTTTAAAAGCTTGCCAATGAAGCATTTAAACCGACTGCTCAAAAGACTTGTTCACTTCCTGGACAGATGCAGACCATCCTGCCAGTATAGGCTGGTGTCCCTCCAGGTGGAACCCCAGTCCCCAATGAAGCCAAGCCCCTGTGCTCCGCACCATTTTTTCAACCATTCATTAAACTGCATGGTGCCAATTACCCTCACCTCCCCCATGCTTTTGACAGGCAGCACCTCTGAGAAGGATACTGTGTGTGCTACTTGTCTTAGGTCCCTCACCAACTCTGCAATGTCCTCCTGCACTGCTCTAATCTCATGATGAGCCAAGTCATTTGTCCCTAGGTGGACAATTACGTCCAGCTCAGAATCCCTTGCAGCTGTTCTCGTGATCCTGAGGATGCGCTTCCTGTCCCTCCAAGCCATGGCACCAGGCAGGCACCTTACTTCATTTTTCCCAGCTCCCCCCAGTTCTATACCCCTAATAATTCAGTCCCCCACCAGGAGCTGCTTTCTTTCCCTGTGGTGTCCTCTGCCTCCTTCCTGTGGGCCTCCCTTGTGACAGTTATCATCAGTCTTCTCTGCGGGTGCATCCATAGGGGAGCTATGCTCCCCCAGAATGTGTATGGATTGTGGGTGGAACAATTGACTGGGTGTGCCTCTGTTCCACCCTCCTCACCCTCCCTGGGCCACTGTGGTCCAACTGCTGTGCTTTCTTCGCAACCTCTGAGGTAGTGGTGGTGGCGCTAGTGCTCCCCTGGATGGGAGGTTCCCTTCCTACTGTCCAGTGTGGCCTGGGGAAAGGTTTCCTTACTACTGTCCAGTGCGGCCTGAAGACGGGCAACTTCCTCCCTCAGGGCAGATAGTTGTCTGCAAATAGGGCAGAATCTCAGCCTCCAGAAAGACTCCCGGAAGACTGCTGCCCCACAGCCATTACATTGCACTACTCCCCACATGTTTATCTATTTTTTTTTTTTTTTATTATATTTGTGTGTGTGTGTGCGAGCGCGTGTGTGTGTGATTTGTTATATAGAAATATATATATTATACAATGTGTATGCTTATATTGTCAGTGCAGTGTGCTAGAGAGGATATGACACTGAAATGCACCTTGCACTCGAGAAATTATGTCAGAACCTCAGGTATAAAGGAACTATTTCCAGGGTGGGTGGGGTGAGGGTGGGAAGGGGTTGGGCCTAAACTGTGTCCTCACAAAACAATCAACTAAAAGCTCTCACCCACCGCTGGTACCAAATGGGGCCATTTGCATGTCATTATGGTCCCATTTGCATGTCCTGTGCAGGGATGCATCCGGCTGGATGTGCAGGGCGCCCTGAAAGGAGGACATCAGGCCTTAGTCCCTGGTAGTCTAGTGGACCTTCCCCGTACCCCAATCACAAATAACATATACAATTCTGTCCTATCCCTGGTACTCTAGTGGTACCCCCCCCTCCCTTCCCCAACACCTGATCAAGCCAAAATAAGAGTTTCCATCCCTGGTAGTCTAATGGCCCCCCTCTCTTGCTGAAGCCCATAGGTACATAGTATATAGTACAGGTAGGTTAGAATACAGATCAAGTCAGACAGTACTCGAGATAATACATGTAGCTATGCAGAAATGGCAAAAGTGACATTAGTACATGCAAATACCAGAAACTGGGCTAAGTGGCAGCTATAAAGACATTTTATAGCAAAGCTTGTTTAGAAGTGCAGCAGTGTCTTGGGTGAAATAGGGTGGTTAGCTGTGAGGCATTAAGTGGGATCAAAGCATGTGCAGGGGTCCCGGGATAGGTGGTGATACAGTTCTTTTTTTGAAGACTGGGTGGACTTAGCCTGCCTCAGGGCAGGAGAGAGGAAGTTCCAGGTGGCTGGGGCGGTGCAGTGAAATGCTCCAGAGCCTTTTGAAGTAAGACACCTGGGTACAGTAAGTAGAAATTTGTTTGCCGAGCATAGTCCATGGGAAGGTGTCTGTGGCACAAGTAGAGCTGCAAGGAAGGAGGGTGTTTGGTTATGGATTACAGAGTCTGTTAGGGTCCCTAGGGAGTATAGTTGGTAGACAGCTGGGGAGAGCCAGCCTAGGTCACTGCACAGTGTGCAGTGGTGCTTGAGGCAATGGGAAGAGGAGGCATACCAACATATGTTGTTATACGTGACTTCCCATTTATGGAGAGCAGTCTTATGGGCATTAGCAAAAGTGGAGACACCATATGTCAGCGCTGGAAGCAGAATACCCTTGGCAATTGCCAATTTGGCAAAGGGTGATGTGGCATATAACAGGGCCATTCTGGACTGCTAAAATAGTCAAAGAGTAATCAACCCCTCTGATTCAATCCCAACAGGTGAGGTTAAATCAATATGTTTTGAAGCAGGCACTAAAAGTAACAAGGCAACTCAGGTGAATCTGCCCCCTTCCTCTATTTCAAAAGGGTACAGATAGTATTGAAGGTTTTAATGATACAGTATCAAACCAGGGGAAAAAAAGGAAAAGGGCAGAAAGCAACAAAAATAGGCAACAAGGGAAGTTAAAGACAAATAGGAGGAAAATGGCTCAAGGCAAAGGGAAAAAGGACGGTGTACCAAGCATTGAGAATTTGACGTACAATGACTCAGCTATGGTGGCCCACAGCCTTGAAAAGAAACCTAACCAAACAAATGTAGTTAACAAGAATAAACAAAGGCACAGATCCACTTCTGGAAAAGGGAAATACTCTGAAAAACCAGGGGGAGATTTACATGATGTACGTAATACTGATGAAAAGGAATTCACTGGAGGGGAGACCAAGGGAACCAATGACATGTCCCAAACTAGGATGCCAGATACAAGGGGGAATGAAGTAATTCGCAATAATTATAGCTCACCCCAGGAGGAGCATCTGATTGATATCTATGGAGTAGGTAGATTAGCAAATGAGACACAAGGCCCTAGAGCGTATTGTTGCAGACCAGCTCACTGATTATTTGGACAAATATAATATTCTGTGCACACAACAGCACGGTTTTAGAAAAGGGCATAGTACCACCACTGCTCTGCTTGAATTTACTGCTGCAGTGCATAGTTCCCTTGATAAAGGACTTCTTACAGGGGCTGTCTTCATCGACCTCTCGAAGGCTTTTGAAACGGTCCGTCATCGGCTGCTGTATGACCAACTACTCCTTTTTGGCCTTGCACCGGACTCAGCCCGCTGGTTCAGAAGCTACCTTGACAACCACTCTCAAAGAGTAAAAATTGCCAATGCTATCTCGGACACCTTGCCTGTCTGCTCCGGAGTACCTCAGGGGTCCATACTGGGCCCTCTCCTTTTCAGCCTCTATTTAAACTCCCTACCACAATCCTGCTCAGTACAAATCATCCTGTACGCGGATGATGCTGTTGTCTTTTCTGCGCACAAGGACCTTTGGCCACTACAGCACAGCCTACAACTCAGATTCAGTGCCGATGAAACATGGTTCTCCAATCACAAACTAGTCCTCAATCACAAGAAAACCAAGTCCTTGCTATTCTGCAGTTCACATAACCGTTACAAGCAACACCCCCTTGCCATCTCCACCAAGCAGGGGACTGTCCTCGAACAAGTTTACTCTTTCAAATACCTAGGGATTCTGCTTGACCCCAATCTCTCCTATACGGCTCACATTGACAGCATGGCTAAAGCTGCCAGCACACGCCTTGGATTACTCTACAAGCACAGGCAGCACCTCACCCCAGAGGCCCTAAAGATTGCCGTCCAGAGCTCTGTGGTGTCAGTTATTGATTATAGCCTCATTATCTATGGCTCCGCCACAATGTCCACTCTCCGACGTATAACAACTGCTCTTAACAAAGCATGCCGACTCACAACTGGTGCCCACCGCCTCACCCACACCTGTGCCCTTTATGAACAATCCGGATGGCTCCATCTCTCCAACCGTATAAAGTATGTCACATGTGCTATGGTGGGAAAAAAATTCAACCTTGGCCTCACACCCCCCCCTCCAGTGTTACTGCCTTGTTACATCAAAACACCAACTGACAGAACACCAGGAGCTTGACAACCCAGATTCTACCAGTTCCTCGCTGTCAAACTACACAGGGCTAACGTTCCTTCGCCTATAGGGCTCCTCTATGGATAAATGGTCTCAGCCATACCATCTCCTCTGCCTCAACACTAGGTCTGTTCAAAACCAGACTCTGGGCCCATCTCATTGCCTCTAGCTCCTGTGACTGCCTCTCCTAGATGATGACCTACACAGCTTAAATCCTAACTTATATACTGCTTGACCCCAGGCCCCCCATTCCCCCTCCCCACAGCTCCTGAGGTGCCACTTCAAATCTCAGGTCTTCATACCACCTCATTAGTCTCTCCTTGCCCCATTACAGCACTTATCCCCCCCCCACCCTGCCCCTTTTCCTCTTCTATCACTCCTTCCCATTTATTTTTTCGACAAATGCCTCCGGCTGCATCTTCATCCTCCCTCTCTCCTCTCATCCTTGTTTCTCTGCCACCCCCCGGGTGCCTGACCCTACCCATTCCTTGTGGGCATATGCGTCCTAGCTGTGCTCACCATCTTACTATAGCTGCCTCTGTTAACTACCTACACTTCTCCTCATCCTCTACCCCTTACTCTTCCTATAGTTGACCCCTTTCAATAGCACTGTTGTACATGAATTGTTTACTGTTATTTCACTGTTGCTTCCTTGTTGTTTGTTATTTCTTTTTTTTTTTTTCCCCATTAAATCTTTATTCCATTTTTGGTTACAGAGAATGAATCAATAGGCAACAAGCACAAACATATGCTTACTCAATCATTCATATAACAACAGGTAGTAGAATACATCCTCTGCAACACCCTCCTAAAACCCCCACCCTCCCCCCATCCCCTCCCTTCCCCTCCACCACCCCAGCACAAGACCATCTAAGCTACTGACCATCAGTCAGCAGGGGATCTATGAACACCTACAATGAGTAAATAGTATAAAAGGGACCCCAGATCTTGTTAAACCTAGGAAGTTTGTTTTGAAGGATGGCTATCATTCTTTCAACCCTCAAGCTGGCGAGTAATTCCTCCAGCCATTCCATGTAACTTATCATGACAGAATCTTTCCAGTGTCTAAGAACTACTTTTTTAAGAGTGGCCGCAATTAAGAACATATGGAACCTCCTACTCCTGACGGGGATACAAGAAACGTCCCCCAGCAAGCATATCTCAGGAGTGAAAAGGTCTTCAGGCCCAGCATTGAGGTCCGTTCTGCTTTTAATCTCTGTCCAAAGCGGAGTTATCTTGGACAGTTCCAGAAAATGTGCATCAAATCCCCAACCCCGCATGGCACCTATTACATGTGGGATCCGCCCTCATTTTTAAGCTAGCCAGCTTCTGCGGGGAGTAGTAAATGTTATGGAGAATTTTAAACTGTATCAGTCTCAGCCGGTCCTGCAGAATAAGTTTGTGGCAATTTTGCCAGACGATAGTCCAATTGATTTCCTCATTAGGAAGCACTGAGGCTCACTATGGGCACGGAGCCAGATTCTGGGAGTAGGCCCAACCAAATAACACTGTGTATACTTTGGAGACCGCATGGGAGAGGCCAACTAGTGGCCCCAGAGTTTCATAAAATTCTACTTTCAGAATCTGAATTGACCTCATACCCATCTTACTGAGTAGAAGATGTCGGAGCTGATACACTTTAAAAACTGCTGTGGTGGACATTTCATATTTATCCAGAATTTCCAAGGAGGAGAGTACCTTTCCATCAACTGTGAGAAAATCTTTTAAACGGTACGCACCGGGCAGGGTCAGCCAGGTGGGATTGAGAGGTTTGTTATCGATTAGAAAACGCGGGTTACCCCAGATAGGCTGCGACCAATCCCTGAGGTGATCATATTTTAGAAAACTGCAAAGCTGCATGTGGTTCCTCACCGAGATCCCGATCGGGGAATTTCGTAAGGTGGAAGGGAGGAATTTTGGAGTAAGATAAAGGAGGGTCTCAGGCACCAAGCCATACTTCTGAATGACAGCTAACTCAATTTGTAACCATAAAGGCACATACGATGGCTGTACTAGGGAATTCGTACCCTGTATCCACCTGAGATATTTATTAACATGACCCGCCCAGAAATAAAGAGCAAAATGTGGTAGCCTTAACCCCCCCAATGGTTTGGGCACGGCCAACTTGTGGTAGGCCATTCGAGCCTTCTTATATCCCCACACAAAATTGGCTATAAGCCCATGGAGTTTTCTAAACCACGAGAGTGGTAACCAAACATTTAACATACTAAGGGGATAAAACAACCGGGGGAATACATTCATCTTAACTAAATTTATCCTTCCCCATAATGAAATTGGAAGCTGCGCCCACCTTTTCAAGTCTAAGTCAATGACATGCACTAGGGAGTCCAGATTTAACTGGCGTATACGTGTCGTGCTCCTCGTCAAGGTAAGACCCAGGTACTTTATGGAGTCAGACTTCCAGACTAAACCAAGCTCAGTAATATCTTGTTTAAAGAGATTCTTACTAAGGGGATATACAACGGATTTATCTACGTTTAATTTGTAATTGGCCAGACTACTAAATTCCCGAATAATTTCCAGTAAAGCTGGGATAGATACCCTCGGATTGGAGACGTATACCAGGAGATCATCTGCATATGCTGTTACTTTAACAGTATTGTCTAGGATTTTAATACCGTTTATTTCTTGTTTACGCACTATACCTCTGATAAGGGGTTCCAGATAAATATTAAAAAGAAGGGGGGACAAAGGGCATCCTTGCCTGGTACCTACATACAGGGCAAAGGGATCTGAGGTAGCCCCATTACAAGTAACCCTGGCTGTAGGGTTTAAGTAAAGGGAGCCTACCCACTTTAAAAACACCTCTGGAAATCCAAGCTTTCCCATAGTGGTTAACAGGAATTCCCAGTGGACTCTATCAAAGGCCTTCTCGGCCGTCCAGAGAGACCAGGGCCATGGTGGAACTGCACTCTTCGGACACTGAGAAGACATGAGCCAGTGTTCTAAGATGATCAGAAGCAGATCTGCCTTTCATAAAGCCGACCTGCTCCGCACCAATAAGTCTGGGTAATACCTTACTTATTTGGTCCGCAAGCAACTTCGCTAAGATTTTAATATCATAATTAAGCAAAGAGATAGGCCTATAACTAGCTGGATGTTCAGGGGGTTTATCTGGTTTTGGGATTAAAACTATAAGCGCTTCAAAAAGCAATTGATCCAATGTCTGACAGCTGAGAATATACCGGAATAACATAAGTAGTAATGGGGATAATTGTTTGGAGAATTTTTTATAAAAATTAGACGAGAACCCATCCGGACCCGGTGTTTTATCTAATGGGAGACTCTGAATGATCATTTCGATCTCATCTTGAGTAATGTCAGCCATCAGCTGCGCCCGTTGGGATTCAGCCAGTGAAGGAAGCTCCAGACCTTCCAAAAAGGTGAGTATCACCCTTTCAGTGGGGGGACTCGCCATGTTACCATACAGAGATTTGAAATAATTTCTGAATTCCCGTGATATCTCCCCGGGCGTGGTCTTCACTTGGCCATCCTCCCTGGATTGAATCCCGGAGATTATTCGAGAAGATTCCAACTGTTTGATGCGCCTGGCCAGGAGCCTATTTGCCTTTTCCCCCTGATCTAGGTAGTTAGCTTTAGTTTTAATTAATGCTAACTCCACTTGTTCCCCTAGTAATTTTAAATACAGATCTCTCAACCTAATAAGCTCAAGCTTCTCACTTTCTGAGGGCTGGGGGGCCATGCTGGCCTCCCTGCATCGTATCCGGTCCAGTAGCTCAGACATAATTTGCTCCTTTTCCCTCTTCCTTTTAACTACCTGCCCAATTAATAGGACCCTCATAAAAGCCTTGAGCGCCCCCCAGACCATGTCGGGTCTAATATCGTCTCTCAAATTGTTAACTATAAATTCTTCTATTTGCATCGGGATGTATTTAACCGTGTTGGGGTTACATAAAATCTGATTGTTTATCTTCCATTCCACCTACCGCCCCTCTTGGGGAGGGAGAAGAAGGAGATTGAGACCATCACTGCTGCATGGTGAGAAGGGGGTCCGGACACAATTTCTGCATCCATCACCCCAGGAAGGAGAGTGTGAGAGATTAGGATATAATCGATACGGGATGCTGTACCATGGACTTGGGAAATGAACGTGTACTCCCGAGATTTCGGGTGAACGACTCTCCACACGTCCGATAGGCCAAGCTGGTCCAGTAATTCCCCCAAGGCCCGTTGGGCCGGAGAGAGAGCCAGGTTAGATGTTTTGGACCTATCCATTAAGGGGTCTAAAAGAAGGTTTAGGTCTCCCCCCAGGATCATGGGGACCTGCTAAAGGGTGTTAATACCTCCAGTAATTTTACAAAGAACCCCTGGGTTTCAGTGTTGGGACCATAAACAGATCCTATCAAAACCTCTGTATTTTGCAGTTTACCTTTGACAAGGGCATATCTACCCTCATTGTTCTGAATAAGCTGAAGAGGGGTAAAGGGGACAGATCTACGCATAAGCACCATAACACCTCGGCTTTGCGTATTACCTGGTGATGAGAAAACCATCCCCATTTGTTGACGCCTCATACTATTACTCTCCATGTGGAGCAAGTGTGTCTCTTGTAAAAACACAATGTCTGCTTTTACCACATCCAAATGTTTCAATATTCGATACTGCTTAGATTTCTGTCGTGCACCTTTAACATTCCAGCTTAAAAATTTAATTACCCCATGTGATGCCATGATCCTGGATATCAATGCAGAACTGTGATCTGTTCCGCCCTATCCGGTGTCCTCTGCCTCCAATCATAGAGTCTTGTGCTCCCACCCCCATTTACCCCAACCAAATGAAACCCATAATTAAACTGTCTCTCTCCTAATCTCTGTCCCCCCATCCCCTACACCCCTCCGCCCCACCCACCCGCATCATCACGGTCCATGATGGCAGCTCGCATCGCTGTGAGCCCTCCCGCTCTGCCACCCCTGCCCAGCCCCAAACTCAGAATATTGCCGCCCTTAAGTACTAAACGCTCAGTAACGTACGAACCTTCCCATACCAAATAACCTAGAACTATTTCTGGAGGGCTCTATACCAAAAACCCACACCGGGACTCGCCTACATAACAACTAGCAAAGCACAACTTAGTATCCTTAAGGCACTCCCAAGAGGCAATATTCAGCCCCTCTAAAACCTCCCATAAACCCCAATAGCATACTAGAATAACATAAGCCTCAAGAACAACCGTGCTCCAATACTATTAAATTACATTAATCCAAAGAGGGTATGGAAACACCCATCCCAGGTTTACAACCTCCTAACCTGTCTGCTGTTATTATGAAAATAAATGTGCCCAAACGCATGCTTCTGGAGCCCCCAGGTTGCGGCGCTCCAGTAGCGCAACATCATACCACAAGTCCCCCTCCTGTGTACCTTAATTACGACCATCCCCTTGTGTAAGCCTCAGTCCAGACAGCGCACCCCAAGCAGGCAGAAACCCACCAGTCCCAGTACCATGGGGCACTCTACTTTGATAGAGTACAAATAGTCAGTGTCCAGTGCTCGCAGAGCTCTCCATATAAGCTAGGGACCCTCGAGAGATTCAGTTAGTATACAGGCACTCTCTTCTTAACTGCCCTGGATATCACAGAAGAGGCCATGCCCTTATTCGATGATGCGATGATTGAGGGTTTCAAAAAAAAAATATTTTAACTCAACAGTAAAAACCGGTCATATTAAAGAACGAAACCCTCAATTAGTCTTCAACTGGGTAAGTGTGGGAAGTTCTCCATGTCCGGCGCCGACTAGGGAAAGTCAAGTGCTACCATATACGGAGGTCGCAAGTACCCGAGGGGACCACCGAGAAATTAAGCTTGTGCACAGTCACTTCCTCATTAACTTTGCTCCGAATAACATCAAGAGAGACCACACATTTACTGGGTATTACAACAGGTAAAGTTCCAAAAACTTTAAATCGGCTGTGAAGGAGGATCCATGATAGGGAAAACTAAACCCTTATTTAGATTTAAAAAGAGTGGGTAGTGTGAGTTGAAGCGCAGCTGAAGCCGTATCCAAGTCTTCGAACTTCTTCCAAGAATCACAAATGCAGACATGTAGTACGGCCGGGTACACCATTTTAAACTTGATGCCCGCCGCTATTAACTTAGAAACGAGGGGCTGGAAGGCTACTCTTCGCTGCCATACCGAAAGCGGCAAATCCTGAGTAACCCTCAGAGTCGCACTTTCCCATTGCAGACTCTTAACCTCCTTAGCCTTCTGTAGGAAGATCTGCCTCTCCTGGTAATTCAAAAATTTAGCCATGAAGATACAAGGGGCGGGGGGGGGCCCAAGCATTGGCATAGGTTGGAGGGCCCGATGTGCTCTCTCAATGTTATAACAGGAGCCATAGGGCGAGGGACCAGCTATTTTCTCAACGAATTTCTGAAAAAACTTCACCGGATCGTTTCCTTCCTCTTTTTCAGGCAGGCTGATCACAACAACGTTATTTCGTCGACTTCTGCCCTCAAGGTCTTCCACCTTTGAGTCCAGTCTTGAGATACGCTGATTTAACTTCTCAGGGGTTGCTGGAGGGGTGTGTTTGGGGGGAGCTTTTGACATCTCTACTTCCATCCGTGCCCCCACCAGGTACACTGTTGTCTCCAGGCAGCAAATAGTCCACTCCTGAGTGCAAATTCACAGCTGATGAGTAGAAAATAGTAAGTTTGGACAGGGGTTAGGTAGAGCTCCAAGAGAGTGCAGCTAGCAAGAGCACTGCATCACGTGACTCCACCAGAAAATCGTTGTTCGTTATTTCTGATGTGGAACCTTTGTAAAATAGCCTTGGCTCAAAGGTACTTGTAATCCTAGAATAAATAAATAAAAAAAAAAAAATAAATAAATAGCAAACTAACTGATTGGATTGCAAAACCGATATACATTCAGGATTTTACTAATAAGATTTTTGTAACAAGGCCACCAAATCCTACTTACAAAGATTGTGCCTTACTTTATTGTGCAGAACTAGAAGTGGCACAAAAAGTCTGGGACATGGAAAAGGAACTACACTGTAAAGGAATATATATTCTCCCTCCTCGGTCAGTACCTGCACTGAATACTATGGATTCCAGTGATGGACATGGTCCCACACAGGTTGGCCCAAGGCTGGGAAAAATCAATGCTGTAATTACAAATTATAACAAATTTAAAGCTAATGAATGGGAAAATAAGACTGTCTATGTTTGGTTGGGAAGTAAACAAAGGCCATCCAATACCGAAATTAAAAACTGAAATAGCCACGTTTTTATCATGTGCATTAAACATGAGCATCAGTAGAAGCTGAATTCATTATATACATGTTCACTCGGGTCTATCTAATACACCACAGATAGAACTTACATTTCAAACAGGTAAACTAGCAGCACTGATTTTAAAGGCTTCTAGGGTATTGGACTCATATTCAATATATATAACGAATATAAACACATTATTTAGAAAAAAACAAGAAAATTAATTACAGAAGAATTTATCTGCTTTTGAATCTGAAAATCTTTTTGTAAGTCTGGCAACACACAACGTTAGTTGACAAGAAGTCTATGGTATAAGGGACAATGGGAAAAATCTGAAACAAATCTTGGAATATCAAAGGATTGACAAATAAATTAGCGGATGAGGAGTTTAAGGACTTTCTATTTAAACATGACATAATTTGCTTGCAAGAAACATGGTATGCAGAGAAATATCTACCTCTGTTGCCGGGTTACTCAGGTTATGTGGTACCTGCCATCAAACAGAAAAAGAAATGGCTGTCCCAAAGTAGGACTTGCAACTTTCATTAAAACTTCCTTAAACTTTAATATCACTAAACTAGATATTGACTTATATGATATGCAAGTGCTTAAGCTAGAAAAAGAAAGAGTCGATTCAATATTACTCAGCATGAATGCCCCACTGAGAAATAAAGTAACTAAAAACAATGATTTTTTGGATCCAGCTTAATCAAACATTAAAAAAAATTGTAGAAACCCATGAAAAAAGTACTGTTATTTTTCTAGGTGACTGCAATGCTAGGTACAAAGGCCTAAACCATTTAAAGTCACATCATAAGTACACTGAGAATGGTGTAAACTTTCTTAACCCCAAATTAAACTATACTCACAAATCGAGGAACAAAATAATAAACAAAAATGGGAACATTTTGTCTGAACTAATGGCAAAACTTGATTTTTGTATTTTTAATGGAAGGATCATAGGTGACTCTGAGGGAGATTATATCTTGATTGGCCCAAAGGGTTCATCTGTCATTGACCTTGTCTGGGGAAACTCAGAAGCAGTTACCAAGATACAGGAATTAAAAGTAATACCCCACCCAAAGTCTGCATACTTTCTGGTACAGACTACATGGGTCTCAAGTACTACAAACAGATTAAAAAATGTGGTTATTCCATTGCAAAATAGAGAAATAATAAACACCAAACAGATAAGATGGAGGAATTTGACTATTAGACAGTTTACAGAAATCCTTAATTCAGATTTCTTAAATAACCTAAGAAATGACATATTAAGTTCTGAACCAAACAATATTAGTTAATTGGGAGAACATCTGCCATTACATTAAATCTTATTTTCACCTAAAGCACAAGCCTTAAGAAAGAGGTTAAGACATGGTTTAATAAAAACTGCAAATTAGCTAAGCAGAAGCTAAATTGTTTGATCAGACAACACAAAAGGCAAAATAACAAAGTTAACAACAACATTCTAAATAAAGCTAGAAAATAATACAAAGAGATCATAGAATGAGAGAAGAGACTATCCCAGTCAAAAATGTGGGATAAATTAAAAAAGGCTCTCATTAGGAAAGATATTAAAACATTTTGGCTTTCAGTTAGCAAGGAACATAACAAGTACTCAACTAGAATCGAAGCTGCAATTACTCCTTCAACATGCAAGCAACACTATAAAGATCTTTATTACTCACCAGAGGAAGAAGGTGGACAAACGAGAATAAAATCAATAAGGAGATAATATATCCAAAACCCTTATATATTAATAAACAGGAAATATATGATGCATTAGACAGAATTTCATCTAACAAAGCCCATTGGTCAGATAACATCTTGGGAGACATACACAAATCATTTCAAGATTTAAATATTTTGGTGTCCATTACTCCACATTCTCTTTAATTATTGTATACAAAATAATCATATTCCAGAAAGTTGGTGTACAAGTATAATATAACCTTTATTTAAAAAGGGAGACATAAACAATCCAAAGATATATAGCCTATCAGCCTTGACGCATTTCAGATTTTACTTCTTTTCAAAGACATCTTTTGAAAAAGGAGTAAAATCTGAAACGCGTCAAGGCACGTTTCTTCTTTTTTAACTTGGCACCTCAATAAAACTGGTACAGTTTGCATATCTGAGAGCTTCCTTTTTCTTCAAAGGGTTGTGAGTGCTAGATTCTTTTGTGTCTACACTCTCATTTCTTTAATTCTTACTTTTGCTTCCTTTTTCGTAGCTCATAGCTCCTGACATGTTGTTTGGTCCTGAATTCCGAGACATGCTGACACGCTGGGTACACTGTCTTGACAAGTGGACCCCTGTGTATATTGTTCCAAACTCCTGTGCTTGCAAACTAACGCTTATAGATAAATGACATAAAGAATTTATCATGGCTACACTATTCTCAGTGTCATGTGATTTATTTCAAACTCCCATACTTGCTAGATATAAGTTAAAGCCGCACTACAAATATATCCCTTAGTACAAATCTCTCGAAATACCACATTAAGCAATTTAATTCATATGATCAGCAAAAAAATAAAATAGCCTGCTCTGTGTATTTGTCCTGTAAATCTGAATACAGTGTTTACAGGAAAGTTATCTGCATGCATCATTTTGTTTAAGTAAGCTCTTTTTATGAGTGCACAGAACTTTTTTGGAGAAGACGTCAGAGAGGTATGCTGATATCATTAGAGTGAAAGTCCTCCAGTTCTAGTACTGTACTCTATTTTTTTTAATATAAAGTTAGTCTACTGTGGTTAGTATCATGATCGGACCACCAGGTTGGGGCAGTCTGAACACACGAAACCTGCTGACACGCCAACATGCTGAGGATACACCGACCTGGACCACAAACCAGGGCCTGGGGCACGGGTCTTCAATTGTTTGTGATTTTCTGGCCAGTTAGTGTGGCATACTCTTATTTCTTACATTTTTTTTGATCATTTATTTCTTTGGTGACCTGAAGTGCAGCAACTTAAAGGCAACAGTCAGCACTAAGAACCTTCCAATTGTATTCTGTGCGAAGGCCGGCAGATACAGCTATTTAACATGGAGCATTTAAATCTGCACAAGCCTTTTAGTCTGCTCTTTCCCAGTCAGCATTTAAACATCACCAGGGAATATATGTGTAAGCCCCTACACCCCTGCCTTTTTGCAAAACGACAGGTGGTATGCTGTTGAAGCTAGCAGCAGTAGCCGGTGGGGGACTGGGTTCCGTGAGGACTAGGTTATTCGGCACAAGGGCTTAGGTTTAACTACTCTGCACAGGGGCAACCAAGTAAATCTGAACACAGGAAGCAATAACTGTAATGTCCAATACCAGGAATGGGATTCTAAAGTGTGGCTTTATTCACATCCAAACTGAACAAACAAAGCATAGATGGACCCCCACTGGGCTACATTCCTGGTAATGAAGATAAGAGTAACAGAACACTTTTTCAACACTTCAGCCCTCAGGCTCCGGACCCATCAGGCACACAGCCCAGACTTGCACGCTGCTTTGGGTACACAGCCCGACTTGTACACTATTTGGTTTTTTTCTGGCCCGGCTCCCCTGCCAGCCACTCGATCCTGGTCCATATGGCAGTGGACACATTTTCCATTGGTGGCTCCCCAAACCACCTTACAGCCTTCGACTCCTTGAGGGAAATTTCCTTTCAATCCCATGTCTGGGTACTTCCCTCAGCACTGGCCAAGTGCCTGAGGCAAAGTAAAAGGGCCACAGAGCAAATCCGTAGAGGTGAACCTGGTTACTAAAGGTGAGGGGCCCCCACCTCCAGCTCCCATAATCCATACCCGGCCATTTCTCTGGACATTAAACAACTCTTTTTGAAAGCTTGGCAATGTAGATTAAAGGGTAAACGTATAGCACATTTCCTCTACATGTCTTGACTTTCCCCTTGTACTAACTCGAACATACTTAAACATCTCTTCCTGAAAAGCTTGGCAGTGTAGATTAGAGGGTAAATGTATAGCACATCTCCTCTACATGTCTTGGCTTTCCCCTTGTGCTGACTTGAACATACTTTTATTTTGGCTAAGCCTATTCCTCTAGGCCTCCCACTAATTCAGCAGTCCAATCCCCACTTTGACACAGTTCAGGTGAAACATAGGCCCTATGACAAGAGCAGAACTCACCTTTTTGGTTGCAGGTGCCCCACAGGTGAATCTTGACAGCTTCTGGTGCCACAACACACTTGGAAAAACAAGGCAGCTTCTTCTCTAGCAGGAACAAGGGGGTTGCCCCTGGAATAACAGGCAAACCTTCTACCCCCCATCCCCTCAGGGATGAGGCACAGAGACCAGAAACAGCGGTCTCCACCACTTCAAGAACAGCTTACTGTGTTCCTCTTTTGGCTGAAACACACACCTTTCCCTAAAATTAGCTCTATATCAGAGCTTTAGGCTCCAAGAGCCCCTGCACAGACTGCTGTGCTCCTCTCTTCAAGACTGCTCACACACAACTGCTGCTGCTCACTGTTCAAAAACTCCCAACGTTCTAATCTAACTCCCATCTGCAGATTCCAATGTGGCTCATGCAGCTGTGATAGTTCTATGGTGATGTCATCCCTCAGTCTCAGCTGAGACTGAGAACAGAGTGAGACAGTGTGAAATCAATTTAACTGGAGTTTCACAAGCTGCCTTCCCTGCCTACCACTAGGTCTTACTGGGATTCTAATAACCCCAGGTAACAGGGGGGTTACATATGCTGCATACAGCACCTGCTCCAATACGGCAGTACCTCTATTCGGTGGGTCACTCACTCAGAAGTAAAAGAGGAGGACGAAATTTATTCCTTAAGCTAGCTGTCACTTCAGGGTTGAGACTTCTGTGGCAGGCACCTGTTGTGGAATATCTGTGGGTATGCCTCAGTACCTCTATCCAGCAGGTCACCAGCTCTCATATTGGACTATTATAGATCAAGGGAGCACTCCCGACCAAATGGAGCACTCCTTTCCTCTGTGCATGAGACACTCTTATTCTGTGAAGAGTGTCTCATGCACAGATACCCTGGAAATGGGCACATTTCAGAACAGTTTAAAAAAATAAATAAAAATGTGCTCCCTTGATCTGTAATATTTATTTAGTTTTTGTTGACCAGGTAAGTGCACTAGACAAATTCTGCCTATTTTCAGGCACGACACGGGGGGAGGGGGATACAGATGAATGCCAACTGGCCTTGAACCAAATTAAGCTGTTGGTGATATTTTTATTGAATGGAGAAAATTTGGCCAGGACACCAGGGAAATTCCTATAAAAAATCTTAGGGATTCTTTTTGGTTCTGGACAGCTGGATATTCTTAATTGGGATCCTAAGATTCGCCATGCACAATGCATGGTACAAAGCTGGAACAAATGGCAGATGGGCAAGAAAAAAAGGGTGCACCTGGTGAAAACCTTTTTACTACCTATTTTTTTTACATATCAGTATTTCAGTCCCCCCCCAAAAAAACAATGGAAGGTACTTTATAGAGTATTTTTTTTCCAGGCTGTATGGGGAGCAGATTAAATCCGTTGAAAAGAAAATAAATATATTATATCTCCTTTGAAATAAAGGAGGCATAGGGATGGTGAATCCTATAGTTATGTTTTGTTGTATATACATCACAGCAAATTTGAGACAGCTACTAACACATATAACTTTGACCTGGAAACCTTTATATGATATTTCCTGCAGTATGTGGTTCATTCAATGGTCCACTGCTTCCCTAAAGCAAATAAAATACACAAATATAAGTCCATCATATGAGCGAGATATTTTTGTAAAAATTAAAAGCTGGCAAATTACAACTAATATGGTCATAAATCTACACAGGAAGTTTTTATATAAGCAAATTATGCAGGAAAAGTTTTGTGAACAGGCCCCTTTTCCTAGTTGCCCAGAAGCTTTACTTCCAAGGTTACTGGATTATTTAAATAACCCGAGAATACCTGAAAAAATGTGGGACGTACATTGGTTGTGTTGTTGTAACAAACTTAATGTAAAAGCCAACCAGAAACATAAACAGGTACCAGAAAGACTGTGCTTTAGGCTCCAATGTTCACAACAGTTAGAAACCACATCTCATCTATTTTTTTCTGCTCATACATTTTGCCATTCTGGACTTTACTAGCTCAGAAATGGAATATACCTAATTTTCAGAATATGCATTTGGATACAATATTGTACGGTCATTATAATAAAATTTGAGGAGTATGGGAAACCTCTACTTTACAAGTAATCTTTACAGTCAAGAAGTGGTATATTTGGAATTCAAGTTGTTAGTTTACACTACAACAGAAGAATGCAACTCTCATAGAACTAACAGAGAAAATTACTTGGGAATTGAAATTAATTTATCATAAAGAACTAAAAGAAAGATTACAAATGGGGTTTTCAATCTTGGAGAAATCTCCGTTGGATTACGGACTCAGATGCACCAATTACTTAAGGTTAAAACTGTCTGTTTGTATTTTCTTTTTTTTTTTCTTTTTCTTGATTATTGTACATAGCATGTTAAGAGAAGTTTCCCAGGGATATGGTAGATATTTAGATAGGGTGCATCTGGTTTAATTGATGTTTTTTTTTCTTTTTTTTCTCCTTGTTTCCATTTGTGGTTTATGTACACATGTATATATCGATATATTGTTTTTGTTTATCTTATATGATCTTTCAATAAAACCAAATACCCCTACTCTGTGGTAGGGGGCACTGTGACTGGTGCTGCAATGGCCAATCTCCCAGATTCAGTGATGAGGAAGGATGTCAGCAGGGCCGAGGAGCAGGTCTCCTCCCCAGTCTACAGTATTTGCTGCTTGAGATCGAAATGGAGGAAGAAATTACAATAGGAGGCAAAGAAACGGTTGTTCTTGCAACTGAAAACATAATGGAAATAGACAATGCTCCCCAGACAGCAAATACGGATACTAGGCAGATTCAGGAGGAAATTTAAAGTATCAAGCTGGAGGAATCCGAGGAAGAAATATGGGAGTGAATCCACATAGAAGAGCGGCGGTTCCTAAGACTTAGGAACCTTCTAAAGAAAGTGCTAAGGGAGAAGGAGAATCAAAGACAGACAGATGTGGTTGTCTGCAAGGAAAAAGGGACTGAAGAGCAAACAGAAATGCCGAAGAATGCAGGGCCAACTGACATGCAGGAGAAACAGACACAGGATCAGGCCGACAAGTGAAGCTCTCCGAGGATACAGGTAACAAATTCAACGTCTGTAGAGGATTTGGATGGTAGCGAGCAGCTTAGGCAACAGGCTAGTGAACAAGAAAGAAAAGCAGAAGGTGAACTGGAGGGGGAAGTAGGGAAAATGGAGACACCAGGAGCATCAGGTATTTCTTTACTGCAACAAACGAACATAACCTTTACTATAGGTGTATCAAAGGGGGGCACAGGAAAGAAACAGATGCCAAAAAAAGTTATAAATAAAGTGAAGAAAGGGTGAGGTACACAAAAAGAAGGGACACTACTTAAAGAGGGAATGGGCAATATTGCTATATCAGACACTTCCACTAGGCCAGATCTAATTGCCCAATAATGGGTAACAGAAGCCATACAGGGCACAGAATGGGTGAGGAATTTGGATGGGACAGGGTGGGATGCTAACCTACCAGCAAATTCTTTTGGGAAAACAGACCTCTATAGAGAAACCTGTGATAAAATGCAAAAGAGAGGGAGATATAATCAGATAACATGACCCAAGGGCAACAAGTAGCCAAAATAAATATTCAAGGAACTGAAGGAACAGATCAGGCTGACATTATCACTACCATAAAACAGTTGGATGGCAAAGACACAGCCATAAAAGATACAGAATACAACGAAAAAGAAATAAGAGTACCCCCTTCCAAGAACTGATCTTGACCTTGACAACATACAAGAAAATAATCTAAATAGTGATAACCTTGAAGAGAACCAAGATGAGACAAGACAGGGATATCAAGCACCACAGACTGGTTGGAACACAAATGTAAGGGAAAGTACAGTTACTGTACGTAGGAACTTACTATAACAGTAGATCTTTGAGAGAGGTTCCTTCAGTAGGTCATTACATATAGGACTGACACCACCTGGCATCAGGCCACACGGCAGACTTTTCCAGCAATCTTTGACAGGGGACCACCCACCCGACGTCACGTGAATGACGTCAATGTGGCCATATATAGTGGGCGGTCCCCATACCCACCCTCCAGTTCTCCCGCCAGAGCCAGGAAGAGGCCTGACAGCAGAAGACAAAAGGATTTGGAGTCCCTGTATAAGAAATAAAATAAGGGGAAGGAGGGAGGGAAAAATATGACCTACTGAAGGAACCTCTCTCAAAGATCTACTGTTACAGTAAGTTCCTACGTAACTGTACTATCTTACTTTGAGAGGGTTCCTTCAGTAGGTCACTATATATAGGACTGAGTCCCAAGCAGTCCCTCCAAAGCGAGACTGAGAGAAACAAGGGAGGAGGAGAAAATAACTCCAACAGAAACTGGGAACCAGAATGGACCCAGCCTAGGACAGAAGACCCTGCAAGACAGCTAGGTCGAAGCCAGCCCTCCACCTAGAAGCAATGTCCAGACTGTAGTGTTTAGTTAAAGTATGGACAGAACTCCAAGTAGCTGCAGTGCAGATATCAGCCACAGAGACATTCTGCAGAAAGGCAGCGAAAGCAGCCATGCCCCTAGTAGAATGACCTCTGATGAGACCCAACAGAGATTTTTCCTACTTGTGGTAGCAATACTGAATACAGTTGCCTAACCATTTGTAAAGGCACTGCTCTGAAACCGCTTTGCCCTTTGACCTATTGGCAAAAGAAACAAAAAGCTGATCGCAGCTACAGAAATCCTTGGTTCGGTGTGTGTAGCACTGAAGGATCTGATGGACGTCCATGGTTTGCAGGAGTGCCTCACCTCTGTTTGAAGGGGATGGAAAGTAAACTGGAAGCTCTACTGATTGGTGCAGTGTGGCTTCCAACACCACCTTGGGTAAAAACTTAGGATTTGTCCTGAGCACTGCCCGGTCCTTGTGGAAAATAAGATGAGGCTCTTTACAAACCAGAGCATGAAGCTCCGAAATCCTTCGAGCTGATGTAATGGCAACTAAAAATAATGTCTTCCAGGAAAGGAAGCACAAATCGCAGCTCACGGCCAGTTCAAATGGGGGATGAGTGAGCTTCTCCAACACAAAGTTCAAATCCCAAGGTGGAATTGGGCTGCAGATGGGGGGGGATTCAGATGGAGGATCCCTTTCAGAAAGGTTTTTGAGACCTCCAACTGAGCCACAGTTTTACCATCCACCAGCACGTGGTACGCCGAAATTGCTGAAAAGTGGACCTTCAAGGAGGAATAAGACAGACCTGAGTCTGACAAATGAAGGGGGTATTCCAAGACTTGTGGGGCGGAACAAGAAAAGGGGTCCCACTTCTTGGAAATCGCCAGATGGAAAAACATTACTTCATGGCATAAGTGGAACGAGTGGAGGGTTTTCTAGCCTCTAAAAGAACCTAAGCTACCCAAGAGGAGACTCCAAAGTGAGAAATTGCTATGTCTGCATGAAGATACTGGGACCTGAGCCCCGGATAAACAAGGCAATCTTGATCCTGAGTCAAGAGGTTGTGGATCACTGGAAGTGGAACTGGTGGTTCCCTCGATAGCTGTTGTAACAGTGGGAACCAGATTTGTCTCAGCCAGAGAGGGGTGATGAGAATCATCCTTGCCTTCTCTGCTTGAAGCTTGAGAAGGACCCTCTGGAGAATGGGAAACAGAGGGAAGGCATACAAAAATTTCCCTGTCCAGGAGAGAGACAGTACATCATGCCAGAAAGTACAATGCCCTGGAACGAGCAAGCAAAGAATGGAAATTACGTACCAACCATAATTCTGATCTTTCTGAGTATCTTTACCATTCATTGCAATTGGGTTCTGGCCAGAGGTCACAACCCCGAGGGAGCTTTTTTTTTGGATGGGAGGAGTCGACGCACCATCGGCACCGCCTTCAAGGCCGACACACTGCAATGGCGCTCGCGGGTTGGCTGTTAGGTGTTGTTGACTCTGCCCTTCCGCCAGTTCTGAGTCGAAGTAGAGTAAGAAAAGGGTTGGGAGAGAGGGACAAGGAAGTCCAAGGGACAGACAAAGGAAAAGATACATCAACTAAAAGGAGAAATAAACGACTGAGAGGACAGAATAAGTTTGGAAACTAAGGGAATTGGGTAGGGGCCACAATCTCTGGAAGAAGAAAAGGAGGAGGGAGGGAGGATTTTAGAAATAAGGAAGTGAGTGACAGGGGAAGAAAGGGAACACACCCTGCAACCTTGACTTGTCTCCAGATTGTACAGGAACTGCGAAGGAGCAGCCAAAAGGCTAACTGCCAGAATTCAAGGCACAGAATCGCTGGCAATAACTCCAACATAAGCAGAATTGGCTAATCTGGAAGAAAAGGCAGGATACAGGGATATCTTCCGCTCCTCAAAAATAAATTGTTGGTGTAAGAAACCTAGTTTCTTAAATTAATTTGAGGTTGTGTTCAAAGGACATGGAAATCAAGGTAAGTTGATGGGGAGGAGGAGAGAAAGGGGGGCAACTACCAACCCTCATCCCACAGGGGTTGAGCCGAGGCACTGAAGAAGGAGTGCCCCCAATCCTGACCACACTACCCCTTACAGAAAATTATCCCTCTATGTGCCCCAAGTCACCCCTCTCCTAACTAACAGAAAGGAGGGGAGTGAAGGAGGAGGCACAGAGAGGGAAGGGGACCCAGAGACTCAGGCCCCAGGGGGATGGTGGGTTGGATTGAGATGAATGGTGAAGATAAACAGAAAGGTCAGAATTACAGTAGGTATGTAATTTCCATATCTTATCTGTGTCAATCTTCACCATTCATCACCTTTGGGTGAGTGCCGAGCCCCCCCCCCAAGGGGGCCCTAACCCTAAAGGACTAAGTCCCTTAGCTCTCAGTGGGTGGCACACCAAGAGACAGAGAGAAACTTCATGGGCCTGGAGAGGTCCTAGAGTGGGAAGAGTGGGACTGGGACTACTCGGAAGGAGTAGGAAGTTGTCCCGACAGACACCGTCTCACCCAACGGGAGAAAAGATGGGTTCTCTGGTATGGGGATGAAATCACCCTACGCAAGGCCAAGGGTGACAACCGGGAAAGACGCAGCCATGCCATCCGTCTAGTGCAGATCACTGTCCCTACGACTCTGGAAGTTACCTCGTTGGCATCGTAAGATGCCCTCGTTTGGTGTCTTGCTAGCTCCAGACCACGTACAGAGAGTGCAATGGCTTGTCTGGTTACTTCCATGTCAGGCAAAGTGGCTAGGAGTTGACCTAGCCTGGACCACAGGAACCTATCATACAGTAGGTAGCAAAGTGGGCCTGATGTGCTGAAATAGAGAGCAGCAACTGTGCTGAGTAGAATGTCCTACTCCCTCAGAAGTCAAAATCCATAGAATCTTGATCTGGGGGCCAGTCACGGTGAGGGGCATGAAGCCCATCAGAAGTGTCCAGCTGCATCAATCCTGACTGAGGATGAGGCATGGAACCTGGAGACTCTTGGGGGAGGGCACAATACCGCTGGCAGAGATCCCTAGGGGCTGGGACTCCAGAAAAGGGTCTCTGCTAGAAACGCAATGACGCATCCCAAAAGGGAGCAGGCCAGGGGGGCGCCACAAGGGTGTCCGTACTGAAATCACCTAGAAAGGTGTGTATTGAGTGCTCTGGATTGTGCTGTGTGGGTGGGGTGATGTGCAGGTCCTCCAACATCCTCATGAGGAATCGCTGATACTCTGCGAGCTCAGCAGCTGGGGAGATGTGGACAGACGGTTCCTCTCCCCCAGAAGAAGGGGATGAGGAGTCAGGGGACCTCAAGAGTTCAGAAGCTGGCTGCTCAGGGGGAAGTTGAAAAAACTGTCTGTCCATAGCCCTGATATAAGCACGAAATTGAGCAGCTACAGCTCTGAACTGCTCCCAGGAGAGAGGACCGCTAGGACCAACAATACATGGGAGCACAGGAGAATGTGGCAGAAGAGATGGGGCAGAGCAGACAACAGGAATCAGCTGTCCTCAGCCTGGGCTAGGGACACACCAGGAGCCCTAAGGAAAGAAGGAGCTCTGGAAAGCTCCACAACTGACAGCTGGCCAATCAAACTAGAACTGCCTAGGCTGCACCATGAAGAATCCCTCCTGTGAGGTAACCGGGGCCAAGAAAGTCCAGAAGGATGGTTCCCCACCTCCAAAGAATGGGGCTCTCTCGAGGAAACCGAAAGGGAAGGGAGGAGATCCGCACTACGACTTCTACCAGAGCCCAGGTGGGTTCCAGAAAAAGGCTGCCGCATGGAACCCATGCCCTTCAACCCCTCGGAATCTGAAAGTGCCCTTCTCCTCAAAAGAGCCAGCCTAGGCAGCTGGCAACCCTGGTCAGCCCCTGAAGGAGCTATCCAGGGAGCAGCACCCTTCCCTCCTGTGGAGACCACTACTGAGGGGTCAGAAAACCCAGCAAGACCAGGCTGCAGAGCAATGGTGGCCTGCACCACTGCCTGCAGGTCAGCACCCCTGACCCTGGTCCCAGAAGCAACTGTCCCCTCCTCGGAAGGGGGCTGGTTCCATCCTGTCGAGGACACTACCAAGGTGTCCACGTGAGTAGCCAACTCCAAAGATTCAGACTGCCTGTATGACTCAGAATCTGATTCCCCCTCCGAGGAGGTGGAGACTGAAGCTCTATGTCAAATGGTGTATGGATGCCCACTGCCATCCCGACTGAAAGGGGCACCAGACCGAGTAACTGCACCAGAATCGGTGCTGAGGCCCACAGCCACACCGCAAATGGTGCGGGAAGAGGACATGGCGCCAATGATGGCAGCAGCATCGGAGTCGGGGCCTGTCATGGCGCCATCACGGCAGAGATGGTGCCGACGATGGCTCCGACCACACTCTCGCGCCACAAACGTGTCCTCGCTTGGCACTGCAAGCGACTCCAGAGCTGAACATGGTGCTGAGGTGAGAAACAGCAAAGGATGGCACTGTAGATCTTCCCACGGCGCTGGCAGTACCATCAGCACAGCGAATGGAGCTGACAGCAGCCAGGTGCCGAGTGACGGGCTGGCGCTGACAGCAGCACCATCAGGGCCCATGGTGCCACAAATGGTGCAGAGGCCCAAGACAGCGTCGAGGACAGTGCCGACACAGGCCTTCTGAGCCCAAGGTACGACACCAAGGGAGCCTTCACCCCTGAAGGGGTGATTGCCAAGGCGGTGCCTCCCACCCGTCTCCCAAGGGGAACGGACTGGGCCTCCTGCACCATGGAAGGGGCTTCTGCAATGGCGAGGCTACAAGAAGCAGAAGCTCCCTCCTCCTTGGTACGTACAGAACCGGGAGGGGACCCAGAGGAAAGGCCGAGAGAACACGGCTTGGCCCGAAGAGTGCGTGCCCATCCCCCAAAAGTCAGTGGAGCTCTTCCAACTTTCCACGCGCGTTGTTCGACGACACGATGGTCCATGGAGAAGCAGGTGTCACATGAATCCATGTTGTGTAGCGGGCCAAGACATGCGAGGCAGCAGTCATGCTGGTCGGTGATGGAATACTTACAGCCGCACGGGCACAGACGCATGGGGGGCAGTCCGTCTTCAAAGTTTTCTTGCCCCCCCAACCGAGATATGACCTATGGATGAAAGAACACCAAACAAGACCTGACGTCGCAAAATAAAATAAGAAGCAGTCTTACCAAGCGATGTTGAGTGGAGTGAAACTGAACTGGCAGGAAAGGAGCAATCGGAGTCAACGGACTACGGTAATGGAGTCGAAGGCTTTTCATGATCAGCAGACCTCTCACGCGGTAAGTTTTTCGGAGCTACCCATGAGGTGTGACCTCAATGGTGGGAGACAAAGAACTGGCAGGAGGGCAGAGTCTTCAACACCTAACGACCTACCCACAAGCGCCACGCAGTGCATCGGTCTCGAGGGCAGCTCAGATGCTGCATCGAATCCACCCATCCAAAAAAATAAATAAACTCCCATGGGGTTGTGACTTCCGGCCAGAACCCAAAGGTGATGAATGGTGAAGATTGACACAGATAAGATCTGGGAAGTTCTGCATTGTATTGGGAGGTGAAAAGGATGATTTCCGGACACCACAATCTTAGGAAGAGAGATTCTGCCACTTCCTGATTTAATTCCCATTTGTGAGTTAGGGTCTGACACCTGCTGAGACTGTCTGCCAGGACATTTTGAACACCTGGAACATGCAAGGCCACTAGGGCCAGATCGTGCTGGACCACCCAGTTCCACACCCGCATCGCCTCCCTGCACAGGGGGTACGAGCGAGTTCCTCCTTGTTTGTTGAGGTACCAGACTACTGACATAATGTCCGTTTGGACCAGCAGTGATCCCTTGAGAAGGAGGGTCTGGAAGGCCTGTAAGGTGTACAAGACCACTCTCATCTCCAGAATGTTGATGTGTAAAGACGCTTCCAAGCTGGACCACAGTCCCTGAGCTTGGTGCTCCTCCAGATGTGCTCCCCATCCCATATTTGATGCATCTGTAGTTAGAGATGCCAAAGGAGTTGGGCTCCTGAAAGGGAGACCTAAGGAGAGGTTGCAGGGGTCCCTCCACCACAGCAATTCTTTCTGAACTGCTGAGGACACCAGTACCAGATGTTCCAGGTCATCCAGGAGTTGGTCCCACTGCACGCACAAGAAACACTGAGTAACTCTCATGTGGAGCCTCGCAAGGGGAACAGTAGTGATGAAGGCTGTTATCAGGCCAAGAAGGCGGAGGATCTCCTGGGCCAGGATGGTCCTGGACGAAGCCACCCATGAAGCCTGATGGAGCAGGGTCTCCACCCTGTCTGGAGGAAGAAAGCTCTGCATTGGACCATATCCAAAACTGCCCCAGTGAATTATAGTCTCTGGGACGGGGTCATGGATGACTTTGGAACATTAACTGTAATCCCCAGTCTGCCAAAGAGGTCCAGGGTGAATGAGGGAGCCTCCGGTAAGGAGCCCCTGGATGGGGCTGAAATCAGCCAACTGTCCAGGTAAGGGAAAACTGCAATACCTTGGCAGCATAAAGAGGCCACCACCACTGCCAGGCACTTGGTAAACACCCGAGGTGCTGAGGACAGGCCATAAGGGAGTGTCCAAAACTGGAAGTGCTTCCCTTGTAATTGGAACCGCAGGAAACGGCGGTGGCTGGGAAAGATCAGGATGTGCAGGTAAGCATCCTGCATGTCCAAAGAGGACAACCAATGATTCTCCAGAAGGAGTGGAAGGAGTCTCTGGTGCATCAGCATCCAGAACTTTTTGTACTCGACAAACTGGTTGAGGTTGCTCAAGTCAAGAATGGGTCTGAAGTCTCTCGTCTTTTTTGGAACTAGGAAAAATGGGAGTAAAACCCTCTGCCCCTTTTCCGAAGGAGAACATGCTCTATTGCTTCCTTGAGCAAGAGGCTTTGAACTTCTTCTCAAACAAGAAGAGCCTGATCCCTGGAGTAAGAAGACCTTTTTAACAGAGATTCTGGAGGAATTTCCAGAAACTCTACAGTGTGTCCGATGGACACAAGTTGCAGGACCCATGCGCCGGAGGTTATTGCCTTCAATTCCTGCGCATGGTGGGCAAACCTCTCCCCCCACCTGGTCCTCATCATGAGACTGACGAGTTAGTGGGGATAGGGAGTCAGGAAGTGGTAGGACATTCGGGGGAGGGCCCCCTGCACGTCTCTGGTTTTTGGAGACCGGAGGAGTGACAGAACCCGTGGACTTGCGTTTGCTGTGGCGTCCAGCCGGGGCCTGCTTCCTCTGCCTTCAGGTCCTTTTCCGAAAGGGCTGCTGCTGCTGTTCAGTGCCTGATCGGTACATGGACCTCACTGATCTGAGGGCGAGACCTCTGTCCTGAAGATCAGTAATAATATCTTTGGTGTCCCCACCAAAAAGCACCGAACCCTGGAAGGGGGCATCCTGAATCACAGACTCGTTGGTGAGGCCAGAGATGCAAAGCCATGAAAACTGTCTTAGGGTGACGGCAGTTGCCGAGGTGTGCGCTACAGAGTTGAAGGAGTCATATGTAGCCCGCAAAGTATGCCTACAGGAAAAGTGAGAGAGGCGAAGATCCTTAGCAAGCTCCTCTTTGAGGCTCGAGGGTTCCATCAACTGGACTCGGGCCTCTAACCTAGCTGGGGTAGCCTTTTGGTGTGTCACCATGTGAGCCACATAGTTGAGGGATCTGAGCGCACATGTGGCCAAAGCGTAAACTTTTCTGCCAAACTGGTCCATCTGCCTCGACTTTGTCTGGAGGAGAGGTGCTCATGTGCTTGGGTGTAGTGGAGTGATCATGAGCAGCTGAAATGATGACAGAGTCCACCTTGGGATGCGTCTTAAGAAAAGGAGCTTCCTTTGCTGCCCAATATATCCTGTTCACCCTCTTGGGGACAGCCGGGAGAGAGTGAGGCATCTGCCAGAGCGTAAAGGTAAGGTCCTGGTGAGGGCCGATCCAGGAAGGAATGGGGACGAGACAGAGACTCTAAGTCCAAATTCTTGGCTGGTTTCTGTCTCATGGGGTCTTGTTCCTCTAACTCCCAGTCGAAGAAATCTTTCATGGACTTCAGAAGATCTGAGAAGCCAGGGTCCTCTGAGGGAGACTTGGGGGAAACCTTGTCTTTCGGACCCTCAGGTTCCTCGAAGGCATCCTCTGCTGACTTGTCGGCATCCTTATCATCATGATCGTCATCGTTAGCCCCTCATCAGGAAGATGATGAAATGTCCAGGAGGGTAATGCCCTGACAAGTCATCCTCGAGATGTGTACAGTGGACAAAGAAGAGCTCCTCGGGGATGTGGACCTGGGAAAGCGTGGAAGTGGGAGTCTTGTCTCCAGGTCTGACACCAACTCTGAGCGCGCCCCCCGCCACCAAGACTGGATTAGGGTCTTGAAGTCTGGCATAGCTGGAGGAGGTGGAGGGGCTGGTGGAGGTGGCTGAGGCTGAGTGGAAGGAGGAGGAGGAGGAGGAGGCAATACTTGTGGAGATGAGTAATGATACCCCTGGTAACCCTGAAAATGGTGGAAGGGATTGTAGTCAGGGTAATGCTGTCCAAATGAACTCCACTCAGGAGGAGGACCAGCCGGGAAATGGTCCCCAGGATACCCAAGGGAGTAATGAGGGACAGTCCGGAGTCTCGAATAAATCCCCATCATCAGGTCTGACAGAGGAAGGACCCACGTCAGACCTACCATAGTGTAAATTGGTGGGGGATCCAGCGTCGGGATAGCCAGCATCAGGGGGACCGACGTCGGGACCAGCACTGCCTGAACTGGTGCCGGAAAGAGATCTGGCATCAGAGGGGCTGGCATTGGGGCTGGATGAAGGGGGCCCGACGGCGTGACCGAGTCTAGTGAAAAAGCCGGAGGCATTGGCAAACCACTGGGGCCTGGCTGAGGGAGAGTTGTCGGAGATTCAGGCGTAGGAATTGGTAGCGCCAGACCCAACGGGAGGATCGGGACCGGGATATTCATCAGGTCCGAAGGGATCCCACCTAGAGGAGGAGGAGGGGCCCCCACTGTAAGGTCAGATGGCTGAGGGGGAGCCTCCTTCCCCGTGACCCCATCAGGGGAATGCGGGACTGACCCAAGGAATAGTCTACGATGTCGTGGGGTCTTGCATTATCTTCGCCTGAGGTACCCACCTGAGAAGGGGAGGGTATAGGTGAGGGGGGAGGAGGAAGGAGAGGGGCATTCTCCCCCTGGTTCTGCCAGATGTCAGGTGAGGCACCATTTTGCCCTGACGGAAGAACCACATCTGCGTGACTGTCAGAGACGGACGTCTTACCAGACAGTGCCGGGCGGGCAGGGCAGAAGTCCCCAGCCAACTCATTGGCTGGTGCTGGGCAGGTTCCCAAAGGCTGGGGAGCCATCTTTTCCAGTGGCCGGGCAGTCCCCAGAGGAGCCGGGGGCTGACTAGGTGGCAGTAATGGTGCGGCTGTCGGAGGAACCGGCAGTCGACTGACCCATGGAAGATTTTTCAGACTTACCATCCGAAGTCTTCTTAGGTGGCGGCTGTGAGGCAGCCTTGCTCATCGAGGGCCACAAGGCCTGAGGTTGGTCCATGGAGCACTCCCGCTCCCGAGATTTCTCCTTATGGTGTTTCTTGGAGGGAGAAGATTTTTCGGACAAGGACTCTCTGATACGGTCCATCTGCTTCTCTAATGAAACGAGGTGGACTTTTAAAAGGTGGGCTTCCTCCTGCTGTCTCCACTTTTTGGTGGCCTGATTAAAGGTTTGGCACTCCCGAGCAGGATGAGACAGGATGATCTGGGCCCAGACAGCTAACACACTTCAGATGACCATCCTTATGAGGGATCTACATGCCACTGGATGAGCACTTCTTCTTAGGAGAAGACATAAGTGAGAACTGAGAAATAATAAGGTAGAAGAAATCCGATGCAAGAACTGACACGACGATCACTACTGGAAGTCTGCTATGTGACTGACATGAGGCGATGGCGGGAAAGAACTGGCGGGCGGGCATGGGGACTGCCTACTATATACGGCCATGCTGATGTCGGTCACGTGACATTGGGTGGGTGGTCCCCCATCAGGGATTGCTAGAAAAGTCTGCCGTGCGGCCCAATGCCAGGTGGTATCAGTCCTATATGTAATGACCTACTGAAGGAACCCTCTCAAAGTAAAATCATTTGTTTCCTGAAAACAGAAGAAATATATCAGAGCCAGCAGCTAGAAGAAATGCAGTTTGTTTGAGATACAGAGGGGATATGAACAACATCCCAGACAGACTATTTGTGGGGCTAGCACTACTTAAGACAAGCATGAAATATGATGCATACAAAACTTATGCATTGATTCATATGCCAGAAGATACAATGTGTGACATAAGTTTTAAACACTCAGCCAGATTAGAGAGATTCTGGAAACAATATCAGGCCTTTAAAAACATACCCTTATGGAAGCCCTTTCTAGCAATACTGCTGACCAAACCTAGTTTTAAAAAGATTACTGTTCTTTTTCGCAATGAAGGAATGAACACTGCAGACATTTCATACTGGATCTGGATCAGCCGGTAGGGCGGTCATTATCGGAAGGTTATCCTACTCGGGCAGTGTTATGCAATGCCAGGTCTATTAAAAACAAGACATCTGTTGTAGCCGATCATGTTGGGTCATCTGACCTGGCGTGCATCAGTGAGACTTGGCTGGATGAAAATGCTGGGCCAGTTTTAGATGCAGCAGTTCCAGCTGGGTACTCGGTGATACACCGCCCGAGGCAGGATCGTAGGGGCGGGGGTGTTGCCATATGTTTTAAGTCAGAACTGGGCCTGGTGGAGGTACCGGCCGGAGTCACCAGATCCTTTGAGTGTATTCTGGGTGAGGGTGTGGGGTGCAGGATACTTCGTATACCGCCCACCAGGTGACGAATGTTTTCCTGCAGAAGTCGCAGACTTCATTGTCGGATCTGACGTTGGGGTCCCCAGATGGTTGGTTCTGGGGATTTCAATGCTTGGCCGACGATGAATTCTCTTGATTTGGTCAAGACTTCCTCCAGTTGATGATATCATTGGGCTTCACACAGGTGGTTTCCTCCTCGACCCATATTGGTGGACACTCATTGGACCTGGTGTTCCTTCTGGGATGGGGATATCCGACCTGGTGGTGGAACCAGTCGGATGGTCTGACTATCACCCCATTAGGTTCAGTTTGAGGCCACCCCTGTTAGGTCTGCCCTTTGGAGATGGTCCGATACCGCCTTTGAGGGGGTATCTCAGATGTACCTGATGGCGTATTGGACCTATCAAGCCTACTGATAGATTGCTTAGATCCAGGTGACCTGGTACATGCTTATAATGAGGCAGTGACAGGGGCCCTGGATTCTATTACACCAGTTCGTGTTAATCCTCTTACTCCTCGCTCCACGTCTCCTTGGTTTGATGAGACCATGAGGGAGCTGAGGAGGTTGGAGCGAAGGCTGGAGAGGCGTTGGCGGAGGTCCGGTCTTGATGATGACAGGCTTAGTTTGATGGACCATTATCTGGCCTATCAATCCGCAATCTCTCGTAAGAAGGCAGAGTTCCTGTCCAGAGAGATAGCAGCTGCACGGAATAGACCAGCTCAGCTCTTTCGGACTGTGGACAGACTGTGCAATCCAGTCTGTCTTCAGCCCAGAAGAGCCTTATCTCAAGAATGGCGTTATGAACTTGCTCTCTTCTTTGCAGATAAGGTTGTCAAAATCAGATCGGATATTCGCTCTTCCCTCCCCAACGGGGAGCGACGGTGGTCAGCAGGAGATGTCGAACACCCAGTTTAGATGGTCTGACTTCAGCCTTCCCACAATCGATGATGTTGTGATGATCATTCGAGCGCTGCGACCGACTAGCTGTGATTTGGACCCTGGCCCCACATGCCTCTTAGTGGGTTGTGTGGATAAAATCGGCCTAGTCCTGGCTTTGCTCATCTGGAAGTCTTTGGAGAGGGGGGATCTTTCCAGATCCCCTTAAAGAGGCTATAGTTAAGCCTCTATTAAAGAAATCCTCCTTAGATCCAGATTGTCTAGCAAATTACAGACCAGTCTCTAACTTACCCTTTGTGGGTAAAGTTATTGAGAAAGTGGTCGCAGTGCAGTTGGAGGATCATCTGACCAACAACAATATCTACGATTCTCTCCAGTCCGGATTTAGAAAAAGGCATAGTACCGAGACAGTGCTTGTACGGGTACTAAATGACCTCCTAATAGCGAGAGATCGTAGGACCCAATCCATCTTGGTACTACTTGATCTCTCTGCAGCGTTTGACACCGTTGACCATGGTGTGCTGTTAGAGCATTTGCGGTCTGTCTGTGGACTGTCTGGTACAGTCCTCAGATGGTTTCGATCTTACCTCGGGTAGGGCTCAGAGAGTGGTGTCAGGAATTTTCCTCGCATACTCTTCCTACCTAAATTACCCGCCCATCTTAGCGCCTATGTTGTTTATGTGTATATGCTGCCGTTGGGGTGATTATTAGACGATACGGTTTAGGTTTTCATTGCTATGCAGATGATACCCAGCTGTATATGTCTTTCGTGCCCGCCAGGACACTGCCTTGTCGGTATTTAATAACTGCCTTGCAGAAATCCAAGACTGGATGAATGGAGTTGGCTGAGGTTAAAACCGGAGAAAACTGAGGTGTTGATTGTGACAAAGACCGCTGTGAGTGGTCTGCGGAGGGATCACCCTCAGGCTTATGGCTTGAGGGTGTTCAACTGGCTAATTCAGATCAGGTGCGAATCTTGGCGTAATAATTGACGCAACCGGCCCCACTTAAATCTCAGGTGTCAGCAGTGGTCAAACTTCCTTTTCCATCTGAGGAATATTGCCAGGGTGAAGCACCTGGTTCCTCCAGAGGACCTCCCAACATTGATCCACGCCCGCTACCTCCCGTCTTGACTACTGTAATTCCCTATACCTAGGGCTATCGGGTTGAACTGCATCTGCAGCTAGTGCAGAATGCGGCAGCTGGTTGTTGACTGGATCTTCTAGATCCAGTCATATAATGCCTGTGCTTCATGGACTGCACTGGCTGCCAGTGTTTTGGCTAATCACCTTCAAGGTCGGTTTACTGACCTATAAAGCCCTACATGATCTGGGACCTACCTACCGGAAAGAGCTCCTTTGCCCCTACTGTCCCTCCCGCTCCCTCCGATCCACTGACGAGGGATTGCTAGAGATTCCCAGGGTTCGTTTGAAAACATCAGGTGCTAGATCGTTTAGTTTTATGGCACCGACCCTGTGAAATTCTCTACCTCGTCATGTGCGAAATTGCCCGACCATCCTTAGTTTTAAAGGAGCTTTGAAGACCCACCTTTTTAGCATAGCTTTTAAGGATTTATATTAGTTTTAATTTTATTGTATTTATTGTTTTGTGAATTTGTACAGGCGCTTTGGTTTTAAGAAAAGCGCCTTTTAAAAATAAAGATGAATTGAATTGAATTGAATTGGATGAAGCAACATTGTGTAGTAAATGGATATCCACAACTTAGATGAGAAACACCTCTGGACTGGAGGGTGGAAAGACAAAGTGACATTAAAACAGGAAAATGGGATTATGAAACGCCTACCCAACTGCTTTTTCTTGGGAAGAGAGAGAGGAGTGATTTTTCACCCTGGACAGCCGAGGGCATGCTACAAATGTGAGAATGTGGGGCACCTGAGTAACGTATGTGAAAAACAGAGATGTGGATTATGTGGGGAACTAGGCCACATAGAGACACACTGCAGACAAACTCTGAAGTGTAACTCATGTGAAGGAAATGGGCATACGTTTAGGAATTGTGTATGGGCTTCGCACAATAGCATAGATCAGACGCTACGTGCAGAGCAGGATTTATATGTAGCGACGGCACAAAAGGAAAAAGGGAGGCTTCAATACTTGATGACACAAATGGTGAACTCAGATCCAAAACCGCAAAGAGAAACAATAGGTGGGAGACAACTACAGGAGCCACAAAAAATGCACGGGACATAGTACAGAAATGAAAATTATGTACCTACCATAATTATGATCTTTCTGTGTATCTTCACCGTTCATCACCTATGGGTTCATTGGCCGGGGGTCATGACCCCACGGGAGCTTTTTGTTTCTGGTAGGTAGAGTCGACGCATCATCGGTGCCACCCTCGAGGCTGACGCATTGCGTGGCACTCGCGGGTTGGCCATTAGAGTCTGTCAGCTCCGCCTGCCTGCCAGTTCTGAGTCATCGGAGAGGTAAGAGGAAGGGAGCGGAGGATGGGACAAGGAAGTCCAAGGGACAGGAAAAGGAAAAAATATAAAACTAAAAGGAGAATTATACAATGGCAAGAAAAAATCCTGGACTCTGATTGGTTAGTTTTGGGCTGGACCCATGATGTTATCCCAGTACAACATCATGGGTCTAGTCTCAGCCTCACTGTGAACCTGGAGATGAGCATTTTATGAAGCTTTTTATTGATTTTTTTATGGAACTTTTTATTGATTGTTTCGTCTTCTCTTAAAAAACCAAAATATTTTTCCACACAAAAACATCTTTAAAATTCTTTTTTTTATTCTGTATAACAACGAGCCATTGTATAATAGCAATAATGCCCTCCAGGGGGTGTGTGTTTGGGATAACATCACGCCTCAGTCATTGGATGCATTCGGCCTGCGGCCTCATACCCAACCACCTGAGGCGTGACATTATACCAGCACGACACACACACCCTGTCAGGTATTATTGCTTAATGACTGAGAAGACAGACAGAGAATGTCAGAAAAACTAAAGGGATTGGGAGGGGCCCCAATCTCTGGAAATAGAGATGGGAGGGAGGTAGGGAGTGACAAGGAAAAAGAGGAGGGAGAGCGTAAAATACATCCCAGACCCTGGTCCATCTCCAGATTGTACAGGAACTGCAAGGAGTAGCCAAAGGCTTCTTGCCAGAATTCAAGGCACAGAATGGCTGATAAAAACTCCATCTAAGCAGAACCAGCTTGTTCTGGAAGGAGGACAGGGCACAGAGAGAGAATCAACGCACTCTGAAGAAAATATTTTTGGTGAAAAGGAGGAAGGAGTTTTTCTATTTTTTTTGTTTTCTTTAAAAAGGATAGTCCAAAGGACAAGGAAATAAGATGCACGGGAATAAGGAGGAGGAAAGAATGAAGGGCAACTGCCAACTCCGACCCCACAGGGGTGGAGCTAAAGCACTAGAGGTGCCCCCATGCTGACCACTCTACCAGAATATTATCTCTCTCATGTGCTCTACTTCAATTCCCCACCCTGAGTAAGAAGGGGGGCGAAGGTGGGCACAGGGGGGGCCCAGAGACTGAGGCCCCAGGGGGATGGAGGGTGGGATGGTGATAAATGGTGAAGATACACAGAAAGATCATAATTAGGGTTGGTACATAATTTTCATATATTATCTGTGTCAATCTTCACCATTCATCACCTATGGGTGACTGCTGAGTCCCCCCGAAGGTTTTTTTTTCCTTTACACCCTAAGGGACAAAGTCCCTTAGCTCTCAGTGGGTGACACACTAAGAGAGAGAACCTTCAGGGCCTGGAGAGGCCCGAGAGTGGGGAGAGTGAGACGGGGTCCTCTTGGAGGGGAAGGAAGTTGCGCCAATAAACGCCGTCTCACTCTATGGGAGAAGAGACAGGTTCTCTGGTGAGCGGAGTTAATCACCCTACACCGGGCCAAGGGTGATAACCGAGAAAGATGCAGCCATGCCGTCCGCTAAGTGCAGATCGCTGTCTCTACCACCCTTGTAGTTACCTCGTTGGCATCACAGGATGCCTCGCTTGGTGCCTTGCTAGCTCCAGGCCATGCGCAGTGAGTGTAACGGCTTGTCTGGTTTGCTCCGTGTCAGGCAATGAGGCTAGGAGTTGACCTAGCCTTGAGCACAAGAACCTATCATAGGCTGCATAGTGGGCCTGATGTGCAGAAATGGAAAGCAACAACCGTGCCGAGTAGAAAGCCCTCCTACCCCAGAAGTCAAAATCCGAGGAATCTTGATCCGGGGGCCGGTCATGGTGAAGGGCACAAAGTCCAACAGGAGTGTCCAACTGCATCAATCCGGACTGCAGAGGAGGCATGGAACCTGAAGACTCCGGGGGGGGTGCAATACCACTGGCAGAGATCCCTAGGGGCAGGAACTCCAGAGAAGGGTCTCTGCCAGAAACGCAACGATGCCTCCCAAAAGACAACAGGCCAGGGAGGCACCACAAGGGTGGCCTCACTGAAATCGCCTAGAAAGGCATGCGCCGAGTGCTCTGGATTGCTAACAGTGGCAGGGGTGAGGTGCAAGTCCTCCAACATCCTCACAAGGAAATGCTGATACTCAGCGAGATCAGCAGCTGGAGAGATATGGACAGAAGGTTCTTCTCTCCCAGAAGAGGGGGATGAAGGGCTGGAGGGCACCGACTGCTCAGAGGGCGGCTGCTCGGGGGGAGGTTGAAAAACCTGACTGTCCATTGCCCTAGCGTAAGCTGGGAACCGAGCAGCCACAGCTCTGAACTGCTCCCAGCAGAGAGGCCTGCTAGGACCAAGGATCCCTGGGAGCACAGGAGAATGTGGTAGAGGGATGGGGACAGAGCCAAGAAGAGATGTCGGCTGACCTCCCCCTGGGCTAAGGAGTGGACCGTGAGCACCCAAGGAAGAAGGGGCCCTGGAAGACTCCACTGCCGACAGCTGAACAACCATTTCGTTACTGCCTTGGCTGTGCCCAGAAGAATCCCCCCTGTGAGGCGACTGGGGCCGTACAGGTCCAGAAGGATGGTCCCCTACCTCAAAAGAATGGGGCTGTCTCAAAGAGACCAAGGAGGAAGAGCAGAGATCCACAATACAGCTTCTTCCAGAGCCTGGATGGGCCCTCGAAAAAGGTCGCGGTGCAGACCCCATGCCACTCAACCTCTCGGTATCTGAAAGAGCCCTCCTCCTCGAGAGGGCCAGTCTAGGTAGCTGACAACCCTGGCCAGCACCCGAAGGAGCTATCCAGGGTACAGTACCCTCCCTCCTGTAGGTGCTCTGATCGGCCCCAAAGTTGGGCGATCAAGGCACACCACAGGTAGGGGCACCACTGCTGAGGGGTCAGTGAACCCACCAAGACTGGGTTGCAGAGCAATGGTGGCCTACACCACTGCCCATTGGTCAGCATCCCTGATCCCAGTCTAGGCAGCCACTGACCCCACCTCAGAAGGGGGCTGACTCTGGCTTGTCGAAGATACTACAGGGCTGCCCAGCCTAACAGTTAACCCCAAGGAGTCAGACTGCTCATCTGACTCAGAACCCGACTCCACCTCCAAAGAGGTAGAGGCAGAGGCCCTGTGCCAGACCGCAGGAGGGCACCCAAAGCCATCTTTGTCAAAGGGAGTGTCAGACACGGAAACCATGCCTGAGCCAGTGCCAGTGCCCTCCACAGCTCCGCGAGCAGAATCTGCAGAGGGCACAGCCCCAGCCTGAACAGCAGCTCCAGAGTCAGGGCTAGCCACGGTGCCATCCGGCCCCATGGCGCCGCTCGCGGTGCCGAGGGTTGAGACAGCACTGCCGACGGCCCCAGTGGTGCCACTGGCACCGATGGCCCCGACAGCAGAACCCAACTCCTCAACGGCACCGGGCTCAACCTCGGTGCTGCGAATGATGCCAAGGCGAGACACAGACAAAGATGGAACTTTTGAGATTCCCACAGTGCCGCTAGCAGTATCGGCGCTGCAAACGGCGTTGACAACAACCACGGCGCCGCACAACAAACCGGCGCTGACGACAGCTCCATCAGGGCCCATGGCGCTGACTGACAGCATCGAGGACGGTGCCGACCCAGGCCTTGCAAACCGCGGGTCCGACACAGGGGGGAGTCCTCACCCCTGAAGAGGTGATTGCCATGACAGCACCTCCCACCCACCCCTGAAAGGAGCGGGATGGGCCTCTTGCACCGCGGAAGGAGCCTCGGCAATGGCCAGGCTACTACTAGCCGAGGCTCCCTCCTCCTTGGTCCGCATAGAACCGGGAGGAGACCCGGAGGAAAGGCTGAGAGCATGTGGCTTGGGCTGATGAGTGCGCACCCAACCCCCAAAAGTTGGTGGAGCTAGCCCCACTTTCCACGCGCGTTGTTCGATGACCCAGCAGTCCATGGAGAAACAGGCATCGCACGAATCCATGTCATGAAGTGGGCCAAGACATGTAAGACAACGGTCATGCTGGTCGGTGATGGAAAATTTACGGCCACAAGGGCATCGTCGCATGGGGGGCCATCCTATCTTCAAAGTCTTCTTGGCCGCTGACCCAGACATGACCTATAAAGAAAAAAACACCAAAAACAAACTCGACGCCGCCAAAAACAAAATATATGGAAAGATCTTACCAGCGACGTCAAGTAAGGCAACTAGAACTGGCAGGACATGGCACTGATGGACTACGGCATGAGAAATAGCTGGATTAGCTGGAAAATGAACTGCGTAGGCGGTAGACCTCAAAACGGATCTGGCTTCCCACGATGTGACCTCTACAGTGGGAGATGAAGAACTGGCAGGTGGAGTTGACAGCACCTAACGGCCAACCCACGAGTGCCACACAATGCATCGGCCTCGAGGGCGGCGCTGATGGTGCATCAGCTCTGCCTACCCAAAAAAAAAAAAGGCTCCCGTGGGGTCCTGACATCCGGCCGAGTACCCAAAGGTGATGAATGGTGAAGACTGACACAGATAAGATCAGGATTCACACAGAAACTGCATAATGACACAAATTTTCTGAACTGGTTATTAAAACAGGCACATCTTAAGAACTGTGCATCCAAAAGATGTACTTATCCAGAACACACTTTTTTTAAAGAAGACTTTCCACTTGAATTGATTTTTTCTTTGTGTCCCAATGGTTGCTGGTATCTTTATTTAAGGTAATACCAATTGAAACTACTGATCATAAATTGGTAAAAGTAACCTTTGGTATGCCAAGAAATAAACCACAGTCAAACTCCATATGGAGACTGAATGTTATCTTTAGACGATCAAGAAGTTTGGGCATGGATCCAAGCTGAATTAGATGCAAGAATTTCATTATTCGAAATCTATGACAATTCTCTCTTTTGGTGGCAAGACACCAAAAAAGATATAAAAACAGTATGTACATAGATAGCTAAAAATACCACTAAAAAAATATTTGAATTACCTAAGTTTAAGAAGTAAGTTACAAACTTTGATGACTCAGACAGTTGAAACAGGGATGGACCTGTCTGCTAGCATACAAGAAATTAAACGTGAAATGTCTAAGTTCCAATATGATAGAGCTCAGTCTCTCTTTGCACAGCAGAAATATGGTACACAAGGTAAAGCCCAGAACATAACCTACGATAGTTGCAACCAAAGGATCGAAATTGAAATATATATCTGAGTTAAAATTGGAGTCTTGGAATATCATAGATAATGCACAGTTTTGGTCAAACTCCAACAAACTCGGATTCATTGGAAGATTTTTTTCAACATTAACAGGTAGCAGGAATTTTGGAAGAGGAGAAAAAGCTATTAGTCTCACCTATAACAAAAGCAGAATTGCATGTTGCTATCTCTGCCGTGAAAAATGGAGTCTCTCCGGGCCCGGACGGGCTTTCTGGTGAACTCTATAAGAAAACTAAATATATTCTATCTGAACATCTGCTATGTGTCTTTAATGACATCCTAGCAGGAGAAGTACCATTTCCAGCTTCACTGGCAGATAGCTTCTTAATATTTTTGAACAAAAAAATGAGATAGAACTTCACTACACAACTGGAGGCCTACGAGTCTCATTAATGTCAACTGGAAAATTTTGTGCAAAATACTTCGCAATAGATTAGTAAAGGTGGCACAGGACATTACCTCTCTGGTACAGGTCTATGCCATCCCCCAGAAGACAATGATAGATAACCTAAAAGTGATAAGGGAAGTCTTTGACTGTCCAGAAACTTCTGGTATTTTACTTGCTTTGGATCAGTCCAAGGCATTTGACGTGGTACCTCATGAATATCTTTTTTCAGTTCTTAAGAAATATGATATCCCAGAAACTTTTATTAGGTGGATACGGATAGTGTCTCAAAATACTTCGTCATGTCAAGTTGTAAATGGGAGGGTGAGTAAACATATTAAAATACATAGGGGCATTAGGCAGGAGTGCCCTTTGAGCTCCCCACTCTACATATTTGCTATAGATCCTTTGCTGAGGAGGTTAAATATGGAAAGAAGTATAAAACACATACAAGGGATTGGACATATAGAATTTCTGGTAGCACTGGCATATGCGGACGACATAACAATTATAGTGGTAAACCCCACTTCAGGAAAAAGGGCGCTTGAAATTCTGGCATAATTCTCAGCAATTTCAGGATCAAATGTAAACAAACAGAAAAGTGTAGGTTTACTTATACACGGGGCTGAGGCACAAAGACAGAACATCTTAGGTATTCAGGTGTCCACAGCACCAATTAGAATATTAGGAATCCAGTTTGGCAGCTCTGATCCAGCTACAATTTACTGAGAAGAACCTACTATAAAAGCTGAGGAAAAAATTGAAAGATGGAAATCTTTTCCAATGTCAAAAAAGAAAAGGGTATTTACATATAAATCTTTCATCTTACCATTATTCTTGTTAGTAAGTTACGTTTTTCCCTTACCTGGTAAACTTGAGGTTAAGATCTACAATCTTGCATTTAGGCTAATATGGGGTACCAGATTTAATCTCATTAAAATAACAACCACATATTGGCCAGTCAAACAGGGAGGTTTAAACATTAAGAACCCAGTACTTTTCTTTTTTACAAACTTTGTATATTCAAATCTGGCACCTATATTAGCTGGGAAGCAGTCACCTTGGACAGCTGCTCTCCATAAAAGATGTACTTATTTTCTACAGAAATGGGAAACACAGTATTAGGGTGTGTTTCAAGGTGTTCCTCAGGGTACAGTCTGTTAGAGTTATTCAAAAAATTAAAGGATGGAAGGTGGAACAAAGTGACCCTTAACATAGAAAGGAGACATAAAAAAATATGTACGCAGAACTTTTGGTTGCACCATGTTTCTCTTTACCCAGTAAAACTAAAACTGAAGATGTTACAGCCCAGTTAACAGAACCCAGAGTTCCCCCAAAGGCTTGGGATATTTTATGACTATGCCGTCATAACTGCCTTAGTGTTAGTGGAAACCATCACCATAAGGGCATGACAGAAAGAATGTGCCTGAGAGTGGGTTGTGGGGACTTAGTGGAAACAATGCCTCGTTTGTTTTTTGAATGTCCATATACAGTATGGAAGGATTTTGGTCCAGGCTAGCAACTGTTTGGGAAATCCCGCAGTTCCAGATTATAAATTATAATGTATTATACCATGGACCTTGGACACCGACCAATGAAAACGGCTGACTGGCACCTTACCACCGTTGTAAATCCTACGATATACCCACGGCAAAGGTGCCAGTCAGCCGCAGCTCTAAAATCCATCCGAACCCCGAAATTGGCAGCGGCAAACGGCCATCTTGAAACCCCGCAAAACGAGACGCAGCAACAGCATTTTTTTTTAAAACAGTGCAGCCCGAACAAAATTGTGTGCCCCTCTCCTGTCTTTGTGTGCACTCCACAATTCAAAATAAACAGTCCCAAAACCATATCAGAATTTCAGTACTTTTAACATTGTTCCCCAGTAAACACTTGGCTGCACCCACCTCACTCCTCGCTCTCTCTCTCTTCAGTTTACTCCCACTTGCTCTCTGGCTCCACTCCATTCCCACTTGCTGCTGCCTCACTCTCTCTCTCTCTCTCTCTCTCTCACCAACCAGCTGTACCCTCATGCCCCGCAAACTGTAAATCCATCCAAGCAGGTTTTTGCCCCGTAACGGTCGTCATTTTTTCTGCCCGCTAACGAAGTTAAACCGCGACCTCCGCGGTTACACATACAACAAAACAGCCATGGAATCAAGCTTTGAATTAATGGATCCGAAAGCGAACTAGATGAAATTTTCCGTTTGCCCAAGTCAAGTGAGCTAAACTGGTAGCAGTAACCCAAACAGCTTACCTATTGCTCCAGCTGCTCCAGCTGCTGCTCCTCAGGCCCCCAGCACCGACATAGCAAATGTGCTCCTTCCAATTCCTTCCTCTGAAAACATCGCTCTGCCCTAGTCAAACTCTGCAGAAATCATTCATGCACCAGGCCCGTCCAATCCATAACAGGCATGAACATCTGTAACCCTTCTCCCAAGCCTCAAGCAAGTAAAACAAAACAACTTAAAGCTTAAATAATGTTGAAAGTAATAAAAACAGTTCTACATTTGAAACCTTGTTAAATGTTACACATATAAAATGCTTATATAAGGCAGCATATACTGCATGGACTATTTTATGGGGAGTAAGAATATTTACATAAAAAAATGTATTTCCAATACAGTTAAGCAGTAATAAAAATAAATGTCAAACTGAATGTTATCTAGATCCAAGGTATAATCGCAATAAGCCACTCAGTGGATGTGGGTTATCGGGGGATTTACCATGGCTGGGGCAGATTTACCCACTCAGCTGTGCCTCGTCGGCAAACCACCCCAGCCGTGGTAAATCCCCCGATAACCCACACCCCTTCGTGGCTTATTGCTTAAGTGATCTTTGGTCAAAATGGGAGTGATTGGGATAGTTTTCATAAAAGCACATCGAGGGTTATCATGGCAATAACAAAGTGTGTAATATGGCAGGTTTGATGCCATTTCATGTTGCAGCAAAAATATGTGAATCAGAAAATACTTATAGAAAAAATATTAAAGGGAATCAAATTAATATGTTCTAAGGAGAAATCCTCACTTCCACTTCCCATGTTAAGGTTATGGTGGCAGCACTTACTGTACCTAAGGCTGCCTTGATGGAACCATAAGTTTTATGATCAGAATGTGTAAGGAGTGTTGACAGCTGTATACTTTTTCTGGAAGTATGGCAGATTTATTATTGTCCTTGGGTCTGGAATTGTTAAACATCTCCCTGTTAAGGGGACCCTTGTATATAATGGGCGTACAGATGTTATTAGGAAATTTGGTTAAAGGGAATGAAACTGGATGTGATTTGATGACAACATAAGAATGTATAAGACAGAGGCTATACCTGAGAATGAGGTTGGAAAGTGTTAAGTGGGGCAGTAATCAAAGGTGGGATCATAAATATTTCTTTAGATTTTGAATCGACATTATCTTCTTATGTGTTCTGTACATGTAATTTGCCATAGCTGTAACATTAAAAAATTCCTCTACTCTTTTAGTCAGATGGTCTGATAGGCAAATAATTCCACCATACCCTGTCCCTTAAAAGGTAAAAGGCACAGTGGATGTGGGAATAGGGAAATATGGGAACATTTTAGTGACAAAAGGAATATAAGGGAAACAAATTACATTTTTAGGTCTAGAACTATAGTATAGACCTATTACAGGCAGATTAACAGAAGTTTGTCATACTCAGGGTATTTGGTTTAAACAATAGTAGTGGGAATTAACTATGAATTGTGTTGGAATCAAGTTATTTCTGCCTGCATTAGTGAAAGTGGAAAAATGCATGAAATTTTTTCAGCATAATCACGAAGGGCAAATAGATGCTATTATTTTAAAAATAGTAACTACATAAGGAGAGTTGAAAGCTGTATATGCTTCCTGTAACAATGGTATATTTGTTATTGTCCTTGGGGACTTTCATATAAAATAGGTGTACATATATTATCAGGACATTTGTTTAAAGGGAATGGAATTTGATGTGACCATTTGGTGGCATCATAAGAATGTATATAGCAAAGACATAACTTAAGAATGAAGCTGGGAAGTGTAGAGGGGTTTGTATTCGACAGTGGGATCATTAATGTTTTTCTGATTTTTAACTGAAAGTGTGTTCTCAATGTGATTTGTACATGCAATTTGTTATAGCTTTAACATTAAAAAATTCCATTTCTCTTTAAGAGAAGTGCCATGGGATCTTTAACATCCACCTGAACTACCACCAGAACAGGCAGATGGGACCTCGGTTTAACGTCTCATCCCAAATGCACCTCAGGAGTGCAGCACCCCACTCATGCTGCACTACAGTGTCAGTATTGATATTTAACCCAAGTGCCTTATGTGAGGATAGAACCCACAGCTTTCTGATCTCCCGGCCTCAGAGGCAAGTGTGCTATCTGCTGAGCCACTGACAATATTTTAATTCGTCCCCCGTCGCCAAACATTGCAGGTGAGTGTGGTTTCACCCGTGTTCTACTCATGCCATAACTGATCAGCTTCACTTTGCTGTTCTCTCCAGCAGAATTTGCATGAAACCACACTTATCCCACAACGAGTGGCTCTGGGGGACATATTAATATATAACATAAGCTGCAGACTACACCTGATCGCATATAGCAGTACCTCTATTCGTCGGGTCACTTGCTCACAGAAGTGAATTATGCAATTAAGCCAAGAAGACTGAAAATGTTGCATGCTCATGACACAGATGTAGCTGTTAGAAGATGGAGTGGTGCCTATTTTGGTGAGTAACATGGAATAAAATTTTTTACAGAGATGCTGAACCGCCTAATGAGTAAAGCATGTAAACATTTTTTGGCAATAAATGGTTAAAATCTTTTTTTTTTCTGATTGCAGACAGAAAAACTTCTCCAGGTGTGGTTAAAGTAAGCTTTTCCATGACTGCTTGTAAGACTCCTGACACAGCAGATTGAGAAAAAGAAAAGCTGGATGTGGAAAACAATTAAAACACAGGTCATTGGAAATAACTGACTACCATACTGAGAAATCTAGCGACAGCTTTTGGACCCTGTTGTTGAAGGGAGTATGGGTAAGTGATGGGCCATATGCAAAGCATGTAAAGACATGTTAGCCATTCCAGTCAGCATCACAACATTAACCAGACATCTACATAGTGATAGCCAGAGGAAGAAACTAACATCTGTATGTGACAAGCAAGCTACCGTTCACTCGCATCTAACTCAGCCTTAGCTGCTTGTTCTTCCGTATCTGTGCTTAAGTCGCTGAAAAGTAAAGTTGAAAACGAGTATGCAATAATGTGCTGCGAAGAGTTAGAGCCATTTGACATGATTTCAAAGCCTGATTTTTGCAATTTCTGTCAGATGCTTCTGGGCATTGGTGTTCAGCGTGGAAAGACAAATGTGGCAGACGTCCTTCCTGATGAGTCTATGTAAGGCAGAATTATCTTCCTCTTGTATACAACAGCATCAGAGATAAAGTTATTAAGCAGTTAAATAGCTACAAAAAAAGTCCTGCACATACCAACCTCAAACATTTGAGAAAGGATGCTGTTTCATCTGAAGCGCGTTAGGTGACAAGTGTTTTTTTATGCCTTAAATTAAAATATTATTCATTTTTCTGAGACCTGTGCCCTTGTCATTTTTTGAGGCTGGTATGTGCAGTACTTTTTTGTAACTATTTCACTGTTTAGTCTGTTGCACCACCATTCCCTGTGTGAACTCTAGTCTGTTGCTGGCTTATGAAGCAGTTTCCTGATGGTTTTTTTTTTGCACAACAACAGATATATGGTCTGATGACTACTTAAAGCAGTCCTTCAAGTGCCTGACAGTCCCGTACCTTACAGACTACTTTGAGCTAAAACATGCTGTGCAGGGGTTCTCTTGCTGGAAGTTCCAAAAACTGCTGTAAGTATTCAGGAAACAATACAAGCTCTACAACCACGTCTTCCGCCAGCTGGAGAAATTGTTTATGTAACAGACAATGCTAGCAACATGACTGATGCATTTCCCTCCACAGTTACAGCAAGCTGTTGTGATCACAATCTGAATTTGGTGATGAAACACTCCATTGGAGGGAGAATGCAAGTTGGTGAAGCTGCTAAAATGACATGTTTTGGCAACAGCAAGGCAGATAGTTCAGAATCTAAAAGACAGCGAGGCGAACAGCAATTTCACAAAGTTACTTAAACTTGATGTTATAAATAGATGGAATAATCAATTTACTATGCTGGATTCGGTCATGCCCTCTGTACAAGAAGTAGAAGCAGTCCTTCAAACAAAAAAAAAAAGAGTATGCTCTTGATGGAGGGTTGCTTGAGAAAGGGGAAAAAATGAGGCTCTTACGTGACTTCCTTGAAAAATTCAAGAAAATAAGCAATGCTTTGTCGGTAAGATCAAGCTCCAAAAGAAAAAATTACTCACCTTAGTAATGTTGTTTCTTCTAATGGAGTCTTGCTATATTATGACAGTAGCAGTTTGTCCCACCACTAGAACTGCTCCGGAGGTGAAATGGTTAATACCATTCCAAAATAGAACTTTGAGCATGAGCTCTAAGAAGCAGTTCTATCTGTGTAATTTCAAACCTGAACTGTCAGATCTTTACTAGCAAAAACTCACTAAGGTCTGTGTGGAAGCTGTAACCTACACTAGCCAAATGGCTACCTAAATATTAACAACCATTGCTGGTCCCAACACCCAAGACTCAAGTCAGGGGACCAGAACTACTAACACAATTCTAACAACATGAGAATAAAACAACAGTATAATAAACACACACACCCCAAACTCCCAAAAGGGGAGAAACGCTAAAAGGGCATAAAATAGTGCCCACACTAAGTTGCCCGCACCCCACCCAAGTAGAAGTTCTGAGAGGGGCAGGCTGGGGGGGAGGTCATAATATAGCAAGACTCCATTAGAAGAAACAACATTACTAAGGTGAGTAATTTTTTCTTCAAACAACATGAAGTCTTGCTATATTATGACAGTAGCAGACTACACAGCAGTACCTCCATGGAGGAGGGGCAGAACCTATTTAGGGAATAGGCTCTGAAGAACAGCTGTGCCAAACCGAGCATCTCTCCTGGCCTGGACAGCCAGGGAGTAATGTAGTAGAAATACCGTTTCCAAGTAGCAGCCTGGCATATCTCTAATATAGGGATGTCTCTGGCAGCAGCTAGAGACGCAGCTGTACCCCTGGTAGAATGAGCCCTCAAGCCAGAGGGGGGATCTCTGCCCAGTTTCTGATAACAAAATTGGATACAAGAGACAATCCACCTGGCAACTGATTTCTTAGTGGCAGGTTTGCCTTTCCCAACTTCACCATAGGTAAGGAAAAGTTGGAGGGATTCGAACCTGTGACCTTTGGTACGCTCTATATAGTAACTAAGAGCTCTCTTAACATCCAGGCTGTGCAACCTCCTCTCACCAGAAGAGGAGTGATCAGTGAAAAATACTGGAAGGGAGATAGATTGGTTAAGATGGAAATCTGAAACCACCTTAGGTAAAACTTCCTATTAGTCCTAAGGACTACCTTATCCCTGTGGAAAGAAATAAGTCAGTTTTCACTGACAAGGCTTGCAACTCACTTATGCCTAGCAGAAGTGATAGCCACCAGAAAAACAGTTTTCCAAGTTAGATACTTAAGCTCTTCAAAAACAGAGGTTCAAAAAGGGGCTGTGCATTAACTGGGCAATACAAACATTAAGGTCCCAGGCAGGGCCGGTTCCCCAAAGGGTGGATTAGTATGGAGTAATCCTAAAAACTTGGAAAACACAGGGTGAGTGGAAAGAGGATGACTTTCCTGCTGACACAAAAGCAGATACAACTCCAAATGGACTCTCAGGGTAGCTGGTCTGAGACCCAAGGAATTAAGATGGACCATGTAATCTAATACAATGGGCAAATCAGCAGATTCTGGGAAATATTTTTCCCAGCACACCAAATGGAAAACCTTTTCCATTTAGAACTATAAGTAGCCCTAGTGGAAGGCTTTCTGGAAGCCTTTAGTTTCAAGAACACCTTGAGAGAGGTGTAAATCAGCAACTCTAACTCCTCAAGAGCCAGGCCTTGAGGTTGAGGGATTTGAGGTCCGGATACCAAACCCTTCCCTGGGCACAAGTTAACAGGTTGTGAATCCTGGGGAGGCAAAGGGGAAGATGGATTGTCAATGACAGAAGGAGTGGGTACCAGGGCTGCCTGGCCCAATCCGGGGCAATAAGAATCACCCTGCAAGGCTGAGATCTGATTTTGACTAATACTTTGAATAGGAGAGGGAAAGGAGGGAAAGCATAAAGAAACTTCCCCTCCCAATCCAGGAGAAGGGCATCCAGGGGGACCGAGCCCAACACTGGAGGCCTGCAACAGAACAGAGGAAGTTTGTGATTGTCTGGGGCTGCAAAAATCTATCTGAGGGGCCCCATCTGGCAAAGACTATCCCCAGCACTTGAGGATCCAGGGACCATCTGTGATGGCCCTGGGAAATCCTGCTGAGAGCATCCGCTAGGACATTGTCCTTCCCTGGAAGATGAACTGCTATGAGGGAAGTGTTCAGGGAATAGGCCAGAGACCACAACTTCATTGCCTCGGTGCACAAGGCCGAAGACCGAGTGCCCCCCTGTTTGTTGATGTACCACATTCTTGTGGTGCTGTCTGTTCTGACTTGTATCACCTTGTTGTGGACAGATGCAGAAAATGCTTGAAGAGCTAAAAAGACAGCTCTGAGTTCCAGCAAATTGATGTGGAGCAGAGATTCCCAGGGGGACCACACTCCCTGAGTGGAAAGGTCGCCCATGTGGGCTCCCCAACCCAGAAGGGAAGCATCTGTAGTGAGAGTCAAATTGTGAGCAGGGGGAATGAAGGGGAACCCCAATCTTAAATTGCTCTGATCCTGCCACCACTGGAGGGCCTGGATCAAGGTTCGAGTCACTGGGACCAACTTGGAAAGGGGGTCTCTTCTCTGAGACCAATAGGTTCTCAAGTGAAACTGAATGTCTCTCATCTGAAATCTTGCTCCCTGTACAACAGCTGTGGATGCAGCCATGTGTCCCAGGAGCTGCAGAAAGTGTCTTGCTGGTCGGGAGACCTGCAGGGTGAAGGAGGAGGCCAGAGTCACTAAATTCGTCACCCTTTCTAAGGGAAGAAAAGCTCTGGCTAGCTTTGTGTCCAACTCTGCCCCTATAAAGGTGAGTACCTGGACTGGTTCCAGAACCGACTTTGGTAGATTTAGCAGAAAGCCCAGGGAGGTGAGAAGCTGCTGGGTAACTTGCAGGTGAGATTTTACCTGTTCTGGGGACTGGCCTACAATAAGCCAATCGTCTAGATAGGGAAAAACAGCAATCCTTTGCCTCCTTAAGTGAGCCACTGCCACTGCTAGACACTTTGTGAATACCCTTGGGGCAGAGGTAAGGCCGAAGGGCATTGCTCTGAACTGGTAATGACCTGAGGGTAGTTCGAATCTGAGGTACTTTCGATGGGAGCTTCTGATTAGGGAAGTGGAAATAGGCATCCTTGAGGTCCAGGGAGGCTAACCAGTCCCTTGGCCTTAGGGAGGGTAAAATCATTGCCAGAGTTACCATTTTGAACTTTGGTTTCAAAGATGCTTGTTCAGATATCTGAGGTCTAATATGGGCCGCCATTCTCCTGTCTTTTTGGGGTAAGGAAGTATCTGAATACAGACCCCTGCCCTGGTGCAGGGAGGAACCCTTTCCACTGCTCTGAGAGCCAACAGGGTTGAGACCTCTGCTTCCACAGCAAGGGTCTCGAAGCACTTGCAGGTAGAAAAGTCTGGTTCTCAACTTGGGAAACTTTTGAAGCTGAGAACCAGACCCTGGCTTACTACTTCCAGAACCCACTTGTCTGAGGTTAAAGAGCCCAGTTCTGACTGAAGTAAGCCAGCCTGCCCCTACCGTAAAGGAGAATGGCCCTGGGCACCCCATCAGGGTGCCTGCTTAGCAGGAGCTTTAGGCTGAGGGGTGGGAGCAGGCCTGCCCACCCCTCGTCTGCCTCTGCCTCTGAAGAAGCCACTCTGAGCATAGGCAGAGGAGGCCTGAGTCTGGTAAAAAGGCCTGTGAAAAGGCCTACCCCTACCCCTGGGGGTATGCCTCTGAGGAGTGGCTTGACGCTCCTTAGCTTGGGCACTTTTGTAAGTAGTCCTATATTCATCCATCTTTTTCATGTAATTCTCTGTCTGCTCCCCAAACAGAGAATTTCCCACCACAGGAAAATCCATAGCCTTAGTCTGGGTATCCTGTGACAGACTAGTACACCTGAGCCAGGCCAACCTACGAAAAGCTACAGATGTGGCCATGACCTAGAGGAAACATCATTAACATTCACAGCAGCATGAAACTGTACCTTAGAAGCCTCAATGCCATCAGCAGCCACCTGTTCTAGTTCGCTAGCCAGCTGGCCATGGGCTTGCTTGGCTAATTCTATAACAGTATCCCATCTAGATTTCTGATACCTAGCTACATAAGCCATTTAATTTGCTGAGTCCCAGAGAGGCTGCCATATACTGTTTTCTCGCCATGGCATCAATCTTCCTGGAATCCTTGTCAGGAGGATGTGAAGCCAGGGAATATTAGCTTTATCACAGGGCTGCAGCCTGAACTACCCTAACATGACTGCATTGCTGAGAAAGGAATTCTGTATCAGGACCTGACAATGTGTACCTTCTGTCCATCTTTTATCTACAGGAGGCACAGAATTAGAGCTTTTAACATTTTTATTGTTTGCTTCCTAAAAGACTTATGCAAAGGAATAGACAATCTCCTAGACTCTGGAATATCCATCATTTCTACAAAATCAGGCTCCTCTTGCTCATCCACAGCTTCTTCCAAGGGAAGCTGGAGGGTTTCAGCAACTTTTTTGTAAAACATAAAATGAGATGGGGACTCAGATAGCATAGGGGGAGATTCTAGAGGTCTGTCTGGGGAAATGTCCGGTTCAATGGGCACACCCAGACCTTCCCAGCCGCATTCATACTGTTCATAATCATCCTCCTCCTCCTCTGGTTCATAAAATTCCTCAACATCATATTCCTGAACCACTGGAATCGGACGAACCGACCTTTTGCCAGATAGTGGCGGTTCGGACGGAACCTGAGACAGTGACTGGACAATTTGTATGGCTTTTGCTATTTCTGCAGCAGTTGGAGAAGGGGTTTTGGACTCCAAACCTGCTGACTTTCTTGTTTTCTTTACTGGAATTGTTTCCTCAGAACCAGCTTTTCTTTTGCCCAAGGAAGTCTCGCCCTGGTCAGAGGGCACTCCCTCCGGTTCGGTTGGCCATCCGGGTCAGCGGACTTTTTGGCCTCTCATTCCCTGAGCCTGCCCAATCTCTTTTCCAGGGTGGCTGCAGGGAAATTCTTACATATCTGGCAGTCTGACTGGAGGTGGCAAACCCCAGACAAAGACATGTGGTGTGTGGGCCTTGGCAAAGACTTCCCCACAGACATCACAGTGTTGAAACCAGTGGGCCCAGTTTTCTTTGGGTTTCTGCACATAATGCCAGCCTAACCAGAAAAATTGCCCTTTAAACGGCAGTGCCAGGTAACAATTTTTATCGGTTCCTAACCGTGTCACGGTATTGGAAAACGTAATAAAATCCGCTTTTTCAGAACCGATAAGAACCGGAACCGACTCTAAAATGTTAAACTTTAAAGTTAATGAGTTTTAAACCCAGCTGATCGGTTCAAAACCGAACCGATAAACTTACAAGTTCCACACAGACAAAACCTTAAATTTACTTACGATTACCACAGACAGAGCTTGAACCGAACGGTTTTGCAGTTAAATAAAACTATTCTCGGTTGAATCAACGAGAAAACACTGTTTAAACCGAGAAATGAACCGAGCAGTAGGAGAAATCTCCGGAGCGACTGTTCACTGAGGCGGAGTAAAGAATCTGACAGTTCAGGTTTGAAATTACACAGATAGAGCTGCTTCTTAGAGCTCGTGCTCAAAGTTCTATTTTGGAATGGTATTAACCATTTCACCTCCGGAGCAGTTCTAGTGGTGGGACAAACTGCTACTGTCATAATATAGCAAGACTTCATGTTGTTTGAAACTCAGTTTATTTATCCTTGTTATTTTACACTTCTCCAGCTGTGTGAAATCCAGCTGACAGATTGTGAAATTATTTCATCTTTGCGGTCAGTAATGTCTGCCAAAATCCAATCCAAATTCGAAGTGCATATGAAATTTAAAGTTGCAGCTGTCTTGTGCCTGTATACAAGCAGCTTAAGTTTGTCAAATCCGCTGAACGGGACTCTATTTATGACCTAATTGAGGATGAACTAATGAGTGACCAGCTGCAGGTTACATATACATCCTCCTGCCATGATAATGAACCATTAGCAAAGCGTGAAAATACTGATGTCCAAGACATATTATCCAGTCCTGGTGGCCCTTCCTCAACAGCAGCCAAATCAGTGTCATCCAGTGAACTGAAAACATATTTAGAACATGACAGTTACACTGACAATTGCCTGGAATTCTGGAAACAAGAGAAGAAGACAAATGTTTCTGAAGCTAGCAAAGTTTTCCCAGAAGTACCTCTTCATGCAAGCTAGCAACAGTAGCAGTGAGGGAGAGTTCTCATTGTGCAAGCAAGTGCTTCATGACAGAAGATCTAATTTATCAGTGAATATGCTTCCTTGTTCTGTTTTTATTAAATTAAATTCCTGAGTACTCGTAAAAATGCTTTTAGTATTTGCATCTTGATTATTTGATTACATTATCTGATAAAGTGTAATAGCATCTACCATCTGTTTGTGTCATTGTCCATTTTTTCATTAACACCTAACTCGAACTGAAAAATTACACAAAAAACTCGAACCGAACTGAACTCATATCTAAACATCTACTTATCAACTCGAACTGAACCAAACTCGAACGACACCCTGCCGAACCTGAACCGAACTAGAACCCTTGAAAACATCTCAAATCCTTCCTCTATAGATAGCAAAAGATGCATAGCCGGTAACCTGTAAGTGATCACTACCTCCGTAAATGTTCTAATGGTGGAGCCCTGTAAAAACTGGAACCAGTAACATAGGCCGTGGTGTGACCATCACTTAAAATGATGGTCCATGCGGGAGGATAAAAAATCTGAAGTACCAATGACAGTTAAAAATCAATGTTTGTACAGGTTCAATTCCTTGTTATGTAGCAGCCAGAACCAGGCCTAAAGTGTAGTAGCTGTATAGGGGTTATCAACTTGGGCACAGGAAGGGGGAAGGGGTAGGGCTAATAAAGAGTCTACAGGGCTGATAAGATAGGCTTCTACCAACTCCACAAAGTTTTCCAGTGAGCTTTATAATCATCTGTGAGCCAGTACAGTGCAGGTTTGAGTTGTGTTGCCTCATGATAGAGTGTCAAATCAGAGACGGCCAGGTAACCCCTCTGTTTAGGGAGTTGTAAGACAGTATATCGCACTAGTAGTTTCTTACCTTGCCAAACATATCTGGGAGTAAACTTGCTCCATGTAAGAAAACATGCAAGGGGAGGCATGACAGGCAAGTCTGGGCTAAATAAAGCAACCTAGGTAAGGTGACCATTCAGATATTGTCTAGTCATTGAATTAAAGAAAGGGGCATGTGAGACCAGGTTTCCAGGTCCTTACACAGGGCCTGTGTGAAGAGGTCATAGTTAAGCGTACATATCCGGTGCATCTCTGCAGATAGAAGGACACCTAAACATTTAACATGAGAGAGGGTCCATTCGAAATGAAATTGTTGCTGTATATCCTTAAAGGGAGAGCAGTGAAAGGTAAAACTTCTGCTTTTGTCACATTAAGATTATAAACAGCTGGTTTTCCAAATTGTAATAAAGAAGCCCACAAGCCAGGTAGGGTCTTATCTGGATTAGTTAAATATATCAATAAGTCATCTGCATATAGGACAAGTTTGTGTTCTTTGTGGCCTAAGTGCACCCTTGTTATGTTCAGATTTTGCCAAAGGGTTTAGACTAATGGCTCTAAATAAAGGGCGAATAAGAGGGGAGATGGGGGCAACCTTGTTGCGTCCCTTATTCCAAAGAGAAAGTGGAAGAAAGTTGGCCATTAACTTTAACATATGCTATTGGATGGTCATATAAGGCCTGAAGAATATCTTTTTTTTATAAGTAACTATGCTTTATTAAGAGTTTAAGAACAACTAGGACACACCAAGAATGCCAAACCCCAAAATACAAAGAGTCAAAGATACATCGTAAAATCTGACAGTACAACATAATCAAGAATTTGCAACCCAAAACCCAAATTTTCCCACCCCCTACCCAAACAACCCCCCCCCCCCAAGCACTGTAGCTGAAAGAACAGTTGGAAGAGGGCAAAAACTAAGGGTATCATCTGTGTCGCAGAACAAATATCGCCTCCGAAAGCCAGCCAGGATCCTTCGGCTCCCCCAGGGGCTCTCAAAAGCTAGACTAAACACTAAGCCTATTAGCCGGTGAAAGAAAGAGCTGGGGGAGAGTGAATCGCCCCAGTCCTGGCTCCCAACATTAACGTACTTCAGATACCAATAACAGTATGTGTAGGGTTTCCCAATCTCTTTTATAAAGGTTGGTTCTACCATACATCAGTGCAATATGCTTCTCTACTGCCAACACCTGGGTTATCTCCAGATACCACTCCCAGAAAGGAGGAGTACCATCATCAAGCCAGTGCCTGGGGATAACCATTTTTGCTGCCATTGAAATTAGGGCTATATGTGCCCTGTGCTGTCGAAATAAGGATGTTGAGAAATCTCCCACAGTACAAACTGTGGGAGTAAAGGCATTCTCTAAGCCCAAGAGTGGATCCAGAAGTGATTTAATGTCACTCCAGAGAGGGTGAATTTTGGCGCAGTCCCAAAGAATGTGTTTTAAGTCTCCATCTGAGAGACCACAGTGGGGACAAACTGGCGAAGGGACCCTGCCCACCTGATAGAGCCTCACGGGGGTGAAATATAGGTTGTACAGGATCCTGAATTGAGTTCACCTACATCAATCTCTCTTCACCAGCTTGTAAAGGTTGCGCCAAATGGTCTGCCAATGGTCAGCATCATACTTCAAATTAAGTTTTTGCTGCCAAAAAACCCTATCCCCAATAAGGCATGGGGGTCAGCCCCCTGCAAACAAGAGTACAAACCAGAAACAGGATGAGGCTGAGTAACTCTGAAGAGAAGCTGAAACAACACTCCAGCATCTGGAGAAGGCCAAGGATTGAGTCCTAGAAAATCCTTTATAGCCATAGTCAATTGTAAATACTTAAAACTATGTAATACAGGAACTCTGTATTCTGTTTGTAGCCCCCCCCAAGTGTTAAAAATTGACCATCCATAAGCAGAGATCCCACCATGACCACCCCCACAGAGGTGAACAAAAGATCTGTGGGATGAGCCTATCCCAATTTGAAAGTGAGGGTTACCCAGTACAGGCTGAGTGAAGTCCTTACTCCAGTCCACCCCCAAATAAGACTGAAGCAGCATACAAGATTTTAAAGACCAGTTAAAAGGGACTGACCTGAGCTAAAGTGGTGACATGGAGGGTTTCAAACATAATAGACAACCGAGGTGTATCCCTGCCTTGCGGCACAAGTTGGCCTCTGTCTGGAGTAAGTTGGGTAAGTAACTCCCTAAAGGACAATTAGCTGCGACATCACCCCAACGTACCCACTTCGCACTATGCAAAGCCAAGTAATAAAGCCAAAAATCTGGAAGATGAAGCCCCCTCAATCCTTTGGTTGTGTTAGTTTAAAACAGGCCTGGCGAACCGCTCCACCCTTCCACAAGAATTGATGGCTTGAAGCATATCTATGTATTGGGTGAGGAATCTATAATGACACAAGACTTCAAAAAGAAATGGCCATGCCACCAAGTTGAAGGCTTTCTCTGCATCCAAACTGAGAAGCAAAAATGGATCATTCGACTGGGCAGCGTGGTATAAAATATAAAGCGTCTGTTTAATGTTATCTAGTGTTTGTTGAGAGGGAACAAAACCCATTTGGTCCCTATCAATTAGTAATGGGAGAAACTGCTCTAGGCAGTTGGCCATTATAGTCATAAAAATGTTATAATCAATGTTTAATACAGAGATTGGTCTGTACGAGGCACAGGAGGATCTGTCTTTCCCTGGTTTCGGGATAGCAGATATGGTGGCCTATTTCCAAGCAGGTGGTATCTGACCCTTACCGAAAGCTCCTGCACAGGCTGATGGAGGGATGGGCATAAAATGTTCAGGAAGGATTTATAAAATTCCGCTGTGTACCCATCTGGACCAGGACTTTTATTGTTCTTAAGATTTTTAATGGTGTCTAATAATTCCCTCTGAGAAATTGGGGCTGTTAAAAATTGTTGTTACGATAAAGATAGGGTGGGAGTGTGTAACGGGCGCAAGTACTGTTGTATAGATTCAATAGTAGGGCAGATATTGGCTGTATATAATTTAGTAAAATAACTCTTAAACACCTCTAAACTATCCACAAGTATAGAGGTCATCTGATGGGTGTCTGACATGGGTGATGACAGTTTGTGCCACACGTTGGCATAACTGGTAAGCCAAAATCTTTGCAGCCCTCACCCCTCCTTCATAATATTTGTGTTTAAGATATCAAAGGGTCAGCTCTGCCTTCAGATTAAAAATGTCCTGTATCTTATTTTTAACTTGGGTTAATTTAATCTGAGCAGACCAGTCCCCTCTCACGTGACAGTCCTAAAAAACTTTCAATTTTTGTTGCAAATCCTGAAGCTGGGCTTCTCTATTTTTTTTTCATGTGAGAGGTGTATTTAATGAGTTCTCCTCTGAATACAACTGTAATTGTGTCCCACATTATGGCCAGAGATACCTCTGTTCCTGAGTTTTCTCTAACGATCTGCTCTAAACAGTATTTTGCCCACTGTTTAAAATCTTTAATGTCCAATAAGGAATTTGTTAAATCTCTGCAGAGAAGGGCCCTTATGATGTCCAAACTGCATTTACATTAACAATGGGGCATGGTCTGACAACAAAATGGGTTTCGTATCACATCTCTGGGCCAGGTGGGCATGTTCTTGTTAGACTGAGAACCAATCTATCCGAGTATGGGCAGTGTGGGGTGAAGAATAATGAGTGTAAAGCCTATCTGAGGGAATTAAATGTCTCCAGACATCAATCCAACCCATTTCCCCAAGGTAGGACATAAGCAGATGCTGTGCTGAAGTGAGATGAGGGGTTGGGGATTGTAGTGTCCCGGTTATCTAGGATCATATTACAGCCACCTCTTATTATCAGACACCAGTTTGAAAGACGGTGATTCGCTGCAGGAGCTTTTCAATAAAGGATGCAGTAGCTGGGGGTATTTATTTATTTATTTATTTATTGAAATTTCGGATTAATACCTATGAGCTAAAAGCTCTTTTACATAGGTTCCACATCAACAGGTAACATATAGGATGAGAAATTAAGCAAAAGATTAAATAAGCAGTTACAAACAGACAAGGTAACAGGCATTGTACAATGTATGCCAGGCAAAATAAGATCTAAGATGTATATAATAATGTTTAGATTAAAGACAGACACTGAGTAGCAGCCACTGAAGCCTTGTCAGGCACAGGTAGAATAGCAAGTATGAGGTAAGGTAGAAGGATGGGGGAAAACAGGAGGTGGGGGAAGAAGAGAATATGAGGGATGAGGGAGGGAGGGGATAGGTTAAGGATTGGAAGAATATTACCAAAGTAAGAGATGTGTAGCAGCCAGGTAGGCATTGTTAGGTGAAGTCCAGCACTTGAGGGAAGGATAAGTTCAGTGGTGCAGAGCACAAGTGGTTGATAAAGAGGGGTAAGGAATGAAAGAAGGGAAAGTAGGAAGAGAGAAGTAGGGAGGGTAGGTCGTAGAGAGGGTAAGGGTAGTTAATTCAAGTGAAAGGGAAAGGAGGGGATAGTTCCTTAGATAGGTAGCTTCAAAAGAACTGAATGGAACAGCATATCCATAAAGAAATGGCATAAATTAATGTAGTAATTTGGATACGTTTAGAGGTTGCAGTCACAGCTGTTATTTGCAATGAAGAATTGATGCAGTTTATGTTTGAAAGAGCCCATCTTGGTAGCTGAAGAAACATCAGTGGGAAGTGAGTTAAGCCATAGTGGGGCTCTAAATGCAAACAAACGCTGTCCTTGGGTTGTGCAACAATGCAGGACAACAAAGAGTGATTATCTGAGCCTCAAGTACACCAGGGGTTACAGAAAGGACTTAGTATCTTTTGGACTCCAGGAGGCATGAGTCCTAAGCTAATTTTCTTTGCAAACAAGCAGGTTTAGTACTTTATTATATCCTTCAGCTGTAGCAAACTGGACTGGTATAGAGATCACACGTATGTGAGATGTGCTGCCCCTGTGAGGAGCCTACAAGCTTTGTTAAGAGGTGTACTGATACATCAAAGGGACGTTACAGTGGCCAAGCCATAGACAACCAGCCCATAGTCTATGACAGAGATAACAGAGCTGTGAATTGCTAATCTAAGAGCTTCTGCAGTAAGACTATGCTTATGCCTATAAAGGAGTCATATACGAATGTTGACTGCTTTAGTAAAGCTATGTGATGTGAATAGGATAAGGTACTGTCAATGGTGACACCGAGGTATCTGAAGTGATGTATTTGTTCCAGAGGAGTGCCAACATTGTATCTGATAGTCAGTGGGTAGAATTTATGCTTGCTTTGAGGGGTATGGAAAAGCATGACTTTGGTCTTTTTGCTGTTTAAAATGAGCTTGTGTTTGTTAAACCAGTCCTCCACTGATGCAAAGCTATGCTGTACAGTAGTTGTTTTTCAAGGAGTTTGGGATCCGGATTACTTGTAAATACTACAGCATCATCCACATAGAGCAGGATCAGATCTTGGCATGAGCTGTGGAGTCTGTTGAGGAAGATGCTGAACAGAAGAGGACCCAATATAGACCCTTGCGGGACACCAGATCGGACCGCTTGACAGTCAGATAAAATGTTAGCAATCTTGACTTGTTGCAATCGATTAGCTAGGTAGCTTTTGAACCAATTAGTATTATTAGGATATATACTGTAAGTTCACCAGGGAAAGTGTCTGACCCAGGTATGTGCCTTTGATCATGGCTAGGCAGCCACAGGTGTCTGTTTCAGAGGCAGTCAAATGGAAAGGGGTAGTTTGGGGTACCAAATTGCTGTGCCGCTCCTTTTTCCATTCAGGAATAAAGAGGCCACCACCGCTGAGATCTTTTAATGGGGTTAGAAAGACCATTTATGTTTTGGGACAATATTTTTGTATACTTACTGTAACCATTTGACCTGGTAATATAGCAAAGGAACTCCTGTAAAGACTACCGTATAGGCTGGCCTCAACAGAGTCCTCATGTAGCTTTACCACTAGTAGTACTGTATAGAATTTGTTTTTCTGCCTGACATGGCCACAGATGGGTGGCATATTCCAAGATGAGGATAGCGCAAACAAACAACAGTAACAACAAGGTAAACAAAACAAATAAAAAGTGGGCACATAACCCATAACTATTAAACCCACTTAATGCAGTAGAAAAAAGTTTCCCATCCTCCAGTCGGAAAACCAAGGAGAGATGAAATTTCCAAAGGAGGAAGGTACATCTATAAACCCTCTAAATGACTGAAACTAGGCAGGGTATCACCCAATCAAGGAGGGAATACCCTATCAAGAGGGAGCCCCCCCCCCCAGTTCAAACCAATCAATCTGAAGTGCCCCACAGGTAAATAAAGTCCAGGTATTATATGTGGGGTACTGACATCATGTAAATCCACTGCAGCGTGGCTATGATTATTCAGAAAAACTGTAAAGAATCCTTAAACCCATTATCAAACAGAAAAGGTTCAGCACAAACCCCCCCAAGATAATTGGAAAAAAAAAAAAACACTTAGCAGCCTAATACAAAATCTGCTGCTTGAACAATATAAAGTTAATGCTGGGTAATCCGCAGCTCTCCACCCTAAAGCTCCAGCCAATACCCCCATACAATCAACTTCTAGTTTTATATCTTGTATCAAGGAATGTATGGAGAACCAGGGGTTGGGGACGGGGGATGCCCATTCATGCACTAAACACCAAGCACGTAGATAGTAGCAAAATATAGTAATTTGCACATCTATAACATGACAGGTGTCATAAGAAAAAGATTCAATTGGGTACTAATATAAGAAAAGGCAAGTTTAGCTCACACAAATAATAATATGAGGGATAAACAGTTCTGCAACAATATCCATTCAAGTCTTAGTGGAGGGGGTGGATAGTCACTCTTCCTCTATGTATTGAAATGTTGCAGAATACAGTTGGTTAACAGCGTCACAATAAATGCAGTTATTGGGGGAAGGTAAGGATCATGAAGCAGGTCTCTGATGCCTTAAATAGGATGCCTTGGTGTCTCTAAACAGTGCAGGAATCCAGCATTGCCTTACACATACTGTCTCAATCAATTTATCCTGCCCCCCCCCTTTCAGGTTATTATTAAGTACAAGTGACACAATCCCAAATGTAATGTCACAAAATAGTGCAGCTTTAAACTCCCTTAATCTTACAGTAGCCCAGAGTAAGCAAAGATAGCAAACTAGACAGAATGGAAACTGCATGCTATCCCATACAGTAATAAGAAACATGAAACAGTTTCACCCATATCCATCGGAAACCTCAGGTAGTGCAGGCACAGGTACTCTAACAAGTCGAGATGGTAGACGGAACAGATTTCAAGAGATCCCTGATTTTTTCAACCAAAGATGGAATTGCCTTTGTAGCTGATGTGCAGTGCTGTCGAGATGGGCTGGTTTCGACAAGGATCAAAGAGGGAGTGGTGGTTGGGCCTAAGGAGGCCTTTCTGTTACTGTCCAACCTTTGTCTGCCAAAGCTTGTCATGCCTTCTTGGGGGTAGTGTGAAAGAAAAAATTACTTACCATAGTAATCGTGTTTCTTCCAAGGGATCTTGCAGTATTCTTGACTACAGCAGTTAGCCAGCTGGGTTCAGCTGGCCCTAGAGGAGGAGTTTATGTAAATGATTAAAACTAAACTACCAATCAGATTGCAGTAAGAGATTACTGTCTGTAGCTTGTGCTGTTTGCTAGTTAAAGTCTTTTCAAAGCTGAAAGGGGGCAAAAGGCCCCAATCTAAACCTTATGCCTAAGGAAAAACGATCAATCTATGAAAAAGAAGCAGAAAAACACCAAACCGCCCAATGCGAACAATAAAACACTGCATGAACTATGAAGCCTTGTACCAAAAATGCTGCTCTACAAGAAAACATTTGGCCAGAGTAAAGGACTGTAGAACCTCAAACAGAGGGGTTCTGTAAGGGGAGGATGGGTGGGAGGTCAAAAATACTAAGGGATCCCTCAGAAGAAACAAGATTACTATGGTAAGTAATTTTTCCATCTCACTCCAGGAATCCCTCAGTTTTCTTGACTATAGCAGATTACAAAGCAGTGCAGCTGGGAGGAGGGAACAGAACCTACTTCGGAAACAGGTTCTGCAGAACTGCTGTGCCAAATTTGGCATCCGATCTAGACTGTACATTTAAGCAGTAGTGCTTTGTGAAAGTGTGTGCAGTTTTCCAAGTAGCTGCTTTGCAGATATCAAGCAAAGGAATGTCTATTTGATCAGCCACTGAGGCTGCAGTGCCCCTGTCAGAGTGAACCCTGAGGCCTTGGAGAGGCTGCTTACCAGCTTTATTGTAACAAAACTGAAATGCAGGAAACTATCCAGCAAGAGATAGTTCTCTTAGAAGCTGGCCTACCTTTGCCTATCTCACCATAGGTAAGAAAAAGCTGGATATGAGATGCCCTGAGCTCCTTAGTGTGCTCCAAATAGTAGGTCAGTGCCCTCCTAATGTCCACACTATGAAGCCTGCATTCACCTGAGGTAGATTTGTCTGTAAAGAAGACAGGCAGGGAGATAGATTGGTTAAGGTGGAACTCCGAAACTACTTTGGGAAGGAATTTCCTATTGGTTCTGAAAACCACTTTGTCTCTGTGGGAGGCAATGTAGTTGGGTTCAGTACAAAGAGCCTGTAGCTCTGAAATTCTCCAGGCAGAAATTATTGGTACAAGGAACACTGTTTTCCAGGTAACATACAGTATTTTAAGTCTGCTGTAGTCATAGGTTCGAATGGGACATCTATTATCATGGCTATACACAGGTTCAAATCCCAGGGAGGGACAGGTTCCCTAAGTGAGGGCTGAAGGTGCAGCAGACCTTTAAAACGTTTCTTAAAAATGGGGTGAGAAATAATGGATTTCTCTTTGCCCACTGAAAGATAAGCTGAAATTGCTGCCAGGTGAACTTTCAGAGAGGAGGCTCTCAGGCCCGAGGCCTGCAGGTGCACCAAGTAATCCAGAATAGAGGACAGGCTTGACTGCATGTGATCAGTTAATTTATCTTTACACCAGAAAGAAAATCTCTTCCATTTGGAGGCATAAGTTTTTTTGGTGCTAGACTTTTTAGCCAGTCTGAGGATTTTCAGGACCTGCTCCAAATACTGAAGAGTCGGGGAACTCTAGCTCCTCAAGTACAAGGCCGTGAGGTGAAGTGACTGGATGTTGGGGTATGGGGCTTGTCAGTAGAATGTAGAAAAGCAAATCTCCTAAGATAGCTTGCGCCAGTGCCCTGGAGGCAGTATCGTTTGCATCCACAGCCATGTGAAATTGATACCTGGTGGCATCCAGGGCAGTCCATACTGTTTCAGACAGGTCCTGAGCAATGTTGTCAGGGAGCTTCTGGCTAATAGCCAGAACAGCATTCCATAGAGCATTTTGGTACTGTGCTGTATAAGATTTCTTGCTCATGGCGTCCAGTTTTCTGGACTCTTTATCAGGAAGCTGTGATGATAAGGGTACTTTAGCTTTGTCACAGGCTGCCGCTTGAACCACACCTTTGTGATCAGGATGTGTATAAAGGTAGTCAGCATTATTCTTACAAAGCTAGTACTTTTTCTCTATTTTCTTGTCCACCCCTGGGATGGATTTTGGGCTTTGTAGCAGTTTCAAAGTCACCTTGTGAAGGGACTTGTGGACTGGCAAGAGCAATTTCTTGGGGGGAGGGAGAGCCATCATGTCTAAAAACTCTGCTTCCTCATCCTCTTTACAGGCTTCTTGAATACAGAGGTTAAGAGTGTCCACCATCTGTTGCACAAAAGCACAGTGAGAGGTGAAATCCTCCTGATCTGGTAAGAGGGAGTCAAATTCCTGGTCAGGGGACTTGCCTAGCTCTATCCCATCCTCCTGTCCTCTTCATTTTCATCATAATAAAAACCCTGACTTAGGTCAGGGTTAGATGGAGCAGGGGTAGACAGCCCAGATGGGTCTACAAACAGGTTGCCCATAGCCTGGAATGTCTTACACATTTGCCAAGCCTTTGTCAACTCCTCAGGAGAAGGCATATTTTGATTTGTTACTGGCGTCTCCCTTTGCCTTTCGGCAGGAGGGGCAGCTATATGTTTTTCTTTTTGTTTCTTTTTGGCAAGCAACAAATTGGAAACCTACTCAGAATGTCTTTCATGCTTGGCTTGGTCAACATTATTTTTATAAGACTTATTTTTACCGGGGTCCTTAGAGGACCTATCTTTATAACAATTATGGGAAGAAGTCCCCGCCTCAACAGGCTTAGTAGATACAGAGGGAGACTGAGAAGCCATAATTCTGACCTCTATTTAACTTTCTTTTTGGACTACAAGGCAAATAATAAAAAATTGGACCCACTGGAAAAACAGCAAGGTTGTGGTCATCAGCACTGACCACAATTAAAAACAAATGAAGCAGATTTTTATTAAAAAAAAAGTAGGTCGAGCTCAGTTTAAAAGTTTGTCTGACAGACAATGAAAATCAGAAGGCTTAAAAAAAAAAGTTTCCCAAAAGGAACTAAAAATGTAAAACAATCTGTCCCAATCACCCTGGAACTGTGGAAATGATTCCCAAAACTAGGTTACAAAAAGAAAAGTTGAAAATAAACAAGTTTCCCCTAAAAATAAGGAAAAACAATAGAAAATGAGTTTAAAATGAAAAAAAACATTGTTTATTTAGCTCAGAAAATGTAGTTTCCAGTCAGAGAATACATGGTGGAAAACTTGCTGTTAACTCCTGTGAGAGAAAATTTAAACTGAAAGTTTTATCCTAAAAATAGGGAAAAGCAGTAGAAAAATGAGAAACAAAAACATGAGTTTTTTACCTCAGAAAATGTAGTTTCCAGTCAGAGAATACATCGTGGGGAAACCCAAAGTAACTCCTGTAAAGGAAAATTTAAATTGTTCCTGAATCATGCTGGGAGACCAGAAAAAACATTAAAACCAGATAAAAAAGTAAAAAAAAATCAACCTAAAGGCAGTAAAAGTGAAAAATAATACACTATAAACAGAAACAGAAAAAAACTTCCTTTAAGCAAGAGAGAGAGAGAGAGAGAGAGAGAGAGAGAGAGTCTCCAGAACCAACTGTCCACTGCAGGCAGCAAAAAGAATCTGACTTGCAAACAGCACAACCTGCAGACAGTAATCTCTTACTACAATCTGATTGGTAGTTTAGTTTTAATCATTTACATAAACTCCTCCTCTGGGGCCAGCTGAACCCAGCTTGCTAACTGCTATAGTCAAGCATACTGACAAATTCCTGGGGTGAGAACCACTTCTTTTTGTGCTTATGGAAGGACTGTCCTTCCTCCCTGGCACTGTCTGCCTGCAGTCAGAACACTTCCCTGATGGGAATAGCGGACCAGACACGGCTCCACTGCCCGAGCAGCCTGCCTCTTCAGGCTCCCTACTGTACTCCATGACTTTTGACTGTTGACGCTTGGAAAGGATGAGAAGAAACTGATAATGTTTTGTGATATAATATACTAAACTGACTAAACACTAAAAATGTAAATTATGTACTTACCGTAATTCTTGATCTTCCTGTATATCTTCACCATTCATCACTGGTGGGTTCTAGCTGAAGGCGCAGGACCCCGCGAGAAGCTTTTGCTTTAGGAAAAAAAGCCTTTCTGCTCTAGGAGGAGGGGCAACGTTGGGAATGGTGCCACCCTCGAGACTGACGCATTGCGTGGCGCTCTTGGTTTGGCCAGTAACCGTCGTCATCCCCTCCAGTACCTCAGTTCTGCTCACTGGAGAGCAAGACAGCAAAGAGAAAACAAGGGTGGAGGGCTGGCAAGGGAGCTCAAAGGGCTAGTAAAATGAAAGGATATAAACTGAAAAAGGATAAGCTGGCAAGAGAGGACAGATTCTAAAGGAATTTAAAGCCTAGCTGGGTGTGGGTTAGGGCCCCAACCCCTGGGCATAAAGATAAGGAGGAAGGAAGAAAAAAGAATAAAGAAAGAAAGATGAAGGATGAAGTGGAAGGAGGAGAAGGCACAGCGGGAGGATGGGCCATACCTCCACTCTCCAGAACTCTAGTGGGCCAGGCAACTAAGTGACGAGTTTCACCCCCTTATGAAACAAAAACAGCCTTATTGGTGATTTCTTTTTTTTTGGACAGCACTGAGACATCCCAAAAGGGGAGGGATTAAAATCCTTACCCACAAGAGAGGTTGACAGGCGACATGACAGACAGGCTAAAGTCTCCCAGGTCCACAGGGGGGAACACCAGGATTTAGTGTCCTCTCTCCCCTTCCTCTTCAAGGCTGAGGGCCGAGAAAAGGCAGTCCACTAGCCAGTGATCACCTCTGCACCCAAAGGAGACCCAGGGTGGTAAAGGAATCATTCCAATTACATAGCACCTCCAGGGAGGTGATATATCAGGTCAAGACCTCAGGGAGGTTCTCCTTACCTGAATCCCAAAGAATTAAGAACATAAATGGAAATTACGTACCTACTGTAATTCTTGATCTTCTTGGATGAAGTCTCCACCACTCATTCACACTAATGGGACTACGCCGGAGGCACTAGGATCCTGCAGGAACCAAAAATCTTCAGAAGGACTAGCACAGGGATAGGACCGTGCATGTGCGGTGCCATAAGACTTGCTTGCGCTGTATAGGCTATCTTGGTGTCAACCCTCCAACCGCCTCAGTATCTTTTCGACTGAGGAGGTGCAGTGTAAACTAACTAAAGAAAACCTAATCCCAACTTCCAGGCATATGACTCCCGGATGACCCATGTAAGAATGGTCAATTCAACAATGTCCTCATAGCCTGAACAACACAGAAGTGAAGACCAAAACAGAACGAGTGAGCATGGGGATGGTTGGTGGGCGCGTGAATGAGTGGTGGAGACCTTGTCCAAGAAGATCAAGAATTACAGTACGTACGTCATTTCCATATCTTTCTGGACTAAAAGTCTCCACCACTCATTCACACTAATGGGAGAGTACTGAGCTAAACATCAACACCCCCCCCCCCACCAAGTAGGGCGGTAGGAGACTGAGCTCACTCAGGACAGAAGTCCATAAGGACTGTCCTGCCGAAGAAAGTGAACTCTCTGGCACAGACATCCAGAAATGGAAATGATGCACCTACTGATCTTTCTGTGTATCTTCACCATTCATCACCTTTGGGTTACTGGCCAGAGGTCATGACCCCGAGGGAGCTATTTTTTTTTTGGATGTGTGGAGTGGTACGCATCGCCGGTGCACCCCTCGAGGCCGGCGCACTGCGTGGCTTCAGCGGGTTGGCCATTAGGTGTGTTGGCTCCACCCTCCCACCAGTTCTGAGTCGGCGAGAGGTTAGAAATAGGGTTGGGAGGGTGGGACAAGGAAGTCCAAGGATAGGCAAAGTAAAAGATATAAAACTAAAAGGAGAAATAAACGACTGAAAGGACAGAAGAAGTTCGAAGACTAAGGGAGATTGGGTAGGGGCCCCAATCTCTGGAAGTAGAAAGGAGGAAGGAGGAAGGAAAGGTTTTTAGAGCTAAGGAAACATTTTTTTTTGGGGAGACAGGAGAAACATACCCTGTAACCTTGACTAGTCTCCAGTTTATATAGGAACTGTGAAGGAGTAGCCAAGAGGCTAACTGCCAGAACTGCAGGCACAGAATTACTGGCACAACTCCTATAAGCAGAATTGGCTATTCTGGAAGAAAGACAGGAAAAACAGGGATATCTCCCCCCCTCCCCAAAGGAGATTTTGGTGCAAGAAACCTAGTTTCTTAAATTAATTGAGGTTACATCCACAGGACAAGGAAATCAAAGGAAATCAAGGATTGACGGGGAGAAGGAAAGAAAGGGGGACAACTGTCAACTCCCACCCCACTGGGGTGGAGCTGAATCACTGAGGAAGGAGTGCCCCCACTCCTGAGCACTCCACCCTTAAGGAAAAACTATTCCTCTGTGTGCCCCAGTTTACCACACTCCTGACCCACAGAAAGAAGGGGGTAAGAGAGGGGGTACAGAGAGAGAGGGGGACCCAGAGACTGAGGCCCCAGGGGGATGGAGGGTGGGATTGTGATGAATGGTCAAGATACACAGAAAGATCAGAATTACGGTAGGTACGTAATTTCCATATCTTATCTGTATCAGTCTTCACCATTCATCACCTTTGAGAGAGTGCTGAGCCCCCCTGAAGGGGGTTTTAAACCCTAAGGGACTGAGTCCCTTAGCTCTCAGTGGGTGACACACTAAGAGGTAGAACCTTTAGGGCTTGGAGAGGCTGGAGTGTGGGGACAGTGAGACAGGGCCCCCCGAGGGGTAGGGTTGCCTGACAGACACCGCCTCACTCTATGGGAGAAGAGATAGGCTCTCTGGTGGGCGGAGTTAATCACCCTATGCCGGGTCAAGGGTGACAACTGGGAAATACGCAGCCATGCCGTCTGCCTAGTGCAGATCGCTGTCCCTATGACCCTGGTAGCTACCTCATTGGCATCATACGATGCCCTTGCTTGGTGCGTTGCTAGCTCCAGGCCATGTGCAGCGAGTGCAATGGCTTGTCTGGTTTGCTCTGTGTCAGGCATGGAGGCTACGAGCTGACCCAGCCTGGATCACAAGAACCTGTCATAGGATGCATAGTGGGCCTGATGTGCTGCAATAGAGGGCAGAAACTGTCCCAAGCAGAAGGTCCTCCCCCCCCAGAAGTCAAAATCCGAAGAATCTTGATCTGGGGGCCGGTCACAGTGCACGGCGCAAAGCCCATCAGGAGTGTCCAGTTGCGTCAATCCTGACTGAGGATGAGGCGTGGAACCTGGAGAGTACGAGGCGGCACAATACCGCTGGCAGAGATCCCTAGGGGCAGGAACTCTGGAAAAGGGTCTCTGCCAGGAATGCAATGATGCCTCCTGAAAGGGAGCATGCCGGGGGGGGGTATCCTCATTGAAATCGCCTAGAAAGGTGTGCACCAAGTGCCGACAGCTGAACAACCAAACTGGTACCGCCTAGGCTGCACCCTGAAGAATCCCCCTCCCCGTGGTGACCCGGGGCCATGTATGAGTCAGAAGGTGGGTCCCCTCCAAGAACAGGGCCCTCTCATGGAAACTGAGGAGGAAGAGCGGAGACATGCACTATGGCTTCTCCCAGAGCCCGGGTGGGTTCTGGAAAAAGGCAGCCACACAGACCCCATGCCCCTCGACCTCTCGGAATCCAAGAGTGCCCTCCTCCTTGAGAGAACAAGCCTAGGCAACTGACAGCCCCAGTTGGCCCCCGAAGGGGCTATCCAGGGAGCAGCACCCTCCCCTTCCTTGGGTGCTCTGATCGGCCCCAAAGTCGGGCGATCCAGGCACACCACAGGAGGGGGTACCACTGCTGACGGGTCAGAGAACCCTTCGAGGCCAGGCTGCAGGGCAATGGTGGCCTGCACCACTGCCTGCTGGTCAGAACCCCTGACCCTGGCCCCAGCAGTCACTGTCCACTCCTCATAGTGGGGCTGACTCTGGTCTATCAAGGACACTATGAGGGTGTCCACGCTCACAGCCAACTCCAAGGAGTCAGACTGCCCGTCTGACTCACAGTCCGACTCCTCCTCCGAAGAGGTGGAGGTCGAAGTCCTGTGCCAAACAGTGCTCGGATGCCCACTGCCATCCCCAGTGAACAGGGCACCAGGACCAGAGACTGCACCAGAGGCGACACCGGTGCCCCCCTACTCACCGCGAATGGTGCCAGAAGAGAACACGGCCCCAACAAGGGTGGCAGCCTCTGAGTTGGAGCCTGTCACGGCCCCATCCCAACCCACGGCACCGCAAGCAGCAACGAGATCAGCAACGGTGCCAATGACGGCCCTGACCGCACTCTCGGCACCGAGGCCAGAGACCCCCACAGAGCCAACCCATCTGAGGACAGAGACGATGCCGAAGACAGCCCCAACAGTGCTCTCAGCACCACGAGGTCCAAAACCCCCATGGTGCTGTGTCCATGTTCAGAGTCGCGAATGGCTCCAGAACTGGACACGGCGCCATGCTCAACCCCGGCACCGCGAACAGCGCTGGGGCAAGAAACAGAGAGGGATGACACAGTAGAGCCTGCCACGGCACTGACAGCCCCATTGGCGACAACAGCAGCAATGGCGCCGAGCAATGGACCGGCGCCGATGATGGCGCCATCAGGGCCCACAGCACCAAGGCCCAAAGCGGCGTTGACAGATGGTGTCAAGGATGGCGCTGACCCAGGCTTTCAAAGCCATGGGTGTGACACCGGGGAAAGCCTTCACCCCGAAGGGGCGACTGGCAAAGCAGTGCCTCCCATCTGTCCCCCGGGGGGACAGACTGGGCCTCCTGCACTGCGGGAGGGGCCTCTGCCATGGCTAGGCTAGAAGAGGCAGAGACCCCCTCTTCTTCAGTCCATTATAGAACCGGGGAACCGGAGGAAAGGCTAAGAGAATGCAGTTTGGCCCAACAAGTGTGTGTCTGACCCCCGAAAGTCAGCGGAGTTCACCCCACTTTCCATGCACATTGCTCGATGACCTGGCAGTCCATGAAGAAGCAGGCGTCGCATGAATCCATGTTGTGAAGTGGGCCAAGACACGTGAGACAATGGTCATGCTGGTTGGTGATGGAGTACTTACGGCCGCATGGGCACCGTCGCATGGGGGTCCACCCTGTCTTAGAAGATTTCTTGTCCTCCAACCGAGACATGACCTACGGGAGAAAGAAGACCAAAAGAAGACCCGACATCACAAAGCAAATAAAATAAGGAACAGTCTTACCAGGTGATGTCAAGTGGAGCGAACAGAACCAGCAGGATATACGGAGTCGACAGACTACGCAGCAACACGAAGTCAAAAAGGCAGCCGAAGGCTTCAACTGTAGAGGTAGGTCTCTGAAAATTCTTCTTAGAGCTTCCCACAAGGTGACCTCGATGGCAGGAGACAAAGAACTGGTGGGAGGGCGGAGTTGACAACACCTAACGGCCAACCCGCGAGCGCCACGCAGTGCGTCGGCCTCGAGGGCGGCACCAATGGTGCGTCGACTCCACTCATCCAAAAGAAAAAAAAAGAGCTCCCGGGGGGTCATGACCTCTGGTCAATAACCCAAAGGTGATGAATGGTAAAGACTGACACAGATAAGATCTGGGAAGAAGATTTGCCATCACACTAATACAGAATGCTTGCCTTCCAGTGCATAAAATGAGTCATTCGCTGCATCTTCAACAAAGCAGAACAGGGAGAGACTCATTCAGATCCACTTCTACCCCAGAATTACCTCCAAAAGGCCGGTCTAGGCCAGGAACATGGGAGACGCCACCACCTGGATTGGCATCGAAGAGTTCAGTGCCATTTGTGGAGGTGGCACCATTCATAGCACCAGTGCCACACCCGGTGCCGGCACCACACACAGCGTTGGCCCCACATATGGTGCCAGTACCACTGCTGGACCTAGACCTGAAGAGAAAAGGGGGGAAGGAAAGTGGTACCCATGCTGACCCCTGCAGGGTTAAAGGTGAGGGGGGTAGGCACATGGAGTCGATGGCATTGGTACCAGAGAGGGCACCACGCACATCCTGGCCCGACCGACCCGGCTGTGGCTCAGTGGCTCCAAGGCCTGAAGGCCCCAGAACCGGGTCCACTGGCCAGGTCAACTGGGCAGACGCTGTACCCCCTGCTCTAAAAGAGTGGCCCAGAGGTGAAACTGCTCACCAGAGCCCCATCGAGGACAGAGACAGGATCTGGTGTTGAAGATCACAGCCATTAAGAGCGGAGCCACAGAGGAACCCACTGGAGCTGGGTCAGGCCTACTGCTCTCCACCACCAACAATCCCCATGCAGACGTACCAGAGGGTGACCCCGAGCGGTACTGATTCTTCTTCCACTGACAGGAGTAAGAAGCGCTCGAGGTCGAACGGAACCAGTTCCCTGCTCGAGGTTGGGAACGGGCCCACTACTTTCATGTTTCAGGTGGACTGCCCCTCGAGCACCAGATTTCCCATGGTTGAATCCCCTTCACAAGGGCAGCAGACTGGACACAGCCCTACTGCTACTACAGCTTTCAAACAAAGTCTCCCTACCATCACCGCTACCGTCTAAGGTTGACTCCGTTGATAGCAGGCTGAGAATTTCTTCATCATCTTTTTTTTTTTAAATAAGAAAAAAACACTAAAAATGGTAAGTTAATCGAATACTAAATGGCTATAGCTGCTGTTGTATAGATGAAGAATTGACTCCTGGCAGGCGAGCGACATCGTCATCGAAGCGCACTCAACAGAAGGAGAAAAGGAACTGAGGCAGTTGGAGGGTCGACACCGAGATAGCCTATACAGTGTGAGCTAGTCTCACGGTGCCACACATGCGCGGTCCTATCCCAGCACCTGCCCTCCTGAAGATTGTTGGCTCCCGCAGGGTCCTAGTGCCTCTGGTGTAGTCTCATTAGTGTGAATAAATGGTGGAGACTTAGTTCCGGAAGATCAAAGAGCACTCGAATAAGTCCCTTGTTAGGAACTCAAAAGGTCAAGAAGATAGTGGGTCCCTGGAGCCCTAGTTCCAGCAGAAAGATTGGGGGCGGGGGAGTCCACAGCAGATCTCAAGAGAGAGACCTGAAGACTGTCCGCTGAAAAAGAGGGCCCCGAGGAGCCACGGGAAAAAGGGCCAAAGCCCCTACTTGGCCTCCCTCCTCCCACCAGGTGGGCTCCTGTTGCTTCAGAGAAGTGGCAGGGAGCTCAGAGGTACCAGTGGGATTCTGCCCACAGTTTGCTTCATTGGTAGGGAGGGAAAGCAGAGTAGAGCCACTGCCCAGAGGCAGCTGAGACCCATGAGTGGATGGAGTGGGAAGCAGTGATGAATGGTGAAGATATACAGGAAGATCAAGAATTACTGTAGGTACATAATTTAAACATCTTCCCTGTATCAATCTTCACTGTTGGGTGAGTACCAAGCCCACAAAGTAGACCGGTACCTCCCTGAAGGCTGCACTGCCTTCAGTCCCTCGTGGGGAAGTCACGAGTGGGGAGGACCCATCATGGGTCTGCCAGACCTGCTACTGCCGAGAGTCAGCGCAGGCTTCCTGACTAACAGGAGAAGGAGGGCGCCCCGTTAGCTCCCACCTCGCTCTTCTGGTGAAAAACCAGGCCCCCCAGAAAGGTGAGGAAGTCACCCTACTCAGGGCCAAGGGCAACAACCAGGACAGGCAAAGCCATGCTGTCTGCCTAATGCAGACCCCAGATCCCAACAGTCTGGAAGTTACCATGTAGGCATCGTATGATGCCCGGGCTTGGTGTCTCGCTAGCTCCAGACCTCTTGTAGAAATGGCAACAGCCCACCTGCTTGCCTTGATATCAGGCAAGGCCAAGAGGAACAATCCCATCGTGGTCCACAGACACAGCTGATAGCCACCATGTGTGCCTGATGTGCTCCGATAAGATGACAAGAGTCACGTCGAGGCAAATATCCACCTGCCCCAGCGGTCAAACTCCACAGAGTCATGCATCAGGTAGATGGTCTCTTGTTAGGCACAGGCTCCCAGAAGAGGTGTCCAGCCACTCCAGACCCAAGGAGGGGTGGGGCAAAGACCCTGAAGACCCCAAGGGGGCGCAATACTGGAGCTGGCAGTCCGCAGGAGCTGAGAAAGTGGCGGGCAACTGCCAGACGCTGTGCAACTCCTCTGTTAAAGACCGAGGCCACAGAGGGATCATTAAGGATTCCAGGCTGTACTCCCCAAGGAACACCATAGTCACATGCTCAGGATTGCATCGTAGCACTGGAGTTAAACTGAGCTCCTCCAGTATTGTTGTCAGGAACCACTGATACTCCATAAAGTCAGCATCAGACGAACAATAGGAAGGGGAGTCCTGTTCCTCAGAGGAGAAAGTCAATGACCTGGAGGTGCTCTGCCGAGGAAACAATGGTGCTGTATGAGGAGCTGCAAAGACCAGCTCATCCATAGCCCTAAAGAATGTTGGGAAAGCACTTGCCATAGCCTTATACTGCTCCAAGCTAAGGGGCCCCAAAGGACCCAAAAGACCTGGGAGAATGGCGGGAGGTTGCAGAGAGGGTGACGGCTGGGCAAGATGGTCATGAGAGACCGCGCCTTCTCTGACAGGGCTGTAGACATCAGCAGGGGACCCCTCTACCATGAGGGAAGTGTGCCGTCCAGACCCCACCTGCTGCTCAACCATCCCCAAGCCAGCACGGGGAAATCTCAAGGGGAGAAGACCCCTGGTGGGGAGACTGAAGCCCAGCTAGCCCAACAGGGTGTCACCTGTCCCTACCTGATGCAGGACTCCATCCCTTGCAGGAGGAAGGGGTGCTCGGACCAGCACTCCTACTCCGCATCACAGTGACCAGGGCCACCTGAGCAGGGAGAGGACACAGATCTGCCACTCAGATGAGACCTCTCACTGGTGACAGATCTCACGGACAAGGGGAGAGGAAAAGCCAGCACCAAGTTCAGCCTCTGACTCCCTCAACTCCGTGACAGCATCCAGCAGACCCAGCGCAGATATCCGCCTCCTCCTCCTCAGAGACATGTCCTACCACGGCACTGACTCCAAAGGAGGTACTGAAAATGACACTGAGGCCTTTAGCGGCACCAACCTCAGTGCCATCCCCAGATGTGGCCCAGGCTTCGACACTGGCCTTGACGTTGACATCAGAGGCGGCGCCATCCAGCAACTCCTGAAATGGTGCTGGTTGCAGCACTGACAGCAAGAATGGCACTGACCACAGTGTCACCACCAGGTGTGGTGCCAGCTATGGCACCGTCACCATCACTGCCCATGGCACCAGCATCGTTACCTGAGACAGCACCAGGGACCGCATCGGAGTCCTGCGTAGCACCGACTGCAGCACCGGTAGGGGAATGGGCGGTGCCACACAAGGTATCTTGTCCAAGTTCTGATCCCGTAGGGGGCCCCGAACAGAATCCGGGAGGGGGGACCGCTCTGGAGAGCTGGGTTGCCAGTCTGAGTCCTCCAGGTCATCCTCTGAATCTGAAGCGGAGACCGCGAGAGAAGTGAACCCAGTCACCCGACCTGTCCCAGCACCGAGGGTGGTATCGGGAAGGGACTCTGCGGCATTGAAGGGTCAGCCTCACTCACCAACACTGGAATCATGTCAGGAGCTGAAGCCATACCCTCCAAAATCCCTGAAGGGACCACTGATGTGGGCCTCACATGTAGCTGAGGCCTTGACAACGGGATCACTCGATTCCCTGAAGGGGAACCTGGCCTGGAACAGTCAGCAACTGACCTCCGAAAGGAAGTCAACTGCTCCCCTGACCACTCCCCCAGGTGCCTGGACTCAGCGGGTGGCAGCCTGCCCTCCCCGCATGTAGCAATGGGGGAGGCCCAAGGGAAGGCCCAAAGATCTTGTCTTAGTGGCTCTCGTGCAACGCTTGCTGCCGAAGGTTGGGGGGGTTGCATCCCAATCTCGCTGCATGGAGTTCAAGGGTGCAGCAGTCCATGTCATGATTTGGCTCTAGACAAGTGATACACCAGTCGTGCGTGTCCGTTATTGTAAACTGCCTTTCACGGGGCACCAACGCACTGGGGAGGTTCCTGCCTTCAAACTTTTGCATCCCAAACCCGACAAGGTACCGGTCGAACTAACAGAAAATAAAATGAAAATGAAGACTCAACACTGACCAACTTTTTGATTAGAAAAATAACAAAATGGAGCCAAAAACGGCGTTGACGTGCGGTGTCAAGTAACTGAGCGAGCAGAAATGGTATGATAGATAATGTAGTTGATTGAAGTCGCTGTCCCATGGAACACCTGCAGCCTCAATGGCAGGAAGAGTAGAACTGAAGGTACTGGAGGGGACGAAGATGGTTACTGGCCAACCCAGGTGCCACGCAATGCGTTGGCCTCGAAGGCGCCGCTGTTGCCAACACCGCCCCTCCTCCTAGAGAAGAAAAGCTTTTTTCTGAAAGCAAAAGCTTTCCACAGGGTCCTGTGCCTTCAGCTACAATCCAACAGTGATGAATGGTGAAGATTAATACAGGGAAGATCTGAGAACAGCTAAACACTGCTGTCATGTAGCTCTGACTCCCGGCGGGCAAGCAACATCGTCACTCATGCGTACTAGAAGGCGGTAAAAAAGGAACTGAGGTAGATGAGGGCTGGTGATGAGGTAAGCTTGTGCCCGAGATCTCGGTCTCACAGAGCAACACATGCACGCAGCTTACCTTGGCACCAGCCCTCTGAAGAGTTCTGACTCCTGTGGGATCCTAGTGCCTCTGACTCAGACCCACTAGTGGGACTCAATGGTGGAAGTGGATTCCTAGAAGATCAAATGTAATGTTATAAACTCTAGATGGAGCACTGGCACTCAGCAACATTTGAATGGAGTTCTGATTCCACAACACCATTCTAAACTCCAAGGCAATGTCTTAAGAGTGGAGATGATGTATTTTTTTGTATGGCATCACATTGGACTCGTGTTCTTAAAAAGAAATTCCGATCAACTGAAAATGTTGTAAGCTCTGATTAAAGTAATCTGTAGTTCCTTTTTAAGAAAAATATTTCCTTGCCTTTTGACATTGCTTCAGCTTTAAAAACAGATAATGTGGAAGCCCATTAACATCACTCTTAAGTTGCAAGTATAATTCTTCTTGAAAATCCAGTTAAAATATGCAAAACCTAATCTGCAATTTTCTTCATAAAAATGTAAATGACTCCCTTTCAGGCTATGTTATACATTAACCACACACACACACCAAAAAACACAGAAAAAATAACCTTAAGTGATTAATTATAAAATGGATGTAAAATGAATCTCATGTTTGTGTTGAAGGTCACAGTACTGATTTTGTGGTCCAGAAGTAGTACAACTAATGTAAGTTATTCAAGCATTTCTGTACTTACCTATCAGCATCTTCTCTTTAATGAGTGGAAAAAATTGATTAGCCTCAGAGTTGCCAGGCTCATATATAAGAACTGTAAGGTTGACAATGAGAAAAAAAGATTAAATTAATCTCTAGGCATAAGTGTAGAAAAAAAAAGAGAAGTTGTTAAAATCAATAACATGACAAAATAAATATATTATCGTGCTACTATTGTTAGGGATTACCAAACAGAGATGGTGCAAGGTGCACCTCGTGTCCAGGGCTGCCCGCCACATGATTCACAAAACTGGCCTGCGTCGATCACAGGCTGCCTGCCCCAAACAGGGCTTGTGCCAGCCCTGCACTGCACTGCGACACGGCGCTAGGTGGACTGCGCCAATGCAAGCTGCAGCTTGCTATTCACAGACATCACCCAGTGGGAGAAATTCTAAGTGCCCTTAGACCAGCCAGGGCTGGCGTAAGGGGACTTAGACATCTCTCCCCTGGGTGAGCTGTGGTAGCATAGGTGCTGCGAGTCCCACCTCCACAACCCTGATGTACCCCACATGTACCCTATATGGAGCAGACCCTGTCCATGAAGTGCCCCCACGGCAATACAGGGCAGCCTCCCCTCCGGACCCCTGTTGTGGCCCTCCCCAACTATACATCGTCCCCCCCCACAGGTGCCCCCACCATGCAGACACATGGCATATGCCCACACACCTCAGGTCCTATACCCCCCCACCCAAACAGGTAGTGCCCACCCCATCCCCAGACAGAGCAGGGGACCAGTATAGCCCTCCGCACACCTCTGCGGCCAGTCCCGACTGCACTGAATGTGCAGTGAACTGTACAGTGTACACACTAATATTACCATGCACACTTGCAATCAGCTGCACATTCAGTCAGTCGTGAATCGGCTCGTGGAGGTGTCTGGAGCTGCTCAGCTGGTGCCCTGCTCTGTCTGGGGATGGTGGGACAATGCTTGCTGGGGGGACACTGCTTGCTGGGGTGGGGGGCTGGACCACCACTGGAAGGGTCATTGGGCTGAGTTGGGGTCATCGGGGATAGGGGGACCAGCTGGACATTGCCGCAAGGGGCTTCCGGCAATCCTTTCCATGCACCTTGTGTTTGACGCATGGGGGGAGCTGCCACAGGGAAGGGGACTTAGGTGCTGGGATGCCTCCTGTACCTGAATTAGGTGCAGGGTCCCCGGCGCAGGGGGCATTGGCAAAAGCTGCTGTTTGCCGCAGCTTGCGCTGGACGCAGCCCCCTTTGAGAATCGGGTCCTATATCTTCCAGTTGTGCACATTTGATAAAAATTGGATGAGTGTTTTTTGAGATTTTGATAGTCCAAAATACCTATTGCTTTACCTTTTGTCACAAGAAAAACTGGCTGAGATTTTCTCACAATCTACAAAGCATTACAGTTTGTAAATTGGAAGCTCATTTGGTACTGGTATAACATGGGTACCTTCTGTGTTTGATATCTGAAAGTATTATTTTTTAAGTTGGTACATGCTCAGTAGGACAACAGTGTAAAAAACATGCAATGAGAAGATAGTTCAGTTCAAGTTTATTACGCTTTTGCATTTCAGTTTAAAAGCAGTTCAACAGATACATCTTATAAAATGGGTCTAAAAAACTTAATTGGGTATGACCAGTCAGATGACTGTGCATTAACTGAGCTTATAAAACGGACAAGAAAATCCAGTAATCTCATTGGTCTGATTGGTCAGTAGCTATCCAGATCTGTGTGGAAGCTGACCAATAATTGCATGAAAAATGTCTTGCAGGTTTTGGAACTACACTGCTTCAGATCTCTCTGCGACTGTGACTGTTGGAAACAAATTCTGGTCAAAGTCAAAATGGGTGCTAATGCATTACCAAGATAAAAGATATAGAATTAAAGTATGGTCTGGGTTTTAATTTATTTGTTATATTAAAATTCTAGACTTACGGGCCCGCCAGCGCAGTGGTTGGATTTCCGCTTGCGACACCGGCAACCCAGGTTCGGGAATGGACCCGGGTTGCTGGAGGGCCTGCCCGGGCGGGAGAAGGACTGAGCATCCTACGGACAGCTCTCCTTCTCCAGGGGGAGGGTGGGGAAGTGTCTGGTGTGTGACGGAACCCTAGCGGAGGCCGAGGGTCCCACAACACCAGTGCTCGCATTCAATGGAGGCGGGGAGGACACTGGACGTCATTGCACGTCCCTGCCTCAGAGGAAAAACTAAGAAAAAATGAAGGGGAGAGCCTCTGTCTACATGAAGCCCTCCCCAGGCTTCAATTAGCCACTGCCCGCCTCCAACCAGATACACCAGTTCCATGGCGCGGAATTAGGGGAAACGTTATGCGTGCAGCAAGCCGGGGGTAACCGGGAGTTGCAGCACTTGGCGGTTGGTGGGAGTCTTGGGGCCGTGACCAGAGCAGAGACAAGACGGAGGCCTCCCAGGAAAAATGATAAATAAAAAAAAAATTCCAGACTTACATCACCAAATATAGGAAAAAAAGCAAGTGCTGTTTTCTGGACCCGATAAAGCCACATGTGCGTGTGTGTGCACAGATCCCCATCCCCCCACACACACACAGTAGCTGTTACAAATGTTGCGCATACACAAATGGCATTGGTTTAATTAGGGTTCTAGCAAATAGTGTATTATTGTAGTTGACTGTATAGTGACACAGGACTCCAATGCGGCAGGTAGCTCCTGATTGTAGAGGTCAGTAGATTATGTGCCAGTGGTATTCTGGGACTGGGCTGGGGGGTTAGGGTGCAGTGGGTATTGGAGGCATCATGGGATACTAGGAATATTGGCAGTGGGATAGACAGGCAGTGGAGTGCCAGTAGACACCAGGGATAATGTTACCAGAGGCTCTGGGAGGGAAGGAGGGAGGGAGAGAGTAGTACTAGAGGCAGGGAAATCTCTAGGAGATTAATCAGGATAGAGCAGCTGATTCCAGGATAGTTCAGCTGAGATGCAATGTCTTGTTTTCCATGAAGTCTTGCTTGCTTATCAAGTTGTACAATGTATATATATATATATATATATATACGTATGATATCTCAACTGAGATGCAATATCTGGCTTTCTGTGGGGTCCTGCTTTTACCCATCTCTTCCATGCATCTGCCCAATGTAGGTGAACTGAGACAAAATATCTCATTTCAGTGAGGGCGCTGGTTTTACACATTTTGACACTATGTTTACCCAGGATACCACAGCTAAGAAGCAATATCTCATTTTCAGTGCTGTTTTTTTCCCAGTTTTACAGTGCATTTTTCTTAGGGCAGACATGCTGAGATGCAATATTTCCTTTTCAGCGGGTTTCTGTGGTTACACATTTTATACTGTCTTTTCCCTAAGATAGAGCATATGAGATGCAATACTATATCTCGTTTTCAGTGTGGTCCTTCCTGCTTTGAGCCATTTTTACAATGTTTTTACCCGGGGTAGGCCCACTGAGATGCAGTATGTAATTCTCACTGGAGTCTTGCTTTTTTACCAGTTGTTACAGTGTACAGGAGGGCACTGTTGTGTATGGAAATCCATACACCTGAAAAAGCCCTTCTACTGCAGTGGTGATATTGTTTATTGTTTATTGTAAATTCTAGGAGTTAATACCTTTGAGCCAAGGCTCTTTTACAAAGGTTCCACGTTAAAAATCGGTTACAAACAATAGGGGTACAGGGTTGCACATTTAGGTAACATAGTGGAAATAGAGACAAAAAATAGCTAATCTAATGACATTTATGAACAGCAGATAAATCACTTAAGCACTTTCGCTATTTAGAAAACAAGTGGAGAAGGAAGATAGGTAAGGGAGGTAAGTTAGGTAGTGTAAGTGAGAAAAAGAGGAAAGAGGGGTGGGAGGAGGAGCAGACCATTGTAGGAGACGAGGATCCACTAGTAGGCCTTTGTCAAGTAAGAGGGCAAGGGAGGAGAAGTGAGAATAGATTAGGATTTAATCAAGGCAGTCACAGGAGTTTGAGGTGGCTAGGTGAGAGAATAGTCTAGATTTAAAGGCACCTAATGAGTTAGAGGAGGTAATAGAGGTGCTGAGAGTGTTTAGCCAGTTGGGTGCACGATAGGCAAATGATCATTGACCATGTGTGGTCCGACAGTGGGGGACCTGGAGAAGCTGGGTTTCTGATCTTCTGGTAGATCGTACACTTGAGTTCTGGCATAGCAGGTCTTGAATGCAGGGTGGAGTGAGGCCCATGATGGATTTCTTGGCCATTAGGCAGGTGAAGAACTTTAAACGGTTTGATAGTTGTAACCACCCAGTATCAGCATAGAGTTCACAGGTATGAGTAAGTCAATGTGCACCTGTAAGCAGCCAACAGTACCTTGTTTAGGGAGGTTGTGATCCGTTTCAATGCGCTTGGAGGCTGGACCCATAAATAATTAAGCGTGGTGATGACTGAGATGATTGAGGATTGAATAGCTAGCTTCAGTGCTGGATCGGTGAAGAGTTGTCTGTTTCGGTAGAGTATTCCGAACCGTTGAGTAATAGTTTTGGAAATACCATCAATATGTGTTGCAAAGACTAGGCCTTGATCAAATGTGATTAAAGATATTTAAAGGTAGCCACTTGTTCAAGGGTGATTCCCAGGGAAGTGTTGATAGTAAGTGGAACTTGCCTTTTCTTGTTCTGCGGACTAGAGAGCATAATTTTGTTTTGTGGTTTTAGGACGGCTTGTGTTCATCGAACCACTCCTCAACACTAGCAAATGCATGCTGTAGGCTGAGGCGTAAGGGTTAGGGTCTTTGTGTGAGGATAGAATCACAGCGTCATCAGCATAGAGGATGATTTGCTCTGGGCAGGATTTAGGGAGGGAGTTTAGAAAGAGGCTGAAGAGTAGCGGGCCTAGGATGGATCCCTGCGGAACTCCTGAGAGGACAGGCTTAGGGTCTGAGAGAACTCCAGCTATTTTTACAACCTGGGTGCGTTGGGCAAGGTAGCTTTTTATCCAGGCACTAGAGCTCAAGGAGAGCCCAGGAGTCTGTAGTTGACTGATGAGTAGGCCATGGTGAACAGTGTCAAATGCCTTCGTTAGATCAATCTAGCTACTACAGTAGAATGACTTTTCATTCTGCTGTACTAGCTACGTTCAATACAAGTGTTCCTAGCAGCACTGTTCATAGGACAGTTGGCCATTGAAGTGTTGCGCACGTGAGCTGGCTTGTGGGTGGATGGTGGTGACATGTGGGTTGCGGATGGCAGAGACTGACCATTTTAACAACAAAAAGCAAGGGAATGTGTCTTTTTTTTTTTTACTATACACTATATATAATAGTTCATGAGAGCCCAAATACATAACATCGCTATTCTTAAACCTTGTGGTTTCCATGATGACAGAGGGACCTCTCGAGCTTCGTTCTCGAGGTCCTTGTCGTCATGATAACCACTCAGTTATAAGAATAGCGTTGTTGAGTATGGGCTCTCATACGCTATCCTATATATCTACAGTAGCATGGTGAAGATGTAATATCTCATTTTCAGCTGGGTCCTGCTTTTGCTCATTTTTACAGTGTATTTACCCAGGATAGGCCAGCTGACAGGCAATATCTCACTGGAGTCCTACTTTTACATATTTTTACACTGTATTTATCCAGGATGGCACAGTGAAGGCACTACATCTCATTTTCAGTGGGGTCCAGATTTTACTTATTTTTACCATGTATGTAGCCAGGATCACCCAGCTAAGATGTCATATCTTGTCTTCTTGCTGATATGTAATATCTTTGTTTTGTAATATCTTGTTTTTGGGGTCCTACTTTTATACATTTTTATAATGTATTTACCCAGGATATGCCTGCTCAGAAGCAATATCGTTTTGCAAAATATTTAGCCAGGACAGCATAGCTGACAGGCAATATCTAATTTTTACCAGGGTCTTGCTTTTACCCATTTTAAATTGTTTTTGTCAGGGATAGCCCAGTTGAGATGTAATTTTTCAGTAGGGTCCTGCTTTTAGCCATTTTACCCAGAATAGCCCAGATGAGATGAAATGCCATGTTTTCAGTAAGGTTTGTTTTCACCCAGTTTTACAGTGTTTTTACCCAGGACAGCCTAGCTGAGATGCAATATCTCTTCTTCAGTGGGATTCTTCATTTACCAATTTGTGCAATGTACCTACCCAGAATCAGTGGAGATGCAATATCTTGTTTTGAGTAGGGTCCTGCTTTTCACATTTTTGCAATGTATTTACCCAGAACAGCCATGCTGAGATGCAAGATCTCATTTTCAGTAGGGTCCTGCTTTTACCCATTTTTACAATATATTTACCCAGGCTAGGCCAGCTGACAGGCAATATCTCATTGGGGTCCTGCTGTTACACATTTTTGTACTGTATTTATCCAGGATAGAACAGTGCAGATGCTACATTTTATTTTCAGCGGGGTCCTGCTTTTACATGTTTTTACAGTATATTTACCCAGGATAGACCAGCTGAGATGCAATATCTCATTGTCAGTGGCATTCAGATTTTACTCAGTTTTACCATGTATTTAGCCAGGATAGCCCAGCTGAGATGTAAGAAAAGATTACTCACCTTAATAATTATCTTTCTTCTAACGGAATCCTGCTGGATTCTGAGTACTGCAGTTAGCCCCAGCATTCAAACTGCTCCGGAGAGTAGAGGGTTAATTTCTATGCAGAGCATAGAACACTGAGCTCAAGCTCGGTTCAAACCTCTGCCTGCTGCACTTTGAAGCACAACTGTCAGATTCTTATGAGCTAATACTAACTAACTACTAGGTGAAATTGTAAAATTTTTTACTAGCCAAATGGCAACCAAATATTTTGGATCCCCAAAAGACTTAAATCAAGAAATCCAAAATTAAAAACCAGGTAGTGAGCAATTTAAGACTGTTAAATTAATAATATAATCCACTCCCCCCTGCCTAAAAGGAGGGAGTACCCAAATGCACCCCTGGGGTGCAACACTGCACCCGCCAGCCCACTTCCCAAAAATAGGTTCTGAGAAGGAAGGTAGGGAGGGAGGTCAGAATACAGCAAGACTCCATTAGAAGAAACATAATTACTAAGGTGAGTAATTTTTTTCTTCAAACAACATGAAGTCTTGCTGTATTCTGACTATTGCAGACTACCAAGCAGTACCTCCATGGAGGAGGGAATCAAACCTACCTTGGGAATAGGCTCTGCAGTACTGCTGTACCAAACTGAGCATCACTCCTAGCCTGGATGTCCAGGGAGTAATGCTTGGTAAATGTATGGACTGTTTTCCAGGTGGTTGCTTTACATATCTCTAGCAAGGAATATCCTGGCCGCAGCCAGGAAAGCGATGTACCTCTAGTTGAATGAGCCCTCAGGCCTGAGGGAGGTATTTTGCCTAGCTTCTCATAGCAGAACTGAATACAAGAGACAATCCACCTGGCAATAGTTCTCTTAGTGGCAGGTTTGCCCTTAACCACTTCCCCATAAGTGAGAAACAACTGAAGGGAGTCAAATCTGTGAGCCTTAGTACGCTCAATGTAGTAACTAAGGGCTCTTTTAACATCCAAACTGTGTAAACTTCTTTCTCCTAAAGAAGAATGATCAGTGAAGGACACAGGGAGAGACGTAGATTGGTTCAGATGAAAAGCTGAAACCACTTTAGGTAAAAACCTCCTATTAGTTCTAAGGACCACCTTATCTCTATGGAATGAGATAAAATCAGGCTCCACTGACAGAGCTTGCATTTCACTGATACGCCTGGCAGAGGTAATAGCTACCAGGAACACAGTTTTCCAAGTCAAGTACTTAAGCTCTCCTGAAGATAAAGGCTCAAAAGGGGGTTGCATAAGCTGAGCAATGCAAACGTTAAGATCCCAAGCAGCAGCAGGATCCCTAAAGGGAGGGACTGGTGTGAAGCAATCCCTTGAAAAATTTACAGAATACAGGGTGAGATGACAGTGAGGAAGGCTTTCCCGTTGACAGAAAAGCACAAACAGCTGACAAATGTACTTGAGAGTAGCTGGTCTGAGGCCTAGGCCATTAAGAAGAACCATATAATCCAGAACTGTAGACAATTCAGCAGTGTTTGGGGATATATGCTTCTTGGAACACCAAATGCTGAATCTTTTCCATTTGGAGTTGTAAGTTTTCTGGTGGCAGGCTTTCAAGAGGCTTTGAGAATATCCAGAACTCCTTGGGACAGATGCAAATCTGCATACTCTAACTCTTCAAGAGCCATGCCTTGAGATTGAGAGACCAAAGATTGGGGTACCAAATCCTCCCCTGAGTAGAAGTTAACAGGTTGTAATTCCCGGGAAGAGACAGGGGAAGATGGACTGCTGGGGGCAGCAACAGGGGGTAACAAGGCTGCCTGGCCCAGTCTGGAGCAATCAGAATCACTCTGCAAAGTTGTGACCTTACCTTGACCAGAACCTTGAACAGTAGAGGAAAGGGAGGGAAGGCATACAGAAATTTCCCTTCCCAGATCAAAATCAGCATCTAGAGGGACTGAGCCCAAGCCTGGGGGTCTGCAACAAAACAGAGGAAGTTAGTGATTGTCTGGGGCTGCAAAGAGATCTATCTCTGGAGTGCCCCACCTTGAAAAAATCACGTTCAACACCAAAGGGTCCAGGGACCCTTCATGATGGCCCTGGGAGTTCCTGCTCAATGCATCTGCTAGCACATTGTCCTTCCCTGGAAGGTGGACTGCTATCAGAGAGGTCTGCAGAGAATAAGCTAGGGACCACAATTTCTTGGCTTCCATGCACAAGGCCATGGACCGAGTGCCTCCCTGCTTGTTGATGTACCATATGGTGGTGGTGTTGTCTGTCCTGACCTGAACCACCTCGTTCTGCACTGACTGAGAGAAAGCTTGCAGGGCCAGAAAGACCACCCTGAGTTCCAAGAGATTGATATGAAGAAGGGATTCCTGAGGGGACCACAAGTCCCTGGGCTGTGAGAGCCCCCAGATGGGCTCCCCACCCCAATAGAGAAGCATCCATGGTTAGGACCACAGAGTGAGACTGAGTGACGAATGAGACTCCTTGCCTGAGGTTGCCCGGATCCTGCCACCATTGGAGAGCCTGGATCACAGGCTGGGTCACTGGAACTAGTTTGGTTAGAGAATCTTTCTTCTGAGACCAAAAGTCCCTCAGGTGAAACTGAATGTCCCTCATCTGAAATCTGGCCCCTTGAACCACTGCTGTAGAAGCTGCCATATGGCCCAGAAGTTGAAGGAAGTGCCTTGCTGGCCGAGAGACCAGAAGGTAGAATGAAGAGGTCAGCTCTACAATAGCCCTTGCCCTTTCCAGGGGAAGAAAAGCTCTTGCTTTGACTGTATCCAACTCTGCCCCTATGAAGGTGAGGAGCTGTACAGGCTCGAAAACTGCCTTGGGAAGATTGAGAAGGAATCCTAGGGAAGTGAGCACTTGCTGAGTCACTTGAAGGTCTGACTTGACTTGGTCTGGGGACTGACCCACAATGAGCCAGTCATCCAGGTATGGAAATATTTTTCCTTCTTAAAAAGGCCACTACTACTGCTAGGCATTTTGTGAATACCCTGGAGCTGATGTCAGGCCGAAGGGCATTGCTTTGAACTGATAATGGCCGGAGGGCAACTTGAACCTGAGGTACTTTCTGTGAGAGCACCTGATGGGAATGTGAAAGTAGGCATCTTTGAGGTCCAGGGAGGCTAGCCAGTCCCTTGGCCTTAGAGAGGGAAGAATTATTCCCAGAGTCACCATCTTGAACCTTGGTTTTAAAAGATGTTTGTTCAGGTATCTTAGATCTAGGATGGGTCACCACTCCCCTGTCTTTTTTGGGGTAAGGAAGTACCTGGAGTACAGATATTTGCCCCATGCAATGTAGGAACTCTCTCTACAGCCTTTAGAGCCAGTAGAGATAAAACCTCTGCCTCTAGGGCAATGGTTTCGGAGATGCTTGCTGGTGGAACAGATCTGGCCCTCAACTTTGGAAATTTCTTGAAGCTGAGAACCAGCCCCTGGCTTACCACCTCCAGGACCCACTTGTCTAAGGTAACAGACATCCAGTCCTGGATGAAGTAAGCCAGCCTGCCTCCTACAGGAATGGGGGAGTCGACCCGGGCTGACACATCAGGGTGTCTGCTTGGCAGGAGCCTTAGGTTGAAAGATGGATGCAGCCCTGCTCATCCCCCTTCTGCCTCTCCCTCTGAAGAACCCCCTCTGAGGAAAGGGAGAAGATGCCCGTGCTTGGTAGAAAGGCCTATGAAAAGGCCTGCCTTGAGGAGTTGCCTGCATTTCATTGGCCTGTGCACTCCTATAGGTGGTCCTATACTCATCCATCTTTTTCATGTAATTCTCTGTCTGCTCCCCAAACAGAGAATTACCCACCACAGGGAAATCCACGGCCTTAGCCTGGGTGTCCTATGAGAGACTAGTACATCTGAGCCAAGCCATTCTTCGAAGAGCCACAGATGTAGCCATGATTCTAGATAACACAACACTGGAGTCCACAGCAGCATGGAACTGTACCTTAGATGCCTCAATCCCATCAGCAGCCACCCCTCCAGCTCTGAGTCTAGCTGGGGGGAGGCCTGCTTAGCCAGTGCCAGTACAGTGTCCCACCTTGACTTCTGGTACCTGGCTGCATAGTCTATATAATTAGCCTGTCTGAGTCCCAAGGCGGATGCCATGTACTGTTTATTTGCCATGACATCCAGCTTCCTAGAGTCTCTTTCTGGGAGGAGGTGAAGCCAAGAGTATATTAGCCTTATCACAGGCTACAGCCTGCCCAACCCCAACATGGCTGCATTGTTGATACAAGTACTCTGTACCTGAACCTGATAAGGTGTACCTTTTGTCCATCCTTCTGTCGACAGGAGATACAGAATTTGGAGTTTTTTAAAATCTTTTGTGTCTGTTTCCCAAAAGACTTATGAAGGGGAATAGACAGTCTCGTGGACTCTGGGATGTCCATCATCTCCACATAATCAGGTTCCTCTTGTTCCTCTACAGCTTCTTCCACAGGGAACTGGAGGGTTTCTGCCACTTTCCTATAAAACATATAGTGGGAAGGGGACTCAGAAAGCCTAGGAGGGGAAACACCAGAAGGCCTGTCTGGGGAGATGTCCGGTTCAATGGGCTCAACCAGACCTCCCACACCATCATCATTGTCATCATCATCATAATCTTCATCCCCCTCCAAATCCAGTTCATAGAAGTCTTCAGGGGCATAATCTTGACCCGGAGGAACCGACCGAACCGAGCGCCTGCCAGAAGGTGCCGGATCAGATGGAACTGGACAAAGCAATTCTACAATCCTTATCGCATTAGCAATCTCTTCGGCGGTAGGAAAATGGGTCTCTGGATCCGAACCGGACGATTTTTCTTTTCTTTTTCCTTTTGTAGGAACCAATCCCTCAGGATCGGATCTCCTCTTGCCTGAAGAAGTATCGCCCTGGTCAGAGGGCACTCCCTCAGGTTCGGTCGGAAGAGAACCGGGCTGGCCATCTGGGTCAACGGACTTCACGGCCTCCTTATCTCTGAGCCTACCTAATCTTTTTTCCAGGGTAGACTTAGGAAAATGTTTACAGATTTGGCAGTCTGAATCGAGGTGGTCAAACCCCAGACAATAAACACAGGTGGTGTAGAGATCAGCCTTAGCAAAGACCTCCTCACACACACTGCAGTGTTGAAACCCAGTGGGCCCGGTTTTTCTTTTGGGTTCCTCAGATGTAGCCATCCTAACCACAAACTTACCCTTTTTATGGCAAACAACCAGGCAAGACGCCCTTATCAGTTTCTAACCGTGTCACAGGTATTGGAAAAAAAACACAAGAAAATGCAGTTTTTTTTAAACCGATGAGGACCGGTAACCAAATTTAAAAACAAAGACAGATTGTGATTGGTTGGCATCCCATGGCACTCCAGACATTACCTCATGGGTTACAGCCCACCTGATAGGCTAATGATGCACATGACCCAGATCAGATTTCCAGTATATCCAGGTCCCAGGAACCCCTGCTCTCCAGTTGTAATTGTGCATCTGATTAGCCAAGAAGCATCCAGAGAACCCCTGTCTGCTCCTCAAAATTCTAAGGTAGGAACTGTATTGTTATTTCTTTTTGCAAGAGCCTCCAATGTTTATGCTGTAAATTATTTCAAAAATTGCAGTACTGTTTTTTGTTTCCCCATGGCCTAGTACTGTTTTTTGTCTCAGGAAGCATGCCTCCTGGGCAGGATCCGCGTGGTCCTGTGGGCTCATCCTCCAGGCCCGGGCCCTTATTCCACACTGCGAGTCGCCTTGTGCCCCCCGCGACTCCGCAGCTCTGCAGCACTGCTGTGCCTCGGCCATGTACAGGCTCACATCAGCAGCACCGTGAGTCACCTCTTTCCCCCGTGACTCCGCAGTTCTATCAACCCCAGGCACAACCAGCCCTAACCCACGAGTCGCCTCAGGCCCTCTAGGGCTGTGGCCTACAAACCATGAGTCGTCTCTTCTCCCCGCGACTCCACGGTTACTTCACCCCCCCCGCTCGCCTGGCCAAAAACACCGTAGGTCGCCTCTTTCCCCATGACTCCAGCAGTCAGCAGGCCACGCTGTGGCCCTCCTAAAGAACCGTGAGTCGCCTCTGCTTGTGACTCACAGGTTACCCCCTTGGAACTTTGCCGCGAGTCGCCTCTCCTCCCCGACTCACGCGGCTCTAACCCTCCCCAAGGCACACGGGCCTAATACCCATGAGCGCCTCTTCTCCGCTGACTCAAGGGTTGCCTAGCCTACCACCCCTCCCTCTCTTGCGCAGAGGTGAACACCGTCGGGCCTCCTTGCTGCTCTTCGCACCCAATCGAGGCGCAGTGCCTCCCCCAGAGGTGAACACCATCGGGCCTTCTTACTGCTGGCGCGTCCGCTCCTCGAATAGGAGGAGCACACGGACGCGCACCACAGCCTCCACCTCCTCTCTCGCCCTGCGGCCTACCAGTCTCGGCCTCCAGGATCCTTGAGGCCTAACAAAAAATCGCCTAGCCACGGGGGGGCCTAAAAAAAAACACAAAAAAAACAGATTAGGCACAGCCTCCCTTCCCCCGGGGCCTCAGAGGAGCAGTGGCCTTGTTTTCTCCACTTTCGCCCCCATGCCCTCACGGGCCCAAGCATGCAGTGGGACCAAAACGCAGGGCAACGCCCTGCCCCATAAGGGAACTCCCCATCTCTATAGCAGGGGGTAGACAATGGGAAATACAACTAAAGCTGCCGCTGGAAATCAGGGTGCTAGGTTTGATTCCCAGCAAGGGCTGGAGGTGCAGCAGCCCATATAGAGGAGGCAGAAAGTGTGAAATTCTGCACCCAGCTTGCGCAGTGACAGCATTGTAGCCAATGAGGTTATCTGAGGTGGGCTTTGTTAATTAAAAAACTTGACCCAATACCTTGTCTTGTCAGCTAGGGTCGATAGACTGACCAGTGCGCCGCTTGTACAGGTGGGCTTCAGGACAGGGGCCCACACCTCGGAAGCTGGGTCTGTTCCTCAGTGCCCACCCCTGTAGGCACTAGGGGCTCTGAAGAGAAAAAAAAACCCTCAGTCCACTCGGGTCCCTCACATAGCGACCCCAGGAGGACATCGCAGAGTCCATGCTAAGGTACCTCACACAGCGACCCTGGCAGGCTCTAGCGGAACTATCCCCTCCCTCGGTGGCCGCAGTCCCCTCCCACAGCGGACCCAGGTCTACACGGGCTAACAACCTTCTGAGAGGGGATAGTCAGGTAAGGACATAAGAAGGGGACAGCTTCCTAAGTCTCTTCCTCGCTCAGACCTTCTCTTTATCTTTCAGATGGTCAAAGCGAAGAAATGTACCACGTGCAACGCCTCCCTCCTCCCGCAAACCCCAGGCCCTCTCTGCGCAGCCTGCCTCTTGGATGATGACCTGTCTTCGATGGATAGAACCACTACTCCTTCCCTCCCAGGCCCCAGCACTTCAACCTGGGTGGACCCGGGCTCCCTTTTGATACAGAACCAACAAGCGGCGGTCACCATGATGGAGAGTCAGCAGAACTTCATGCTGAAGATTATGGAGAAGCTGGAGGCGCTACTCAAACAGACCTCGCCGCCCAGCCAGAGCTCATCCACCAGAGAGACCGTCCAGAGGACCCACCAGCCCCAGAGGACCCTCTTCCCAGCATTCCCATGGATGACAATCAGGAAGATAGGGACAAAGAGGAGGAATTCGAGGACGAGGAGGAGGAGGAGCATGGCGTGGAGTCCGACATGGAGGACACCGACCAGCAGGCAGCTCCCTCGCTGACATCAAAACTGTGTGCGTTCGACACAATTCCCGGACTGATGAAGGCCATCAAGGCCACCATGGGCCTATCCACAGACGAACAAGAAGTGGAGAAGACGGAATCGAAGCTGGACCCAATGATCCAGCTAAGGACCACCACACCGGAGACCTTCCCAGTCTGCCCGGCCATTGAGGAACTGATCCACACGGAATGGCAATCCACAGACCCAGGCAGAATGCCAAACCGAAGGAACTTCCACAAAATGTATCCGGTCCAAGGTGACAAATCAGACACCTGGTGCAAGGCGCCCTCTATCGAACCACAGGTGGCGGCCTTGAGTAAGAAGACGGTGCTACCATGTGGCACCATAGCCCTCAAGGACCCCACAGACAAAAGAATCGAGGACATGTTAAAAAGACCTTCAAATTGAGGGCACTATGTGGCAGATGACGGAGCTATCTATACTCCTGCCTAGAGATACGCTTGGCTGGAGGAGCTTCAGGAACAGGCGGTCCAAAGTCAGGAGACTGAACTTTAGACTGCACCCTCGATGCAGCCAAATACCTAGCGGACATGGCAGTGGACTCGCCTCAGGCCAGAGCCCGGCCACAATCACAAATCGGGCCCACAGAGCTCTATGGCTCAAGCTCTGGGGCCTGATTCAGAATCCAAGACTCTTTTACAGAACTTACCCCTTAAGGGGACTCATGTTTTGGGAGGGTCTCCAGAATTACTTAAACAAAAGAAGAAAGTAGGGACCTCCCAAGAAACCGTCAAGACCCTCACACCTACCTTCCGCTAGACGGAGGTTTCATCCCGGCCCAGGACCCAAACTCAGAGGGACCCTACCCCAGAACCACTCCCTTCGGGGTAGAGCATCACATCCTACCCCTCGCACGCACGCCTTCAGCGGTTACAGGTCTTCCTTTCCGACCCCGGGACAAAAGTCCAGAGGTCGAGGAAGGGATTCAGAGGTAAACCGTGACCTCGACTCACCGAGCCCCACCACCACAACCCGTCCCCTGTCTGGACAGCGGCTAACCCTATTCGCTCACGCTGGCGTCCACCACGTCAGACAGGTGGGTCAGGGACGTGGTCTCGAAGGGTACACCATAGAGTTGTACCATCCTTCGGTCCCCTCGCCTGCCTCGCCCCCGATCTCCAGACGAAGAGCTGCCACCAGGTACAGGGTATTCTGGCAGATCTCATCCAGAACAGGGCCATTCAACCAGTCCTGGTCCAGGAGCAGGGGAAGGCATGTACTCCATCTTCTTCCTGGTTCCCAAGAAGTCGGGAACTAAGGCCCATCCTGGACCTCAAGCACCTGAACCGTTACGTGATCACACGTCGGTTCAAAATGAGAACTATTCGATCCACCCTACAGGGCATCAGGGTGGCGACTTCCTGACATCCATCAATCTCAGGGCCTACCTACATCCCCATCATCAAGAGTCACCGAAGTTTCCTCCGTTTCACATCCTGGGACACCACTTCCAATACCGGGCGCTCCGTTCGGCCTGTCATCAGCCCCAGAGTCTTCACCAAGGTATCCATCACCCTGGTAGCCAGACTCAGGGAGCAGGGGCTAGACATAGTGCCATATCTGTATTTATTGGCTCATACGCCGATCCGAGGGTCAGGCGCGTGCTCACACAGAGCTCGCTTTGAGAGCACTCGAGGACCACGGCTGGGTGGTAAACAGGGAAAAGAGCCACCTGCGCCCAACCCAACAGATCGAACACCTCGGAGCTATCATCGACTCAGCAGAGGGTTGGGCGAAGCCGGCACCGGCACGGATCCACAGCCTGGCCGCACAGTTAAGGTCGCATCCACACACCACGGTGGAGAAGGTGGCGAGACTCCTGGGATGCATGTCCTCCTGCATCGACCTCATCCTCTGGGCCAGGTGGCACATGCGTCCACTCCAGAACTACATTCTGGCGCGTGGGGCACCCAATGAGTGCAACCTGCGCTGCGCGGTCCGGTTACCCGCAGAAGTAAGATCATCTCTGGACTGGTGGGTCACCCCGGGGAATCTGACAAGGGGGGTTCCCCTTGAGGCACCGAACCCGATCCCCATCGAGACGGACGCGAGTCTATCTGGCTGGGGAGCCTGTCTGGGAGACGAATCAGCACAGGGCCCCTGGTCCCCAGCGGAGTCACGGCTTTCAATCAATATCCTGGAAATCAGAGCGGTGTTCAACGCCCTGAGGGCATTCCGACACATCATCCAAGGACAGTCGGTCCTGATCAAGTCCGACAACCGTGTGACAGTGGCCTACATCGCAAAGCAGGGGGGTACCAGGAGCAGGGCCATGTCACGAGAGACCGCAAAGGTGATGAACTGGGCACAAATGCACCTATCACACCTGGGGGCAGTACACCTAGCGGGAAAACTGAATGTAAGGGCAGATTGGCTCAGCCGACAGCAGATCCACCCCGGAGAATGGCGCCTGCACCCGGATCTGTTCCAGGTGATCCAGGAGACATGGGGTCCAGTGTCAATGGACCTAATGGCATCAAGGGACAGCGCCCAGGTGGACCACTATTTCTCCCGGTTCAGAGACGCGCTCTCCAAAGGCACAGACACCCTCTCCCAGGTATGGTCTCGGGACTACGCGTATGTCTTCCCCCCCGATTCCTCTCATCCCACAGGTTCTGAAAAAAATCCGAACATCCAGGACCTACGTCATCTTGGTGGCCCCATACTGGCCCCGCAGAGCCTGGTTCGTGGCAATCTCAGAGATGTCCCGAGCCAGCCTCCGGATCCCATCCTGTCCGGACATGCTGACACAGGGTCCCATATTACACCCGTCCCCAAACCCTAAAGCTCACGGCCTGGCTCCTCAGAGGGAGCACTAACCACTACCGGGTATCCGCGAGTCGGTCATAGGGCACGCTCCCACGGTCTTGATGAGCCTCCACTACTTCCACCCACCGAGACAATGGGCCATCTTCACACAGTGGTGCTGCCAACGAGGCTCAACACCTGAACAAGCAAACCTCCCACGATCTTGCTGTTCCTACAGCAGGGGTAGATAAGGGACTGACACCTTCCTCCCTAAGGGTGCAACTGGCGGCCATCGAGCGGCCAGAGGCCTAGTCGAAGGGCACCACCGGGCCCATCCAGATGCCATCCGCTTCTTACGGGCGGTGGACCTTATGCGGCCCAGGACCAGACCCACCGTTGCACCATGGGACCTACCACTAGTCCTGGACTCCCTAAGAATGGCACCATACGAACCACTCACAGACTCAGATCTGTTCTGGGCAGGACTGAAGACTGCCTTCCTGGTGGCCATCTGTTCGGCCAGACGGATAGGGGAGCTCGGCGCCCTGTCTTGCGCTCCACCCTACACCATCTTCACCCCCGAAGGGGTGAGGCTCCGGACGGTACCGGCTTTCCAGCCGAAGGTTCCGACGAGGTTCCACAGAGAACAACCCATAGATCTTCCCACCCTGCCTCGCGCAGCCCCTCCGGCCAAAGACGGCGCCCCCGACCCACTAGACATGGGTTCGGCCCTTTCTATCTACCTGACCAGAACTCAGGCCATCCGAAAGACGGAGAGACTCTTCATAGTTGCGAAAGGCCAAAGACAGGGGCTCGCAGCGTCCAAAGCAACCATCGCAGGGTGGATCAGAAGGGTCGTTCGCCACGCCTACATGGCGAAGCGATTGACACCACCCCAGGGAATTAGAGCTCATTCCACCAGAGCGGTATCCACATCCTGGGCAGAGAAAGCATCAGTGTCATCCGAGGACATCTGCAGGGCGGCTACCTGGAGTTCCTTACATACCTTCACCAGGCACTACAGACTGGAACATCTCCAGGACTTCAGACCAGCCTTCGCAGCCCATGTCCTGGCAGCGGCCCCTTCGGCCGGAACCCCCGATCCTTCCGAATCCCACCCGGGAGGTCTAAACTGCTTCTTATCTCCCATGAGGTAATGTCTGGAGTGCCATGGGATGCCAACCAATCACAATGGGTGTTTACTCACCTGGTAAAGGTGATTGTGTTGGTTGGCATCCATGGCACTCCAAGGACCACCCTCAGGAATGATCGGAGCGCAACCACTAGGATCAGGAGGTCCCTACACTAGCCCGTCAAGGTTCAATTCCTCTGCTAACAATCAGTCAAACCACGGTTCGAGGTAGTGTGTACATATAGGGAATAAACTCAGGCCTCTGGCCATTGCTATTGTCACCATGTCGTAGCAGACCTCATCCTTCTAGTCTCTATTGTGTATATTGTTTTTCGTACTAACATCCTTCCTTTCAGCTATGGAAAATTCAAACTGGAGAGCAGGGGTTCCTGGGACCTGGATATACTGGAAATCTGATCTGGGTCATGTGCATCATTAGCCTATCAGATGGGCTGTAACCCATGACGTAATGTCTGGAGTGCCATGGATGCCAACCAACACAATCACCTTTACCAGGTGAGTAAACACCCAATATATAAATCACTAAACGGCCGGTTCAGCCGAACCGGTCAAAAATCAATTTTTACAATTCCCACAAGTTTACTATGTCTAGTTCACTACCTAGTACTTACTGTACCACAGACAGAGATCTGAACCGAAACTTGCGATAAATAATCAGTAAAACCGAGGACTTTAACCGACTTTCGAACCGTGAGCAAAGGAGAAATCTTCGGAGCGGCCGTTCAGTTAGACGGAGTAAAGAATCTGACAGTTGCGCTTCAAAGTACAGCAGACAGAGGTTTGAACCGAGTTCGAGCTCAACGTTCTATGCTCTGCATAGAAATTAACCCTCTACTCTCCAGGGCAGTTTGAATGCTGGGGCTAACTGCAATAGTCAGAATACAGCAAGACTTCATGTTGTTTGAATATCTTGTTTTCAATGGGGTTCTGCTTTTAGCCATTTTTCCGTATACCATCACTGCAGCAACTCGCCAACCGCGAAGACCACCACATCGCCAGAAATCAGGCAAGATCCACCCATCGCTGTGGTGGTTCATGTGGCGATCAGGACTGCTTCGCTGGGTGATTGCCTCCCCCGGTCCAACTCCGACTCGGAGTTTGAATCTTAGAGACCGGGGGCTGTGGGGGTGGATTGAGGGGCACAGCCCCTATTGTGAGCACCGACATCCCGCGGCTACAATGCCAACAGTCAGCATTGTAGCTGTCGCGGTAGGGGATGTCGGCACTGGCGCTGTCGAAGCGCTGTAGGTAAACCCATTTTTACACTGTATTTACACAGGATAAGGCAGAGGAGATGAAAAAGAAATGAAAATTATGTACCTACCATAATTCTTTATCTTCCTGGACAAGTCTTCACCATTTAGTCATACTTCTGGGTTCAAGCCAGAGGCACTAGGATCCTGTGGGAGCCAAAACTTTTCTGAAGGAATGGTGCCATAGTAGGACCGCACATGCACAGCACCACGAGATCAGCTCGCGTCTACGTAAGCTACTTTGGTGTCGACTCTATAACCGCCTCAGTACCTTTTTTACCAAGGAGATGCAACGTAAATAAAACTAGAAAACATCTAACCTAACAAGGGCATAAGATAACCCAATGACCCATATAGGAAGGGTCAACTTAAACAATGTCTTCACAGCCCAAACCAAATGAGGGAGTGAAGACCAGAAACAGACTGAGTGAGCTCAGGAGATGGTGTGTGTGCGTGTATGAATAAATGGTGAAGACTTGTCGAAGAAGATCAAGAATTATGGTAGGTAAGTAATTTTCATATCTTCCTGAACTTAAAGTCTTCACCGTTTATTCATACTTCTGGGTTAGAGTATCATGCTAAACCCAATCCCCTAAGCAGGGCAGTAGGAGATGGAGCTTACTCAGGACAGAATTCCATTAAGGATTGTCCTGCTAAAGGAAGCATGCTGTCTGGCATGGACATCCAGAGCATAGTGCTTCACAAGGTGTGCACTGAGCTCCAAGTAGCCACTTCGCAGATACCAGCAATGGGAACAGAGCGTATCTCCGCCAGAGATGCAGTAACCACTCTAGTCGAGTGGGCGTGTACCTGATCTTCCAACTTGACCTGCACCATAGAAAAGCAATGGTGAAGGCATGCCACTATCCAAGCAGAGATACATCTGATGGATACCAATTGCCTATATTGTATTTTCTATTTATATTTATGTACTATATATTATTATTGTATTCTGTGTGTAGTTTTTCCTGATGTTTCCTGTCCCTTGGTCGCACCTAGAAATGAGCCCCAGCTCAGCGTGCCTTTCCCAGTTACCAAATATTTAAATAAATAAAAATAAATAAATACCAGCTGACCCAGCCAGGCCGCATTCAAAGACACAAAGAGTTGCTTCACTTGATGGATCTCTCCAGTCCTAGCGATGAAGAATCGTAGGGCTCTCTTAACATCCAGGGAATGAAGGGTGCATTCATCTTCATTTTGGAAATTAGAGAAATAAGTGGGGAGAACCAATGATTGGTTGAGGTGGAATTCCAAAACCACTCTGGGTAAGAATTTAGAGTGAGTACACATAGAAACATAGAAACATAGACTTTGACGGCAGATAAGGACCGTTAGGCCCATCTAGTCTGCCCATTTCCCTACCTACAGGATAGGCCGCAGATCCTAGTTAACCAACAGCCTATATCTTCCTGCCACCCACAAGAATTGCCTTATGTCTGTCCCATGCATTCTTGAATTCTCCCACAGTTTTAGACCCCACAACTTCCTCAGGAAGGCTGTTCCATGCATCCACTACCCTCTCTGTGAAATAATACTTCCTACATTGTCCCTGAACCGCCTCCTTCTATCTTTTAAATTGTGTCCCTTGTTCTTGCAAGTCTCTTTTCTGAAAGATGCTACCCTCTTGGACTTTGTTGATTCCTTGAGGTACTTGAAAGTTTCTATCATGTCCCCCTCTCCTTCTTTCCTCAAGGGTATACATATTAAGCTCTTTTAGTCTCTCCTCATCGGCTTCTTGCAGACCCTGCACCATTTTAGTTGCCCTCCTCTGACTGCCTCTATCCTGTCTATGTCCTTGGGAGATGGGGTCTCCAGAACTGGACACAGTATTCCAGATGGGGTCTCACCAACTGTCTGTACAGAGGATAACAACTTCCTGTTTTCTGCTGCTGATGCCTCTCCCTATACATCCCAGTATAGCCCCAGCCCTCCCCTACTGCCTTCTCACATTGCTTGCTAACCTTAAGGTCATCTGATATGATTACCCCAGGTCCCTTTCCTGTTTGTTGTTGTTACTACCTCCCCACCCATTGTGTATTCTTCCCTGGGTTCTTGTTTCCCAGGTGCATTATTTTGCACTTTTTGCATTGAATCCTAGCTGCCATCGTCTGACCATTCCTCCAACCTTGCCAAGTCCTTTTCATCCTTTCCACACCTCCTTGTGTATCAACCCTGTTGCAGATCTTTGTGTCATCTGCAAAGGCATACTTTTCCTTCCAGTCCCTCTGCAATGTCACTGATGAAGACATTAAAAGGACTGGACCCAATACTGAACCCTCGAGGTACCCCACTAGTAACCGCCCTTTCTTCAAGTGGACTCCATTTACAATTACCTTCTGTGTCCTGTTGTCCAGCCAATGTTTTACCCAGGCTACCACCCTGGGACCCACTCCCAGGCTGGTTAATTTGACTATCAATCTTTTGTGTGGGACTGTGTCAAATGCCTTGTTAAAGTCTAGGTAGGCCATGTCCACAGCCCCTCCCTGGTCTACTACTTTGGTCACCCAGTCAAAGAAATCTATTAGATTCTTCTGACATGACCTTCCGCTGTGAACCCATGCTGCCTTGGATCCTGTGCTCCACTGACCTCTAGGTACTCAACTATTCTTTCCTTCAGAAGTGACTCCATCACTTTCCCTACCACAGAGGTCAGACTGACAGGTCTGTAGTTTTCGCGGCCTCTGTCTTGGTCCCACTTTGTGAAGGGGAATCACATCCGCCTTCCTCCAGTCCTCGGGTACCACACCATCCTCCCATGATTTATTAAAAGAGTAGCCAGTGGTTTCACTAGTTCCTTCCTTAATTCTTTTAGAATTCTGGGTGAATTCCATCAGGACCCATTGCTTTGTCCACCTTCAGTTTTAGGAGTTCTTGCAGAACCCTTTCTTCTGTGAAAGGACTGGGATTGACCTCCTATCAGAGTGCTTCTGTTAATTGGATTAGGCTCCTCCCTCCTCTTTTGAATACTGAGCAGAAATATTCGTTCAGTATTCCTGCTTTTCACTGTACCCTCTGCCCACCCACCGTTCATTTTATTCAGCCTCACTATCCCTCCCTTTGTCTTTCTATGCTCGCTGATGTACCTATAAAGGTTTATCCCCCTTCTTAACTGAGTTGGCTATCTTTTCCTCAGTTTGGGCCTTTGCTATTCTGACTTCCCTTCCTGCTTCTTTCTGCCTTAACTGGTACAGCTCTCTGTCCTGCTCCTTCTGTGTTTCCTTGTACTTCCGGAATGCTATCTTTTTCTTCCAGACTTTCACAGCCACCTCTCTTGAGAACTATAGTGGCTTTTTCTTTCGTTTTGATTTGTTTATTTGCTTCACACAAAGGCTTGTTGCCTCTGTGATGGCAGTTTTGATAATTCCCCATTGTTGCTCCACACCTCCTTCTAGCCTGTTTGCTAGTGCTTTCTGAGGGCACTCTCCCATCTTGCCAAAGTCAGCCTCCTAAAGTCCAGTACCCTCACTTTTGTATGGCTTGACTCTGTAGCTGAGTTTAACGTGAACCACACTGTTTGATGGTCACTTGTCCCCAGATGGCAACCTACTTCTAGATCCGAGATCCTCTCACTGCCCCCATTTGAGAGTACGAGGTCTAAGATTGCTCCCTCACGAGTGGGTTCCGAAACTAGCTGTCTAAGGCCTGCCACCTGTAGGGCATCAAGAATGGCCCAGCTGTTGGATGTGGCTGCAGCAAATGTGCTCCAGTTAACATCTGGCATATTCAGGTCTCCCATCAACAGTACCTCCCCTTTCTCTGCCATTCTAAGAATGCCTTCCATCATATCCTTGTCCATTCCTTCCCCCTGACATGGGGGTCTGTACACAACCCCTGTGCGGATTGTGGTGCCCTTTCCAGTCTCCAAGGTGACCCACAGTGCCTCCTCTCCTCCCTGAGAGAACCACCTTTGTCTTTATGAAAGATAGTATATGGAGGGTCCATGACCAAGGCATGTATTTCAGAGACCCTGCGAGCGGAAGTGATGGCCACCAGAAAGGCAGTCTTCCAGGTCAGAAACTTTAAATCACACATGGCTAGAGGCTCAAAGGGTTTACGAGTGAGCGTATCCTGCATGAATGAGATTAATATCCCAGGCGGCAACCGGCTTTCTGACCAGGGGCCCTGTGTGTAGAATGCCTTCGTGGAATCTCTTGAACAGAGGCAGTTAAGCCAGAGACATATCCTGGACTAGTTCATGATAGTCAGAAAGTGTGCAGAGGTGTACCTTCACTGTCAAATACTGCAGTCCTGCATCTGAAAGGTCTAACACATACTCCAAAACTTTATTTGGTGGGCACTGGAATGGATCTAAAGGGATCTTAGCACACCATAGCGAGAAACACTTTCATTTAGTGGTGTAAGTTTTCCTGGTGGAGGGCTTACGTGCCAACAAGAGAACCTGTAAGATTCGCTGAAAAACTTTTAACCTGCCCACTTCTATCTCCAAAGGAGCCAGGAATGGAGATGAAGGGAGTGCAAGTTGTGATGGACATGGGGTCCTTGTGTCAGGAGATCCGTTTGCAGAGGCAGCGCCTTTGGAGGACACCCCAACTTGTTGATCAATGGAAACCAGACCTGTCGAGGCCAGTATGGTGCAATTAAAATCATCTTGCCCCCCTTCGCCTCTAATCTGAGCAGCACCCTCTGAATTAGGGGTAGAAGAGGAAATGCATGCAGAAAGCATCTTGTCCACTGCAGTCTGGATGCATCCTAATAGAAAACGGCAGGTTCTGGATTTCTGGAAACTAAGAAAAAATTACTCACCTGAGTAATCTTGTTTCTTCTAAGGTATTCTTAAATATTCATAACTCTTGCAGTCAGCCTTCAGAGTAGAACTGCCAGGAGAATGGAATATATGTAAATGATGGAACCCATCATTGGCTCGTACCACTATTCAGATGCTGCCCTTACCAACTGCTACATTCTATAACACCTCAGATTTCATGGAGAGCCTGCAAGAAAAGGCCCATACTAAAACTATTCTAACAACTTGCACTTAAAACCCTATAATCATTGACAATAAAAATAGTAATAATAATTATAACTTAAACACTAACCTTAACTAACCCCCAATACAGGTAAAACCCTTCAAAACGTCAGAATAACCTGAAGAAGGGAAACAATGCCCAACAGGCCTCAAACAAATATAACAAGACCAGTGTGTGGCCCTCTTTCATCCAGTTTTGTAGCTTGAGATGCAGAGGCCACTGGTTCTGGAATGGGAGGCAGGGTGGGAGAGTTATGAATATTGAAGAATATCTTGGAAGAAACAAGATTACTGAGGTGAGTAATTTTTTCATCTAACCCTAGGTATTCTTCAGTATTCCTAACTCTTGCAGACTATGAAGCAGTACCTTTGGAGGTAGGCACAGAACCGATCTTGGAAACAGACTCCTGAAGAACTGCATACCTGGCCTCACTTCTGGATTGCGTGTCCAAGCAGTGATGCTTTATGAAAGTGTGTACTGTTCTCCATGTAGCTGCTTTGCAGATTTCCTGTAATGGGACATCCCTGGCAACTGCTATAGTAGCAGCTGTGCCCCTTGTGGAATGGGCCCTTAGTCCTACCGGGGGCTCCTTTCCAGCTTTTAAGTAACAGAATTGGATGCACTGAACTATTCAGCGAGAGATAGTTCTTTTAGATCCTGGTTTACCTTTACCCACATCTCCATAGGTCAGGAACAGTTGCTGTTTGTCCTGCCTGTGTTCCTTAGTGTGAGTCATGTAGTAGCTCAAAGCTCTCTTGACATCAAGGCTATGAAGTCTGCATTCACCTGAGCTAGAGTGCTCAGTGAAAAAGACCAGTAAAGTAATGGACTGGTTCAGGTGGAAATCAGAAACCACCTTAGGAAGGAATTTCCTATTGGTTCTAAGCACTACCTTGTCCCTATGGAATGAAATGTAGTCCTGCTCAATGCACAAGGCCTGAAGCTCACTAATCCTTCTGGCTGAAGTGATGGCCACCAAGAACACTGTTTTCCAGGTAACATATTTTAGGTGGGCTGAAAGCACTGGCTTAAATGGGGGTCCCATGACCTTGGCAGTGCATATATTAAGGTCCAATGCAGGCACCCGTTCCCTATGAGGTGGGTGCAGATGGGACAGTCCCTTGATAAACTTCTTAAAAATGGGATTAGAGGCTATGGATACATGCTTGCCAGCTGAGATATATGCTGAAACAGAAGTCAAATGTACCTTTAGAGTAGCAGGCTGCAACCCCAAAGAATGCAGGTGAATAAAGTAGTCCAGCAAGGCTGGTACCCCTGCATGTGAGAGTACATAATCATTGGTAGAACACCATATATAAAATCTCTTCCACTTAGAAGCATAGGTCTTTTTAGTGGAGGGTTTCCTGTACCTCCTCAGGACATTTAGGTAACTTTCGGACAGATGCAAACCTGTTGACTGTAAGTCCTCAAGAGCCAAGTTTGAGCCTGAGGGATATGAGGTTTGGGTATAGGATCCTCTCCTTGGAGGAGTTTAACAGGTTGTGCCTCCGAGTGAGGTGTATTGGTGGTATTACCAACATGGAAAGCAGTGGAGAGTACCATGGCAGCCTGGCCCAGTCTGGTGCTATCAAGATCATTGATGCTGGCTGGGATCTGAGTTTGATCAAAACTCTGAGAATCAGGGGAAAAGGAGGGAAGGCATACAGTTGCTTCCCTGACCAATCCAGAGTCAGAGCATTCAGAGGTATTGTGCCCCTGGCTGGTGGTCTGCAACAGAACTGTGGCAGCTGGCGGTTTTTGAGTGACGCAAAGAGATCTATCTCTGGGGAGCCCCACCTTCTGAACACCACTCCCAGTACCTGCCTGTTGAGAGTCCATTCATGATGGTCGATTGATTCGACATAGAGGATCTGCTAGGGTGTTGTCCTTCCCTAGCAAATGAATGGCCGCCAGTAAGGTCTGGAGTGAGCAGACCAGGCTCCATACCTTCATCTCCTCTGTGTACAGAGGACTGGACCTTGTTCCTTCCTGCTTGTTGATGTAGTCCATATTGGTGGTGTTGTCTGTCCTGACCTGAACAACTTTGCCCTGTATCATGGATGAAAGGCTTGCAGAGCTAGAAACACTGCTTTCAGCTCCAGCAGGTTTATGTGCTGGCGTGACTCTGCACTTGACCAGGTACCATAAGTTGTATGGTCCCCCAGATGAGCCTCCAACCTAGTAGTGATGCATTTGTTGTGAGAATCACTGATGGAGACTCCTGCTGGAAGGAAACTCCTTCCCTTAGGTTCTCTCTTACCCGTCACCACTGAAGGGCTTGCAGTAATGTCCCTGTTACTGGAACCAATTTCAAGAGTGGGTCACTCCTTTAGTATCAATGTCCTCTGAGGTGAAACTATGTCTCTCATTTGGAACTTGGAACCTCAGACTGTGCCTTTTGCTGCGGCCATATGTCCCATGAGCTGTAGGAACTGCCTTGCTGGTTTTGGTCTTTTCAGTCGGAACAAGCCAGCAATCTTCAGGATATTGCTTACTCAGTCCTGAGGTAGGTAAGCCCTTCCCCTCAGTGTGTCCAGTTCTGCTCCTATGAAGTGCAACACCTGCACTGGTTGTAGGATGGATTTTTTGAGATTTATCAGAAACCCTAGAGACTCTAGAAGATCCCTGGTTATGAACATACGAATCTGCCAGCAGAAACAGGCCTCATGGTCTATTAAGTCTGCTCAAATGTGCAGCCAGCACCTTCACTTTGCAGCTGCCACACCCTCCCCTTCCCTCTCACAGTTACCCTCCCTCACCCAGTCCTATCCCCTTTTGAAACTGCCCACCGTCTTACAGGATACCACCTCCTCGGGTAAAGTGTTCCATTTAGCCACTACCCTCTCTGTGAAAAAATGTCTCCTCATCCCTCTCTTAAATCTTCCCTCCTCCAATCTTGAGACCATGTCCCTTCATGCCCCTACCCCTCCTCAATTTAAATACTCCTTCTGTACCTGTCTTGTTTATCCATTTCAAGTATTTAAAGAGACTTACCAGTCTAGGCCCCTGCACCCGATATATGGGTGCATTACCTCATAGGAAACCTCCTTATGAGAATGCTGCCGCAAATAATCCAGTAGTAAAAAAGTTGTAACCCTCATAAAATCCATAAAACCAGATCGCAAGGACTTCCCAGTTTCTTGTGCTGCCCACACATCACCTCCGCGCTCTACCAAGTTATGACGTGATGCTAGGGAGAGTGCGGGGAAGTGCTCCACTATACTCTATATGTGGCACATTTCCAATAATATTTTTACATTTTAATGGCAATTTAGTGAGGAAACGTGAGCACTGGTCGACTAACAATGCCCCGTTGAGTGGTCGATAGCCACGTTCCTCACCAAATTGCCATTATAATATAAAAATGAACAGAAAGGTGCTGCCCACAGAGTATAATGTAGCAAGCCCCATGCTCTCCCTAGCATCACGTCATAACTTGGCAGGCGGGAGGTGGTGCGTGGGCCACCAGAAGCTGGGAAGTCCTTGGGATCTGGTTTCTAGTTTGATGAATTTACAACTTTTACAACTGTGATTGTTGGAACACTTCACGAGGGAGGCTTCCTATGAGCAGGGCGATTGGAAAATCGCGGGCGCGATTTTCGCGCTATTTCCGCAATTTGTACCTTGCTCCATGATCCCTCAGTGATATTTTCAATATTCTGATATGCCCATACACTTTCAGGTTTCTTTATCCCGCTTTGTATTTTTGCCACGTGTTTTTGACGTTTGGGACAAAGAAACCCATCTAGTGACCCTGCAGCGTCTGATTCATGGCATGTGATATCACATTAGGGGGCAGGAAGTGTATCCCATTCATGTTTTTTTTTAAATTGACGCCATTATTTTGAATCTTGTCCCCCCTCAGGTCCGCCAAAGTGGCATAAATACGCTGCAGGGAGAGAGAAGAGGACCATACATCTGATCCCAGAAGGACTGAAGGCAAGGAGGAGTCTCTTAACTGCACCCTGTTTTGAAAGTCATCCGCATCTTCGACGAGGAGCTACCTGAATCAGGATAGAAATCCTGGTCAAAACACTCGTGCTGCAAGCCCTTCAAATACAAAATGATTTTGTTTGCTTGTGGCTTGAGAGTGGGACCTGACCTGAGACTACCACCAATGAAGTACTGCCACCACTGATGAGGTACCACCTCCACCGAGGTGGTATCGCTGCTGCCACCTAACTTGATCTGCCAACCACTACCACTCAACAAAGAGCTGTATTCACTGTTGTGGTGTATTCTACTGGAGGATGTGCTGGGTGCCCCTGTGGTAAGTTCTTTTCGTTTTTCACGTGAGGACAAACAAGGGGCAGACTCCAGAGGAGGTAGCATCTTTTGTGGGGGAAGTCTGAGACAAGCAAACAAGGGGCAAAAGTGAGGAGAGAGCAAGGAGGGGTGACATGGAGCATTAACATGTTTTTATGGCTTCTGCATAGAGGCTTGATATATCTGGCGGTCCCAAAACAGAGCCATATTAATTTCTGATATCATACTCAAATATATATATATATATATATATATATATATATATATGAAATACTGTATATCCTAATGTTGGAGGACTGTCCTGTTTTGCTGAGTACAGTTATTGTGGAGACAAGCAAGGGGCAACTGGAGTGAGGAGGCAGCAAGAAGGGGTGACATAGTATTGGGTGATTGTGAGTAGGGGGGTGAATGAGCAGGCTGGAACAGAACAATTCTGTCCTGCATGTATACCAGTCCACCAGGCCCGTGCCATGCTCCTTTGGTCTTTCGTTGATGGTCAGTGGAGGGACGGGCCTGGCAGACTGGTACACATGCAGAAAAAAATTGTTCTGGCCTCAAATGAAGCAGGAGGGAGGGTCGGATGGGCAGACTGGCACAGAACAATTACTGGGCATTGTGAGATTTGATTGTACTGCACCTGTATAAGTTTAAGCAATCAAAGTTTTTCTATGTACATTATTTAAATTCTGTAAAATGGTACTATAATGTTAATTGTTCTAAATGTTCCATCATTGTGGGATTTGGCGGACTGGTACACATCAAGAAAAAATTGTTCTGGCCTCGAGTGATAGTGGGCAGATGGGCAGGCTGGCACAGAACAATTTTTTCCTGCATGTATACCAGTCTGCCAGGTCCATGCCATACTCCTTTGGTCTGTCGTTGATGGTCACTGGAGGGATGGCCTTGGCAGAATGGTATACATGCAAAAAAAATTGTTCTGGTCTTGGGTGAAGCAGGAGGGAGGGGAGGACAGGCAGGCTGGCACAGAACAATTTTTTCCTACATGTATACCAGTCTGCCAGGTCTGTGCCATGCTCCTTCGGTCCATCGTTGATGGTCGGTGGAGGGATGGGCCTGGCAGACTAGTACACATGCAGAAAAAAATAGTTCAGGCCTCAGGTGAAGCAGGAGGGAAGGGCGGACAGGCAGCCTGGCACAGAAAAACAGGTTACTCACCTGTAACAGTGGTTCTAGGAGTGGTATATGTTGTTCGTCCACACTTCTTGGCATGTCCCTTTCCCTTTAAGGATCGCTGGAAAGTCTTCAAGCTGGCTCCTCCCACCCACCCGAGTGTTATCTCCCTCGGCTCCACCCCATGACACCAGATCTTAGCCCGCTGGAAGTCAGATGTTGTGCGTCTGCAGCCAGGGAGGTCGGATGCGTCCGTGTGGATGAACAACATATACCACTCATAGAACTACTGTTACAGGTGAGTAACCTGTTTTTCTAGGATTGTGGATATGTTCATCCATGCTTCTTGGCAGACTCCTACCAGATCTCCGGGAGGAGGGATGCAAGGCGCACACCCCCACTGACACTTACTTGGGGAAAAGAGATTGGAGAACTGAGGCCCCAAAACCAGCATCCCGGCGTGACTCAAGGTCAATGTGGTAATGGGTAAAGAAGAAAAAATTACTCACCTTAGTAATGTTGTTTCTTCAAATGGAGTCTTGCTATATTATGACATATGCAGTTTGTCCCAACCTTAGAACTGCTCCGGAGGTGAAAGAGTTAAAGTCCATGCCGGGCATGGAACTTAGAGCTCGAGCTCGGTTGAAAATTCTATCTGTTGTTCTTCAAACTTAAACTGTCAGATCTTTACAAGCAAAAACTCACTAAGACTCTGCGTGGAAGCTGTAAACCTACACTTAGCCAACTGACTACTTAATTAAATAAACACATTTTTTGGTGCCACAATGAAGACTCAAGTCAGGAGACCCCAAAAATGACAAACACAACAAAGATCACCCCAAAAAGAGGGGTGAAAACAAGGTGGGCATCTAAAAAGTGCCAACACTGCCCTGCCCACCCACATCCCCAAGAGTAAGGTTCTGAGAGGGGCAGGCGGGGAGGTCATAATGAGACTCCATTAGAAGAAACAACATTACTAAGGTGAGTAATTTTCTTCAAACAACATGAGTCTTGCTATATTATGACATATACGAACTACACAACAGTACCTCCATGGAGGAGGGACAGAACCTACTTAAGAATAGGCTCTGAAGCACAGCTGTGCTAAAACGAGCATCACTCCTAGCCTGGATATCCAGGAGTAATGCTTAGTAAAAGTGTGCACCGTTTTCCAGGTAGCTGCTTGACATATCTCTAGGATAGGGATGTCCCTGGCAGCAGCCAGAGCGTAGCTGTACCTCTGGTGGAGTGAGCCCTCAGGCCTGAGGGAGGAACTTTACCCAGTTTTTCATAGCAGAATTGGATACAAGAGACGATCCACCTGGCAATGGATCTTTTAGTGGCAGGTTTCCCTATGCCAACCTCACCATAAGTGAGGAACAGTTGGAGGGAGTTAAACCTGTGACCTTTGGTACGATCTATGTAGTAGCTAAGTGATCTTTTGACATCTAAACTGTGCAGCTTCCTCTCACCAGAAGAGGAATGGTCAGTGAAGTTCACAGGAGGAGATATAGATTGATTAAGGTGGAAATCTGAGACCACCTTAGGCAAGAACTTTCGGTTAGTCCTGAGGACTACTTTATCTCTGTGAAATGAGATAAAATCAGGCTCCACTGACAATGCTTGTAACTCACTTATGCGCCTGGCAGAAGTGATGGCTACTAAAAACACAGTTTTCCAAGTCAAGTACTTGAGCTCTGCTGAAGACAAGGGCTCAAAAGGGGGTTGCATAAGCTGGGCAATGCAAATATTAAGATCCCAGGCAGGGGAAGGATCCCTAAATGGGGGGTTGGTGTGAAGCAACCCTTTGAAAAACTTGGAGAATACATGATGAGCTGAAAGAGAATAGGGCTTACCTGCTGACAAGAAAGCAGACATGGCTGCCAAGTGCACTTTTAGGGTAGCTGGTCTCAGCCCTAAAGTATTTAAATGAACCATATAATCCAGGACTGTGGGTAAGTCAGCAGATTCTGGGGAAATATGCTTCCCAGAGCACCATATGGAAAATCTCTTCCATTTGGAATTATAAGTAGCCCTGGTGGAATGCTTCCTGGAAGCCTTCAGAATATCCAATACACCTTGGGAAAGGTGTAGGTCAGCAAACTCTAACTCTTCAAGAGCCAGGCCTTGAGATTGAGAGATTTGAGGTTTGGATACCAAACCCTCCCCTGAGCACAGGATAACAGATTGTGATTCCTGGGAAGACACAGGGGAAGGTGGACTGCTAAGGACATAAGGAGTGGGTACCAGGGCTGTCTGGGCCAGTCTGGAGCAATCAGAATTATCTTGCAGGATTGAGACCTGATTTTTACTAGCGCTTTGAACAGGAGAGGGAAGGGTGGAAAGGCATAGAGAAACTTCCCTTCCCAACTGAGAAGAAAGGCATCCAGGGGACTGGGCCCAACACTGGGGCCTGCACAAAAAAGGGGAAGTTGGTGATTGTCTGGGGCTGCCAAAAGCTCTATCTGAGGTGTGCCCCATCTGGCAAATACCACCTCCAGAACTAGGGGATCCAGAGCCCATTCGTGATGGCCTTGGGAAATCCTGCTGAGAGCATCTGCCAGGACATTGTCCTTGCCTGGGAGGTGAACTGCTACAAGGAGGTGTTCAGAGAGTAAGCCAGAGACCACAACTTCATTGCTTGATTGCACAAGGCCATAGACCAGTGCCCCTTGCTTGTTGATGTACCACATTGTGGTGGTATTGTCTGTTCTGACTTGAATAACCTTGTTCTGAACAGATTTGGAAAAGCTTGAAGTACTAGAAAAACTGCTCTGAGTTCCAACAGATTGATGTGGAGCAGAGATTCCTGAGGGGACCACAATCCCTGGGTGGTGAGGTCGCCCATGTGAGCTCCCCACCCCAATAGGGATGCATCTGTAGTAAGGATTAAGGAGTGAGACTGAGGGGTAAAGGGGAACCCCTGTCTCAAATTGCCCTGGTCCTGCCACCACTGAAGGGTCTGGATGAGGGTTCGAGTCACTGGAATTAATTTGGTTAGAGAGTCCTTTCTTTGAGACCAAAAGGCTCTCAAATGGAACTGGATGTCCCTCATCTGAAATCTGGCTCCCTGCACTACTGCTGTTGAAGCAGCCATGTGTCCCAAGAGCTGTAGAAAGTGCCTTGCTGGTCGAGAGACGTGCAGGGTGAAGGAGGAAGCCAGAGAAATCAGGCTATTTGCCCTTTCCAGAGGAAGGAAGGCTCTGGCTTCTTTTGTGTTCAGTTCTGCACCTATGAAGGTGAGAAGCTGGACAGGCTCTAGGACTGACTTTGGAAGATTGAGAAGGAAACCTGAGAAGTTAGCAGTTGCTGAGTTACTTGAAGGTGTAACCTGACTTGGTCTGGGGACTGGCCTACTATGAGCCAGTCGTCCAAGTAAGGAAAGTTGGTAATTTTTTGCCTTCTTAAGTGGGCAACTGCTACTGCCAGGCATTTTGTGAATACCCTTGGGGCAGATGTAAGGCCGAAGGGAATTGCTCTGAACTGGTAATGACCTGAGGGCAGTTTAAATCTGAGGTACTTTTGATGGGAGCTTCTGATGAGAACATGAAAATAGGCATCCTTGAGGTCCAGGGACACTAGCCAGTCCCCTGGCCTTAAAGAGGGTAAAATAATTCCCAGAGTCACCATTTTGAATTTTGGTCTTAAAAGGTGCTTGTTTAGATACCTGAGATCCAGGATGGGCCGCCATTCTCCTGTCTTTTTTGGGGTAAGGAAGTATCTGGAGTACAACCCTTTGCCTTGGTGTAGGGGTGGAACCCTTTCCACAGCTCTGAGAGCCAGGAGGGTAGAGACTTCTGCCTCCAGGGCAAGGGCCTCTGAAGGATTTGCAGGTGGAAAGGATCTGATTCTCATCTTTGGAAATTTTTTGGAGCTGAGAACCAGTCCCTGGCTTACTACTTCCAGGACCCACTTGTCTGACGTTAGAGACTCCAAGTCCTGGACAAAGTAAGCCAGCCTGCCCCCTATAGGTAGTGGAGAATCGGCCCTGGGCGCCCCATCAGGATGCCTGTTTGGCAGGGGCTTTAGGCTGAGGGGTGGAAGCAGGCCTGCCTGCACCCCGTCTGCCTCTCCCTCTAAAGAACCCCTTCTGTGCAAAAGCTGAAGAGGAAGCCTGGGCTTGGTAAAAAGGCCTATGAAAAGGCCTACCCCTGCCCCTGGAGGCTGCCTTTGGGAGTGACTTGCCTTTCCTTGGCCTGTGCACTCCTATAGGTGGTCCTATATTCATCCATTTTCTTCATGTAATTCTCTGTTTGCTCCCCAAACAGAGTTGCCCTAACAGGAAATCCATGGCCTTAGTCTGGGTATCCTGTGACAGGCTAGTACATCTGAGCCAAGCCATTCTACGGAGAGCCACAGATGTAGCCATGACTCTGGATGATACATCATTACAGTCCACTGCAGCATGGAATTGCACCTTGGATGCCTCAATACCATCAGCGGCCACCTGCTCCAGCTCTTTTGCCAGCTGGCCAGGAACCTGCTTTGCTAGAGCTAAAACCGTATCCCATCTGGATTTTTGATATCTAGCAACATAAGCCATATAATTAGCCTGTCTGAGTCCTAAGGAAGCTGCCATGTACTGTTTCTTTGCCATGGCATCTATCTTTCTGGAGTCCTTGTCAGGGGGGTGAGAGGCTAAGGGAACATTTGCCTTGTCACAGGCTGCAGCCTGCACCACCCCACATGGCTGCATTGTTGTATAAGGAACTCTGTATCAGAGCCTGATAATGCATACCTTTTGTCCATTCTTTTATCAATAGGAGGTATGGTGTGAGGAGCTTTTAAAATCTTTACTGTCTGTTTCCAAAAAGATTTATGTAGAGGAATAGATAGTCTCCTAGACTCTGGGATATCCATCATTTCTACAAATCAGGCTCCTCCTGATCATCCACAGCCTCCTCCATAGGGAGCTGGAGGGTTTCAGCCACTTTTTTATAAAACATGAAATGAGAAGGGGACTCAGAAAGCCTAGGGGGAGACACTCCTAAAGGTCTGTCTGGAGAAATGTCCGGTTCAATGGGCATGTCCAAACTTTCAAAACCACATTCACTCTCCTCATACTCCTCTTCCCCCTTCTCTGGTTCATAAAATTCCTCTAAATAATACTCTTGAATCGGAGGAACCGACCGAACCGAGCGCTCACCTGATGATGCCAGTTCGGTTGGAACCGGGGAGAGTGACTGAACAATTTTTATTGCTTTAGCTATTTCTTCAGCGGTTGGAGAGGGAAGTTTTGACTCCACACCAGCTGATCTTCTAGATTTCTTTGTTGGAACCGACTCCTCAGAGTCGGCTCTCCTTTTGCCCGAGGAAGTATCGCCCTGGTCAGAGGGCACTCCCTCCGGTTCGGCTGAAACCGAACCGGGCTGGCCATCCGGGTCAGCGGACTTTTTGGCCTCCCGTTCCCTGAGTCTACCAACTCTCTTAGCCAGGGTAGCTGCAGGAAAACCCTTGCAAATCTGGCAGTCTGAATTGAGGTGGTCAAACCCCAGACAATAAACACATGTGGTGTGGGGGTCAGCCTTGGCAAAGGCTTCCCCACATACAACAGTGCTGAAACCCAGTGGGCCCAGTTTTTCTTTTGGGTTTCTCAGACATAGTGCCAGCCTAACCAAAAACTTGCCCGTTTACGGCAACCTGCCAAGCAAGACTCCCTTATCGGTTCCCAACCGTGTCACGGGTCGTGGAAAAAAACGTAATTAAATCCGTTTTTTTAGAACTGATAAGAACCGGGAACTGCACTTCTAAAAGACTGCAATGTAATAGAAGTAACTTGATTGGTTCAAACCGAACCGATGAAAATGTTTACAAGTTCTACACAGAAATAAAATGTAAAACCTATCTAGTACTTACAATACCACAGATAGAGCTTGAACCGACTGGTTGCGGTTTAATTTCGGTTAAAAAAACGAAAACTTTTATACTTTAACCGACAAAATGAACCGAGCAGAAGGAGGAATCTCCGGAGCGACTGTTCAGTGAGGCGGAGTAAAGAATCTGACATTTTAAGTTTGAAGAACAACAGACAGAATTTTCAATCGAGCTCGAGCTCTAAGTTCCATGCCTGGCATGGACTTTAACTCTTTCACCTCCGGAGCAGTTCTATGGTTGGGACAAACTGCATATGTCATAATATAGCAAGACTTCATGTTGTTTGAAGGTGTTTGCTGACTTCCAGGTAGCAGCCTGACAGATTTCTTGGATAGGGATGTCCCTGGAAGCAGCCACCAATGCAGCAGTATGGCTGGTAGAATGAGCTCTTATCCCTCTGGGAGGCTCCATGTCCACCAACTCGTAGCACAGACTTATGCAAGATGTAATCCAGTCTGTTTTGTTGCAGGTCTGCCAGAAGTGGATTCAGCGTAGGTGACAAACAGCTGGCGAACCTCTCCCCGAATTTCCGCCGTCCTCTTCTTACAAGAAAGAGCTTGTCTCAGGTCCAAGGTACAGAGCCTGTATTCGGCCTCCGAGGTGTAATGAGGGTAGTATACTGGCAGAGTTAACACCTGGTTAAGGTGAAACTCTAACACCATCTTTGGAAGGCATTTCGGGTGGGGGCGTAGGACAACCTTGTCCCTGTGGAAGACCAGATAAGGGGAGAGCACCTGGAGCTCCCCTGTCCTTCTGGCAGATGTGATAGCCACCAGGAAGGCTGTCTTCCACGACAAGTGTGAGAGTGCACACTTGTTCATAGGTTCGAATGGCTTGCCCATGAGCTTTGCCAAAACCAGTAACAGATCCTACGGAGGTGGAGGTTCACACACCAGAGGGGATTTGTGATCCAGGCCTTTGAAGAAGAGCCTGACCACTGTCTCCTGCACCAATGTCGGCTGACCGACTCGCAACCGGTAAGTAGAAATGGCTGCCAGGTACACCCTGAGGGTCGATGACCGCAGACCCCCTTTGCAGAGAGACCAAAGGTAGTCGAGAATGTTAGCCACAGAGCAGGATAAGGGGTCCAGACTCTTACCGTGACACCAAATGGAAAATCTCTTCCATTTGAAGGCATAACATTTCCTGGTCGATTCCTTATGAGATGCCTCCACCACGGTGTAGACATCCTCAGAAAGACCCAGAGCCTGGAACTCTAGCTGCTCAGGTATCACTTTGAGGAGCAGGGATTGAAGGTCCGGATGGACTACCTTCCCCTGGTACAGAGATATCAGGTCTGGGTGTGTACAAAGCCACTCCAGGGGCCTGCAACTGAGGCTGAGGAGATCTGGATACCAGTACTGGCACGGCCAATCTGGGGCTACCAGGATCACCTTCGCCTTGTCCCTCCTCACCTTGAGTGACACCTTGTGGATCAAGGGAAATGGAGGGAAGGTGAAGAGGAGGCCTGGGGTCCATGGCCTCGAAAAGGCATCCCCCTGCAGCAAGCCCAGCTGAGGGGGGCAGGCATGATACAGCCTCAGCTTGTTGTTTTCCCTGGAGGCAAACAGATCCACCAACGGTTTGCCCCAGTGGGAGAAGAGACTGTAAACTACCTCTGGAAGGAGAGACCACTTGTGGGATGTCTGGTCTACGTGGCTGAGAGCATCCGCCAGCTGGCTCAAGACTCCTGTCACATGAATGGCTAGCAGATCCACCTCCAGTTGACTTACGAGGGTCCAGATGCGGAGCGTCTCCTTGCACAGCAGACAGGAGTGCATGCCGCCCTGTTTGTTGAGGTAGTACATGGTCATGGTATTGTCCATCTGGACTTGAACCACTTGACCCTGGAGCTGAGGAGCGAAAGCTGACAGTGCCAGTCTGACTGCTCTGATCTCCAACAGGTTGATGTGGCATCAGGGCTCCTCAGGGGTCCAGAACCCTTGGGCCCTGTTGTCCCCCATGTGGGCTCCCCAGCTCATGAGAGAGGCATTAGTTGTAAGGACGACCATCGGCTCGGGGCGGACAAACGGGATCCATTCCTGCAACCGTTCTGGGGCAGTCCACCATTGGAGAGCATCCCACATCTTCTGAGTAACAGTGAACAGCTGGTCGAAATGACCGTGGCTCTGAGTCCACTGGGTGGCCAGCTCCCATTGGAGGGGGCGCATCTGCAACCCGGCCCAATGGACCACAGAGGTGCACACTGCCATGTAACCCAGAAGGCGCAGAAAGTCCTGGGCAGGGCACAAGTGCCCAACCAGAAATGATTGGGCAAAGGAGGAGAGAACCTCCACCCTGTCCGCCGGGAGCTGAGCTCTGGCTTGACAATAGTCGAGCTCTGCGCCATTGAAGCCCATCACCTGAGCAGGCACGAGTTCCAACTTGGTCTCGTTGAGCAGGAGGCCGAGTCGGGAGCAGGTTAGGACAGCCAGATCTTTGGACCTCTCCACCTCCTGAAGGGAGGATCCTGCCAAAAGCCAGTCATCGAGATAAGGGTGGATTTTTACTCCTCGACGCTAAAGATGGGCTGCAATGCACTTGGTGAAGACCCGGGGGGGCCGATGACAGGCCGAACAGCATGGCTCGGAACTCGTACAGGGTTCCTTCGACCCTGAAGCAGAGGAATTGCTGATGGGACGGACGGATTGGGACATGAAAGAATGTGTCCTGCAGATCCAGTGAACAGAACCATATGTTTCGCTCCAGGGATGGTATGATCTGGTTCAAAGTTACCATCCGGAAGGTGCGGGACCTGAGATATTGATTCAGGTCGTGGAGATCTAGGATGGGGCGCCAACCTCCCTGTCCGCTTGGGAACCAGGAAGTACCTGGACATGAAGCCTGGGTCTGTAGGAGGATCCGGCACTGGAGCTACTGCCTCCTTGCGGAGGAGCTGAGCTGTGTCGTCTCGAAGAGCTGACTGAGTGCAAGCTGAAATCCTTTCCTCCCGAGGGGTGCGGGCTCAGCTGGGAGGGTACTGCTCAAACTCTAGAGGCAGTCCCGACCGTCCACTTTGAGAACCCACCTGTCCGGAGTGATATCAGACCTAGCGGAATGGATGTGGCGGAGCCGGCCCCCCACAGGAAGACCCAGAGCTGGCGTGACAGGTGTAGGGGTGGCAACCCCCAACCCGTCACTGAGCAGGCTTAGAGGAGGAGGAGGAACCTGGACCTGTGCCTCGGCTTCCTTTACAGGGCTGTTGAGGACCCTGCTTGGGCCATGGGTGCCAAGTTTGAGCCTGCTGCTGCTGCTGTTGCTGCTGGCCTCCTTGATAGAAGGGCTGCCTGACCTCAGGGGAAGAATGCCAAAATGGTTTCTTCTTTCTTTTCTGCTGGTTCTTGCCTGAAGAACCCTTTGCAGAGGTAGCATCCAAGGTGGCACTGGACTGCTCCATATGCTGAAGGTGACTGGCCACTCCTGGACAGAACAAGTCGGTGCCAAGGAAGGGAATGTCAGCTAACTTGTGCTGGGAATCTGCCGGAAAGAAGGATAACGTCAGCCAGGCCCTGCGGCGAGTGGACACTGTGGTTGCTAAGGAGCGGGCACAAGAATCCCCGATGTCTAGGGCTGTCTGGAGCTGCTATTTTGCAACAGCATGGCCCTGATCACGGACTTGCTTGACCGTGGTTTGCATGTCTGCCGGGAGATGATGGAGAACTTTGTCTAATGACCCGAGGAGAGCATGAGAGAAGTGTGCCAGAATGACAGCCGAACTGGCCTGACAAAGGCCTAAGGAAGAGGCCGCGTAGACCTTGCAGGCAGAGTGGTCCATATTTTTGGACTCCTTGTCCAGGGGTTGGTCTGTGTTGGCTGAGCCACCAGTACATCTAAACACAGAAGCGGTCACCAGGCTCTCAGCCAAAGGATGTTCTGTGAATCCCAGCAGGGACCCCATGGGCACCACATACTTGCGGGCCATGCAAGCAGACGGTGCTGGGCAGGAAGTTGGGCACTGCCAGAGCTCAAGGGCCGAGCCAGTGATGGCTTCAGCCACTGGAAAGGCCTCCATCGGGGATCCCCCTTTTTAGGATGTCCGTAAGGGGGTACTCCACCTTTTTCTGGATAGACTCCAGAGGCATTCCGGTAGATTCGGAGATCAGGTGGAGAATGCCTTGAAAGGAGGAAGGACCCTCCTCTAAACCTGCCACGGAGGACTCATCATCCCCAGGATGGGAGTGTAGTCCTGTGACATCCAAGTCCGAGGAGTCATGATACAACGGTCTCCTGCCTACGTCCCCTTTGCTCCACCGAGGGCGGTCGGAGGTAACCGTTATGGACAGACGTCAAGGAAGCCCAGTGTCTGTACAGTCCTCTTTCGAAGGAGCCCCTCCCTGAGGCTGCTTAGGCGGTGGTTCCACTAGAATCGGTGGAGAGACTGAGATGGGCCGAGCCAGGACTACAGGCCGGCCCGTGAGCGGGGAACCAAAGGCTTCGGTTCTGGAGGGGTCGGAGTCGGCCTAGGAGGCAGTAGCCAAGTGACGGCCGGGGTGGATGGCAGAACCGGCTTCTGCCCGGTCAAAATCAGCTGTTGCAACATAAAATCCTCATAGCGTCGACAGAGTTTCCGTCGAAGCCTCTCCTCGTCCAAGGAGGATGAGGATCTTCAGCGATGCCTCTTTTTAGAATGCTTGTGACTCTTTTTCGGTCGTTCGACCGAGGGAGTTCTGGACCTCGATCGAGATCGGGCTGGCCGACTTGGTCGATCGGGAGACACCAGGGTCAGTGAAATCCAAGGGTCCGGAACCGTGTCCTCGATGGTGACATCAGCAGGCTGGGTCCCTTCATCGGGAAAAACAAGGACCAGAGTCCTTTCTAAAGAATCGTCGACCAGAGTCAGCGAAATAGGGTTGATCAGGTCGAGAGAGATCGCAAACTCGTTGGCCACTTCCTCGATTTCTTGGCCAGATGGAAGATCCATAAAACCGGCGGCCGAGGATGCGATCTCGACCAAGGTCGAGACCGCATGTTCCTGGGACTCGGGCCTTTCTTGGTCCCAAGAATGTTTTTGTTTGGTCAAAAACCTGGGGTCCTTCTCCCTCTTCCGAGGGTGGGAGGAGTGCAAGCCTGAGGGTGCCTCACCCCTGGTGGGGAGAGACTGGCAAACTCCTTGAAGGAGCCCAAAAAGGTGAAACCGAGGTTCAGAGGAACAAAAAAGCTTTGAGTGGCTGAAGCTTGAGTTGCTTCCTCCTCGAAAGCCTTCATTTGCTCCAACTGCTTGGCGGATCCCACAGCCGCAGAAACCACCCACCTCGTATCCTTCGATTTCACCGGTGGGTTCCTTTCTCTGATCTCCCCAATTTAGGCGCCCAAGTGGTCCATGTGCGTTGGGATGGAAGACCAGGCAAACGTGCAGGTGGAGGTGTTATGTCCGACACCAAGGCAATAGACACATGTTAGGTGGGGATTGATGCATGACATCTTCTGGCCGCAAGAACCGGTGAAATCCGGAAGCAGATTTTTCCTCCATGTCCGATGCGCTACTATCGGAATCGACAACTCGAACGAGTTTTAAGGTAAGATTTAGTGAAAACCGACGTTTGAAATCCAGGGCCTACGAATTGCTGTGAAGCATGAGGGAACCTGTATCTTCCAGCAGAAAGGAAGATCTGGCATCCTGGGGTGGAACCAAGGTTTATACCACCCAGGTGGGTAGGAGGAGCCAGCTTGAAGACTTCCGGCAAGATTTAAAGGGGAAAGGGTCATGCCAAGAAGTGTGGATGAACAACATATCCACGCTCCTATAATTTTTTCTTCAAACATCATGAAGTCTTGCTGTATTCTGACATATGCAGACTACCAAGCAGTACCTCCCAGGAGGAGGAGGGTACCAAACCTATTTTGGGAATAGGCTCTGCAGTACTGCTGTACCAAACCTAGCATCACTCCTAGCCGGGATATCCAAAGAGTAATATTTGGTGCAAGCATGGACTGTTTTCCAGGTGGCTGCTTTACATATTTCTAATAAAGGTATATCTCTGGCAGCAGCAGAGAAGCAGCTGTACCTCTAGTTGAATGAGCCCTCAAGCCTGAGGGGGGTACCTTGCCCAGCTTTTCATAGCAGAATTGTATACAAGAGACAATCCACCTGGCAATAGTTCTCTTAGTAGCAGGCCTACCCTTACCCACTTCACCATAAGTGAGAAACAATTGAGAACAGTCAGATCTGAGTGCCTTAGTACGCTCAATGTAGTAGCTAAGTGCCCTTTTAACATCCAAACTGTGTAATCTTCTCTCTCCTGAAGAAGAATGATCAGTGAAAAACACAGGAAGAGACATGGCTTGGTTCAGATGAAAATCTGAGACCACTTTGGGTAAGAACCTCCTATTGGTTCTGAGGACCACCTTATTTCTATGGAATGAGATAAAAATCAGGCTCCACTGACAGAGCTTGTAATTCACCGATACGCCTGGCAGAGGGAATAGCTACCAGGAATACAGCTTTCCAAGTCAAGTACTTAAGTTCTGCTGAGGCCAAAGGCTCAAAAGGTGGTTGCATAAGCAGAGCAATGCAAACATTAAGATCCCAAACAGGAGTAGGATCCTTAAAAGGAGGGTTGGTGTGGAGCAATCCTTTAAAGAATTTACAGAAAACAGGATGGGATGCAAGTGAGGAAGCCTACCCTACTGATAGAAATGCAGAAACAGCTGACAAGTGTACTTTCAGGGTAGCTGGTCTGAGGCCTAAGCCATTAAGAGGAACCATATAATCCAGAACTGTAGCCAACTCAGCAGAATCTGGGGATATGTGCTTATCAGAACACCAAATGCTGAATCTGTTCCATTTGGAGTTATACGTTTTTCTGGTGGCAGGTTTTCGAGAGGCCTTGAGAATGTCCAGAACCCCTTGAGACAGATTCAGACTTGCATATTCTAGCTCTTCAAGAGCCATGCCTTGAGGTAGAGAGACCGAAGGTTGGGGTACCAAATTCTCCCTTGAGAGGAGGTTAACAGATTGTGATTCTTTGGAAGAGCTAAGGGGAGACGGACTGCCAGTGACAGTAATAGAGGATACCAAGGCTGTCTGGCCCAGTCTGGAGCAATCAGGGTCACTTTGCAAGATTGTGACCTTATCTTGACCAGAACTTTGAATAATAGAGGAAAGGGGAGAAGGCATACAGAAATGTCCCCGCCAATCCAGAAGTAGAACATCCGGAGGAGTGAGCCAATACTGGGGGTCTGCAACAGAAGAGAGGAAGTTGGTGATTGTCTGGGGCTGCAAAGAGGTCTATCTCTGGAGTGCCCCATTTTGAAAAAATCACTTTTAACACTAGGGGATCCAGGGACCATTCATGATGGCCATGAGAAATCCTGCTCAAGGCATCTGTTAGCACATTGTCCTTCTTTGGAAGGTGGACTGCTACCAGAGATGTCTGTAGAGAATAAGTCAGGAACCATCATTTCATAGCTTCCGTGCACAAGGCCATAGACTGAGTGCCTCCCTGCTTGTTGATGTACCACATGGTGGTGGTGCTGTCCGTCCTGACCTGAACCACCTTGTTCTGTACGGATTCTGAGAAAGCTTGTACAGCCAGGTACACTGCCCAGAGCTCTAGAAAATTGATGTGAAGTACAGACTCCTGAGGGGACCACACTCCCTGTGCTGTGAGGGCTCCCAAGTGAGCCCCCATCCCAGGAGAGAGGCACTTGTGGTGAGAACCACCAAATGAGACTGGATGATGAATGGGACTCCTTGTCTGAGATTGTCCTGATCCAACCACCACTGGAGGGCCTGGATCAGAGTCTGAGTCACTGGAATTAGTTTTGTTAGAGGGTCTTTTATCTGGGACCAAAATACCCTCAAGTGGAACTGAATGTCCCTCATCTGAAATCTGGCCCCTTGCACCACTGCAGTGGAGGCTGCCATGTGGCCCAGGATTTGAAGGAAATGCCTTGCTGATCAAGAGATCAGAGGGTGAAAGGAAGAAACCAGGTCTGTAAGGGCCTTTACCCTTGCTAGAGGATGGAAGTCTCTTGCTTAGACAGTGTCCAGCTCTACCCCATGAAGGTAAGAAGTTGCACTGGTTCAAGAACTGACTTTGGAAGACTGAGTAGGAATCCTAGGGAAGTGAGCAATTGTTGGATCACTTGCAGGTTTCACTTGGCTTGATTTGAAGACTGCCCCACAATTAGCCAGTTGTCCAGGTATGGGAATATGGAGATGTTTTGTCTCCTTAGAAAGGCCACTACTACTGCTAGGCATTTGTGAATAACCTTGGTGCTGATGTTAGCCTGAAGGGCACTGCTCTGAACTGATAATGGCCTGAAGGCAATTCGAACCTGAGGTACTTTCTGTGGGAGCACCTGATGGGAATGTAAAAGTAGGCATCCTTGAGGTCCAGGGAGGCAAACCAATCCCCTGGCCTCAGCGAGGGAAGAATTATTCCTAGAGTCACCATTTTGAATTTTGGCTTGAGTAGGTGCTTGTTTAAGTATCTTAGATCTAGGATGGGCTGCCACTCCCCTGTCTTTTTCGGGGTAAGGAAGTATCTGGAATACAGACCTTTGCCCCTGTGTACAGTAGGAACTGTCTCTATAGCCTTGAGGGCCAGTAGAGAGGAAACCTCTGCCTCTAGGGCAATGGTTTTGGAGATGTTTGCAGGTGGAAAAGACCTGATCCTTAGCTTTGGAAATTTTTTGAAGCCGAGGGTCGTCCCTGGCCTACTACCTCCAGGACCCACTTGTCTGAGGTAAAAGACCTCCAGGCCTGGAAGTAGTAAGGCAGCCTGCCTCCTACTGGATAGAGGGAGTCGACCCAGGCTGACACATCAGGTTGTCTGCTTGGCAGGAGCCTTGGACTGAGAGGAGGATGCAGCTCTGCTCATCCCCCTTCTGCCTCTCCCTCTGAAGAACCCCCTCTGAGGAAAGGAAGAAGAGGCCGGTGCTTGGTAGAAAGGCCTGTGAAAAGGCTTGCCACTGCCCCTAGATTGCTGCTTCTGAGGAGTTGCCTGCCTTTCCTTGGCCTGTGCACTCCTATAGGTGGTCCTGTATTCGTCCATTTTCTTCATATAATTCTCTGTTTGCTCCCCAAACAGAGAATTATCCACCACAGGGAAATCCATGGCCTTAACCTGGGTGTCCTGTGAGAGGCTAGTGCATCTGAGCCAAACCATCGTGATGATATATCATTGGAGTCCTCAGCAGCATGAAATTGGATCTTTGATGCCTCTATCCCATCAGCAGCCACCTTCTCCAGCTCCTTGGCTAGAAGGGGGGGAAGCCTGTTTAGCCAGTTCCAGAACAGTATCCCATCTGGACTTCTGGTATCAGGCTGTATAGGTCATGTAGTTAGCCTGCCTGAGCCCCAAAGAGGAAGCCAAATACTGCTTTTTTGCCATGGCATCTATCTTCCTGGAAACCTTATCTGGGGGTTCGATGCCAAAGGTATGCTAGCCTTATCGCAGGCTGCAGCCTGCACAACCCCAACATGGCTGCATTGCTGGTACAAGAAATCCGTGCCTGGGCCTGACAACATGCACCTCTTGTCCATTCGTCTGTCCACAGGAGGTAAAGAATTTGGAGTTTTAAGCATTCTTTGTGTCTGTTCCCAAAAGATTTATGGAGGGGAATAGACAGTCTCTCGGACTCTGGGATGTCCATCATCTCCACATAGTCAGGCTCCTCTTGCTACTCAACAGCTTCAATCAAGGGAAGCTGGAGGGTTTTTGCCATTTCTTGTAGAACATAGAGTGGGAAGGGAACTCAGAAAGTCTAGGAGGGGAAACACCAGAAGGCCTGTCTGGGGAGATGTCCGGTTGTATGGGCTCATTCAGATCTTCTATACCATCATCATCATCATAATCTTCATCCCCCTCCAGGTATGGTTCATAATACTCTTCTGGGGAATAATCTGGAACTGAAGGAACCGACTGAATTGAATGCCTTCTTGATGGTGCCGGATCAGTCGGAACCGGATGGAGCGATTCTATAATACTAATCACCCTGGCAATTTCTTCGGCGGTTGGACAATGCGATTCTGGATCCAAACTGGCCGATTTATCTTTTTTCTTTCTTTTTGCCAGAACCAACCCCTCGGGATTGGCTCTCCTTTTGCTCAGAGAAGTATCGCCCTGGTCAGAGGGCACTCCCTCAGGTTCAGTCGGAACTGAACTGGGTTGGCCATCCGGGTCAGCGGACTTCTCGGCCTCCTTTTCCCTAAGCCTGCCCAATCTTTTATCCAGGGTGGCTTTAGGGAAATTTTTACAGATTTGGCAGTCTAAATTGAGGTGGTCAAACCCCAGACAATAAACATAGGTGGTGTGGAGATCAGCCTTAGCAAAGGCCTCCCCACATACACTGCAGTGTTGAAACCTAGTGGGCCCGTTTTTTCTTTTGGGTTTCTCAGACGTGGCCATCCTACATAAAACTTACCCTTTACTCAGCTTCAGCCAGGAAAGACTAACTTATTGGTTCCTAACCATGTTACGGGTGTTTGAAAAAAACACTAAAACACGTTTTTTTTAGAACCGGTTAAGGACCATTACCTCACACTAAACAGATAAATAAAGAACCAAACGAACTGACAGAAAAACTTTTTTTTTTTTTTTACAGTTTCCACACAAAAGACAGAAATTAAACAACTAGTCCACTACCTACACACTTAACTGTACTGCAAACAGGGATCTGAACCACAGAAAAAGTAAGATAAATTGGTATAAACCCCGACGTTTTACTGATACCGAACCGAAAGCGAAGGAGAAATCTCTGGAGTGACTGTTCACTTAGGCAGAGTAAAGAATCTGACGGTTACACTTGTAAGTGCAGCAGACAGAGGTTTGAACCGAGCTCGAGCTCAACGTTCTATGCTCTGCATAGAGCTTAACTCTTTCCTCTACGGAGCAGTTCAAGTGCTGGGGCTAACTGTATATATCAGAATACAGCAAGACTTCATGTTGTTTGAAGATTAATATACAAGTTAGCCAGCCTTGGAGTGGGTCCTAAAGTGGTAGCTTGGGGAAAAATTGGCTGGACAACAGGATACAGAGGGTAATAGTAAATGGAGTTCACTCTGAAGAAAGGGGGGTACTAGTGGGGTACCATAGGGTTCAGTACTGGGACCAGTCCTCTTTCATGTCTTTATAAGTGACAATGCAGAGGGACTGGAAGGAAAAGTATGTCTCTTTGCAGAAGACACAAAGATCTGCAACAGGGTTGATACAGAAGATGGATTGGAAAGGATGCAAAGGGACTTGGCAAGGTTGGAGGAATGGTCAAATGTATGGCAGCTTAGATTTAATGCAAAGAAGTGCAAAGTAATGCACCTGGGAAACAAAAACTCAGGGGAAGAATACACAATGGGGGGTGAGATAATAACAACAACAAAAATGGAAATGGACCTGGGGGTAGTCATATCAGATGACCTTAAGGTGGGCAAGCAATGTGAGAAGGCAGTAAGGAGGGCTGTGGGGATACTGGGATGCACAGGGACAGGCATCACCAGTAGAAAACAGGAAGTTGTTATCCCTCTGTACAGACAGTTGGCGAGACTCCATCTGGAGTACTGCGTCCAGTTCTGGAGACCCCAGCTCCACAAGGACATAGACAGGATGGAGGCTGTCCAGAGGAGGGCAACTAAAATGGTGCAGGGTCTGCACCAGAAGACATACAATGAGAGATTAAAGAAGCTTAACATGTATACACGCGAGGAAAGAGAGGGAGAGTGGGACATGATAGAAACTTTCAAATACCTCAAAGGAATCAACAAAGTCCAAGAGGGTAGCATATTTCAGAAAAGGAGGTGTGCAAGAACAAGGGGGCACGATCTGAAGATAGAGGGGGGACAGCTCAGAGGTAATGTGAGGAAGTATTTTTTCATGGAGAGGGTTGTGGATACATGGAACAGCCTTCCCGAGGAGGTAGTGGAGTCAAAAACAGTGGGGGAATTCAAGAATGCATGGGACAGACATAAGACATTTCTAGTGGGGGCTAGGAGGAAGTAGGCTGTTGGTTAACTAAGATCTGCAGCCTATCCATTAGGTAGGGAAATAGGCAGGCTAGGTGGGCCAAGCGGTTCTTATCTGCCATCAAATTCTATGTTTCTATGATACCCCAAACACCTGAGTTTGAAGACTGGATGCCGGTCTGGACCAGATAAAAGAAATGGAAGCAGTCACAACCCTATTACGGGTCAGAAAGATAAGTTTAACTCCAGATGGCTACATTTTTTGACTGTAAGGAAGAGACTACAGGGACACTGATTCTAGGGCACCTTTAGAATTGATACACCACTGCCCCTCATGGAACAATCCTGAATGACTATGGTGTGACTCTCTATTCCTGGCAGGTGAGAGGCATGGATCTAACTCACATTCTGTAGCGCTCACTATCAAATCCTCCTGGCATTGCTGCAAGAGGGTATGAGCGAGTTTGTGTTCCTTCCCATTTGTTTTTTAACTGTGTTTGCATTGTTTGCCTCAGTCTCTGCTCCTATTTTGTGAGAATATTGTCCCTACGGTCAATTGTTTTTACAAGTTTAGCTCTAGTTAGTCTTATAGCCATTGCTGATTTCCTAGTTCTTGCTCCTGATAACCACTATTTGCTTCCTGCTAGTCAATCCCAGGGCTTTCAATTCTTGAACTCTCCGGCTGACTCAGCCTCCCATCCAAACCTAATGTGGTGCTTCAGACCAAAGTGTTTGTTTGTTGTGCTTCGGCACCTTGCTATGCATGCTTTTCTTTGGCCACTTACTGATACCCAAACTGCTGAGCTAACCTACCTATGACACCTAACTCTTTAAATAACCCTATCAAGAGACACTGAAACCACTCCCGGCCCATCTTGCAATCAAGTTCCCAAAAACCCCTCCCTATGGTTTAATACTAAGGGACTCAAGGTGGCTCACCTTAATATTCATAGCCTTCTGCCCAGCCTTCGTGAACATGAAGCCTGGGTTACTTTTTACAATCCATAGATACTTGATGTTACTGAATCATAGTTCACACGCTTGATACCTGATTCAGCATGCTTTCTGGTAGGATATAAGCTGCTCAGACTATACCGTCCATCAAAAGAGGTGAGGGCATATTCATTTATTATAAAAATAACCACCTCCTGACTGCCCTGCCTGGCGCACCCCATCCTCCTTCACTCCCTATTAGATCAAGAGGATACTAACGAAATTCACATTGTGTGTGCTTCTCCCAAGGGTGGTAAGGCTGGCCTATCTGAGTTAACTGATTATCTGTCCTCCATTATTGGGAAAAACAAAATCATTTTAATGGGTGCTTTTAATCTGGACTGTCGTAGTAAAAACTCTAAATCTTTTGAGTTGCTTTTAAGTAAAATTTACCTCTCTCAGCTTACCTCTGACCCAAACAGACTGTCTACCAAAGGAAGTAACCACTCCCTCACTGGTTGGGCTCTGTCTAACAGGAAGGATAGCACTGTTGCTGCAGGCATTCTCATGGATGTAATCAGTGACCACATACCAGTTTTTTTAAATACCTTTTTTTTTAGATATTTTTGTCACAACAAAAATGTTACGGACAGGACAAAACACCAGGCTAATACATAAAAGGCCGCATCCCCCACCAACCAGTAACATACATACATTCAGATTACTATAGCAATAGAGTACCCATAGAGCTGTGGTACAAAGACCGCCCTATGCTGTAGCATATAGTGCATGCAACATCCCCTAGCCATTTCAAAAGTTGGCATTATATGGTTCAGTTTAGCTGTTAGCTTTTCCATGTCATAAACAGTTAGCATGACTCCTGCCACTGGGATATGCCAGACACAGTGGGAATGAGTCAGTTTTTGGTTAGTGCTTTCTTGACAACGACTATTTTATTTATTTGTTTATTTATTTATTGTTATATTTTTTTTATTTTAAACATTTTTTACCAGATAAGCACACAGAGCCCAGGGGTTGTTTTCCAATTCAACGTGGGGGGAAGGGAGGAACGAGATGGTGAGGAATCTTACAGCATTAATGCATTGCATACATTACTCATTCCGAAAACAAATGAAACAAGCAGCATGTCCTGGTGTAGTGAATTATAGCAACATGACAGGGTAGCCCCAGGGAAAGAAAATAAAGGGTAGAACCACAGCTGTCCTACAGAGGATCACAGCAGTTAGCACAATGTACATCACTGGGTTAATATGATAGGTATTGGCTAGATGAGGTAGATAGGCTTTGGGGGGGGCTTGGCATTGGGGATATGACATCTGGAATTTGTTGTGGGACTTGATTACAGCCTTGCTTGATGTGAGGGAGGGGGCACTGACACTGACTGGGACATTGTTTCAGCTGTTAGGGAGCCTGTAGCTGATGGAGGCTTGGCCTAGATTATGCTTGTACCATGGGATGTGAAGGTGGCATCCTGTATCGGATCTAAGCAGACAGGAAGGGTTCACTGCAGGGTAGAAGAGGTCAGACAGATATCTGGGCAGTTTGCCAAACCAACACTTGGCACCCAGGAGGGCAGTATACATCATTTGTCTCCTGGAGGGAGGGGACCACTCTAGCTCACTGTACATACTGCATTGATGGGGTGTGTCTGTGTGTGGGGGTGAGGGTGGGGTGGACAGTCCAGGGCAAATCTACACAGTGCATTGAACACAGTGTTGATTTTATCAAAGGAGGTGGAGGTAGCACCTGAGTAGACTACATCCCCGTAGCCTAAAAGGGGACAGACTTACTGTTCCATAGTCTGTTTTCTGATGTTTCAATGGAGGCATCGCTTTACTCTTTATAGGGCACCTAGCTTGGCGTATGACTTCATTACTACCTGGGAGATGTGCCTTGAGTAGTCAAGGTGCTGGTCCAGGTGGAGACCGAGATATTTGTAGGAGGAAACTAAGTCTAAGCAGGATCTGTCTGGGGTGCGTAATGTCAGAGTGGGGGTGGTAGAGCTGCAATTCCTAGTGCCAAACAACATGGACATCATTTTCTTTTGGTACACGATGAGGTGATTATTCAGGAACCATTTTTGTACTGTGGTGAAGTCCTGCTGGAGGTGACCCTCAATGGAGGGAGAAGAGGTGCAGGTACATAGATCATGGTATCATTTACATATATGTGTATGTTGCCGGCAGTGAGGGAGTTGTGTAGGTCATTAATGTAGGTAGTGAAAAGCCTTGTGGGACACCTAGAATGACTTGTAGGGTGAAAAAGGAGCACGGGCCAAGCTTGATAGGGTCCAGCTGGTCAGGTTTGATTAGAACAATGTTAGGGCTAGGAGATAGACATCAAGTTGGCTAGTTTGAGTAGGAGCCCATAGTGATCCACAGTGTCAAAGGCCTTTGTTAGGTCTATAAAATGGCCCCGTGCCCAGGCCCTTGTTCATGTTGTTGTGTATGTAGCTGGTGACTCTAAGAAGGGAGGAGAGGTTGAGTGGTTAGAGCGAAAGCCAGATCAGTAACGAGTTAGGAAGACAGTTCAGGCATAGTAGTTTGATAGCTGGCCTGCTGATGAACCTCTTAAAGGTTCTGAACAGGATGTGGAGCACAGAGATTGTCTGATAGTTGGAGGGTGAGTCGGCTGGGCCACCCTCGTGGATTGGAACTACCAGTGCATGCTTCCAGCTGCTAGGAAAGGAGCTACTACATAGTGATTTATTAAGTATGTGAGCAACAGGGACAGTTATTGCTGGAGTGTCGATTTTGAGGAATTTGGGCATGATGCCATTGGCTCTGGAGCTGGATGCTGTGTTTAGCGCCGAAACCTCTTTGCAAACATCAGCCACCGAGACTGCCTTCGGGTAAAGTTGCCACTAGTGAGTGAACTGGGTTGTGGGGGGTGGGGGTGATTAGGCATAAGAGCCCTGGAGCCTCCTGTGAAGTATTGGTTGAGGGTGTCAGCAGTTAAGGGGGAACCAAGTGAGGTCTGTGCCCTGCTGGGGAAGAGTTTAATTAGCCTAATGACCATATTCCAGAATTTAGAAGGGTCAAGGCTGTTGCAAGATAGCTTGCTCTGGAAGTATTTGGCTTTGGCTAGGCATATGATTCTGGTGCACTGATTCTCTGTCCAGAGATAGCCCACTTGACTTGTGCCTGACCCAGGCCATGTCCCTCCGCTGGAAGAGTTCAATTATGTCTGGTATGATCAAGGGGGGAGGTGGTGGACATGGGCTCTGTGCAACTTAGTTGGTGCATGTTTGTCACAGATATCTAGGAATATGGAGGAAAAGTGTGGTAGTGCCTCATCCAGATCAAGGGCTGACAGGACAGACCAGTTGGCTGCCAGGAGATCCTGAGTGAACCTATCAGAGCAGAATGATTTAAAAGATCTGGCATAGGTTCTTTTGGGAGAAGCATTGGTAGATTTAATTTTCTGCATACAATACATCATACAGTGGTCATTGAAAGTATCTGGCAAGGTGCCAGAGGGCAGGATTCTTTGCAGGTGGGATACCAAAACCCAGTCTATCGTGCTGTGATTGATTTGGGGGATGAAGCATGTGGGCTCTGAGATTAGTTTGTGCAAGTTCAGGGCTTTGACCTTGGAGTGAAGGTTGCTGAGGTATGAGGGGTGCTTGACAAATAGAAAGCATCGTCCTAGTACTTGGGCCCCAGAAACCTTGGGGAGGTCCAGAAACAGAACAACTCTGCCAGTCAATAGGAATTCCTCCCCCAAAACAGACTGTAAGGTAGTTTGTAGCTGCACCCAATAGGGTGCCAGAAACAGACAAGTCCAAAAATATGTTCATGTGTGGCTGGAGAGGCCCCATAGTTACACCAGCAATGGGTTGTTACCATCAGATGAAATCTGGTGACAATTTGCAGGGTGTGAAAGAAATGAACTACTTATTTCCATGAAAATTCCTGCTAGGAATAGAAGGACTTTGTTCTGTAAGTATTAATTTAATAGCTATCCCACTTCTTAGGGTCTATCCGAATGGTAATGCCACTTTTCCATTTAAGCCGGACATGATCTGCTGTCCAGGCCTGCAGCTGCATTAGTGCTTTATACAGTTGAGTTAATAGAGCACCCATCAATTCTCTATCAAGTACTCTCATGAGAAGTTGTATAAAGAGAGGAATGTCTGTATCTTTAGGTCATAGATTAATGTGAAATTTTAGATAACGCACTATTAGGAGGTACTGGTAGTTGTCTCTATCAGTGAGCTGAAACATTTTCTTACGTTCAACAAAAGGAAGATGTTCTTTACACCTCGGGCATTGGTATGGCATCCAAACAGGCAGAGAGAAAACTTGCATTTCTAGTGAAGGGTGTGATTACAAATCTAAACATTTTTATGCTGTCATGAGACAATACTCTAAACCAGTGTGTTAATGTTTGCATTATATAAGGGTTCTGTGAAACATCCCAAACCCATTTTTCTGGGGTAGCAAAGAGGATGGTAAGTGGGTGCAGGAGATCCTCTTCTCTAAGTTCCAGGGTTTTCCAATGTGAAACATAACTACGTACCAGCCAAAAAATGGCTATGCGCACCTGGGCAGCTTTATGACAGATGGTCAGTTCAGGGAGTGACATGCCACCCCAATCTTTAGGGAGATGTAATACTTAATGTGGTTTAGTCTCATTCCAGATGTAGCAAGAAATCATTTTATCCCACTTCTGAAACAGAGATGACAGTGAAGTGATTGGAAGAGCTTGGGCAATATATAATAACTTAGGAAGGATTATCATTCAAATACTATCTATTTGCTGGGTAAGAGATAAAGGGATAGTACTCCAGGCTTCTAGGTCCTATGTGAATTGCCTAGCAGAGTAGTCATAATTAAGTGACTGTAGTTTGCACAAGTCAGAAGGAAGTAGTACTCCCAAGTATTTCAGGGCCAAGAGGTCCCATTTAAATTTATAAACCCTTCTGATGTTGGTTGGGGTGCATAGTTAAGCTGAAGGATCTCCATTTTGGTAGAATTAAGTTTATATCCAGCCTGTGTGCCAAATTCACTCAGAATGTTATAGGGAAGTAGGTCAGTGAGGTAAATCAATAAATCATCGCATATAACATCAGCTTTGAGGTCTCTTACCTAATTGGATACCATGAATATTCAGATGTTGTCATAATGGTTGGGCTACAGGTTCCAAATTGAAGGCAAATAATAACGGTGAAATGGGGCAACTATGTCTGGTGCCCTAGCCTAATAAAAAAACTGGTGGCTTTAATATAGGCCTGGGGGAGTCATATTAGGGCCTGCAGCATATCAATAAATGAGAATGGGAAATGCTGCACCCTAGTGTTTTGTGTATGGAATGCTCTCCCCTGCCCTCACAGGACTTCTCCAGGTTTGATCAGGATGCCGTCCTTGCTGATCTTTGCTTTTTGGACTGGTCCCCACTATATATAGCTCCAGTGATGTTCATGAAGCCCTCATCTACTTTTCCTACACCCTCCAATCCCTTCAGGAGAAACACATTCCACTCATTAGGCATAGGGTGAGAGGGAAGGCCACTAGGTGGCTTCATAGTGACCTGCTCTCCTTGTTGAAGACCAGGGATAGATGCTGGACTAAAGTTAAAGTCACATCACTTCACTCTGACTGGCTAGAATATCGGTCCTTGAGGAATGCCTGTAAAAATAAATGTTTGACTAAAAGCAAATACTGTAACGAGCTCCTGCAGGCCCCTGCTAGTGACTCCAGGAGATTTTGGACCAACATCAAAGGGCTCATGGGTAATGTTAATAAGCACACACTGTCTGATATGACTATAAATAGTTCAAATTGTAATAATCCTGACTTTATCATTTTTAATGCACATTTCTCAGACCTAACCAGGTCTGAGCACTAATGTCATACTCCCCTGATTATAATTTACCACCTGATCGTCCTACCCTCACTGCGTTATACCTCCGAGCTGTCTCTTGCAGCTTGGTCCTGCAGCTCCTAAAATCTCTCTCTACTTGTGGGAGTGTTGGCTCTGATGGGCTAGAGCCTAGGCTACTTAGATTTTCTGCCCCCTTCTTGCCTCCACGACTACCAGGTTATCAGCTTGTCCCTTACCATAGCCACTGTTCCTACAAGACAGGAAGTTACCAAGATTGTCCCAGTATTGAAAAAGAGTAATTATGAGACCACGTGATGCAGTGCTCTGAATAGCAGCTCTCCACGACTGCTCCCACCTCCCAAAGCTTATTTCAGCATTTAAAATATCTATTTCAGCAATACTGTGCTAAATTTTTGCATGGTGAATTTCCTGTTACCTTAAAGAAACTAACTACCTGCAGGAATGGAAGCAGAGATGCGTCTTGCAATGCCGAAACACACACCTCCTGTGTCACTGGAGAAAACTCGCAAACGGGCCAAGGCTGAGCCGGGCGCCAGCGGAAAACCCTCTACTGCTACTACAGTACAGGCCTTGGAGGCAGCTCCTCTTAGACTCGAGCGTTTCCTTATGGAATTCAGCCCATTTCAAGAAGAGTTAAAATCACTCACCACTGAAGTCAGGCAAATGGCAACCGCACTTAATGACATCTCCACAAGGATGGCAGACAAAGAAACACACCTTATTTCCTTGGAGAAGCGAGCGGAACGAATAAACACCGACACCGTTGATAACAGACACAGTATTAAACAATTGGAGGCTAAAATTGAGGACCTAGTGGGGAGGAGTCGCAGAAATAATGTGGTTCTAATTGGACTCCCAAAGGAAGAGGGGGTGACCCATACCATTTTATTTATTCAGAAGCTGGTTGAAAAATTGGTGGGTCCCTCCCCCTTCGGTGCAGCCTATACCATAGAGCGGACTATTAGAGCTCTTAGACTGATGCCATCACCTGGCTGTACCTCGTGTTCCCTTATCTTCAAGTTCTTAAATTTCCAAGAAAAGCCATTTTTCCTGGGGAAAGTGAGGGAGCTCCAAGAAATACAAGGGGAGAGGTCCAGAATAAAAGTCACCCAAGACCTACCAGCAATGGTCAGACAACGCAGGACCCAATTTCACCCCATCATTTCAAAATTAATAGCTGCAGGAGTGAAATTCAGGATGGGATACCCAGCATGTTTGCAAGTACTGATAACAGGATCCTGGTCTACCTTTGAAGAGACAGAAACAGCACAGACAACACTTCCGGTAACTTTTCTGGATTTATTCAATACACGCTGACAAGGGACTGCTGTAGGAATATTTCAACTGGCCTAAAAAGTATCAGTTTAGACCTTTCGATGCACGAATGATTTCTGAGACCAGGACAGTTTCATGTTCCTTCAGAATTCTCAAATAAATACTTAGCCTGGTTTAAGAAAAATTTAACTAAGCCTATTCAAGGCCCTGTTTCTTACTAAGAGGTCCTATGTTGTGACTTTGGGTTCTAAGGACAGGTCAAAGTTAGAGTGCCTAACCATTTTTCAATGTTGTTTCTCTGTATTGTTTATTCCCCTTTCACCTGCAGCTTGCATCAACCTCGGAGGCACTTACTCTATTTTTCACTTGCCCGAAGTATATAATAGAGAGGCCACGAGCTTTCCCTAATAAATATGACTATAAGCACCTCCTGCTAAGGTCCACCAGAGGGACCACAAACTACAGGTTTCATCGTTTTACTTAACTAGCAGAGTTATATGGTGTGTACAGCAGGATCTTTGTTGCACATTAATCATTCCCATTGCAGTTTTTTTACTTTAATAAATCTACCAGTCATATGTTGGGACAATATACCGTTCGGGTTGTTTTTTCTTTTCCTCAGACTCAATCACTACTGTTTTCCAGGACTTGATCAAGCTGTCTTGAAGTTACAAGGGAACCTTTGAAACCTCATGTTGGGGGTCTGTGTTACAGACTTTATGGATTTTACTTAAAATAATTTTTTTTATTTGGAACAACCTAAACTACTAATCTTAGATGCTAGTTTTACTCTGTATGATGAAATACAGGTTAAGGTTTCACAAGTTTGGAATCATTGTTGGGTGGTGGGAGGGCAGAACTGGAGAAGTGTAAAAGGCAAGCTCTGTACATCACTGTTCAAATAAGATGGGGAGGTGGGAGGGTTGGGTTGTTTCTAGTTTACAAGACAAGTGTTTGGACTTTACTTGCGACTGAGGGGTTTGTATGTTTGGAAGGGAGGGGGACTGGTGGAGGACAAGGGTAGGGAGAAGAACACAAGGTTATATAAAAAAGTACCAAAGCGTTTTTTTTTACTTATTAACACCCTAGCAATTCCCTGGTACTATTCTGTGAGGGAAAATGGCTAGGGATATACATATAGCTACATGGAATGTGAAAGGGGTCAGGCAAAAGCATAAACAATACAAGGTATTGAAACATCTGAATATCTTATCAGCAGAAATCACCTTTATTCAAGAATCCCATTTGTTGGACTCTGAAGCGCTTCAATTATGGAGACAACAAGTAGGACAGGTTTTCTCGTCTCAGGGTACTACAAATAGCTGTGGAACTATGATCCTAATAAATATGAAACTCCCTTTTTCCTCCACCCAGATTATTAAGGATCCCAGTGGCAGATTTATACTAGTTCAGGCATGATTTTCACTGCAGAAATACTGCTAGGTAGCATCTATGGCCCCAATCAGGACACACCATGGTTTTTCACATAACTTATCCAAACCTTAACCCCTTTTATATCGACCCCAAAGATCCTTGGGGGCGATCTTAATCTGGTCTTTGACCCAACTCTAGACTGGGTTGGTCACCACAGAACAGGGCTTTCCCCCAGCCCAACGGGAGCTCCGAGAATTGATGGACCAAGCAGGGTTGTGTGACATATGATGGGTTTTCCACCCATCAAACAAAGAGTACACATACACTTCTCCAGTCCACAATTCCTCTTCCCGTGTAGACCATTTACTTTTTTCCCTCTCCCTCATTTCCGAGGTTCTAGATGCCTCGATTTATCCTGGTCCTCCTTCAGACCACTCACTGGTTACAAGTCAACTTTCCCTGTTGTCTCTACCTAAAGGGGGGTCCCAATGGAAACTTAATGATCAGTTGCTGAAGGACCCTGGATTAGTCCAAATTATTCATGAGCATATAGAACAATATATTGAGATTAACTATGGCTCCACTGAAAGACCTGACATGGAATTGTGCACCTTTAAGACCTACCTAAGAGGGATTCTGATTGGGTTAGCCTCCAGCAGAAAGAAAATGAGGGAACAACAGTTGTTACAGTTACTATCCCAGATTAGAACTATTGAGTAGAATTTGGCCTCACAGTCCCCTGACTCTCTCTATCAGGAACTAATTAAGTTGAAAGCTGCCTACTTAGAATTACTGAGAGAAAAAGCAGAGTATGCCATATTGATAACAAAAGCTTCTCATACAGACCAAGGTGAAAAGGCAGGACACTTAATAGCTCTTAGAATAAAACAATTAGAATCTTCCCACTTTATAGCCTCAATATGCTCTCAAGTTGATGGTTCCCTGAAAACAGCCCCGAGGGACATCATATCTGAATTTACAGATTACTATAAGTCACTATATGGTCCTATGCCTGACTCTCCCACCGAACATACTTTAGATAAGTATCTTGAGGAGTCTAAACTGCCTCATCTTTCTGAGGAACAACAGAAAATACTACTAGCTCCAATTACCTAAAGCGAACTGGTGGACATAATTAATAATCTCCCTAAGAACAAGACCCCAGGGATGGACGGCTATTCTGCCAATTTCTACCAAAATTTTAAAAAACAACTTATCCTTTTGCTTCTCCCCCTATATCAACACATACTTTCCAGAGCAGAAACTGACTCAACCCTTTTTAAAGCGCTGATTGTCCTTTTACCCAAACCTGGTAAGGCCCTTGAATTGGTCACGAATTATCAACCCATTTCTCTCCTTAATCAGGACATTAAGATGCTAACTAAAGTACTTGCCAATCATCTCAGTTTAATACTCCCAGCTCTCATTGGACCACAACAGGTAGGTTTTATGAAGGGGGGGATCTTCGTCTGATCATCTCCGCACCCTGTCTCATGCCTTCTCGGCATCCAGAGATGCTCCCTTTCCTGCAGCCCTGGTTTCTCTGGATGCCGAGAAGGCATTTGACAAGGTAAACTGGCATTATCTTTTCCAGACCCCAAATGCCTTTGGTTTCCCACTTGACTTTCAAAATTGGATCCAGTCTTTGTACCGGTCTCCCACCGCTCGAGTAACCCGTAATGGAGTGACCTCAGATCTTTTTACATTGTACTCAGGCATGAGACAAGGTTGCCCCCATCCTCATTGCTTTTTAATCTTTATCTAGAACCACTGATTCATAGATTAACGGACTGCCAGGAGATTCAGGGCATTACTATACAATCACAGGAAATCAAGGTTTTTGCATATGCAGATGACCTTCTTCTTCAACTCTCCCATCCTGCCACTTCCATTCCCCCAATGTTAGAAATTATAGAAAGATATAGCCAAGTCTCCAACTAAAAATCGAATGTCAGCAAGACAACTGTCTTCCCACTCAACCATAAAATATTTAAACAAGCCATACTGGCATTAGGACTTTCCTGGAAGCAGGATTCCCCAAGATATCTTGACATAGAACTCACAAGACATCCAGTAAATTCTCTAAAATTAAATTTGGACTCCCTGGTGCACACAATTAGTCAAGACTTAGACTGATGGCCCACCCTCCCAATCTCTATTTGGGGCAGGATTAACCTACTTAAAATTAATGTTTTCCTGCATCTCTTTTACCCCCTTACTTCACTTAATATTTGGCTCCCTTTGTCCTGGTTCAAGAAAATACACAACCTTTTCACTAAATTTATCTGGTCCAATAAAACACCTAGATTAGCTTTCCACAAATTAGCTGCCCCTAAATCCAGAGAAGGACTACGTCTCCTTCACATCGGCCTTTACTTTTGGGCAAGTCATTTCAATAAATATCTTAGGTGGCTTTTACCATACATCTCCATTCATTTTCCTAATTGGCTTAAAACTGAACTGGCCCAGGTCCGCTCCTGTGGATTATCTCCAGAGGCACTCATATACATTAGAGAAAGTTCTCTCCCTTCCAGGTTAAAAAATACCCCAGTTGCCATATCAATAAAAGCCCATTCCCAACTTTGCCTTTTTCTCAAATATAAACACACCACAGACCCAAGACAACCCTTATGGGGTAATCCTAATTTTAAAATCGATAGTAAAACTCTTTCACCTAATTGGCTGCCTTACTTAGGAGATGGCCAACTTACCAGCCTAGTTAAAGAAGGTGGATCATGGTTTTCCATTGCTGAACTCATGCATAAGTTTAATATTCACAATAGTTATGCTTTCAAGGTTTTTCAACTGAGACACCTTCTTTTACAGGTACTGGGAAAAGACCCTTCCCCATCAGTCTGCACCTCCTTCCAAAGAGATCTAAGCCATGTAGTGGGCCTTCCACAGGCCATCTCCAAGGTCTATGGGATCCTGTTTGATTGGATCTACCCAGATTGCTTTAGCCCTACTTCCTACTGGTCTACCTTCTTTTCAGATCTCAATATAGACTAGACGGTCCTATGGCATAATTGCCACAGGTTCATAACCCAGGATAGACTGAGGCTTATGCAGATGCACATACTTCATAATTTATATTATTCTCCTCAAAAACTAGCCAAACTGGGCTTAATACCCTCACCTTTATGTATCCATTGCCTCCAAGAACAGGGCGGGTTATACCATATTTTTTGGTCCTGCCCTAAAGTGGCCCCTCTCTGGACCAATATTCACCAAAAATCAGATCCTCTCTTAGGTCTAGCAGAATTGTTTACCCCTGAAATCTGCTTGTTAGGTGATTTCTCGGGAATTACGGTCCTTAATTGGAAATATTACATGGCTCTCATTGCCATGTCAGTTAAAAAACTGGGATTGAGGCATTGTATAGACCAGGAAGAAATTTCTTATGGTGAATGGCTTACTGAACTCCTAGCTAATCTTAGAACAGAGAAGGCAACAGCAAGCCTGACTGACAGATTAAAAAAATTCAAGAAAATCTGGGACCCCTTACATACTATATACTCTTTATGATTAATTTGCACTGGTACTTTTTATTGATGACAAGTTAATCCTCTCCTAGGACATGTTGTGCTGGAAAGGTTAGGGAGGGAGAAACATGGGCCGGGGGAGGGCAGATTTATTGTGATACAGTAACTCCATTTAAGTGTTTCTAACAAAATTGTCTCTGTCAGTGGCATTGAGGGTTGAGGCCCTGGGCACCACAGCTCGCGCCATGCCAGTGACCCAGGTTCAGGAACGGAATCGGGACATCAGGGGTCGGAGGTGGGAGGAGGATCGAGCATCCCAACGGATGCTCTCCTCCTTCAGGGGTGGGCTCCTGGGATGCCTTGAGCACCCATCACACCGGTGCCTGTAGAAGCATGAGTATCAGGGCACAGGTGGTTCTTCAGAACTGGGGAGGGGAGGACATTGTGGGCACTTGGCAATGACATGCATCAGCACGTCATCTGCCTGGACGTTAGTCCTGCGTGCCGACGTCCTCAGGGATAGTGGGACCTAAGAGGGAGAAAATGTGGAAAAAAACCCGCTTTATCCCAAGATGACGACTGACCTACTGTAATCCTGGACTAACTACCATGGGCAGACTCCAATGTGTGCAGGCGCTTCAGAAAGAGGAAGGAAAGGGGGAGGAAGGCCAACACTCTAGGGATGGACTCTGTGGTAGAATCGCCAGGGGTGATCAATTCTGAAGGAGTGGGATGAGTGGGTAGTAAGGTGGGATAAAAAGAAAGTGCAAAAAAAACAAATTGTATCTGTCCTCTGTATGGAAAAAATTCTCAATAAACTTTAAATTAAAAAAGAAAAGAAAAAGAGTAATTATAAAAGCATAGAGAACTATCGGCCTATTGCAATCCTGCCTGTTCTTAGCAAACTGCTTGAAAAGCTGATGGCTTTCCAGGCTACAGATCACCTTCACAAACATAACCAGCTGTCCCCTGCCAAACATGGATTCAGACAGGCTCATAACACTACTACAGCACTCGTTTAATTCATTAATGACATTCAAATGGCCATGGATAAGGGAATGTACAGCAGAGCTATCTTTATTGATCTTACTAAAGCATTCAACCTTGAGTTCCACAGCCTACTCAAATTAAAATTGCCATACCTTGGTATTTCCCCCACTGCCATCAGCTGGTTCTCTAGCTATGTTTGTGACAAGCAGCAACTTGTTATGGTTAACCAAACCAACTCTGCCCTAACCACTGTTAATGTTGGTGTTCCCCAAGGCTCCATATTGGACCCATTGCTTTTTCCCATCTTCATTCATGATACCCCAAAAGTCCCATCTTTCTGTAACAATCTACTATATGTTTTTTTTTTTTGCATTTGGTTCAGGTCTGATATGAAAGGTTTGGAAAAAGCTTAATATCTGCCCCATTTATCTCCAAGGGATACGCTGCTTTGGCAGCTGCAATGAGTGCATCCCCGATCTCTGAGCCTCTTGATTTCAGGAGAACAGTGTGTGACTGGGTAGGATCTGCTGGGTGAACACGAGGAAAGACTCGATAGGCCTTTGTAATGGCGTCCCATGGAAATCCTGCTTCCAGCTGGAGATTTTGTTTTAGCCATCCCAATATATAGGTGAGCAAAGACATCCCCTCGATGCACTCAGGGAGCCTAACAATTTGGACATTACCTGCCCGAATCTTGTTTTCAAGGGCCTACATACATCCCTGAAGTTGTCTGTTTTCTTTGATTAGCATTGTTACTGCAGTCATGGTGGTCACCGTCCATTTCTCTGACTCCACAACAGTGTCTGACAGGTTCTGGATGGCAGAATCATGTTGTTCTGATTTTTGAAAAGTTTTTCCACTTTTTGAGTCCATGGCTCGCATGAACTCAAGCATAATATGCCAAGAGGGTTCTGTCAATTGTTCAGAGGCGCCCACTCCATTACTGTTTGAGGAGCCCACGGCCTTGTTGGGCTCGAGCAACGGTGGTTTCTGCACCCCCTGTTGTGTCTTCCTTCTGCCCATAGCAAATCTGGTGTCCTCTGATGCAGAACAGCATACAGAAACAAGTTCTGAAGTTCATTTTTTTTTGTAAAACCATTTAAAATTTAATTTTTTTCCAGTTTTCACCCCCTCATGTAGGACAGTTCGTGGAAGTGCTTCCAGCCTGGAAGATGGCTCTCTAACGCATCCCCAGTCTACTATATGTTGATGACATAGTGGTATACACTAGCTCCAAGAACTTAATTGGCATCAATGTACAGCTCAGTGCTGACTTTGGTAGAATTCAGACCTGGCTTGTCCAAAATCGACTTGTCTTAAACTCTAGAAAGACCCAGGCCATGCTTTTTGGGTACACTCATAGGTTAAGAATGTGCACCTTTGGCTTAGTCATTCATTGTTTAGATGGCTTCCCCACTCTCCGCGGCTGACTCTTTAAATATCTACGTCCTGCCCTTGATCCTGCCCTGGATTTTACTCTGCATATTTCAAATATCTGCAAGCCTGCAAATTCTAAGCTTGGGTTCACCTGTAGAATCCAATATGCTCTAACTGCTGTGGCAAGAATTACAACAGCATAGGGACTCCTGCTACCTAGCCTTATTTATGGGCTCACCTCATTTTATCAGGTCAGCACTTGCAACCTATCCAAATGGAACGTCACCTACAATAACATTTGTCAGTTTGCTTTATCCACTACCCAGCTAATCCTCCCAATGCCTGCTATGCTCCAGTCTTGGCTAGTTATCTCCCCTTCTCTCATTGGGTATATACCTTGTGCTGTGTTATTGACAATATTACAAAGTCACCCAAACCCACCACATTGGTGGCTCTGTTAATTCCTTCAGACTGGGCCCACCCCCCGCAATATAATGATTTCTCTCCTGACCTTACCCAAATGCTCCTCTAAAACGGGTGAGAAGGCATTTGCAATCTTTGCTCAAAGGGCTTGAAACTCCCTCACTCCTGGCCGGCCTGGTGGCACTGAAGGTTGAGGCACTGGATGCTACACCTCACGCCACGCCAGTGACCAGGGTTCAGAAGCAGACTCGGGTCAATGGGGGTTGGCAGAGAAGGAGTAGGATCGAGCATGCTCTCCTCTCCTGGGGAGGGTGGGGCCGTGTTTCCCAGCACTTAGCGACTCCCAGTGAAGACTGGGGGGGTAGCAAGTCAGGAATGCTACAGTATGGGGTGGGAATGTGGCGGATGTCCTGCGGGTTGGTAGGGGAACATGCCCACAGTGCGATGACGTCATTGCACATCTGCGGCCTCAGGGACACGTGAGAGAAAATTCCTCTGCTCACAAGTATAGCGCCTCCAAATGGGTACTGTCTGCCACCTCCAAACAGAGCCCGACTCGAGGGGGCAGGGGCTCAAGGGTGATGCAGTCTCCCTCTTGTTCCCCTTCGGGAGGGCCCCTCCATGAGGGCCAAGCCACGGTCCTCCCTGCTTCAGCTGGGTTGTGGCAGAGGCTGGTAGGTGGATGGGACGATGAGACCTCTTGCAGCAAGGCCGACTAGGGGAAGGTCCCCCACAGTGAACACAGACAGCATAAACAGAATGTACAAAAAAAAGAAAAGAAACTTCCTCACTCCTTACCTTTGGGTCTCCCAGTTCCACCCTAATTCCAAAAAGGAACTTCACAAATTCTTAAGTTCCACAGATGAAGGTGCTTGTGCCTGATGCTCTGTTTCTGTAGTGGTATTCTTGCATTGTAATGATCCCAGCCTGTAGGCTTTTGGTTATATCTTGTCACATTATTGAATTTATTATCCTTAACCTTTTTGTACAATTGTTTTTTGGGCCGCCCTATGTTTTGCACTGTACTCACAGTTGCTTCATCCATGCTTGTTTTGACTTTTTCATGCTTAATGTGATGCTGTGATTAGGACACATCTTGTGTCTCATTGTTTATTCTTCTGCACCGTTTGTAATATTGTTGTCTGTACTACTGTATGCAACTTCAGCTGTCTTTGCAACGTCTGAGGTCATGCTGAAAATAGGCATTTTTTTTCTAGTGCACCTATCTGGTTAACAAAAAAATAAACATTATGCAATTATTATCTGTTTGGAGACTGACTGAATTCCACCCAATTTCATCTACCAGCACTTGGAGACAGTACAGTAAGGACTTCATTTACAATACAATTATGGGAAACTCCTTCTCCTGCATTGACCAGACTTCCTGGTCAAGAAACCTTGACAGTAAGTTCCCTCACCCCAGGCATGAGGTCTCCATTGTTACTGTCACCTGTGGAGATAGAGAAGAGAATGGAAACCTTGCAGCAGATTCTCTCAGACTGTTCACCACTGCAATTAACTTCTGAAAGGGTAAGTCATCGTGATGAGGTGCTCAAGACTCTGATAAGCCTAAGGCCACTGGTTGCTACGCATCCAGTGTGATGTCCTTATATGTAGCCCCACTAGGACTACTGAGAAGACCATGGCTGCCATCAGATTTAGCATGCGTTTAATAGACCATGCTGTCACCTAGCTTGCTGAATTGACACATTGGACCATCTGTAGGATGGAGTCTGCTATGTCCTTCGATAAGAGTAGTCTTACTTTCTGTGAGTTCAGCACTTCCCCTACAAACTGCAGAGACTTTGAGGGGGCCAACTAAGACTTCAGGAAATATAGTACAAGTCCACAAGAAAAAATGACTCACCTTAGTAATGTTGTTTCTTCTAATGGAGTCTTGCTATATTGTGACAATTGCAGTTTGTCCCACCATTAGAACTGCTCCAGAGGTGAAAGAGTTAACTACCATGCCAGGCATGGAGTTTAGAGCATGAGCTCGGTTAGAGAAGCTCTGTCTGGCTAATTTCAAACCGAAACTGTCAGATCTTTACGAGCAAAAACTCACTAAGGTTCTGTGTGGAAGCTGTAACCTACACAAGCCAACTGGCTACCTAAATATTAACACCTATTCCTGGTCCCAACACCAAGACTCAAGTCAGGGGACCAGAAAAATAATAACATAAGATAAAATAAAACACAATACCCCAAAACCCCAAAAAGGAGTGGAAAAAACATATAATGGGCATAACAAGTGCCAACACTGGACTGCCCACCCCATACCCAAGTAGAAGTTCTGAGAGGGGCAGGCTGGGGGGGAGGTCATAATATAGCAAGACTCCATTAGAAGAAACAACATTACTAAGGTGAGTAATTTTTTCTTCAAACAACATGAAGTCTTGCTATATTATGACAATTGTAGAATACACAGCAGTACCTCCATGGTGGAGGGACAGAACCTACTTAGGGAATAGGCTCTGAAGCACGGCTGTGCCAAATCTAGCATCCCTCCTGGCCTGGATATCCAAGGAGTAATGCTTGGTGAAAGTGTGTGCCGTTTTCCAGGTAGCTGCTTGACATATCTCAAGATAGGGATGTCTCTGGCAGCAGCTAGAGCGCAGCTGTACCTCTGGTAGAGTGAGCCCTCAGGCCTGAAGGGGAACCTTTCCCAGTTTTGATAACAAAATTGGATACGAGACAATCCACCTGGCAATGGATCTCTTAGTGGCAGGTTTACCTTTCCCAACCTCACCATAAGTGAGAAAAAGTTGGAGGGATTCGAACCTATGACCCTTGGTACGCTCTATATAGTAACTAAGGGCCCTCTTAACATCTAAGCTGTGCAGCCTCCTCTCACCAGAGGAGGAATGGTCAGTGAAGAACACTGGAAGGGAGATAGATTGGTTAAGATGGAAATCTGAAACCACCTTAGGCAAAAACTTCCTGTTAGTCCTAAGGACTAAAGGAGCTTAATATGTATACCCTTGAGGAAAGAAGGGAGAGGGAGGACATGATAGAAACTTTCAAGTACCTCAGGGGAATCAACAAAGTCCAAGAGGGTAGCATCTTTCAGAAAAAGAGACTTGCAAGAACAAGGGGACACAATTTAAAGATAGAAGGAGGGCGGTTCAGGGGCAATGTGAGGAAGTATTATTTCACAGAGAGGTAGTGGATGCATGGAACAGCCTTCCTGAGGAAGTTGTGGGGTCTAAAACTGTAGGAGAATTCAAGAATGCATGGGACAGACATAAGGCAATTCTTGTGGGGCAGAAGATATAGGCTGTTGGTTAACTAGGATCTGCGGCCTATCCTGTAGGGAAATGGGCAGACTAGATGGGCCTAACGGTCCTTATCTGCCGTCAAAGTCTATGTTTCTATGTTTCTATGTTACTTTATCCTGTGAAGGAAATAAAGTCAGTCTCCACTGACAAGGCTTGTAACTCACTTATGCGCCTGGCAGAAGTGATGGCTACTAGAAACAGTTTTCAAGTCAAATACTTAAGCTCTGCAGAAGACAGAGGTTCAAAGGGGGGTTTCATCAACTGAGCAATGCAAACATTAAGATCCCAGGCAGGGGCCGGGTCCCTGAAAGGTGGATTAGTATGAAGTAATCCCTTGAAAAACTTGGAAAATACAGGGTGAGTGGAAAGAGAAGAGGGTTTTCCTGCTGAAATAAAAGCAGAGACAGCTGCCAAATGTACTTTCAGGGTAGCTGGTCTCAGGCTCAAAGAGTTAAGATAGACCATATAGTCCAAAACAATGGGCAAATCAGCAGATTCCGGGGGAATATGCTTCCCAGAGCACCAGATGGAAAACCTTTTCCATTTAGAATTATAAGTAGCCCTAGTGGAAGGCTTCCTAGAAGCCTCTTAGGATGTCAAGAACACCTTGAGAAAGGTGTAGGTCAGCAACTCAACTCCTCAAGAGCCAGGCCTTGAGGTTGAGGGATTTGAGATCGGATACCAAACTCCCCTGGGCACAAGATAACAGTTTGTGTTTCCTGGGGAGGCACAGGAAGATGGACTGCTAAGGACAGAAGGAGTGGGTACCAGGGCTGCCTGGCCCAATCTGGAGCAATCAGAATCATCCTGCAAGGCTGGGATCTGATTTTGACTAGCACCTGAAAAGGAGAGGAAGGGGAAAGGCATATAGAAACTTCCCTTCCCAATCTAGGAGAAAGGCATCCAGGGGACTGAGCCCATCACTGGGGGCCTGCAACAAAACAGTGGAAGTTGGTGATTGTCTGGGGCTGCGAAAAGATCTATCTGAGGGGTGCCCCATCTGGCAAAAACTATCCCCAGTACTCGGGGATCCAGTGACCATTCGTGATGGCCCTGGGAAATCCTGCTGAGAGCATCTGCCAGGACATTGTTCTTTCCTGGGAGGTGAACTGCTATGAGGGAAGTGTTCAGGGAACAAGCCAGAGACCACAACTTCATTGCTTAGGTGCACAAGGCCGAAGACCGAGTGCCCCCTTGTTTGTTGATGTACCACATTGTGGTGGTGTTGTCTGTTCTGACTTGTACCACTTTGTTCTGAACAGATGCAGAAAACACTTGAAGTGCTAGAAAGACAGCTCTGAGTTCCAGCAAATTGATGTGGAGCAGAGATTCTTGAGGGGACCACACTCCCTGGGTGGAGAGGTCGCCCATGTGAGCTCCCATCCCAGAAGGACGCATCTGTAGTAAGGGTCAAGGAGTGAGATAGAGGGATGAAGGGACCCCTAGTCTTAAATTGCTCTGATCCTGCCACCACTGAAGGGCCTGGATCAGGGTTCGAGTCACTGGGATCAACTTGGAAAGGTGATCTTTTCTTTGAGACCAAAAGGCTCTCAAGTGAAACTGAATGTCCCTCATCTGAAATCTTGCTCCTTGCACTACAGCTGTGGAAGCAGCCATGTGTCCTAGGAGCTGTAAGAAGTGCCTTGCTGGTCGAGAGACCTGCAGAGTGAAGGAAGAGGCCAGGGCCACCAGGTTCCTTACCCTCTCTAAGGGCAGGAAGGCTCTGGCCTGCTTTGTATCCAGTTCTGCACCTATGAAGGTGAGTACCTGAACAGGTTCCAGCACTGACTTTGGGAGATTGAGCAGGAAACCTAGAGAGGTGAGCAGCTGCTGGGTAACTTGCAGGTGTGATTTGACCTGTTCTGGAGACTGGCCTACAATAAGCCAGTCGTCTAGGTAGGGAGAGATAGCAATCTTTTGCCTTCTTAAATGAGCAACTGCTACTGCTAGACATTTTGTGAATACCCTTGGGGCAGAGGTGAGGCCGAAGGACATTGCTCTGAACTGGTAATGGCCTGAGGGCAGTTCGAATCTGAGGTACTTTCGGTGGGAGCTTCTGATTAGAACATGGAAATAGGCATCCTTGAGGTCCAGGGACGCTAACCAGTCCCCTGGCCTTAGAGAAGGTAAAATTATTGCCAGAGTCACCATTTTGAATTTTGGTTTCAAAAGGTGCTTGTTCAGATATCTTAGGTCCAAAATGGGCCGCCATTCTCCTGTCTTTTTTGGGGTAAGGAAGTACCTGGAGTACAGACCCTTGTCCTGGAGTAGGGGGGAACCCTTTCTACAGCTCTGAGAGCCAGGAGGGTTGAGACTTCTGTTTCTAAGGCAAAGGTCTCTAGAGGGTTTGCAGGTGGAAAAGATCTGGCTCTCATCTTTGGAAATTTTTTGAAGCTGAGAACCAGACCCTGGCTTACTACTTCCAGGACCCACTTGTCTGATGTTAGAGACTCCCAGTCCTGAATGAAGTAAGCCAGTCTGCCCCCTACAGGTAATGGAGAACCGGCCCTGGGCACCCCATCAGGGTGCCTGTTTGGCAGGGGCTTTAGGCTGAGGGGTGGAAGCAGGCCTGCTTGCACCCCGTCTGCCTCTGCCTCTGAAGAACCCCTCTGAGCATAAGCAGAAGAAGCCTGGGTTTGGTAAAAAGGCCTGTGAAAAGGCCTACCTCTACCCCTGGGGGTCTGCTTCTGAGGAGTGGCTTGCCGCTCCTTGGCTTGTGCACTCCTGTAAGTTGTTCTATATTCATCCATTTTCTTCATGTAATTCTCTGTCTGCTCCCCAAACAGAGAATTCCCTACCACAGGAAAATCCATGGCCTTAGTCTGGGTATCCTGTGACAAACTAGTACACCTGAGCCAAGCCAACCTACGAAAGGCCACAGATGTAGCCATGACTTTAGAGGATACATCATTAGAATCCAAAGCAGCATGGAATTGCACCTTGGATGCCTCAATACCATCAGCAGCCACCTACTCCAGCTCCTTGGCAAGCTGGCCAGGGGCCTGTTTGGCCAAAGCCATGACAGTGTCCCATCTAGATTTTTGGTATCTTGCCACATAAGCCATGTAATTTGCTTGTCTGAGTCCCAAGGACGCTGCCATGTATTGTTTTTTAGCCATGGCATCAATCTTCCTGGAGTCCTTGTCAGGAGGATGTGAAGCCAGGGGAATGTTAGCCTTATCACAGGCTGCAGCCTGAACTACCCCAACATGACTGCATTGCTGTGAAAGAAAGTCTGTATCAGGACCTGATAAAGTGTACCTCCTGTCCATCTTCTTGTCAACAGGAAGCACAGAATTAGGAGCTTTCAGTATTCTAATTGTTTGTTCCCTAAATGATTTATGTAAGGGGAGAGATAATCTCCTAGACTCTGGGATATCCATCATTTCCACAAAATCAGGTTCCTCTTGCTCATCCACAGCTTCCTCTAATGGGAGCTGGATTGTTTCAGCAACCTTTTTATAAAACAAAAAGTGAGAAGGGGACTCAGAAAGCATAGGGGAAGATTCCAAAGGTCTGTCTGGGGAGATGTCCGGTTCAATGGGCACATCCAGACTCTCAAAGTCACATTCACACTGATCATAATCCTCCTCCCCCTCCTCTGGTTCATAAAACTCTTCAATATCATATTCTTGAACCGGTGGAACCAGCCAAACTGACCTTTTACCAGACAGTGGCGGTTCGGACGGAACCCGGAGAAAGTGACTGTACAATCTGTATAGCTTTTGCTATTTCTGCAGCAGTTGGAGAAGGAATTTTGGACTCCAAACCTGCTGATTTTTTAGTTTTCTTTGCTGGAACTGGCTCCTCAGAGCCAGCTTTTCGTTTGCCCGAGGAAGTCTCGCCCTGGTCAGAGGGCACTCCCTCCGGTTCGGTTGGCACCGAACCGGGCTGGCCATCCGGGTCAGCGGACTTTTTGGCCTCTCGTTCCCTAAGCCTGCCCACTCTCTTGTCCAGGGTGGCTGCAGGGAAATTTTTACAAATCTGGCAGTCTGAATTGAGGTGGTCAAACCCCAGACAATAGACACATGTAGTGTGTGGGTCAGCCTTGGCAAAGGCTTCCCCACAGACACTACAGTGTTGAAACCCAGTGGGTCCGTTTTTTTCTTTTGGGTTTCTCAGACATGATGCCAGCCTAACCAACAAACTTGCCCTTTTAACGGAAGTGCCAGGCAAGACACTCTTATCGGTTCCCAACCGTGTCACAGGTCGTGGAAAAAAACGTAATGAAATCCGGTTTTTTTAGAACCGATAAGAACTGGGAACCGCACTCTAAAAGCTTTAAAATGCTTACTTTTAAAAGTTTTAAACAGCCTGAAACCAATAAAAATTTACAAGTTCCACACAGAAATAAACCTATCTATTACTTACAATACCACAGACAGAGCTTGAACCGATCGGTTTGCGGTTAAAATAATAATACTCGCGGTTGAATTTAACCGAGAAAATACTGTTTAAACCGAGAAATGAACCGAGCAGTAGGAGAAATCTCCGGAGTGACTGTTCAGTGAGGCGGAGTAAAGAATCTGACAGTTTCGGTTTGAAATTAGCCAGACAGAGCTTCTCTAACCGAGCTCGCGCTCTAAACTCCATGCCTGGCATGGTAGTTAACTCTTTCACCTCCGGAGCAGTTCTAATGGTGGGACAAACTGCAATTGTCATAATATAGCAAGACTTCATGTTGTTTGAAACACCTGTATTCCTTTTTTCCTGAGAAAGGTTGCGAACACCACAAAACACTTTGTGAATACATACGGTGTTGACACAGTCCCCAGCCCTCTGAAAGTCATATGTTACTGCCACAAGCAATAACTAAGAAAGCACTGGTGGCAAGGATGAATAGCACTGGTGGCAAACATGGAGGAGGATATGCTGGTAAGAATCCTTCATGTCTAGTGAGGTCAGCGAATCCTGAGTGTTTGGCAACAGAAGAAGAGATCTTAGAGAGACCACTCTAAATCTCTTTCTCTGCATGAATGCATTTAAGTGTCTCAGACTGATAATGGAGAACATACCCTCCTGTTGTTTTGAGCATGAGAAAATACCTTTAGTAGAACCGCATGCCCTTCTCTGGGACACGTTCTACTGCCCTATTTATAACAGCCCTAACCATATATGTTCTCCCAATTGACCCTGGAGACAATGCAGTTTTCCTAATGGATGTTCTGAAGAATGTTCTTCCATCTTCCAGTTCCAGTGAATACATTCCAGACTGATTCCAGAACTCACTTGTCCATTGGTGAGACAGCTACCAAGTGCTAGCAGAAAAACATTAAATGCCCCTGCTACAGAAACAGACTGTTTCCTCTTGGGCAGCAACATGTCAGAAGGTTGTGCTCAGTCCTAGCTCTGGTTGTGGAACCTTTTGCTGAGCCTACGGTTTATGATCACAGGGTCAGAATCAGCATAGGGACTGAAGAGCACGACCAGGCCCCTAGCCAGGATTACCCAGCCAGAAAAGAAAATAACATACTCACCATAACTCTTGATCTTCCAGAATATCTTCACTATTCATTACCTGTGGGTCTGTGCCAGAGGCATGAGGAACCCGCGAGAGCATATGCCTTTATAAGCTTCAGCGGTATGGGGCCGATGTTGGATTCGATGCCACCCATGAGTCGAACATATGATGTGGCACATGTGGGCCGGCCAGTAACCGATGCTAGCCCCCTTTCTCCTCAGTTCTGTTTGCCAGAACAGGAAACAAAGGGTTAAAAAAAACAAGGGTTGGGGCAAGGGAGCCCAAGGGATAGACAAAAGGACACAGGATATAAAAAGAACAGAGGAATAAAAACTGATGATCAGAAGAGGAGAGAGGGTTGGGAGGAGAGTTTTGTTAGTGGAAAAAGGATGACCGGGACAACTAAGTGGGAGTGGGAGAGAGAGAGAGAGAGAGTGCAAGAAAGAGAGAGTGCAAAGTAGGGACCCCGAGTTCTCAGCTAGAAGAAAAAAATTACTCACCTTAGTAATTGTGTTTCTTCTAATGGAGTCTTGCTGTATTCTGACATATGCAGTTAGCCCCAGCACTTGAACTACTCTGGAGAGGAAAGAGTTAAATTCTATGCAGAGCATAGAACATTGAGCTCAAGCTCGGTTCAAACCTCTGTCTGCTGCACTTTGAAGGGTAACCGTCAGATTCTTATGAGCTAATACTAACTAACTACCCCCACCATGTGGAAATTGTAAACATTTTTACTAGCCAAAAAGGCAGCCAAATATTTTGGATCCCAAAAACTAGGTAGTGAACAAATAATTAGCAAATTATAACAACAATCTACTCCCCTTGATAAAAAAGGGAGAGTGCCAAGTACACCCCTGAGGTGCAACACTACGCCTGCCCACCCACTTCCCACAAAACAGGTTTTGAGAGGGGAGGCAGGGAGGGAGGTCAGAATACAGCAAGACTCCATTAGAAGAAACACAATTACTAAGGTGAGTAATTTTTTCTTCAAACAACTTGAAGTCTTGCTGTATTCTGACATATGTAGACTACCAAGCAGTACCTCCGTAGAGGAGGGAATCAAACCTATTTTGGGAATAGGCTCTGCAGTACTGCTGTACCAAACTGAGCATCACTCCTAGCCTGGATATCTGGAGAGTAATGCTTGGTGAATGTATTGACTGTTTTCCAGATGGCTGCTTTGCATATCTCTAGTAAGGGTATATCTCTGGCAGCAGCCAGAGAAGCAGCTGTACCTCTAGTCAAATGAGCCCTCAGGCCTGAGGGTGGTGTTTTGCCTAGATTTTCATAGCATAACTGTATACAAGAGACAATCCACCTGGCAATACTTCTCTTAGTGGCAGGTTTGCCCTTTCCCACTTCCCCATAAGTGAGGAACAACTGGAGGGAGTCAAACTTGATTGCCTTAGTACGCTCAATGTAGTAGCTAAGGGCCCTTTTAACATCAAAACTGTGTAATCTTCTCTCTCTCCTGAAGAAGAAGAATGGTCAGTGAAGAAAACAGGGAGAGAGATGGATTGGCTCAGATGAAAATCTGAAACCACTTTGGTTAAGAACCTCCTGTAGGTTCTAAGGACCACCTTATTTCTATGGAATAAGATAAAATCAGGCTCCACTGACAGAGCTTACAATTCACTGATACGTCTGGAAGAGGTAATAGCTACCAGGAACACAGTTTTCCAAGTCAAGTACTTAAGCTCTGCTGAAGACCAAGGCTCAAAAGGGGGTTGCATAAGCTGAGCAATGCAAACATTAAGGTCCCAAGCAGGAGTAGGATCCCTAAAGAGGGGATTGGTATGAAGCAATCCCTTGAAAAAATTACAGAAAGCAGGATGAGATGCCAGTGAGGAGGGCTGTCCTAATGACAGAAAAGCAGAAACAGCTGACAAGTGTACTTTGAGGGTAGCTGGTCAGAGGCCTAGGCCATTAAGATGAACCATGTAATCCAGAACTGTAGACAAGTCAGCAGTATCTGGGGATATATGCTTCTTGGAACACCAAATGCTGAATCTTTTCCATTTGGAATTGTAAGGTTTTCTGGTGGCAGGTTTTCGAGAGGCTTTGAGAATGTCCAGAACCCCTTGAGACAGATGCAAACCTGCACACTCTAACTCTTCAAGAGTCATGCCTTGAGAATGAGAGACTGAAGATTGGGATACCAGATCCTCACCCGAGAGGAGGTTAACAGGTTGTGATTCTTGGGAAGAGACAGGGGAAGATGGACTGCTAGGGACAGCAACAGGGGATACCAAGGCTGCCTGGCCCAATCTGGAGCAATCAGGATCACTTTGCAAGATTGTGCCCTTATCTTGACCAGGACCTTGAACAGTAGAGGAAAAGGAGGGAAGGCATATAGAAATTTCCCTACCCAATCCAGAGTCAGAGCATCCAGAGGGACTGAGCCCAAGACTGGGGGTCTGCAACAGAAGAGAGGAAGTTGGTGATTGTCTGGGGCTGCAAAGAGATCTATTTCTGGAGCTCCCCACCTTGAAAAAATCACTTTTAACACTAGGGGATCCAGGGACCATTCGTGATGGCCCTGGGAAATCCTGCTCAATGTATATGCTAGCACATTGTCCTTTCCTGGGAGGTGGACTGCTACCAGAGAGGTCTATAGAGAATAAGCCAGGGACCATAATTTCATGGCTTCCGTGCACAAGGCCATAGACTGAGTGCCTCCTTGCTTGTTAATATACCACATGGTGGTGGTATTGTCTGTCCTGACCTGAACCACCTTGTTATGTACTGATTCCGAGAAGGCTTGCAGGGCCAGGTAAACTGCCCTGAGCTCCAGAAGACTGATGTGGAGAAGAGACTCCTGAGTGGACCACATTCTGAGGAGAGAAGCATCTATGGTTAGGACCTCAGAATGAGACCTGAGTGATGAATGGGACCCCTTGCCTGAGATTGTCCTGATCCTGCCACCACTGAAGAGCCTGGATCAGGGACTGAGTCCCTGGAATAAGTTTGCTTACAGGATCTTTTTTCTGAGACCAAAAGGCCCTCAGGAGAAACTGAATGTCCCTCATCTGAAATATGGCCCCTTGGACCACTGTAGTGGAAGCTGCCATGTAGCCCAGAAGCTGAAGGAAGTGCCTTGCTGGTCGAGAAACCAGAAGGTGGAAAAGAAGAAGCCAGCTCTATGATGGCCCTTACCCTTACCAAGGGGAGAAATGCTCTTGCTTTGAAAGTATCCAGTTCTACCCCTATGAAGGTCAGAAGTTGTACTGGCTCAAGAACTGACTTGGGAAACTTGAGAAGAAATCCTAGAGAAGTGAGCACTTGCTGGGTCACTTGCAGATCTGACTTGACTTGGTCTGGAGACTGACCCACAATGAGCCGGTCATCCAGGTATGGGAATATGGAGATATTTTTTGTCCTTAGAAAGGCCACTACTACTGCTAGGCATTTTGTAAACACCCTTAGAACTGATGTTAGGCCGAAGGGCATTGCTTTGAACTGGTAATGGCCTGAAGGAAATTCAAACCTGAGGTACTTTCTGTGGGAGCACCTGATGGAAATGTGAAAGTAGGCATCCTTTAGGTCCAGGAAGGCTAGCCAGTCCCCTGGCCTTAGAGAGGGAAGAATTATTCCCAGAGTCACCGTTTTGAACTTTGGCTTTAATAAACGTTTGTTCAGGTATCTTAAGTCTAGGATGGGCCGCCACTCCCCTGTTTTTTTCGAGGTAAGGAAGTATCTGGAATACAGACCTTTGCCCCTGTGAATTGTAGGAACTTTTTCCATGGCCCTTAAAGCCAGTAGAGATGAAACCTCTGCCTCTAGGGCAATGGTTTCGGAGATGTTTGCAGGTGGAAAGGACATGGCTCTCAGCTTTGGAAATTTTTTGAAGCTGAGGGCCAGTCCCTGGCTTACTACCTCCAGGACCCACTTGTCTGAGGTAACAGACTTCCAGTCCTGAAAGTAGTAAGCCAGCCTGCATCGTACAGGAATTTGGGAGTCGATCCGGGCGGACACATCAGGGTATCCGCTTGGCAGGAGCCTTAGGCTGAGAGGAGGATGCAGCCCTGCTCATCCCCCTTCTGCCTCTCCCTCTGAAGAACCCCCTATGGGAAAAAGGAGATGAGGCCCGTGCTTGGTAGAAAGGCCTATGAAAAGGCCTACTCCTGCCCCAAGCTTGCTGCCTCTGAGGAGTTGCCTTCCTTTCCTTGGCCTGTGGACTCCTGTAGGTGGTCCTGTATTCATCTATCTTCTGCATATAATGCTCTGTCTGCTCCCCAAACAGAGAATTATTAACCACAGGGAAATCCATAGCCTTAGCCTGGGTATCCTGAGATAGGCTAGTACACCTGAGCCAAGCTAGTCTCTAAAGAGCCACAGATGTAGCCATGACTCTTGATGACACATCATTAAAGTCCACAGCAGCATGAGACTGGATTTTCGATGCCTCATTCCCATCAGCAGCCACATCCTCCAGCTCCTTAGCAAGCTGGGGGGAGTCCTGCTTAGCCAGTTCCAGTACAATGTTCCACCTGGACTTCTGGTACCTGGCTGTATAGGCCATGTAATTAGCCTGCCTGAGTCCCAAGAAAGATGCCATGTATTGTTTCTTTGCCATGGCATCCAACTTCCTGGAGTCATTATTTGGGGGGAGTGAAGCCAAGGGTATGTTAGCCTTATCACAGGCTGCAGCCTGCACAACCCCAACATGGCTGCATTGCTGGTACAAGTACTCCATACCTGAGCCTGACAACATGTACCTCTTGTCCATCCTTCTGTCTACAGGAGGTGAAGAATTTGGAGTTTTTAACAACTTTTGCATCTGTTTCCCAAAAGACTTAAGAAGGGGAATAGACAACCTCTTGGACTCTGGGAGATACATCATCTCCACATAGTCAGGCTCCTGTTGCTCCTCGACAGCTTCTTCCAAAGGGAGCTGGAGGGCTTCTGCCACTTTCCTGTAGAACATAAAGTGGGAAGGGGACTCAGAAAGCCTAGGAGGGGAAACACCAGAAGGCCTGTCTGGGGAGATGTCCAGTTCTATGGGCTCATCCAGGCCTTCTACTCCATCATCATCATCATCATCATCGTAATCATCATCCCCCTTCAAATCCGGTTCATAAAAATCTTCAGGGGAATAACTTTGAACCGAGGGAACCGACCAAACCGAATGTCCGCCAGAAGGCGCCAGCTCAATCGGAACTGGACGAAGTGACTCAACTGTGCTAATCACTCGAGCAATTTCTTCAGCGGTCGGATGATGTGGTTCTGGATCTGAACCGGCCGATTTATCTTTTCTTTTTCTTTTTAACGGAACTGACCCCTCAGGATCAACTCTCCATTTGCCCGTATCGCTCCCCAAGGATAAAGGGGGCCTGAGACTTCCTAATTTTCTTCTGTATTATTGGGCGGCCCATTTGTCTAAATTAGGGAAGTGGTTCTCTATGAATGCTGAGAGTTACTGCCCAGTCTGGCTCCAACTGGAGAAGGCTTTTCTTTCCGACCTTAGAGTTGATATATCCGCTTTATTCTACCAGACCCCGAAAGCCCTCTCACAGCTGGTTTCTGATGAGACGGTCGCAGTTTCTCTTAGGTCATGGGTGCAATGTCTCAGGTTCTTTCAGATCTCTAGTTTCACGGATCTGGGGCAACCGTTAGTTCTTAATCCCAATATTAGATTGGGGAAGTCTTGGATAGGTCCAAGTTGGCTTCCACAATTCAAAGATTCTAGGGTGGAACATTTGTTTGGACAAGACTTGCTCCTTACATCAGATGACATTCTTGCTAGGTTTGATATACCAACCAAATGCATTTTTAAGGTGTTTCAGCTCCAGCACTTGGTAGGTACCAAATTTGGTACTACGGTCACACATTCGGTTGTACGCCCCTTTTTATCTGACAACATAAGCTTAGCTTCTCAGCCACATTCCATCTCGCTGATTTATTCCTATCTTTTAAATTTTAATTCCCAAGAGGAGGCTGGGGGTCCCCTGATCTGGACGAGTCTTCTCCCTGACGATGTCCCGCTCTGGAGAAAGTATTGGTCTAATTTACATAGATACCATACCCAGGACAGGTTCCGCTTAGTACAATATAATATTGTTAACAATCTATATTATACTCCTGTTAAACTTTTTCAGCGTAAACTGCTTGCTATTTCAGATTGTTTCAGGTGTTTACAGGCCGAAGGCAACTTAATTCATATTTTTGGGAATGTCCAAAGTTGCTCCACTGTGGTCCTTGATCCGGGATAAACTGGATCCCCTTCTGGGTCTGAGTGAACTCTTCTCTCCCGAAATCTGTGTGCTGGGTGATCTCTCTCGTATAAACAGTGTGGAGCGCAGATACCATATGGCCTTAGTATTTATGGCAGTCAAGAAACTGGTTTTAAGACACTGGAAGGATCACTTGGTTTTGTCATATGCTGACTGGTTAAAGGAGCTAATGTCGTATCTTCAATCCGAGAATTTAATTACCAGCTACAAGGACCGTAGGGACTTATTTCATAAAAGATGGGGTAAGCTGCAGTCCTTATGTTTACCTTAACACTCAGGCCTGACGACCCGATCCCTTGGCCCTCATATAGCTCATATGATGTTTTCCTTAGCTTTCGTTATGCTACTATGGATCCTAGACCTGTTTCTCTCCCTCTGTTAACAACTTAAATGGTCCTAGGCTGCTATGTCACTCTGTAAATAGGCTCGGTACCCAGATTCCAGATTTTTTTTGTGTTTAAGGTCTTAACTGGTGCACCCTTTAGGGGAGGGTGGGGGAGGTGGGGGATTATGTACTTTCCTGGAAGTTTGGTTGCAAGATACATATTTTGTGTTTACCTTATCTTTTTAAACCTTTCCTGATATCTTGTATATTTGTTTTAAGGGGGGTTGGGGATGGGGGTTCTGTTATTCTTTTTTTTTTTTTCTTTTGTTTGTTTTGTTTTGTTGTTGGTTTTTTGTTTGCGTTGTATTGCTTGAAACTAATAAACTTAAATTTCAAAAAAAAACCAAAAAAAAACTCTCCATTTGCCCGAGAGAGTATCGCTCAGGTCAGTGGGCACTCCCTCAGATTCGTCCGAAACCGAACTGGGCTGGCCATCCGGGTCAGAGGACTTCTCGGCCTCTTTTTCCCTAAGCCTGCCCAATCTTTTGTCCAGGGTGGCATTAGGGAAATTTTTACAGATTTGGCATTCTGACTCCAGATGGTCAAAACCCAGACAGTAAACACAAGTGGTGTAGGGATCGGCATTAGCAAAGGCCTCTCCACGCTCACTGCAGTGTTGAAACCCAGTGGGCCCAGTTTTTCTCTTGGGTTTCTCAGACGAAGACATAACTAAACACTTGCTCTTTTTTTGGCAACTGCCTTATCGGTTTCTAACCGTGTTATGGGTATTTAAAAAAAAACGATAAAACATGTTTTTTTTTAAACCGATAAGGAACGGTACCATACACTAAATTCCTAAAGAAAAAGAATAACACACTCTTAACAGTAACCGGTTCAGCTGAAAACAGTTGAAACTCTTTAAATTACAATTTCCACAATAACTTTTAAAGCAAGTCCACTACCTATGCACTTACTGTACTACAGACAGGGATCTGAACCAAAAAAACAATTAAAGTATCGGTAAAACCGATGATTTTTAAACCGACGGAACAGTGAGCAGAGGAGGAATCTCCGGAGCGACTGTTCAGTTAGGCAGAGTAAAGAATCTGACGGTTACACTTCAAAGTGCAGCAGACAGAGGTTTGAACTGAGCTTGAGCTCAACATTCTATGCTCTGCATAGAATTTAACTCTTTCCTCTCCGGAGCAGTTCAAGTGCTGGGGCTAACTGCATATGTCAGATTACAGCAAGACCTCATGTTGTTTGAAAACAGAGGTGTCAGAAGAGTTGGCTTACTCCAAGCTGTAGAAAAGTATTGCTAATGCACTCTAGAGGCTAGATGACCCTCAAGCGAGGTGCAAAGGACCGCAACATTTCCAAGGCCTAGCCTAGGAGGCATAGGTGGCAGAGAAAAGTGTGCTTTCCTGAAGCCTCAGAAACAGGAGTAGAGCTGTGAGCCCTGAAATCGCATTCTCAGCCAGAGATGTCCATCTGTAGGTAGGAGAACCTAGAAGACATAAGAGGCTCAGAGATCCCAAATGACCAAAACATACTATGGGAGGAAATATGGAGAGCCTCTGCTCTTGAGAGGCTTGACAATAGCAGAGCTAGAGCTCAAGAACAGCACCACTAGGCCAAGTTTTCAAGCCAAGGAGAGGCATGTAAAAGCTCAAGAGGTAAGGGTGCAACCCCTGAAAGGGGAAAAATGACTGAGAGAAGGGGGTTCCCGCTAGAAGGGCAGTTGCCAGGTATAGAAATCCAGAAAGGTGAAAAGATCCCATCCTCTATGCTCTCTCTTTTGCTGAGATTACCCTGAGAAGAGAGAATTAATAGGAAGATGTAGCAGGCCACCTAAGGGAATGCAGGAGGTGAACTGTAAGGGAAAAGAAAGCTGATCCCTGTAAGGTAGTCTGGGCTACAACTCCCAACACATTTCTTGTCAATAGTATGCCTGCTCTCCTGCAAGATTTTGCCTCCAAGAAGAAGGGCCAAAAGGAAAGCTTATCCAACAGTAAACAACTATAGACCCTGTCACAAACGCACTCAGCAGGTCAGGCCCTCTGCTCCCACAGTGCCAACCTCAGAGCGCAATAGTGTGATCAGGTAACAACAGACAGGGTAACCCTCCAGTCTGCTTTTGGGGTCTGAATCACCTTTAGTACCAAGTTCTGGGGGATTCAAACTGTGAACCTTATACTAGCGTACCCAATGTATAGGCTCAGATACATACCCTCTTCGGGGATTACGGTACAATCTTATGCCAGGGGCACCCAGCCAGGTTTCCAAAAATTAACCCTTAAAACTTTAGAAGAGACCTTAGGTATATTCTTACCTTTTCCCAGTTTAGTAACACCATCAAGCTGTTTGAACAATTGTCAGACTTAACCATCTATATGTCACATGCAAAAAGAACTGGCAGACACCCAGGCAGTCTTTCACAGAAACAGTATTTTTAAAAAATATGATAAAATATGAAAAATGTAAACTCAGAACAATATATCAAAGAGCATGCAATCACTTAAAAGAAAAGCAAAGAAAACTACAGAACAAACTCCTACCAACATACAGTTAGATCTTTTCTAATGTATTACCTCTAAGTGCTTATATCAGAGAGATGTCACTTTCTAGAGGCCCAAGATAATATTACATATTCCCCAGTTACAATGATACATTTCAACTCCATCTCCCCACCCCCTTGGTGAGTCATTTAGCTCCTCCTTTTTAGAATTAAAAAAATACAAACATGAGGTCCTACCAGGAAGTATATTAAACAATGTGACATTGGCAAAAACGCATTTCCCAAGTTATAAGTCTTTGATCAGTCAGTTCTTTTGAGGATTTACAATCCTGCAATCTGTCACCCAGGTGTGAGATAGCCGACAGGAATCAGCTTAATAATGTCCTGTTTCTGAAGTCATAAAGTCACATTTAGTTTGCACTTCAAAAAGCCTAGGCATGTCTTAACAAGGTAATAAAATGCAATTTCTCAAGGAAGTTAATTACATTATAGAGATCTCCTTGTCAGTGTAATATATCTTGTTGCTTCACTGAACCCTGGGGGGGGGTGGGCACCCATGGAAGCACAGAGCACAGGCTGTCTTATGTGAGACAATCACATACTACTTTTTATATTACATATATCATACAACAATCATAACCAGCTGGCCAAGCGTCACAATCCTCCACACCTAGATTGAATGTGGGGGCTCTATCCCTTGCATGGGATGAGCTTCCCAAGTCAGTTCATTCCTCATGTAGATGTGACAAGCCATCTGTGTTCTGACTGGTCGCTCCAGCCCTATGTAAGATCATCATGTAATACCCTTGCAAGGCAAGACTCCATCTTAATAGTCTACCATTAGTTTTGCCCGTTTGTGTCAGCGAAACCAGGGGGTTGTGGTCAGTTTGCACCTCAAAATGCTGTCCATATAAGTATGGCTCTAATTTCTTTAGGGCTCACACTATAACAACACACTCTTTTTCCACAGTAGAGTAAGCCTGCACCCTGGGAAGTAACTTTTTACTCAGGTACACTACAGGGTGATCTTTCCCTTGGTTGGATGTCTGACTCAGTACTGCCCCAATACCCACGTCTGAGGCATCAGTCTGGACTATAAAGGGTCTGCTATAGTCAGGACTTATCAACACAGAAGCACTGCACAGTGCCTCCTTCAGTCTGGTAAAGGCTTTTTCACAGGTTGGTTCCCAGGTAATTTTGTTAGGCATCTTTTTTTTTGCCAGGTCAGATGGGGAAGCAGGCAGGGCACTGTAATTGGGCACAAATTTCATATAGTACCCTGCTGTCCCTAGAAAACTTCTGACCTGCTTCTATGCTTCTGGTCTGGGCCATGCCTTGATCACCTCTATTGTAGGATCTCTGGATTACCCCTAAATCCAGCATTTCCTCCACCTCCCTCCTAATGTCCTTTTGGATAGCCTCTGACACACGATATGCTGTCTGCCGTATGGGCATCTGTGTCCCTGTCTCCACCTCGTGCGTCGCTAAGGGGGGGTTAGTCCAGGCTTGGCGCTAAATAGTGAGACAAAGTCTGCTAAAACCTCCCTCACTTCCTGGATCTTGTCCAGGGCCAGCTGGGATGACAGTTTAACTGCCTCCACAGAGGACTCCCACTTGCTTTCTTCCAGCAAGTCCAGAAGGGGGTCTCCTTAGTCCACCCCATCCCCAGGACTACATACTGCAAACATCATGTCAGCCCTATTAGCATATGGCTTCATCGTGTTGACATGGTAAATTATTTCTGTATGTCTTCTGTCAGGTAACTCTATGATGTAGTTCACATCATTTACCTTTCTAACTATGTTGTACAGTCCTGCCCACTCAGCCTGCAGCTTGTCTTTCCAGACCGGGATAAGGACCATGACTTCCTGACCCACTGTGTATGAGTGAGCTCTGGCTCTGCGGTCGTCCACACTTTTTGTTTCTGTTGGGCAGCTGTCAGGTTGCTCTGGGCTGTCACCATAAGCTCCTTCAGCCTTTCCCTAAACCTAAGTACATAATCCATTATGGGAGTGCCCTGGGTGGCGTACTTGTCTTCCCAGTCCTCCTGGATCAAGTCCAGGGGCCCATGTACCCGGTGTCCATATAAGAGCTCGAAGGGGAAAAATCCTGTCGACTCTTGGGGTACCTCCCTGTATGCAAACAACTGGCGGGGAAGGTATTTCTCTCAGTCCCACCCATGCTGTTCAGCAAACGCTCGGAGCACAGACTTCAGGGTACCGTTAAATCTTTCCACAAGCCCACTGCCTTGCGGGTGACAAGGTGTCGTGCATCTCTGCACCACCCCACACTTCTCCCACAAACATTTCATCAGGTTTGACATGAAGGAACCCCTTCGATCGGTGATAACCTCCTGCAGAAACCCAACACGGGAGAAAATCCCAAGTAAGGCATCTGCCACTTTGTCTGTCCTCAGTGAGGATAGGGTGACTGCCTCTGGATACCGGGTGCCATAATCCACCACAGTCAGGATGAACCTCTTCCCAGAGGAGCTGGGGGTATTTCGAGGCCCCACAATATCCATTTCCACCCTCTGGAATGGCTCCTCTACTATGGGCAATGGAATTAGGGTTGCTTGGGTTTTCTTACCTCCCTTCCCTATTTCTTGGCACCGGTGACATGACCTGCAATACTCCTTCACCTGCTGGGTGAAGTTGGGCCAACAGAAATTCTGGGCCAATCGCTGCATAGTGCGCGCGATTCCCAGATGACCAGACAAGGGAATATTGTGTGCAATCTTGAGCAACTGCTCACGGTACCCCTGGGGAATGACAAGCTGCCTGCCTATCACCCCCCATCTTTACAGCCTGAGTATACAGCAGTCCATTTTCCCAATAAACCTTATGTTTACCATCACTTCCTTGTGGTCTGTCAGAGTCTTCCCAAGCCCTCAGTTTCTCTAGACTAGGGTCACTTTTCTGTGCAGCTGCAAACTCCTTATACATTCCCAAGGCATGGGACAGGTCCCCTTCAGTCTCTAAACTAGGGTCTCTAGCACTAGCATCAGGGCACTCAGGATCACTGCCATCCCTAACCCTCTGACAATGGGTCACCCCTCCTTCTTTGGAGTAACCCTCCGTAGTTGTTTGATTAACTGCTACTGGGGAAATTTCTATCCCCTTTTCATTAGTCTCCATATCAGGAGACACAGGCTGGGGAAAGAGCCTCCCAGTGGTTTCCACAATGGCTTCTATGGGGTCCTGGGAACTACAATTTCTCTATGCCGTTTGGCTACGGATAACTGCACACACAATCCCGTTGGAGATTGTTGTCAAGGATGATGTCAACTGCTAAAGTGTTGGCTACAGCCACCTGTTGTACAGTTCCCCCTGTTTCACCCCAGTCTAGGAGAACACTAGTGAGTGGCAATGTTTTCTCCTCACCAGTGAAGTCTTCTACAGTTACAAATTCATTGGGTATAAGCTGACCAGGCTCTACCAGATCCCCTTTTACCAATGTCAGGGATGCCCCTGTGTCCCTTAACCCTTGTGTCTGTACACCATTCACCGTGACTGGGTGCATGTGTTCCCTCATGTTCGCAGGCATGGTTCCAGGGACACACAAACAACCCACTTCTTTCCTAGCCCGATTTTGCATATTGCTCATCCTTTTGGGACACTGTCTGGCAATATGCCCAGTTTCTTTACAAATCCAGCATTCATTTCTTTTCTTAGAAAAATCTTTTCTTTGAAACCTGGGGATAACTGGTTTTGGTGGAGGCAGTGAGGGTTTTAGTTGCCCTGAAGGCATGCTTTTCCCTTTCGGCACAGCCACACCTGCCCCATTCGCTCTCAGAGCAGATCTGTTCTTGGCATAGTGGTCCAATAGTTCAACAGCCTCTTGCACTGTTTTGGGATTTCGGTCCTCCAGCCAGGTTTTCAGCTCTGCTGGGCATGCCCCAAAAAACTGCTCTAACAATATAGCATTTTCAATTTTATCTACAGAGTTTGCTTCAATTCCTTCCCACTAACATTTTAAACACTAGCGTTGTTTCGTGGCTTACTCCCCATGCGCTCATATCAGGGCTACTCTGAGCTTACAATTTAGCTCATGCTTCTGCAGTTAAATCAAACTTTTTAAAAGTGCAGCTTTAAGTTTGCTGTAATCATTATTGTCCTCATTGTCCATTTGACCCAATGCATCCCGAGCTTTCCCGGTATGTAGCAGGGATAGCTGGAAGCTCCAGGACCCTTTAGGAATATTTGCTGAATACAAACTTTTTCAAAGGAATTTAAAAAGACATCCTTATCCTCCCCCTCTTTAAATTCTGCTATCAATTTGGAATTTAATTTATAATCCAGTCCTGTAGTTCCAGTTAAACCCAAGCCACTTACCTGCTCTAGTGCTGGTGGTTGGAGTCGTAACTTCTCCAGTTCATGTCGCCTCTGGCGCTCATGCTCTTCACGGTCTGCCTCTCGCTGTTCATGGTCCCTCTTTTCCTCTGTGGCTCGCTATTCTCACTCCCTCTTCTCCTTTACGGCTCGCTGTTCTCACTTCAGTTCTCCCTGGAACTCCAGCTCCATTCAGCGCAACTCAATCCGCAGCCAGAATGCTGGTGACCTTCCCCTGCTGCTGTGGCCCTGAGCTTGCACTGGTCCTGCTGTCTTCCCCACCGGATCTGGACACTGCACTGGTTGCTGGCCCCTTCAAGCCCAAGGTTTGGTCCTTTCCAGTCACAGTCTGTGATTCGATGCTCTGGGCATCTGCTGCTATTAGGGCATCCATGAGGTTCTGCTTGGTGGCTCTCACCTCATGCAGGACTCCTCTCTCCTTGCACAACTGCTTCAGGTAGTCTGCAGTGTGATCACTGTAGTTGGCAGCCATCTTCTTTCCTAACTACAGCTACTCTAACTTACACGTTGAAAAAAAAAAAATAAAACAGGTAGGAACTTGACTGTAAACAAAATTATATAGTACTGTTTCCTTTTTAAAAATAAATCACTGCCTTATTTTGCAAGTGAGCTGTACAGTATTAAGCTGACACACTGAACAGTTAAAGCTTGTGTTACCAAATTTTGTCACATCGCTGTTAACCAAATCTGTCACAAACACACTCAGCAGGTCAGGCCCTCTGCTTCCACAGTGCCAACCTCAGAGCGCAATAGTGTGATCAGGTAACAGACAGGGTAACCCTCCTGTCTGCTTTTGAGGTCCGAATCTGCTTTAGTCTCAAGTTCTGGAGGGATTCAAACTGTGAACCTTATACTAGCGTACCCAATGTACAGGCTCAGATACGTACCCTCTTTCGGGACTGCAGTAGAATCTTACGCATCGGGCACCCAGCCAGGCTTCCAAAAATGAACCCTTAAAACTTTAAAAGAGACCTTAGGTATACTCTTACCTTTTCCCAGTTTAGTAACAGCATCAAGCTGTTTGAACAATTGTCAGACTTAACCGTCTATACATCACATGCAAAAAGAACTGGCAGACACCCAGGCAGTCCTTCACAGAAAAGGTATTTTACTAAAAGATGATAAAATATGAAAAATGTAAACACAGAACCATGTTTTCAAACAGCATACAATCACTTAAAAGAAAAGCAAAGAAAACTACAGAGCAAACGCCTACTAACATACAGTTAAATCTTTTCTATCTAATGTATTACCTCTAAGTGCTTGTATCAGAGAGCTGTGTCTTTCTAGAGTCCCAATATAATATGACATATTCCCCAGTTACAAGGATACATTTCAACTCCATCTCCCCATCCCCTTGGTGAGTCATTTAGCTCCTCCTTTTTAGAATTAAAAAAATACAAACATGAGGTCCTATCAGGAAGTATATTAAACATTGTGACATCAGCAAAAATGCATTTACCAAATTATGAGTCTTTGATCAGCCAGTTCCTTTGAGGATTTACAACCCTGCAATCTGTTACCCAGGTGTGAGATAGCCGACAGGAATCAGCTTAATGATGTCCTGTTTCTGAAGTCATAAAGTCACATTTAGTTTGCACTTCAAAAAGCCTAGGCATGTCAAAACAAGGTAATAAAGTGCAATTTCTCAAGGAAGTTAATTACATTACAAAGATCTCCTGGTCAGTGTACTATATCCTGTAGCTTCACTGAAACCCGAGGGGGGGCACCCATGGAAGCACAGAGCACAGGCTGTCTTATGTGAGACAAGCACATACTATTTTTTATATTACATATATCATACAGCAATCATAACCAGCTGGCCAAGCGTCACAGACCCTACCCCCACAAAAGGGAAAAAGGAGGGGGAAAAGGAACATAAAACAAGGGATTCTTTCACCCTGTTTCTGCTCCGCTGCTCTCTCTTTCTCTTTTTTTAGGTTTTTTTCTTTTTGTTTTGAACTGGGAAGGAACTAAAAGAGAAAGTCTGACCAGAACCTGAAAATGCACCCACCTCCCTTTTTGTCTCTTTTTTCCCCAAAAAACAACCAGGGGAAGTGACTAGAGGGTAGGGGATAAGGGTGAGTCACAAAAAAAAATTTTTTTTTTTGGTAGATTTTGTTTTTTGAGGGCCACAAAGGGGCATGGAAGGGGAACAAGATCCCACAAAAGGTTTTCCCCTAACGTACCTCCCACCTTTTTTTTAAGAAGGGAGGCAAAGGCAAGAAAGAGGAAAAAGGAAAGACTGCCCAGAAGCCTGGTCATTGTTGGGGAAGATGGGTGGGTTGCAGTAATGAATGGTGAGTATATTCTGGAAGATCAAGAGTTATATTATGTAATTTTCATATCGTCCAAGAATCAATCTTCACCATTTATTACTGGTGGGTCTGAGTGCCAAATGTACCACCGAAGGGTGGTGTTGGCAAACCTTGAGGGAAATGGTTGTTCCCTCAACCTCCTGTGGGGGTTAAGCATAGAGCCCTCATGGGCCTGGTGAGGCACAAGGCTGGTCAGTGGCAGGCAGATGCTCCCGTGGCCTGGGAGCAGGAATGCACCCTGCAAGCTCATGCCTGGCCCTGCCTAATGCAGACCACAGTTTCCACTAGCATAAAGGCTACCTCGGTGGCATTATAAAATACCCTTGCCTAGTGTCTTGCCAGCTCTGGACCCTGTGTGGAAAGGTCTATGGATTTTCTGGTTTGCTCCCAATCTGGCAAGGATGCCAGGAGCTGTCCCAACATCACCCACAGGTACCTGCCATAGGATGCCTGGTGTGCCTCCTGTGCAGAAATGCACAACATGGTGCACACTGCTGAGAAGACTCTTCAACCCAGATATCAAACTCGGCTGAGTCTGACTCTGGGAGACAGTCATACACTGGACACCGATGCCCACAGGGGGTGTCCAGGAGCCAGACCCAAGAAGTGAGGCATGGCATGGCTCTTGGAGATCTCACATGTGCGCAACACATGTGCTGGATGTCTCTCAGGGTTGGAGATGGAGAGGGGGCAGAAGGATTGCACTAGACATCTCTCGATGCCTCCGAAAAAGGCCTGGGGCATGGAGGTATGACTGTACTCCCCAAGAAAAGACAGCATCATATGTGCAGGTTTGTGAGCAGTGAAATGGGACAGTCACAGCTCCCTCAACATCTCCAAAAGGAACTGCTAGTAATGGGTGTACTCAGCATCGGAGGGTAGGTGAAGGGAAGAATCCTTTTCCTCATTGAATTTCTCCCAGGTCAGTGGCCCCTAGGACCCAAAATGCCCAGGAGAACAGGGGAAGTAGGCAGAAGAGGAGGAAGATGAGATGGGTCATGGTGGACCAGGCCCAGTCCTCTGCCAGGGCTATGACAGTGAACAGGAAACCTCACCTGAGGGGAGGGGCTGTGCAACTCATCCACTTGAGAACACCCAACCACAGAGGGGTAGTCCTGGTGCTGCCCCTGGGAGGATCCCCGGGGGGAGTTCAGAGCTGTAGTGGTCCCACAGGGTGGCCCCTATCCCCACCTACTGCAAGCCCAGATGTTTACAAGGGGGGCCAAGGATCCAAGCCAATGCTGCAACTCCTGCTAGAGCCACTCTAGACATGGAGTATGGCACTGACTGGGGCCCACCAGCCTTCACCTCAATGGAATGGAACCTGCCCCTTGGGCAAGTCTAAGGACATCCTCAGCAGGAAGTACCCCAGGTAATGAGGAGTTGGCATCACAAGCAGCAATAGAACCCCACTCTGCACCACAAAGGACACTGCAGTCAGATTCGGCACCAGGAGTGGCATCGAAACCTGACCTGGTACCAACAGCAGCACCGGAACCAAACCTAGCACCGCATCTGGTGCCAACCCTCCCCCCCAGGAATTGGCACCGGGCAAGACAGGAGAGAGACGGCACTGCGGCAATCAATGGACCCAAAAACACCCAGAGATGACACTGCGGATGCTAAGGGCTTAGGACTACACTCAGAAAGGACTCCTTCCTTACCAGAGGCTGGGAGCCAGTCAGGATCATCCTGGTCCTCATTCCCCAGATCATCAGACCGCTAAGAGGATGAGATCCAAAAGATCTTCAATGAGCCAGAGGCTCCAGAGACCTTCCCTCTCCCGGTGCTGCAAGCAGCACCTGGAGAGGACCCGGCCACGCAGGCGGAGCCACTCTGCTCACCGGCACTCACTTCAATGCCAGAAGCCGAAGTGGTGCTGGGCTGCAGCCCGAAGGGAGCCACAAGTGTAAGCCCAATGTACAGCTGTGACCTCACCACAGGGGGTGTCTGGATCCCTGAGTGGGTACTGGACCCGGAGGGGTACACAACTGGCCCCTGGGAGGGAGACGGTTGTCATACAGACCCCTCCTCTCCAGGCTTCCCATCTTGGTGAGACAAGGACAGGAAGAAGCCTGGTCTCCGTCGGTATGTGTGGTATCAAAGAGGGGCTTAGGAAAAGAGCCCAGGGACCTTATCTTGGCGTTCTGATTGTGATGTCTGCCTCCGAAGGCTGGGTGGCCGGCCCCCACCTCATCATGTGGATTTGTAGAGTTCAGAAGTCCATGGAAAAGCAGGCATGATAGTGGTCCATATCATGTTCTGCTCCAAGGCAAGTTCAGCAGCAGTCATGTCGGTCCCAGATGGACATGTGTCTCACACTGGGGCACCAATGTATGAGAGGAGACTCCATCTTCTTGGTTGACTTCTTCTTAGATTTCTGAGGCCCCTGGGATCTGGACATGACTGACTATGGAAGTAAAATAAAATCAGCAAAAAACAGGGCTTGGTGCCATAAAAGGGACGGAGAAGAAAAAAAGTGGTGACAGCTGAAAGAAGTGTTACAGTGTCGAGCAAGCGGTACGCAAGTGAAAATGGTGACCACTCCCACTGAGTGTATTGACAATGCCGGGCAGAACAGAACTGGGGGGGCAGCATTGGTTACTGGCCAGCCCACGAGTGTCACAACATACAATCGCCTCATGGGTAGTGCTGTCCCCGATGTCAATCCCCTTATCTCCTACCTCTGATGATTTAAAGGTATACACTCCCAGGAAGTTCTCATGCCTTTGCATAGACTCACCAGTAATGAATGGTGAAGACTGATTCTTGAAAGATATCATTGGGCAAACAATAAAATATCCTTGGCCCTGTCTGGAGGTCAACCTTCTCTGACCTGTATTGAGCCTAGTTCCATCCCACTGAACAGAATTTCCTGCTTCAGTGTCAGCTCAGACTTGCCCAGGTTGATCAGAAAATCCAGTTGCTATAATATCTGGATAGCCAGGTCCTTGGCCTGCTCCACGTCCTGCACTGAGCTGCCCACTATGAGCCAGTCACTATTGTAAGGTAACACCTTGACATCCCTGCATCTGAGGAAGGCTGCTACTACATATAGTCATTTAGTGAATGTGCAAAACTTTGGGGTGGTTTTTGTGCAAGGTTTCAAGCTTTGATCCCTTTCCTTACTTTTTTTCATTATGCTGGAACAAATTTTCACTTTGGCATTTTTAGTCCACGTACTTGCCTCTTTGTGTGTCACCTTTGCATCTTGCCTCATAGCATTGTTTTTTGCATGTGCATCGGGACATTCTGGTGTGTCACTTCACCCATGTGTTGTAAGGAGCCGACCCCCATCTGGAAGATGCTGCAAGGACTGCAGCTAAGAGAGGACAGACTCCCTTTCCTACCACTTCTTGCTTTTAGCAGCAGATCCAGATGCTAGCCCCCCAGAACCTCCATCAATCTTAATGGATACCAGCCCTGAGTTCCTTGCAGAATATGACTTGGCCGGGTGGGACTGTTGCCTCTGCTGTGGCTGGCCATGAAAGCAGCTAGAAAGTAGTTCTCTTGCTGCATGTACTTGGTGACCTAGCATCTTAGGTCCCAGATATCCATTCAGTCCTGCTGGTTGCCTTCTAGCAGGAGAGACCATAGGTCCAAGAGCCTCTTAAAAAGCTAGAGGTTGCATATAAGTAGGTGCAGTTTCATTACAGTAAAAAAGACACAGCGGATATTAAAACAATACAATAATAAATTTATAGTATAACCAATTCAAGTACAATTATAAACAGTAGTACTTTTTCAGTTTCAAAGCCTGTTGGAATTGTTTTATGGAATTTAGATGAGGAATAGTTTGAGCTATTTTGTTACAGAATTACGGCACCTTGCACTGGAATGCCATGGCACCATATCTGTAGTTAAACGTAGGTACTTTTCAATCTACAGTAGTGGAAATTCTTCCAAGTTAGCATGGGACTGGTCATCAGTGCCTCATATTTGACTTGGTGAATGCATAATGACACTGCCATGTATTCCACCGCAGTGGTTCTGTTTCTTGGACTGCTTGTCCAGGGGGCTTCAAACACTCTCAATGCAATCTGGCCTTGCAGAAAACCACACCTGCTATCAGACATTCCAATAAAGAAGAGTTCAATAAACCCAGTGAACCCCCTCCTGAGGGACCAAATACCTGGGGTCAACCCTACATGAAGGAGATGGAGAGGAGGCTCATGTGCACTATGTACAGCACCGGGCCAGTCTCTGCAGGAGTTTTGGGGAAATTCTCCTCAGGTGGGGAATCCATCTGCAGGATCTTCACCAGGGGGGAAGACTTTCATCTGGAGCGCTACCACTGTGGTGTTCTGAGCTGAGGACATCAGTGATGTCAAGAAAAAACACTGCCAACAAAGGCAACTCAACTGGACTAGATGTGGTTTTCATCCTCTAGGGACAATGAACCCTCAGAGTCTGAGTCAGAAAAAATCACATCTAGTCCCTTTCAAGGACAGTGGAGCACACAAATGGTAAACAAGACCTTAACTAGCACAGTCCCATGAGAGAGGAATGTTGTTTACTCATTGTTTTAGTTGGTGCCCAAGCCAAAGCTTACAGTGAAGCAGGTTGGACCAGGATCAGTTTCAAGGTAGATGGAGCACGCAGTGCCTGTGGAGCTGCTCGAAAGGCCTTAAGTAAATCATGGCAGATTTGGGAGGGCACCAAGGACAAGCTGGCAGCAGCACCTAGTAGCAGCGTACAGCCCACTAATACTATATGGCCTCTTTCAGTAGATGACAGGCCCAAGACTGGCAATGGGACCCAGTGATGAGGTCAAGGAGAATGATGAAGACCAGTTTGACCACTGTGTCAACAATGCTGATGCGGAGAATGAGATCTGGATCAGAAACAAGATCAAAAGTAGGATTGTGACCTTGAATAATGTTACTTGTTCGACTTCTGCAGGTTGAAGTCAACTGGTGTACTGACTGGACTTGGTAACACTGGTTCAATCAGTGGCTCCAGGTTGATGATTGAGCATCACTGTTGTCTTGACCACTTTCTGGCTTCACACTGCTGACTCCCAGTCATGATGGGGTGATGGCTGCCAGGGGACAATCAGGTTGATGTTGAGAGGTGACAACCCACCTACCTCATTCTTTTCCATCTCAACTTTGACCTACCTCAATGAGTCGACTGGTCACTAGATCAGTGCTGCATGGTCTAGCTGTCAAGATGGATGCACAGTGGACTTGCAGAAAGAAATGTTACAGCCCTTATGTAATGGAAGATCTTCCTAAATGTCTTCTTCATAGAGTGTAATTCTGAGTCTTAGCTGGAGAAAGGGAGCTTTTCAGCTGGGGCATCAACAACAGCTACTGGCATGTGTGGGCACATGCATGACACTGTGTGGTGCTACTTTCTGTTAGCAAGGGGAGTGGAAAAACATGACTACAAGCAGTTGCTTTTAGAATAGATTTTACATAAAAAATAGGAAAATGATATATGACGAGAACAAGAACAAATGAATGTTACCTGACTGCCACTCTAAAAGAGATGCTATGAAGCTGGAGGGTGGTAGATTCAGGAGAGATGTGAAGATGTACTTCTTTAAAGAAAGAGTAGTGGATTCCTGGAACAGTCTGCCAGTGGAGGCGGTGGGGATGAAAACAGTGAAGGAGTTCAAGAATGTATGGGATACGCATAAGGGAATAACAGTGGAAAGGATTGGGGAAAGGAGAAAGCCGTAGATGTAGGGTCTGTGGTGATAATGCAGGCAAGGAAAAATAGGCAGACTGGGTGGGACAGGCTGTCCTTATCTGCTGTTAAATTCTATATTTCTATAAGGACAGGTTTTACTAAAGAATTCACCCCCTGGTGTGAGTTAGTGTTAGGTTAAAAACAATGATCTGAGCCAAAGCCACTGTTACTCCTATTCCACACCACAAGACAAATGTCTTGCTAGCTACCAAGGAAGGGTAAGGAAACATGGGCAGCAGCCACAAGAGCGGAGTCAGCTTGAGCTCTGTGTCAGAAATAACATTAGATTTGAATCAGAATCTTTGTAATTGTACATAGAAATTACCCTGTCACACAGGTGGCACTCTCAAGTGGGAACAATATAAAAGTTGTGATGTTTAATGGAATAAGAGGTACATTCATTAACACCTTTTCATTACCAGAAATGTGAGGAGGCAGAAGGACTCCCTTGAGGAAACATGTGCCATTCACTACAACAAACTCCCTACCCATAAGGGTAGAAGATCTGTGACAGAGTGAGAAAAGAAAAGCCATTCTTCCCCTGTCCAAAATGAATACAAATGTCTAACAGCTGGAATTCAACAATAATGCCTAGTACGATGTGCATTATCTTCATAATGAGTGGTTCCCCAGAGAAACATAACTTATGCAAATATCAGAATTTAGAACTAAATTCAGACTCTGCAGTGTGGTCACGCTCCCCCTACTGGCTTAATGCCAGATTTGTTTCTCCATCTAAAGAGGGCAGTTGCTCCGAAGATGTTTCCAGCCTTCTGGTCTATCATTTTAAGTTATTTTATTATTTATTTATCCTGCCTGAGGGAACAGCCACGTTTGTACTAAAAATTAATACTGTCCTGTTTTACTCCTTTTATCATATTAATAGCAGTTCACTGCTAGAAAAAGAAGTGGCTAGCTGATAGGTAATATATAAGCTAAATAACCTGTTACTTGTAATACCAATAGTACCAAATACTTTGGACTAGGTCTCAAGTTATCACCACCTGCAAGCATGAACACGGATTTACAATAATTGAGACATTTGTGCACAAAGTTCCCTGACACAACCAGATCGGTGCAAGCATAGAACAGTGAAAATCACTGATTTGCCTGCACTGACAGGGCTAATATCAGGTAGAACTAGGCTGATCAGTTAGAATACCACTAGGATGCACTGTTGCATATAGCAATTAATAGGGATATACCCAAGATAGGGGGGATGTACCAGGGCTGGTTCAACTAGGTTCAATGTTGGGGGAAGCAAACAATATTCACTTAAATGGCAGGGGGTCTGGGGCTGCCTAGGCCCCCAGAAAAGTTTACACTTAGTGAAGTATTTTGGTGTTTTTTTTTTTATCTTTCAGTATTTACTTCATATAAATAAACTATGTCATGTCAAGAATTTATTCTTAGATAATCTAGTTAGACTCATCATCTTGAATGGTGTTGTGCAGTACATGCCTTCCTGTACCCAGCATGCACAAATACTGTTTCACATAATTCCCCCTGCAGCGGTTGACTGATATTGCTTGCATTACTCTTGTACAAGGTGAGATGAGCAATGCCATGTTCAGTGTTTTTTTATAGAGTAGGTGTGCAGAGGATGAGCTGGCGAGCTTCAACAATGTCTCAGATTCAATGCATTTCTTAATAGTACTCCCTCCCTGCCTCTCTTTTAATTTCAAGACATTGTACCTAAGTTCTGAGACCAGATCACAGACCAGATTGAGAGTGAGTGGTCAATGGGCTTGACCAACATAAGCTGATCAATGGAAGGGGGAAAGGGTGAAGAGTGCAAGGGTAGTGAAGAGACAAGAAAATGGACAATGACATTAAGAAATAAATCTCAAGCTTCCTAACTCTATCAGTGTTTGAAGAAAAACCTACCAGATACAACTCACGACAGCCAGAGGGCAGAATGAGGATTTAACATTTAATGGGCAATATAACAGCCAAAGTTAAAAAGCTGCAAACTGTCTCCATCTCGGAATTTTTTTTTAAGTACACCATAGTGGAAACAGTAAACTCATAGACAGCGGTACAATGATGGCAGAAAATGCTGAACAGTATTCATGTCAAAACTGGGTTGTCAATGTCTGTCCAACACTCCTGATCGCCCTACCCATGGCCTACCACAGTCATCATCTACAGGCTGCTACCACACAGAAAGAAACTTTACATCAGTTGGTGTCGATGAACACAGTGTGCCTCGAGGAAGATAGAGGATAACAGGGGTGCTTCAAAACCAGCAATATTGTCAGATTTTTTTTTCTTAATTATGAAAAAGGCAGCCCCTCTCACTCCAGAGCAGTACTGTCACATATCTATTAGCAAACACACTTGCTAATCAACTGCCAGCACCGCCGATAATCATTACATTTTAGCCCTTTGGCAGTGGGTCAGATGGAGTTTTTTGCTGCAGTAGCCCCACCAAGAACATCCAGACCGAAGAGAGGTTATCATTCACAAACATTACAAAATCATCAAGCCACACAAATGAGCTCTTGTTACAGCTAAACATGCTCTGAGCATGAAACAAACTGCGTGAAAGGGGTGATGGCTTAAAATAATAAAAGAAAATCCCAAGGCCACGTGAAGCCACAGTCTACACACATCCACAAATAAAAAAACAACTGGTATTAGGCAGCAAACAAAAATCAAAACCACTCTTATTTAATAGGCAGCAGATGAGTGACTGAGGTCAATTGTCAAATCCACCTGTTTTCCACAGTAGTATGATTTGCAATACAGATCAGACTGTTATGGAAAATGGCTGGATTTGACAATTTATCTGTCATTCAGCCTAGGATCTGGCACTTTGATTACCCACAAAGAAAAAAAATTAATTAGCCAGCAAAAGCTAATCTGAACCACTCTGAATTGATAGGCAGCAGTGGTAGTACAAATCATACTGTTGTGGAAAATGGCAGGATTTGACAGTTTACCTTAGTCACTCAGGATTTGGAAGTTTGATTACCCACAAATAAATAAACATTTTAAGCAGCAAACACCAATCTGAACCACACCACTCTTAATTAATAGGCAACGGATGGAGAATAAATCATACTTTGTGTAAAAAGGCAGGATTTGACCATGAGTTTATTACCTCACTCACTCAAGATCTGACACTTCTATTACCTGCCAAACAACTCAGTTTGACTACCGGTATGCCATGTTCCTGCTCTAACTAGTGGCTGCTATGTGCTGATATTTCATTGACTTGAATGAAGAATTAATTTAGTGGTTCCCCAGTATTACTTGCAGATTGCAGCTGTCGCTATAGTAATACTGGGAGAAGCAATAAATGAATTCTGTATTCAAACTTACATAGTAACCTGGCAGGCAGATAAACTGCATGGACGGTATTACCATCATAATACCGGTATACAATTAGTGTTAATAAGCAGCTGATGGTACTGCACAATTCAAATTTCAATTTCTGTGCTGCATATATTGATTGACAGTGATATACACAGGCCATGTATACATTAATAATATACATTAACAGAAAAATATATAGTGTCAAAAAAGTGTGTGGGGGGAGGGGCAAAATACATAAGTGGCCCACCCAGGAATAAGAGTGGGAGGGCCGTGGCCAGTCCAGTCCCCAGTTTAGCCACCTTGGACTGTACCCAAGGCAGAGGAGAAACAAGGGAGAAACAGGAAAAATGATTTCTTTTACTTGTATGCCTTTTTTGTCAAGGGTTCAAAGCTTCTGCAAGGGCAGATAAAAAGCATCAGGGGAAGAATGGCTGCCAGCAAGGCTTGTGACATTCTTTCTAGGGTAAGATTCTGACATACCCTGGCTCTGTAGAGAGGGGGATGGGTTGGTTGTTAAACAATATGCCATGAAGAAGATATTCAGGAAGATATGAAAATTACATACTTACTGTAATTCTTGATCTTCCTGAATATCTTCACCATTGATTCAGACCCATGGGTCTAGGGAAAGAGGCACTAGGACTCCATGGAAGCTTTTTTCCTACAAGAAGGGGGCCAAAGTCGGCTACCGACACTGCCCATTCAATTATGTAGTGCCACACACGTTAGCCAGTAACAGCTGTTGGCTCTATCAAGCATCTCAGTTATGCTCTCTAGGAGAGAAACAAAGTGGAGAGAAATAAAAGAGAGGACTATATACTTTCTAGCCCAAAGGAACAGTAAAATGATATAGGAAATAAAAAAAACAGTCAGTTTAGAACCTAACAACTTAGAGACTAAGAGTTGGGCCTACCGGGTGGTACAAGGGTAGTGGATCTATAATGAGCCACTAGTCAGACAGAGTCTGGATAGTGATATGTGAAAAGACAGGGCAGCAGCCCTGAGCAATGGCTCTGGCAGAAGTAGCAAAAGGGGAAGTCCAGGCTAAGACCCCCTTACAAATGAAATGGCAAAAATGCCAAAAATGGAAAAATGACATCTGGGCTCCCCAAAAGTTAATAGATCCACGCTACTAGACAAAACGAGCAAGCACAAGTGTAAACTCATAACCCTCTCTTCTCTATGACAGATTGAAGGAAAATAGGGAAGAAGAACATAGGAGCTGTAGGACTAGCAAACCTAAGGGGGCATAATGTCGTTATCTCCTCTGGCATGCTTCAGGTGGAGTAGACTAAGCTCTAAGCACAGAGAGAAGTGACAAGAGATACTAACCAAAAATTCCAGCATGAAAGGAAGAACATGCCCAGCTTCTTTCTGCAACCACAAGGATGTGCCCTATGTGAAGCCAGTACGTTGATCCAAAATAAAGTGCATAACACCTCACCAGAAACAGCGCATCTGCTGAATGGAGCTAGTGTGGACTGTGCCCAGTGCATGTGTTCATGTAACAACTAACAGGGATATACCCTAGAGAGGATACACCCTGGGCAAGGAGAAAGAAGATAGGAAAAATGGAGGAAAGGGGGCCACCTATCCATTCTATAGAAAACAACCTCTGGCCAGAGCTGACAGGGCTGCAGGTGAGGAACGTGGTGCAAAAAATATTGAAAATTAACAAAGTTATGAGCCTTCTTTAGCAAAATGTAACATAGGCTCCTAAATTTGTTGTTCTGTAATATCTGTACACCAAATTTTCAACATAGCCTTGTTATGACCCTGCCTCATGAAGAAGGGCAGAGCAAATGTTCAACTCCTGGCCTAAAGGTGATTTCACGCAGGGACTGTGAAATCAACTTTTGGGACAGGTTCTGGGCCAGGGAGGGATGACACAGTTGGCATCGCTGAAATCTCCTAGGAGTCCCAGTTGCAAGGACACAGTTCTGTGAGCAGCAACTGTGCCAAAGTCCAGCACCTGCAACATGTCCACCAGGAATCTCTGGTACAGGAAGAACTCAGAGGCTGAAGACAAGTGAAGGGAAGATTCCATGCCCTCAGAGGAGGACGCTGTCAGAGAGGAGGTGCTAGACATGGAAGTGGGTGGTGCCATGGGGCCGGGTTGAAACTGGACTCAGCCACCATATCTGTGATACTGGCACAAGGAATCAGTCACACTTCCATGCTCACCCCAGGTGAGTGACCCAAAGGGCCCATGATCTCTGGATGTTCTGGCAGAGGTAGCCTAGATCCAAGAGGGAAGCAAGAGCCAGGGGATCCAGGGCCTATACCTGGGCAGTGGTGGTGATGGAGGGGGGTTAAGAAGACCTCAGCCAAGGGGATGGCCTGACAGGACTGCCCAAACAAGGCCAACCTACAGAAGAGGAACAGCCAGGTCAGTGCCCATGGGCCCCAGGTGAAGAGAGTGGAGCCATACAATCCCCTTGGGGAAGCTCTGGCCCTCACCAGTTGTGGGCTCAGCTTGTGAGTCCATAGAGAACTTTACAGTCTGGCCATCCTCCAGCCCCGAACCGGTGCCCCCTCTAGCAACAAGTCCAGAGCCAGGGTCTAGCCTGGATGTAGGTTCAGCTCCTGCAAAATGCCCTCAGTGCTGGACTCAGTGCCAGATCTGATGCCATCCCCAGGTCTGTCCCCCGTCACCTCAAGTGGTGTCAGGAGCCAGCCCAGTGCCAGACCTAAGGGTGACATGTCACTGGCACTGTGCCCGGTCTTGGGCAGCCTGTGCCATGCCTGTCACCAGGGTTGGCACTGATCACACCACCTAAGTCGCTAGGGCTACTGTGGAACATAAGAACATATGAAGAAGCCAGAAGAAGAAGGCCATTTAGTCTATCAAGTCTGCTTATATTGCAGGGCCCACAGCTTGAGCTAAAGTCCCTGCCCTCCCTCCCCACTACTCCTATCCTCCTTACCCATGATCCTTACTTTCCCCCATGCCTATCCCAGTCTCTCTTAAAGTTGCCCACTGTCTTCAACAAGATGACCTCTTCTGGCAGCACATTCCAAGAGTCCACCACCCTCCCTAAGAAGAAGTGCTTCCCGATCTACCTACTAAACCTACCACCCTCCAGCTTAAGACTGTGCCTCCTAGTGTTATGGTTGCCACTCAGCTTAAATAGACTCTCCTTATCAACCTTATTTATCCCTTTCAAGTACTTGATGGTCCCAATCATGTCCTCTCTCTCTCTCTTCTGTCTTCCAGGGAGTACATGTTCAGTGTCCTCAACCTCTCCTCGTATGCCTTACCTTGCTGACCCACTGTCATCTTTGTAGCCCTCCACTGGACCTTCTCAAGCAGGTTAATGTCCTTTTTGAGGTGTGGGCACCAGTACTGAACTCCATACTCTAGATGTGGCCTTACCAGTGACCTGTACAAGGGCAGTATAACCTTACCTCTCTCTCCTACTACTGATTCCCCATGATATGCATCCCAGCAGAAGAGGCTAACACCAGCACCTCGGCAACCTGATGCTGCTTTGCCTCAATGAAAGTCCCTGTCCCTTCACAGCAAATGGTGTATGGAGGGAACCCAACATCACGGCTGATACCACTTCACTCAGTAACACCGCGGACAGTGTGAGAAGCTGGGGGGGGGCACCAGGCCGGCAAGTTATCCACTTTTGTAGACCCAGTGTATAGCTTCGGCCTCACCACCAAGGACATCTGTTACCCAGGGCAGACAGATAAGGGGGGGTGCACAGCCAGCTGCCCAGAAAGTGCCAGCTGTCAACTACACCCAATGCCCAGGGCCTCTGACACCTCAGTGAGGTGAGGTTGAGGAGGACCCTGTATTTCCTTAGCACAGGGAGTGCTGAGAAGGGGCCCAGGGGAAGGCCCAGTGACCGTACCATGGCCTCACATGTGCAACACGTGCCTCTGAAGGTGGGGATCGGGGACCCCACTTCAACGTGCAAATCTCTAATATACGGTGGTCCATAGAGAAGTAGGCATCGCATCCATTCATGTCATGAGCCGAGCAAAGGTAGGTCCAGCACCGCTGATGTTGATCTGTCGTCATGATAGGTTTCACACAGGGTTAACAACAAATGATGGGGGGGGCTAATGTTCACTTTTAGCCCCCTTTTTTTCTTTTTTTGAGGCTTCCATATCACAGAAAACAAATAAACAAAATTCAGCAGCACAGAAACATAGAAACTGACAGCAGGTAAGGACCACTAGACCCATCCAGTCTGCCCATTTTTACAGCTGCAGAGAGCACAGCCCTGCAGATGTGTTGCTATTAGCAGAAAAAGGGCACTGTCCAGATCCCCAACAGACTAGATAAAATTGAAGGTTTTCTGGAATTACTCCGCAAATCAACTATTTCATATGATAACTACTAGCTTCAATGTGGCTAGTATTCTCTTTCAAGAAAGATTCATAGCTTATAAACATGTCAGATTAGTCACCCTTTCCCAGCAATGAATCTTGTAAAAAGATTTACACTGTTTTTTTTAACCTCTTAAGATGCTAATTAGCACTGTCTCAGACATAGTTTACTATAGCAGAAGACATCTGTTTCTTTAACCCCAAGACAGGTAAAGAACTGTCATCTTTTGTTACTACTTTTACTATGCTTTTTGAAAAAAAAATATTTATATTGGGCATTAGCTGACAAACACATTATGAAACTTTTAGCCCTGAAAACAGCCATTTTTTCTGGTTTCAAATTTAAGTGCATAGCACAACCAATTATCTTAAACTTGTTACTGCCTTGAGCAGTATCTAGAATGCATTTTAGTATAGCAGAAGACAGCCACTTCTGTAACCCGTAAGACAAGTTATCAACAGTATCTTGTGTTACTCCTTTTACTATGCTTTTCAAGGGAAAAAAACACATTTATATTGAACTACAGTATGGGTGGTAAACACATCATGTAACTTTCAGCCCTGTAAATAGCAACTTTTCTGGTTTCAAATCTATGCACATATTACAGCCTCTAGCACTATGTTCTCCATAGTTTACTATATTAGAAAAGAAAAAATTACTCACCTTAGAAATTATGTTTCTTCTAATGGAGTCTTGCTGTATTCTGACATATTGCAATGATTCCCAACCTTTGAACTGCCCCGGAGAACAAAGTGTTAACTTTCTATGCAGGGCATAGAATGCTGAGCTCGATCTCGGTTGAAGTCTCTGTCTGGAGTGTTTCAAACTTAAACCGTCAGATTCTTACAAGCCCAACTAACTAAAAATTCTATGTGGAAATTGTAAAAATTCCTACTAGCCAACTGGCCGAAAAAAATGTTGGATTCCCAAGGAAGACTCAAGTCAGGAAACCCAAAAACCAGTCTAATACAAATAACAATAATAAATCAGCACCCAAACAAAAAGAAGGAGGGTGCAAATAAAAAAACACCCTTGGGGTGCAACACTGCACCTGCCCACCCACTTTCCAAAAACACGTTCTGAGAGGGGAGGCAGGGAAGGAGGTCAGAATACATAGAAACATAGACTTTGACTGCAGATAAGGACCACTTGGCCCACCTAGTCTGCCCATTTCCCTACCTACAGGATAGGCCGCAGATCCTAGTTAACCAACAGCCTATTTCTTCTTACCCCCCACAAGAATTGCCTTATGACTGTCCCATGCATTCTTGAATTCTCCCACAGTCTTAGACCCCACAACATCCTCAGGAAGGCTGTTCCATGCATTCACTACCCTCTCTGTGAAAAAATACTTCCTCCACATTGCCCTGACCCCCTCCATCTTTAAATTGTGTCCCTTGTTCTTGCACATCTCTTTTCTGAAAGATACTACCCTCTTGGACTTTGTTGATTCCACTGAGGTACTTAAAAGTTTCTATCATGTCCCCCCTCTCCCTTCTTTCCTCAAGGGTATACATATTAATCTCCTTTAGTCTCTCCCCGTATGGCTTCTCTTGCAGACCCTGCACCATTTTAGCTGCCCTCCTCTGGACTGCCTCTATCCTGTCTATGTTCTTGCAGAAATGGGGTCTCCAGAACTGGACGCAGTACTCCAGCAATACAGCAAGACTCCATTAGAAGAAACATAATTACTAAGGTGAGTCATTTTTTCTTCAAACAACAAGAAGTCTTGCTGTATTCTGACATATTGCAGACTACCAAGCAGTACCTCCATGGAGGAGGGACAGAACGTACTTTGGGAATAGGCTCTGAAGTACTGCTGTGCCAAACTGAGCATCACTCCTAGCCTGGATATCCAGAGAGTAATCAGTGGCGGAGGAAGAGAAAGATGGGCACCAGTGCAGGTTGTAATTTTGGGCCCCCCCACCACCACCACAGCATATCAACTGCCCACCACCCAAGGTTTTTTTTTTACCTGTTTATTTTACACACCTTTCACCCACTTCCTCCCTCACTCACATATCAAGGAATATACAGTAATACATACCAGTGTAATATGTTCTACTCATCTATTTGAATCGCGTTTTGCGCGCCTTTCGTTCTACAAACTCATCAATGATCTGCTGTAGGTTAATTTTTCTTGCTTGTTAATTTTCAATAGATAAGAGTCCCAATCCACAAAGTCTCTCTTGTCCCATACTACTCCTTAAGTAGTTCTTTATAAGTTTAAGTTTTGAAAATGAGCATTCAGCACTGGCTACTGTTACTGGGATGGTAAGAAACAGCAGAAGCACAGTAGAGACTTCTGGAAAACTGGATGCTAATACACTATTGTCAACAATGAACAGTTTTGCCAAATCTTTCACTGATGATTGTTTGGAGATTTCAGATTTCAAACAAGATCTGAATGCAAGCAACTGTCCAGGAAAAGCAAGTGAAATGTCTTTGTTGAAATGATGGGCCAGTTTTTCAGCTACTTTATGCAGATCATCATCACTTGCAGAAATCAGGGTTCTTGGCTGAATTATGCTGAATCTATCAGCGATTGCCTGCAAGCTTTGAAATCGATTTGAAAACTGTGCAGTTATTATATCAAGGCACCTGTAAAACACATTCACTTTGAAAAATTGTTCTGAGTCGGCAAGTCTTTCATCTTCACATAGCTCATCAAAATGGCGTTTGACCTTTCTCATGTGCTTTTCTTCAAACTTTGCTTGTACACCCCATTTTTCTGATAATGCAGTTGCTGAATTTTTGGCTTCATCAAACTCATTTCGAAATGTGAGTAGGTCTTCATTGGCTTTGTGAAGTAAGTTTGCTGCTTTGCAAATGTCTGTGTCTTTAGACTGTAGCAGTTTTACCACAGCATTAACTGTTTCCAGAGTCTTCGTTTGGAGCACAACAAGAAAAATGAAACTAACATTTTCCAATAATTTCTTTAATGCCAAAGCCTCATTGCACTCATCTCCATTTTTGCTCTGAAGAACTATTTTTGTGAGTGCCTTCATAATATCTAAATACCGAAACCTCAGAGCAAGGAGTGATTCATAGCGGGATGACCATCAGGTAGGGCAAAGCCTTTTCAAAGTAATGTTGCTGGAAAGATCTGATGTGGAAGCAAATGAAGATAACATGGCCCAGCGTTTTATACTGTGGCCAAAAAAAGTGTATAGTCTTTCAATCACATCATAAACATTTTTTAGTTCTGGTATTCCTCTAACAGAATAATTCAGTGTGAGATTTAAGTTGTGAGCAGCACAGTGAACGTATGCAGCATTTGGTTCCTTCTGGGATATTCTTGCTTGCACACCAGAGTACAAACCACTCATATTAGAGGCCCCATCATACCCCTGACCGCGACATTTAGATAACTCTAAACCTTTCTGTTCGATGCAACCAATTATTATGTTCTCAAGTCCACTAGCAGACTGATCACTAATTTCCTGAAAGCCAAAGAAAGATTCATTGATTTTCACCTCTGTTGCCATGTCCCTTTCATCCCTTTCTATTGTGACATACCGAAAAATTTGACTCATTTGGTCAGTCTTCGCAATGTCTTGGGTGGTATCCATTATTACAGAGAAAAAAGGTGCAGCTTTTATTTCATCAATAATATCTTGCTCAATACGCTTTGACAAAACTTCAATGAGTTCATCCTGTATAGTATGACTAAGATAGCGAATTGATCCACTGGGCATGGAAATGAGTTGCTTTAACACGGGATCATACTTGGCCAACAGTTCCACGACTGAAAGAAAATTCCCACTATTTATTTGCCCTAAAACCTCTCTGTGTCCCCTGAAAGGTAAATTGCACATAGCTAATGTAAGAGTCACATTGATCAGATGCTCCAAAACTTGTCTCCAGAAGTTTTTCTCCTTTTGTATTTGAGTTTCAAAATCTTCATCGATTGTGCCATGTAAGCATCTCTGCTGCATACACTAAGCAATATTCTAGATGAATTGTTGATGTTTCATGATATTCAATTTTGCTGCTTAGGTGACGCCATCTCGAACTCCTTTAACCCATGCAACATTATAAGTAGGTGCACTCAGATCAGCAAACAGCAAACATAACACAATATGCAACAGTCTAATTTAGGGAGTAACTACAGCCAAGTGCGTGGTAATGTAACTCCTGCCTTTGTTGTAATATTTTAATAGCTTCTGGAGAAACAGCGCCCATCTTGATTTTGTCTCGTGGAAATGGTCCGTCGGGTTTACACGAACCTTGTGATATGATGTACCTTTTTATTTGGCTATCCTTTATATCTAAAGGAAAATGACCTCTGTCTGTGGGGTTTCTGTCATCAACAGGGGAAAAACTTGGAAAAGCAGGTTCTTCTCCACTGTTAAAAGCAGCACTGGCTGTTTTGTCAAGTTCTTTCTCCAATACACTTTTAATGTCCGGTTCTTGTTCAGATTGTTTAGCAAAGTTAGTTTCAGGATCAGCATGATCAGCACAGGCCATCTCAGCCAAAGCACTAGGTCCACTGTCTTTCTCTGTGTCTGTATCATTTTCACAAATTTCAGTTTCAGTCTTATCAGGTGTGTCAGAATCAGTCGCAGTTTGGAAAAAGCACTGATTTTAGAAGCTTGCAGCCAACAGCAATTCTTCCTTCCTCTGTTACTGCTTTTGTGCACCACTTTTGTATTTAGGAGGCATCTTTTACTAACAATAAACTGTATTTATAATTATAATCTTATCTACAGTATTGTATTTACAACATATAGTGCTGTAAATGTAAATCACAATATAAAATTATTCTCCACTCACTGAACAACTGCCGCCTTGTTGCTCTGTGATGTGTAAATTAAATTCTACCTCAGACTCTTTTAAACTGCAGCACAACTGAATTAACTGGTATAGTACACACACGATTCCCAGTGAAGTGCCCCACCAGTTGCTTTCTACAAGCTGTTGCTTTGAACTCACACCAGTAGCTTAGCAAAAAAAAACTTATATTTACTGAAATAGTTATTTTTGTTTGCTTACCTTCAATCTGGAGTAGCTAGGCTAGGCAGCTAATGACAAGAGCAGAGCAATACAGGTTCAGTTAACTCACACAAGACAGCAGAAGAGCACACAAAGCAAGATACAGGCTGGCCACTCGCCACTGCCTGGCAGGCTGGAGAAGCACAGGAAAAAAAGTCACAGACAACAGACCTCCTTCTCTCAGTAGTCTCACACACTGCTGCTGCTGCTGCAAGGCAAACACAGTGAAACTACTACAGACTCACCTTCACTGTGAGTACATAACAGTACTACTCACTACTGTAACAACTGTTGTAGACTAAAAAAAGATGATTGATAGTCACCGAGAGAGAGAGACTTTACTGGGTTTAGGCCAGCCAGCAGACTGGCAAGCAACAACAAGTACTAGTAGTACAATATTATTTGTATCACAGTATTATTATTTGTTTGCTGGGGGGCTAACAGTGGCTGCTGCTATGCTAAATGCTACTATCATGGCAGAGTCCAGTCCTAACGCCCAACTAGCTGCTCAGATAAACAGGAACACAGCTAGCCTTCAGCAGTGCTGTGCTGCCCAATAACTTTTATTTTTTATAATGATAATATCCTTGTTTGCAAAACACAAAAACCCAACTCAGGCAGCTGGGAGCTAACGTGACTGCTGCCTATACCCTACCCTTGCACTCCCGACAACGAGCGGCTGTTTTACTGCCCAATTAGGTTTCCTTTTTTTTAAATTTCCTTATTTGCAGCAAAAACCCTGCCTACAGCTAAGGGCTAAGGTGTATTCTCCTGCTAGGCTGCTACTGCTATGCTAAAAATGCATTCCCCAGCTCAAACAGGATTGAAAAGACAAGGATTGAACAACAGCACTCTGCCTGCCCAGTAAGTTTTTTTTCCTTGTTTTTAGTAAAGAATACTAATAACTGGCTGTTCAGCTGTGTTTTCTGCAGTCAGTCAGTGCTGCTAGCTACTAGTAGCCTACTGTTATCAGGCCCAGCCAGCGCCCCCAGGCAGCAGGCAGCACTGTGCCCACTGTCAGCCGCCCAGCCCAGGCAGCAGCAAGCAAGCTAGGTCCAAGGCCCAAGCCTTCTTTCTAATTCTTTCAGTTAGAAAATCCTCAGTAGCAAGTCATCCAGTAAAACAATCAGTCAGTGGTAGTCCTGCCTAAACACAGTCAGTCACATAACATTCAAGATTTAGAAATACTAGTCTTGCTCACACAGTCTCACACTGAGACTTCAGTGACCCCCCAGGGACAAGGGACTTAGGGACTCCTGACCTCCGCGGCTCCCTGGCTCCCACCCACAGGCACACAGTCACCAAAAAAAAAAAGAAAACCTTCACCTCCAGCTAAGGTGGCTATACTCTGCTGGCTTGGCTGCAGTGCTATGCTGCAGACTAGTGCCTTTTATAAGTTGTGGAACTTGTGTGAGCGGCAGGTTAAGCACCTGCCACCTCCCTGACCTACAGCCCCCTGGCCACCAACAACAGCCTGTCTGCTGCTATGCTAGACTGTTGACATATCCTCCTCGTCCTCCTCGACCAGTACTACAGCGCTAATAATAAGTCCGTCTCATCAGTCAGTGATCACAAAAAAAAACCAAACAGTCAAGTAGTCAGTCACAATTGGGAGGAAAGGAACTTGGAAGAATAACAATTTTAAATCAATTATCAACGACGATTCAAAAGAGATGTGTCTGTCCACACAGACAGAGAGAGCACAGAGCAGTCTCTGAGTCACTCAAGCCACTAACCACACAACTGTCTATTGCTGCGCTGCGCGTGATCTAATGTGACCATCTCCAATGGTTCATTTAGCCCGCTCAGCCCATACAGCCCTGCCTACCACAGAATGACTGACAGTGTCCATATCCAATCAGCAGAGGACATGTCAGTCAGTCATGTGGTGCAGGCATATCGAGGAGCTTGGTACTGGTTAGGAGTTGGACCCCCCCATCTCATCCTGATCACCAGCCCGCAGCCCGTCCACGCTGCCCATCAATCATGCTCGTGTTGTCATCATGCTGTGCGTGCATGCCTCGACCCGACCCCACCGCCGCCCCGGGCAGCAGTGCAGCACAGCAGCAGCATCCAATTCCTGGCTGCGGTCAGCTGAGCCCGCCCCGTAGACTGTAGTACACTGCACACTGCACCCAACCCCTGCCCCAACCCGTTACCCGTAACCTGACTGAACCCTGGGTGAAGCATCGGGCACTTGATTGCAAGTACTGCAGATCGCAAATTTTGTTGTTTGTTTTTGTCCTGAAATAATATATATTGAAGTTACATGCTAGCTATTCTATTTGCATTCTATAACATTGTAAAACTTTACATGAACTGCCGAACTTGCCTCAGTCTCTCTCTCTCTCCTGCTCCTAGTTCAGTGAAGCACCAGCCCTCGGCTGCTTGGCTTTGCAGGGTGGACTATCACCATCCCGACCCAACTCCTGCTGGATCTCGTCCTGTTCCATTAACTGGACTAATTATGGGTTGCCAATGAGAGCCCGGCAGAGTAGTTGAGACTCAGGTGGTCCCCCCGTGTTGTGCAATGCTTCCACATGAAGTTGTGCTTTGAGGAATGAATGGCCAGTCCTGCAGCACATGTTAGGTAGAGCTCCGCTGCATGATTTATTTTTGGTGGAAAGCAGACTAAATCAAACCAACAAAGACCCAGTTCTAGTTTACCTTCCAGCAGAAGCATGGGCAGGTAGTGAGAACAAGAAGCCCTCAGCTCTTGGAGTGGCTCGCACATCTGGAGTGATGGGTAATCCAGGGAAGGGAAGCAGTTGTGCCTCCGAGAAGCAGAGCACAGAAACAAAAGTACCAGCAGAGAGGCTCTTCTTGACCCCCTTTTGTGGGGTCTTGTCCAAGAAGCGTGTTATGATGTGGCTGACTCAGGGGATGGTGGACCAGCTCTCAGTTTCGAGTCCCCACACTCTCCCCAGCATGGCAGCAGCACCCTCTTGTGATGGTGCAGGTGACGACTGCCCAGTACTGACCATGCCTGTAGCTCCGGGTGTAAGACCAGCTTAGATCAGGACAGGTAGGGGACAATGTTGCGATGGCGATTGAAATCCGACTGAGAAATCAATTGGGCCCCTACGTGTGTCGGGCCCCTGTGCCACTGCACCGGCTGCACTGGCTATTCCTCCACCCCTGAGAGTAATGCTTGGTAAAGGTATGGCCTGTTTTCCAGGTGGCTGCTTGACAAATTTCCAAGAAAGGGATATCCCTGGCAGCAGCCAGGGAAGCAGCTGTACCTCTTGTGGAATGAGCCCTCAGGGCTGAGGGTAGAGTTTTTCACAGTTTTTCATAGCAGAATTGCATACAAGACACAATCCATCTGGCAACAGATCTCTTGGTGGCAGGTTTTCCCTTTCCCACTTCTCCATAAGTGAGGAACAACTGGAGGGAGTCAAACCAGTGACCCTTTGTACGCTCTATGTAGTAACTAAGAGTTCTTTTAACATCCAAACTGTGTAGCCTCCTCTCTCCTGAGGAAGAATGATCAGTGAAGAAAACAGGAAGAGACACTGACTGGTTTAAATGGAAGTCTGAAACCATTTTGGGCAAGAACCTTCTATTGGTGCTAAGGACCACGTTATCCCTGTGAAGTGAGATAAAATCAGGTTCCACTGACAGGGCCTGCAATTCACTGATACGCCTGGCAGAGGTAATGGCTACCAAGAACACAGTTTTCCGAGTCAAGTACCTAGACTTTAGCAAGGCATTTGACACAGTCCCACACAAAAGATTAATATACAAGTTAGCCAGCCTGGGAGTGGGTCCCAAGATGACAGCCTGGGTAAAGAATTGGCTGGAGAATAGGACACAGAGAGTAATAGTAAATGGAGTCCACTCTGAAAAAGGGGGGTTAGTAGTGGGGTTCCATGAGGTTCAGTAATAGGACGGTCCTCTTCAATGTCTTTATAAGCGACATTGCAGAGGGACTGGAAGGAAAAGTATGTCTCTTTGCAGATGACACAAAGATCTGCAACAGAGTTGATGCACAAGGTCGGGTGGAAAGGATGAGAAGGGACTTGGCAAGGTTAGAGGAATGGTCAAATGTATGGCAGCTTAGATTCAATGCTAAGAAGTGCAAGGTAATGCACCTGGGAAACAAAAACCCAGGGGAAGAGTACACAATGGGGGGTGAGATACTAACAACAACAAAAATGGAAAGGGACCTGGGGGTAGTCATATCAGATGACCTAAAGTGGGCAAGCAATGTGAGAGGGCAGCAAGGAGGGCTGGGGAATACTGGGATGCGTAGGAGGCATCATCAGTAGAAAACAAGAATTATTATCCCTCTGTACAGACAGCTGGTGAGACCACATCTGGAGTACTGCGTGCAGTTCTGGAGACCCAATCTCCCGAAGACATAGACAGGATGGAAGCTGTCCAGAGGAGGGCAACTAAAATGGTGCAGGGTCTGCACCGGAAGACATATGAAGATAGACTTAGGAGCTTAATATGTATAGCCTCGAGGAAAGGAGGAGAGGGGGACATGATAGAAACTTTCAAGTACCTCAAAGGAATCAACAAAGTCCAAGAGGGTAGCATCTTTCAAAAAAAGAGGTGTGCAAGAACAAGGGGGCACAATTTGAAGATAGAAGGGGGGCAGCTCAGAGGTAATTTAAGGAAGTATTTTTTCCCAGAGAGGGTTGTGGATGTATGGAACGGCCTTCCAGAGGAGGTTGTGGAGTCAAAAACAGTGGTGGAATTCAAGCATGCATGAGACAGTCATAAGGCAATTCTAGGGGGTGGGGGTAGGAAGAAGTAGGCTGCTGGTTAACTAGGATCTGCAACTTATCCATCAGGTAGGGAAATGGGCAGACTGGGTGGGCCAAGCGGTCCTTATCTGCCATCAAATTCTATGTTTCTATGTTACGTTAAGTACTTAAGCTCTGCTGAAGACATAGGCTCAAAAGGGGGTTGCACAAGTTGAGCAATGCAAACATTCAAATCCCAGGCAGGGGCAGGGTCTCTAAAAGGAGGATTGGTGTGAAGCAATCCTTTAAAAAATTTACAGAACACAGGATGAGAAGATAGTGAGGAAGACTTCCCCACAGACAAAAACGCAGAAACAGCTGACAAGTTTACCTTGAGAGTAGCTGGTCCGAGGCCTAGGCCATTAAGATGGACCATATAATCCAGAACTGTAGGCAATCCAGCAGTGTTTAGAGAAATATGCTTCTTAGAACACCAAATGCTGAATCTCTTCCATTTGGAGTTATAAGTCTTTCTGGTGGAGGGCTTTCGAGAAGCCTTGAGGATATCCAGAACCCCTTGGGAAAGATGCTGATCTGCAAACTCTAACTCTTCAAGAGCCATGCCTTGAGATTGAGAGACTGAAAATTGGGGTACCAAATCCTCCCCTGAGAGGATGTTAACAGGTTGTAATTCCTGGGAAGAGACAGGGGAAGATGGACTGCTAGAGACAGCAACAGAGGGTACCAGAGCTGTCTGACCCAATCTGGAGCAATCAGAATCACCTTGCAAGGTTGAGACCTTATTTTGACTAAAACATTTGAACAGGAGTGGGAAGGGGGGGAAAGGCATACAGAAATTTCAGTTCCCAATTCAGAATTAGGGCATCCAGGGGGACACAGCCCGAGACTGGAGGTCTGCAACAAAAGAGAGGGAGTTGGTGATTGTCTGGGGCTGCAAAGAGATCTATCTCTGGAGTGCCCTACCTTGAAAAAGTCACTTTCAACACCTGAGGGTCCAGGGACCATTCATGATGGCCCTGAGAGATCCTGCTCAGTGCATCTGCTAGCACATTGTCCTTCCCTGGAAGGTGAACTGCTACCAGAGAGGTTTGCAGGGAATAAACCAGGGACCACAACTTCATGGCTTCTGCACACAAGACCATGGACTAAGTGCCTCCCTGCTTGTTGATGTACCACATGGTGGTGGTGTTGTCGTCCGTTCTGACCTGAACCACCTTGTTCTGTACTGACTGAGAGAAAGCTTTTAGGGTCAGAAAAACTGCCCTGAGCTCTAGGAGATTGATATGGAGAAGGGATTCTTGGGGAGACCACAGACCCTGAGCAGTGAGGGACTCCAGATGGGCTCCCCAGCCCAGAAGAGAAGCGTCTGTGGTAAGGACCATTGAACAAGTCTGAGTAACAAAAGGAACACCTTGTCTTAAATTGTCCTGATCCTGCCACCATTGGAGGGCTTGGATCAAGGTCAGAATCACTGAGATCAGTTTGGTAAGGGAATCCTTCCTCTGAGACCAAAAAGCTCTCAGGTGGAACTGAATATCCCTCATCTGGAATCTTGCCCCTTGGACCACTGCTGTTGAAGTTGCCATGTGGCCCAAGAGCTGGAGGAAACGCCTTGCTGATCGAGATACCCGAAGGCTGAAAGAAGAGGCTGGTTCCTTAAGAACCCTTGCCCTTTCTAGAGGAAGAAAGGCTCTTGCTCTGAGTGTGTCCAGTTCTGCTGCTATAAAGGTAAGAAGCTGGACTGGTTCAAGAACTGACTTGGGAAGGTTGAGAAGAAATCCTAGAGAAGTGAGCACTTGCTGGGTCACTTACAGGTGAGACTTGACTTGGTCTGGAGACTGACCCACTATTAGCCAATCGTCCAGATATGGAAAAATGGAATATTTTGCCTTCTTAGAATGGCAACTACTACTGCCAGGCACTTTGTGAACACCCTTGGGGCTGAGGTTAGGCCAAAGGGCATTGCTCTGAACTGATAGTGGCCTGAGAGCAACTCGAACCTGAAGTACTTTCTGTGGGAGCACCTGATGAGAATGTGAAAGTAGGCAACTTTGAGGTCCAGGGAGGCTAGCCAGTCCCCTGGCCGTAGAGAGGGAAGGATTATTCCCAGAGTTACCATCTTGAACTTTGGTTTTAAAAGATGTTTGTTTAGATATCTTAGGTCTAGGGTGGGTCGCCACTCCCCTGTCTTTTTTGTGGTCAGGAAGTACCTGGAGTACAGTCCTTTGCCTCAGTGTAGGGTAGGTACTCTCTCTATGGCTCTTAAGGCTAGAAGAGAAGAAACCTCAGCATCTAGGGCAAGGGTTTCCGAGAGATTTGCAGGTGGAAAAGATCTGGCTGTCATCTTTGAAAATGTTCTGAAGCTGAGAACCAGTCCCTGGCTTACTACTTCCATGACCCACTTGTTTGATGTAACAGACATCCAGTCCTGGACAAAGTAAGCCAGCCTGCCCCCTACTGGAATAGGAGAGTCGACCCAGGCAGGCCCATCAGGGTGTCTGCTTGGCAGGGGCTTTAGGCTGAGGAGTGGATGTAGCCCTGCTCATCCCCCTTCTGCCTCTCCCTCTGAAGAACCCCCTCTGAGAAAAGGAAGAAGAGGCCTGTGCTTGGTAAAAAGGCCTTTGAAAAGGCCTGCCCCTGCCCCTTGACTGCTGCCTTTGAGGAGCTGCCTGCCTCTCCTTGGCCTGAGCACTCCTGTAAGTGGTCCTGTACTCATCCATTTTCTTCATGTAATTCTCTGTCTGCTCCCCAAATGGAGAATTACCCACTACAGGAAAATCCATGGCCTTAGCTTGGGTGTCCTGCGAGAGGCTAGTACATCTGAACCAAGCCATCCTTTGAAGAGCCACAGATGTAGCCATGAGTCTTGATGACACATCATTAGAGTTCACAGCAGCATGAAACTGAACCTTAGATGCCTCATCCCCATCTGCAGCCACCACCTCCAGCTCCTTGGCTAGCTGGGGGGGGGGCCTGTTTAGCCAGTGTCAGTACAGTGTCCCACCTGGACTTCTGGTACCTGGCTGTATAGGCCATGTAATTTGCCTGCCTGAGTCCCAAGGAAGATGCCATGTACTGTTTCTTTGTCATGGCATCAATCTTCCTGGAGTCCTTGTCTGAGGGGCGTGAAGCCAAGGGAATATTTGCCTTGTCACAGGCAGCAGCCTGCACTACGCCAACATGGCTGCATTGCTGATATAAGAACTCCGTGTCTGAGCCTGAAAGTGTATACCTCTTGTCCATTCTTCTATCCACAGGAAGTATAGTGTTAGGAGACTTTAGGAATTTATGTGTCTGTTTCCCATAAGATTTGTGGAAGGGAATAGACAGTCTCCTGGACTCTGGGATGTCCATCATTTCTACATAATCAGGCTCCTCTTGATCTTCCACAGCCTCCTCCATAGGAAGCTGGAGGGTTTCGGACACCTTTCTGTAGAACATAAAGTGAGAAGGGGACTCAAAAATCCTAGGAGAGGAAACACCTGAAGGTCTATCTGGGGAGATGCCCGGTTCCACAGGCACATCCAGACCCTCACTTTCACCATCATTATCCTCAAATTCCCCTTCCTCTTCAAATTCCGGTTCATAAAAATCTTCGAGGGTATAATCTTGAACCGGGGAAACCAACGAACCGAACCCCTGCCAGAAGGAGCCGGATCGGCAGGAACAGGACAGAGCAATTCCACAATCTGAATCGTTCTGGCTATCTCTTCAGCGGTCGGAACATGAACCTCTGGATCCGAACCGGTCGGTTTGTCTTTGCATTTTCTTTTTGTCGGAACCGATCCCTCGGAATCGACTCTCCTATTTGTCCAAAGAAGTATCGCCCTGGTCAGAGGGCACTCCTTCTGGTTCGGTCGTAACCGAACTGGGCCGGCCATCCGGGTCAGCGGATTTCTCTGCCTCCTTTTCCCTCAGTCTACCTAATCTCTTCTCAAGGGTAGATTTGGGAACATTTTTACATATTTGGCAGTTTGAATCAAGGTGGTCAAACCCCAGACAATAAACACAGGTGGTGTGGGGATCGGCCTTAGCAAAGACCTCCCCACACTCACTGCAGTATTGAAACCCAGTGGGCCTGGTTTTTTTCTTGGGTTTCTCAGACATGGCCAACCTAACCAACTTACGCTTTTTATGGCAACCACCAGGCAAGACTCCCTTATCAGTTCCTAACCGTGTCACAGGTATTGGAAAAAAACGTACTAAAACACATTTTTTTTTAGAACCGATAAGAACCGGTAACCACACACTTAGTAAGAACACAAAACACAAGATTTCACTATCAAATGGCCGGTTCAGCCGAACCGAGCTGCACTTTTACAAGTTCCACACAGAAAAACAGAACAATTCCTATCTAGTACTCACGGCACCACAGACAGAGACTGAACCGACTATACGAATAACTTTTTCGGTTTAAAAAAATGATGAAAACTGAAACTTTAACCGACTTTCGAACCGAGCTGAAGGAGAAATCTCCGGAGCGACCGTTCAGTGAGGCGGAGTAAAGAATCTGACGGTTTAAGTTTGAAACACTCCAGACAGAGACTTCAACTGAGCTCGAGCTCAGCATTCTATGCCCTGCATAGAAAATTAACTCTTTGTTCTCCGGGGATAGTTCAAAGGTTGGGAATCACTGCAATTGTGTCAGAATACAGCAAGACTTCATGTTGTTTGAACAGTGGTTTCTTTAATTCCTTTCAACCAAACACACACATACACACCATCCTCATGGCCACAACATTCAAAATAAATTCTGCAGCCTAACATGTTATAAAACTATAGAGAAACTGTTTGTTTATGTCAGTCTCGGTTACATGGAACACAGTGAAGTTCAGTTTACAGTGTGGAATTTGCTACCATGGTAAATGTAATTATTATATATTTACATTCAGCTGTTTAATGATTAAAATAACATAATATTCAACTTAGCCTCTTCCTCACTTCTACCACATCTTGACTACATGATTTAAATAATGATAGTATAGAAAGAATCATACATTTCCTTTAAATATTGCCTATCCTACAGTTTGTATCCTGGATAGCACAAGGGAGATGCTACATCTCATTCTCATAGGGATTTTTATTTTACACATATTTGCATTGTATTTACTCAGGACATCCTTGATTAGATGCAATATCTTGTTTTCAGTATGGTCATGATTTTACTCATTCTTACAATGCATTTATCCAGGGTAGTCTAGTCCAGATGTAAAATACTGTTTTCGGCGTGTTCTGATTTTACGCAATGCAGCATAATAATGTGTAGATGTAGAACCCCACTGAAAAGAAGAAGTCACATCTTCTGTGAATTATCCATACTAAATATATATCAATCAGCAGGCATATTCTAGGAAAACACATTGTAAAATGTGTAAAAGGAAGACAAGACCACATTGAAACTGCCTCTCAGCAGATCTACATTGTGCAAATACATTAGAACAAATGGGTAAAAGCATGACCACACCACACAGTAAATGACATATCATATCTCAACTGGGGTATGCCACTACTACAGTGACACCCTTTGTGAACCCCTCTCACACGTACCCTAAATCAGCGGACAGAAGTTTGCTTGAGACACATAGGCTGACAGGGGTAAATATCTAACTTCACTGTCTGTGCTACATGGAGTTAGATATATATAGTTGGGGGGTGCCCCCTGCATGGAGAGGGTGTGTGGGGGGGGTGCAGCCCCCTGCATTGTGTGTCGCGATGTTGCCAGTCAGTTCGGGGTCGTAGTTGGGGTGTCAACGGATTCTTGCCGCTGTAGCAGACATCACGGTTGGGGTTGTTGCCCTAGTGTCATGGATCCCTCAACTGGCATATCTTGTAAAAATTCAGTATTTAAAATGCATTAAATGCTTTACCCAGACGAAATAAATATTTTAAATATTGGCTTGGCTAGTCTTTCCTCATAGGTCTTATTCCACAGGTCCTGCACAATTTCAGTTGACCTCCACTGCACTGTGTCCACCCAGTCTATGTTCTTTCTCAGATGGGGCCTCCAGAACCAGACGCAGTACATCAGGTGTGGTCTCTCATGAATGTCTTACACAGAGGAAAGATGACCTCCCTCTTTATGCTCCTGATACCCCTCCCTCTGCATCAAAGCATCTGATAAGCCTTTCCAGCCACCTTATCCCACTGCCTTGTTTCTCTTAGGCCCTCCGAGATGACAACTCCCAGGTCTCTCTCCTGCTTTGTGACTGTCAGTACCTCCCCACCTAATTTGTACTTTGCCCCGGGTTCTTGTGTCCTATGTGCATAATCCTGCACTTCTTTGCATTGAATCCCAGTTGCCATACTTCAGATCATTTCTCTAGTTTTTTAAAGTCTTCCTTCATTCTTTCAACACCTCTGGCATGTCCACCCTATTGCATACCTTTGTATTGTCTACAAAGAGGCATACCTTTCCCTCCAGTCCCTCTGCAATGTTTCCAATAAAGACACTGAAGAGGATCGGCATCCAACACTGACCCCTGCAGCTCCCTGATAGTCAACTCTTCCTCTCCAGGGTACTCGCTGTTTACCACAACCCTCTGATTTCTGCCATTCAGTCAGTTCTCCACCCACAACACTAATTTAAGATCCAACCCTAGGCTGCATAGTTTGTTAATCAGCTTTCTATGGGGGATGGTGTCGAAGGCCTTTATGAAGTCCAGATAGGCCACATCAACTGAATCACACTGGTCCTCTACTTTCGTTCCCAGTCATGCCATAAATTCATACAATGAGTTGGTGCAAAACACATTGCTTATCCTAAACCAGTAAAAGTTAGGGTTAGATGTATAAATAAATCAATGCCATATAAGGCAGTGTATGTGTGATATTGTGTGTATGGCAATGCTCTTTTTGTGTAGACAATGCAACGTTATGTTATACTGGAATATATATGCATATATGTGTGTATGTATTAGTCAGTATGTGTGTGTGTGTGTATCACAACAATTAGAAAGTGCAGTTAGGTGGCTCAATGGTTAGTGCAAAAATTGTTAGTTTACATTCCTCCGCTATCTAGATCAGTTTCAGCCTTATGCATGTCACTGCTGATTTAAATGAGGTGTCTTGTGGCAACCCCCCACCCTCCGATGTCCCTCAGAGCATGAAAAGAAGAAAAGGTTCTTCGATGTCTTAGTTTTTAGTCTGTAAAAATGTGTGTAGACAGTGCACTGCTATGTTACACAGGAATATATATGCATATATGTGTATATGTATTTGTCAGAGTGTGTGTGTATCACAACAATTGGAAAGTGCTATTAGGTGGTTCAGTGATTAGTGCAAAAATTGCTACTTTACACATTTCTCACTGCCCACAATACCATTATTTTGCAGCCAAATTGACTCCTACTGGAACTTGTTTCTACCTGCTTGAGAAACCACAGACCTACTTGATCTCCAGATTTGATCTCTTTCGTATCAGTAGGGTTCCCCTGTGCCTATGCCTTGCTCTTTTGATTTCCCCTAACCTCACCACCTGTCTCTCTCTGTCCTCACCACCTGTGCTGGAAGGTTGTTCCATGCATCTACCACCCTTTCTGTGAAGAAATTCTTCCTTATGTTGCCCATTAGACTACCCCCTTCAAGCCTTATGTCAAGACACCTTGTTCTAGATCATCTCTCCACTCTGCTGGATTCAAGATGTTTCACAATCCTTTCTTTTAGCAGTAATTCCATTATTTTCCCCACCACAAGGTCAGGCTGACTGGTCTATAGTTTCCAGTACCTTCCTGCTCTCACTTTTATGTAGATAGACTATATCTGCTCTCCTACAGTCCTCTGGAACCACTCCCGTTTCCAGTGATTCATTGAACAAGGTTGCCAGTGGTGTTGTCAGCACCTCCCTAAGGTCAGGTGGATGTTTTTGGGGAACTATTCCGCAATGGAAGACAGAAGAAATTCTGTTGATGGTTGAACTGAGGCACTGCCGCTCCCACGGAGTGCACTCAATGATGGGAAGAATAGAAGTGAGGTGTGTGAGGGCCCTGACAATGATTACTGGTTAGCGCACAGCACTACAGAAGTGTACAGGTAATGTCACTGATTTTTGGAAAATCTTCTGTTAAGGTAAGTAGGATAACTAACTTTTCTATCTTCCTAGAATTAACTTTCTCTATGGGGTCCCCTCTTGGGTCAGTTTGAAAAACTTCCCATAAATAAGGGAGAAGCCTGCTCACCCTGGGACTCAAAATAGCCTCAGTCATCAGAGTGGGGAAGAACACCCGAAGGGGGCTCTTCATGATCTAAGTGGACCAAGGACTGCTTTGCGTCAGGAGGGGGCTCCTGATGCTCAGGAGTGAAATGGTTCCCCAAAACCTGCCACCTGATCATAGGGAGAAAATTCAAGCCCCACAGAATTAGGAGATAGCACCTTACATGGGGCCAAAGGTGCCAGTTAGGACAGGTGAAGCTAAGACAACAAAAACTATACTGAAAAAGAGGCACTGAAGACAGATTTAAATCTTTTAGAAATCAATCATTTAATTTTTATTATTCGTCCTTACATTTAGAAAAAGCATATTCATAATAAAAAAGGCAGACTTTTTCATTAATACACATATAAATATGTGCTCAAGATTCATAAAACACAATATACAAGCTTCACATACCATGTCAGTATAAGTAGCCCAGTGCTTTGAGGCCACAAAGACCTCTTCATCAGGATTATAGCCTCCTTGTAATGTGCACAGTTATATAGTGTTTAAATCTCAGGTGTACTCAATTATTCTCTCCCATAATTATGTGTTAACAAAATCATTAAAAATAGAATAATTGATGGGTTAGTGTGTATTACAAGGCTGTAATTTCATCGAGAGTTTCTGGGGACATAGATAACCTCGAGGCGAGCTCGAGAGGTTTCTATGTCTAGCTCAGAATGAAATAAGCAGAATATACACTAACTCATCTGTTATTTTTTGTAATATATGGATTAAGGAAGTTGGCGAGTTCTTACCTGTGATGGCTTGAAAGCTGAGTCCGGAAGTTGATTGAAGAATTTGCCAACTTCGTAAAAAGTTCCTTGTAAAACTTTAAAATGCATACTTTTTTTTTTTATAGCCAATGATTGCGGCAACAAAAAAACGATGAACTGAGGTGCTACTTTTTTTTTTAAAATAGCCAATGATTGCGGCAAATAAAACGATTAATTGCGGTGCGGACTGAGTGTTGTTACTCAGACTCTGAGTCTGAGTACATTACGTATCTTCTTTTTTTCTGTTTCGGAGACTTTTGTATTATAGTTTGTACCTTTGATAGTGCCATGTTTGCGATGTAGATTGAGATTTATTGTGAGAAAGTTAAGCGAGCGTTACCTTCCCACAAATGACTTTTTTAAACTATTACAGTTGTTAGCTGATTAAGTGGCTCGTGGTCGGCGCGAGGTTGAAGGGTGCGCTTGCGCTGTGCTGTTTCAGTGATAATACTATCGTTCGTTAGAACGATAGTATTATTGAGAGTGAAGTGTGGTATTATTGAGTCCTGTGAGATCGATTACGAGGAATTTTTTTGATCGATTTCAATAGTATTATTTTCCAAATCCATATATTACAACACAATAATATATTCATTCCATTAATAATGTTTAATGACCCACTTTAAAACTCATATGTGATTAAAGTAGTTTTATATACTAATTGGCGTATTACTAAAATCCATAACAATCATCTTAAGCATAAAGATTAATTCATTAATTACTGAAGAATCCTCTACTTACTCAGAAGGAGACTGAAAACTGCTTTATGTTCCCAGGCTCTCCTTAGTTCTATTGGTGCATAATTTATTGGAATATTTCCAAATTTAAAGCTCCAAGATGAGCTGCCTGGCAGCACACTGCTGTTAACCCAACCATCCAAGGGAGACAAACTTTAAAATCAATGTTTACACACACACACACACACGTCTTTTTGAGTAAAGTACCAGATGTAATAATATTAAAGCACATTCTTTACTTCTTTTAGGTGTACTTCTAAAGAGTCATTCAGTCTGCTAGGAAATAAAATACTCCATGAAAAACTATCTCCAGCTCCTGTTAACCAAGTCACAGAAAGGGCTTCCAGTCCATATAATCATTGAACCCTGCTGGTTTTAGGGTCTTTAAATAAAAAATAAGCCTAGACTCCTTTTGATCCAAAATATTTCCCTGTCTCCACCTTTTGGTAGAGAGGGTGCATGATCTACACCCATATAGTTGATGGAATGTTCAATGTCATTTTTCATTTCATCTAAATGTCTAACAATGGGATGTTGTAAATCATGTTGCCTTATTGCCCTAAAATGTTCCTGCATCCTTTCTTTTAATCTGTGTGTAGTTTGTCCAATGTAGATTAAATCACATGTGCACCAAATGGTGTAAACCACAAAAGTGGTATTACATGTAATAAAATTATGTATTTTCAACTGTTTTATGCCAGTCATGCTTTGGTTAAAAAATACATTGCCCTGTTTGGCATTGGTACATGTTACACAATTGTGACATGGGAAGAATCCTTTAAGCTTAACCTTTAACCAGCTACCATCAGATACTGACTCTTTATATTCACTATGTACCAGAAAATCCTTAAGGTTCTTGTGTCTTCTGAAAGATTCTAAGGGAGCTGTCTCACTCAACATTTTAAGATTTGTCTACAGCTAAGAGGTGCCAATGTTGGTTGATTATTGTCCTCTGATCCACAGACATGGCTGAGTATATTATAACAAAACTCATTCTTGTTTCTTTTTCCTTTTGTTTATACTCCAGTAGATCTTCTCTTTTTGTTTCACTAACCCTTTCTAATGCTTTTCCTAGCACTTGTTTGGGGGTACCCCCTCACTCTTAATCTCTGGAAAAGTTCTTCGCTTTCCCTTATCTGACTCCCTAGTATTGTTTCGTTTCAGCCTTATCAATTGTGAAAAAGGCAAACTTTCCACCAAATGCTTAGGATGTGCACTATGTGCATACAGTATACGGTTTCCTGCTGTACTTTTTCTGTATTCTTTTGTGGTTATTCTCTCCCTATTCACTCCTGTTAAGTGTAAATTCAAAAATTCAATTTCTGACGTATCACTTTTGGTGGAGAATATTATTCCCATTTCATTTTGTCCTATATATTCAAGGAAAATCTCCATTTCCAACATAGTGCCATCCCAAATGATCAAAAGATCATCAATAAAATGCAGATAAAGTACTATGTTGTCAAAATAAGGGTTGCAATGCTGGTCAAATATGTCCCCCCTCCTACCAACCCATAAAGAGTTTGGCGTAGGGGGCCACAGAGGACCCCATCGCCATCTCCCTTCTCTGCAAATAATACTGGCCATTAAAGAGACAGAAGTTTCCTCTCAAAATAAGTTCAAGTGCTGATACAATAAAAGGGACTGGAAACACTCTTTTAGAGCTGGTTAACATCATTTTTACTGCCTCTATTCCCTGACTACGATCAATAATAGTATATAAGGAGTTCACATCTAAAACTAACCAAGTATACGTGGGCTGCCATACAAAATCCTGTAATTTCTTGAGCACTGAGGTTGTATCCTTAACATAAGATTTCAAAGACACAACCTCTTGCTGTAAAAATCTGTCCACATGTTTTGCCAATGGTTCATATATGGAATCATTCCCAGAAATGACTGGACATCCGGGGTCTCCTTGTTTTTATGAAGTTTTGGAATGTGGTAAAAGACAGAGGCTCTGGGGTGTTCTGGACATAAGGCACTCTGTTCACTTTGCTGAATCCTTCCTCTCTCTCCACTGATTCTATCAAAAATGTATTCAGTTTCTCCTTATAGTCTCTCAACGGATTTTTAGGTAGTCTCTCATATGTATTTGCCTCACATAGTTGCCTCACTGGTTCTGCATAATAAGCTTGTTTACTTAAGATCACAATACTGCCTCCCTTGTCTGAGAGTATGATCTCTATATCCTGCATTTCCTGAAGTTCTTTTAATGCTACATTTTCAAATTCACTTAAATTATCCCAATGGTGGCGTGTTTAATGCTATCATACTATCCACATCTCTCAACACCACCTCTTGAAAGACTCTAACAGCATCACTATTTGTATTGTTTGATGAAAAAACTGATTTAACTTTTGCTCTTGGTTTCACTGCCAGATCCCTAATCATGTAATGTTCACCACCTGTCTCTGAATCTAAACTGAACCTTCCACCTTCCGCCCCCCTGGGTTCCCCATCATTGGCCAATGACAACATTTGTTGCAATTCTTCCATTGTCAATGTATCAATCAAGCAAGTTCCTGTGCTTCATTCTCTTGGCGACGCATCGTATCTGCAAGCGCTACATCAGAGGAGAAGTATTTTCTAAGATTCAACTTCCTAAACAATTTGTAAAGATCACAGGAAATTCCAAAATCATCCGCAGGTTTTACCGGGACAAATGACAAACCATATTGTAATACCTTTAATTGCCTACTAGTGAAAACTTTAGTGGACAGAGTAACAACAGTCAAATCCTGAGAAGGAAAAAAATTGTTACCATTTACACATTGTACATTGTTAGCAGTGTCACGTACTTGGCTAGAAGTGTTTTTTATAGTTGAATTTCTTAGTCTATTTGCACTGTCACCTCCTCGTCTGGTGATTTTTTTTCTTTTTTTGAGAGACTTCCAGTCCCGGGGGTCCCTTGTTGTCATTCCGTACTTGAGTTCGGATTAGAAGAATTTCCACGTCTTCCCTGTGATGTTGATGGTGTGGACAAGCCTCCCGAATGTCGGATTCTCCCATGAGATCTTCTACCTCATGATTATTACCGCAAGCTAAGACATCAGTCTGATGCAGACGGCCAATCTGATGACGCAGGAGGCCACCTCACTGGTGTCGTATGATGCCCTCGACTGGTACTGAGCTGAACAATGTCATTTATGAAAACATCCATGGCCTGCTGTGTGGACTTCCTAGGAGGCATGGCAGAGAGCAAATTGTGCACTCATTCCATAGGTACTGGTATTCTGCCATATGGGCCTCATGCAAGGAAATAGCAAGGACTGACCTGAAGGATGTAAAAATCTTCCTCTCTAGTGCACTGAAACTTCTGAAATTGGCACTAGGAGGGTACCCACCAGTCAAAGGCTGAGTGTCAGTCCAGGCCTTGAGAACCTTAAGCCCATGGGTAGGGTGAAATGCATCTGGGGGGTCGATAAAGAAATGCCTCCAAAGAGCCCTTGTTGCCTCATCTATGGCCCTGTGCCAGGTAGGAAGGATACAAGTATCAGAGCTGGGAACTCCAAGAAGTCTCAGTAGCATGGCAACAGGATTGCAGCTCATTCAACAAGGGATGTCCAACGCTTCCAATATCTCCCGTATGAATCACTGGTACAGAACACACTTAGCAGTTGAGGGTAAGCGGATCAAGGATTCACTGTCCTCTGAGGAGGATGTTGAGGTAGACGAAGCAGGGAAACTGCTTGGTTGGGGAACAGGGAAAGGTGCCCTAAACTGGGCATTTTCAGACTCCCTGTACCAGATCTCTACAGTCTTCACCCAAAGACGGTACTGGTCCTGCATCAGGTGGCCTGGATACCTGAAAGTCACACCCAGTGAGGTCCAACCCTACCTATGATATTTGAGGCTTAGAAGGGGATGAAGTAACCTGGTGGTTTGACCACTGTCTCGGGGCAGCCTTGAGGCTCTGGCAATCTCCTTGCCCTAAAGATGGACATCTGAAATTGGTGGGGGGCCCTGGGGTGGGCGGTGTACGTCAGTGGCTGGGAAGACCCCACTGAGGGACCCCAACCCAGTCTGGCCCGACATCTATGCTGGAGTCAGGACAGAACCAGACATTGGAACTGTCATCATTCTGTGACTTGATACCACTAGCCATGGCAATATCAGAGGTTACAATAGTACTGACACCAAGTTCTCTCCCTGTCACCAGCAACGGCACCAACCCAGGCACAGACATCAGTGTCAAGCCTGATGTGACCATTTCCTTGGTGCTGCTAGTAACACAGAGATCCAGGTCAACACCCTGGCCAACACTGACATCAGTCCTGTCACAAACATCACATGCGGTGTCAGCGTCAGAGTTGGCAATGACGTCAGCATTGCCTTCAGAGTCCCCACTGCAAATGGTGACAACATATTGTTAAGAATGACTGGCATTCCACATGCCAGGTGAAGCATATGAAATACCAGTCGTCCTTAATGATATTTTTCCACAATGAAAAAGATGAAAGCGGGAAACTTCTTCCCGCTTTTTGTCAAACATTCCAGTGGAAAACAAGAAACTTAGAGGGATGCTGCAGAAAATGGCAAACTGAGGTAGGCAACTCACTCCCATGCTGCACACTCAGTGGCAGAATAAAACAGAACTAAAATGGGCTGGGGCATCGGCAATGTTTACTGGCTGTCGTGTGGCACCACACGGTGTCAGCCATGTTCCCATACCAGTTGATGGTGCTGACACCCTAGCTGAAAATACTTGCTCCCAAAGGGTCCTTACATCTCTGGCTAAGACTCAAGAGTGGGACTTATGGTGAAGATTGATTCTAGGATGATCAGGTCCGCTGGTAGTTCAGCCTCCTTGGAGGGAGACCGATGCAGTAAGAGCGCCTCTGCATGGCACAGCTTGCCCCTCAGGAAAGTGCTTGTCTTACCTGAGAAGTGTGTCACCGCATGAATGGTCTCGGGAGCACCAGGGCTCCAGGAACTCTGTAAGGGAGGTTAGGGTATGAAAAGGTTGAGAGAGCCACTAAGCAGTGGCAACTGCAACTACAGTCCCTTCAGTTCAGGAGGTAGACATGGAACAAATGAGGACATGGGCAGGCAAATAGGATCCACAAGTATGGCGACAGCAGGCACAGAAATAGAATTTAATCCACATTTTTACTTACTCATTTGGCAAAGCTTGCTGGCCAGTTTGTAGTCTTGATCCATTATTGCCTTAAGGAACTAGAAACACAAAGAAGGTACAGTAAGTAATGTTACCAGCTGAAATGAAAGTAACATGAACGCTACTATTCAAAATAATGCATAAATTATTATATTGAATAATCACATTTGTTTACAATGGTGTCATGACTTTTTACTGAAACATTCACTGAGCTTTGACATGATTCTGCATTTGGTAGTGCACAAAATATTTACTAGCTCTCTGTTCAATTACAGTGCTGCGTCAAGAACAACAAAACTTCAAAGAGGGACTCTGGTGGCTGACCCAGTGGTGCGGCGGGTCGAAGTGCTGAATGCCTTACCTGTCACCATGCTGGTGACCTGAGTTTGGGAGAAGATGCAGGTTGCTAGAGGGGGCTAGGGGAGAGAGGAGCAAGCATCCGGAAGTTGGCTCTCTTTTCATGGTAAAGGAGGGGGCACAATGTACTGCTGTTGATTGAGGCTCAGTGGCAGTGCAAGCATGGGCAATGTAGTAGGGAGGGTGCCACACATCTATGTGTCTCCAGATGGCATGTGCTACTGTCTGTGCTGTATCATGGTGAATCAGAAAAAATAGAAACAAATGATGTGCTGGCTTCATCAACCCCTGCTGTCTGCCACTGACTCGCAAAACATCCAGGATGAGCTTTCCCGGCTTCTGGATATGTTCAAATGGGGCAGCCCTCCCTCTTCTGGCCCTGCCATTTGGGAGGTAATCTGTGGGGGAACTCAGAGGGGGAGATAAGTCATGGGGAAGGCAGGGGCAGACCTATTGGTTGCCTGTGCCATGCCAGGAGAAAAAGCCCTATGAAAAAAAGAGAGGCTCTGGTCACCAGCAAAAACAAAACAAAACAAAAAACTATAATTGGCAAAAGAAAAAGGCAAGGTAATTACCACAACTCTTGATCCCCTATAGTATCTCCTCCATACAGCCACACTGTTCAGTCTTGGAGCCAGATGCAACACAACCATTCCAGAGTCTGAACTTTTAGGAGAGACAACAATAACGTATGGAACCTATGTCTGCACTAAGCACGTAGCAAGTGCTGGCTCCAAGGGGACAAACTGGAAACCACAACATATACAAACATCTTGGTGTTTTTATTGACAAGTACTTTAATTCTGAACCTCGTAACGTTATGTAAAAGCAGTAAGGAGTGCAAAGGCACAAACTGAAGAGAGAATTGCCCAGGAGGTAACGAAAGGGGACAACACGTGAGGGACAGGCAAATTTTGAACCCTTTTCTTTCTCCATGGCTGTCAGTACCTTTAATACAATGACATTTTCTAGAGCTTTTTTACGTTATCTCATAGCCTAGTTGAACCTCCGCCAAATCTCATAAGTCCTCACAGTGTGAGACAGGCCCAAACAGCACACACAAACCATGTGTGCATGTGTGTGCTTTATTAATTTTATAGCCGCACTTACAATATCGAAATAAAGGTTCTGTCGACTTTTAAGACATACAGATATGATGACAGAACATTAAAAAAGTAAAATAACAAACAGCAATGGCTTAGTTGGCAGCGTTTTCTTCAGCAGGTCCAAAGGATGACCGATGAAGGAAGAAAGAAGTGAGGAGTGCTGGGACCACCCACATTATATACATGTAGACACTGCATGTCATTGTGGGCAGCCCCTGTCTAGCAAAATGTTTCCGAGTGGTCCTCACACTGATGGCTTATAGTTCCAAAGGTGTGGCCTAATGGAAAAGATATCCTTGAAGAAGATCTAAAATTATGTACTCACCAAAATTCTTCATCTTCTAAGAAGACCTTCACCATTGAGTCCCACTACTAAGTATGAATAGTAGGTGCTAGAAACCTGCGGGGGCCAGAACTGTTCATAGGGCTGGCACTGAGGTAAGCAGCACACATGTGCAGCACCATGAGTGAGGGCACGTGGTACCTGCTTATCTTGGTGTCAGCCCCCAATCGCCTTAGTACATTTTTTAATGAGGAGGTGAAGCAAAACCTAACAAGTATTGATGCACTTAACCTAAGGGCATAAGATAGCCCTAGTAGCCTGTGAAAGAAGGGCCACCAAATCCAGTGACATATTGTCTTCTCAGCCCAAACCAAGTATAAGGGGGTGAAAACCAACACATCCATACTGAAGTGAGTCCAGGAGATAGTGAGTGGACCTGTGAATCAATGGAGAAGATGGTCTTAGAAGATCAAGAACTATGGTGAGTATGTTATTTTAGTGTCTTCAAAGAATCAATCTTCACCATTGATTCCCACTAATGGGTCAGAGTACCAAACTTAGACAAAGTCCCCCCGACTAGGGCTGCTGGAGCTGAGTGTTCACGCAGGATAGTAATCCATTCAGAATTGTCCCAGCAAAAGCAGCATACTACTTTGCATGGACATCCAGGGCACAGTGCTCAGTAAAAGTGTGCACTATGCTCCAAGTCACAGCTCTGTGAATTTCTCCAATAGACACAGAGCGAATCTCTGTCAGGAACATAGCAGCTGCTCTCGTGGAATAGGCATGTACGCTGCCCTCCAATTTAACCTGAGCCATGGTACAGCAGTGGTGAAGACAATTCACAACTCAGGTAGAAATGCACTTAATTGTGACTGGCTATCCATCTGATTAGGATCAAAGGAGATAAAAAGAAGTTTGGATTGTTTGAAGTCCTTAATTCTGTCCAGATAAAACATAAGGACCATCTTGACAGCCAGAGAGTGCAGAGTCCTTTCCTTCTTATTCTGGAAGCTGGCAAAGTAGGTCAGCAGGAGAAGGAACTCTGATACCTCTTTTGGTAGAAACTTGTGGCGTGTGCAGAGAACTACCTTGCCTTTGTGGCATTACAGAGCCATACCTTATTGTTTTGGTCATATTTCATATCATTTTATGTATATAATACACCAGGGAAGCCCATGAGAAGCCAGGTCAAGTTGCAAGGGAGCATGGGTACAAAGTACATGGGCCCTAGAATGATGCGGTTTCTTGTTACTAGGCAGAGAAGCTGTTTGCTGCTAGTCAGGGACTAGGGTTTGATTAAACCATTTAAAAGGAAACAAAAGGGGCTAATTAAGCAGGGGCTGGAAGGCCAGGAATACATTTGTGTCTTAACAGCCCTCAGCATCTAGTGGTGCCATTTTGGCTGGGTTCCTTTTGTCTCTGCAAGTCTACCCTGAGCATATCTAGTTACGGCTAAATGGACTAGCATTTTAAGTAAATGACTGTACTGAGTGTAGCTTAATTACAGCCATTTCAAAGGCTGGATGGTCTCCTAAAATTCTGGTTTAGACTAGCTGACCTCTGAAAGGTCTCAGGAGGGGTCTGTAAGGGTTTGAACTGGCCTCTGCATTTCTGAGGAAAGACACATATAGGGTGTTATAGGGCATCCCCGAAGGCCTGTACACTCTTGTGGCTTTCTGGTTCGGTGTGAAGTGGCCGAGAGGGTTCTCTCTCAGGAACACAGACTCAAGACTGTATTCTGCACCCCCTCACCTGGAGAGAGGGCACCCCAGGATCCTCTGGTGTACATTCAGTTGTGAGACAGCGAGCGTACTAAACAGACAGAGGAAGGGTATTCCTGACCCTGATTACAAGGGGATTCACTGTAGCCCAGGGAATTCCAGCCCTACAGGAGTGGGCTTGTGACAGAATTGGTGAGCAGCAATGTGATTGGTGAACTGTTTGAATAAACTACACACAAAGAGGGCAGAAATTCGAAAAGGAAAAATTGGTCACAAGATAAAGTTCCCTGCCCTGTTTTTTTTTTGTTTTTTTTTGCTGCAAGTAAAAGGCAGACTAGTGTCAGTGTAGGGAAGAAAGATGACTTCAAAGTACAGCGACTACAGTGTAGAAGAACTGAAGCAGCTGCGTCAGGCGAGAAGGGTCCATTATGAGGGGCAAAGCAAAGAGAACCTCATGGAGGCTCTTGAGGCAGCTGATGAGCAAGCGACTGTCCAGGACCTCGAGTCACAGCAGGTGACTATGAGGGACCAGATCTTGGGTGTGGGGGTACCAAGGGACATCGCAGTGTCCAGTCCCAGGGAGGAGGACAGCGAGACCAGAGAGGACCCAGAACCGCAGCACCAAGTGAAGTCCACAACAGATCCTGAGCTAGAGATACTAAAGTTACAATATGAGCTGAGGAAATTGAAGCTGGAGAAGAGAAAGTTCGAAGCTCAGCAGCAGAGGGAATTCGAGCAGAGAAAGGTCAAAATGGAGATGCAGGAAAAGCAGCACCAGAGAGAGGCTGAGGAACAGCAGCGCCAGAGAGAGTTTGAACTGGAGCGGCTAACACTCCAACGACCAGCGGCAGAGGAAGTAAGTGGCAGGGGTGGATCTGAAACTCCAGGACTTGGGTATAAATTAAATTCCAAATTAATAGCTGAATTGGAGAACTGGAAGGGGACAGGATCAGTTGTGTTCCAGGACAGTAGCTGCTGCTGTGTTTTCACAGGGTTCTTGTGGATTTTACTTGGTAGGTTAGTTCTTTTCTTTCTTACTTCTAAGGGGCTAGCAGGGTATTGTTTTGGGGGCTGCTGGATGTTTGTAAACTGATTTGGTGGCTGTAAGTGGGGCTCATTTTGTGGATGTTTCACTGTGTAACAGGCTGCGCTGGTAGAGGCCTATTTCTTCTGATTTAAAACCTATTTGGTGGGATTTGCTTGGGCTTGGTTCTTTGGCTGCTGGGCTTGGAGGGCAGACACAAGGCTGATACACTCTCTCTCGAGTCAGGTGTCTGCCCAAGACCGCCTCCCCCACCTCCCTCCCCAGAAGTCTGCAAATTTATAGGGGAACACCTGCCCTGCAATTGGAGAAAAAGGCTGCAGGTGCAGCTCATGTAGTTCTAGCCACTGGGGTTGGATTTAAAGGCTGGGAGAGAGGAGCTTAGGGAGTTGTTCATTTCCCTTATAAGTTTAATGTGTTGTACTGCACCTAGTAACAGAGTTACTGGTGTACAGTGGAACTGTCTCTAAGATTAGTGGGTGACCTGATTAGGCAGTAGGGGTATCTTGGACTAGGGGGAACCTGGTGGCTCACCCAAGGAAACCTATTTGGAAGGGGATGGAACCACACGTCATTAGGGCCGGCATCTTTGGGAGGGTGGTGGGGTGCACAGGATGTGGAGCAGCCATGATACTGGACTGGGCTTGGAAGTTCGGTGGTTGCCCAGTGTGCTACCAGCTAGCACAGCTTAGGGAGGAGGTTGCGGGGATTAGAAGAAAGCTGGGGGAAGGGGGTGGTATGGTTGGGGAAGGGGGCTGGGAATCTCCCACAGGGTTGCACCAAGCACTGGGGGTGGGGGCATAGGGAAAGGAGTGCAGGAGAATATTCATGGGTCACATAGGGGCCCTGGCAGAGGGGGTCCAAAAGGACACTACCAAGGAAGCAGGCAGGTAACTGGGGACCCTCACAAAGGGGGGACGGAGGGACAACATTCTCAGGGAAGTAGGCAGATGGCCAGGGCTGGGCAGAAGAAAGCAAGGCGGGGAGGTGGATCAGACCTTACACTCAGTAACCGCTTCAATTCTCTTCTTCTGCTCAAGGATGAGGGGAGTGATGTAGCCACGACAGGGGTGGTTAGAGACGGAAAGGGAGTGGGAGGCAGGAGGCAGGGGCCAGATAGCAGGAAGAACGGGGGGACCTGGAATGCAGGAGAATGGGGGGAGCAGTGAATCAGAGCAGGAGGGGCAGGGGGAAGAGGGAGGAAAGTGCAAGAAGAAGGACCAGTTGGGAGGAAAGGTAAAGGAGAAGGACCAGAAGTACAAGGAGGATTCAGTAAAGGGAGCTGAGGGTTTAGGCCAGGGGAGCATGACAAGCAAGGAGGAACTAAATGGAGGCAGGAAGGAAGGGAGGACGAGCCAGGCTAGTTTAGCATATGGGGGAGAAGGACCAGTTGCGAGCAGTGAGGGGGGAATTAGCAAGGTACAGAAGGATACTCAGGAGGAGGAGAGGCATAGGGTTGGAGGAGGGTGGCCATGGTAAATAAGGAGGGTGTGCATGTGCACCCAGATAGGGAGGAACAAGGAGCCGGCTGGGTGGAGGGCTGGTAGAAAGAATGAGGGACATGGAAGGGGGGGGAAATGGAGGAAAAGGAGTGGTCAGAGTGCTCCTGCTGGGGGATTCTATGATCAGGGGTATCAAATGGGATAGGGAGGGAGAAGCCTGGCCAGTTAGAACAAGATGCTTCCCTGGACTAACAGTGCACAGGGCCAAGCACGAGGTATATCAGCTGGCAAAGGATTGTGGGGGTTCCCCAGACATACTGGTCCACCTGGGTACAAATGACATTGAGGGAAATAGCGAGCTAGAGATACAGGCAAGATTCAGGGAGCTCGCCAGGGTCTGTCAGGACATAGGATCAGGGATCGACAAATTTCAAAATGGCATGCTAGTCCCAGGCAACTGGTCTGGTCAAAAATGGTAGTCCCAGAGTTCCGAGTGGTAGTCCAATACGCTTATATGAAAATTTTAACCAAACATCTGTAGAAATAAATTACATGGTGTGTCTGGGGTTGTACTATTGTATTAGGATGGATGTAGATGTAGAAGAACTGTGTAAATCGGGAAAAACAATACTGAGTGACTGACTCTGCATCCAATTCCTTTCCTTTCCTATCTACACAGGTCCAGGTGGGACCGTGTACCGTGTGAGGGTACCATACCAGATTTTGGGCAAAAGAGGACACCTAGTTCCCGATGAGCCCTGGTGCCACTGCCAGACCCCGGATAAACAGGTTTAAAATCTCCACTTCTTTCCTTCACAGCTCATATACAAGGGAGGTCCGTGCGGTAGAGAAGAGACTGAGAGTAAAAAAATTATAAAAATAATAATAATAATACAACAGAATATTGAATTGAAGGTACATGAAGAATATTTGGCAGCTGGGAAAGAGGACATGTGCTCGTAAAGAGGACATCTGGTGGTGACCTAACTAACCATGTGTGCATGCAGCAGGGCAGGCTGAAGTCTGTTTCAGAAGAGATTGGATAATTGTAGTGAAATGAAACCAAGGCCATCAATCAACAAGCCATTCTGTGAATATAGCATGACTGTCATCAAGGGGTAGACTGACTAGAGATTGGGAAGACAGGAAGATGATGATGGAGCACTACTAGGAGTACTTGCATCGGATCATCATCACTCATCAGGAGAAGAAACGGAAGCAGCAGCGACACCACCAGCAGTAGATGTAGCAGCAGTAGCGGCAGCAGCATGCCCATGAACATGTCTAGTTCCTGGGCCAGAGAGCAGCCAGTGGTTAACTGCAGGATCAGGATTAAATTCATGCAGTTCAGGACCTTCTACCGCTATCTGCAGGAGAGACTGTAGTGTGTCATCAGAAAGCCGTGTCCGTATTTTTGTTTTGATAAGGTTCTGGATAGAAAAAACTCTTTCACACTTAGCAGTTGAGACACTCATAGTTATTAGTATTTCACTAAGTCAAGAATAATGTGCCCAATCTGTGGTGGTTTTTCTTTTAGTAATTTTGTGTGAACCTGCAAATCGGACTTGTCAGCTGAAGATTTAAGCAGCATTTAAATGCAGCATACTCAGACTTTATATGTTCTTGCTGCTCTTCTGTGAAAAATCCAAAGTATTTAACTAGGTTTGCCAGTTCACAGGTCCCAAACACCGCTAGTTGGTCTCTTGGCAGATCAAACTGCTTGAAATCTAAACAGCTGAACCATTTGAGAGGCACCTCTGAGAAATTTTTAAACCTTTCGTCTATGTACTTTATCGCTGCATCTATTAAATTCTGCAATTGTGCATCTCTTACAAAACTGACTTCTGGGCAGTTGCCTCTGAATGGGAAAGGAACAGTCCTGTCCTCCTCCTCCTCCTCCTCCCCTCCCCTCTTTGACACAACATACTCCATCCATTTCTGTTCAGGTTTGTAATGGCTAAGGAAAGTTGCCATGTATTTCCCTGGTGATGTTTTCAGCTCGTAGCTGGAGTAGGCAGGTCTCAACAAGTTGTGGAACTTCCAGTATTACTATGTCATCTCTTTGAAACTGGGTGACAGGTTTTTAGTATTGGCAGGAAGTCTTGTAGTATATATAGGGATTTTACAAACTGTACACTCTGTACTTCCTTTAAGAGGGCCTTTGTTCTAGAACCTTCATCACCAGCAGCAGAGGATGCATGTTCTAGGTGTTGAGCGACACTGGGTAGATTAACCTGAACTGCATGAACTGACCGTGACCTACTGGCAAGCCATCTCACTTGTTTTATAGCACTAAAGTGAGCAAGATCAGTATCCATGACATTAGCAATTTCTTTAGTTCTCTCATTTTTTGGGACTGTAATGATAAAACTTAAATATTCCCTTGAGAGTACTTTCAAGCTTTGAGACAAATGTATTTTTTTTACCACATCAAGAACTGCCAGCTCTAACTTATGGGCAACACAGTGCATTGCAATTATTTGAGGACAGTGTTCCCAACTTTGCTATGGTTCCTCCTCTTTCGCCCATCATGACACTGGCCCCATCAAAATTTGCTGAAACAAGGAATGGCCTGGATTGTGAACATTTTGCAGGTTACTTAGGGAAGATTTACTGACTCAAGTGCAGTCGTTATTAGCGTGAAATACACCTTCTGCATGTGCATGTTCCAGTGGCACAGCTTGATAAGCACTGTGCACGCACCTGTTTTGAGTTTGGGTCAACAAACCGTATGAAAACATTTTCCCACTCAGTTATACTAGAATCTGTACTACCGTCAGCAAGAACTGTCACATATTTAACATCAGTAAGAGTCTGCATTTGGGTTTGGGATATAACTGCTGATATAGCACCACAGAAGTCCCTGGCTCTGTTATCATTGGTATAATTAGAACCAAGTGTTATCCCATTTCTTTCTTGCAGTTCACAAAGCCACTCCATGTCCGAGAAAGGCGCAGATTTTGGCAATGGAATATGCTGTGTTGAACAGGCGTTGCATCTTGACCTTAGTGCCCTGATCCAACTGCGTAAATGCTTGATACAGTGGGGACTCAGTGATATCAAAATGTACACACGCTGACCACTGTCCCAATATGTTGATTCATGCACAGCAAATGTGGATTGGACTTGTCATGAGCACGAACTGACTCAATTCGAAAAGTATTTGAGCCAGTGGCAAAACATTAGGTTTCTTTGAAAAGGCTGGTACTGCAATGGTTGGATATTTTACTACAGTTCAATACATCAGTTCTTTTTTTTCATCATATCTCAGCCAGTTATAAATGGTTAACCAATGCCTCTGAAACAATCGGGCCCTTTTCTCCTGATCGTATTTCTTATCTTTATTTGGCCTTCTGGCCTCTCATCCTGCTCATGGAGCACTCAAGTACGTTTTTAGGGAGTGGATGTAAACTTTCAGTTGATCCATACTGCTTAGTTCAAGACACTGATGATCAGCAGTTATATCTCCTGACACAGATATAGGCTCATTGTCATTGTTATTACTCTTATCTGCACTAGACACACTGACAGAGGTGGATTGTGTTTCTGTTTCAGGTGGTGGTGTATTGCTGCTGATGGAGTCTGCTGTTACTCGTGAGGCTACTGACCAGAGAGAAAAAAGAGTCTGCTGTTTACTACTCCTACTCCTGTTCTGCATATTGGGTGGCACTTATTTTCTTCCCCCAATGATAATAAAATATATTTTATTAATTAGGTGTGTCTGTTTGAGTTTCTTTTTTGGGTGGACTGGACTGGTGCTGGACGGCTGGCCTAGTGGCCTGGCAGACAGTGATGACACTTGGCGGGACCGGCGGGAGCCAGAAGGATGAGGTGCTTATTTGCCTAGCCTATTCAATAAAGGCAATGGATCTTTATTTACAAATGACCCTTCAGTTAAGTTGTGTTAATACTGGAACAACAAATGCACATTTGCACAGCACAAGCAGTATAATGGCACACTCTTTTTTTTTTGTGGCTTCTAAGTTGTGAACAAACTGAACACTCATCAACAGATTCAAGAGGCTACAGCTGAAACTAATGGAGTGATTTGGTTTCCCACTTTCTAATCTACAGCGTTCTCCTTCTCAGGCTCTCGCTCGCTCTCCAGTCTCTATTTTTTGTTTCTGGCAATAGCATGGGCTAAGAAAAACAAACTGCCAATGCACATTTGCACAGCACAAGCAGTATAATGGCACACACTTTTTTTTTTTTTTTGTGGCTTCTAAGTTGTGAACAAACTGAACACTCATCAACAGATTCAAGAGGCTACAGCTGAAACTAATGGAGTGATTTGGTTTCCCACTTTCTAATCTACAGCGTTCTCCTTCTCAGGCTCTCGCTCGCTCTCAGTCTCTATTTTTGTTTCTGGCAATAGCATGGGCTAAGAAAAACAAACTGCCAATGCACATTTGCACAGCACAAGCAGTAAATGGCACACTCTCTTTTTTTTTTTTTTTTTGTGGCTTCTAAGTTGTGAACAAACTGAACACTCATCAACAGATTCAAGAGGCTACAGCTGAAACTAATGGAGTGGTTTGGTTTCCCACTTTCTACAGCGTTCTCCTTCTCAGGCTCTCGCTCTCCAGTCTCTATTTTTTGTTTCTGGCAATAGCATGGGCTAAGAAAACAGTTTTTGCCAGCTGCTTCCCCAATCACCAACCCTCCCCTGCCACAGCGCGTCCACCGCCCCACCTGCAATCTCAGCAACCTCCACCAGTACCTCAGTCTCTCAAACTCTGACTTTTTTTATTTTAAGAAAAATTAAAAAAAAAATGCTGAGGCAAGACAAGTACTGTAGTCTACAGTACTGCACTGCACTTCAAGTTCCTCTCTCTCTCTCTCTCTCTCCAAAGCAAGTGCACACAATCCAGAAAGAAAAGACTTAGTGAACTGCTCTCTCTGGGAACATCACGCACGTCCTTTCTCCGTAAAATGAGAAAGAGTGTGTGTGTGTGTCTCAGATCGCTCCCGCCAAGTCTGCGAGGAGCCAGCTCGTCCAATGAGCGCCTTATCCTCCGTGAGTCTCCTTCCATTTGCTGCCACATATGCCCATCTCTCGTCTCGGCTCCTCCTCTGTTGTCCCGCTGTCTTGGCACCTTGGCAATCACTGTGACTATGCGTTCTGCACTGCACCCCCCCCCACTGCTGACTGCTGCTCGAGGGTCAGATGACCCAGTACTCCCTCCAGTATCGCGCGCAACAGCACACCCAGTGGCAAAAGCCAGCAATGCAGGCAAATTGGGCATTTCTTTTTTTTTTAAATGCTTGTCCCTGGGCAACTGGCAATCTGAGGCAGCGCTTGTCCCTGGCTGGAAAGTTGTAGCCCGGGACGTCGGGCTATCCTATTTGTCGAACCCTGCATAGGATGCACAGTTTCCTTCTCAGAAATCCTGCCAGTGCCAAGGGCTAGTGGGGAACACAAAAGGAAAATTAGGGAGATAAACCAGTGGCTCAGGGAGTGGTGTGAGGCCAGAGGGTATGGGTTGATGGGGGATTGGGGGAGACCTGGGAGGATAAGGAGCTGTATGCTAGAGATAGACTACATCTCAATTTGGAGGGGAAGGGAATCCTTAAGTTGAAAATAGAGGGGTTCATGGTGAAAAGTGGGGTTAAACTTGTGAAGGGGCTGGGATGGGAGAAAAGGCTGTCAAGAGGTGCCGATAAAGGAGGGACTCTGTCTCCACCCCTGGAGACCAGGAGGATTGCAGGAAAAGGCCAACTGGCAGAAGTGCAGACCAGGGAAAACAGAATCCCCATGGGAACACGAGCAGGGAAATGGAACTATAGGGAAAGGGTGGAAGGTAGTCCTGCTAAGCCAGGAGCTTGGGCAATAAAATGCCTGAGCTCCAGGCGATGCTAACTGAGGGAGCAGTGGATGTGGCAGCGGTCACTGAGACTTGGGCCACTGCAAGACATGACTGGGACCTGAACCTGGAGGTTACACTATGTTCAGGAAGGACAGGGGGAGGGAAGGGGGAGGAGGGGTAGCAATGATAGTCAAAACTGAATTGGCATAGGGGAGTAGAGGCAGAGGGAACCGTGGAGGCAATTTGGGTCACCTTGATAACAAGGGGGCAAGAGAGTAAAATAAGAGTGGTGTATAGACCCCTGCCCTGGCAGAGGAGCTGGAGGACAGTCTGGTGGCAGATGTTAGGAGACACTGCAGACTGGGCAGAGGAACGTGGTGGTGTTGGGGACTTAAACATGCCAGGAACAGACTGGGAGACTATGACATCCTCTGTGACCAGGGAACAAAGGTTGTTGGATGTCTTTCAAGATGCTCCTAACTCAGCAGGTGAGGGAACCGACCAGGGAGGCACGGTGCTGGATGTGGTCCTGGCAGACAGTGACCAGATTGGGGAGCCTGGAGGTAAGGGACCCATTGCGGGGAGTGACCATGCCACGGTCTGGTTCTGCCTGGACCTAGGAGGGTAGAAGGCTGCACAAAGACGGAGTAACCGACTTCAGGGGCGGATTTTAAGGAAATGGGAAGGATCCTTAAGGAGCATTTGGATGGGATTGGGTCAGACATGGGCTGATAGTAGGTGGGAAATCATCAGGAGAGGGTGCAGATGCTACCAGCACCTGTAAGAGAGTAAGACAGAAAATCTGTTGGGGCCCAAAACCCTGTTGGTGGACCAGGGAGGTCCAGGAGGTGGTCAGGGAAGAAAGCAGCCTATAAGCAATTCAAGTGCTCAAGGAGTGAAAGGGATCGAGGGAGTACAGGCTGATGGCTAGAAGGGCCACTAGAGTGGTGAGGCGGCTAAGGCAAGGAAGGAGCAGAACCTGGCAGGGAAATTAGGAGAGGAACAAGGGTTCTTTAGATACATTGGGGAAAAACGAAGGGTGAAGGGGCAGATTAGCAGGATTAAATCAGGGGAGAGATGGGCACAAGACCCGAGGAAGCAGGCTGAGGTACTAAATGAGTACTTCACCTCAGTTTTCACCAGGGAAAATGGAGGTGCTGCATCATACATGGGAGGAGACAGAGATACTGAGGAGGGGGCCTTACCGATCGGCAGGTCTGGGGAGAGGGGGAGGCATCACTGGCAGGTGGGGGGAGGGCTAAGCAGGGAGAAGAGGTACCAGAAGTGGAAATCACAGCAGAGAGAGTGAGGAAAGCCCTCAGCTCCCTTAAGACGGAGAAAGCACTGGGGCCGGATAAATTACATCCCAGAGTGCTGAAGGAACTTGCAGATGTCCTGGCGAAACCCCTGGCAGAGCTTTTCACCATCTCTCTGAGGACAGGGTGGGTGCCCCAAGACTGGAAGGTGGCGCATATAGTGCCTATCCACAAGGGGGGATCAAGGGAGATGGCAGGGAACTACAGGCCTGTCAGCCTGACATCGGTGGTGGGCAAGGTGATGGAGGGCATTGTCAAGGAGAGGCTAGGGGGGGACCTGGATAAGTCAGGATGCCTGGATGATAGGCAGCATGGATTCATCCCGGGGAAATCGTGTCAGACAAACCTGGTGGAGTTCTATGACTGGGTGACAAGTGCCTTGGACCTGGGTAGACCAGTGGATGTCCTCTTTCTAGACTTCAGCAAGGCATTTGACTCTGTTCCTCACGTGGGCCTGTTGGATAAGCTGGGAGAAATGGGGGTGGGGAACCAGATGAGCAGATGGATGGGCAATTGGCTCAGGACCGACCCAGAGGGTCGTAGTTGGTGGATAGTCTCATCTCCAAGGAGGGTCATTAGTGGGGTCCCACAGGGATCAGTCCTTGGGCCCCTTCTGTTCAACGCCCACGATCTGACATAAGGACAGGAATCAGGAGGAGATGAGTCTCTTTGCAGATGACTCGAAACTGGGGGCGGTGGTGGATGGGGAGGAGGGAAGGTGGCCTACAGGGGACCTGAAGGCTCTGGAAAGATGGTCTAGAAAGTGGAAGCTGAGGTTCAATGCAGGGAAATGCAAGGTACTCCACCTGGGGGCCAGAAACCCAGGCCAAGTGTACACCCTGGGGAAATGCTACAAGTCTCGATGGCTGAGAGGGACCTGGGGTGGTGGTGGATGTCAAGATGAACAACTCTGAGACTTGTAGGAGGGCTGCAGCCAAGGCCAACAGGATGCTGGGATGCATCGCTAGGGGGATCACCTCCAGAAGGAGGAGAGTGATACTCCCTCTGTATAACTGCTTGGTGAGGCCGCACCTTGAGTACTGCGTGCAGTTTTGGAGGCCACACTTAAAGAGGGACATTAACCTCCTGGAGAGGGTCCAGAGGAGGCAACCAAAATGATTTGGGGCTTGGGGACAGGACCTATGGAGGAGAGCTCAAGAGCTAAATATGTACACATTGGAAGAGAGAAGGGACGGGGGACATGATAGGAGTCTTCAGGTACATGAAGAGGGTAATGAGGGAGGAACAGTCCGGGGTGCTTGAGGAAGGAGGAAGGGGCCACTAGAGGGCATGGGTAGAAGCTGGAGGGTGAAGATTCAGGGAGAAAGGAGGAGGTGCTACTTCACTGAGAGGGTGGTGGAGCCATGGAATGCACTGCCTAGGGGCTGGTGGAGGCAGAGACAGTGGAGGGGTTCAAGAGGGGTGGGACAGGTACAGGGGAAGGGTTCTGGAAGCAAAATCCAATGCAGCAAGAATATCCGGAACTGGGAAGGGAGAAGCCAGAGAAGGCGAGGGGGACAGCAAGGTCAGCACCCAGGGTGGGGGCTGACCAAACGAGCAGACACAAAAGACCGTTAGGCCTATTCTGCTGGCATTTTAGTATGTTAGTATGTTAGGATATGGATGCATTTTTGAATTTGTTTGAAAAGGTCTGTATCCAGGCCAAGATACCGAGAGAGGCCTGAAGATTTCAGCTATCCCCACTGCTTACCGGAAAAGGGTGTGAGGCGCTAGGCCAAATGGAAAATGAAGACAGCAAAGACTATGAGAAACTTAAAACTGCTTTACTTAAAAAGTGTGAACTAACTCCTGAGGTAAAGCCCTGACATGAGCTTTGAGGAACTCGCCACAAAGCAACGTCAGTTTTTGAAATGTTTTTGGGACGGCGTGGAAGCAAACTCTGTGGGGAAAGTTGAGGAGGTTGTGTTATTAGAGCAGTTCTTTTCGGCTTGCCCAGCAACAATGCAAACCTGGCTAGAGATCCGGGATCCAAAAACAGCACAGCAAGCTGCTGAGCTCTCAGATCACTAGGCCAGGAGCAGGTCTGCTCTGAAAGGAAGTAGGGGAACAGGTGCTGCAGGGAAAAAAAGAGAAAAGCACGCCTTCAGGGCAGCTAAAACCCTCAATGTCTCTGCAGAAAGGGAGAAGCCTTAAGTTACCAAAAATGGATTTCCTGAATAAAAGAAGTGATGAATGTTGGTTTTGTAAACAGACAGAACATCTTGCTAGGCAGTATCCTATAAAGGCACAGAGTGGACAAAGTGTCCCTCAAAAGGAGGTGGGTGCACTGTGTATCCCTGAGAATATGCCTATGAACATGGAGCACATATACCTGGTTACTCTAAATGGGGTGCAGACCCATGGGTTAAGAGACCCAAGGGCATCTCTTACCCTGGTAAAAGGGGATTTGGTTGAGCCTAAACAACTTATACCTAATCAGTTTGTAACTGTGAGGGGATTTACTGGGGAGGAAAAGAAAACATTACTCACCTTAGTAATTATGTTTCTTCTAATGGAGTCTCGCTGTATTCTGACAATTGCAGTTTGCCCCAGCACTTGAACTGCCCCGGAGATGAAAGAGTTAACTCTATGCAGAGAGCATAGAACGTTGGGCTCAAGCTCGGTTCAAACCACTGTCGGCTGCACTTGAAGCGTAACCGTCAGATTCTTACAAGCACTACTAACTAGCTAAACTCTAAAGAGGAAACTATAATAATTTTCATAGCCAAAAGGCAACCACATTTTTGGATCCCATAAGACTCAAGTCGAGAAACCCAAAAACCAAAACCAGGTAGTGAACTAAATAATCTAAACAAAAGTTAACCCAATAGGCAGAAAGTAATGCACCCCTGGGGTGCAGCACTGTACCTGCCAACCCACTTCCCAAAAGTCAGGTTCTGAGAGAGAAGGCAGGGAGGGAGGTCAGAATACAGCAAGACTCCATTAGAAGAAACATAATTACTAAGGTGAGTAATTTTTTCTTCAAACAACATGAAGTCTTGCTGTATTCTGACAATTGCAGACTACCAAGCAGTGCCTCCATGGAGGAGGGAATCGAACCTATTTTGGGAATAGGCTCTGCAGCACAGCTGTACCAAACCTAGCATCACTCCTAGCCTGGATATCCAGAGAGTAATGCTTGATGAATGTATGAACTGTTTTCCAGGTGGCTACTTTGCATATTTCTAACAATGGGATATCCCTGGCAGCAGCCAAGGAAGCCACTGTACCTCTAGCTGAATGAGCCCTCAGGCCTGAGGGTGGAATCTTGCCTAGCTTTTCATAGCAGAATTGTATACAAGAGACAATCCACCTGGCAATAGTTCTCTGAGTGGCAGGTTTGCCCTTATCCACTTCCCCATAAGTGAGAAGCAACTGAAGGGAATCAAACCTGTGGGCCTTAGTACGGTCTATGTAGTAGCTAGGTGCCCTCTTAACAGCAAATCTGTGTAACCTTCTTTCTCCTGAAGAGGAGTGATCAGTGAAGAATACAGGGAGAGACATGGACTGGTTCAAATGAAAATCTGAAACCACTTTAGGCAAGAACCTCCTATTGGTTCTAAGGACCACCTTATCTCTATGGAAAGAGATAAAATCAGGCTGCACTGACAGGGCTTGCAACTCACTGATACGGCTGGCAAAGGTAATAGCTACCAGAAATACACTCTTCCAAGTCAAGTACTTAAGTTCTGCAGAAGACAAAGGTTCAAAGGGAGGTTGCATAAGCTGGGCAATGGAAACATTGAGATCCCAAGTAGGGGGAGGATCCCTAAAGGGGGGAATTGGTATGAAGCAATCCCTTGAAAAATTTACAGAAAACAGGATGAGATGCCAGTAAAGAGGGTTTCCCTACTGACAAGAAAGCAGAAACAGCTGACAAGTGTACTTTGAGGGTAACTGGTCTGAGGCCTAGGCCACTGAGGTGAACCATATAGTCTAGAACTGTAGACAATTCGGCAGTGTCTGGAGATATATGCTTCTTGGTACACCAAATACTGAATCTCTTCCACTTAGAATTGTAAGTCTTTCTGGTGGCAGGTTTTCGAGAGGCTTTGAGAATGTCCAGAACCCCTTGAGACAGGTGCAAACCTACATACTCTAACTCTTCAAGAGCTATGCCTTGAGATTGAAAGACTGAAGATTGGGGTACCAAATCCTCCCCTGAGAGGAGGTTCACAGATTGTGATTCCTGGGAAGAGATAGGGGAAGATGTACTGCTAAGGACAACAGAAGAGGGTGCCAAGGCTGCCTGGCCCAGTCTGGAGCAATCAGGATCACTTTGCAAGATTGTGACCTTATCTTGACCAGGACCTTGAAAATCAGAGGAAAAAGAGGGAAGGCATACAGAAATTTTCCTTCCCCATTCAGTATCAGAGCATCCAGAGAGACTGAGCCCAATACTGGGGGTCTGCAACAAAACAGAGGAAGTTGGTGATTGTCTGGGGCTGCAAAGAGATCTATCTCTGGGGTACCCCATCTTTAAAAGATCACTTTTAACACTAGGAGATCCAAGGACCATTTGTGATGGTCCTGGGAAATCCTGCTCAATGCATCTGCTAGCACATTGTCCTTTCCTGGGAGATGGAGTAAGCTAGTGACCATATTTGCATGGCTTCCGTGCACAAGGCTGTGGATCGAGTGCCTCCCTGCTTATTGATGTACCACATGGTGGTGGTGTTGTCTGTCCTGACTTGAACCACCTTGTTCTTCACTGATTGTGAGAAAGCCTGCAGAGCCAGGTACACTGCCCTGAGCTCCAGAAGAATGATGTGGAGAGGAGACTCCTTAGGGGACCACGCTCCCTGAGCTATGAGAGCCCCCAAATTGGCCCCACAACCCAGGAGAGAGGCGTCTGTGGTTAGGACCACAGAATGGAACTGTGAAATGAATGGGACCCCTTGCCTGAGATTTTCCTGATCCTGCCACCATTGAAGAGCCTGGATCACAGTCTGAGTCACTGGAATCAGCTTGGTCAGATGATCTTTTTTCTGAGACCAAAAAGCCCTCAAATGAAACTGAATGTCTCTCATCTGGAATCTGACCCCCTGCAGTGGAAGCTGCCATGTGGCCCAGAAGCTGAAGGAAATGCCTTGCTGGTCAAGACACTAGAAGGTGAAAAGAGGAAGCCAGCTCTAAAATGGCCCTTACCCTTACCCTTGCCAAGGGGAGAAATGCTCTTGCTTTGACAGTATCTAATTCTACCCTTATGAAAGTCAAGAGTTGAACTGGCTTGAGAACTGACTTGGGAAAATTGAGAAGGAAATCTAGAGGAGTGAGCACTTGCTGGGTCACTTTTAAAGCTAACTTGACTTGGTCTGGCGACTGGCCCACTATGAGCCAGTCGTCCAGGTAGGGGTATATAGAGATATTTTTTCTCCTTAGAAAAGCCACTACTACTGCCAGGCACTTGGTGAACACCCTTGGAGCTGAGGACAGGCCGAAGGGCATTGCTTTGAACTGGTAATGGCCTGAAGGCAGTTCGAACCTGAGGTACTTTCTGTGGGAGCACCTGATGGGAATGTGAAAGTAGGCATCCTTTAGGTCCAGGGAGGCTAGCCAGTCCCCTAGCCTTAGGGAGGAAAGAATTATTCCCAGATTCACCATCTTGAACTTTGGTTTCAAAAGATGTTTGTTCAGGTATCTTAAGTCTAGGATGGGCCGCCACTCCCCTGATTTCTTTGTGGTAAGGAAGTACCTGGAGTACAGACCTTTGCCCCTGTGGGCTGCAGGAACTCTCTCTATGGCTCTTAAGGCCAGAAGAGATGAAACCTCTGCCTCTAGAGCAATGGTTTTGGAGATTTTGCAGGTGGAAAAGATATGGCTCTCAGTTTCGGAAACTTTTTGAAGCTGAGAGCCAGTCCCTAGCTTATTACCTCCTAGACCCACTTGTCTGAGGTAACAGACATCCAGTCCTGGGAGTAGTAAGCCAGCCTGCCTCCTACAGGGATGGGGGAGTTGACCCGGGCTGACACATCAGGGTGTCTGCTTGGCAGGGGCCCTGGGCTGAGAGGAGGATGCAGCTCTGCTCATCCCCCTTCTACCTCTCCCTCTAAAGAACCCCCTCTGGGAAAAAGGAGAAGAGGCCTGAGCTTGGAAGAAAGGCCTTTGAAAAGGCCTGCCCCTGCCCCTAGATTGCTGCCTCCGAAGAGTGTTTTGTCTTTCTTTGGCTTGAGCACTTCTATAGGTGGTCCTGTATTCATCCATCTTTTTCATGTAATTCTCTGTCTGCTCCCCAAACAGAGAATTACCTGCAACAAGGAAATCCATGGCCTTAGCCTGGGTATCCTGTGATAGGCTAGTACATGTAAGCCAAGCCATTCTCCGCAGAGCCACAGATGTAGCCATGACTCTAGATGACACATCACTGGAGTCGACAGCAGCATGACATTGGATTTTTGATTCCTCAATCCCATCAGCAGCCACCTCCTCCAGCTCCTTGGCCAGCTGGGGGAGGCCTGCTTAGCCAGTTCCAAAACAGACTCCCACCTGGACTTTTGGAACCTGGCAGCATAGGCCAAGTAATCAACCTGACTGAGTCCCAAGGAAGAGGCCAAATACTGCTTCTTGGCCATGGCATCTATCTTCCTGGAGTCCTTATCCGGGGGTGTGAAGTCAAGGGAATGCCAGCCTTATCACAGGCTGCAGCCTGTACTACCCCAACATGGCTGTAATGCTGGTACAGGAACTCCGAACTTGAGCCTGACAGCATATACCTCCTGTCCATACGCTTGTCCACTGGAAGCAGAGAATTTGGTGTTTTTAAAAGTTTATGTGTCTGTTTCCCAAAAGATTTATGCAAGGGAATAGACAGCCTCTTGGACTCTGCGATGTCTATCTTCTCAATAAAATCAGGCTCTTCCTACTCAACAGCTTCATCCACGGGGAGCTGGAGGGTCTCAGCCACTTTCTTGTGGAACATAAAGTGGTACGGGGACTCAGAAAACCTAGGAGGGAAACTCCAGAAGGTCTGTCTGGGGAGATGTCCGGTTCAATAGGCTCATCCAGACCTTCCCCACCATCATAGTCATCTTCTTTGTCTTCTTCACCTTCCCCCTCCCATTCCGGATCATAATATTCCTCCAGAGAATGATCTGCAACTGGAGGTGCCAACTGAACCAAATGCCGACCAAAAGGAGCCGGTTCGGTCGTTACCCGACGGAGCGATTCTACAATGCTAATCGCCCAGGCAATTTCATTGGCCGTCAAAAGGAGAGATTCGGGATCCGAACCGGCTGATTTATCTTTCCTTTTCTTTTTTGAAGAAACCAACCCCTCAGAGTCGGCTTTCCTTTTGCCTGAGGAAGTCTGGCCCTGGTCAGAGGGCACTCCCTCAGATTCGGTCAGAACCGAACCGGGCTGGCCATCCGGGTCAGCGGACTTCTCAGCCTCCTTATCCCTAAGCAGTCTGTATCGAGGTGGTAAAACCCCAGACAACATACACAGGTGGTGTGGGGATCAGCCTTAGCAAAGGTCTCCCCACACACACTACAGTGCTGAAACCCAGTGGGCCTGTTTTTTTCCCTGGGTTTTTCAGACATGGCCAACCACAAAATAACTTACCCTTTACACGGCTTCAGGCCAGGTAAGACAAAACCTATCGGTTCCTCACCGTGTCACAGGTGCTGGAAAAAACCAAAAATGCATTTTTTTTTTAGAACCGATAGGCACTGGAATCACCACAAGAAATTTTAAACTAACAATTGATCGGTTCAGCCGAACCGACCGCAATTTACAATTTCCTCACAATTAATTCTAAGTCCACTACCTAATACCACTTACTGTACCACAGACAGGGATCTGAACCAAGAAAAATTGGAGAAAATCTTCGGATTAAACCGACGAAAACTTTACCGAACCGACAAGCGAGGAGCAAACTCCGGAGCGACTGTTCAGTTAGGCAGAGTAAAGAATCTGATGGTTACACTTCAAGTGCAGCAGACAGTGGTTTGAACCGAGCTCGAGACCAACGTTCTATGCTCTCTGCATAGCGTTACCTCTTTCATCTCTGGGGCAGTTCAAGTGCTGGGGCAAACTGCAATTGTCAGAATACAGCAAGACTTCATGTTGTTTGAAAACCCTGCCACTAGCTAGTGTTCTCCTGGATTGGGGTGGGACAGGAGAGAGGATGCAAAAAGTGACAGTGACAGAAACCTTGCCCTAGATGTGATTATAGGGAATAATATACAGCAGGGGGTGGTGTGGTGAGCCATTCACCAAACAGCTACAGAAGGTTACTCTAAGGAGTGAGGGGTAACAAATGGTCAGAAGGTTAGGGATGGCAGTGACTCTGAATGCCCTGATGCTAGAGCTATGGACCACAGTTTAGGAACTGAAGGGGACATGTCCCATTGTTTGGGAAAATGTGAAGATTTTTCAGCCGCTTAGAGAACTGACCCTAGTTTGGAGAAGCTGAAGGCTTGTGCAGAATCTGAAGGGACACAGGGAGGTGACTTGAGACATTGGATATTTTGGGACAACAGACTGTTCTATACATAGGATGTGAGGACAGAGGGGTGATGGGTAGGCAGCTTGTTGTTCCCCTGGGGTATCATGAGTGGTTGCTCAAGATCGCTCATGATATCCCCATGTCTGGTCATCTGGGCATCACTCGCACCATGCAGTGATTAGCCCAAAATATTTATTGGACCAACTTCACCCAGCAGGTGAAGGAATATTGCAGGTTTTGTCACTGGTGCCAACAGACAGGGAAGGCAGGTAGTAAAACAAAAGCTGCCCTACTTCTCTTGCTCATTGTGGAGGAGCCATTCTAGAGGGTAGGAATGGATATTGTGGGACCCTTGAATATCCCAAGCTCCTCCGGGAAAAAGTTTATCCTGATGGTGGTTGATTATGCCACCCAATACCCAGAGGCGGTTATTCCACTCCTCAATTAAGGCAGACAAATTGGCAGATGCCTTGCTAGGAATTTTCTCCCGTGTTGGGTTTCCACAGGAGGTTATCTCTGATCAAGGGGGTAACTTCATGTCGGATCTGATAAAGAGTTTGTGGGAGAAATGTGGGGTGGTGCAGAGATGCATGACATCTTATCACCCACAAGCCAATGGGCTCATGGAAAGATTTAATGGTACCTTAAAACTGATGCTCCAAGCATTTGCTGAACAGCATGGGAGGGACTGGGAGAAGTACCTTCCCCACCTGTTGTTCGCATATAGGGAAGTACCCTAAGAGTTGACAGGGTTCTCCCCCTTTGAACTCTTATATGGATGTGTGGTGCGTGAGCCTCTAGACTTGATCCGGGAAGATTGGGAAGGCAAGCACGCCACCCAGAGAACTCCCATAGTGGAGTATGTCCTTAAGTTTAGGGAGAAGCTGAAGGGGCTTACCATATGGGGGTGGCACAAAGCAACTTATCAGCTGCCCATCAGAAGCAAAAAGTCTGGTACAACCACAGAGCCAGAGTTCACTCATACAGTGCAGGCCAGGAAGTAATGGTCCTAATTCCAGTCTGGAAGGACAAGCTGCAGGCCGAGTGTGCGGGACCATATAAGGTAGTCTGACAGGTCAATGACGTGAACTATACTGTAGAACTGCCTGACAGGAGACATACCCACAGGATGTACAATGTCAATATGATGAAGCCATATATAAATAGGGAGAACATGGTGTTTGCAGTGTGTAGTCCTGTGGAGGGAATGGATGAGGAAGACCTCCTCCTGGACTTGCTAGAGGAAGGCAAGTGGGAGTCATCTGTGGAGGTAATCAAGCTGTTGACCCAGGTGACCCCGGAACAGACCCAGGAAGTGAGGGAGGTTTTAGAGGACTTTGCCCCTTTGTTTACGGCCAAACCTGGAGGAACCTCCTTAATGATCCATGACGTAGACATGGGGATGCAAGCGCCCATATGGCAGACAGCCTATCGGGTATCCGAGACTGTCCTAAAGGACATCAGGCAGGAGGGAGGAGAAGGAAATGCTGGATTTAGGGGTAATCCAGAAATCCCATAGTCCCTGGGCCTTGCACATAGTCCTTGTCCCCAAGTCAGATGGGTCTACCCGCTTTTGTGTGGACTACCATGGACTCAACCCAGTCATGAAGTCCGATGCCCACCCAATGCCCTGGACAGACAAGTTGTTAGACAAGTTGGAGGGGAATGATGTACCTAACAACCATAGACCTGACAAAGGGGTACTGGCAGGTGGAGTTGACTTCCAGATCTAGGAAATGGTCAGCCTTCGTCACCCCAATAGGCCTCTTTGAATTTAAGGTGATGCCTTCTGGGATGAAGAACGCCCTTGACACCTTCCAAAGGTTAGTAAATCAGATGCCACAAGGTGCAGAACAGTACACAGTGGCCTATCTGGATAATATTGCAATTTTCAATAATAGCTGGAAAAAGCACCTGACCCAGCTGAGAGAAGTGTTGGGCAGGACACAGGAGGCAGGATTAACTGTCAAGCCAAAAAGTGCCAGGTGGCCATGGCTGAGGTGTCATATTTGGGACACATAGTAGGCAGGGGACAATTACATCCAAACCAGGTGAAGACAGAGGCCATTGAGGCATGGCCCAGAAGCAGGTCAGGAGCTTCCATGGGACTGCTGGGTACTACAGAAAATTTGTACCAAATTAAAGCACCCTGGCAGCTCCTCTGTTTAGCTTGTTAAAGAAAAAGCAATCTAAGAAAGTAAAATGGGACCCAACCTGTAACAGGGCCTTCACACAGCTAAAAGCCACACTGTGCAGTGCCCCTGTGCTGGCCAGCCCAGACTACACTAGGCCATTTGTGGTGAGACAAATGCCTAGGATGTGGGGATTGGCGTCATCCTCAGCCAGCTATCCCAACAGGGGAAGGATCACCCCATTGTGCACCTAAGTAGGAAGCTACTTCCCCGGGAGCAGGCATACTCCACTGTGGAAAAAGAATGCCTTGCCCTGGTGTGGTTGCTTAAGAAGTTAGAGCCATACCTCTATGGGAGACGCTTTGAGGTACAGACAGACCACAACCCTCTGGTGTGGCTAAATCAAATGGGAAAGACAAATGGGAGACTCCTTAGATGGAGCATTGTACTACAGGCCTACGTCATGGACATTAAACATAGGCCAGGGTCTGCTAATGCAAATGCAGGTGGCCTATCC